>JARFJA010000088.1:16277500-21277500 GCA_036326145.1 Rhagophthalmus giganteus | reverse complement strand
CAAACATCATATGCAAATCGAAGACTTTACATACATAAGCGAGAACGTTTACTTTATTCGTAATATTTTGTTTGATAAATAGCTTCTGCACTTCAATTTCTAAAAATTACACAATCTTTTATGCAAAAATTTTATTACCACCAACCCAAAGAAAACCGACACCTTTATGTTTGACTTTGATTTTCCTTTGACGCCCTTGTATTTATTAACGATTAGGTACTGGTTTAAATGATCCTATTATACATATTGATAATGTACATATGTAATTATGCAGTACACAAATCGAAATATAACTTTCAAAAACATTTAACCCAAAGAAAATTGAAATAAGTAGGTGCATACCTTTGTTTACGTACCTAATTAATATAAATTGAAGTTGGAAATCAAACTAATTTTAATTTTCTGTGTATTGCCAACATTAGTTATTATTGTTAAATTCGGTTTTATCATGTCTAATCAACTTTCCGCAACTGTTCCTGCTTCCTGTTTTGATTAAAAAATGTTGTTTCTACGTCCACCTTTTTAACAAAATATTATTGTGGTCATTTTTCAATACCTATTAATTATTATTAGATACATATAAGTATACGTATTTAATATAAGCAGGTATAATGTAAATTTAGTTACCTATCGAAAAAAAAATTATAAAAAACTTACCCACCACATTTAAATATGTTGTGATTTTTTTTTAAATGAACATTACCAACCACAAGTTGTGGGTACGTTAATGCAAAATACATTTTGGTTCCTAGCTAAGAACAGTTTTAACTTTTAACGAATTTCCATAGGAAATGGAACAATTGCTATCTGTCTGATGTTGACGTGACCTGAAGCAGTCACTTTGGATTTTCTCCGATCTCGACCCCTAAATCGCTCATTATGGATCGGTCGTAGGTATCTAATCTAATTTTTTGGTCACAATTATGTTCGCAATTTTAATCGTAGGAAGCTAAAATTTTTACTGCGTACTGTCCTTACGAATACGAAGGACAAGTTCATTGACGGAAACATCGACTGACCCTTCTCAAAATGGCGGCTGCTCAAAAATTTTAACCGGGGTTATCACCATTATTAATTATCAGATCGGTTATGTTAAATGTGTATTGGAATCTTCATAAAATTTTCTATCAAACATCTCTCTTTACAATTTTTGATAAAATGCACGGTTTTCGAGATAACCGTATCTGGAGATGCGTATTTTTTATTATTTATGATGTGTGCGCATGTGTAGTCATGGCATGACTATGAGCGTTTTGTGATGAACGAATCAAGCGCTCATCTAACTGTTTGTGAAAAATGTTTTCGAGAATCTATGTACATCTGTGTATAATAAAGTAGGCATAGGAACTTCGAACAAGTGATACGTACACGTGTCCTTATAGTTTATCTGAAAAACTCGTGTAATAATTAAACTATATTAATATAAATAAAATTAGTAAAGTACATTTTTAAAGTATTAATAAGTAGAACCACAATCGGGATTTTCGTACGTTTCCATGGTGATAATATCTTAACAGTCCTATAAAAAAATTACAGATTTATTACAAAATAGACCTCTAAACAAGCCGGTAATCTGAACTTGAGCTATTAAACGTTAAATTATCCAAAAATCTAGACGAGTTGATTTCAACTAACTCTTGGAGGGCACTGTAGATGTATTAACGTTTTGTTATCTGCTTCGAAAAAAACTGATATTAACCGTGTTTCTTTCGAGTAAGTAAATCGGGACATACTTGTAACCCATGGAAATTCGCTACCGCGGCCTACGCGCGGACAGATTTTGATCGTTTACTCCTACTTGATATATTTATCATTCATTGCTATCATATTGATTTCGTTTTGAGTTTCGTATTCTTCTGTTAGCTGTTAGTTCTGCAAATAGATTCTATTATGTTTGTAATTTATTGTATGGTGTATTAAATTACAAATATTTAATGAAATATTTTAGTTGATAAATAATAATAATAAGAAAAATGTAGACTATTACCTATTATTTTAAAAAGATATCTACTACACTAATATTATTACAAAAATAATATAAGTATTATAGGTAGGTACCTATTTTATGTTTGCAGCTCTACTTATCTTGATGAAAATTATAACATTTCTTAAAGACTATACTAAATCCTGTAATTTATAGATTAAATATAGATGATTAATTTTTAAATTTTTTGTCGAAATGATCAAAGAATTTGTATTTCAAATTAACGCAAAAGAATTAAGGAATTTAATTTGTCCTAATTTCAGTTAGATAAAGCTGTGTATTTTTATATTTAAATCTACCGCAGGTACTTTTTCTTATCATTATTTCACATTGAAATTAATCTAACAGTAAAAAAAAGTTATAAATAAATACTAATTGTTATAAATAAAGGTACAATATTAACACACATTTCATCTTAATAATCGTACCTACTGCTGTGATGGTGTAGAATCTGCACGGTATATGTACATATTTCTATTAGTAAATTTAAAACGTTTTGAATGTGGTCTTACAATTAAATATACTTATACAATTATTATAAAATATCTTAAGATAATTAATTGATAATAATTAAAGGATGGATAATTCATATATTTTTACTAGTTAAATGGCTTGCTTAACAATTAAATAATAGTTCCGATTTTAAAACAGCCGTTAAAAAATCACGTGCGATTTATTTATACATACAGTGAGTCCCATTAAAAACATCCAGGCCGCGATACCCTCACTTCGGAGATACAAAAGAAATAATGAAAGTATGTAAATGGCGCCGGCGCGGCGTTATCAGTAGCGATTAGAGCCACGGATCCCGAAATGTGCGCCTACGGCGTCCAGGGGAATCGCGACTTACTCACGGGGGCGCCACATCTACAGTTTTTTTTACAAAATTATTCGTTATTTCGAAAAATATACTTGTTAGAATTTGACATAATTCGACTGTGATTCTACTTTTTCAAAAACTTCAAATTCTTAAATGGAACTTTCTACACATTATTGGAAAATGAAAAATTGAGTTTGACAACGTAACTTCAAACGAGGAGCGTTTTTTCAAAAATGATCACGTCCAAAAATTATGAAAAGCAAATTAAAATCGGTTTTCTTATCTTGGTCAAGTTTCAAACACATATCCATCTTCATCTATCCAACATCTAGAGCGAGGTGTTGCTGATCTATCCATCGGCAAAATGGATATGTGTTTAAAAGTTGACCGAGCTACAAAAACCGGCCTTAACTCGCTTTTCATAATTTTTGAACATGGACCATTTTTGACAAAAATGTTCCTTAAACACGTGCATAAGCTTGAATTAACAGAATGCATTTTTTATTTTCTCTTTTCGTTTTATCCGATTAGTATTATTATATTTATATATAGTATCCGATTAGAAGCGATTGTGTAGGTTTATAATATTGTTGTATTTGTTTATCATATTTGAATTTCATCGTTTAGGATATAATTTTATTTTTGATTGTTTCAACGTCGACGGTGTTGAAACAATCGCAGTGAGTGTGTTCAATTCTATGTATTTATTGTATTTGACCAATAAACCCTCTCCTATATGGGTATCTATAATTAAATATATTTAACTTATTTTTACCAGCATTACGATTTAAATGTTTGTTAAATAGCTTCGAATTACGACGAACCTTACGTTATTCGTTAATTAACTGCCAAATAATTAACATTAGATTTGAAAATAATAATTCGTAATTTAAAATTGAACGCGTTAAAACGTGATTTCCTTGATCTTTGTCTTGTTCATAACGTTTATTGTCTGTTCGTATTTACGCCAATTTAAATAATTTTTTAAGTTTTATTAAGTAAACGTATTTTAAACTGAGCTCCCGACCTTCCTGCAATTATCGAGTAAAGAGCTAAAATTTTCTATATGTTTACGCGTTGCACGTCATTTAAGAAAACTGGAAAAATAGATTAAAAACGGGGGCGTACTTGGGTCACCATAGTAACGTTACGCCAAGGTACAGGTAAGCACAAAATCACTTTGCACGCCGGCAAGTTGTTGATAGAAATATATGTAGAAGAGTTAATTTGATTCGGCTGGCGTCCTGGGGTGAGCTTTAATTAGGTAATTAGGCTCTCGCGAAGAAAGTGTTTTAATAACAGCTTTATTTAATAGGACGCTTAGAACAGCTGATACAATTAAGATTTGACATCTTAATCGGTGGCTAATGAGGTGCACGGTGCACTGCAAATCTGACAGAGATCAGGGCATGTCCTTGTTAAGCAGCCGTTTGTTTGTGACACGTTTTTCTTTACAATGGGGCCGTTCTTGCCCGTAATTGAATTATTCAAACTGCAAACTGCTCTTTTTAGTTGGAATTCTTTAGTCTTGGACGTTCGTTTTATTTACTTTCTTGTGACACGTAATTAATCACTTTCCTTTTTCGTTCCCGTGCCCGTTTATACCGTGCGATTACTGTATCGATTTTAATTGCAAATATTTGTATGAAAATAGTTGGATAAGTAATGTATTCTCGTCCCGTTCATTCATAAATTATGTTTCCGTAATCGTATTATGTAAATGATGTTTGATACCGTTTTAGTCGAAGATTTATATTTTAAATTAGTATACAAACAGAAATGTCCTCCGTGAAATTACATTTACGACATGGGTACCTGCTTAATTACATATTTTCGGATGCAGAAATTTGATTATAGTGTAGGTGTAATGGTTACACGTAAATTAGTATAATATGTATGTAATCGACATTTAGGAATTCAGTTTATTATTAGGTACCTACTACCTACCTATTTAACGTATACCAACCGATTTTATAATTGTTAGATTAGCAATAAATTTTAATTACAGTGGTTTTCGGTGGCACATTTTTATATCCTAGATTAGGTGATTCTAGAGTTAACCTAGATAATGACCTAGATATAATTTATATATTATAGAAAGGATTCTGTTCTATTTTCTACTTTTCATACGAAATAACATTCACGACTTTAAAATAAGCAAACTTTATTCGTATATTGATAATAGGTACCTACATTTAGGTATTGTTAATTGTGAAATCGAATTTTTATTAATAGAATAAATAAGTTTAAAAATATACCTACGTTGTAAGAAATATTTTATTCAACTTATTAATAAATCAAGTCTAGGTAGCCTAGACCGTTCTTGACATTGGATTTATTTTTACTATTTATTTAGTCGAATAAAATTTGCATTTAATCTCGTTTTTGTAGTAAACTGGATCACATGAACGTTACGTTTAACGTTATCTTTTTTTGCACGAAAATAGTAAGGCCGGTTTCAGACGAAGATACGCGTATGCGATTCTTTGTTGGACGCGTATCGACCGTCTAAAAGGCTACATTTATTGTAATGTTAATTGTTTATCCATCATACCAGAATCGTATACGTGTATCTTCCATCTGAAACCAGCCTAAGACAAACTGGACTACGTTCTGGAGTGATGGTCTAAAAGGCCGTCCACACGTACGCCTTTTACTACGTGTTACCTGTGAAACCTAGTTTGCGCAAATCGAAAAAACGCCCAAACAAAACGTCAAAACACGTAGCGTGTGGACGACCCTTAACCCACGCAACCATTGAGTACCGAGAAACTTATTTATATTTTACTGCGAGGATACAAGTATACAGACAAACAATGTTCGTATAAATTGTGCACTAGCAAAAATGTGTATGGCTTGAATTTAATAACGAAGATATCTCGTGATTTGCGCGTCTAGGCATTCGTATGGCTCCTGATTGTGTTTCTCAATTTTTTCCTATCCTGTGCATTTCTCTTGTTTTCTTCTAATTTTGTTCCAGTTAATTCTTTTATTTCGTCTGACCATCTTCTTGGCGATCTGTCTCTTGAACGTTTCCCCAAAATTTTTCCTTTTACCATTAATTTTTCCGAATCCATCCTTCGAGAAATATGACCAAACGAAGTAATACTTATATTAATATATTTTTAATTTTCGTTTATCTACATAATTGACCAAATTTAATAAGAACATAATTTCCTTTTATCTGCTTTAAGTGTAACAAGCTTTTTACATCGGAAAATACGTAAAGAAACAATTTCCGTTCGATGTCTTTTAAAAACGTGTAAGTTGCCCTCTCTTCTTTATATTTTACAATTATAAATACAAATTTGTAGTTAAAAAATAGGTATTCGTTCATTTTGTCGATGTACTCGTCAAATATCTAATTTATTGAAAAACATACCTACCCGTTAACGTATTTATGCTCGCTTCATATTTTAGTTTTAAAATTGTTTCATTAAAGTCCGGTGCACGAAGTTGATCCCTGCGTCATCAGTTTATGTATTTATATTAGTAACGACGGAGTTTAAACATTCGTGTGGTAATTAGAGACATGGCCAGGACAAGGATAAAAAATTATAACCATATGGTGCAGATATGATATCTTTTTTAAGTAGGAAAATACGTACGTTCTATAGATAATCGTATAGAAAATGAAACAATTTGTAAGTTCATTCGGTGTAGGAGGTAGTTTAATTAAGTAAACCAACTGACCACATTAGGTCATTTGTGCTCGATTCTTATCGTTAATCTTTACAATATTTAGGTAAAACACTACCACAATCGTCCTAAATACATAATGACATAATACAAGCCTGACCTAGTGTACAGGGTGTAACTAAAATAAGTCTAAAATTCCTAATTTAAAACATATTTTCCTTATCGAGACATGGTTGCTTATTGATAGTTTCCTAGAAAATGGTATTTCAAATTTCAAGTATCCTTACTCGATTTTAATTAAATTCGTAATGTTGAAGAAACAAGTAAAGAGCAGAAATGACTCGTTTTCAAGGTAAAACGAACGTTGATATAATTTATAAGTAAGCAATGCGTACATACGGGACATATATCTGATATTACTTATTACGTTTAGTGTCGACAACATTGCATCTTTAAGTTTTTCTTTTTTTGTAAAGGACCAGCTAATAGTTATCATTCCGTTATTGCTCACAATAGCGTAAAGGTATATCATCGTACTCGTTTTAAAACTAACTAACTGCTATTTTTATTCCTCAAATTAATTTAAGTACCTACGATATTTTTATGTTTCAATGTGTTTATGTAGATTTTAATAACAACTACAATGAAACATTGTTCAACAACTGCAAAATGTAAGGTAATAAATAATAAGCAGTTGCATATGAGTTACTTACGTGCAATAAAAACAAAAACCAAGTATCAAAAATATATTTACGATGAGTAATTGCATTTGAACGACTGTTGTTTAATGACGTTTCATTGAATTATTTATGATATTCTACATTAAATAGACATGAAAATGAATTCTTGGTTAGAATTTAAAGAAAATAGGTTAATGTTTTTTTTTACGTTTCACTATGCAATACTACTACTTTTTTTTAGAAAAAGGCGATAGGTAATAAATTGATGCATTAAATGTTTATAATATCATATGTTATTAGTTTTTAAAAATTGTAAATGTTAAACACTCTGGAGTACTTTACTTATTGTTAGGTATCTAATGAAATTATACCGGGATTTTTTTTAATTATAAGATATAGAAGATTAGTCGAATTATTATACAAAAAAGTTTCGTTATTTTGTATTTATTTATTTTGTATATAGTTTAAACTGTCGTGTCACTGCTTGCCTGTGCTACAAAGGGGTGCGTACAGACATGTAGCGTTGCTGATTGACAAGGTGCTGGCAATTTAGGATAGATAGATATGAAACCCAAAATTCAAACTGTTTTTTTTTTATTTCTTATTGTTTACAATTTTTCTATAGTTCGGACTGAAATTATTGGAAAACATACATTGAAAATTAACAAAATGACGTGTTTCAAAAATTAGTTTCCTGGCAATTTTTAAAAATTTTCTACGGCTCAAAAAATTAAAAAAATGACGGGGTAACTTCAGCATTAACAATTTTGAAATCATTTTCCTGTAAATCGACGAGCAAGAAAAACTTTATTTTAAAAGAAATGCTTTTAAATTTTCATTGTACAATTAGTCAGTTCGGTCTATTTTATCCGTATTGTAATTTATCAGTTTTAGGTTTTTGTCCATTTGTTGTCCACACTAAAAAAAATATGTACGATTTTTAACCGTTTGCAGACTAAACGATTCCCCTTAATAAGACGAGTAAAATAATAAACGTTTCATAATATGAAAAGTCGTTTTCGAAATAAACTAAAAATAATTGAATTATCACAAAATCTACCAGTTTATAGTTTATGTTGTTCATAACTTTTAAGTACTTATATGTATCTAAATATTTGTCTTGCCTGTTTCCATTCACTATTATTATTTATACTTTTATTATCATCCTTAAGTGCCAGAGCCCCAGATGGATGGCCTAGAGTCCGGGAAAGCAAAAAGGGGCGAAACACCTGGGGCGAAAAGCATCCACGATTCCAATTTATTTAATAAAAGTATAAAACTATTAATACGTATAATAGAAACAAATTGTATATAATCTTAAAAACGCTGGTACCAAATCGTATAAAATTTTTACTGGGTATTCATTCACTATTTGAGATTACACAGTGAAAATTTCAGTTTTGCACGTAAAGCCGTTTCGGAGATTTTGAAATTGACATTTTTATTAATCCAACCTTTCATTCCTTTCTTTTGAAAATGGTTTCTCTGGTGAAGAAGTGATAGTTCATCGGCTTAGAACATTACCGATCAGAAAAGATGCATTTAAAATTTATGTCGATATTGAATTTAGATCTAAATTTAAATTTAATAAAACAAGCACAATGAAATTGGTTGGAATTGTTTGGCATATTTCGCCAAAATTAATTTGCACTGAAATTATTATTTCATGGTAAATTGTTTTAAAATTGTGATAAATGTTGCATTTCCAACGCTTTCGCTAATAATGTCACATTTTCATAAATACTTTTTTACCAGTCTGCGGATCAATGAAATTAGCCTTAACATAGTTTATCTTGCGCGACAAATAATTTTGTATTAAACTGCACTCGAGAGGGACATTTTTAAATATAGTATACAAGTAGATATTTTAACGAAAATAAACGATTTTATTGTTAATTAAAAATTTTAGTTATTTATGTATTAGGTCTTTAAACAAAAAAATTATTTCCTATAGAAAGTATTAAAAAAATCTATATGATGAATTCTAATCATCAAAACATAAAAAAATAGGTACCTATTCAACATTTAATTTAAATAAGAAAACGTTAAACATAGAAAATTTCTAGACATCTACAAAGTAGGATTATTTTTGTAGGGATCATCCTTATCAACTGCTATCAGTTTAGAATAATAACGTACGAAAGTTAATCTTTGTTTCGGTCGCGGTTAAATTTCTTTGAAGTCTCATTTCGGGCATTTCAGAAACTTCGTATATTTACTTTATCGTCTATCGATTTATATTTATTCAGTTTTATTAATTTTTATTACGTTGCATTAACATTTATACAAAATTAATATAAATTCTCTGCTTAGACGTCCAAATCTTTCTTTATAGCTACGTATAGGTACATATTTAAATATGAAATGCCATAAGTGAGTCTGAAACTTTTTATAAAAATATAAAAGTTAGATAATATTATTATTAAAATTATGTGCGTATTGTTAGATTTTACATAACATAACATAATTCGATCCTCGTGAACCTTACACTGTTATTTTTTAAAGTATCTAAATTATTCTACCTTATTAAAAGTATGTAGCTAACACCTTAAGATAAGGTAGAATAATAATCCTAAGACTGTTAATCAATACAGAGCTCCATTCTGAGAGCGCGTTCGCAAGTCGAATTTGTTCGTAAGTTGAAGAAAGACGTACCAAAGTGAAACATTATTAATTCTTGTTAAAGAAATCACTTTTAATCTTATTTTCTTTATTTTTTTTTATTAAAAATCATGAGAAAGCTAGATAAGTATTAAACAATTTTAAATCTTATTTTGAAACGTACAATAGTAGGGATAATACAATATAGTAACTTGCGGCGAGTAATAAAAACGTGATATATAATCAGAAGTTTGTATTTTGTAAGGCGATACGTTTGTTCAGCATACCGGTGTAATTATAAAAAAACGTCTAATGTAAATAATAATGGGGTGGGTTTTGCTGGCGCGAAATTTGAAGTTACCTACACTAAAATTTTATTCGTAACTTTAAGATTCCTATGTAGGGAACTTACTGTATACATACTTTATAGCAGGTACTTTACAATTTCTAATCCTGATACCTACCTGTTTGTGATAACGAACAATACAAAAGTCGACGTAAACTCCACATTTTTCGCTTTATTTACAAAGCTAATGATTAAAATTTTAATCCGATAGTACCTTTAACAATAAGTATAGAAAACCAAAAATATACCTTATTTATTCCTTTATGATAAATCAGAATATCTCTTCCTATACATATGAAGGTATGAACCTTCTACTGCGTTTACTTAACTATACCTTATTAGATATTTTTCTACCTCTAATTTTCGTTTCTATTTTTTTCCCATTTTTAAAAATAACTGTCCTATTAATTACCATTGCTGTAGCTGTGATCCAATCATTTTCCCTATCCTTGATTATGGCTTTCGCAGAGCTGTTCCAAGACCTTCCGAGTTTGCTTCTTCTATTTCTTCCTGTCGGTCTTGCCTTCCAAGCCCTCTTCACCTGTCTGTCTTTTTCCGTCCTTACTAGGTGTTCGAACTAACTCGATTTTTTATTTTCCAGTACTTGCTTGGTTGATTTCACAACTAGTTCTCTTCTTGTATCATCATCATTTCTTTTCTAATCTTTTAATTCCTAGCACGCTTCTTAGGAATTTAATCTCGCACAGCTTAAGAGTTCTCTTTTCTTGTCGACCTCTCAGTATCTAGTTTTCTCATCCGTATAGTAGCACTGACTTGTTAGTTTTTATTTTTCGAAACTATTTTTAGGCAGTTTTAGGTATCTAATTTACTTACTTCTTAAGTTGCTTTAGTTTTTTATTTTCCATAGATGACATTCTTAATACGTAAATCCTTTGGTTAGATAATCAATATACGAAAATTAAAAGAATTCAATATTTAATTACTTTCGCGAAAGTATATTATTGCATATTAATTATCGTATTTGCATTGGTAGTAATGATATAGCATTATTTTTCTATCGTAGAAAATACTTAAACGAAAAATAGATGATTGAAAATTAGAAATAAACAAAAACTACATAATAACTATACCTTATTCATTTTCGCCGTGCAGTAGATATAAACCGATTCGATATAGATATACATAGATCCGGCCCTGCCTAACATGTTATTGTAAGGCGACTTTTTGATTATGCGTAATCCGTATGCATTTGTTTATATCTACTGCATAGGTTGGGTGAATAGACTATAATTTATAATGTCCTGACAGTGAGTAGAGACATACGTAAAAAATGTAAAGCCGTTTATTTTCAATTTTCGAATTATCTTCAAAAAAAATTTTTTTTTCATCTCTTCCATGGGAGAAGTATACGGTCTAAATTGTGAGTCATGTACGAGAGTAATTTACGAATCTACTTATAACTGTGACATGATCATTACGGTTATTACAATACACAATCTACAATAACGTCACTTGTAAATTGGCGGGGGAGCATATTGTGACATTAAAACGGCAAAGCATTTACTTCAAGGATCAAGGGACAACCCCCATGTAGAAACTCTAATGTACTTACCGTTTTTATTTATTTATCTATTTTTAAAATGTAATATTCATACCTAATTGTAAGTACATATTATAGTTTAGTACATATAGGCTTCCGCCTATTTCTCTATGTATTTTAAATATTAATTCATCTTGCTTTTGAATGGGAATGTACAAAACCACAAATAAAATACGTAGGTAGTCGTCGAATTGCTGCTTGAAAACATAGGACTGCTTAGAGCGCCACACGAGTTGGAAATAGAGGGAAACTCTGGTTTGAGGACTACGCTTCGCTTAGTTACATTTTCATTGTAGCCGCGTAATCCCGGTTTTGGTTTATACTTTACGTAATTATATAGAATCTAGCTAGAAGGTAAAAAATAGTATTACTCTTCCGAAATGAATAACAAATAGGTACGATAATTACTGTTATAAACTTCGTATATTTACACTATCTGAAATATATATTCATTGGTGATATTAAATTTGTCGTATGCTGTAACCTATTTAAATTAAATGAACTGAAAATGCTGATGTTTTCCGATGATCACCATGAAAAATGCATAGATTCGCACCTTTAAATGTTAATTGAAGTTGACGAGTTGCAAACAAGTAGGTCGACTGTGTGTAATGAAACTCGTTAGCCAATCAAAAGCATTATAGTTTGTGCGAAATCATTTTGTACGACCAATCAAAAACCTTTTTAACCTAACAATTCTGCTTTCACGCGAAAACGGTTTTATTACTAAATAGAGGGTGTTTTATAAATATCACTTCTAGTAGTAAAAACAACTAAACAGTATTCCTACTCGATAAAAATAGATATTACGTTTATTTTATGTTGTTGATCAATAATTTAAAATTAATTATATAAAACTACAGATTGTTAAAGAATCAACTACAAATTTATAAATCTGACGTTTTAAATAATATAGGCATTGTTCATTTGAACTATCGATTCGGTAAAACTAATTTTGCGACCGCACGTACCTTCTTTGGGAAATATTGGTGAAGTCGGACACTTGTCCGATGATGATCTTTGGAAAACTATACCTAGTGTATAACGCGTGCTGAAAGAATATTTCGCACTCGTGTGTTCGAACCATCACACTCGCCTGAAATATTCGACTTTCAGTACCTACTTGTTGTACAATTATACTATGAATTATTACTTTAAATATTATATCTGTTTAAAAACATGTTTTGCTTCGTCGGTAGACCTCTTGATCTCCGGCTTTTTAGTAACATAGTTAATTAGGTATACGGGGTGCTTTTTGAGTTGCGAGTTTTAAAGTAACCACATTATTGAAATACCATATTGTCGAAATCTCAAAGATGACCAAATCTCACTCTGTAACATTTTAATTTATGACGAGTCCGGGCCTGCCTAAAAAAACTGTTCGAAATCGTCACCATTGGATTCGTTCACACAAACTGTCGCTCGACGTTTCGCGGCGTTTTTCTACGCGTTCACGTAATTCTTCTGCTGTATTCTCTTCGGTCTTATACACCAAACTTTTCATGTAATTCCATAGATGAAAATCACGTAGATTACAGTTTGACGACCTTGGAGGTCATGGTATTGGCCCCCATTGTCAATATCCATCTATTTTTTGGGAAATTCATTATTTAAGTAGTCTAACAATAAGCCGATCGTTCGGTTTGGTAATACAGTAAAATCTCGTTATTAAAAACACCTTCGGGACCGATACCAGGTGTCTCTTATACGGAGGGTGACCTCGAAGTGAATCAAATGCTGTTTTTATAAATTTTAACAGGTTACGTAAAAAAATAAAAATAAACGGTAAAGACTTGTATTATGTATATGTACCTATGTACATATTTATAGATTTTACATAATATTACGTATCAATTTATTAAATAAGTATAGGTATTGTAAAACTGACCCTAAGAGAATTTTCTTATTTTTTCATCTAAACCTGTACTTAATAACGAGGTGGGTATTGGTGGAATCAATTGTGGAAGTACTTTGGTGTCCACGTGTCTGATATCGAGTGTCCTTAATGTGGAGGTACCAGTCGATATATTTTAAACGGCTATCGTCCGGAACCGGCCCAAAGTTTCTCTGATATCGAGGTGTCTGTACCATTGAGGTATGTTTAAGGCGAGGTTTTACTGTAATTACTTCAAATGGTCATAATTCCGTTATCTTTCAGATTTCGTCAAAATTGTATTTGACAAATGTGCTTATATTGTTGAGTTCTATGGCGTGTTAAAAGTAAAACACCAACTTAAAAAACGTCCTGTATAGTCAGGGTCGAGATAAGAAATCTACGTACGTAATTTACTTTGGGGTAGTCATATGACATACGTAATAAACTAATTCTTTCTACTTTTTACGACAAAAAAACAGATGTAGTAGATGAAGTATTTTTATAACTTTTGAATTATCTATGTAGGTACTATTTATTACATTTTATAATATTTCTCTGCCCTTTGCATTCGGAATGCTAGGACAACTGATGGCATGCGCATATTCGTTGGTGAAAGGAAATGTGAAAACATTCCCCGAGTGCAAAGGGTTAATTATAATTTTTTTTTTAATTTGATTCGAAATCAACATTAGATACTTTTTTTTATTTAAAAACTATAATATGCAAATTCGTGCTTAACCGTACTAAATACGTATGGGGTTTCGATTTTATCTCAGTTTTCCTGGGAATTTCGTTTTATTTCTTACGTAAAAATGTGTCAATTAGTTATTGGTTTAATTTAATCAAATTAGGGTTCCTACATGATTTCTACATTATTAAACAGTATTTATCGTGAAAATTGAAATAAACAATTTCTGTTCTCTAAAATTTAAGGTGAATCGACAATGAAAATTTATTAATTTTCACTTGAAGAGAGTTTTTATATAACGAAAATTACTTATATACTTTATATATATATATATATATATATATATATATATATATATATATATATATCAAAGTGGTATTTATGGGCAATTCAAAGTAGGAATCGATGTATATCAGCTAGGTCACATACTTGGACAACACGTAATAACCCAAATCCGTTCGTTTTTTAGATCATGCGATAAATACAAAATTGTTAAAAGGTAATTTTATGAAAAAGGACGACAATATATTGTGCCTATGTTTATTCCTAACAGATATTGAGAATAAGTTCTAGTTAATAGATAATCCTTTATATTTTTGTAACTTGTTTCAATTTATGTTGTGTAAAACAAATTAGAGTAGAAAATGGAACTCCCTCATGCTGATTATTATATATTAGAAATATAGTGCATAAATATATATCTCGGTTTGTTTTCAAACGATTTACATCTACAAATAACCATTACGTCATTAACTAACAGGTATTTTGTATTGTTGAGGGCAAGTTTTAAGCTTAACATTTTAAAAGATTAATGTCGCATAGTATTAACCGTTGTTATCGGTAAATAATGGTTAATCTTACTTGTCTTGAAAACTAATTCTCGAATCTAAAAATTGCGCAATTATTATTAATCATTATTTTAATCGAAATTATTTTTTGTTGACTATAAAATAATTACCGTTTCATTATGCTTATATCTATTGATTATTGATTCTATAACATGCGTGTAGCATATCAAATTGTTTTATAAATAGTAGACAGCGAAGCAACAGTTAGGGTTGATTTTACGGACAACTTGTACGATTTCTAAATTATTTCTGTTTATCGTCCTTGTATTTATTCAAGTCTCGTCGTATCGATTATTGTGCAAAAATTAAATTATGCTATTTTTCATAAGCCGCATGTCAGTCAAAAGTTATTAACCCTTTCGCTACGGCAAATCTGGCCGCCGGCGCCAGCGTGCCGCAACCGAACGGAACTTCGTGCCGCGAGTCCGGTTGTTTAACCGACCGGTTAAGTATTAATAAATTGTTTTCAACCTATTTTGAATTTAACGATTATTAGGACAATCAAGTAGTGCGCTATCGATGAGGAACTGATGTATTTTCAAACGAATGCGTTTTACCTCAATACGCGAAACGATGGACATATACAAAACGCCGATAGCATGGAGAGCGCTTTATGACCGGCGTATATATACGTCGATCGTAACGAAAGGGTTAATAAACGAACGTTGGGTTATTAAAATTTAAAAAAAATATTATATTTTGTTCTTGCACAAAATTATCGAAAGATAAGACCAATTCACTTACAAAAATATGAATGGTTCCCTACAATTACCGTATGTGCACCACATTTTTGATAAGTAGATACACTATGTAATTTATAGTTTAAAATACATACACGATTTACCTACCTACAAGTTTGTAATGGAATCATTCGTCAAAATTAATCACGAAGCCGATTAATAGGTAAATAGGCCTGATAGTGAAATGCATTATACAGAAGCGAGGGTAATCTACACATCGCGATAAATGGTGCACATTAATAGAGTAATTAATTATTTCTAATCTTCTCAATAGCAGATCCTAAAGTGACGAAATACATTAATGTTATATTAATTGAAGCGGCTCGTGTAATCTGAAGGGATTAATAAATTATTTGTTTCATTCAATTGCCATTGTGATAAATGGGGAACACTGGAGTGAGGTAATCCATCTTGCTGTGCAGCAAGGTATGCGTCCTGTCTCGCGATAATGATTGATCCCTGGTGGACCGGATCGGATTGAGCGGACAACGTACGGGGGGGAGTCACTAAACTTGAACACGGTGTTCCGGCCTTGAGACGCCAACGCGATAATTAACCAGAGCCTTAAATTTTCTTAATATATTTATTGGGACATTGAACTACTAACCGTTGTTATGGAAATTGCACTATTTACTTTTATGTGCAATGGATATTTATTTTCGACGACATCTTTAAATTGAAAGTCGTGTGATATGCGTAAGAAAAGCTTTTATCATTATTAATGGATAGGTTATACCTAGTTATTTCTCGTTTATAAATAATTAAACTTTCATTTATCAAGCCCTGTTATCTCATTTATTAAACGTTATGGTTAGAAAGGTGTAGTTTTAGAACATAATATACGGGGCTTACTCTGAAAATGTTGAATTCTATTATTACTCGATTAGTTTCTTCTTTAGATGAAAATATACGTCATCACAAAAGCAAATACAGTAAAGATCGTCACACATTACATCGGAACGGAACGTAACTGAATCGAACTTTTCGGAATCCGTCAAAATGTAATCCATTAAATTGATTGACTTGAAAATGATGTGACGTTTCGATTCCGGCAATCAATTTAATCGATTTCATTTTGACGGATAGGATTCCGAAACGTTCGATTCCGTTCCGTTCCGATCTAACGTGTAACGACCTTTAAACCGATTTATAAATCAAAGTTGATGTTTGCAAAACGTGTTTGCCAGTCATGGATATAACACCACCAAAACGTGCGTTAATAATATCTACAGTTTTGCTATTAAATTGCTGGTAAAGTTGAAAGACCGCGGTATTCCTTCTTTTTAAAACTATTCAACGTCACAAACAGGAGCAAATGTGATCGAAAAAATTTTGAAAAGCAGAATCTATGCCAAAATGCGTGCAGGTCATATTCCTTATTAATATCTATTATTTTTCTAAATGTTTTGTAACCGCGGCGTGGATAAAAATAGTTAATGTTTACGTCTCAATTAATTTGTACACTACTGTACTTATTATCATGGATATGGTTTCATAGAATTATACTGTAAGGACCGAATTAAAACGAGACACGAATTCTTAAGAAATTAAGTCGCCGAATTAAAAACAAATTGTTTACATTCTAACGGAAAATTGCAAGGTGACTCGCATTCCGTGGTGACTAATTTCAATCGAACTCCCTGGAATGTTTTAGTCATCGCTACTGGAGCATTCGATTTCCATTGACTATACAAACAAGCTCGCGACAGAGGTTTATTTATTATCAGTTTTATATCGACTTCGTGAACGCATCAAGTCGCATTCGTTGTTGAATTGTGTAAATTAACCCTCATTGAGTACAGAGGTACAGTTAAATGCCGAGAAAAATATTCATTGTCAGTTTAACATTGAGGTACAGTTGTTCATATTAAAATTAGAGTGAAATTATTAAAAATTCAATTTACTTTCTATAAAAATCATTGTCGAGCTTTTTTATAAGCGTCTTTTAGAACACCTTTGTATGAAAATATGCCATGTCTTATAATACCGTAATTTTTAAGCACGATTTACACCTGTACATCGTTGGATTAAATCAAACTTATCATCTTTATTTTAGTAACTGATTGTAATTTAACATTTAGATATATTTGATCAATACCGACTATAAAACCGTTTCGCGTCATTCAAATTTAAATTAAGTTACATTTGATAAATACGTTAATTTAGCTTTTGTGTAAAAACCAACATGAAACAGATCTTTCTTCACTGGTTTTCGTCGTCAGAAAACAATTATGAGTGTTTCGCAGTTTCGTTGTTATTTAACGGAATTCAGTCAAACTTGAAATTTGATGAGTATTTGATAAGGTGCGAATCACCGCTTTAATATAAGTGTTAATGTGTAATTTAACGGTGGTTTACACTGGTTATAAAATCGACCTTAAAAGTATTATTATCAAACAAGAATTTTATTAAAATTAATTAATTTTGCTAAATTAGAGAACGCTATACATTTCTTCAATGATGGTTTAAATAAAATATTTATTTAAGACTACTTATCTGCTTCTTATCTACATAACAGACTTATGTTAGTAGGTATAATATAATGACTTTAAATTATTTTCGTATAAAATTAAGTTTAAGGATAACCCATCTTCAATTTATGAAATCTTATAAAACATGAGGTGTACATACGAAATTATGATACATAAATATTATGATAACTATTTTTAAAACATAATTAAAATTTTAAAACTCATTAACATTTGTAATTTTGATTTAGGAGATATCTTAATACGAGTTAATTTTTCAACGACTGTAATCTACATATTTCTGTCTACTATAAACTATTAATGTTACAATTTCTTTAATTGGATTTTACTATATTAGGACGTTAAAATTGTTATAAATTAAATAGGGCGATCGCGTTTTTATTATTTTTCCATTTTTTTATATTTTTAATGTGGCGGTTTTGGTTTTATTTTATTTATGTGTCAACACTATTAAAACTGATGAGTTGATGTGAACTATTTAAGTAAGAATTGGGAATTTTTAGTTACGTAGTCTGAAATTCTGTAGTAAACGTATGTACTATTTTAATACTAGGTAGGTACTTATTTAAAAAAAAATACAAATATTTATATATGAAGGCGTATCTATCTAATCTATGTGCTACAAAAATAAATACTTTAAAAAACATTAAATATTTAGAGTGTTTTTGTCGCTTAATTAACAGATTATTATGAGAAATTTAATTAAACTTAAATTCCATTATTACTTAGTCTCAATTTATATTATCAAAACATTTATCTAACCGAAATATTTGTAATACTTTTTCTTGAATGAAATTTGCATTAATTTATGTTTTCATTGTCACATCGTGTAAACGTTTTATACAGGGTGAATTGAGATAATAGCCCCCTCCTATTAGTTCGTTGAATATTCATATTAGAAAAATATTTTCTTAACAAAAAAGTTTAGAATATGTTGTGTATTATTCACGGCGAAATGAGATTTGAGCAATAATACGCAACTTTTTATTTTTAAATGACCCTGTATATATTTTACATTTTTTTTTTGTAAGAACTATCGTTTCTCTATATGTTGTTATAAAAAGTATTGCAGAGTTGGATAACAAAATTACACTGTTAAGCACGATTAAATTTGAAAAATATCCTATTTGAAGGCGTTAAAGCTGAAACCACCTAAGTAACAAAATGTCAACGTTAAAATATAAGTCTTTAAAATTTTTTTTTTAGTTTATAAATTATTCTATACTTTCAACTTAAATTTGATAATGTAATTTGTATCGTAGGGTTATTAAAAATTAATACGAAAAAAAAATAACTCGATAATTTTTGTTGTTTCTATATTTTTGAGAAAAAAAGTTTTTTTTGTGATATACATTAACACCATCTTTTAGAACTCTTAATTTAGTTCAAATCGTGTCTTAACTTTTTTTAAATATCTTTGATAGTTTGTAAGTTATTAAGACCAATAACATAAGATAGCCTTTCGCGTAAAGGGCACTACAACCTGAACATCGGCGATTTGGCTGTTAAAAAAATATCCAATGTTCTTATCTCGCGAAACTCTACAAACGTGCCGCGTTTTTGAATTTTCCAGTTGCCTGTGTTGCTTTGTAAGCGCACTTGGGTGGTTTTAAATTTAAAATAATCTCAACTGTCGTTCACGATGGGTTTTTCTCTCCATCATAAATGGCACAAAAATCGGAATAATCACTTGGGTGTTTTATTAATAACATAATAAACAAAGTTAAGTTTCAATTATCCAATAAGATGCTTAAGTTATTTTGAACTAAAAAATGCATTTAGGCGGTTTCGGCTCTAACCCCTTCATTTAGCAATATCATCGAAAAATGACGTAATTATGTCATACCGAAGCGATCTAGTTTCACAAAACATTCTTAAAGTATTCCGAATAGCTTCTCTACTTCGTTCTGCCTTCTATCGAGAAATTTTTTCTAAATACAAACGTTGCACTCTCTTAATAACACAATTTGATACACCATTTACTAAAATCATCTCTACCAAGTCATTTCTCGATAAACGAACGTTGTTAGTCATTGTAAAAATACATTGTGTCAATTTCAAAATTTTGTAATGTTTTATTTCATGACCGATATTGCGAAATAGGACATTTTTCAACTTTAATCGTGTTTAATAGTGTAATTTTATCATCTAACCCCACAATATTTTTATAACATTTTATTTTTTATACAGGGTGTCATTTAAAAATGAAAGTTGCATGTTGCTGCTCAAATCTCATTAGGCCCTGAAATAAAACAAATGCAGGCAATCATTCTGAACATCTTTTGTTAAGAAAACTTTTTCTAATATGAATAATCAACTAACTAATATGGTTGGGGAGGGGGGTGCTACTGTATTAACTCCTTTACACATTCACTTAAATTTGTGCTAAAAAATTGTCATTTAATTTCTTTCAACTGCACGTATGAGCGAGCATAAATTAACAGTAGGAAAGAAATATTTTCTATTCGGACGAATCTAGACGGGCATTAGAACGCGTGGGCAGCATGGTCGGCGCCCCACGAACGCTCCTCCTGCTATCTGAACTTGGTGTGATCAATATCGTGCCAGGAATATCCTCGGATACAGAATATTCGGTTCAGTTAAATCGAATGTACGCAATTTTGCGAAAATTAACGTGGGCGACTAAATGATTTTTATTCGGGAAAAAAAATTTAAACTTCGAAGAATTCGCATTTCGACGACTTCGCGGTATTATATAGCATTTTCCGATTGCAAACGACACGTGAAAACTTCCACGGGCTTGTAATTTTACAAGACAAGTCATTTACTCGACTTCGAGTTCTGTTGGTCGTTGATTTTTTGTGACCGCCAACCAACCGACCAACCAATGGGACTCCAGGTCACGCTGCCGTTCGACACCGGCTCCGTGATATTAGAAATGCTACGCAACCTAACGCTCGAAAACCGCGACATGATTTATCTCTTGCCGTCGTAAATTTATCAGTGATAAGGTTTTCTCACTGGCCGCAACGACGCGAACTTGCAGTTGCTCTTTTTTTTTCATCAAACTACGGTGCAATGCCTCTGTGTAAAATCGCGTAAAATTGACTGTCCGCTATTTTTAGTGTTCGAAGAACGGGTTTTTAAGTTCGTGATGTTTTCCATTTGATAATCGTAATGCTGGTAACCATAACAACATAAAACCGTATTGTATATTTTTAGTTTAAATACCTACCTTACCTGCTTTATAACATCAGATTTTAGGACTACGGTAACCGAATAACGATTTGCGCATTTTACAAATATGTACCGGCAAAAATGTTTAATTATACGATTATGCTTGGTAATCCTCAACTTAATTCGATCACCTTTTATTTTATCATCGAATCATCGGTTGAGAAATTAAACGCAAAAATAGTTAGGCTCAGGAAATAGTTAATAATCATTTTGTTTAGTTTCGAACCTCGACAAGCTTCTGCAATTATATATTTTATTGCCTCCTCTGTTTAGATTAGTTTTATTTTTAGTTAAAACATGTTAAAATCGGGACTAAAATTAAATTTCGGCACCCTCCCCGAATATCCGTGATAGGTATTTTTATTTATTAGAACTTTTTTGACTTATCGTCGTAACGAAACGAGAACCTTTATTTTCAACTGTTGAATGTTAAATTTTAAAGCGTCGATTTACGCATTTAAAAACCGAAATAGGTGGCGCAAATTTAATTTATCGTCGTATTTAGGTGCCCCAGTAACCTATTTCGCGAACCATCGTTATTGTGACCAACGACTCTATTGTAAAAGTGTAATTAATCTAGTTGCTGCCGGGCCGATATTCGCCGTGTTCATTCCTTGTGCGTTTTCCGCGCAATGCGTTGAAATTGTTGGAATAGTATGCGCTCGCACTGCCGCGCTTCTCCGTGGACATCAGTTCACGTGGATGTGGTTGACAATTCACATAGCTAGTGTTCGTTCGTCCGTCGACGGTATGTGCTTGTTGCACGTCGTACATGTCGTTAGATCGCTCGAACATTAATGCGATAACAACAAACTTATGCCTGTGCGAATTAACACCCTTAGCAGTACGAATTGTAGTGGTTCAAGACAGATGGTGGGAGTCTCGGACTCCCACCACCATCATCCCCATATGGGACCGCATTCCATGTGCTCCGTGATGCCACCACGTACACCCACGGATCCTTTTTATTTTTCACCGTTTGGTTCACCATATTATAGGTGAGATGGAGATTTTGAATTAGACAAATTGATTAGGATATAAGCGCAGTAATTAACATTGAAATGATAAGTAAGTTCATAAACGAAAGTAACAATAAATCCCGACTTACGATGTAGATAAATCATTTCTGATTCCGATTACGTGCCTGCCATGCGAGTAAAACGACACTTTTCGGGTTTAGTTTAAAATTTTATTGTAGCCTCGAGGTATCGTGTTATGTTACAAATTTTAAATGTAACGTCCGCAGACAAAAAATGAGCGAAAAATCTGCACTTAACGAAAATCCCACAAGTAACAAATATTTCAATGACAATGAAACGCGAAATTATTAAACCACGCTCGACCTCGTTTTTAAACGTTGTTGGAGAATAATATCAGGATTATGATAATAAAACATTGTTAAATGTTATTAATACAAAACGGTTTATTGTGTATTAGAAAAATAAATAAATAAATTAGCTTGGGTTTTAAATTAATTATTGATAACTTATATCATTAGCATGCTGTCTATTTGATTAAAAAATAGTAATAATGATAATTCAATAGTTGGTTGTACGTATACAATAAATGTTTGTAACTGTTGAACGCATTTTTCAATTGTTACGTTAATTTATCGGAGTGGGGATAATTATTGTTTTTTATTCGAAATTTTAATTAACTACTACCTAATAATTTCAAACTTACTTTAACTCACTTTCAACGGAAATGGTTATAAATTGATTTTAACTCTAAAAACAATAGTAAAATAAAATTAGATAGTATTCGTGTGAGAACATTTTTTACGAATAGATAACTACATACGTACATAGTTTGCGTAGGGTATTATTATATACGAAACTATTTTTAAACTTAAGTCGGTATTTTTTTAAATAAGTATTTGCGTGATCATTATGATAGACATATATGCCTAAAGTCCGGTGCACCAGAGTTGATCCCTGCGTCATCAATGTATGAATTTAGTAACGACAAAGTTTAAACATTCGTATATATGGTAATTAGAGATATGATCAAGACAACGACAAAAAAACGACGGAATATCTTTTTTAAGTGAAGACGTACATTCTGCAGATAATCGTATGAAATAGAAGAGAAGACTTACAATTGCAAGTAATTAATTTTGGTACACCAACACTTTCAAAATGTTGTTGTGTAAATTTGACTTTTCACGTAAAGGTTATGTGTACGAACGGTGTTTTCCAATAGTTGTTATCTCGTTATTTGTTGTTATTATCATTATCGTTTCATCCTCTTGCGCTTCGTTTACACGAGGCATTTTGACAATTCGAAATATTTTGTTTCTAGTCGCTCTCGACGTATCGGTTTTTCTTTTGTCAGAAAGTCCGATTCGTAGAATGTGAAAGTTTGCTGTAGGTACCAAAAAATTTTTGCTCGCAATGTAACGTTGATGTTATGTTGATATCTGCGTTACTGGCGGCACATTATAACGTCACGATTACATTTGCTGCACGTGTTTGGTTTGTTTCAAAACGCTATAAATCGGTATAGGTATTTGTTACCAATGAAAGGGCAAACGTTGAGTTCTCATTGTCGGTCCCAACAATTTCTTTTTTTTTTAATTTACCAGATTACTTTCAAAGAAAAAGATAGAGTGTAGAGATAATATAATAAAATTAAGTAAAAAAAAAACTGACTATAACTTATCCAAACCTATATGATGTCCACGTCATCAACAAAAAGTTACTAGATTATTTATTTGTAATTCGGTTTAAAATTTGGAAAGTGACATATTCTATAGATGATTTACTTGGTAGTATAAAGAAAGACTACAATTTATTAGAACAGTCAAAATACGAGGTACGACGTGACAGCACTGTGTGAAACGTCATCATCTAGTTACCTTGTATTGATGACGTGAACATCATATAGGTTTGGATAAGCTATACGTTAGAATATTTTTATGCTTGTTTCTTAATAATTTTTTTCGCACAATTTAGGTAGAACACTAGTAATGTAAAAAAGCGCGAAATTAAAAATTTGGCGGGACCGCACACGAATATTTTAGGTGATGGTAGTGAATGACAGTCGGTGGCAGTGGGTGATGGTGGCTGCAGTGGGACTGCCGTCTAATTTGCATAAAATTGTCTCCATGCAGTAATTTTCCAACCTTTTTGTAAAAATTACTTTGACAAATAGACTGTGACCGTTACCGTTATACATACCTACATATGTGTGACTGTACTGGCGGTTTCCTATATCATAATTACCGTTGTACTTTGACTCGTTTTTTTTTCATATTAACCCATACCCACGGTCGCTATGACGCAGGGATCCAACGTTGGTGCATTGGTGCATCGAACTATACAATAATCGAATAAGTTTAAATAATTGTACCTAATATATTTTATTAAATTATGAAACTCGGCTTACAATTAGTGGAACACTTACCATCGCAACTAATTATACATTTATTTGCAATTAGCCCAATTTTTAAATAAATTAACTGGGACACGTACAAACATATAGAACACTTTTGTACAAGTATATCGACACCATTACCATTACGTCCAAACTATAATCACTTTCTAAATAATATCGCCGGTTTTTTTAAGGGGTACACTTTTATCTACGACAACCAAAATAAGTTACAAACTTAATTTTTTTTAACTAGCTGGATAGCAACTCGAATCGATCATTTCAGATGCGTTTTTATTTTTTCGAAAATATCCACTACCTGCTAGATAATGGTAGAACACTGAAATTTTAGAAGCCCTTTAGTGCCCTAATGTCGCTATTATTTACGACAAAAACGAACTATCAAAATACGAGTTACATGAAAACGAGAAAACTTGGAAAAGTCGGGGAATTTTATTTTGATCCTGGAAATCGGAGAAAAAAGTTAGGGAATTTGCTAAATATTGGAAAAGTCAGGGAAAATCGAAATCAGTCATTTACCACCTATCTTACCGATTTGTCCGAATCATTCTGAGAGAAGTCCAGTTTAAAATATGTATATTACCAATATGTTCTATTCAATTTTATAGGTAGCGTCTATCTTTTTATCGGGAATCTTAACGTGACTCACAAAACATGCTCGAGGTAGACGACTGATTTCTTAATAATAATATTATCAGTCGAGATAGTTTTGATAGTGAACATCGCATCTTTTGCACAAATTACCGCGTTTTTAATTTCTTTTTGTTTTGTTTTCTTTAATTACAGTTGCGACCAACAATATGAATATAAGTGGCGTAGAATTTTTATTCAATATTACTGGAAAGCGTGAAAAAGGTGGGAAATTTTATAATTTAAAAATAATCGACTCGCTGAAATTATCATTTTCTTAAATGGAAATCGTAGTTAGTTTTATATTTTTGAAAAAAACAAAGCAACATCTATTTCTATGTTTACAAAGATTTGTGTACGTTACCTATTTGTATTTTATAATTATATATATAACACATGCAAGCGCATAGCCATCCCATCATCATGTGTGTGCATCGCATGTGTCAGTGTTTAAGATAGTTCGCGTGACATGTAAGACAAGAATCTTGTCAAGAAAAACAGTAACTAAACGAAGCATTGTTAACATTGTTTTTGTTTGTATTTGACGGTTTTTGTATACTTTAGTTGTTCGTGTATTGTTTCAAACAATGATTTTTTTAGATGAAGGAAAACCAATATGCTCGAGTGATCGAGTAAATGCAATTATTATTAGTCGATGTTAATCAATTTTTTTAATTGATACTGATACGTCACAAAGCTACATATTTTTCCATTTAATAGAATTTTTTTCTACGTTTTCTATGATCCATGATCCAGATGCATAAGTACCTACATACTTTAAATGGGACACAAACACTTTGTTTTTGCGCTTAAAATACCTATATTTAACTATTGTTTGCTGATTTATTCTAATACGTCATCGTCGTTACACTATCGTATCATCAATCTATTGTTTTTTTTGTATTTATATAGGTAAAGTAGTCATCAAATGTACTACAAGGTTGATGTATTTTATCAAAATATAATCTAATCAAGATAAAATAAATTACCAAACATAACACTCATTTTAAATCCGACTGAAAATTTTAGATTTTCTTCCGTTTAATATCAACGATAAATATAAAGATGGTCTTATTGTTGGTAAAATGATTACTAGGTATCTTCGTTGTTTTTTTAGACTCTCTTTAGATGAGCCGTTCATTAGGTAATACGACTAGCGAGACAGATTACAAATACAAAGTTGAACTTTAAATATTCGAATCGTAATTTGTTCGTTGTTTCGCGTGTGCCCACTAGTAACGCTCGCGATTAGGACATCAATTCTGCGCCCGACTGTACACCATCGGTATTTAAATCCGGACAAAATAAAAAAACTCGAAGGACGCACATGCGCCTCATCCGGCGCCAATGTGTTAATTATTATTATAACAAGTGCAAATATATTCCAATATAAGGAAAATCGAATTTTGTGATCTATTGATTCAATACCCGTTAATTTCATAAAATTGTGTACGCAAAACTGAACTTTTTTAAATAAATCGTTCTGTTTTGAAATACAATAATATCTAATATTCATTTAAGTTATTAAATATTTAAACTATTTTACTCGTGTGTCGGCGAATAATTTATTTATAAATAGAAGTTTTAAAAATCACAGGATAATTTTTATCGTTTTAACAAAAATTAACGAAGATAGCTCGTGAAATTTCTAAAAGAAAAAGATTTTTAACGTATTCAGAGTTTCTTTGGCATGATTTATAAGTTAGTAATGTTAAAGGTTATTTTTTATTGTTATGTAGAATACGTTATCACCATGTTACTGACAAGAGTTTCTGTCGTTCATCATTTTTTATAGCAGGTATGCCATCTTTCATAAATTTAAGAATTATAAGTTCGTTTTTTATCAATTTAATTAACGAAGATTTTTTATTTAAAATTTTAACAATATTTAGTATTTTTCTGCTTTGTATAAACATACAAAGTATATTTATTATAAAACAAAATATTTTTGTTTACTCTTGTTGGAAAACATTATGTAAGAATAAAGTAGACGAGAAGTTTCCTCGGGAAATGTTACAACATGCCAAATTTGTTTTTTGAATGATCGCTGATTCCGTATCACGTTGAAATATTCGGAACTGACGGACTTCAGAAAAAGAATCTTTCTGATGGTCTCCAAGGGTTTCGACCCTCGCGGGAACGCTGATGCTATTTTTTGACCTTTTGCCTTACTACGTTTTACAAATGGATTAATAAACTTCTCAAGTTGTATTTGTCAACTACTATTATCAATTTTTTTCGGCAGTTTGTTTTCAGTCCAACTACGTTAATTTCTTTATTTGTGTATAAAGTTCAATATAAAATTAATATTATTTTAGGATTATTCGCGAATCTACTCACAAAATTACTATATTGTAATTTATTAATAATTTCTAATATTGTTAGGTAATTACGTAGGTATGTAGTTTATTGGCTATCGAGTGCTTTCTTTAGTGAAAAATTTGCGCATTGATTAGAAGGTTTTTGATTGGCTAATAATGTACGAAATTATTTCGTATGGGCTATACGACGTTTTTGATTGCTTAACAAGTTTTATTAGATACGACCGACTTTTTTACAGTAGAATCTCGATTATCAGTTAATGTCGGGACCGTCACTGTGACGGATGAGCGAAATACCCCCCTCCCTCATTTTCCATGACTACTCCGCGTAATAAGTTTACAAGCACCCATTATTTTGTTAATTATGGTTATCTAAAGTAAATTTTTTATTTGTAATTTATGTCGTCCACTGTTTCAATAATAATAGCCTTTACAGTTCATGGCAAAAGAAATCTGCATTTATTACCTAAACAATGTGTAAAATAACTTGTCGGTGTTTACTGTTATTTTAAACTGCGAAAGAAGTTTACAAGCACCTTGTACTTTTTGGTCCGGGATAAGGTTGCAAATTCCAAAATGACCTTATAACAATCTCGAAGCGTCGTTGGTGTGTTGTAGTGAGTTGTACATGTGGTTCTAAAATAGGTGTGGTTTCGTTCAATTTGAACGAAAATGTGAGTGCGCGACCTATGCAGTTAGCTTTGAAGAACGTGTCGGACATAGTTTTGAAAAAGCCAAAACGAAAACCGAGTTGGAAGAACATCACGTCGTACTAACACCACATTATTGGACCTCCGCCATCTTTAGCGACGAAAAGAAATTTAATCTCGATGGACCGGGTGGTTTCGGCCACTACCGGCATGATTTGCGAACTGAAGAACAACCTTTGCTATAACATCAAATGGGTGGTGGGATCCGTAACGGTTCAGGAAGCGATCGGCATCAACTGAAAGAGTGATCTGATTATTTTGTAACACCGTCAAAATTCGCAGAAGTATAACAGAACGTTATCTACCCATTGACTTGAGTATGGAAGGGCTATGGTGGATTCCAAAGCATGCGTTCCAGCAAGACAATGTCTCCAAACATTCTCGGGAGTGGTTCGCAAGCAACAAGATGGAACGCTTGAACTGGCCAGCTAAATCTCCAAACTTGAACAGTATCGAGAATGTATTGGAGACTTTTGGTGTGACGAGTTTGGGCAATTTTCTTATTTTTGAAACAATTAACATATATTTTACACAGAAAATTGAACCTTATTTAATTGAAATTAATAAATTGCACGTGTAAACTTCTTTCGCGGAGTTATCGACCAATAGGCCAGAAGGTAGACCACGTCATTTCTGGGAATTCTGAAGGGGCAAAAAGAAACAAAAACAGTATACAGGAGTGATTGTATTCCGGGGCTACCTTGGAATTCCGGGTTTTTCAACTGTCCCGTCAGAATTTATTTTTACCCATCGGTATGTTGTTTTTAAAACAACAGTTCTATATCATCCATTTCATTTCAATAACAAATCACTGTAGGGAAGGAACAGTGGAATTGTTTACTTTTGTAGTATCGTTAACGGTCGGGGTTTTTCATTTTGAATCACAAAAACCTCCGATTCTGTATAATTTTCGATTGTAATGTATTTTCGGTTTCTTTTTTAAATTTATTTTACCCTGGAAAACCTGACGGTTAAACTGGTAATAAATAATAATCGACGTTCTTCTGTATTTGCAATAGCCAACTTTCAGTAACATTTAAAGGTGTGAATTTATGAAATTTTCATAGTTAGGTCGTCGCAAAAATAAATTAAAAATAATTATTAGCATAATAAATTAGTTAATAAATATTTTTTTAGAATAAATGTTATCTTTTTTTTATCATTGTTATTAACATTTATTGTTTTTATAAGCCCGTCTTTTAATTTTTATCGACTTAATCAATGAACTTTTCTGGGATTAAAAATTAACATTTTTTTTTGTTTTAGGTACCTAGTTAAAATATTACAGTTTTTAAGTAACTATGGCCTATCCAAACCTATATGCAATTCACGTCATCGGTAAAAAGTTACTAGATTGTTTATTTGTAATTCGGTTTAAAGTTTGGAAAGTGACATATTCTATAGATGATTTACTTACGCACATATTAGACGGTATAAAGAAAGACTACAATTTATTAGAACTGTAAAAATACGAGGTACGACGTGATAGCAGTGTGTGAAACGTCATCATCTAGTAACCTTTTATTGATGACGTGAATTGCGTATAGGTTTGGACGAAGTGTAATTGTAAATATTAAGCATAAATTTTAAACTTATCCAAGTTTATTTTAAGCATATTCTGGTAACTAACGAGGATTTTAAATTAATTATTGAGGATAAACGCCAGTTAAATATACCCGAATCTACGAAAAAAATGTGTAACTTTGACCTAGAATTTATACTTATAACAGAATTGTTAGAGATCCAAGTAGGAAACTGACATAATCATTATTTATTGCTACGAATAAATACTACGAGGAAAGACGACTTCATAATAGTTATTTTTTTTATGTCTCTTTATTCGCAGGTTATTTTTCAACATTCTTCAAAAATTTTATCGATCAATATAAATTTATCATTGGGGCGTCTTAACGTATACGCTATAGGTTTATTTATAAAAAAAATTAAAAATATCGCTTACTTAATTAACTTATTATTGTTATATTATTCGGTTTTAACGTAACCCCTTCACATACATGTTTGTTCTATCCAAGATTCAATCTAAATTTAGATTTTAAGAGTTGTATTTTTATATGAAGTATAAAAATATTCAGTCACTTACATTCGACGAATCCTGAAAACCAAACCTTCAGTATTATTTTCATTACGCATATTCATCATCTAGAAATTTACTGCAAGTCAAGCAAGTTTGACTGTTATTTACAACAAACACGTAGGTATTCACTAATTGCTTTGTCAAATTGTTTGTTCCCTTCATTTGTGATATATATTTTTTTCTTTAAATAACACAGTTTAGGTATGTAAAATACATATACAGCAAGTCTCCTACATTCGAACCTTCAAGTTATGAATTTTCAAAGGCATGCTAACAAAATTTTAGCGTATCTTCAAATTTCGCGGCGGTAAATTGTAGCTTGTCGTTCGTTTCCTATTGCTGACGACCCTTCAGTTCTACTATCTCCTACCTCCTCTTCCTCTTCCAATCAATAAATCTTTTTGCTTCTTCACTCATGCCAGCTCCCATTATACTTTTCAAAATAAGATTACAAATTTTGTGTAATATCTAGTTTTTTTTTATTTTCTAATAAAGAAAATCAAGTTAAAAGTGTTTTCTTTAATTAAAATTAACAACTTTTCACCTTGGTACACCTTTGTTCAGGTTACGAACAAATTCGACTTGCGAACGCGTTCTCGAAACGGAACTTGTTCGTACGTAGAAAACTTACTGCGATAAATTTATGAAATAAATTACCTATAAGAATGCTTAAAAATTCGTTTGAAATAATAAATAAAATAATATTATTGAGAAACGTGATGGATGGTTTTGAAATGTTTCAATAAATTAATTAGGTACCTACTAGATACTATTATTTAATACGTGTATGTACTTTGTTTATTTAAATTTTCGGTTAGTTTAGTGGGTAGGCACTTCTCCAATTTCGTTCAACATCAACTTGAATAAATTTAACCACTTATTGAGTAGACACCTACTTCATAATTGTATAATATTTCATATGAAGATTTCAGTACTACAAAATTTACCCTTATGTGCCTATTCATTCATGAGATTTTCTTACTCGAGATTCTAGAAAATCGATTACGGTATTTTTAACACTTCATTTGAATTTCTAATTTATACCATATACGATACTCATATTTAAAAATATTTACTTACGTATTCCGAGGACGACCTCTAATAGCTAAAAAAATAAATAAAGTAGGGTGAGGTGGTGACAGAAAGGCGGATGAAAATAGTGAGACAAGAACGTTATCTAAGCGGGTGGAATTCATAAACGATACTCGAGATCACTTACTAATCGCAAATTTTCAATATTTTTAACAAGGTATATGTTTATGAATTTTAAAGCGAGTTTCAATAAGAACAACTATATAGGTAAAAGTTATACATACTCAAATACTGTCTCTGAATTTGACCCATAATCTTATTATTTAGTGAAAATAAGATGGCAGAACTATCGTTTATGAATTCGACCTTAAAACTATTCTACAGATTGCAAACTAACTTAACTTTATGTGGTTCACAATAGTTTGGTTAATTGTAAGTTTGCTGCCATAGTTTGTCGGCAAGCAGGCAACCGCATGTTATTGCAGATATTCGTAGAGTGAATTCTTTAAATACAGTAAACTCTCCATATTCGCGGGTAATGCGTTCCCATGAATAACCGCGAATACGGAAATATGTTGAAAATCCGCAAATAACGGGAGGACAATAAAAAATACTGTTTTATAAAAACTTTATTGACACATGGAAATATGTAATAAATCATTAATAATAAATTCAAAATGTATTAAAATAAGTACCTATAGGTACGTATATTGGTATTTAGCCGAAAATGAAAAAATCTGTTATTTTACATTGTTTTTGTTTCGTTTTGCAATTCTTGATAAATGTACATCTCCATAGCTTCATGAATTTTTCCCGTAAACCCAATATTTAAACACATTCTGTAGGGTTAATTTTGATCTATTAGCTAAATCATCTTTCTGCCGTGGTTCATAACAAATTCAACGACCGCGTGTATGAAATTGGGGGATACAAAAAAAAACGCGAATGGGGGATCCGCGAATATGGAAAGTTTACTGTACACTTATTTTATTATTTTAACCTAATAAATTGGCCAGGTTCTAACAAGGATTGTGTCCCCCTCCGATTTTGTTCGTTTCCAATAGTAGACCAAAAATTAAGCGACACCTGTTTTTATCTGCTGACGTGAACTTTTAAAGGGCGAAACTACCACCTGAAAAGTAGGATTGACTAATCAGTCAATCTGATCAATCCTGAATCGCATTGGATTTATTCGGTCAAATTATTCCGCGCGAATACAGTCCGATTGAATTAATCCGGTCAAGGATCTGAGTTAATCAACTAGCTCAGAGTAATTGAATTGAAAAAAAATTATGATTAATGAATAGATAATTATTTACCTATTATTAAAATATATGAGTAATTGGATTTAAATCGAATCGAGTTCAATCCGATTCAAACAAAATCGAGCTACTTCTAGTAATTAAACTTAATAATATCTTAAAATTAACTTTAAAAAAACTAATTAATGAGTTAACTCGATCGTAGTTAAAAATCCGCTTTAATAAAATCAAATCGAAAATCCATAAAAATAACAAAAATGAAAGAGCTCAAAAATAACCAAAATTAAGATGGCGTACCTAGTTTATGAACATCATCCGCAACTTTTTTCAGTTCATTGGGTAGTTTTTTTTATTTATTTTTATCTTAGTAATTAACGACCTGTGTGTCGGTCCATCTATGTATTGACTTTACGAGGCACTTATTTCTTATGTTTTATCTTCTCGCATGATTAATTGTGTTTTGTAATCTCTCTTCGAGTATAATTAATGTACATTATATATGATAGTTTATTACCGATGCGAATTTATCTTATCAAAGATTTGGGGAAAAACACGAACTGACGCAAAATACGACAAAAAGATCATATTAATTAATATATTGTATAACTAGTGTACCCCTTCAGCACGCGTTATACACTATATTTTGTCGACGATCACAAGTATTTTTATAAAAAATTTTGATTTTTACCATATACCTTTGACATTTTAATAAAATATCAATTTTGACAATTAGTAATAAAACAGTTTGTTGCATTTTAAGTAATTGTGAACTATATTGGATTAAACGCCCATGACAAGCAAAAGGGACAAATTATAAATGTTTGGTTTGTCTTACTAGACATTTATATTTTGCCCTTTTTGCTCGACATGGACGTTTAATTCAATATAGTTAGCCAAAATGCGACAAACTATAAAGTCATTACATGACGGGCTAAAAGGTTTTCGATTGGCTGCGTAGCGTATGCAATGATTACACACGGGCTACAACGCTTTCGATTGCCGAACGAGTATCTGTACGCACGGTCGACCTATTTGCTTGTAGTGGTCATGTTGCGGAAACATTTATTGTTATGAAATTATGCACTCTTCATATTGATCGTCGAAAAAATTGTACGCAGGAAATTAAAAAAAGGTTAAAGATTTTAAGGGCGTATAATACGATTAAATCAGACAAGTTAAAATGTCTTAACATACATGGGGCAACAATTTATCAGTTTTCGAGATAAGAACGATTTTCTCTTTCGATTAAATAATTAATACTTATTCTAAAACTTCCCTGGAATATTAAATTTTGTGCTCGTTTACTATGGTAACGAGCGGAAATGGCAATTTGTCTAATTATTAAGAGCGTAAAGTGACCAATTATTGCTGATTGAGAGAGAAAAGTTTGGCGCGCGACATTTGAAACATTTGACAATTTATTTAAAAATTGTTGCGACAATCAAAAATTTGAATTTCGTTTTTATTCGTAAACAAATGGTAAAAAGGTAAAATCTCTCAAAAATAAGATAAATTTAAAAAAAAATCAAAAAACATTAAAAAAAATAAAATCCTAAAATAATATTTTTTTTAATACTTACGTAAAATGCAAACTAACACTGCTGTCTCTGCGACTGCTACTTATCTGTAACAGACTATAAGAAAAAATTAGAAACTTCTAAATTTTTATTTCTATTTCCTATCTTTTCTCGCCATCGTTTTCCCTCTGTCGCCAATTTCCAGCGTAGATTTTTCCGTTGACTGTGAACTCGCATTATTATGTACGTATACCTTCGCTTCATTACTGTGTACTGTGCTTCATTCACTGTATTTCACTAACCACTGTGATCGCGACAACGCGCGCAAAATACAATTTCTTTTGCGAAATTGGACCGTCAAATGTTTGAGAGGAGCCCTAACCAAGACCCTAACCGAATCCCTATCCAAGAGCCTAACCAAGCTCAATTTTCAAAGAATTTGTGTTAAAGCTTAATGGTCCATGTATTTATAAAGTCTAAAGTTAGTCGACAAAGAAAGATCCTCGTCGTATTAATCCTTTTTGTTTGTAATCCTTTTAGAGAACACAATACATAACACTCGCGCACTCACACGCAAACAGGCCTTAACCGAACGAGCACTACTCGTACACGCGAATATTACGACGCCGTAATTTAAAATTCGAACTACTGAAACAAACACTACCGCTTTGTATCACTTTGTATCTGAAAGATCTGAAACGGTTTTGCCAGAATTCTATATATATATACATGCATTCGGATTATTATACGGATACTTGGAAATCCCGCTTTTATTTTAAAAACATTCAGTTCTTTGTTTGCACTTCGATAAGTTATCTTACGAGTAGGTGACGCATATGTTTTATTAGTTGCTTTGTATTTTATTGGTCGCAAAAATGCGATCAGACTTTTATCTGGTTTATGGCTTGTAATAGAGAAATTTTCAATGCTTAAGGGCACGCGAACAGTTTTTAAACTAAAAATAGAGTAAATGTATAATTCTGCGGTATAAAGGTAGCAGATTATTCAAACAATTTTAAACTATTACTTATTTGTTTTTTTGTATTTTTTATTTGGATGCCGAAATTTTTATAAAGGGTGGTGGTACGAAATTGTTTTTATATTCTTTGGGTGGTAACCCACAAGATTGAGAGCCACTCCAATAGATTCTTGTCGAAATCAAGTCACTGACAAAAAACAATACCTACACGAGGTTTTCTAATAGTTTCAAAGCCAGTCAACATGACCAGGGTAAATTTTTATACCTAAGATCAAATAATACCAGAAAACAACAACAAAAACAATTAACAAAAACATTCGATACTATTTAATTTTTGTTTTCTTGAATTTTGTTTTGTTTAAAAATTTGTTATTATTCTTTATTTTATACCTGACACATATAAATACCTACATAATTAGGTAATAACCAAATTAAAAATCATTAATTAATATGTAATTCCAATAATATCTATTACAACTACCCCTACGCTGTGCTGATCACTTAGTACTACTTATGAGATCGGTGTCAGTTTACGCGATACGCGTAGACAGCTCATTTATACACGTTACACGCGCACGTTCTTGGTGTTTTTACAGAGTTCAGATAATTCAAATTATATAAATATACGTATCATATTAAAGCTGAAAGTGTGGAGAATAAATTTTATTCGAAGCGTTTTGACGGTAAACTTATTAGTTTAAAAACAATTACCAATGTTTATGGAGAGTTGATTTTTAAAGTGCGTTTTTTTCGTAGTATCTCGCTTAATATTGAAAAATCAGTCATTATTGTTACAAACTTTTTTATTCCACATGAAATTTTTCATGTTTTGGTTTTAAAACGAAGGCTCTATCTTTTAAGATAACTGAGATAGAACCTTTTGAAATATTTACCTTTTAAGGGATGGTGGGGTAAAGGACGCGATTTTGAAGTGGCCAAGAAATGATATCGTACTCTACAATTGGCCCTCTATCAAGTAAAATAGGTCCCTAAATTTCTTCATTCAATGCACACGACAAGCATAATATTAACACAAGCAGGTTTGCTATTGTCAAATGCGAGCGCAAATGCCTACTTTGGAGAAAGATTTTAGAAATTTTTCAAAAAAATTAAAAATAAATGTGCATTAGATTTCAGTTGTTGCGATTGTTGAAAAAATCTCGTGTTACACATTTCGAGCGCAAGGTGAAATTGCCGATTTCGAGAAAATGCCGAACTTTTCTCTCAATCTAATTGATAGCTTGGAAATGCTATTTTTTGTGAAACAAATCGAGCAAGACTTCGTTTTTTTTGATAAGGCGCGAAGTTTTACCTATTGTGTTGATATGGAGTCTTTGATAATTAATGAATTTTGTGGCGTTAAATTACTTAGGTACTTATGATGATTATTATTTAAGTTATCGAAAGAGAAAACTACTCTTATCTCGAAAACGGTTAATTTGCTATCTCATGCGTATTTTTAATCATATTTATATGGCATTAAAATCTAATTCTTTTTTTATTAATCGTATCATTTCTCTGATACCATTATCATTTCCCTTTCATTTCCAATTAATCCATCATTTGTGGAGTTTTGAAACTGTATCCGATACTTTTTTTTTCTAAATATTCGGCTTAAAAATCAATAAAAATATAATACGAAAATTCTTAAAACAATTTTAACTAAAATCATCGTAAAATATTACTACTTATCTACTTATTTTTATTAAAATGTGAATAACAATATTTTTAAATAGATAAATCGAGTTACGCTGGTAATATCAAAGGCTACATTGAAATGCATGTTTCACTTTTCGTCGCCACATACCTACTTTACAAGTTCAAGAGCATCGTTCCGTTAACTTTGAAGAGTCGAGCAATAGATTTATTGTGTACATAATATTTTAGAGTTTTAAATTCACTATTGCAACATCTGTTTAATATTAGAGTATATAATAAGTGGATATGCGAGAAACCTTTAAATTTCTGCTCGAAGAGGTATTGATATAAAATAATATTTTTCACCAAGAAAATATTGTTGTTATTTTTAGCAACCAGTCTTATTTATATTCTTTAAAATTTGATGTACATACCTATGTAATCTAAAACTATTTCCTCAAAAAATTAACCGTATAGAGTGATACAAGTTTTTTTGTGTACATATTAGTTAAAACAACGGTAAACTAATACTACTATAAAAGTTCACATGTAAGTGTTAGGTATGTGTACAATCGTTATGTGGAAATTTAATCGTTTGATTCGAACTTTTCTAGTAGTACTTTGTAGGTCGGTTCCCGTTGGCGATAGTTAACTGAGCTCCATGTGTTTTTTAATGAAGTGCGGTATTGTATCTTCGCAAATGTTATTTTTTGTTAAAAGAGATCAAACACGTCCATTTCTATCCAAAAAAAAAAGATTTTCAGTCTCGGAGAGAATAGAAAATCGAAGACCGTTTATTCTGAGGAGTGATCACATAAACCCACGTCTGTTCTTAACAAAGAAATTCTCTTAAATATACAGTGTGCTCACGGATGGACCTAACCATACTTGAAAACTTTTTTATTTCTCGTTTTTAGAGAAAAAATCATTATTTTTTAAAGAGTTTTGCTTAGTTTGAAAAGTCCTGAGCCATAATCAGAATGTCGATATAACATACAGAATTGTTTAAAACTAAAAAGTAAAGTACCAATAATTTGATTAAAAATGAATTACTCCTAATGTCAATAGAAGTTCAAATAAATGAAATTTCAAAACTTTGTCTCAAAGTTCATACTGCTGCTTTGAAGGGAACGTTTGAGCGAGAGACTGGCCAGGTAGACATTTTTTTTAATAAATGGATTGAATGGTTCGGTCTTATAACGTGGCCTGCACGCTCAACGGATATTGTCCCACTTGATTTTTATTTATGGGGACGTTTTAAGTAAAAGGTTTATGTAAATAATTTTAATAATAATGTACTTAGACCTTTTAAAACAAAAAATAACAGACGCAATAGCCAACATAAATTAATTTAGAAAAAGAATAGAAAAGTGTGTAAAGGAGGGAGGACATCACGTAAAGTAATATTAGATATTCAATAGATATTTTTGTTTCTGTTATTCAATAGATTATGCGTTTCCTTTAATTTAAGTACGTTAGTACAACTGCGTTAATTTTAATGCAGACAAAATATCAACTTTGTAATTTCTTATTTAAACTTCTATTGACGTTAGGGGCAATTCTTATGTCTAACATTTTTAATTTTTACTCGAATAATTGGTACTTTACTCTTGGAACAATTTAATGTTTCATTATTTTTAAACAGCCCTGTATGTTATATCGACATTCTGATTGTGACTAAGGACTTTTCTAACTAAGCAAAACTATTTATAAAGAATGACTTTTCTCTAAAAACTAGAACTAAAAAGATTGACAAGTATAGTTAATTAAAATATTGTAGTTTTGAATCGGGAAAATTAAAACCCTTTAATATTTTATGCTAATGGAAATATTTTCGATTCGCATAAATACCTACATAATTTCTATAAAAAATTGACGTCGTCCTTATTTTCCAGCTATATTACAAGGTTTTTAAATAGATTAGAATAGAGACCTTCACCGTTTATCTAGTTTAATAGGTACCTAATGGTTCTAGTTCATAATTTAATCCTGCCACAACATCGTAAAATATATATCGCCATTATTACATAAGCATACTAATTTCGATCTAAAGTCGACAATAAATTCTATTTCATTCCAATTTATTGGAAGATCTCGATTAGATTTAAATTAGAAATTGGATAGGTACCTATAATATAAATTTATATTTCATAAATATAGATTTATATGAGTCACTAATTTATTCGAATTAGACGTCGAATTTCTGTTTCGTTCTAATTCGTTTCACTAGTTAATTTTATAAATTTTTATTTTCTACACAAAAATTTTCATACATAAATATACCTATTAATAATAAATCGATTCGTGGACATCAAAAAGTACTTGTACCTACATGATCGAAGTGTCTGTCGTCTGTTTCTTTCAAATGGCTGCCCTTTAACAACCAGGTGGATCTAGATAACAAAATTCTACGTCTGCAAAACAATTTTTCTACTTTTGAATTCTAAGAACTTTGTTCAGAATGTGGAATATGTTACATATTTAACAGCACAATAGCGTTAACCAGCTTTTCTATTTTCAATTTATCGTTACAACGCGATTGTTAAATTTCTACTATAATCTATAAATAAAAATATAAAACATTTATGTTCACATCAAACATTCCTTAAATCCAAAATTGCCTTTGATATTTCTAAAATTGGAAACTTTCAATTCGACGAATTGTAGACATCGTTTTGTAGATGAATTTCCATTTCGGCCGATTTTATTGTTGTTTAGTTTATTATTGTTTGCAGATGAATAATTGTTCGCAATGTGATCAACTTTGATATCAAACAAAAGCTCTTATTCGTGACAACGCAACTACACTTTAACTGTCTTTCTTTTAACAGTTTTCGGTGATAAGGAGTAGAAAACAGTTAACCTACTTGTTTATTTTCTTTGTATGCAAATGTTTCATTCATATTGAATCATCTGAACGTATTTTACTCTGCCAGCACCCTTCAAGCCGTCAACTACATCCCCAAATCACCATTGAAATAACTTCTGATGATTTTTCACATCTCTATACTTGTAAACGATGTTTAAATTGCACTGTTTTCCCGTATCACAAAAAAAATCGATGTTACTTAAGTACAGCAAACTGTCACAATGTACATATATAAATAAAATACGTAATCAATAAAACATCGGTTGTGCCCACAAATAGTATTTTACGTTTGGTTTAAATTTTTAATAAATATATCTCGATGAGATCGTGTCATATAGAAAAGGGCCTGTCAATCACTCTCGTGTTCAAGAACACTCGTTTAATTGAACAGCGAGTGGGACTTAAATTTGAACTAAATCGAGCGGCACATGAATATTATTTAGTAGCCGTCGAAAAGCGTACTTTAATCATTTATTCCGCTTTAAAAATATTGACACATGGGCGGTGTCGAGAGTGATTAACAGGTCCTTGTGTATATGGCACAATCTATAGTTCCATTGCCACAAATAAAAACTTTTGTTTGATACCAAACTCGATCATACCCACGTATTAAATGCTGCTATAGTCTGGGACACTCCGTGCAGACGGTTACTTATCGATAGTTTTTTAAAAACGATTACAATAAGCTTATAAAAATAAACTGATACGGCAATATTCGAAATCAAAAATACAAAGCCACTCGGAAAGTAGAAATTAATTCGCAGTAGTTTTCTAATCCAATCACCGCTTACAACCCTGACGTATTAACCTTGTACTTTAAGAAAGACGTTATGATAGAAAGACGTTACGATAGAAAGCCGTTACTTATGTATAACCTCTCTCTGGCTCTCGCGCTGCTTAATTTGCGCAAACGAATTCTTGATCTTCGGAACTGTCTTCCGCGAGTGCCCCAGACTTGATACGTTTTTAAACTGACACTTCGATCATGTACCAAAAATAACAACCATCACAAGACACATCTAATGATATCTAAAAGGAAACCCTCTATTGTCTATTTATACGCAACTTCGTAATAGCACAATAGGCTAGTTCCTTAAAACCATAAAGGGGTTGTCTTAAAACAAGCTGCTCTAAACACAATTTAATAAATTTATTTCTTAACTATAATATATAATAAATAATATCTACAATTATACAATTTATGGCGATTTTTTATCTTAAAATGAATAAGTTATTATCTATACAAAACAAGAATTTTTAAATGTTTAAAAGAAGAATTGTATGTTTTCTCGAATCAAAATCGGCAATAATGAACCAGAACGATGAAATCAATCTGTCTGTGCTTAATCCGCGGATGACGCGTTTACGCCGATAACATCGCCATAGCCTACAAAAGGTTGACCACACGCAGTGGTCACCACTACCCCACTTAACGGTAAACCTGTTGATGTGTGCACTCGTGAATTTAATTTCCTGTACATCAGATTTTTTTTTAATTTTAAAATTAATGCTTTTAACAATAAGTAAAAACGTCCGTTGCCTACTCTATACCAAGCTAAATTGTAAAAACTACTCGAAAGCTACTCTAAATATAAATTAGATAGATATAGGGTAGAGCATCGATTATCCGAAAATCGGTCATCCGTATGATCGGTTATCCGGAAAGTTTTGAATCGTTTAGCGTTGTATTTTAAGTTTTAATCGATTGTCCAGAATATCGGTTTTCCGGACACTACGGATCCCCAGTTAGTCCGGATAATCGATGCTCTACTGTATCACTTTTAACAAAACTGCTTTTTTGCTCATTTTTACAAGAAACTGCATTTGAAATAATAAAGTAGAAGTACTTACCTACTTTAAGTTTTAGCATGGACTGTACTGTTTTATTCGAAAGTGCCTACCGACGACCTACATTTTTATATCTTTTTCTTTTAAATTAGAAACTCATTTTATAAAATTACTTTTTTCTACTCTTATTAAATTATATTGCCGTTTTTAATAATTTTTCGATGAATATCGAAATTCATAATTCATCGTTATTTGGTATATCGACGACGATGAATTTCTACGGTGATCAGACTTCACGGTTAATGAGTTAACACAGTGAAACCTCTCTTTACCGGACATATCTCATTATGGAAAGTTTCCAAATGTCCGGAATTTAGCTTTATTTAAAATCACGTAGTCTTCGAAAAACCTCTACCACGTACGCCATCTATTACGGACGTTGACGTAATATTTGCGTTGCAACCTTGTAATTTTAGCCCCTTTAATGCGGACACTTACAAATATTAATCGCAATAAATAAAAAATAATAAAAATGACAAATGTAAAAATAGGTATTCGTTTTTTAACAAAACAATTAAAAATCGAGAGATCGGAAAAACCGACTACACTATCGTTACGTTGCATCGGAGATATTAACAGCCTTGCATTCTGATTTACTTACTTAACACAATATAAATACCGGAATTTTTAAGAAACGTTTCTACGAACATGTATTTATTTATGATTCCTTTTTACTAAAATCAGTTTAGTATTTTCTTTCGCCATAGTTCCGCGTCGAATTAATCACCTAACAATAAATGAAAAATTCGAAATTATCAAGTTCGCCACGGTCGAAAATTTAAAACGACATACATACTTATTTCGAAATACTTAGAATAAATTTTATTAATTTGGAAAATTAATGTTTATCGTTGTTTTGTAAATAAAAAAATCTTACGACGAAAGTGAAATTAACTACTTTATTGAAGTACGCATATTACTATGTCATTTCGACGATGAAACTACGACACCCTCTCGGTCCATGGGTGTCCGCAATAGAGGGGTTTCACTGTATTAATGAATTGACTTGACATTAACGGTAATGTGAATATAATTTAATAGGAGTAGAAAAGGCATAGCATTATTTGATTTGCTCCACTCGCCTACGGCTCGTGTCATAAACTTCATCCTCGTGAGTAATGGTTATCATAATCGCTCGTGAAGTAACATAACATTAACGTAGGAAACACAGTTAAAGTACCTAACCTAACAGCAAATATATAGGTACTAGCATAGAAAAAATCCCTCTTATAAAGGAAATTTAAGCATGATTTGTGCATCTATCTGTCGATAGCTTACACAATTATTCTTTACATACATACCTACTATATTAGAAATAAGTGCTTTTTGCTTACTGTAAGTGTTGTGTTGTCAATGTTAATGCAATACGTACTAATTTGGTATCGTAGATCTCTACCTGTTCCCAGGCGGCATACCCCATACTTTGGACAGCCTGACTACCGAGTTTATGAATTGAATAAGAGACTGCAGCAAAGGACGGAGGTAAGGCTTTAATATATAACGTAAATTCTCTATCAAACAATTTTTAATTTTGACTAGTAACTATTAAAGAAAATGTAAAAAAGATAAACTGTTTTCAGGAAAGCGACAACCTTTGGTGGGACGCCTTTGCCACTGAATTCTTTGAAGACGATGCCTCGTTGACGCTTGCATTTTGTCTAGAAGACGGTCCTAAAAGATATAGTAAGTAATTTTATAAAAATCTATTCATTTGATATTGTATCTAAGTGTTAAAAAATTGATTTAAAACGTTTTTAAAACGCACGTGTTCTCTGCAAACACTATAATGCAACTACTTAATTGCATTATTTTTAAATAGGTACCAATAAGAATGCCTACTTAAGGTATTTGTTAATAAATAATATTGATGCAAAAGAAGAAAATTACGTAATTATTTTGTCAGATCGTGTATTCTTGGTGACGTAGATAATTAAATTACAATTAATTACAATTGACTATTGAGCTCTTCAATTCAATTAACGAACATCATGCCAACAGTTCGCAACTGTTTTACGTTATTTTACATAGTTTGTGCTCAACTATAGATAGTATAAGATGAGTTCATTTTCAAAGTGAGACAAGTTCATTTTTCAATATTTTGGAGAGTACATATTTTTCAGTACCTACTTTTGAATTTAATTTGTTATCAATCGTTTTGTTTAGTAAAGTGACATAGAAATTTGTAACAATTTTAATAGAAAATAAGACAATACCTATGTTAATATGTATTTAAAATTTATTTCAACACAGGAAACGATAAACTACAGAAAATGTAAAAACTAACATTATTGATTGTAGGTACCTATATAATTTTTTTTTTCACATTTTAAGCATGCATTTGCAGAGTTTCTCTTGCTGTTTGTCGGCGTTATAATTATTTGCAGGTCACCTACTAATATAATATTAGTAGTATTAATTTATTAATTTTATATATGGGTTTTGACTAATAACGAGATATTTTTCACTTTTAAACATTCATTATAATACCGACGCATAAGAAACCGATTTTGGATCGATTACATTTCCATTTATAGGTGCCTAAACTCAACGAAAAATGGATTGGTTGCGGTTTGAAAATGAGCTCCTCTTATATCCTGTTAAAAGGTGTTTTAAATGTAATTTACTTATCTATTTTCATCATCAAAACTTTTGCTATAGCTTTTAACACATGCCAAATTTATACCTTGTTTGATTACTTTTCCATGTAAAAACTTTACAGCAGTATTTATAAACGATTTATATTAAGTGTGTATAATATTTTTGGTGTTTCAGCAATAGGAAGGACATTAATTCCAAGGTATTTTAGAAGTATATTTGAAGGTGGAGTAACGGAATTGTACTATAATATGAGACATCCGAAGGAATCGTTTCATAATACGAGTATTACGCTAGACTGTGATCAGTGCACTATGGTAACGCACCATGGCAAGCCATTATTTACTAAGGTAACTCATTTAAATCTGTGTTTAAACAAATTCACTTGTTATCTTTAAATGTTCATTGCGTAGGTGTGTACAGAAGGCCGATTAATCCTAGAATTCACTTTTGATGATTTGATGAGGATAAAATCATGGCATTTTACCGTTCGACGCATCGAGAGTTAATTCCAAGATCTGTAGTTGGAATGCATTCGCAACAAGATCCCGGGATGCTAGATCAACTATCAAAAAACATTACGAGGCAAGGAATTACAAACTCCACCCTTAATTATCTTAGGGTATGTGTACTTTTTATTATTATTATTTATCTTTAGAATCGTCGCTAATGTGCTTTTATTTATTTCAGCTGTGTGTCATATTGGAACCTATGCAAGAATTAATGTCCAGGCATAAAGCGTATGCTTTAAGTCCGAGAGACTGTTTAAAAACAACCCTTTTTCAAAAGTGGCAGAGGATGGTTGCCCCGCCGGGTAAGAGAGGTACCAATTTTATTGCACTAAAGGTTTTATTCATTTTTGCTATAGCTTAATGTAATGATACGATAATTTTGAAATGAAATTGACAACCAAGCAAATATGAATAAAATCGTGTAAAGTTCACATTTAAAATTTCTTCAACTTGCCGATTAACAAAGTGCCGATCTTCATGGAAACGCATAAAGTAAATCACAAGGTTGGCTAAAAGTATATAAATGGAAAAGAAACTCAAGTGTATAAGCATTAGTAAAGCTGTCTTTAATTTTCGAAAAAAAAAAAAGGAGTTTCTTTTGCATCAAAAGTATTGCTAGTTAATTCGAGAAATTTTATAAACGACTTTCTTAAAACAATATAAATTTGTTCACACGTAGAGTCCCAACGTCCGGCAAATAAACGGCGGAAACGTAAAGGTTCAAATTCGGGCGGAGCAGCTAACAGTGCGCCGCCTGTCCCCAACAAGAAAAGATCTCCAGGACCTAATTTTTCCTTAGCGTCTCAAGTAAGTTATATTGAATTATTTTTATTTTTTTTGCTTTTAATCACTTGTAGACATTTAATAAGATTTGTTTCGTTCGTAATTAAAATTTGAAATGAGTTTTAAATTCGAGCAGTTTTTTAAAGCTTTAAATGATGTTATAAACTATACAGCTGTTTGAGTTTTTTTTTTTTTTAATGATATGTGAAACATCTTGTTATACCTATGTAAAATTGTATTCTGTACTCGGTTAAGAATATAGGGGGCTCTAGGCATTAAACAGTTTCAACAAATAATATTTAAAATGGCTATTACTTAAATGTTGCGGCCTATATTATTTGGAGAGCAAGGGTCTTGTGGGTAATTTTGCAGTAATAAAAAATTTAAAGGTATCAATTTCTGTTTTAATACTTAATAGTTGAGTAAATAAAGTCGAAAAATTGTGAAAACTTCGGAACCCACAATAACAGAACCGATTTTGATGAAACTTTTCTTAAAATGCATGTTACACTATATTATTTGAAATCAGAAACATTCTGGTTGGGGCACTCAAGTATTTGTATTGTTAAATAATTATTACCACAAAATACGGGGCGTCCAGAAAATAGTAAAAAAATCTCGTGGGAACATATAAACCACATCAAAATAATGCCACCAGTTCCTATAAATGTTTCTCCTACAGCGCTCCCATGTTGAGATATTTACCCCCAGAATTGAAGAGTAAAAATCAATTTTGTTAGATAACATGTTTAGTTTTTGTTGAAATTTAATAATTTTTGGTGTACATAAGTAATAAATTAAGATATTTAAATGGTTTAATGCATTTTTTGATATCACCTCAGGGGAAATTAGGGATGCACAACCCAAAAATATTTTAGAAGTATAAACTGTTAAATTTTTAACTATGTGGATTCTCATGACATTTATAGGAACTTGTGGCATTATTTTGACGTGATTTATATGTTCCTGAGAGGAATTTTTTACCATTTCCCGCACACACCGTAGTTTGTTGTAATAATTATTTGAACAATACAAATACTTGAGTACGCCAACCGGATTGTTTCTGATTTCAAATAATTCAATATAAGAAACCTTTTAAAAAAATTTAATCAAAATCGGTTCTCTTCTAATGGGTTGCAAAGTAAAATCCTAATTTTACTCAATTAATACCCTCTGCACAAGTATTAAAATTTGAATATAAAACAGTATGTACTAATATAAAATGCACAAGGTGATTCAATTTTTAATACAGAAACTTTAGAAATTGTTAAACGAGTGACATTTAAAGTACTTTTGAAAAGTAGTCAGTTTCTGAGATAGGCACAGGTTTATTAAAACTTTTGCGGGCAGTGCTTTAATCGAAAATGCACGTGACTTTTGTGAATGACTTCAAGTGCAGTCACTATCCACGAAAGTGTCGAAGTTGTTTTGTAAAACCTTTTTATCTCATAACTGACATAATAAGTAGGTACATACATATTATATAAACTAAACTTAACATCACATTTCATAATTTTCACAATTTTATATTTGATTTACATCCTTTTTTTTTTAATTCGTGCTTGTTATATCGTTAAATACAATCTATTCAATATTTCTATTGATAATTAAGCAATATTAAGTAAGTGAACGGTAATAAAATATTTGTTTCAGGATGTGATGGTGGTAGGGGAGCCTTCATTAATGGGAGGCGAATTTGGAGATGAAGACGAACGGTTAATTACTCGTTTAGAAAACACACAGTATGACGCCGCAAATTCCTTAGACCACGATAATCATGGATTTCATGGTTCTGAATCTCCAATGCCGGGTGCTAACTCGTGGGGTGGCAGTGGGGTGAGTGATAGAGGACCTGGGGTTGGCCCGTCTCAAGGCAATCCGCCTTCTCAAGACTCAGATAAAAAATCGCCCGCAGTGAGTCAGTGATGATAGTTCATTTTTAACTCGAATCTCTCAGTCAGTATTTGCTGTTAAGTGCAACTGTGTAAACCAGTGACGATGCTGTGTCGTTCGTTTCATAATTTAATTATACAAACTCTTTTACAATTACTTAGATGCAAAATTGTAATAAAGGATGGATGAACTAAAGTGATAAAAACGCTAGAGGACAAAAGTTTAGTTACTGCCTAAATATTATTGTAGCAGCATTGAGAAGCAGCGAGTTTCTGCAAATTAGTGCTACAGACGGACTACGTAAACTCATTGCACAGGTGCAGTGCAATCCTTATACGGTTCATTTTTGAACCACCTACCATAGGTACCTCTACAGAGTGAATGATTTTAAGTGAAGCAGCTCAGTTGTACAGTAGGTTTAAACATCACACTATCTGTTGGTTGTCTTCTAAATTATAAACACGAATAAATTTAAAATTAACGTTGGGGCTTGCCTTTGTTGACTACTTAGTAAACTATTCACATAATTGGAATTAAACATTTTCTGTATAAAACATTCAATTGTTATCATGTCTATTAATATTCTGTACAAATAAGCTAAAATTTAAAAAAAAATGTATAGTATGAAGTGTTGGACAACTGAAAACGAAATGTATATTTTAAATACCAAACAAAAGTTTTCAATTCTAATAATGATCATAAAACCATGGCGTGCTTTAAATATTTTAATGTGTATTTTTGTGGTACGATTTTCCAGTGCTGGTCATTGCGAAATCGTTAATTATTTTCATTTTCACCAATTATGTATTGTTTATTCCATGACATTATTTTAAGGATAAAATTTTCATTTTCAATTTATATTTATTTTTTTCTTTGAGAATTCAAAATTATAATCGATATTTAACATATTTCTACATAAGTTTGAACATTGTGTTTTTGCTCGCAAGATTTAAATTTTATTAATATCACATAGAGATTATACGTAGAATGCCAGTTTTAGTTACGGATATGGATAAATTGACAACACGAATGCCAAATATTTTATTATTAACCAGTAATTAAGATAATTTTTATTAATTTATACAATTCATACTTTATATATTTTTAACATGTTTATTTATCGACGTGACCGACCATTTTTTTTTAAAGTTTGATTTGGTAATCGTATTTCATTAGAAATCTATTTTTATTTATAGCGATCATAAAGTTTAAATACTGCATAACAAATATTTAAAACTCCAAATGGATATTTTAAAACTATCCACATATTGAACGATTTATTTTATTTTTAAATAAATTGCAATGAAAATACCAATTATTAGAAACTATTTCATATTTTAATTCTGAAGTTAATTTGTTTTTAATGATGTCATTAAGTTAATTTTCAATATATTTACTTGGCATTTTAAATAGTTTTCAATACAGTAACTACAATCTTTGCAAAAACCTTTAAAATAGTGATGTTTGAAATATTATTAAGATATCTTTGAAGAATTAATTGTCGATCAAAGTTTTATTTTTTTTTTACATATTACTACAAGTGCAATGAAGAAGCAATTTATAATATAAATCAACACAAATTTAATTGAACTAAATACCTATTCTTTTTATATTGTGAAATCTAAAGACTCCTTTAAGTGTACTGTAATTTTGTGAATTATCATAAATCTAAATTAGGTTTTTATGTTGGATACATAAATTGTATGTACCATTTATACTCATGTATAAGCCCACTTTTGTTGAGCAAAAAACATCTGAAAAATAGAGAAATGAACTTGTGCACTGGTCAAATATTTTTCAAATTTTTAAATGTCAAAATATCAAGTACCTAAGTGACGAAAATAAAGGGCAAGAAATGTATTTATTTACATACTCACTTCAATATACATTTGTACCATATAAAAATTCTTGATTACAGTCGTCATCGGAGCGACCGAATAGTTCCTTAAATTCATTTGGATTTATGGTTTCATCGACATAAACATCTACAAAATTACCTACTCTCTTCTCAAAATTTTGTCTGAATATAAGGGGATTGTCTTAATCACGGATCAGTCATTTTTGACAGATTTTCTGCCCAAAAGTAGGAAAGTGGGTTTATTACACAAGTATGCACGGTAACAATTACTCATTCGTATATTCGAAGTTGTTATAAAATGTATTACGGCTTCTTAAAAGTTTATTACTTATGATGTCATACACATATTGTATTCGATGTTTTTGTTTACTCGATTTACGTTTTATTTACCTAATTTATATATTTTTATTTACATCTTCAGATGTGCGATCAATCAAATCTTCGGGAAATCAAAATATTTAATAAAATGTGTATAACATCAACAGCAATATACTTTTAACAATCTGTAGCAATCTTAAATTTGTAATTATTAATTAATTTATTAAAATGCACACGTACACGAGTGGACAATATTTTTTTAATAATTTCCAAGTCGTTTCTATTTTTTATCATATCAAAACATTTAATTAAAATATGAATTTAAGATTGATTTCCAAAATCCTATATACAATAGTACCGGTCTATTAAATGTATTGTTATTTATAAATAAAAATTTATATATCTGTACAAATTGCATACATGCTATTATAAAAGTTTGTAAATTAAATTAAATTTTAATTAATTGATTTTTTATGTTAAAAACTACAAAATTTAATGTTTGCATAACGATTTTGTTATTATTATTAGTTTAATATCAAATATGTACTTAATTAAGAGTATCAATTTTGGTATTCAAACGTTACATTTTGTACAGATTAAATTCGGATGCAACTAGTCTTAAACTCGTTTGTTTTTGCATTTTCTTTAATTTTTTTTTAAATAATCTTTAGTTATAATCATTTCATTGTTTTATATTGTAAGAGATAGTTAAGAGAAAATGGCCGCAGGTTGAATTTATTCCTTAACGAGGCTATTTGGTTTTATGATTGCATTTTGAAATAATAAATTGAACCTGTGTGTTTTCATTTATCTGAAGCAATTTTGTTTTAATACATTTCTGTGTACCTTATTGCAAATATCAAGCTATTTACGCAAATATCGATAATTTTAATTATTAAAATTATGTATCACATTACCACTATCGTTTAATATAAAGTACTGTAGTGCAATTTGTTATATTTATTAGTATTATTAAGACATGATTTCATCTATGTGTATAGTTTCAGTAAGTACCTGATGCCTGACTAAATGCATGTCTTCCGTATATTTATTTATTTTACGAGCGCCAGTGTTGAGTTCCAGATTTCTGTAGTAATATAAACACAAACTAAAGTTCCTATTGGGTTGTAAAGTGCATTAAGTCATGCAACGTGGCAAGCTTCTCGTATCAGGCAAACATGCTGTGACACAAGAACAGTTCGATAGAAAGAACTGCCCATTATTAGCAACAATTTTGTATAGAAGATAAATTGTGTAACATACATAAAAATAATATCCGTTCATAATGATATGTAAAGTGATTAACATCCCGTTGTGATGTATTTTATATGGGCGTCTGTATATGAATGATTTAGCATTTCTTTTTAATGCATTATGGCATGACTGCAATTCCTATCTTGGTGTCGGAATGAAAGTTTTAATTGTAAGAGTAACAAAATAAATTTTGGGACTTGCAGTATTTCAAAATATTATTTCCAACTGTGTCAGTGTATTTTTACAACTTTTTTGTCTGTAGTTGTGTGTGTTCTTCATTCAGGTCATTTGATTTTTATTAAATTTGTAATCTCAGATGTATTAAAGTCTGTACACAGTACAGCATTTACTGCAAAGTCACAATACAACATATTATAAAACATTTTGTTCTTTTTATTAACTTTATTCCTAACATTTTGAAAAAGAAAAACTAACTGGTTTGTATTATAATTTTAAATTTCATGACATGACACCATGTTGACTTTATTATAATTAGATGATAAATTAGAAATGAACGTTTGAAAATTCAAATTCAGATGTGCATCGATTTATAAATGAAAATAAATAATTACTTTCAACAAATATAGTGCTTATTTATGGTGTTAAATATGTGTTGTAGTAGTAAATCAATTTTTTTTTTCTAATTTATTACTGCAAATTCTATTTTCAAATCATTTATTCAACTTACTTCGAGTTAATGTAAAGTTAGTTTTGCAAAGGAATTCGAAACTACATTTATTAATACAGAATTTTTTATAGTTTTAACGTGTACAATAGGAAATTCTTTTTTTACAAAAATAAGTTATAGTAATATGTGACTTATTGTTAGCCATTCTAAGCAGAATTTCTCATTTTTTCTTATCGATAGAGATAACAAGCTCATCAGTTTGTACTTGCAAAATTGTTCCTTTTGTATCTTACAATACGGTATAGTTAGAGTTATTCTAATGTACTGTATGTAGGGCAAAAAACAATCAAATTGTAGTAGTAGAAGAATATTAAAACGTTGAATATACAATAAATTATAATATCGAGCTTTATATAGCAGCCGTTAATGCCAAAAGTAGATTAGGTAATTTTATTATAAAAAATATCTTACTTTGTAACTATCAATGATTAAACACTTGAAAATATTAAAACAAGAATCAATTGCATTTTAAACATTAATATTATAATAATTAAAGTAGTAATTTTTGAAAATTTTTGAAAACAGCAGGGATTTTATAACCGACAGTGTGGCATGTCTGATTCCTAACCTTATTTTTAATCTAGAACGTTTAGAAAACGCTTTAAACTATACACCAAGAAAATGTCGTACCTAAGTAGAAAAGAAGTAGATGAACTAAAACCGGCCATCGATAAAGTCGTATACAAATTCTTGGGGAACAATGATTCTTCTCTGGTTAGTAGCGCAGTTCATTGTTTAAATTCAGGTTATGATAGACGGAAAACTGCTGACAAACTTTCATCCTATGTTGATAGCAAAAGAGCGACGAGACTTTCAGAGAAAATATTTGATTTGGTTGAAGATGTGCGAACTACGTATAAGCCACGGAAACGATCAAGATCTAGATCTAGAGAACGAGAGAAAGATCGAGATTCGAAACGAAACAAAATCACCAGCTCTCGAAATCATGATGAAGATCGTGAGCAAGATAGAAGTAAGTTATCGAGTAACAAAATTAAGGAAATGATGCAAAATGCTCAAAAACAAATAGAAGAACGGAAAAGGTCGTTAGACTCGTACCCAAATAAACAGAATGCATCAGCAGTTCCCGCAACACAAATACCACCACCTAGCATATACGGAATTCCGATGGGTTTATTGAATAGAGGCGATGCAGACAAAGCTAGAAAAATTGCACAGCTTCAAGCCCAAATTAAAAGTAAACTTTCGACCGGAATATTAGGGAACGTTATTATTCATATGCCTACAATGCCCGAGAAGCCTACACCATTAATATTAGACGAAGAAGGTAGAACTGTCGATAAATCAGGTAAAGCTGTTCAGTTAACTCACATCGCTCCAACCTTGAAAGCTAACATTCGAGCTAAAAAACGACAAGAATTTAGGGCTCAGTTAAATGATAAAATATCCGAAGATAATTCTGAAACAAGATTTTACGATAGCCGCATCGGTGCTAAACCTGCAATGAGAAATAAAAGAAACTTAAGATTTCACGAACCGGGAAAGTTTCAACAATTGGCAGAGAGACTTCGAATGAAGGTTTGGAAAAATGCAAAAATGTAATTCTAGGTAACGCTAACGTTGATTTTTAGGCTCAACTGGAAAAATTGCAAAATGAAATTTCACAAATAGCTAAGAAAACTGGTATTTCGTCTGCTACAAAATTGGCACTTATTGCCAAGTCGGAAGGTTCCAGTGATGATATACCAATGATGGAATGGTGGGATTCCGTTATTTTGGAAGATAGTCTCGATACTGTGCGAGACGGAAAGATAGCCATTAAGGCTTATGTGATCAATACCTTGGTTGAACATCCAACACAAATGAGGTGTCCAAGTAAGATTGTTAAATTCATCTTTTATAGTAGGACAATGAAAATGTTACATGTTTAAACAACTTTTATTTTTAAAATTCTGCTTACGGAATTTCTCGTTAAAAAAGATTAATTTAATCAATATTTTTAATTGTAGCCGATCCTTTGAAGCCGGTATATATGCCTGTCTTTCTTACAAAAAAAGAACGTAAAAAACTTCGTCGCCAAAATAGACGCGAAATGTGGAAAGAAGAGCAAGAGAAGATTCGTTTGGGCCTGGAAGCTCCTCCTGAACCTAAACTACGTATATCCAATCTCATGAGAGTTTTAGGAACAGAAGCGTACAAGATCCAACAAAAATTGAAGCTCACGTTAGGGAACAAATGGCTAAACGACAAAGAGTTCACGAAGAAGCAAACGCCGCAAGACAATTAACGTCCGAACAGAAAAGGCAAAAAAAAATAAAAAAAGCTAAAGAAGATACATCTTTAGGAGTATTTGTCTCTATTTATAGAATTAGAGATTTGCATGAACTTGCATCTAAGAAGTTTAAAATTGAAACGAACGCCAAGCAGTTATTTTTGACAGGTTGCGTAGTCTTGTATCCTGATTGTTGTGTTGTTGTTGTAGAAGGAGGACCTCGTCAACAAAAGAAATATAAACGGTAAGTTTGACTATAGATATCTAATAACAAAATGATTATTTTTTTTGTATTTCAGATTAATGATTCATAGAATTAAATGGGAAGAAGATATCGTTAAAGATCCAGATGGAAATGAGGTACCTAATAAATGCGTTTTAGTTTGGGAGGGAACTAGTAAACAACGTAATTTTGGTGAAGTTAAATTTAAAGTGTGTCCTACAGAAAAGTTGGCTCGAGAATATTTTAAAAAACACAAAGTCGAACATTATTGGGATTTAGCGTACAGTGATGCAGTACTTGAACCAACCATTGAGATATGATAGTAACGAATAAGCAATTCAAGTGCTAATCACGTTATTCTTGAATATCATCGATATTCATTTTGTTAAAATAGGTACCATGTAATAATTACATCAATTAAGAAATATGCCCAAAACAATAATAATCATATTTATTACCAATAAAATATTTTTAAAATTCTTTATTCTTAGTTTCATATCGCAATAAAAACTTAAATTAACCAATCAAAAATAAGGAATAAAAGTATTTCAACCAGGTATTCTGGATTTTCTTTTTGTTTAATGATTTTGTGATTAAATTCTGTAATATGCTTGCATAACTGAAATAAATTTTATTTTTTGACTAGCAACCGTATTATTTTATTAACTGACAAATTGATTAAAGAGTTGAAGCCGTTTAAGGTGATGAATTACATGACGTATCATTGAACTTCACATTTGACAAAATTTTAAAAAGATTGTTAGAATAGTCAATTTTGAAGAATAACAACAGGAAATGATGAAATAGACACATTTCTGACGATTTAAAGTGTCAACAAAACCCCGAAAAAAAGACGTATTATAGCTCACGATTTTTTGATAAAATTTTAAACATATCTGAAACCGTTCGATTATGCTCTTTATTACACAAATTCGTCAAAATCGCAAAGTTTTTATTTTAATTTGGTACGCGATTTTTAACCCTAAGATGGCGGCAACACACAATGTTGCCATTGAGTTGCCTAACATTAGGAGCTAGCAACCTGTATTTTAGTACATAACTGGAGAAAATTCATTTATAATGTAACAGAAACTAAAAAAAAAACGAAAAACGTCGTATATTGACAAAATTATGACCGTATTTGATTCGTTTAGAACGAGCCCGGAACGGCTTAAAAACACGTTTTTCAAAAAATGAGAAACTGAACATATTTAAATCCATTTAAAATTTTTGTAAAATCTCGAAAAAAAGATGGTTTTGGCAAAATTTTGGTCCAACTTGAAAAGTTTAGAACAGGTCCGGAACTACTTCAAAACTCATTTTTCTAGTATAATAATACGAGAAATGACAAACTGAACACATTTAAATCGATTTAAAAATCTCAAAATAAAGCTTTATTATAGTTCATGGATTTTGCATAATTTTGACCCTACCTAAATCCTTCAGGTTACGTGTTTTACTATTCGACATTTGATCAAATCTCTTAGAAACGTAATTTTTATTATTTATTTAAATTTCTACGCCTAGAAGTCAGCAACCCAAAATTCTTGCAATGTGAGTTGTAACAAGGAATGTCAGATGCGTGTATTATATTTAAGACCACAGAATTTCCGTATCGGGACACTTCTTGCTGATGGGAGGGCGTTGGTCACACTTTCGCTGCATTATATTAAAATGCCTGTTGTTAAATAGTTAAATTACGTATCATAGATTTAAACCTGAAGCTGGCTGCAGAGAAGAAAAAGAAATCTGTATTATTGCAATTTTAAAACTCCGATAACACCGAATCGTTGACTACTTGCAATTTCAACTACTTATTAAAACTTTGCTACCTTAGCATTTCTATTTGTATAATTTATATTTATAGGGATAAATTTGATTATTTGCCAATATTCAAAAACCTGTAGATACCTGAAGCGAGAAGCGAGGAAGAAGCGAGAAGGATGAAATTGAATGAAACATTCCTTATTACTGATATCCTAGGTAATTAAATAAACATAGAAATTTATTATTATTATCTAGTATTAAAGCTTTACTAACTTAGGTTAGGCGCATTAAGTCTTACGCGCGTCAAACGCCCGTCATCTGTACTAGACCTAATAATTATTACAAAAGTACTTGCATAATAAAAAAGTCATAATGAAGTAATTAAAACCGCTATCGTTGATAAGCTACGGATCTGCACGTCTGTAACGTGAAACAATCGATTATTTAATTTAGGGGAGACTAAAATTTTTCCTAAGGTTCGAACGGAAAATTTTCCGAAATTTGTTCGTACAGGGCTGTTCGACATGCCTACTAGGAGACAAAAAGCCGATTTTGCCGTACCAGGACGCGAGCCACCTCTCGTAAATGCATTTGCTAAAAAACCCGATTTGTTCGAACGCGATATATTATTGCTTTTTGAAAACCGATTTAAATCGAAAATTTGACAGCTTCGATGGTCGCGTCGTGTTCTGGACGTCTTCACAAACGGGACGATACGAATCTGCAAGTCCGTAACGCGAAACTATTTAAATTAGAGGCGATTACATTTTTTTTGACGTTGAAACGGGAAGTTTTCCGATTTTTTTTGTGCGAACCTGTCGGCATTGCCCACTAATTCGCAAAAAATCGATTCCGCAGGACTAGTACGCGAACTATCCTTAGTAAATACAATTGATAAAAACCCTTTTTTTCGAACGCGATTTTATTGCTTTTCGAAAACTCGATTTCAGCGAATACGCGCTTAATTAATTAACATACGCTTGTTTTGCGACGGCATTTTTAAAAGTTCGATTTTCTTGGAAATTAATATTTCTCCACGTTCGGATACGGAACAAAAGTTTTAGGTCGGATTAATATTTTACAAGAACTATGGACTATATAGTTCGTATTTTTTTGGAAATTCCTCGAAAATTTTAAATCGATTGAAACGTGTACATATTGTCATTTCTTGCTTTGTCATTCTCGAAAAACGAGTTTTAGACCATGCACCAACTTTATTTAAGAATAAAATTTCTTGAGAAACCAATAAGTAATTTAAAAAAAATTCCATATGGTGTAGACTATTTAGCGGACTGTATATTATGTATAGGTACCTATTAATACATAAACGAAATTTTATTCTATCTCGGACATTATTGTAACATTATTTTAATTGCCTATTTCAAGTCTGTAACTATATGTTCTTACCTACCTAATAATATTATTCATTTCGCTCGCATTACAATTTTAAATTGAGTTAATTTGTGATAAATAAAAGTAGAGACCGCACTTTAAAATATTTACAATAGTACCTACGTAATTTCTTTAAATTTTCCAATGACAACTTTTAATTTAACTAAATACGATAAATAAAAGACATTATATGTTATCTTCACATGTGGTCGAAAAGAATACAATGCACACTTCGCCGTTTTGCGTCAAGCCTCACATGTGTGATTACGCGATTAAAGCATAACAGGTATGAGTGTACGAAAGGGTAGGACGATACGAAAATTGTTATTGAAATTTAGTTGTGCTCCATTTTTCGAAGTGTTCGGACGCGCGTGAATGTCGTTTAAACTATAGATGGAACATTTGTGTGTATATTGGCGGTTAACGAAAAACTTTTTGGATCGTCTACCGCGAAATTTGATACAACAAAAAGGTCAGAATTTTATTAATTTAAATAGTAATTATTTTATCGACTTTTACAACGTACGTGCGTGGCACCGTACAGGTAATTATCAGAAATTGCCTACATGGAGTTATAAAAACACTAAAAGTGTAAAATTTATTAGGCACTGCACACGTTAGATTTGTAGTTACCATCTGTATTGATGGCCCCTAAAAATGTCATAGATAAAATCCTGTATATGAAGCTTGTTTATTTTTTTAAATTATATTGTTATGATATAAGTAGGTAGGTACATGGGGTGTAATTTTATCTTCATTCGGGCATTCTAACTTTATTTGAAATGATATTTATTAGTATTCTGCTTAAACGTTATAATTTTAAATTGTTTCACGCGAGAATAATAGGAGTAATAGTACATTACATTTTTTAATTACAAAATAATCTGCAATTTTTCTTGATTTTTTTGAATGACAATTTTTAATTTAAATAAACGTAACAAACATGTGTAACATTATGAACACATGTGGGGCCCGATAAGAGTACAAACGTTGAGTGAAGGACTTTAAACTAATTAAGTTCGGTTTTCGATATTATATTTTAATAGTACTCTTTTTGTTTCAGTGTTTTGAAAGTGCGTGAGATGTGTGACGTTCGGACTTTGTGCGGAACTTTTACATATTCATTTTTACGTTTAACGGAAGACTTTTTGGAAGAAAACCGTCGATAATCTACACAACGGTAGAATTTGATGTCTACAACAAAAAGGTTAGAATTTTATTGCTATAAATTGTTTATTATTTCATCGACTTTCTTAAACACATGTTACATAGTATAAAACGTGTTAATAGCGCAATTTTGCCAGGTTTTTTTGTGTCTTTTAAAAGTGAATAGTGTACTTGCCGGTTTGTTACGAATACTCGTACACCTACTCTATTTTTTTTCAAATTATTTTATCCATCGAATGTTCTGTATAATAGCTGATTGTTAGTTATGAATTCAAAAAAAAATCCGGTTTAGAAATCAGATCAAAGTGAACCGTTTTATTACCCGCTAGAAAGTAAAATCTTTCAATTATTAAATTGATTGTTAAGAGCAGACTGCAAAGTTTAAATGTTTTCGATAATTCGTCGGTTTTCGTTTTAAATTGAATTAGGTACTATAATTACCTGTTAACAGGTCAGATTTTGTAAATATGGAAAAAATACAAATGGTTTAAATTGCAATTTAGTGACATGGACTATAATACGTCCTTTTTTCGAGATTCGTTGAAAATTTGATGCGAAAATAATTTTATTTTAAATTTGTATATAATTTTGATGATTTTAATGGTAGACGAAAGTTCTCACTCGCAGATTCATATTTATCCTACCTGTCCTATTTGTCCTACCTATCTTCTACTACCTGTTTAAATGACAGAGACGGGCCGTTACCGACTTGAGGCTTCGGATGCCCTTTACGAAGGTGGTTAAATCATCTAGACGCATCATTAAGACGAGCTTGCAAACCTCGCAGTTGTGTCATCGATGATGATTTGACACGACGCCTTGGCCTCGTTGATCGGCTAGTCTTAGATCTTATTTAAGCAGTATCCAACAGACCGTTCCTCGCCGTATATTCCTTCGATGTGTGTCGTGAAGACGTTATTGGATCGTAAGTTAATAATTTCATTTGTATTTTTTGGATCCTTAAGGGTACAGAACGAACCGGTTTTTTAAATACTAGAAAACTAGAATATTAGAAAAGGACGTTTATCACACCAACAATCGTCCGAAAGCAACTGACAATGAGAAATATGTAAAGGTTATATTTTATTAGAATTTCCTTAAGGTAGGTTATAGGTGGAAATTTAAGGTAAGTTCGACAACAAGAAGCCTTGGGGATGAACTATCCAACAGACCGTTCCTCGTCGTCTATTCCTTCGATGTGTGTCGTGAAGAAGACGTTATTGGGTAAGTGGCAGTGTTCTTAAATTTTCAACGTAATTTGGTAATTGATGATGCTAACGAAAGCTATATTCTACTAACTGGCCTCGACAGATCTTGAGTAGGGAACACTTTTACGAAGGCTTGCTAAATCATATAGACGCATCGTTAAGACGAGCTTGCAAACCTCGCAGTTGTGTCGTAGATGATGATAATGCTTAAGATCCCCAGAATGGTCGATCGAGTAGTCAGTGAAACGAATAATAGCTCCTTCATTTTCATCAACAAATATCAAATGTACTTGACAACTTTCTCGACAAAATCACTAAATGTTAAACTTAATAATACGAGTACTAATTACAAATTGTTGCTAGGTGCAGATCCAGGACTAGTGTATCTAATAATAATATGATTTTCTTTCATTGCACATTCATTGGTCAATCTAGTTCCACCGTCGACGTGAACACATCGCTGCGATCCGAGACACCCGAACTTCGAGACTTTCACCTACGAGTTGGATTTCGAGACCATTTAGCTTCTAGGCGTACTACGATGGGGCGCCGAGGGAGCTTCCGATGGATCTCAAGTGCGAGATCTACTAAGAGTTCGTTCAACGCGCCCAGCAGATCATGGGTCAACTAGGTGACTCCACCGTAACCGAGACGTCGGGCACCCCGTCCGCACCATCATCGACACTGTCACTAGCGGACGACTTTCGGCCCGGCCCCTCTTCGGAAGGGCCCGCAGTGCCGGTAGTCGTACCGTTGGCCGACGGAGAAGATGACGGCTTTAAAGCGGCGAAACGTGCGAAGAGGCGCCGAAAAGCTAGAGCGCTTCCCCGCCTCCGACCGCTGACGCTGCTGCGAATCTTACTCTAGGCAACGCCTTTAGCGTCCTCCCTGTGGAGGAAGCCGAAATGGCGAAAGCCGCGCGCTCAAAGGCTGCCGGGGCCGAGGACAGCCAGGAACTAGCCGAACGTAGAGAGCGTGTTCCCCCGATCGTCCTTCGTCAGAAGGATAAGTGGGTCGAGCTGACTCGTCGTGCGTTCTAGGCTAGAAACCTAGCGGTTCTGAAGGCGACGAACCTTACCGAGGGAATTCGCCTTCACCCGGCAACCCTCAACGACCACAGGGACATCACCCGCTTCTTAAATGAAGCGGGTATCCAGTATCACTCCTTCTTACTGAAGTACGAGAAGATGCTAAAGGTGATCCTATGCGGAATCCCGGCAATGATCGAGGCGACGGCCGTCAAGAAGAGCTCCTTGAACACGGCCTGCCCGTCAAAGCTGTGGACCGCATGAAGCGCGACCCCGAGCAAAGGACGATGCCATTGATACTCGCCCAACTTGAGCGAACTGACGCGGAAAGAAAGGTCTTCGACCTGGCTTTTCCTAAGCCGCAGGGCTTCGCCCGAAACGCGGCAGCGCCCGCCTCATTGGCAAAAGCTACTGGTGGAGATACGACGTGCGGGATCCCGACGGGGATCGGTCCGTCGACACGCTCCCAGGCAAGGTCGGCAACGGCCAGCCAAGCGTACGCCAAGAGCGACGTCGGCTCCTCCATTATGGCGTTATTTGGGGAAGCTGAACTTCGAGAAGGCGCTGCCCGTTCTTTAGAAGCTATGCGTGACCATCTCGGTCGCCAAGTCTGGCGCTGAAGTAATGCAAGGCTTCTTGAGCTGTCTTCCGGAGATTGTAGCTCTGTTCGCCTAATTTATGGCAGGAAGAGGTCGGTCATACCGGAGAGACTGAAGAAGTACACGGACGACGGCCACCTCGTGCAGGACGAACAGTTCGGATTCCGCAAGGGACACTCGACAGTTCGACAGGCACTAAGGGTAGTCGAGTACATCGCAGACGGATTCGACCGCAAGCAGTGTACCGGGTCGATCTTTCTGGACGTCGCCAAGACGTTCGATAAGGTCTGGCACGAGGGATTGCTGTGGAAGATGCTAGATGCGGGTTTTCCGTTGTACTTGGTGCGACTCCCGAGGGGGACCTGAAACCCCTACCGGGCGCGTCCCCGGGTGGTGGATAGGGGAGGGTCTGGCGGTCCAAGCGGTCAGCTGGCCGCGCGGACCGCCCGGCCAGTAGGGTAAAATCTCACCGCGAACCAACAGGATTGCACTTCAGATGCCCGCAACTAGTGGGTACGGGGGTTAGTCTCCCGGAATCCCTACGCTGATTTCGCCCTTGCTTCAACCAGTCTATACGAGCGAAATCTCTATCTTTAAGCTTTTCTGTGGGTGTTGTCCGAGATTGTTATATGTTTCTTTGTGTCTGTTGAACTCGTCCTACATGTAAACTTTCTGCTCCCGATGGCTTCGCCATTAGCGTTAGCGAGGGCTAAGGAGCATTCATTTAGTGTATCTTTCTTCCTGGACTACTCGAGGTTGACAATTTAGCGCGATTATGTTTCCTGCCGGAAGGGTAAAAACGGTTGAAGCAAACTTCTACGGGATGACGGACAGAAAATGTAAGTTTACGGTGCAGAAGAGGGATACTCCAGTACCGGTCGGTGTGGTGGGTGTGCGGACAGGCTGCCCCCGACCGTCAGCCAGCGACTGTCCTGCGCCTCCGGTGATTTTCCAGACCTGGGTCGCTAGCTACTGTTACAGGTAAGATAGATAAGGTGCCAGAGCATGAAATGATTAGTAATTTACAAGTGCAGTTACAGCAAGCTTTGAATAAAATTAACCAGTTGAAAGAACAAGTATGATTTCATATTGAATTTTCTTACATATAGATAGGTATTTACTTTACTCATTTTTCTACGAAAAATCAAGTTTTAGATTTTTAGTGCTCTAATCTATGGAATTAAGACCACAGAATTTCCGAGTTGGGACACTTCTTGCTGATGAGATGGCGTTGGTCACACTTTCGCTACATTATATTAAAATGCCTGTTGTTAAATAGTTAAATTACGTATCATATATTTAAACCTGAAGCTGCAGAGAAGAAAAAGAAATCTGTATTATTGCAATTTTAAAACTCTGATAACACCGAACCGTTGACTACTTGCAATTTCAACTATTTATTAAATTTTTGCTACCTTAGCATTTCTATTTGTATATAGGGATACATTTGTTTACTTGCCAATATGCAAAAACCTGTAGATACCTGAAGCGAGTAGAATGAGATTGAATGAAACATTCCTTATTACTGATTTCCTAGGTAGTTAAATATATATAGAAATTAATTGTTATTATCTAGTATTAAAGCTTTACTAACTTAATACTTAATAATTAGCACAAAAGTACTTGCATAATAAAAAGGTCATAATGAAGTAATTAAAACCACTATCGCTGATGAAGTGTGTTTATATCTGTTATATACACAGTGACTAATATGAAAATACCTACGAATAGATTAACGAAATATTCGGCGAATACATAAATAAAACAATAAATACTCTGTAGTTCTAATTATGACAGGACTCGATAAATCGGCTGACAAATTACATAGTTTAAGAATGTTCAGCACAAAAATTTATTAATCAACATAATATCAAAAATAAATAAAGATATTTTGAATGTTGCTAAGTCCGTTAAAAACAAAAATATATATTTAACATTTGTAAATCTACATAAACATTAAAAAATGTACGAATAGAAAATTAAAACTTCTCGAAATGATCGTAATAAATGTATAGATCGCGTATAAATAATACCATAGACATAATATATAGATAATATAGATATTTATATTTATTTAAAACTTTATAGTGACCATAATTTTTACTGTGGGAACTTCGATAATTTTCCCAAATAATTGAAATAGGTAGGTACCTACCTATTTATGATTTGTTGGAACTTTCGTAAAAGCATTCACAATAGAAGTACGTGTTAGATTGAAAAGAAATACAGTAGGTGTTTTGGAGCCACTCGGTTTACTATGTCTGACTATTTTGTAGTTCAAGATACCAGTTTTGCAGTGCTGTCAATAATCGAAGCTATGCAAAAATACATTATTTTATATCTAAATAAATATTTTTAATTTAAAATTTTAATAGAACGAAGTTATTCATGATTCATATCAATATAAAAACAATTTTAACATAAATACATTTTTCGAATTCTGACAAAATTAGACATTAGTTTATATTTCTTGTTCATTTATGGTACTGAACGTTTCGATATATTTCGAGATAAACACAGAGTGACATAGGGGTCGAGGGGGGTGTGGGGTTAAAGAAAGGTCAAAAATAGCGTGACGTAATATGTGTACGACCTCCGTGCTATAACCCTTGTTAACAGTAATTACTTACCTACCTAATTTCTGATTAATATATAATTTACAAATAAAATACTGGTTTATTGATAAATATATTCACTTATCCTAAACAAATGGCCAGCGTTCCTCTACCGAAATGTTTTCGCGATAATCTGTTAAGTTTTTCTGTCACCTTTAACGAGTGACAATATATGATCGAATTTATCTTTATCGAGCCGAAAGTATTCTTTAATTTGGTCCTCCCGCAATTCTTTTATCAAATGGTGAAATTCTCCGAATTTTTTCCGATTTGAATTAATATTGTGCACCCACGTAATTTATTTATTATTATAGATATTATCGTTGGATAATAACCATGCTGTAACTGTATGAACACTACTTACAACTTACTTATGACTAGTTTTTTAGTCATTATTTACAGCTTGTTTTTACGTACGTGGCGAGTTTCGTGCTCGCTCTCCCTTGCTCATTACAATATGAAAAGTGCATTTCTTGTAATTTTCTAAAGTAGTTATCTAAATTCTAACTGAAATTTTTATTTTTCTTTAATTTTGCATTAATATTTTGAAAAAACTATGTCGTTATCATAATGATTGGGCCTTAAAGACCCTAAGATGATTGGTGCGCACAGGTAAATTATTCAATTATTCAAACATTTTAATAACTAAAATTAATTCTTTTTTAAAACAGCTGTTTCACTGACATCAACAAATAATGTGTAAAGATCTAAAGCAAATGTTTTAAAAAAATAAGCAAGTAATTTCATATTAAAGATCAATTTAAGGTCGAATCGACCCCAAGACAATAGGAAGGTTAAGAAACAGAGTATGTAATAGTCATTACCGCACGTTGTTTATAAAATACTAAAGATATCGTTACTTATAACTTTTTTGGGCGTTATTTTTGACATGAAAAATTTTTACAAAATGGTATTGAATGGTAATTTCTGTGATTGTAGAAAAAATAGTATACATTACTCGTACAAAACGGATTTTTTTACATTCGTGGGATCTCGAACTACTCACTTTGTAAAAAAATGTCACGTCTCGTAAATAATGTACTATACTAATGTATTGTATACCTACCTATTACTGTATATGTAAATCGGCGTATAAGCCGAGAGGCAAATTTTGGCTAAAATTCGGTATTTAATAATGTGGAGCGTATAAGCCAAATTTTGGAAATTCCAAGAATTCCATCGGGCGGGTTCAAAAGTTTAAAAACTACCTACCACCGGACGGCTTTTAAACGGCCAATTTAAATTTAAAATCCGCTGTAGAATTACCCGAGTAGGTAACATTGAGATCACAAGACAAAAAGTCCGTATAAGCCGATCTCCTATTTTAAAGTCGATTTTCTTACTTTAAGGGTTGGCTTATATGCCGGTGTTGCTTAATAAACTAAGTAACTTAATTAAATTTTAATTCTATATAATTATAAATTACTTTCGTACGTAATTACAACTGATATATGCATTCTTAGTAAAAACAAAAATACGAACTGACTTTTTCAATAATTTTTTCTTTTGTTCTAGCCTGCTTTTTTGTTATCCACTACACCGGTATATACGGTAGTTATCAACTTGTATTTCTGTTAAATGAATAAATCAAAGTTATGTTGTATTAGGTATGTATTAAAATTGTTAAGACAAGTAAATTTTTAATTTACTACTCCTATTATATTAGTCCTGTGTAATTTACCTGTATGTTTAATTGGACCACTTTCTGCAGAAAGGAACCAACCCACAAATATAAAAAATAAGTAGGTATATGATTGTTACATCATTATGTAGTTACGTTGTAAACTTTGCTGCAAAATTTAAAAATCCAAATAATCTTCAATTTAAATGATGTGCTCGTGTTATAAAGTAATGAAAATACGTAATAACGTTGTCAATAAATTAATTTAATACCGTCAAATAATATCCAAAATTATAGAAGTACAATATATTTAAAATAAGAATAAGAAAGTAAAAAATATGCAGATTTACTAATATAAAAATGGTTTTATCCACTTAGATACACAAATTTACTATCAAGAACTGTTAAAAATAAACAAACTGCACGATGCGAGTACCTAGTTTTAGATCTGATTTAGCAGAACTCCGTTTGTTTATGACTGTTAAAAAAAACACGTAGGTCTCTGTACCTAATAATGATTAGTAATAACCCAAGTTTAGAACCAAACAACTATATTTCAATAGCTGAACTAAAATTTAACGGTGAAATTCAATATTGACAAGTCGTGAGTGGCGCTAAATTTAAAAATACATTGCGTATATGGGAAAATCAAACTTCCTTTGAATCGTTTTTTCTGGAGGTTCAATGATAAATATTTTGACTCGTAGTTATTGCTAAGGATGTCGTTAATAGCGTTTCGTATTATAAAATCCTGTAAATTCATCGCATTATTCATAATAAATTAGTATAATTATGGTATTTTTAAGACGTTTTTAGCAGGTGTTTTATTATAACTTAAATGACGAATTTCAACTTTTAAAATACGAGATGCTATAGGGGCATGTTTTAACTTTTATTTGCATCGAAATTCAACAATATATCTTCAATAATAACCAAGGTGTGGCAGTAGTTGTGAGACCCTGTTTGCAGCAGCAAAATTCCCTGCCCTTAAATCCATGTAGTTATTATAGGTAATTCGCGGCAAATCATCTGAAACTGTTATCTAAAACATTAAAGCGATAAAACCCTTTATTATCCTTCAAGGCTCTCTCGAACAAATTTGGCCTGACAAAACCTTTACTTTGAACTTAATACTACGAGAAACGCCGATTTGCAGCTAAAACAAAGCAAGAAATAAAATACATGCCTTTTTAACGAGTTCAAATTTTCGAGAAATCTCGAAACAGATGTATATTTATAGACTATTGTAGGAAAATTGAAACATTACCTGAAACGATTAGCTCACGTGCTGAACTACAAGAAAACTGGTTTTTCGAATATAATAAGACGGGAAATGAGAAACTGCACGCATTTAAATCGATTTAAAATTTTTGTAAAATCTCGAAAAAAAGACGTGTTATCATGGCGTGTTATAGTTTTGGCAAAATTTTGACCCAACCTGATTCGTTTAGATCATGTCCGGAACGACTTGAAAACTCGTTTTTCAAGTATGTAAACAAAGCAGCCAATTACCGCATTTTCGTGGTATTCGACAGTTGAGGAAATCTCGAAAAAACGCTTTAACTAAATGCCTTACGCTATATTTTGCGAAATTTTGAGTCAACACTAAACTTGTGGTTTAGTCTTTGTACTAATAGAAAAGTCAATTTGTATTTAAACAAACCGTTTAAAATGGTATATTAAAGTATAGTTCATATAGTTGCGAATTATGAAATGCGGAAAGCGTTCTGATTGGCTGATTTCAAATTCGAATTCGAATTCGAACTTAAACTCAATATTACTTTAAATAATGTTTTTTTTAATGACTCCTTAAAAAGGGGTAAATAAATAAAAATTAATAAATCAATGAATAAATTTCTGAGGGTATAAATAAAAGTTATAAAATAAATAGTCATGTACTCTCTTGCATATTTAATAATTTAGATATAATCATACTATAAAAATATATAAGTATTATATATATATATATATATATATATATATATAATTAATATTAATAACAATTTGAACGTCTTCACTTAGGGATCTATTGTGTAACAAATCTGTTATAGGTACTTAAAGGCCCGTTAAAAAAACTAACAACCAATCGCAATCGAGGTTTTATACGTTTTCATGGTGATAACATATTAGCAGGGCGTTAAAATTAACAAATTTTATAGAATAGGTCCCTTTAGAAGGCAATTGAAAGAACTCAAGAACTCAATAACGATCGGGTAGGTATGGAAAGAAAAATTGCTATACATATACGTAGTGTTAAAATTTAAAAACAACAGTGATTCTTACGTCAGTAAGTGCCACTAACATTTCTTACTGCAGTTAATACGTCATGGAATTGAAAAGGTAAAATGGTCATATAAATATCAAAATTACATTATTCGTTACTTATGTACTATATCACAACATTGTTCTACTACAATAATATACTATGGTATACCATAAGAGAATCATGGTATGTATCACAATAGTATATTATAATAGTCTAGCGTAAGCTAGAAGAACTATTAATTTTATTTTTGGTTAACATTTTAACAAATTTTAATTATCTACCTACTTAGCTATATATATATATATCTTAAAATACATTTATTTAACTTTTTCGATAGGTAAGGTAAAGCTCTGGCTGAAAGTCTTAAATATAATAGCTTTGGTTTTTGTATCTCTACATCACATTTTAAATTATGTTTTTATGCTACACGTTACGTTTTCTATTAATCGCACTAGTTCACGATATAAAAAACAGTTTCTACTAGATGGTTTACATATTTCTCGATGATCTAAAGGCACTCCCCATTTCGAACCCACTCCTGGATCTGAAACCATTCGACTTTGAGTACGACAATATAGATAAAAGACTTGTTATAAATAAAACGAAAATAATATTAATACTATAAAATCATTTTGAACTCCCCTTATGTGTTTTTAATAGGTATAAGAAACTTATCAAACGGTCCTCCTTATTTAGAAAAATGTGTCAAATAACTTTTCGAGTAATTTGAAAGAATGTAAATTCGAACAGCGTTAAACTTTTAATAAAACGGTGTAGGTAATGAAATATGATAAAAATGTTATACAGTTTCTTACTTTATTAACTCTGTTAGCGAATGTTTTTGTTTATAACTATCATGCCGTTACACCTAAAAAATTCAATAAAAAAAATAAAAAACACTTAATTTCTTACCTGCGGAATCAAGAGCAACGATCCTTAAAAACAGGAAGGTCATGAATGTTAAAGAGGTTTCTATAAAACTGAATATTTCTGGTTGAAAATTGGCCTCTTCGAGCAACTTTAAAAATTTTTTGTGTAGATTTAGCACAAAGCAGCAATCTGTAATAAAGATAACAGTGTTTTTTTTGTATTTTCAATATTTTGCAATAAACAACTACTTAACGTATTTTCAGTGATTTTGTTTACCTATTATTAGATAATGGTGTTCATTTTCAAAAATGATCAAGGTAAAATGTAAAAAATTATTATTTTTAATCGAATTTTCCTTATAATTGGTAAAAATTATGCTCTAGCTAGTAATAGGGACGTAGAACAATAAATTTATATTAAAAAGTATCTATTTATTATTTTAAAAATAAATTAAAAATATATTTTAATGACGGAAAATAGACTAAATCGACTAGCACTACTACATTAAACGTTTTCCATTCTATATTGGTCAACTTGCTTATCTAATAATCATCTGATTTACTGACAAAATTGGATAAGCATACAAAATCAGATGATCCATTGTAAAAGAAGATGTCGTTAAGTGATCAAGTGATTGAATGCTACCTAGGATCAGTTAAAATAAGCGAATTGAAAACGTCTATTATTACAACATTTTGTAATATATACTTCAAGGTAAGCAGTGACGTCAAAATTTTTATTTGAAAATAATATGATTGTAAATTTGGAAAGGCACGTGCATTTAAAAAAAACTATTGTCTTTATAATCGAATGGTAGAACGAAAGATATTATCGTTGTCATAACTGTATACGTTTAATACCATAACTTAATTAAATATGATTTGCTTATTTCAATTAGATCCATATGCGAAGCACTGCTAATTTGGTTTGCTTCTGTTCTGCGGCAAATAAAAAGAAAATCCTTTTCTAATTTTTAGTTATTTTTATAACAGATAATAATTAAACTAACGGCTGACCAAAAATTCTTTCGATCTTGGTTGGCTGCGGAGAGAATGATAAAGGCACGTCTTTCAGTTAGCATCAATCATGTCGAAATTATTTCTTGTCGCGTTATAATAATAAAACTTCTTATAATTAATCCAAGACGTGCCTTTATCTTTCCACAACCAACCAAGACTTGGCAGACTTGAAAATTTGATTTCCTAATTTTTCCTAATTTCCTAATTGATCGCCTAATTTTTGATTGAATCTTGATCGACAACTACGACCATAAATTCTATTATTTTTACAGAAGTTTCTACTTACTTCTTTGAACTTCCAGAAGTTCGATGCTTCTTCTAAGAAAAGGTAATGTAAAATCTGCTAGTAAGGATCCCTTATGAGGTACACTATAAAACATAATTGCTTTACTTTGTAAATATAAATTTCTTAAATTTGCGGTATCGCTTTCCCAAGCTGAAATGATTATTTTTGCAGCATACCGTACAAACATACATACATAAATATCATAATACAGTGAAACTTCTCGATACCGGACACTCGGGACCAACAAAATTGCCCATTATAGGGATGTGCCCGCTAACAGGAAATACATACATTAGATTCGCACTGTACAAAAATGCCGGGAACGTTCAGTGTCCGGTATTTGTTTGGAAGTGTCCAATAAGAGAAGTTTTACCGTATTAATTTTTGAGCATACCATAGAGGATTATTTGTTTTACGTAAAGACCTCCTTTGGAATGTCCCACCCAAACAATAGGATACTTTCCAACGTTTAGTTTCAATAAGTGATCTACCATTTCTTTACACCTTTCCACCATTGCGGATCTACAAAAAAAAATTACGTATACAGGGTGTTTCAGAATAACTAGTCCTACATTTCAGATGTGATGGAGGGCATGTGATTCAACACTTTTTTGTAATAAAGTAATGTCCAAGATACGGGGGCGTTAAACGTTATAAGGGTTTTCGTAAATTTTAACACCCTGTATCTCGGAAATAAAGCATTTTTGAATTTTAGTCCATGTGGGTTTTTACATGGGACATTACTTTATTATAAATATATTTTATATATATATATATATATATATATATATATGTATATATATATATATATATATATATATATATATATATATATATATATATATATATATATAATACTTTATTACTTTATTACAAAAAAGTCTTTAATTACGTGCCCTCAATCACATCTGAAAAGTAGGAATAGTTATTCTAAAACACCCCTGCAGATATATTTAATTATTTTTACCACTAAAATGCATTTATCGACAATTCAAAGCTTTCAAAATATCGTATAATTAGGAGCAAAATAACATTACAAAATGTAACTTTTATAGAAATCCTACATTCGAACGTAGGTATAATTTGTGTTAAGTACTTATACTTATTTCTATGTTATTAGTGGAATTTAAGGATTATACTGATATTAATCAGTGTACTTTACTAACGCGTCTTGTAAAGTATAGATAAAAAAAGATATTACCGAACACTGACATTTTAAAATACCTAACACATCTTCGATAATAGTCCCAGATTTATTTCCGGTAGCATTCATCCAATTTTTTTGGAATTTGGCCAACTAATCGTAAGTCACGTATGTGACGTGTCGCAAATTGTTTATAATTAAGTTCGCGAGTTTATCACGTGTTTTCATTCATGTAGTTATGGCCTATCCAAACCTATATGCAATTACGTCATCAAAAAAAGTTACTAGATTGTTTATTTGTAATTCGGTTTAAAGTTTGAAAAGTGACATATTTTATAAATGATTTACTTGCGCACATATTAGATGGTATAAAGAAAGACTACAATTTATTAAAACTGTCAAAATATGAGGTACGAGGTGACAGCACTATGTGAAACGTCATCATCTAGTAACCTTTCATTGATGACGTATTGCATATAGGTTTGGACGAAGTGTAGTTTGGTGATTTTTGTACATATTTTGAATTACCTACATATTTGGTTAATTTTCATTTTTTGACACGAAACATTTATCTAATTGTAGCCTGATGCGAACAGTGTCACTGTCAAAACGTCATCGATGATTAATCTTGTTAACTCTCTTATAATTAAAAGACCAATTCCGACTACTTATTGTTTGATTATACATTTTGACCTGGTCGTCATTAATGTGCCAATTAAGTTAATGATTAAACAATTTCAATAAATTAACAACAAGAAATATGATTTTAATACGTACTAAACCGAAAAAGAAAATTATTTATATCACGCGTAGGTATCTATGAAACTAATTTTTTCTACGTTCTCAGATAGAACTTCGAAACCTAAACCTTCAAGCCTATTATATTTACAATACCTAAACGACACGTGCAACTTACCACCTTGGCACATATTCCGAACTTATATATTTAAAACCGTCCATGTTTCGTCGTATCACCTATAATGTAACCGATCAAAAAATAGAACTTTCCAATACTTTAATTTTATTTTAAAGTATTTTCAAAGAATCTTTATTGTCAATAAAAAAACCTCCACGCAAAACGAAATTATTTCGGTCGATTTCGTATTATTTTATAACGTTGTTTATTTATTTTTTCGTTTTGTATTCACGTGCGCTCCACGTGTTGATAAATAATTAAAATTAATTTTTGAAAAAGTCATAGTTAGGTAACTAAATTATCTATTATTTAACACGTAGATGTAAAAATTTATCAACATTAATTTATAGAAATTACATAATTTAAACGCCTTATTAGTATAAAATAAATTTAAAATATCGATAGCGAAGTAAAAAATCAAAGATTTTACAACTTTTACTTAAAACATTTTCCCATACTAACCGTTATCGATTAAAGTACGATTTGTTTTTATTTGTTAGACACAATATTAGATAAATATTATTAATAATAAATCTATTAGCAGCGTTATTTGTACTTGAAATTTTTCGTTTTTGAAATAATTACAAAATTATGCGTCTAATAGTACACTGACTGTCGGAGTCGGTATCTTTAAATTGTTTAATTAATAATTTGGATCATAAAATTATACACTATTGTCTATTGCGAATAAGATGTTAGTGAAAGCATAGAGCAACTCTGACCTTCACGTTGATTGTTTAATGTATATACGTAGGTACTAATTACACACAAAAAGAAATAAAAACGAAAAAAATTTCAATGTAACAAAACGTTTTAGTCAATATTATTAGATAAATATAAAAATATTTTAAACTATTGTACAAGGTTTATCTACAATAAATGTAAAAAATGATACCACATATTTTTAGAACCAAAATACAATCATTTAACATAATTTACTTATACGCGGTGCTTCAAAAAAACACGCCCATATTGCTGGGGCTTATAGAATATTAAAAAATAAGTGAGGTTTGCTTAATAAATATTTGCCCTAAGACCGCCCGTTTTTGAGATACAAGGCGTCGAAGTATTAAATTATAAGGATTAATGGCGTTTAAATAGATTATAATGTTTGCATAATCTCGATAAAGTGACACTACCTGATACGCATAGAACAGGTCCGGAATTACTTGAAAAGTAGTTTTTCTAGAATAATAAACCAATAAATGACGAACTAAGCACGTTTTCGGCGATTTAAAATTTTTTCGAAACCTCGAAAAAATCCCTTAGTTTTTTTTTGGCAAAATTTTGACCGGAACGGTTTGAGACGGAACGGTCAGAGCAAGTCAGAAACTACTAGAACACTCGTATTTCTAGTATATATGGGTAAAAATTTGTCGTATCATTTTGTACACTCATTACAAATACGCCGTCTGCAAAGTACCTTAATAATAAATAGTTACATACCGATTTCTTTTTTTGATCCAAACGGGACACCACAAATGAGGGTCCGTGGTATAATTCAAGGCAATTATTCGTGCATCCGGACAATCTTGAGATAACCAATCTCTTGGCCAACATTTCGAATACGACGCGTTTTTCTCTATTTCGACTTCCTCTAATTCTTCTTTCTCTTTTAATTCTATTAGATTATTATTATCGTATGGTCCTAAATTATACGTTTTCGTATATTTAGTAGGACGAACGTAGTAATCGGAAACGGCACGCTTTCTGCACGTCCTGGGAAATACGATGTCCAGTTCGCCCGTCGATTTGCTTCTTTCTAAAACGGCTTGTTTTATTTTTCGCCCGTTGCTCTGCCACAAGCCCTGTTTCCATGTGTTAACTAACGAGCCGTGGATGCCGTGAATGAAAATCACGTCGGCGGTGATGGTTTCTTGTTCTGATGGTTCATACAAAACGCAACATTCTACGCATTTTTCCGGAACGTCTTCGTCCTCCGAAATGGCCTCTTGGGATTTTGGAACGGTCGTTCTAAATGAGAGGGGGTAATAAATACCACGTTGGACCGAAGATAAAGATCGCGATAAACTGTTGGCGACGAAAGCAAATAAAGTGGGAAGAATTTGGCGACGCACACTTTCAACCACCGTCTTCTGGTTTCTTAGGTACGCGTAATACACTTCGATTACGGTAGGTAAGACGGCCCTCGCGATTAAAGCCACGGCCAATTTTAATCTCCTGGAAAAACAATTTGACAATTATTTATTCGATAATAAAAATACGATGCGTAACGTATTTTTTAAGAAAAATAAAACATAGTAGATAAACAAATTAAGTGAAAAGTGCGGAGATAAATAAATTACGTAAACGTTAAAATAAAATATTTACATTACGTTGAAATTTACATAATAACACGACAGAAAGTTATTCGCGATTATATTAACATAAATACAGATACGGTAATAAATAATTATTCGATACCTATAGAATAATTACTGTTATCTGTTTTGACGATAGTTTCTATAACAACTAATAATTAGCGTTAACAGACGATCGATAAACCGACCATAAGTCAGCTAAACAAGGCCTAAGGACGCCAAGGAAACGTGGAACATAATCGAGGGCAGCTCCATTTCGCCAGCCCCCCCACTTTTGATTTAGGGGTTGAAACTTCGTCAGTCGTTAGTGCTACGTTAGTGCTGGTTTGTGCCGTCAACCCCGTCGTTAGTGCTACTCTCTAAAGGGGTGAACTGGCATGAGGGGCTGGCGAAATGCGAGCCCCCCCACTTTTGAGTTGGGGGTTGAAACTTGGCAAATCGTTAGTGCTACGTTAGTGCTGGTTTGTGCCGTCATCCCCGACGTTAGTGCTACTCGCTAAAGGGGTGAACTAGCATGAGGGGCTGGCGAAATGCGAGCCCCCCCAATTTTGAGTTGGGGGTTGAAACTTGGCAAATCGTTAGTGCTACGTTAGTGCTGGTTTGTGCCGTCATCCCCGTCGTTAGTGCTACTCGCTAAAGGGGTGAACTGGCATGAGCAAATAAATAGCTTCATTTCGCCAGCCCCCCCACTTTTGATTTGGGGGCTCAAACTTGGCCAATCGTTAGTGCTACGTTAGTGCTGGTTTGTGCCGTCATCCCCGTCGTTAGTGCTACTCGCTAAAGGGGTGAACTGGCATGAGCAAATAAATAGCTTCATTTCGCCAGCCCCCCCACTTTTAATTTGGGGGCTCAAACTTGGCCAATCGTTAGTGCTACGTTAGTGCTGGTTTGTGCCGTCATCCCCGACGTTAGTGCTACTCGTTAAAGGGGTGAACTAGCATGAGAAGCTGACAAAATGCGAGCCCCTCCACTTTTGAATTGGGGATTAAAACTTTGCAAGTCGTTAGTGCTACGTTAGTGCTAGTTTGTGTCGTCATCCCCGTCGTTAGTGCTACTCTTTAAAGGGTGAACCAGCATGGGAATTCATCAAACTCGTCCGCAACTTATTTTAAAAAATCTTGATTGTTCGCAATGTAGTTCTTTTACATAATATATACGTGTACTCGTGCATGTACTGTGGATTATATGTCGCTATTAAATTAGCTGGATTGTAGTTTAGTAGATATAGGTAAAATATATTTACCAAACTGAATTTTAAAGTATGTATTCATTTTATATCATATACCTATCTAATTACGTACAGAAATAAACGGTAGGTTTAGTGGAATATAATTTTGATATAAGACAATAAGTACAAACCTCCTTTTCCACGAAGTCTAGGATGAACTCATTACCGGCCAAGCGCTGAAATAATTATGAACCTAAGCAAATGCTCATAATCATCCTACAAATACATATGTGAATATTTTGGAAACAATAAATTACTTAATAAAAGGAAAAATCATTAAAAATTTAAAAACATGATTTAGGAACGGTCGTAAAATGTAAGTTTGAACTTACAATTAAATTAAAGTTGAAACTGTTCATTTTCGTGGCAACAACAATAATAAGTAAGAAAAATCTATAATTTAAACTGCGAGTTACAGTTAACCCTAAATCGGTACATCTGGTTCTTAAATGGTCATAAAATTTCTTGCATCTGCAGTCAATCGAAAAGTTTGACTTAAAGAGAGTTCAAATTACAGAAATGTAATAGAAATTGGTCAATGCAATATTGGTTGAATACTATTTATTGAGAAATATGTACTGACAAATATTAATGATAGAAATTACAATACATATATGCAAACGACATCCAATTTTCAACTGAAATCGTAACTATAAAATATTTATACTGCGCTTGTTTATGCAGCGAAATTCTTAGATAATGTTCTTAGAACAATTTCGCCGATCGCCGTAATAATCTCTTAAATGTGCTTACTTTTTAAAGGTTAATTATATGGAACATTCAACCGTAGTTCGACTTATGGAAATAAATTTGCATGCATTTGTAAATAAATAAATAAAAATAGTTAGTTTTCGTCAAATAAGGTCTTTTATTTGAGGATGTTCATAAATAAAGGTCTAAATAAGGCAAATAAATAAAGGTCCAACGCAGAATGTAGCATAACTCGTACAGAAACGTAATATGAATTTTAAAAATAATTTTGTAATGTTTCGTTTTTGATACTTTGCTGTGACCGTTAATGGCATTGGTTACGTTACACGGTCTAACAATAAAAGAACTGCCATCCTTGAAATATATTTGATAAAGGTATCCAAGGAATATTTATTTCTTCGTAAAAATTAAGAGAAAATAAAATAAATAAATAAATAATAAACGAATGTATACCATAATGAGTAAAAAACTGCAAACTAAACGAAATGTAATTTAAGATATTCTAATCTTACAAATTTTTCAAAGCATTTTTTTGTAAATACAAATTCTTAGGGGTATATACAGGCGTAAGAGAATTTTTAACTTTTTTTTTTTAACTTTTTAATTTAAGTTTCATTATAACTCCTATGACTTCCTATGACCTTCTTTATTATTACTCTTGGGCATATTTATTTTTAATCGTCTATTTTAATTATTTTCCTAGTATACCTTTATATTAAGTATATATTATATACCTTTATATAATTTTGAGCTTGTAATTGATATGATTTGACATTTTTCGGCGAGTGTTTAATTTCTCTCTTTTATCTTTTAATATGTAAATAAGTATTTTTTATAGATATTAGTTGTTTGTTTGTACTCTTTTCTTGCCATGTGATTTTTACAACAATGTTTTTAATATAATTCTGTATTTTTGCAAAATTAAAATTTAGTATTTATGTACATATGTACATAAGTATATGTATATTTATCCATATGTTTGTGTAACTAGTTTAGTTAGTAGTAATTGCATTTCTTTGCCGTTTAGGTATAATGATTCTGTTTATGCTAACATCTGAAGAAGCTGTTAGTTTACGAAACGTCATGTTTTTATTTTTGTTTATAATGAACAATAAAATATTTCTGGTACCTTATTTCCTTCAATTTCATTAAGGAGGTTGGCAACCAGCATTTAAATGACAAAATAATAATATTTTTAAAAGAACAACTTTCATAAGGCGTGTTTTTATTGCACGAGTCCGTTTAAAAGGCAAGCTTAGGCTAAAAAAAATTACCTATTTAGTTTACAAGTCGCGGCTTTTCATACTAGACTCGTGTTTAAAAAATGAAGTTGAACGAGCAAAATGAAAAAAAATTAGTTTTCAACTCGAAACTGGCTCGCATTTTACCAGCCTCTCATACTAGTTCACCCCTTTAACGAGTAACACTAACGACGGAGATGACGACACAAACCAGCACTAACGTAGCACTAACGATTTGCAAAGTTTCAATCCCCAATTCAAAAGTGGGGGGGGGCTCGCATTTCGCCAGCCCCTTATGCTAGTTCACCCCTTTAACGAGTAGCACTAACGACGGGGATGACGGTACAAACCAGCACTAACGTAGCACTAACGATTGGCCAAGTTTGAGCCCCCAAATCAAAAGTGGGGGGGCTGGCGAAATGAAGCTATTTATTTGCTCATGCCAGTTCACCCCTTTAGCGAGTAGCACTAACGACGGGGATGACGGCACAAACCAGCACTAACGTAGCACTAACGATTGGCCAAGTTTGAGCCCCCAAATCAAAAGTGGGGGGGCTGGCGAAATGAAGCTATTTATTTGCTCATGCCAGTTCACCCCTTTAGCGAGTAGCACTAACGACGGGGATGACGGCACAAACCAGCACTAACGTAGCACTAACGATTTGCCAAGTTTCAACCCCCAACTCAAAAGTGGGGGGGCTCGCATTTCGCCAGCCCCTCATGCTAGTTCACCCCTTTAGCGAGTAGCACTAACGTCGGGGATGACGGCACAAACCAGCACTAACGTAGCACTAACGATTTGCCAAGTTTCAACCCCCAACTCAAAAGTGGGGGGGCTCGCATTTCGCCAGCCCCTCATGCCAGTTCACCCCTTTAGAGAGTAGCACTAACGACGGGGTTGACGGCACAAACCAGCACTAACGTAGCACTAACGACTGACGAAGTTTCAACCCCTAAATCAAAAGTGGGGGGGCTGGCGAAATGGAGCTATCGAGGGCGCCTTTAGAGTAACTTGTCTCGGGGTGCTCAAGAAGGTCGCGCCGCCGCCGTTGGAATTACCTAACGTATCATATTATCCATAGGTATTTCTTACAAATGTACCTATAAATAAATTTGTAAAGCAATGCTCGAGATTAATTATAAGACTCAAAATTCTCGTTTTATAAATACTAAAACTGAACCACGGAAATTTTTTATTGGTCGTGTAAAACGACCACGTAATTTGAGTGTGAGTTTCGCCTATGAATTTGACCTTAAGTGTATTGAACTTCGATATCTGTTTGATATAAAAAAAATTGACACTGGTACATAACACGAGTTCAATTGTATATTTTTAGTTATACTGAATATATTTAAAAAAAGTATCTCGTTTTTATATTTCTGCGTTTCCTCCTAACAAGATGATTTCTTTTTACCTATGGCTCGTGGAAAACCACTTCACGGTATAAATGACTCAGGTCCAAATTCATAAACCAAAATTGAAGCGTTTCATTCTCGACTCCATTCAAATCGTAAATAATGGAGATGATGAATTACAGCAGCTTAATTCGAGTATGAGATGAAAATTAATTTGAATTACCTACTTATATCAATTTTCACTTACATATTTTGTTAATTACTTTCCAATGTCCATTTCATCACGTTCATGATGTTTTTACTACTATCACCAAGAAGTGCCGAAAAAACAATTGGCAAAAACCCTTTTTCTAATTTAGGTTGTAATCTTATATATTCTTTGCGCATCTTTTCAAATCAAATTTTAAGACAAGTAGTTACCTTTACAATAAATTTTAGAATTTTCTAAATTTTCCAGTTAATCTGGGCAATACTTTAACGAGGGTATGAAGCGCCCGTGGCAACTGTCGAATTTGCGCCCCCCTAAGTGCCACGTCCCCTCTTCTGCCACGCCCTCGTTAAGGGCGTTGAATCTGGGTCTTCGTTGACAAACATCAAACATTACCAAAGCCAAACATTTAGTTATACTTAATAATACTTAATAGGTACGTAAAATATTTTTTTCAATTATAAGAAATCAGTGTTATGCTAATTAATGGGCAGATTAAAATTATTTTATTAATTGTTGTAGGAAGTTATTTATTTAATATTTCGATATTGAGAGATTAGAGCCACAAGAATACTGAAATCCAGGGAAGAATACAGAAGTGGTGGGACAGGAAGCTGAAAGTAATTAAGAAATTCTACGACATAAATGGGCGAAAAAAAATGGAAAATGCGCCTGTTCTAATAACAAAGAAAAAGAAGAAGAATAAATAATTATTAAAATAATTGGAACATGCCAATTAATTATCACTTATTATAATTAGGTAATAATTATTGATAATAAAAAGAAACTGCAGTACAATATCGATTTATGCGACCAACAAAAACCAAGTCAACTAACTGCCTAAACATACAAGAAAAATTAATTTACTACCAATAGATGTAGGAAACCTATAAAATAATTTAACTGGTAGGCTGTTTAGAATTAAATAAATTATATCTTCCTAAAATTAAATTTTAAATCACTAGTTTTAATGGTAATCGTTAGCATTGTTATTGTGACAAATTAATTTTGAATCGCACCTTTTTCTTTTTTGTCCTATGCCCTCTCCTACCCATAGGTGTAGAGGCATTGAATCGCACCAAAATTATCTATTATTACCGAAACATAATTATGAAAAGACCATCTATTATAAGGAAATAAATTAAGTACCGATTTATTTGTGAAACTTCAATCGTCATAAATGAATGCGAATTGAATTTGTACTTTGAACTCTAATTTACCGAAAACTAATTGAAAATAAATTAAAAATTGCAGTCGCTACTATGGGCTATTGTTGGCCGTAACATATGTACTACGTTTACTAACTTTTAAGTGAACTTGTTTAATGTCATCCGATATAATTTTTAATTAAATAAATTGATTAAAAACATTTTACTATTTACTGTTAATAAAACTCTCAAGAGTTAAAGTTACAAATTTAAGAGCTTATTTATTACGGTTTTAAAGGCACAAAGAGCACGATGATTAGGGTACTTATGTATGTAAATTATTGGACGAAACAGATGGTTAGAGGCAGTAAGGAAAGATCTTAAGGAAAAAGGAAGTGGGAGATTCGGTCAAAGACCGGAAATAGTAGAAGAAGATCGTCAAGTAATAAGCTTAAAACGCTTGAAGAAACAATAAAAAGTTTGTTTCATTTTAAATAGAACAATACATCACGTTGGACAGTCTAGATCACTTTAACCAATGACAAACCAATAATAAAATTTAAAGCTTGACAAAACTTAATAATTAAGCTTAAGGTTACGTTTTCACGTGGCATTAAAAATCATGACACTATTATATGGCACTTGGACGAATGCCATGGCACTTGCGAGCCTCGTTTCCATGCATACACTGTTCGTAATTTAACGTGTTTGGCAGGCAATGTTGGGCACAAAGTTGCAGAATGTTCGCCGTTTTACAGGTTCATACAGTTCCTTGACTTACAGTTTTAGAGTGTTGGCTCTGCTGGCTATACCAGTACCCCTTTTGTGCCCGACATTGTCCCCCTACACTTTTTTGTGTTCCCATGAGTACAAAATTCCCAACATTGTTGCGGAAATTTCCGCCCAACAATGTCGGCCACAAGGCGTGAAAGCAAGGCCTTGCGGTAAGAAAAGTCGCGACATTCGTCTGGTAAAATCTACTTAAATAACGATAAGTCTTAAGAGAAACTGATAAACATGGTAGATAGACAAAATTTAAAAAATTAATTTTATAATATTTGACGCTTGGATGGAAATAAAGCAAATAAGTTTGAACGGTTTCTTGAAAAACGTACCTATTCAAAATTAATAATCACTTTTTTGAGGAAGTTCCAGAAAACGTTACCGTTATAAAATTGTTAATAATATGATGAAAAAAGTAGAACTGGTGATCGGTTCTAGAGATATCGAAGTATTAAATAGAATGACGAACTTATTGAAATTTAAAAAGCTAATAAAAGACAGAAATGAAGTCTACATAATCAAAGAAAGAAACCTAAAAGAATCGCGATTAATTAAAAAAAAATAATAGTTACGAGGTTAAATTAAGGTTTAATTCAATTAATGATTTATTTACTTAATATAAATAATTTATCGCTGTATGGTAACGTTTAAAACGAATTTATGTTTCGGAAGTAATTATTGCAATTTTTTTCCGTATAGCAATTATTTTTTTTCAAATATAAGTATGAACCAAAAACCATAATTTAGAGTCATTGCTCTAAGGATTATACAGAGGAAAAGTTAAACTAATTGTATGCACAATCTGTATGAACACATATAATATGTACTTTGACCTTTAAAAATTATAAAACGGAATATAGATAAATATAAATATTTCTTTGAAGTCTGCTATTGATAACCCTATTAATTCATATTAAAATCGCGTAATCTTCGCATATGTGTTTAACTTAAGCCTCATATAATTGTTTAAATAAGATGGCAAAGTTCATTTCCCATTCAGAAAATTATTTTCCACGCCGGAGAGCCGCATATCTCAATTGGGAATAGATGGGTTATTAAAATAATTTTATGAAAATTATGATCTTTGATTAAGTGCTGAACTATATCTTTATTATTTATATCTAATGTATTTCCGAGTAATATTTCTTGGTATTATTGATTTATGTCAATTTTTAATAAATTATTGGCTTGATAAATTTATAGACCGTAGATTTATTTTTAAATTTAATTAGCATTCGATTTATCTTATATATATTAAATATTTTTTTGATAAATGCCCATATTCTTTTACATCTATTATAAAACTAGAAAGTTCTAGCGATTGATTGTGAGTTTGAAAGCTTATATCTCAAAATGTACCTAACGTATTTCACTCAAACAAGTGTACATAAGTATCCTTAATTTTATAATTTTTCAAATAAGCGTTTAAGTTAAACAACGTGATTTTTACACGTATTTTAAAAACGCCGGGATTCACAACTCGATTATTAAAAAATAATAGACGGAAAACAACAAAATTTTTGTATAGGTATATGAGAGGCAGAACCTTATATAATAGTTTAGTACAATTTTTGTGGAACTTTGTTAATTAATTAAAAAGTTATCGTAAAAAGTCTTCTGCCGCTCCAATTCGCTCATTTGAAGAAATATTAAAAAAATTCTCGCGTACGTGTGGGTGGACAAAGAAGGTAAATTACCAAGTAAAACAGTCATATTAATGTTTAAAAGCTCCAAAAATTATAACATATTGGTAAACAATATGGGATGTGATAAGTGCTCTATCAGAACTTTTTACCTGGACCGTAGGTATATATTTAGTCACTTCTAATTGATATTTGTAAAAAATTCAAACTATTTGTTAATCTTTCTGTTTTTTCTTGTGTTTTAAATAAAATTTAGTGGTAGGTTTTATCGTACCTAGTTAAAAATTCAGGGCCGGTTTTTTCATTTCCCAATAAATTTACTTGACAAATTTTTACCATGGCAATGTTTGCTATAACGATTATTTCTATTGTAAATATCTATCGAATAAATTAAATGGAAGATGAAAAGATCGGCCCTCAAACTATTTTCTTAATTTAGGACAAATAATAATTTTTAATTAAAGTAATTTAACGAAATGTTAGAAGAATTTGAAAAACGTGCAGCTTCGTGAATTTGTTATTAGGTATCCATTAAGAAACTTTAGTTTCAGAAATAACGAACTTGTTATTAAAAATAAACCGCAAACGGCTTTATCTATAAAGTCGGTCATGCATACGCAATGCACACAATGCACTTCCATATGACTGATAAGTAGCTTACTTGTAAATTACAAAATATTAAACATTATTATCTATAAAGCCGATTATTCCCGTATTTTTTCTACATAATCAAATCACATTTTAAGTTTTATATTTATCTGTTATTATCTACAACTATTATTTATTAAATTTTTCATAAATCATTTTATTTATAATGACAAACGTGATATTTTAATTTAAAATTATAACAAGTAAACGAAATATATATGTTATTCACGATAGGTTCCAATGCACATCATGTATATTTGTAATATTCAGTTTAAAGTTTGGAAAATGACATATTCTATCAATGATTTATCTACACACGTATGACATAGCAAATAACGACTACAATATATTAGTATTGTAAAATACGAGATTTTATTGATCGTATGGCTTGGAACCTATCGTGAATAACGTATACATGTATATATTTAAATAATTATAGGGGACATATAAATAAATTAACATCACATGCTGAAAACAATATAAAGACTAATCGGGAGGTTTTTGAACCCTCGATTTGGGTGTCATTTGAAGGAGGTTCAGAAACTGGTTTCACCTGACACCCTGTCAAAAGTTATAGAGCATCAAAGTTGACTAATTGCTAGGTGATGCCTCCTTTATCTCCTAAACCATCCTGACTTTTAAGTCACCACTGAGGCGATGACTCAAAAACCTCCCATTTTCCCTAAACCTCAATACGGTCGGCCTTTCTAAATTTTTGAACTCGCTACAAAATTTAAAAAAAAAACTAATTACCTACTTGATCAAAAAATAATAAAATATCTTTAAATACAGTACAACATTTATATATAGATGTATAGCTAGACAAATATTAAATAACTAACGAATAAATTTCCATACAATAAATACTTACGCAAATTAGTATTGATATATTTTTACAGTTTGTAATACCTAATTGTTTGAACCACGCTATCACTTCATTACGTTCAATATCAAAGAATTGAATGCCTATTTCCTATTCATAGATTAATAAATAATATTGATTAGAATATATTGGGGTTTGATTATTTTCCATTTTCTCTTTTAACCTTCCATTGTTACCAAAGAAATTGTTTTGTATTAATAAATTATCGAGAAAGTAAATTTTTGAATCGCATAAATCTAAAAAGAGCTGTTTTGTGTTATACATACTTTCAGTAGTACCTAATTTCAATTTACATTGAACGTTTCTTTCACTGCATCTATGTATTTGTATAACACCCGCTTTTCATTTTTTCAGTCTAAATAATGAAAATCTGTAATAATAAGTAGGTAAATATTATTTTAATCGACTTAGTTAAAATTCCATTTTCAACTGACTAGAGTTCATTATTAATTTATCGTAATTACTCGGAAATACGCAGAAATAGTTGATAGTATTAAAATCGTGTATTTATAGAATTCGATTATTTAATTATTTGTTAAATTTAAACTCGATTCAGTTCAAAGAAATACTTAAAATAATGACCTAATCATAAATTTTGTTCTTGGACTAGCGCCAAAACTACTACCTACTAAGTATTAAGTGCTAAATTATTTTAAAAAAAATTAAAGATAGCCTGTAAGTTCAAAAAACTTAAGTAATAGGTACACGTTTATAATCGACGAAACTTTTTTTAAAATGGCACTTTTGATGTGTAAGAAAATAAATGGAAGAACTTCAAGGAGCAAGATTCGTTAAGAACATTGCTATTTTCGATTATTATTTTTTTATTTTTGAGAGATTTCTGTGCGATCCGTTTTGCCCCAGAAATCGGGGTGAATCGGATATTTCTCACTTTTTTGTTTTTTGTTCGTAAACGAAAAAATTTTAAGTTTGTTTTAATTTCATATTATCAGAGTTTAGTAAAATGTATGCTGCTTACGAATTTATAATAAAAATTTAATATATAAACGAATGACCATTACTTTGTCGCCTTCAAACTTAAAGCGATCCGATTCGGCTCGGTCTTACTTAACATATTATATTACGTTTAATTATAATAATAAAAAATATGACTTACGTAGCAGATATAGCAATTGCAGAAGATGTCGTTTGAATGTCCATATTTAACTCGGCCGTAATAATACCTTGATCGCACATAATATCTTCAACTTCTATATGAAGGCGACTTTCGTCCATAATGCAAAATTTTAACTGTAACAAAATAATTACAGTGGCTTAGATACTTGTGTATTAAGTATGATTTTTAATCGTTTTTATTTTGTAACTAAAGCGGAGTTTTAAAATTGTATTATATTCCACAAGTTGTTTTCTATTCTGCTTCACTTCTTGCTAATGTTTTCATTTAGCCAATATGTACATGTTTTGAAAATGTCGGCACATTTAAGAAATGTATGAATGAACGAACGCTCAATTGATAATTAACAAAATTCGAAGAAAAAAGAATATTGGATGTGACGAAAAAATTCATTCGACGAATTATAAAATATAAATAATAATAGAGTAATTAACACCGGTATTCTTTGAAAGTAGTAGTGGGCGACATTTATTAGTCATAAATGGTGGGATTGCGGCAGTCAATTTAGGATACAAGTTATGATACGTAAGTAATAATTACGAATCATACATAAGTATGTAGGTAGGAGCTGTACCTAAAACGCAAAAGTTTTTTTTAACCAATTTTTAAACCAAAAGAAAACGAAAGTTTATAAATTGGCATAATAATTATCGATCGAGAAAATTGTTACACAAAAATTTAATTGTGGGGGTTAAAAAAAATATTTGAAAAACTCGAACGCCATTAAAATATCTATATCCATTCGGATATTCAAGTAAAATGCTAATGGAAATGTTTGATGTGAAGTGTGAATTAACGATTATTTAATAAGTAGTTACGAAAGCGAAATCTGTTTAATTATAATAATATACTACTACACGCGGATAAACACGAAGACGATTTGTGACCCTATTATGTCAATCAGGTCATCACTCGCAGTTTTTCATTGCATCAATTTGTTAATCACCCAAATACGACTATAAAGTGGAGTATCCGTTCTAGTATTTTTATTTTGACACCAAAAATTTTAATTCGGCTACGCACCCAATGCAACCGAATGTACTATTAAAAAATTTATGAACATATAGACGTGTAGTTACCTATACATTTATTTAAAACTAGCATTTATTTATGGCAACCTGTGTAGTTCTTAAAATTTTTCGAATAACAAATGGTTAACTTTTAATTCTATAAATTGTTGAGGCCGTATTTAATAATAGGTAGGTAGATATATGAGTACTTATACTACTTATTAATATTGTGATGTAATTACCATGAAATAAATAGCAAGGCCGTCGATTCATAGTATCTACTATAAAAAATTAGTTTATTACATAGTTAACTGCTACAACAAAACATTGTCATAACGTTCCCACTTATGACGTTATTTTTTCGTGGTCTCGGTCCAAAATTGTAATTTATCATATAAGGTGATCCGGTAAAACGCGTTTAAATGACATTTATGGGTAAAGCTCAAAGAAAAAATGTGGTATCGGTCAATTTTCCAAAAATGACGAAAATTGAGAGAGAGAGAGAGAGAGAGAGCAAGAGGTAAAAATTCCAATTTAGAATAGGTATTCTCTCTTCTAGATGATGATTTGGTTAAGAGACAAAAACGAATCGTCCAAGACATCATGGATAAAATATGCTCACTTAATAATTGTGAAATGCAAAAAAAATAATGACGACGTTCCTAACCTCATACCAAAAAGAACGCCTTGCGAACTCTATACGAAGTTACTTTTCGTCACTTTCGATATGTATCGATATAAGGTAAACAGCACAGTTGATGGCCACCTGACAGTTATTGGCCGTGCTAATTTAATCTTTCATATTAAGGGTTTGGTCGAAATAATTAACATTTAGCCTTCCCCAGAAAGATCTGATGACCTTGCACTATTTAGGCACCTAAATTTTTTGTGATGTCTTCAATGAGCTTGCAAGTTTATTACTTGGCCCGAACTGTGTGTTGTGTGTGGAGCCATTCCGTTCATATTCTTAAGATTTTCTTAAACTGAATGTGGTATTTGGGAAACGCCCCTTTTTCTACACCTAATATCCATATTTTCCTAATTTAGCCCGTATATGAACTAAAGTTCGAAAATGTTTCTATAGTTAAAATTTACGAAAAACCCTTAAAATCTTTAACACTCTGTATCTCGAAAACGATATTATGAAATAATTTTTTATACAGACGATGAGGCAGGCTCATTCAGGCTCAAATTTCGAATATTTAAATAAACCGTTTCTGAGATAAAAAAAAAACATTTTTTTTTAATTTTTAACGTTTCGTATTTCCGAGTATTTAATTACATACCCACCATCACATCTGACAAATAGGAACAGTTATTCTAAAACACCCTGTATATGTAAATATTTATTACATTCATTGTTTAGTAAAATCATCAATTTAGTAGTCATCAGTTTCATCTTTATCATATTTCTGTTAGGTTTTCTGGTAAACATGCATTAGAAATACATCTAATCCTCTTTTTACACTATAAAAAAAATCGTGTAAAAACAGAAAAAAAAACTTGTACTGTGTACGGTTAACAGAACTGAATTGAAACAGGAATTTTAAAAATCTGCGCTATTTGAACCGCGTTAAATCAAAATATACCGCTTGAAAATAGAGTTACTTTCGTTTTCTAAATCATGTTATTTTGAAGTCGTGTAAAATTATGTAATTATCTTGTAATTTTGATAATAAATTTATTATTTCAATCATTTATTGTCATACGTATTGACAATAATATTATAAATAAGGGATGTTATTTTATAAGTAGGTAGGTACTTGTCAACTATTTTCATTTCGAAAGCTTATTTCTATCATTCACTGTTTATTCTAATTATACACATAGGTAAATACGTATGTATGCACGTAAGTCGTAAATTAGGTACTAATTAAATTATCTAACGTTTGTAGATTAAAGCTTAACAAGTTTATAACTAGATTAGATGTTATTGGGTTGCAATATAAGTATAGTTATACTTACGCAACACCGTGTCTAATTTCATAACGTTAAAAGTGATAAAGCGGTTACTCACGAAACAATATTTATCCATTTTGATCATTTGTAAATTGTAAATGCACTGAATGGCACAATCAGTAATGTATTTCTTATTACAATTAAATCGTATAGGTCGTAATGGCGGCGTTAAGGTAAGCATCCGCTGGTCCGCATCGGACGCACTACACGCATCGAATGTCGGCAATGCCGATGGGAATTCTAAAAACTGATTAAAATGCGATCCGTCCGGTGAGTGCCGTACGATGCCGATGCTAGGGAACGCACGCCTCCGCAATTTGCATCGGTATTCCCAACATCAATATCAGTAAAGTTACACAATCATCATAAATTGCGCGATTTTCTCCATATGGTCCATTTTATAGAAAGTGGGCAAAAATACCTTTTTTATCCTAAAACGTTTGGGAAATCCGGCAATAAAGTTATTTTTTTTAACTTAATATCCTGAAAAAACAGTGATTAGAAAGGTTAGGAAAAAAGGTTATCCTTGTTCGCCCTGAAGTGGTATAAAAAAATGTATGAAATTGTTTTGTTACTTACCTACTTCATTTATTAGGAATGCAACACAAACATGATTAAATTTTAATAACAAATAAAAAAGTTACCTATTTAAACAATTTGATATTTCCTTTTCAACTATGGGGGGTGAATATGTCAGCAGGGAAGTGTAGTAGGAAAAACGTTGGTAGAAACTCAAAATTTTATTTTCATGCTTGCATCACAAAGTGCAGGGTTAATGCACTTAGAATCTGGACTAAAACTGAAATAGGGATCTTTCGGAAATCCGAATACTGCGAATGCAATGCACACAGTACCTAAAATCCGTTCGTTTCGTCCGATGCGGACTAGTGGACGCTTAGCTTTAAAATGCTGCTAAATTCCTCTTTTAAATCAACTAACAAAATCGAATAATATTGTACGATATCCAAAACATCAATAAAACCTCATATTTTTACAGTTCTAGTAAATTGTAGTCTTTTTTATACTATATATTATGTGTGCAGGTAAATCATCAATAGAATGCGTTCCTTTTTAGACATAGAACAGGAGTCGTGTGGCCTAGAGGATCGGCCTCTCGACTGGCCTTCTGCGCACTCACGGCTGAGAGTTCGAATCCCGCCGCAGCCATGGACGTCTGTGAATGTTAAGACTAACCCGTACTAAGCAAATTTAGCAAGACCCATCATACCACATTAAACTGGCTAATTGGGTAGCCCAAAGCCATACATACAAATAAAAAATTATAAAAAACAATTAAATTACAAACATACAATTTAGTAACTTTCTGTCAATGAGGTGCATCGCAATCTATCATAATAATATAATACAGTGTACCCACGGTACACCAATGTAGGTACACAATAAATTGTAAATTTTTACAGCCCTGATTCATTAATAAATTTAAACAGTCGCGTTTAAACGAAATCTCTAAATAATATTCGATATAAATTCAAATCAAAACAGAACTAATTCTATATCGTAGGTATTAAGTTCTTTCTACAACAAGAAAACAAAAGCAACAGCGACTATAATTATTGGTTTTATTGATTTCAATATCCAGTTGTAATTAAACCTAATACACTTGTTTATATTTTATTCATTGCAGTATGTCTCGGATTTCCTTTTTTCTAATAGATACGTTTGATTTTAAAATGAATCATTCAAAACGTTCAAATTCCTAAAATACTAAGTACACGAATTTTTCAGCACTTTATAGGTAAGCGTACATTATGACGGGACGCAGTGGGCCGCATCGCATCGCAATCGTCGTCACGCAACAGAGATCCTGGCATTGACTCATTTAAAATGCACCCCAGCAATTGGTTGCGCTGCAATGCGACCCACTCTAGCCGCTATAGGTATAATTTGGTTCGAATATTATTAAATACATATCTATTATTATAAAAATTTTAATGAATTTACAAGTTAAATATTAGGTGCCTACAACAAAGTAAGAACTGTGGATGTGCGAGTTTCGAGAAGCTCTGCTTTTTAACAGTAAGTAAATACTTCAACTCCCAAAGTTGAAGAGTAAAATCAAATTTTTAATTAAAATTTTTATTTTTCGTTGAAATTCAATAATTTTAGGTACACGTACGTAATAAATTAAGATATTTAAAATGGTGTAATAGGTCTTTTGATGCCACTCCAGGGGAGCCAGGGATGCATAACTTTTTGCATTTCCCGGACATTTAAGATAAAACAGTTCGTAAATTCGTTAAACTTACAAAAATTTTAGTTTGTTATTTGGAAACAGTTTTATATGTATTTTATTTTAAAAGGGCAGTGTATAGCACAAAAGTTCATTATATGTAAAAACTCGTTATATGGAAATTTGTCTGTAAAATAGAAACAGGAGTTGCTTAGGTATAAAAACAAAAGGGTCGTGCAGTTACGTCCGAATTACACAAATTATTTATTATCCTGTCAAGTATGCCAGTTTTACACCATTAAATAAACATTAAAATCTACTTCAAGACGTGTTAGTTTTTATGGTGGCCACTGTACCTATTAATGAAAATAAATTGTTTTGAAAAATATTTACTTACTTAAGTAGATGTACGTAATTACACGAAATATGAAAACGTGGGGTTTTGTACTATAACAATAACATTATCGAATTATTTTATCATTTGAAATTTTTATATACACAACAACTATTTTTCATTATCATTAAAAACGTAAAAATATTATCGTTTACTATTGGATTTTGAAATAACAAGATTATATCATATTATGTAAATACATATGTGTACTTATAGCTTCATAAAACGTATAAGGACACCTAAAAGGGAGTTATCTAGACATCCCCCATTTTATTTTTGTCACAAATTAATATAATGATTCTAAAGACAATCATTAATCCTTACGGTTTAGACTGAATCTTGTTACAAAAGAAGATCTATTTTTGAAGATGTAGTATCACTTTCATTAAAATCGTATTCGACAAAATTAATATTGAAGGTTGTCTGTTCCTATTATTTGGTTAACAACATAAAATTGTTGTAAGAATCACATTAGTAAAATAAATTACCTATACATAACAATAACACATAAATGTCATTGTCTATTATTAATGATTAACTTCCAGTTCTGGTCTTACCTTTTTGTTGATCTTTCGCGTTGATTAATTGACTGACGAATTATTAATTCCTCATTAAACGGCACTTGTTTTTTGAGAACTTTTAGCGGGTCTATTTAATTTTTTTAAATGAAACGATCGCCTGCACTAGAATACAACAAACGTACCGCGATTATTGTTGATTATTATGACCTTAGTCGTTACTATTCGTTATTACCTCGGCTCGTGTTTATTTTTTTCGCGTAAAAGTTATCAACTTATATTTACTAGTGCGCCGAGAATACTGTAACGTACCACACATATTAATTTATTAACATTCGAGAGCTATCAGCAAGAGATTGCCTGGACAGTGGCGCACGCGCCTCTTACCGCTCTTTCTACATTTATAGAACTATTTGAATCGATAACATTCGCGTTTGTTTAATTTTTCATTGTTGCGATTTGATATAAGTGCAATTGTTTTTATTAATAAATTATACTTAAGAAGTCATCTATGAACTTTTTCCATCTAAAAACATAGAGTGAAAATTGACGTATTTTTAAAAATTAAAGAACCTTTTGACACCGACAAAATTAAATTGAACAAACCCGAACAAATTGTCGTAATCAAAGAGGATGTGATTGGAGAAATAAACCAATCGCATGTAATTGCTATCTAGTCGTTGAGTTTTCCTGAACAACACCCTTTACCTTTTCTTCAATATCTGTATCATAATTTTAGCCGATGATAGGTTTTATTTAAATTCTTTTTGTTTTTATTTAAACGCCTTCCAGATTTAAAGAAATATCTAAGTACCAACCTAATCGATATCATCTTTTTAATTCTCATTTAATAACACATTTTAGTGTCTAAATACTGTTGTAATGGTCAAACAAAAAGAGTCCGACCAAAATTTCCAATACACGTCATCAATAAAACCTCGTATTTTTACAGTACCCACTAATAAATTGTAGTCTTTCTTTGCCATGTCATATGTGACTGTAGAATATGCCACGTCCAAAACTTTAAACTGATTATTACGATAATATACAATTTAGTAACATGTTAGTGATGACGTGCGTTGGAACCTATAGTGAATAACGTGTATCTACTACAAGGAAATAATTTTTATATGATTACGATATATAACAAAAATAAATAAATTATCTTTATTAATTAAAAATCTTTAAATTATTTGCATGTAAAAAATGCGCAATACGAAATTTTTGGATCGAACGTTTTGATCCTTAAGAACGAAATGTTTTTCCAATATTCCAATATTTCCAAATGTTTTTTAAATATTTCGACGAATAAAAGAATTTAAATCTTTAAAAAACTCTATCCAAAATTTGAGTTTAATTAGTGATGTATTCGAATACATTTAATTTATTGTAAATTAACATGAAATAGCTTTTCGTAGGCAACCAAACGTACATACGTATCTCAATACGTATCTACATACGTATCTCTTGTATACGCCGCACAGTAGGTTGTAAGATAATGTGATTTCTTCGTAACCGTAGAATGCTTATTTTCACATTATCTGACGAAAAAGTTTAGGAATATTTAAATATTAAATAAAGTTTGACTTTACATGGTATAAATAATAAATAAATACAAATTAAAACGTATTGAGCAACATTAGGGAAATAATTAGAGTTAGTAGAGTTAGAGTTAAATAGAAATTAGTAGGTATCTATTAATATCAGTTTTTTTTACAATTCTACCTTGTTTTATTTACTACGAAATACCTATATTTGTTTTAAATGGAAAGTAATAATTTGTAATATTATCGTTTGTTATAAGAAGCATTCTGGTCAGTATTTCAGTAGGTATTTAAATTTTGAAAGAAAAATTGTTGTTACTATAAAAACGTGTTTAATTTAACCTAATTAACCGACAGCGAAATGTCAATCTAAAGTGTATTTTTTTTAACAAGTCAAAACTGTTAATTCGTCAATAAATAATCGGACAAAAACAACTTGAGAATTAGTATATCTTAATTTTAGTTAGTACTTATTGATTTAATCTTATCATAAAATTAGGAAATAGGTAATTGTTGACGTTTTTAAAAACAGTGTAGATAATGTATCGATTTCGATTATCAAAGAAACTGGATTATTGAGGAGTGTAACATTTAAATAAAATTTCAGCAGATTTAACGAAAAATATTTTATTTAATTCAAACAGTAGTATTATAATTCAAAACATCATTAAGAAACAAAGTGTAATGTAGGGCCTTCTTATTAACTTTTTCGTCACATTTTTAAAAAGCGAATTCTTACAAAATTTTTAACGACGTAATGAGTATCGAAATATCTACGTTGTTTTCATTTACCCCTTGCACAGTTGAATTCGATTTTTAATGCACTCCGAATTTTCATTATCACACACGTAAGTTTTCGACAGATAAATGATTTGCGTTTTCCGAATCCACTCATTAATTTCAGTCTGACTCGAAGAGATTAATTCTTAACCTTTATGCAATGTCACTAAATCTTCGTCCTCGTCCTGTTTGGATTACCAAAGTAAAATAGTAGGAGATCCCACCTTAAGATTTGTGTTATGATGAAACTTAAGCAAAAAAAAACAATAGCTCGTTAAACCGCGTGTATAAACTTTTACAAAACTCCAATGCTGTCGTCCATAAGTCGTTGTTTCTTTGAATAGAAAACTAAAATGTCAGCGTATTTTTTGTAATAACTGGTATGATAATTTCTGAGGAAATTTCTTATTCCAGTATTTAAAGCACAATTTTTAAATTCGAAAAAATTTATGCTGTCATTTTTTCATCGATTCAAATTATCAAGCCATTACTGTACTTATAGCCAAATAAAATTACATGTACTTTAATAATAAAATAGTAAATAATGAAAATGTTTATTTAAATAAAATTAAAAGTAGGTATAGAAAAAAAATTGACAGTGATAGTGGCGTTTGAACCACGATCACGAATAAACAATATTAAAGTGTTGTATTATAGATTTCTTGTTACGTAGTGCTGGATAAGACTGTTAGTGTGATCATATATCTACAATTCCCGCATTGTGAGCCGCGAACTTTTAAGACGATAGCGCACAACTTCACTTGTTATCACCGGGCACGGCCCGATTGGCCAAATCGTACGTATTTTACAATGAACTTTTTACCATACATCATTACATTCAAAAATAAGTTGTTACCTTAAAAATGGCAACTTCAGACTGTAGAAGTTCCATTAACGATCTCTCAAATATGTTCCCAAAAAAAGAACAAGCCATTATCATAAACGCAGCAGAAGACACCAAACTAAATGAATATGTAATAGCAGTAGGGACTCTGATTGAACCGAAAAATATACTTTTTGCGTCACGAATATCCAACAACAGAATTTGTATATACCTTTCTAGTACCGAATTAGTGGATACATTTATTGAAAAGTATCCATTAATTATCGTAAATGGTAAACCAGTAGGAACCCGGCGACTAATAGCACCAGCCCGTAGAATTATTTTATCGAACGTTTGCCCAAGTATACCACACGAGGTCTTAGAATCTATCTTAAAAGGTATGGGATGGAAGCCAACATCAAGCATGTCCTTTTTAAGGGCAGGAATTTCAGGTGACAGATATCAGCATGTCTTAAGTTTTAGAAGACACATCTATGTATCACCCAACGAATCCATAGAACTACCAACATCTGTAGTGATTAAATTTGATGATACCAACTATAGAATCTTCTTTACTTTTGACAATCTTACTTGCTACACGTGTAAGATAAATGGACATACAATGAACCATTGTCCAAATACACAATTTTCCCAACTTATTCCCCAACCCACTCTCCATCCTAATACTCACGACCGCAACGTAGCTCCTATTACCATTACCACACCCGAACCTTTATACGAACACCCAGCTCCAAATGCAAGCGAAAGTATGCCAGTAGAGGAATTAAACACAGCCCCATTCTACCCTACATCTATAAAAACCCCAATATCAAAAACGAATCTACGTAACAATGGAGAAATGATAACTATAGCAGAAATACACACACCGAAAACCACCACAACATCAGAAATACTTCCGATAAAACCAAAGAATAAAAAAAGACCACTGCCTATAACATCAACTGAAACATCCCCAGAAATAATAGAAGATATTACAATCAGTTTAGAAAACCCACATCCAAGCGTTGAAAGCAATTCGGAAATCAATACAAAATTACTAGATCCTAATGAAAAAATAAATTTTTCGCGGGAAAGTAAAACACGTACTAAAAAAACAAAACCAAATATCTATAACCAAACATCACTCGAAGAGATGCTAGAACCAGTTAGAAAAGTATTAACGGAAAATAGACAGAATTTTCAATTCACATACGATAACTTTAAAGTATTTTTTGAAGAAATAAGAAATGCAAGAAACCCCCTAGAAATAGCAAAAAAATTCACCACTAATATAGACGACCTATTAACTAGTTTAATAAACTTAAGAAGTGTGTTACAACACCAAAAAATCAAATACAGATTCACTAGAATAATCTCAAACATTAAAAAATCAATCAATAATATAACAGCAACCGAGGAATCAAATTATACCTCACAAGAATCATGTTATTAACTAACTAGCCAACACGATGAACCTTTTCAAACTAATACAATTCAATTGCAACGGATTTTTTATTCACCTTGATGAAATCCAGACATTAATAGCAGAACATCATCCACAAATAATTTGTCTACAAGAAACCCATTTAAAAGAATCAAGCCGCCCATACATAAAAGGTTACAATGTACAATCTAAACCAAGGATCTGTAAACATGCCAGCGGAGGAGTTTGCACCTTTATCCAAAATAATATCCACTACAACAATATACCAATTAAATCAAATTTAGAAATAGTCGCAGTAGAAGCTTTTATACCACAAAAACCACAATCTGCAACATTACATCCCACCAAACTATCCCCTTAATAAAAATGAAATTGAAGAAATAATAGATCAGCTTCCTGTTCCTTATCTACTACTAGGAGACTTTAATTCACATAGTCCTTTATGGGGAGGCAACAAAATAAACCCGAAAGGAAAAATTATGGAAGAAATTACACTTAACACAAACATCACCTTACTTAATACAGGAGAAAATACACACTTTAATCAAACATATAAAAGCTTTTCAACTATAGACCTAACCTTCAGTCACCCCACAATAGCAACCAACTTCCACTGGCATATCTCAGAAAATTTAGCAGGAAGCGATCACTTCCCAATAATTGTAACGAAATTAGGAAAAAAGAAAAATACAAGCACTAACCCAAAATGGAAAATAAATAAAGCTAACTGGGAAATATTTCAACGAAACCTAAACGAAAACTCATTTGACTTCTCACAGAATGACAACATTGATAAGATAACAGAAAAACTAACGGCAACCATTATAAAAACAGCGTATCTGTCTATCCCATATCTACACCAAAATAAACAATACTACAGAATCCCATGGTGGAACAAAAATTGTAAAGTAGTTATAGACAATAAAAACAAAGCTTTCCAAGCCTATAAAAAAAAACCAAACAATAGTAAACTTAATCACATACAAAAGAATGAGAGCAATCGCTAAAAGAATAGTAAAAAATAGCAAAAAAGAGTCATGGGCCAATTATATCAGTTCAATCAACAATAATACCTCAAATAAAGAAATGTGGAACAAAATAAAGAAAATGAAGGGATGCAACCCTAATTTTACCATCACGGGACTAAAATATAATAATCAAATAATAACATCAAAGGACAAAATAGCAAACACATTAGTAAGAAAATTTAAATCAGCATCGGAATCTACAAACTATACAGAAGAATTCCAAAAAATAAAAGAATCAACTGAATTGGAAGCAAATATAATTACAGACGACAACGAAGAAGATTACAACCTACCATTTTCCTTAGACGAATTACAGCACGCACTCACAAACATTAAAGATTCTTGTCCAGGACACGATGAAATACATTATCAAATGATAAAACACCTACCCACCACATTTAAAACACTATTATTAAAATTCTATAATCACATATGGACAACTCACCTTTTCCTCCAAAATTGGAAAACTGCTATAGTCATACCTTTATTAAAGCCAAACAAAGACAAAAACGATCCGGACAATTATAGACCGATTTCTTTAACTAGTGCACTCTGTAAAACTCTAGAAAAAATGATCAACTATCGGCTGACATGGATGATCGAAGTGAAAGACAGACTAAAAATAAATCAAAGAGGTTTCCGTAAATACAGCTCCGCACTGGACCCCGTCATTCACCTAGAAACAGACATAAAAGAAACGTTCTTAACCAAAAACCAACTAACTGCAGTATTTTTGGATATCGCCAAAGCCTATGATATCCTTTGGAGACATAAAATAGTAAATACTTTATTGAAATGGGGATTTAAAGGCAACATCGTCCATTTTATACAAAACTTCCTAGATGATGGAACCTTTAAAGTCAGAATAAACGTTACTTATTCAAATTTATACCACCAAGAAAATGGCATACCGCAGGGCTCAATAATAAGCGTAACGCTTTTCCTCGTAGCAATAAACGATATCCTAGATGTAATAAAATGGCCTACAAAAAGTCTCTAATTTGCAGACAACTTAATAATCTACAGATCGAACAAAAACCCCGAAATATTAAAAAACAATTTACAATCGTCACTAAATAATCTAATGAAATGGAGCAAAGAAAACGGTCTCACTTTCTCCCAGGCAAAATCTAAATGCAACACATTCACCAAAAAACATAAGATAATCAAACCAAATTTATTTTTAAATGAAAATCAATTAGAATATGTAGATAATATTAAATATTTAGGAATCATCTTGGACACACGCTTGACGTTTGTACCGCACATCAAAAATCTAGTAAACACTTGCAAAAAGGGTATAGACATAATAAAAATTTTAGCGCACCACGAATGGGGAACAAATGAAAAAACTTCTCATACCATACTCAACGCGCTTATCAGATCGAAAATAGACTACGGAAGCCACATATATGAGTCGGCAAATAAAAACATTAAGAAAACCATTGATGCAGTATACAATACAGAACTACGTATAATTACAGGAGCTTTTAGAACCAGCCCTACCCTCAGTTTATATGCAGAGACAAATCAACAACCTCTGAAATATAGACGTGAAAACCTAATAATAAATTACGCCATGTTAGTACTATCTAATAAAAAAACACTTAAATTACAGTCTAATAAAAAAATCCACAGAACCCTATGACCTACCAAAACAAACGAGAAACCCTAATTCCATTCAACATTAGAGCAAGAAACATATTAAAAAAACTAAATATTAACAATATCACTATACTACCAACCTCGTTTGGAGTTCCGCCATGGCACACAAACATCCCCAAAATCAATCTCCAACTTACAAACCACAATAAATCTGACACAAACCCTAAAATTTTCCAAAATAGTTTCAACCAAACAAAAGAAAAACTCCACGAATATAAATACATTTTCACGGATGGCTCAAAAATCAACACAAATGTGGGTTCGGCATATTCCATCGATCAAAATAATAAACAATACAAGCTCTCACGCGACAGCTCTACATACAGTGCGGAACTTTTCGCCATTAAAGAAGCGCTCAACGCAATAGAAACAAATACAAGTAGTAAACATAGTGACTCCTACAGCTCCTTAATGGCAATTAAAACACTATACAACAATAACCCGTACATCAGGAAAATTCAAGAAGTAGTAACTAATATAGAAAAAACAGACCGGGAAGTCGCTTCATCTGGATTCCATCCCATTCAGGCATTCCAGAAAATGAAAATGTGAACAAAGCAGCAAGACAAGCAGTGGAAAACACTACAGTAGACGACAGGAATCCCACCAGTGACGATATTAAGATCTATAACAAGGGAAAAATTCAAGACCTCTGGCAAGAGGAGTGGAACGGGAATCCCAATAACCACCTAAATAAAATCAAACCTAAACTGGGCACCAGGTGAACGCCAGGACAACTTCTCAAGCGTAGGGAAAGAATCAAAATCACAAGACTTCGAATAGAACATACCAAGGCGATACACGAGTACCTGATGAAGGGAACGGAAGCACCAATCTGCGACGCGTGTGATGTGAGACTAACAGTCGAACACCTCCTCATTGAATGCCCCAAATATTCCCTTGAAAGATCAACAAGTCGGATAAACAGTTTACAGCTGCTTGAACTTCTGGAAAACCATCCGATAAAAGTGCTGGATTTTCTTAGGTCGATAGGACTGATTCACCAGATTTAAATATAACCTATGCCTAAATTCAATAGATGGTATGGCATATTAATAAATTAAATAAAAAAAAGTAGGTATAAGGATGTGTATTTTATTTTTATAAAGTTTTATTACAATTTATATTGCTCGAATTAGAACAAATTGTAGGAAATTGAATTCGGCTTTTAGTGGATCTTTTGTGTTTACGAACCAACAACGCAGCATCCCATTCCGTATTCATAATCACAAGGTTCGCTACAAATAAATTAAATTAATTTCACGTTAGAAATAGGTACTTAGATATTTTTAGAAGTATAACTTACTGATGGTTGAATCTGCCATGACACTCCATAGTACTCATACAAATGCAAGGATCGCCTATTGGTGGATAAATGATTCCATTTTTGAAATGCGTTTGTTGCGACGATTTAGCAACTCCAGCTTCAGTGATTGCCACTAAAGCGATAGCAACTACCAAAAATGCAGTGATGAACTTCATGGCTAAAATTTTCAAAATTAAATACAACTAATTACATTTAATAACGTGTATTAAATTAAAATGCATACTAAACTTAAACAATAAATATTAACAATAACAATTTTACTTACCTTTCTTAGTGAACTTGGATAAAGTGTACTTTCTACATTGTGGTTCGTTTTTATATAGTCCACGAGATTCTAATCTTTTATCAACCGGATAACTCGATTATTTTTATCGCAAACTGAAAAACGCGAAGATCGATAGTTTATCGAGAATCGGATACTTAGGTTCTCAAAGAAACCTTGAAAATTATACATATTAAACGTAAAGTCCAAAAATGAGATCGTTTGGTGATTTTATTTATTAGTGAAGTTTAACGTAATGTAATTTTTAATTACTTAATTTAATTAAATAATAAGATATAAACAAAATCTTACACAATAATGAGGGCAAACATTTAAATATATATATATATATATATATATATATATATATATATTAAAGAAATTATTAATTTTTTATTATGATATCTAACATTATAATCTAATTATGATGTATTTACCTATTCTGGTGGTACAAAGAGGTTCTTGCAATCAGGTGTTGCTTCTCAGCACATCCAATTTCAAAACACTCAAGAAACTTTTCTAATGAACTTGATTATCGTGAATAATTAAAATATTTTAAATAATAGTTTGAACAATTCTAACCTAACACAAAATGGAATTTGATGTTTCCTTTTTAAGAAAAAACGAAATAAAAATAACGCATTCTGTCCGCGTCAATTTACAATTCACATAAAAACTTTTCCGATTTTCTCGAAAACTACATAGAATGGTATTTGATGCAGAATTTTACAGGAAGTTAAGAATGTATCTAATGTAAACGATTCAATAATTAATAATAGAGGTAACAGCATTTAAAAATTTTTACCGACCATTATTTTGAAACGGTCGATGTACTTTTACGAATATTTAATAAATTCACCCTCGAATTTAGTACGTAACGAGTGGATTACATAAGTAAATACGTTTTTGTTTAATTTAAAAATCTTGATTTTTATCATTCAATTAGGTACTTTTACAATATAAATTAGTGACACTTTTAATCATTGATAACCTTTAATTTTCTATAAATATATAATTTAAAGTAATGATAAGATAATACCTAATGATAAGTTTATTCATTCATTTAACAAGTAGGTAATATGGCGTGGTTTAATTTTCAAAATGAGAAATTGCCCAGTTAATCTATCAAAAAAGTAGTTCATATTGATATATGCACTATGCATATATTTACTTACTTACAAATAACGAAGCTATACATACATTCATAAAAATAAATGTCTATCGTTAAAAGTAGGTGCATATTTAAAAACCAAATTCATTAAATTTTTATTTATTCTATCACTTTTTACATAGGTATGTATATTGGTTACTTTTATTTTTGTTCTAATAATAAAATTGTGAGTAATACCTCCTTGAACGATATTCTGCAATACACACTTTTTGCCTACTTTTGAGTTTTGTTATCTAAAATATTCATTATGAAAGTTATGTATGTACCTGTTCTAGCGACAAAAATTATTTATACCGTTTTCAAACAAATAGTGCCACTATTACTAAAGAATCTAATAAGATTAGCAATTTTCGAAATTTTTAAAAATTGCTCGAACATAGGATTTTTATTCACCGGTGAACCAACCTATTGGCCTACGGATCACAGAAAGACACCTGATTTAATTAACCACCATTCACCCTTATTTACCCCTCAATTAATCACTAAAGGCATAAACAAAAACTATGCGAAACAAAATCATACTATGAATTCGCAGCCGAGCATTCATCCATAATCGTAACGTTATTCTCAGAAATTGAACCAATAACAAAGCATCCAACTCTGGCGAACAAAAATACGAACTGGCAAAAATTCAGAAACCTACTATTTAAACAAATTAACCTAAATATTCCATTAAAGATTGCACAAAAAATTGACTTAGCAGTCCTAAATTTATACAAAGATATACAAACAACAGCATGGGAAACAACGCCGGAGATCAAATATATCAATAAAAGAACATGTACTACAGTTTTTTAAGAAAAATTCTAGAAAAAGAAATAGAAAACGATGACAGCTAAACAGAACTCCTGAGAACTAACAAATATTAAACAAATCAATCGAAGAACTAAAAAACTAATGACAAAACTAAAGATCCGACCGCGCGCAAGCTCGGTAACGAATTTTCACGTAATACGTCTCAAACCTCCTTTATCCATTTTTATCGAAAGAAATATATTTTTGAAAAATTACATTGACTAAAGAAATATTATCAAGAGTATTTTTATAAGAATTTAAAAAATATATTTCGCTTTTTCCAGATTATCTTGAAAACAATGCATTCTATCGATAATTATATCTACGTTGTTTTTATTTATCACTTGCATTCGATTTTTAATGCATTCCTAATTTTCGTTATCACACGCGTAGGTGCGTTTTCAACAGATAAATGACTTGCATTTTTCGAACCCACTTATTAAATTCAGTCTGGCTCAAGCAGATTAATTCTTGATCGTTGTCTAATTCTTCGTCCTTGTACTCATTTATCAATTCCAATTACCAAAGTACAAGAGAGTCTGGATTATCAAGTATCTAATGGAGAAATGATCACACTCGAATTATCAAGTCATTACTGTACTTATAGAATTAAAGGGAGTAAAAATGAGACACTTTTTAAAACGTTTCATTTTTTGCACAATTTTTACGTCAAGATAAAAACAAAAATACGCAATTATTGAAGGAACAATGGGATTACCTGTTGATAATTCTAAAATTTAAAAATGTTACCTTTATGGAAAGAAAAAAAAATAAAACGAATGTCTCGTTTTTACCCTAAAATTTGTGCAAAAATGAGACAGTAGAGGTGAAAAACAAGACATGCTAATAACTTTATTTCTAGAGGAATGTCAGAAATGAAAAGGCAAAAATAAGATAGTGATAAAAATGTATTATAATATAACGGAAAATTCCCCAAAATATAATATGATTAAATGGTAATTTAAAGACAAAATCACTTGCCAACATTAGAGATTCATCTAGAATCTCTGAATAAGTAAACCCATTCCGGTAACGACGCAAAAATGAAACAGTATAGTAATTATCTTCTTCGACAGATTTGGCACAAACAACATAATATACTACGCTCTTTTTTGCACAGAACTTAACCAAAACAATCTCCATTCCTTAGCAGTCAACTTTACATCATCACTACTCCTTTTCCTTTTAGTATCCTTTTATCTACTATTAATTTCATTTTTCCACTTCTATTGTCTTATTATTATACTTTTTACTGTTTCATTTTTACCCAAAATTGTATAATTAGATATTTACTTTATCATCATAGTTACAAGTTACTACCATATGGTACAATAATCTGTAATGCATTGCTAACAATTTATGACCTCTCGTCACGATGTTATCAACGTATCGCATCCGATGCCAGTAACAAAAGATTTAGGTAAAAATTTAAAAGATTTTGATCATACATTTGTGCCTAATTTGAACAATTTTTTTCTGAACACAGTTTACACGTACATTTAAATTGAAATATTTGTTATAAAAGAATCATGTTTAATACACTTTTTTTTTGTTAATTTTAATGTAGTACAATTTAGAAAAACATACACGTCTCTTTTTTCACCGCATTTTTAACCGTCTCGTTTTTATCCCCCTTCATCTAAGATAACTTAAAATAATATAATTTAATAATAAAATAGTAAATAATGAAAGTGTTTATTTAAATAAAATTAAAAGTAAGTAAAAGGTTGAGTATTTTATTTTTATAAAGTTTTATTACAATTTATATTGCTCGAATTAGAACAAATTGTAGGAAATTGAATTCTGTTTTTAGTGGATCGGGTTATCTTTTGTGTTTACGAACCAACAACGCAGCATCCCATTCCGTATTCATAATCACAAGGTTCGCTACAAATAAATTAAATTAATTTCACGTTAGAAATAGGTACTTAGATATTTTTAGAAGTATAACTTACTGATGGTTGAATCTGCCATGACACTTCATAGTAAGCATACAAATACAAGGATCGCCTATTGGTGGATAAATTATTTCATTTTTGAAATGCGTTTGTTGCGACGATTTAGCAACTCCAGCTTCAGTGATTGCCACTAAAGCGATAGCAACTACCACAAATGCAGTGATGAACTTCATGGCTAAAATTTTCAAAATTAAATACAACTAATTACATTCAATAACGTGTATTAAATTAAAATGCATACTAAACTTAAACAATAAATATTAACAATAGCAATTTTACTTACCTTTCTTAGTGAACTTCGATAAAGTGTACTTTCTACATTGTGGTTCGTTTTTATATAGTCCACGAGATTCTAATCTTTTATCAACCGGATAACTCGAGTATTTTTATCGCAAACTGAAAAACGCGAAGATCGATTGTTTATCGAGAATCGGATACTTAGGTTCTCAAAGAAACCTTGAAAATTATACATATTAAACTTAAAGTCCAAAAATGAGATCGTTCGGTGATTTTATTTATTAGTAAAGTTTAACGTAATGTAATTTTTAATTACTTAATTTAATTAAGTAATAAGATATAAACAAAATCTTACACAATAATGAGGGCACACATTTAAATATATATATATATATATATATATATATATATATATATATATATATATATATATATATATTAAAGAAATTATTAATTTCTTATTATGATATATAACATTATAATCTAATTATGATGTACCTATTCTGATGGTACAAAGAGGTTCTTGCAATCAGGCGTTGCTTCTCAGCACATCCAGTTTCAAAACACTCAAGAAACTTTTCTAATGAACTTGATTATCGTGAATAATTAAAATATTTTAAATAATAGTTTAGTGGCACACCCCGAAAACACCAGGAACCGCCGTTAGGCATTACTTCTAGTCGAGGGGTCGGTAACTATAGTAAATTTTATACACAGTAATACTAATTCAAAGTAGTTCAAAAGTAATTCAAATAATTCAAAACTAATTCAAAAGTAATTCAAAACTAATTCAAGTAATTCAACGTAATTCTGTATTACATTCTAGAAATAAATACACACTAAATACATAAGTTACCGACCCCTCGCTTCAAAGTGCCCTCCGGGACATCCATGCCTACCAGGGGGATATTCCACCACCCCGTACCGGGATTCGAACCCAGGACCCGTCAGGGGCAGGTTAGTCTCCTAACCACTCGACCACCTAACGCAAAGTGGAATTTGATGATTCCTTTTTGTGTAAAATCGAAGTAAAAAATACGTATTCTGTCCGCGTCAATTTGCAATTGACATAAAAACTTTTCCGATTTTCTCAAAAATCGCTTACTATAATACATAGAGTGATATTTAATGCAGAATTTTACGAGTTTAAAATGAATTTGGTGTAAACGATTCAATAATTAATAATAGAGGTAACAGCATTTAAAGAAATTTACCAGTCATCGGTCGATGGACTTTTACGAGTATGTAATACATTCTGCCCTCGAATTTAATACGTAACGAGTGGATTTCATAAGTACATAGATTTTTATTTAATTTAAGAATCTTTATTTTTATAATTCAATTAGGTACTTTTATAATATAAATTACATACTTTTAATCAGCGATAACCTTTAATTTTCCTTAAAACTATGATTTAAAGTAATGATAAGATGATAATAATAAGTTTACTCATTCATTTAACAAGTAGGTAATATGGTGTGGTTTAATTTTCAAAATGAAAAATTATCCACTAATACATCAAAAAGTAGTTCATATTGATGTGCGCACTATGCATGTACTTACTTACAAATAACGAAACTATACAGTTATAAAAATAAATGTCTATCGTTAAGAGTAGGTACATATTTAAAAACAAAATTTATTAAATTTTGATTTGCCCTATCACTTTTTACATAACTTTTACATCACTTTTTACATGTGTGTTACTTACTTTTATTTTTATTCTAATAATAAAATTGTAAGTAATGCCTCATTGGGCGATATTTTGCAACACACACTTTTTTACCTACTTTTAAGTTTTGTTATTTAAAATATTCATTATGGAGGGTAGTATGTAAATACCTGCTCTAGCAAGAAAAAATGGTGTTTACTATTTTCAGACAAATTATCACCATTATCCCATTAATCGTTTTATAAAGTTAGTCGTCTCTTTATAAAAAATTTATACAAAAAAGAATGACGTTTTTAAAGATGCAAAACGTATTTAAACATTAAGTCTGATATCCAAATTAATAAAATAGTTAAAGCAGAAAATCAAAATACAGTCGAAATTGTTTATAACTACATCGGTCATAATGAGCAATCGGATATAACGACCAGATTTTACCCACAAGTTTGGCTTCCTATCTAAAAAGCAACAAAAATTAACATAACGACACGTATATCCAGAACGACGGAACCTCGTATAATGACGGACGTTTCAAGCGAAATTGGGTTTGGCTATGACCGATTTGCAAAAGACCGAAGCGTTTTATTTTTACCCCTTTGTAACGTTGATGGAACGAGACTGTTTTTATTTTCATATAAAACAAGTAAATGCATGTGCACTCGCAAAACGTAAACATACCCTCGTTTAAATTAAACAAATGATTGTACACACTTTTATTTCAATTGTATTCTAGTAATTAGATAAAGCCGTATATTGCGGAATGGGACAATTCATCGCCGACAGTTCATCGCGACCGTTTCATCGTCGATCACTAGTCCCATTATAAATAGGTGTTTATTCATGCAACAGTGTCCCGTAGCAAACCTTATTACAAGCATAAGTTTGTTCCTTCCTAATTTTAGAAGTTTTTCAGCTGTATTCTTGGATGGCGCCCCAATAAGAGACTTTAATTGCCTCGTACCTGGGCACTCCAGACAGTACTTATAGTGACTGTTTCTTAAGTAGGTTCTAATTTGGGGTTCTAATTAGGTTCTAACTGGGCTCAGGTCCTACCAGCCGCCTCGCGCTGGTGGTCCGGGCCAGCTTATCTGCTTCCTCATTGACATCCTCGCACTGGAGTCCCGGTGTCCAAACCAGTTTTAAATTGTTGTGTTTGCCCAGTTCATCCAGTTTCTTATGGCAATTCACCACCAACTTAGATTGAAGTTGTCGTGACCTTAAAGCTTTAAATGCCGCTTGGTTATCGCTCATTATAAACATTCTTCTCTTTTTATAGGACCTCTGTGTCATGATTTCGGTACATGTGGTAATTGCTAGTATCTCGGTTTGGAACACTGTGGCAAGTCCGCTCAGGTTGATTTCCATGGAATATTCTGACCTACATATGCTCAGACCTGTACTATTTTCCGATTTGGTACCGTCCATGTACCAGACGTATCCTTTTACATACTTTCATACTTTGTCTTTGCTCCATAGTTTGATATGTAATTATTTTATTAAATAAATGTCTTTTACTAAAGGATATAAGTATAAATTTTAACTAACTATTATTTATTGGCGATAAAATAATGGAGGATAAAATTTCGGGCGATGAAATAGACGACTGTGAAACGCCGGCGATAAATCTGCGACGATGAATTGTTCCGATGATGAAACGACCGCGATGAACTGGCGGCACTAAATTATTATAGATCCGTATATTAAAATTAATGTGAAACGTACGTACAGACCAGGAAAAGAATAGTATCGGTTATAACAACTGAATTTTGCGGTTATATGGAGGTCGTTATAAACGATTTTGTCTGTACCTACTAAATTTACGATGCGCGTTTTTTAAGTAAGTACCGTTTTGGAATTAAAAAAAGACGTGCAAAGATATCGCAATAATTTTATTTTTACATGAAAGCCTGTACCTTAATCTACTTTTCTACATAATTTCCGTGAATATTGAGGCACTTGTCATAACGTGGCACCAGTTTTTGAATACCCTCCTCATAAAATTCTGCCGCCTGACTTGTTAACCACTGTATCACAAATGTTTTGACTTCGTTATCGTCTTGAAGATGCTGACCACCCAGGTGTTTCTTCAAGTGCAGGAACAAATGGTAGTCGCTGGGCGCCAGATCAGGGCTGTATGGAGGATGATCTAGAGTTTCCCATTTAAAAGATTTGATGAGATCTTTGGTCCGATTAGCCACATGTGGACGGGCATTGTCATGCAGCAAAACGATACCCTTACTCAACTTGCCACGTCTTTTGTTCTGGATTGCAATTGCAATCTCATTACGAGGCAGAAACTCCACTAGCAATACTCCTTTTCTGTCCCAAAAAACTGTGCACATGATCGGACCAAAGATCTCATCAAATCTTTTAAATGGGAAACTCTAGATCATCCTCCATACAGCCCTGATCTGGCGCCCAGCGACTACCATTTGTTCCTGCACTTGAAGAAACACCTGGGTGGCCAGCATCTTCAAGACGATAACGAAGTCAAAACATTTGTGATACAGTGGTTAACAAGTCAGGCGGCAGAATTTTATGAGGAGGGTATTCAAAAACTGGTGCCACGTTATGACAAGTGCCTCAATATTCACGGAAATTATGTAGAAAAGTAGATTAAGGTACAGGCTTTCATGTAAAAATAAAATTATTGCGATATCTTTGCACGTCTTTTTTTAATTCCAAAACGGTACTTACTTAAAAAACGCGCCTCGTATTATGTCTAGAATATATCCACTACAAAGCCGAATTACCATGAATCTCGGATCCTATAGGCAAGAAACTTTTAAACGGCGCCCATGGGCGCAAAAAAGAAAATTATGAATCTCTTACCTTTTTTGAATCGAAAATGGAATGGTACAACAGCGTGGGATAAGTGATGTCGCTTTTATCCCTTAGGACAATCCATAAATCCGCCCAAGGTTGACTCCACACCGAACCGAAATAGAAAGAATCAAAGTTTCTTCGTATAGGGTGTTGTATCCGAATACAATTCATAGTGCCTTTTAAGGATTTCTTAATAATAAATAATAGTATTTATCGTTAAAAAACTTTAAAACTTGCAGTACAAACGAGCTTTAGAACTATATTCGTTTCTACAGTGAATTTAATGTTGGTAATATCTAACCAAACGTAGTTAGTAATTATTCATCTTACCATCACTCAATCACACAATCATTCATACCACGAGGTCACTTTCTAACTGACTATCATATACAAAATTCGATCTTTAATAATAATTAAAGACTGGAATTTTAGATGAGAAATTAAACTATTAGAAATTCCAAAAGTACGTATTAATCATCTATCACCTAATCTTCTATATTTCCAATACTTCTGTGCTTAGACTGCATAGTTATGACAATTAGCCTATAGTAAAAAAAATTAATTGTTATATATTTCCTCGAATACTCTAATCATCATTGTAATATTTAATTTAATGATTTCTACACCGATTCTCATTAATTGAAAAAAAAATCAAAAACTTTCCAGGCTTCTTCATATTGATATCTCTTACTTATCTTTTTTTTTAATTTATAAATTATCAATTTGCCTCTATATATCTATGAGTAGCAAAACACATTTCGAATTATCTCGTCAAATATAAAATTTAATAAATAAACATGAATAATACATACTTTACATTCAATTTCAGTTTAAGATTATGTACCTAGATATTATTTTAGTAATGTAGTATTTATAATTACCTACAAAACTGTTGTTGATAGAAACCCCAGCATCTTCCAAACAAAACACAAATTATGGCAAATATAATGATTTAACCAAAGGACAGGAAATGGGTTTAAATGAATAAGCAAATAGTACTTTCTTTATGAGCAATAGAAATATTTAATTAAAATCCTATACTTAGTAATTATAGCACAATAATGTTTAAGAAAACAAAATTGATAATAGAATATCAATTACAACGAAAAATAAGCTGGAAAGGAACACTTGTTTGATGTGTTCATGAACTATGAACTATCACATTGCAACTAATCGATCATTGCACTTATAATTCTTTCTTTATTGGCCGTGGCTTTACATATTTAACTGACAGCAACGCATATTACAAAAGTAAAAGATTTTACATTACTTATAAAAACTTTAAACTTAAATAATTAAGATAATATTGGAAATTTATATGTACAATAATTATGTAATTTGGTATATATAATAAAATCACAGATAATTATGCTAATTTTATCTGGCCTTTATATGTACAATATTACCTACTTCTACACATTTTCACAAAAAAAAACTGTAATTTCAAATATAACATTGTAAGATTTAATGTATTAAAAAAATTAATTTTAATTCTCTTGTACCTTTCAAAATTCTATCAACTTCATTTATACTCATAACATTCTCAGTCAATATAAAAATTCCTATTGTCCTTCAATATTTATCCCTCTTATCAATTTAACAACAAAAAATTAATAGTTTTATACGTAAATGTATTGCAAGTGTTGCATAGAAGAACAATTTAATTGCCTAGATACATTAATTTACACTGTGATTAGATTAATTTATGAATGAATATATTTTACACTAATAATACTAATTGTATTTAAATTAAAAAAAAGAAAACAACAATAAATAGAAAATTCTACTAAAAACCACTTTTAAAATACAGATAATTTCATAAACCTGATACAACTGTAATTAATACAAATCAATCCTCATTTAAATAAAATTTAGAAAATGGTTTTCTGCACTTAAAGATCTAATCATCAGAGTTATTAAGTATATTATCTAATTAAATTGTGTCTTCTTTACATTCTGTAATTGAAATTTCGAAATAAAGATGGACAATATATTAACTTAAATATGATTTAGGTACTTGAACAACATTTTAAATACTGAAAAAAATCTAAATTTACTAAAGCTCGAGCCAGATTTTCAATCACCAGTTTACTTTAACCGTTAATTTAATTTAACAAGTTAACTGGTCAATAATACGTTGTTAAAAGTATTTAAAAATATTCTGGATGCGGCACAATTACAAAAAAAAATGACAATTAGCTTATACCCAAAATTGCCCATCTCTACATTAAGGAAATTAAACAACAACCTTATTTATCACTTATTGTTAAGATATTTATCATAAAGCTATATTGTGAAAATGGCAATTGACAATTTTGATCATAACTTGGACAACACCGATGTAAAGAGGGATTTGGAATAAATACATATATCTTATAACATTAAGATATGTTTATTATTTTTTGTAATTGTTATTCTCTGTATTTGCAGTCATTACTGACGAATGCGCATCCGAAGAATAAGGAAACGGAAACCTCATTTGAGAATTCCGTGCCATAATGTCCGTATAAAATTGTAATTGGTCCGGAGTAGGTACAGGAAAAAAAGGAGGCACCGAAGGTAAGGGATTGTGGGGATAAAGGTTTTGTAAAGCGGAATAATAGAGGGGATCTATGGGAGGTACGTATGGAGGCATTAGTTTAGACGCCATGGATAAATGAGTGAAATATCCAGGTAACATAGTTGTTGGAGTTGTTGCGTACGACTTTAAATTCGGAGGCTGATGCACTGATGCTTTCACATGAGTTCTACTACTTTCTATTTTAGGCATCGAACTTCTATTATTGTAAGAGGTCAAATGATTAAAGTCCACATTATTTTGATACCTGTGTTCTCTTGGTGCGTAGGCGTTCTGCGTTGGCGGAATCAAATATGGCAGCCTTCCATTTTCTTCTTTTCTATTTGATACAAAGTTTCCGTTAAACGTTCGTTTTTGGCCAATCTTGCTATTACTATTATAACTTCCGTGCGCGGGAATTGAATTGTGTGTTGTAGAAGTATGTATGGGCATTTGTTGCGGATGAAGACCTGCGGTATTCGCGGAACTATATTTGTTAATTGTCTTATTAATTTGTTGAATACTATGAGAGTTGGAATTGGGTCCCACTAACGTGATTTCTAAATTTGAACTAACTCTGGCATCTAATACTGGCAGGGCCGTTGAATTTTTGTACGACTTTTTGGAAGAAAATTCCGCTAGTTTTGAGGGCACGCGAGCAGCGACGGTCGGCACCCGCATAATTTCGACAACAGGTTTTTGAGGACTTTTCACCGTTAGATCTAGTATTTCTCCGCCCATATGTTTTGGAGAAGACTCGACGAATCTTGGAGCATGCGGTGCAGGTCTTAATGGTGGTATGAAATAGTCTTTCGGGTTACCGTATACTGTTTTTTCCGAATAAGAATAAATTGATCTAGATTGTACAACTTTTGGTGGAGAATGACCGTTCATGTACAAAAATGAATTATTATTCGAGGATTTATTTTCCGGTTTGGTATGATGCGAATTTGTTGTACTAGGAGGCGTTGCACCGTCGACGTAAATGTTTTGCGGTGTTACGGTTCTTTGAGATATTTCCATACTGTTTGATGATGTAAGTATTCTTTGTTTATCTGGAGCTAAAGTGATAGATAGTTGACCTACGGATGTTTTCGGCGCGATCGGATGATGAATGACTGTTGGCCTATTTTCTTTAATTTCTTTTACTTCTGTGTTTGTCGGTTTAACTGCAGTTACTTCTAAGCCACCTTCTTTTAAAATGTCCAATTTTCGTTTTTTAACACTATGTAACAACGAATTACTTAAATTATTACTAGAAATAATATTAGCGGTAGATTCTGTATCTAAATGCACTATTTCGGGAGTTTTTGGTTTATATGGCACCTCTGTGAGATCAACAACCGTGTCTTTTAAGATATGAACACTAGAAACACTATTTGTATTGCACGTAGCTATATTTTCTTTACCATCCGCTAACGTAACTTTATCCGTGGTTGATTTTTGCGCAGTTACCGAAAGTGGCGGATTAAACGGTTGAGATATACTAGGAATCTTTTCTATAGTTGCATTGGAAGGTTCAATTTTGGTCACTGTGTTTGACGATATTTCTAAAGCATCATTTATTATAGTTTTTTGCGGTACAGGCTCCGGCGGTGGCGGTGGTACAGGCGCCGGTGGTGGTACCGCCGCCGTAATTAATTCGACCGTTAAACCGTTATTAGTTGAACTACTATCACTTCGTTTTCTAGATGACGATTTAATTTCGACACTGTATTCATTTAAAGTTTTCTCATTTGCACTATTTACTTTTGTAGTTTCCACGTTCGCGGAACTTTTGACGGGAGCTGCCTTATCTTTGGACGCTTGTTCTCGTAAACGTTCAGGTTTCACCCGTACACTTCTGAGTGAAGAGGAAGTCTTGATTTCAGGTTTTACTCTACTAGGTTGATCCGTTGTTTTTGATTCCTATGGAAAAATAAACAAGAGCTTTAGGTCTCGTTCACGCGAGGCGATTTCGATCGCGCGACTGAAAAGATCAAATTTCAGAAGATCCAATAGAGACTATTCTTTTGTGCACAAAATCAAATGCAGCCTTTTAAACGAACCAGACACCAACTTCAGACACCAGCAGACCTGTGAAATTTGATCTTCTCGTTTAGCCTCGTCTGAAAGGTACCTTAAAAAATGTATAATATAGGTAGGTAGGTACCTAATAGTCCAAAAAATTTATAGATACGTATTTAATTGTTTCTCTTCCAGACAATTCATGTCGTAAACGTTCAAAAAATTGAGAAAAGATTAAAAAGTAATAAAATCGATTCGCCTATTTACGGCCACTTCTTAAACAGATAATAGTAAAAAATCAGTCACCATGGACCAGTAATGAACCGTAAACAGCCGATTAGACCTTAGTCACAAAGAACCTTGGAGATCAAACACTGTAAGAAAACATTAGTTACCTTGAGATGAGCAGTTGAAGTTGAAGGAATTGGAATAACAGTAAGTTGTGGAACAGGTGTACTATTTCCACTACTCGTACTTTCACTCGAATCTATATCACTACCACTACACGAATTACTTTTCGTTCGTTTGATGGAAGACGTCGAAGGTTTGTACTCTTCGCCTTTAAGATGACGTTCGTAAGGTAATAGAAACCTATGAAAATATAAAAACGGCAACTAACGTCGAACTTTCAGTTAAAATTACAAACCTTTCATAATGCCTTCTAATAACTGTAGCTGCACTTGTGCTGATGTAGTTGCCACTAAGATCGTCAAAAATTGATTTCCACAGTCGATTTGATGTTACAGCATCGTATCCTCCCAACTTATCCACTTTCGTAAAAAATGTATAAAGATCCACTGCAAGTTTAAAATAAATTTTTAAAACTCGTATAAATATATTTGATTAAACGATTCGCTTACGTTCTCTGTAACCCAGTGATGGTATTCGTCCAATTGGTGTATGGTTCGATTTCATAAAGTTGCTTAATTTCTTCATAAACTCTTTATTTTCGATGTTTCCAACGCTCGCCCGTGTGCTACGTCTTGGACAAGATGTGCTCGCAGAACTTTGTTCGCCTAAATTACCTTCAGTCGTGAGCTTTGTCTAAAATGTTTTACAAGATAACAACTCGCAGTCCGTCACATAACGTGCTAAACTTACTTTTGCCGTATTGAACACGTTTGAAACAGAAGATTCCGATTCGTTGCTTTCTGAGCCAGGAGACAAACTTCTTTTTTTCCGCCGACCTCTAGGCCTTCCTTTTAATTTGGGAGCTAAATGGTTACAGAGGAGCTCGTGGCCCTCCAATTCGGGATAATCGAAGGTATCCCTACAAAAGAGAACTCGCGTGTCCTTATTTACGGAACTAAATCCTCCTAGTACTTTCACTACTGTGTGTTTAAGATATTCATCTTCGACACCCTCTAAACGTTTCATCATTGCACGATAACGGCAATACGAGGGATAACTTAATATTACTACTGATGGACCTTTGTTGTTCATTTCGTCTGTAAAATAAATTGAGTAAATTAATTACCTATGTATTTAATTTTATTGTGTTGAATAGAAAATGTTTAATCATTCGCATTGTTAAGATGAAAGAGTTTCAGTTTTAATAACTTTAGTAAATTTTCTTCGTTTGCCAAAAATTATCAATAACGTTCTTATCATTTTGTAATAACACTGGTGTCAAAGGCGTGCGATAACGCACACAGGCGCCAAAAATACTGAAAAAACCATATAGTGTTTTGCACACAGGCACTGGTTTAATATTTTCCCATAAACATATATTGCCCATTCTCTCAAAAAACATATACGCCTATATAGATAAATCAAAAAAATTAAGTTTTAATTTGCGCACGATGGAATACTATCACGTTATTCGCTTGCTGTTGGATGGGAAATGGATGCGTGTTTAGGTTACCTAGAAAAATAGTGTGTACAGACACCTACTTATAGATAATCCCGTTAAACATTTTTTAAAGAACTTAATCGTATGATTTTGTAATTAAATAATCATGTTTTGTGTTAATTTAACAATCATGTTAAGTGAAAATTCGTGACAATTAAAGCTTTTTAATTTCTTTTTGATTCCACTGATTAGATATGTACCTTATGATTTTATTAGCTATAATTATCATAATAATTATGTACTTACATATTTTGGCAGAACATCTTAAGCGCCACCTTTTTCAAAAATGATTTGTTCCGATTATCTTATGCATCTATGACAAAGACATAAAATCTGGTAACAACGTTTCGATTTATTCCACCAGAAAAATTGATTAGTATTTCCATAGGAGGTACAAAACAACATAAAATGTGCGCTCCTGTAAAATTAACTTTTTGTCGCTTAAGATGTTTTGCCAAAGCGTCGTCGTTATTAAGAAGTTAGAAACATTGGCGTCCATAAAATAAGTTAATATCACTCAATTTCATAAGTTATTATACAGTGAAATAAATTTTATCGGTGAAACTAGTTTTCATAAATACTAGTAGGTACATATCTAGTAATTTAAATGGCTAATCGAAATTATTTAAGATATGAAATGAAATTTGATAAAAAAACCGCATATCTATTTTCTATGCGATTAACGATACAAAAATAATGTTGGTTAGTTAACAATATAAGTAGTTAAAAACCTATAAAAGGTTTTTGTGTCTCAATGACATTTGTTACGTTTATTTTGTATACACAAAATACTGTACATATATGTACAGTTGTAGGGCTTTCATATCACATCGCTTTCAGTAATAATAAGAAATATACGAGGAAATTTAGACGGCGAAGTGATTAACTATTCGTTTTGCGACGAGGGGTTGGTAACTATAGTAAATTTTATACACAGAAATACATATTCAGGTATAATTCTCAGAATTATACAGTAAAAAAAGTACAGTACAGAAAAAATACAGAGTATTAATACAATTTTATAAATTAATACCTAATATATTAATTTAGTGGGTTAAAAAGTCCTATAATTAGCCTTATCCGGATTGTTATTCTAGAAAATGAATGACGACGTTAGATCAAAATAAAGATAATCATCCATCAACAAACCAATATAAAATGTTCCGACAGTTGCGAATCGTTTAGTTATTTAGTTTCGAACGGTGAAGTACTAAATAGATAAGTGTGTAGAGTAAAAGTTAAAATTGTTTATATTTGTATAGATAGATACATTTTAACTGAATTCGGAGCAGATTAACTTCAAGGAATTCAAATATAGTTACCTAATTAATCATGAAAGTGGGCGTTTTTTGTTCGACATTTTTAATAACAATTTACGTTGTTTATAACGATGCCGCTGTTTTGCCGAGTATCGGTAAACAACCAACTTCGCAAAATGTAGCGGACTTTTATAATAGAATTTCAGCTACAAAGCCTTGTAAATGCATGAACGAATATTATTGCGATGGAATCGTCAATCATCAGTAAGCTTTACGATTATTTTTAACGATTTATTAAAACATTAAGTTATTTTTTTAGGGTACAGTGTTCTCCGAGTTACCTCTTTGTATGCTGTATTCAACGTGATCCTGATTCCGACAAGGAATATCATCGTCATGACGACATAAGTGTGATTCGTGTTTGAACGTCGAGCTTTTGTATTATTTATAGATATCGATATTAGATTTTATAAGAATTTTATTTAAAAAAAAACTATTTCTGGTTTTAATATGAAACAGAATATAGGTAGATACGTATATAATATTTGTTATTGTGGGTATTTCATAGAATTATGGATATTTACGAATTATAAATAAAAAAGCTATCGATTTTTAATTGTTTAATTATCGTGTTACGATAAATTCTCAATTTTAATAGTGAAAAATTGATTCCTCATAATTAAATTTCTCGTTATTACATTACAAAAAAAAACGAATTATCTACCTAAGCAGAAATAGCCCAAATAGTTAAAAACTGCTAATTAAAAACACTTATTGGAAGACAATAGTGCGGTGTATTTCCCTAAATTATTTAGTAATTCGCCTGTAAATAAATATAGACAATTTAATCGACACATAATACGAAATCTGTTTAATTAATCCCGGAAAAACCGAAATTCAAATTTTTATTCGTTCACTTATTGGGTTTTTTTAATAGTAGTAGTACTCGTAATGTAATCTATAAAGATAACAAAGACACACATATTTTCGTGTTCCACATTTCCCGAATCATACTTCGTAATATAAACATTAGTCATAATTCGTGAGTGTTATCACCGGAATACGTATTTAACATAATATTCAATTACCTACTCTAATATAGTTTGATCATTTTTATATGTTGTTACGTTATTTAACAACTGATTTTCGCAAAAACGTTCGAAACCTTTTGAAAGAATGATGTGATCGGTTGCTGTATACTTTATCGGTTGTTTACGTCGAAACCAAATGTATTTTCTGGCGATCATTCTGAAATAAAACACTATAGGTCTATCTTTTAATCCGTATCGGCACGGCACAGAGATATGAGGCGGAGTTATTTTTTTAACCCCAGAAAAAATGTAGGTAGTCGCCGTTGACCTAGGGTCGTGATTTTTTCAGAGCTTTCTATTCAAAAGGAAGAAAGCTGCCTCTTAAATTGTTTTGCAAAGGCGATTAATCGAAGACAAAATTAAAAATTATTAGGTAATTCACGTACAAAGCTGCACCGATATTTTCGCCTTATCTGATAAAACTACACAAATTTGAAAAAGTTTCGCGCGCGTCCTTAAGCCGGGCTCGCACGGAGCGATAGGCTTGCCATTGCGCGTGTAGTTTCTACAGTGTGTTGTGCCGAGACTGTTGACAGAACAGATGCACCAAAGAAAACTTCGCAAACCACGAAGCGCGATTTCACATCTGTTATACGCCTTTATTTCGTTTTATATATTTATTTAGTTAGGATTACTAACGGATGAGTAACAACTATCTTAAGCAATGGTTGCTACGTGACTGTTGCTAGTCGCCGTTCCTTAAACTACATGCACCCTAAGAGGGTCGGCTTAAGGAACAATGTCCAGCATTGGCATTTCTATATACTACTACATCTAGCAATCACGTATAGCAACCATTGCTCGAGACAGTTGTCGGTCTGTAATCCTAACTAAATAAATAAAGACATGTCTCATTGTCAGCTTAAATCATAATATCTATCATAAATTATTTCTTGTTACGCCACGGTAATAAAAATACTCTTTCCACGACCAACCAAGACTGAAAAGCATTTTGAACATCAAATGAATCTATGAATATGGATACGTAATAAATTAAGAAAATATCTATACGTTGTTTTTATTACCTATTGTATAAAATATTATATTACGAGCCCTACACCTAAATGACATTACGTTTATCGTTAAATATTACACGATGCAGATGAAGCCAGCGATTATCATATTACAACAGTTAAAAAAACACAAGTGAACACATTTAAAATTCCCGCATTTTTCTATTTTCTTTGCCGCAAATAATACTGTATAAAACAATATGTATTTATGTAATCAAAGATGACGTGCTGATAATATAAAGTTAATGACCAGAAATTTGACTAAAGTTTATCTTAAACACGTAATAAATAGCCATAACAAAGGTGATAGGCTACACCCATTGTAACGACTGTGCAAAGAAAAATCCGCAACGTTGCATTTTGTTAGAGATAATCTAACAATAAACTAAACATGCTAATAATAAAGAAGATACGCAGACTTAATTCCCTTTAATTTGTAGTTATACAATACATACAATGTATTCCGATATAGGGAAATATAGTGATTCTGATTTACGAAAAAATAAATTTCCAATCGTTAATTCCTGAAAAATAAATAGCAGGTTACAGTATCATTTCGCGACAGATACATACTGTAACGTATCTACTTGTGTTGGGCAAATAAGAACGCAACGGCAGTTGAATAACTAATCATTCCTCGAACTTTTCACTCCACTCGAACCACTTCTTAGTTTTGGAAGGGATGTTTATTGACTCTATTGTTAATTTGAATTTTACTAAATTAAACTCTTCTAAAACTCAGCGTGTGGTATCTCTTATTAATCAAAGTTGTGATCAATAAACTGTAATCCCGAAGCCATAGTGAACAATAATTTAAAAAATGCAGGTATATTATAAAAACTCGCTTTTCTAAATGTTTTCTATAAGTAGGTCGTTTTATTCACTATCAAAAATTTGCTAATTTTAAATCCTTGTTCTATTTAATGTTCAAATAGATACAAGCGACTAAACATTCCCAGATTTTGAAGTCTATTCTGTGAAAAACTGTCAATTTTAACGTCTTGTTATCACCACGAAAACGTATGAAAATCTGGATCGTCATTGGTTGTCATAAATTTTTAACAATCCTTTAAATATAACAGACCTGTTACAGAATAGACAGACTTCTGTATCTACCTAATAGCATTTGTTGGGACAACAATTTTATGAATTTTCATAATTATGACGTCGAAATGAAAAGTAGGCGTATTTACGAATTTTATACTCCTAATTTAAAACGATAGAACTGTTCAACTTACCATTAACTATTTCTTTTTCTTTTTCTCTTTCTCTTTCTTTATCTTTAATTGATTCTGAACAGTGATGGGGATCTTCACTTAAGCTAGTAGTGTTGTTTTTTATTTCATTTTCGATTTTTTTCGGTTCTTTCACCTCCGCCTCCCACTTCGATAATCGACCCCACGTCCATTCGGCGTCCAAAGTTATCCACGTTTTAAGATCTTCTAATCGAAGAACGACTTTTTCAGATATCGCCAACACTTCGTCCTAGAAACATAAAGGAATTCACTGAAGTAAATTATGCACGAAGTTTTGGCCAACATAAAATTTAATTGTGATAGCATCGATTTTAATGAAAAACAATTTCGATTTTGCAGATTGTTTAATTTAGAGATTAATGGCACTTAATGTGCGATAAGTGATATTACTTAGAATTTATCTGTTAGAAACAATGGTTAATGTGTACTACCGACTATTGTGATTACAATGGAATAACTTTTAACTTCAATAATTAGTATTTTATGTTAATCTTAAAATACATTTTTTTTAAATTATGTATTAATAACGATATCTGAATTTTTGTAGAACAAATACAAAACAAAAACGGATTAACGTTGTTTATCTTTTGTTAAAAGTAGTTTGAAATAGGTACCTACATATTATACTTAGTACCTATAATAGTAAAGTAAATAAATAATTTTAGCAGTTTTTGACTCCTGAATATCTTCCCCCAACACTTGCAAACCCATTTGGGTACTCCAGGATATGACCCCCTCATTCCAATACGATTCGTTTATGTCAACGTGGACATAAGCTATAGAATACAACTATAATACGTAAATAAGTAGAGATATTGCCTATTAAATTGTATTATTATCGTTTTGATTAAAATAACGTTTATTAAAAGTCACTTTGATGTGTTGTTTTTAGGGTAATTTATCAATTTTGACTATATGCATCGATACTGACTAAATATTTAGGACAATGTTTAAACAATATAAAAAGTGTCAACATTTAATATTGCACCAATATTATGCAAATATTGCTTTTCTACTAGTATAATTGCAATTCCCAATAGTTTATACAGCTTATCAAATAAATAAGCGAATAAGTTATAAGGTAAGTACCTAGTTAAAATTTAAATCGCCAATTCTAATAAAATCATTTTCAATATGTCGTCAGATACCTACAAATAAATACAATAACTAAGAAATTCTCTAACTACAATGTTATAATAAACAAAGAAACGGCGAAGCCGACAAAATTTATTCCGATTTATACAATTTTCCTTTCGTGCTTAAGAAATTTAATGGTGCGCTGTATTGATTATTATCATTACCTATATCGCCTCGTCCAGCTACGTATTATTTAAAAGATTAAATGAAATTCCAACATTTTTTGCACACAAATGATTCACTTTAAACATTTCAAAACGTTAATAACGTTACCATTATGCAAGCTCTGTTTCACAAAGGTTAATGAAGCCTTAAGTACTCGTTAGAGGGTTACGTACACGATGTGGTCATCAGCAACTGTTAACAATTTATCAAATCACATTATATGTACACATTATGTGTTTCTATTGCTTGTAAAAAAAGGGTCCTTGCATTTAATAATTTAACCTGAAATATTTAAAAGATTAGACAGCCAAATATATTTTTAAATAAACACGAATATTGTACATTTCAAATTGTTATTCCATTTCGAATAATAATACAAAATCATTTTAAATTAATCTTTCAGCTTGAGTAACTCAAAATTTAGTAGAAATTGGAGTTATAAGCAGGCATCCCTAATATATTGTTGCCATAGTAGCAAAACTCTTTTTCCCTATACTTCCAACCCACGCCTGGTTTAGATTTCATTATTCTATTACAGACACTTTATGATTTCATTATTGTTGGTTATTCTTATCAGTTACAACCCAAATAAACTCAAATCCCAAGCAAATTTTCTTCGATATTGCATTTACAAAACCTGACTCATCATTAGGTGATACTTTATGGCCTATTCGAACCTATCTGCAATCACGTCATAAAAAAAAGTTACTAGATTGTTTATTTGTAATTCGGTTTAAAGTTTGGAAAGTGACATATTCTATAGATGATTTACTTGCGCACATATTAGATTGTATAAAGAAAGACTGCAATTTATTACAACTGTACGAAATACGAGGTACGAGGTGATAGCACTGTGTGAAACGTCATCATCTAGTAACCTTTTATTGAGGACGTGAATTGCATATATGTTTGGACGAAGTGTAGATGATTACATTATTACTTAAATCAGTAAAATTATTTGATTGTTCAAATTTTATTTTGATGCACGTCATTAATAAAAAGATGCCTAAATCGTATTTATATTTTTGTAATTCAATACGAAATTTGGAAAGTAAAAATATATTCTACCGATGATTTACCTGCACACATTACACAGTAAAGAAAAACTACAATTTATTAGTACTGTAAAAATACGAGGTGACATTACCGTGTGAAACGTCATCATCCAGTAACCTGTTATTGATGAAGTGCATCGGAATAAAATTTAAATGCCCTTTATCTATCGTTTATTTGTTTTTTAACTTTGTACCGTTTCATTAAAGATAAAACAATATTAGTTCGGTATTGCATACGTGCCGCTTCTCAATTTTATCGACGTTATTACAAATTAATTATGGTGTAAGTAACACTTATTACTAAACATTTCTTTATTTTAAAGCAATTAAATAAATAAACTTTTACTTTTCCACAACACGCAGGAACCTCATAAAATCTAATTGTAAAAAAACGTATGTACTTATATTATGTATTTCGATTATTCTATTGTAAAAATAACATTAATTTGTTGAATAGTGTCAGAGTAATGTTATTTATTTATCAATACATTACATTAGGCAGTTTCAATTTATAAAATTATTCTATTAACTTTGAGAGTTCCAAAAGTAACTACCGCATACTTATTAAATCACGGAACTTAGTAATTTCCTCGACGATCAAAGAACTTTATTTATACTAAAGCTAACATTTTAGTAGGAAATAAGGAAGCATTATCTCACAATTTATGATAAGCGGCTTACGGCTTAATTTTATCGGTAGGGTATTTTTAATTATACAACAAACAATGTATCTATTAAAAATACGAGATTAAGGAATCTTTATTGTGAGCGCTATATAACTCTCGGTTGATTGTAAAAAGTTTGTAACTAATAAAAATTGCAGAAACATCCAGAAGGCTATCCTAGAAATTATTAACGAATTTTTAATTATTCTCGAAATTAATAAATTATGCAATAACGAAATGGAAAATTCGATAGGGCTACCGCAACGATTACAAACAGTCTATAATTTCTATTTAAAGCAAATTATTAATGTGACAGCAAATAAGTTAAAATGGTTCATGATGTTGGTTAATAAATTTTAATATGAAGGCAGAAATCGAGCAATCCCTTTCCCTATACACCTAACGTATACGTACTATATGTACGTACTGATGTAAAATTATTAAATTAAAAACTTCCAGCGTTATAGTCATCGTTTTAATAGAATATTTAAACTTTCAAGTACCTATTCCAAACATCAGTTTCAATTACTTTTTTAATTAACTTCTTATATTATGTGAGTATGCAAGGTTTCTTTTTATCCCCTATTTAAATATGTTCTAGTTAAGTCCATCTATATACGTTTAATAATCTACATTAGAAATATTTTTATGTTTTAAATTTTTTCTGTTATTTATATATTCTGAGAAATAATTTATCACAGGTAGGTAATTCAATTTTTCAGAACTTTTAAAAACTCTTGCTGTAGTAATTATTTATTTACAATAAATAAGGGCGGTTTCGTATTCCAATAATTATCATAATGCGATATCGGAAGCTATAAAATATGTTAGGTACCTATTTAGAAAGCATGTCGATGTACAAAAACATTTCGACAATATCAAGTTTAACAATGTATTAAACAAATTTTGAATATATCAAAACCCGCCTCGGGTGCAACTACAAGTATGTTCGAGGCGCAAAAACGTAAAGAATGTAAAAGCTAAAAAATAAATAAATAGATATAAAAGTCCGCTATTTTATGTTGTATTTTTAAATTTTGTCGTTTTTGGGTTAGGGGGGGCGCAAATTGGATACTTGCCACGGGCGCTTCGTACCCTCGTTACGACGTGGACCAAAGCGTTTGTGAAATATTCTGAAAAACTGAAATCGGTCAAATAATAAATAGGACGTAATAATTTTTAAACTTAATACTAGGTACTTGTAAATTGTTGTTCGAGGAACCTATAATTCCACCATAATAATTGTTTATTTAATTGTTTTTTTTATTTTCACATATCTTTAGAAATGTTTTTCTTTTTCGTAAGAACGACATTTTGGATTGATAGGTATACAATATCGATTAACCGATTACCGATAAGTTCACTTATTCGCGGCTACATTAAATGAATTTATTTCTTCAGTTATAATAAAAAATAAAAAATGTAGTTTTTACTAACACATTAATATTATTGAGAATGCAAGACGATGATAATTTTAAAGAAATAAAAAGATATTTCGTTTTAATTCGTGAAAATAATGAACCTAAGCAAATTTTCGCGATCGTCCTGGTACTGCAGGTACTGCTGGCTTTTAGTGTGCTCCGTTAAAAGAGGTGGTCGTCTGTAGAAGTTTTACTGTATAATATTTTGAAAACAAAAAACAAGCGACGACAAGCGGATATGTATATTTATCTAGGTGCAAAATACATTTTGAAAAAGTCAACCAGTTTTTTAATAAATTCGAATTATCGAGGTCCTACTGTATCTGCTATTCAAAATTCTTTCAATTTGAACCCTTTTAGAACGCGTTCCACCGAGTAGAGGTAATTTAGTTTTAACAACCCCGTATTAAAGAAAACGAAATAACCTGCATTTAAACATCATTTAGATGAAATAAAGCGAAAATTAAATTTTCATCGAATTCTTTTTAAGCGGGTGCCTACCTATCAATTATTTTTTCTGCGATTAAAAACGTTTTGCTATAATATAAAAGTAAGTAGGCAAAGACGAGCATTAGTTTAAAATTAACAACCACATAATTCCATTGCAATTTATATCTGGTTTTCCAATTTCAAACGGGTAAAAATGTTAATGTGCAATTGCATTTTCTCAATTCAAAATCACACTTGTTTTAATCGTTAGGTAATTAATCATTTTTTCCTAAGTTCACTGTTTCGCTACATTTAACTAACAACTCATCATCATTACGTAGACATTTCCATTTTATCAATCTTTGCACGGCCGTAAGGTTTCGTGCATTTTATTTTGTCGTCGTAACTATCGATACATTTAGAATTAATCGTATAACGAACGATTCGACGATACGAATTAAATTTTAAGTAGGTAAACGTAAAATTCGTAAAAGCTTATCAAACTTTATTCGCATCAGATCGATCTAAATTAAATGCAAAATAAATGATGTTCGTTTAGCAAGCGAATAAAATAAAAGTACATAACTTATTAAATTTAACAGTTCATTTTCACCCCTTCGCGTTGCTTTTTAACTTCGGCGAGTTTACCGTAGCGTCAGTGACATAATGATAATCACATAATGTTCCCAATTCCCGTGCACTTATATACTTCGTTTACTGTTTTTGTTTGCTCGATATCATCGTACCATTTCGAATTACTTCCATCCAATTAAAGGCGTATTCAAAAAAATATAACGAATATCTTTTTATGTAGATTTATTTCGACATCAAAATTTAATAAATTCGTCCGAAGCATAATATTACGCGTGTTTTTGATTATTATTTATAATACCGTTGCCGTTGCTTTCACGTCAATTCCGATTTCGAAAATATTTCGAATAAACCTTACAATTTACAAACCAATAAATAAAACGCGGAGGATCATATTTGAAACGTTATTTATCTACATTCGGATTAAATTTTAAAAGCCAATATACGGAGTTGTTTTAGTTTTATTTAAATGAACGAAAGCTCAACAAAAGGTATAAAAGGGCTGAAAGTGGAATCGCTTCTATTGTGAAGGAAGTTGAAATACTAAATCGATCAGTTCATACAGAATTTAATAAAGCTGCGCAAAGCAAGAATATAAACAATTGAAAACTGATGTAAGAAATAGAAAAATCTGTAAGTATTCAAGTTTGTCTGCAGATTTTTAAAATAACACTGATAAAAAAAACATTTAAAAATGAAATAAATTGAACATTTTATACCGCACATTTACTAATATACATGTTTATAAAAGAGAGTAGTTTAATAAATCACGAAATACGACGAATGCTAAAAGCTTTTAAAAGATTAGGTACCTACCTATACATTATTTTGATTAATACATATATAAATCTTATATATACTTAATGATGTAATTGTCGCAAGTTAATTAGGTACTAAATTTTAATTTTAAATTTCTAAAAGACGATTTTTATCGTTAATGTTAAAGTTTAACAAGAAACATCACATCCATAACGGCAATGGTATAATAGATTAATAAAATAAATCTACTTTTAAACAAAGAACATTGATTTATAGTTCTGGTCATTAACTTGATAAAGTTTCGTTCGTTTGTCAACTACAAGCATATACCTATTGTATAGTTAATCGATAGTTAACGCCCGTACTTACATGGCTTTTATTTATTAGAATAAAATGAGAACGTATTAAAAATTATTAAAATTCGCGCACAACTTCAAAAGGCCAAAGAGTAATACAAGCTGCTGCTATAGGTGTACTACACAAACATTGTTATTGATTTTAGAAGCTTGTATCTAATGGAATACTTAAAATTGTCTAGTGGGGTAGCTTACATTCTAGTATATATCAGATTTGCATAATATAAAGTGAAATAATTAGATTCTCGGTTTTGCATAATTTCATTTATGTAAATTTAAACAGTCGAAGCAAATATTTAAACGTATTTTAATTAAAAATCATAGATACCTGCCTACATTTTATTGGTGAAAAAAAATGAATTTTTCGCAACGAAAAAGTTTTAAATCGTATTTTTCTTAAAATTAACGGTTCTAATATCGAGTAAATAATGACGAGTAAAACGTGTAGTGAATGGTTGTTCTTAGAAAGCATAAACATCTAAATCCGCCCTCCCGTACTGCTTACTCGTTCATTTCGACCACTTTCAGAAGCTGTAAAGTTAACTTCCCCAAAGTTACAAGTTAGAGTAGTTGCGAAACCAAAGGACCGAGAATGTTGGTAATTGTTAACAATTTCTAATTACATACCTAAAACCTATGTCTGAATGATTGTTTTGAGAGGGTAATTAATTGCTAATATTGTTTATTGTATAGGTACATACATACATTTCCAGTTGAAGTGGATCCAGCTCGTCTATGCAAAATTATGAACGATTAAGTAGTAACACAAAGTGCTCGCGTGTAATTATGAAGCTACTTATAGATATTATACATCATAGAAAGACAAAGTTCATATTAAACCGAGTGCGAAATTGATGTTAAAATTATATATAGGTACTTATTATTGCAAGGTCACGTTTAATTATAATTATATAAAATTTATTTCGAAAACACATATTTTTGATATTTTGTTTCGTTTAAAAAAGTTTTAATTTTTAATTAAAAGTTGATAAGTAGGTATCTATTAAGATTCGAGTAAGTGTTAATTTAATGTAATTGGATAGCATTTTTTTATAAAAGTTAAAAAAATAATAATAATAACGCAGATAAAAGGATTGCTTAAAATTCTTTAGAATAAAGTTTGCATTTTATCTTGTATTATTGAGTTTAAAAAGTTTAGGTTGTAAACAAGAAATTACTTTAGATTAGGGGTCCTGTTTCTTATAAAGTTGTCACGCGATCGTTATAACATTCCCACATTATTTTTATAATCATTTATTATAATATACTTACACTACGTAGTAGATTCTTGATTGTATTTTAAAACATTCGTGAATATTTTTATTTGTTTTGTCTCAAAAACATTTATATATATTACATATATTATCTACCTATAGGAAACGCGTCGATGTTTTGTAATGTAATGTAATTATAAATCACCTCAAATATTTAAAAAAGAAAAGTACATTATTATCTAACCACAAATTCAATCGTGAGCCACAACAGGTATAAATTCGGTTAACTGTTAAATTATTGATAAATGAACTTTTTCATAAAAGCGTCCATTTACCACAATGAAAAGCGAATTGTTTTAGCTCATCTTCGAGCTGCTCGCTTTATGGCTAGTTTACATGACGACACTTAGGTTTCACAACTTGTCATAATGTCGTAAAGTTACAAAACGATGGGCCAACCAAATTTTATTCCGATACACGTCTCACTCGTGTTTTTACAGTACCTATGTACTAATAAATTGTAGTCTTTCTTTGCCATGTCATATGTGTGCAGATTAATCATCGGTAGAATATGCCACGTTCAAAACTTTAAACTGAATATTAAAAATAATGTACTACAATCTAGTAAATTTTTATTGATGACGTGTGCATCAAATAACATTTGGATGACATATAAGTTTCGGGTGGTTTCAACTTTTCGTGAAATTTAATAATACGTCAAGGTAGGTATATTTAAATCGGGTATAGTTCAAATCGCCACGGTCATCTCGCCGTCGTTCAACTCGCCGCCAGATCAAGTTGTTGCCGTATCAACTTACCGCAAGAGGCAAATTTTCCGTTTATTAAAATTATACAAACAGTTGTTTTAAATGTGTTTTTATGTATTTATCAGTGTATATCTATCACGTGTATATATGTCGTAGAATAATTGTAAAATCGGCCATTTTACAAAACGCCGCCTTGTTGTCGAAGAAAACGTGTGTATCTCAAATTGGCTGATAAATCATGGCATTTTTATAATACCTACGACTACGCACCTATAACCTTTTTGTAATGGAAGCATTTAAAAACAAAAAGGCTGCTGTTTTTTAACAGTTTTGTATAAAATTCAATTAAAATGAGAAATTTTAGAAATAACTAAAACGATTGGTTAGGAAACTAAGGAGATTGACCTTTCTTTCAACTTTAACCTAACCCCGTCTACACAGACAACTGTGCCCCGTGTACACAGTCCTAAATTTGTACATTACAAAAAAGCTAGAGGTACATAGCCGTATTATAAAAAGGTTATAAGACGGCGTTTTGAAAAAAGGCTCATTTTACAATTATCCTACGACATACATACATATGCACTTTCAATGTTATCGCTAATATTCAAATTTAGCTAATATCGATAATAATTAAGCATTTCAGGAAATATCAAAAATAACTAAAACGTGTGGTTGTTATGCATAAAAACTTGCGAGATTAGTCTTTCTTTCAACTTTAACCTAACCCCGTGTTCACAAACAATTATGCATTAAGACTGTGCACAAGGTAGTAAGTACATACTTACGGACCAATTAATCAAATTATTAGAAAACATACTGTCTCCTCTTCGTCACCTTAGGAGTGGAATTTGAAAAAATTCTTTCTTAGTGAATTCCCACAGCATAAAAGGAACGTATCCCTCAAATTTCACGTTTCTAGAACCAGTCGTTGAGGCTGAACGTTGATTTATCGAATTCTTAAAAAAACATGCTTTCCTTGTTTCATCCCCTTCGGAGTGAATTTCGAAAAATCCTTTCTTAGTAGGCGTCCGTATCATAAAGCGAAAGTATCCTCCAAATTTCACGTTCATAGGTTCATGTTGATTTTTTGAAATTTTTAAAAAACGTACTTTTTCTTTACAAGTTACAAGCAGTGTTACACCAAAATTTACGTCGTGTATGTCTTTCATACGTTTTGCGCATACGTCTCTTAAGCATATGATGAAAAAGAAAGAGTTAATTATATAATTTCCATTATTTCCTTTACATTATTCATAATGCCACTTTGTAATAATGTTCGGTGGGATATAGAACTCACATCACTCCACCACGGTCCGAATACGCTAGCGTCAGACCGTGTTTACCAATATGTTATAATTTTTGGATCTTTTGGATACGTAAATATTTATAAATAAGTAAATAATAACATTACTAATTAATTTAATAGAATTGCGAAACCTAGTGCTATCGTGTAAACTCTGCCCAATATTTTTCAATCGGTCAATAGAAAACAGTTGCGAAGGTGTTAATGTTTTTAAACAAATTCAATGTTTCCTTTATACTAAATAATATTTGATAGCTTGTTTGGCACAATGGCAACCTGCCAGATCTGGCCAAAACTATACGGCCCCGTTGCGAGACAGCAAAAGGCGCAATAAGCGCCTTGTTAAACATTCATTATGACGTATCGTCATTTATCGATGCATTTGGAAAAAAAAGACAGACGAACAAATTACTTGCCAAATAAGAATCTTTTTTCCATTTCAATTGTTTTCAATTCCAGAAAAATAATGTTGACCTGCAAGTCAACATTAATTTAAACGTTATCAGTAGGTTAAACATTTCAAATTAAGTTTCGTCATCACGTTTTTTTTTGGATGCTCGTTCTTGATTTGACGACATTTTTTAAACATATGACAAGCGGCCTTTCGTCTGTAGTTAGTTTGGATCAGTTATAACGTAGATTTAACACAGTTATTTATAATATCATCTTAAAAAATGGAAAATTGTAAAATGATATCGAAAAAAGCGACATTTTTCTGACACAAGCTTTAACGTCTTCTACATTCCGTACGTTTGCGTATAATATAGAGAAACAAATATTTATGTATAAAACAATGTATTATTACTTACAATCAGAAAAATGTATTTTTAAAATGAAATTGAAACGACCGAATGAAGAAAATTGGATAACGTTTCTTTTATTAAAAAATAAATAAATATTATACCAATGCCAATGTTTCCATATAAATTTGTAAGCAACAAAAAAACTCCATTGAAATCAAGTGCGTTCTCCTTACATTAATTACATAGTAATTAGCCGATAGATATACAAATAAAACAAAACCCATTTTATAAAAGCAATTACAGTAATAAGTTAGTGTTTTCCAAAGACAAACGATAACCAAAAACTTTTTTACAGATTCATGCAAGACGTGCTACGTATTATGTGCAAGTACGTACTTACTTAAAATTACAAGTTCAAAGAAATCGTTTTACTTCGTGCTATTCAGAGAGCGTAAAGAATGGAAAAATAATAGGGTGTTCAAGAAAATAAAAACTGTATTTGAAAGGAAAACTAAACCTATTGACCTGTAATAAAATAGATTGCTAATGTAACAATTCCAGTTTTTAATTATTATTGTGAAACCGTTTTTTTTTAATAATTATCTGTTACTACAAATTAATTTATTTAGTGTTATAAATAATTAAAGCGTTGGTGTTTTTACATATACAAAGTGATTTCTAAATAGGTAGGTACCTACGTACACAAATTTGAAGATGGTATTCCTCGACTAATTTGATGACGAAAAATTCTTATAAAGCCTATATGCCATTCTTATGCCTTAAACAGCTTCGTTTTCAAAATACATGATGTTAAAGATACACAAGAAAAGTATATAAATGAGCCATTTTCAGTAGTTACTGTTTGTTGTAGGAGATCTTTTGAACTTTGTGCCTTTATTGTTTCTTAGTCCGATTATTTTTAACACGTGTTCACTATCGCAAAGAAAAACAAGTTTTTATTTTTAGACCTGTTACAGGTACTTAGGTATAGTTAAATCGGCTATCAATTTTTGTTAATATTGTCAGTAATAAATCGATTATATACCGAGGTATAAAGTATAGATATAATATAGATATAATTGCTTGACTCGTCACATTGATATCAATATTTATTTTTTAATTATTATTTTAAATTAAACAGCCAACAACGTCTATTTTATTGAATCTATTTCATAATACGGTGTAAAACATCTGAATTGAAATAAACAGTGATAAACAGCAAAATGGTTATGTATATCAATGTGGTGGTAAATTAAAACTGTATTTTAAGATTATAAAAATGAGAAATAATTTTAATAACGGTGTACTAAATCATTACAAAGAGCTTTGATATTAAAATGAACTCCCCTAACAAGAACAAAATAAGCTGTAGGTAACAAAACGCAGACATAAAAACCTGAAAACACTCTAAAATTTAAAATAGACAGATTTAAAATCAAATATTAAAGTTAAAAACATAAAACCCAGAAACTTTTAAAATGATATTTCTTAGCGGAATAGAAGAGAAAAGGACTCACAAAACATTTTCTTTTCAAACTAGTTTGCCGAGTTCAAAAGTACTCGAGAATATTTTATAGGCACGTTGAACGACAGGGTTGGATTTAGGGATGCCATAAAATCAATAGATGGTAACAATATCATTTTATTATTATCTGAAATGTAAGTTAGTGTATCATTTCGATTTTATTGAATGTTCTAATGTAGGTAAGTAATGCTAAATGTAAGTATGTATTTACGTGTATTTAGAAAAGAGACATTTAATAAGCATTAATATAATTATATAATTAAATACATACCTTATTAAACCAATTATTTAAAACATCCGTAAGGTATTCAAACCAAATTCAATTATTTCGAAATGAATTATTAATAAATATAAAATTGCAAACATATTTAAAAGTTTTTGTTGCCTTTTAATTTACAGCGAAGTTATCATTACACAAATATGCATAGCGAGTAGATGTCAGTTTAGATATAAAATCTCATTAAACAACTTAATAAGGCCATACGCGAATATCAAAACTTATTTCCTTTTGCGAGCAGGGGATCTAATGAATGCAGTTACACCATACATTTATAGCGCCATGTCAGCATTCAAACGGAGCTGTTTAATTTGAAACAACCAAATAAAACTGATCAAGTCAATTTACCATTATTTTCAATGTAAAGAAAGTTACCTTATTGAAATTTGAATGATAATAATTGTTATATAGGTAGGTAAACTACCTAAATAAATAATAATTTAGTGAATTTATTTGTTTGCCAAATATTTTACTTCATAATTATAATCCGATAAATTTAAAACATTTTCAAACAAGTGACATATTTTATCAAATCAACCGAACGTATCAGAACCGTCTTCGTCCTTCTAGATTGTTTTTATGAATGTGCTATAATAACGATGCGCGCGAACTTGCTTAAATTTTTTTCAGTTATGTAAATTATATACAGGGCGTATCAACCACCTTGAGCCATACAATGGGCGATACAATGCTTCGTATCAAAATTATCGATCCGTTTGTTGTTTTTTTTAAACTGCCGTAACTTTTTTGGTAATGAACCAATTTTCAAAAACAAACACTTTTCAGAACTACTTTTTATTGTCGCTACTTTATAAATCGCGTATTGTGTGAGAGCAATTATCACTAACCTAGAGAAACTATAAGTGGCCGCGTGGCCTCTCGACTGACTTTCTAGCGCACTCACGGCTGCGGGTTCGAATCCCGTTACAGCCATGAACGTTTGCGATTGTTAATACTAACCCTCGATAATTTCGATACGAAGTACATGTTAAAAGAAGGCGCAATTTTATTAAATTAGGTAACTAAAAAAAAATCAATAATCTGATTGATTTAATCTTGTTCACGATATACATGCAATATGTTGATATACCTATAAATTTTATACAAGACACTATCGTGTCAGCCTTATTATTGAGAAATAAAAACTGTCATTTTTAATATAAGTATATATACATAAAAATATAAAGAAATTTGTCGTTCTTTATTCTGTTTACATTTTCAATCCAGTCGTGACAGTTACTGTTGCGCTACTTCAACCTTAAATGGATTGTTGTTGTCCAAAATTTAAAACCAATAGAGACAGCAAAGGACAAATGAAAAGAACGCTACGTCTTTGAATTGAAATAAATATTTATTATGAAAATATATTTATATCTAAAAATTACTAAAATTAAATAAAATAACAACATTGCACGAGTTAACTCAAAGGAATGTTTCAATCAAATTAATTCCGGATTTAAGATTGTGAAGATGTTTCGTTGTCGTTCGATTTTAATATAAGTAATTAATTCCAAATAAACTAACTCGGGACTCGCATTAGTAGATTGTGTTTTACGGTCCTAATTAAAGCAACCGATACGTATAGACTTGTCTGTGAATTACAAACCTCGTTTGTACGAAAATGTGTCACATAGCATGCGACATAAAATTTAAAAGAATTAATTTGTGAAACATTTTTTGTCGTACTGCAAAATGTAAACATAATATTATTAAGTATAGATTTCAACAACGTTCCGAGGATGAAATTTTTTTATCAAATTGTAAGTATAATTCGTCCAAACCTATATGCAACACGTCATCAGTAAAAGGTTACTAGATTATAACGTTTCACACAGTGCTGTCACCTCGTACCTCGTATTTTGCCAGTTCTAATAAATTGTAGTCTTTCTTTATACTATCTAATATGTGCGCAGGTAAATCATCTATAGAATATGTCACTTTTCAAACTTTAAACCGAATTACAAATAAACAATCTAGTAACTTTTTGTTGATGACGTAAATTGCATATAGGTTTGGATAAGCTATAGCCATACTAATATACAGTAAAAGGCAATTATAATCAACAACAAGGGACTTGCAAAATAAGTTCGGTATATCCGGTGGTTCGCTATAAGCAAACTCAACTACATCTATATTTTATTTTGTATACATGTAGAGAACGTTTCAGAACTAAAGAAGCCGGGGACGTGTCAAAGTTATGACGTAATTGCGCAATAGTCACATGACTCGGCGAATATTTACCACGACATTGGCGTAGACAAAATATTTTACAGAAAGGGCAAATTTGTAATATAAATATTTAAATTAAAAAAATTAACTCGTACATAATTACCTTAGTAATCATGAATTAGTCTTACGAGTCTTAAAAAAGTCCATAGTCAACAAAACAAGTTTTGAGGTATTATTACAATTATTAAGGTCCCATCTTTCATCTTATCTGGAAATCGATAATAAAAAAACAACGATAAAAGGTAAGAAAACCATTTAAAAGAAAAATTTAGCAGTGTCTAATTTTTTCTTTAAAACCTTTTAAAACATTTTACATGTTAAATAAGTAATTAATTTTCTTTCAAGAATAAAATTAATTAGGCACTTCAGAATGTTCAATATTTTAATACCGAATAATACTTTTACTTAATTTGAAAAGTAAATTAACGAAATTCATTTATTCTAAAGATAATAGAGAAAGTGCTTTTTTAAATTGCTGATATTTTGGACCAACTTATCTTTTCAACTAATCTCGGTTGAAATTAGTTCGGTTGTTACAAATAAAAAACATAAAATTGATGTTGTTGGTTGTCTTATCAATTTTTAAATTGAAACACAAACATTTTAATAACGGACGTTCAAAAAGTCTTTCAGTTTTGGTTGGTTGTGGAAAGATAAAGGCAGGTTTATTACTATGACATGACAAGAAATAATTTATGATATACGTCAATTATGTCAATGTATACGTCAATTTACTTTTGAATTGAAAATCTAAGTGTTAAAAAATAGTAAAATTAGAATTTGTAGTTTCCAAAACTTTTTTCAAAATCTTCTGAATTTTTAGTCATCATTTTATTAATTTCATTAATTGCGGGTATTCATTTTATTCTTCGTTTTTAAAGCTAATCCTAAAGAAAACTGATTGCTCAAAATGTTCCGCATTAAAGATTTCACATTCAGTTTTTGTTAAACAAAAGAAATGCACTTAAATGATACTTTATTATTGTTCGAATAATAATTGTTTTGTTTCCAAATTCTTTAACATGTTTGATTTCAATACTACTCACTATTTAAAAAGAAAAACAATTTATGCAACACTTAAGTACGTATTAATTAAAATTTAATTTTGCACGATTTAACAAAACAAGAATGAAATATTAATAATCAATATTGATGGTTGAACTTTTTTTAATTTCTTAAACTAAAAACAATGTTTCATGCTCAAGTTTCTTGATTAACTTTTTAGTTTTACGACGGTTTTAAAATTGAATTTAAAAATGAAATACAATTCAAATATCTTTTTAATCACAACTCGAATGGAATTTCTTTTAAATTCTTTATCCTTGCTGGTTTTCGTGACATTCTTTATTCTTGTTCTAAATTACCACCTTTTCCTATTTAATTGTGTCATGCAATTGTTGCAGTATTTTACTCACAAAGTGGAAATAAGATACGAGGGTTGTAGAAAATATGGTAAGGTTAGTTCCTTAATCACTCAAGAACAAGAGACGTTCAGAAACTTCCACCGAAACTGCAGTAAACGCTTTTTTCCGGAGAAATTTTTATCCCATCTCCTGATAGGTTGGATCAATCAAATATTGTTCAAAATTTAAGAGATTTGTTTAAAAATATAAGACTCACAGAAACAAAAAAAGCCGATCACGAATAAAACTTTAAAAAAGAAGAACGTAATATTTTGCATAAATTAGTATTAGGTTAAATATGTATTATAAGAGAAGCATTAAGTAACATATGTATTATTGAAAAATTTTATCAAATTTTGTAAAGAAGGAGTATGTAGGCGGCGTGAAAAGAAACAAAAAAAATAATACATAAAATATCTCGAAAGAGAACAAATGTCATTTTTCGTTAATACTAATAAAAATAAAGATTAATTATAAACTATCCGAGTTGGTAGCTACACAGTTTGTGTTGATAATGTCTATTTATATAATAAGTTATGTGGAAGTATAACAATAGGTCGTTGAATTTCTCGTAAAAACGATACCAACATATTTCGGGGAAATTAAATTTTTTTAATTTAAATTATTATCAACTGCGATGGTATCGCAATGCAGCTCATGTTCGATGTTATCATAGCTGAAAATTCTTTAATATCCCATTACACGTAGTATGTAATCTAAATAAGTAACATGATTTTTATAACGCAGCATTTTATAACAATTATACCTATATAGGTATTACTACATAAACAATATTGTTTAAATTTAAAATAAAATAAGTACTAAACATTTTCAAAAATCAAATCGGTACCGAAAATGGCACGCGAGAAAATTTTGTTGACACGCAAAGGTTTGTTATACCTACATTTTATTAAATTGTACTATTAAAACTAATTTTAAATTATTTTCTAATTATATAGAACGAAAATTGTTTTAAAATTTTGAAAAGCACAACCAACAGAATCAAAAACGTTATAAATTTAATTATAATATTTAACTTTAATGAAAAAATTCCTATTTTAATCTTTATTACCATAAATTGTTAATTTTTTTTATTTAATAAAATATATATAGAATGTAGGTATGTAGAAATACGCGAGAAAATTATGTATAATTTAAGCGTACAAAACAATTATTTAAATAAGTAAATAATAATGTGCATATACATAAATGAATGGTAAACTAAGGTTACAAAAGTAAACTAGGTCTCGTGAGATTTGAATTTCAAACGTTCAAACGTAACAGACAGTTTATCGTATACATCTATATTAATCACACATGCCTCATTACACTAAAATAATATGCTATAAAACATGGGATTTAACTGTCGGACGATTTACAAAACGGTAGTTGAATAATATACATATTACTTATTTAATAAATGCAGGTAAACGAAAGGCGTATTTATAAAATTACTACCTATACATAAAAGAGACACTGCTAATTATTTATAAGTATTTACATAACTTTGATCAACAATAAACGATTAATTTTTTTTTGTAAATGACACCCGTCTGTTCTTTGCGTGCTTTAATAATGCCTACATTATGACGCAATGAAACAATGTTAAAAACTAAAAAGTAACAGATTTGGAAAAAACAAACCAGATAATTAACAACAAATTACATTAAGGGCCAATCTTTTCAGCATCGATTTAATTTATTTGACAGATATTTACCGTAGAAACAATTGTTATAACAATAACTTTTCCGTGGTAAAAATTTGGTTAAATAAATTTATTGGGAAATGAAAAAACCGGCCCTAAGCAAAAGAACGGGACACAAAAATGGCGATGACGATAAATCATTTCTGTTTTCAATGTTTCATTGCGTTATAATTACATTAGTAAATAGAGAAAACAACGTCCTTTTCGTAGACGTAAAAAATCCGCCATATGGGCGTCATTTAAGCAAACAAAGTTACAAAACAGTATACGAGCCAAATGCATTATTATGCGTCGAAATAAAACGGAAAACTTTTACAATTAACATTTTCTTGTACAGGTAGTTTTTCCAATTAACAACTTATAGTCGATACGAGTAGCTTACTTTTGTTACACACTGTATAAAAACCAAGTACTTAGTCTACAAAATAAACTACATAATTTACAATCATTTAATAAAAAGATAGGAACTGCTTTTGTAATGTAAATAATAGAATGTTCCGCTTCTGCGTGATGAATTCTTGTAGCAAGAGACTACAATCTTCAAACTAGGGAAAGGTATAGATTTACGTTGTTCTGCTTATGTAGTGCAAAGTTTCTACCGAAACAACTGATAATAGACATAAAAGCTACGTTATTAGTTAAAATTAATGGAAAGGTCCAAATTACTTAAACAAAAAATATATTATTCAACATAAATAGTTAACTAAAAGCTTCTGTTTTAAAATAATTAAAGCGATTAGCATGGAAAACATTAATTACCTAGTAAGTAATCAAAACTACGAGGAGTCGCCGATTACCTTTAGAAAAGCTCGATTTGAATTAATTCCACAATTAAGTTATCGACGTGTATTTTCGAACAACAGTCTTCGAAAACTGAAAGGAATTTCAAATACAGTAACATTTCAATGTGTTTAAATTAACATCAAAACGAGTTATCTTGAACACGAAGCTTACAAAAGTTTAACTCGAATTTCGTCTGGGTTTTATACCTTTTACTGAAAAGCTAACGAGTGAATTAATAATCGGAATGTATATGTATGTATACCTACTACTAGAAGCACCCGAAAACCGCTACCCTAGCGATTAAACTGCAAATATTAAAATACGAAAAGTAAACACCGTCGAAGTAAACACGAATGGACTTTAGATGGTGCAGATAGATCGATACCTATAACCATTTCTATCCGCATGCCATAACATCGTATTTTTTCATCAAAACAACCAACTTTATTATTGCAAACACGTTTTCTGTTAACCCAAATAAAATCAATTTAAGTAGAATATTTCCATTGGTCAACCATAATGAATTTATAGTTTGACTTTCATTGTTTTCTTGAAATTTAATCGAATACGTAATAAGTCCGTAAATTTGTCGAAATTAAAAATTGCATGAAAATGACGATATTATTAATAAATGTTTACAAATATTGTTTTAAAAACAACTAAAAAAGCGAGAGAAAACCATTATTTTAATTAAAAAAACATACATCACTACACTATCTTAATTAATGGTTTAACCAACTTTTTTTTGTATACCTACCTACCTAACAAACGGATAGTTTGAGTTTGAAAGCAAGAGTTTCCATAATACACATTTTATGAAATTTGCTACGCCAATAAATATCCCTTTTCAACTCGACGAACTACAAAGCATTTTATATTTGAAGATGTTTTTGTTCGTTATTATATTAAAAAGTATGTTATGAAAATATTTTGGGTTTTCTAAATTGTTATTTAGTTTATAAATTTTCGTACACACATCTACCTAAAACGTGGTAAGCACCTATACATACAGGGTGCTCGTTTTTCGAGTAAATGCATGGGGATTGGGGCGAAAAAAATATCGCAAAATGCTGAAAATTCGGATTTTCGTTTTTATTTATTTTTTTTACGAAAATCAGTCGAATTATTCAGACACTTTTTAACGAGGAATTTAAAAATAATATTACATTTGCTGTAGCACTTAGAAAAATACGAGAAACGACAATCAACTTTTGTTTTTCTTATGAACGCCATATTAGATTTATTTTCGTTTGATTGCAGATTTTTTCCTGATTCGAAAAATGTATAACACTTAATGTTTTAATGACCAATTTATTAAAATATTTTGGGTTTTAGGATTTTCTAAGATTGTCAGGAAAACAAAAGAACATGTTGTGTTAAAATTTCAAAAAAACTTTAATTAGAAAAACGTGATATGGTTGAAATGTATTACTCTGTTTATAATTTTTTAATTTTAACACAACTATTTGAAAACAAACTACAGACTGTGAAAATACCAATTGAAACATACGCGATGTTCTTTTGTTTTCATGGCAATCCTAGAAAAATCCAAAATATTTTAATAAATTGGTTATTAAATCATTAAGCGTTATACATTTTTCGAATCAGAAAAAATCTGCAATCAAACGAAAATAAATCTAATATGGCGTTCATAAGAGAAACAAAAGTTGACTGTCGTTCCTTGTATTTTTCTAAGTGCTAAAGCAAATGTAATATTATTTTAAAATTCCTCGTTAAAAAGTGTCTGAATAATGTTTTAAAAATGAAAAATGAAAAATAAAAACGAAAATTCGAATTTTCAGTGTTTTGCGATATTTTAAAATTAAAAATGACAGGTCAAATTTTTTTTCGCCATTATTAATCGACACAAAAATTCGTAACTTTGCCCCAATCCTCGTGCATTTACTCGAAAAAACGAGCACCCTGTATACGGAAGATTTAAAAATGTTGACGTCGTGCAATGAATCCCTATATAAAACGGCTTATTCGATGGGTAATCAAATTATAATTTGATAGGTAAGTACCGTAGCTTCCCTAATTCAAACTTAATTTATTAGTAAATATTATGTATATTTGAATCAAAGTAATTATGAAATACATATCTTATGTAAGTAAGAACCCTCTCGACATCAAAGTTTCGGTCGTTTTATTGACAAAGGGGAAGCACTGGCTTCGCTAAATGCGGTTGTGCACGATAAACTAATCAACGATTCGACCCTTTTAGAAATGTAGCGGGTGTACCTACATATTTCTATTGCCTAAAACAACAATTAGTTTACTCCGTAATTTTGTTACCTAATAATTTTTTGTCTGTGCTAATGGTTTTGGTAAATATAATAAGTATTAGTTCCCTGTCGTTAACAGGAATTTTATGTTGTACGTAATTCTGGCAATGATGATGATTAAAGCTTCACTGAATAATTATTCAAATCAAGTAATCACGCTGCGTTTGAAAGCAAATCCTACAAAACAGACATAACAGACATATATTATTGAATACCGAAATGCTTTTGAGAGGATTAAAATGTTTCTACGACATTCTAGGGGCATGAATAAACGTAATTATTATAAACGAAGAACATTTTATCATGTTTATACATTGATGGATTTGCACGATTATATACATACATGCATATAAAGGTACGTATGTACCTACTATATATCTACATAGGTAGGTATATGAAAAATATGTTGCATAGCAACATTCGTTTCGGTTAGAAATAAAATCGCTCAATACTTTTTATTAGTTGTAGATATAATTGAAATTGGAATAATAAATAATCGAAATTGTAATTTAATTATACGTAGGTACAGATATCAATTTACAAGATTATATAATTACGAATTTTGTAGAGGTTTTTAATTAACTTTACGTTCAAAAGTACCAGTAAAACAAATTGTAGTTGTACTGTAATTGATTACCCTTTGTCTGAAAGTTCATAGAATCCTTAGAAAACAAAGTTGTTTCAGTTGCACAACGAAGAGAGAACGTAAATCGATAAATATTATAACTTCAAAAGAGAATACGTAATATTTCAAAGAATATTTAGTACCTACTCGCTCTAGATAAATATTTGAAATTCGATAAAATTAACATAATAATTCACGTTGTATTGTTATTTTACTAATTAATAAACTAAAATATGGATGTTAAATGTTAATATTAAATGCGCATTACTGATCGATATAAACAACTCGTTTAAGGGTTATTCGAGTAAAACGCCAACAATTTAGTCGCCCTACAAATATCATAAAAATACAAAACATCGATTATTCGCACGTCCTCGTCAAATTTGAAAAAGCCCAATAATAACCATATTTAATGGTCTTGGAAACAACCACAAGATATATAAGATATTGCACAATATTTCATGAAACATTGTTTCGTGTAAATTTGTTTTTCTCGTCATAAACATGATATACGACTTAACCCGTATTAGACAATTATTTCATCTTCAGCACGTGACATCTGCTATTATCTCTTGAACCATATACCTATCTACATATCTCGTGTTAATCATTAATATTACCTATTATGTTTTATAATTAATAAACATAACATAATCAAATTTATTATTAAAAATATGGAAATACGTTTAAATAATATTTTTATATCTGAAAATGAAAAAGGTAAGAATAGTAGGTACAGATAGTGTGTCGGGAGACAACCTTTGAAAAGAACGTGGTTTGATTACCTAATACTTTATAGGAATGCAATTTCCATTACTACACCCTTCAAAAAATATTGTATCTACTTTTGATCGTTCGATCGGCTATTGTTTAAATTTAATTCGTGCAATTTAAATAAGTCTTTGTAAATTTACATTGCGTTGCAAATATTTTACCAATGGCTATAGGTATGCCTAAAATAAACGGAAAATGTGTAGGTATTCAATTTAAACTCAAAATCGACGAAACTTCCTACGAAATTAAATAAGAGAATAACACAGTCCGAGTTTCTTCAAAACTTTTTAAATGTCTACTTAAGAAAAGGAAAACTTTTTCTCGATTAATCACAATTTTTGTTCGATGCGTTACAATAATTCGTCGGTAATTAAATAAATTATCCATTGTTCCTCGTTTCTTCAGAAACGAACTTCAGAATTACGTTGTAGGCTACCCTAATAACTGGAAATAATCGACTTACTCTTTGTTTGCAATAAAACAAGTGATTATCTATCTATACTATTACCGAAAACTTGTTTAAGTACTTGACTCGCAAAAATAAATAAGATAATGCAAGCAAGGTGTAACTTTCAAAACTTATTATAATTTCATACTATAAACTAAAGTCGACTCTTTATTTGTATAGCCCGAAAGCTTTTGAACAACAACGAAACTTTTGCAAGAAGACAGTTTTGAACATCCCTTAACCGTAATCGCGCTTCTGGCGGTCTTGCATCGGGCAATATGACAACCCTGAGCCCTCGAAATTCAGTAAAATAATTATTCGTGTCCACGTGTCACCATACGTTTCGATCAAGTACGTCTCGTAACGCCTCAACTTACGCTCTGCAATAACGCTATTCTACGTTATTTGCTCAACTTCGAGGACAGAAGCCCGATTAACGGATACGAGCTGTTCAAAAATGTCTTCTTACAAAAAGTCTCGTTATTGTTAAAAATACTGTAGGTAAATAAGACAGTTGCCAGTCCTCGGGCCGTTGTGCTTGTACTTACGTAAAAAGTAAAATATTCAAGTCTAAACGACCACAGAGCATATTTTTCTAACCCGAAAAAATTGTCACATTTAGATTTATTTTGCATTATGTTATCTGAATGTTTTGAAATTGTAGGAGGTTTGCGCAAAATAAATAAATAAGAGAGCACAATATAATAGAAAGTTATCAAATAAATTATGGCTCATATATGTTATAATATATGTTTAAGGCATCGTGAAAATATCTCGACGGGACATAATTTTCACATGAAATGAAAGTTGATGAGTAACGACATAAATTTTCCCTTTTCAGTAGAAATAGTCATGAAATAACCATTCAGCAGATTAAGATCTGCTCCATCTTGAATGCCGATCTTAAAAATACGTCGCATCTAAATATGATTTTTATTTTTCAAACGTACCTAGCAAGTATAATTATTATTTGCATAAAATTGCGATAATTTCCTTCTGTGATTTATATTTGAAATTATGTTGCAAAACGCCGTAATTCTTAAGACTGATTTCCTGTACGTAGATTCTTAACAGTGTATTTTCTAGGGCAAATAGTAAATATATTGTGTAACAAACATAAATACTTCATAAATTTTTCGTTTGCTGCATTGTTCCTACGTTTTTTGGTGAGAAGATCAATATTTCAAATGCGTATTTCGATTAAAACATTAATTATGGATTACTGTCATTCAAATGTCCACGTAATTAAAGTGAATTACACGAATTTCGAAAACTTATATTAAATTTCATTATAAATCAAACAATCGGTAGGTAGGTAATAACAATACATTTTAAACACTAAAAGCAAATGAATGGGACAATAATGACATTAATACAAATAAATTTATCGCTTTAGATATAATCACAAAAAGTAGGTCATTCTGATCGTTTCAATAGGTTTAGATATTTTTATTAAATTTTTAATTGTAGGTATTTCTATTTAATTGTTTAACATATATAAGTAATAAAAATATTTATTACTTATTATTTTTAATTTTCTTGTGTACTATCATTAGAATGGGCGACCATAATTATTTCACTATAATGAATTTTTAATTCAATTTTAACTGATGATTCTGTTAATTTAAAATTTTAACGATTCAGCTATATTTATAAACAAAATTAATCTAACAAAGCGTGAAATTAAATTACATAAATTTAAGGATGTTATACATAAATTTTATAAATAATTTAAATATGCAAATTTATACCTAATTTTTCATAGAGTAACCCTGATCTAAAAATATCTACCTATTCCATTACGATTAGGTATCTACTACAATTATTGATTATAGTAGATTTGCGTTAATCCGAAATTTATGGAAGCCGCCAGGGTTGGATTAGCGAAAGTTTAGGATTATCCAAAATATGGGTAGTACAGTGACCGCCACAGAAACTGGTACATGTCTTGAAGTAGTTTTTAACGAATATTTAGTGGTGTGGAACGGACTTACTCGACAGGGTAATAAATAATTTGAATAATCCGGTCGTAGTTTTACGACCCTACTGTTTACCTATACCTAACAATATTTTTTATTTTTTTTCAGTTCAAAATTTACGTAAAAATCAAATCGAATTAGGTATTTATTAGGTATCAAACAATATGTACCTATAACTAAATTAAATTGAATGAAACACTTACAAACTAACTAAATGAAATTCATTAATAAACAATAATAACATTTCAAAGTTTAAACGAAATTAGAAGTCAATTAAATCTTTTGATTATAAATGTTTCACTTGTTATACCTAGATCATTGTTTTTGTGGATTGTATTTCTGTTATAGTATTGAGCGGGTGAGAAAAGAGCAAATACATAATCTATACATAAACTACATTTTCTTTTTAGGTAACTTGTTGAAAATGTATAAAGTTTGCAACATTTAACGGATCGATTTTACCATTTTCAGTATTAAAACAAACAAGTCTAGACTGTAGCTATCAAACAAGTGTGATGGAATTTCTAGGCTTTAAATAAAAATCGCGAGCACGAAACTGTAAGAAATTTCGTGTAATACAACAAAAATGTAAAATTTGAAAAATTTCTAAAGAGATACAATTCTACGAAAATGCGGGTGTATTTTAGAAGGATAAATTCAAATTCAAAACTGTTTAATACAACTTTTATCCTTATCTCCAGAAGTTATTATTTCGCTTTTCTAAATAGTCGAATGTCAGTTCAACGATAGCTAGTTTAACTTTTGATTGATAAAGTCAGTTTTACATTGTACTAAATTTGTTGTCCCATTTTCTATGGCGCCCACCGTGCCTATACATAACTAACGGTTATTTAATAGATACATAAAAAATTTTAAAAATGATACAAAACTCGATTATATTAATTATAAAGATTCTACTGTATCTACGTTTTATTCTCCACTAACAATGAGTGCCTACAATATTAAGTTAAATAAATTTATCTCTTACGGTTTTACCTATAAATTTTATCGTTCAAATTTGAATAAAACCTTTGAAATAAATTGGATTATATCTTTGCTATAAAATACATTCATATAAAATTTAATATTTTGAAGAAGTTAATTTTCTAGTAGGTATATATTATAGTCTCTGTATTTTTGAGCAATTTTATACGTTCATTTACATAATCTGGATTTTGTTGGCGTAAATTTGAATAAATGTATATATAGAAGTTAAGCTTTTATATTTTGATATAAAAACTGCTTTTTGTAACATTATTCACACTTGCGGTTAATCAAATATTTCCAGCTTCGTTTAATATAAGTAAGTGATGGCCGAAAGGTGAATAATAAAAAAGAAATATATTAACGGAGATGGTTTGTATGTAGGGCAGATACCTAACTAACTATATTACTTACAAAATTATTAAATTTCGAACTTAAATAAACTTATATTAAGTCGTTTGTGAGTAGGTAGATTATTAGGTGTACATCAAACACTTCAATCAATTAAATGGTAGTTTGTCGTAAGCAATTTCCCAATATCTATACAAATTGCGAATCTATCCTTAATATCAGAAGTTTATATTAAAGTGAATAATGAGAAGTTACACGAGAAAACAAGAAAACCTTAACATACTGCAGATATTGAGTAAGGGTAAAGTGGAAATGTGAAAACAAGTTTCACTCGTTTCAAATCAATTCAAAGCGGAGCGTCTAGGAAATCTCTAAAGCTCGATATTACATTTTATGTTTCCTAGTAACGCAGCACAAGCAAAATAGAATAATTTGTAGAGCAAGGTAATATGCGACGTAATATCAGTCTTTCCGCAATATATATTCCGCTAGAAGGTTTTAGTAAATAACTATAAATTTACCAATTTAACTTTAGTATACCTACGTAAAATTAGTTCAGATAACATTACGGCATTGTGCTGTTAATAAATTAATGGTGTGTGTTATGTATTGTGTACCTACCTACCTATATGTATGTAGATATCGTAAGTGTTGCGATTTTATTGCAATTAAAAAATAATCATAAACTACGGAATTTTTAATAAAATATTGCCTCTATCATATCCGTGTTTCATAATAAATTACGCTGCGATGTTGATTGAAAATGCAACGACCAAATAAAAACATTAGGTAATTGATTAATAACCACTCTCTATAAGCGCACATGCGTTGTTGGAGATTCACGGCCATCGATTGAATACTAAATTAATTTTTAACAACTCACCTTGATTGAAACTTAATTTAAAAGATAAACTTTCCTATTAAATAATCCTATTTCCTTAATCGAAAAACTTCCCTCAATTATAATTTAAAATAAAATAATTTCCTTCAGGAAAATCTTAATGCCACAGAGAATTCTTAATAACTTCACAATATCATTTCTATCGCGCAAAGTAACACAATATAATCGCAGAAAAGTGTGCAAAGACACCGCTCGTTTGAAATATCGATATTAACTTCGCCCTGCCAAGGCAACTTCGTTCAATAAGATTAAATAAAGTTGCGCTTTAATGTAACAAGTTGCACAGCAGCATAATCTTATACAAAACGTTTTTCTAAAATTGCATAATAAATCACAACTAAGAACGTTCCAGTTAAAAGATCACCGAAAAGTGGCTTTTCTTAATAAATTGGTTTTAAATTAATGAAAAAACCACATGAATATTTTAAATATGTTTGTAGATCGGTGCCTGGACTTTCGGAATTAATTTTTAAAAGGAAATATTTCTCGAGCTGTGCATAAATAAAATATTATGCAAGTTTGTATGAAATTCCATTCAAATACATAAAGTTGGAAATCCACAACGCGCATTAAAAATTAAACTTAATTTGCATTTTCGTAATTTGAAAATAGTTTCTGAAATAACATCAGCTTGTTCGAGGTGGATTTAATAATTTAATAATATTCTCCGATGAAAATTAAATTTGCGAATTATTTTGGTGCAAGTAAATAAATTTATGTTTTCTTCGGCGTTCGCATATTTAAGTTGGTTAAAATTCGATAGATGTGCCTATATAGAAGGGCGAAAAATTATAGAAGATTTTTTATAGCAATCGAAAATCATGCGCGAGTCGCATTTTATCAATTTACCTACCGTTGCAAGCAATACAAACCGAACGTAATGTCGCTTTAAAGTTATGTTGACGTTTAAATCTGCTTAATACGTCGCAAAACTATCTAAATTAATAATCCATAATTCTCGTTTGTCGAAGAATTAACTTAAAGTTGGCCAATTACCTACGTTAATTGATGAACACAAATCTGGGAAAATTAATTAGAAAACGTTTTCGCAAAGCTAATTAATCTACAATATTTCCGCGCGATCTTCAGTCGCCTGTTGTTACATTAAAATGCAATTAATCAATTTTATTTTTATACGATAGTTCTTATTTTATTAGTCGAACATAAAATTTTGCCAACTGGTAAGTAAAACTCGAACTTCGAAAAGTGTTTCGGCAGCACTTTCGTATATCCAACTAATTTAGTAATGCCGTTTAGGTTCTATAAGGTTTTCAGAACACTATCTACGGTAAAATGCGGTCGAGTTAATTTATAATTCGTAATGTACATACGTACTTACATAATTTATTTACTATAAATTGCTGCTATATCGTCCAAAATTCACCTACGCAAACCAACTAATTTAGGCAGCTTTGCCGAACAACAGACACTGCGCCGTAATATGCGACCTATACAACAGTACGTATGTACACAAATACTGTGATTAAGTAATTGCATGACGGCCCACAATAAAATTACATCCATTTTAAATAAAACTGATTACATAATTATACTGATTACTTAAATGTACAATATGTTTTACTCGACAATTTTCGGTTAGAAATAACCCCTCGTTATAATTAAATTTTCATATCGTTTCCTATTTTATTTACCAATACGATGGTCGACATGTCAAGTTAACAAAACGTTCGATATATACCCACACCTTTAACGCCATTTAAATATTTAGTTTTGTGAGAGAGAACTCTTAATAACATAATAATAATAAATTAGTTATTTTTCACAAAAACCTTCATAACGTTGCGTAATACAATCACAAAATTTATTTAATATTATTTAAATACTAGATGATACGCTTAAAAATTATTTTTCATTAACTACCAAATATTTATATTATATATGTATAAAAACGTCCGCCAATAATAGAAACAAACATTTGTTTTACCGCGTTTTACATTCGAACGTACGTCAGAATTAATTAAAAATTAAATTTTAAGCTCAATATTTGTATACTTATGTTAGATAAATATTATTTAAAATAAATTATTCATGTAAGTACCTACTTAATATTACAATTACGAAACGGATTTCGACGGTAATTTTCTTAAATTTACTTTATCGTCATTTTTCTGGAATTTCGAAGATATAATTCAAACATGTACTACATCTACTTAATGGTAGAAATTCGTGATTAATTAATGAAATTTATTTGTCGGAGTTGAGACGTGGTTTTCAAACACGATTCCTCCAAATAACCACTTGAAAATCCATGTAGGTAATTAGAACTGTTTTTAATTTATCGTGTGCTCTATTGCAATCTTGTAGGGTAGCTTTTTAATAATTATTATTAAAATTTCATTATTAACTCTTATAATCTGATAGAAACGTACAGAATGTCCAGTTAGCGCGTTGATTATAAAAAAAGACACCGGCAGTTTCCGGATTAATTTTTAAAAAACCGAAATTTAGTATAAAATAGTCTTTCCGTTTATAAATCTTGACTTACTACTGTTAGGACGATTAGCGTTGTTGTTAAAATGACTTATTTTATTACTGGAAATATCACTCCGAAACCTTCGTAAAGGCGAAAACGTGCCCAGATACAAAATTCTCAAAACGTAATAATTTGTTTTGTCAATAAAATGCCATTTTTTAGACTATTCTTGCCTGGATTCAAATCTGAGCAGGTTTAAAAAATAAGCCATCGCACTATCTCAACAACAATGCTGACTGATCTAACGATAATACTAAATAACTAACCGAAAACGCGCGACGTTACTTCTCCTTCGTTGCACTATTGGTTGCATACGCGCTCACGTTGCCTGTGACATAAAATAAGTCCCTCATTGTACATACATACAAAAAATATGAGAAGTAAATACCAAAATTAAAAAAAAAAAGAATTTCTAAAACATAGTAATTTCCTATCGTTTAAACAAGGCGATATAAATACGGAGTAAGTATTATTAAAACTAGTTACACGTACTATATTAATAATACAAAAGAACCGCCCGCGACTGCGTGCAGGCCGCAATAGCGGATCTCCATGAGTTGTACGTCCCAAAACCCCCTTTTTCTCAATTTACTCGAAAGAAATACATGTCTTGAAAAATTACAAGTACTAAAGAGATAATCTCGCGGGTAAGGATTAAAAGAATTGTTGGTATCGGCTTTATTCCCAATTACCTCCCGAAAACGGTGCATTTTATCAGAGATAAAATTTTTGATCGACCTCCATTTTGAAACGAGTTGGTCGAATTTTCTGGCTAACGAACTCGTTTCACTTTGTATTCGTATATTCTAAACTCGACGTAAATGACGGAGATGGAGAAATTCCACTACCGTCACTTCGCCGATCTACGCTCATCTCCAATTCTTGTCCAAATTTCAAGAGTATCAAGATCAACGGACATGCAATTGAAGTGTTATGCCGTCTTAAGCTATGTTCACACGGAGGCAACAAGTGATAACTTTGGTCAGTAGATAACCTGTTTCTCAAAAGAATCTGTCTCTTGATACAAGTTGGTTTTGACTCAAATGGGAATGTTTTCGAGGGTCGCGTGTTTTACTTTCGAGGCGGTAAACGTCAAAAGAAAAATAGGCAACCACGGTCAACAAGTTGCGATCTGTTTCCCTGGGTAAACTGTTGATTGCCATCAGTCGCTTGTCACGTGTCGTAGGCGCTTCACCACTGTTGAGACCATGACCGTTGTTTGGATAAATGACAAAACGATACAGTTACCTAATTGAAATGTATAGACAGACACCGCGCTTACGAAATTTACAAAATTCAGATATACTAAACACGATGCACTGTAACATATTTCGTTGGAAATAAGTGTCGAAATACCCGAATTGGAAATATGACGGGGCAATTTAAAGGGAACGCGCGAAATATCGCAACCATAAAAAATCCGGTGCTAAAATCTCATTTATTTCTAAATGGTTCGTCTACGACTACCTACATGTTATTCTTAAAAGATAAAAACAAAGTACATTGTTCATGTACGGAATGAGGCATGTTTGATCCTATTTAATTTAAAAGGGTTCACAAGTCATTGTTTGACGTTCGGATGAAGTTTTTCAAATGACCATCAATTGTCGACAGATCGTTAGTGATCAAGTCGTGGTCAGTCCATGATCGTTACTCTTCAGTAAGAAAATTCGCATCCAACGTTTGCGCTTACGGATAAATGTTTATTGTTATCGATAATTTGTAAACTACACGCGACAATGGGAATCGTTCCCATTGTAGTAAACGGAAACTTGAAGCAACAATTGACAACTTCAACCGAGAAACAGAGGTCACCCACTGACCAACGTTACCACTTGTTGCCTTTGTGTGTACACCTGTGTGACATGAATTAGAAACAGTCGCCAAAGTCGCAATGGCATGTTTCCATTTGTTGCCTCTGCGTGTACGTATCGGCTTTACGATCGGACGATGTAAAATTACAGACAACATTGCACCTATGTATATCTCTTTCGTTCTAATACCTTATATTCCTACTTCGCTTTGTTTTACTCGTTGCAATACCTATATAAGTAAATAATGGTTTTCCATACGTGTGTACAGGGTGCCCCGCAAAGTATACATTTACTGTAAAATGTGCCAGTTAATAAAATAAACTCGACTAAAATAATTAACTATGAAATTATTAATTCTAATGAAATACTACTAAACACTAAGTGTCCACGAAAATTGATTGGACGGTCGGGTCCTATTGCGTGGCCACCATGTTCGTCTGAACGTAACCCTCTCGATTTTTTTCCGGCGGTGTTTACGATAAAAAGTTTATTAAGCACCATTTGATGCAGAAGCGTCAACGAACGCGTCAAAGAAGCAGTTAATAATATCAAAAATTCAATAAGTGTACGCCCATTAATAGAACAACTTTTACGAAGATGTCGACTGTGTATTAGGGCCAAAGGGCAATACGTCGAACATTTATGAATACATTACTGCTAGGATATCTTACAATGTCAATTTTATAGTAAATTTGATATGGGCATTAGTAGATACGAGCCTAGAGATTAAATAAAAGTAAAAACAATAAAGATCGCATGTAAATCTTTACGTAAACATACGAAAAATGAATGAAACATTGCGATTTTCCGAAATTGAACATTAACGCCTGTATCTCTGTAACCCATACGAATCCGATATTGCCTTTTTTTGTTGGATACGGTCTCATTTATCTCTCCCTTTCGTTTTATTAACACTTTCCAAAACATCCTGAATATGACCGGACCCAAAATGAATGACCTATATTTCCGTGATTTCACTGGGTCCCGTCAACATACAGATCGCAATAGCTTTATTTCCTATGGAAATTCGCTAATTTTGTGCAGGCAACCGAAATTAATGTCTAGCGTCTAAATGCATTTGTTTAGTACTTTTATCGTTACTGTCGAATGATGTCAATATAATAATTAGTAAATTTACTAATTAAAGGTCAGGAGGTTGCGGAAAACGAAATTTAACATACGGTTAGTTAATTGACGATTAAATCCATTAATTGCAATTTCCTATTGGCCAAGGACTTAATCCACCGTTAAAATACTAAGTTTTTATATTTATTGTCACGTGATTAAAAATAATGCAATTAATTTAATAAATATAAGCTCGTAACGTCATAATCATCATACAATTTAAAGTAACAAAGCAATTACATTTAAAATTCAAATAAATGTCTACGTCTACTCGGCATAAAAAACGACTACGGCATAGAAAGCTACTACATAAGTAATTCTCGACGAATTTAAAATTCCTTTAAAAACGTTACCGTTATTAAAATTTAGAGCGAAATGAAGGTATATTGGGTGCTTCAATCTAATTTACTAGAAGAACACGAGCGTTATTATGTTTTTTTTGCTTACTAAACGCCGCGTAGACGAGAGTATTGTTTTTGTCGTTTTTCGTTAATGCAAAATCGTATGCATGCATAAATTATAAGCACATAGTGGTATTATTTAATTTCGTTTCTTGCAACTTTAAATATTGTAAATGTGAAAATAGAAAAACTTTATGAGAAATAAATTGTTTATTTCAATTGTTTGCTGTTTAACAAAATAAAAATGGTCGTAATTTTACATTATAATAATGGTGATGTAAATATCGAGTGAATAGCCTCAACGCCTACAAGGTTACTAAATCGTAATATGCGAATATACCAAGGACAAAAAACAACAATTTCACATTGTTTAATTGTTTAACGAGATGCTCATCGAATTTCTAGTAAAACGAAATGAACAGCGGTAATTATTAAATATTTATTGCACGATTTCAATTTTAACGTAATCGTGTCAATTTAAAAAAAAAATTATAACGGAACTAAATAAAAATAAAACTACCGATATAAAAATTAATGAAAATTAAATGTTTCTAAAGAATTTGATAAAACGTAGATCTAAATTATAATTAATAGAATCTAGTTTATTTTATTATTATTATTATTTATTTATTAAATATTTGTAATGCCAGTGCATAAATAAAATTAATAAAATACAAACAAATCGATTTTCAGATTTTTCCAAACACATTAAATGTATAAATGAATGAAATTATCGGCGATTAAATAATAAAAATAAAAATATATTACCGAGAAAACTAAAAATAAAATCAACGAAACAACGTTCTATAAAGCAATTTGCAACACATTGATTGGAACGTTATTGAAAAAATTTATGAATACCTAATCAAAAAAACATAAAACGCGTACGTGTACAAGACCGAAATACTCATCAATCACGTATTCATTACAATAAAATGTGTAAAATGGTCACTTCCATTTAATTATTATTAATAAATCTAAGTTTGATCAAAATGTTTACAAACATCAGCGCTCTTTGGAATAGTGCCCAAACAATAACCCTGAGAAAATTTATATTTATTACATGCAAACCATTTAGGGAGAGAAATTATTATTATTAATACGAAATCAGACGTAGATAATGTTAATTAATCTATATAAATTGACCTATTCCGTACTAAATTACGCTAAAAAATTATTCGAGTAGTAAAATTATCTGTTGTGTGTATGTATGTATTTCAAAAGAAAAAGTGGGTACATGCATGATACTACACGTACGTGTCCCTTTTAATTTCAATTAGTTATTTTTACATCGAGGTTGTTAAACGTGTTAGTGGGAGACTATTAATCCTAATAATAGATAAATCACTTTGTAAAACGGTAGGTAGGAAAAGGTAGTGTAGAAACTTTGTGTGCCGTTAAGTACACACCTTCCACTCGATAGATGGCACTGCCTGAATCGTTTTTATACCGACGATAAATTACATGTAATCAAATTCAGTTCCCCGATATTACTACGAATAAATGAAAATGACTAAAAGCAAATATTTCTAATGAATATTGATACTTTTAAGGGTTTTCCATTGTTAAAATTTTATGTTTCATAAAACTAGGTAGTAAGTAATTTGCTTTGTATTATATGTAACTAGAGTTAAATATTTACTATGTTAAACAATTGCGTGTTTATCTAATTTAACGGTGGACTGTAACCCTGTCATTTGTTTTATCTAAAACGGTGGATTATAACACGAATTGTAATATAATTTCAATTTATTAGTACGTGTTTCAAAATAACATTAGGTATTTAACTAAATTACTTTGTACAAAGGTTATACCGGTGGCTGACACTGATTTCTAATTTATTTATACGTGAATTCTATAATAAATGTTTTACATTATTACAAACAATAAATTTAGAATACGTTTTATACATAACGTAAATACGTAATTAGAGACGAAAAATCGTAATAAGTAATTTAAAAATCAGGTTAAATTTATTGTGGGATCGCAATTTATTTAACAATAAATAAATAGGTGGTACCTACAAAATATCTACTTACTATCGACTAATAAATGAACCGTTTTAGAAGGTTATTGGACCCTACCAAGATACGACATCGAGTTTGATAAATTATTTCGTCATGCACTTTTAATAGCTGATTAAACATTTTTAAAGCAACAAAAGATCGTCCAACAAATTGTAAACGTAATCTTGTTTTTATCGCCTCCTTTATTTAAATTCTATGGAAATACTTTATTTTTATATACATTTATGCGTATATAAAAATCATAAAATTTTCATAAACTACCTACTTTTACTGTGAAACATGAAAATCCGTTCAGATTTATAATAGATTTGAAGTGAATAAAATAAAAATACATTTAGATCTAGAATTAAATAGAAAGTGGAATTCCTGTCGATAGAAATTAATGTTAACATTAATAATAATTATAATTTATGATGGTAATTAATTAAGTTTCGTAAAAAGTGACGACGATTATTATTAGACTAAGGATAAGTCAAACTCAATTAGGATTAGTTACATATTATAAGATATCAATAAAAGTCAGAGCACCCTTATTATTATAGTTCTATTTTAAGATGAGAGGCTATAAATTTCCCTAAAACCACTTAATCCGGCATTAATTAAAATAGTTTAATAGTTTAGCCTTAATAACGATTATTTGATACCTTACGTTAATTTATTTTAAAATGTAAGGTAGGTAATATAATTACGACATTCTTAACGACCGTATACTTAAACGAACGATCATATCAAAAAAAAAAACAAGCCAACAAAAACGTTTTATAATAAAATGATCTACAAAACACTACTAAATACACGGTGAAAGGGTGAAACACTAAAAAATAGGGGTAAAATGAAGGGCGACTAGTAGCCCTAACTTATCCTTTCCCTACACCAATTGATTTCATTTATTCTCCAAATATTTTATACATCCGATAGTTACCTACTTATAATATAATAGATGTAGATTTTGGAGATATATTTGCATAATGGGCTTTGGGTAATTTAATGGATTTTCGTTTTTCTTTAATGTTATAACATATTACATCGACGTTTAGAATAACTAATCTACAGGGTGTTTCAGAAAAACGTGGCAATATTACTAGCTTTGATAGAACAGTGAAAAATAAGTGGAGTTTGTTTAAATACACATTTGTCCGAAAATCGATCATTTTTGAGATACGGGACGTTGAAAATTGCTTTTAGAATATACTTTTTTTTTCAACCATAGGTACAAAAAACTACAAGCGATATCGTATTGACATTTGGCATGCAAATGTTCTCGGAGTAAGCTGCAAGCGATTGGAGTCACTCACGTTCCCGTGCGTCATAGAGGACGTTCACGTTACACAACGTTCACGGTCAACTTTTGTTGATAACTTTTTTGAGGTCAGATTTGTAGACACGACAATTGGAAAAACTGAAAGGTTATTCAATTTTACATAAAAAAGTTACTCTTAGTAAAAGTCGCCCAGACGAACCGTTTGCGAAATATTTCATAATTAATGATGTTGTGATATCGCTATATCGCTTTAGCAAAGTAGATGGCGCTGGAAAGCTGCAACAGTTTATTTTCGGCTTGTTTGATTTGACACATTTCATATTTTTTAATGCTTCTTAAGTTAATCAATGAAGCTGTGACATTTATTGTTAGTTATATTTGTTTTCGACGAATAAATGCTGAAATAAACTAATCGATCTTGTCGACTTAATCGTCTACTCCGTGCGTACATCACATCATTTAACATCAAATACCTTGAAAACGATTCGTTCGGGCGACTTTTACTGAGAGTAACTTTTTCATGTAAAATTGAATAACCTTTCAGCTTTTCCAATTGTCATGTCTACAAACCTGACCTCAAAATAGTTATGAACAAACGTTATGTAACTAACGTGAGTTCAATCGCTTCAGCTATCCCGAAAACATTTCAATACGATATCGCTCGTAGTATCGATGCAGTCGAAAATAAAGTAGTACAAAAAGTAATTTTCAACGTCCTGCATCTCGAAAACGGACGGCCTTCGGGCAAATGTGTATTAAACAAACCCCACTTATTTTTCAGTGTTCAATCATCACCTCTAGCAATATTGCCATGTTATTCTGAAACAGCCTGTATAAAATTTGTAAACATCAAGTGATTTTTAAAGGCCCATAAGTCGCATTCTTTTTGAATTTTTTGTTTACACGAAGTCGCATTATATTAAAAACTATATAAGTTAAAACTATTAAAAATTATATAAGTACCTAAATGTGAAATATCCCTATACGTTGTTGTTGTTTTTAAATAAAGAGGTTATTAAAAACGGAGTTAATAGAGAAATATATTACATCAAATTCGTTTGTTCATTCATTATCTTCTCCCTTTCGTATGGCTGTTCCCTCTCAAGTTGGTAATATAATTAAAATAATAGGGTGGTTGTACTATCATCGACATCAATAATTATAAATATTTAGGTAGAGATGCCTGCTTCAATTACAGAAAGAATCCACGTTATCTATTATTTTAAAAGTTACACTTTAATCGTCAACAGCACAAAACAATTTCATTAAAATAAACGAGGTGCGAAATATCAAAAGGGCCTGTGCAATTGTTTACCACGTGTACGTGGTATCAACGTAAGATTATTAAACCCAACTTGTTTCCATCCGAAAGTGCTTAATTTTGCGTCAAAATGAACCAAAATTTGTTAATTCTGTTCAAATTAACAATAGAACAATAAAATTGTGGGCCTATCAATTTTTCTCTTTCTGGCCTCAGATGACTTTGAGAAATAATCGAGAAGTATCCCTAGTGTTATTTTCCACTTGTTTAACGGCATAGAAAAATAAGACAAACAATAAAATTTTAGACAACGTTATCGAGTAAAGTGGCCTTATTTAATAAAAATGTGACTACGACAGCAAACGTTTCGTTAAAGTTTTTCTTTAATACAGGGTGTCCGCGGAATGTCTGAAAAAAACATTCCCCGACTTCTCTGACTAAATTTTAAAATTTCCCGCCTTTTGACAGAGTAGAAAAAGGAAGCAAAAAAATCAACACCCACCAGCTGATCAGACAAAAAACTTAAAAAATTCTTGCTCTGCGGAACTGTAGAATAATTTGGTTTAGAATCGTGAGCGTGCTAGTCTGTTCCGTTTAAAATTGGGAATGTCAATCATAATAGTTAATTACTATAGTTTTCTCTTACGGAATTACAAAAAAAATAGACAATATTGCATTAAGAAAATTGTAGTAGCTGTAGTATGTATTATAATTGGTATTCCCACTGGACGAGCACTGGATTAGCAGAGTCTACGCATCAACCGAATTTGATTAGTCTAGTTTGACAAACTGACTGATAGTGTGACACGGATATTGCGAAGTCGGTTAAATGGGGAAAAATTTGCCTATTTTAGGTGACATTACAATGCCGCATATGCCACAATAGCCTGGCGACTAGAGCATCAAAAGTTTCCCCTCAATTTGACTTTCCAAAATGTGGACACCCTATAATAATAGCGCTTTCGACCGGTCGCACTAGTGTGCACTTTTCTGAACTTACGTAAAGTAAATAATTGTGACGATTTTGAACGTACTTGCTTTAACTCAATTTGATTTTTCTCAAGTTTCTAGGAATAAATTATGTGTGTATTAAGTTTTTGTTTTAGTAATATCGGCACGCTTTTATTCAAACTAAAGACAGATATCAAATTTTTCAAGAGAGATAAAATGTTTCTTATTGAGTCGTCCGCATGCACGATTTTTTTCAGATCTAGAAAATTAATAGTAACGATAATATGGACGTATTTGTTTTAGCTTCATCAACTTTGGTCACATTCTGGTTAACCAACATGAATACGTAGAAAAACACAATAATCGTGCAAATTTTTGTTGTTTTAACTTGAAGCGGTTTTGTGTAATTCAAAATTCAAAATTTTGGTCAACTTTAACGGTCGATAGTGTCAAAATTAAAAGCATTTTTGCTTAGAAGTAACTAGTGAATATTTTTATTTTCGTACGAAAATGCTACGTTACTATTAACGTTTTACGGTCCTCTTTTGTGTTTAATTTTATGAAAAATTTATGAAGAAAACCCACATAAGAATTGTTTTTGTAAAGCATTAAAAAACTTTACTTTCATTCCTGTTATTACCACATTAATCTTTATTGTTACTTAGCTCAGGTTTTATTACCTACATTTTTATCTTCCAGGACAATTTAAAGTAAATAATCTGCAAACTTCTGCAAACTTTTAATTAATAACACTTAGGTTTTATTTTAATTAAATTTTAAGTTTGGAAAAAATTATCAATCTACTACAGAGTGTCGAGTAAAAAATGAGTATACCGTTATCTGATATTTAACTTTTTCACCAATGAATTGAACCAATGCAAAATAAATTATGAAACAATCGCCGTTATTCGATGATCACCTACAATTTGTTAGCTAGGTAATTGTGATAAATATGTGTGGCAGTAGATCGTGGGATGATTTTAACTATAAAATTTAAATTCCAATCGAGCTTTATTTAAATAGATGATGATGGTGAAATCGTCCATTACATTCTAAATCATCGTAAAACAATAATTGTGATGTCACAGGTTCGTAAACTTTATCATCATTGTTTTGTAAATTTAGTAATGCAAATTAATGTTCTTTCGAGGTTATTTCCTACATTATATCTATTATACTGTTTGCAATCTTGTATAAAATTTTCTGCCCGTCAATAAACGTCCACCGATTAAACTGGTATTAGTAAATTGTTGTTAACTATTATTTTCAGCTGAGGAATCGTGAAAATCGATTAAAGCATCAATCAATAAAAATAAATAAAAAGCGGAAACTAAAATTTACATCAAAATAACTAGAGGTTTAACATATATTAAAAAATTATTATCCTTGAAAAAATAAAATTTAATTACCTAATTTGATGAACAGTTATTATTCTTATTTCGTGTCTGTAATTTATTAAGCCATTATTAACCTATATTTCCTTTAATTTATAATACTCGACGTAAATCGTTTCAAATATTTGATATTTACTTTTTCTGAACAATTACGAGTACCTATTTAATTCTAAATTATTAAAGTAGGTAATACATATTGTGAATTTGAATACAAATTACCAATAAAAATAATTACTTAAATTGTTTTCAATTAATTATCGAGGATCGAGTGTAAAAAAAACGTGTAAAAACAGTGGATTACTAAAATAAATAACATATGTAGTACCTATTCTTTAAAAACCGGGAACAATAATGCTCTATACTTTGTTCCTCAACCGTTCCCGTTGTCATGTATTACTCTCAATATATTCTTATCAAGCTATACACACACAATGTTAGTACAGTCCATTTCGAGTTTTCAGAATTTAGTTGAAAGGCATTTTTAAATTATCAATTTATATTAATTTGCATAAATAAAATACATACTTTCAAATGAAACAACCCACAATTTAAACTAGCACATCATTATCTAAAATTACCCAGGGTCAAATTAAAGGCTTCAAAACAAATTTTCAACTAGGTAGTGTATTTATAATTTTATTTGAATCATAAGTTTAGTACTTTATAGAATTTCTTGTTTTTGTTTAGAATATTAAATACCTCGATTATATCATATAAAATTGTCTAATTAGTTTATTTAAGTCATAATCTTCGAACTAGTCGATAATTACATAAAAACAATTAAAGATTATGATATGTACTACAAATGTGATACATATTATATTTATGTACGCAGTAATACCGATAAAACTCGTTAAAGTTCAAATAATAAACTGGTTTTATTTCCTTGATTATTACAAAATACAAAGTTAACCTTCAATAATATATTAAATAGGTATTTAACGAAACATTTTCTTTACAAATCGATATAATTAATAAAAAAATATATATATTATTGTATAATAAATTTATTTTATTGAAAATTATTATATATATTTTATTAAGCAGGAAATGTATAAACACAAAACCCAAAGTTTATCAATTTTATCGTATTTATCAGTCGAAAAATAAACAAGCTGTATTTGAATATTATAATCGCTAGAATAAAATTATAACAGTAAAAGTTAAGTTGAATTAGATTTCACAATGCAATAAGCATGTTGTGACATTCTTTGAAAAATAATATTATACGTATAACAAAACAGCTAATAAACAGACAAACTTTTTGTCGATGTTTGAAACGCGACATCCACATCTAAGTTCAAATTTAATTTTAAACGTCAAACGAAAGAAAATTGTTAAATTTTTACTTAAAATCGTAAAAATAATTCCGTTCTGTAATTACCTAAAAAATTGTTTAAAGGTGGAAATTAAAAAAGCAAAAACCATCACAAAAGGTTTATCTTAATGTATCTGAGATTCTAAAACGCGAAATAAAAATATACCTAGGAAATGAGATATCACCCTAGGGAAGGGATTAACATAGAAGCAATAGGGGTTCAAACAAGGGTGACTTTTCTCATTATTATTCGTTATAAATAGATCCGAGCTTAATTTTCCACATTTACAATTTACAATGAACAACCAAAATAAAATATTTCGAACATACTATTTAGAAAAAGAAACAATTTTAATAAACAATAAATTATATTGAACTGTGTAGGGCACGCATGATGTAATATGATGTATCGAAACGCAACGTGCGCAGTGGTCATCAATCCTATCCATTTACGGTGTACCTAATATGCATTAACAATGTTTATCCAATAGTATAGGTTAAAATATCATTCGTACGTATTATATTTTATGCGTCATCGTCACCTTCATTCGAATGCTTGTGTAATCGCAAAAAAATGATCTGCACAATGTAATAACGATTAAACAATTTCAAGTGGTACAAATAATCCACGCAACTTAAAATTTTTGCAATCAAAACACGTAGTAGGTAAGTAACTAAAAAAAAAAAAGCACAAGGCCCACGCGAAATTAAATTTCAAAAAATGTTCAAATTAAAAATAAAGACGATATTAGTAGATTAATTATGTGGCTTTAAATAACGGAAGCTAGTCTTACGAAAATTTTGTATTTTAAAAAATTTAAACATTTTAAACGTTAGAGTAAATTTAGAACAACGCGAAAATCGGGGGTAAGCGCTACATTTCGCTTATTAAATGTGTTACAGCTGCGTCGCTCCGTTTTTATGGTTTCTGAAATTTTTTGAGGGAATTTGAAAGTGTCGATATCCTACGTGTTTATCGCTAAATTTTGCAAGTTACAATTTATGCACGGTAGCTATTTCTGTGAAAACTAGCCTAAACAAAGCAACTGCAACACTGCAACTGCAATAATCGTACCAATAATAATGTATTTAACCTACTTTAACCTTATTAGGAAAATAACGCTTTTAACGGAGCAAACAAAACGTATTTCAATTTACGTAATGGTATATGGATTTAAATAATACCGATAGCAATTGAAATTTATTATTACTTTCAAATGAAATTTTAAAATACGTAATATGTAGGACGTATAAAAATGAAGAAAAACATAAAATAAATATCGACGTTTTTTTAAATGTATTATTTTATTCGTACGTTACTTATACGTACGTTATAAATTTGTAAAATGCCTTGTACTTAATTGTAACAAATAATACAGTTTGCATAATTTAAGTAGGTATTTATCTAAATGAAGGAAGTATATCATGTGACTAACAAGCGTGACATGAGAGAAGTATGAACTTAAATAAGGATTATATACGTACATAACATAACAAAATGTCGAATGAATTGTTTAATTTTAGCTTGACTACATTTTTATGCCGACTTCGTCATCGGGGGTTGCTTTGCGCCAGTTTCGAAACAAGTTGTGAATGCTCCAGATGAATGAATAACGAACTATAGCCGTAATTTGTAAATTTGTAATCTATTTATTTGTAGTTCGTTACCTATTTATTCACCAGGTGTATTCGCGACAGGTGCAAAGTAAACACCCCAATAAAACGTAAAAACGTTTGAAAATAATAACTTTACAACAAAAATTACTTCTTCAAAAACCCAATAGGTAAGTAGCTCGCATTTAAACTAAAATTTTATTCAAATTAAATAGCAACCCTTTTACACCAAACTTTTATGAATCTAAAGCTTAAACGTCAGGCTTCATAAATACTTGAATATTGAAAAAAAAATCTTATTAGGTGGAAAATATTTAGACCCGATTAATATTGCGAATGAGTCAGGTAAAGGTAAGCGCACATTATGCCGGGGCGCAGCGGGTCGCATTTCAGCGCATCCAATTGCTGGGGCGCATTTTAAATGAGTCGATGCCGAGTCTCTGTTGCGCGACAACGATTGGTTGTAGAGTACTGCGCTGCGGTGCGGCCCGTTCCGCCCCGGCGTAACGTACGCGTACCTTAAGCATACTTGACGACGAACTGCATGCAAGTATGCTCGTTGCGACTTTATGTGCGCTCGCCTAAATAAAATCATCACTTCATTAGAAATTAACAAAATAATTATTTTAATTCGCCTTCATTCAATAATTTTCATTTAAATAATTAAATAATATTTAATTCGTATTAAAAAAAATAGATGGCAAAATTTTCCCTTTGATTTTATTAACGGAAGATTATGTTTGTATTTTGAATTCTTTTGGTGATTTGTTTAATGTTTTTTTTTGTACTATTTTGGAGCATTCAAATTACGATTAAAAGTAATAACTTCTGAACAATCGACCGTTTCTCTATTTGTGTTAGCTGTATTACCTAGTTTCAGCGACAGTTTTCAAAAGAATATTTTCAAAAAAAATCGGTTGTTGTTGAACAATCAATCATTTGAGAAAACTTTTAAATTTTAAACGTTTCCAATTTATATAATATTTTTATTACAAATAAACATATTGCGCGAGTAATATTTATTTATTTGACATTTTTCAACCTGGAAAACGTGCGATTGTTTAGTAAAACAATTGGTTTTCAATTAACACAAAGAGATGTCAATTTATGAGCACACTTTAATACAATAATTTTTTGGGCGATTTTGCATTCATCGAAATGAAATAATTGATAAATTTATCTACCTTTTAAAATGAAGTAAAAATTAATTTAAAAGCGATCCACTCGAACTGCACACTTTAAATTAAAACAAAATAATAACGGTTTTCATAATTGAGCCACAATAATTAGCTGACTAATGCTAATGGTATTATAAACAATTCCCTCCAGATAACCAGAGTCGCAGTCATAACAGATAAAAATGTAGATATATGCTAGTGTATGTACATTGTCTATAAATTAATCTTAAATACGGGGATCAAACCAAAAGTTTTTCGAAAGTTTTCAACGAAAATGGTGTATTTCAAAAAGCGAACTATTTTGTGTTTAACCATCAATTCGCTTATTTAATTAAGTTTCCTCATCTTGAAATCGTGCCACAAGTACCCACATAGTTGGTTAAAAATTCTACGGCGTCGTCTATCTATTGTTATGTTGGAAATAAATTGATAGCTAAGTCTCTGAATCACAAGACTTTAATCTTTCGATTGGTTTATCGCAGATTTACAATTACAATGTTTGAATTTTCAATTGTACACATAATTGTTCAACATGTTTTTCTTCTACCGTTCCTTATTTTTATTTCATTTTTTTTCAAAAAACAATCATGCAACGGTCTTAATACGGCATCTAATGTGAATTGGATCATTAGAAAATGGCACGTAATTTCGTCACCTACTTTAGAAATATTATTAAACGATACTTGACATATTTTTTTTCGAAAAACTCACGTTTGCTTGTACAACTTGCTTATTACTTTTTTTTTAAATCCGAAAATTTCTGCAATTATCAAAAATGCTCTATACTATACAGGGTGTTTCGAAATTAACGTTTCTAGTTAATAATGATTTTAAAAAAAATCGAAAACTGGTGAAAACAGTCTTTATTTTCAATGTTAAATGTATAATAATAAAATAATAATAGTTAAAATAGTTAATAGTTAAAATCAATCAATAACAAAGTTTTAAAAGCTAAAGAAAATATAAGTTAAATTTATGAAAAATGATTACAATATTTATTCAAAATATCCACAGTCTGCTGCTAAACATAGTTCAGCACGTTGCATTGCTCGAATCGAGTCACGATAACTTGAAAAGTATTGGTCCAATCGAAGAATCGATAAGGAACTTTTTATTCAGTTTTTATTGTATAACATCATCCCACTTTCCGTATGCGCGATTTTTGAAACACCCTGTATACCGTTATAAAAATAACGCGTCTGCGCACAATATCAAATAATAACCTGATTATTAAGGCTGTGGTATCTACTTTAAATTTCATATTTATAATTAACAAATTCAGATGCACAATTTTACCCCAATATGTAACATTAAAGAATAGTTAAATTGTTTATAAAAAACAATAATACCTAAACGTTGTTGTTTCCAAAATAAATTTAAATTGACTTATTTATTAAGTAGCTATACCAACTGCATATTAAATTTCAATTAGATTAAATTTTGTAGAAGATAATACTGAAACCAAAAAGCGAATGTAATATTAGATTATGACCTTATAAATTTGAGACGTTCCTAAAATATTTAATAAAAAGAACATTCGTTTCGGGCATGTTTCTTATAAGAAAACTGATAATAATATACCTATACTTTTTTATTATTTTTTATAGTTTTAGGGTAGTAAAATGAGGCAACGAAACATTTTTAAATATCGATAAAACGATAACAATTTTCGAAGCGAAAAATCGTAACACGACAAATTAAAGCATTTGTTCCAAGTAAAGGATCTGTTAAATAACCACAACGAACATTAGTTTAACGACACCAACGTCCTAAAAAAGTTAATTCAATAATTGATATTCTCGCTGACTTGAGTAATTTGCTGGTCGACTACATTGGAATCTGAAACTCAATAGCATATAGAAAGGGACGTTTTATTCCATTTCTCCTCTTTGTGTTCGCTCTTAACCTTATCGAGCCTTCAGAACAACTGAATAAACGAGACGGGTTATATAGTAACTTATTAATTTGTTAGCTAGTTCATCGATTATACCTTGGAGCGTTTATAATAAGCATTGAACGGAGATTATTTTTAATTAACGATTTCATTTATAATCGAAATTAAATTAAGTTTTTATTGATTCTAGTATAAAACCATAATAATTAATCTCTAAAAGCGATTTTCAAAATTATTGGTCAATTCATTTTTATAGGTTCCACGTTTTTTAGAGCTCTGTTCTTTTTTTTATTGAAGTTTAAAAATAAAAGAAATATGTGTCCTTATTATATTAAAATTATATTGTAATACGGTAAAAAGGTACGCATTTCGCAATGGTACGTAATTAAACGATAAGAAGATACTCAACTTTACCTTAATTAGAAAATCCTAGTCCTTTAGTAATTGTTCTTTACAAACAGTAAATCGGAATGTTACTCACCTGTAACAAAAAGAAATAACGTTATACAGTGTGCATAATGTAAAAATTTATTGGCAAATAAATTTGTCAAATTTGTGTAGGTACTCGAATAAATTATTAAATAAATTAGACGATCAATAAAAATTTTTGTTATATATTTAATAGCTCCATTTATTACTTGTACAAATTAGAAACATAACAGATAACGTTATACTTTATTCATTCAAAATTATAGACCATTTATTTTCCATATAATCCGACTAGAGCCGAGTTTATTACTCATTTTACTACAACATGAAATAATTGTCCCAAGAGTTTCTATTAGAATTAAGCATTTCCATCTTCTCTAACGTAGTTTAAATGACCTACTTAACAATTTAATGTATCTAGGTATTTCTTTAAAAAAAAAAGTAGAACGATAAACTAATCATAAATTTGTAACGTGCTTCTATTATTATTATTATTATTATATTATGTTATGTTCCATTGTCATTTGACAAAGTCGAATTTAAATTGCTTAATTTATTAGGTTAAACGTATTGGAAGATTATAAAAAAAAGAGATCCCAGAAAAACAAATTGCGAACAAAAGGAAAAATCGTAAAGAAATTCTAATAAAATTTAATTAAACAGAAGTATTTCAACAATACTATAGGTAAAAATCGATGCGATTCCTTTAAGGTTGCGCAGCTTGTTTTACGATTTGATTTTTCAATAACAAGCCAGTACGATTTTTACTTGGAAAACTATTGTCGGTAGCGTTTCTCCTTCGCCGGCTACCCATGCACTTTATTATTGATTGTACTTTACACAAAACATTTTCAATAAATATTAGATCTAAAAGCAGGTTTTTTTTCACCTTTTACTTAAATATTGTTCAATTGAAAAATATAACGAAACCGAAAGAAAAATAAACATCTTATTTTATGTATGTAGGTACCGAATTTTTTTTAAATTTCGGTTTTTATTTACATAGTTAATGCATTAACATCTATTATAGAACTAATTCGTGATAACTAATTTCCTACATGATATGTTATTATCGTTATTTTATATCTACGGTAATAACAGTTCATACATGTTAATAAAAGTTAACATCAATTACCTAATCGACTCTCGTAATCAGAGTACTTGGTGTAATCGGTGCTAATAAACGTCTCATTTGAAAATTCGATCAATTAAAAACAAAAACAAACGTCGTTTGTCGTTTCGTTAAAATTGTAAATAAATTACATGTCATAATTTGAAGATTCGTCGAAGAACGTGTTTACCACACATTCAAATAGACTTTTGGATAAAAAAAGTCCAACGACGGTCTTAACAAAATAAGAAATAGATACTTATAACGAAAATAGAAATAAGAAATACTAAAATTATCTTATAATTGCTGCGAATTAAATATTATTTTGTATTATTGAATCATTAAAATAATAAATATTTATGGGAGATGTGGGGTCCATTTCGTAACAAATCTGTTACTTTTAAAGGTCCGTTAAAAAACTAACGACCAATCGCAATCGTGTGATTTTCATGCGTTCACATGTGGTGGTAACGTGTTAACGGAGCGTTAAATGTACAACCCTTTATATACAATTGTATGATAAATGCATGCTCTACAACACGTATCACACAGAATGAAATATACAAGTTATAAAATTAAACTTTAAATTCTTTAAAACATTTTTATTGAACAAAAAAAGGTACCTACCTCCACGCCCATTTTTTTTTCAAATCATCAATTAAAATACTTTAAAAACACAGTAGAATTCAACTACATAAAAGGACTAACAGGTTACCTACCTAATAATTTTTGTGTGTAGGTATTTGTAGTATTTTTCTATTTACATGCAACAGTATTATACTTACAAAAGAATTCTTAATTTACAAACGAAATTGTATTAGAATGCAGAAAATTGAGTTTTATTAAGCAAAAATATGTACATATATATATCACAACCGTTAGCTTTCACATTTATTAATATAGCTGATTTACGCAGGTATTATCGAAGCGACAAAAATAAATCCGGATTTAACAGGGTAAATATTAAGTAGTACGTACAAACCTTTTTGAGTTTTACGCAAATAAGCGACAATACAATAAACCAAAAACGTCTAATAAAATTTCAACTAAATAAGTGAATTAAATGACAAATAAAAACACAACAATATAGAAATTTTAAACATTTTTAACGATTCACCCATTAAATGAGCAAAAAAACGGACGAATCCATAACTGAAGACGTCGTTTTCAAAAAACTAAAAGTTCTCAAAATGTGATTTTCAAAACGTTACCAGTCCATTATTATAATTAATAAATTAAATATATTATCTATATTAATAGGTGATTTTAAACTTGAAAATGGCAACAGCGCTGACAACCCGACCGAGAGGAACTCGTCCGTGAATGCACCCTTAAAATTTGATAAAATATACGTAAAATAATGTTATTTTTTACATTTTTTGTAGTTTAGTGTCGTTTCTAGTGTTGGAATAAATTTTAAATGCTTTAGTTATTACCCTATTTTTTTATTCTAATTGTTACAAATTTCTATGTTTGTTGTTTGTGTACCTGCATAATATTCTCCATGATTTATATACAAAACTGGTACAACTTGTTTATGCGAGGCTAAAACCAAATATTAAAGCATTTTAAATTCCGTGAAATACGCGACGTAAATGCAAACGCATACATTCACTATTAGCCAAAGTGTTGAAAAATGGACTCGTTTCGTTTTGAAAATGAGCTCCTCAATTAATAGATAGATAATCTAACTGTGTAAATTCCGATCTCTAAAAAACTGTAATCGAAACACTCTGCCTACGTTATATCGTTTTGATTTTGACGAAAATCATTTGAATTTATCGACTTAGTCAATAAAACACATTTTTTCATAAAACTTACCCCATTTTCAAACTTGATCAAGGTCTTTCCGGAGTTTGTCGAAGATCGCCCTATATAAAGAAAGGCAAAATGCAAATATAAAATATAAACAGAATAATTATAATTATTATTTAACTAGGTAAAATTAGAATTTCTTGTTAATGGGAAATGAAGAAATTTTTTTACTATTTTTATATTAAAATATTTTTTTATTTAATTGTATCTTTTTAGTAGGTATGAAGAGTGTCGATTGTCGAGTGTCGAAAAAGCGAGACGGTGTAAAATATCATTTAAAGAAGCACAATCAATATAATTTAAGTGCTTAAACTCGAATGGAACTTGACAAAATGGAAGTTTAGTAAAAAAACCCCCCGGAGAATTGAACAAATGTAATAAGCATGTAGAACGGAAAGGTTATCAAAGAAATCATTATTTATAAAGGCACCTTTCGAATATCAATAAGTGTAAAGTACGACAAAGAACACAGAGATCGAGCAAATACCTAAAGCGTAAGTGTCGTTCGTATTCGTGGTTTTTTTTTAAATGTACTGCGCATATCACGTACCCTTAAATAAATATAATAAACAAAGTGGATGGAGGCAGATATAGTTCCAATACATGAGAAATCCTCAGGGATAACCGTATGATATATTTTAACAAACGGCAATTCCTTTACTTTGACAAAATTCAAACGTGACGGTTTAGTAAAGATATTTGAAAGTACCTAATATAGTTAAATTGCACAGTATCGCACAAATTAAATTAAAATTAATTGAAAATTGAAATTATCTATGTATAATTTTTGAGCAATCGCGTACCTATACATATAATTTTCTTGTAAAATAAGTGTTTAATTAAGTTGATTAATTTTTGTCGTCTAACAGACGATAATTTTTAAAACTTGTTAATTGATAAAATTTGAATTTACGTTTTAGTGTACTCTCATATAGGACAACAAGCAACAGATTTCATGGGAGTTAACGAAAATAGTTCAAATATTATAGAAGGTACTCGAAGTATAAATGTTCGTCGTCTAATAGACGACACGTTAATAGAAGTGTAATAGTTATCGCATAATTAGTTTTTTTTTTATTTAATAATTGTTTGTATCACATGAATCATGAATTACAAATAAAAATAAATATAAAAATTATTAATCTTTTGTAGTAGTTTCACAGACGACGCGATGTATCAGAACGTATGTCCCAATAAGTGTACGTCAGTACTTAAGGATTAATATAAAATGGTTGTCATAATAAGAAGTGTTTATTACGAACTAATACCAAGGAAAAAATAAAATAATGCGCGGTATTAGATATTCTTTTAGGTCATAAACAGTATCTAAAATACAATATGTAAAACATGATTTGTAAATAATAAAGAAAACGCAAAGAAAAATAATTAACTTGTTTGGTGACTTGTAAACGCATTAAAAAAGAAGAAGGAAATGCAAAAGCAAGCGATAAACAAAAAGATTACTTTTTAAAAACTCGATAACTAATTAAACTCTATAAATAAAAAGTAATTATGTATGCATGATGAATGTATTTATTTATTTCGAAACTCTTATAAATAAAATTACACTTGAAATTAAATAAAAAGTTCAAATATATTTTTTTAATCGTTAATTAGGTACTTCTGATAAAAAAAAATTAATTTTTTACATTAATTTTATTTGGTTATTTTAGAATGGGCCAAAATTCTAATAACCGAGAATTATTTAAATAGAAGAACAGTTAATTAGTTATTATAACCGTAGGAATTCAACCAGAAAAATACATTAACGTTAATTATATTGAAATCGCTATCAAAGGAAATGGTTTCTAAACATTTTGGTTCTGTGAAGATAATGAATTTTTAAACTGAATAATAATAATTATACTATTGTGAGTTGTTAAGATAACGATGTAAATATAGCAAGATATTTTATAATTTATTCTAAAATTATTTCCAGTAAATAATGGAGATTTGCTTTACAAACATATTATAAAAAAATATAAAACCCAACTATTGAATATTTTTATTTATTTTTTAATATTTTCACTATTTAATTACACCTAACACCCAATGCTCTCCTTAAATATAATTAATAATTAAAATCATTAAATACCACGATGTAAAACATTGTTTAAAATAGGTTAATTAGATATTACTAAAAATAATATCGTATTACAGTTGGGAATTATCAAAGTTACAAAGATCAATACGCAATGTAAACTTCCGAGAAGCGTGTTTAGCTATTCGTTATGATAAACAAGAAATAAAAATATCGGTTCGGTTCACGATTTAATTTCTCGTATTTTATTATTTTTAAAAAATCGCCTTTTAAAAGAATTTATTGTTAATAGGTAAACTATAGATTTATTTGTGTGCCTTTTAAATGCGTGGGTATCTTGTTTATATTTTACAATTTAAACGAACAAAGAGAACAAAAACATTACCAGATAGTTATTTTATTAATTAGGATTTTGTAATTTACGTTGATTAAATTTAATTAATTACTTTGTTATCTATGTAATGATTATTTAAAGAAATCCTTTAGATGGTTATATTTTAAAAAGGGTAGTTATATAAAGGATTTTATGTGACATTCTAATCATACAGCAACAAAAAGTAATTTTGGAACGGGATGGGGATTTCTGAAAGCAGGCAAATAGCGATTTACAGGGTAGTTCAGTTAATAGTAAAATCTACTATCTCACGAGAGCGGCCAGAGTTATCTTTATACTCTCGACGTTGCAAACGAATTTGCCAAGTAGCTCTTACATAATTGGCAACTGCAATAAACAGACCGTCCTGAGCTTAAACGAGAAATTCTCTACGTGTTTTATGTCTAACCTTGTTTCACATGTACTGCTAAGTTTCCTTATAAGACAGTAGCTCGAAATGTTGTAAATAATTATTAATAAGATTGCATTTTATTATCGTCTAAACCTTTATTTTAATCTGCTAGAGGCAGTTTGCAGGCAACATATTAATGCAGTGTAATTTGAAAATAAACAAATAGTCTTAAGATTATTAAAAATTAGAGTTGCTGTTTTTTTTTTATTTTTAATAAGATGAACAGGTTGTTTTACGTTGATTTCTGAACATGCCATATTTGTAAGTAGTCTCGTATCGTGCTTTGCGTTATCTGAATTATATTTATATACATAGGTACAGCCGGTACTTTATACAAGACGTTTTTATACAACGATTTCCTTACAAAAAATAATATAATATGTAAGTAGGTAGGTATATTTAATTGCTTATTGTCATGAAAGTTTGCCTATTTATAATGTCCACGCTATTAAAACAAGAATCGAGTTAAAATAAAAATATGCTGCATATTAATTAACGAAATGAAATAAAATATGAATCAATTACCTACGTTGAAACAATTAAATTTGCATAATAATGTAAAATTATAGCCCTGATTACGCGACAAAAGAATTCATAGGTTAATGCACACAATGAATTATAAAAAAAAACAATTAAAAATATTACCTAACAATAAGTATATTGACAAATAGACAGGTGAATTAAAATATTGAACAATAGACGTTTTTAAGATCCTATCGTATGAAAATATCGAATAGAAAGTATGGTTATGTAGTAGGTATTTATCTAAAGAAACATTTATCTGTGTAGTTCCAAAATTTTCAACATTCATAACAACTGAAAAATGATTAGCATTTTACCTCGACCGTTAGATGTTTACTACTTTCATTATCTAATGTTTGCATTTACATACAAATTATTATTGTTAATAATTTGATTAACCTCGGAGAATCGAATTTCCTTGTGTTTTAATGATAACGGCACGAAATGTGGTCAATTTCCACTCAACACTTACTTATAAAGTGTACTTTGTGCTCGTGGAGATCAATATAAACCCTTTATGCCTGATATTGCTTGCATCACCTGCACAACTACTCTTAACAAGATGGATGAAAGGAAACCGCCGAACCGTTTGCTGGTTCCAACGGTTTCGATTGATCCAAAAGATCATTCAGACTCGCAAATATTTTAGAACATTCCAGTAAAACTAAACATACTATTAAACATTTTGATGTGTCTTCGCTATATAAATCTATGCGTCGTGGGGAAAGGTTACCTGTCCTGCTTGTCTCTTGCAAACCACTGCATCAGAATCGCCACAAGAAAACGATGCAGAAGATACACGATCCGTGGATAACTACATTCCCGAATCTGATGATAAATTCCCTCAATACAGAAAAAAAAACGATTTGGTCCGTGATTTGACACTTTCCAAACAGCAATCCGAACTGTTGGGTTCTATACTACAACAACGGAACCTTGAAGCGCAAGGAACGAATATTTCAAGTTTTAGAAAAAGCAATAGCTCTTTATCGGGACATTTTGAAATAAAGAATGCAATATGTGTGCGAATGGTTTGACGATATGGCCGAGTGTTCGGCATACTTCACGCGAGTTGGAAAAGCTGGCCATAAAGCAGTGCTATTGCGCATAATGGTAACAAACCTCCATCGGCGTCTTTGGCTCATGCAGTGGACATGAAGGAAACTTACGAAAGTATGACTTGGCTGCTGAAGGAAATCAAATATGTGGCGGATACGCTGTGATTTAAAAGTTATTGCACTGCTTGCACGTTTGCAGGGCCAGTTCGCAAAATACTGTTATGTTTTTTGTGTTTATGGGACAATCGAGACATCAAGAACCACTAGAAGGTCGACGAATGGCCTGTAAGAAAATCACACACTGCCGGAAAGGAAAATGTGAGATTTACTTCATTGACTGAGCCGAGTCAAGTCGAGTTGGACTCGATAAAGAATTTGAAGAGCTTTTCGTAAAAGCTCTCGATAAAGATAGTCGCGCCTTTCGTCGTTTGAAACAAATGTTTCCCAAGTAGAGTGAAGCAGAGGTACTTATAAGGTACTTATATTTATTAGGTCATAAATCAGGATATTGTTGAATGATCCAATTTGTGATAGTAAACTCGTATCGCGAGTTAGCTTCTTGTTCCTCTTTCAAAGCCATTGTTTGCGGCTTTTTAGGAAACAGGAGAGACGATAAATATATTTCCATAGTGAGCGATCTGTTGGAAAACTACAAGAACGTGGGGTGCACAATGTCACCAAAAATTCACTTTTGACGCTCCCGGCTAGAGTTTTTCCTACAAAATTGTGGTTGAAAGCTTTCATCAAGATGATCTTTCCATGGAATATCGTTACCAAGGACGCTGAAATTCTTCTACGATGTGCGATTATTGTTGGTTTCTTTTTAAAGAGACCGATGAGACACCGTACGAAAGAAAAGCATTGTCGACCCATTTTTAAAGCCCTTAAACTTGAGAAATATTAACGTTATAGAGTAATGTATTATAGCTTTATTGTATAGTGCTTTTCTTGATTTTATATGAGCTTTTTACGATATCAAAGAAACATTAACGAATTCTAAATGTTTTGTTTTTTGTATCGACATGGTCAATATTTAATAATATCGTATTGTTGTCTTTGTATTAATACTGTGAATTGTGGAAATGAGACGCAATAAAGAAAATCAAATTCGGCATCCCAAAATTAGATAAATCCACTTATCCCCAAACCAGGTACTTACAGCAAAAGAGTTTTAATTTGTTGACCAGCGATGATTAGTTAATTGTTTGGTAGGTAATGCGGGGACTATTTATAAATAAAATGGTAAAAATATACTTACATAAAATTACTAATTATTATTTCGTGAAATAATCTTAAAATATACATACCTACCCCTCGAACTGTCAATTTTATCACGTAAATTACGGTAGTAAATTGTTTTGCAAAATTTTGCTTTAAGATAAATGTTCTCGATTTAATAATAATTAACAGGAGAAGTATTCGAACTTCGATCTCGGACTTTTAATTAATAAATCTGGAACGTTTTCTAATTGTGAGCAAAATTTTGCAAAGAGCTACAGCGCAAGCAGTTTATCCGATAAAATTGACAGCTCTCGGGATACAACACCTATGATAAAATACGAGTATATATAAACAGTTGGACATGTCATCTATACATCATATCTTATTTGGAGTTTGTCTTCCCATTTCCCATAAATTTATCTAACAAATATCTACCATAGACATAATTGTTGCAGTAAACGTTTCCATTGTAAATATTTGTCAGATATAATCGAAAGATCGAAATAAAAGATAATTTTCAACAATATACATAATTCAAAAATTAAAGGGCACGGTTAGGGAGTGATCGTGAGTAAATAAATTGTTATAATTTACCCAAAATAAGATTTGCGATCAACAGAAAATCATTATCGATGGATTTAATCGTCGATTAATTAATTAATCATTTGTTAATAAATGTCACAATTCGAATTAATGAAATGTGATGATTATCGATTAGGTTGCCTACTTTTAACAACATCGGTAGGAATCGCATTATTTTATTTTGACAGCGGAACGGTTATTTGAAGAATTCGTAAAGAAACAATTGTAGCACCAGGTGGTTATACGTAAGATAAAGCCAAACAGTTCGATGACCGCTCTAATCGGTAGATAATTATCGTACCTACTCATTTCAATATTTTAATTAGAAATTAAAAAAAAAATAATTTAAAATAATAGAAACTATTTTATTATTTCGTACAATAAAAAAGTAACTTCTATTTTCGATAACGTCACAAAAATCTCGACATACATAGGTGGGTAACGTTAATAAATGTCAGAGAAATATTTTTTTTATCTTGTACATACATATGTTAGTCGTTACACAAGTTAAAATTTCCATACTATTTGTCCGTTTAAAATTACATTTACAATGTTATGTTCGTTCAATAAATGTTTTATATCAAAACTTTCATATGCAATGACGGTGCATCCGATATAATCACGTGATGGTACACTTTTATGGTGTTTTGTTATAGCCGTAGTTGCACAATAATAATTATTAAGCTATCCACTTCCAGAATACTAATGAATAATTCTAAGACTATCATTTGAATAAATGTAAATTTAAATGTACATTTCTGGTTTGTTAACCTTGTTTGTCTCTTGAATAAACTAATAAAGCTTAATAAAAAGGTATATTTTGAATGGGCTTAAAAATATATCTATTTATTTTTTTATAGCTTAATTTGAAATTGTTATAAGTTTACGATTATTTATAATTAGGTATAGAAATTTAAAGGAATACATTGAGTAGGTGGTTACTTTTTATTTAGTTGAACTACTCGGGAAAAGTTCCTTTTTATTTTACATCTTAAACGAACATTTTCATTTCTTCCGTCTGCCATCACGCTTGCACGTGAATTAATATTGACTGCAAGAATAACAATGTAATTTATTGTTTTCTTCGTTAGCTTATCTATCTTATTAAAAAGATGTCATTTTAAAAAATCAACAAAAATATACATTTTTGTATTAAAATTAATAAAAATACTAAAACTAATAGAAATTTTGTGAGTAGTAAGTACATACATACATATGTATACAATAAATGAAGAAACGCAAAAAAAGGTCGAAAAAAATTTAATAAGCATTCAAAAAAATTATAAAGAACAATAAAATACATATTTATGTAATTAATAACCGAAAAAGTAAATACCTATCTATTCTTCATTTATATTATTACAAAAGTATGCACGCAACGATTTTATGCACGCAACATAATTAAGGTAATATTGTTATTACTAAATTCTTTGCTAATACAGAAACCTACATAAACTCGAATGAAAATAATAACGACTTAAAAGCTTTGTCGGAAAATAGACGTTCATTTAGGAAAATCATAACTTTCCTGTCACATCGGAACTTATTTTCTCCTTAAGAAATGTGTAACACACAACAGTTGTTTTTAAAACTGTTCCGCGGGATTTATAACGTTAAAACAAAAGCAGCTTAAAATGCTCCTCGTGCATCCCTTGAGAAATTGGTTAAGGATTGAATTTATAAAAGCTATATTCTGGGGAAAAGTGAAAAACTACCGTATACGGAAAAATTCAACGTTTTCATAAATTACGAAAAATATATATAATCATTATATTATCAATATCTTTAATTATAATCAATATACATATATAATACTATTATTATATAAAATTTCATAGCCAAATAAGTATTAAATTTAAATGCATTACCCCTACACATCTAGGTGCTTATTTTAGATTAGATAAAGTTAACTAATTGTAAGTATAAACAATGTCGACGAACATGCATTACAGGTTAATAATCTGCTGCATTATTCATAACTCGAGCCATTGCGCGGCCACAAATAGCAAACTATGATAAATACAAAATTGATTATAGCAGCCATTTCAATAAGAATAAACAGTAATAAAACATCTTATTTTTGTTTGTATAGTAGAAACAAATGTGTTTGTTATTCCGAAAGTGTAAATACGTGTAAGGACTTTACTCGATTGATATAATTTTATTACAAAATATATAAAATTTCATAAAATCGTAAAATACATATATCGTGGAAAATGTGTTAATAAAATGTTTATTATTCATTTAATAAAGCATTTTTTATGATTTTGCCATGTTCAAGTACAAAAAATTATTTAATATGGTAGATTATATCAACAGGTGAAGAGATTAGACGTCTTTTTAACGGGAGAATTATTACATTATTATTACCTAATAAATTTGACTTTTAAAATTATCCAATTAATGCACAACAATGTATGTATTAGGGGGACCGGAAAATAATGTCGTTTCTGCGCACGTCAATATTTGTTTACCATTTATCAGCTCATTGTGTGCTTCAAAATCATGCCAAAGATATTTTAAGGTTAAAGTGACTTGTTTACTTGTAAATAATTAAAACTTCAATTTTGTTGCAATTTTGGGTGAAATGGCCAGCCAAATACCATAAGAGGTACATATCCGGAATTGTATGCTTTTTAAGTTTCATAAGGTTAGTAACGCAACAGTTGTTACCAAAAACATTTACGATATTTATCCAAGTGCATTAGACTTTCGTAAATGCCAAAGATGGTTTTCTAAGTTTAGATCCGGTAATTTTGATTTTTCCGACTCGTATCGATCAGGAAGACGAACAACTTTAGACAATGACATGTGAAGGGCGGAAGTGGAAGCAAATCCGTGTCAGACAATCGAGGAACTGTCAAACACTCTTAACCAACCTTGGTCGATCATCTAAGAACATTTGCAGCAGATTAGTAAAGTAAACAGAGCAGGTGTTTGGGTCCCAAATAATCTATCCGAAGAAAACAAAGATAACCGATCCATCACATGCAACTTATTGCTTCAACGGTATAATACAGAAGCGTTTTTTGAACGCTTGATCACTGGAGATGAAAAATGGGCCCTCTATGATAATCCACAACGTAAAAGGCAGTGGCTACAGTCAGGTTTACATCCCAAAAAGACGTTTTCGTGTGTTTGGTGGAGTATCCGCGGAATCGTTCATTTTGAAGTGCTGAAACCTGGACAAACTGTGAACGCAGACCTTTACTGTAAACAATTGGATAGAGTAAATCAATCTTTAATTGAAAAGTGTTCAGCGATTGTCAACAGAAAAGGCGTTATTTTGCAACACTATAATACTGTGCAAAACGAACCCTGTAAAATTTTAATGAATTGGGGTGGGAGGTACTGCCTCACTCACCATACTCGCCTGACATTGCACCATCAGATTTCCATTTATTCCGATCGCTACAACACTTGCTATGTAACAAATAATTTGAAAATTTGATGATATCCAAAATGCCATTTCCAGATATTTTGCTCAAAAACGAATTGATTTTTATCGATCCGGCATAGAAAATTTGCACATTCGATGGCAAAAGATTGTTAATAATGAGCGTGATTACATCATTGATCAAAAATAAAAATTTATTTATTTGAATTTAATGTAAAAAATGATATTACTTTCCGGTCCCACTAATATTTATAAAAAGATATTGGTGGATATTTTTGCATTTAATATTCCTTATAAAAGACTGTTACAAATGCTTCTAACAATAAGTAGGTAACGACTAAATTTAATGAGTGTATTGTGTAGAACACAAACTATTTAAAAGATGCAATTTACAATTAATTTGTTAAAAATTAGGTACATAAATAACCACGTCGCACAGTGGCACAATAGTTTTATTAACGTATAAACAACCGACTATAAATAAATTTTTTCGGAAGAAATTATTAGATAATTACATGTTTGACTGCAAAGTTAGCAGTTCGAACATTAATAACGAAGTTTTACGTTAATTGTAATTATTAACAATTGTTTCGTCTTATATTTAACATTTTGATGACGGGCCCGTGTATGTGAAGATATATAATATTTTATCTACACTTAAAAAAAAGTAAATAAACGTTTTTCCTACATTTTATTTACCTTTGAGTTAAGCATTTCAACTTATGAAATAAATCTTTATATTATGAAGCTTTTATTATTTGAGATTAAAATGGAGCAAAAAAATTTTGTTGCAGTTTTTGGATAGAAAAAAAAATGTTAACCTTAAAGAGCCTTAAAATCTTGTTATTTCAATTTTAGTTGTTGCAATGTTTTAGTTGTACAAGACGAACATTTTAATTTCATTCTAATTTCATTTTATTTTACGCCGACTTTCTTTGGCCGACTTTTAAAACCAAAAAGTCAAAAGGTTAATCAAAAACGTTCTCAATCTGAAATAACTCGAAAACCGACCGCTTTGTGAAAAAACTTTATTCTAACGAAATTGTTTATAACTTTGGTGTTCAATGGAATGTGTCGTGTTCCAAAGTTACCGAAATCGAAAAAAACATTTCACCCTCTGGCGCCATCTTGGTTAAGCGCAACGAAAAATTCCAAATCACCGAAATTTGAAGCTACATTCAATAGCTACTGAATGGCTTTTACTAAAACTAAAGATCGTTTTTGGTTTCAGAAATATTCGCCCTTATAGTTTTACGTGGCACACCCTGTACATTTATTATAAATCAATATGTTTTGAGACCTTATTAAATACGTAATCAACTCAGAAAATACTATTTATTTAACGATTTACGGCAAGCTAAAATTGGAACAACCACTGTGCGACGCATTGTTACTTTGAAAACATGAAACAGTATTAAATTTATATTTAAACAATAACACAAAACCTTCAACGCTAAAAATTTATTCAAATTTAAATATGTAGATAGTTGCGGTGTTTCATTTTTATGTTTACTTACTTGCAAATTTTTAAATACATATTAAGTTTTGTGCACGCAACTGTAAGTAGTACTACTTTTACAACCAAATTAACAGGTAAATTTAGTAGGTACTTAAATTAAATTCAAAAATATACCTACATAAATGTCAAACAACTTTTAAACGTTCAGTTCTCAAAACACCTAGAATAATGTAAGAAACGAACATTAATAATAACGCCAAGAGCGAATGTCATACCGAAACAATTTATAAATAGCTAACAAATGGACGTCTTTTGTTTTCCAAAGTAGCAACGGATCTTTTTCAGTTCTCAAATACGAATTAAATAAATTATTTTCTATTGTGAGATTTTTATGTTTAACAATAAACATATGATCCCTGATGGATGCTATAGAATATCAATTAATGCGCGATATTACAATCGAATCCCCATTTAAGTACCTACCTAAATAAAAATTGAATTAAATTCCGATGGAGAAATAATCGTTTCTTTGGAAATTAAATGACCTTTATCTTAAATGAAGATATAAAAACGTAAAAGTGCTTTTTTACTGGTGCCTTAAACGCCTACGACTTGAATTTAGAAAAATAATGATTAAAGTTATACACCTATCCGTAACATCGTTACAACGAATACCGAAATCACTATCGTACCTACATTATTACGTAGTCGTAAATTACATTAAAAAGGTATTTCATTAAAGTTGAATATAACTGCACTATAGATAAGTAAGAAAGCTTATTGTTTTGTTAAATAGGTGTTAAATGTAAATCTTTTTATGTCTTTTTCTAATAGAGCTATTCCACGTCAATTCATCAATTTCATTAAATTTTCATCAAATCTTGTACTTAGGTATACCTAGTTACTTCTTACACGATATAAAAAATGTACGCAAAATTTTACTTCCCCATCTCTAACAGTTTTTAAATGATAAAGAAGTGATAAGAAATGATAAGTTTGTTAAAATTATCAAAAATAAATTTCCAATGATTAATTTTATTAAACTGTAGCTTTCAAAACAGTAGCTGACTATACATAAAGAACGTGACAAAAAATAAATTCACTCCACGTGGCAGAGGAGTTCTCGTATTAATATTTTTTAATTTAACCGTAAGAACCGTTTTATCGCAGAGTTATAAATTTATTTTATTTGTGTGCATTAAAAGATTAAAAACCTTCCTATCGCAGCCCATAAACTAATAAAGTAAATAAGTAACCATATAAAAAAAAACTAATAAAACATGTGCAGTTTCTTCCATAACTTATCCGAATTCGAACAAGGAATAGAAACTTTTTAAAATAAAAGAGGGATTTTCTAGTTTTTACGCAATGACTTTAATACATTTATAAGTACAATTCAGATAGAATGACTTAAGTTCTATCGCGTTCTCAGTTCAGAGCGGCAATGTTTGTTTCAATTCGAATTTCAATTTTCGACGTCGTATTGTTCGCGTGTGCGTGAAGTATTCGAATGTTTATAAGGCATTTTTGAGTGGGTGCGCGTGTGTTCTATAGTGCGCGCTCAAAACATGATTACAAACGATTTATACGACGAAGAAAGGTAGGATTTTTTTGTCGACTAATTCGCCATGTATTTATAAACTGTAAATACATTAGCTACAAACAAGCATTGGTTAAGCTCTTTTTAAATATTCGGCGGTTCAATTTTGCGAATATTATCTTACGCTCGTTTTCGTGATGGTATTTCCGCGTTCACGGTGAAACGTAAAGTACATGTATTATTGCAAGTCGACATAAGGGGGTTTTTGAAGTACTATCTACATACTGCAATTAAATCGTCATCTTTCAACTCCGCTGGAAATGGCTATAGGCAAAACAATGATAAGAAATAAGATAAAAATTTAGAAGTGTCTAATTTTTTCTTAAAGTCTTTTACTTAGTGCATTTTATATATAATCAATATAATTACTCTTTTTTTTCAGGGAAAAATTATTTATTTCGGTATTTTCAATTTTTAATGATATTTGCTCAATTTGAAACGTAAATTAACGAAATTTATTGTTCTATAGGTTAATAGAGAATGTACTTTTATAAAATTTCTGTTATTTTGAACCATTTTGCCTTTTTTACTAATTGATTTACAGGCAAAAAACATAAAATTCAAGTTTTTAACTGTTATATTACTACAAAAATATATAAAGTTCAAATACGTTATAAAATATATATGATGAATATATAAAGAATATATTACGTTTCCGTACCACGAAGTTTTTGGTCCATTATAAACTCGATCAGGAGACACCCTATATGTGCTTATTTTTATAATAATATAGATACCTGTAGGTAAATAGTGGAATATTTATAATTTATAGAAGTGAATTGAGAATAAACGAATTACAAAAATAAACTTGGAAACAATTTTGTGGCGAATATTAACAACCCACGCGAAATTGTTTTCCCCAGGTATTTTTTATTACTAATTTAACTACTCTCGCCCATGACATGACTAATAAACTATTTCTATCATATACTTTTTTAAATATCTTCATAATTTGTTAAGTATTTCCTTTATAATAATGGTATATATAGGTAAGTATCATACAAGTAAGTTACAATATATATTAAAATGCTATTACCTGGCACAAAATTTATGTAGCATGACTTCACAATACCGCAAAAGCATAATACGTGAGAACTCTGAAAAACCAGTTCTAGAAAAATGTTAACGTTATTTCTTCGTAAAGTATTCAAATATTTTATTAGAATAGACGTCCGAACTCTTTAACCTCTGTAAAAACGTAGTGAATTTAATTTTCCTGCATTTTCAAAGCGGTCGTTTGTAATCTACCTATATAATTGATGATATCATTAAGGGTGAGACAGATTCATAAATAATGCTCTATACTAAAATTAATGAGTTGTATACAGCCGAACTAATTACCGTTAATGTTAAAATTATATTAATACATATTATAGTAAATTAGCTTTTGTTATTCTCGACAACAGGTTTATCTATTAATTATTATCAATACACTTGTGTCAGATAACTTTTGTTTTTAGTAAGTACAACATCAACAAGTGTAAAATTAAAAACCCGTAAATTATTGTTGTTTTACTTAAATGTATCAAAAATATTAATTCTAAAAAAAAACAAAAATGTATTTGTAATTAAGTTACATCATACATACAGGGTGTCCCAAAAATTCGATTGCCAACAACCGTAAGTAACTTGTGTCCGTAAATTCGCCCTTTCCAAAATATAAAGTGTTAAGGTTAAAACAATAAAATACTTCGTTTATTTTCGATAAATAAGTGGTTCCATGGATTAAAATGAAATTTTACAAGATCGTTAAACTACTTGTTTTACATGAAAATTGAAATGTTTTGCATGTTTACCGAACGGCAATAATTAAAATAAGATTTTCTCGAAAACGGTTAATTAGTACATCATAGTAGATCGTTATGACTTTTTTACAAAGGAATAATGGGAAAGTCGAAAATTTGCAAATTTCTACATTTAATCCAGTGTCAACAAGATTAGAGAAGAAAAAGGGGTCCTTGACCCCTATCGCACGCCACAAGTAGAAACTAGAAACCATCGCGCATTATGAAAAAAATAATTATTGAAAATAAACTGGGTATTTTATTTTTTTAACTTTAACACCATACATTTTGGAAAGGGTGCATTTACGGACACAAGTCACCTAACTACCTCAATGTGCATGAATTTAGCATAGGGAATTTGCACTACACCGTTGGAAATCGTATTTTAGGACACCCTATAGACATTCAGATTATTAGTATGTAAATTTTATTCCAGTAGCAACAACAGCAGCAGTAAAATGATGGCCTTTACGTCCTTCAGAAACTTATTCAACTATAGAATTTATTATTTCTAGATGCACCGTCAGATTTATGAAAAAAAAACGGGAATCTACAACCTTTAAAATAATGCAAGTTTAAAGTGTATGTACTTGCCAACGCTTATAAACACGACGCGACGTTCGCCGGCGATCATTGAAGATTGATGATGTTGGTCATGTGACCTAGTTGTATTTCCTTCGTTAGTTTTGTACTTGATGGCATAATTTTTGTAATATCCTAATAGCTTAAATATTCATAAATATACAAAACAAATAATAAGTCCGCGTTCATTTTTTTTAATGTACTTACAAATGCATGTTAATGCTCAATTGTTTTAGGTCAGCTAATTTAGGACCATTATTCGTATCTCTGATCAATTTTAACTGTCAACCTGTTTGTATGATAATTATGATAGTTAGTGCTGATAGTTTATAGTTATTTAAAATTGATCGGAGATAAAAGAACTGGCTCTACCCAGTCATCTTGAAACAATAATGGCGACTAGTAATCTGTTTTACATAGAAAGACAAAGATAGAGAGAAGATTAAGATATATTTAATGCATTTACGTATTTAATACGTTTTCCGCTACACATAGAAATGAATTTTTACGTTAGGTTTAAATTAATGTGTACTTAAATTAATTTAACTTACCATTACACTAATGAAAAACTATTGATAGAGTATTGATGTAGTAAAAATGGATAATTTAGATAAAACATACGATGAATTAAAAATAATTGCAGTGTATTATGTAGGTAGGTATCAAGTTCCATTATTATTATTTTGCATTGTTAAAACGAATTTATTTGATGGGCATTTGATTTCACCCCGCGATCGTTGGCAGTTTTTGGATCACTTTGCCCATTCAAAAATCATTTCAATCAATTCAAAAAAGTCTTCGTGGTTGTAAAATTGTTTGCGAAGATGCCGACTTCAAAGTATCGTACATGAGAACGAAGGATCGCGAAAAATTCATTTTAATTCCTGAGCTGCCCGACGAAACCCAGCAGTTCAGCTTCAGATATCGTTTCAATTCAATTAGCGCCAGAAGAAAAAACGAGAAATTTACTTTTTCAATGCTGATCTTTCATCTTTATTTTATATTTCATATATTTGACATATTTCGTGAAAATAAAGTTTTTTTCTTTGACGATATGATTTTGATATTTCTGGTCCTATTCACATCGCGCTGAGGAGGTTTGCCCAGGAATTAAGTTTGTTATTAATATAAAACGAGAGGTGGGCAAAGGGACTTCTAGTTACCAGGTGACTTTGCCCACTTGGTTTTTAATATATTTTTTAAATCTATGCATTCGCAAAAATTCAACCACGTTCGAAATTGAATCGGCAAACTATCTATCAAATGTTGATATTTTTAAACAAATTTTAATTCCCTCGGAGGCATTCAAGTTTTTGGCTTGAAGTTGAAAATTGGGCAAAGCGACCCCGTTTTATGGTTCTGCATACTTATTAGGCAGTTTTAATATAATATCAATAAAGTGAGAAATGTGAAGAAGAAAACTTCTCCGAGTTACGCAATTTTCAAATTTCACTCGTGAATTATGTAAATATATTTTAATAATTATTAATATGGAAGTCATATTTAATGCATCCTGTACAGGTTTTTATTAAGTATTAATAGGTAATAAAAGTTCTTCTTGCGATTAAAATTCAAATAGAATAATTACTAAACAAATAAAATTAGTTAGGCAATTAATAAGAACGAAAATCCTTACTCGAACAAGTGGAGAACATAAAATGATACTGCAACGATGTTAATTATTTTGTTCAAAAATGTAGCCTACTTAAATATTACGTAAAACAACAGCAATTAAGCAAATTATAAAACGATTAACAATTAGGTAGATTTATTAACTTCAACATTATTTTTGTTACTGTCAACGTTAATCATTATTTCATTGAGAAGGTTTGGAACTAGTAAAAAATCTTTTTAATTAACTTGGAATCAACCTGAGAAGCAAATGTATAACGAAATTAATTTCAAAAGTGTTACTCATAATCAGTTAGTAAGAAGCGGTTCGTCCAATTAACATAAAACGACTATTTCCATATTATTTATGATCATTAAAATTTTAGATTGCTTTATTCTGACTGTAGAATTATTTATTATCGACGATATTAAAGTAATTTATATTTTAATAAATAACTTGCGGATGTGTATTTTTGCAGTAGGTACTTACATAATTAATTATGAGTATTTAAAAACTTCACAATCCAAAAATATTCGTTTTTATTAAAAATAATATATCTATTGTTTAGAGTTAATTTAATTAAAAAAATATAAAATTTGAATAATTTGAAACAGGTTACATAAGTAAACGTAACACATCAACAAGCAGCAACTCGGACTAAAATAAAAATAATAATCATGGATCTTAAAATATAAGTAAGTTAATACTTAAATAGCTTATTACAGAATAATATGAATTGTTATTTAACTCAAACTTTTTTTTTGATAAAATGCCATTTACTTCAAGGTACTTTAAAATTTGTTATCTCTCAACGAAATTGCTATTAATGTAACGATCGATCAATCAAAAAGTTATTACAGCATAGCTATGTATTTCTTTTATTATAAGGTCAATAATAACACAATACATTTAAGTAGGTAAACTTCCATTAGGAGTTAGATTGAAAAACTTTTAGAAGGCAACATAAAATATTTTAAAGTAGAATTTTTTTTAAAAGCAACCAAACTAATTCAGTTTTCTCTGACGCCCTATTTGAAAGTGAAGAAATTCTAGTGACACTTGCTGGCATAAATTTCAATTTCTGGCTGTATCAACTGCAGAAATTGTTTAATTGAATATTATGTGAAATATTATTAAGGTTTTCATGGAAATCTAATAAAGGTTACACAATCCAGGTTTTTGAACGTAGCGTCGCGTCGAGAGAATTATTGTGAATATCTATCTACTACCTTATAAGAGCGATTGATGTTCAAGAGAGATGATTTTAAGATAAAGATATACCTACGTAGGTATATAATTGAGGTAAATTAATCACATTACAGTTCAAAAGGTTTATTTCACTCTAAAAATTAAGTACAGATAGGTAGGTAGGTATATTTCGTGAAACATTCTATAGTGTCATTGCACTTTTAAAGTGTAATTTATTAATCTCGCACATACTTACTTAAGAAAAATGATAAAAAATTAATTAAAAAAATACTTAATAAATACGTTGCATTATTTCCATAGAAAAACTAGCTTTGATTTATAATACACAAAAAATAATAAATACTTAGTATATACTTATAACAGTACTAATCTAATGTAAGAAATTCAACATTGCATGCACGAGATTTTTAATCAAACACGCTCTACAAAAACGCATTTATTTATTTATATCGGTATTCTGTTTTTATTAATAAAAATCATTAAGTAATATCTAAATGAATTATTTACATTTTGATTTCATTATACGAACATTATAATCGTTAATTTCTTGTGTTTTTTTTTCATTTCCGTCAAATCTGCAGGTACTATAGTAGATACAGACTAATTTAAAATTTGACATTTACCAATAGATACTCATTATTTTTTAACAATATAGAATAATACTTAATACCTACTGGCTGTTCTTGTTAATGCAAATTTCGATCACTTTCACCATCAGATAATGCACATAGCAATTTTTCAATAATAAACATAAATGTCGAGTTAGATCGGATCACCTAAAAATCAGTTTGTCGATATTCTTAAGCTATAAGGTAACGTAAATAATTACTATTGTCGCTCCATTTATAACTGGCTTTGTTTTCGGATTAAGGGGTAATTAATTTATCGCAGTAGATTGCAGCCGACAACGAGTAAATTAGTTTTTTATTTTATTTTTTTATTTCAAACACTTAAATTATATCAATTTAGTGTTTAACAACGAACATTAACATTTGTGTAACTCCCTATTCGCTTTTATGTGCGTAATTGAAATCTAACTAACAATATCTACCTACTACAAAATTTATTAATAGAATATAGAAGTGGGTTCATAATCACAGAGAAAGCTAAATGTACCTGTGCGACCCTATCTTGGAAAGACAAATAAATAGGATAACTTGCTGTAAAAAAAATTATTATAAATGGACTAATAGCTTATTGTGATCGGTGAGCAGTTTTCTTGAATGGAACGATTCGTATTATAGCGAGTACTTTTTATGAACGTTTCGTGCCTAACAATAGATACAACAAACAATTTAGGTCGTTTAAGTCTTGGTTGCCTAAAGCCATGAAAAATATCAGGTCTTAATTGAAAAGAACATAGTATTAATGGGTGTGCAGACAATTGCTCGAATACAGTTGCTCGAAAAACAATTGCTCGAATGGAAAATTTCTCGAATTATGCAGATATGTATAATAGTGAACGTTTTATTCACACTTTGGGAGCGTAAATTACGCTCTATTTGAAGGGAAACATTTGTTTCGCCGCACGCGTTCATCTTCAAAAGTGCGCGAAAAACGAAAAAGTAAGGGGGAAAGGTAAGCCGGTCGGTGTTTCACTGTTGTCTAGTACAGTCAAGTAAGTAAGCTTAGGATAGTGCAAATGAGGTGAATTTAGGTTAGTGTAGATGAAGTGAGTTTAGACTAGTGTAGACGAGGTGTAAATTAGTGTAGATGAAATCATAGTTCGAGAAATTCTCCATTCGAGCAATTATATTCGTGCAATTTTCATGGAACCGTATTTATGTGCATTTTTGCATTTACTGTTCAGGAAAAAAATACGAAAGAAAAATGAATGACATAGAAAGATATTGATATTGATATTATATGATAAAAGAAAAATGTATTAGTATTTGAAGAGATCGTTTTGAACAGGTTTTACTCTATAGTTTAAAAAAATATTAAAAAAAGTTATTGCCACAATGTTTTAACTCGCGAACACTTTACAAAACAACGACGTGTATTTTGCAAGTCGCGAACTTCAAACTTTTATAAACGTAAAATTAAAAATGAACAAAATTACCAGATTTACATATTACAAACTTCGGAACTGACTATTTTTTTTAACGTGTGGGTACGTAAAAATATTTATTACGGACTTTAAATTAATGAACACCTTTGTTATTAAACATAGCTGTAAGTAATTTTATCTAACGAAAAATAAGTGATTTAAGTTGAAATATTATTAAATTGATAAAATTGTCAAAAATTAACTGCAACGATCAAAATTAGAAAATTATTTCACATTTGCGAATTAATTTTATGGGAGTATTACTTATATATAATTATGTTAAACAAGATTTTGATGAAGTTGTGTTTATATAAAGTTAACAAAATAACTTCTACTAATTAATAATAAACAATTTCATTATCTTTCGGCGGTAATGTGCTACACATACAATATAACAATGTATTTCTGAAAGCATTATTAAATTTTACAGTACGTTAGATACCACCTTAGCAACGTTTACTTTAACTAATGAAATCTACGTAAGAACAGCAAAATGTTACCGTGGTAACTTAACATGTTAAATTAACGTAAGTTCGATTTCAACATCCCACCGATAAATTATTTAAAGATGGTGAAATTCAAAGTGGGCGATTTCACTTATTGTTAGAAAAATCGTTAAATAATAAAAAAAACAATTACTACATGTTAAAAATAAATAAACAAGAAGGCGCTTACGTCAGTGATGTAAGTACATGTCTATAAAAATAACTTATATTATGGTAATTTGAAAATAAAATGTTAGGTATTTTAATTTTTATTCCAAGTCCACACGTTTTTCATGTGTATTTGAACATTAACGAACCATCCCATATATTAACAGTAACGAAATAAATTTTATGTAAGTCCATCGATAACTGTTGCAAACGTAATAAAATCATTAAAAATGAATATAGATGAAAGCCTCCAAACTTGTTTCCTCGAATAAAAACAGATAATGCATAATAACCATTATTTTTTAAAAACATTAAAATCTAAAATAAAAATGATTTACACGATGATGACGGTTAAAAATTATAAATAAATACAACATACATATTTACAAAATATATGCCTTGGACAAGATATTCAGTTTGTACTGTTTACCTTGAGTGTGTCAATTTAGCGTTAAAAATTGCGTTGTTAAATAAGACGATTATTTCACGAATTATGAATGATTCATGAAGATGTTATCATTTAAATGTAGAAAGTATTAATCAGGAAACTTGAATTGTATCTACCAATTAGTCATGTTGCAATATTAAAATATCTGTTTACGTTTCCATCACTTATAAACAGTTGCTTTCTGTTATAACTAATTAACTATTTAGATGGTAAAAAATAATACGCTTTTATTATAGACATTATGTATGCATCAAAGCAACTATAGTCGATTAACGAAATTAAAATAAATAATTTTTTGGTTGTGTACCTGCCTGCTTTCCTTTTTTCGTTTTGAATATAAACATGAAACGATAATAGGTAAATTATTAAAAATAAGTTGATTGTTTCGATAATTTCTATTAAACAGAAAATATAAAAATTAAGTACCTGAATATTTATTTTAGTTAAATATTTTCAGTATAAATTCAGTAATGTTTTACATCGTTTCCAGTTATTACCGATAAAATTCTGAACAAACAGAATTTTCTGTTAATTAAATAAACTTTAGCATCGCGCAGCACGACTAAATTGAAGTTATTAACATTCAACAACTCGTATTACCTAATAAAAACTTGATGTAAAATTAACTTCTCCATTGTTAAGGTATCGGTAGAAAATCACGTTTCTGTGTACAGTAATGCTTCGATGAACAGCCTTTAATATTATCTCTATTATTTCCTGTTTTACCGGATGTGATATACATATATATTTATAAGTTCGACTTTTATTATTCTTGTTGATGTGAAATAATGTCAATTTGGTTTATTCTTATTAAAGAGCTTAATTAAAAAAGCAAAATTTTGCATTATAATTTTTTTTATAGATATTAACTCGACAAATAACGTAATATTAGTTGAAATTTTAAACGACTTAGGATATTACAAAATTATTTAAGTAGGTACCTACCTAATTAATTTTTGGTTAGTAAACAACGTACTTATCAAACGCATTTAAGGTCGTTTCAATTAACGTATATCTAAACTGATTATTGTAAGTATGTGAATTCTAATAAAACAAGCACATTTTCTTATCAACTTTGTTGTTGCAATAACAGCTAATAATTGTCGAAACGGTAGATATTTAACGTATTATTCACGATCACCTTTGTAAATATTTTGTTGCCCATAATTTATAAAAGTAGGTGAAGTAGTTTTTATTTGATTCATTTAAAAATTGTTATTTATGTAGGTAATTGTTTAACATGCTTTAACCGGCGTTCCTGAAAAGTTCGTCATTTTTAGAAATAAGTCCTCAAAATTATTTGTTTTAAACAATAAATAAACCAATTCAAAAAAAATAATTAAGTATTCGTAAATTCCTATCAACATTTTTGATTTTAATGGTAGAACGTATGCACAAACCGATTCAGAAACTCTCAGTATAATAGGTGTTATAATAAGGTTTTGGTAGATAGTCGTTAAATAAAATGTATTTTTAGAAAGGTCACAAATGTCAACTGATCATGTGTAAAGAATGCTATGGACAATAAATAAATGAATGAATACTTTTGAGATATTAATTAATTCTTAGGATGATGAATATAATTTTTGAACGGTGTTTATTATATACAGGGTGGCACAAACAAAAATTCATACGGCAAAAATTCAAAGGGCGATTTCTTGAGTTATTTTATGAATAATGATATCTCTGATGATTTTTCGAAAATCGTTTCGTTTCTTTTTAAAGAAATCTTGAAAGAAATTATCTTGACAACGGTGCAGTTTATTAAATCTCTTACTTAAACTCAAATACATATGTAGGTAGGTTAAATCTTTATAACCCTGTATCTTCGAAACGAAACGATTTTCGAAAAATCATCAGAGGTATAATCATTCATAAAATAACCCAAGAAATCGCCCCTTGAATTTTTGCCGTATGTTTAATAAACGCCCTGTAGATATATATCTATACAATTCTTTATTTTTTTTTAATCTGCAAGGCAATGTGCTATTAAAATATCGTTAGATTACAAACATTCTTCTCTAAAAATGTAATAACTAAGACCATCAAAGGAGTGTTATCTGTGTGTTTTAACAGTAAAATGTATTGTAAATAGTATTCCTAGTTAACCGTTTAATAGAATAAAACCAGTTACAAAATACGATAAGAAAAAATAGGTTCCGATCATCACACAGCGTGATATTTTCTAGCATTATACGAACTCATTACAATATTTATTTTATTCTATAGTCACAGCATTGAAAATATAGTTTTAAAACAATTACCTATATAATAAAGAGAATTTAACTACACCTCCAATTGAATACTGATATTTCAATCTAACTTAATCGTTTTTAATGAAGTTTTAAATGTAGATAGGTACCTATTATAATGCTAAATAGTTAGATTTGAATTAGAAAGTGGGCTGATATGCAAATAAGTAGGCAGGTACTTTAAGATAATTATTAACAAACAGTATTTAGGTTGTTTAAAGAAAAATAAACTTTACACTTTTATTAAAACGATCGTCGCTATTTCAATCTTTTTTACGCATATTGAAATAAATTACTTAAGTTTTTTTGTGAATCTTTGTAACGTTAATTTCTAAACTTTAATTAATAAAGTTGTTAGTTGTTTATCGAATAAAAATTTATAATAAAGTTAAAATTTTTCTGAAACTTATTTATCGTCTACCAAATAAGAATCTTTTGATTTAAATAATGAAATAAATATACCGCTTCTAAAGGTTTTCTCAAATAACGCTTAAAAATTTCAACAAATTACTACTATCTCATTAATTGAAGATGTCGTTTATGGTAACGTAAAGTAATGATGTACGTTATGCAATTATTGTATTTATACAATAAAGTAAAAAAGAAAGTTGTTTTAGCTTGTATTTCCTTAGTTAACGTATTTAAGATTCGTGTAGAAATGACACCGAAATTTATTATAATATCGATTATTAGTTTTAGATATCTTCACACAAATTTGGAAAAAAATGAAAATCGTATACATAATATTCGTTGCGATATAACTTGAATAAAGTTAATTCTACAGGACGATCCCAAAATGGCGCACAAACTCTACTGTTCGTTAATGGTAGGCCCAAGAAAAATAATTAAAAAATCTTGTCCGATAAATTTATTACCATTCAATTGTTTGCGAATACATAATTACAAAAATACAGGAGATGAAATTTTCTTATTATTTTTCCTAAGCTCCGTTGACATTTTACCACAACGCACTGTATAATTGGTGCGCCATTTTCGAAACGTCCTGTACCTATATATTAAATTCTTTTTTAAGTAGTTGTTAATGTAAAATTTAATAAACTGTAAATTAAGAGAGTTTCTTGAAAATAAAAATACAGTTTAATTATAAAATGGGCATCTTGATTTATTGCTAATATTAAATGAATTTTCCGCCAAGAAATATACTCTCCAAGGTATTAGATTACAACTTTTTAATTGTATTTTAAAAATCTTAAAAAGTGAAAATTAACTTATTCAAACTTACACTGTCCTGAAAGTTTCAGTAGCCTAAAGCATGTTTACTTCCCTTTCCGTCTGTTCTCCCTTCCATGCAGCTGTTACCATTCAACCATATACAAAAGAACGTATGTATGTATGTATGCATAGATATAGGTACACATTATTTTGTTAACGTTATTAGAGGGATATTATATCTACATTTAATTTCGAATTAACAGGTGTAGAAGGTTGAAAATTTCATGGCGATAAAATAATATTTAGAAATTGATAGTTTGGAATATATAGGTATATATATGTAGGTAGATAGTTGATAATTGTTAAAAATATTTATATTGTGAGATAAAGCTATTAAACACAATTGCAGAAAACAAAACGTTAAATAGTAGTAAAACGTTAAACTAAATATATTAAATAAGTGACTTGTTGAGCGCATGCTTAATTACATTCAACTAATTATTGAACTATCGACGCGATTCCGATCAGATGCTATTTAATCATCTTATGATGGTAAAACAAATAAACAGGTAGAACTTTAGTGTTAGGTACTGCTGTAAATCTGTCGCTATTTTCAACAATTAACCATCGCGTGTTTTGTTAGAGTAATGTGGCCTAATATCGGACACCAGTGTTTTATCGAAACCTGTACTACAAGAGCTTAATTCAAGTTAGATCTAAATCGTAATTACAGTACAACTTTTTAATGCACCTATGAACTCATATAAGGCAGTAGAATAAGTTAACAGAAATTTCAACAATTCGAACTTTTCTAGATGTGATATTTGTGCTGGTGTAATTAATTTCAGGTAAGTGATTTAATTTGACTGTAATAGTTTAAAAGATTCCTTGCAATGTCTAGTTACAATTAGTGCAATTACATGTCGGTGGTCGTTAACTTTTTTCTTTTTTTTATCAACTTAACCAAAAAAGCGAAATATTTCCTAACATCGGATATCCGATATTAAGTATATTATAAAAAAATTGGTTTTTGAATTACAGAACGGAAACGTAATGTCAGGAACCAAACCAAAACGAAAAAGTGGGATTACAACGTAATATTTCAAGCGGTGTACGCAGTTAGAAATCAAGTTTGACAGAACAAGAAAGAAAAAAATGCTCAAAATTTTGTTTCTAAGTTGAAAGTGGGCAAAACAAATGTTGCACGTCAAGATAGATCAGCGAAGAAGAGAAGGAACTTCCTAAAAAATAATAATAAAGTTCAGCAAAAAATGTAAAAAGCAACATTCTAGTGACTCATTGGAAGACGATGAGGTTCTAGTTCTCGACGACGATTCTGATATGGACTGTGACATTGGAGAAGAAGACGCGGAGTGTATATATTTTGCTGTGGATTGTTTCCTGAAGACATTGGATCAAGTGTGCAAAATGTTTTAAGTGGATTTACTCCGAGTGTATTAATGTAGACAAAAAAAATTGTTAAATTTGTGACATCTGCCCGAAAGGTGGTAAAAAATTGGATCAAAAAATGTATTTCTAATATCAGATAGGGTGTCCGGTATTAAAATACTTTTTTTATATGTCAAAAATGGCAGTTATTTTTAGAATTCGTGTTTTTTGTTACTAAATGTTAGAATATGTCGTTAATAATTTTATAAACTCTGTATTTTGTTCTTATTCAAAAACTTAAAGATTACTGCTAGAAAACATAAGATTTGGATGTTTGAAAAAAAAACATTCGATATTAGGACACTTAACTCTACTATTATTATTCATTAATTTAAAAAAATAATGTTTAAAAGTTAAGTTTGATAACTGAAAGAGTAATATTTCTAATATTAGCTAAAGCAAGTTTCGACTATTATCTTTTAACGATGATCGACGATTTAAGGGTTAGATTTTAAAATAAAAATTATACCTACCTATTGTAGATGCAGTGCCGGTGCGAATACAACAATCTTGTATTTTATTTTTAATTTTCAACAAGTAAAATACAATGTAGTTGGGCTACTAATGTCAAAATGAAGCAACTTAATTGAAAAGCACGAAATGTAAAGATAATAACGCTTCGCGGAACAACTAAATGATATGTTTGTACATATTTATATTTTCCTAAATTTACTACAAATTGTATTTATAATTAAATTTGCATGCTAAAAAACGAAAAATACAATTACGTAGGCGCTTTTGGCCTTAATGCAGCATTTAAGCGTGATGGCATATAAATTTTGTAGAATATTTACATCTATATAATTGTATTATGTATTTAATGTATTTAATAACCATAGACGGCAATAATTTAATTTATGCACCTATTCACAAATAATAGGCAGGTTAAATAGCTACTCCAACAAAATTTAGTTACAATTTGATTTGAATTGAAGTGAAACAATGATTGTAACATTACTTTCAATTTATTATTAGGGCTTTATTGGCGTTCTTTAGAAAGCCACTAATAATGATCGATACACTTCGCGTGAAACTTTGCCTCGTAAGTGTCTGATCCGCAGTAAAAGTACCTAATATTAAAAAATATATACCTGCATATTTGTTTTGTATATTTAAATAATAATTTCAATGCGTTTATTGCTGAGAATTGCGTGCAATTCATAAACATCGCCGCCTTTTTCAAATACTTTTCAGAGCGACATCCTAAAATATACGATATTTCAACCTATAAATTCAAACGAATTTAAATTTAGATGGGATTTAAAACGAATTGAATTTTAGGTCTGCTACACGTTATGCATAATACCAGCAAAATGTAGATTTATAAACAGGCCCAAACGAGATGTAGTTAACAGTATAACTTGAATATTAGTATGTTCATGTAGGTACTAAAATATTTTAAACTTCAAAATATTTAAGTATACGTGCGAAGAAAAGTAATTCATACATAATAAGTAGCTCAACAATATTCGATATACCTAACGGAACGAGCATTAGATATACCTACATCACAAAACCAAAAGGCCTTTTGATCTCGACGTAAGTCTTCTATTAACTTCAGTTCTATCTGCTTTGGAGTTGACATAATTCAAAGGGAAGGAAAATTTGAAATGTAAACCTATTACATTTCAGATTAAACATGAAAACTACATTTATATCAAATAATTTAATAATAAACTTGCATCGAGGTACGTTTCCAACGCATTAATTGATTCTCGAAATGAAATATTGCATTTTAATTTAAATTGGTTTTCACAAAGAGAACCGGTAATCAATTTTACTTCGTAGCTGTTAACAATATAGCTAACAATAAGTATTTAGAATGTAAAATTGTAATTATACTAGCGTGTTTCACAAAAGGAATTTAAATAGCTAATACATTTCAAATTGTAAATTTCAACAAATATTTACATCCTGTCTCCTATAAAAGATAAATCTAACCTTTAGAAAAACGGCCTTTGTTCATTCGACGCTCGACATACATTTTTAGAAAACTATTATACATATTTTAAGTGAGAAACAATTTCAAAATATCTCTCTTGCATCATAAACAACATAAAGTTTTACGGTCATTCTATGCGTTAAAGATGGAATGGTAATTAAAAATACACGTTGAAAATCAATACCTAGCTAATCAAAATAATTTGAATTACTTATCTAGATATGTATATTGCGCAGGCAAACAGTTATTTCAGGAAAATAGCTTTTGACTAGGTAAATACTATATGCCTGGGCAAATAGCCGCTTTCTAATATTCATTTATATATTTAAAAGCTATTTTCCTATAGGTAAATAGTATTTGACGGAACCGTTGTTTGATAAATAGCGTTTTGGTAATATTTATAATTTAAAAAAAGTATAGTTTAGAGTAGATTAAAGTAGAGTAGGAAGTAGATTATGTTGCAATATGGATTTTAAATGTAGATGAAGTGAGCTCAATTTTAGAATCGATGAATTTTCCTTTCGACGAACTATTTATTATGGGTCGGTGAACGGATTCCAAGATCCAAATTTACAATACATGCTTATAGTATTTGTATTTGTCTAAAAAAAATTCAGACAAATACTAAATAGTATTTGCCTAGTCAAAACCTATTTTCCTGAAATAACTATTTGCCTGCGACATAAGTATATAAAATTAAACAAAATAATTTTACACAAAAAATACAGATAAATAGCATAAGAAAATACGACTCCTACCTGAAAAAGCTGCGCATAACGTACATTTAAAATTGAAAATAAATAACTTAATTTTTGCTCATTGTATATAAAACTTTATCGGTATTTCTCTTTAGTTAAATAAGTACTTGTTTAGATATTTTTATTGTGAAGATTTTATAATAAATAAGGCAGTACTATTTCAATACGTTGTAAATTATTGTAATCCCGAATAATAATTAGTAAAATTAATATGTAAGTATCTAGTAGATGTATATTTATTTATACGGGATGTTAAATATTAGGTAATTAAAATTTATAAGTAGGTTAATTAATAAGACACTCTGTAATTTCATTTAATTTATATCGCAATTACTTATTTAACAACGTCGTGAATAATAAAGAATTTTAGTTATAAGTATGTAAATATACGTATATCCACTAATCCGACGTGTCTGATCTAATGATAAACAATGTAGATACATCTGCATTCTCACAAACAAACTTGGAATTATATCATTACGTTTTAAATATTTTCTTAATAACTTGCAACTCGGAAAAAAATAATAAGAAACCAATTAACATAGCCAATAATAATCTAGTAAATCGATCCAGTGAACTCTCTACACACAGTAAAAACAAGTTGTATTAACATATTTATGATATTATGCAGATACCTCAAACGTGTGAAAATGCTATTAAGATCGTATTGTGTAAATTCAGGTAGATATAAAATTTGTAAAAAGAAACCTAGCTGTATTCTACTTTTCTATATCTACTTTTGTTCAGAAGTTCATTTTAAACTTTTGAACTGCTGCTCTAAACTTCACATTTTTATTTACAAATATTTTAATAACAATATCATTTATTTATATTTTAAATGAAAATAGGTATTGGAAGTTGTTGTGAGCGCCAATATTTCCGATTCTAATTGAATTTCTGGAAAAAGTGGCGCACAATGGGGAATGTTTGAAATGAACACAATACAGTAAAACTTTTACAAAACGACCACCTGTAAATCGTTTAGAATATGGCCTCTATTGTAGGAGTGGTCGTTTTAGAAAGTTGCTTTTTAAGTTTAAAATAAAATGTAGGAAGGTACAAAACAAAATAACTTCGAATAGGCAATGTGTCCGCGGATAACTGAAGCTATGTCAGGGTTCGGTCTTCAATAAACCGATGAAATTCCCCGACTTTTCAGGTTTTCTCAGACTCTCGACATCCATTTTTCCCTAACTATACTAAACACACAAAAAACATTTTTTTTAAAGAAGAATTAAAAATGCGCGCATTATATTGGTAGTTATGTACGTAATCTGTTTTATATCGAAAAAAAATAGGTCGGCTTTTTTATTTAATTCATTATTTAACAATGAGATAAATAAAACAACGAAAATACTCAAAACTCTGTGTAACATACCATAATATGTTAAAATAAATTTTAAATAAGTGTTGAACAATGACAAATAAAATTCTATCTGTATCAAATGTTATTAAAAAAAAAATTGAAAATTCGGCGATCAAAAACAAAATTGAAATAAACTTTCGATAAACGAATTTGGCGACAATGTTACAACTTATGTCGTTTTAATACTTTTATCTAGAAACGCGTTTTAATTGCCGATTTTTATTTTGATAAAAATTAATGTTTTTTTTATTATTATTACAAACCCCATTTTCCAGATTTAGCAGGATCAATATCCTGACTTTTATCAATATTTTAAAATCCCCGACTTTTCCAGGATTTCTCTGTTTTACAGTCGAGTCCGAACCCTGTAACTGATCAAAAATATTTGAATTATGCACTCGTCGATTGGAAGAGTTTTACTGTACCCAGTGTGGCCCTATAAAATTCAGTTCTTGATCGTATCAAGAGCACCGTTTCTATTGTAAAAGATTGGCTACCGCCATTTTAAATTCATTTTCAAATCCTTACTTCTTTCAACATTTATCTCAATGTTCTTTAACCACGATTGTATCTTGCATATCTACCTAATACTGATTCTTAATTTGTATTCGTCTATTGTCCTTCAATTTTCGTTTTGATCAATATTGAGAATTATTGAGAAACCAGTTCGATATAACATTCAATAAAGTACGAGGAAGCTGCTAATCCGTTTTTGACTACCGAAAAGGTGGTAGATATCCGAAAAATTTTATAAATAATAAATTTCTTTTGTCTACTGCAATGTAACCGCCTGAACCAAATCCCAAATATTTAACCAAAAGCGCCTACGCACTGTTAATAAATTTTATAGTCCGATCCGACTTAGCGGAGTTTTTAAAGACGAGACTACAAGTATTGTAGGTATAACCATAAAGTAATTTAGGAAAATATCGTCGATGCAGATTATAAAAAATTGTTTGCAGATCAGTTCCGAAAAGGCTTTGATGGGAAGCAATTGCACCCTTCGATTTGCACGGTTTCCCCGAATCGCTTCGGTCGCAAAACATCTGAAGGTTAGTTTATTAATTCCATGACTAACTTTTGTAATCATAAAATGCACGATCGATTAAATTGATAAGACAAAATTTCAGACTTAAGAAAATATTCTGAAAATACTGATAACGGCCAATTTCTTTCAAGTCAATTATAGCTGTATAACCGTTTATGTTAAAAAACAAAAAAAATACAGATCGGCGCTTATGGATACGTTTATGTAGAAACGAATAAATTTGCCTATCAAAAAAGTGTGAATAAGTTGATTTTCGAGATACGTACATATATCAAAATTTGGACTTTTTAATATGCCGACCTTATTAAAATTAGTTATTAGTTTATTTATTTCTAAATTTATCGATATAAAGTTTGATATAAGTACCTATAAGTTATTCACGATAGGTTCAAATCTACATCATCAATAAAATATCGTATTTTTACAGTAGTAATAGAATGTAGTTTTTCTTTGTCATGTCAGATGTGTGCAGGTAAATCATCCGTAAATCAACGCCACTTTCAAAAACTTTAAACTGAATATTACAAATATATAATTTAGTAATTTTTTAGTAAATTTAACTTTAGTAACGTAGCGTAAATAACGTATACCTAACTTTCTGTTTTTATTAAAAATACAAAAAATAAATAAATTTTATTTCCGATAAAACATCATCATAAATCCCAATCAAATTATGATGCACATATCAAAGTATTTATAAATAAACTGGTTCAATCGTCATTTTATTTTAATTGATGTGAAGATTTACCATCGAATAAACGTGAAACCTCCATAATAAACGCGCCTTTTACATCTCCAAACATCTAAAAATACTCTAGTTTATTATCATCGCAAATTATAAGTTAATTCAATGCAGGTGATTTTCGTTTATCTGCAATTCATAAATTTTCATCTATATTAACTTCAGTAATAATAATGCAAAAAACGTATTAGTAGGAATTTAATTTAATCGAAAAAAAGACCTCTATCAAAGTCATTAATTATGTCGAGTTTTATGTTCGTTACATTCTAGTAATAATAAAATATAAACGTCAAGTAGTTATGTTTATAATACGAAACAACAGTAAAATATAACATTGTTTTCAAACTTATTATCCGCGTTAAATTTTAAAATTAAAAACCTAGCCATTTCAGTTTTAAAAGCTCATTACAAATGCATAAAAAATTAAAAAGCGTAAGTAATACGGAACTTCATAATTGAAAGGTACTTATAATTCTCAAAACATTAACAAATACGCACACCACGACGATTTGATTAAAAATATGAACTCTATAGTCGATTGTAATTTAATTTCGCTTAGAAAAATCTTTAATATGTACAGTCAAGTTCGTGTGTTTTGTCCCTCGAGATGTGATTGCAGGCCGACGAGCGACAAGAGAAGATCAAGAGGGATGAAGAGTAGCAGTTAAATAGCAGATAGATACTAATACGGGCGACGGGACAAAACATATGAACTTAACTGTACCTACCTAATATAAACCGTTGACAGCTTAATTAAATCATTTTGACGATGTTAATTCGAAAGAAACATTGTTTATTTCAATGTTAAGATGTACGACAAGAAAACCTAAATATTTCAACATTTGTCTACATTAACTATACGAGATCAATGAACCAATACGCATACATAATCAAATTCCAGTGCGCTGGTTAGTTATTAAATTCGTACTTTCATGACAACTGAACGTTGTAATAACTTTAATTTGTTAATTGCTGATTAAACGACATGTTGTATTAACAAAATATGAATTTCAAATAAAGATAACGGAAGAGTTAAAGGGGGAAATTAACGATGCACCAGGTAGGCACTACTAATTCTTTTATAACGAATTTGATGATTTGATGTTTGTAAGTTTACGATGGAAAGTCAAGGTTATAATACTAGGAATTTAACATACAACACACCTACTGCCTACACAAAAATTATGTTAGTTTATGAAAAAAGATTTATTTTAAATGAATGTGGGATTTTCAAAACGTATACATAGTAAAAAAAGGCCTCTTAAAATGTGTTCTTTTTAATCATTTTTCGCTGTAGTACTAAAACGCGAGGAAACGACGGTTATTATATTATTCATTATATATAGGTAATTATAAATATAATTTTAACGTGTAGTAACAATTATTGTTGTTGCATCAACTTTCTTCTTGCCATTTAATTATAAATAGTTCAAATTATGGAGATAAATGATTTTCTAAAGTTAATGTAGGTAACTGCTCTTATCAACGAATGAATTAGAATTTATAAATTGTTCTTAATAACTTTAAACAAGTTAACCTTAACCCATAAAATCAATATCAACCAATTTAAAGTTAGAATACTTTTATTATAGTAAATTATGTATTTATTTTGAAAAATAAATTATTTTTAATAAAATAAGTAAAACTTATTGATATAAAATAATGCCTAATGTGAGTTTTAAGGATAATAGTGTTGAATATTCCGAAGGTTGTTGTCCCTTAGACTTTTACTATTTTTAAAAACATTATTCTAACGAACTAAAAATAACAGAAATATATAAATGTGGAATGAATGAAATAATTTCTATAAATTACTGTTAGTGTCATTACTGAATAATATAGGACAATATAGCACTTAAATTGGCCTATTTTCATTAGAAACTCCTTCGTAATTTCAGTGAAGCTATTGATTTAATTTATAATGAGCATAATAAGCTCATCTTTCTGTTGCTACGCTTCAGTAAACACGAATCACTCAAGATAGTCGATTAAAACCGAATATTAACATTAAATTGATTAATGTTTTATTATGTAGGTACTACAAAATAGGTGTCGTTTTTTCAACATTGTTTAAAATATACAAAAAACCTACCAATAAGTATCTTCAGATCCACGAGAAGTTAAAAATAGACGTTCTATTTATCGTAAATAAAAGTAACACAAAAGTGCAATTTTTAAAATAAAGTTTTTCTCGATCCAGTTGAACACAAATTTGTACTAAAATAACATCGGAAACGCTATTTGTATTTTGTTTCGAATAATATTATTTAAGACGTTATTGCGCTTGAAGAACTTGAAATTGTATCAAATTTGCTAAATTAATATTTCCATAAATAAACCAAAAAAAAAAACTGATTTTGAAGAAACAAGTTTAAGAAGCTCGAAATAACTTTATACTATCTATATATCACTTAATAGACTTTCAGTTAAGTTTCCGAGTATAAAACAGCAATAAATAACATCTCCGTAAAATAAATCCAAAACTTAATCTTACCAATCTCGAACATCCAAATATGCCATTAGGTTTAATTAAATGTATAATGTAGTTCCATTATTGTTAAGACATCGTTTCATCTATAACTTACCTGAAAAAAAAACAATACCAATTAGTAATTAGTAACAAGTAAATATAGATAATTCCTATTTTTAAAAAGCTATTAATACTATCATAACAATGACGACTTAGTAAATTAAACAATTTTTTTTACATATCCATTGTGTAGATAAATATTTTACCTTTAAACAATAACGAATAAAAGTGAAATATTTTTAAATAATTAAATTGTATACATCAACTTTTTAAATAAATACATAATTATAGGTAACATAATTAATAATTTATTTCCTGAAACCTTTAAAAACGTAAATCAATATTTTAGTTTGGAAACTTTCTTATTCAATATGAAACTTGTCAGTTTTATTTTTCACGCAAATTATGTTTCAATACGTCATATTAGTAAGATGCCATCAGCAACAGTTTGCTTATTTATACACAGCTGTCAAAAAAGACATCAATACGTTTGAAATTTCAAACCTGTTAGTTTCGAGAAAGCGCGGAAGCCATCTCCCTATAAAAACAACAAAACGGATTTATATACATTAAAAATTTTGTAGTTTAACAACTTTAAAACAACTAAAAATGGAAAAGACCGTGAAGCTGCAAAAGCTTTTTCGAATATTATCAAATTACAATGTTTAAAGTTTGATTATGGACGTTAAAACGTTTAATTAACTTATAAAACAAATTTGATTTCTGAAGGAAAATTGAATAACTTGAACTGGAAGTTATTACAGCAAAATCTCGATATACTGGACCATAAATTCGGACGAGAGAGTGTCCGTTAAAGCCGATAGTCCGTTATTTACAATAAAATTAATTTTCCGAAAATTTGTGTATTCGCCGTAGTTTTGAGACTGCAATAAATCAGCACGTGATCTAAATCGAAATAAATAAACAAACTTTTCTTGGGACATAATGACCTAGAGAGCTAGGCACTCGATTAGCATTCCAGTGCACTCGCAGCTGCGAGTTTATGTGCATGTTTAACATGTATTCATATTTATGAATGTAAAAATATGAATGGGAAAAGCAACGGTTAGGTATGCTACCATACCAGCACCGGTGTTAAAACACCTAAAAAAAACAAGTGCTGGACTCGATTAGTACCGTGGAAACGTATAAAAATCTTTAACAGACCTTTAAAAATAACATATTTGTTTTAGAATAGACTCCTTTGTCCGTTAAATCGAGGATTTACTGCACTTCAGTGTAACTAACAATAAATTCTAAGCTAGTAGCTATTGTAGTAGTACACTGATGATGAGGGGGGGGGGCGTTTTGGGAGTTATAACCCCATCCAAAGCCTTGACGTCTTGACATTAGACCGCGTTAATATCAGGTACCTAAGCTAAATAAATAAAATAAACGTTTGTTTTTTTTATATAAAACCTTCATCCCCCGAAACTCTTCTCTAATCCCCGCTCCCGCCCCCAGAGCCAATTTCTGGGAGCACCAGTGGATAACGAATAGCGTAATTAAAATTAACGAAATTTAAGTTCAAAAATATTAAGAGAAGATAAAAATCTCTTATGTTTCATCCAAAAATTGGAACTTATGTACATTTCAAAATACCAGCTATGAATTTTAAGACGTCTTAAGAGAACTCACTCGCTTTAAGGTTCAAATTCGCTTGTTTTACGGAACTTTCGCTAAAAATTACAACCAAAATAATAATTTTGAAAATTTTATCGTTGCACTATTATATTATTTTAAGTTATAGAATTTGACGCATGAAAAAATGTTTATTTTCTTGTAATTCTTCAATACAATTTTCACTATATTCCAAATAAAAAGAATTTTTAAACCCGAAATTTAAACAAAAATAAATATTTTTTTCTACAAAATCGATGCATACCTCAAATTTTATAACTTAATATAATTGGCCGTAATCTTTAGAGAAAGTTCCGTAAAACAAGCAAATTTGAACCTTAAAGCGAGCTCTCCTAAGAGGCCTTAAGAGCTGAAAATTAGCGTACACATTATGTCACAAACATGTGTTTGAAATTTATATGTATAAGTAAGAAAATGGGGAAATATTTAAATTATTCTGTCTGTGCATCTTACAACGTGGCCGTGTAACTTGCACCGGAACTAACTATGATCTATACGAAAGTTCACCTACCAACAACATTGATGTGTGTCATCATCATTTGTCAAACTGTTTGTGAACGGGATTTGTTAAAAATAAAAGTACGTTCTTTACATTTATAGAACTTACAATATACAATAGATTTAAAAATAGTTTAAACATATTGAAAACAAAATGCTCGACAATTTTTTTGCAAAGTATCTCAAATAAATAAGTGCCGCTTTTAAATATTTTTGCAATACAATATTATATTATTTACGGTAAAACTTAACGTAATACGCTTATATCTAGACATAATATTTTAATAACGTTTTAATTTTATTGCACGACTCTATTTCGAGATTTTATCAAAAAAACTTTTATTAGGTATATTAAATTTTTAAGTATTTTAGATTACGAAGTTCGATAAGAACCCATTAATGATCAGTCTTGTTTATATCATAAAGGTTTTGCTAACTCACAATACTTAAAATAAACATCAGATGCATCTTTGACTTCGTAAATGATCGCTTTATCTTTTCTTCGAAGGTTTCTTTTTAGTTTCGGATTACCGATAGGAACTGTTTACGGTTCTGATTTCTCAAAATTCCAAGAATATAACTATCTTGCAAATTACATTTCCTACGGTAAACAATCACCTATAACTAACTCAATTGTAGTCAACGATTAAGTCGTTTAAACGAATCTTCAAAATTCCAGACGTCGTGAAAAAGTAGGTACGATTGAAGAAAAGTAAAAAACGAAAATAGAATATGCATTTCAAAATTTATCAGAACTATAACATGGCAAAATTTACTAGATTCGAACACGAACGAGTTAAAAATTATAATTTAAAGCCTAACAAAGATATAAAAATATTTGTGTTAGTTCGCACGTAGATGTATTTGAATGAACTATGAAAATTATTGTTCAATAGTTTATTCAATAAATAGAAATTGGTGAAATAGAGTCGATTGAAATATTTAGAATTTTTTACGGCACAGATGGTGAAGGTTAAAATATGCAACGCAGTTTGAGTGTTGTTTTAAATTGAGACATTACGAGGCACGACTGGGGAAAAATTTAAGATGAATCTTGAAAGATATTAGATTTGAAGAAACGCTCGATGTTATGGGGTTAGATTTCTCTGAATAACTTAATTTTCAACAAAATGGAGCCACAGCACGCACTAATGGATGCACGAAAACCAGTTTCCCCATATAGAGAACACGGTACTAATTGCGGTGGAGTCTCGATATAGCGAACCCATTGTATAATGAACTATCTATTGCAGTGAACACAAAAATAAATACATTGAACTCCATATAGTAAACAAATTGAACCTCATGAACATAAAAATAAGATGAAAATGAAAACACGAACATGAAAATAAAACGCGGATGAAATGAAGTTTTCTAATATAATCGTTCTTCAGGAACTAAACAAGAACGAAACTAATTCAAAAGTGTAAGATTACTAAGGGAAAGTTGCAATTTTTATTCATATTAATTCCTAGATAAACCAATACATATTCTATAAATCTAAAAAACATGTTAGAAATTCCTCGTAGATTTTGAGAAAATAGGTGAAAACTGATCTTTGTTATCGTACAAGACCAACACATTTTCATTACAGGATATCAAATAATTATAAAAAATACATCATTTACAACAACGTAACCAACGATAAAAAAAACGTTTTATAAGTACAATAATAATTTTCTAGTGGGATACCCTTCTGTTAATAAAACAAATTAAATTAGTTTTGTTTTAAATACCTTCTATGTATTATCTCTAGAATTTTATATTTCTATTAGTATCTATTTAGTATAAGTAGTCGGTTATGCGAAGAAAAATTAATTAAAAAGTTAAAATATATGGTCCACTTCAACGTAACCCAGTACTAAATTATAATCCTTAAGTTTTAAAATATTAATGTATCTATGGTTTTCTTTTTTAAATCAATTAAGTATGATTATTTAAAGTCCTTAATGAAAACTGAAGAACCAAGCATTCTTGGAGAGTAATCTGGAATTCTTGGCACACACTTTACTGTAATTACTGACTGCTTCCTCGAATTTTATAATTTAGCTACACTCCATTCAAAATAAAACTTCCAAACTTCGCTACTTATAAGTTTTATCAATAGAATAATTCTTTATGATGCTAGTAACATTATATTTTATAATGGATATTTATAACTAGCATGGGCGGTAATATCTACTAGATTGTATTAAAGAAATTCGCAAGTTAAATAGAAATCTATTTTTGAATCCAGGCAATTGAGTTTTAATTTAGGTAAGTATTTGTTTGAATAATTCAATTAAGAGGTTTGGGTTAATTAAAAAAAAAACAATAACGTATCACTATACGTGCAAACGGATATTGAAATCTATAGTTGAGCCATTTCGAATAAGTAATTATAATTAATCGTTATTACTGTTATAACTAGCAAATCTTCCGGTTAATTACAAGCATGGACGTTATATGCATAAATCAGTTTCCAATTTGACGTTAGGTACAATAAATAATGTAGATAACAATTCCTATCTATTATTAAAAAAAATTAATTGTTATACGTAAATATTAGACGTAAAAGTGTAGGCGAATGATTTTTAAATCATCGGCAGACATTTACTAATTTATTGAAAGTATAAAATTATTACATAATCTAAATTAATACAGTTATCTTCTACTAACAAGTATTTTACCTATTATTTCTCGTTTAAATAGAATAAAGCAAAAAAATCGAGGACTTATTTTAAAACATTAATGTATAAAAGTTAAATTTTAAAATAAAATAAAAACGTCAGTCTCCGTTCGGTTCGATGTCGGCGTTTCATTATCATCTCGAAAAAATATATTACGTTACCATGTTTTATTAAGAAGTACCTAGGTAAACGTTTTACAGAATCGCGTGACCAAGACTTGACAATAGAATAGTAATGTAATCGTAAATCAAGTTATTATGGTTTAAGTTTCCGACGACAAATCAAAAAAACGTTGTTAACTTATGTTTTACATAAACACGTATTTTAAACATAAGGTAAGGCGGAGTCAAATAATATTAAAATATTAGGGTGGACAATTTTTATATTTCTTGCAGTGTGATATTATGTTGTAGTCAAAAATATCAAGATGTTACCTTAAACTGAAATCGTTCATTCGACCGTTAAAACATAATACATAAGTAAGTAAATACTGATGATGTACAATAAAAATTTGTTTGACAATGAGACCATAAGGTCGTGTACGGATTACAATATTAATTCACAGAAGTTCTACTTCGAGGTTAAGAAATGGGAAAGTTTCTTATGTTGGATACTGACGTGGGAATGCCCTTTCTAACGTCGACATATGGTATTTTTATAGAAATAAAACCAAAATAGTATAAAGAGAAACAAACTGACATGGGAGTATGGGCCAGTTGCACAACAGCCGATCATCGCTGAACCTCAGTCAATCACCATATAAACAATTGTTTAGACAATCATTTCTACAGTGATTGGCCGAAGATTAGTGGTGATCGGTTGTTGTACAACTGGCCCTATGTGTAATATAAAATAGAATTAGTTACTAACAATAAGCAATTGTGTGTAAATATTATTCCTGTTAGATAATAAAATAGATACGACACAAATGAATTTATATTAATGTATTAAACGACTATTCGTTGGTGCAAATGGACACTTATTTTAATTAATTATTTTATTTCACAGATAAGTGAATGAAGTACCTACGGGTGCTTCGCCCCTTTTAGCTCCCCCGCACTCTGGACCATCCAAAACTACGACATCATCCAGATCTTTCCAACCACCACAGTCCAACATGTGGCTCGCACTCACTCCCTTCACATACATATATTGGACAGCCAAAAACGGGGACCCACCTGGTTCTCCTACCGGTAATACTAACAATTCGGTGGCCTGCTCCGTCACAATCTTAAAACCCCCATCAAAAGGGGCGAAGAACCTGGAGGTAGTTGATCCACATATCCAGGTAATAAAATAATTAATAATTATGGTGAATGAAAAGAGGTAAGACAAAAACTTCAAGGGCAACGTCACATGAAAACAACAAATTCGAGAATAATAAAAGTTTTGAAGAACTCCAGCCTTTGCCATCATCGCCTTGTTGCAACAAGAGAAGAAAGCTGAAGAAAACGAGGAAGAAAACCGAAGACAAAGACGAAAAGACTAAAACAAAAGAAAGAGAAAATAAAAGACAATATGCGAAAGAAGAACGATTTATGCGAGATGTACACAAAGAGTAACTGAGTAACAAGGAAATGTTAACTAAAAATATACAATGCTGGTTTTCAACTCTTAAAAAACGCCCCTATCGTGAGGCAAACGAACACGCGTCAATGACGCTTCAATGAAAGAACAATGTTCCCACTAACGATTCTAATATCGTTATTTATCGAAAAGTGTTTTTGGAAAAACCTTTTAGAGTATCCGTTCGTCCCCGCTCATATTTAAATATCGAAACGTACTGTTGTACCTAATCGTAAATTAAATTAAGAGTTCGGATTAAACATTCACGACGAGATTATCAGACTATCGGTTTTTATTTTCCGCAATGTTTCCTAAAGGCTAATAAAGTTTCACTTTTTTGGCAAATACGGCGAGTTATTATTGTCGCATATCACATAAGTGCCTATGCCCGATGTTTTGAAAACTATTTCTTCGCAGAATCGATAGCGTCATTATCGTATAATGTTAATGCATTTAAAATATAATGGTATTTCAGAAGAAATTAATAATAGTGAATCAAAGTTTATCTTTCAAAAGTCTTTTGTAATGTTATGGGAAAAATTAAAACCTCAGTTTTTAGTTAATCGTATAGATGCAAAAAATCATCGGTGAACCGTTTCTCCTTACTAGGTTAATTATAGTTTGTCGATACCTTCTAATTACAATATATTAATTATTTACATCATCGACTTTCAATAAAATTGTTATATAATCTAAAGGATTAAATCCAGTAGAACAATCAGGCCGATTATGTATCCAAAACGTTAAATATAAAACATATGCCTATGTTCATATTTTATATACGTTGTGTTTTTCAATTTAATTTTTTTAATTCAGCCTTTAACGCAATGTAACTGTTACAAACCGAACCGCCGATGTGTCAAGTAAGTAATATAAGCATAAGGCACAGATCGTGTCATATAGAAAAAGGAACGTCAATCTTATTCGCTAGTTCAAGAACACTCGTTTGATTGGATAGTAAACGGGACCTAAATCCGAACTAAATCGAGCGGCACATAATATCATTTAGTGACCGTCGAAAAGCATACTTTAATAATGTTAAGAGGGGGCTGGAAAAATCAGCTTCTACCATGTTTCCGCTAGTAACGCCTCAGTAGTATTTTTCTAATTATTTTAATTAATATCAAACGGTTTAATCGTAAGATGGCGCGATTTTGGCATCAGCTATTTAAATGTTAATTCCTGTTTTTTTGTACTAAATAGTTTCTACAGAGTGCGCTTTTTCATTGATGCATTGGCATCTAATTTAATTATGTTTACGTTGTAAACTTTGCTAGCGTTTATAATTATTTATTCTAGGATATAAAGTTACAGAATATAAAGAATGGGCGTTTTGATGAGAGACACAAAAATAATGAAATGCAAATTAACAAGCTTAAAAAAATTATTTAACTTGCAACCAGAAAAGTTACCAAGTTATGGGAGCGAAAAATTCAAAATATTTCTCTTCAAGAAAGTCACAATGATAATGATTATTGATTTTTAAAATTTATTTTTTGTGTAATATGTGAGAGAAGTGCCATTATTAATACAAAATAAAAATTGTAACAATAGAAAATCCAATATTACTGATATATACACTTGTGTAATTACTTAGAATAATAATTATTATAGTATGCCATTAATTGCATTAAAAGTTAAATAGTTACAGTTTCGTTCTCAAATACATGTAGCTATACGTTATTCACGATAGGTTCCAATGCACGCAGCCATGCACAAAAGTTACTAAATTGTATATTTGTAATATTCAGATTAAAGTTTTGAACATGCCACTCCGATTTCTACCGATGATTTACCTGCAAACATATGACATAGCAAAATAGACTAAAATCTATAACTACTGTAAAAATACGAGGTTTTATTGATGACGTGTTGGGACCTATCGCGAATAACGTATGTATACATATCTACTTATTTATGGGAAACGTCCGCCGCATTCTCAGCATTTCTCAGTAATTCACAGAAATCATAAAGGACAACACGTCGAAATGCAAAATAATTAGGCTTACTATCGAAAAAGAAACCGAATGAGATTCTATCTTTTATAGAATGAAAACTTGTAAATAAATAAAACTGTAGGTATGTAAGTATGGCCTATACCTAGGCCTAGGTACGGCCTAGGTATGGCCTAGATACTTATACACATACTTAATTTTAACTGTAATTTTGAAATTAGACCTTTTTATACAATATTATAAATCACGTACACATTTGTAGAAATGGTTGAAATTTCACTATTTAGAGTGTAAGAAAATACAGGAGTTCAATTTTGATTTTAGTTTATATGCATAAGAATTACGAGTTCATTTTCGGTATAGGTACGTTGACTATAAATATTTCACAACGAAATATGCCACCTATGCAGTTTGATGTTTGTTTATCAAACGGGAGATTAATGTCCACGAATCAGCCGGCAAATAAAAAAAATACCACTATAGTATTTTTACAGCACCATCTATTCAATAATAGTTGGACAATTTTGTTAGACAAATTCTTCGAAATCAAGTAGGTATCTGTAAGATAGCTTTATACTTGAAAATGACGATTTTTCGGAAAACGGTTTACGAATTCTAGCAACAATTACACCCTGTACTTTCATATACGTACGTATTCACTGAACCTTCTTCTAGTTGCTCCTTATAATATTTTAGTCATATAGTAGCTAAATATCTTATAATTTGAAGTATTCGGAAGCATATGTACAACTTAGCAAAACTGTTCCTTTAACTTTTTTAGGATAAAAATATAGGGAACAACTAGGTAATTGAATTAGTATTTATTATCAATTAAATTTTTTTAATAGAATTTAATAGTTTTTTAGTATCGTTTCCTGAAGTGAATCTACCATAGTGACATCTGTTGATTCTCGCTTATCGAACCCCCCACTTTATGCGAGAATTACTGATAGGTCCTTTTCTATATGGCACGATTCTAGGTACTTAAATTAATATAACCTGATGATTTTTATAACGTGCATGTTATATTTGATGTTTTTGGTAACATGAAAGGGACCCGATTTTGTTTGTTAATATATTTACTGACAATTTAAATTATAAGAGTTTGCAGTGCAGTGACCATGACCTACGGGAATTATTTAATTCAACTATTACCTATTGTCTTTCCCACTTTCTGCGGTTTACTTTGGTACATTTTTAATTTAATACGCAACTTATCAAATTAATTACTAAATGGAACAATAACGTGTAATGTATGAATATTAAAGAAGTTAACTTCCTCATTTCGTTAGGTATTTAAATACTTTTACCTTTTACTTTGAATACCTACCTACGAGTTAATGCGATATTTATGTACATATTGAAAATATAGGTACTTTCGATTAACCCATTTACGGCCAAAGGTGCGTATAAACGTCCTTTTGTATATATTTTTTTTCGCATATACTTAACGGTTATTAGTTTTTGATTATAATGCTTGTACTAAATATCGAAAAATAATAATAATGTGGAAATTTTATTTGTAATCAAATAATGCAATAATGATGCACAAATACCTAATTTTTTTGAAAATTTTATTTAAAAATATAAGTTTTGTTTTGACCTTATTTTGTAAAGTTTATTTTCTATTGATAGCGTTATTTGCCAAAGGCGAGTAGGCATACGTAGATATCCTCAATTATTTTGAAAGTGTTTAACATTTCCTTTTAAACAAACACCAAAATTATCTTATATAACCTATTTCAAATAATAATTGATAAACAGATCGTAAATAATTCAAGTTTCTGACGTCGTGGCCATTAACATGGATTAACAAAATGTAGAATTTCTCCGACGAATTGTAATGTCATAATTAAAATAATTCGAATAAACCCGTTTTAAATAGATACCTACTACATAGTAGTTTTAGAAACATTCACTTCGTAATTTCTTTCATTATTCGTTCCTCTTATTAATTCTAAACAGCGCAAGTCGAATATCAAATGTGTTAATTAATAAAAAAGAAACATCAAAATTAACGAACGCCGTCCATCCATTCGGTTTGTGCTAGTAACGGATAAAACATAACTAATATAATATTATTTCTGATGTGAAAAGTGATATTAAAGATTGCGTGTTTTCGAAATAACAATTCAAGCTTTCCTATTATTACAAACATAACTTATCAAATAGAAGTTTTTCTAGAACTGGAGAGAAGTCATTTTTTATAGAAGCGAAATAAAGAAATTGTAAATCAATTTGAATCTAAAAGAAAATATCAAAGTCAATTTATAAAATTGAGGTTGTAGAATAAACAATAGATAGCTATTCTTGAACATTAATGAATTTCACGAAATGATATTTGTCGTACTTAATTATATATAGTTAACGGTTTAACGATTCTATATTAATATTGATTGCGTATGCTTAACAGACGCAAACAATTTAGTAGTAAAGTAAATTAAATTAATTAAGCCTTTATTTTAAAACCACCTTCCTGTTCGGGAAAGTTTGTTGCAACCCGTACAAATTAAAAATTAATTTCTCTTCGTTAACTTAGGTAAGTATATCGTGTTCAATTCCTTAAAAGTATTTAATTTTTTATCATCCATTTAGCTAATAAAACATGCAGGTTGTCAGTGAAATAACCACTTTGTTAAATTAATAATTCTGAAAAGCAGAGAGATTTTGTATTGATTTTCCTTTCATAGTAGGTAGGTACTTTAACAAGGGCATTTAATTAAGGTAAAACAACAACAATTTTATCATCGAGAACAAAGGATAATAGAAACGTGGATTCGCGAAATGTTAGTAGTTAAGGGAGACTTCATTCTCCATCTTCTCTACGGTTTACCTCGCGTTAATCTGATGTACTTAGTACGAACAACGACAGACCGACCTTTCTGTAAACGCCTGGACACTTTATATACAGATGACCAGATCTCTGAATAATTTAGTTATAAATATTTAAACAGTATTTACCATTTAGAGCAATCAAATTCGGTTTTTTATTTTTACAACCCATTCGTTTAATAATATTTTTAGTGCATATAATAGCACATAAATAAACAACACACTGTGTTGGCGATTAATCTCGATACTAAAATAAATAACAATTTTAATTAAATAATTAATTAAGATATAGTATCATTTTTAACATACAAAACCAATTAAAAGCATATTATTGTATTCTCTTTTATGCGTTGTCTTCAAAGTTTGTTCCGAGTTAAGGGGTTAATAATCGGTTAAAACGCCTACATGCATGACATCAAAACAATTTATAGCATTAAAACATTATGTTAATTAGATTAGGTATTTTCAATGTAACAATTCAACGTGCATTAATTAATTAAGTTTAGTTTTAAAATACTTATAAAAAAGTATCTTAGTTTATTATCGAACAATTTAAATTAATTGTTTCTGTTGTATTTAGTTTCATTTATTTAATTTGCCATCACACAGCCCTACAAGATTAAATAAATTTAAATATCTCGAGCTAGTTGATTAAGTATATAAACGTAATGGAACAAAATAAAAACGATGAATAATGAAGGAAGCTAATTATTTTGGAAGGAATATTTTAAGAAGTAAATTATACCTACGTTAAAACAAAACGCGTAAGTGCCTCTTGACTCGATTTACTTAAATTTTTAAAATAAAACGAGAATTTCAATTTCAGTTTTCAAACAAAGATAACTGATAAGCAAATTTCTTTCGTTTATCTTCAAATGGATTAGATTATGTTTTTAAAAGAATAAGTCGACGTTTCTTTTTTTCGTATTATTCCTAGATATTATTTTATGTGATAATAGAACATTTCTGTGAAATCGATACACACAGTAATAAAATCAAATTAAAGAAAACATTTAAATTAAATACTTCATAATTTATACAATTTACCATTTATTAAAGCAAAAAATACTTTGGAAGTATTCAAAACATTCCAGTTTCTAGTTCTAGGGTAGTTTTGCCCTACAAATGGAGTAGAAACCATTTTAAAATATGTTGTTTATATAGGTTTGGATCCTGATGAAAAATATGTTTTCGACCTTGGGAAGGGCAGGCTCGATCCGTCATCTTGGATAAAAGGTGCTAAAAATTGGTTTTTTCAAATTAATTCCTCAACGGTTGATCATACGACAAAAAAGTTTGCAACAAACTTGAGGACGATAACATTTCTTATATTTTTCGTACGAACAGTTTTTTGGTAAGTCTAATATGTAACGAGTTGCAGCGATGGAAAGATGAGCATTTGTCTAAAAATCGTTAAACTCCCCACTTTTTTATATTTTCTAACTATTCATTACATAATTATTATATAATAATTTTGCAAACTCAAAGTAAATTCATTTACACACCATCATAAAATAGAGTTAATGGGGCGTGTTTTTTTTTTATTGTGGTATCCCCAGCAGATCTAATCTACAGATGTTTCAGTTTCGAGATCTTAGAGGTCGTGATCTATGTTCTCAATTATATTATTACTTTTATCTCTTTTTTGACAGTTCGAGTCGGTTGATGTTGACGTCTTCGTAATATTCTTACAATTAATCCTGCCTAATTCTGCCTTAGCACTAAAACAGCGCGACTAAGTGCGCCCATTGAATTAGAAAATGACATTGAAGACTAAGACTATAATGAAGACGTCAACATCGTCCGACCCGGACCGTCAAAAAGGAGATAAAAGTAATAATATAATTGAGAACATAGATTACGGAAGCGCCATTTCGATTTCCAAGATCTCGAAACTGGAAGATCTGTGGATTAGCTCTATCTCATCACCATGAGGTAAAGTAACTCGTTACATATTGCACTTATTAAAAAAATGTTTATACAAAAAATATAAAGAATTTTATCTTCTTCAAGTTTGCTGCAGATCTTTTTGTAGTAGAATCAACTATTGAGAAATTAATTTGAAAAAACCAATTTTTCCCAAGATCGAAAACTTGTCCTTTGTCCTAACTGACTGTACTTTAAACTTTACACAAATATGCCTATACGAAATACCATTGCCCGATATTTTTATTTACCTTATATACCTTATTTACCTAATATAAAAAGTTTATACTTTAAATAATAATTGTATGATATTAATATACCTAATGATTCTGTACTTAATATATTTTTTTTAGCATTCATACCAAACGAACGAATACACGCGCAAAATTTTGTTTTTTCATGCAGATATAATCATACACGTAGATTGTTAAACATGAATATTTATTGATCTCATTTAAGTAAATGACCCACGATGGAAACGAGGAATAAAAATGTTATTTTTACATTGATTTAGGTATACAAGTACCTATGCCTACTTAAAAGTGAATTAATTGTGAATAATCTATAAAACTGTTAATTCCGAAAATCAATATAAAAATCTATTTTACGTTTACACATAATAAATTAATAAATGTACGCTAAAAGCACTACACTGCCAATTTGACTTAAAAATAACTAGCAATCAAGGTAATAGATACCTACTTACATTCAATTTCGTAAACAAAAGAATAAGTAGGTACACATCATTTTTAATTACATAATTCGATAATTTTCAACGTCATTTCTAATTATTATCAGCTTTTAATTAAAAAAAAACCGTAACAAGAAAAGCAATTGTAGGCACTAAAAGAACTGAGGATGTGAAGCAACTTTTTACTTTGCTATTATTCCAAGGACAATTAAAAATGTTTTGATTTCTTTGTTTTCAATTAATGATAAATAATTACTTTTTAATGCATTTCAAGATTAAAATATAAGTGAGTAACGAAAAGTAACGAACGATAGCATTACCGTAACGGATAAATAATACTCGGTAAAATGAAGATAAAATTGCTACCTAGTTATTCATATACAATACCTACGCATATTTTATGAGTTTAACGAAAACTACGAGTTAGTGCAAACTGCAAAATTTCACAAAATTAGTTTCACGTCGTTGTAAATTCGCGAGTACTTAGTTTATAAACAAAAATACCTACCCACTGCAAATAAATATTCTTGCAAAATGTTATAATGAAATATTCGAAACGCTTAAGTAATGTAGATATTTAAATACAAAATTTTATTTAATTATTAGTATTTGCGTCCAGTCGTTCTAATTAAGGTCCAGATCACGTTGAGTTCATCTTGTACACAAACCGACTTTAATTCGTGATGGGAACGACGTTCATTTTGTGCTTCCGCAATAACAGTAATAACATGGAATTACACACATCTTGACAACTAAACAACTTGTTTAAAGCAAACATCAGGTTATATCGAGAACAAGCCACGACATTAATAGTCTATTTAAAACATCTAACATAAAACAAATGTTTATTCAAAACTAATAAAACATTATGTTATTATTTCTATTGAACACTTTCAATCTATACGCCGCCATAAAGTAGTATTAAATTTTAAATTATTAGCTTTGCTTCTGTTGGGACACGAAAAGAATTCAAAGAATAAAGCGGATTAAAGAAAATCAGCTATAAATTTCCGGGAAAACTGGAACATTTTCTTAAATAAATAATGTTCAAAACGTTTGTATAATACACGATATAAAATAACCTAAAATTTTATTTCACTTTTGTAACATACTTCGTTGGATTCATACCCTTTTAGATTATAAAGAAAGATATCTCGTAATTTATTTCTTAAATGTCGCTATTAAAAAAGTATTACAAAAAGGAATTTAAATGTGCAGGTTTTAATTAATTTTTAATCCATTTAAATAACTGCTTTAAGCGTGTTGTTACATTTGAAAAGAGCGGATTCTCGTTTATTGGTGGAATTTCAAATAAATAAGTGCAAATACACTTTAAAAACAATAAAACATATATTCCATAATAACGATTTCGCAACAAACGCAATTTGAGCATTCTAAAACTTTCTTATTTAACCAACTTTCAATTTCTTACAATAATTACAATTTTAATGACCTGCAAAATTCTTTAAATGGCAATTCTTATACTAACATTTTTGACTGTTAATTATTATTTGAAATGGAAAATTGTTGCGTATTCATTCATATTTAACGAAGACGACGGTTCTTTGTTTAAAGTACTCGTTTTCGTCCTTATTCTTGACATTTAAAAAAATATATGAATATTAATCGACGTTATTTATATAAGTTGGCTTGCTCTTGACACGGTCTTTGTGCATAAAAATAGTTTGCTCATTGTAGGCGATTCGTTGACTGTGAAAATTATAATTTTTATGTCAATATATTAATTTGTATCTATATTATAATACACGTCTTCGATAAATAAAAGAATTAAAATTTTAACCACCGAGGTACTTGAAAATCATTGGAATAACACGTTGTGCAACAAAATACAAAATAAAACGTTCGACTTTTGAAATCCTAGGGGTTAGTTTTTCAATAAAGTTATTATTATTAGCAATACCTACCTAGTTAAAAAAATCAAATATTATTGATGTTTTTTATTTTGTATTTTTGTTTCTTTTTCCTATCGATGCATCGAAGTGCCCCGATACGTCAAAAATTTTAAATCAATTTTCGGTAAATATCGCCTTCAAATGAAGGTAAAACAGATAACTCAAGGATAATTTTTTTTATTTTTAATATGAATTCGTATATTTTAAAATTTGGTCAAGCTATCAAAAATCATTTCAACTGCAAAGTGTTTCAACGACCACTTAAACTTAATACTTTGAACTTGAAACTTAAAAATTTGACGTCTCTTAGTAGATATTTATGATGTGTTGATTTTTAATTAGGTATAAATAAATTTCAAAAATAAATTGCAACTGGACTTATTCGAATGTCGTTAATAAACGTGGACTGAATACAATTTTATTATTCACGACATTTATACATATAAATATCTCTATCTACAATGCTTTTACTACTATTTTCATAGTAATCGGTCTATTAGACTTGTTCGTTTCAAATCTTATCAATTATCAATCAACAATAGTAAACTGGTATTGTACTAAAGATGGTCGTGTTGATTATCTTGTTCATAAATTTTATCTTATAAATAAATCCAAATATTGTAATTCTTCTGATTTTGAATCAAATGAGAAGTGCTTCAATTTTCAAACAATTAGGTAGTATCGGCTAAAAACTAATTTTACTTAAAATTTTTAAATAACCAAAATTAAATCAATTAAAAACTATACGATATTGAAAATTTAAAACAAAATTAAGTTCCTAGTATAAAATCAATGTAGATAATAATAAGGTGGTTGATTTTATGGCCCCCATTAACCACACGTATTACTTAATGTAAAAAAAATAAATAATGTACTTATATAAAAGAATAATACTTAATAAGAATAAAATATAAATACATATTTTCTATTATTTGTGCGATAAAACTTGAACTGAAAATGTTAAAAAAATATTTGTTCAACAATGTTTTTATCGACACAATTTTTTAGATACCGTTGGCAAGTGATTGTAATTAATGTTTAATAGATAAATTAAGAGATAAATATCGGTAAATAACACTAATTGAAAAAATAATTAGTTTAAAATGTAAATCCGATTTTAAATTCAAATTTTAACTAATGTCATCGAAAATGTAGCGAAAGTGGGGCAACCAACCTCTCATCTATCTCACTTGGTTAAGTACCTACACATGTGGATAAATTATAAAAATAGAAAGAGTCGCAGTGTAAAATTGCAAAAAAGAAAAGAAAAATTCGGTATGCAAATACAATAAAATAAAATATAGGAACATGAAAACAGAAAAATAAGCTCAAAAAATCATTGAGTTTAGTGATAATTATAAGATATATTTAGCTCGATTTATCAGTCACAAAAGTCGTTCCTAGTTAGAACACGATAAAAATACTTAAAAAATGATATCGTTAGAAACTGATTGTACACTAATTATTTAAATGTAAATAGCTATCTATAAATTATTTTTACGCAGCAAACAAACTCGTTAAATAAAAAAATTAGGTATCTATGCATTCTTTAATAACTGCATAATTTAAAAAACCAGTTACGCAAAGTTGATACGGAACGTATATTGTTTAAAAGGTAAAAACGATACATGCATTGCAAGCAAATCGAATGTTAATCCCTTAATCGCTAAATATCGATACCAATTAATTGTCCAATTTGGTATTAAGCAATTTTATAACTGAAATTATTTCCATAATTACGCAAAAGCCAATTAATTTATTTAATTTAGATTATGTATTGCCTCACATTACGTTTAACTAAAATTATAATATCTACATGTACTACTACAGACGTGTAGGTTGTTATTGAAACATTAAAAATTGTTATTTTATTTACCTAATTATTAGGTATAGATATGCATAAATACCATCCGGTAATGAATAGAAACTTCTTATTTAATTAAACAGGTTTTGGAATATAATTTTATTTCCTGAATAGAACTTGATTAATATATGAACATTTAAAAAAAGCGATATAATGTTTTGTCTTTTATCATGTTTTTAACGATTGTCGAGTATTAAATTCATATAAATAGAATTTCATAACAGAAAACTGACGTGTTCCTGATACAACTAATTTATGTAGGTATGTATGTATTTTTTTTACAAATTACAGAGGTTCTCATATTACTCGACATCAATATTACAAATTCAAAGAGAATGAACAGGATAAAGAGTTTATTATTAAAAGTAATATAACACCATAAGTTACTTAAATATTAAAACACGAAATAATTAGGTACCTACGTACCTATTACGTAAAATATGTATATGTAGATGAAACTTATAAATTATGACATAAAATTTAGATTCGAAATTGTAACAAACATCTTTAAAATTTTAGAAGTAAATTGAATGAAATACTTTCCTTTTATGTCAAAGAAAAATTACCATCGAAAGAAGCTTATTTTTTAAAAAGTTAAACGTATTTTATAAAAGTACTTTTTCGGCAAATAATAAAAAGCACGAAAGATTACTTCATTTTTAACTTTGTATAAAGAAAAGGTTGCGAAAATTTCAATTATCGCTAGAGTTTACATGTAAATGATTTAAATCAATAAACGGAACTTCTCTTCATCGGCAACTCGAGAAGTTTCTGCCATATTTTACCTACAATGTATTTTAACAGGACGAGATTTACATAAATTATAATCGTTAAAGGACGATTTAATAGTGATATATATATACCTACGTATTACTTATAGGGTGATGGACCCTCCAATTTCGCCCTTTGTTAAATTTCAATTTATTTAACAAAAAATTATGCGTCTTGTTTCGACGATAAAAAAGTTGCAAAATGCGCTGGTGTATAAATATTTTTTTGTTTATCTATCTGTTTGGCGCATCTCTGTTTTTTTAAATTAAATTGCTTTCATTCATCTAACGCATGAATAATATACGACATTCAATAAATAATATTACTTGTTAATAAAATACATGTTCATCCTAAAAATATAGATTTTTGTTTGAACTTTGACGGTACAGTGCACATCGGATACAAATAAATGTAACTAAATTTAGAACGCTATGAATGTAAACCAGAATGTCTTAAAAATAAACACGATTACAGTTGAGTATTAATAAAAACGCTTTCAAAACAGAAACCAGTTTTTCTGCAAACAATTTTGGCAATTTTTATTTTCGTATTGTATTCTCGGATATTAATTAGTGACATTTCAATTAAGTAGGTACCTACCTATTTTAAAATTATTACGTTTAAGTACTTATTCGATATGTTTTTAATTAGAAATGCATACGTAGCGAGTACGTTTTAGCTAAGTAAATAATTGTCCGATTACAATCAATCATAGGTACACATATTCCAAGGACGGAAACTCGCGGAATAAAATGTACCTAATAAATTTTAGCACATTCCTAATAATTTTTAAAAAATAAATTAATCTTTAGAAGGTCGTTTCTGATTTATAATTAGTCCTTGGAAATTCATATTATTCATGCACCTAATTAAAATTAAGTACATATTTGATTTCATGTTATTCTATCTACTTGAATTAATGTTTCTTTTGAATACACTCATAATATGAAAGGCACTTTTAAATAGATTATACCCACAATTAGTTGATTATTACTAATTTACCTATACAAACATGTAATAAACAACGTAAGTTATATATCTAACAGTGCAATAAGTTTCTTACTTACGAAAGACGGGTCAACATCGATAAGTGATAATTTTTTTTATTTAATCATTAACTAAGTTGCTTTTGTATTTATTCAATTAACAGAACATAATTTTAGTTCTTATTAATATTAAAAAGTTCAGGGTCGCGTTAAGAAATTCTAAGAGAAAGTTATCCACAATTTAATTTAAACAAAATACCTTCCTCCGTAATTTATAATTTAATATCTAGGTAGGTACCTAATTTAAAGAATTTAAAAACTTTTTGATCATATTTTATTAAATACCTGGAACTTCTCGGCGAATTTTCACGTTTAACTTAATTAGTTATCTGTATAATACTTACAGTAAAAATTTAATATAGGATTTTAATATTTCTAATCTCTAATTAGTAAAATCTGAACAAATTTCTATTTAAAGAAAAAGCCAACAGTATTTAAAATTTGTTTGAAATCTCTGTTAATACAATTTGCGTTTGCTATTAATTTTAAATCATCATCATTATTATTATTCTATAAAAACGTTAACGACAAAATTTTAATCAGTAACGAACAGTGCCTATTCTAAATTTAAAAACATTCATTATTTTAAGACGGAGATGATTTAACTTTTTAAGATAAACGTGTAACTCGAGTATAAAATTTCAATTCTTGTAGAAACATAAATTATTTTTAACTTTCTAAATAAAAAAGTTTTAAGGTAGCATTTAATCAAGTTTTCTTTAAATGTGCTATATAGGGTACGTATGTATTTAACAATTCGAATCAACTTAGTGTGGAATTTATTTTATCGATAATATACGGAACTCTAGAGAATATTCTAAACTTTATACACATTTTATCTGTTATCAGGTACAAAAATAAACTGAAAAATTAATATAAAATAGCGTATCTACTTATTGTTAGATAAAATGAATAAAATCGCCGTCTATGTGGGAAATATTATTGCATTATCATTTTTCGTAATAAACAACTACTTATACCATTTAATTACGTATTTTATACATTAAATCAATTAATCAATGGCAAAACGTTATAAATCGCACAATTATAATACTTATAAATAATCTAAAACAACGCAAGCAATAAAATCGAATGTTAACCTCTAATCAGAAATTATCATCTTTTTAGGTAAGCATTTATCAGTTCACGTTAAAATAACGAAACCTTAATAAATGACCGAAAAGAACGCAATACCGAAAATATAATTTATTATCTACAGTTTTGATTCTAGGAATATTAATGAATGTCTATGGGCCATCCAAATTTTATTTAGATGCACGTCATCAATACTAGACTGTATTTGTAATGTTCAGTTTAAAGTTTTGAACGCGCCATATTCTACCGACGATTTATCTGTACATTTACAATTCTCAATTTATTAGTACTGTAAAAACACGAGGTATGAGTGATGACGTGCGTCTAAATAAAATTTGAATGTCACATAAATAAGTTACGAATCATTCGATACTCGCGGGAAACCTCCGAAAATTTTCAAATGTAATTCCCATTAACTATTAAAATTTATTTTTCCATTACCAATATTATTCATTTTAACAAGGTACTCGCATTTTGCCGCCCACTATCAGTGACAATTGCGAAAATTGAAATTGTAAACTATCTACAAATACTTGTGTAAAAATAAGTAGATACCTAGGTAATATTTAAAATCTGACCGTGCGCAAACCTCGGTATCGAATTTTCATGTGGCATGTCAAAAAACTCATTTTTTTATCACTTTTTTTCGATTATTTCGAAAACGGTGCATCCTATCGAAAATTATAAATTTTATGCCGATTCCAAAACATATTTCACATTACCGATTCGATGAGCGATAACGGAGATTAGAATTTTTTTAATTTTTTTTTTAACGGTCGATTTGGCTGGTTAACGAACTCGTCCTTCGTTTTCGTAAAGACAATACGCTGTCAAAATTTTAGCCGCCTGTGATCAAAATTGCGACCGAAATCATGTTCACAATAAATATATATATATATATATATATATATATATATATATATATATATGTATGTATGTATGTATATATGTATATGACCGACCAAAAATAACGACCTATATTTTCGTGATCTAGGGGTGGAGATCGGAGAAAAGCCAAAAGGACACGTCTGGCTCCCGTCATCAGACAGGCTGCAATAGCTTTATTTTCTATGAAAATTCGCTAAAAAATAGAAAACAGAAAATCTGAAAACCCATAGTCACTTTAGTTAACTATTGTGTTTTATATCGTCATAAACTGAATGCGAGGTTATTTAATAAACTTGCCAAAATACTTGTCTACTATTGAAACTGAGCTACTTGAATTATTTCATCGTTTTAAAGAGAACCTGTGCTCGCCTTGAATCGTTATTTATTCATATACAAAGGTATCAAGTAGACATATGAAATGTAAAAAACGATAGGTTAAAAAGTATGAAAGATGGTGCATAAAAAGGAAATATTTCATAGTCATTATTTTTACGATTTTGTTTGAGCAATAACACGAATAATAATAACCTTAGAATGCATATTATATGAGCAATTTACTTATACATATATATTTAAAATCGTTTTAACAAATTCAAAAACAATTTAAGCAGGTATAAAATTCGGAAGGTAAACAACAAAATATATAAAATCGCAATTAAAGGTGCAATAATATAATGCAAACTATAATTTCTTGTTAGTTATGTACCTAGTTTTCAATAAGTTTTGCAGTCAAGGTTTAACCATTTCATAATAAACATGGTGTATATCAACATTCTAAATATAAAGATATCTTTTTAAATCAAACAATAGAAAGTAATAGCCTCGCTCGAGAATAATTTGGGACAGGGAAATTTGTTACATATTCATAGTTTTTGTTCGGAATATGAATGAATTTATAATAACTATGTATATCGTATATTATATGACTACATGATTGTGAACATAGTTAACTGTAAAAAATAACATACTAATTTATAAATACTTACTAATAGATAATACAAATTAAAAATAATATTTTCTTTTGTTAATTATAAATATATTTTACAATTTTATAATCCCTTTATATTAAGGATTAAGGACGTAATACAGTTAGGTTTGTTAACCGCTGCTGCTAGTGGCGCCAGCATAACTTGTCATACATTTCATTGGTGCGACGGCAGGCCGACCGTAAGAGCTCCAACCAAAGCGTTCATTATGAAACGCATATGTTTACAAAGTCTGTTAATCGTATTTCCATTCAGTCACATTTTTTTTACTCGGTATGTATTTTTATTTTTATCTAAACCGGTCTTTGGTCATTTATTTCTTTACTTTATTCTATGTTAATTCGAAATACAAAATTAGAATTTTAATGATAATTACAAAAACTAACCTTTAGATGTAACTTTGGACTATTAGGAAACTTGATGCAAAATTGGTGCCAAATCGGTTCGGTCGTTTTCGAATGCAACCGGAAATACTTACGAAACGTATGTTCCGATCTACACCCTTAAATTATCAACAAGAATATCTATGTCTTTAATATTATTAATGCATATAATCTAATGCCCGTATTTATTTGAAGTATTATATTTTTCAGCAATATTAAGCAATACAGTTTAATCGTCTTATAGAAAAGTTAATTAATGCACAACAGATCTATATTGCCTAAAGGCTTTGATAGTATACAGCATACGGCTTCGTATTGTTGGCATTCGCTCAATAAATGCATCACACTGTTGCGAGTTCCTTTTGGCACTTTTAAAACATTTAGCAATAGATATTTCTATGTTATCACAGAATTCAATTTAGAGTCTCTTTTCTTATTTCACTGTTTTCAATATTTCGAAGATATAGCTGTACTTTTTATTTCGACCAACATGCGCGTTGTATTTTCTCTTAATTATCTTCATTAGACTTTGCAATTCGTTCGGAACTCGTTAATTGTAATTTTGTAATTGTAATTTTGTAAAACCGATAGACTTGTTTTTGATCGCCCCCAATAAAATTAAAAGGCGCTCACAAATACGGTTTTGGAGATTTTATTGTCTATTATCTAGATATAGTTAAACCTTGTTCGCCGAAGAATTAGTCATCCCAATCATTCTGTTCGAACCCCTATTAATGAATATTGCGCATGATATTGTGGCGCGAAGCAGAAATAATACGGTGCCGCTCGATTTTGGAGTGATCTGAAATGATTTATACGTAGCACTCATTGGTCAGTGGCTGTCGTTTCCCCGATCCCATTTCTACAACGAACGAACTCTAATACCTTGTGTATATAGATGAGTATTATTCTGCAGTAAAGTTTAAATAGATGTGATTTTTACAGTTTTTGTCAGATACTATTAGGTAGCAACCCAAGCGAATTTTGAATTTTGAAACTGTACAGGATGTGAACAAAGTTCCCAAACTTTTATCACATTGTTTTTCATCCTTAGATACGTTAAATTTTTATATTTTCTTTCCAAAAATTATGTCAAATTCTCCACGAAAAACCATTATTGAGTTATTCAAGTCAAACAGCATCAACATCATCAAGTCATCATTAAAACAATCAGCTATAGTAAGAAGAGCAATCAACGAAGAGTTGAATAACGACCGGTAACCACAGTCACGTCGGGGCATATCGTCAAGGTTCAATGCCGAATTTATCGTTATGCCGAGCAATTTACAAAATGGCATTTGCAATACAAACGTGTTCGTGATATCATCAAAGAGAATCTGACTTTGCGCAGTTACAAAATGATCGGCTAAACCACATGCTATTCACCTTCCAACGTCACCACAACAACCAAAACCATCGTCAATTATTGAGCAAAATAACAATCCAACGGCAAAACTCGTCGAAAAAAGCCTCCCCTCCACTTTTTCAATCCAACACTTTCAAAAACACATTTCACCACATTTTAGCGAATACTAATTCGCACTTCGACAAGGCGGTGCACGAACAACAATGCAACTCTGCAAAAATCGTATCCTGAATTCTGGGTCAGCTTCCATTTGCCAGACCTTAAACCGGTGGACTTCTCCGTTCGGTCAATCCTGGACCGAAACGATGCACGCGACGAAATTATTGAAGAAGCGGTCGCGACAATTATGAGTAATTTCCAGGAGCGTTTGGACGCTTGCATCTCGAGCGAAAGAGAACAATTCGAACGTTTATTGTAATTTTTTTGTTCCTCGCGTCCAGTTTTTTGTATTTGTTCAATTTTCGGTTTGTATTTGTTTGCTAGAGTAAACTTTAAAAATGATACCTACGATTCGAGGAAGTCCGAGAACTTTTTCCGCACCTGTACGTAGATGTGCGAGAACTGATCCTTCTTAATTGAAGGAAGATATTGCAATATTATGTCTTCCATACATGGAACATGGTTAATAGGTACAAAATGCTCACGTTGCCAGTGTAAACGTTAGTCGAAAGTCATTATTATCATTACGCATTATACAAAATAATGGTTTTTTGTTTATCTTTGTTGCTTCGTATATCTAAACTTGTTAATCATTTTTAGAAGGTTGTTTTTGCATATTGAATGTAGATTTAATTTATCAAAGAGTAGGCAACTCAAAACCGAAAGTTGCGCTTGCGCTTCGGGTAATTTCTACTTTACATGAATTCAAAAAATTCAAGGGTAGGTAGGTACCTACCCTAGAAAAAATATTTTTAGATAATACAAATTTATAACTTATTTCCGTATATTTTCTTATTTTATCTTTCACGACTTGGTAAATCATACAAGCAATTGTAACTATAATAGAGTAAAAATTAAAATTAACCTTATAAATCTACTAAATAATAAAAAATTAGATAATACTGATCAAAAATATTTGCAATTTTATAAGAAAATGTGTGATAAAAAAATAATATGGACATTTCCTTTATTGAAATTAATCAAATCAGAACTTCCGAATAAAAATGCTAATAGAACTTGGTTGACAAAAATACTAAATTTCTAAATAATTTAAAACTGAAGAGTACTCGATGTAAACTGTTCGCCAGATGTGACTATGACTAATGGCTATCATTTATGGTGTATAAGCCACCCTCGTCCTTTACTTTTGCTGACCCCATCTAAAGTAAGAAAATCACTTTCAGACGGTTAAAGGCAGGCACTTCGTACAAATTTATGCAAAGTTTTATGTTATAATATGAATTCAATTACTTGCAATTACTGTTTAAATAAGTGATATAAAAGTGTTCCGAGATTATAAGCCTTAAAGTCCGCCTGCATAAATTTTCTAATTCATCTTTTATTACACTTAATTAAATTAGGTCGGTAAAGTATCTTATATAAGTTTATCAATTGGACAGCTGCAGTACATATACATACAAGTGCAGATCAAAATATCACTACCTGTAAATTTGAAAGTTAGTTTTGGTAATTGCCTCGTAGGGTTTAAGGTCGTCTAAAATGTAAGCTACAGTTTCCCAGCCATTTAAAAGCCCTGATGTTTAAGAACACAATTGAACATATTAAATTGGACTAATAGTGATATTATATATGTGTAAACGCCCTAGGCCGTCGGTAAAGATAGTGGTTGCCTATTGAAATCAATAGCCAAAATGATACTTTATTTAATTATATTTATGTAGGTACCGAATGAATTGACAAATCTAGGAAAATAATTTTTAGATGCAGTCAAACGTTTCGTGTTTCAAATAGATAACTATTAGACATTATTCCTTACTACTTAATTAAAATACAAAAATACAACACGCACCTGCCATCTCTCACCCTAACAAGATTGTTTATATAGCGGAATATGTAGGGGAAATGATAGATAACATTCTTGCGCTTAACATTAGCTTTATCGAATTATTTTCTATATAACCGGGGCCAAGATTTAAAGTATAAAATCAATATAACGTATAAAAGATTTCTAAACCATTGTATTCTTGTTAATTTAACGTCTAGGGTACTTCAAAATATAATATTATTATTATAAAGTGGTTCTATTACATATTTTTTGAAAATCATTTAATAAAATCCAATTTTTTAATTCTAGTTTAAAATAATATGGGAATTATTAAAATAAATGTACCTAAACAAATTCGTATAATTAGGTTAAAATACGGTTAAAAATTAAAATTCAAGGATGTTGGAAATTCAAATTAGTTTTCTTTTATTTTAGGCCGTAAGTTATTAAAAATAGATAAGTAATAATAAATCAACAATTTTTTTGATAATTTCATAATTTATGCAATTATTAACGTAATTAATGGTTAAAATATACAGTTAAATTATTCAGAGTAGTTTAATATAGTAAGTTTAATATAGATGGGTCATTCCATGTCAAATCAATACAATTTATAATATTTTTCTCCCTCACCAACTTAGATTTTGATAAAACGTGGAAACTTAACGATCCTGTGTGGTTATGGCAGAAATTCATAGTTTTTTATTTTTAAACTCACACGGGAAAAATATATTTAAAGTTACTTTTTCAGAATTTTATTAAAAAATGGTCTACCAGTGATACTTTAAATGGTTGTAAATCGGTCGCCAATTGAGATATGGAACTGGGAGTGGTTTCATTTGAAATCTCCTTTAATGGACTTTTATATAATATACAACACAATAGGGTTATCTTTACAAAAATAATTTTAAATCCTACTGAAAAATTCAAAATCGATTGTCTCAAAAACCGATTTTTTTTAATTTTGAAAATCTCAAAATTAGTTTATACTTATCTGCAACTATCCACAAAATATTGTTTTGGGATCGTGATGGGATCATAAGCTATGACAGTTAATACATTTATCTACGTAATCGAGAGAAAATAATGAAATCTTAAGTTGCCAAGTACCTAAAAAAACGTACATAGTGACGTAGTTCTGTATAAAGTGAACCTTGTAACACCAACTGACTGTATATATACTCTGTGCTCAAGAACTCTAACAAGCTATTCCACCCTTTCATCAGTTCACAAGCTCAAGAAAATATGTAATGAATATATCACTACTTAATACAGTATTACAACAGCTATATTTAGCAATGTGATTGTAATATAATGTGTGATATAAAACCAAGCATCAATCTTTTTGATGATATAGCTGCATATGCGCCTATTGATTTTATATGTGAATCACTTAGTATTAAAAGAAACTTAATCATTTTTACTATCTAGTTGTGAACAAAACAGAAAAAAACTTCAAAATTTTGAAGTTAGTAGCTTTTTTCTTGTTTTTCTCACAACTAGTAAAAATGTCTTACAATTAGTTGCTTTTATATTGCACCGTGTATTTGTTTTCTTAATTTTTTGACCCAACATTATTAGAAATACGTATTAGAATCACTCCTTACAAAGAGATAATATAACAAACAAAAAATCCAAAAAGCTGCGGTACATGGTGGAGGAGTTTGAAGTACAAAAGAACAAATCTGACGTGAGTCACAAGACCTGTCATTTCTTACGATCCTATCGTGATCCCAAAAAAATATTTTGTGGATAGTTACAAATAAGTATAAATTAAGTTTGAGATTTTTCTCAAAATTAAAAAAAAGCCGTTTTTGAAACAATCGGTTTTAAAACTTTTAGTTGGATTTTGAATTTTGTTTCTTTATGTAAACCTATTGTGTTGCATATCGTATAAAAGCCCATTAAATGAGCTTTTAAATGAGAGCATTCCCGGCTCCATATCTCAATTCGGAGGTCAGCTAGAGCAAAATAAAAAGCATTTGGGAACTCGTTTTTCACCGTTAATCAACAACTTTACATAGCTCTAACATTTCACATAATGAACATAGGCACTTAAAATTTGGTATTTTTGCATTACACCATAGGAGCATTAAGCACCACAAATTTCATAAAAATGTAAGGAGGTCAGTCTGAAACAGTGCGTCGATTTGACATGGAACGACCCAGGTGTGATATCAATGGATACACATTCTTAATATTCTTAATCCCTTAAGTATGTTAACTACTGAATATCGATATAAAACAGATTGTAGGAAAAATTAATTAAAAAAAATATATTAACGTAATTATATAAAAGTATTCCATTCGAATTATAAAAAATATGTCTATAGCAAATTTTTGTCAATTACCTAAGGTCAATTATGGTCAAAACGTTACTACTTATATGGCATTTAGACAAGTTTAATTTTGAATTTCAAAAAGGTTTTAATCTATAAACAATTAAATAATTAACATAATAATCGACATATTTGTATTGCTATCTTATCTTTTGTTACAATAAATACCTATCTTACAAATTATTTGTTAATATATCGAGACGACTATTCTTTGACTAATTATTATAAACTTTCACTCCTCTCGGTTTCTAGTTTACACTTGATGTTCGCTAATTTTATTAATTTAACAGATTTCACTTTCAATACAGTTTAAAGAAATCTCCCTAATTATCTTGCTTATTAACCTATTAATCAAGAAACATCAACTTATTTATATTTATTGAAGCTTACAAGACCGAAAAGAGCAACCTTGAAAACTACGGTAAATAATTTAATATTATACAGCATGCCTTATTCATGTAAATGCGTTTACTAGATAAGAATACATAATACGGCTTCCTGCGGCAAAAATTATTTAGAATAATTATTTCCTGGACATATTAAAATATTATTGAATATGAAAAATGAAGAATTACCTACTTTTTTATTGTAGATAATGACAGTTTCCGAATTTTTCAGTTGCCTATTGAAAATTTTCGAATTAATATTCTTATTTAATCGAAGAACGTTTAGGTGTTCGTAATGTATGATTACCATACTTATCTATTTGTTTAACCTTTCGATGTTGAAAGCTCCAGGCACTTTTAAACAAAATAGTCACAAACGTGCACACGATTGAATTGATATTTTTTATTTAACACGAATTTCGGATTATCAAATTTTTAAAATATAGGTACCACGCCTTAACTGATAAATGCATTTTATTTTTAAAATATTATTTTTAAAAATCATTACTTATATAACTTCAAACATTAAATGAATAATAATTTTAAATTTCTCATTAGTAAAAGTAGAACGAAAGTTTATATACATAATTGAAGAATTTCATTTGGAATAAAAAGAATCTCATTTATACTTTATGTTCAATATATTATTCTTATTAATTAGTCTGACTTTAGTGTAACTATACTGCTCATTATTATAGAAGCTCTACAACAACTCGAATAGGTGATCATAGGAGCTACTTTCTAAACGACTATTATGTACCTACGCAATAATAAGTATTCGAAATTAAAAATAATAAATAAAACTCGGTTATTGTTTCCTTATTAGTATTTGCCTGCTTTTACTTATATAAAAAAAAATAGAACGAACAACAGTAAACTGTAGACCTAACATTCGTTAATTAAAATTTATTCTAAAAAAATATTGACCTATTATAACAGATGCCTTGGTCGAAACTCATATCGGGTAGGGGAATAACCTCGATACAGGTAGAAAATCTACCTTTTATATTTTATTAACCATCATTCCTCATCTATTAGGTACATATTAGATTCCAACTACTAGAAAAACACTACAGGCAACGATTTTTTAAAATCTCGATAATTTATAATTAAATTGAAGATTCGATCATGTTATTTTGTAACGATAAAATATTTTGATTCACTATTAGAAATTAATCACGAATTTTAATTGAACCATCATTCATAAGTATACATACAAAGACGATTATCTACATACATAAAAAGGTTTATCTACTGTTCTACCTGTAATTTTGACCTTCACTTTATATAGAACGTAACAAGTGACTAATTCCGATTTTTTACATTAACCTGAAACATGAACTAAAATCAATTATAATGTAATTAATGAAACTGTATCTACCTATACCTAATAAACGATTTAATAAACAACTCGTAGGTGTATACAATTTGGACAGAAACGAAGAAATATAAGTACATGTTTTTGAAAGAAGGCAAATAATACGATAAGACTGGATTTACAAATCGTGGACCGGCGACAGTGACACTCGCGACAGCCAATCAGAGTGAAGAGTTTAAAGCAGCGCCACACCATTTTATTGGCGACTATCGCAAGTGTCGCTGTCGCCGGACCACGATTTGTAAACCCAGCTCGATATTGTTTTTAAAACAGCGAAGAATAATTAAGAAAGGTAAAAAGAAGGTAAACGTCTTTGTTCAAATAAAAATTTTCATTCATTTTATTACGATACATCAGGTTGTTTACGTTTCTAAATATTTACAAAAAGGTGTTAAATTTCCCTATACACCGAATATTTTTTCAGGATTTATCGACTTCGTTATATAGAAGATTAACTGTACTTATGTATTTTTTTTTTTTAAATCGTTCAAAATCAAAATGAAAGTCAGTTTTTAAAGTGGAGATCGAACAAAAGAACGTACATAGCAATCTGAATGTACAAAAATAGAACAATCCTATAAAATTTTAAATCAAAACCAGAATAATTTATACATAGGCTTAATTTTATGGATTTCACGTAATACCCTCTAAAATCTACTCCTGTAGATAATGTTAAATTGAATTGAATTTAAGCAAAATTTCAATTTTCTAATTTTGGTCTATAAAGAACTCGTTCATTATAAAACTAAATTGAAACATTATCAAACAACTTTTCATTTTTCGAAATTGGTAGAATTAAAACGTCACATCATTAAATGAATTAAATTTGAAAATAGACAATTTTTCAATTTTTAAATGGCATAAAGGGGCACAATAGAAAAAAATAATATAAAGTAGATACTCGTTTCGTAAGGTTTTCATCGCACTCGCCATTAGGCGTCTCGTTATCTAAACTCAAACTTGGGCGATAAAATACGCCTTAAGTATATGACGATGTTCATTATCCTTAAACTATTCAATTAACAATTGTAATAGCGCACTTCATATTTTCTACAAATAAAAATACGCGACGTACCACTCATTTAAATATATCAGCAACGTATTATAATAATGTATGTAATACTTGAAATAACACCTGCGCTTTTCGTATTTTAGACTTTATACTCGACAACAATCAATGTTTACCTGTATTTACCCGTCATTAAATAATTTCTAATGATACCAATATAATTTTTTTTAATGGCACACTAGAGAGTGGCAAACTTTTACCTAATCAAATTATCCCAAGATTTATTTCTAATGTGTATTCTCCTAATCGGGCTTTATTAATCAATTCTTGCATTTAAGTAAAAAATTGTAGGTATACCTACGTTTTCAAATGCCCCATAAAAACCAAACATAACAATAATTAATTATTATTCAGATAAAACAATTTTAAGATTCTATAAATATCACGAATTTCTGGACCTTTGACCTTAAATTCCCTATGTTATTTCGTGTAACGATAGTTATCAAAATAAATTACACTACGTGATGATGTTTAGTCATAAATAAAATTAACTTCATTTAATATAATTAAATAGGCAAATGGAAGTTCATTTTAAAAAAATCGAAGTAGGCGTTGTAATATACAATATACTAACTAGTAAGTATAACATTTCAAAAGAAGGATAGTGAAATTATGTCACGAATTAACTTCAGTCGTACTACCGTCGACACTCACGCATGTTAACTAGCTAATAAAATCATTTTATTACTAAAATTATTTACATAGGGTGACTGTCCTTAGATAAGCAATTATATTTGTAAAATATAAACTATTATACTAATACATTTCCAAGTAAATTACGTTAATTATGTATAATTTAATAAAATTTGCGATTTGATTCCTTTATTTTATTAAATCGTGACATTAACATTTTTATTACCTAGTACCGAAGTTTAACACAATAGATGGAGATAATTTTCTAATTACCTATATATCTCTTAACCTTGAATCGGAAGGTTATTTAAGTTAAGCTGACGCAATAATGATTACGGATATTTTTTCATCTGTGGCATATTTTGTAGGCAAATTATAAATAAAAAATATATGTTTAGTAGTATGTATTAAAATTTATTTAAAAAATTTTACCAAAATTCCGTAACTTACCTAATAATATAGACTGCCATAAAGGTTAATTAATTGTATAGAAAAGAATTTGATTTGTAAACAATTTGTCCTTGCATTTTGTTGACGTTAAATAAATATTTTAATACGAGTAAAGTTTTAAAAATATCAAAGTTTAATTTCCGAGTAATTTAATTTTGTTATAAGTAGGTAACTAAAAAATCTGAAACTACAATTAAACGATTATTATTTCTCATACATAATCGATGGTAGAATAATTATTTTAATTTCCATAAAATTATAAATATTCAATTAACAAAACACACCGGAAATAGGAACATATCAGGGACTAAACTTTCTATTCTAAATCCAGCAGTAAGTAAATATTTTAAATAATATGTAACTTTCCTTTTATTTTTAATTTGCATATTATCTGATCTATAAACGGATAACAATAGTATATATGCACAAACTATGATAGTTGTCGACGAAATTATTTAATGTTTTAAATAGGTACCCAATATTGTTATCTAATATTAGTAAGATCAATATTTAATTTATTAAGTAATACACCTAACTGTTTTGTTTTTACTTTAACGAATATTTTACCTAGTTTTATTGGTTAACTGAAAACTAACCTAATTCTCCGTTGTTTGCAACAAAATTATTTCCTTATAAAAACCCAATATAAAATAAAGTAGGTACTAACTGTAAAGTATCACGGGCTGAAATAAAACGGTAGTATAATTAGTTCGTTTGAGACAGATCTGCTCGAATTTCCTTTGAATAAATAATTAAAAACTGTACAAACTTTCCAGAAAATCGTATTAAGTAAATAATTAAATGCCTTTAGAGGCGAATAGTGCGATTATGCAACTCAACCAAATTACATAAGAATTGAAGATGCAAGTTACGTGCAAAAAAATTATCTACGAATAAAATAAAGTTGTAAAACATTTTTATCTTTAGGTACAGTCGGCGAAAAAGTATTGCGCGCATCCGAGGCGTCGGGCGAGCGCCACAGCGCGAGATCCCTCGTAATCCTTTCATTGTTAACAAGACGTTTGTAAGAATAGTTGAAGTAGGCGGTTTCGAATTTTACAGGCAATGCAATGTTCTGAGGATTTTTGTTTCATTTGCCCATAACATATTATAACAGTGTGGTCGGTTTAAAAAATTATTCTTCTCGGAAAAAATGCTTAAACCTAAAATTTGATTTTTGCATTTGATAATTGCATAAATCCGGCTACCTGAAAAATTTGAGAAAACGGAAGAGTTTAAACGGTACGGTTTACACTTGTCCGAAATTCTTTAAAACATTGCATTGCCTGTAAAATGATTACCAGAGATCTCGTGCTGTGCTGTGCCGCTCGCCCATCACTTCGGGCGCGCGCAATACTTTTTTGACCGACTGTACCTATATAAAATTAAGAAACACAGTGCGACAGTCTGTATCGTGATGAATGGCAGTTTTAGAACTTCTGGAAAAACGGCCGTTTGACGAATACTTATCTATAGATAAGAAGGTACAACATGTAATGATTCTGCGACAAAAAAAAAACCGTTATTCGAAATATTTTTAAATTTTCTTAGTTAGGTACCTATACGATATTTTCAGGTACATTTATATTTTTATTTTAGGTATTCGTTCATGCATACAATGCAAGGTGTTCCGAGGGGTGTTACTGTAAATACGTTTATCAATGACACGATAAATTCGTTAATTAAGAAATAACCAATTTTCTTCAACATATTCGAAAACTTCGATCTATTATTAAAGCCACTATTGTAAGTGCGCCCAAGTGTTCTGTAGCGTTACTTGCTCATAAATCAGTCATGCTTATTTCGTAACAATACGATCACCTATTAGGGTTAGCGGCAACTATATCGCACATATGTTATCGTCTAATTTGAATGTTACACGATTAGAATCTAGTTTTTGGAAGCTTATTATTGTTAAAACACCATCGGGTACCGGCATACGCGCCTACAGGTAAATGGTAGGTACTTATCGATTGTAGATTTTAAACTGAACATTCTGTAACCATCCTTCAAAGTTTCCAGAGTTACGGCAATCTTTTCTTGTAAGAATTTTCTATTAAAAACAGCCGGTTCGGCCGTTCCTTTAAAAACGACAAACAGCAGCAGATAATACGGTTGAATATTACAAGGATCTTCAAAATTCAGGACTAAGAAGATTAAAATACGTTTCCCATAAAAGGAAACATATTGAAATATTTATTTTTGAGTGATTTACGATGGCTCAGCCACCAGCAGAAATTTTAAAGAGTATTTTTAACATTACTTGTATTATCCGACTCCCGAAACAAATACACTCAACGGTTCTATACTGAGTGAGTTAAGATAGTGGCACCTTCCCATTAATTCGTTGAATATTCATATTAGAACAAAAATTTCCTAACAGAAGATGTTCAGAATGATACGTTGTATATTACTCTATATTTATTTTACTTTCTATTCTTTCTTACTATTTCAACTTTGTATTATTACATGACACCCTGTGTATTTTTTTATATTTTTTTATACAACTATAGTTTTTCTATACGGTGTTATAAAAATAATGTGGGACTAGATGACAAAAGTACGGTGTTAAACACGATTCAAGTTAAAAAATGTCCTATTTAGCGAAAAATTATATGTTAAATACAAATCTTTTTCGTTGGCGTTTTTGAATGGATTCAGTTTCACGAAACCTTCTTAAAGTATTCCGAATAGCTTAACAACACATTTTGATTCACTAATTTATTACTAAAATCATGTCTACCAAGTCATTTTTTCGATAAACGAACGTCGATAGCGATTGTAAATGCACTATTATATCAGTTTTCACGCATAAACAAAATGCGACAACTTTTCGACTTTTTCAACTACTCGTAAAAACGTATTAAACTTTTTGAATATTTTGTTTCATGGTTACTATGTAGATGATATTATGAAACAGGACATTTTTCAATTTTAACACTGTAATTTTGTCATCTAACTCTACAATATTTTTATAACACCGCTTAGAGAAAATATAGTTCTTCCAAAAAAATGTGAAAAATACACAGGGTGTAATTTAAAAATAAAAAATTGCATATTACTGCTCAAATCTCATCATGCCTCAAAATGCTTTAAATATCTATATATTAAGTATCATTTTTACTTTTGATTAATTTTGTTACATTTGAAGATTAGCCTAATTGATAACGGTTCGAAAACATTTCTATTAACGTTTAATAAGCTATATAGGTAAACAAATTGACAGGTAATGATAATATTGGTGCAATATTTCAAAAAAATTAATAATTTAAGGTAGGTATATAAGTAGGTAGTTATGTTCCGTTTACGGGTTTATAGTTATTATTTAGTGCTATTAGCAAGCTATTATTAAATCCTAAACTCTTTAAAGATATTATTAAATTTATTCAAAATGAGATGAAAGCGATCTTTAAAAATGCCTAATACAACATAAAGAATACATATATGAAAAATAACTACATTTTATAGACATTAAGCTAATTTCATAAAAGAACTAGAGAATCCAACAATATATAAAATCATCAAAATTATATTTCTGTAATATTCGTTAAGTCTTGAACACGCGGCTTAACAAAGTTATAAGAAAGTTTTATTATTATTACCTATTTCCGAGATTTTAATTTAGGCATTTTGAAATGTATTATTCCTTTACCTGCTCTTCTTAAGCCCTTAAAACCCTTTTCAAATACAACTTCACTTGAAACTTTACCGAAACTTTTCGTCTCTAACAAAAACAGTTTTACTTTATGCATTTAGTATATTTTGTAAATGTTTGCTAAAGCGTTACAAACAGTAACCATTCATACATTTAATTACTTACAGATGCTAACATGCCTACAGCTTTTAACAAATTTTTGTTGCTTGCCCGAAAAACATTAATAGGTAGGTGGCTAAATATAAAAAAATATATGATGTAGATATTTTAAAAGTATCCAAACAACCGGAAATAAATAAAATGTTATTTACACAAAGAAAATCACCTTTTTGTAGTATATAAAACAAAAATCTTTTCAGATACATTTTTAGGTATCATAAATATTTCGTTTGTTAATTCCAAATAAATATTACACGTTTACATTTACTTACATTTTATTTTTAATTAACAACCTAGATAATCGTTGCTGCTTAAACCATTTTTACTGGATGATCGCCGTTATTTAATTACTAAAAAAAATCCCTAATTTCCATTATTTTTATTACGCGAAACAGAAGTTATTCTTTAATTTTAGTAACTCAAATTTTACAATTTATTTTTGAAACTGACCGTCTTCGAAATGCTGCTACTTCGTTCGTTGTCAAACAAAGCGCACAACTGTCGTATTTTTTGACTTACAGCCATTTATTGACTGTAATAAAAATGTGTTTGTATACATTTCTCGACTGTTAAAATGTGTCTTCGGCACGATTTATCATTCAATTTTCTAACCTTATGTACAGTTGGTTACTGAGAAATGGCTGTATTCATACCCATTTTTGGGTACTATTGTAAATTAATTACCTAATAAAACTCTGGTGTCCAATTTTGATAGTTTCGAATTGTTTTTAAAAGGAATAAGTGACTGAAATATTATGATTTTGATCTTTAGTGATCTTTTTTGATCTTACAGTCAAACTTCCGTATAACGAGCTTTTGTTCTGAACACTGCTCTTTCAGACGAAAATGCCTATAGAATTAGCAGCAGTACAAGATTAAATTTACACATCTTCAAAAAGCCGCATTTCAAAATGAAATCCTTTTAATTAATTAATGTTGTGTAAAGGTTGACACGGTTTTAAAAAATGAAAATCTTTCAAAAGGATTTCGTAATATGTCAAAATGGAAGTTCTAGGTAAGAAGGACTAAATTGTCGTTAAAAAGCCTTAAAATAATATTTACCAAATTGGCGTTAATTCTATATACCTACATACCTAACGAAACTTTCCTATAGCGAATTTTTTTAAATTGTTTATCAAGCGATCTGATATTATGGGAGTTTTCAATTTCGAAAGTTAAATAACATAGTCAACCCCCTCGATTACCTATTTATCTAGCAAACTAACGTTCTATACAATTTAAAGTAAAAGTAAAATGCAATGTAAACAATAAAATAATTACCTAATACAAGACAAAACTATTTAAATTAATATAGTTATCGTTAAGAAAATATTACATATGTACCTACTATTTATTATTTAAATCGCAAAATAAAGAAAGCAGCAAACAAAGAATAGAATACAAAACAGTTTTTACTGAAAACGTACCTAATTCAATAAAATTACAGAAACTAACATGAAAACTACGAATGATTTTTATAACAAAATTCAATTGAAATTGTCCGGATTGTTCCCTGAACATGAATAATGTCCTTTGTCTTCACCTTTTTGTCGTTTGTTCAAAAACAAATTGATGCGTAACTAATGAAACGCCACAGCCATTAAAAAATAAAAGAACAATAGTGCGATACTGATTATATATAGGTTTATGTTACGGGTATAGAATGCAAACCGGACAGTGTCAACGCCTACCCTAACATACACTAATCTACCTTAATTTAAGCTAATAGCGATGAGCAATGCGAACATTTCCCGGGTAGTGTCGACACTGCCCGGTTTGCGGACTTTGTCCGTAATATATACATAACGTAAACACGATAGCAATTGCAGTTAGTAATGAATAACAACATTCCATTAAAAATAAATAAATAAATAAATAAAAACAAGGTTCGTGTAAGTAAGTAATTTGCGGTAAGTAATCATATTAAATAGATATGTATTTTACAATTTTCATGTTACATATACTTTTTAAAAACGACATACGTAAAATAACTAACTGAACAACTCATAAACTAAAGCTCTACGAAGGTGGTGGTACCCCGAAATGCGAATAACTATCAAAATCAGTGCGCAATTGTCCAACAAAAATTTCCATTTATTTATGTACCTATAAAACTTTAGAAGGGACATTTCTTTTTAATTTCTAATTTCCGAAATTTGTTCACCCGCTATTTAAAAATTAAGTCGTATCACAAACAACGATAGCGATTGCAATTTTTTAAATTGTTTATGTAAATTAATTGTTCATTGCGTGTTCGGGTTTTATCATGTTTCACTCTCGTTTATTCGTCCGATGAAATCAAATTATTGATAATAGACGAATATATAATAAATCGGAAACAATGGTCGTCGTGAATGCTTCCGAGTTTCCTTCAATTTAAGAACTAGAACCGTTTGCCCATTATATTTACTTGTACTCGTTTATCCGTCAAGCAAAACGGAATACGTAATTATGAAACAAGTCGCTGCAAGTTTGTTGGAAATTGCCGATTTATTATGTTAACTGTGATCATTCTTCGCGTTTTATTGTTTGTTTGTTAATAATTCGATTCGGCCGATTGAACGAAGCGTGGAAAAGTCGTGAACAATCAATTGCAACAATAAAAAAAGTCTGAGGGAAAAAATAAACAATCGGGGATATTCGTGAGGGCAATTATCGTGAGGGCAGTTTCTTCGCAGGTATTTGTTTATAATTTTCTTTGGAGAGTGGACGAGCTTTTAAAAATTGCAGAAAAGGTTCGTCGGATTTATTTTATGTTGGTCGTCAGACGGCCAAACGGTTGTTGGACAAATTCCGACGAACAAGTGACCGCCCTTCGTGTCTGGAGCTCCAAAATAATTAGGTAAAATGAAAATTTATCTACATAGATCGACTTGATATTGCAATAGAAAAATATCGTATCTACAACAACTGTGTCGTTAGAAATATTTTGGAGTTGCTTGGTACACCTACACTTCTAACGTATCAGAACTTCAAATAAAAAGGAAATCTCTAGGAATTGGGACCTATCGAGGTCTATAAGACCTAGATTATTGGTGGATAACAGCGGTACCTACTTAAGTAATTCATTTTGAGAAAAACCAATTACGGTATGAGAATTGTGGGCTGGAGCCCCAGCTTGCTGATACCGTAGATTTGATTTTTTTTGAAAATTGAAATTTCTAAGCACAATTTGTTGCGGAGGACTACCAAATATTCCTCCCGATTACATCTGCGATTTGACAAACATCCGGGGGTGCAGCTGTCGATTATTTATGAACGTAAGTATGTTCCCGTACATTTCGGTCATTCACACACGGTATTACGGAGATATAAGAAATCAGTTTCTAACATGTCATTTTAGTATCGTCATTATTATCTTATGCAACGTTACAAACTTGCCATATTATGATAAACATTAGGGTTTTGTTACATCGTTTGTCATCTTTTATCGCATTCACATAAGGTCAAACTAGCGCGTTTTAAATAGTTGCCCTCGGCTAGATTATCTTAGATTTAAAGAGAAACAAACATATCTCGTTTATTATCAACTTTAGACCTACCCGGGGGTACTCGAATTAAAAAAAATTAGTTTTAAACCCTAAATAGACTAGGAATTTTGCTACAACTGTAGACTATTTTTTTAATTATTCCCGACGATAATAAACAAGTAAATCTACTGTCCCTAAATTTATATTGTAATCAACCTATAGATATATTTTGGAAACGGAATGTAGGTACCTATACTAAAAGAATTTTAACTTAAATGTCAGCTATTAAAGAATTTAAATTCGTAATGAAATCTTATCCGGTTATTTTAATTTTTAAAATCATTCAAAAACAAAAATGTCTTAAAAGCACAATTTTCGTCCGACGCAGTCAACTTATTTACGCAATTTTATGAACTAATATTTACCTATATAATACCCATTAATAAAATCCTTTGTGTAATTTTACAGGTGTGAAAGCAACAAAAATTCCAAGTAGGTCACGCATGACTGATCTAGACCACCATTCAAGCTTTTCTAAAATAATTAAAACTTCAGGAGCAAGTACTTAATACCTACCTACCTATAGGTATTGCTAATTGACGTGAAAATATTCTTGGTATTGTTTTAAATGTTTATTTTATTTAAATTATGAATCGTCCTAATTATATTATTAATAATATTTATACGAGACCGTAACAAAATTAACGCTTCCTTTTAAATAAATTAATTTCCTCGAAAATTTTATTTTATTTATGATTTAAACTACTTTCTAATGCAGCTGGTTTATTAATCATTTTGGTATACGTATGGAAAACAAGGCTAAAATTCTTTAAGCGTTAGTTATAAAAATAAAACGTATATAGGTACTATGTACATATTATAATATGTGCCTACTAAAGATAAGCGTATCTACTACAATTTATTCACTCTAATTTTAAAACTTCCTGTTACGTTTAACGAAACAATTTTTAAATAACAGGTATTAACCCGTAATTACATTACATCCATAAATGAATATATACGTAACTAGTTTGTAAAATATGTTTTGTGCGGTCCTGCCTTGCCGTTAAACTCCATTATGTTTGGGAAATTGTACTATTAATATCAATTCTACACATGTAGTTAAAACAAGTTTAGATACAACGTACAAACGTTTATTAGACAAACTCGTCAAGTTTTAAAAGGTTAAAAAATAGAATTATTATCGAAATATACGTAGGTAGGTGCGCGTTCGAGTCGAACCCTATTTTTAATTGATAAAAATCTATTAAATACATAGGAAGAATTTTTATTTACCTACGAGTGATAAAGTAATATATATATATATATATATATTTTTAAATTCAAATATAAAGAAACAGATACAAAACAATTTAAGAAGAACAATAGAAACAAATGTTTTATTATGTGCATATTTGAATTCCTTTAATAATTACGTACGATTCGAGAGAGTGGGAAATAAGTTTTGATAGCATTATGGAACGTTAGATGTATTTGAGATAAAAGCAAATTAAATTTAACAGCCTTATTAAATTTGTGGAATAAAATTTGTTTTTATTTATACTGGGAAGTAAAAGTGCATATATAGCACGTAAATACGATGATAATAAAATATAATATAATTATCTATTGAGCAACGCGGAAATAATTTTTATGGAAGTCGTTTTTAAATGAGAATAAACTTACCATGGATATTTGTGTATTTAAACGATGAATAAACAAGTTCCGAGAAAGATGAATGGTTTTATCGATTCGATCGAATAAAATCAAAAACAAAAATGCCCATTTTATAAAATTAATTGTGGGTTTTCTCAAATGCTACATGGCTTTTGTATTAAACCAATAAATTGGCTTTTTAACTACAACAATAAGTTTCATACGTACAGAAATAATAACGTCAAATATAAAGTAGAAAGAGAAACATAAACTAGAGTGGGATAATCTTTGTAAACCGGCTCAAGTGTACTGCTCGAATGGAAGTACATCTAATCACGATCGTTTACAAGCGGCACCGTGTTTACAACGTTTAATGCCGAACACTTTGGGTTAACGAAAAGTACTTGGGAACGCTTCGTAAAACTAAGGATCTCGACTCTCGAGTTCCAAGGCTTCATTTACATTAAAAATAGTTAAAAGAAAAACTTATTTATAATTAAATGAGGCTCGTAATTGCAAATCCTTATAAAATTGAACCTCTACATTTATTTATTAGTTTTCGTAGTACACGAATTTTTAATATTTACCTATTCGTTTTCGTATATTTATATTATATTTTGAAATATTCTATGAATAATAGATGATTTGTGTAAAACAGATGCGTGCACACATACAAAACTACATTTTGACTCACCTCTCCGTGGTCCATTCTACCTTCCGGAGTGTTTTCTGGCAAGAAATAAAGACGCAAACTCGACAACACTTGTTCACTATTTTTATCAATCCATAATAATTGCAGTTCACCTATACACACTAAATCCGAGTCACTCCACAATTTAACGAAGAAAAATTCACTTAATTTCACTATTCGCTTTAATCCGTTTTTGGCATACTTGAACGCTTTGTAAAACGTGTACGGGCCATGCTGTCCACATGGAGTTCCCACCAACTGAAAATTCAAAAAAAAAAAACAAACAGTAATCATAGTACGAGCAATAATAAAGAATTATTAGAAAACGTTCGTTCGTTATCGCTGCTATTTTACTTTAAAACACCAACAACTGCATTCTTCGACGCTTACTATTTTTCGAGTTGACAAAAAACGCAGATTAATAAATAATGTTATTATTGTTCGAATAAAGAAAGTCCGAGAGAAGTTCGTTTTTATAATATCTTTACCATTTCGTTATTGTAGTAGATAAAACAAAAGTTCTTTTCACTTCGATACTTTGATAAATATGCGCTTAATTCGTAAATGTTTTTTTAGTCGAGCGAAACGAACGACTAAATTTTATTTACTATTATAAATTAAAAACGACACAGTTAACTACCCTTTAAATTTAATTTGATAGTATAATTAAAGGCATTTCGATTATTACTTATTGCCGTTTTTATTCGTTCTAATAATTAATAACATAATTGAACAAAATTTACTTATTTACTTATGAAATAATGCAAAAGATAAATATTAATCTGACCTTGCGCTTTTGATAATAAGTCTTACACGTTGTAGATATGAAGTAAAAATGTATTTCTCTAAAATTAATATGAGAGAGAATATTTAATTTTTCACATTTAAATGATTTGTTTTTATTCGACAACCGAACGAATATTACGAAAGTGACAAATTAGATAAGTTTATATTTTTTTTACCTGAACTGCACTGTTATCCATTTTAAAAATCACAATTATCACACCGTATTACAAACAGCACGCCTCTGGCACCATCGTCTACTTTGTATTTACTCTAATTATATGACGTCACGATACAGAGCTATATTCGTAAAAAGCCGTATTATTCCGTTGATGATCGGATACACTGGCGCTTTGTTGTAATGTAGTGGGGAAAATAACGGAAGAAAATTACAATAACATAGTTGACATCTACACGATTATCTGTTCATTGAAAAGTGAAATTGTTTAACTGTAATTCTTCATGCCATTCAAGTGTGAAAATGTGTCACTTTCGGTTATTTCGCGATACTCGTTGACGATCGTTAGATGAAGCTAATTCTCGTACATCTCCCGTAAGGTTATCCTACCGACTTCCATTTCCAAACATATTTATTCTCTGACATAACCTAAGTGGGCTGTTACATTGGTATTTGTGAACAAACAAGAATGACACGATTACGAAAAGGTGTTCTTTCTTTCTAAAATAAAATATGCGCATGTTTGGTTGCATACATAAAAATGTAGTTTGTAAATATGTAACTAATTAAGAAATTGCAATTATTTTTAATTTTAATAATCGTAAATTAGACGCTTGCATAATACATTTTATTTATTTCAGGGAAAATGAATTATTGTGCGATCGCCGTGATTAATTACGATACGAATGCTCCAAAGTTGAATAAATAATGTGACGAAAATGCTTAAACAGCACTTGAAAATCTTGGCTAATCGAAGAGATATCCCGGCCGTTATTAATTTTCGGATGCGAAAATTTATTTTATGAAATAAAAGTAAGTGATCCGAGTTTCGTTAAAATTTAATAAAAATAACCCATTTTAAATGTTTTAGATGTGGAAATAGTAGCAAAATTGTTACACAAGTATTCACACAATATTTTATGAAAATAACGAATTATGCAAATACGTACAAAGGTCCATAAGTCACCGAACAAATTGTTATCTGTTAGGCGATATTAATATATATTTTTTTAACTTTAATAAGAACTATAGTTTTTAATTATCAAATAAAATTCTAAACAAGTTATTTATAGAGTAACTTTTTCTGAATACACTTACTGAAACAATTTAAGGGTTCAATTCATTCAATCAAATCGTCGAGGAAAGACCATCGACGTTTTATAGCAACACCACTTGAACTTAAATTTAAATGACCTTTTTTTTAATTAATGTTTTGAATGAAATTAACAAAACCTATATTTATGCACCAACGCCAGATAACTTTATTCTCCTGCTACCGTAGAAGTAACCGGAAAATAAAGTTATCTGGCGTTGGTGAAATCGGCTCGTAAGTCTTGAACTCATCCGATTATTGCTCCGTAGTAAACAATAGGCGAACAATAAATACATTCTATTATCGATATTATTTGAGTCGATTTTTGCACAGGACGATTCCCAACTTAAACTGCACAGAAAAATGCATTTTGCCTCGAAACTGGACTTAACCGGTTTATGCATTGGAGCCCTCGATTGTTTCCATGAAAATTATTTCGGGGATAGTTTATTCAGAATTATATTTGACAATTGAAAGACTAGTCCTTAATAAGCTTATTTTATTAATATTTCTTCCTGTAAAAGTATGAATTACTTACATATATTTAACTAGGTAGGTATTAAATTTAAATTATAGCTTCGTCTAAAATAAATATATACCTAAAGTAATTGATAAATATACAAATTTATTAATCGTATGTATTTTGATCGATATTTGTGATTTATTTTTACATAAACCAAACTATTTAAAAAAATTTCATTTGTATTACCATTGATAAACAATAAATAGGTATAATTATTCGTTATTGTATCAGGATAAGTTGTTTGATTTGAATTCAGTTTTAGATCTAAAACACCGAAAGTTTTATTTTCAAGAAAAATCCTAATTTTTACGTGAAAAACTGTATTAACTAGGCAACCAAATATACACATATGTTTTCAAACTTGTGCGATTCGACGCTGAAATTATTATTTTTTGTTATAAACTAAACAAATCATAGATACTTTTGTTTGCTTCTTCGCAAAAATTGAACATATCCTTTAGGATATGTATAAATAAACACCTTGACGCAGAAATTCAATATGCCATTTTAATTTATATAACTAAATAGTTCTTTATCGAACCCAGGCTCATATGAGTTCAAATTTAATATTATCTACTTAAATAAATGCAAAAAATTAACGCCACTGTGCTTCAATTCAATTCCTGCAAGTATTTGCTCACCTCAAACGATTTCTTTGTTGCGTCCTCGTCGGTAAAGGTTCACCTTTGACCTACTTGAACAAATGAAATATCACCTAGTACATAGTAAGTCCTTAACAGCAACAAAGTAACCTATTTGTTTAATTTGTCTTTTAGTTGTAGCCATAGAAATTTGTTTTTTAATTAGATGTATGTCGTCACGAAACAGTTATTTCATGTATATATTAGGTCATCGGCGCCGCGCCGATTAATTTTGACAATTATTCTTAAAGCTCTTCGTTCTGCATTAGAAATTATAGGTACCTCAAGTGATAAGTGAAGGACCAGTATTCTTATGGAATATAATGATAACGATAGATCTGCGCAAATCTTTGCTCAAAAATTTATCACGAGACATTTTTCTCAAAATGTTAAATGAAACCGACCTTATCAGTTTATCTTGTTTGATTTTAATTACATTTTGTTTATGACATGCCCGAGGCGTTCTATTATGGTAATTAGATTCTTTTCTCCCGTGTCCGAACTAATATGAGCCGTTTTCTTACTTGAGAAATAATGATCTAATAATAATAATATTTTTTTGGTAATTAAGGTATCTAAGTGATGTTCCAATATACAGTGATTCCATCTTATTCCTTATGGTTGAAGGAAGGGGTAAATGTAAATATTACAATTAATACTTAGAAAAATAGTAGATAAATATGAAGAATCTTTTGCGCCGTCCGTGGTGCCTGGTGGATCTCCGCTTAAATCTCTTGAAGAATCATTATAAAAATGAAGGAGATTGCGGCAAAGAAGATGCCCAGAAAATGAAAGGAAATATATCACAAGGAGAGATATGTGAATAAAGCGAAGAACGATGCTTTTAATGCGAAAAAAAGAAACATACAAAAAGTTATATTTTAGCAATTTTCTATCGTTTTTTAGGAATTTCTTTACAACTCAAGATCTCCCCATATTAGAAGCCTGTGAACTCGATCCTCACAAAAATACTTATCCTTGCGTTTTTTAATTTTACCTTTGAAATTAAGATAATAATTGAGTACTTTTTAACATTTATTTTATGTAACAATGATGTAAGTTTCAAGTAAACATTTGTTATCACACGAAGGCGTACTCATTTAAAATCTGTAAGAAACAGTGAATTTTCAAATTTTTGTAGACTTTAAAATAAATAATCAAATCTTTATTATCTTATATAAGGAGTAGAATTTTAAAATTGTGATGTTCTTGTACTTACAATAATTAAACGAGTACATACCTAAGGCATATGTATATTTTTCGGGTTCGTCGTTTATGCGATCGTTGAAATCTCCAGCGATTGTAGTTGTTTGAATTGCCTATTTTGACAACAGAAAAGTTTAACGAACTAATCTGATAATTACAGTATTATAACGTATTGTAGATCTTAATGTTTACTGTGTTAAAATAGGCACAACACTCGTTACGGCGTCGACGTTGTCTTTGGTAATCCGTAACTTCGGTGTCCGGACAACATGGCAAAATTAATTAGACTTATGCGAAAGCCCAAAAAATGCCCTATCTTATGATATCAATTTGATTTTGATTTTAATTTTTACGTTGGCACACTTTCTTTGTTAATATATTTTCATCTGTTTCTGTACGTGACAAACTTTGTTTTTAACACAAGCAATGGCATTTATGAAGAATACATTTTGTTGTATGTATGTATACGTACTACCAGTTTTTTATTTATAATAAATTCCCATCGCAAACTTGATCCGATGTTTTCCTGTATGAATATATGTACAGTCAAGTTCAAAATTAATGTTCCGGGTCGCGAGCATTGCGCGGACATACACACGATACAACAAACAAATTATGAACTAAATATTTAAAGCAGTAACATTATATTTATTATTCGTGTTACTCATCGCAAGTAGTACTTTTTGTAGATTTGTTGATTTGACTAAATACTTATTTAAATATTTCCACAATTTTCTAATTACTACATACGTGCACATAAGTTAATTCAATTTATCTACAACATAACAGTTAACATATTCGTATATTCGTTTGTTATTCAAGTATTTACCGCAAAATATAAATCACACGAATGCTAATAATGTGATTCAAGGTTTATCAATAATAAACAATTTATTATGTAATAGGCAGCTGCTATAATATTTATTAAGTAGGTATTTTCTTATTATAATTAGATGAGACAACTAATTTAAGTAAAGAAGCTTCTGATATACTGTAGTTCAAGACAGATTTCAATTAAAAAAATCATCACTATTCATTATTAGTCTTAGGTATTGGTAAACATAATTAACGAATACAAATAAAGATGAACGAGGCGGAGAAAATGTCAACTCTATAATTAAAAATAAAAAAATTTAAGCGTAATTACATAACAACGTTAAAATTATCCTATAATTAAAATTAAACTATATACGGAGCGGTCTCCAAATTCAGTCTTGCCATATGATTCTCTATCCATGTTCGGAATTTAGCCACATCGGCGTAGACGCCAGGTACATTTGCTTGTCCACATCCGATACCCCACGCTACGATTCCAACTTGCATATACCTATTGGGATTATTAGGGTCAGGGCATACCAATGGACTACCGCCATCACCCTAGAACACATTAAATCAAAACCAAGCGACGCAAAACGCGAAAACACTTACAGTGCACGTATCTTTTCCAGTTTCTCCACCTGCACAAGTAAACGAGTCGTGCAATTTAAACTTTTGTCCTAAACGAGTTTGTCGCAAAGAATTTTCGCATTGGTCGTGCAAGATCGTGGGCAATTGAATTTTTTTCAGTATCACTTGGAATCTCCCTTTTTGACCTAGAATTAAAACGCGTCCTTGTTTAGGTAGTTATATTTTAGTTTGTTAAGAATTGATGCTGAATCAAAATTAGCTTGTGCTTCGGTCAAAAATAACACGCGCCTAGTCGTGGCCACGTGGGAAAGGCCACTTTTCCTTACTTGTTTCACAAATATAGCTATTATCTATATAAATTCGGTCAATTTTAATTTGTATCTTGTTTTAGAAGATTTTTATATATATTATCAAACAATATGCTTCAATTTAAAATTACCACGTGATGTAGACAAATCCAAAACAATTTTTTATGTAAAATAATAAATAATAATAAAAATCAAGTTTATTTTAAATTGAACTGATAATTTCGAAAATATTGGGAATAAACAACATTAGATTGTGACTTTTTATCTATTTTTCTTCTATTATCTTATGTTTCGTTTATGCTTATTTTTACTTATAAGATAAAAGAAAATAAGTTATCAATTATATTGTACTTAAATTCTTTGTTCAATTATCATTTAGTTATATTTAAATACTGTTGGTAATTATAATACTCTAATTAAAAATTCGATAATATTAAAAACTCTTCCAATAAGTCTTGTTAAGACCAACATTTATGAGCTACGTTAAAAGTATTTACGTTTTCCTACACGAATTAAGATACTTTGTTTAGATTAATAATTTAATTTAAAAATGATGTTTACCGAAAATATCTTTTCCCCATCCGCTAGCGAAACATTCTTTGGAATTGAACACTTGCCCTTGCGATGGTAAACAAATGGTACCGATGTGTGGAGCGGCATCGAAAGGCGTCGCAAGTATCACCAGAGCCACGTCGTTAAACAAATTATTAGAAGTAAAACCTTCGTGAACAATAATTTGTTTAACGTCCCTTTCTTGATATACAAAACGTTCTCTTTGAGTCTGAGTGTCCCATTCTCCAGCTCGTACTTTAATGTCGGAATTTTTGACGCTGTAATTGAAACTCCGATAAAAATCTGGTATAATAGTGACTATAGTGTTTTATTCTTACTTATATACACAATGGGCACCGGTAAGAACGACCGTAGGGGTAATTAAAGAAGCCCCACAAATAGCAAACGATTCTTTGTCCGGATTGTATTGTTTCTTTAAAATGACTAACATCCATTTAAATTCGCCATATTCAGCTTCGTTGTCGTTATTTCCTGTTATTTTGAAATCAACGCCGTTTGGATTTCTAATACCACAGAAATTAGGAGTATCGATAGGTGTAGGAACCGATGGCGTAGGCGTAGGCGTAGGCGTAACGCCGCCACCTTCGCCACCACCTTCGCCACCACCTTCACCACCGGTTGTGGGTGCTGTCACTTCTGGCGGTAGTATACCATCGTCCGGTATTTTGCAACATACGTCTAAATAATCGTCACATTGATTATTTCCAAACCTAGAATAATTACCGAATAAATAGATGATAGTTTAATGCAAAAATTAGAAAAAAAATAAAGGACATGCATTACATTTACAATTAATTAATGTTTAATTGTTAATGCATTTGTTTGTATTTGTATTTGTTAATAATTGTTTAATGTATAATTCTCAAAAAAAAACAGAATACATTTATTAGAGATATTATATACAATAAATTATTATCCTCACTGCACTACACCTACATTACATATTATTATTTGTGTTAAAAATGATTACCTACTACTTATACAAAAAGCGTATTTTCCAGAACCTCGACCAAAAATTTTTCAAAAACCATTTAAACAAAACTACGCAAAAAAGTTTCTAAAAACCGTTTGTTATTCAAATTGCGCTATTTTTGTATATATATGTGGGGTAACGTTAACGAGGATATTTTAAAACATTTAGCAAAAATATAGGTGGTTACCTACTATTGTATATTATTGTTTAATTAATATGGTAGATTGTGCGACTTATTATCTCCCGATCAATTCAACGGTGAATGAACCTTTCAACAACATGATCGTTATTGCAAACAATTTATCTATACAAATTGATTTGAATAGGGTTAAAAATATGGAATATTCTTTACAAAATCTTCTTACATTTTTCATAAATTAATTACGAACAAATATTAAAATTATCAACTTCAAACTAGACCAAAGCAGTTTCAAAACTAATTATATACTTTTAATACAGAAATAAATTATAATAAAATAATCATGTAGAAATCTATTATTAATTTTATTTAATAAAAACAGGTTACAAAGTGCAAAAAATATGACACTTAACGGCGGGGGGGAACAACTAAAAGATCGTTGAATTTATATTTCTGCGTAGATTTAGCTAACGTAATTATTATTTTTATTATTAAATCAAGTTTTAATTAATTATGCATAAATACTTAAAAAAAACCCCCAGATCTATGTTGTTAAATAATAAAAAATAGAACAAAGTAACTAACCGTAAGTACAATATATTACAGTACAGTAATTACACTTATTCTCGATTAAAATTTTTTTAGTCTGCAATAAGTAATTTTGAATTACGTAGGTATACATACTTATACAAACAAATTATTGTACAAAATTCATTAAGCAAATACACACCTTTTTGTTTTTAGGAAGTTGTTAGCTGCCACGTGCCGAATATACATATCATTATTTAGATTTGATATTTAATGATAAAATGATTAAAAAAGAAATACTATAATTTAATGTATTTTCAAATTTTTTGACCGTTAAAAACCGAAATGGTTGATGCTATATGAAAATAGAAAAAATATAAAACGGACAAAAAATGTTTTATATATTTACAAGATATTTATTTCAAAGGTTTTTGCAAAATAAAATATATTTAGTAAATAATGAGGATAACGTTGCATAATAAATTAAACAAGAAAATTCTGCATAATTATATTTAAAAACTAGAAATTTATTTTTGGTCATTTTAAATTCCAACAAGGTTGTGTAAAACGGGTTATATTATAAAAAATTAAAATTTAAAGTTATCTTTCTGACCATAAAATGAGGATAAAATCGTTTGAAATATAATCAGATCATTACTTTTCATCAGACTTGATTGTTTTTATTTGAATTTTTACTTATAAAACGATTTTTTTTAACTTTATTTAAATATTTTGAAAGTCACTTTTTGTTCAAACGTTCTCGTTCTTAGAAATTTTTAATTATGTACCTACCTATAATTATCTTTGGACTAATCAAATTTTTATTAAGTTTTATTAAAACGAGAAATGCTTAAACGATTGTTAATTAAAAATAAAATATCTACATACGAGTAGGGAATACTGAATAATAATTAACACTATAAAAAGAGGACTAATCAGATGCATCTTACATAACAAAGAACTTTCTAAAAAATTTGATTTGTGTAAAAAACACAGTAAATAGTATAAACATTTACATAAAGGTTATTCTAATAACTAGCTGTTGATGTGGTTTCGAGAATAGCAATTATTTAATCCACTTCGGTTTTTGTACTTTTTATATTCTATCAATCAAATAATTTCCAGATAAAAACATAACAATAATCCAGAAATTAACGTACGCTATGACCTTCCAAATTTCAGCTGCTAGTTTCTGCTGTTTTTTGAGAAAACGGCAATTTAATATGGTATTGCGATATTAACGGTATTGGCGCTGGACAGTTAATTGCTAATAGATGACCAATTTTAGTCAAAAGTAGATGTAAAATTATGTATATCCGGTGGCAATTATAATGTTTATACTAACGACCATGATCATTTGTTTATGACAAATGCTAATTCTGCTACTTTCTAAGAAAATTGCAATTTTATAGTGTACCTACCTAATAAGTTATACTTAAGTGTTAGGAAATTTACAATTCGTCAAAAGAAATTAATTTACAATTAAGTATATCGGTATATGTAGATCGGATAAAAATTGAGGAGCGTTTTTTCAAAAATAGTCATGTTCAAAAATTATGAAAAGCGAATTAAGACCGGTTTTTGAATCTTGGTCAACGTTTAAATGCATATCCATCTTCATCTATTCATCATCTAGAGCAAGATCTTAATGATCTAATCTCATCATCAAGATGGATATGTGTTTAAAAATTGACAAAAATACGAAAACCGGTCTCAATTCGCATTTCAAAATTTTTGGACATGACCATTTTTGTAAAAACGCCCCCAACATCATTTTAGTTCAGTTTTCGCTGAACCTTTGCGTATTAAAGATAGCAGTGCGTATTTGTACCTAAACCGACATGTCGATTTTCTCAATTTTTTATAAGGAATTATGTGAGATGTTCCTCGAAAGTGGACGTAACGTTGATTCTTTGTGTAAACGAATCGAATCTGCTTATGAAAATTTAACGAAGGATTGAAGAAAATGCCGAAAAATTTTGTGACGCGGTTCAACAAAAAATGGCAAGAAGCTCATCGGAATAAACAAGTGCCTTTTGTGCAGCATGCCGAATGATCAGAAGGAATATTGGAAACAGAAATGGGAAAAGAAATTGAACCTTCGAACAAAAACTTTAGATAAGTGCAATGAAATGGTAAAGCGTTATAAAGTTCAACAATTGTAAGGGCGACTGTCAAACGAACAAAAAAAGATCACAAACAATCTACGGCATACTTAACAAATTAATTTTTATTCTTTTAAAAGTTAAAATCCTCAACAATTTTCGGTAAGAATGTTCTAGTATTGTAAACTTTGCCTTTTTCTTTTGTAATTAGACAGGCGATCGTTTAAATTTCTTTATATTGTTAAAACCTGCAATATTTCATTATATTTGATAACAAAAGAAATTCAAAATTCAAAATTTTTAACAAATTTTTTTTCGCATTCGTGCGACTCCGAATCACTGTGCGCCGTTGTGATTATTCATATAAAATTTGAATTTTGCAGCTCAGGATAGTTTGACAAAAAGATATCGATACATAATATCTATATTACAAGATGAATGACACGTTTTGGTGGCAGACGTTTTTTAAAGTAGGTACCTAACTAAAGGTTTCTGAAAGTTTTCGAAACGCAACGAGAATAATAAATAATTATGGAAAGTTTGAAAAGCCCGTGCAAAATCAACTGTTCGAAGCGAAATTTCTGCAAGAATCAATAGCAGGCATAGCTGCGTTTTAGTTTTTATTTAATTTTTCAATTTTCAAAATTTTTAACCATCATTTATAGGTAGGTATATTTTTCGTCCACGGATTTATTCAATTTTTTTATCGGTTTTATTGGCCGTCAAAATAACTTAAGAAGCGACTCCGAAAAACGTGCATCTTTGGCAATTTCTCACACGTAGATCGAAAGTTTGATAGCAAAAGTACGTCGAAGAAAATGTCTACATACGAAAGATGAGTTCACAAATGGAAACATTCATGCTATCTGTTTATCATTCTGCTAAAAAAATTAGCTTATAATATTGAAATAATTTTTCCTGACCATCTTCTTCTTCTCTTCTAGATCGTATAATTGCTTGGAAAGCAAAATGGCGCCCGAGCGGGTATTTCAAAGGCAAAATAGTTGGCAGGGCAGCTAGTCCTGACCATTTTCATCCGACAAAAATGTCTATACAATTCATTGTTTAAAAAGAAAAGTAAAAACGTAAGAAATGCTTATTGGAAAATTATGCACTACCACGATGCAATATTATAATTGCTGATGAAAGGTAGATACTTAGACTGTGATGTGTAAGCACCACATAATGAAGCATTTTGGGGCTCAACAATTTTTTTAATTTCTGAAATCGACGAAATCTCGTTACAGAATAGCTTTTGAAAGATAAAAAATAATTCGTTATTCTGATGTTTAGCTAACCTATTTAAAATAAAAACACTTGAAATTTCTTTCATAGCTTGTCCAAGACGTGCCAGAAAAACATTATAAAAATGGAAATTTTTACATATTAAACAAAAATAGGGAGTGTCGTTAAATGTTAATTGCACAAGGATTGTAGATCGCATAAACAATGAGTATTAGTAATTAAGTTTTCCTAACATGATGATTATTATGATCGTATTCAAAACGTATTTTATATGCATGTGATAGAACCCGTTCTTTGTAGGACATTACCGTGAATTAATTCAACTTTTAACTCGTCGTACAATGGCAGAGTCAATGTAATACAGTTCATTTGGTACATACATAATAATAATAAGTTTATTTGTAACTATTTTATTTATGATTGAAATTCTTTGGAATAAAATTGTACGTTTTTACTGATAAACAAAAAGGAAATAAGTAGAGATACCTATATTGAATTTGTAATACGTTCGATAACAGGAAAATTGAAAATTGGCTCGATCCAAACCTCTGCTCTGATCTGTTGACCTCGATATACCTATCTATATTTTTTAATCTCCTATAAGCCAATATTTACATATTTTTCTACATCTACGTATCGACGACGACAAAGACATTATTTTTGCTTTAGCAATCATCTAATAAGTCGAATTAAAGTTTGTAAAACGTATTGTGCAGAACAACAAATAGAGCCTTAAATAGCATAAATTTAATCAAATGTTCGAAAATACTTCGCGTCGTCATTCAAAAAGTTATGTAAACAACGATGAAAATTAACTCGAGGACGATATTTTTTATTTAAACATCATTATTAACATTAAATGCATTTTCAAAATCAGAATCAACGAAGAATGCATTCGCAAAAACTTAGAACAATTAGTCATTTAAAACCTCAAGCACAACAAATATTCGATTTGGCACATTCATCGTTTCTCCAGCTAACTTATTTCTAAACAATTTAAAACAAAATACTAAACTTTGTTTGATTAACCTTTTATCTGTATTGTAAAAAAAACTCGAGACGATAATTATTATTAGTATAAACTAAAGTAATAATTCATGTTTGTGATTGCGTAAAATATGTCTCCCCTATTATAGCTTTGTTAAAAAAGCACTTAATTTTTTCCTACCTAACAAATTTCTTCAATGTAAAATCGAACCTCGATAAGTCGAATAACTCGATTACTCGAACTGGCTGTGTGAATTGCAAACAAAATTCTCAAGTAAATATATCTCGATTACTCGAAATTTCGATAGCTCGAAGTTTTCTTTTCTTCCCTTCAGATTCGAGTTATAGAGGTTCGACTGTATTTAAGTAAACAGCTGATAATTTTACGCAGATATAATTAAACGATTCTTGCATTCGAGCAGTTCTTTAGATTGTGGCATTTTTATCGTATAGGTATACATACAACATTTAAAGTATATAAATAAAACAAAATAAATGCTCATTCATCGTTTACAATAAAGAAGCTACAAAAGTGTTGATGCGGTTTTATCTCATTGCCAATTAATTTTTGCCCAAACTTTATTAAAACAAGGAAACTTAGTAAGACCTAAAATGTGCCAGGATTGCATATCTACATAATTATTTATTTTTTATTTAAAATGGGTACAGGGATTTTAATGAGGTTAAAATCGAGCCGTGACAATGACTAGCCAATTGCGTAACGATCAAAAATGTAAATAAAACATTAATAATTAACCTTCGTGGCAATAATTTATATATTGAGTGCACGAACGTTAAGTCTAAAGTTATTATCGGAATTTTAATCAAAATTTTGGTTGTTGGTAGAAACTTATTATTTTTGACTTACGCAATTTTACTTTACAGTTAAATATAATATGTAGTCGAATTTTTGAGGTAGGTAAATATATTCCAAAAATCGATTTTTTGAATGAAAACTCGATAAAATTCATTAGATGTAGATGCAGTAGCTGTGCCTAACTGCTTTAAAAATTACTATTTGTGATTATGAAATTTTAATTAGGTATTTGTACCATTACTTTGTTATAAAATAAATAGACGTACACGTTAAAAACGATTTTGTTACATCAGATCTTAAAAGGACTCGCAATAATTTTAATGATCGTTAATGTGAAGGATAAGTTGTTTTCAATTTCTATTGTTTACAATCCTTAATTGTCAATATACCTGTTTCTCGTTACTATAATGATTCACAACGTATTTACATTATATTGAAGATCAGATTGCAGTACAGAATTGCGAACTTTAAACACAAACAATTGTCTAAATTGCCTTAAATTTAATTTTGAATTATTTCGTCGATGAAAGTATCGATTAATTTCTCGCTTATCTCACTTACAATCTAAATTGGATTTGATAATTTCACTTTCAATAGAAAATATCAAATTAACGAAATATTTTCCATTTGCAACCAATTACCTAATTAAAAATGTGTGGTACGTTACGTAAAATCAAGAGAATTCGTAGAAACGTCAGTCTCGTGTGTCTAATCACATATTGCAAAAAAAAATCATGAAGGTAAACTTCATTTCGAACCAGAATAACAATCTAGAATCGATTTCAACGAATGCAGAAGACGTACCTGATATCGATAAGACCAGTACCGTCGTAGTCTTCGCTTGGTATAATCGTTTTAGTTTCACTATCGCAATTGAAATATCGCACGCATCTGTGAATGTTTAGATCTTTACCTTCCCCGCATTTTTCTATATATCCACCACTCGTACTTGATTCACGGGTTACTTCCTCGTATTCTCTCAAAAAATCTGTATTCGGGGTGGTAAAAAGTTCGGCCAAACTAGGATTGGCTTCCATTTGATTTTGCGCAAAAGTTCGCGATAATGCAACGGCGATAATTAGAAAAATAATTTCGCGCATTCTAAAAAAAAAAAACATCGAAAAACGAAAACAAACGACAAATTAAAAACAGCTATTTGTTATTAGTAGCCTTGACTTACTTGGTTTATTTAAGTATATAAACAATTATCGAAATGTGGTTGAGGTTCGTTGTTGACAAGGATAACTCGCGGTCTTGGCTAGACTGAACTAAAAAGGTACTGGTCTTAAGAAATTTAACTACGTTCGCTGGTAATTTTAACCCCCCCCACTATGCACACACAACGAATTACTTTGTTTATCGAAAAAACCCGTTTTCGTAACATGGGAGACATCCCATATCTACAAATGATGACCTTAGGAACATTATCAAAACTTAATTAGCGAGGAAGTTTTATGTGAAAGTATATCTATATAAACATTTTTCCTGCTTTGTTGTCATTCAAGTACCTATTAAAACCACATGTTTTCTATGTACAAAAATTTTGCCTTTTATTCATTTTCGTCTGTTACATTAATGTGTTAATACAAAAATTGTTAAGTATAGATAAAAAATAGTTAATAATAAAATTAATCGTATTTATAACCAGATCTACTTATTTCGTGGAACGCTAGTTGTTCGTCCACCCAGTTTGCGAACATTGCTACGTTCGCGTAAACTCCGGGCACGTTTTCTTCTGCGCAACCGATTCCCCAAGCGACGATTCCGGCTTGGAAGTATTTATCCGGTTGTCCAGGAATCGGACAAATCAGCGGACTGCCACCGTCCCCTTTACACGTGTCTTTGCCCGCTTCGCCACCGGCGCAAATGAAACTAGGATGCAGTTTGAAATGTTTTCCTAAACGCGTTGCGCGTAGATATTCTTGACACGTGTCTCTTTGTACAATGGGTAAATCGATCTTCTTCAATATGACTTGATATTTTCCTTCTTTGCCGAACACGTCTTTGCCCCAACCGCTGGCGAAACACCTTGTATTTTCTACCACCATGTCCTGTTTTGGTAAGCAAATCACGTCAACGTTATCGGTAATTTCGAAAGGAGAATCGAGAATTAAGACGGCGATGTCGTTTAAAAGAGATCCGGCATAGTAGTCGGGGTGAATGATTATGGTTTTTACGTCGCGGTCCTGATGGGGGAATAGTTCGTTTTTAGTTTGAGTATCCCATTCGCCGGCTCGAACTTTAAATTGTTTATTTGGGCCGGTAACGCAATGGGCAGAGGTTACTACGACTTGGCCGTGTATTAGGGAGCCTCCACATTTATACACTAATAATCTTTGCGTGTTTCCTTCGACAGCTTCCTCGTTTAATATAGCGACCATCCATGGAAATTCGGCGAATTGAGCTTCGTTGTCTTTCGCCCCGGTAATACGAAAACCAACTCCATCCGGATTGCGGTTGCCGCATCCTTTGGGCTTGTCGATGGGGGGTGCGGGGGTAATGGGGTCGACTGTTATATTTGTCGTGCCACAGCAGACCGACAAATAATCGCAAGGACCATCGTCAATTCTGTACATGTACAATTAAAATTACGATCGAAAAACATTAAATTATTTTTCGTAACATTTTTGGACACAAAATGGTTTAATAATGATACGACGAAGAACAATTTTTAGGACCAAAATTATATTACCTGATATCTATAACTCCATAACCGTCTATAATAATCGAATTATTATTGCAAAGATAATACGGGACGCATTCGCAGTCGCCGTTGGAACTGGCGGAGCCTCCGGGCGAGGGTTGCAAGTTAAAATCGTTTCCGCTGGGATTTCTGGTATCTGTGTTTGTTGTTGGATTCGGTTTTGTGAAAATTTCATCTATCAACTTATCGACATTTTTTCCATCCGCATCTGCGTTAGACTGTCCACTAGTATAATGCAATAGATAAAAGGATAATAATACTAATATCCGTTGCATGTTACTGGCGATATCTATAAATATAAGTTTGTAATAAGTCTAATTTTTCCGTTAGATATTGCCGTTAAAAATAAAGCAAATCGACTCACCGCGATATTTTTATAAACGACGTGCAGAGAAGATAGTTTGAAATGCGACACCAAACACGGCGAGCTTGGCACTAGAGTACCTTGAATAAAGGTAGTTAGTTAATGGTGACGTCACGGACAAGTTGAAGAGTGGTATAACACTGTACAAACACACACTATCTGTGAAAAATACTTCTTTGTTTTCTTAATTTGTTATCAACTTAAATTTGATTAGGCAATCGAGTGGGGTTAATATATAATACGTTCACGACCCGAGTGTCAACTTTTGCACATAGGTCAATAGATTACGTTTAAAAAAAAAATATTAAATATTTTTCAAATTCAAGTAATATCAATTTCTTATATTATTAATTAATAATTTGAAATCAGCCGTATATTTTAAAACCCTGTGAACGAACTGCGAGAGCAGCGTATTTGCGCGCAATTAAATTTCGACATCCGTACTACACGACAAAGTACAATATTAAATAAGAAGTTCCCATGACAATACCATTGGAAATTCCGTTAAATAGTTTATAAAGTAATTTATTATAAAATTGAACGACCTTCCCTTGAACGTCACGACCGATATTTCGCTTTCGCTCTGGTCTTTCTAAAAATGAGATCAGAATGCCCTAATTTAAAAATTTTACTAAATGTTAAATGTGAATATCTATTTTATTTCAAAATTATTTGGAGGCACGCTTAATACGATTAAAATAAATTTACTAATTAATTAATTAATTAATTACAATTATAGGTAGATACTAATTAAAACTACTATCAACTAACGATTATAATCGATTTCTGTATAAATAAATTATTTGAATTTTATTTAAATTATTTGACTCATAAAAACAATACAATTTCATTATTATTAATTACTGTTTATTGAATTTTATGGTCGGCATACGTAAATTATTTTTCCTCGTACTTACGAGGAAATCTGTTATCGTACGTTCTAACGAAACCGTTTTTCCTACATTTTGGTTACGAAATTACGAATATTGATGTGTGTTTTTAATAGTAAACGGTATTTTATGATATTGGGATCGCTGCCAATCAGCATAAATTGACTTCACTTATTTGGATCAGTAAATGTAAGAAAAAGATATAAAAATTGTAATCAGATAATGTAAATTCTGGGAAACACGGTTGATAATGACATACTTAATAATAAACGTAGCATAAACATTAATTTAAAATAGGGTATTACCCCTATTCGAGTGCAATTGATCCTACACGGGAAATTTCCAAAACTGTAGATACTGCTGGGCTACGTACCCTACTATTCCACCGCTTTCAAAATTAGTTTGATGCTCCTTATTTTTACTACGCGTGTTACGTTAAATTTGTTTTAAAAATTTTTAAAAATGTTGTCTTAGCCCACAAAGGCTCTATTTTATTTGAATTTCGCATAATTGAATGTTGTGCGATTAAGCGGAATCTCCTCCTGTATATTATTTAGATAATCTTCTATAATCTACTTTAACTAGTTACTTATTTAAAGCACTAATCATCGAATAAATTATGTTTACAATAATATGTGATTTTTAAAGGTCCTTTTGCTTTTAAACATAACTTTATTTTTCAACCAAAAAAATCGAATTATATGTATAAAATAAAAGGAGATGCAGTAATGTACCAAGCAATTATGATTGCCTATCAAAAAAAGATGCCGAAAATATATCAAAAATTTCAATACAACGGCAACAGTACGTCAAATAAGTGATATTACAATAAACAAAACTTTTTTACCACGTATTTTCCCAATGACCAATAATTAATAAATTACTGTTTTTGACAATTGCAACACCATACGATTAAAATGAAATGTATACCACAAATTACTAATACATAATGTAATAAATAGGTGATTAAATTTTCAGAATAAACAACGATATTATCTCCCACCGGAAAAATCAGTACCTACACTTCGTCCAAACCTATATGCAATCCACGTTATCAATAAAATGTTACTAGATGATGACGTTTCACACAGTGTTGTCAGTACCTCGTATTTTGACAGTTCTATTAAATCGTAGTCTTTCTTTATATCTTCTAATATGTGCGCAAGTAAATCATCTACAGAAAATACGATTTTTCAAACTTTAAACCGAATTACAAATAAACAATCTAGTAACTTTTTTTGATGACGTGAATTGCATATAGGTTTGGACAGGTCATATTTTATGAAGTCTCCGTGAGCTAAAATAAAAGCTATAAACGTCGTGACATCAAATCGAACATGCTTTGTATGTGTTCCTGGGCACTTATTTTCCAGTCTACTTATATGCGAATTCACAGGTGGAAGACTTTTGCGGGCTAGTTACCGAGTGTCCATAACCCAGACATGTTCAATAAGGCGACATGTTTGTGATCGGACATTCTTCAGCTGGATTTCCAATGCGTCCGGTTCTCTTCGGCTTATCGCTTTCACACACGCATCGTTGTCATTGCGATGAGTCCCGCATGAGCAGCAATGTCTTGATTCTACAATTCACCGTCAAGCAAGCATATTTCTGGCATAATAAAGCAAAAAATGACGAACTGCGGGGGTTTAAATAGATTGTTGTTTTTTCATCATCTCGATAAAATGACACTACCTGATACGCATAGAACAGGTCCGGAATTACTTGAAAAGTAGTTTTTCGAGAATAACAATGCAAGAAATGACAATCTAAGGACGTTTCCAGTGATTTAAAATTTTGAAGAAATCTCGGAAAGAAGACGTGTTATAGTTCATGATTTTGGCCGAACCAAGATCACTTCAAGAGATAAGCGGTGAAATGTTACTTAATGTTACTAGATATTAACAAAAGGTGGCTTTGCACAAATACAAATCAACTAATTTAAGGTGATTCATTTTAATGAATGATTATGCCAATAAGCTATAAAAATGCATTGCAGCGTACACAAAAATGTTAAAAATAATTAGGGGTTAGAGGTAGGGATGAAACGCCTAAGGGGTTTCATCCCTAATTTTTGTATTATAATGTAGGTCTTGGACAGTCATTTACAAAAATATATAATTTGTTGGTGATATTTCTTATTGTTTAAGAAACACGCGGCTTCGGATATTATTACCATAGGGTGCAATTGGACAAATACAAATAAATTAATGTAAGGTGATACACGGTAATGAATAACTTTTTTAACAAGCTATCAATTCATTGCAGCGCACAAAAAAAATACTGAAAATAATTGAAGGTTGGGGGCAGGGATGGCACCCCTTCGAATTGTTACCCCTAATTTTTATATCATAATGTAGGACTTGAATAGCCATTTACAAAAATATGTAATTTGTTGGCGATAGCTCTTGTTGTTCCAGAGATAATAAGCAAAATCAAAAAAGTTTCAATTTTTAAGGGTGGATTTTGCCCTCTCAAACCGCATAAGGGCACGAACAGAATACTGCTCTTGATTAGCGTTGACTAGTACTACAATCCTGCAAAGTTTCAAATTTTTCTGAGATTTCCACCCGCCTAACCTTCCTTGTAAGATGAAAGTTAGGACTTACGTTTAATAAGAAAAAAACATGTAGGTATAGAAAATAACCAAATTTGTGGATAAAAATATAAAAAGTGTACCTACGTAAAATTTATATTTTGTTATTTACATAAACATAAACAAATAAGTTATATTATAGATTTTTTTTTAGAAAACATGAAGCAATCTACGTTTTGCTTTTGATCACTAGCAATTTAATGTTCGAAAAAAAAAGGACTTAATAATATATAAACGCATTCGTTATTGCTTTAATCAGGCAATGAGATGTTTTATACTTGTCAATATCTAATTTATTATTAATTTATTGACGATAATTTGTATATTTACTATACAAGGTGTTTCAAAAAGATTGCACTGGATATACGTAGCCATGTTCTTCTTAAAAAAAAACAAACAAAAAGGTTCCTATAGAGCATGGTCCTAAAGTGGCTTGTTAAAAAGTTATTCCAAAATCAAGTAATAATATTTATTTAATTAAGTATTTAAACAAGTAAAAAAAGCGGAGAAGAACTAAAAAACTTAAAGGAGGTGTTCAAAATGCCCATCGCCTTCGTTAATGCAATGTTAGACTCTCCGTATCATAGTAAAGTAATGCTTTTAAATGATCCCACAAATAATAATCGAGGGGATTTAAAACAGGCGAGCGTGCGGGTCCAAAATGTGAACCGCCACGACCAATCCATCGACCAAGATAGGTTGTGTCCGAAAACTGTCTTGCAACGAGACTAAAATGTGGAGGGGCACCATCACGCATAAACCAACCAATTGCTCTTAAATTTAACGAAACATCTTCTAACGTAATGGGATTATAATATGATTCTCCATTCAGTCTTCGCGGTAAAACGAACCGACCAATTAAGAAATCCGAAATTATACCAACCCACACGTTAACAAAAAAATCATGTTGGTATCTGGATGGTACAGTATCATGTAGATTCTCGTCCGTCCAAACTTGCACGTTTAAAATTTTTAATCTAAAAGGATAATTTAAATCTACTCATTTTTAAAGTTTTAACTTGGCATACATGTTCAACAAGCCACTTTAGGACTATGCTCTATACGAGTTTACGTTTAAGTTTAAGGAACTTTTTTGTTTGTTTTGTTTGGAAGACATGGCTACCTTTATCCAGTCCAATCATTTAAAAACACCCTGTATATGGTTTATCGAAGTAGTGCCGTACATTAATATATTTATCTACTAATGGTATGCTTAACAAAACCAAGTTGACCTTTTTCTATCCATGGTCAAAGAATATCATAGATAAAATTAGAAATGTTTATAAAATACCTAACATACATATGTATACGAATTCACGTTAATACAATTTATAGACGATATATTATATGTTTGCATTAAGTACAAAAATTCATTTAATAATTTATTTAAGTTAAATTTGTTTTTGTATTAAAAATCCTATTATAAGTAATTAAAGGTATTCTTGCTTACCTGCCGTTACGTGAATGTAGATGCACAATTTATTAATAAAATATACAATAATTAACAATTAATTATATAACAATAATTGGGGATTAACTCTATCTTAAAAGATGCGATATGCAATACTATAGATACAACAACGAAGAAGGCAATCATAAATTATTTATTATTATAGAAACGTGTTGATTGTTTACCTAATTGTTACCGACTACAGACAGCAGTGAACTGTATTAAACGTATTTAACTATGTATATCGAGAATATTGATGAGCTATTAACAAAAAAGGTCATCAAAATAATTAGAATCTACCTAATTTGCCGCACTTTGAAATAGAAGGATTGTCTAAACTGAATAATTATTATAATAAAACGTACGTAGCATATTCTTATTAATCCATGTCAGAACAAAAATCAAGATTTTAAAATTTTTCGAGTAGCTTAATAAAATTTTATTTATTTTTCGTTTCGAATATATATCTTTCTGGTTGTTACTAAACTAATTATTTACTAAACAGATACAACCAACATAATAATATTATTTAAAATAATAAGTAAAACAATTAATTGTACAACTACATTTATATTAAGTGTACAAAAAGTTTGACTTTAGATTTCATCAAGAAATCCTATTTAATATTAGAAGTTTCTGCTTACTGCCGTTTACGTAATGACAATTGTATTAATAAATATACAATATTATACATATTGATTGATCATAATCTAAAAATCGTAGTGATTAACGATGCAATACTAAAGAGCATATTCGATTTTCATCCACTTCGTTTCATACTCAAGAAAATGCTGCTGAAGCCACTGAAATGTATTTGTGCCGCATTATGGAGAAACGTGTAAGTCACGCTACGTGTAAAGGTGGTATACAAAATTTCGCCAAGGAAATTTCAGTCTTGAAGATGAACCGTTACAAGCCGGTGAAACAATTACGGCAGACCGCTATCAGCAATAATTGACTAATTTGAGCGTATTAAGAAAAGAGGCCATTACTGGAAAGGACGTGAAATAGATATGCTTCATGAAATTGCCCGACACATGTTGCAAAAGCGACCTGGGATCATATCTTTGCGTTAGGCTGGGAACTTTCGCATGCGGCGTATAGTCCAGACTGGCACCGTCTGATTACTACCTATTCCGAGTCGCTGCAGCATCAAGATTTTGAACACATTTTCGAGACTAAAAATTTTATTATGACTTTATCGCCTCGAAGCTCAGGAGCTTCTATCATCAGGATTGAAGCTGCGAAACATGGCAAAAGGTTATCGATGCAAACGGGGACTATTTCGTTGATTAATATCTTTTTGTTTGTTTTTAAATAAATATTGAATTTTACAAAAAAAAGCTCAGAACTTTTTTGTACACCTAATACAATTACCTGTTTTAAATTCAATTTGAACGAAATATTAGTAATTGTGTGATTCTTTTATTATTACGATTTACAAGAAAAAATAATTACTCATTAAAATAATTTCTCATTCGACGCCAAAGTTTTAGAGACACTTTAAAATATTTTTCCACTTCCGGATTAATCGGAATTTGAAACTACAATAAACCTATCTAATTAGGCTTTTTATTTTCTTAAATAAGTCACAAGTTCAGACACAAGCAAAGGAAATGTCCCTCGTCCGAATTGTGGCACAAGAACATAAGACTTTATTTAATAATTACCTAATATTTCGTAAATGAATATTTACGAACTATTTCAACGTTTTTGTTGTTAATTAACTTTGTACAAAAAATTGCAGGATTATAATAATACATTCTATTCGAGATTTCGCCAAAAATTGGTCGCCCTCAAAAGGCGTGTAATACATCATTTTAGACGGACCATTTACTTCGAAATTTACTTTGCTGGTAGAACAACGCCCAAACTTAAAAGTTTTGTATCGTCTCAAAATTTTACGAAAAATTGTAAAGTCATAACAAGGTGCTCTTTTCGATTTTTCGATAAATGACGACTTCAACGAACTGACGTATAATACATCATTTTAGACAGATTTTCTGAATGTCTATTTCCACCCAAAAAGGGGTCGAAACTAATGAAATACACGTCGTTTCGTTGAACTCGAATTTTGACTAAATCTCGAAGTGTCCTATTTTTCTGAAAAATTTTCCCCAACTTGAAACTTTTTGTTTGCACCTTTTACTACTTAATATTCGACAGTCTCGGAAAAACCGCTTATAGTTCGTACCATATTGAAATTACCATTAATCATTCTAAACTTCAAGAAAACTCTTTTGATTAGACAGTGAGCAAGATCTAAAGTTGACTAAATCGAACGAGGCACATAAATATTGAGTAATTATTGTTAAAAAATATATTGCTTTAATTTGTTCCGCTTCAAAAATACTGTATGTAATATAAAAATGTTATTTTCTGCTTATGTAAATATATGGCATAAACTATTAGTATTGTATTTCTTATAGAATATTTAACCCCTAGTAGGCGGCAACACAATAATCGTGTAGTTTGGGTTGCTTCATTCTAAGCGATAGAAATTATGAATATTACTTCTAATTATTATGAATAATAATTAAAACATTCATTTCGACGCCACAGCCCTCAAAAAAGTCGTAAATAATAAAATACACGCTCGCGGACTTAATTAAATATCTGATAGAATAACGATTTATTTATTCTTTGCAATTTAGAAGCACCCTGTATAGTATAATACAAATAAAATGACTACATCGATATAGTATAAATATAAACAATTTAAAAAAAGCTCTCTCCGTGACAATGTTTTTACAACATTGCCGTGACCAGGATTCGAACCTGGGTTACTACGGCCACAACGTAGGGTCCTAACCACTAGACGATCACGGCTACCGAGCAATTGCTACTTTTGCTGTTATATCAGAAATTAAAACATCAGATTATTTATAAATTCTTTAAAAAAATATAAATTATACTTAATTATAAATACGCATTCTTTATTGTTGTAAAATAAATATTTATTCTAAAATTGACGACTTAATCTATAAACATTTAAATATTTTTATACCAACTTACCTTTACTTATCATTTCAACATAGGTATACCTACATATCTTATAAACATTATTAATTACTGCTCATTTCTGTAAAAAAAGCTAACTAATCAACTGTCAATGTTGACTTTCCATAAAAGGCACCTAAACAATACTGAAGTAGATACCTATACCTACCTGTCTTTAAATTTTTAAATCTGTTTATCAGTTGAGAAATAAATAGATAAGTTACTTTAAATCAAAATTTATTAACAGATATACAGTTAAACCTCGATAACACGAATCTGAAGGGAAGAGAGAAAAACTTCGAGCTATCAAAAATTCGAGTAATCGAGATATATTTACATGAGAATTTTCTTTGTAATTCACACAGCCAGTTCGAGTAATCGAGATATTCGACTTATTGAAGTTCCACTGTATATCAAAATATATATATATATACATAACTTACAACGTACGAGTTAAACACCATTATATGTATAATTATAGTTAAAAAATAATATATTCTTTATTAAAAATATCTTACTTCTAACAATAAGAAAAATAGTTCTTTGATAATAAAAGTTGAGATAATTTTAAGAAATTCAATTAAAACCACAAAAAATAATATATGTACTTAACATTTTTGAGCACATTGATAATATAAATCCTGTTAATTCACTTTTGTAATTCTTTCCTGTAAATAGTTCACCTACCGCCCATTAAATTCCAAAAAATCAAAATTAGTGTTTAAAAACTCCAATTAAACAATGACAGTAATAGCGACAATAAAATACCTAGGTACTTTAAACTATTTTCAAACTATCACTCGTATAATCGTTTAATTAAATTACGTACAATATAGAAGTACCTCAATAGCTATTAAGTAGGAATAAGTTATCTAAATAAAACACACGGATTTATTAAAAATTTAATAAATAAAAAACTACATAAAAACTAGCTTAATACAATATATTTTAGTGATACATGATACAGATAGCATGTCACATGCTAAAAATAAATTTCTTTAAGATCACAATGTCACGGTTAATAAAATTGATTCATAGTCAAAAATTAAAATTTCTATATTTTTATAATCACTATATTACATCAGTGCCACGTTGTGATCTGCTTTTTATGTGAGACGCAGATGTTTTGATTGTTACTAGTATACCTAAATGCACCATGTAGCACTAACTAATTCTAAATGTAAGTAATTATATTTTAGAATGTACTCCTAAAACCAAAGGGATATGCAATACAATCCAGATCGTTACAGATAAATTAAAATATAAGTTCAGTATATAAACACAAATATTAGGCACTCAACAAATAATTTCTATATGTATATATGTAATTTCTGTATGTGTTGTATGCATGACTTAATAGGAAAACATGAACCCTTAGTTTATATGTTTGATATAAATATATGACAATGCTAATCCTACGAACAATACATAGGTACATAAATAATATTCTAAAAATAGACTTACTTGCTAATGAGCGTAATATTTGCTCATATAAATAATAATGCACACAAAATACAAATACTGAGAGGAGAGCAGATACTTTTGCCGAATGACCTACTTGTTAAAGCACTAAATATAGGATTGCAATGGATTCAGTGCGACAGACCGTCCCCCATAAGGACTCTGTGATATGTTCCTAATAACTAGACTACAACTGCCAATATTGCGCGAATGTAATATACAGTGTTATTTCATAACAGAGAATTTGGTATTTTCGATATCACTACTTCCTTTGCAAACTTATTACTTTTAACTAAAAATACGATAAAAACAAAATAGTACAAAATTTACTTTGGTCTGTATAAAATACTAAGGTTGGAAATGTTTAGAAGAATACAGTTATTTCTATATTTGTTCGGAATCATTGGACTGTGAGGTGGAATGGTCAGAATTATTATTCACTTTTCCGAGGAGTCCCTCCAACTTTTCCTTTTTAATAACTGTTACGTCAGGACAGTTCGCTAACACTGAAGTGGTTGCGTTACTGCTCGAAGTGGTAGGGGTACTATTTGACGATTTAACGTTTTTAAATAGACTGGTGTTTGTTGGAAGATCTGGTAAAATGCTGTCGCCTTCTTCGTCCGATTCTCCTTCGTCGTATTTTTCTGCAGCATTAGAATGCGAAGTCATAGCTTCACTATCAAGTTGCGACATAGATATTAAATAATTCGAAAGTGTCTGTGGCGTAACATTTAGTTGTTCTGCTGCACGAAACAGTGTAACTTCTTTTCTCTTCAGTTTCAAAAGGATGTCTGTAGGACCTTGTTCGCTCCAAAAATCTCTTACTCTACATGAAATCAAAATTTATTAATAGTTACTGAACTACGGGCAAAAATCCATAAGTAAAATAAATAGCATGCAACTAATTGAATTTCTTCTTCTTATTATTACTGAGCTTCAAGTCAATATTCTATATATATATATATAGATATATATATATACATATATACAATTAAATGGTACCATCGCCTGAGTCAGTTCCTATCTTCATACTATGAAAAAGAAATAGCAAAATAAGAATAATAAAAAGAGTGTACGTTATGAATGAATGAAACTTATCGGAATAAATGTAAATATCTATTTTCATTCCTTAATGATAGTACATGTTTTTCTTTTTTTTTAATCATTTTCAAATACGGTACATCTTTAAAAAGGAAAAACTTCAGCTATTCTATTGTAAGTTGTTCCATAGCAATTCAATGTAAGTCCTGCCAAAAGCTTTTCATCTTTTTTGATTTTAAAAGATGTTCAGCAGTTGTACATTTTCCTTGCGATTCGATGGAAAATTTACATTTAAACAATTCCAGAATTTTAAATAACGTCAGCGAAATATGCACAATATAAATAAAATTATGGCAATTTTTTTAGTTGAAAGAAATTAGCTGAATTTTTTAATATCTGATTAGTTATTTGTAGCATACTAATGAGTTATGTTAGATAAGTAATGCGACCAGTTTTTCCTTGGGAGTCGACAACATTGTAAAAATAAATAGTGCCAAGTCGAGAGTTACTTCTCCAACTCTATCTTTCATGCAAGTTCCAATTTTCTATATTACGATTAAATGCATGGTTCTACATTTATTTATGTAATTGTGAGTTTTGTTGATGCGATATAAAAATGCATCTTTCGTTGGCACTAAACGTCTTCTGAAAATCGAAAAACAGTTAAAAGATCCACTTCGAGTTGGGCATTCAGTTTCTACATAATCCACGTTTAATGTTGAACCGAGAAAAGGTTGGATTGGTTTTTTCGTCGTAAAAACGAGTGTGCACATTTAGCATTCTCGGTTTATGTTTTTTTTTGCGAACAGTTGTTCTTAGTTTTCATATTTGCAAGGTTCAGATGGCCATGATCGATATTCTGAAGACTCTCATAGAAGCAGTTGACCTCTAAAGAATGGAAATTCGCTGGCACAAGCGATCGTATTATTTGAATACACTTTAAAAAACAATCACATTACTTTTCTAACGCATCTTAGGTAAGTACATTAAAAACAATCAGAGTGATAATTTCTAATTGTCAACGTTATAAAAAAAATACACATATTCTGCAAAATGATAATTATTGAAATTAGATCTGTTTAAAAAACTGCTTAAGTAATTTGATATGGAATGGACCCTTTTCATATAACATGTACTTCATTGAGTAATGCAAAAATGTAATGTGTGAATGTGTTTAAGTGAAAAAATGATGGAAGGTGTAATGAAAGATTTAAAACTCCTTTGTGTTTAAAAATCTAATAAAATTACTTTATCAAAATAAACTGAATAATTGGCGGTCTTAACTTTTGCAAATTTATTTTCATATTAACTATAAACCTCATAAAATACACACATTAAAAAAATTATTTTTAAAAATTAATATTAAAAATAATTTACACAAATTCTGAACTAAAAGTAAACAAAGTAAAAAAGCTTCTATTCGCCATTAACGTTGCAATTTGAAATTTAATTTGTAAGTGTGCAACACAAAATGTTAAAACAAAATTAAAGCATTGTTATTGTCTCATTTTTGTTTATTTGTGATTTTTTCAAATTAGTTTATGGATTTTCAATGTTTAATATAATTAATTACCATTTCAAAACAAACATACATGAAACACACGCACAAAAAAACAATGATAACTAAATAATTGTCTATAAAATTAAGTTTATTAAATGTGAATGATGAACAGTTTATCGAATGTGAACTAGAATGCAAATCAAAAAGTATTAATAAAATGTACAAGTCAAAAAATAATTTAAAGAAATGTGACTGTGTAACATCAACATTTAAATAAAAGAAAAATATGCAACAAAAGAATTAGACCCAATCAGATATAGATAAAATAGATTGTGAAATAATGCCAAATTATTGAAAACAACTCAAATAAATATTGTAACTACTTTTGTTGACAAAATTATTGTTAGGTTGTTAAATTTTTAAATAATTGCATTAATTGGTACAATAACATTGCCTTTTTTCGATATTATCAGAGAAAATAATTTCAAAATTAATAATTCATAGGTTATTAAATTGGGCAATACTTTTAATTTTCTGTATGTACTACACAAAATTCAAAGTAAGCATCAAATCATTTTTTAAAATCAAATAAGATAACTTAATGTAGTTAGGAACTTAGGTAATTATCAAACCTTAGAAAGGACATATTTTTAAGAAAATATATATATAAACGGAATATTAAATATGTATAACTATTATGATTCTCAAATAAATTTCTAGTTTTACAATGAAAAATAGGCACATCTTATAAATCTAGGGAATTAATATTGGTACCTTATGTAGAGATTATGTATAGATTACAGAATTGTTACATATTTTCCCATAATCAAGTTTAATTTGTAAGGATTTAGATTTACAAAACAAAACTAATAGAAATTTTAATGTTTTTAAGTATTTCATAAAATAAAGTTTTGTATTTTGTTTGACCATAACAATGAAATTCATGTTAAAATACACCATATCGAGGGTCTAATATCAGAGGGGCGTATACGCCAAAAATGAAGAAAAACATTTGCAAATCTCTTTGTAAGTTTTCTCTCATACACTGTTTATTTATTTGTTTTACTATACACCAATTAATGTGGCATGTCCCGTACATTATTATACGCCAATAACATGAAAACGTGAATTTAGGCGCTGATATTAGATCCTCGATATATTTAATATGTTATGAGTATATAAGATGCATATGACTAAAAAAAATTAAATTGACACATATATATATATAATGTGAAAAATTAAAATTCATAACTAGAGTTGGACCGTGTTATGCATTGCTTGACAGAGAGTCAAACGGACATTTTTGAAAAAAAGCTTTAAACTTTACCGTCTTGTTAAAAATCAAGATACTGTTAGTTGGAACTAATTTTTGACTTATTAGTTAAAAATATTATCAGAACTGCAATCAAATGCAATAAAACGATGCATAAAGCGGTTCATTTGTATTATTCTTGTCGTGTATAAAGCAACTTAGATATTTGATATTATTAACACCAATGTATGCGATGTGAACAATTTTTTTTATAACTGAAAAATATCACGTACTCGTCATGGTTAAAACAATTACATCTGGAGATGGAAAACGGGATGGCCTATGTTTTCAATCAAAATTATAAATTCTTACATTAATTATTTACTACATTCTTTCTCAAGTTATCTCAAATTTTGTACTTATTATTTTTGTAAAAATAGATTTATTTTAACTATAAAAGGTTTGGTAGCAAAAAATAGGTTTTTGTATAAGAATATTGTAATTTTTTTTTGCTTTTTCTTAATATTCAATTTTAAAGATTTTTGGAGCTTTTTAAAAGCTAACTCTCTCTAAAAATATTTTGGTCCCTTAACTTTAAAAATGTGTTGTTTGTGTATATATGTATTCATAGATTATAGTCGTAATAGTGTATCTTCATTTCCAGAAATGCATCGGAGATTCTAAACGAAAATTGAGATTTCGGAAATTGTCACATGCATACATTTTGAATGCCTTGATAAGGCATCTTATGATATACAAGGTGTTTTTAAATAAAGTAGCGCAAATGATACTAGCAAATTTAAATGAAAAAATTATAAAATCAAACTTAAGCCTGTAGTTCTACATATTTTTTTTACAAAAAAAACATACAATTAAATAGTTCAGTTAAAAATTGATAACTGACAAATCTAAAAAAACTATCGCAACTATGTTTTTTTACATGTCGATAAATCCAATTTGCAAATATTGAATTTGTTTTCCTGTCTGAAAGCAAATAGATACTGCACTGGCATAGTATCTTACTGTTAGATATATCTTAAAAGTAATGCATTTAGTATATATTAGTGCTTAAACAAATTTAAAAAACTACAAATCAACCTTCGCATTCCTTATGCTAATAGATAAGAACAGAAATGATTAAAATGTATGAAAACTACATGAATTAAAAAAAAAACAAAAAACGGCTTTCAAAATAATTTAAATGATAGAAGATAAAGATGGTCAAACAAATAAATTGTCGACGTATTTTATTCAAACGAAAAGATACTTTAAATTATGAGAAGAAATGTAAATCAATCGAAAGTAACTTATGTTATTATGAAGAAATCAAAATAAACATCGGAATATAAATAGAAAAATGATTAAATTCGTATTATAATAAGTATATTTGAGAAAATCAAAATTGGGTTACCATTAAATGTTATAAGTTGACTATAAAAGTAGGTCATATAAATATGTGCTCTCTTGTAACAAAAACTTTTAAGTCTAAAAGAGCATGATTTGAATTTTTAAATTATTGCAATGACATAAAAATTAAATTATACTGATTAATTTATAAAAATTACTAATTACAATCTCGTTCGTCTTGATCGTCTTGCATAAGGTGGTGGCATCATCATGAATCTAAAATTGAGTGTAAGTTTAAAACAGTACAATCAATTATCAGTGTAAATGGAACTGAACAATTGTTTAACTAATTAAACATAAATAACACACAACAATAATGAGAAAGCATCTAATCACATCAATTAAAAACATTATTTAGGTTTATGTTACAACACACTTGCTAATTTTGCTACATTAAGTGCAGTTCATCGTTCATGAAAAATGTATATCGTTATTACGGAAAACCAATAAATAGGATCTCTAATGGATTTTAATGGGTATTAATTTATTAAATTCACTTTTCGGTGAATATTTTCAACAGCTACTATTATAATACGTTTTCTGTAACTTAAAACTTATAAAAGACAACCTTATATAACATAAGGCTAACGTTTTAAGTTATGATTTAAATAAATTTTAAGGCGACCTAGATATTTTTATAACAATAGATTAAAAATATTCAAAACTATTTGACAATTTTCATGTATTATTATGAAAGTACCTCCTATATTAACACTAATACTGAGTGAAATTATACCAAAAGAATGCGACTCATTTCAAAATTTAGTGACGTAGAGGTGCAATAAATCAATACTAATGAATTATGCTCACTTTTTCAATGAACAGCCAAGTTTATTGATTTATATTAATGTTTTATTACGTAACTAAGCATGGAGACCAACAGACCATGGGCCATGTAGCCTTAACCATAACATTTATTGATTAACCAAATTTACTGAACTGATAATTTTTTTTTAAGAACAAGCAATTCGTTAATACCTTTGAAAATATATTACATTTAAAATCTCATTTTTTGTATGTAACTACCTTAACATAATAACTCTAATATTTTTATAATTATATATTTTGCTTAAAAAATAATATTCAAATTTATTGAAAAAATTATCAATACAACAAAAGTAAAACTAAATTAATTAGGTATGTCCTTAATGTGCAAATAAAAATGATCTATAAATAGTAAATATAAGAATTTTCATTTACGTTAAATGTTACCTTAACAAATATTAAAATTTATTTTTAAACCTTATCTCCTTATCTTTTTTTTTAACTATTAATGTAAGATACGAATAAGTTTTAAATTTTATGCATACTTGTTAATTTTTATGTAAGTAGGCCGAAAAAATGTAGGTCCTAAGGAAGTAGATAAGGCCGAAGAATTTATTTTTACACGATTAATACTAAAAATTAAATGCCAAATATCTCAAGTTCTCATTTACTCAATTATCAAGAGGCTATTTCAATTTTGTTATAAATTAGAAAATTAAAAAGTTCTATACTGTTAATTCAACTACAAAATAACAGTATGTTTTAGAGCTGTTAATTGCCTTTATAAACATAGCTGCAGTTGTTTAGTGTACGAAAAATAGTCCCAAACAAAAGAAAAGCCAGATGCTAAATATGCATAATTGGCATTTAGAAGAATACAATACCGTTTTAAAAACTTCAGAATATGAAAAATTCCCTATAGTTAGGTAATTCAAATTTTTTTTAATGAAATCGTGAAGTCAGGTAAATTGTTTTAAACAAGGTTAAGATGAATTTGAATTATATAATAAATGTAAATGGTGAAATTTAATTAAGGATAACGCTTAAATGCAGAAACAAAAACATCACACAACAGTTCTATGTACAAACTGACCTAACAATTTTTCTCTTTTGAGATTGCATTCATCTGATTTAAATTATATAAGAATACAAAAAATAACTATTTCATTTCTATGTTTTTATTCTATACTACTACTAGATCTAACCTATATATCTTGCCTATTTATTATAAAAGTTAAATATTAAATCTACTTTTATTTTTCAGTCAATGAACTATGCAAATTTATAATATGTAAAACACTAGTTTTGGAGTAGTTCTACACAAACATTAAAACTAGTTTTTATCTTTCTTGCTAATAACTACCAGCAGAAATTCAAATAAACTTGTTTATAGTAGTTTTTTTTAAATTCATTCAAATGAAAATCTAGATGACCTAAATGTTGTTAAATCTCCAGTATTTTCAAATAAGTTTTAGTTACAAAATAAATTTTTCGAGATTTCCACATTATTTGCTTTTAAATGAAATTGAAAGTGCAAATGCGTTAATAGTTAATATTCTAATAATTTGTAATTATTTAAACAATGAAATTTAGAAACCTGACATGTTTAATATATTTGTACTCGTTTTAACTTCCAAGATACATAAGAAAGTCATAATTGGGCTTTTTAAGATATGTAATGAATCCTTTTTAATACCCATTTAAATACAGTGGAACATGTCTAATATGAAATAGCTGAAACTATAAGTATCCGTGTTAATTAGAATAATAACAAAGATGTTAATTTTGTATTAACTGTCCTATGCATTATATGCGTAAACATGTAACATGCAAATCTGCGTTATATGCATTTCAATTGTTTAGAATAAACGAATAAATAAACAAACTAAATAAACACTAAACACTAAATAAACTTAGGGTTACATAAACATTAACAAACTAGACACTTTGAAAAACACAAGAAAAACAGATTAAAAAAACACCTACGGAATACGAAAATTATTTTTAAAATATTGTACAATTCAAAAAATTTTAATTTCAAGCTAATGCTCTATTATTTATTATCCAAAAATGTATTAAAAGCTTACAATACTATATTTTTAGTAGATAATTTAAGCCAACTATTATGTTATTTTATGGAAGTTGGCAAGTTTATGACTATAAATAACTTTGTTCTTTTTTTATTTGCAGTGTTATATTTTATATTTCTTTTAGGCAAGTCAGAAAAATTTTATACACAGGTATTAACAAATAATGGCAACAAAATTCCTCTGATTTACATTAATTTTTAAAAATATTCAAATAAGTACTACTTTATAATTATTTATGGACACATAAAAGGGAATCTAAGTTAAGCCTTTTGATATTAAACAATTTCCACTGTAATAAATTTAAATTTCCTTTTCATAATAATAAAAATTAATATTCCTATAAAATACATATCACACATTTATACACGCCCAGCAATACAGTACTTCCATTAAATAATTTGACTTTACTTTAGCAAAACTACCTGCCTAAATAATTTTATTACGTAATTTATGTAGCCAACTGACTTGCACCTAGTTTCACAAAACAACAATAAGTAATCGGTCAGAAAATTCTTATCTTACAATTAGCATGAAATTGAGTTAAAAATAATGATTTGATAATGAAATGTCTAAATGTACCATTAAAATATGATTTTCATTGTGAAATTAGGCATTAATAATCCAATAGATACACTATTAATCGTAAATTAAGATTTACTTAAATTACATTAAGTGTTGCTTTTACAAAAAAATATATCTTTACCTATAAGGATGTTTCAAACAACCATAAGCATCTCGATATCTGCCATATAATGTGCCATACGAAACTCCAAGTAATTCAGCGGCTATTTTCATTTCTAAATTCTTTGTTTTAATTGCATCCATGACACGTTTTGTAAATGGTTCTTCCCAAAACTGTTGGCGTCGACCTGTACTTAAATAATCGTTCATTTTAATAACATCTGGCCATTCTTTTTCTATAGCTGCAGTTAGAGACGATGCGCTTGTCGAACTGGAAGAATTTGATGACTGTTTTGATGCGTTGTTGCCTTTTCCTAACGAACATGATGGCAAATCGTATTTTGCATCTGATGCCAAATCCACACCACTTTCTTCCATTAACAAATCATCATCATGATGCTAAAATAAAATGATTGAGATAATTATAATCGATGAACTTTCGTTAGATTAACTACTTAAACGCTCCGAGTCTCTATTCTTGAAGTTAAATGAACAGAAACATTAGGAGAAAACGGGCACTGTTGCTTATGCAAATGATTTTCATCAGCTTTCGTTCAAGTGTAACAATTTTTATATTTTGCTGTTAAATTTTTTATGCATCAAAATATCAAAAACGAAATGATGCATAAGGTGCTCAAAACAAGTTCAATCTTAATTTATATGCAGTGAAATCTGTGTAAGTCGACACTGGAAAAGCCAAAATCTTGTCTAACCCAGAAATTTTTTACAGTTCCAAATTCTTATCTACATATCGTCATCAATATCACGAAGCGGACGTATCTCAGTTTTAGTAATTTTACAGGAGAACGTTTTAAAGTATTACAGAGTGTTTGAAAGTCGACTTAAAAAAAAGTGGTACAGTTTTCGATTTTACTTTATTTGTTTTATATCTATTTTTCTGTACTAATAAGACAATAATGTGTTGATAAAATAAGAAAAAGCGCCAATTCGTAAAATTATACATGTGAAAAATATAATACACACCAATTGCTATATGTCAAATAGAATAAAATCGATTAGAAGTTAAGCTATGTCATTTTGTCAATGTAAAGAACATAGGATTTTATGATCGTAGGTAAAATATCTCAAATTACAATATTTTTGAGTCATGTCACTTTGTGTTATCGATGACAATATAAACCATATGTAAAAGTACCCGCTTAAAAGAAACTTTTTTTCAGTTCCGAGCACTTATACAGGTTTCGCTATAGAAATCTGAATTATAAGTACATCAAATATAGTTACATCAATAGTTCGTTAATAAATGAGGAACACAAATAGTAGGAGCAATATTATATAGATTTAACTTTAACTTGATTTTAACTTTATAGATTTATGAGAATTAATATCCATTAGGAATACTACTCACTGTTTCTGATTTAACTTTTATGGGCAGTTCATCTATTTCGGTGGTATCATTTTCGTTTACTGCAGATTCTTCCTCCCAAATGGACAAATCCTGATCACTGCTTGACATTGCATCATTCGAGTATCCTTCTTCGGCATTACCAGTAACACTTGTAATTTTTGGGGTTGTAAATGTTTGCTCATAATCATCTATAGGAGGTCTACCTCTTTTTCGTTTATTAGGCGGTTCATTTTTTGGACTGTCCATAACTGTCGAAACATGTGGTAATACCGACTGAACACCATTTATATTTGTATCATTTGTATTATTTTCTTCATCTTTCCACGATACCTCTGCTAAACCTTTTATACGAAGTTCTTCTGCTGTTTTAAGCAAAGTAGCCAGATGACACTGAAATTACTGTTATTATAATCACTATAATACATTAAATTTTACATTAAAACATGTTAGCTAACTTTAACATTACCTACTTCTTATTCATATTTATTTTTTGGAAGTTCAAAATTAACTTTAAGTGTCCGTATCTCTTTCAGCATCACAATGTTACACGTATTTTAGAACCTCGCAAGCTTTCAGAAGCTCTAAGTGTGTAAGTTATTTTATTGTAATTCGATGATCTACTTAGACCAAATGATAACCATATAAACCACCAAAAACAAACGATATTTTGTCCTTTGAGAGGAGAACTAGCTTCTCTTCAAAAAGTAGGGTTTTCAGAAGAGGTCTGCACTAGATCCGTGGTGGTCTGAACTATTCAAAAAGTGGTAAAACACAAAGTCAAATTTTTCGTGTTTTATCATTTTTTGGATAGTTCAGAGCCACAGATCTAGTGCAGACCTCTTATAAAAACAATACTTTTTGAAGATAGGCTAATTTTGCTGAGAAGCATCGATATATTTGTAATATAATACGATATAAAATGGATAAGTATAATAATACAATCTTTATTGGATTGTGTTAAGTCATAGAGTAGAAAGCCAAGATTAATTGGACAACTAAATCACATTGTTTATTTAAAAAACAATCAATAAGGTACCTTTTACTGTATTATCATAAACGGAATAGTATTGTTGACCTCAATTATGAAATGAACTTTGATATTTTCTCTACTTTTTTTACAAAAAATAGAAATACCTACCATTACGTACTTGTTCAATCTATAAATTTATTGCTACATTATAAGAATTACACTTTTGAATTATTTTATTTTTTATTAAAAAATAATGTGTATGTGTATTAAATTATCATGTAGGTATTTTATAATAGGAAAGTTTGTAAAAATATAAAGTGATAACAAATGGCATCGTTAGAATAATACTACACTAAAAATGTACACAAACTTTCATATCACTTAAGGGTAGAATTTAAACTCACCAATGACAATATTAACAATAAATCTTTTTTTATATATATATATATATATATATAATTTTGAAAAACTAGTAATATAACAAATATAATTTACACTGATTAATCTTAATTATGATAATTAAACTTTTATCAATTATGTATAATGATTATAAAACTAATATCAATGTGATAATTATATTAATTATTATTAAAACTATATTTAATTAAATGTTTAATTGTTGGTGATTTGATAAATAATTATTTCAATACCATAATTTATAAATAACAATAATGTTAATAAACTGTCAAATAATTAATTTTGTCAATGTTAAAATGTAAATAATCTTTCTTAATAAATACAATTACCTACATATTTTACAAAATTAAGCACTTAAAAGTAAGCTAGTAACTTGCACGTTATCCACGATAGGTTCCATTTGCATGTCATGCATAAAAAGTTTACCTGCACACTAATGACATGGCAAAGAAAAACTACAATCTATTAGTACTGTAAAAAATGCGAGGATGACAAGATTGGAACTTATTGTGAATAACGTACACCTAATTATACAGAGTAAAAGAGGTTCTAGCAGAAGAAGAATCTCATGGCTAAAGAACTTAAAGGGCTGGTTCCGCCAAACAACTGTTTCATTATTCAGAATAGTCACAAATAGAGTTATTATAGCCAACATGATTGCCGACATCTATTAATGGATACAACGGAGAGAATAAATTTAAAAGAAATTATATTCATAAATATTTTATACTTATATAAATGTTAAGTCGTATTGATGTGAACATCATCAACCATATTCGTAGATAAGTGAATTAGATAAAATTATTAGTAAACTGCGACTATATATCACTATGGAAACGAGTGTTGCAACAATTATTGTTTCTATAGAGATAATCAGTTTACTATTAATCACCTGCCTATGAAAATGATTTTTAACTCGCCAAACTATTATGATAGATATGCGTTTGCAATACATGCATAAGAGTGTATTTTAGAAAATATACTACATTTTACCTAAATTACTGATAAACATTTTCTAACTTACAATTAGATATTATTAAATAATTAAAATAAGCACTGCTCTATTATAGTTACAGGTTTCGCAAGAAATTTCTTGGGTATTATAATCGATTTAGTAGATACCTATGACGAAACTGATTACAGTGCAACTGTATGCTTTGCACGTTACCTAATCACTACGAAATAATCTATAAAAGCTAATTTAAATTATCTTTCTTAACAATATCTAGAGATAATTAATTATAAACGCCGATTGATAAATATTTCTATCGCTATTATTATATTTTGGTTATTTTGACTGCATGCATTTTATGTTTACATCGTTGTAATCAACAAAAGCCAACTACAATTCGTTTATTTTTCCAAATTCGTCACTCTAACAATAGTACAGAAATAACTTCAGACACTCTTGACCGAATTAATAGACAAGCAATTGAAGAAAAACTCAGAACACGTTCCGGAAAGTTCAGCAATTAAAATCGCTTGTCTATGATTAAGGCTACCTCTATACCTATATAAGGGTAGGCAATGTCTTTAATGTCTATTACCACTGAAATTAATAAATAGTAAAATTATAATATTTACACTAATTGTACTAGCATTATTAAATTGGTTTTGTCTAGTTTGCAAATTATCTGTCACTCTTATAAATTAAGTACTCTTTTGCATTTGTTTCAAGGTCTAGAGGACTTTGATTATTTATTTAACTTGATTGATGAAACTAGAATTGGATCTAACAAATTCAAAAGAGAAATTGTAGGTTCCTACTTATAATTTTAATTTTAATTGTACATATTTAGTTTTAAGAATTTGATTAGTTAAAAATTGTTAAATTACTCATTAATAATCAAAATATACTACCTACATACACTGAATCACAATTAAATGCAGAACTAACTAACAATTAGATTAAACGGAAACCAGGTTAAAAGATTGTTGCATATATTTCAATTTTAAAAATACAATTCAAAGATTTCTATTTTTATATATATTTTTAAATAACTAGATAATTATAGTAAGAAAATTATAAATTTAAAAACAAACAGAAATAGAAGTAAACTAGGAATTCCTCTGTTCTAGAAACAAAATTTAATAATTATTATTAGATTATAAAAAGTTAAATTCCATCAGATGGTGTTCCTCAAAGCAATAAAACGGAACAAACAATTATAATTAATTAATATTCAAATTTCACGTTTTTTATATATCTACCTCAAGAATTTTCCAATTATACATAGTTTGGTTTGGAAAACACGAATATACATAAGCAGTATATTTTACAGATAAAAAAAAATAACAATGTTGCAACTTTTACAGATTATTAAATAAGTGCAGCTATTGTTCACAACCAATATTATATTTTGTATAGGTACTATATTTGTAAAATACGTCTTTGGAAAATATTCCGTAATATTTTAATTAAAAATAAAAATTGTTTATCAACTCCTTATCTGCGTCAAAGGAAAATAGATTTGTTATGATATTTTCAAAACAACTACTAAATGATAAAATTATCATTTTATATGAACCACAATTATATGTTAGAAATAAATTACAAATTAATAGTAGGTATTAATAATATTATAATATAGTATGTTGATATACGTTATTCACGATAGGTTCCGATGCACGTCGTGCATAAAAAGTTAATAAATTGTATATTTGTAACATTCAGTTTAAAGTTTTGAACATGGCATAGTCTACCGATGATTTACCTGCACACCTATGACATGGCCAATAAAGATTATATACAATCTATTAGTACTGTGAAAATACGAGGTTTTATTGATAATGTGAATTGGAACCTATCGGGAATAACACCTATATTTTATATATGTTTTAAAGTCAGGTGTGGATACAATCTCGTATTAATTTATCAAAACTTTTCATCGAAAACATGAAATAAAAATTGGATTTCTAACTATAATGCAATTGTTGTTATCATACATGACTTTTATCTGCCTCATATAATAATAAAATACCTATAAAAATACAATCATAAAATTTATTTGTTTTATTTATATGCACACCTCTATACCTTGTGTAAGGTCATTTAATTTTATCCTAAATTTTACTGATGATTTTTATTGAATAAATTACAAATGTTATACTTCTGTAATATTATGTAGTCTCACGTATTGCAAACATGAAAATAATAAGCATCCTACTGCCTGTTTCCTGCTTGTAGGATATATTCTTAACAGAAAATTACATTTTAAAGCATTTCAATGACACCAAACGTACACTATGATAAAAGCAAACTGCCATCGATAAAATCAGAGAGTTAGGCTACTTGATACCAAACTTTCAAATTTCAATTCCCTATTTCAATAAAAATGCAGACGTGTTTGGACATTTATTAAAAGTTATGTACAAATGTTAATGTAACTACCTTATTTGATCGAATAAATTTTACTTTAATGTCTACCTATTCAAAATAGGGAATTGAAGTTAATTCGATAGGCGACAGTTTTCGTTTACCATAATGTACTTTAACAGAATTTGTGTACAAAAAGTAACTTCTTTCAATAATTTTTTTAAGCATGCTTTCCCAAATTTTATTGAAAAGTCTAGCATTTAATTCTACATATGTGTAATCATATTTTACATCAATGGTGTAATCATATTATACACCAATGATAAGCAACCCACGGCCCATAAACCACATTCTCTATTGGTTTCGCACAGTGAGGTTACGAGGTTGCTCGCTACTGATATAAACTATTGTTTTTTTGTTTATATTTTTTCAAAAACAGCACAATAAAGTTAATAATTATTACAACAAATAATAATATATGGCAAACGTTTTTATGTTTAATGTGTCAAAATAGTTTATGACTGTTTAAGTAATTATCATTTGCAATTTATTCAAATTTAAAAACTTCTATGTTCAAATATTATTTTTAATTGTACGATTTAAAAAAAAATTAAAATAAAATTGATTTCACACAACAAACCTTTGAGTGCCAACAAAATTTTGCCAAAACAAAAATTCCATAGGTTCACCATCCCTGTACTATGTTGTATTATTTTTAGAGAATAGATGACTTTATAAATACATTTATGTTAAAGGTAAACTTGTTATTAATCGACAAAATTTTATTACAAGTCTTGCTTAAATAAATCGAACCCTATTCAAAGATAGCAATTAACCCCTTAAACGACCACGGAAAATCACGTACACAAAATATCTATTTTTGTTCATCATAGTTTATTATAATTATAATTTATATCTAAACTATAAATGAATACCTACATTAATTCAAAATTACTTAAAAATTCAATTGTATTTGATAAATTTTAAAACAGCGAACAGTAAAAGCTTGTAAGTGTATTAGATTAATGAACATACGGTTATTATTTAATCGTCACTAAACTATGTCTCTCTTTAGAAACAATTGGTGCAACAACTTTTTACATAGAAATAAACGTGGTTTAGTACCTAATGACAAAATTTAACTACTTTCTATGAATTCAATCTTATTATCTTTTATTTATGTGAATAAAATTGTTACGAGATGTTATATGTACTTTGAAAGTTCAACGGTCCACTACGGTGCCGTTTGAAATAGTACGATCCATTATTCGATTTTAATACCGGCAAATAATAAAATAAAATACTGTAAATGTCATTTCAATAGCCCTATAAAAGTAGTAGATCAAAATCCTACGAAACGAATGCTATAGCATATAACATTTATAAATAATCAAGAATCACATTAACACCGATATAGGAAAACATCAATCGAGCTAACTTTGTATTGCTCGACATTATTCAAAATAACTACAAGTGATATTGCAACAAATACGCCATCGAATTAAATCAATCAATTTTAAAGGTTCAATGCCCAAAATAATTCCCAAAATTGCAATTAATAAATTTATCAACACCACATTCTACAAAGTTAAAATTATAAACTTTAGAATATTTGTTAAGATTACGCAAATTAATTATAAAGTTTCAAAATAGTTATATTTGTAACTACATACATATTATTTTATTACTTATATGTATGAATATTCTCATTATCGATACGATTATGTATTTTTTTTAAAGTGGGAATATTTAAATTTTTAAAATATGCTTTTATTTTCATGGTAACATTTAGAAAAATGCACCATTTTGAAAATACATGCAACAGTTGAGCAGTAAAGTCGAACTTCTATAGGTAAACAAAATATATATTATAGATATTATAATTTGAAAGTTATGTTTAATAAATTTGGTTTCGTATGTAATTTTCAAGTTATTAACCATTGATTTATCACAAAAATTTTCAAACGAAATGGTTGATCTAACCGAATCTCGAATAATGTAACTTATTAAAAACGAACATTGCTAATGATAAGAAAACGAAAACCAAATTTAAAACCTAATCTGAAGAAGCGGAATATATGCACGGTTTAATTACTGCCAATTTAAATAATTCTTACATAAATAAAAGGACTTAATTAAAAAATAATTGTCATTAATTAAAAGTTACTCTAAAAAAATCTTAAACAATAACGGCATCTACATTATGCTAATAATTTATAAAAAAGAATTGAAATTATATTTCTGTACATAATAAAATTTAAATTGTATCTATTAATTCTCGATTTATTTAACTATCGATCGATGGGATTATATATTATTTAATTCGGTTGCTTTAGTAAAAACCATAACAATAAGCTGACGAAGCGATGAAATATATCGATTTTCTTAACACATCAAATATATATTTTGTGTTATCGATTCTATTATTTATAATATTTGTTTTAGAATTTATCGATTAATATAAATTTTAAAGCGAGGTTAACTTAATGTTGTCATGACACACTTTAAATGTTGTTATATTAATAGATTATGCAAAGGTATCTATATAAACAAAAATAATATGAATAAGAAGCTGTTTCGATCGAGACAAGCTTACTTCGATATATCGTTGAAAAAATACATACGTGATCTACGTTGATTTCTCCCTTATACATAAATTCGACTAAACATTTGATATCTACATATTTAACATCTTTCATTATGAGTATGGGATCCTTTTCTTCGTATTGTGAAAGAATGGTGTCAAAATATGTGCTGCATGCAGAAAGAACTATTTTATGTGCTTTAAGTGTTTTTCCTTCACAAGCCAATGTAACATCGCAAAAGGCTTCTCTTTCCAATAATTGGGAAAACATTGTTTGTAGATTTGAATGATGATATCTCCAACGTAAACAATACTGTTGAGGTAGCATTTTTGTTATGCTTAGATTTTCTTGGTTATATTGAAAAACTTAAAATAAACACACTGCACAAAACGCCACTGCGACGTTGTTTTAAGGCGAAACACGCCTTATCTGTTTACAAAAAAATGTGAGTCACCTTTTTACAACTTCAAAATACTCGAAATAATCAATACTATGCACATTTTTCAGTTCTTTCGAAATTCCATGTTTTGATTTGCACAACGAACGAAAACACACATAAGAGCACTTCACGATAAAAGTTTACAGTTTTCACTAATTATTTTACACAGTCTCTTCTAAAAATTTCGAGACGCGTATGTACTGTTCAGTCATTTGGAAATTTCCAACAAAAAATGTGTCCCTATTAGTTTTTTATGAATCAGTGAGCCAATAGAAACCACGTAAGACCCCTATAAACCATGTATAGTCCGTAAAATTCGCCGGGCCAAGCCTTAAAGGCTAAATCAATATCCTTACGTCTTAAAATTTTGCGAATATAAAATCCTCCAATTTGTATAATTTTTAAAGTTTCTGTACTTACACTTGTAAAACGCAAACACGGAAGAAATTCTAAAAACAACTAACTTATTAGGCTAAACTAACGGCATCGAGGAGCAAGAAACGCAGATCAAAAGGGGGTCAAAAATTGAGTTGACTGTACTAAGGCCTTTCATATTTATTTTTATAAACTTGGGAATTTTTTACGGCCTGGGAAAAGAAACGGAAAACGCGTCAAGTTCAATGATCTCACCAATTTAGAAAATTTAATGTCGTCAGTTCAAAACAAATATCTAATACGTACAAACTGGCCGCTTTAATATTCTTTATTCGTTCTTATTTACCTAAATATTTAAAATTTCAAAAGGAATTTGTTAGTACAGTCGTATCAGGAATTCTCGGAATGTCTTACGTTTTTACTTGACCTTGCGGCGTTTTTGTGTTTACGTTTTGGTAATTTTTTAAAACCAAATATGAAAATGTCGAACAACAAGTTTTAAATAAAAACGGTTGACGCCATCGCTTTAGAAACTGACACTTTGTTAAAAATGTAATACATGCAAAAATATGACGATATGGCTGTCGTAATTACAAAAACATCAGTTCAACAATGGTTAGTTACTTTTAATTCGGAATTATGGCTACAATTATAAAAATTATAAATAATTTTAATGGTTAGTTCCCAATTGTTTTGCTTTGCTTTGAGGTTATGAAAGTTGTGGATGTTCTACGGCATTTGCCTGGCAAATATAATTCCCATACTTTGCGTTAGCAAATAAATAAAAGTTACGTTAAATAAAATGTCCGACGAGGATGATGAAATTTTATACTTTAAAAAACCGCGAACGATTCATTACGGCTCTTTAGAAGATGGAGAAAAGGCGAGGCTGGAAGCGGCTGCCGAAGATAACGAAAATCCACCATCGACAGAGCCAGTTCAAAATGTATCCCAAATACACGTGTCGAATGGTATAATTCGAAGATATAAATTAATCCTGCCTTTTATGCTAAAGTTTTTCAGAATATATGGAACTCGAGGATTCAATTTCGAAAGAAAAACAAGCATTATTAGAGGAATTTGAAAGACGTAAGAAAGCCCGATCTATAAACGTATCGACCGACGACGGAGAAGTGAAAAGAAATTTGCGACAATTAGGAGAACCGATATGTCTTTTTGGCGAAGGACCAGCTGATCGTAGAAATCGATTACGCGATCTTTTATCGAGGTTAGTTATAATCAGAAATATAATAATGTTTGAATTATTCATAAAATTCCGACTACGTAGATTTTTAAAAGGACAGACCGACAACAGACAATCGGCCCTATGCTATATCATTTATGTTATTTTTAATGGTCCTCTCAAGCAACTAACAACCAATCACAATCGAGAACTTCATACAATTCCATGGTGATAACATGTTAACGAGACCATTAAACAACAGAAATGATACAATATAGAGTTGATTTATTCATAGTTGTATTAAAAAAACTGTATTCTATTTACTTTATAAAAGTATTGGTGAAGATGTAATTATCAAGAGAGAAGTTGATGACGAAAAGAAATCAATCGAAAAAGATCAAGAAAGCACATGGTATCATGAAGGTCCTGAAACTTTAAGAATTGCCCGATTGTGGATTGCCGAATATTCACTACCAAGAGCGAAAGCTCGTTTAGAAGAGACCCGAAGAATGAGAGATCTTCCAACTGCTTCTAGGACTGCTAAGACCCAAGAGCTACAGAAACGTCTTCAAATATTATCCATTCATAGTAGTCAAATTGGAGACACACGGCCTATATCCTATTGCGAATTTAGCCCTAATTCACAACTGTTAGCCACAGCATCTTGGTATACAATCAATAAATTTAACCATCATCGTTTGATTAATTTATTTTCGATTCCAGGAGTGGTTTGTGTAAAATTTGGAATGTTCCCGGATGCGAATTAAAACAAACTCTTAAAGGCCATAGTTGCAATGTAGGTGCAATCATATTTCACCCAAAAGCTACCATTAGTCAAGAAGAAAACGTGTGCAACATGGTAACATGCGCTTTTGATGGTTCTGTAAAGTTGTGGAACTTAAAAAGGTATTCAATTGTACGAAGTTGTTGCCGATTAAAAATTCCTATTATTACTTATTTTGCAGCGAAGAACCAATTGCGGATATTGATGGTCACGTGCCACATCGAGTATCAAAACTGGCATTCCATCCATCGGGTCGCTTTCTTGGTACATGTTGTTATGATTGTTCTTGGAGGTTATGGGATTTACAACAATGTACTGAGGTGTTGCATCAAGAAGGACACGGTAAACCAGTACATTGCATTAGTTTTCAAGTTGATGGTTCAGTTTGTGCTACTGGGTAATTTTTTATACATGTTCTTATTCTAATTATTAATTTATAAGACTACGTTAATTATAAATTGCAGAGGTCTAGATTCATTCGGTCGTGTTTGGGATTTGCGAACGGGAAGGTGTATAATGTTTATGGAAGGTCACCTAAAATCTATATTCGGCATATGTTTTTCTCCAAACGGCTACCAGATAGCAACAGCTAGCGAAGATAACACTTGTAAAATATGGGATTTACGAAAGAGATGCGCGATTTATACCGTACCTGCGCATACAAATTTAATATCAGATATAAAATTTCAAAAGGACGGTTCAGACTTTCTAGTTACTGCATCTTACGATACTACGGTTAAATTGTGGACCAATCGTACGTGGCAACCTTTAAAAACTTTATCAGGTCACGATGGAAAAGTAATGTGTGTGGATATTTCTTCAGATAATCAATATATTGTTACTTCTTCTTATGATAGAACTTTTAAATTGTGGTCACCTGAAGGTTGATTTATGTACGATGTAATTTTATAATAATATAAAATTTTAATATATTTACGTTTGTAATTTAATTAATGAGAAACTGGAATAACGACCTATATTTTTTGATAATTTGTTTGGTATTTGACCAGTTCTATGACTATTAGCATTCATTAGCTAAATCGTAAGTGATAATTTAACTGGTAAAAATGAACAACTTTATGGCTATTGAGAATTTCTCGAATATTAGGCTGACAAGCTTTCCATTTTCAAGTAGAAACTAACGAATAAGTTACTTTATTTGTAATGTTACCTAACGAAATTATAATGTTGATTGTTTATCTAGCTAATGATGTAATATTTCGCATCTGTCTCACAGCTGCTACATATCTTGCAGGATATCCTGAACTTTGGTTTTGATATTGATCTGCAGGTAGTTTCAATAGTGTTGCTAACTGTTGTAAATTATCTGTTAAAGACATTCCTAGCTCTTCTAACACATTTCCTAAATAAGCTGCAAAAACAGCAATAGTAGCCTTATAAATTATAGTTTAAATAAAATCAACTTACTGATGTCATGAGCCAATTGTCGACTAGCATAATTATTAAGTTCGCATATACTCAAAATTTGATCGCTGTATACTTGACCTAAACCTCTCGCAACAATTCCAAGTAGCACATCTGCAAGTGCCCCTTCAACATCACTAGCATTGCTATATTCCTGATCGGCAGCCCTTAATGCACATGCTAATGATGGATTGTCTCTAAACAGAAATGGTTCTAAATGTTGTGGAAGAGTAAGCAAATATTGTCCAATCTAAAAAAATATGTAAATTTATTTATCAATGAATCTTCACACCCTTGTTAAGTAGATATAATTATTAATTTAATCTATAGATGGTTTAAATACATCAAATTGCTTTCGATTTTAACTCGTTTATATACCTAATTAAATTTATTACTTATCGATTTAAGCAGTTTAGAGATAAAAAAACAAATATAAAATGATATCTTTAAGCATTAAAAGTAATAATATATTATAACAACTTTGGATGATTTATTGTTTACCTGTGTAATATACTCTTGTGGCGAAAAACTGTAATCTGGTAAATCGGCATTTCCTAACATAGATTCGTTAATTTGTGACCATGTATTAGGGTTCTGTACAAGCATTAAATGTTCCGAAATAGGGGCAAAAATTACTTGATACATGGTATAATGCACGTCGGAACATAACTTATTAAATTCGACAGTTATATGATCCAATAAGGACAGCTGTGTTCCTTCCGTCACACATTTAACCAAAGATTCGAATTCTCTTCGTTCGGTTAGATTTAATAATAAGTATTTGTATTCGACGATATTATCTGTTTGATTCAATTCCAAAACTGTTGTAGTTAAATCTTTTTCTAACAACTGTAGATTTAACAACATTTCACCCATATTCTGCAACAATGTTAAACATAACTGAAACGAGTTCCAATCTTCTTCGCTTCCTCGATTTCTTTCAATTTGTCGTAAAGCTAATTTATATTGATCGACATAACTAAGAAAGAAGGCTCTCAAAGCTATCAAGAGTCCACAATATCCGCAATTTTCCGTAATTTCACGGCATCGTTTTTTTGCCGTTTGTGCAATATCAATGATTGTCGATACTGATAATCCTAATGCTTGAATTGTATCTGGAACTTCGTCCTTAACGCATTTGATTGATGATAATTGTTGCATAAGATTTGCTTGCTCGTATGCTGCATACTTTGTTACGTACACTATCAGAGGGCCGTAAATCACTTGAAGAAGCGATAAATACTTGTCCTTAACAAACTTTCCTAAAACATTTCAATAGTAGTTTCTCCTTTTCAATTTCATGTTAGATATAATTTTCAACTAAGAAGACCGTTTTATAAAATCAAGCAAAAATGAGATACGGTACCTGATGACTCAATTACATTAACCATATTCTTAGAAAACAGTTTTGTAATTTGTTTAATTTCGTATAATAAGCCCAATTTGTCGCTGACTTGTTTCAATGCCGCATCAGTGCACTCTGTAATGCTTGGATCAAGATTAGACAACACATCCACATAAATATTAATTAGAACATCAATGCTGGATTGATTAGGAAATACTTGATTAAACCATTTACACTGTGTGTGCCAATTTGATAAAAGAATGTCATAATAATTATGTATCCATTGTACAACTGATTCGTCTTGTTCAATTTCTAACTGATTTCTCCACTTTTTTAGTAACACATCTTTTTGGCATTTATGATAATATTTTATTAACTGAGGTAATCTCCCAATAGATGAAAACGTTTTCACAAATACCCGTGATTCTTCTATAAAAAATAGAATACATTTTTAATTTCTGTTTAACATTTGATTGTATTTTACCTGTGTTATTAGAGGTAAATGCCTGTACAACAGAAGGGCTTGCGATTGCTTCCAGTCTATTCTTTAGGCCTTCTAACTGCAGCTTTCTATCTTCATAATCAACGACATTTACTAATAATTTTAATGATTGTTGCATTCCTAATAATTTTGTAGCAATATTATCTATATTTTTTGAATCAAACACTTCTTCTAAGTCATTAGCTAAAATTATGTACTGTTAATTAAATTATAATATATTAGCGAAGAACAAATTAAATTTGAGCAAAACACTTCTTAAACTTATTGAGCATTCCTTTTCCACTTGTTTACCAAAAACAATTATTTCTTAATTTGATATTGCTATAAAAAATTAATATTATATTAATATAATATTATATATTAATATAATATTAATATTACATGGTTTGAATTGTGCAGAAATATATAAGAAAAATGCAGAAAAAGATATAAAATAATCTCTGAAAAGAGGTCAAATTAAGTATATATATGTTTAAACTTAATTCAGAATATTCAATTGCACCAAAGATTCATAGTAAAAAACAATGACACAATGAACAGTGATTTAAAACGATTTTATGAACGATTTTAAAAAATGAAACATAAATTATACAAATGCCTACTCATTATTTTTTCTTTCTAAATTATTAATATAATATTTTTAATTATTTTTACCTAAAATGGTCCAATTATCACTTTCGTGTAATCCTTGTTTGGCATCAGTTAGTTGAGTTTTAATTTTATCGAGTTTTTCTAAAGATTTCAAAGAGTGGCCAGTGTCTGTCTCAATTTTAATTATTTCTTCTTTTACTACGACTAATTTTTCTTTTAATAATAGTGCTTCTTGTTGTAGGCTTTCAGTATCTCTAATAATTTTTGGTAATGAAACTAATATCTGTTGACTTGTTTGTTCTAAAGCGGAATTTACTTGTTGTACATATAATTGAAGTTTCATTACTAAAGACATTGTATAATTCTAAAATTACAATACATAGTTATTATATTTAAGTTAATAAATGTACAAAGTAATAAAAGTACACAACCACCGCATGAATATTTTTGCTCGCTTACCTATATTGGCTGGCGTTTATAGGTAAGCTAAGTCAGTTTTAAACTTCTAAGTAATTTCAAATTTTCCGTTCTCTAACGTTTTACCAGTATTTTGTAACATGACAGCTCCGTACATTCGTTAGCTCTAGTATTTAGATATATATTGAATAATAATAGGTAGGTATTTGAAAACAATCATTTTTAGTTTAAAATGCCAGTATGGCTTGTATGAACATTCATTCTGGCATCTGGGAATGCCAGCACACCTACTATATATTATGTATAATTGTTGAGTTGATGAAAGGAAATGTGAAAACGGCAGAGTTAAACAAAACTTTCAGTGTGATCTTCCATTTAGTAAAATTTAACATACAATACCTACTACAGAATTTTGCTTTGTATTAGTAGCAATATAAATTAAATCGATACATATTAAACAACAAAGATTTCCAAAACTATTTAACTGAATATATTTCTTGATACGCTTCTAACAAATGAGGAATAGTAAGCAGTGGCTTTCAATTAAATTTAGCCTATGCTGTTCATAACGATAATTTTTTGTTTAAAAGTATAAAATACCTCCTTTTTATCTTGATGTTCAAGGGATCTTAAAATTGCATTTATCCATTCTTTTGTATCAAAATTATCTTCAGAAAAAGAACTGATATCCTGTAAAACAAAATATGTAATATTTTATTTGAAAAGGTTTAATAAATATACCATTATTGTTCAATAATAAAAAAATTGTCAACGTTAACATTAGACGCACTTTTTTGAGGTTAAATTTCAATATAGGGTGTTTCCAAAATAATTGAAATTATTGCAAGAACTGGGGGTCTATTCTAATTCATTTCGACTGATTTTGGTCGAAATTTGATGACGTCAAAGCGACTCGACAGCAAGCGAGCGATTCTAAAGATTTCGACTAATAGCGGAAACAGAAACATGTCGGAACGTTAGGTTGGTATTATAAAAGAACTGACGTTGGCGATAATGTTTTATATGATTTTCATAACTAAACGGGAGCGGCAAGTTTAATATAAGTCCTTAAAACATTTGCGGATAATTTAGATAGGTAAAATCGAAATATGAAGGACATTTAATGACGGCACTCATTCTACCATTTGTAAAGTATCGCTTACGTGCAAGTTATAAAACTTATGTTATTCCCGTACATTTATGTTTCGGTGTAAATATGTCTGTTTCGAACTTGTACATATTAGTTTAGGTATTGGTTGTCTTTGGTGTGTTGTATGCAGAGTAGCAGTACTCGGTTGTACGCATCTATGAAATCATAAAGGATGGCCACCAGAGTGGAGGTAAAAGTAACGTCCGAACAGAAAGAGATGCTCCTCCAATTTATGGAGGAGCATGATGACTTTGCAAGGGGTAAGTTGTTGGGCGCCACAGGTCGACAAACCAAGGAAGTTATGTGGAACCAGTTAGCACATTTAATAAATGAGTGTACTGGTCCCACAAAATCAACCATAAAATGGCAACGAGTTAGTTTATCATATGATATATTCTACTGTTACGTGGTGATAAAGAAACATATTATAGGTATGGGTTGATTTAAAAAACAAAATAAAGAAAAAGGCTGCAGATATCTATCGCCATCGGAACCAGACAGGTGGGGGCCCTCAGGGAACCAGTCACTTGACCGATTTTGAGGAGAGGGTGGTGGCATTATTAAGCCATGAGGCAGTTCACGGTGTGGATGGTATAGCAGGATTACCATTAGATAGTGCCGAACCGCTATCTGTGGACCCACCAACTACACCATTACAAACTAGTGGAGTATCCTCACCTACTACAAGTTACGAGGACTCTGAGTACATGCAGGTACAGAGAATATAACACTAATACACTCTAAGTAGATGCAAAGAAGAGTAAGCAATCCAATGTTTCCAGACACTACCGCACTTGAACTCCCCAATATTTGAAGTGATCCATGAATCGGATGGGACAAGTACCACAACACCTCCAGCTAGTATGTGTATTATATAGCCATTTGTGCACTGTGTACTGTTTCAGGAAGAAATAAAAAGCGCAAACGTACTCAACACAAAATGACAGTTGACGAGGTAGCACATGACTTTGTTCAGATGGGCTCAGCATTAAACGTACAGGTGGGCAATATAGTAACTGTGCTTGAGGACATAGTGAAGGAAAAGCAAGAAACAAATAAATTGTTACGTGAACTAATTAGCGCATTATCAAAATAAATGTTCACATTTCTGTTCGTGTGTATCCTAAACTGAGGTTTTCACAATTATTTCAGAATACATTTAGAGCAAGTCGTTCCATCTCGTAGAAATCCAAATAGCTATATACAGAATAATAACAAGAATAACTTGTTTAAATAAACTTTTCCATGGACTCCATTCTACAAAGAGCTAATTGAAATTATGGACATTGGAATGGTAGTGCATACAGTCACCTATTCGTGGAAATAAGTGGCAATATATTGCCGTCGACAGTGTTGACCTAACTGCCTATCAATAGTATCCTGTCTGCCACTGCCATCAGAAATTCCTACTGGGTCAGCTTGCAGATCAATGTCATCCCATTGAAGAACAGGATCCCGTGCCCTGTAGTGGATGGCCATATTGTGCAAAACTGTACAAGCAAGAATTATTCGTGCTGCTGCACGTGGCGTATAATGCAAAGTGCGGTCCTTCAATAAGCATCGAAAACGCCCTTTTAATAATCCGATGCAGCGTTCTACCACACTTCTACACTTAATCAATGCAGCATTATACCGTGTATCATCACGATGCTGTACATTACTAATGGGTACTAATAACCACGGGAGGCATGCATATCCAGAATCACCTAAATATACAACAGACATGTAACACATTCGAATACTACTACTATGTTTGTTCTACACCTATGATCCTACTGTCTGCATCGCCATTTACATAATTAGCCCGCATGATCTGACCGACTCGGCTTGCACGCCACACGAATGCATCATGGGTGCTTCCTGGCCATTTTGCTACAACATTTATGATCCTCATGTGCGAATCACAAATCTAGAACAATATCATTACTATATAGATTAGTATCTGTAATATTAACTCACAAATTGGCAATTGATGCTGTGATAGCCTTTACGGTTCACATATATGTGTTCTGTGTGTGATGGTGTAACAATTGCGACATGGGTACCATCAACAATACCAAGAATATGTTCCATATTATGTTGTCTAACAAATCTGCATATAACATTGTCACTAAATAGTTAACAATCAATGTTTATCATTACCTCGCTTTTATTGAATTTTTTTCATTGTCATTACGTGGAAAACGTACCCATCGGTGTAATAAGTGTCGCACTAGAATATCTGTAACTTCCTTAATACTTGGAGACTACCGACTGACTGCAACATGCTAGAACATTGCTAGCAATACTGCGTTGGTAGCTCCCAGTAGCGACAAAATTTAACATTGCAAACACCTAAATTAAAAATTTGTTTTGTTTGTACTACAATACTGTCCACAATTCTGTATTTTACCATACTTACTCTAAATACACTAGGTACTCTGGACCTATAACTCCCAACATTCATGTGGGGTTCTACAGCACGCAATAACTCCCGACACACTTCTTTACTTAAGCGAAAGTGCTTAATAAAATCTGATTCTGGTATACAGAAGGGATCTTGGGCATCCCTAACTGCGCGTTTAAACAATCGAACGTGGCGTCGCCGTTCATGCCTTTCTATATCCTCGATAACCTGCAGCTGAGCATACAAGTATGCCATGGCTTTACTTCTACGTTTTCCTATCAAACTAATCTATCAATTTTTGGATTGTTTTATTATTGATACTTACTATATACCTACAATTAGTAACTAAAACGACTAAAATACACTAATGGAAACCTAAACAGAATCTCAAGACGATAATACCTAAAATCAAGAAGACTAAATAAAATGAAGAAGATTAATAATAAACTAAAGAAGACTAATAAGGCTATAATAATAACTATTCTACGTTAGACACAGAGGTTAACGTATCTCTCAAATAATCTGATGTAACATAACCTCTATTTCACCAACAAACTGTCACAATTTCGAGTCGAAATTAAGATTTCAACACGATTTCAAAATCGAAATTAATTTCAACAGTCGCAATTTAATGACGTCGAACACTGATTTGGTTACTACCAATAGATGGCTTCGTAGTTAATTTTAACAAGTCGCAATTATTTCGAGTCGAAATTTGAAATTAATTTCAACAAGTCGCAATGTAATGACGTCAGATCACTGTTTCCGCCACTACCGATAGATGGCTACGTGAATAATTTCAACAAGTCGAAATCTGAATTAGAATAGACCCCCTGCTTACATTATTGCTTATAGGCTATTTTTGTTCATTGCTTTCTGGTGATATCAGTTTTGAGTTAAATAGATTTACCTATTTCAAAGATAAATGAAACTTTAAAATGTTTATATGCAGGAATCATTTCCACAAGTGGTACCATTATGCGAAATTGCACTAATTGAAAATAAAACGAACATAAAATAACCTAATCCGTAATTAAGCAAAATTTTGTTTCGTTCTAATTAAAACTTGGCACCAATAATAAAACTACACTAATACTAGAGATTAATAATATATTTAATTACACTATTGCAATTATTTAATTGCACTACATACACATAATGTATGTCTACCAATCTATTTCTCACATGACGCTAAATAAATTAAATTTATAGAAAGTTTTAAAATAGGAATTTTTGTTTATAATTATACAAATATTTTATAATAACAATTCAAGTTTTAAAATTTTATATGAATCATATCACAAGTGCACAAGTACAAGTATATAATTTACACTAAAATATATAATATTCTAGTTATTTTGAGCAATATCTTGTATTAACTTTAAAACTTTTTGATACAAGAAAGATAATCTGCAAAATAAAATATTAATTAATATATTATAGTAAATACCTACATATTATGATAATGTTCATTTTCAGTTGAAAACCAATAATTGATAAAACTTTGATGATAGTTCCAAACGGAATTGAAATATATGGTAAATTTTTATTGAAGTTTTATCAATTATTTGTTTTCAAACTTACATAATATGCATATATGTTACAGGAAAAGTTCACAAAGAAGGGTGTCAACATTTCCCGAGAAATGTCTGTATTGCTTATTATCATTATTAGTTTAGGTTAGGACTGATTGCAACAGCGAAAAACAATAATCAATGTTGCAACAATCACTCATTGCCAATTGCTATTGCTCATTGCAAGTTGTTCAAAAACAATTGCCCGGGCAATGTTGACTTTGCCTGCTTTTACAGACTTTTCGCGTAACATATTATCATGCCCTGGCTATTAAAGGGGTAAGAAATGAATGATTGACAAGACTACTAATTCTACACCAGACACAGTCTAACTGTAGCTTTATACAGGAAAATAAAACAGTATTTGGGGAATGTATTATTCACACCAGTACAAGAAATATTCTGACTTAATAATCATTGTTTTACGAAAATAAATGTTCTTTTACAAACAAAACAATAATTAATTGTAAGTCAGAAACTGCTTATTTCAAAACATTTGTATTTTTTCTTATTCTGATGTGTAAATAATATTCTCTAAATACCTACTGCCCTCTATTTTCTAAATAGTTCATAACAATGATGGATTGCTATAATTGTAAATTATCGGGATAATTGTAAATAAAGCTATATCAAATGAAGTACATACCAAACGTATTAAGTAAGATTCATACAAATTACTTAATATATCAAATAATTTTTTTAATTTTGTACAAATCACTAACCTGTTCATCGGCTTACAAATGCCTAAATGATCTTGTGGAACTTCAAAAAATTCTCCAATTCTTGGATTACCAGACATCGAATCGACCAATAAAAAATTTATTTTTATGGAAGACAATATGGTCGATTTGGTTTCAACGAAACTTACAATTTTTATAGGGAAATTCTTCGTTAAATTTAGAAATTTTTCATGAATTTCTAATAAACCAGGTGATTCTGAAATATGCAAGTTTCATTAGTTAAAATACAATTTGAAATAAGAATTTTACAAACGTTCTCGTAATTCCTGTATCTCTACCGATGGCCATAATACAAGAGCAGTAGGTTGACTTAAATTTGCCAATCGCGAACCTAAATGTGGTGTGCTATAAAACACAATTCCCTTGGTATTTAAAAAAATTTTTTTTATTCCTACATCATCACTTTCCCATGCTGCAATAATTACATTGAAAAATTCAACAGTTAAATACTGATTTATTGTACGTTTTTACCTTTACACAACATGTTTTTGACTAGTAATCCTCCCATAGAATGTGTTACCCAAACAATTGGTCTTTGGCCAATTCCAGCTTTTAAGAGCTTTTCCATAAATTCAACACTACGTTGTTCTAAAGTTTGTTTCATGTTTTCTATTGGGCACATAGGAGACCACATCGATAAACTTGTTTCGTAATTTATTCCTAATATACGTAAATTTTTGCAGTCTTGAGGTAACCAATCTTTAGGCCAGCACTTGGTATAAGAAGTGGCATCTTTCACTCCTTGCGATATGCAGCGGTTGTTACTATTATAAAATTTTACAATCAAAATTTTAATAAATGTTTATAATAAACGTTTTATACCCTGAACAAGTGTAAGGTCCTGTTGCAATATTATTTGTATTTATAGGAATATCGTTTAAAACAAATTCAAAGTCTTCACCGATTTGTTCCCACTCTAATTGTTTATCATCAACAAAATCCTCTATATATTCCTTCATTGCTGGATCACTATTGCGAATATATGTAGTAATTGCATCGAAAGTTTCTAAAATTACAAGTATAAGAAGTTAAATGGTTAATAAATGAACTATAATATTTATAACTACTTATAAATTTAAAAATAAAAGTAATACCTTACACATGTTCTTCTTACCACGAAATCCTAAAGAATTCTTCTTTCTATCTCTTTGTCTCCAAGTAAAAAAAACACCACCTAGCAATCCATGCACAAATACAACATCTACATTAGTATTTTGATCTGACCTAAATAACGGATGCAAAAGATAAATCCTTTGCGAATATGTCGCTTCATATTTATTGTCGTTATCAAAATTAGCTAGTGCTTTTGCGGCAGTGGCAGAAATACGAATGTCGCTATTTTTAATCCATTCAGCCAAGACTCCTATCCAACCTAACATTGTAAAAATATAAAAGTAAATTATTATTTTCGATAACTATATAAGATTTGTTCATATAGCGATCCCCGACACTAGTTTTCAATTATTTCGACCAATTAAAATTTGAGAATTGTAGTTAAATATCATTAACTACTGTCAAAATCTAAAATTATCTTTGGTCGCCCTACAAACAAACCTATAATAAATTAATATTGTAAGAAGCAAGAACTTGTACAAATATGCAGGTCGCATAATGATTCATGTCCCCTATATGTGCTATCTTTAAGGTGGCTGCAGATTACAAGCGATAATATAATATTATATCTGAGTATTGTATGGCGTCCATATATATCTATAGTATTATATATAGATATAGAGACTCAGATATAATATTATATTATCGCTCATAGTCCATAGCCGGCATTATAATTGCACAGTTATAAATATTTAGACAATAGGTATATCTGATAAAATCAGTTTATTTTTCATTATGTCACTATTTTATGTTAATTTAATTTTTTACTACTATAATGTAATGAAATATTGTTCTAATAAAATTTATCCATTAGTTTTTATATTTATGTTTATATAATTGAATATTACTATAAATTTTATCTTTAAATATTACCTGATCTATAAACATAGTCTAGCAATTCAGGATGTGTTGATATATTGGACAAAATTTTGCAAAGTGTATAATTAACATCCTTGTTAGTACTGAACCGATTGTAGATTTCCATTAGTAAAGGTAATCCGTTTAAAAGAACTATATCTTTCGCATGATTCTTAACGGAAGAATGATGAAGTAATGATTCAAGACATAAAGGTAAAATATCAGCTGCTGATTTTATCTTAATCTTTAATTCTGCCGAACCAGTATCATGATCGATAAACTGCTGCTCGGAATCCTAAAGATAAATGTAAATAATATTAATATACATGCATATTTCTTTTATTATTTTAATTATATGACCACTCTTTTTATATACCTGTGTTTTATAATTTTTTAATATCAATTATCAAATCAATCAATCGACCAATATTAAATTTGTATTATTACGGATTTAGTAAACTTACATATTTTGAAGATTAAACGTGATTATAAATGATAAATAAAACAACAGCAAACCATATAAATATAGAATATTAATTATTACTAAATATACATGTTACGTATTAATTACAAAATTTGAATTGATTCGTAATAGCTTCATTCCGGATTTGGGTTAACATCTTATTAAAAAAAATTGAAAGAGCATCATTTTTGGAATTATAACTTGCTATTGCACCAAAAGGGCAGTCACAATTATTATTATATTCATTTAAAATTTAAGAAATGAAAGCAAAAACAACCAACTTACATGATCAACGAAAGCATTGTTTATAAAATATTCCACACATGAATGTTGAGATCGATTATTTAACGACATCAAAAGAGTTTTCATATCATCAACAATTATTTGATAATTGCAAATAGTGTATCCACATGTAGGTTTTAAGAAAAAACGAGAATCTACATTTTCTGTTCTAGCAAGACCTACAGCCGTTTTTGCATCTAAAAGATATGCCAGTAAAGAATAATGATGGTTTTCCAAGTTATTCATTTTTGCTAATTGCTTAACAGCTCTTCGTCTAATTGCGCTATTTTTGCTATTAGTCATGTTTAAAAGATGATGAGCATATATAAACTTTAAAAATGTCCATATAGTACTTCTTTCTCTATTGATAGAATCGCAGTTATTAAGTGAATTAATCAAAATGTAACTATCGTTGGTTCCATCTTTCGGTTCGGTGTGTTTTATTTCTTCTAAAAATTGAACAACCGATGGATCTAATATGTTGCTTAAGATTTTGTTAATTTTGTTAACTTGAGAAATAATCCATCCTGTACTGAAACAACAAAGTAAACTTAATTAATAAACTTAATACGGGATATTAAAATTCGTGTAATTTTCAGTGCTTTTTGTCTCTGGACGATGAAACTGATACCAATTGATCCTATTTAATGAGCAGACTCAGAACGTGTATCTGGTACACTCATTTTTTAATGGCAGATTACGGAAGGTACCTACCTGACCTAACGTAAGGTCAAACTGGTTTGACAGTTTAGTAAATTCTAAAATTCTCATTACTTGAAAGCATCTACTGTACCGTTCGTAAACCAGTTTGATGGTGTGTTGGAACAGATCTATTATCTAATCTAACCTAAACGACATTTGAAACGTGCTCTCAAATGATTTGCTGGTGAATATTTCAGTAACATTACTTAATTCCTATATCTATGATTGTCTATTTTAATTGACAATATAAAGTGTACCTTTTGCAGCTATTAAAAGTGAGCAAAATGTACATTTCAAGTTGGTGCATACATTTCTATAACAATAATTACATATTAAAGTAAATCTTAACGTTGTATTAACTTACATCGTGTAATATTAATTACTAACAACAATATTGCAAAAATGGAATTTGTTTCTAATCGATTATTGTTAATAGACTTTATACATTAACGTTATATTTACAATATATTTCTCTGAAAGCTACATACCTGGTAGTAAGTACTATTATTCCAGAAATTTTGATGTGGTTTTTGTATTTTCTATAAAATTCCACTAATAACTTTTTTCCATTCATATTAAACTTTATAAATAAATAAATATATAACCTAAAATGTGAAAATAAAAAGTAGAATCGCAGGTATACCAACTTAAATTTTAAATTAAATTAATTTTTGTTATCTAATTTCTTCAAAATATATCCGCAGTATTAAAATCTTAGAAATTTAACATTGAATTTTTCATTACGAAAATCCTAAATAAGTATCATTTTAATAGAAAGAATATTTTTAGTATTTTCCATTTCTAGTTATAACCGGTTTTTGGTGGTTAAGTTAGTCACCTGTACAACAAAAGTTGTTAAAAGGAGACATTTGTACCCGCCATTTTGCAACACGTTACACACGTTTGTGGTTCCAGTTTAGTTTTAAAGAAAATATCCTGAATAATTTTAGCAATGTCTAACGAGGAAACATCGGCGGACCGGAACGTAGAAATATGGAAAATTAAAAAACTTATAAAAAGTCTGGAATTAGCTAGAGGGTAAGTTCTTTTCTTATAGTGCACGATTATAAACTTTCCATACGGTCTTGCACGTCATCCAAATTCCAGAAATTTCTTGATTTTACAGGGTTATTGTGAAATAACGTGTATGGTTTTTTTACAGAAATGGTACGAGCATGATATCTTTAATCATTCCCCCTAAAGATCAAATCTCTCGAGTAAGTAAAATGTTGGCCGATGAATTTGGTACAGCTTCCAATATTAAATCTCGAGTGAATCGACTCTCGGTTCTTGGTGCAATTACCTCGGTACAGCATCGGCTAAAATTATATACTAAAGTACCTCCGAATGGTTTAGTAATATACTGTGGCACAATAGTAACAGACGAGGGCAAAGAAAAGAAAGTTAATATCGATTTTGAACCATTTAAACCAATAAATACCTCATTGTACTTATGCGACAATAAGTTCCATACTGAAGCTTTAACGGCACTTTTAGCAGACGATAACAAATTTGGATTTATTGTAATGGATGGTAATGGTGCTTTGTTTGGCACGTTACAAGGAAACACGAGAGAAGTTTTACATAAATTTACAGTAGATTTACCCAAGAAACATGGGAGAGGAGGACAATCTGCTTTACGTTTTGCACGTCTTCGAATGGAAAAACGACACAATTATGTTAGAAAAGTTGCAGAAGTGGCTACACAATTATTTATTACAAACGATAAACCAAATATAGCCGGTCTCATTCTTGCCGGTAGTGCAGATTTTAAGACTGAACTTAGTCAATCTGATATGTTTGATCCTGTAGGTTTCTTAAATTTTACGTTTTGCACGTTTCTAAAGTTTGTATCGTTTTAGAGACTGCAGTCAAAAGTAATTAAATTAGTGGATGTTTCATACGGCGGTGAAAATGGATTTAATCAAGCTATCGAATTAGCAGCGGAATCGCTGCAAAACGTTAAATTTATTCAAGAAAAAAAATTAATTGGTAGATATTTCGATGAAATTAGTCAAGACACTGGTAAATACTGCTTTGGAGTGGAAGACACTTTGAAGGGTTTGGAATTAGGTTCAGTAGAGACTCTTATTTGTTGGGAAAACCTCGATATACAACGATACGTATTAAAAAACCACGCTACAGGAACCGAAACTGTTTTGCACTTGACGCCCGAGCAAGAAAAAGATAAATCACACTTTACCGATAAAGAGGTAAAGTTTGCATTTTTATATAAATTTATGATTACAATTTTCAATAATTACAAAATATTTCTCTTTTAAGTATTTATTTATATACCTAAGTAGCATTTTTTTCATTTTCAGTACCTAATCAAATAATTTATTATTTTAATTAATTGTTATTTAATATATTCAAATTCTACTTTCTTAATTAGATACTTTATATTTCAGAGTGGAGTAGAATTAGAATTAGTAGAATGTCAACCTCTTCTGGAATGGTTAGCCAATAACTACAAAAACTTTGGTGCTACACTCGAAATAATTACCGACAAGTCGCAAGAAGGTTCTCAGTTTGTAAGAGGGTTTGGTGGAATTGGAGGTCAGTATCTTACAGATAATTTATTAAACAATTGCATATATTGTGCATTGTGGTTTTAGCGATAAGTAAATAATTTTATAAAATTCGTAATAATCTTTAAAAAAATTATTCAAGAAAGTAGATTTTTTCCTTGTAACTTATAATACTTCTTAAACTCTAAAACATTATTGAGCTTACAAGATTTATTCTTAATACAAACGTTTACCTGCATGTAACACACTATTGCCTTTTGTTGCTTCGCATTTGGGAAGCATTTTTGTAAATATTAAATTTAGTATAGTGTTCAATTGCATTTAGCAAACATATTGTGCTGTTTATAACACCTCAAACTAATTGGGTTATCTGTTACGCTGCCTGGATGCAGGCATTCTACGCTACAAAGTGGACTTTCAGTCACTTCAAGCTGATGAGCCGCTGGACGATGTTGACCTTGATGATTATTAAAGGTCATCATGTACCAGTGCTCCACCTACTAGCAGGTATATTAGTAGCTAGCTGTTTGTGAATGTTGCTTTCGTTAAAGTTGGTATTAAAAGCAATTTATATCCTCACTTGATTTTTATTTGCCTTATAAATTAATATTTGGTTTTAAAAATGTGTTTCGTTCTAACGTTGATCACTACCACGCTTATTCAGAAAAAGAATTTAAACATTATCGATAATTCAAATGTATTCTTTATTTAAAAATAAATAAATATAGGAATGTTAGTAGTTGTTAAAAATAATATTTCAATCTTACCATACAATAACGAATATTTGGCAAATTATGGATTCATCTATACGTTCATTAAAAAAGATGCATTTCATTACCATTGTGAATACTCTAGCACTTCAGTTTGTTGCATTACTTATACTACCTTTACTAATAATACCTGCTGAAGTTAGTAACTGAAATGATACAATTGTTTTTGTTAAATTAAAGTTTTAATAATTTTCAAGTTGATCGCGAACCGGTCCTAAATGCAAAAACATATTTCTTTAGTTTTGTTTACCTTATTGTAATATCGATTGTATAGTTCAGTTCATTGGTTATTTTTCTATTTTGTCTTTTATTTGTAGTATGGAAAATATTTATTGGTCATCACTTTTTGTAATTGTTTTTTAATTTAGTTTTAATGTTTATATCAATAGTCCTTATAGCATTGTATGTTTAATTTTGAAGACATATATATATATATATATATATATATAAATATATATATTATATATATATATATATATATATATATATATATAGTTTTACAGATTTAAATAAATATACTAAATAAATATTTTATTTGTAGGCCTTCTACGATACAAGGTGGACTTCCAAAGTATGCAACTTGATGATTTTGCAAATGGAGAAGAATTCGATCTGGACGATTATTAAATTCCTTTTAAAAAAACTTTAAACAATGACAGCATTTGTAGGAGTAGTGCCAGCATAGTTGTGCCGTGTCTGTTGCTCAGTTTTAATAAAGATTATAAATTATCATGTGATGACATGTGATAATTGTGGTATTATTAATTGCTTACGTATAATTTAAATATTCAAAATAATTTAAAATTCTTATGACTGCAATTACAATATAAGTTAATTTTGTTATATATATATATATATATATATATTGCAGTAATTACCGAAATTTATATTAAGTAATTATTTATTTACACAAACCCATAAGTTTTATAGTCATTTTAAACTTTTGAACATTTTGTTAAATGAATAATTTTGATAAATTGCTGAATGTGTAATGATTTAAATATACTTTTATTACACTTTGTAGTACATATTATTTTAAGGTTGAGTACGTATTATTTATTTTATAATTTATTTTTGAATACTTTTAAAGAAATTTGGTGCTAATCAAGTTTTTATTTATAAAAGTTGTTATTAAGTATTAAATAATAACAAAATAAATCAACGCGTATGTATTGTTTCTCAGCATATTAGGGACAGCATTTGTAAAAAAATTTAAGTGTAAAAGATGTAATTATAAAAATATACTTATTTTGTTAATTTTGTATGGGTACAAACGCAATTTCAGTGTAGACATTTTTAATAAATATCTATAGAATTTAGGTTTATAAAACTAAATCAAATCCGTCTTACCACACACATTTATTGTTAGGCTTATTAGTATTTTGTAAGATGGACCAATTATGCAAAATTGAATGTTGCTCAAATTAATATTATTTAAAAAGTAAAATAAAAATTTAGTCGCTAACATTTTTAACCTTAACTAATTAAGTGTGATCACCGACATGGGAATATTAATAAATTTAAGACATTTTTAAATATATTTTTATTTATTATATTAATTAATTTACAAATTTTGTAATGTCACTTAATTAGTTAAGTGTTAAGAATTAACATAGGAGCAAATTAAATTAGTTTTATAAGATTTATTGATTTCTACACAATTATTCACATGGTACACAAAATGAAGTTATCTATTCTATATTAAAAATTGTTGCAATTATATGCATAATCGAAATAGTTAATACAGTTTATTTTGAATTTACTTGTAATAATAACATTTAAATATGAAGATAAATTTAAAATGATGCAGCAGCGATATAAAAATATTGGCATCGAGTGATTCGAGGTTCTTGTAATTTATGTATATTGTTTATATTAAGAATGTAATTTAATGTTATCTTAATAGGACTAATGATGGTCACATCACTGTTAAAATGATTGATTTTATCACACAAATATGTAGACGACAATGCACATAAACTTCAATTTAAGATTTTACAATATTAGTTTGTGAAAATGATTAATAATTGCCAAATAATATAGTTTGTTTCTTTAAGTACTCAACCTCCAAAGTAGGGTAGTTATAATTAAAACTCGCTACGATTTTATGTTGTAATAAATTTGTATTTGTTGTATCCGATGTATAGTAAGTAACGAGGTTAAAACATGTTCGTTTTCTATTCTGCAAAGAATAAATTATTTATCAATAACTTTTGTAAGTGTAGGTAATTCCCTTGGTTGCAAAATTTTTGAACTAGTCGACCTTCATTGTAACATTCCTGAATATGCTGGAACTGTAAATGTATAAAGTGTATAAATTTTAATACATAAAGGCAACTGCTTCTACGATTGCTCAGTATTTTTTTAGAATATAATTTAACATGCCTTAAACAATCCAAAACATATTCACTAGTAGGTTTATACGTACATAAAAATGAAAAAGATGTATATCTAAGGTTCATAACTGCAATTTGTTTTGTAAGAGTTACTATTTTTATGAAAATGGTCATTAATTGTTGATACTTTTTGTGCTTATTCGTAATTGTATACATAAGCATGTACATTATTATTAACTATTTGCATAAATAAGAACCTGTGTTAAATCATTTGTTGTATCATAAATCGAACTAGGGTATTAAATATTTACATTTATATTGTTAATTAAAAGCCGCAATATCTTTGATAACGTATTTGCATTTTGTATGCAGATTGTACAGAAAATGGGAATATTAAATTGGTCTAAATAATATAATGTTTTAAATTATTTTTACAATTAAGAAGAAAAATATAAATATTTTATAAACTCGCTTCATTTTATTTTACAGCTTAAAAAATGAATTTTAAGTTTTCGATTTTTTATTTCTTTAAATTGAAGTTTCTATTCTTACTCAAAATGCAGATGTACCTACATAATATTAAAACATGCAGTATAAGTTTGAATTGTATTTTAAATACAATTTAGCAAGAGTTAGAACAAGTTATTGAAAACTTTTGGATAGTTAGATTTATTTTACAAACATGAAATAATTTCACACAAGTTGAAAAATTTTTGATTGGTTAATGAGTTGCATTGCATGCAGCTGAATTATTTATTTGCAAATATTAACTTTCGATAATAATTCAAGCGAATTCAGATAGTGAAGTGAAATTCTTTGTTTGTAAGTAGGTCAATTGAACTAAAGGACACCATGGTAGAGATGTGAAATAATGAAATTAGAGATCATCTCAAAATAGTATTGTACATACTTTAGTGTTAACAAAAATAATTTCAAAAAATCCTAAATGGATAAGATGACAGTGCAATGTCTTGATCAAATTTGAAAGTGCCAATTTCTTCAATACCAAACTTATATTAATTTTTCAATAATAGTATTGTATTATACATCGAAAAAAGCAATAAATAAAATACACCTTAGCTTTTAGCTTTTCTTGTTTATTTAACGTTGCACAGCCACCTTTAAAAACATTCCAACATAGATATATAATATTATAATTACAAATATTGGGGCAAAATTATTAAAAAAAAATAAAAATATATATATAAATAGAACAGGTATATACACTGTTAGTAAATGATTTCAAACTATTTTTAAATATAATTACTGAAATGATAATTTCGTTTTCATTGTAGAGGTATCTAATGGAACATCAGGAAGTTTTAAAGCTTGCAAACGTTTTTCTAACTCTTTTGTAACATTGTCTTCATATGGCTTTATCGGAGATGGGGGACTTGGAGGAGTTGGGGCATTATCGTCACCGATTAATGCAGCTAATTCTTCTTCCAAGTCGTTGTCATCTCCAGTTAATGACTGAGACAGAGTATTCTGTATATCATCATGCATATCTAACACATCTCCTAATTCAGTCATTGTATCAATAACAGAATCTTCAGATAGACCACTTGCTTTAAAAGTTTCTTTTTAATGTTGCTAAAGCAAGTTTGTATGAATCTAATATTTGTGAATCGGCATCAGATTCTCGTAGTTTTGAAAGCAATATTTGAACATTTTGTAATGCATTTGCCCGTTTATTAACAGATTTCGTTACAATATTTTTCTTTCTTAAACAACTTTTTGCCTGTAATAAATAAATACATAACAAATAAGTGCCTAATAATGCTATGCCTATCATTCAAGTGAAATGAAATTTTAAGGAACCCGCGTATAAATTGCCATACAGAGAATTTCTAACGACTACATGTTTTGAAAACATTTCTGATTTTTCAAAAGTGGTAGATTTACTTCTTATACACATTTTCAACTCCCTAGAATCAACATTGTGATTACTATTGCATTAACGAGAAAGGATTATACTTATATGTATATGACCACCCAAAATAATTCACCTGTATTTTTTGTGTTCTAATAATTGAGGTCAGAGAAAATATATTATATAATAGTAATCCAACAGATTATAATAGTTTAATTTCTTCCAAAATTCACAAATACGAGAAACGTCAAACAATCTTAGGACGTAAACTGCAGTACATTGTTTATTCAATAGACTATCCTTCCTTAAATAGCTATTTAAAACGTTCGTAATTAGACAAGTATGTGGCAGTGGCAGTTTAAGTGTTAAACATAGAAGAGATACTTAATTCAGACGTTGAAAAAATAATGCTAGCATTTCAGCAGCTAAATAAATGTAATTTACTAATTTAAGTAGAAGATTTTGATAACTTATTTATCTAAACATTAATGATATAGTAACATATTTACCATTTGCCTATGACCTTTGCTCAAATAATTTCTTGCTTGATCGACGATTGAAGTAATTTCATTTTCTAACTTTTCTAAATTTTTTGTCAACAACTTTTCATTCTCTTCCAGTATATATACACTAATATCGATATCAGAAATTGGTTTAACTTTTTTTATATCTCCAATTTTAATTAACATATTATGTAAAGATGCATCTTGTTGATCGTTAGATTTAATTTCACGAATGTCTGCTTTATCTTTACACATTAAATGATGTAGAACCAATTTTGTGCCTTCTATTTTATTTATATCTAGTTGTAAAATATCAAGTAACCGATATAAACTAATAACCTTATTTGTAAATTCTTGTGGTAATAATAGCAGTAAGTTATTAGCTTGCATTTCTATCGATGGCAAATGTACGAAGGTGTGGTTAGTAATTGTTGTTGGAATCAATGATTCTTTTATTATACTGTAAGACCATAAAATAGGTTTCCTAATAAATACATCTGCAGCCCATTTACCCCACGTCTTTGGAGGAGTTTTTATAAATTCTTCTAAAGGACGAATTTCACCGCATTTGTACATTTCATCCAATACGTCATTTAGGCAACTTGGTGTTCGGCCATCTCTATTAAATGCTTTCTGTAAATCTGTAAGTTTAAATTCGTATACTTTACTATGTATACAACAATCAAAAATTGTTTTCTTCCAAAACGATAATTTAGAATCCCAATCTTGAGGATTAACAGATCTGTTACGGAATGGAGCAAACAGTACGTTCATTCTGGTTTCATCCTTCCAAACGTCAGACAGTAATTCTTGAGGTAAATAAATGATTTGTTCACTAGGCATTATAGATTATTAACTACAAAAATTGAAAAATTAACAAAATATATATAATGTTTTAGACATTTAACTTAACCTAAGTTTTAACTAAATTATAAGGTGTTTCAAACACAGTTATACAGCATGTTTCAATATTATTTGTTTCAAATTCAAATAATGAATTTAATTAAGGTCGCTCTTTTTATTTTTAGTTCCACAAATAAGTCTTTTATCCAATAATTGAATAAAGTTTAACTAAACATGTAAAAGGCCGGTATTTTAATTATATAGAATTATTTTTATCATTTATTTATTTATTATACCTACAATAGTAGATGTTATGTCAATAAAAAATAAATATTTAGAATTATCCAAATTTAGTAAAAGTTAGTATAATAAGTTTATTCTAACCGATCATTCATTAATATATATTTTGTTTTATCTGACAATGAGCAAATCAAAGCTGTTAATTAATTTAATAAATAATTGAAGTAAATATTACTCCTACATTATTGTTGAAAACTAACTATTAATGACGTCTTTATGTTAATATTATGCCATACACTGCACTGTGTAATAACAAAACGATCGTGTAACGTAGGCTTTAACTAGTTAATTACGTGACCTTATAAATTAGAAATGTTATTATGAAAACACATGCTACTTCCAAATAAATATTTGTTTATTTAATTTGAATTCAATATAATACCTCAATTACAATTATGTGTGCAAATAAACGAATATTTAACTTTAAAATAAGAAATTTAATAGCTAAAAGAAATAATTAAATAAGATACATTAGATCAAAACTACTACGTCTGATTTATTAATAGTATATTATAATTATACACCTATATTTTTATAGATGTAAATTGATATAATTTTTTTTTTAAATACGAGATACCATACACTATCAAATTTCATCAGTATCAATGACGATATATATTTGCAGTAAAAAAAGAAAACCTGAAAACGTAATAAATAACATTGCTTTAAATAAAGTGTTTACTAAAGTACTTTTTCAATAATTTTTATCATTTTTAATTTTTTACATCTAACTTCATTTTGTTATTTCAATCTTTTCAATTTACTGTTCGATCAACCATATTGCAGATACGTGTGTGGTTACTTTACAGTTTTAAGTGGATCATCCGATCGTACGACGCTTGATATTATGGTTGTTTTTTACGTTTAGAAGTTTTTAATGTTATTGCAAATGTTTAATTTGTCAGTGTCGAATAGACGTTTATAATAGTATCCGTATTTAATAGTTTGATATGAATCAAAATATCTGTGAAAAAATCAGTATGAATAAAGGTACTTAAAAAAAACTGCTTAAATGTTATAGGTTATGTTTGGCATGTTTTTTTCAAAAGTTACATAATTAACACTTTGGATATGCAAATATTGCGTTCAAAGGAAGATGCAATTTAAATTTCAATGATGTAGCCATTATAAATGGCTTTTGACGATAGAGCCAACAGGTCAAGGTTTTCATAATTATATCATGAATGTGTAGAGATAAACTTTTCATATTGTGCTGAAATTGCCAATGTAAGTTCTTTAAATCAATCAAAATATTTTAATGTAAATTGAAAGTCATCCTGATAAGTAACCGAGACATTAATTTACGTTTATAATAATGAATTAACTTTTTCCGCAATATAATTAAATCATTTTGTAGCTTTATTCTCAGCGAAGGATGGCACCTCACAGTTGTAAGAAATGCTTAAAAGATTGTATTAGAATGGCGGAGTGTAAAAATGAACCTATAATGGATTTAGCTAATGGGATAGATGAAAATCACACGTGTATAGATGGAATTCGTAAGTATATATTTAAACAGTTCTTATCGTCATTGTAAAATTGTCAAAAATCAGGATTATTTTGTTTACTATTTAAGAATATTTACATATTTTATCAAATACTACAACCAATTGTTTACTATGCGTAACAGAAAATTTAGTTTACATAAATAAGTACTTACTGCGTAAATTTAACATCGAAAATTGATTCAAAATAACATTTTTATTCAGTATTTTAAGTGGAAACCATAATTCATAAAAATTATGAAGGCAGTATTTTAAAATAATATTACAATATTACTTAATATAATTAATTAACAAATAAAACATTGAATATTGCTGTTGCAATTTTCAATATTGAATTTAAATATTTTTTTGACGGTAAAACAACTGTCTGCATACATAAATCAGTTAGGATTAGTTGTGCTAGTTTAGCAAAATGCTTAAATATTTTTTCATTAGTATTTATTCCCAGTTTTTCAATCAGTCTAATCCCTATTGGCGATTTCGACTACAGATGAGGGCGCCATTAAATGTGGATAACGAGTAATGTGGCATTTTTTGTCATAGCTACTATATGCGTTACAATTTGTATTATGTACAGTTTTTTCTGACATCATATCAAAACAATTACCATATTATATCATCAGCCGTACAAATACTTCAAACATTACTCGTTAACTTCATATAATTTAGTTGCCGTTAGACGGCTCATTCATTTTTGGAATCGTCAATAGAAGTGATTATTAAAAACAATTGTTTCTATGACGATTGACTCTGACCATGAGTTAACTGGCAATTGCAAAACCAGTCCTTGCTAAATACCACAAAACTTAAACAAATCATGCAGCTTTGTGCTCTCGTGTGTTATTTATTACGTATATTCGCCAATTAAGGAGCACAATATTTGTTATTTCGGAATTTGGTATATTTTAGATTATTGCTTATTTTGATTGGGAGCCTCGTCTCTCCAAAAATTACTGTTTGATGTTCAACTTTTTATCAGGTTTTGTGGCATTTACTGTACCTTATTGTTTATATGGATAGTTGAATTGGTTGTAAAAAAGCGTTGCGTTATTTTAACCGATACAAATTGAATTATTTATCATTCGGAACCAGTTGTACAAGTCCAGATTAACTTTAGCTTAGATGTATAATAATGAATGATATATTTTGTAAAAAATATTGTTTACGAGACTGTTTATTTTTAAATAATTTCTTTAAATATCAAAATAGGCCTTCTCGAAATCTTTTTAACAAGAATTATTTTTGTAATTTTGTATAACAAACTTGCCATTCATTTGAAAAATCCACATATACACCTAAGTTTTTCATTCAGTTACATCATTTTGTATTATAGAAACGACTACTGATTTAAAACGGACAATAATATTTCATTTATTTTTATTGGGGATCGGTAAATCAATTGGTCAGACAAATTATATTTGTAATTTGTGTATATTACATTTAAATAATGGCAAGTTTAGCCAAAAATTTATTTGCAAAAACAAGTTAGATATTAATTCAATGTTGAAGGTTTGTGACAATTTTGGAAAACAAATTATAGATACAAAAAGCAACTAATATAAAAAATTGTTTATACAAGTAAATAATAAATACATAAATGTATTATGTATATGTATACATATGTAGCTTTCATTTAAAGAATTATGCGTACACTTTTCTTCATAAAGTATTACCTCTTTCGGTTTACATTCAAATTATGAGTTACTAATAAGTTATTATAATTATATTACCTATTAACAATTTATTTTAAAGAACCACGTTAGTAAGCATTGAAGATATTAATCGAGTAGATATTTCCAGTGAATTTTTTTCAGAGTAAAATGATTATTGTGAAAAATGCCTGGACACGTCGATTTTGTTTGAGTTGTCCCTTTGCAAATAAAATAGACATGTCTTGATGTTTTTCATAAAAATTATTAGTTTTCAAAAAATGCTTGCTGGAAACTTTTCGTTGGGGCACGTGGTACGTTAGCAAGCAATATAAATCATTTAGTGCTCTTTTTAATCATTTAAAAATATTGTAGAATTGTTTTTTAAAAGTTACAATGCATTGTAAAATTAACCAATTTAAATTAGCTTTTTTTTAAATTTTATTGTAGGATTTAGAAGCTCTTTAATCATTGTGGAGACAAGTTATCATTGTAAATATTTGAAGGTAATTTAACTAATCTAGTAATATGTTGATTAGGAGTTTTAACTTTTATTTACTTAATTACTTCATTTTAATTTCGTGTTTTATTTCCTAATTAACATACAATGTTGGTTGTGTACATGTATGTGAAATATTTTTTTACAGCCATGCCTTGGTTTGGAATGGATATTGGCGGAACTTTATGCAAATTGGTATATTTTGAACCAAAAGACATAACACCAGACGAGCTGGAATCGGAAATTGAAATTTTGAAAAAGATCAGGAAATATCTTATTAAGAATTCTGCTTATGGAAAAACGGGACATAGGGATACACATTTACAAGTAAGTATGATGGTAATTCAATATTAGTACCTACTTAAATAAGCGGCGATTCTTAGGTCTAAATTCATAAACTAAACTAGGCAATTCTTCGTATTATTTTAATTTATATCCAATCTCCAACTTATTTGGTGTTCAGATCTTATACAAAATATATTATTATAATAATTACGGATATTTTATAGAAATCGCTCATATACTATAATTATTGCTATACAGGATGTTCCAGTGAAGGTGGACAACCACTTAGGGTCTTATTTCCTACACCAAAATAAGCCAATTTGCCAAAATTTACCTTACTAAAATATTCACCCCTGAGGAGATATTTAACCCTAAAGTTGATTTTTTAAATTTACCCTCATAATTAGGGCGTATAACTTAGTAAGGGTGGTTTACTCTGATCAACTTTAAAGGTGAATATTTTACTAAGGCAAATTTTGACAAATTGGCTTATTTTGGTGTAGGAAACAAGACCCTGGTTGCCCACCTTCACTGTGACATACTCGCCTACTAATAGTCACAATCTGATATCTATTACCTATATAAACTATTTTATAATATCACTGCAAAAACAGTCTACACATTACTATATGTTAATTTAGTTTCAGAAGACAAAATAATGCTTTCTGCAATATTAATACAACAAAGTAGCGTTTATAATATTCATATTATATATAATGTAATAATATAACTTGATCATTTTTGATACATGTAACCATCTACCGCATACCTTATTTCAGCAACACTAAGCAAAATCATGGTTAATTTTTACCGATATATATTTTATTCGCACATTTTAACATTTTGTATCCTCTTATGAAAGTGATATTCAAATAATCATTATATTGAGACATTATATGTATGTACATATACATAATATAATGTATTAGTGACATTTAAAAACGTAGAAATTGGAAAAACTAAAATAGGGATTCGGTAAAATTTACACCACAATTACGAATGTTAAGTAAGAATATAGGTAAAATATACCAGGATACTTTTCGAAAAACATATTTAAAAACTACTTCTGCTACTCAAAAAGCGATGAAATTTTTACACAACCGTCTGGAATATATTCTAGGCAGGTACTGAAAGTTACAAGTACCTTAATAAAGGAGATGTCCCAGTATCTACATCTAACGATATTCCTAGGTAAAAATTACCCATAGCGTGCAGTAGAAGGTTAAACTTGTTTATTTCGGTGTGGTAACCAAAACTTTCCCTGAATGGTTCATTCATTTATTGAAAAATTCAATTCATGTAAATAGTAGGCACTTAATTTATATAATTTTTTGTACAATTCTAACATTAAAATAAATAGACAAATTATATTTATTTTCCGCTACTGTTAATTGATTAATTCACCACATTATTTTAAATAGACTTTTATGATGAGGAACTATTAGATACTTATAATTTATTTATTGTAAATTGATGAACGAGGATATTCAAAAAAAATGAAGGTCACATTAAATCATAACACTGTTTCAGACTGACCTTATATTTTTATAAAATTTGGAGTGTTTAATGATCCTATGGTATTATGCAAAAGTATTAATTTTTAGGGGCCTATGTTCAGTATGTGAAATGTTAGAGCTATGTAAAGTTTTTGATTTTTGGTTAAAAATGAGCTCGGAGGTTTTTTGTTTTGCTTTAGCGGGCCTCCGAATTAGAACTGATAGTCCGATAGAACTGGAAGTGGTCTTATTTGAAAGCTTCTTTAATGGGCTTTTATATGGTATATAACACAATAGGTTTGTATAAAAGAAAATAATTCAAAATCCAACTGAAAATTTGATTTTTCTAAAAGATTTCTCCCATATACCTCCCTCATTTCTCCCTTTTTAAAGATTTTGTTTGTTATATTAGCTCTAAGAAGTCATCCTCCTATGTAACTCCAATAATGTTGGGCCATAAAAATTAAGAAAACAAATACATGGGTCAATATAATAATTATAAAATCAATAGGTGCATAATATATGCAGTTATATCATTAAATTTATTAACTCATTAACTCACATGATTATTTTAATTTAATCCATTTTTACATAAGTGATCATTTTTTCAATATTTTCTTGAGCTAGTGAACTAACTGATGGAAGTTTTGAATAGTCTGCTTTTTAATGAAATATCTGGTTATTTCAATGCACTCTACAGTGGCAATTGACGCCTATATTTTAGCAAAACCCTAAAAGAACGATAAAATAAAAATTAACTTTTCTCTACCCACATCTCCTTCATTTGCTTATTCTAAAAATCCAGATTTTTGTAGATTCTATTGACATATGTTCTGTGTAAAGTACACTCTGTAACACCAACATACACTCTCTGTGCTCAAGAAGCTCAAGAGCTATCTAACGTCAGCTATGCGATCTCGCCCCCACTCACCCCTACCTAGTTTAAAAATGGAATGTGCAATATTGTTATAATTAAGCATTTAATTTTAAGATGAGTAACGATTTTAAATGTCGTTTATTTAAATTTATATTTAAAAAATTGTTACTAATAAATTTAAAAAAAAAATTAGCTCAGTTAGAGAACAACATGGGTGATTGTATTTCATTTAATAAAATTGAAACACATAAAAATATCAAATGGTATTATCTTGGCATAATATATAAGTATATAGTACTGTTGAAACAACTCGATTAATTATTCATGGTGTAGTTATAAAAAACCCCTCGATTTTGGGATTTAAAACAATTAAGGTTATCATCCATACGTTTGAATTATTAGGATTTGTCTGATGTATTAACTTATTTTTTTTTTTTTAGATGGACAATGTTCCATTGAGAGGACGACGAGGTACGTTACATTTTATTCGGTTTCCTACCAGCGAAATGGGCAATTTTTTACTCCTGGCCAAATCAAAAGGAATAGCAAAGTTAGTGACGACAGTGTGCGCGACAGGTGGTGGAGCTTACAAATTTGAAGGCGATTTTAAAAAAGTAAACATGGTAAATGTTACTCTAAATTTAAGTTTTCCCCGTATGGTTAATTTTAGGAAGTAAATATGAAGTTAGCAAAATTTGATGAGTTTGATTCGTTGATAAAAGGAATGCAGTATGTCGATGCACATAATCCCACGGAATGTTATTACTGGGCTAATTCAACGGACGAGGCTAGATGCACTAAAGTAAATTACGATTTTTCTAATCCATATCCATTCTTAGTTGTAAACATTGGATCTGGTGTTAGTGTATTAGCTGTTTATGGTCCAAATAATTATAAAAGAGTTTCGGGAACTAGGTAAGATGAATTTAAGTCATTTTTTTTAATATATAAATGAAGAAGTAAATACAATTTCGGAATGGGAAAAGATTTAAATTAAAATTTGATATGCTGCAAGTTGTAGTTAATTATTATAAAGTTGAGTATATAATACTTTCAATTTAATTTGGTATAACTATTCGTTATAAATTCATTATAAAAATAATCGGGTATTGAATTTTAAACTTTTTTCAATTTTGACTTGTAATTAAAATTAACTCTACATAATATGATAGATATAATAATTTTGTTTTTATTGCAGTATAGGAGGTGGAACATTTTTAGGACTCTGTTGTTTATTAACTGGTTGTAATACATTCGAAGAAGCTATTGAACTAGCGGCAGGAGGTGATAATACACATGTCGATAAACTAGTGCGAGATATTTATGGAGGTGATTATGATCGATTTGGTTTACCTGGCGATCTAGTCGCAAGCAGGTATGTTAAATAGTGACCACAGCTTCTAAAAAACATGCATTTTAAAAATTAAAGTTAAAACTTTTATAATAGAAATGATTTTAGTGATATTTCTTAAAATTTAGGTATTATTTAAATCAAAATATTCTTTAGATAATTCCTAAACTTGAAGTAATATCGGTATAATTTGTTGTTTTTTTTTTTTAAATCAGTAATAGGAATTTTACTAATGCATAAATGCATGGAAGTTTGAATTTTTAAGTTTTTTATTTATTAGGTAAAGCTTTTTGTATTCTGTTCCATGCTTTTATGATTTTTGACATAAGGCCTTTTAATAAATAATGCTTGCTTTATAAAAAATAATTTAATGAAGTCAATTAACATATCGCAAGCAAAAAAAATAAGAATCTCTTTTTTACAAAAATTGATCCTTAACAGCAGGAAATGGGAGTTCTTCATGTTATTTCTATTAACTATTTTATTGTTCATTCTTTTGGTTAAGATTAGATAATACATATAAACCTAATCTTACAAGGATAAGGATATGTATGTGGTTACAGTATGTTCTATAATGTGTAATAATAATCTTAATATCTTTTTGATGTTTTGGATGATGAGCATTTTTTCAAAAATGGTCAAGTTCAACATTTAGGACCATTGAATTATGTTCTTAATAAGACCTGAAATGGTCTTAATTCGCTTATCATAAGCTTTGGAGATATCATTTTTGAAAAAAACGCTACTCGAATGTATTTTATAGCATAAATTAGTTTATTTAGGCTTTTTTTAACTACTTCACGATGGCATTATTTTTGAAAAATTGTTACACGACATATTTTTTGTTACTGTCAATTTGTCTTGCACATTCATCCTTATTTAGATTCAGTACAACAAATAAACAGAACGGATAAGCTGGAGAAAGGATAAAACAACACGCAAAAATTTAATTCAAGGCCCGATTTAACTTATTGAGCTAACAAAAAACGTTATACCCAAGTCAACTCGGGTAAGGACGTTAAACAAATAATATCAACTCTTCTTAAATAATCGTTTTTCATTAAAATAGTAGTTTTGCAATAGCAAATTTCCAGTGTTCCGAAAACACTTTGGGTCAAATTCATAGATCTATGATTATTTCTATGGAAGCAATTGTTACTGTATTTGCTACAGGCACTTACATTTTTAACTAACTAATCTTGACTTGACATTAAAATGGCATGTTAATGGTACATATTTACTTGTGCAAGCTATCACACCATTTCTTTCAATTTATATTTTATTGTTTCCTGTGTTGTTTCTCTATAATTAGTTAGGTACTTACAACAATTAATTAAATTTCATTCTAAAATTGAAAAACAGGAGTACCTACATCTTAAATTTAAATGTGTAATATGTAAATTTTTAAGCTCGTGATTTTCCACGTATGGCTTAACCTTGAATCCAGATCGTGACACACACACATACTGTCATATCAACTGAAACGACATTGAAATTTACGAAAAAAAACGAGCTTCATTAAAGTAGAAGAAAGTAAAAAACTTTTTCAAGAAACTATATGTATTTATTTAATGTTTTTCCTTGATATGTAATTTTAGTATAAATATAACACATTTTTATAGGTTGTCAATGTCTGTTATGGAGTTGTTAATAAATTTTCACATTTTATTAAAGCACATTACTGTACTGTGGATTAACCGTGTTTTTTTGCAACCAAGCATTTCCAATTTACATGGAAAATCAGAGCTTACTGTATGTACGTTAGTTAAGCACATCTATTATTTAATGTAAATACACAAATACTCCCATAAAGAGGAGTATTAAGGGTATAATCTCTTATTAAGTGATCTTCTTTCTTGCTAATTTTGTGAAATTTATTCATATTTGGTTAACTCTTTTATTTTGTCCTTTATCTCTAAGGTGATTTGCCTCTAAATTGCTTCCCTGGAGCTCAATTCTCGAATCGTTTGCTTACATAACGTATGCAAAAATGACGTTACAACAATGGGTTTCTATAGAAATCTGTTTGTTGTGATGTCATTTTTGCATACGTTATGTAAGCAAATGGTTAGAGAATTGGGCATCTGTGATATTTCACGTAACTGTAAATTATTCAATTTGCATCTTTATGATTTATATTATGTAGTTTAGTCATTTATTATTGTTTGCAGTGTTTATAATCAAATCTATACTTCACAATATTAGATAATAATTATTTTTAAGTGGTATTAATTTTGTTGCACTGCATGATGTAGCTGTTCTTACTGTTGCTTTGTTTTCTCGCTCTCTATGTTATACCTTGTTATGGTGGCACTGAAGTTTTTCGGCTGTCTGTAGTTTTGGACAAATGAACTCTCGAGAGAGACGCACCAAAGTTAGTCGCGAAGATTTAGCCAAAGCTACGCTTGTTACAATCACCAACAATATCGGATCGATTGCAAGAATGTGTGCTCTTCAAGAAAAAATAGACAGGGTAGGTAGATGTTTTTATCATTATCGGTTTATTAACAGTTGAATGTAGTTTTGTGGCCATAGTCTAATAAAGTTGCCTCCTGGGTTCCACTATGGTCTCTACTGTACGTCATCTGATATTTAAGGACAAACACAGAGGAACCCAGGAGAGATTAACTTTATTAAATTATGTTACAACCATTACAATACCTTCAAAATTCAACTTACAGGTGGTGTTTATTGGTAATTTCTTGAGAGTAAATCCAATTTCCATGAAATTGTTGGCGTATGCGATGGATTATTGGTCTAATGGAACCATGAAAGCCCTCTTTTTGGAACACGAAGGTTATTTTGGAGCAGTCGGTTGTCTTCTTCAATTTAACGGGCATAGTTGATTCTCTGAATATTTTGAACAGAAAAAGTGCGCCTTAAATAGTAAGAAACATTCCAAGTAAAATGGTGAAGGAATTTAGTATACATTGAAAAACTTAATCAAATTAAGTCGTATCAGGTTTATTCTAAGTTACACATTTTGCGTTGGGATATTTAATTTTGTGACTTTTTTAATAATTTAAACGCATTCGAGACTTTCAAGTTAAATAGTAACAGAAAATATTTTTCTAAATTGCTTTTTATAAAAATGAAATAGAAATGTTACATAAATTTACCTATTTAAGATCAAATAGTATGTACAACAAATATCTTAAATTAATCCATTGTTTGTTTTTAATATTTTTAAAATAATATTAATATCGTATGAACATACATCATATTTAAAAACTATTCTATTTAATATGAGAAATACATTTTATGTATTAAGGGAAAACATGGCATCCATACTTATCAAGTTTGTTGTACTAAACTACAAAAATTGTTTTAAAGTATTTATTAAAAATAAAATGCACCAAAAAAAAAGCAATAGTACGAGTAGTCAGTCTTAAGTAGGTATGTAAGAGTTATGTAAACTATACTGTTTGGTAATTGCAGTAAGAAAATGTGAAACAAGCTATGTAGATGTGTTGTTGTTATTCTTATTTTTATTAACTTATACAAATATTAAGCCTATATGACACAATGTTAAATTTGATACAAAATCAATTGTTAAAACTCAATACAAACGTTTCTTATGGGTATAAGATGTCTAAAGAACTTTTCTATTTATAATCTTGCATTATGTACTACCTACAAAATTTAGGACCCAGTCATATAGGTCTTAAATTGTACAGTGAAACATAAATAGGTGATAGAATTAACTTAATATAAGTAATTTATAGTCCACTTTATATTTGATTTTAATTTACTGGTTATGGCTATTGCTATTTTCAAATGGTAATTAATATTAAGGAAACAATTTCAAACAAATTTCTCATGTTTGAAAGGTTTCGAATTTTATATTGACAAATTTATAAGATTCTAAAGTCCATGGTTCTCAATCTTTAAATTAATAATCGAATAGAAGTCTGACAATTTAAAACTTGAAATGTTTTAGTTGTAACAAATTAAGAAGCTAGATCTAGCAAGTACAGTCAGTTATAAAATTTGCATTCAAATTAGGTATTGTTAGCTGTTATATTATTTTATGTTTTGGGTTGTCTAATTAAAATTGTTTTTTTTTGTGAAGCAGTATATGACATTCATATCATTTTAAAACTAAATGGCACGTTAGAAGTTGCAAGCTTTTCTAATGAATAATTTAAAATATGCTTTTATATTAAAGTATTTTATTTTTACATTTTATTCATTGGAAAATATTTAATTGTCATATACATAGTACAGAAACGCACATAACTATTGTATACTTTTTCATTCAATATAAACAAAGCATTGTTTTACTATATATTTATTTAAAATTATTTTTGGTATACTGTTATAGTAAATTGTCAACAATATATATATTTCTTTTTGTACAAAAACAATCTACCTATTCTGCGATCATACAGTATCAACATAGTTTATCATCATTTGTAGCGAGTGCTTTGAAGAACATCTAGTAAAAAATGCCAAAACCTAGTCTATATGATGAACCTGAAAAATATTGTTAGTTAATCAACAAATTTTAAGTTTGTTATTGAAATTGTGGGTATATATATATATACACTATAAAATTGTACGTTATGTAAAGTAAATTTTGAATACTTATATCTATTTAAAACTGATAAAATTTCAATGCACGATTTTAAAATTGTATTTCATAAAATGTCAAATTCTAAACATTATACCGTAAAATGGGGTGAACTGATAGTTTTAAAATTAAACAGTGCAACAACACGTTAATTTACAAACTACAAAATACCTAGACAAAAATGCCGATCTTAGCCAGTAGTTTCATGTCCCATATTCAATTTCGGTAAGTTCAAATTTTTTCTTGCATGTACCACTTCACCTAAACATTGCGGTACATAATACACAATACATTTTTAAAAATGCATGTTACTAAAATGATAATAGGTTCAATAAAAAACTGCAAGTATGATATTGTAACATGTTAAGATGGTAGTAACATCATTATTTAGATTAATTAAAATTTTTATTTAAATAATTCAATATTTATTTTAATAATTAAACTTCACGAAAGCAATAGAAAAAATAATCGAAGACAAGTAGTCGCAAAAATATATATTTTTACAACAAAATAATAAGACACTGACCTTAATCCTTATCTATTAGGGGAAATTATTGGCTGGTTGGTTGGATTGATATGGTTATACTTCTAGGACTTCTCATTGACTCTTTGGAACCCCACCAATCGGGAACTATCTCGGCACTCACTCACTTACCGATTCTGATCCTAACTGACTGCCCGCACAACAACTTCCCTTACAATTTTATATTAAATAATTTTGATGATTTAATGCATTGTTTGCGGTTTCAATCAAGAATTTGCTGAATTAATTTCCTTTCACAATGCTTGCATTTCTGTTTCAATTGTCAACTCGATTTTAATTTTGACAACAAAATTTATTGAATTGGGCTATTAAAATTGGCTGAAAATTGCCAAGTGTTGCTTTGAGAGATGCCCCAAAATCGAAGGAATTGCTTTCCGCATTAAGCCGTTTTGGGCGCGTTTGGCGAATTTTTAAAAAATATTCCACATTTTGTATCACTTCATCCTATTTTACGGTACCGATATAAATGTTATAAAAACCATTTTTACATACTCCAATTTATAATTTTTACTGCGCAATTTCTTTCCACCAAAATTGAGTATGTTTAGGAAATAGTCTGTACCAGTAAACAGGAACGTGGTGTCAAATGATAAGCTGTATATGGGAGAACTAAATGCGCGATTTCTACATGTTTGCATAAAATACATCTAAAAATTGTAAAACTGACATTTTAGTAAGTAGAGGTATAGTGGAATAATTTTACCTGTACATAATGTTTTGTTCGTGTATCCCATAACACCACCCTCCCGTTGCTTTCTGTTCCTGTTAGAAGTGTACAATAATTATCTGTCTCAAAACTATAAATAGAAGAGTAAAACGGATCTTCCCACGATTGTTCAAAAGTTCCAGTTCTCATATCCCATTTGCGAACTGTTTTGTCATACCCACCGGACAATAAAATATGTGGGTTTTCCCATTTTAAATGAAAAATTGCAGATCTTTTACACAAATCTTTTCCAAGTTCTAAAAACGCCGTATACCTAAAATATGTTTTAGAATATAGAGTTATTAGACTTAATTCATACACACACACAATACTTAGTCACATCAAAAATATGAAGTGGAGAACGACAATTCCCCCCAGTTCCGATTGCCAACAAGGAACTTCTATCGGAAAGAGCCATAGACCAAACACGATCGGTCATATTGTGTGTATAAACAGGAACGTATGGTTGATATAATTCTGTTTTAAGTAAGCATATTTTAAAAGTTTTGTCTTTCGACCCAGATACCAGTAGATCATCTTTTACATCTACAGAATATACATCCGATTCGTGTAAATTTTGTAAATGTTTAATATTATTATGCAAATTCCACATGAATATACTTCCATCTCTTAAAGTATTTCAAAATAATTAAAATAAAATAAATTATTAGTTTAATTTCAAGTTATAATTTGTAACAACTAGTTGAAAAATATAGAAGATTTAAATTGCACCAATAATTTTCAAAAATTTTAGTTTAGTATCTGATAATTCTAATTTTTTCATTATGAATTTCACCTAAAGTATTATAGTCCACTTGTATACTTTTGTTTCTTAATTTTATTAACCTTTTTTATAAATAACCAGAAATAAGTATAAATACATATATATTTTTAAAAATAACTTCAAATACGCTTTAATAAATAATGAAATTTTCTGAATAAAAATTAACAGTATAAATTACAAAGGTGTAATAATTTTTCATTTCACTATCAGTTTTCTAATTTTAAATTAAATATATATTATATACCTACTTTTTATTTTTATGTTTAAACCGATAGGTTTGTTTGTTTGTTTGTTCATCTACTCGAAATTGCTTGTAGAGCAAAAATTTGAGAAAAAAGGTTTGAATAAACGTGTTTGATTAATTGCTCATTTTGTTTTGTTTCCCTGAGCAGCTTCAAGTGCAAGAAAATTTCAAAAAAACAAATCGATAATAGCACGTCAAACTATAATTGCATACTAGTGCAGTACAAACGAACAAATCTAATTGAATCCAAAAGTGCAGGAATATTTAAATTTGATTATTTTTCAAAAGCATAGAAAAGGTCAGTATGCACGATTTTCATTTTGTAGTTGGCCTAACCATTCAGTGACTTTTTAGCCCCCCCCCCCACGCTCTGTACACGAGCAGTGAAAAAGCAACGTTTGCAATTGATCTTCACAGTAGGGAAAACAAAAACACAATAAATAAAAAAAAATTGCATAGGTACTACGACGTAACTTACTGTTGGCCACTAATAAGGCAGTTTCCTTTAAGAACAAATTTACACACATCTGATTGAGTTGGGACTTGAACATATCGAATAGGCTTTTGTACATCTAAGTAATATTTTTTTCGTTGGTAAGCGTATATGCTATTGTTTTTACTAAGCCACAATTCGTCGTTTGTTAAAATAAGATGTGGTATACACCTATTTTTTTCCTTTAAGAAGAATTTTTCTTGATATTTACCGTTCTTCCAATTATGTGAAATTCTACATTTTTCCGTAAGTGATAACAATTCCAATGATCTGAAAGAATTTTCTTAATATAAATTTTTATTATTGGTCTGCAACATACCTATTTCGTATCTCTTGCCGTAATTGATTTGTAACCAAAAGAGATTCGACGTTTATTTCTTTTATTATTTCAAAAAATCTAACACACGTATGTTCAAGACGACACAAGGTGGTTATATCACAGTATTCAAAAACTTTAATTACTATTTCAGTGGGTAACTGATTAAAATAATCACTCATCTTAGCTTCTTATTTAATATTAATTATTAAAAAATATGCATTTATAATAATATCACAATATTAAAATTCTAACCTATATTTCTAATTTTAAAATAAAGATTTGAATTAACAGTGATGCCAACAAAAGTTTGTTAATGTACCTATGAAATATATACGGGGTATCCCCGAAAACGAAAAATTTTAATTATCTCATTTACGCCAGTCGAACATATAGCGATCATCAGACAAAAATGTTAAACTAATTGATAACTTATCGGAGAAAAATTTGCATTTATTATTATTATCTGTTATGTGAGCAACATATTTATAATTGTTATCATCAGACGAAGTCTCGTGCGTATATACATACATATGTACTTACATAGGTACTATACCTACAAATAAAAATGGATAACGTACAATAACAATAACAACTTCGACACAATAAGGGATATTTATAACTGTACTTCTTCAGAAGGTATATTTCATCTTTCATAACGATGATTTGTTAGCAAATAAATACATATACCAATCATCATCTTGGATCACTCAAAAATTTTGCACTACTGGTTCTTGACTGGTACACATAAGCAAAACTATCTATAAAAAAATACGTCTATTTCATAAAATAAATTACATTTACATGAACAATTTAACAACTTCAGTTTTTCTTACATAATTTACAACTACATCTTTTACGTTTAGGAAATACGTAACTTTCGGCATTCGAATTTTTATAAAAATCAGAAGTAGATTTATCTTTATTAGTAGTTTTTTTATATCGTTTAGAGGGAATGATATCTGTAAAGTTGTTGCTATTTTTGCGTTTCTGTTTGTAAATTTTAGTACGTTTTGTTGGTTTTTCATCTAAATTGACTTTTTTCACTGATGGAATTAGATCCTGAAAATTTGATTGATTTTTTATGATCTTTTTATCAGTTGTATTCAATGGTATAGGATGGGCGGGTTTTAATACATTTTGTAAGCACCGAGGTTTAATATAAAAATATTTACCCTTCTGTGAGATAATGCCAGATGAAATTCCGTAATTTATAGACGCGGTTATTATATTAACAGCTTTACGCATACGACGTTGGTCTTCATTTTCTTTTGTACGTTTTATGCGTTTACTTGAAAAATATCTATTGGGACACAGCACCATCGGTTCTTTGACGTTCTTACAAATTTGTTCCTCTATCTTTTCCGAATTTTTCTGCAGCTCGTTTTCTATTTGGTCGGACACGTAGCCGAGATTAGGATTAGAATTTCTTACGTCGTTTTGCCAATATTGCGACAAGTTGAATAAACCGCTTAAAAATGTATTTCCACCATTCTCTTTTTCGTTTATTGTTTCGTTTTTCGAATTCGACATTAATTTATTTACTACGATTTTATCAGTTTTTTCGGACGAGGGAATGCGATCAGATTGATATCTTTTCTCTTTTTTAGATGAAGGCATATTAAAACACTAAAATATTAGATGGACGAATATTCCAAATGACATTAATCTAAACAATAGACGTTACTTGATTTTAGAAACAAAATTAACTTATGCCGGCTTAAACTTTTTTGTTTGAAATATTTGGTTTAGGATGATCATAACTTTTTGAAGAAACGTACCTTAAACATCTACTTACAGGTATATTGCATCCATAATAATGCCACAATCTAAGGTCATAAGTATTAGTCGGTAAGAAGAATCAAATTTGCGAATTACCTTACGATAATTGTGGGATATGTATTTAGATACCTATGTATAATATATAAGGACCTGAATTAACAAACAATATGTGTCAAATAGTATTGTTGTTGTATAACAAACCTTATCCAAACATACGTTTACTGCAAAATTGCGGCTTATTATAGTATTTATTATATACCTAATTATATTAACGTGTAACAAAAATCTAAACAAAGTATGTTTCACATAACAAATTAATTAGGTAACATTAAAGTCTGCTAACGTAATTTAAAAATTTCTTCATCTCTTTTTGGTAACGTTCCACACTCGAAGGTCCGTACGCAGCTTTCAAATGATGAACGTACACTGATCCATTGTCGGTACCTAAAATCTATAGGATATGTGTCGGTACAAAGAGAAAAATATTAGTAAAAATCTCTTTACCAAGTATGACGTTTGGTTGTCTTTTAAAGCCATAGGAGATACTTCTAAACAAGTTATGTTTTCTTTAAACGGTACGGAATGCAATGGATGTAAGTCACTATTTGCAAGATTCCACACGTGTATTACGTTCAAACGATCTTTCAAATAAAATATACACGGCTTATCGTTTGACCATTTGAATAACTCGATGCCATTGCGGTTGTTATCAGTTTTGTTCGACATGACCATCAGTGGTTTTTCAAACAGTCGGCAATATAATTTCACGGTGCCGTCTTCGTATCCGGCGAAGAAATACAGCGGCGAAAATGGACACGGTTCTAAACAATTAGCTTGTACGGTTTTGTCTAGAAACACAGTTGCATAAAACAGTAATAATTAATGTGCAAATTTAAAGAAACCTGAAGTATATTTTTTAATATTCGGCTTGGTTTCCGTTGACAGGCAGTGTACCACAAATCCATAATTAGTGGATATAAATATGTGATGAGGATCTAACGAACTGATGCACATATCGGTGCATAAGACGTCTTCCAAGTTAGGATTGCCGCTGATGATGGAAATTTTTGAATTTTGCACCAAAGAAACGCGATTCCAAGGTAAACTGAACGAGGTGGCCTTTTTAGTAATAACTCCCCACTTTATTAAAATACCACTTCCGTCTAACGAGCAAATCTGTAAAGCAAACTGACGTTATCAGTAGGTATAGATATATGATTGGTTTACCAACCTGGTTTCCGTCTGATTTTTTGTCAAAACTGTCCGGAACAAAATCCTCCTTATTGTTCGTGATCGATTTTATAGCCACTATTTTACAAGTATGTCCAAAATTGATGTCGGTGATGTAATTGGGATTTTGGAAGTAATTAAATTCTACTTCATCTCCTTGATAACGGAATATTTCTTTTTGTGAATAATTGTCATTCAAGTCCCATATTGTAACAGACCTTAATAAAGACATAAAATTATGTAATCTATCGGTATTTTCCTTTCTAATCGATAGTCAGCTAATATGTGCCCCTCAACATTGAAAATTTCCCTATTATAAACCATAAACCAGATAAAAGTTTAATCGTATTTTTATGCGACCGACAAAATACAAAGCAACTGATAAAACACGTGCGCCACCTACGTTCATAACTTATCGAAGTGCGCACAAAGAAAGTGGAACAAAAGTGGAATTTCCTAGTACCCATGTATAAACTCGAATGCATTTATATATAGAATTTCGGCAAAACCGTCTTTCGTGTTAATGGTACAGAGCGCTAGTGCTTGTTTCAGTAGTTCAAATTTTAAATTATGGCGTCGTATTATTCGCGTGTGCGAATGGGAGTGCTCGTCCGGTTTATAAGGCCTTTTTGCGTGCGAGTGCGCGAGTGTTGTGTGTTGTGTCGTGTTCTCTAAAAGGATTACAAACAAAAAGGATTAGTGGATTAGGATTATAAAGTGTAAATACACGTGCCTTTAAGCTCTAACATAAATCCTCTGAAAATCGAGCTTGGTTAGGCTCTTGGATAGGGACTAGGTTAGGGTCTTGATTAGGGCTCCCTTCAAACATTCGACGGTCTAATTTCGCGAACGAAATTTTATCTTTCGCGCGTTTTTGCAATTACAGTGAAGTATGAAGCGTAGGTAGAGGTACGTAATAATGCAAGTACGCGGTCAACGGAAGAATCTACGTTCGAAATTGGCGATAGAGGAAAAACGATGACGAGAAAAAGGTAGGAAATACAAAGAAAAATTTAGAAATTTATAATTTTTTCTTGTAATATGCTACAGACAAGTGGCAGTCCCAGCGGGAGCAGTATTAATTTGCATTTTATGTAAGTTTTAAAATAAAAATTATTTCAGGATTTTAATTTTTTTTAATGTTTTTTGATTTTTTTTTAATTTGTCTTATTTTGCGAGCTTTTACCTTTTTAATGCATTCGTTTATGGATAAAAAACGAAATTCAAGGTTTTGATTGTGGCAACAATTTTTAAACGATTTAGGCTGACAAGGAGACAAAATTTAATCGATTAATTTTTTATTTTGCCAAATCTTTATCAAAAGCTAAATTGGAATAAGGAATTTTCGCCGGTTCGGATATAAGAAAGCATTTAAATTATTCCCCCGGCGATTTAGGAGCTGTAAGTGAATACTGATATAGTGATCGATGATAACGATAGAGATCGATAGTAATCCAGAATGACTACAATCACAATATAAGTCCCAACTTATATAGCTTAAATAAACAAGTTGCTCGTTATTGAATTATATGCAATTTTCCCTCGATAAGGATCCCGGTGAAAGTCACGAGTCATACAATATAAAAATGGAACGAAGATACCAAGGAAGGTGGAATTCGAGCATGATGATGGACCACTGTTGGATGCTGAAGCGCGATCGACCTCATACAGTTCACAAGAGACAATCACACCACAGAAGCTTCGAAAAATAAAAGAAAAATACTTCACAAAAATTTAATAAATTTAAAATGTATTTGTTATAATATATCAATATCATTTCTGAAAAATCTAACTTTAGTAGATAACATTCTCAGACCTCAGTTAACATTTTGATGTGTTATCCTAACAACAAATTCCACAAGAGTTTTATTTGTTGTTGGGGTAAAATCTGGGGAGACGGAACACCTATTATGCGTCCTAATAATACTAAAATTTTGTCTTAAGTGTACTATTTTCAAGTTCGAAAGTTCGAACTTTCGGACGTAGAAAACAGTTGTGCCACAAAAATGTGCAAAAATAATTAAAAAGACCTACACAGTTCTGTTTCACGTTAAATAAATTATTTAAATAAAAATACTCACCCATTAACTAAACCTCCAAAAATTAAATTACTCGACATAAAACTGCAACAGTTTACTACACCGGTAACCGACAATACTTGTTCCGGTTCTTCTGGTTTTAATAAATGCCACACACAAATTATACTCCTAAAAGAATAGCTATTGTTTTCGTTTTCGTTTTTTTCACGACTCCCGTGCACGGTTAGTATTCTCGAATTCGTCGAAGAACAAAACGACACAAAGACGACGGGCCTATTTTCGGTAAACTTGTTAGTTTTCATCCGAAGCTCAGTATAACCTTCACTAAACGGAATGTCTCCAGAATTTCGGCTTAATTGTTGCTCTTGATTATTAGTCGATTCTTCCAGAAGTGTGTTAACGATGCGTCCGGCAAATGAAATAAAACTGTCTAAACGTTTATGATTAATATGCTGCACTTCCGTTGTCGTTTTACTTGAAAGAATTGGGTCGCTTCCGACACCTCTAAATTCCTGTTTATAAACTTCGAAATAATCTGTATTCGCGCTATCGATCTTTGAAAAAGCAACGGGATATTGGGTCCATCTGGTTACAGTGTCAATAGCGTCGGTTTGATTCTCTTCCGATATATCATCGTCTCCAGTTTGGCTGTGAACTTGCACCGCATTATGCTTTCCATAACTCTTGATAAACACGTCATACGGAACGGGGGCCATGTCGATTAAAGTGAAATTGTAACGATCCAGTTTTATCATGTTCAAAATTTCTTCTCCCCTCCTCTTTTGCTTCTTCAACATTTTGTTATGCCTCCACTTCTTCTGGGCGCCCGCAAAATTTATAAACTGCACGTTTCCCATGCTTAACGACGCCTTTCCTTCTTCGAAACCTTCGTCGGATAACGAAGGCATGTTGCTACGAGGGACGTCCATTAATTTAGGGACGTATTCTTGTTCCGAAGATTCTTTGATTTCGACAAGTAATTGTTTATGTTTGTTTTCTGGCATATCGAAATTTCCCGAATCGAACATGCGTTCTTCTTCCGCACCGATGGCCGAAGTGCTTTGTTTTGGCGCGGGTTCGGGCGAAAAGCTGCTCTCGCTACTTGTCGTTACATCTCGATCGAGTAGATTATCATTTGACGAAGATGACGAAAGAGAAATGGAAGATTGATATTCTTCAAAGTCAGATTCGTACGAATCGAAGTCGTCTTCGTAATTGTATCCGTCGTTATCGTTATTGTCTTGTTCATAACTTAAATCTAAGGATATGAGAGACGGAGTTTCGCTTTTCGGTATATCGGGACCGGCAATATTAGAATTAACGATGCTGCCTTTTCTTAAAGTTGCGGTCCTAGGTCGCTTCGTGTTTTCTCCTAAACTAACTTCGTCAAATTGTTCATTAACCAGTTCCGATCTATTTGTTTGCTTTAAAATGACACTTTCCGCTTTTTGTTTAACACTCTTTTGTTTATTCCTTTCCGGTATCGTTGTCGCTTGTTTACGAAAACTTCCTTCCGCGTTAACAACATTCGAGTACATCTTTTTGTCGAGAAAATATTTGGTTTTTGAAACTCTATTGCTAGATGGCGAACGAGACGGAGAAAGCCGCTTAGATCTTGTAGATTTAGATTCGCGCGATGGTAAAGGCTTATTGGCAACGGACGCAATTTTATTCGCGTTAGTTGAAGTTTTTGGATTGTTAATAGAAAATTTACCCGAACGAGTTTCGGATTTGGTCTTGGCATCTATTTTTTCTATAGTGACCTTAGAGGTTTTCGAAAGTAAGTTTTTATCGGCACGTGTCAATTCTTGTTTCATTTTTGTGGTCGGTTTTGATTTTGATGTCGTTGACGTATTATTCGCATTTTCGGTCGTTGCATTTGTTTTACGTTTATTTCTCTCTATACTCGATTCCCTAGTCGATAGGTTTTTACTTTTTAATGAATTCCCGCTTATCTTTTTAGATGTAGGTTTTGACATCTTTACGAAACGTGTGTCGACAATCTAGTTAACTACACTGTATGTATTCAACAATCTAAAACGGATACATTTGAAATATTTTTAATAAATGTTCAATATATTACTTACTTACCAAAAAATATAGCGTTGCCTTTGACAGAAATTAATTTAAACTTGACACAAATACTTAGTAGCCCCTATATTCTACATAGAGAAACTATACCTACCTACTAAAATAATCAATGACTGTTAATTTATACATGGCTGCTAAGGTAAAAAAGATCAATATTCGTGCAAGCTGACTATAAAAATAAAGTGCTGTATATGTAAATTTCAAAAATCTTTAATGTTGAAAATAAAAATAATATCACAGAACTTATATCTAGTAATCGACGACGAAATACCAAATATTTTACAGTCTCTTAGAAATGTGTTAAAACTATTACCAGGATAAGGTATTATTCTAACAATAACGAGAGCGTTTTTCTGTAGGTTACTAGTTGACTATTCATTGTTTATGTGTATGCGAACTATGTTTACGTGATCAATATTCTAGAAAGACATTTAGTAACAAAAAATATAAAAAAACAATTTACAGATAAAACGGACACGTTGCCGGCACCAGTGCATTCCATCATTTCACTCAAAATTTCATCGTATTCTCTTATCATTTTATCGATGTTTTTAACTGTTGGAATGTCCCTTAACCTGATCGTTGCATCGTGAAATAACACATTTTCGTTTCTATCGTATAGGCCGAACATCGTGAAGGGAGTTGTGAGGGACTTATGATTTTTGCCAAATAAGCTGTCCATTTGAAGGAATACGTCCAAACTATCTTTGTGCCACATATCTGTGTTGTTGTGTTTGACCATGGCTTGGCCCGGTGGTGCCCAACTTAAATGACAGGCATGAGAATCTGCACACAGTATTTTGTAATCTTTTTCGTTGTCGCCTATGTTCCCTTTTTGTTTCAAATCTAAAAAGAAAGACAATTAATTGATTTTCCATCAGGTTTTTATCAGTGTAGGTATAAACATTTTCGAATTTCTTCAAGGCAGATCCAGAACAAACGAATGTGCTGTCCGTGAACATCTACCAACGTCGATTTGCAAAGAACTCATTGGTCTACCAGATGTTTGAGACGATATTCATTTAATCTGGACCCAGCCGAAGAGGAACAAAAACTACTGCAACTATGCAAACATCCGCTGCAGCAACATCCTGTTTGTTTGTTTCTTCTTTGATTTGAAAAACGTAGCTAATAAAAGAACGATTGTGATGAATAATTAAGCTTCAATTACCTCTATAACCAAGACCTCGACGTATCTCATTTTATCTTTCAGATATATAATTAAAGCAGGTATCTAAATCGTTTTAAAATAAACATGCCGACATTTATAGTTACATAAGTTAATATCGTAGTATTTATAAAAAAAGAGTATTACGTAATAGAAACAAAAGTTTTACCTTTAAAATATTTGACGAAGGTATTTTTAGAAACAAAGGCAACATCTCCTTTCTCGTGAGTTAAGCACCGCATTGCACCATAATCTCCTTCGTAAATATCATCTTTGCATAACTTATGCAAATTGGAAGAATGATTTTTGGGCAGATATGGTACGCAGCTGTCTCCAAAGAATCCGGCCATACCTTTTTCGAAGGGGCACGTCGGCAACAAACTATTATTATTTAAAAAGTTCGCCACCGAATTCCACGCTATGCCGTCGTAAACGGGAAAGCACGCCTTTTTCCCTTTCAAATCGGCCCAAGAATTGATACCCGCTTTATTTCTAACGATTGCAACTGTAATATATTTATTATCGTCGTCGACCGTTTCGTAAAATAACGTTTTCAAATTGTACTTCCTAAAATGGAAAATTATCGTGTTTAAATTAACAAAGCCGTATTTATTTTACTTACGTTTGAGCTAGATGTACCATATCTGGAGGCACGATGACGAGATCGACAAGATTATCGACGATGCCTTGCATGCAGTGCGTTTTGTTATCGGCTTTAAGACAATCGATGTCAGGTTCGATACCGTACACGGTTGCAGCTTCGCGTAACCAACTACATTTGGAATTTTCAAGATTATTGACGGTACACGTTCTAATTGTACGGGGCGGATGACATCCTGGAAAACTATTGGCACTTAGGAAACCCGTCGCCCTCGCCAAGTAGCTTTCGATCGCCTCGATGGGTTCGACCTTCCCGATATTTAAATGATAAGTTTCGATTAAATTCAGTAAGGCAGATTGCCAGGAATTTATGTCAGCGTGCGAAATTGACGAAACGAACTCTTGAATTTCTTGAGCCGTTGTTCTACAAAGACCAAATTGTTAATTGAACATTTTCAAGTGATAAAACGTACCTTTTGGTCGCTACAACGGGCCACGGTTTAACAACCCATACGCACGGTGGCGAAGTTGAATTTACTGGAATCGTAGTACCATCGGGACATAGAAAACTATAACCTTCTGCAGTCGTTATTTCGGATCCAGGTGTCAGGCCGAAGTGAATTTGAACATCGTCCAATCGAGCCCAAGCCACATCTCCAATGCCGTCAGTTAAACAGAGCAGTGGCCCGCGTCGTCCCCAATATTTATCTTCGGTAGAACAAATACCAGGCGTGTTGCATAATTCGCAAAGATTTGGGTACTTTTCCTCTATTTAATTGATAGAAGAAACAAATGTGAAAAGAAATTAGAAGATGGACAGAAGAAGTGAACTTACTAAGTTGTCTATCCAACGAAGGTTCGTTAACCCAAGGGCCGGCTTTGCACGCGGCCCTAAAATATTTAGAAGATGACATAATTCTGTTTTCGGTCAACGTTAAAGATGGATTACAATTTTGAGGGACAACGGATACTTCCAAGTACTAAAAACAATAAGCAAATTTTTAAAAATTGGACACTTTTGATTTCATACGGAAGATTACGTTGGCTAGAATTTGTGTCCAATCAGCTTCATATCCATAACCAGGATGACAAAATTTTTTATCTCTAAGATCGTATCTCGTCTTTATTTTAGCATCATCGCTTATTACGGCAACAACTTCATATTCGTAGGGATCTTGAAAAGATGAATATTTTGTAATGAGCTCACAGTAAGTCATTAGGTATTATATTCACATCTAACCTTTGGTAAATCTCATTTCATTTGTTACTAATACTTCAACGCGATAGTTAGACGCGGTTACTAAATCTTCAGGTGTAAATACTGAAAAATCTGCTTTGCCTTTAGATATTCTTCTCAAGCAATCTAACCTATTGAAAATTATAAAACTGAAAACCTTATTCGATGCCAAATGAAATTATTTATTAGGTGTACAACTTTGCTTCCGCCGTTTTTTTCCGAAATTCGAGGCTTTATTGTAATAAACTGGTTATACATTTATGATTCAAAGTATTGTCCATCGCTGGCCACTACTTTCTCCCATCTTTCGGGCAGCGTACGAATCCCGCGTTGAAAAAACTGATCATCTTTTGAAGCGATCCACGAATCGATCCAATTTTTTACTTCTTCATAAGACCGGAAGTGCTAGTCATCCAGGCCGTGTGCCATTGATCGAAACAAGTGATAGTCCGAGGGAGCAACGTCTGGAGAATACGGCGGGTGGGGTAGGACTTCCCATTTCAACGTTTCCAAGTATGTCTTGACCACTTTCGCAACATGGGGTCGAGCATTGTCATGCTGTAAGATTACTTTATCATGTCTCTCGTTGTATTGCGGCCGTTTGTCTTTCAATGCTCGGCTCAAACGCATTAATTGCGTTCGATAACGATCGCCTGTGATTGTTTCAGTCGGATTTAACAACTCATAATACACTACGCCGAGCTGGTCCCACCAAATACAGAGCATGACTTTGGAACCGTGAATATTCGGTTTGGCCGTTTGGATTATCGTAATGAACCCATTTTTCGTCCCCAGTCACAATGCGATGCAGAAATCCCTTCCGTCTTTGCCTTGCAAGCAGCTGTTCACAAGCAAACAAACGCCGTTCAACATCTCTGGGCTTCAACTCGTACGGCACCCAATGTCCTTGTTTCTGAATCATTCCCATGTCTTTCAGGCGTTTTGAAATGGCTTGTTGCGTCACTCCCACAAATCCTGCCACTTCTTGTTGCGTTTGACACGAGTCTTGCTCAAGTAATGCCTCCAATTCTGCATCTTCGAAAACCTTCTCTCTTCCACCGCCATGCCGGTCTTCGACGTCAAAATCACCGTTCTTGAAGCGTTGAAACCACTCTCGGCACGTTCTTTCACTAATAGCGGCCTCACCGTAGGTATTTGAGAGCATTCGATGAGCCTCAGCCGCAGATTTCTTCATATTAAAACAGAAAATTAAAACCTCCCGCAAATGACGAGAATTTGGCTCGTAAGCTGACATGTTTAATCGAGAATAACTTTATGATGCAGACACAAATCGACTAATATTTCGATGGCGTTATATTTACAAATACCTAACCTTGACAGCTACGATCTATTTATTTCGACTACCACTTACCGCTACAGCCATTTATTGCAAAACGGCGGAAGCAAAGTTGTACACCTAATATAAATAAGGAACATGCGAAATTAACCTTGACTTTTTATTTTTACATTTAGGTATAATATGTTGTTGATAAATAAATAAATAAATAAATTTTAATTTTAAATATAACACAATTTAAGTTTTACCTGTCTAGTCCTATTACGCATTCTACTTTGCTATCTGGTCCGTCCAAAATTGGACAATATCTTGCAGCTTTTCTGAAGCTGCCTCTTCCATCTACGACACATACTTGATCTGTAACAAAAGTCGGAATTTATAATAAATAATAAATTATTTTGAGAACTTAATCTATAATAATAATTTAACCAAAAAGTTCTGGTAAACGTTCTTGGTCTGTCTCAAAAGGGAACCGCACGAATTGACCTCGCGCCGATTTGAATGTTATATGGCGCAATCGATAGGTCTAGAATAGTAATAGCATTCGTCAATGGGGTTTGCCTCGGAGATGTCTCGTTTCGGTGCTATGAAGTTACAAAAGTTGAACAATGAGGCCAATTTACCATTGATCAACTTTCTAACTCATATATCTTCTTCGACAGATTTGACACAAGCAACATAATACACTATTTTTTGTACAAAACTTTACCAAAACAATTTCCAATGTTGTTCTTCAATTCAATATTGCCTTCTTCAATATTTTCAAAACCTGTCTCCTTTTCGTTTGGTTCACAAAAATTCTCAACAATCAACTTTTCATCATCACTTTCATCCGCTAGCCGAACAGATTCGTGATTCTAATCACTTTCACTGCCACTGGACGTGTGTATGAGTTTCCTTTTAGCTGCTACTAATTTCATTTTTCCACCTCTATTGTCTTATTTTTATACTTTTTATTGTTTCATTTTGAATTAAAATTTTATAATTAGATATTTAGTTTATCATCCAAGTTACAGGTTACTACCAAATGGTATAATAATCTATAATGTATTGTTAACAATTTGTGACCTCTCGTAATATAAATCGCATCGCATCCGATGCCAGTAACAAAAGATTTAGGTAAAAATTTAAAAGAGTCATGTTTAATACACACACTCATATTTTTTTGTTAGTTTTAATGTAGTACAATTTAAAAAAAAACACACATGTCTCTTTTTCCACTGCATTTTTAGCAAAAACTAAAATATATTTAATTTATAATAAAACTATTTAAGACTATAAGATATTTAAAACTATTTTTAGACGCAATTAAAAAGAATTTAATGAATTATAAAGTTGAGGTCATCGTGGAGGAGACGAATACTCAAATGAAGATAAGGGATAACAATTTTTCTCTGCAATTGTATACCTAATAAATTTATTATAGATACGTAATTCAAGAACGTAATTATCGAATAAACAAACATTCGTGTTCTTTATACAATGACGAGAAAAATTATTTGACCTTTATTCTTAATCAGTTAAATATTAATTGTTGTCTGAATATTAATTATTGTAGGTAAGTACCTATATCATATTATTAGGTAGATATAGTATAGATGCCTACTAACAAAATAATGGAACGGCATTGTTTAAATATACCTGCATATTATGGGCGTTTATTACATTTTAACATTAAATATGACGTTGTTGCTGTTATAACTGCAATAGGTTAACATCTGACATTTAAAATTCAAGATTTTCTTCATTTATTAGCAATTCTGATGTTCAATATATAATCGTGTAGAAATATTTATTAAAAATAAGAAAAGACAGTATTAATCCGAAGGAACAACCTTGATCGTGTTTGCAACAATTAACAGATGTATCATGCGTAAGACAAGTTGATTACCTCGAGGACCCTCGTCTAAGAAGCAGGTATCTACCGATTTTTGGAAGAAACAACTATAATTTTACTGAACTGGATTTACCACGATATATTATGACGGAATTCCCATTGAATTTCTAAGTAAAAAATTCGAGGGGGACTTCACATATGGTATGAAAACCGATGATATACAGGTGTTCGGATTTCCAAAACTTATTTACATAATATAAATAACTACCTATTGGCTATTAGTAAATAACCCATGGGCACAATTACTTATCAAATTAAAACGTTTACATTTGAATTGCTAAATATAAACGGATTATACTAATTATTATTTAATTTCCGAAGACCTAAAATCGCTATAATTTTGAATATAATAATTTTTTGAGTTTAATTTGGGAGTCTGTTACGGGACGCCACATTTTTCCAATATACTAACCTAATCTATTTGGAGAAGTTTTTTTTATCGCATAATTATTATTTTTATAAAACAAAACGTAACTCTGACGTCATATTACAGATACGAATATGTATCACACTTATTTACATTCTTTTATTATAAATAAATGTATGCATGTATAGTTATTTTGAATATTCGAAAAAAAACAACATTAAATGAATTTGGTTTTCAAGGACAAGTTTTAATTATTAAGGTAACAAAAAGTAAGAAATATTTAACGACTTTTTTTACATTTTAAAATTACATTATACAGAAACAAAAGTATCGAATGTTATTATTTTATCACATTCGATTAGGAAGTGGTTTCAATTAAAATGTTGAAATTATTTTATAATAATTAAATGTTAATAATGGGTGGACTTACATTTGCTTTGACATGTAACTGTTGATAAGCAAGCAAGTGTTGCGATAACAAACGCGATTAAACGACTAGTGATGACCATGACACTCGATGTTTTCTGCTTTATGGTCTTCCCAACACTGAATGATCTCCAAAATTTTCAATCTTTCCTCGTGCAAGTGTGTGTGTTACCAATGATACTTTTGTAAGAGCGGTATTTACTTAAATTGCTTAACCACGTGCGCAAGGACGTATATGGTATATGTTACAGAGTAGGCATTTTTGTGGATTTTCCACGACTTTCTATTAATTTTCAAACTTATTATTAATTACAATTTCAAAAGAACTTAACAATTACGCCGATTACCTAATGTTTATGGACACATCTCCCCTATATTTAGTATCATTTCCAAAAATTCACTGTACGTAGATTTACCTAGAAGTTGTATATTATCTAATTGTGTTTTATAACAGTCCTTTTTTTAACAATATTATGTAATAAGGCTATTGATGTGCTAATCGTTATTATAATTAAGTTGTCTAAGTGAATACCTAAACGATATAAATACCTATGCAGTTATTTACCTATTATATAATTAGAAAACAAATAAGTACATATTTAATGTTTATTTAAATTAGACAACTCCTTAATTAGTTTTAGATTTATCTATATTATGTTTATTTCTAAATTGACAATATCGCACTAACAACAAAATAAAGATTTTAATATATTTTTTTCTAACGAGGAGAGAATGATTGAAATTTGAATGTGATTTATTGCAAAAGGTAGTCCTTGATGGCCATATTAAAAACTCAAATCCTATTTTCAGATACCCGCCCTAGCTTTTTCAAAAATCGGTCTTAAAGATAAAAAATTTTAAGTCTTTGAATCGATCGACCACTTTGTGAAATGATAAATCTTATCGAAAGATAGAAAAAAGTTCTGGACCAGTTTACATCACTAATGACAAATCAACGCCCAGTCTCGATCACTGATTCTGGAAACGTGAAATTTGGATGATACGTTCTTTTTATGACGTGGGCGCCCATTGAAAAATGATTTTCCAAATTCCGCTACTAAAGGGAAGAAAAGCGGAAAGTATGATATTTAAAAATTTGATTAGTTTATCCAGCGTAAATACTTACTAACTTTGAAATTATAAAATTTGTAGAATACGTTTCTGAATATTTCTAATTCATCGCAGACGAAGTTGCGAGTTAAAGCTATAGTTTATTATATTTTTGTTTAACTTTTGATAAGATTCAGTATATAACTAACAGTAGATTCAGTAGACAACTCAGTTGGTTTATAACAATGTTTTTCGTGATATTCCCTTATCTTCCTTGATTTAGATGTTAGTCTCTTTCTATTTTCTTACTGAATCTATATATTTACATAAGTATTTCATACAATTGTTGTACCTACAGTGCTCTCCCTCTATAGTTCCTTCCTCAACAGTTCCGCTTCCCCAGTGTTCGACTCGACTAGTACCCCCACTCTTAAGACATCAGCGCGTACCTCGAGATTCAAATGGCTCTCTCCATATAGTTCCGCGCGCTGTAAGGCTTGAAAAATCGAGTGTATCCAATATATATAGCACAAATTAAGTAATTTATATTGTATTTATTATTTTATTATTATTATTTATTTATATTTATTAAAAGAAGTATAAAAACAAAATATATTACGTTGATTTGTGACATTTTATATTATAAAGATATAGATTAGCACGAGCGTACGAACAACAACTAACTGTCGAACAGAGGAAAACCATCAGTAGGAAACCAAAACAAAAGAAAAACATTTTATTAGGACGAGTGTAAGATGGAACTATTAAGAAAGACGCAAGTGAATTCGTTCGAGCGCTACGAAAGGCGCTTGGTAGGGGAACTCTGTTCGACTTAATTTCTAAGAAAAGTTATTCCCCTCATGCCCAACTGCGGAACTGTAGAGGAAGAGCACTGTATTTGTTTTATTAACAAACCAAAAATAAGGTACCTGGTGGGTATAAAAAGTTAAAGAGGTCAGCTTCTTAATTACACGAGAATAAGGGACATTTTGGAGCTTACCATCAGAACTGCAGTACTATAATAAAGCGCTTTCGATATTAGTTTTTATGAAATTTAGTTGATGTAAGCGTTGATTGAAGTATTAGTGTAGTCTTCAATCAACGATGTAAGTTAATGATTAGACTTAGGGCCGATCTTTTCATCTCTTGATAAATTTATCTGACATATTTACCATGAAAACAATTGTTTGAACATATGTACTACGTTAATTATCTATCAGATAAATTTATCAGGAGATGAAAAGATCGGTCCTTAGATAAACTAATTGTAAGCTATCTAGATCAAGTATTAGACACAATAAGGATTTCTTTTGCAAATTGATCTCCAAAGAAGATGCCGATATCGACGACTTTGAACGTTCCAGTGCAACTTGAGTAAATGAAGGTTCCTGTTTTAAGTGGGGTTCGCTTCTGTGCAATTTTGTTGCAGGAATTTTATTGCACAAAATAGAATCGCTCGAATTTCGACATGTTCTAAATTTGTGCAATAATTGCATGCAATTTTAGTAATTTTCTTATTGCCAATACCTAAAGATACATTTGGTAATGTATGTGAAGTGACAACTAATTTTTAGCGACTCAAAATCGCATACAATTAATTGCCGAGTTGCATTCGAGAGTTGTAGGGCAATAAGTCACGTTAAGAATCTTGGTCACGATCTTGATTGTTTGCTGTTTGATTACGTGTAGCAACCACTAACATGAAAGTTTAAACTGTAAATTTTGGTAAGGGAGTATAGGTACACAGTCAATTCAAAAAGTTCCCGGACTGAGGCTGTAAAAGAAACACAAGTTTAAACGTGTATTATCTAAAATTCAACATCATAGTCTTCCGCCCTCTCGATACAGCGCATAAGCGTTTCGAGGATGTAGCGGCTACTCAAAGGCGAGTGACATCGCTCCTGAACAGAATTCTAGAAGAGAGGCCCTTTCAAAGACCTAAAGAACGCTGTATCGGTAGGGCGAGGGACTATGTTGAATTTTAGATAATAAACGTTTACCTAGATACACCTGTGTTTCTTTTACAGTCTCAGTCCGGGAACTCTTTGAATTGTTTGCAGGGCTACAGGCGAAGTCTCGACCTTACAAGAACGACGCATCTAGAGGAGTACCTCAAAGGTGGCGTGGAAAAAAAGTTAATGTTTGATGTATTTTTTAAAATGTGTAAATATAGTTAAATGTTTATTGTTAAACTGGTAGGTATCATAGTGAATGTATCTATAGTAATAAAGAAAATAATACATCAGCCTATTAATTATCAATAGCTTATTTTATAGTTTATCAATTTTAAAATTACATTTAACCTCATTATAATAACTTAAAATAATATTTAGCTTATATTAATTAAAAAATATTAAACATTTTCACGATTTCTTTATGGTGGCAAGATTTGTTTCATACCTTTTTTCAATTGCACGTATCTGTAAAAACAAATATTTTCTATATATTACAACTAAAATAAACTAGCTTTTAACCTCTTCATTGCCTTGATATAATTTTTTTTGTATTCCTTTTATCTGGTAGGTAAGTGTACTGCATCGATCTATGTTGGTCTGTAGTAGGCTGTCCTTTTCTTTTTCAAAGTCGTTTGTTATTTTCTACAAAAAAAATAATGATTATTAAAATTATTCATATGAAACTCACTCGACAACCTGCAGGTATTCCTTAAATTGTGTACATTTTTCAACATAATCCTGTTTCATTTCTGCCGCCTGTTGGTCATATTGCGTTCTTTTAGAAAGAAGTTCAGACATTTTCTGCTCAATTTCGAGAAATTTCGCCTTCCACACGTTAATCAAATTTAATACAGCTTGACGATCTTGTTCTTTTAAGTCATTCAAATTCTTGTTTTCGTCTTTTAAATTATTACATTCTTCGCATTTGTATGATTTGAATTTGTTATTAAATTCCGAGCACATTTTATTAAACTTATCGTCAAATTCAGCTTTGATCTTCTTGCGCAGTGTAGCTTCGGTTTGATATACAATAGTATCATATTTAATTTTTAATAAGGAATTGTCATCTATTAGAATAATAATAATCATACATTAATTTATAATGTAACTTTGAAATGTTAAGTGTTAACGAGTATTTAATTTACAAGTAAAATGTATTGTAAAAGATTAAGTAATTCTTAGTTTCATACCTACATAAAATCAGTATTAGTACTAACTGAAACCAATTGGTTTTCACTCAATCTTTTATGTTTCTCAAATATAATTTTTTCAAATTCCGCCGCTTTTTCTTGTAATTTTTGAATTAAAATGACACGTTCTTGTTCTAAACCAATTTTAATTTTTAATTGCGAATTTTCTTGTGTAAGTTCTTCGATTTTTGTTTGGAGCTTATTTATATCATTGTGTGCAGTCGATAACTGGTCTAAAAAAATTATTCGTGTAATTACTGACTATTATTTACTATTGCTGTGAATTTGATAGAAATCTAATTATAAATAATTTTCATAAAATAAGTATAGTTTTAATAATTAATTACAGATAAATATAATATTTTATTATAAAAATTAACATTACCCTGTAAATTTTCTGCAACGGCGTCGCATAAAAAAGATGTTTGGTTACACTGTTCTATTTTATATTTATTTCCCGGTTCATTTAAATACGATTCGAGTTGTAATCCTTTAATTTTTAGTTTATCAGATTCTTCATTTTTTGATCTAGAATATTAAATACTTGTAGCAATTATTTTTATAAAAACAGGCCACAAAAATATTTTGTATCATTTTGGAAAGTAAAATAGAAAAAATACACTTTTGGTAATTTAATTTTTTACATATTTTTATTATTTTCGTAGTATCTAAACCAAATATATTTTTTGGTGGTACAAAAATTTCAAGGAATGTTTACTGTACTGTATCCACTTTTTAAATTGATTATTAGTAAACCATCTTGACTCTAAAATTTGGGAAGCAATCTTTTATAATTTTTATATCAATTATTTTATCAAACTTAATTTATTTTAGAATTGATTTTTTAAATTATAAAGCTATTTTGTACTTGTGCACACTTTCAGGATATGACAAATCTACAAACTTACCTAAGTGATTCACAATATAGTTGTAGCTTTGCACATTCTTCATTTAAAGCATTTCTAAAAATATGTTGTTAATTAATTTTACTATACTACTGTACTTGTTTACCGTTGTTCTTCAGATTCCTTCAACTTATGGTTAAGTTCTATTTTATCAGCATTAATTTTACTAAAACAAAAATAATATTATAGAAGTTAATATATGCTAGAAAATTATGACTTACTTAAAATTAATTTTTAATTCTTTTAACGTTGATTCTAGTTCACTTTTTTCATTTTCAACATCACTAAAAAATAATATTCTTCATTTTTATGTGACAATATTATATGAATATAAATTAGATAAGGGAAGTAAATACGTAAGTACAGTAAACCATTGTTTAATGTGGAAATACGACTGTTAATAGTTGTTAACCTATATTGTATTTTTCTTACAATATAAATATAAAAATTGTTCTTTTAAAGTAAAAATGTGTTCTGATTCTCACGATTTTTTCTAAACATTTTCTACCATACACGTATGTTTACCTGTATTACCTAAGAACTAGAAGATGTTGAGCTTGTTCAAGTTCTTCTTTTTGTATTGAAATTGTATTTTTCAGTTGTTTATTTTCTGAATTCAATTTACTTATTTGATTCTGTAATAAAAGATTATAAAATGGTAAAAATTCGATGTTATGTTGCACTTTTTTTTAAATGATGAGTAGATATTCGAATTAAGAAATATGATTATGAAGTTAAGATATCGTAAAACAAAATTACCTATTTTATTATTAACAATTTAAAAACGTAGAATGTCTGACCTGAAATTCTTCTGAAATAGTTTTTTTAACTTTTGCGCACAGTTCTTCTGTTTGTTCATTACCTTCACGTATCTTTCGAAGCTCTTCTTCTAAATTATATCCTACAATAATTACATTTTACAAACACATAAAACCAACACTTCAAAAAATAGAAAATAATAGACCTTTTCATAAATTATATTCTAGAATCAATAACTAAAGACAACTAACAATAAATTAAGATGTAATGCAGTATATTTATATTAATTATTCAACTATTATTGTTGATTTAAATATTTCAAAAATGTAATTTTTTGTGTTTGCAGTAAAACCCGTTTTAGCAAAAAATGAATGTAAACATATTAAAATAAGTAAAGAAAACCATAAATATTTTCTACACACTTACTTTTATTGTTGGTATTTTTCTGCAACTGGTTAAGTTCATCGACAGCTTTTAATAATTCTTGACATTGATTTTGAGACATTGTAACGTCTTCTGATAATTTATCAATCCGAGCATTTTTTTCTACTAAAATATCTTCTTTTTCTTGTAAATTATGTAAAAGATCTTGAAATATTTCTTTGTGTTGTCGCTCCTAAAAAATTAAAATTACCAAACATTGATGAAATTGATGTTATTTTTGTATTTAAAAACTACTAATGATACAGAATTTATATGTAAGATTAATAAGTTTAAGTTTAGAAATGTTAAGTACTAAGCTTTGTAATGTATCAGTTTTACCATTAATATTTTGAAGTAATGCTTTAATATTCAGTGTTTAAACGTTGATAAGAATGCTTCCCTTCTAAATGCAAGTGTATTTAGACTCAAAAAGTTTACCCTATGTTCAGCTTGCTCTATGGTTTCTTGTAAAGCCTTCTCAAGTTGAACTATTTTATTTTTTTGTGCATCTAGAAGCTCATTATCCGTTGTTTTATTTAATAAAGGAAAACCTCTTTCTGTTAGAACCAACTGTTGTTCCAATTCTGCATTCATTTGTCTTAAAATGAACATTTCATCTTGAAACTGTAACAAAATACATGCATTAATATGTTAGATTAATTTATCTTACTAGGATTTTCAATCAGTTTTTTAAACTGTAACATTTAAAACAATAATTTACCTCTGCAATTCTTGCTTCTAAATTATTAACTGCAAGTTTTGAAGATTCTAATTCGGTTTCAGTTCTCTGAATCTTTTCGGTTTTGTCAACTAAAAATATTTGCAATGTTATTATTTTCAGATTTTGGTTTAATATACAATAATTGTCTTTTACTAAACAACTTACATACTAAATGTATTACATTTAAATTATCCACCTACCTAACAAATTTTGAGCTTCCTTTAACGATAATTTATCACGTTCATTTTCGATTCCTATCAATGTCGCTTTCTTCTTTAATTGTTTTTCTTGTTCGCCAAATTGTAATCTTAATTTCAGAAGTTCATTACTTAATGTTTGAACTTCACGCACCCTAACTTCATATAACATTTTTAATTGTTCTTCCTGATTGGCATGGTGAAATTGTTCTTTAAAAGATTTACCAGAATCCACAGTGTCGTCCTCTTCGGCTGAAGCTACCAAAGAATTTATAGTGCTTTGATCGTCGAAATTAAAATCGCCCATTGCGTGGGTTAGTAAATCGTGAATCTGTATTAAAGCAAAACAGATAAAAAAACCAAAAATTAAAATAATACTCGATGATACTGACCTCCTCTTCTCGTCTTTTTCGTTCTTCTTCCTCCTCGGCTTCCTCTACATTTTGATTATTTACTAAAATTAAATTATCAAAATTTACTTGCTCTGCTTCAGTCATGTTCGCGTTTAAAAAGTGATATTATTATTATTAGAATACAAGTAAATATAACTTTGAAGTTTTGATGGTTAATTTTAACAACTTTTAAAAATTATAACATTTTTCTTTGGGGAACTAAGCGCACCAATATTATAATAAAAAAATAACTAAAATTGTTATATAGGATGTGGCATACAATATCATTTTCCTTGTTTCATGTATTTACAAAAAAATTGCTATTCAACTTCTATGAAACAATGATCCGAGTTATTAACTTTTAAGAATTCAAAGAATGTCCTTTTGTTCTGTGTGTCCATATATTCCTGGACAACTATTAATTTTTGAAGAACGAATTTTTTTATTTTTAAACTTTATTTTTCTAAAATCCTGAATTTGTTGAATAATAAATTAGGTAATTCAAATGTTAATATCTTGTATATTATAGTTAGATATTATTTGAATAGAATTACATATAAAATTTAATTCTTATGTAATGTTGGTGGCCTATCTATTAAGAAGAAAATAATACTATATCTTTGAGTAATTGAACAATTGATTGAGCGAGTGTATTGCGAGTATTTCGCAATCGTGCATCAAATAATATTTTTTTGATAACTGTCCCATTAAAAAAAAGCTCATCGGTGCACTGTTCACGGTGAAAAATGACGTGAAAAGCTCAAATTCATAAACTATAAATTAATTATTCTCATCTCATATTGAAACTAATTTCTTATCGGTTCTAAAAAACAAAATTAAACAATTTGAGTACCTTTAGGTATCAATCGAGAAAACATTTCGTTTATACAACCAATAAAAAATTCAAAATAATAGATAAACTTATAATCGTTTACGAATTTGCTAATTTCCCATCCCAAATTATTTTACTTATTGTTAATATAGTTGCACGACGATTCATTAATCTATTTATATGATAAAATATATGTAGTTTTACTTTTGCTGAAATAAAGTAGGTATTTAGATAAATTGTGTGTTCGCAAAATATTATTAAGTTATTTTTATAGTAAGTAGTAATATTGTTATTTTAATTTAGTGTAAGTTGAACTTATCTAAAACTGTTTATATTTTAAAACTTTAAATATGTAGGTAGTTTTGAAGTAATTTATGTATTAGATAAATTCATTAGTTACAACGTCAAACATTTAATTTAATAAATAATATTAGTTATAGTGTAGTAATTACTTACTTATATGCCCTTAAAATCTAGCAAGAGGACCTTTTTTTTATGCTAAAAGACCTGCGGAATTCAAGAATGCGACCGAAGAAGCAAAATAAGTTACACCCTCAAAATTAGGGCGAATAAGTCAGTAAGTGCGGTTTACCCTGGCCGCCCCTAAGGTGCGATTCAAACAATTTTTGGACCAAAATAACTACCTTCGACTAGGACGTAACTAGTCCAAAAATCATCAAATTCCATCAAACCGCTCACAAGTTATTTCGAAAAAACGAATTCAAAAAATCAACTTTAGGGGTTAATAGGACCTCAGGGGTAAATAGGTAAATTTTCGGCAAATTTATTTTTATCTGGTGAATAATATCTTAAGAGGTTACTCACATTCATTGGGGCACCGTGTAATTATTGAATTTTTTGTCAAGTAAACATTTAAACGTGTAGCAATAAAATGTAGCAAACGTGCCGCATGTGATGCGGCTTAGGTACTTTTGTACTTTTTCTGTGTGTTTCTAATGGAAATAATATTAAAATTACTATAGAATTAATGGATTGATAGATCAGAGTTGAAACGCCTAAGAACGTAATATCAGCGTATCTAGCTACACAAATAGAAAAAGCGACTATCAATTGAGTTCCTAATTGAGTACCTACTTATCTATAAAAATAGTTATAACATAGGCGATTTTTATGTGCCTATAGATATTTAGGTAATGTTAAAACTTTTAATTTCCATTCGCAATAAACACCTAACTACGAATTGATTATTTATGAAAATCGAGAATTGAAATATTCCGTTCATAGATTTAAATAAGTTATAAATATTTATAACATTATGTGGTAGGGAAAAGCAGTCAGAAACCGTGCACTTGACATAATCAGTATAATGATAACAACGTAGCGCCAGTTACTAAACATTATCGAACTAAAACATTGTTGTAAACGGAATATATATCTAAAATGTGAAATATTTATATAAACTAAGTTTGTTAATCTGCGTTTTAGTACTTATATAAAGCACACACTTCCTAGGTATGTAAAATAACGTAAGTTATTTAGGTTTTGACCCACTTTACCTATTTATAAGTAAATACGTTGGTTATCTTATATCTCATCTGCAGTTTACTGTATCTATTATTACATAAAAAGTAAATTGTTAATAATTACCGATTAAATAAAAACAATAGTAAAAGATTTGTTAATTCTCTGTTAAAAAAAAATTAAGTTAATAGGGTTAAAACGCCATTGTATGATTATTTACTGTGCTCCCGAAAATTATACAATTGAATAGTAATTATATAGTTAAAATGTCCAACTCTGGCAATATTAGTCATTTAAAACGTGTTTTAAGTATACTATCACTTTTAATTTTAACGTTAGAAAAAAAAATAATGTTTTGTAAAGTACCTATTACAACTCAAATTAGTAGCGACTTAAATAGTAATTATAAAACGTACTTATTTAAGAAGATATCGTAAGTGTAAAACATCACATCACATTATTTTAATTTAAAAGATTAAAATTATGGCACTAGAACTTTCACCTATTACCAAAGGTCGTTAACACGGCAAAATTATATGAAATTTCGATAAGAGAAGTTGTAAAATTGATAACGTTAACATCCAATAATATACATATAACGAAGAAAACTAATAAAGTAGAAAAATTAATACATTTTCGAACAATTGGTCTTTATTAATGTGCCCAATTAATACGAGTGGGTAACTATTAGTTACTAAAATTTCAGTAAATTAGGAATTAGATAATTCGACACTTTTTTCTAAATAGTTTAAAATTTTGTTATTCGTCCAAATAATATCTAAATAGTTGTTAAACAACTTTCAATATTTAAACCGTGAACCACGATTTAAGTTGGTCGCCTATAAACCTACATATTTTTTTGTAACTATTTTAAAAGCGACAATGAGAAAGTTTTTTCACGCTATCTTATGTCATGGTAAATATTTTTGTTACTGTTAGGCGTAAAGCACTAATCCTTGTTGTTTCAATCTTCACTAGTAATAGAAATAATTAGACAACTATTGGATCTCTATTGCAAGTATCTACAACTTTATTGTGCCATAAAAGTTTCGCCAAGAGATCCTTGTGTCTTAAAGCCCTTTTTAAATTAGGTATTTTGCCATCAGCATTTCTCAAAATAAAATTGACAGAAATCGCAGGGAAAACGGTTTCTTTCTTTTTGTAATGATACTAGTTCTGTAACAATACAGAAGACTCTTTATAATCCGACAGATATGGGACCGGATGGGTGTCTGATTATCAAAAATTACGGATTACCGAGGGTACCATTTAAAACGGAACGAGAGTTTATTGGCGTTGCCACAGGAAAACAAACAACCCCCTCCCATCCGTCGTCGCTCGCGCTTTATAACGGCAATATGGACTGTCGGATTATCAAACATATCGGACAATCAAATGTCGGATTATCAAGAGTCTCCTGTATAATAAAATTGGTTGAGGCAGTTGAAATGCAATTTGCAAGCTTAATTTACAATGGTATTTCCTATCTTGTTGCTATGTGTAAATCCACGTTGAAAAAAGTTATAGACGTATCTTCAGTGCAATTAATACATTTTATTATCTTGTAGATAGATATTTGAAAATTAAGCAGTACCTATCTAATTTACAAACTAAATGTTTTTACATGCACGGAATAAATTTGAAATTGAATATTATACGAAAATTTGACAAACATCTACTATATTGGTCAAATAAGATTATTGTTTGATTATTCATGGTATCTTGCGCGATATACATGTGTTCAATTAAGCATAATCTGTAAACTCATAATTAGTATTTATACTTAATAGCTCTTTGTACTGGTTAAAAGACACTACTAGATTTATTTAATCATTTAATGCGTGATACGTTTTCGCGTTAACGTATTTACTTGTTTGTTTAACTAATCAATATTCAACGCATTTTCTCAAATACACAAACACATTTTTTAATCTTTATTAGTTGCTTTTTAAATGCCGATTATTTGTTATATTATGCGTACAGAAACTTTGTAAAATATATTGTTTAAATTTCATTAAAAACATTTCTTATAAATGCAAACTTCGGTTTTAATTCAAAATTTTCATATACAGGGTGTTTCATAAGTAAATGTACATACATACGTTAACTACAAATAGAGGACACCTAGATGATACTTAATAACCACGATAACACCGCTTTGTAAAATGAAATAAACACGGGAACATTTTCATTGCATGTAATTGTACTTATATCTGCGCAAATAATTTAAACAATACGATTTGCATTTTTTAGTAGGGCCGTTAAATAGTAATTTTAAATTATAATTTGATAATAAAATATAACTATAAATATTTTTATAATTAATTTAGATTGAAAAATTGAAATATTGTAATTACAAGGATATTATTTTTTAGGCGCCCGATAAGGACTATTTATTATCGTAATTAATTAAATATGGCACGTGTAAACAAAGAATTGTTACCTATAAAAGCCCATTTCTTTTTTTTCATGGCAGGTGAGTAATAACTATGTATTTAAATAAATATACTGTATCTATCAATAATAATTATATTGAAATATACATCAGGGTGTTTAAAATATAGTTTCGTATAATACTTGTTGGTATTCGTCAAAATATGTACCTATATAATATATAGAAAATTTGTACTGTTTTTATCTATTATTTGCTATTACATAACATACAACATTTAGACTCGTATTCATACACAGTGATTTTTTGTCGTTAAACCATATGTTTATTTCTATGAAAACAATGACTAACAATAAGTAAAGGTCTATGGTACTGTCTATGAATAGGTATGGTTTATGGTATATGAAACTACTTAAAATATCAATATTTTGATAAGAATTTAATGTTTTCGAAAATTTTGTTATAGCTATGGGCCCCATTTTACCGCAACTGTCGGTATATGGAAAAGAATTGGGAATTTCGACTGTCGTGATGGGAAGTGTGACGGGAATTTTGCCCATCCTTTTTTTATTAGCAAAACCGGCCTTTGGTCTTTTAGTCGACGTATTTAGAAATTATAGAAAGGCGATTTTCATGGGACTCATTTTGGCGACAAGTTCTTCGTACGCCTTTTTGTATTTCATTCCGGCAAGATTAATCGCAAAGTACCACTTCAAGAACACGATTTGCACTCAACTGGATACATGTAATGTCGCAGTCAGTAGTATAACATGTTTAAGTAAATTTATATGTATCCACTTGCAACGAACTAGGCAAAATTGCGAAAATCGAGGCATAACGACTGTATACCTACATCTATATAGGTATACAAAAACTCGTTGCGTTTTAATAGTCGAGTGCTGACCTTCACAGCTGTTGCTTTTCGCTTCCAAGTTTAGTCAGAGTTTATTCAAAGTAACCTAAAATATTAGCTATAATTTCATACATTTAACAAAAATTAAAAATCTCTTTTATCATCATATTACATGTTTTACGGGTTGTTGTAAAAGTTTCGGGATAATATGCAAAAAAAACACAGAAACATGGCTTTATTGTTTCCCAAAATATTCTCCTTTAACATTTAGATATACACTTTTGCACATGTCAAACCAGTTTTTGAAACACCGTTTTCGTTCAGAATAATATTGCAGAATGATTCGTTTTTTCGCGTTGTTTTTGCTTCATGTCGATGTCTAGGGATGATTCAAACTCACGATATGGAACATGCCAATCCATCTCTATCATTTGGCGCACAGCATGGCTGACGATTTTCATAAAAACGTTTTTATTTTGGAAACCAAAGATAAGTTGTTGTTTTCAATCGTCAAAAATGTTCTCATTGTTTCAACTTTGAGGTACTATAAAATTGAAACCAATTGACGTTTATTTTGCCCAAAAATGACATTACCAGCTCGCTGGCGACATTAGAAGTATCCGATTTCCGAAATTTTTACAGCAATCTACGTTATTGTAAACTTACAACCTTAATTTAGAAATATTGTATAAATAATGACAATTTTTTCGTCGACAAGTGATTTAATGTTTTTTATAATGAAAACTTTATCGCCAGGATTACACGGAAGAATCGGAATGTAACGTCACCAAACGTGTAATATGCAATTGGAGCTGTGATAACATAGAGAATAACGATTCATTGCATGGCATGATATATTCAGATCCCATTCTGGATGAACAGAAAGTATGTTTCTTAAATGCGACTTTTGGATGCAACTCATTTTGTGACATAATATGTAACGATGATATAGAAGTAAGTGATAATTGTTTGTATCGGTCCTTTACATTTTGGAGCTTTATTATTCTGATGTCGATGGGAACCATTGGGTTCAACGTATTGAATTCGATAAGCGATGCCATATGTTTTGATGTAATAAGTATGTTTTAAACTAATAAAAACGATGGTTTGGAAAATTTGTTAATTTATTTGTCGTTTTCCAGGTAATGACTACGACTACGGCAAACAAAGGGTATGGGGAACCATCGGTTTTGGAGTTACCGCTCTTATATCGGGATACGTGGTGGATTATTTTTCGGGAAGAGAATTAACGTACGCTCCGGCACTTATAGTTATGCTGATATGTACCACAATAGATTTTTTGGCTTGCATCAAACTCAAAGTAAGTTTAACGTAATTTGAATTTGTACGCTTTATTCACAACTTATTTAGTTTCCTATTATAGAAGCGCCCAAGAACATCTTCAAGAATTTAAAAAATTTATTAAATAATCGACATACGGTAACATTTATAGTTTTTGCAACGATGGCAGGCGTGGTGGATAGTTTTATAATTTATTTTCTTTTTTGGTATTTGGAAGATTTAGCGTTAATTACGGATACAACAAATATTAAGTTATTGGAGGGATGTACAGTTGCAGCCGAAACACTTGGTTCCGAAATTATATTTTTCTACTTATCTGGTACTTTCAAATGTACAACAGTTGTAGCACTTAAAAAAAACGTGCTTTTGTAGGAAAAATTTTAGAGAGATTGGGCCATGCGTATTCTTTTAGTATTTGTTTTATTGTGTATGGTTTACGTTATGGCTTAATATCTGTAATACCATCGCCTTGGTGGGTAGTACCGATCGAATTTATAATGCAAGGTCCTACATATGCCTTAATATATACCACTATTGTTGCATATGCGAACGCCATATCTCCTCCAGGAATGAGCGCCACGATGCAAGGAATTGCTGCTGGAATGGACGATGGATTTGGTACATAAAACGGTATATGTGTATATCGTAAATTGGACCAAAAATAATTTGTTTGCAGGTTACGCAGTTGGCAGCATCATAGGAGGAGTTTTATATAAGTACGCAGGAGGAAAAGGTGCCCTTCAAATTTTTAGTATTTTGAGCGTTACTTGCGGCGTTGTTCATTTGATTCTTCATAAAACGTTTCTTCGTCACGAAGAGAGTCCCGTTTCAAATAATGCCAAATACTTGTCACCGAATGCAGCCATTAACGCCGTAGAACATTAATAGATATGATTAGAATATTTAATAACGCACCTTTAATTAAGTTGATATTATTATAAGGTATATTTTAATTAAAATGTCTGGCCGAAATTATAAGTTTAATATAAAATTGAGATTGAATTTGTTGTCTGATAGGTACCCAATAATTTGTTTATTAAAAAAGGGTTATTATCTAATTAATTAAAATGAAATAATTAATTGATTTCGAAATTTCATTAAATAGTTACAATCTAGGATAGCACAATATTAAGGAAAATTTAAAAGTCATCAAGAAATCATCAAAAATTTTATAAATTTCGTAAAAAAGTAGCTTTTATTTAGTAAGGATTATCTAAAAAGTATAAAATACATCTTAAATTATATTGTTTTTACATGTTACCTACCTTTTGAACTGTCTACAGGTGTAACATCTTCCAAACGAAGTGTTTTCGTATTATCGTGCAAACTTGAGAGGGATGTCGTCATAACTTTAAATCACCCCATTTATTCTTATAAGTACTAAGGTTTTTAATATAAATTTTTAAATTAAGGAAGCTAATTCGTTTACTTATTCGTTAATAACGAAAAAAAATCTGTTAATAGCGAACCAAATTTAATATTTATAAAATATTTCATTACCTACTTTTAATTAATATAGATAATAAGATTAATTTAAACATCAGATATCAAATTATTTCCATATAAAACTATCATTATAAAATACGGTAGAAATGTGTGTGTCGTGATAAAAACTAATATCGGATAGAATTTAACACCGCCGATTATACCGTTTGATGTTAGAAAGTTGTGTAAAGATGGCCAAGTTTGTTATCGTCGAAGGGTAATTTTCAGCTATATTTCGTGAACGATGAGAAAACTCAGGTGTATAAGTTCTAACTTTGTTATGGAAACAGAATTACCACTAAAATACTCATTATTATTAGGGTCATTAGGTATGACCTGGCTATTTTGGACAGGGGCGTATTTAGGAGGATTTTGCGACTTATCGTTAGTTTTCTCGAAATCTATTCTTTCGCTTTTAGAAAAGTATTTAATGTCACTAAAAAATTTTATCGTTTTTCTCAGGTAAGTATAAATCAGCATTGTTTCGTGACGATTAACATCTGCAGCTATTATTTTAGAATTTTTGTGATTTAACTTAATGTAGGAAATACGACTTGCGTTTTAGAATAGTCGAATAAGAAAGTGATAGGCGTCCATTATTTTTTCGAAAAAAGAAATAGTCCGAAGTCCTGGACTGCAGACGCTCATTTCATCAAGAAATAAATGATTTTTATGAACACTAGCCTAGTAGACATGAAGTCATAAGCCGTGAGAAAATATCGAGCCATTGCAGGTGTTATGGCGACACGTAAGGCTATTGCGTTGCGCTTACTTATTATAAAATCACTCGCCCGTAACAAAGCCCGACAACGATCAAACGATTCCATGTCATCTTCACGTTGTGGTGGCTTTATTTCCAAAATTGATTATTCTACTAATAGAACCTTGCAAGTAAAATATTTCACCATTCAACTCGACTATATAATCTTCGAAATTCATTGTTAATAGTTAATTTCTTGTTACATTTAACAACCACCGTGACTTCGCGTTATGTTTCGAACAAATTAGTTTTGTAACTACAACCCAAATTTTCTATTTATAAAACATCGACGAAACTACCTTTATTAATTTTGCAATGGTTTCAAATTTTTTCGCAAATTTGATCAGCATTGTTCCTTGTTACATAGATTTAATTAAAGAAAAAGGTTGCGTGATATTTTAAAGAAAAATGAAGTGTCGGTATACGCCCTAGTTTAATTCCATCCTCATTACTTTAGACTGTTATAACTATACATGCCTACATTTATCTTTAAGTGGTTGTAATAAAAAGTTTGAATTAATTTAACTTACTTCGCAAAGTGTTTTATCTACGATATAGGTACTTTCACGTACCGACTTACATTTAGGTATTAATTTTGGTTTTAAATTAAATGGGTATATTCGATATTAATTATTATCCGTGACAGAAGCCCATTCATATTACCTACATCTTTTTCCAGTCACGAAAAAATACCTATCCAACTTTGAACGATTCCGCAACGATTAACTTCAAAAAAGTCTTACATTTGTCTTATGGATATAGGCAATTTAATGAGGAATAATATTGATAATAAATATGTGTTTCCCTCCTAAAATTAAATATTAAAGTAAATATTCGCAAAAAATTAATTTCACCGGATTTGACCAATATATGGTTGACAACGCCGACTTTTCTCAAGGGGAAAAAGTCAGTACATACAGATGATAATAATAATAATAAATCTGTATTTTCCCAACAGAACTATGATCCATTTACAGGACAAAAATAAAATAAATGAATGAATATGTAGATATATTATAAAAACATAAAAAGCTCTAACAACAACAACAGAAAAAACAATAGGTGATGTAAATAAAGCGATTAAAGCAAATTCCAGACTTTTAGAAGCTATTTTCTTATTAGGTCTTTTTTTACACCTTGTCCTAACATGGAAAAATGAGTAAACACTTAAAAAGGGGCGACTATGATAATTTTTTCGACATTTTTGTGTGTAAATTTCTCGTGCACGCGATTCTTTATTATTCGATTAAATGATTACTTGCAGTTATATTTGAACTGAATATTCTTACATTCTTCACACTTAAAAAAAGACTAAAGCAGACCTCCCAAAAGTAAAAACAAAATTGGGGGCACTTTGATCACAAGATTTCTATTACGGTAGGTAAATGGCAGTACATAAGGCAGATAATTAATTTATTTAACTAATTATTTTATTTAACTATTTTAACTAATTTATTTTAAAAATAAGCAATTGAAAAGAATGTTATAATTCGAATTATTATGTCAGATGCTTATTAGGTTTCTTTAATTAGTTTTAAAATTTTATCAAAATTGCATTAAATTCTTTTCCTGGCCAACTCCAACTTTTTAATTTTTTCCCTTCCCCTTTTACTCGACAAAACAATAAAAAAGCTTATTAAAAATCTATAAGATAATTATCTCGAAAATATGTACTATAAAATTCGTATAAACTTTTAATTTATTACAATTCTTATATTAAGTCGAAGAAAGTTTGCATCGCGTTTCAAAAGAAGACAAAAAGTCTTTTCGTTGAAAAGAATGCCCCCATTTACCTACAGTCTAGAATAACAAACAATCAATCTAAACACAGGAATGAAGTAGAAGTTGCAAATCTAATAGCTTAAGATTTGCTGTATTTTTTCTTGTTGGATCAAAACCGTGCCGCAGATCAAAGTCACCCCCCTTTGTTACCTATCCATTTAAAAAGTTTATAGCCGATGGAGAAAAACGATTCAGAGATAAGGTTAGATTTACTAACGAATTGTAAGGTATACATAATGAATATTTTCTGCATAAAATCAATTTGAATTATATAAAATAAGCGGATATCTACTTAACTATTATTATTAATTAATTTAAATTATTATTAATTATTTATTTATTTGAAAAATTAAACGGTTGCCGATTTTATTAATTAACGTAAGTATAATTTCAAATGAGCATAATATTGCGGACAGTGGTTCAAAAATTCTAGATCCGATCTGTTAAAAATTGCTTTGACGTTTTGGATGTTTACCGAGTGGTGTTTGCCCATTAAAGGGAAGCGTTTTGTAATAATATCTGTGTAAATAGTCATTACACTGAAACTAATAACTATTGGAGTATAACATTCGTTTTCCAGATTTTATCGTCTTTGTTCACAAATATTATAACGTAAATGTAAATACAATATCATGGCCTCACATGTAATAATGATTTATTATTCACGATAGTGTTTACAGATATGTAAGAAGTTTACAGTACACAGAATGAAAGATTACGTACCTACCTACTATTTTTTATTATCATATGTATGTTTAATATAATTCTCTTACGTAAAGGAATAATAAAAACCATAAATATTAGGATTACTTACGTATAAAAACTAAAATTTGATATTTAAACAGAAATGATATTAGTTTTGTTGCAATTGAGAATGTTAGAAACTAAAATAAAACAAATTATTATGTGCAGCAAATAAATTGCATTTATAATTATCTACATATTATTACCATAAGGTAGATAAATACCTACATATATACAGGGCGAGTTTTCTCATTTAAACAGCTAAGAATTAAATTAATTCGATTCTTTATCATAAAATTATTCAGTGTTCTTAGGGGCAATGGTAATTCTGCTAGTATAATCAGAATACTAATTTCTTAACTTTATGAATTTACTATCTTTACCAAGATTAACTAAATCACATCAAATCCTGTTTTAATTGTACAGTATAGTAAAAGAGAACTGTCGTCGATGGAATTGTAAGAATTAAATAACTAAACCAATATAACCAATATTATATATTGGACCTCGGAACCAGAGGGTATTAAGTCCCATTTTTTAATATTAGGGGGTTATGAATTCATTTTATATATTTTTCCCGGGCCGCATCGCTGTCGCCGTCCATTTGCGAAATACTATAAAAACTATATTAAGTCCCAATACAATTTTAATCGAGCTAAATCTTGAAATAGCTTGGAAAGATTGGTTACAAAACCTTGGTCTTATCAATTTTTAAAATGTGACTTATACCCTCTGGTTCTGAGGTTCGGATATGTAAGCGCTATTTAGAAATTTATAACAAGATAGTCGATATAATCAAATAAAATCAGGAATAAACACATCTAATATTATTTAAGAAAAACAACTCGATAATAATTGATTAGAGATCATAGGAAATTATTACACAGTTATGAACGGCGCGGCGTAGTAGCATAAGAAATATTGTTAATAAAACAAGTTATATGATTATCATTAAATTAAAATGGAAAATGTTTGTTATTGTTTCCAATTGCCCCAAACTTGCTTCCATTTCCTCCTAGAGAAAGGCCAGTCGAGGGCACTATGTTTTATCTATATAGGTATAAAATACCGACAATCAAATCGATAAAATACAGGGTTGTCGTAAAATACGAGTTTTTTAGTTCAAATTTGCGTTTACGACGTACTTGCGTACTTGCTTGACGAAAATTTCTTTTATTACATCAGATGGTCGAAAACGTCCTTAAAAATATTCGACGTACTTACTAATATTATCTATCACATTATTTAGGTAATTTTTCGCCCGGTGGCGTTAAAGACTCTTGTTTTCAGAGTAATTTATTGATATTTACCGGGTCATTTAGGTATTCTGTTTTAAGTTGGCAAAAATTCAATTGTATGTAATAAACGATTGCAGCTATGCATACTCTATAATTTTCTTACATGCAGTTTATGCATTAAATAGTTATTGGTCTGTCGAAGTTCAGTAATTACACGGAATTGTAAAATACCTCATTATTTTTGTAGATTATAATAAGGTTAACTACGAATGTAACGAGAAAATCTATTTTGTGTTTAAAAGTTTTGTCGTTGTGGAAATAAAATCGTTAGATTTCATCATTAGCTTATGCAAAATCAATGAAAGCTCCTTAATGGTTACCTTAATAGTTAGAAAATTTAAATCAACCTTTAAACAATATTCCGTAGATCGTGATTAAATTTAGGAAATTTTAAAACTTTCGTCGAGTTTATAGAAAAACTTTAACTTTTAATTGAGGGCTTGTGGGGTAGCAAATAAGTGACATTACAGATATTGCAACAATGGACGTTGACTTTGTAGGAAATTTTTTTGTAATATTGAAGAATATTAAGAAAAGGGTAAGAATTTCAAGTCATGACAAGACAGTAAGGGGGGGGGGGGGTAAACAAAAACCCAAAAAGCGCGACGTCCTTTTTGAACGTCCCCAAAGAAGTGTAAGAAGTAGGTAAGTGATGTCAAAATTCAATTCTACTGGATGAATTGTCGTGAAATGACCCATACAGTAAATGCGGAATACCATGTATTATTAGGTAATGTAAAAGAAATCTTGCATTAAAATGTACATAAGTACCTACCTATGTACATATTAATAAATTTAAATAAATGCATCTAAACGTTTTAGTTGTAATTGTTTAAGAAGTTTAAAAATAATTAAAATACATAGTTTAATTATGGGTAGGTAAAAGAAAAATTCGAAGTTTGACGATATAAATTCCCATGATTCATTTCCTTCAAGGGTAGACTATTATTTAGTTTTCCACATAATGGTATTTACCTCAAGCATAACTGACACTTGTAAGTAAACAAAATCTATAATCTGAATGATTTATACGCTCAAATTCATTTATAATAGTTTTATTAGTAAGTATACATATTTTGAATCAAGGAAAAATAAATAAGTAGTAGAGGGATTTTACGTCTTATATATCTACCTTTTTTTTGATTTTTTAATATAAATATTAACTTTAAAAACTCGAAATTAAAACAAGCTTGTGTAAGTGGTACTTAATGCATTTTTAATTTATTAGGTACCTATATGTATAGTTAATTTAATTTCTAACGGAAAAGTAATTACCTATACTTTATAATACAGATTTTCTATTGATATCATTTATCTTTATATATATATATATATATATATATATATATATAGATCAATTCTAGATTAAAAAATACACGTTAACTAAATAATTATATTATTAATAAGTAAATAATTCTATTCAAAATTAAGTTATTATTTAAATTAATGAAATATCGTAAAGGTAATTTGGTTTATGTTAAAAATAAAAAGCACTACTTAATTATATTTCTAATTAATAAATAATTACCTACCATGTTAGAAAATACATTAAGTTATTATTAAAATAATTGCTGGAATGGTGATAATAAGTTACTATCACATTCAATTTAGTTCCTTTGGGGATAAACAATTGATTTACGTTAGGTAAGTACCCAATACGTATTATTTCGACAATCCATCAAAGATTTAAATTATTTTTGAGTTTAGCATTTTTAAATAAAATTAAATGTAAAATAAAATGTTTCTAAACAAAACGACAATGCATAAAACATAAAAGCAAATAATTAATATCGTTCAAACGAAATATTCCCGAATAACGTCCATTTTTGCTTCGCCCCATCAGAAGGTAATTTTCACAAAATATACGAAATCAAAAATAAACAGTTCTACAACGTTTATGAGCTTAAATGGTACCTATGTATGTACATACATATACCTATTTACCTAGTTATTAGTACTAGGTACCTAATATTTATTGTAAATTTCTGAATTGGAAATAAAACGAAAGAAATTTCTTCCCTTGATCGTAAAATTTTAATCTTCGACTAAAAACATAAAAATATTTATCATGACGTTTAGGAGTATTTTTTAATTTTCAATTTAATATTGACTTTTGAAATGTAGAAAATAATGTCATTACATTTTCCAATATTTACCTGTAGTTATGATTTCACAAAAATTCAATACCTATAACATATCGTAATTCGGTTTGTATATAACGAAATAAGCTGAATAAATAATGTTATAAATGCGTGTATGCATAGGTATTTACTACCGCCAGTGGATATTACCAGCCAGCTGTAACATGTTCGGTCATATTATCATTGACCTGAGTGAATTATTAAAAAATCTACCTCTCCGTTGGCGTCGTTCGCTGTGCAACAGGGTGGAGTTTTCCCAAACTGGAAACTTTTCATACTTTAATCTGATAAATGACCTATACAAGTGACTGTATATAATCACTGTTAACCAATAGTTTTCATTGTTTGTGGCGCATGTCGACGTAGGCGGGGTGTAATCAAACCGCGCTTTTAGCACCTATAGCGTCGCGACGCTTATATAGTAGATAACTTTACTGCTTCTCGAACTTTACGCGCTATTATGTAACTACCCGTGATAGATTTATAAGTGGTGTTTAAAAGCGATGTCAAATTGTCATTAGAATTGAATTTAGGTATTAGAAAATTCGTTTTCGAATCGGTAGATTATGTGACGGTTATGGCAATTTGAATTTTTAAAAAACATCGAATTCTACAATTTCAATATTTTTGTTTTTATAGAATAAAATGGAACACAGAAAATATTTTAGTATAATATAGCGTTTTTCATGATGAACCCTCATGATACTATACATTTTCGTTGTGGAACCGGAAGTGGTGCATTTCAATCTTCGCCATTCTCCGCATTTCATTTTTTGCGAAACTACAATTATTTTCTACCACAAGAGGCTACAGGTAAATGTCGCAATAAGTGTATAGGTATAAAATGAATAAATAACACGAGTATGGTTTGGAATTGGTTTTTTTTTTCGATTCAAAACTTTTTGTTTGGGTATCTATTTTATTCTGTATTCTGTAAATTAGGAAACTTACCTAAATCACATTTACTGATACTTATATAGAAATAAATTTCGTAATACGTATGTAACAAAAATCTTAAGTTTAGGTAAATGTTAATTGCAAAATACGAAATCGTTCGTTTATAATAGTAAATAAATGATGATATTTTTCGATTTTTCGAAAATGCTTTCTCGATTTTATCGACGTTTCTTATTGTTATTCTCGCCTACGGCCCATGTCGTACATAAATCTCATCCTCGTGGCTGTATAATTACTCATATGATAATAGGTGTAACATATTATAAACGAAGAGTCTAATATAAAAATAAAGTTAACGACACGATGCGACGCGACGTTCAGAACAAAAACAAATATATACTTATTCGTTAATGCAAAACGAACGTAGTTTAATAAAGTATACGTTTAAAAGGATAATACAGTAGTCACAAAGACTTAAATCAAAAATTTAAAACTCTAAAGTGCCCGTCATCGAATATTAGTAAAGTTTCTTATGAAGAATCTCCAAATTTGAAGAAAAATGTTGACTACGTTAACGCATAAGTTGATAATGCTTTTGTTTATTCATTCTCTCTTTTCATTTGAACTGTAAAAATCATAACATTCATTCAAGCTTGTGCGGATCGCCTGTGAGGATATCGCGGCTCCTCGGGGGTGCGCAAACCGCAGATTCAAAAACTGCTGGTTTTAAAGTAAAATTGCGCAAATAAAGGGATTACGTTATTCACGATAGGTTCCAATTTCGTCACCAATAAAACCTCGTATTTTTACAGTACTAATAGATTGTGTTCTTTCTTCGCCATATCATATGTGTGCAGGTAAATCATCGGAAAAATATATGCTGTATGTTGAAAACTTTAAACTGAATATTATAAATACTTTTACAATTTAGTAACTTTTTATTCATGACGTAGGTTATCCAAGAAGTAGGGTAAGTCTTTAGTAAAAATATTAAAATTCAATTTAGCGTATTTCCAAAAAATTCAATTAGAGAGGAGAAACGATTGTTGTGTGGAAATGACAACTTGTAAGGGCTAATGTGTTGGATATTAGGTACTTGTTAAATGTTGGATGTTGTCTTATAGTATATATACTTATCATTCGTTTTGTAAAACAAGGTTCATACTACACATTTCCCGTGATTTTGAGGCAAGTGTGTAATAAATTGGTATCTTCTATAGACCTATATAGACCTTCTATAGAACTATACGTAGAATATAGAAAGATAAGGAGCATGTGTGTAAAATTGCACTTACAGCAAACATGTAGGTGTGTTTTTGAAAGATGACTAGGTAGGTACTTCACTATGGATGACAATAGCTCTTACAGTTTTCTATTTTAGAATAGTGTCGAAATAGTGTTTAACTCTATTTCGGTAAATATCGCCCCTATTTCTTAGCGAAATCCTTATTTGTCACCAGTTTACACACTTACCCCACTTCACCTCATCCAAATAACGATATGAATAAAACGCTCCTCTCAAAGAGAGAACATTAAAACAGTCAATTTTCTAAAAATTATGAAAATCGGAAAGGTTTAAGTGGACAAAATTTCAATTTTGAAGAATTAGCCATTTTAGTTGATGATTTTTGGCTATAAGCGAGAAACAAGGTCTCTAAATAAGTCTCTAGGTAATTATTATAAAATGTAGTGGACGAAATAGTCTCATTTAACTGTGAAATATGTAATGTATAATAAGAAGGAAATGGCGACAAAAGCGCGACGTTCTTGAATCTTGTTCATATCTCACCGAGAACGTGCCTATAATTATTTAATACCTTGGCAACTTTTCATAGTTAAAGGCCTTTTACACGATCAGTTCACTCTCATTTTCAGTTTCAAAATATGATGTGTAGACACAAAACTGAAATCGAAACTGAAACGGAACGTGCTGATTCAACATGTAGCAAACGTAAACTGACAATGAGAACTGAACTGACTCGTAAAAAGTTTTAAAAGACTCGTAAAACTGACTCGTTGTTTGATACAGTAATCGAAAGTGACGGAAAATAGATAGGTATTTAGCTCTAAGAGACTTTTTACACGATCAGTTCAGTTCTCGCAAACAGTTCGACTGAACTGAACTGATCGTGTAAAAAATCTCTTAGAGCTAAGTACCTATCTATTTTTCGTCACTTTCTATTACTGTATCAAACTGTATCTTTCAAAACATTAATGAGATGAAAACCCATCGTTGACCTTTCAGAATCTGCAGCAAACGAATATAAAACATATTTTAAATAGATAATTAAAGCGATTATATTTATGTTCGTACCTACTCTTTAACCATAGTAGATATAAGTACTGAATACATAATTATGCAAGTTAAAAATGCACTGCGTGTATATTATGTAGTACGCTTATGTATACTTAGGTATATATAATTTGAAAAAATAGAACGTATTTTTATTTCCCGCTTATTACGCTGTCCCGTTTATAGCATTTCAAAATACAATCCTTTAATGTAATGAAGTTAAAGAATGAATCAAAAATCAATTAGTTTTTTCGTAAATGCTTAATTTTTTGACGTTACGATGTTTTTAGGGCAAAAACTTCGATTGACAAGCGTTTTTAGTTGTAACTAGTTGTAGGTATTTATACCAACATGTAAATTTTGAACAAACTGAACTTGCATTAGATATTCTTTTTGATTACTTTCTTGCCATTGGCTTACTACTATAATGACTCTCACGAATGACGCTTTAATGATAATATAATATCTATGCTGTCGTTTCTAATACTTAAATACATAGATATTATTAAATGGGTTTTATTATTATAGGTAGAACAAATTACGTGTTAAATAATGCTACAAATAAAAATATGGATAATTGTCATTTAAAAAACCTACATGAAACGAATATTTGTACAAGGTATTTATAAGTTATGTTATAATTATTTAATTATTTTTAATATTTGTAGCCAATAGAAAATTATATCTTCTTCAGCATTTTATAATATAATAAGTTTATATTAACGACAGTCATTAATATCAATGTATATTGTGTAACCCTAAAGAAGACCTTTAGAAAAAGGATATAATTACCATAATATATTATTTAATTTAATAAATAATTAGATAATCGTCTAAAAACTTACAGTTTATAGGCGATTTTATGTGTTTGACCATTTAAAATGAAGATAAACTGATTGTAGGTAGGTATTTACCAATGTTTATTGTAACTGTCACGAATAATGAATTATTTACATAAAAAAAACATATTATATTTTAATAATTAAATAGATACTTATGCCAAATTCACCTATTATAAATAAGAAATTTATAAAGAGAAAACTTATATAGGTACTTTATTATTAACTTTTCTGTTAATGAATGCGTAGGTAATTACGTTGCATGATGGATAAGAAATTCCAATTTCAAAAAGAACAGGCAAATGGTTTCCTTCACATTTAACATGACCACAAAAATTTGTTATAGTAGAAACGAAAATTCTATATTCATTAGGTGTAACCAGCACAAACACGAATAACGGCATTTACATGCACGCGAATTTCAAACATTTTCGACAATCTAAACACGAAAATTAAATCTCTTCATTAGCTAACAATAAGAATAGAAAGACAACAGCATTTGAGCTAATTTGTTTCTAATTTGCAACTACTTTGTTAAAAACGTAAAACTTTATCTTTGATAATTTATTACCTAATGTAGGTACCTATCGAATTAATTTATAAATCATTAATAAATTTGTACACATCGTATATCATATTAAGCAATACTTATATTGATATAATAGTAGGTACTGAGTTATTTATTATTTTATTTATATTTTTATTATACATTGAAATCGTGGATATAATTCTACCATGTACCTTGCCCCTTCCGGTTCTTTCGTACTCTGGTCTATCCTTTATTATCTTTTACTTTTATAGTCTGTATTGAAAAAAATAAGATACAAAGTCAAAAAACCATCATAAAGGAGAAAATATAAAGTAAAACATCACCAGAAAAATTCTATTTTCTTTGTAAAATTTGACATTAATTTCTTTTAATTTTATTCTACATTTTATATGGAGTAAAGGCACTTTAATACATATATAAAATTTTACACGAATTTAATTTATAATTTCCAGAAATTTCTACAAAACATCTACGTTCCACTTCTCACATATTTCCCGAATGTCCAGTTCAATCTACAGATGCAGAAGAACCATCGATTACGAGTTTACGCACATCGGAGCCTGATAGATCGTTCATTGCTATGCCACAAAAACAATTTTGTTATTGGCAACCAGGGTCTATATTACAAAGTGATTTACCTGGTAAGCAAAGAATAGTCCAATAAATGCTGATGTTAATAATTGGAAATTCATATCTATATCTAGGCGTCAGACCAAGCTTACTGTCTCCTTGTGGAACAATATTCGGAAATCATTATAAAAGACAGCGTGGAGAGAAAAAACCAATTCCGGATGAGCAAAAGGACGATAAATACTTTGAAAGAAGGAAAAGAAACAACCAAGCTGCAAAGAAATCTAGGGATGCAAGGAAACTTCGAGAAGATCAGGTGAAATTGTCTACTTCTAATTTATTGATTGGATGAAATTATTTATTCAAACTGCCAATCTTTGTTTGCTGACTATTTATGTATGTATTTATTTACTTAGGTTTAAGTGTTTTTAGGTATTATTTATGAGAAAATATTTCATACATATCTTAAAAATAATAACAAATTCCCCTTTTTATAATAAAATAGAAAATAATTATTAGCTGATAATTAATACATAGTGTTTTATAATTTCAGGTTGCTCTTAAAGCTGCAATTCTGGAACACGAAAATACGATTTTAAGAGCCCAAATATTAACTTTACGAGATGAAGCATCTACTCTCAGACAGTTATTAATGGAAAAGAAGATTTCAGAATTTTAAATTGAAATAAATATTGACGGCGTTTTGGCAGAACGAGTTAACCCTCACTTTTTGCGAAAATTAGTTATTCTGACTGTCTTTTATGCGTTGATCTAAGTCAAAAACATTATCTGTTAAAATCTGGTAACAATATTCCGATTTTTTCCATCGGAAAATCAAACGTATCTGCTTGTAATTCCGCCACAACACAAAATGTGCGCTCGTGTAAAATTTGCTTTTTGTGGGTTAAGTCGTTCTACCATAACAGCTCAATATGTATTTATTAAAAATAAGAACCGTATTGAAGATATGTACCTATGAGATATGCGTATTTTGTATTAGTTTATATAAATTTAAAAATCAGATATTGCTCGTTATAAATTTAAATTTTAGATAATAACTTAAACAAGTTAATGCCATCTATATCTATAATATGTATATATTGTATATAAATTGTATATAAGTATAATAGTCTAATTATAAATAAAATATTATATATATAATGTTTCACCAAGTAAAACACAAGACAATTAAGTTTTTATTAATAAAATCATAAAATATAAACAACTAACTGAATAATAATCAGTTTATAAAGAAAAGCAAAGATTTATAATCTACTTAATATGTACCTACCTACAAACAAAAGTTTTCTATTTCTATTATTATTAAATATATTTTGATATTTAATTAAATATTTATATTAATTTGCAGCTTGAAATATGATATAACTAAGGTACATATCTTAGAAAGAAGTTTATCTTTAAATATGTAATTTTTCCAAAAAAAATGATAAATTTAATAAAGTTTTGTTTTTATCGTCAATTTATCGATTCCTGGGCCCCACTGCAAAAAAATACAAGCTTATAACTACAAGTGTTCCTATAGAAACAACGTTAGAAACGTTTTCTTATTCTTTCGTTTCTTATTTATCACTATAGTAACACTTGTAATTGTAATCGTGTATTTTTTTGTACAATGGGACCTTGGGACCCATCAATACAATCACTAGTGTTACTATATAGTGATAAGTGGAATTAACCAATGAATTTATAAGAAAATCTTTGTTTTTATAACAACACCTGTAATTGTAACTTTGTATTTTTTTATTCAATGTGTCCTTGATATCATTACTTTAAATTTACATACATTTCGTATCATCTTGTATATACACATTTCAATTTTGATTAAGTTGGGTTATTTTAACTCTGAACGTTGGCATTCAAACTAGTTACTGTCGTTAAAGTAGAAGTTTATATTTTTGAATATTAACGTTTTGGTTGTTTTTTGTATATTTGTATAATGGAAATCGAAAATAAAGTACGGGAATACGGCCAAAAAAGAAATTTAAGAGCACTACAACTTTTTGTATCTAACACGACTCTCAATAAGGTTCGTAAATTTTGATTTTAATCTTAAACATTTATTTATTTGCACATAACCTATTCAATTTCAGCTCACTACGTTTATTCATAATAGATATAATAGTCCAAGTTTTATTCACGTGTGGGGTTATTTGATGGACTCGTTTAACGACTCTTCAGAGTCGCACAAAAAAAGATTTGAAGTGATATCGACGCTTCTTCACGAATTGGAAAAAGGAGGACTACCGCATTCACAAAGTAATTCGCTAATAACTCGACTGTGTTTTGAACTTCCTAAATTTAAATCGAATCATTTAATCAATATATGTCATTATTGTGTGGAATGTATTCAAAAAGGAAATGTAAATGCAATGTGGTAGGTACTATATTATTTTATATTTAACCATTTAAAATAACTACAATTGTATTTATGGAAATATTATAGGTCAGTAATAATTGAAACATTTGTTGATTTTTAGAACTATACAAGGTTGAGTACTAATTAAATAATTTTTCGTAGTTGGAAAGAGATATTACCAGAAATTTTGAATATATTAGTAAGACAAGAACAAGTGGAGTATGATGAAAGAATTATGACTGGGTTTGAATATAAAACTGAATTAATTAAATCTTTATGCATGCTAGTATGGTCACCTAGCATTGTTACATCTTTAGCATCGATGTTCATGTGAGTTTTCTAACGCAGGTAGATATTATTTTTGTATGTTTTATAATTGTTTGATTTAGCGATACACCATTAACTAAAGAAGAACATTTGCAAGTAGTGATTAAATTGGGAAAGTATATGGAGAAACTTACTTGTCAAGAAATACCGCCGTTTGTTTATCAATTATTAAAACTTTGTCGTTATCAAAATAGTAGATCTATTTTTTTACGGTTACAATATTATTTTGATACAAGAATATATAGCAGGATAAATGTAATTGAAGATTCTAGTTCAGAGAGCACGAATTTTGATATTATCGGTAATGTGTTATATTTATGTAAAAATTATAGTATTAGTATAAATTATTTTCTAGATGATGCTAGACATCAAGAGGCAATCGAAGTGGAAAGCACTATTTTATTCCATTTTCATCAATGTGCTTCAGTTGGAAATGAAAATATTAAAGATTACCTCGCTTCTTTAAAACTTATGATTAAATCGCCGGAATTTATTTTACATCCATTTCAACTTACAGTTTTGCTTACAATTTCAAGTATTGCCCCATGTAAAGACCAAGTGTTGGAGATTTTGAGACTTTGTATATCTAGAGTTTTGAATGAAGAACAAAAAAAACTTGATACTTGTTGGTTTCGAGATATGATACCGAGTACATGTAAACTTGAATATATCTTAAAACAACTTATTGATTCCAGGTAGGAGTTTTAATATTAATTTATTTTAATGTTACGACAAAGATTATATTGTTTAGTATAAAGAATCGTCATCTAGTTGTTCAAGGATTACTTCAGTTAGCATACGTTTTGTTGAATAGTGGCGCAGCAATAGGTAAATTAGCTCATTTGATTGCTTCAAAACAATGGGAATTAGGAACTATGATTATTACAAAAATAATTAGTAAGAAGCCTCAAATTTCGCCCTGCGTGATAATCAGAATTAACTACGCTCGCTTTTAACGGGTCAAATGTTTATCCATATGCTCGTAAGTATGTTAATGAGCACTTAAGAAACCGGCCATTAATAATTGACGTATTAATGTACATTGATATAAAATTGATAACAGATATCTGCACTTGTAATGTCCAATATTTTCAGACATCCTTTATATATTGAGTCGAAAAATGCCAGCTATAATGTTGGATAATCAAGGATCTTTAACAATGATTTTGGAAAATATAGTGGACAGTAATAGTTCTGCAGCAGGTCAGATTTTTGATGCTATTTTTCCTTTAATAAAAGTTTCATCCACAATTAGAGATCTCTTGATATTACTTCTGCGAAAAAGTTTGTATTCGCGGTAGGTATTTTAATTCTTTTATTATTTATTAAATGCGGAATAACCATTAAAATATTAATAAATATTGATAGGCAACTAGAGACCCGACAGATGGCCGTAACTGGATTTTTGAAACTGATAAGAAGTTTAAAGATATCTAATTTAGCGGCACTTAGTCAATCCAGCAGTTCGGGTTCTATGTCGTCGGAACGCTCCTTATTAACTCAATTAACAATTGCACAAACTGGTCAAGTATCTATGTCTGTTTTTTCTAACGAAGCTCTTTGCTTAGAAGTTTTAAATATATTACGTCGTTGCTTTCTACAACAAGCAGAAGTTAGAAGTCAGCTTTATGATGGTATTGTTTTTTTTTTAAAAGGTTTAATGAAATATTTTGAAACTTTTAAACGGACTATAATTTTAATTAAAGTTATTTACTTTCAAATTAAATTTAGTTTTCACTTTTGCTGCTAAAAATAAGTAATTTTTATCACATTTTTCAAGGATAGCATTTAATGATTGTTATTTAAGTTAATATATGTATTTCTATTTGAAGTACTATGAACAAAATTTGAAAATTGTACATAAATATCTAAGTACTTAGGAATTTGTTTATTTATTTTAGGTCTATTTGATGCTGTAACAATGAATCCCGAATTAGGAATTCCCGTTTTAGATATAGTTTTGATGCATTTTGAAAATTTTTATATATATGATGAAACTATTGTGCCTTCGCTCCAGTTTTCAAAAATTACTATTGTGAAAGATATTGATGTAAAACTTCTGGTATGTAACTGATACCTATATTAAATGTAACGATGTTTTGCATGTATTTATAGGAGCCTCTAGGAAAATTAATATATACAATGGGCCTTATTGTAACAAAGGTTAAAGAAGAAATTGGAAGCGACAACCCGACTGTTAAACGACTTGAAAATATTTTGGAATCGTTGTGCAAACAAATGATTAAAAGCGAATTGAAAAATTTTGACATAGTACATTTTATGTTTTATTGTAGAGTTTTAATTTATAATAATATTTCTGTTTAGGAAGATGCAAGCGACCTTTCAGGTGAAACGCCCGAATCTCAACATAAACTTTTTGTTTTAAAGGAGGCAGTATCCATATGCGAAGCTTTAATTGGATACAAAATACATTCGTGGAATCTCGAAACGCAAAATAATGCCGAACAAGTTTTTGGTTTATTTTTGGCTTACTCTAGATTAACAGACTTGGCAAAGGTAATAATTTAATTATGTACTGTGAATTAGTTATTGAAATATAATATGTAAAGTTTAAAAGTTAAATATCTAGGTAGAGAAAAAATAAATACTTTTTAATATTTGGATGTATACATATTAAGATTTCTTTTAAGTGGTGTTTAATTTTGTACAAAACACCAACAATGAGTATTTAATTTTTTATTAATTTTTTTATTTTAGAGCTTAACAAAACAGCCCAAAAAGAAGAAAAAGCTAGACGAATCAACATCTCAATTTAATTGTAGTTCAGACAATAAAAAGAATAATATAAAGATATTATCGTCATCTTCAACTTTGTTAGATTTTCAAATTGTAGAAAAAATTTTATATCTTCTTTATAAGTTAATTTTTCTATAAGTTTTACATTGTTCAGTTGCTATTCAAATATAATTGTAGGAAAGAAGTTGACTGGACGACACCCGATCAGGCAAACATTCTAAAACCAAAGCAAAAGTTTCATCAGTACATATTACAGGTTGTTAATTTGTTGGTAGACAAATTATCACATATTAAACAAGAAATTCGAAAAACAAATAAAGAGTTTAACTATATCACAAAAATAGCTATCATCTTATATGAACATTGCTTTTTACATTTAAGTGAACTTATCAGTTTTGATTCTACAACAGCTGTATTAGCAGTAGAATGTTTTAAAAATATAATGACTGTGGTGTACGATGAATATCGAAATCAATTTCCTCTTTTTTTATGTACCGTCGGTAAGTATTACATTCTATAATTAATGGCACGACAAACTAAATATATAGATGTTATTTTAGCTGGTAAAAATGAAGATGAAGAGCCGGTAAATGTGCTGTTGATATTTCTTGAAGCCCACGAAAAGTTGTTCGAATTAATTGCAGATGACGTTGATACAGATTTAGAGATTAAAAAATTAACATCGTTTTTGATCTCCGGCATTAACTTACTCTCCTCTTGTGCGTCTTCAGAAAATAATGCGTTCTCGAAGCGGGTAACATATTATGAGACTGTAAAAAAAATTATTTTTGACAATTTCTCTTTTTTCAGTTGCTAGATTGGTTTAAAAACTATATGAATAATAATACGTTAGATGACAAGTCCTCTGTTACCGATTTTATAAATACAGCATTCAATGTATTCAAAAAGTATAGGAATACAGTCAGTTTATTCGAAACAGTCCCACTACGATTAAACAACATTTTGGGTACCATCTCTGATGTACGTATTAATTTTTTTGTATTATTTTTAAATGACAAGATTAATAATTATGGATATATGTATTTTAATTTTAGTATTTAATTCAATTTTATTAATTAAATAATAAATCAGATCAGATTATTTACAATTGGCAATATTGAAAAATATAATGTAGGTACTAACATTTTTTTAATAAAAAAGTATTCTAATTTTTAAATAATATTTATTGTTCTAGGATAAACCTGATGTGACAGAACCAAAGATTATTGATGAAAATGCGGCGTTAAATGTATTTTCGATATATTGTTTGAAAGTCAAGACATTAATAGACGATGTAGATTGGATTATAGCAAGATTGAGAGGAGAATATGCGATGATTAGTTATCCTGGTGAAGACAACCCAGAGCGACGTAAAAATTACATGTGGGTTTCTTTTTACGTATTAATAATAATATATATTTTTAGGTAGGGAATATTTAAAAAGCAAAGAACGAGGAGTTTGTTGTCAGTTATGTTCAATAATAACCATTATCGGCACCACGTGTAACATAGCTATATCGCCTGGTAATTTATCCGAAATGCTCTTAAAAAACGTTTCTCACTTATACAATACTTTAAATTCGCTAACAAAATATTTTATGATGCGCTCTACTAAATTAAACTTAGTCTTTCAAGGAGCAAAGTAATTATTGAAACTTTATTTAATAAGTTATTTTACAATCGACTTTTAGATTTGAACAAGTGGTGAAGCTAGCAGGAAAACAACTATCCAATGTTATTTACGATTATATTATCTATATCGAAGAATTTAACAAGCAAATTCAAAATACCCAAAGTAAAAAGAAAACTTTAAATTCAGATCGATTAAAAAGCAAAATTTTACGTGAAACACGTCTAATTCCGAAAGTTGTCTATGAAATTGAACAATTTGGAAAATCCGTTATTCAGTTATCTAATAAAACTAAAGTGGATTTGGCTAAGTTTGTCGGACAAGGTACTGCAAGAGATTTTCGCATTAAAGGGTTGAAAGAAGTTTTAGAACAGAAACAAAAAGAAATTGACAGTTTGAGCGATACTAATATTAACAGCGATATCAGTAGAGAATCGGAAAACAATACAGAAATAGAGGATGAGGTTAGTGCTAACGATGATTCTGAAGAAGAACCTCCAACAAAGAAATCAAAAGTATAATTAATTTATAAAGATTAATGTTTTTATATTTGTAGTTTTTTTATATGTAAATGTTAATGATTATTATTATATATTGTAGAATAATTTAAGAAATATTAATTAACTTTTAACCACCATACAGCAGTATATAATCCATTTTGTATCTTTGATTACAAGTAGAATTTTATACTGTATGATATTAACCAAATTTTCTTCCTCACGTGTTGATTGTTAATGGCAATTAGTTGAAAAGAGACAACAAAGCCGTCCAAATACAAATCAATGAAATAACATGCATACCGTTTATTTTAATTTATTGAAATTGATGTTAACTGTTTATAAAAGTGAAATATTTACAAATGCAATAATTTTTACTTAAACTAATGTATACTTAAATTTATAAATTAATGAACGTCATTATGCAACAAAATCTAGTGGTCTGTTAAAACCACCTTTTCTATTCATATATTGTCTGTATTTTCTTTTTAATATAACATGTACGTTGCCTATTTCATTTCCTGATACTTTCTTATTTTTCGTAGTATCAAAGTTACAGAAACCCATCATTCTTAACATTTCCTGTTCGTCCGGAGTTTTTCCTTCTAAATCAGCGGCAGTAATTACAGGTTTGTCTAAAATTCCGGACTTTTGCTTTTTATCTTTTTCCAAAGATCGAGATCTCGATCTTGAGAATCTTCTTCGGCTGTCTTTGTCGTGTGCATGTTTTTTCCTATCTCTGTCCTTAGATCTGTCCCTAGATTTGTCCCTGGATCTTTTTCTCCTACGACGATCTCTGTCTCGCCCACGTTCTCTGTCCCGTTCACGTTCCCTATCTCTTCTTCTGGAAGAGGGCGATTTAGATTTAGATCGGCTTCTGCCCATTTATTCGAATGTACTGAAAACGTAATGAGAAATAATAAAAAATAATTAATTTAATATATAAAAAAAAAGATATTACCTTTAAAAAATATATATATTGAATTATAAAAATTGATGTTTTTGACAATTTCTTTTGACAACAGCTAAAAACGTCGATTTTATTGTTCTTTTCCTACTCACGCAAGCGCTAGTGTTGCGAGGGAAGGTAAAGGATGCGAATATAGAACTTCATACCTTGTGTATAAAGTAGAATATTGCATACCACGGGGTTCTCAGTAAACCAGAAGTTTTCAAACTATCTTTAAATTGTATTTTAATGTTAGGAATTAAAAAATAAAATATATAATTATCGTTAATTGAAAGCAATACAATTTATTATGCAATATATTTAAGCTATAGTTTTTTGAGCACTTTTAAATTCGTGTAACGTATGTACCTATGTCATCTTTGATTAGCTTTTGTTAAATGAAATAAAACATGTGAAAATAGTAATTATGTATTTACTCATGTTATTTTTTCAGTATAATGGAACAAAATAGTAATTTATTATAATATGTATTAGTGATCGATGTTTTTGTATGATTAATTGAATATTTTTTTTACAATTTTTTATTCTATATTATATACATATATGGTCTTAAATTACATTGTATCCACATTTTGATGGGTATGTATCTTATAATACATTGTTAACGTTCATATTCTAATTACTTTTAAAGTACGTATATGGTTCAGTATTACGTAAAAAAATTGTTTTAATAACACAATTACAGTTCTGAATAAGTTATTCCCATAATAGAATAATTTACATTGAAGACTGTTTCAGTAATAATAAGTAAATTATTTTATTCATTTATTAATACAATAAATTATTAATGACTGAAAAATCGATTTTAAGATGGACACTAGACAAACAGTTTGCCTATTTATTAGTAATTAACACTTATATTCTTATTTTCAAAATTAAAATGTGAAAATTTTTTTCATTTTACATTTGGAGAACTGCCGAAATACGAAATTAACTGCACGCAAGCGCTTTACGCATTTAATAGGAACGAGAAGTGAGTGTAGAGGGACTGCTGTGGGTACGCGAATCGTATTCGAATTACCGACAATTTTATGTTTTAATTAACAAAGAACATTGTGTTTTCATTTTGCATTAGTTATTAACTTTATCGTTATTGGTTTGATCGGATTCGACTTTCAAACATCTTTTTTTTCAAAATAATCGATGGGGCGTATGCTTCGTGTGCTGAATAGTCGTTAGTGAGAATCATTTTTGTCCGGTACCGTGCAGTGTTCGTCGGCAGAGAAAGTGATATCATAAAAAACCGCCAAAGTTTTGGATTAAAAGCAAAATCGCCGAAATAGGTAAGCAAGTTAACGCTTCTTTGTTCTGGTTTTCGATTTCTGGTAATTTTTTAGCGTCAGTAAACCCGTAGTTACTAAATCAGGGGTGTGTCATAAGTCATACCTACTATCTGTTTTTTTTAATGGGAATATTTGGTTAGGAATTCGCCGGTTAGTGCGGTTATTAAAATAGGGCCGACGAACTAATATAGGTTGAAAACGTGCGTCCAGATACCGTACATATATATATTTGTATATCGAATTCCCACAAATAGAATTTGAAACATCTTCGTGTATTTGGTTATTTAGAATTTGGCATAGTTTTTTATTACATATAGGTATTAATAAGGTAGTCAATGTCTATGATTGAACTTATTAATGGTGTGGACGGCACAGGTCCGTACTATATAAATAATCGAAAATGACAAAAGTTGGAAATTGAACGTTGGTATCAGTGTGTCGGGGAGCTGTGACCTCACGTAACTTATCGATTTATTATGTAAGCTTTATCTAGAGACGAACGTTGGCGTTCGTATTGATTTTTCGAATTTTTATGATACAATAAAATTGTTGTCTGCACTACATTTGTATTTGTGCAAAACGGTCTAAAATGGTAATTTCGTTTGTTTTGAAAAACGTTAGTATGCATCTTATTTAGTGTGCATCGTTCAAAAATTTTACTACTCCCCTCACAGTGGCTAATAATTTCGAAGAAATTTTTTTCGAATTTTTAATAATTGACCTTTTGTCATTGACTTTACTTCAAAGTCAATCGGTGAAAGTAACTAACAATTTTGATGTGTTCAAAAAATTTTGAACATTCCCCGATATCGATAAACAAAACATGCATTCATATTATTTCCAGTTAGTTATTCACTATCAGACGATGAGCTATCAAAGGATTTGTGTAATTATAATTAAATATTGAACAGTTTCTACCATAAGTAGTTACCTATTTATTTTGTTGTGGACGCGTCACCTTTTGTTTTGACCTACGAAATTGTTTTGTTTAATTTTATTGTTAGTGTTTAGGCAATTTATCTGTTGACTTCCAAAATTTTGTTTGTACGAGCACGATGCATAATCAAGATATTACCGAAAGGCAATATTATAGGCATCGAAATGGAAAAATCTGATTAAAACGAGTTCGTTGTAGATGAATTTTACTATGTCCAAGGTGAAACGACTGAAAATATTAAATGTACAAAAACATTTTTAGATAAATATTGTTCTGAACGCAGTCGTTGGAAAGTATTATTGTAATCTTGACGAAAAAGTATTTTTATTGATTAATTAGTGTCATTTTAAGGCGTTTTAGGCATTCGTTTCCTTTTGCCATTTAATTGAAACTATGCTTTTAATGGTAACAATCATAAGTATAATATAGTAGGGGGTTAGTTATTATGGTCACTTGTCACGCGATTACATAATAAAACAAATTCATGGGAAATACAATTTATAGGGCGGAAAAATAATAACGCCGGTACTTATATCTATTTTTAGATCTTATTTACCTATATAGTGTTGGCAGCTGATGAAAGGGTGTTCCATACACTGCTTACAATTAGTTTTTTTTTTCTAAATTGCCTAAATCATGAGCCTGATTGTAATGACCGATTAATTATTAAATACAATAATTTCTTAACATTCGCGGGGGTTAGGTTCTACGAAATTTTAACATTATAGTGGATAAAGCAATTAGAACGAAAAAAATATGTTTATTAAGTATTAATATGCACAATAGGGTACAGATGAAGTTTATTTGCTAGTCGATGGCTGAAGATATTTGGTGATTTGTGATTGCTTAGCAAATTTCATTATAAGAAAGGGTCGCGGCCTCGATCCCTCTTTTGAATTCCACCGACTTCTCGCCAGCGAAGGGTTGGTTTCTATTGCTTTCTCAACAAGTTGTTGTTGAAGTTTTACAATTTCAACGTTCGCGTTGTTATGATTTGTATTAATATTCTAATGAATAAACCAATTCAATGCACTAATAATATTTAATAAAAACTTCGCGAATAGTTAAAATTCGCGAATGTCAAGGGATTACTGTATTTAAATAGAACGTTGTATTTTATTCTGTTTCTCAAATACAGCATATATTTATTTTTATAGCAATTATTTCGCTACGTGCACTTAAGTTTGTTGCACATGCGAACACAACTAAAAGTACGAAATGTTATTTTAAAATTTATTATTTTACCTACTTTTAGAATAGGCAGTTTTTAGTTAAAATACGCAAAAATGTTTGAAAGTGATCATAATTTCTATATAAATGATTACTTTACCTCTTTATTTATTTATTTATTTTAATTGTTCACCTGCTTTTATATAAAGTATTTAAATGAAGGGCTCATTAAGGTCATCACGATAAGCCTAAATAATAAAAGTTTAGAATAATTGACATTAAAGTTTCGAAGTTACGTATAAAATGTTTTTTTGTTTGTTTTGAAAATCTATCTAGACTAAAAGTGTGTTAGTAGTTTACGTAAATTTAAGTAAAACTAGTTCTGTGTAGCTTGTCATGTTCTTATGTAATAAGCCCTTCAAATGTAATAATTACATAAGAGTGTATTTCCTATTTATCGTAACGAGGGCATTGTATTTTACAACCCCCATCGATATAATGGTGTCTATGGCCAGAAACCCCCCACTAAAGAAATAATAAATTCGGCTTTAGAATTTGAAATACCACCTACTGACCAATAATCCTATTTACAAAGGTTTAATGGCGGAGTAAAGGGAAAAGTTGAGTTCAATTGGTTGTGCACGTACACCTTACTTACTATAATAAATTGCAACCAGTTTCATTGACGTGCGGTAATAATAGCTTAGCAATAGGAAGGGGAATTTATTTTTGTCCGCACTTGCTTATTTTAAAATTTATTAAAGCTAATTTCTTATTAGTTATTATTTTACATTGTTTATTATTTTTGTAGATGCACTCGTTAATAATAAATTATTTGAATGTTGCTGATTTTGACTCCCAAAATTTGTTCCATATTACGGAAGAAAATATTTTTTATTTTTTAGTATTGAGATGTTTAAAAATCTAAATTTATTTTGTTCATTTATCAACGATTAATGCCGATTTCATAAATTAACATTTTTAAATTTCCAGGTTTTGTTTTCTTCTTATTATTATTTTTGAATTTCTAAGAGTATGTCTGTTATAAAATTATTATTTGTTTTAATTTTACGTGGATATTAAGTGCAGTTACCTTATTAAACATTTAACACGTACAAAGCGTGCGCCTTTTAAATTTAATTGTAAAATTACTTTTTATGTTCATTTTCGTCATTAGTTTTATTTATAAAATATTATTGTAAGTTGCCGTAAATCATAACCGTTGCTGGGTCATAGGTCTTTAAATTATGGAATCTCTTATAATTCATGTAAACTTTCCGAGATGGACTCTGTCTGCTGCTGTAATTCCTAGTTATTTATTCTTATAAGTGCTTCAATTAAAAAAATAATAATAGAAAGCACAGTTTTCTGGGATTCATTCAACGAGAATATCTACTGTTCTGTTAATTTAAATTGTTTATTTGACATTGAACTACTATAGTTTCATTAAACCTAATTTAAATAATAACACACCTTAGGAATGTTGATCTCGATCTGTTTTATTATGTCTACTGTAATTTGGGCGTGCTTATAATTACAATGTATTATACTCATCTTCATAATTTTGATGTACTACTCAATGGGCGTTGGCGTGGAACAACTATAATTCGTCAGTAGGTCGGCCAATTTAGTGTAAGTGTCATAGTATTTAAATTGAATTCCACGGCGATTATTGTGGCAGTTTTAGTTTTACTATTGTTCGAATCCATGCTTATATGGAGTGCCTTAATTGTTTATTTATGATGAATTTTGGAGCGTTAGAAACTTTGGACTTAAAACTTTACAGAGTTTAAGGGTAGCAAATTAAGAAATAAATTGGTGTGTTAATTTAAAAAATATGTACATACCTACTAAAGTTAGATATAAGTAATCGTTATTTTTTATTTATAATAATATGTGTAAAATATGAGTAAAAATCGTTTACTGACGCTGTTTTTCATATCTTACACTATTAGCTACCTATATTGTTTTCTTTTAATAATTTTATTAATATTAAAAAGTTTACGTGATATTATTGCTGCTTATAATCAAAATAGCAGGTTTTAACTCGTTGTAGGTCGAATTAAAGACCTTTCGAGGCTCCATTAAACTGCCACATACATACACTGCAGGCCAAAAGTTTCCGTACACCACGCGTAATTCTGATAATAATAAACTAAATAAATTATGTTAATATGCAATATAATTGCTTCGTTAATAATATTCTTTAATAAACCTGTTCGGTTGTTATCAAAGAAAGTATAACAGATTGAAAATAATTTGTTCAATATTTATATGAATAAATAATAAGCACTTAGCTAAAAGTATAAGTACGCATTTATTATCTTTACTGTTACTGCTTATTAAAAAATCATCTATGAGACCGTACAAAGGCACAAATTTTTCATTTAATGTAAGTCAAACTCGGTTATGACGAGATTGACGAGACCGCCACTTTTTGTTCGTTATAATTGATACTCGTTGTAACCGGGAATGAAAAATTGCAACTGAAAAAAATTGCGTATTTAATTTAAAATGGAAAATAAGTGCATTTTGTTTATTATGTTTCAAAAAAGGCGTTGTTGCAGGCTGTTTTAGCAGTGTACTTGTTTATGCGTATGTAGTTGGATTTGTTTATGTTTAGTCCCGTTTACACGGGTCGATTGGGTCGATCGATTTGAGTCGTTTAAATTTAAATAGGACAGTTTTTATGTAAGTATATGTATATTGAACTCTCGTAAAACAGTAAATTACATAATTAGTTATAATGTCGTAAGATATATCTATTAGCTTCTCAATTATAAGCGGCTATTTTTAAAATAATGTATTTAATTTTATCTTTTAAACTTTTACTGCCATCTACTATAACAAAATATAGGTAAATTATTTAGAAATTGGAACCAGTTTTTAAATAAATTGGCCTGTCTAACTTAAATCATTTGACGGGCCCTAATATATAAGTGCCTACCTCCCAGCTAACAATTTTTAAATTTCGCGGCGGATATCTACTGGTATACTTCATCCAAACCTATATGCAATTCACGTCATCAATAAAAGGTTACTAGATGATGACGTTTCACACAGTGCTGTCACCTCGTACCTCATATTTTGACAGTTCTAATAAATTGTAGTCTTTCTTTATACAATCTAATATGTGCGCAAGTAAATCATCTATAGAATATGTTACTTTTCAAACTTTAAACCGAATTACAAATAAACAATCTAGTAACTTTTTGTTGATGACGTGAATTGCGTATAGGTTTGGATAAGCCATATCACAAACATTTGCAGTCAGTAGCGGTGATAAATTAGGCGAAAGGAATTTTGAATTGTTCGAATAACGAAATATTATACCGGCCGTTACATATATAAATAATTACGTCCAGTTTCACGTATTTTACCACTTATGTTATTTTTGAACATGTTTACATTAAAATGTTATTAGTTTAATTTAATTATTTACCGCAGTACGTCACTGCCTTTGTTATTTAACCTGACATTGACGTTTATATACGAGTAGTACCAACAGAAATCCGCCGCGAAATTTAAAAATTTTTAGCTGGATGTATACTATTTTTATTTTGCATTTTACATCATTGCAGTTCGTTTTTAATTTCTTTTTTTTTAAATTGTATTTATGTACTTAATTACATATTATAATGTTTAGGTTGTGTTTATAATGTGCATAATGTTCGCAAATATACGTACATACCTAATATTTAGACATCACGGCAGTATTATTGTATCATCTCATTTGTCTTATTGAAACATGTTTATAGGTTTTTGAAAATATATACATAGTTCATATTAATGTTGATCACAGAATATTATTTCGTTTTTTATTCAATTAGTACGCAAAAATCCAGAAGCAAATTATTAGATATCAAATAAATTTTCAATTAGAAAATAATCTTATTTGTTTAACAAACAATGCAATTTATTGATATAATATAGGTACAGTCGCATGCATTGAAAATGTCCCTCGTCGAATATTGAAAACCTAAATCAGTTTCTTTATTACTAATTGTAAGTAGTAGATACGGTTATGAACGGTGACATGCAAAATAGATTTACGTACTCGACAAACAATTTGTTTTAAGTTTACAATTTATTAGTCCGTATGTTCTCATGGACATTTTTATTACACGTGTTTGTACTTTCCATATGTAAACAAAATCTTAAATGCCGGATTAGTAATATCATAACTTGTAGGTAAATTTTGAATGGATTGATTTAGAATTTATAATACATTCATATATATGTAAGTATATTAAATAATATAAACAGATAAATGGTTGCATATTTGTGATTTTACCATTATGTGTATTTGCTAAGTAAATACATAAAGCCTATATCGCACGATTACTTTGTTTGATCAAATTTCCATTGTAAACACTTACGATGACGTCATCAAGCTCGCCTGGCAAACAAATAGGATGTGCTATAATTTTTATCGGGTTCCACTGATGGGATTTTTTCATTTGTCGTTGAAAATTAAATTAAAAAAACTGAGTTGATGTAAAAAAATGAATTGCGCGCAGTAACGAGCGCATTTATCTAAGTTTAATTGTATTATTCGTGTTTCGAGAAGCTTGAAAACAGTGTAGATATCTGTCGCGCGAAATTCAAATAATAAACTGAAAACGTTCGTTTTTAAGACATATGGAATGCGAAAATCTCTTCTTTAGTAAGCTTTTATTAGTATATTCACTCTTGGGCATAGGTTTCTCCAATCGTCACATTAGAACAGCCTTTTCGTTTAGTTTCTCAATAATTTTGATCGTATAGTAATTTAAACCATAAATTTTTCTTAGGGCCAATTTCAAGATAAAGTTTAAACTGTTCATTTCTATAGTAACAACAATAGTCACTAGGAAAAATTTGTGGTTTAAATTGCAGATTTCAGTTAAACCTGCGTTGTGTAACATTGTTGTTACGAATAGTTTAACTTTAATCTGATGCAAGTTTAAATTAGATTCGATAAATTTGTTTTTAATCTTCTATTCTGACTAAGGACCGATTGCACCAATGGATCTTAAAATTTAAGCGTAACTTAGGTAAATATCTATGGAAACACATTGGTATCCAAGGAAAATTAGATATTTAAGTTCGATTTAAAGTTTAAGGTAGATTGGTGCAATCGGTCCTAAACGGGTTAGAAGTTGGTTAGGCGAGCGATATGAAATAAAACTGGCGGTGGGACGTTTCTTCTGTTAATAGGGTGTAGGAAAAATTAATAATTCGCGCGGACAGGGTTCGCGAAAAACGTTGCGAGTAGCTACAAAAGGAAAAAGTATTTTGAAAGTTATTTAAATAAAACACATACAATTATCTCAGTTTAAAATGGAATTTTATCAGCAATAGCGTTTGATAACGGTGTATGCCAATTTAAATTATACGGAGCTATATCAAGACGTCTAACCGGAAACTTGTAACTAATTGGTAAATGTGATATTTCGAAGTAAACCAACTTCCGCGATGTTTCATACCGTTGACGATTTACTTGTAAATAATTATCTTATGATTAGTAAGCAGCGTTAAGTTGGTATTTAACGAATGCAGTACTTAATCGGTTTTATTTTCTGTCCGGTACTATTTTTAGGGTTGCACAACATGCCTTTTCGAATTCTTACGTTCTATTTAAAGTATCCATTTACTTGATGCCTTTACGTAAAACGATTCATCTGTTTTAACAAATTAAATTTTTATCCAATTTAACTAATGAAATAAGAATTTTCGAGGATTTCATTTTTTTTTTCAAACGATGTGAAAATATCATGTAGATAATTGAAAATCCTACACGGAAATTATATTGTATTGCTAAAGTATTCTTAATTCAGATTTGAACGTACAATAGCGGATGCGTTGATAAAGTTAAATCACAATTTTACTAGTATGTTATCTCACGTTATTTCAGTATCCCAGTATACAAGTTTGCCCACGCCACACTTCATTTCAGTACAGAAAATATTTATGCTGATCTAGTAAACATTCTGATAAACATCTAGCTATTAAATTCCAAGACATTATATTAAATAGGTATAATTATTCAGTAACTTGTTTAAGATTTATATTCTACAGTATCTAGTTTGTCAATTGTTCAATTATCACAACAAATCAGTCGAATAATTCTATAATTAGTGGAAAATGCTGTAATTACTGTTATAACAGTACCCTCGTAACCCTTCGTATTAGTGCGTTATACCTTGTCATGTTAACACCTTGTGTTTGTTTATAAAATGGAATTAATGCAATAAGAACCCAGAGTAACTTATACATATCAATATGATTAATTATAATAAGGGTCGATCTTTCCATCTGACAGATGGAAATTATAGACAGATACTGACAGATTCCATTATATCTGACAGATATTTCCTGTAAAAACTTTTGTTCGAACAATCGTTTTCATGGTAAATATCTGTCAGATAAATTTATCAAAAGATGGAAAGATTTGCTCTAAACCTATATTCGTTAAAAACGTTTTGGAGAAGTAATTGTTGCAGTTACTTCTAACAATAAGTCTAATAAGTAAGATACGAATGTTTCACTCGAGTAACTACAATAAAACCCCGTGTATGCGAATCTCGAATTCGGATTATTATGGGTTTTATTCGAATAAACGCAGCATTACTATGCCTTCATCGATGAAAATAAAATAAAATTCAAAAATGACAAGTCAAAGCTTACCTGTAACGAATATAATGGGTAACCAGAGAGAAAAGTGTTCCAAACGTCGACAGTTCACAATTCACATGATAATCAGGAAAATTGTTTTAAAATGTAACTGGGAGAATTTGTGCAAATTACACTAATTACACTACACTAAGCAAAGTATTATTTACAAATTGTGGTTTACCAATAAAGCTGGGAAATAATAATCAAAATAAAACGCTTTCAATTTTGGTAATATTTTAGTTTCCCATACGTTGATATCCCTTTCAAGTTTCTCGTATACCATTCCTTTGGGAGTCCAAATGACGAAATAACAATATTGGCGGTCACTAACGAAGAGCTGCCCCTGTATTTGTAAGTAATACTTATCACTTCTTTTTAATTTTACCACATTATTGTTATCAATTGTAGCAAATTTTATGCGTTTGGTAACAATAGCTTCATGTGGCGTACTATTTTGGCCATTATAAGGGCATTTTATTTCTATAATGCCATCAGACCCTATTACGCCATCAGGGCTTGCTGCCAAAAATGGATATTGTTTACTTACAAATAATCCGCACTCTTTAATTTCGTCAAAATACTATGTTCTTGTTCTTGACATATGATGTCTTTGTCCTAGATCCTTTGATGCATAAGACAGTCAGAATACCTCATTTTTGCAAAAAGTGGCGTTTACGATAATCTGCGTCGATATGTATTTACAATACATACAACCTCTTTTGCCATACATAAAATTTTGACGAACGCATTCTTTACTAATTAATTATATGAGGTAATGTGCAAGCCGATATCTTGAAATAAACATTTCTCGAGTTTAGTTTACGCAGCGAGGAGATAGCGTGAGCAAGACGGCGATACAAGGATAGAGCATACGCGCGATCACGAAGACCGCGATTCGCCGATTATTAAACGAAAATGTTTTGAGCCCTTATTTTATTTATAAGTATCTATTAAGAAATATTTTTTAGGTAATTAAAAGATGGGAGAAGGGGTACACGTTTTTATTTTTTTAATACATAGCTTCTAATTCAAGAAAGTGACATCGAAAAGTTAGTCTAATTATTTCCAACTTCAAATAGTTATTATATAAAAAGTATATATATTCTTAAGAAAATAAGAACGTCATCCCATACTTGATGATACATATTTTCAGATTCTTTAATAAAAAATTGAAAATTTCTATCAATATAGGTGTAATACCTGACCGAATTTACATTGAAATCCCTATACTAGTGCTTGGCGTAATCATCCTCTTAATTCAGATTTGAACGTACAATAGCGGATGCGTTGATTAAAGTGGAGTCCACCATTTTATTCTGCGACCACGGTCGTTCAGCCGATGCGGTGCCGTTGGCAGCTTGATTATCAAACCAGTATTATATAGGATGATGATCTCATCTTCCAATGAAAGTTGTTTATGTAAAAGTATTCGGACAAAAGGTGTCTTTTATTTATCTCTGCTTTATTTACGTAAATTGTTTGTGTTGTCATTCACTAGTTCAATAGTAGCTTCCAATTAAGAGAATTTATTCAATTCGAAGTGAATCATTTAAAGAAAAGATTACCTACACGATATTAATGCCTTAAGATATACAGAATGAACCAATTACGTATCATGATTTACCGCTACATTGTTTTAAATAAAACGTAGAATTACAATTAGATTTTTATTGTACCTAACGTTTCATAATAGTGAAAGGAAATAAAATTTACACACATTAAAGGTTATAAAACTAGTTAAGAGAAAGTTCTCAGGACGTATCATGAATAGGAAGAAAATTCTATTTTATAATACATACATAAGTGTAAGTAATTTTGAAATATTTGTATGTATACATCTGTATAGGTTGACTCATTTCAAGTTATAAACTAGTGGGTTTTTATTTTAAAATAATTAAAATTTTATTGTATTATTAAAAATAGCAATGTTGAACGTTTTTAATTAAACGACGTTGAAATTATTTTGTTACAACGTTCGTTGCTTTTCTAAAGAGTTTTTTTTTTATTAAAAATTATAAATTATTTGACCGTCTGTTTATGGCCCAGTCAAATAAGGAAGAGTTTTTTCAATTTGGCAGATATTTTCATTAATTGTCAGGTTTATTGTCTAACGTACAAATGCTGATCTCGAATCCGTTGAGCTCCAGCTGCTATTTTTGAAAAATGGTGTCAAAAAAGAGTTTTTCTGCAGAATCTTCCGATGTGTCGATGAATGCTTGTTTTTTTTTAAGTTTTTGCCATAACTGACTATTTATCGATTAAATGCAATAAAGATCAAAGTAAAAGTTGTTCATTATCTTAAGAAAAGCGAAAAAAGAGACGACGGAAAACTACGAATACTGTGGAAGGGACTTAATTCTGTAACCGTGTTTAATTTTCAAAATGCGCGTTTCTATTAGTACCAAAATAATAGACTCGCACTTATGTTAGTAATAAGTGTCTAATTATCTAAATAATAAAGTCTGATAATTAGATCCCTATATAATAAATAGAATTAGAAAATAAATGTAATTGTTTTTTTTTTAAGATTGATTAACTGCCGAATAGGACCTTTTCTTATAAAATGCCGCTTTATCGGTGAAAGTTAGTGACAATTTTGGCAGTCTTCCCAATTTTTGGATTTTCTGATAAGAGTGTACTTATTTGTTCAATCCGGTCCAGTCTCGTATATTTTTAAGACACAAGCACCTCTTTCTTTCCTCCAGATCTTCTTTTTTCTTCTATTTTTCCTTCCATTATTATAGGTACTTGCAGGAGGCTTGTATTTGTTGTTAATAATAATAGTTTCTTTTCCCCACTTATCTTCTCAGTATTTCTTCATCGGTAACGTTCTTGGTTTATGATATTCGAATCATTTTACGGAATATCTATCCATAGCTTAAATGCTTGCAACTGATTTTTCGTGTTTGCCTTTAGCATCCATGTTTCGATTCGAATCAGTGGCGTTCATTGACAATAATCGATTTTAGATTATTTTTAATCAGAAAAGTAACCTATGATTTAGTATCTAATAAAATTAAAACTGAACTTACGATATAGTGTCTACCTAAGAAATGCATTTAAATCGGCACATGTTGATAATTTTCTGGTTATAATCAAGAATTTGAGGCGTTCAATTTAAAATGTTAATTACCGAAGATAAGTTTATATTACGTATACGCTAAAATGCCGAAATATGTACTAATTGTACATGTTTTATAGTAACTCGATCGTACATTCAAGGCAATGCTATTTAAAATATTTGTTACGGTTTCCTCCTCCTTCTCCTATTCGTACGAATTTTGTGCGGACTTAATTTATCAAGGACAATATCATGAACGTATTTAAGGATTTTATTTATTTTTTTCAAAATTCATCAGTTTTAATTATTTAAAAACAATTTATTATTCATTAATATTATAGTTTTGAATATATATTAGGTATTTAATTTTAAGGGCGCACGTCTGGTGGATATTGCGGATTAAATATTTAGGTACTCCTCCATCTGGACAGCCATAATTGTTTATTAATAATTTAACAATTTTCGATGATTTTTATTATTAATTTATCTATATTATCATACATAATCTTTAAATGATATATATTACAATAAGACACCTAATTTCAAAAAATTTCAATTTTCAATATTATGATGGTTACGGTAACAAAATAAAAAATATAACTGTTTCGTTTGTAAGTACGAGTAGATATTGCAAAACGTTAGGTATTTATTATTTCAATGACATATTCCAAGATCGTTTTCATTCACTAAACTAAAATTCCATTCCCATGTGTAGGTACGTAATTGGAAATGTCGAGAAGAAAATTAAATCAGCCAAAACGCCGAAACATTTCACTGTAAATTACATACATATATGCACGGATTAAGCCCCCTTTTTGGATGTTGCTTACAAAATTTCAATGCTTGTTACTAAATATTCGTGTGCAACGTAACCCGATCGAAGTTTTAAAGTGCAGTTTGGTGGATCTAAAAATGCGTTTCCTCTTTAAAACGATCGGGTAACACATGACGTCATTTAATTTTAGAGATCTGAAACATCAGTGTATCAATGTGAAAAAAGAGAGGGAGTTGTAGGTTGCGTTAATTTTGGATTGAAAATGAATTTAACCTTGTAGTTTTGGCGTCACGCCAACGAGTAGTTTCATACAGATTCCTCCCGTAATTATTATTTACATACATAATTGCTTACCTTTTTAAATTAATTTACTCGCCATTTACATACGGATCCGGAAAGTTGGAAAGTGTAGATTATGATAAAACTAGGTAACCCATTTTTTAAATGTGTTTTACCAAATCAAGTAATTTATTTCAAGGAGATTGTATTACCTAAAGTGCGAACACTCGTAGTTATGTAATAAGAATACTTATAAATAGAAGTAATAATGTGTATTTGCACCATTGATTAACTTTTTTTACTTTGTTAAATCTGTCGAATACGAACGTATATTAGATATTAACATATAATAAATATTGGTAAATGAGTTCAGTTTCCAAAAAGAGAATAGTAGGTAGTTGGATCATGGTTAATTTTAAATGATGTTCTAAAATGCATTATCTGCAGTTGTAGGCGTTTTGAACTTTAGAAACATTCATTTGTGCAAAAATTATGCCATTGTGTTTAGAAAGGTAACTTTATGACAGGAAAACCAGTGATGCTTTAGTATCTAGTTTATTTATTCTATTAGTAGGTGTAGTTTTGATAGTTATGACGAGCATAAATCTTGATTTTCTTAAGCCGTGTATCCATTTGTCGCAGTTTGGCGTATCGCATTGCCGATACGGTGCAACACTTTCTGATTTTTCTCGTATCAACGTTCAGTTTCAAAATGCACGATACGTGAATGTAGGCACGGGTCGAACATTAGTTTCATTTTAACTGCAGCAAACACGAATGTGTCGCGTATCGTATCACTTATTTGACGTGTTGGAAGAAAAAACCACAAACGACCGATTGGGCTCGTCGCGTTTCTTTGAATTATACAGGGTGCGTGAAAAGTTCTGGCACTCAGATAAATGTCCGTAAAACCAAGTGGAAGGACAGGATTGACATGAAACGTAACAAACACTTTAATAACAATCATTACAACACAATGAAACAGTTAGATCTCGAAATTTCTCCCCTTAGCACGAACGCACGCCCTCAGACGCTTGGGGAAGGCGTCAACGGCGGCACGCAGGTAGTTGTCGTCTAATTCCTCCCACGCCTTCTCCAGAGCTCGACGTAAAGAATTCAAATTCTTGTGGGGAATAGCACAAGCCTTTGCCTTGAGAACGGACCACACCGAATAGTCCAATGGGTTCAGGTTCGGGCTGTTTGAAGGCCATTCCACGGACGAGATGAGGCCGGGAAAATGAGTCGAGCACCAATCCTGGACGACTTTGGCCTTATGAGCAGGTGCTGAATCTTGTTGATACGTCCAGGTGTTGTTTTTAAAGTGGGATTTGACCCATGGATCGACGTGCTTCTCCAAGATATCCTTCTGATAGTTCTTCGCGTTAATTTTCACCCCTTGATCAACGAAAACCAGAGGCATCTTGCCATCTGCCGTTATGGCTCCAAACACTCACCTCACTGACTGAGGATGGTGGGCTCTTGATACGATTCTGCCCTTGTTATTTGCTGCTTGAGGAGATTCGGAAATAATTCGATCATTGTGACGGTTCATGAACTGCTCCACGGTGAACAGCGACTCATCAGTAAAGAGGGTAGCGCGATGGCGTGCCGCTGACCCGAAGCGCTTGAGCAGCGCGCGGCATCTTTCCAATCGTTTGCTCTTCGTGGCGTCGGTCAGAATGTGAGCCTTTTGTAGCTTATAGGGATACTTCTTCAGCCTTTTCCTCACGATTTGACGAACAGAAAAATCGGAAATACCTTCTTCTCGAGCAAGTTTCCGCATCGATCTCCTTGGGTTCCGACGAATTTTCTCTCTGATGCGTTTCACAACCGCGTCTGAAGTAGCCGTCCTTTTTCTTCCCGATCTTGGTCTATCTTTCGTAGCTCCCATCAGAGACAACCGTTGGACGTTGTTGTAGACCGTTCTCTTAGGAATTCCCAGACACTTGGCAATTTCCGAGGCGCGCATGCCTTCACTGTGCAGCTTTAACATGGACGCCCTCAAATCCCTGCTCCGCACCATGCTAAAACCAAAAAGGTTTGCAATACAACAAAGTAAAATAGTTTAATAACAATAAAACAAGTGAAAAAAAATGATTTAAACAAGTAGTCGATCGCGCCAAGGCGCAATATGTACGCAGATTGCACGCACCCTGTATTTTGATACTGAACGAAGCAACGTTTGCCGTATCCACTGATACACAAGGGGGTACGATACGCAGAAATGCAACAAATGGACAACAACGTCATCTTAGAATTTTGACATAACTACTTGATTCGAACGTGTATTTTTTTTGAGTTAATCAAGCAAAATCAGAAAAAAAGTCGAAGATAAGTGCAAGGTGTTGAAAAAATTGAATTTTCTTTAATACCTTTTTAAAAATATGTTAATCAAAAATATATAATTGGTACATACCACAAAACGAATAATCTACAATAAACGTTTGAAATGACTTAAACGTGCGTTTGATGATATCGAGACTTGACAAATAAGTTAATCACTTAGTGCCTATATTAACAACTAAAATATTGAAAAAATCGAAATTTTAAATTTTTTTCATCGAGGTCCATTGAGACATTTGAGGTCTTCTGTCGATAAAAATGTTTCTTTTTATTTTGACGAGCGGAGCACGGTCTATATACAGGATGCGTCTTAATTATGAATCACCCTGTTAATCAATATTATGCGTTGACTTTATATTTTTCCTATATACATATTACGTTCTACGTGAGATATCTTCATAGAAAACAGCTTTGGGCAAATGATTATTCATTTCAGTAATAAGCAAATATGAAATTCTATTAATAACAATATTATTAAGTTTATCCGGTTTGTTCAGGGAGGTTTAGTATTATCTAATTAATTCTATTTCATTATCGTAAAAAACGATATGTTACATTTATTGTAATCAAAACGTTCCCCGCTTAAATTATGATTTGTTAACCTTTACTTGTGCCATTGGCTCCAACGTGTGCTATTGTTTCATAACCTTTCTAATTATTAATGGATTTAGTCCAAAATGGGCATTACTTTTATTTTAGACAGTTGTGGTTTTAAGGAAAGCTCTACATTTTCTGCAATTTGTATTTTTCATTATCTTTGTTTGTTTAAACACTGTTATGTATTCACTTATGGTCAAGTTGTGGGTAATAAGATATTATTTAGTGTTTATAGAAAAAAATGTAGTATCGAATATCCGTTACCCTTTGATTTGCACATTCGTTACTGTTAATCGGAATACCATTATCATTGCGTCACTTGGAAAGTTCATGTGGCAGGATTTGAACTCTATCTGTTTTATCAAAGTTATGTAAATATGTACCTACTGAATTTATTACTAACGTTAATTTTAAATTCAATAAATGTGGATTAAGGACGTAGCATGAAATAAAAAGGAACGCACTATAAATTTATTTAAGTAGTGGGATAGGTAGATAGGTAGGTACTTATTATTAAGATGCAACAAGAAGTTTCTGTGCTTGAAGATGTTGTTGTTCAATGAGCTTTTAAGTTTTCCGATAAGAAGGAGTTTCATTTATGATAATCGTGAATTTTATTTGGAAGATTTTAAAAATAACTTTCATATTGTGCCAAAAACCTTCTTGGATTATAACCTCGACTCTTTCAGAGCGACCTTCATACTTGATAGAAAACATTTCTACCAAGTATTTTACGATTATTCATAAGTTTTTTTTTAGAGATAAATGAGTAATGGATTCGTATACGAAAAAACAAATATATATTGTTGATAAAGAAAGATATTTTTTCTGCAATTTTATAATTTAAAAATAATTTTCGTTGTTTAAACATCGTCGTGTTTCAGTTTACTATCGCATGTTTTAGCAAAATTTTATTATTAAATTATAACGGTATCTATATGTATATTTTTGGAATTACATATTAATTTGAAATGGGATAAAAATAAATTATAGTATTAACAACGCTTTTATATTTACAAGCCTATAAACCTAAATGAATACATTTATTTTTAGTTAAACGTGTAAATCACTGCCGAATGTTCAATTATTTATAGATAATATCTACTATGATCTATTTTTTAGATACTTTGTAATTAACTTTAATCAGTCCTTTTTCGGTTTAAGTTTCTTACTTATTGAAGTTATATGTAGGTACCTACATATACACGTGTGTGTAGTAGTTCCATAAAATATTTTAGTATCAGTTGTAACAAATAACCGTTATTTGAACTGAACCAGGCGGAATGTATGTTTAGTTTCGTAGATATTTTCAAGATACATTTTGTAAGAGTCCAATAATCTGATAACATATTTGACTTGTATGTTTTTGATGCAATAAACGTAATAATGTGTAGGTATTTTAAAAATAGTATTTAATAGTTGACAAACACATTTTATTAGAAAGGGGCAATGATTGTACTGTGCTACCTATGTATATCATTATCACATTGAGGTAATCGTATCTACAATTGTGCTTTGTTAATATTTACAAACTATACCGAATCGTTTCGGCAATTTACTGTTAAATACTTAACGAACAATGTTTGGGAACGTTGCACGTTGGCGGGTACTTTGTGTATTACTTAACTATCATTACCTACACGTAAGATGGTGCGTTGAACTCCACTAACAAAAAAATTAATTCATCGTAAAATAGAGGGTGCAGTGAATTAGACGTAAATAATTTTAAAACATCAGAGAGCGAGTTTGAGTTCTTTTAATGTTCATTGTTTCTACACTAAATGCTTCACCATTTGGGTAATTTTTTTCTGTTAAAACCGGCAGTAAAAAGTTTGTTTTTGTCATTTGGCACTTAAACATGTTAGAAGTAGTATAATGCAATACGTGGGAATCGACACGTTAGACACATGGAATAAATTTTACAAACTGATGTTCATTGTTTGAAGTTCTGTGCATATAAATACACACACATAGGTAGATAAATAGATAAAAAAGTAACAATAGAAATAGATTTCAAATTAATTATAAGTCTTAGGGTACGATTAGATAGATTTGTAAATACTTAGAGTCCTAATCTTGGTCTTTTTATGGATATGTGTACAGTCAAGTTCGTATGTTTTGTTCTGAGAGACGTAATCGTAGGCCAACACGCGACGATAGCGGATCATGAGGGATGAAGGGCAGCAGTTGTTTTTGAATTGTAAAAAGGGACAGTAATCTATTTTCGAGCCTTTTACGATAAAAACTAATACAGGCGACGGGACAAAACATATGAACTTGACTGTACCTACAGTAGATAACTCTTACGTTAGTAAATGTTTAAGTTTGTAATTTTACGTTTGATTTTTTTCTTCAAACATTTTAAACTGTTACAGAATTTTACTATTTTAAACCTTGGCGTAATTCCCAACGATAATTTGATTTTTCTAATGTACCATTTTTCTTATGTCTGACATGAATGTCAAATTAACATCGTATTTTGTTTTTTTTTTGTTTTAAGATTCGTTTTAATGTATCTATAGGAACACTTGAATAATTTGAACAGGTGAATATTTTAACTTGTTGTCTTTCAAACCGCAAAAGTACAGGTGTTTTCTATAATTGGCAAACACAGACTTTAAACGATGCATGACGTCGTTTTATACATGGTTTGCTATCTATAATGCCCGAAACTTTTTATAGAAAATACTTAATAGACCAAATCAATATACCAACTATACGAAAGTTAATACTTTGAACGAACTGGTATCTATGTAATTCGATAAATCGCATCAAAAGAAATACGTAATTATTCTTAATGGAGTGTCAAATTCGAAAAGATAAAAAGAAAAACCGAATTAATTTTTATCTTGAAATAAAAAAAATTGTTCGTTGAAATGTACTAACGTTTTTGATGAAATATTTTAAGTTACTTTTTTACGGAAACATAGCGAAATTGTTTCAATTATCAACGCCAAGTTATATTTTAAATGTATAACGACAGTTATGGATATGGTGCTGCCTGCCAAACCAAATGTTTTTAAAAATATTATTTTGCGATAGCTAGCTGATTATGTGGTTACTATTACACTATATAACAACATGATTTTGTTGTAACCGGTCAATAATTAATATTTTAATGGGATTTTTCTATGTGTAGTCAGTACGTTAAGGTTCCAATCACTAGATCACATCCATTAATAGAATTTTCTTATTTTGCAAATTATAAACATTTTTGTTTTAATTTTTTACTCAAAATGCCATTTTATATAGCGAAAAACAAATTTGCGTTTTAGCAGAGCGTTGTACCGAATGTACTTACAAAAAAGGAAATTAAAATGACATAACTGTTCTTCAGAACGTTAGTTCGTTGACCTTTTACTTTTTAAATAAAATTTTGTTTTGATTCGTTTTATGAATATGTAATTTCAACTCTCTTTTATAAAGTGCATTTGTTTTTTGCTCCTCGTTCGTAATGCGGAAACAGATTATATATTAAATTAAGAAACATCTATTATTAATAAAAAATTGATTCAGATGTAAAGAATTGTTAGATTTTTTTAAAATTAAACATGTAGGTACTTGCCTTTTAGTGCAAATAGTATAATTAAAAAAACAATGTAGTAATTGATATAAGTATTACTAAAATTTTATGTTATATACACTACATTATGAAGATTAACTTAATTTGTCTACACAATATGTACACATTTTTGAATTATTATTGAGTCCCAATTCTTTTCATAGATGTGAGTAGTATTTATCCATTAATGCTATTTTTAAACATGCCCTACTTTTACATCATTGCTACAACTGCGAACATTGAATACGTGTTTTGTTCATTTTATAAATTAATTATTATGTACGGATACATTTTTCATAAATGTCTGAATATAGTACTACGCTTTGGTATTTAATTTGGTACAGATTTTTAAATTTTAAATTTGACGATTTATTCTTCATTTTGCGTACCTAGTGGAATCAATTGGTTAAAATGATAATTATTGAAGTAAATTGATCGATACTTCGTAAAAATGTTTGATAGGTAGGTACTCTATATTCAATAATAATAATTATGACGTTTAAAATATATTATATTATAATAAGAAACTTATTTTCTATTTAATATAGAAAAAAATGTACAGTGATTCCTCATTATCTGCGGTTTTGATTATACGCGATCATTAAAAAATCTAGGAGTAGGTATGAATTATAAAATTAAATAGTTTCACAATAATTGTACTTCTGTTGTATTCTTATCCATGTATAGCTGTTGTTTTATGGTATTTACCTATACGGATTACCAAATCACAGTTATAAAAGGTCTGTTCCAATACACCATCAAACCGGTTTGCGAACGATACAGTACATACTTTCGACCAATAAAAATTTTAGATTTTTGGTACGTTATCGGGTAATGAATAAAGGCCTTTAAGTTTCTACAAACTTTTTCGTATGACGCTTCCCTGCCGAGATACTCCCCCTCCAACATGTTTACTTTCTGTTTGAATTTCATAATTTTCGATATATATATATATATATATATATATATATATATATATATATATATAAACGTAATAAACAAAGGTCTTTAAAATGGTGTGATAGGTTTTTTGAAATCACCTTAGGTGATTAAGGGTGCACAACTTCTAACCTTTATAACTCCAAATTTTTTCAGAGGTTTAAGTTTTTAAATTTTCAACTACTTCATTGAAAAAACTGAAAACTTTTTAACTAAACCCTGAACCTACCTTTACACGAGAAACTTGGGTGGGCGCAAAGAAAGATCAAATTACTACCGTTAACATCGGGTTGCCTTTGGCAACCGTCACATATTCGCAAACGTGAGACTTTAAGCTTTCATTTCATCTAAAGTTCATCTCATTGCTCGGGTTATTCTGTATAGGTATAAACAGGCCTTTTTTTGTCACTTCTTTTTTGGGGGCACGCTAATTCTCGAAAGTTCTAAGTCCATAATTTTTTGTACCCCCTCTTCTCACCCCTTTCCACTGTGTGTTTTCCTTTGGGGGCACTGCGTGCCCCCACGTGCCCCCACAAAAAATGCGGTGGGTATAAATACTTTCAATTAAAAAATAGTAAATATTTAATGATAAACATCTCCGTGTGCGTAAAGTAGATACAATAATAATTATTTATATGTTATTTGTAATAAATAATTGAAAATTAAAATAATACATGCTTATATTAAGCTAAAAAAATCTTTAGAAGATTTATTAATAGTAAATAAGTAGATTACGTATGCTGGTATATAATTCCTTTCAAAACTGACTATTTGGGGTGGCTGCGCCTATTTACGGATCCTTACTTATTTGCGGCTCCAACATACAATTTTTGAAATAATAGTAAAACGATAAAAAACAATCAAAATGAAATTAATAATTTAACCAATAAAAAACGATAATTTTAATTATTCGACAAAACTAGATACATACACATATTACATACTTACTTCAATTAAAAAAAAGGGTTAAGAGATCAGGAAATATGTGTATATGTGAATAACAGTTTTAATTGCCAACGACTATAGAACCGTTCAATTTGTTTTAAACAATAAACATTTAGAAAATATTTTGCTGACATTTATTACCCATTGTTCTTTTCTAGGTTAAAACAAGTTGGTAAACGTAATTTATTTATTGTTTAAGCGCATACTTAAAATAATATATACGTAATTTTAATCGGTGGGTGTTGTGAATTGCATAACAAGTAAAATGTTGATCTTTATTAGGCATAGAATTATTGTAAAACTTGTGTGATTTTTGATTAATATCTATTGAAATAGATGTAGGGTAGGTACTGTTAAGAATTCCTTATCTTTGTTTTGGTTGGAGGCCAGTTTTTTTCTTAATCTATGATTATTATAATTAAGCGATGTTCGTGTTACCCTTGTGTGTTTTTTTTATGTTTTCCAGGTAGTTTTGATTTTTATTGTTGTCATCCGTTACTATTTTGAACAGCGATTTAATGTACTTCGTATCTTGTCTATCTTCTTTTTTTTTTATTTTACACCGACTGGTAGTAATTTTGTTATTGAACTAATTTAAAAAAAAATAAATATATAGTGATTATTCCGTGTTTTTACTATGTCTATCTAAAGTGCATCGGCTCAGACAGACGCCTATAACGGTTTTATATAGGTATAATTACCTAGTTAATTTTAAATTTGTATATATTAAGAAAGAAATTATATGTGAGTAATCATTATTTCAGCATTAAATAAGCGCCACTTTAAACACAATATGATATAATCATTTATATTATAAACTTAATTATAATAATTACCTACGTAATTACTCTTTCGTAATGATTAATAAACTTTAGATATCGTGAACAAAATGTGGCAAAAACTTTAATTTTGTAGTAGAATATTGAAAAATTGTGTAGTACCTAATCGATGTAACGAATATTAGTGTCCTAGCAGGTTCCTTGTGGACATCTTTTATATTTATGAATTTTTTAACTACTAGGTAATTATTGTAAAATAAACTGATAATGACTTGCTGAGTTTGGGCATGTTTTAAAATAGAAAAATGTCGAATTGAATTTTCGTACAAATAAATTTATAAAACATATTAAAACACCAATGTCTTTTAAGCATATCGGGCATCTACAATATTATATGTAGAAAATCATTTATACGTTCATACTTATAAAAAACCGAAAAAAACGCTTTAATTGCGGGATGATCTGTTTTAGTCGATATTTCGTTTTTAATCTGTCTTTACAATGGTTTTAATTTCATTTGTGTAGAATAAAAATCTTCCCACTTAATATTCTCATTCTCATAGATGTGATGCAACACTTTCAATCGCGTATCTACATAAATTACAAAATCTACAAAATTTACTTTCTTTTTCTTAAAATTTAAATTGTTTCGAAATAGAACTGAAGACAGTAAAATTACTTTAGAAAAAAGATAGAGGTGTACACACAAAAACTCTTATATTTAAGGAAGCGCTAACCTATAATTAGTTTCTACTTAAGTTTAGACTTCTCCGACTAATAACACTTTACAATGGTTTACTAGATAATTATGTTTTTCATGCAACATTTAAACATCTGTTTGTAAGGTAGCGCTATTATAGATATTTTGAACCAAAACGTTGTTCATTGTTTTGGAATTTCTTGAAATTTTTCTATTATACACTACATTTTTTAACTTACAATTAATACATATAAATACCTATAAGTTATTCGCGATACGTTATTCAATGCACGTTGTCAATAAAAAGTCACTAAATTGTATAGTTTTAATATTCAGTTTAAAGTATTAACCGTGGCATATTCTACCTGCACACATATGACATGGCAAAGAAAGACTACATTTTATTAGCACCTACTGTAAAAACACAAGGTTTTATCGATGACGTGGATTAGAATCTATCGTGAATAACATATAGGTACCTATTCCTATTGATTATAATGGATTATTAATTAGTAAATTTTGTTTATGTAAAATCTGTTAGTTTTGTTAATGTTTTTTTTTACAATATTAAAATCATTAAATTGGATTCTGTCGTGATATTGTACTGCGTAAAACTGTTAAAGAAAGATCTTAATGTAGACGTAATTGATAAAAGCGAAGAATAGTCTGTAAATTCATTATAATTATGAAGGGAGTGGCAATAATCAATATAAATATTGGCTTCTCCACTAATAAAGACTTCTTAATAGTAATTTCTGAGAAAACAAAGGCGCGATTATGGACGAATAAACTAAAAAGGAACTATTTCAAACTTTATAGTATGTATTATAATATAATTTTTTTAGTCTACATTTAATTAAACATTGTATTTGTGTCCATATTTTTTTTAAAAAACTTGAGATAATCGACTTGGAGATATCAATAAAAAGTTCTTCCAAAAAATTCAATTTCTTTGGTATTATTATTAATTTATTTATAGTAGTATAGTATCTTAATCTAGTTATTAGAATAAATAATGCGCCTTATTAATATTGCGTTAGTTAAACCATGCATTATATTCAATAAAAGTTATAAAAAAAAGTTAAAAGGTTAATAAAGGTCGTGGTTGTGGAATTTTCATTCAGAAGGATAGTAAATTATATCTAATACATGAATGATTATCATCCTTACATTAGATTTGTCTAGACTATTTAAAAAGGTGTAGATTTTTTACACATAAAAAGTTTTGTATTTATATAACTGCTAAATCACTTATAATTTTGATGGGAGTGCCTGTAATTTTTGCATAATTGCTTCTATTGAATCAAGCGATCTTGAATTATTTTCAGTAACAGTGGTCGGACTCGGTTACTATTTTACATAAAAGTACATATTACGTACAATTTATTCCTAAAAGTACATATTTTATAATTTACGACATTTTTTCCTAATCGTGATTATTCGGTAAGTTGAAAGATTAACCAGTTTCAGAAACTGCCCATAATTTTTGTTATTCGCTCCGCTCTGTGGCATTTCTGCGCCTATAACGTCCAGTTGCTTGCATTTAGGTAACCTGTTACGACCTGTTAGTTATATAATTTACCGGGTTTCATAAATTCAGTTTGTTGTTAACAGCTAAAAAAATACTTGAACATTTATTTATGTATGTATCTGCATAATACACAGGGTGATTCACAAATAATGCGAAAACTTGAAGGGGCGATTCCTTGTCGAAAATTAATGGGCACTTTTTATATAAGGTTTTTTCCTAAAATGTTTCCTTTTGTAGTTCCTCAAAAGGGGAAACTATTGAATTATGAATGACAAATGTCACAATGTAGAATAATTAATTGAGTAAAGTTATGATAGTTGTTGACAAGTTTCGACTACGAACAATACTGTTTAATAAATAAAATATCACTAAATATTGATATGTTCCAAGTTTCACTATAGTGTACGATCACTTATTTTATTTTTTACTAAAAAATTGTAGGTTTTATGGGAAAAATGAAAGAGCCAAAAAAGGTTCGAAATAAAGCGAGCTTTCAAAAGGGATTTGCCAAATTGCAAAGTTTTAATTCTTCAAATAGGTCTTTGAGAAAAACAACATGGGTTGCATTTTTTACCTTCATGAGAAACAAATGCATTGAAAAGGTAAATCTCTCAGAATAAGAGAAATTGAAAAAAAATCAAAAAACATTTAAAAAAATTAAAATCCTAAAATAATATATATTTTTTAATATGTACTTACGTAAAATGCAGACTAACATTGTTGCCGTTGCGACTGCCACTTGTCCTGTAACAGATTATAAGAAAAAATTACAAACTTCTAAATTTTTCTTTCTATTTCCTACTTTTTTTCTTGTCATTTTTTCCCTCAATTGCCAATTTCCAGCGTAGATTCTTCCGTCGACTGCATTATTACGTACACATACGCTTCATGTTTTACTGTATTTCACCAATCACTGTGATGGCGAAAACGCGCGTAAGATAAAATTCCGTTCGCGAAATTGAACCGTCGAATGTTCGAGGGGAGCCCTAACCAAGACCCTAACCGAGTCCCTATCCAAGAGTCTAACCAAGCTGGATTTTCAGAAAATTTGTGTTAGAGCCTAAAGGTCTATGTATTCACACTTTATAAATACATGGAGAGTTAGTCGTCAAAGAAAGATCCTACCTTTCCTCGTTGTATTAATCCTTTTTGTTTGTAATCCTTTTAGAGAACACAACACAACACACAACACTCGCGCAGTCACACGCAAAAAGGCCTTATAAACCGAACGCACACGCGATTAATACGACTCCGTAATTTAGAATTGGAACTAGTGAAACAAGCACTATCGCTCTGTATTTTGCAATCCTAGGTAGGTACACCTAGGTATCGTGTTTTCATTTATTTAACTAACCTATGTTTGGTTGGAGATATAGTTATTTAGCAACATTGTTATTGAATTTTGTTTAAACTAAAAATATTAAATAATAAAAGATTTATATTACTTTTTTACGAAATTTTTTCTATAAGCAATTTCTAATAAAATCTAGGACACTCGCAGAAGTCGGTTCGGAAGATCGAGAATGAACCGAACGGATTAATTTTTAAAATTAATTATTATTTTAACAAAATTTAATTTTACTACATAGGTACATATATCGCAGCAACTGTTTGCACGGAAAATAATGGAAATTAACTCATTTTACTTTATAATTCAGAATATATAAAGGTCATTCAAATTTTATTTCGATGCACGTCATTGAAGGTTACTAGATGATGCCGTTTTACACGGCGGTGTCGCCTCGTACGTGCCTCGGTATTTTTATAATACCCACTAATAAATTGTAGTCTTCCTTTGTCTGGATGTAATGTGTGATAAATCATCGGTTGTCATATTCCAAGCTTTGTATTGAATTACAAATAATACAATCTGGTAACTTTTTAGTGATGACGAACTTCGGAATAAAACTTGAATGAACTATAAATAACTAGTTTATTTTAAATCGTGGCATTCGAATAATAAAAGTGGCTTTTATAAGAACTTACACAGAATGATTTAGATTTTTTTGAAATGATTGCGTTTAGTTTTAAAATGTTATTACAAATAAGTTTTTGATATTGAGGTCGTTATCCTGAGATGATCTGCTGACGGAACATCGTTAAAATGAAGGTTATTCATAAGTATTCCTCTTACACCACAAGCTTTTATAATTTTGATGAGTAACGTTTTTAATTCCGTAACAGTCGAGATTTCAAGTGTATTGTGATGTATGTACGTATAAAACAAACGATTTATCGAACTTTTGTTATTCGTGTAAATATCACGAATACGAGAGTGTAGATAGAATATAACGTTAATTTAATTAAAATGTTCAATAAAAATGGACAATAAAAACCAATTAGAAATTGTGAATGTCTACTTATACTTTCCTATTTCAAATTAATTATTATATCAATCTTCAAAGATAGTAGCAAGCAATTGAACAATTCATAATAAGTATAGGTAATGAATATGTATTATACATAGTGAAGAGGTTTATTCATCGATCAATCTCTTCAAAACATATTATTTAATAGATAAATATCTACGTTCTGAAAAGTGCATATTTTATCAATTTGATTAATTTTATGTTCTACAACTACTAGCAATCACAACGCACATTATTTAAATAATAGCTACAAGCAAGCTCGTTTTTTTTTATAGTACATAGTTAAGTTATTGAGTGTGCCATGATGTAACCCACAGTTAATAAAAACATTTATGTAATACAGTAAAATGGTCGAATAGAGTAAGTAGGTACTAGTAGCTCAATTAGTGTAGATTTGCGTAACTCCACTCGTATTTGACTTCAATATTATCTCAGGCCCACCTATAATTATCAACTATCCAAAAATATAAATTTCGTTAAATATGCAAAATTTGAACCTACAGACGCACATAACTATAAGTAGGTATAAATTAATTTAAATTTATTCATGTTTACCGATTTCAACGTAAAATGGTTTAGAAACAGATGTGGAAAACTGACGAATTGATGGTTCAAGTTTTAATACCGGTATCATACGATTAACAGTTGAGGGTAATAAGGTTAGTTCGTTGACTCGCATCTGGTAATCTGGGTTCATGTCTAGTCTTGTATAGTAATTGTAAGTACGAACGTACAACATGCATGTACTTTTAGATTAATGGTCGACACTACTTGTTATCATTTTCTTCTTCTAAAGCGCTTTTTGTTGTAAATGTATGCGTAAAAATCGATAACTTCTGTACTACCTACATATTTATTTGGAATATACATATACATTCCTGTGCTTATTTTGATTTATTTAATTTTTTTAACGTAGAGATACCCACATTTCATGAAATATGTAAAATAACATTTTTCTTACAAAAGTTAATACATATAAGTAAAATTATAATGTCCAAAAATAACTCTGATAAATTTATGCAAATATTGTTAGCCTAGTTATTAGTAATGTTGGTATTTTTAATTCAAAATTGACCTTTTCTTAAAACAAGGTTATCTAACATTATTGAAATTTAAGAAATATCTCAAAATACCAACGAATTGTTTTTATAAATATCTAATAATATTAAATGTGATTGATAAAACAGGAAGATTCTTCATCTTGAAAAACGTAAGGTTAAACCCAATATGGCTTAAGACACAATATTGCGGCCTATTATGTCGCCTATTACATTACATTATATGGCTTTAGTATAATTAAAATTTCCTAAAATATTGTATTTTTATTAGGAGCCGTTCAAAAAGGACGTCACGCTTTTGCGGGTCTTTTTTAACCCTCCCGCCATGTCTCGAAATTCTTACCTCACTTCAGAAAAGGACGTCACAGTATCAATCTGATCCTGCTAAATATTAGAAAACATTTTCATCAGTCAGCATCCACTGTTGCAATATCTGTGACGTCATTTATTTGCGATCCACCCCCAAGCCCTAATGTCACGCCATGTCACAATTCGCGACTCCCCCCTAATGAGCGTGACGTCTTTTTTGAACGACCCTTAATAAAAAAATTAATTTTTACACGCGTTCATTAAAAGCACATTAGAAACAACATAAAAAATTATACGTTAGATAATAGGCTATGTTGGGTTCAGATACCTTACATAAGTTCGTACGCACAGTAGGTGTCGCTTATTAGAATCACGTTCGTGAATGGCGTTTTTGACTGCATTAAGTGGATAGGGCTTTATAAAGAATCCCCAAGCCGTAATGGCATTTCTTTACCATCATAAATAATTAATTGATAAAAACCTATATAACGTTTAATAAATAAGTAATGTAGAATACATTTTCATTTTAATTGTTAACACTTGATTTTTGATTGTTTTGCCATTTCGTAGAAGTCTACTAACAAAGTATGGATTACGTAATTCAAAATTTCGTCACTGCAATACATTAAACTACAAGGTTGTAAATGCATCATACAGTAGTCTCTCTCATATCCGGACTAATGGACGCGGGAGTGATCAGGATATGGGAGTGTTATTTTTTCGCAATAAAACCGCATTTTTAATGCCAGCAAAATATTAAAGAAATAGTGCTTCATTTACTGCCTCATAGGTACCCGTTTTAATGATATTTACTTACGAGCGCACGCTTATATACAGGGTATTCCAATGAAGGTGGGCAACCTCCAATAAGCCGATTTTCCAAAATTTATCTTAGTAAAATATTCACCCCTAAAGTCGATTTTTTATGCGAAAATATTTTTTGTGTTGAAATGCTGATCTGAAGACATTCAAATGCGCTTTTCTCAGAAACAATTCGTTGCAGCGAAATCTAATAAGGAGACTTCTTACGCAAAAAGACCAGTGAAATTCAAAAATTGCGGTCAAAAAATTAAAAAGACTAACACCCTTAAAATTAGGGCGTAAAAGTTAGTAAGAGCGATTTACGTTGGTTACGTCTAAGGTGCAATTCAAACAATTTTTAGACCGAAATAACTGGCTTCAACTAGGACGTAACTGGTCCAAAATCATCATATTCCATCAAACCGTTCGTAAGTTATTTCGAAAAAACGAATTTAAAGGGGCGAATATCTCCTAAGGGGTGAATATTTTACTAAGATAAATTTTGGCAAATCGGCTTATTCTTGTCTGGGGAGTGCAATCCTAAAAGGTTGCCCAATTTCACTGGAACACCTTGTATACAGTAGAGCATCGATTATTCGGATTAATTGGGGATCGATAGTGTTCGGAAAATCGATATTCCGGATAACCGATTTTAATATTTAAAATACAACGCTAAATGGCGCCGTTTTCTGTTGTTATACTTATTTCACTAACACGTTTCAAATTTATTTATAGTTGGTAAGTAAATAAAAACATAAACATATTTCAGACTTTACAAAAAAAAATGTACATTGAATTAATAAATATATGTACAATATTTACGTACTTAGTAAAAATTTGAAATTTATGGTTCAAAAATTTCCGTATAACCGATCATCGGAATGATCGATTTCCGATTTCTACTACACCTACATAATATATCCGACAGTTACCCGACAGTTTCCAATTATTTCAACCAATTAAAATTTTAAATTAATATTTAAATTTTAGTACCTACTTGTTAAAATTAAAGATTTTATTGGATAAAAATCTTAAACTAATCACGGATTATGTGCTGGAACGAACTTAAATATCAGTCCGGACTAGAGAGAGAGAGAGTCTGCTGTACTTTGTTTTTGTTTCCATAAGAACTTACCGTACCTATAGATATTATTTTTAATTTTAACTGTAATTTTTTAGTGTACATGTCGACACCTACTATTCCGTTTTAAACTAGCGTCACATTCATTCAGAAATAGGAGGGAGAAATAGGGAGGAGGATGTTATGACTTGTACATAGTTGTGCATAATTATAATGAGGCGGATGGTATTTACACCTACTCGTAGGTACACTTTATATTTTTGTCATTTTATGAATACATTTACTCAGACTGGATTAAAAAATATTTTAAAAAAATTTAAAAGTGGTGTTAAAGGCTGTAAAAGGGCTCGAACAGGAGCCTAGTACTATAGACTGTGAATGTACATATAATTAATTGTATAATTAATTATTTGCATGTATGTATAGTCAAGTTCATATGTTTTTTCCTGTCGTCTGTGTTCGTTTTTATCGAAAAAAGGCTCAAAAAAAGGTTATTGTCCGTTTTCATTTATTATCTGACGTGTCCCTTTTTACAATTCAAAAACAACTGCTATTCTTCATCCAATTTGATCCTCGCTCGTTGCTCGTTGGCCTGCGATCACATCTCGCGAGACAAAGCACATCAACATGACTGTACATAAGGGACGGGGTCCGGAAAAGCAAAAAAGTGCACATGTAATTTGTGTACGGCCCGACCCTTCGACGCAAATTCACACAGAAAGGGGGTTGGATATAAAATTAAGAAAAAGGTAGCTTAATTAAAATTAAAAGTTTTTGAAAATAAATAAATACATAGAAACTTTTGGTTGTATGACAATTCTGTATCATTTTAATTTGTAAAATCGCGGTTCTTGTGATTCATATTATTTTGAACATCCTGTGATTTATATCTTACCAAAGTTATTATATATTTACATCTTTGGTTAATACACTATTTAAAAATGATGAAATTACTGGATAAATTAACAAACTTGCGTGTTGTACTCGAGAGATGTCATATTTTTTACCTATAGGTATTGTTTATTTTGAAATATCTACCAATACTTATTATTTTATTTTGTCGATCGTATATCAAGTTTCATACTCGAATATCAACGGGTATGCAGTGTAATAAAAATGCATCGGTAGCATCTACGATTTTCTAAATGAATGGCTTTTGTTTCTATGGTCAGGAGTTGCGGTTTATGAGCGGTAAAATGCTTTTTCTTTGTTTTGAATGCATCATTATTTATTTTATAAATCGACTACCTATATTATTTTATTTTCTTTTAATTTTTATCAATAGATTATGATTTATTCAGCATTATTTCTTCTAGTTTTTATGGTTTAAGACAAAACTAATATATAGATAGATACAATATATTTCCATTTAACAAAGTGTGTTGTGTTATGAACTGAACTGAAAAGCAAAATACTAATCTTATGATTCACAAATGAAGCGTTATCGAAATTACAAATTACATATCGATGATACTTCTTATATGTACCTGAATATTACGGAAACATACATTGATAAACTTATCTATTCGATAAGCGTAATAGATTTATAAATATGTTTATAATAACCGCTAATAATTAGCTTTTATTATAATGACAGTGTCGAGTTGTAATAGGTATTCAACGTTTTTATTTTTATATTTTCATCCCATATAATCATCGGACGCATTCAGCCGGGCTCATCGCTGAAATAGCGGAAAGTAAAGCGCTACGTGCTGACTACCGGCTGATCGATTTTAAACTGTGATAAATACGTGGTACAACTGATGTCGTATGTCAACTATAAAAATAAAATAAAAAAGCGCAAATAAACACCAATTCGATTGAACCGCTGTTAGCGCTAAGGCAGCGCTTTCCCGGCTGAATGCGCCCATTGTCGTCGTCAGTAAAAAGTTCCTAGATTGTTTATTTGTAATTCGGTTTAAATTTTAGAAAGTGATATATTCTATAGATGATTTACTTGCGCACATATTAGATGGTATAAAGAAAGACTACAATTTATTAGAACGAGGTAACAGCTCTACGTGAAATATCATCATCTAGTAACCTTTTATTGATGACGTTATCGCCAGACATGTTGGATAAACCATAGTATCGATTATAAAGTTTATTATTATTTAGGTATGGAGGAAAGTTTCTGGACTTTTGAGTTAACAAGAGGTCAAAATACTGATTGTCAGATCAAAGTGTGCCTGAATTGACGATGAAGGTTTATGAATGTGAACCTAATGCTCAAATTCATAAACGAAACTCTTTTTGTCTATTATTATCTTCTAGTGTATCAATATGTAAAACGTTAAGGAAAATGTTTATTTTTGTTTTTCTGCATCGTTTGCTCTCCAAGTTAAGCATTTTTAAACATAATGGTCTGGAATAATTACGGTTGAAATTGAATGCTTTTCCCATAAAGTGCACTAAAGTGGTCGAATATGGGTACTCTGTTAAACCGCTACACTATTAAACCTAAATCAACAATAATTTGCTACATTTCAACGAACATGTTTGACAAGATCTAAATTTATAAACTAATATTAATAAAGCTTCGTCTTTTCACAGTACTAATAAATTGTAGTCTTTCTTTAAACTCTTTCTTAGCCTTTAAACTGAATATTGCAAATATTACAATTTGGTAATTTTTTGTTGATGACGTGTGTATTGACTCATTTGTCATTTTGATATACATAATATACCTAGGTTAATTTTAATAAAAGTAAAAAGTTTAATTCCCTTTTTTAAATTTTAGATATAAAGTGAAATGGCAGACACTAGTCAGGCGGATTTGCCGCCTCAAGCCAACGGCATAGATGGTATAGAAGATGACGAACGAACAAAACTAAGGCCTGCTGACATTGATGCAGACGTGCGCGAAATGGAACGAAGGAAACGAGTGGAAGCAATAATGAACAGTAGATTATTTAGAGAGGAATTGGAGCGAATTATTGAAACACAGCTAAAAGAAGGAATTGGCACCACAAATTTGATGCAACAAATTTCCGATATGATGGGTGTTTCTAAACACGCTGGGAGTGTTTTTAAAAATTCCAGTTGCGTAGTTCCGATCAACGACATTCGTGGCGTCGAAGCTATGGGTTACGCAAAAGGAGAAAAAATTCTGAGATGTAAATTGGCAGCTGTTTACCGATTAATAGATTTATACGGATGGACCCAAGGCGTCAATTCTCAAATCACTGCCAGATTAAACCAAGACGAAGAGCATTTTTTAGTTAATCCATTTGGAATGTTATTTCACGAAGTTACAGCTTCTAGCTTGATCAAAGTTGATATGCAAGGAGCTGTAGTTGAACAAGGGACCACCAATTTTGGTGTTAATCTATCCGGTTTCTCTTTACATGCTGCCATCCATGCTGCTCGACCAGATATTAGATGTATCATATTTATTCATACTCCATCAGTCGTCGCAGTTTCAGCTCTAAAATGCGGTTTACTACCTATTAGTCAGGAATCTGTAGTAATCGGAGAAGTTAGTACACATCCTTATATTGGTGGTTTCAATGATCCAGAGGAAAAAGAAAAAATTGCCAGGAATTTGGGACCTATCAACAAGGTGCTATTGTTAACGAATCTAGGTGCCGTATGTTGCGGTGAGACAATAGAAGAAGCTTTCTTTAACGTACGAAATACCGTCCTGGCCTGTGACACACAGCTCAAATTAATTAGTGTGGGGGTGGAAAATCTCGCTTTATTACCGGACGAAGCTCGAAAGAAATTATACGATTCTGCCCGTAAAGCTCCACATAGTACACCGAGACCAGATCATCCTTCTATATTAGAAGAGAAAGTGGAGCGCAAATGGCGCATCGGAGGTGTAGAATTTGAAGGGCTGATGCGCATGTTAGATAATGCGGGATTCCGAACTGGGTACATATATAGGCACCCATTAATTAAAGGAGACCCACCTCGTCCCAAAAACGATGTCGAACTACCTCCAGCAGTTTCTTCCCTTGGTTATCTTTTGGAGGAGGAAGAACTGTATAAACAAGGGTAAGAAACATAATCGTATAATAGTAAAAACAACTTTTCTTATTTACTTTCCTTTTTTCCGTTTTAAATTTATTGTTTACAAAATGTTTTGGTTTTGAAAATAACATTTTGATATTCACACTTGTACAATTTTGCACAAAACTGCATAAATGTGGATATGTATCTTTTATCGATTCCGTGCGATTAGTTGCAGCGACTCAAAATTGCACAAGTGCGGATCTTACTTTAAAGGGGTCAAGGATTAAATTCATAAATGAAAGTTATTCTCATCTCAAATTCAATGGTTTTATTTTGTTTTTGACAATCAATAGAAACAATGAATTCAAACTGTTATGTCAGTAGTTTGACAACTATATAATAAAAACTTTTTATAGTATACTTTTAGTATGAGATGAGAATAAGTTTCTTATATAAATTTGAGTTCAAGTGTCACATGACTTAAAGTAAAATGATGAATTTAGAAAGTATTGATATTTTTATTTATTAGTCATAAAAATTACGATAATGTAAATTGTGTTTTATTACAGAATGTGTAAAATTATTGAAAATACATAATAATAAAATAAAAATCTCTCTTCGCTTAAGAACTAACAAGTTTAGATATTAAGATTCAGTTTGTTTAAGTTGAGATCAACATTATAAATGTTAATAGTTATATATTAATTAATGTTCTTTTTAACAGCCTTTGGAGAAAACTGGAGGGACGTAAAGGTTTTGATCGTTCACGATGGTTGAATTCGCCAAATGTTTATCAGAAAGTGGAAATTCTTGAAACAGGCACGCCTGATCCCAAGAAAATAACTAAGGTAGAATATATTAAATTTGAGGATAAAGAATAATTTAGCTTTTCTTTTTAAACGAAGCATTTCTCAAATTTTAAATCGTAAATTTTTTATTATTTCAAATCAAATTATTATGCTATCTGAAACTTTAAAATGATAATGCCTAAATATTGCAATTATGCGTAGAAGTATAACTGGGAGTTTGTTGTATGTAGTTAGTAATTTTAGAGTCGGTCGTTCCATTTTCCAATAAATGTAGCTAACTGATAATTTGCAATGATAATCTTTGTTGGAATACTTGTTTTCATTGTAAAATAATCTGTCAAATAAGTTTATTGAAATATGAATAGACTGACTTAGAGTTAAACTTTGTGAGATATTTTTTGGAATCGAGCAATGCTTATTGTTAAAACAGCCTAAACAATATTTACCAACTTTACAGGAAACGAAAAAAAAAACGATTTATATGAACAGTAGATGGTACATTAATTGTTTTTGCAGTAAATGGTCAAAACGTGATAGTAGTAGTATGAAAACTTGAGTTTTTCTTGCAACAACGGATGCGTCTTTGTCTAAAATGTACCATTCTACCAAACAAACGAAAATAGCCAAAATGTCACTTGGGTTGCTTTAACAATAATTAGTGAATCAATTATAATAAAAAAAATAGATACATTATGAATAATATTTTAATAATTTGTGCAATAATTCACGATGAACTCCTAAATTATTTACTATACTTTTATTGAAATATAGTAATTAGTAATAGATGTAGGTAGTAAAAGCATGAATAACATTTTATCGTGTACGCTTTTCGTAGAATATTATAAATGATATTAAAAAATGTATATTGCCTGTTTTACTAACTTTAAAATATTGTATTACGCTTTTTAAATGTAATCTTATAATTTAAAGCAATTAGCTTCGTGCCAATAATATAAATGCTAACTATTTTATTTTATAAGTCAATGGTACATTTTAAAGTGAAAATTCTTGCAAAAGTTATCATTGAACTAATTCCCATTTGTATGCATTTATCTCCAGCGTAAGTGCAACGTTCACAAAACACTCCTCGCCTTTGATTCATGCCAGTTTGTTATACATATGGATTTTTAAATAATACAATTCTGTGATTTGTTTGGATTTAAATAGATTTTGTCAATAGATTCAAACTTGCATAAAAATTGATTCGCAACAACTTAAAAAGAATATAAATAACTTATGAGTACACAATATGGAAACTGAATATTAACGTACTTAATTTAAATAATGAAAAGTATTTCTTACACGTTTATCAAAACTAAATTTAGATGTTTTAGTAACAGGAAATTAGTTCTTGTATGGAAGGATATGAGAACGGCCTATGTTGAAATTGAAAATTATGAGTGGATTTATTAATGTTTAAATAATTATTTTTTAATATAGGATTGGAATAATATAGATCGATAATAGTTGATAAACTTGATGTAGCTGCTTTCTTATTAATTAGTAGGAATATAGTTTAAATTATTTTTAATATTGGCACTGTGTAATATGTCCATCGTTCAATCGATTAATAATTTTAATGATAACTTGGAAAAAATGTAGCTGTAATGGATTTAATAGATGTGCTTATACCTAGAGGGTTAAATAATTTGAAATTAAGCAGTAATGTTTAAATATTCAAACATCCAAATTCTGTAGGTTTTCACATTGCTAATTCCTAGACTATTTATGTTTTTCATTGGAATTTTCATCGAATAAATTTTTTGATCGAGATACCGTTATTGATTTTTTTTTTAATATTACAGCGAATTTAGTTAACATTATTTGATATAATGATTATGAATAACAAATGTAAAATGTACCGTAGATATTATATTAATAGTATTTAATGGGACAGGAATGTTGATATATTTTTCAGCTTTATCTTTGTGTATTACAAAGAAAATCTGTTATTAAAGCAGTTTAGCCATGTACAGTTAATTAATAATGATTTTTTAAATAATTTAATTTAAATTGTTCTTATTTTCTGTCCACTAATTTATAATTATTATAATATAATAAAATTTACAACCGAACTTCATAACATGTTGCAGATACGTGATAAAGAAGCTTGTTAACTAATTGCCTAGTTTCAAAAAAAACATTTACTTATTCTTTTTTTTTAATAACACCTGTATATACGTTTTATTGTATTTCTTTGTCTTGCGTATACACCAACTTTCAGTAAAAATTATTGGAACTATAAATGGATTGGTTGTATAAGGTGGCATTTGCTTAACTTTTAGAATAATTGTTGTTATTAGCTTAGGAATAATTTTGTAACAAAAATTATTCGTAAAAGTTGAGGAGGCAATTAAATCATAATCAGAATTAATAAATATGCAAAAGTAAAAAATTGCACAAACAAACGAGATTAATTCATATTTTGTTATATGATCAACACGATCAATATTATTACATGATTCGTTTGTGTTACAAAATTTCGTTGTAAATATATAAATAGTTGAATGGTTAATTTGCACAATCAATTAATTTTGTGAACTAGTTCTAATAATTATATTGTGATTTTCAATGTTCCAAGTCCCCTGTTGCATATAAATATATCTAGTCTAAATGTGTCATGTTTAATATTATAATTAGCATTTTTACATGTTATTCCCATATTAATTAATTGGCTTGTTTTATGCAAAGCAAATAATAAACATTCCATTTATTCTAATTATTTTGATGTTGATCGACCGACCTTCCTTTTAATGTTTTAAAAAATTAATATTACTAATCTTAATTGTTAAAAAAAAAGTTTAGCGCTAGTGTGCCCGAAATTTAGTGTATTTGTCGTTGTCCCTTAGTTACGTGACAAAACCAGTACATTAGAGATTACTGACAGTGCACAAAGGGCAGGCACACATAGCTTAAGCTTAATTTCTATCATATTCCGATCGCTAATGTGCTGGTTTTGTCTTGCAGTGGGTCGCTGAGAGTTCCCCTACACACTCCAGTACACCAGTTAAAATAGAGTCTGCCCTTCAGTTTGTGCCGAAGAATACAAACCCAAAAGAATTTAAACAGTTACAGCAACAGGTATGAAATGTTTTTGTTCAATTGTAAAATTTTAATTAGAAATAACGATATTTGAAACTTACACATGTACAGTATAATTATTTATTATTATTTTTGAAATAAGAGACCCGCAGTATTAACTTAAAATAAATTTGAATGCTTATAAGCAATTATAAATGAATTTTTAATCAAAAATCAAATTGCTATACATCGGTTACGTATTTGAATGAGATTTAATATTCTATTTTTATTATTATAAGATTAAAGATTATCGAAGAGCGGATAAAATCTCTGCCGGACCTCAATCTCACATCCTAGAAGGTGTGACATGGGAGGAAGCTAAGAAAATGCAAGACGCCGGCGTTACTCAAACAGGCGACCATGTAGTTCTCATGGGTGCCGCTTCTAAAGGTATTATTCAACGAGGTTATCAACATAATGCCATGATGTATAAATCTCCGTATGCCAAGAATCCTTTTGATTCGGTAACCGATGAAGAACTCGACGAATATAAAAAAGTAATCGAGAAAAAAGCTAAAGGTGAATGTAAGTATGTTATCTATAATATTAAAAACGCTTCTGTATTAATATACAGTCAAACTTGCTTATAACGAGATTGTTGAAACTGTCACTTTTTGCTCGTTATAAACGATGCTGTGCACGAATTGCTCGTAATATCTAGGATCTCCGTTATAATCTGGCTTCACTGTAATTAGTAAACTAATTTAAATTTTACATCGGAATATCGTTTTTGTTTAGATGATACAGATTTTAGTGAATCAGAAGGCTTGTCATCTGCTCACATTAATAAAATAGTCGATGGCAGCAATATTCGATCTCCAACTTCTATAACTAGTGAAACAGAAGAGGAAAGTAAAGATGGTAAATATAATAATTCGATATTCTAATACCTTTCCTTGGTTTCGTTAAGACATCTAATTATTTCTTTATGAATGTAGATCGTTATAAATAATACTTGAATTATACAAGTAGAATCAACCCTTGATTGCTTAATAGATAATTTTTAAACAATTTATTTATTGTAATATTTGAAATCTGCTGTATACTGTATGATACAGATGAGATGTCGTTTCAGAACCTCAAGTATTGAGAATAGAAACCAAACAAGTTCCCACACGAACTCATCCTGAAGTTGTATTAAGCGATGGTAAGTATTATCAGTTTTACATATTTATTAGGCTAATTGGGGTTTATAAAGTTATTTATTATAATGACGTTTTACAAGAGTATGAAAAACGAAAGTGATGGACAGGGGGTAAGTGTTCATCACTGAAGAAAAATCATTGCATCTAGAATATAGACGTTATGAGAACGTTAGAGAGTGCACAGAGTAGTTCATTGTTCATCAGTTTTGTTTTTTATACTCCCTCTATTTTATAACAGTTGTTACATTTGGAAAAATCGGAAAACGATCAAAACATACACTATCTACATAATATAATTTACTATATTATCAACATTTTCATTAATATACTAAGATGGCCTTCAGCTTATTTATATTTAATTTTCTTTAGAAGGCAACTTTCACATTGCTACAGCAAAAACTGGAAGAGCCACAACATGTAACACGATCCATTTTCAGTTTTTTATTCGCTGCACCTAAAGGTTTATTTATTGTTGACACTTGCATTTTTGGAACTTATTTTTTTTGCGAACTGTATCAATTTACTTTACACCAATAAACATCAATCAAATTAAACAGTCATGTCCATAATCATGAAGTTTGCAAATGTAACAAATATTATGGGACAAAGGGGGAGTGTTATGTTATAATAATTATATTTATTGCAAAATTCTTTGAATAATTGGAAACCATACTAAGCAATTTTAATTTTTAATTAATACGAAAGGTTGCTTAATATAGATAAATTATCGTCATATTGATATAGCAATGAAAATGAAATTGTTGAAAATATCTAGATACTTAAGTGGTGAAATTAATTTTTGGTAAATTAAATCATTATCATATACAACATACACACGCACCAAAGACGGTCCAGAGGGTAGCTAATGACAAAATTAAATTGTAAATTGAATTAATTCCGATTTAGTTTTTAATTTTTTTTTATATTTGAATATTAAACGTTTGATGTTATTAATAGTACAGGCGATGAAGGTATTCTGTTTTTGGTGTGTGCTAAATTTTGATGTTTGTAATGGAATAAGCATGACATACGACTCATATTGAGCATTACGCATGCAAATGAAAATCCGAAGTACAGAATGTGTTAAACATATATTTTACAAATATGTATTAAATAACAACAATTATTTATAAATACCGTTTACTTACATAATGCTTATATTGTTTATTTTCTGCAATGTTGTTTATCGATTTGTTGCATGGTTGTCGAAACTGCAATTTGGGCTTTTTCCGCAGAAGCAGATTAAGATTTTTAATCATTGCGATGCCCAATAAAAAGCTTGCAAACTTTTTTTTAATTAATATTTGCAGAATTAGATTTAATTAGTGTCTTGAGTATTTTATTGTAGAAAAATAGTTAGGTATCGCATTTTTGTGTGTGAAGGTGGTACTTTTTTCTTTTGTAAGATACCATTATCTTGGCCAATACAAAGTTTAGAATATTTCTATATGTGCTTTTCAAGAAAACAATTGGTATTTACTAATGTATTATCATCTCAAAAAAGTATAGGGTCCTTCACATAAAAATTACGGTATTTGAATAAGTAATTTTTGTAAGCAATGTTTAGGCTCTATGACTTTATATAGAAATGCGTAGAAACTGCTTTTTTTACTGAAACTATTTGAAACGTTTTAATTACTTTTTACTCAATTAATTATTTAAATTAATTACAATTATTCTAAATTGCGTTGGTCATCATAAAATCGCGTTTATAATGTTGTAATAACAGTAACAGTTACATTTTGGAGTATAACTACTACAAACTATCAACTATAACTATCAACAAATGTACTTGTTGCAAACAAAAGGAATAATCTTTATCTGTTTTGATCGTCTTATAAATTGTAGTATTAAATTTATTTAACTAATTTAAGTATTAATTTTTATTGTAATACCTACTTGTATGTATTTTAAACGAATTAAATAGTAGTGGGTGTTAGTTTTTCAAAATAATAGGCATATTATTTGAATAAATTTGATTTTTCATGTAGATTAGATTAATGCATGACGTTCATATTTTATTCTAACAATAAGTGTATAATAATGCATGTAATTTCTTGCATGGTATAGTCGAGGTACCCGTGCAACAACGCAAAATCGAAAGAATTTCAGCCGACAGTTACAAGAGTAAGTTGCATTTAATGCATTGCAGTTTTGTTATAACAAAAATAACTCTTGGCTTTATCTGATTATATAATTTTCTTTGTGGTGTGGTTGGTATTAGGTTAAATTTTATTTGTAGTAAGGACTGGGTAAATTTGCATTAACATTAATTTGTACACGGCCAAATGCAATTTGAATAAAGAAATTGCGTTTGTTATTGTAATTTCCAGAAATCAGTGAACATGCGATTTTTATTATAATGTAGAAAAAAATATAAACAATTGAATCCTTTCTTTCAGGTGTAAATGTGATTCGAGCTTACGCTGGATCAGACACGAATTATTACCGCACACGTAATCATGCAGGGTTACCTAAAGGATCATATTTAAAACCTAATCCTGTCCATTTTCACATTGCTCGTTACACACAAATAGCTAAACGCATGCTTCCCGTTCTCGTTAATCTGGGCCCTCACAGGAGACCAATGCGCTTTGCTTATAATTCATGCAGTTTGCAACAAGATAACTCGCAACCTATGATTACCATTAACATTGGAAACACTCCCGCAATCAAATTGGATATATCTATGCAGACATTAAAAGAATTTATTTATCCATTTGCTAGCGTGCTAAATTTTTCACATGTTCAACAATGTAAGAATGTAGAGTCTCAAACTACTTTTATCAAGAATTGTTTAGGGTCGTCGGTGAATGAGGACAAGTCATCTGTAAATATTACCGAATTGCGTTACACAAATAATGTTTTAACTCCAAAAGTAGAAGTTGGCACACATGTAAGACAAGCCTTCGATAAAACAAATTTGTTAGAATACGAAATGGACATAGTACAGAATTTACAGCGTAATTTACTAACAGATATTGCAAATCAAATGCCTGATGGTGTAGCAGGATCTGATTCAGAATCGAAGGCTATTCGAAAAAATACGATAGATAATGCGTTACATACGAATAATAATAATTTAAAATTATTTAAAGATATGATGCAAGATACTTTATTAATTAGGAAGGAATTACCTATTAACGCAATTAACGATGACGTATTTTTTGGAAATCTAAATAATGAATCGTTAGCCGAAAAAAGCGATATAAATGTCAAGATGAACGGTGATATAAGCTTAATTACCAATTATAGCGCAGACGACAGTTACCAAGAAGAATTATCAGATGAAGAAAGCGACAAAGGAACCGATATAAATACAGTAAATACTGGCGACGTAAATAAGTTAAATAATCTGCAAAACGAAAAGCCCGAGGAAGTGGTTTTGAAAATGTCAAGTTGTATTTATGACTATTTAGTTAAGCAATGTTTTGAAATAGAGGAATTAATACTTTTTCCGGAAGTACTTTACGATGCGAACATTGTTAAATTACTTGCAACTTTAAAAAAACAATACATCACATACTGCGGGACTTCGTTTTCTGATGAAGAAAAAAATTTACTCAGATTAAATATTACTAATTGCATCATGAAAACGATCAAATTCGACACGAAATTATGCAACTACGATTTGACAAACAATTCTCAAGTACATTTAGATAAATTCCTCACCATTTCAGAATTTGTTTCTGATATTCTTGACTACTTTTTTACGAGATTTGACGATTCAAACGAGGAATCGATACAGTGCGACTATTTTGATAAGTTTGGTCATTTCGCTGAAGATTTAAAGCTTCATTCCACTCCAGAATTTCCAGAAGTTATTAAAAACGTTGTCACAAATTCAAATAAATCGTACGATACCAATGATTCCATAGAAGAAATTGTAACAAGTTTTAAAACCAAGGAGTCGAGAGTTTCTAAAAATGAAAAGTATTGGATATCTATTACAAAATCGCCTACTAACGAAAAACCACCTTCTCCTAAACTGAAAATAATTAACGTGGATGATATTCCTTTACGACCACCGTCAGATCTCGAGTTATACATAAACAATGATAATCTGTCGTCGTCTACAATGTTATCACCTATTCCCGAAGAAGTGTCTTGCAATTTATTTTTAAATTCTGATTCGACTTCCGAAGATGAACCTTTAGAATTGTTAGTAGAAACTAAAAACAATCAAGATTTAGTTTCTTCCATGTATTTATCGTTCGAGCAACCAGAAGTTAACGCGATAGTCTGCAATGCGGCTTCGTTTGTTCGTACAAATACAAATGACGAAATGTCACATGTTCAAACGTCTTCAACCAATTTTAATCGGCAACAATTTCATATGCCCATAACTCGAGACCTAAAAACAGACAATAATTCCACTTCAAATGTATCGACTTCCGATAAAGACTGGATGGGTTATAACGGAGCTATGTTTTAGACTTGTTAAAAACTAGAATAAGTTTAACATTTTTTTAAAAATTTTTATTGATAGTCGCAGTATAATCTGCGCTCGTTTATTTAATATTGTCTTGCATAAACGTGTAGTTCTACAAAGTTTGTATTTTATGTATGTTGCGAAATTTTATTGCCATTTTATTTTAAATTTAATTTGATTTGTTTGAATGCTGTTTTGTTATTATTAAAAGTTCGTTTTTTTGATTATATTTATTTTGTTGTAATTACACTTGACACAAACACACTATGCTTCTGGTGACGTCGTCTGATAATCTGATCTTTAAAGGTATTTAACAGTTTTAAATTTTACACTATTAATACACTGCATGAGCTTAATTTTTTTGTTTTAAGCATATCTTTTTGACACGATTCAAATTGATACGTTTCTTGTTTGTAAAATTGTTATTTTTTAGGTGAAAACACAGTGAATGGTGATCAGTCAGATGCGCATTTAAGTACAATTTCTCAGAGTAGTAAAGAGGTGATATATATGTTCATTATAAATATCTTGTTTACAATAAGGAGTGCATGTGTTTTCACTTGTAGGGCTCGTTTTCAAAGGATCGCTCAGTATCTGAAGGTTCTCCTAAAAAGGACAAAAAGAAAAAGAAAGGTTTGAGGACTCCGTCTTTCTTAAAAAAGAAAAAAGAAAAAAAAATACGTGACTCTGCATAGGTACGTAAGTGGATATATATAAATAAACAAATAAACATTTTTATATTTCAGACACTGCCTCTTATAAATTTTCAGTACGAGCGCCTCCATCGAGACTGCCACCGACTCACTGTAGGCTAGCTTATTTTTTTCGCAGCGGTTAAGATATTTGCACTAGATGTGACAATGGACTGCATTTTTCTAATTTTAAAACAAATTATATGAATTTATATTTTAGCTTTATTTGTACAGGATACAATGAAATTAATTATATGTGCGATTGTAGTGGAGGTGATTATATGAAAGTTATATGAAAATAAATAAATAAATATTAGTTACAGTCTACTTTAAACAAACCAAATGTTTTGATCTGTTTTCAAAAACATTATTCACATTTATCTTTAAATTACATTTCTACATTAAACGTAGGTAGATCAGACTATTGATTTGTTTAGTGTAGCTACTGTAAAATATATACGTTAGTTATTAAATCATAATTCTTGTAAATTTAGCAAATCATGCTTTATTGTTTGACAGTGCAAAACTTTAATATTTTATAATTTTTGATGTGCAAACTATATGGTTATTTATATTTATAATAATAGGTATTTACATTAAGATCGTTATTTTTTTCTGCTGGACAATGGGGAGGGAAGCACGTTCTTTTTGCAGAAAAGTATTGCATTGCAGCACAATTCTTTTTCTATGTACGTTTTCATAAACTTTAAAAAAATAAAACGCTTTTTCTTCCTTAATTTGTTTTAGTTAATATACAGTGTTTTAACTGTATAAGAAATATGTTTATTAATAAATTTTAGAATTTAATTATAATTCTTTTATCAATAAATTAATATCATTAATAGTTGTACAAGGTAGGTAAAAGTTTCACCTGGATATATTTTTTGTTTTTTTTTTGGATTACGAGTGCATATCAAAAAGTTGTATAATTTTTCAATTTAAATTTATTTTGTGTTAACAAAAAATTTAAAAGAATATTAAATTCGCTTGTAAGTACGAATTTATTAATCACATTGTATTTAACTTATACCTAATAAGTAGAGCTAAGTTGGAAAATCAAAAATACACAATTAGTTTTCTTAGACATTGTCAAATATTGTGCAGTAAAAGGCACAAACTAATAAAAGTTTCAAGTCCGGTCAAAATTTTTAGCAAAAACGACGGACCATAAAATACCGATTTTTGACCTCAGCTCAACAACAAAAGGGCATGTATTTTATTACTTTCGACGGTTTTTTAGGTGTGAAGCATCGAAATGAACAATTTTAATAAATTAAAATTAATATTCATAATTTTTATCACTTAGAATTCGGTAACCCAAATTACATCCACTTAGACCGTTGGGTTGCCCACTTCTAGGGGTTAAAAATTCTGTAAGAAATAAAATATATAAGTGGTTTTCCCGGAACATTGTAAAAGATTGAGTAGGTAGTAAAAGGCGAAAAACAAAAGTTTCAAGTTGGGTCAAAATTTTTCTAAAAAACCATGGACCATCAATAGTAAGGCGTCTTTTTCGAGATACCGCCAAAATTTGAGTTCCACGAAACGTATATTTATTCATTTTTACTGCTTTTTTTAGGTGAAAAATTATATTTCTAGTAGTAAAAGGCTCAAACTAAAATTAGCAAGACGTGTCAAAATTTTTCGAAAATTATATGAATAAGCCGTTCGTTTCGAGATTTAGTCAAGACTCGAGCTCGACGAAAGGGCGTGCATTTAATTATTTTTGACACTTTTTTAGGTCATCGACATTTCTAGCAGTAAAAGGCTCAAACTAAAAGTATGAAGGCGGGTCAAAATTTTTTGAATAAAACATGGAGTATAAATATGGCGTTTTGAAGTTGCATATTATACCGATGATTTACCCGCAAACATATGACGTGGCAAAGAAAGACTACAATTTATTAGAACTGTAAAAATACGAACTTTTATTGATAAGACGTGTATACTATCTTGAATAACGCATAATTAAGTATATTTTATAAAAATAGAGGAGTTATCGCATTTATATAAGACTGGTAAAACACAAAGCAATTAATAGAACATATGTGCACCTTTATTTCGTAAATTATTAGAATTTAAAGAAAAGAAACTATCTGAAGTAAAAACAGAATTTTTTAATCTTTATGTAGGTAATCACTTTAAAGTTTTTAAATAAATATAATTCTGACAAAATAATTTCAGTTTTGTTGGGTTATTAGTACGTACAATGCGGTTGTGTTTTCTCACTACGAACTTTAAATTCGACGACTCGGTTTTTGCGATGTGCGTGTTCGCTTCCCAGCTAACAATTTTTAAATTTCGCGGCGGATTTCTGTTGGTACTACTCGTATATAAACGTCAATATCAGGTTAAATAACAAAGGCAGTGACGTACTACAGTAAATGATTAAATTAAACTAATAATATTTTAATGTAAACATTTTCAAAAATAACATAAGTGGTAAAATACGTGAAACAAGACGTAATTATTTATATATGTAACAGCAGGTATAATATTTCGTTACTCGAACAATTCAGAATTCCTTTTGCCTAATTTATCACCGCTACTGACCGCAAATGTTTTCATGTGATACCAATAGAAATCCGCCGCGAAATTTAAAAATTGTTAGTTGGGTTGTGCTTATCGAAACGTTTTCGCGTGTGTTTATGTGTACATGTGCGTAATTAGTGTGTTTCGACGATCATGAAGTTTTCTTGCAATGTAAGGATTATTATCTACAGAAAAATTTATACGACGAAACGGACAAATGCTCTATTCTACTACTATTACTTAAACTTCTAGTCCACAAAGAAAGGTAAGATTTTAACATTTTTAACTAATACTATGTACTTATATATTTATAATGCATGACATGATTTTTAGCGTTAACACAAAATTTTTTGAAACTCATATTAATATGGAAGGGCATTTCACAGACAATTGAAAACTTTAATATCAGTTCAGAAATTATCAGTAGGTACCCTGGCATGTCATTAATCCTGCTTCTAAATCTCATTGAGAAATTACAAGCAAAATAAAACAATGACAAAAAAGTAAGTCTCTCTTAATTTTTGGTCAGTACACTGTGATAAATGAAACTAAAATAAGTTCTCCTCATGTGTGTGGTTGCGTGACTTTGGCCGTCTGTGATTAGTGAATGGTTTGAAGTTGACGAACGGCCATTTGTGAACGGGTTTAGTGTTTTTTAAGTATTACTTACTTCTCTCAATATCGATAACCATAATAACCATACCGCTCTGCATTTAATAACCATAATGTTGTAAAAAAATTTATTTCACTTCATGTTTTTCGACAAAATTATTAGTCTGACACACACAAGTTATTAACTCGAATATACTGATTTAGATATTTTTTCCGTTTGTTACACAGACCAATGACAGCATGTCATAATGGTACCTAAAAAGAAGGGAATTGACAGAGAACAGATTATTAGAAAAAAAAGAGAAACCGAACGTAGAAGAAAACATGAAAGAATTAAAAATGATCCGATGAAAAGAGCTCAACAGTAAGAAAAAAAGAGTAAACCTATTAAAAGTAGTTCTAAACAACGTTATAAAATAAATCGTAATAAACGTAATAAAAGGAAGATGGTGATTTAATTTATAAATAAAGTTGAAATCCTATAATTAATTTTATTAATCAGTCTACTGAAGTGCATTTTCACAATGTTAAATAACTCGTACTTATAATATTTAAAGAATTTACTGGTCCTATTGGCACATAATATCGGCAATAATCAACAACGTTCGACAAACGTATGGTTGTTCGATTTCAACTCCATAAATCGATGAGACATATTTATCCGTTATGTTGTCCTATTTCTTTTTAAAGTGCCCATAATTACTTTGTATAATGCTTTTTTACATAAAATAGTAAGTATTCGTCCGTATAAACATAAATTTTTCATGAAATAGCGTCGAGTATAGGTACCTATATTAAGTTTTTTCAAAGTTTTATAACGGAAAATGTTCTATATTTTACTTTTTAAGTAAATTTTCTTAATGCTTTGATACGGAAATGGAGAAAATGCTCGTAAAATACCCTAAAGTTATAGAAAGAATGAAAAATTTTCCTTCCCTTTTTACTACATAGCCGTGCATCAATTGTTAGTTCAAATTGGAGCAATTTCGAACATCAAGAGAGCAGACATAACCACCTGACAGTGAAGTGCTCTCTTCATTCCAACCGAACGCCGGTCCATTCAGCGTTACCCGGGAATCATCTACAGCAATTTACCACAAGAACTTGCACAAATTAAATTGTCAAGCCATTCGCTTCACTAAATATAAAAATCGATGTGCCAATTAAATGTAGAACAAACGACGAAGTTATTGGTTTTAAAATAGTTGGAAGCGACATTCGCCTAAGGGCATCCAATTTACATAATTAATTTAATTATTTTGCAATCGCTTATTAAAAGTTATCATTCCATGTGCGTTCAAAATATTTTGACGTTAATTTATTGAATTTCTGTCGTTCGTCCTCTACAACTGTAACAATTTTATAATAAGTTAGGGTATGAAATTAAAAAGCGGGGAATTTTGGATCAAGTTTTGGAAATTTACTGATTTCATGTTTTTCGCTAGGTGCATTGTTAAAGCTTAGTTGACAGTTTTGACATAGCCGTTCGTTGCGAGTATTTTTGTGGTCCTTAATCTGTTTAAATTTATTTTTTTCTTGGATTTTTCATAAAAACGATTCTTTTCAGAAATATTTTATATCACATATTTGTTTTGTTGATCGGTAAGGATTAGGGTCTACGACATTTGGGCGCGATCGTTATGGCGTAAGTACACTTTGGCGCAGACCCACTAGACGCGGATCCATTTGGACGCAGAGACGTTTCGACGCGAGCAATTTTAGCGCATGTCTGCACTAAACTTGCCTCATCTTTTTCTTTCCTAAAGAGGAGGGAAATCTTCCAAAGTCGGTCGTATCGTAGTGTCGCATTCTACTGGGAAGGTGACCCAGACTCTTGTTGTCTAAACCCCTCCTCTGCGGTGACGTGAAATACCCTCATCTGGGCAACCTCTCAGTATTACTATTGATGGGGGCTCCGCATGATGATCGCTCCTCTCCGGGCGCTCTGCGCTCCCTACCTATTTTTTCCTATCTCGCTGTGCTACTCCTGTTCTCCTGCGCGTCCGCAGTCCCTACCTCCGCCTCAATCTCCCTTTTGTATCGTTCTTCTATCTAAAATCACCTCATCTGCACTAGTCAAAACTTGCCTCATATACACTAATCTAAATTGACCTTATCTGCACTGGTCTAAACTTGTTTCATCTAAACAACCTATGGATTTTACGTCCTACGGGACTTGCGCCAAAATTGCTCACGCCAAAATGTTTCTGCGCCCAAATGGGTCTTGCTCTACAAAACGCTCACGCCTAAATGTCGGGTCCTCACCCTGTATGATATATGTATATGGATAAGTTTAGAAACAATTGTGTGGTCGTGTTTGTCCGGGAATGGACCTATAGGTACAGAAAAACAAGTTCTTTTAAAAAATGTCAAAGGTAACCATGCTCTTTGTTCAAATGATTAATTCTAAAAGCAAAATAGTTGAAAGAAAATTAAATTTTTCTTTATCGTAAATGATACGAATGTTATGACATTGTAAAAGGTTTATAAAATTATTGCTTGTTTTTTGTTTATTAATAGAAACTCGGTGATGGTTTATTATATTTACATAGGTATACCTATATTTAATTTGTCATATAAAATATTTTTTAACGCCGAAAAATTTACATCGATTTCCGTGATTAAAATATAGCTGCATTTCATTAATAACACAGTTGCTTGCATGTAATAATAATAATAATAATAATAGGTAACTTAACGAAGGCCCAGAAAATTAATGACGTTGGTAATGGATTTTTATGGTAAAGTTAATTAAGTGTGTAGATCATACATAACGTAGACGAGGAATTATTATTATTGGAATATAAAATATATTTAGAAAGCATTGACGGTAAAATATTAAAGTAAGGTAAAAATATGATAAATTAAAACTATAAAAAAATATTTTTTATCAGGGAATTTAAATTCTAGAAATAGGATATCTACCTCTTTAAATTTAAACTTCATTAATTGTTCATTATGTTATATGTATAAAACAAATTCTATTATGATTGATAAATAATTGGTAATAGACGTAAAGTCTAAATTTATTATTATTTAAATATTTTTAATATTTCAACGTGATCTTGTGACGTTGCGTGAAGTGTAATTGTAATAATAATAAAACAAATGAAAATCTAGTAATACCTTTGTAATATTTGTGTTTTTAATTAGATATACAGTGTGTCCACGGATGAAACTAACTATATACTTGTAAACTTTTCTATTTCTCGTTTTTAGAGAAAAAATCATTCTTTATAAAGAGTTTTGCTTACAATGAGTATAGTCCACGGTTTTTTTTTGGCAAAATTTTGACCCGAACGTTTTGAGACGGAACTTTCAGAGCAAATCGGAAACTACTAGAAAACTCGTATTACTTGTATAACAATGCAAGGAACGACGAACTGCGAGCGTTTAAATATATTATAATTTTTGCATAATCTCGATAAAATGATACTACCTGATACGCATAGAACAGGTCCAGAATTATTTGAAAAGTAGCTTTTCGAGAATAACAACGTAAGAAATGACAAACTAAGCCCGTTTCAGTCGATTTAAAATTTTTGCGAAATCTCGAAAAAATCTCTTCAGGTTTTTTTTTTGGCAAAATTGAAAAGTAGTTTTTCGAGAATAACAATGCAAGAAAACGAAGTCTTTACGGCAGCTAATTTTTTCACCAAACATCATCTATTGGGTATTGGTTATTATGATAAAATTTTCATCAAAATCGGTGTGTACCCTTTGGGCAACCTTCCTTGTTAGTTTGAAAAGTTCTTAGCCATAGTCAAGTATGTAGTTAGGCCCATCCGTGGGCACACTCTGTATAAGATGAAACAAAATTTTTGCAGGGGGTAATCGGCGTTGATAAGATATGCAGAATACATAAAATACCTATTTAGCGTAGTAGTCATTTACAACAATTTATCTAAACAACAGTTAACCGAAATGAAAATTCATCTACGAACAATTCGTCGAATTAGAAGTTTCCAATTTTAGAAATATAGGAATGTTTGATATGAATATGAATGTTCGAGTGGAAAAGAAAAGAAAAAAATGGAAAAGTTAAATATGTAGTATGCTTATTCCACATCCGCAATAATAACACCTGAACAAAGTTCTTGGAATTTAAAATTGTCGTTGAACTTTCCTAAGACGAAAATTAAAAAAATAATAATTCGACGAATTTTTGTAGACAAATTACTCTGTAGCTGAATTGTTCGTAAATAAATTTCCATTACGATTGATTGTTCTTTAGAAGAATTATTTGTGGATGAATTTTTCTATTTATGTAGTAAAATACCGATATCTAATCCAGCTTAAACTTTGATAATTATTCTAATGCAAAATAAATTATTTTTTAGTAACGCTCCGAGGGCACTTTAGAAATACCCAAAAATTATTCCAATTTGTCTAGATCGATGCGGCGTTTTTTTTCTGCATTTGACATACTTCAGGCATTTTCCATCGTGATACGGAATTGCAGGGTTTCACGTCTTTATTGCTGCATATTTTCACGTAGTCATTACGCTCATCTTATAGTGTTAGCGTCATGGATGTCCTCGTTTCGGGGAGATGAAGGCGGTTATTGAATTCAGACGCCTTAACTCGGAATTCTTAGCATAGCGACGGTTCCGATAAGCATAAATGAAGGATAAATGACTTTCGATATTGAGAGGTACCTAAAGCATTGCAATGCGGAAGATTCAATTAAAAGTTTAAATGCATTAATCAGCAACGTTAAAAAATATTTCAACGCTTATAACGTTGAAATAATAGACCTGTTAGAGAATATTCGAGTTTAAAGAATGACAATAATGTAGGTAAGTACTTACTGTAGTCCAAATGTGTTTTGTCAAAATTTTGATTCTAGCTGAAATGTTTAGTTCACGACCAAAACTAGGTATGTACTAGAAAAATCGTTATTCAATAATAACAAAGAAGGAAATTACGAAAATACAAGTGTTTTTATCGATTTAAAATTTTAGCAAAATCTCGAAAAAAAGATATACCTTAGATAAGTATTTAGAAAAATTTATATTTTAACTATAAATATGACATAATAAGTATAAAAACAAGTATTTCCGACGGCACGATATGTCGCATTATAGTTTGTCATAAAAATGCAATTTTTCAAATTGTGGAGCTTTTTACCACTTACTGGTTCTTCGGGTAGGTAAAAAATCTTGTTCATACATCTTGCGGCACTCAATACGAAATCTCTCGGGAACGTATAAACCAGATCAAAATAATGCCATAAGTACCCACAACCCTTTTTTGTTGAGATATTCGCCCCGCAAAGTTGAAAAATAATAATAATCTAAGTACATCGGATTTTCCAAACATTTTACGATAAAAAAGTCACTCTGGTTTATTTTCGATAAAATGAATCATATTCGAGGAAATCGCGCATGAAGAATAGGAGACGAAGAGTATTGCAGATATTATTTTAATTATTTTGCCGTTGTTATTTGTAAAGAAATCCAAAACTTAATTGGCGTTTTAAAGGCTTACAGTTAATAAGAAAGTCATAATAAAAAGATACTTTGTTCTTTAAGGTCAAAAATAATTAAAATAATATTTGAGATACTCTTCAACCCTTATTCTTTATGTATGATTTCCTCGAATGTGGTTCATTTTATCGAAAATAAAAAGACTACTTTTTTATCGTAAAATGTTCTGGAAAATTCGAAAATATCCTTAAAAAATTCAAAACTTAGGGCGTTATTCATAGTCGTTACTTACCTTGAATATTTCCTAAGGTATGAGTTTTCATAGTAACAACAATCGTTTCTAAGAAAAAAATAGTGATTTAAGGGATTTTTTCGAGATTTCGCAAAAATTTTAAATCGCCGAAAACGCGCTTAGTTCATCATTTATTGGTTTATTATTCTAGAAAAACTACTTTTCAACTAATTCTGGACCTGTTCTATGCGTATCAGGTAGTGTCATTTTATCGAGATTATGCAAAAATTATAATCTATTTAAACGTCCGCAGTTCGTCATTTTTTACTGTGTTATACCAGAAATACGAGTTTTCTAGTCGTTTGCGACTTGTTCGGAACGTTGCGTCACAAAACGTTTGGGTAAAAATTTTGCCAAAAAAAACCTGGTGATTTTTTCGAGATTTCGCAAAAATTTTATATCGACGCATACGCGCTTAGATTGCCATTTCATGCATTGTTATTCTCGAAAAATTACTTTTCAAATAATTCAGAACCTGTTCTATGCGTATCGGGTAGTGTCATTTTATCGAGATTATAAAAAAATTATAATCTATTTAAACGCAGTTATTACGCAGTTAGTAGTAAACTTCGTTATACCAGAAATGCGAATTTTCTAATCGTTTCAGGCTTGTTCTAAACGTTCCGTCTTAAAACGCTCGGGTCAAAATTTTGCCAAAAAAAAAACGTGAATGCTTTTTTTCGAGTTTTCGTTAAAATTTTAAATCGATTTAAAAACGTGTCGTTTGTCAGTGACTATTATTTACTTTATTTTAGAGTTATTTTAGTTAATAGTTTTAGAGATGAAGGCCTTCGAAGTTGAGCAAATTGGTTTTTTCCACGGCACTCTTGGAATTAGTAGATGTTTAATTAATAATTTAGAACAAAAAATCGATGTAGAGCGATTATTTTCCATTCGATTTCGATTTCAAGTATATCGTTAGATTCGTATTAAAAATGTTCATTTAGAAACCCGCTGTCTAAAATGTGTTGCCATTTGAAATTTTCGAGTAATTTCGATAAAACCGATTTGTTCAACTTCGAAGGCCTACATTTTCTAGTTCTTTCTTCGGTCAGTTGGATTGCTTATAGCCCGATTGCGGCGTTATAGACGCCCAAATAAAATTGTCTAAGAAAATCCAAGTAGGCTATAAAAACTAGAGAAAACGACAGAGGATTGCAAAAAAGTCAAAATATACAGGGTGTTCTATTTAAAAGTCGAGAGTTGAGGTCATTTCCAACGTAACCGGAAATGATACCTTTTTCACTGTCGAAAATAAAGGCCGTCTAAAGATTTCGTTGTCGCCCGGTATATTAATTAATATCTTTCAAACTTTTGAATAATGTAGGTATATAATATAGGTAATAATAACTTCCATTCGATCACATTACGTGCAATATATATATATATATAACTTCGAAATAATTACAGTTTCTATAAAATTATTTACACGATCAATCGGCAGTCTGTGTTCTTTTCCTTTCGAGAAGAAATTCTTTCGGAAAAGTAGAAATCTCAGTGGATTAGCCAGATAAGCTGCGAAGCACGGTATCGTTATCTCAATATAAGTTGGAAGCTTCCTGAATATTGGACTTAGTACTCGCTAGGCACGTTTAAAGTAGAAATTCGTATTAAGGACATCCGTCGTAATAAAAATCATATTTTTTTCAAAAATATGTCTCGACGACAGCAATATTTTTATTTAATAAAATAAAAAGATACGGTTTGCGGAAAGATAACGGGCGTTTGATTAAGACATTGAAACATCTCCCGCGTTCTAATAGCAGATTGGTAATTGACTTTACAGAACTCGAGGAAAGTCCACATTATAATTAATTACTGAGTCAATTGTTTTTCCGTGTCCTTTAATGAAACTCAGTCTTTAGTGGTTTTTCATGTTAGCTTCACCGAGCCGACATTTGATATCATCTGCTATACTGGTACTCGGTCATGCTAGCTTATTTATATCTATCGAACATTATTTGTGTTCCAGTTAATTTAAATTATTTAAGTTTAAATGTACAGCTTATAGTTAATATATAAGTAATTATGTATAATTAAAAAATAACCCAATCCTTGTCGGGGATCGGGAATCGTTCAAAGAAAAGGGCCAGTTTACGATAAATAATTACGAACCGAATTCTGTCGGTCGCGAAAACTTCGACGTCCAGAAGCAGAGCACGCAATTTTCTTTTGGGAACGTCTTTTTTGCGTAAAAACGAGATAACGAAAGCGTTTTTTACGCGAATTCGCAACAAGTGGCATGCGTGAACTGGCCAATGAAGACGAGGTGTGTGTGGGCCGGCGGGGATGATATCAGCGACGGTGACCTGGTGAAGCCAGTCCGCGCGTGGTGAGCGTGTCCTTGCGCAATCGCGAGGTGTAGGAGTCGAGAGTATCGTCGAGGCGTGAGTCAGAGGCGACGGGCACGGCGAGGCGGCAGGCGCCTGGGCGACCTGCCCGCCATGGACTAACGCCAGTCCAGCGCCGCGGCACCTGTCTGTCCACCCGTATGTAAGTACAGAGCATGAACTGTTTGACTACCGAGCTTTCGTTGTTACTACCGCTTCCAACTGATGGTTTTAAGCTTTCGTTACGGTCGATCACTGAACGCGTTTCTGCATGTCTACGTTATAGTTTTGCGAATTTAAAGAAAAATTTGGTTTTTAAAATTTTTCGAAATTTAAAATTAACTAACTACAAGTTAAATTTTAAAGTAGACACGCAACAGTTGGCGCATCGGATATGTGCTGTGAAAGCAACAAGTACGGCTACTTAAAATTCAATAGGGCGATTCCCGACCATTTTCGTGGTGTTTTCCCAACATTTTGAAATTGGAAACTTGTTGCTAACATATTGCATTGTATACGTTAGTGATCTGAAATACTTCGTAAGTTTTTTTAAACGGCATTAACAGGTAAATCGTGTTGTTTATTTTTTTGTTTACAATGCGATTTGCATTTTTTTTTTTAGATTGAAAATTGTCGATTTTCTTCAAATTATTCGCGCACCATTTACACGGGAATTTTATAATAATGCGTGGGTATGTCGCGACAGAGTATTTTCAAATTACTTATTTTAGGTTTGTTAACAATTTTGTTAATAAGCTCACTCGACTTCGATTTTTGAAATAAATGATTATATTTGAAAATATTTAGTGTTTTTCAAAAACGTTGAATCGAATATCACGTTTATCAATATTTTTCCTGCGAAAAGGCGAATAAGTTTTGCAATAAAATATTTTAATGATCGAGTTTTCGTCGAAAATTCTTAATTATCAGCAAGTAGTACAAAACAAAACCTTAGAATCGTGATTTTCGTAATCACGACAGTTACGCGTCAACAATATTTTGGTGTTACAAAAAAAATATATTTTATCCGACCATGTAAGTATTACCTAACGATAAGTAAATTCGGCCTTCGATTTTTCAGACATTTGACAAACTAAACTTGTAAAAGACTTTCAAGAGAAAACGTATGCAGTGCGGATAAAACTTGGTTCTGATGTGCTAAGGATTTCGTAAATCAACCGCAACGTTCCGGGGTATAAATGTAGCTTTACGATACGGATTTAATGTATATTTACCTTGAATAGGAAAATAATCTCTTCAGAAATAGATTCTGTTGTCGAACTATCTCGCGATGTTTTTAAATAATTGCGTCGTATCGTTAATCTAATTTTTTTTTCAAATATTTGGTCCAATCGAACGACATATTCGAGACCGTCTTGTTGTTAAATCGATGTTCAATCATAAATGTTTCGCTCAAATTAATTTTCCCGAGCAAATCGACAACCACTTCCGATAATAATTCAATTATCGAATATTTGTAAATCGAATTTGAAAGTAAATTACATTTAAATCTCCCGAAACTTTGTAATTATGCGATAGCTGAAAACACGATGCACCTTTCGGAATTTTCGAATATGTACAGTCATATTTCTAAGCATAGTTATATAGGCCACTGCACTGCTATTGATCTCGTGTGTCAATCATAATCTAAAAAATTTTTACGGGGATCCCTCATTCATTTTTATCATCCTTCACCTTCTTGCTCTGTTACATCTTGGCGCGATCGTATAAAATATAATAAACTCAATTTATAACGGGGATTTAGTTGTCGTAAAATTTCCGTGGTTTGTCGAAGCTTCTTCATTTCCTACATAAAATCCGGAAGTGTTAACTACCAATTGATACTAAACTTTATAATCAATTTTTATTTTATTGTTTTTGTTTAATTTTATTTCAATGGCGACAATCGTTACATTCAATATACCATAAAGTTATTATTCTATTGCGAAACTATAAAAAGGAGTGAAATTTTTAATGTTTTGAGAAACATCGACGACAGTCGATTATCTCGTTTTATTAAAAAGTTGCGATTGAAGGAAAAACAAGAATTCCAGGAAAATAGTAGCTAGATAAATAATAGATTAGATGCCTCAAATTATACCAAAATTAGACGAAAAAAATAATAAAATTTCGATATAACTTTAACTTTAGCAAAATATTGGCTTCCAAAAATTCGTACGTCCCGAAAAAAATCATATTTAAAATTTAAAAAAAATTCGTTTGCTCATAAACTATTATTGCGAATTTTGTGGTACTTGTATGATATTGTAGAGGTACTAAAGGCTCATTGATGGTATTTTTTAGGACTCTCCGGTACATCAAATAAGAAAAATAGAAAATATTAAATTGAAATAATTTAAAAATATACTCGGGGGGCAATCACAAATTTTTCGTTAAATATTCCTCGTACTTACCCTCACTATATATGTAACTACCAAAATTTTTCAAGGATATAACAGGAAAATATTTGAAAAAGTTCGTCACTTGAATTCTATTGTAGTCTGCTACATACAGGATGTTCTGGAAATGATACAGAATTTCTCGGGAGCGTATAAACCACGTCAAAATAATGCCACAAGTTCCTATAATTTTGATTCCTACGGCACTTCCCCGTTGAGATATTATATAATATAATATCTAGGATATTCTGCGTCTTTTATTCTTTACGTATGATTTTCTCGAGTGTGGTTCGTTTCATTGAAGTTAACACTAGATTTACGGACAAAATTACCTGCCATTACCTTGACGGGTCTTGGAAACATTGGCATCCCACATACGGATATTTAAATTAGGGTGCCTAGTGGAAAATGGATGCAGTACAATAACTTTGAAATTCCGTCGAATTAACGGGTTCCGTTAATCTAGAGTTAAACACGAGTAACATTTTTATCCTAAAATGTCTGGGAAATACAAAAATTCCCTTAAAAACATAAAAAGTTAAACCTCTGAAATATTTTGAAGTTAGAAAGGTTAAGGGTGCATCCTTGGCTCTCTTTAGCTGATATCAAAAAACCTATTACGCCATTTAAAGACCATTATTTATTACGTATGTGCACCAAAAATTATTAATTGTCAACGAAAAATAAAAATGTTAGGTAGGTATTTAAAAAATTGAGTTTTTTTAACTTTGGGGTGAATATTTCAACAAGGGAGCGTCGTATAAAAACATTTATAGGATCTTGTGGCATTATTTTGACGTTGTCTATTCGCTCACGAGAGATTCTCCATCATTTCCTGGACATCCTGTATGTGGCAGACTGCTATTATAGAACTCAAGCGACGAACTTTTTTTTAAATATTTAGCTGTCATACCCTTTCGAAAATTTCGATGCTTACATAATATATAGTAGGGGCAAATAACGAGGAATATTTGACGAAACATGGGCGATTGCCCCCCGAGTAAAAGGTATATTTTTAAATTATTTCAATTTAATAATTTTTAGTAGAGGAATTTGACAAATTTCAATTATTCAAAAACTCGAGTAATCAAGTTCGGATTAACCAAGTTTTACTGTATAAGTAGATATTTAAGAAATTTATAAATACAGTAAAATCCCGTTTATTCGGATTCCATTGTTCGAGTTTTCCGATTGTATTGATCAATTTTTTGTTGATTTTGAAACACATATTTGTATTTACATACCTACATATCTAGTTTGTTAAGAAATGAAATTCAAAATAAAGCAGTTTTAAAGTGAAAAATACGAGTGAATTCATTTTATGTTGACATTATAGAGGTAAATAATATGTCTAAAATACCTATTAATTACATTAAGTACTTCTAATGAACCTACTTACGAATATTAGTTTATTATTTGCTATGTATGTGTAAATAATAAATTCGGTTTATCCGAATTACTTTTGGTCCGGATAAACGGGGCATAACTGTACCACAGTAGCAGATATGAACGCATTTATATAATTATTTAATACATAGCACTACCCAGGTAGGTATTATATTTCAATCAACTAGAGGTAGTATTTAGTTACGAATATATTATTGTCACAGAAGAAACATACTTTATATAATAAAGACAGAAGCGGCACTCGCGCTTGATTTTATAAGCTCTGTTTTCAAGGCACCCACCATGTCTTGCACTATGTTTATTTTAAATATATACGGCGGAAAATTAAAATTTTTGTACACCATCTATTTTTGCTAACAATAAGCTTTGTTTTATGATTAGGTACATATACGAAAAATTATATACTATTTACACTGTTATTTAATTACTAATTATTAACTATTAAGTATGTGTCTTCTGTGCTATAATAGGGGTAAAAAAAATTCAATGATTTTGTATCAAGATGTCTGGTTTTCTAAAAATTCCTTTGTGTAAAGCGGGATTTTCTTGTCAAATCCGACTGTTAATATAAAATTGATTTTTTCAGTATTATTTTAATTATTAATTAAGTTTTAATGACCGTCCCTCCTTTAATTTGGCCATTGCAAAACCCTTTTCGGTTTCCATTAAAACGTGATTAGGGTGATTAAGGAAAGAAACTGTAATTAATCTTTGACATTGTTTTTGAAATGAAATGTCAAATTTAAATATTTGTCATAATTATTAACCACTTGCTAAAATCACATTTACAATCAGAAGATACATTGTTGAAAATGTTGTTTGTCCGCAATAGTACCTACTTATATTTATTATAAAACAACACTAATAACATTGGCATTAAAATAAATTTAAGTAGGTACCTACCTGTCTAAGAAGTAATTTTGTATAAGATTCTTAACGTTGAGCATTACGTCATAGCATTTTTGTAATCGCGAACTTTTAAAATTAGTTTCTTTTGATATTCGTCCCAATTTCATTTTATGTTCAAGTAATAACTTTGAATACAGTTTCCGATAATTTAAACATTCCGATGGTGTCTCTCAAGTATATAATAACATCGAGTTCATATCTCCTTTTAGTTAATTACAACGCGTTCGTAATTTAAAACTTTAATCATCAAAACTGTTTCAAATATTCTTCGAAGTCTTGTTGTTTATTTGTTTTAATTTTTTGCGCTTATTTTTTAAATAATGTATAGGGCTCACTACTTTATTCGCAATCTAAAAACATAGCCTATTATTTTACAAGTCCAAAAATTTATTGATAGTGGAAAACATTTAATGCAATAAATTATTTACGAAAAGGTAAAAATTAATTTTTCATGTCTCCAGCAATTTTGTTTTGTAATTATGTGATTTTAATTTTTTTATATGCGAGTTGCACATCAAATATTAAACAAAATAAGATCAGGCTTTTTATTAGTACCTTATAACGAAAATCGTTTGTCCATGCATCAATTATTTATTAAGTATACAACAAAACATATTGTGAAAGCGATCACTTTAGAGACCGATAAAAATATAGAAATAAATAATAAAATAGAAATAAAATATAAAAATAAACAAGGGCATTTTAATTCGTCTTTACATTTTATCGAAGAATAAATATAGCGTTTAATCGATTAATTTTAATAACAGTGTTATGTGAGTATTCTATTGCAAACCTTTACATTTTCTTCTGCGTGTCGTGTCCCAACGAAGTTTCCACTGGTCTTTCTTGGAACACTGTGGAGGGATAGCTCACTTTTATAAATTCGCCCATTTTAGGCTAATCTCCTAAGGAGGACAGCAACCCCGACAAAAATCTTAAATGGGACTAGGGATCAAGTATCATAAGATTTTAAAGACGACTTTTAATTCTCTGGACGATTGTGTTTTGTTTTTTGAATTCCAATCGAGTTTTTGTTGTTTTTTTTACATTTTTTTTAGCAACAGGATATCACATTTTTTAAATATCGAATTGTATATACTAGTAAGATTTAATTAAAATCAAGGTCGTTTTAAGAAAATTTGGATTAAACGTGTATCATTTTCTTTAAGGTAAGAATCATTGTAATCTCGAAAAAAAGCCTAAGTTTATGGTTTTGGCAAAATTTTGATCCGGTACGAAATATTTAGAACAGGTCCGGAATTATTTAAAAAGTCGTTTTTCAAGTTTTTTATAACGTGAAATGACAAACTAAGCGCATTTCCGCCGATTTAAAATTTTCAAGAAATCTCGAAAAAAGCCTTATTATAGTCCATGGCTTTTGCAAAATTTTGACTCGACTTAAAACTTTTTGTTTCGTCTCCGTACGTTGAGAATTATCGATATCCCGTAAAACATGCAAAAGTAGACTCGATCCGAAATTGTTATAGTTTGAAACCTCTGTTCCACCTAAAAAAGTATCGGAAATAATGCTAATATACGCCGCTTCATCGATTATAATTTGCAATTTCTGGAAGAAAACGCTCTATTATACCTAATATTGTTATTTTGTGTGTTGAATTTTTGTCTCCGAGATTTTCATTTAATTTTAAGAAAAATTATGAAATTAATGCAATAACACTATTTTGTCGATTTCCTCGATTTAAACTTATAATTATTCTAAACTTTAGCAGGGCCGTAGAAAAGCTTTGACTACATCGAATATGACTTACGGCGTCACCGTTAGACATAGCTGCTCTAGTTAGACCTCTCGCCTGACGGGTCCTGGGTTCGAATCCCGGTACGGGAGGTGAAATATCCCTCTGGCAGGCATGGATGTCCGGGGCACTAAAAGTAATGCCTAACGACGGTTGCTGGTGTCCTTCGGGGTGTGCTACTAACACCAAAAAAAAAAGTTAGTGCTAAAACAATAAGAAAATGCATCTTACAATTAGTATATTTTATTAAAAATATTATAATCGGTGTACTAATTACGGATTAAACCTTAAATATATGAATGTTAATTGCTGCCTAAATATAATTTTTTTCACGTCTTGCAAAAGAAAAACTAATTTGGAGATGATCTTAATCAGCAAACACTAATTTAGTTGAAACCTTAAAAAAGAATTAATTCAGAAAGCTGTTAAGTAGTAGTAATATGAAAGGTTTACTTATTGAAATTTTTATACGATCATCTGCACAATAACAAAAGATGGGGGGGGGGGGGCGGTTGCCATTTAAAAAAGTTGTAATGGTCTTCACTACAAAAAAAAACCAATGATAGTAAACGTTTGGATTTGACGCCACCTTTGGACAAATTTTTGAAATTTCATATTTGAACTTCCATTGACATTAGGAGTAATTCTTTCCTCTGACATTTTTCATTTTTATTCAAATTGATCAATTTAATGTTTAATTGTTTTTAAACAACCCTGTATGTTAATCGACATTCTGATTGTGGCTAAGGACTTTTCAAACTAAGTAAAACTCCTTATAAAGAATGACTTTTTCTTTAAAAACGAAAAATAGAAATGTTTACAAGTATAGTTAAGTCCTTTCGTGGACACACTGTATATTTGTAGTACCTACATAGTTATTTTTTGCATTATTTATATTAGTAGATATAACAAAATTGAAATAAATCGTAGATATAAGTTAAATTAGTCATAATTTTATTAAGTTCTTTTGTTGGCACGGTCGACAAGAACGATTTAATAAAATCGATTCGATTTTTGCGATATTACACCTTTATTTATTAAAAACTCGAAAATTAATTGACGATGTCGCGTTTTAAATTTGATCACATTAATTTTATCGTAATTGGATGTCCTGACGGGGACCTTACGTTTTAAGTTTTTAGGGGATGCAGAATTTCTATTTTGAAAGACGATTGGAAAACAAATATAATCCAGAAACGCGAAAAGTGTAATTTTCAGTTAGGTACCTACCTATACTCCAAACAAATTCAATTTATTGCTATCGTTTTCTTTGGCCGTAAAAATATTTCAGATTGAGTAAATTTTTAATGTTTTGCCATTATGCGTTACGCCGTAAAATAATTTTATATCTTCCAGTGCTCTCGTTGAGAAATTATGGATGATTTTAGGAGCCTTCGGTGGGAACGTTTGAACTTTTAATTTCCTGCTTTCAGAGCCACTCGATTTTCAGTCGACCGTTGGTTGGTGATCGTCTTTGACAAAGACGTAGTAATAGATATCTCTGTCGAATCGGGGCCTGCTTTTGTCTTGATATTAAATTGGAGTTATCAAGTTTTCGAGTTATGCATTGAAATAACTAGGATGGAGGTTATAAATTTAATTAACCGATTCTTTTATCGATCCCGATATTTCATTAATTTTATTCGGACGCGCTAATTAGGTAGATATAGTTAAAGAACAAAATTAGGTAACTTACTGATTTAAAAAATCGTATATTATTGCACTGCAGATTTATGATGGCATAGATATATAACTTTCTGATCGGTCGAGGTATAGATTTGTCCAAAAAGTAGGTAATATCGAAGAATGGTACAATTGTGTACGAGTCAATTCTCCAGCGGTCGGCGAGAATCCTTTTCTAGATTCTCGCACTAGAATTTTTGCGAATTATTTTTAGTTTGAGAGTTTTTATTTTATAAATAAGTGATTATTCTAATTAGAACTATAGGGAATGTAAAATAAACGAATAAATACATTTTCGATGAACTTAAAACGATTAAATATGAATTTTATTTAACCGTTAATTAATAATGCTGTTTGTCCGACGCATTTTGCGCGTCGAAAAAAATCGAATGTGTAGCAAAAGCACTGACGCAAGTCGCAAAAATTGTGGTGGGAGAAATTAAAAAAAGGAGAATTGATCCGCACACAATAGTACCTATATCGAAACAGCAAGGCAGAAACGTTTAAATATATTATAATAATAATAAAGATCTGATTTTGGATAATCTTTGTCTTATTTCCATATTACAGCGAAGTAGAATATCGAAGCGGTTTCGTCATTACTATATGCTATCTTCGGAATAATATATTTTGTTATCAATTTAATCGAACAGCGGGAATCTGGAGGTATTTTAAGCAAGCTACGACATTTTAAAAGCTGCTTTTTATAATATTCGATCATCGCGAGATTAGATTTGGCTTATTTAGCTCTCCCTTATTATTGGATTTAGATCGGTGAATACGAACAGATGGTTTCCATAAGTTTGAATTTTCCCGGCATAATTAGAGATGTTGATCGGCCCCTGATTTAATATTACTTGAAGTTACGCGCGAATAGAATGAAGTTATAACACTCCACCGCTGCGACTGAACGAACTAATTAGTGTTCTATTCATGCCCGTATTAAGTTTACGTTATTGCATTAAATAAAAGCGTTTATCTGTTACAGTATACATCACTAACGTAAGTAAATTTTTGTCTCGCAGTTGCGATTAATTTTACGAAAATTAAAACCGAAATTTTAATAAAGTCTACAAATCAGTCTTAAACGACTGCCCTTTTCTACAGATTTATAATTTATACGACATTGAACGTGATTATTGTTTCGTATTATATTTGATTGTTTAAACGTTTTTCTGTTGCTGAAAACTGAAAAATTTAATTAGGCTTCAGAAGTCACGTCTACAAAAAAGAAAATAGACGAGAATACAAAAGCAATTTTCGACGTTGAGGTATTTTGCTTTACCTAATTTTAACAGTGTATAGGTAAAACGCATTTATAAAAACTTACACGACTTTAAATGTTTCGATTTTTTTTTAATAGTGGAAAAATGGCTTTACTAACGATGTTGAGAGGACGAGTTGGAACAAAATCGAGGGCAATGGCAGTGACATCGAGTTCGAGAATACGTCCTGGTTTCGGAGCTGCACAAGGTGCTTAAAAACGAATTTGAAAATTTCGTTTCCATTCTGTTTTCTTATTTGGTAATAAAAATCAAATTTTAAAATACTCACAACTACCAACTTGTGTATTTTTAATGCTCGGAAATTAAAAAAAAAAGGTATAGAGATAAGCAAAAATTCCGATTTATGTTTGTTTACCTTTTTGTTTGAAACAGCCCATCTTTTAAATTAACATTAACATATCTATAAGTTTTGATTTGATAAATTTACTATAATAGTGTACCAATTTAAAAGGAACGGTTATTCACTTTTTACACGGAAAATTATACAATTAATTTTCATCATTCGTATCAAAAATGAAATTCGTTTTATTAAAAAAAAAATTATTTCCTCTAATTTTCCTTTAAAAGCAAAATTAAAAGAAATTCAAATTTTCTTTTTGTGATCTATCTTTTAGTCACCTAATTAATTCGTTCCGAACTTATTACAACTTCACTTCTTAGCGATAGGAGTTTTAATACTTGCAAAATACTTCATTATTAAGCTTCTTGACATTGTTTTGTTTACACTTCAAATATCGCAACACTTTTCATTATCGGTTAACGAAGCGAGGTTTGAAAGTAGATCGATAGAAGTGCCGAATTTGTTGGGAAATAGTTTTTAACATAGGTGCCTACTTATTTATCGATATAAACAACAAAATTGTCGCAGAAAAGTTTAGATGTTGAGGGTCGTCGATTTGAACATTTATTTTTAGCGAGCTTTTATTCTTTAAGAAGCATCTTTTGTTAAATGTAATATTTATGGTTTACACGATTTGAAAGTGGAAATATTTTAATTATTATTTTATCAGATAATGATGTAAAAGATCGTGTTTCCATTTCTTCTTTATCTGCCAACTGGTATAAAGTTTTTCTTGCGATTTTTCTCTTTTTAACAAACACTGTTTTTTCATTATTTGGTTTGTTTTTCTTTCGTTTCGTTTGCTTGACTAAATTCTTCAGCCTTTGTTTTTCTGGAGTGTTGATTAAAATCCAAATTTTTTTCTTATGTTGATAATTTGAGGAAACCTTAGAGTGAGGTCTTACACGTTGTGGGATAATATTCAAAGACATGTCAGTGGTTCATCTTATTTAATTCTTCAATAGAAGTCGGTAGAAATCAGTTTCATTAACAGAATTTCGATTATTTCATTTGGCAAGGTAAGACTATTCGTTTTCATGGGTTTCCTGGGTCCAGATTCGAATGGACCAAATACGACCTCACCAACTGTAGTTGTAGCCGGTGAGAAAAACCGACAGTTGGCTCTCGTGGTTGTCCATGATTATTAAATGTGGATTGCCCACGCTGCTTTTTTCATTGGCTTGAAAATGTCTAGATTTATAAAAGTCTCCACCAGTAATCCTGAAATACAATTGTTCATGTAGTAAATTTGGGAAAATGTTGACTAGCGGAACGTGGTTTCCAATGGCATTAATAAAACATAACACAGTCACATATTTTCCTCGCGTTCAGCCGACACTATCTGTACTACTTGTTTACTCTCTCTTTTAGTCAAAATTTTGGGGAGATTTAAAACTCTAGGTATTCCAGTTTCATCAATATTTACATAAATTCATCGGATTATCATAAAAAGATTTACGACGGGTTTATTAAAACGATTAGCTCCGGTTTGACTTGTTGGTTCAGTTTTACGTAGCAAGAGTTCTGGATTTCTTTTTAAAAATCACAGTAAAAATCGAAAATTATTTTGCTGTTGCATATTTAAATGCGAATTATGCGGTCAAGTCGTATGATTGTCTATCAAATTTTGAATATTAGGATTTGTATCAATTAAAAATAGAGCTCGATCGTGTTTAAAATTGCTCAGACGTCTACTGTCCTTTTTTTGTAGAAATTTATTGTTAAATTTCCTTTTTTAACAAACGCACTGCGAATCAATTTAGCCTTAATTGTTTTTTTACGATAAATTTTATTTCGAAAGCTTGGAAAGCTTTGTTCTAGTTCTCTCTCCTTCATTAATGTCATTTTGTTACCTTTTCGAGGCCTTCTTTTCGTTGTAAGAAAATCTGTTTCGGTAAGTGTTCTTGTTTCTGATATCCGTTGCACATGTCCGAACCATACCAGTTGTCTGTCGTCTATGTCATCAACTACTGTTCGGGATATGCGTTAACGGGGTTCGGGTTCGTATAATCTTTTTGATTTTCTTCTCCAAAAATTCGTTTTTATAGCTTTTAACATTTTTTTGGATTTTTTGGATTTTTTTTCTTAATTGATCACACCTCCGAGCTCTACGTCATTAAACCTTTTACGTTTACGCTTACTTATACTTTATAGACGTTTAATCCAAATATACTCAAATAAATTAATTGTTTAATTATTGAGCACCATACGTCGATTGCGAGGAGCTTTTTTAATTCTAGAAATTCTAATTCAATTATTATGAATTTGTAGAATATCGTCAAGTATAATATAATTGAGGTAAAATAAAAAAGCACCCTTTCCACGTGAAACATATCTTCTTTCCCATCACGTTGAAGCTGCCAACCGTAGATGCTTTTCGTGCGACTTAATCCGAAAACTTATTGTTATTACTATGCTTCTTTCACTTAATCTGGACAATTCGTCATCTTTAGATAGCACACGTGCTTTTTATATTATTTGCCACTTTCGGTGGACTTCTCGCGGATAGCACAATTTTCCAAATTAACATGTAGGGTTTTAAATCAATTAAATAGGAAACACGTGTAAGTTATTATGCAGTATTATCGCGCTGGATCCCGTATTAATATTTGCGCTTGTAGATTTAGTTCCATCGGGAATAAGCGGTAGATAAATTCCAAAACAACGTGAAAGGTTTTTAATTATCCATTTGTTTGTTAATGATGATTGCCATCTCTAGGGTATAGAAAGAAAGCTTTCGTTATTATAGAGGCTTTTGATTTTAGAGCGCAATTTCGGCTGTAATAATAAAAAATTTTGATGTTAAATTTAAACTAATTAATGAATTTGAAAATAAATAGCGGTAGTCGTGACAGAAGTATTATATTTCGGGCATAAAGAATTAAGAAGGTTCGTTTTGTTCTCTCCAAATCGTACAATGGTTTCAAAAGAAACTCTGCAAGTGAAGTCTCGTTGGTAGGTATATATGTATTACTGAACGAAATTAATTTTTCAGGCGTTTACTTTAAGGCAAATTTTTTAATTTAACGGAGCCAATGATTAAGAAAAATTCAATTATTATTAAATTGTATTTCATTTCGTCTTTTATTGTTAGTATTAATTTTGCTACCTACATGTTTATTTCATGTTTGTTTCATCTCTATTACTTTATTATTTGTCAAGTATAAGTATTTATGAAGGCTGTATAACTTACGTATTACGTTTTTCTTGAATTTTATTAACGCATAATTATTATTGATAGGTACTAAAAGATACTGTAAAATGGACTTTTATATTGCTAGTAATAATAACGTTTCAGACGGTATGGGTTATTAACTGCTTTATAATTTATTGGCTGCAATTTACGCACAAATAAAGACGTAAAGATTAAAAATTGATTAGTTTAATTAAAAGTGTATTTTCAAAATATCCTTTAAAACATCCAATGAAGTCTTATATAAATTTTTTTAACTAGGGAAATATATAAAATTATGATCGAAATTTTCTACTTTTTCTAAGTTTATATAATTTTTTATCTCAATAACAATCGACTAATTGTTTTATGTTGAAAAGCTCCATGACCGTTTATGACAAAAAAATACGAATTGACACTTTTCGTTATTTTTTCTCTAAATTCTGTACCATTTAATGATCAAAAAAGTATCAATGCAATGAAATAGAAAATAGTAATCATTAATACAAACAAATACAGAGCGTAACTTTTCAACACCGGACACTCGCGTAATCAAAAAATTTGTCCGTTATTAACAAGGAAGATTACCTAAAGGGTACACACCGATTTTGATGAAAATTTTATCCTAGTAACTACTATCCAATAGATGATGTTTAGTGAAAAAATTAGCTGCCAGAAAGACTTCGTTTACGTTTTATTCAATAAAGTTGGTAAAATGGTGATTTTCAAATTTATAGGGCTGTTATCAGAGCGGTTTTAGATATAGGTTTGAAATTCGTAATATTTCAATTTATAGTGTAGTTCACGATTTTTTTTGGCAAAATTTTGACGCGAACGTTTTGAGACGGAACGTTTAGAAGTCGAAACGACTAGAAAACTTGTATTTCAAGGAGAACAAAGCAAGAAATAACGAACTGGGGGCGTTTATATAGATTATAATTTTTACATAATCTCGATAAAATGACACTACCTGATACGCATAGAACAGGTCTGGAAAGTAGACTTTCGAGAATACAAGAAATGACAAACTAAGCCCGTTTCCGTCGATTAAAAATTTTTGCGAAATCTCGAAAAAATCCCTTAGTATAGTTCATATTTCACGTTTTGTTTTTTGATAAATTTTGGCCGCAAAGTTTTGAAACGTAACGTTCAGAACAAGTCGGAAATGACTAGAAAACTCGTATTTTTGGTATAACGAAGCAAGAAATGAGGAACTGCGGGTATTTAAATAGATTATAATTTTTGCATAATCTCGATAAAATGACACTACCTTGACACGCATAAAACAGATCCAGAATTACTCGAAAAGTAATTTTTTGAGAATAACAATGCAAGAAATGACAATATTTAATATTAACATTTAAATGACAAATTTATAATACCCAAATGAATAGGTATATGTAAAACGTTTATCATTTTATCTTAATTTTTCCACTGTAACCTCATACAATTTTTGATGGTTAAACAAAGAAAAAAATAAGCTTTCCATTGATATATAACATACCTCATGTTTACATTAAAAAAAATTCAAAATGGCGGCCATGCTCAAAAACTAGGCGCGAAAAAATTTTTTTAATTCTAAAATATACAAAATAACCTTAAATTGAAATGTTACGAATTTCAAACCTATATCTAAAACCGCTCTGATAACAGCCCTATGAATTTGAAAATCACCATTTTACCAACTTTATTGAATAAAACGTAAACGAAGTCTTTATGACAGCTAATTTTTTCACCAAACGTCATTTATTGGGTAGTAGTTACTATGATAAAATTTTCATCAAAATCGACGTGTACCCTTTGGATAACCTTCCTTTTAAGAAGCGCTCGTTAAGATGAGTTTTACTGTATCTATTTTTTGTAATTTGTATCTAACTTATTTGTTGTAGGTAACTATAATATTAAAATTAAATTCGCATTAATCGTATCTACTTATACCTATATTTTTTAATTATTTGAAAATCTAATTTAATTTCAAAAATGAGAAATATTCCACTCAAACAGTAAGCAAGTATAATATGTTAACATTTTTAATTTTAATTCAAAATCGGCGTCGAAATCTCGCGGCTACATATTGAAAATAATAGTCTAATAAAATATTTTCTCCTTTTTATTTAAAAGAAATTCATTTAATATGAATAATCTATTTTTAGAGGTATCCGAACCGAACAGGCTGATGTGAGTTCGGATAATAAAGTTCTTGTGAGTTAGGCACCAGTTGAAATTCAGAACGATGTTTTCCAGGCAAGCGGCAACTACAAAGACTATTTGTCGGGTTGTTTAACCGTGTACGGGCGTGAAACAAAGTTCGCTTGCAGATTTTCACTTCGACAATAAACTGTCGTGACGGAATATATTAAACAAATTATCGTATTACAATTTACATCGTTAGGTAAGTATTTATAGTTATTAAAATTGAAAAATTCCAACCCTAAGTACTTTATATTTTGATTGTTGTTAATGAATTTATAACTTTAATTATATTATAATATATGTACTTATAGGAAGAGGTTAAATCAGTGTCAAAATTAAAGAAATAATCAGAGATTTTGACGAGTTTCACATATTTTGTTTTTGTTGTGATAATCTGTACGTAATTCGTACAGCAGTACAACTGCGAAGGACAATTTAATATAAGCAAAGCATCATAATTATTATATTTGAATCGTAAAATATTAAGTTTGTCTTGTTTAAACAATAAAACAGTTAAAAAGTGTAACAAATAGTGACCAAAAAAACTTATTTTAGAATTCTATAATTTTATAGAGACCTATGTTTTTATGGCAGCTTCAAGTTTGGGATAAAGTGAATAAATATGAATAAATACTATCAAATACCTATAGAAAATATTTAAATGAACATTAAACAGTTCACGTTTACGAATTACGTACTTATATTGAAACAGTTTTCACTTTTATTTTGAACTAATTTTTTAATAAGTAGTAAAAATAATATCAATAAAAAAATATTAATGCTCTATAATTGTTCATTTTTCTTTAATCAAGATTGTTTTGACTACCAACATTGGTTTACTATCAGATCTTATTAAAGTTTGAGTAAACTTGTCGATTTTAATATCCGACAAAGGACGAGCACAAATAATTTTATGCGTTTAAAAATTCGAAATTTACATATATTTGTGTTCCTTTGATGTATTTTATTCCTAAATTAATATGTTTAAAAAAAGAGAAATTGCTGAAATTTTTAGATTGTTAGTGCTATATGTAAGAATCACCAACAAATCGTAAACAAATTGTTCGATTTACATCAACTGTAGAGCAACGATTCTTGAACGAAACTTAAAAGTTGTTAAATAATACGCGTAAAAGCTTTTCTTATTTAACTCGTTAACGCCGCGCTTTTCTATTAACAGTCAAAATATTCATTTACCTTTTTCCTTTTGGAAATCAATAAAGCACTGACAACGAGTACATCGAGGAATACGTTAGTGGTTGTTATATTAGTCTAAGTTTAGTGGAATATTCGTGTAGGTACAGTCAAGTTCAAATGTTTTGTCCAGTCGCCTGGAAACATTTAATGGTGTTACAAATTGATTTCAACCAAGGAGAATTACACATTTTGACATACTTATTTAATGAAATTTGACCACAATTCTAAAATTCTGATTGGTTGCAATAATTATTAGAAACAATGTTTTTCTACGACGCTCCTCTGTTGATAGATAAAAGTTGAGAAATAAAAATCAATTTATTAAAAGACATTCTTATTTCTTAATACAATTTAATAATAATTTTTGGTATAAATTCGTAGCAAATGGAGGTTTTCAAAACGGGACAATATGTTTGATATTATATCAGAGAGCTAAGGGTGCACTATCCTTAATTTTCCCTAAATATAAAAATAGATTATTACAACGCTATAAATAATTAGAAGCAAATTCCTTGCGTTTTCTTTATCGACGCGGTTTTTGCAGAGTAACTTAACGCCACAAAAAGTAAATTTTACAGGAGAGCACATTTTATATTGTTGTGTAGCTATTTAAACAGATACGTTTCACGGAAATACAAATCGATTTTTCCGGCGGAAAAAATTGGAATATTGTTACCAGATTTTAACAGATTATGTCTTAAGTCACTCTGCCAAAACGCCATCGATATTAACTAATTGTAAGTGTATTAAATTAGAAAATTCATAAATAGCAAGAACTTTTCATTCAACCTTTCGTTTACTTTAAAAGTAACTAGTTCAGAAAAACATTTTAATCTCTTACGTGATAAAGTTATTAGATCAGCGGTTTTCAAACTTTCAGCGCCAGGCTGATGGTAAATGTGTTGCATATCCATCCAGGCGACTGGACATTAATTTTGAACATTGCTGTACCTCGTTTAGACATTTTGTGTTTTCAAATAAAAATGCGTTCATATGGAAAAAGTTTTTCGCTTTGAGTTTTTATTCGTGCAGTGATCGTGATGAATTGCACAAAATGTTTTGACGGAACATCTTAAACGTCACTTTTATCGAAAATCAGTTGTTCTGACTATCTTATCTTTAAGGCATATTCTGTTAAAATCTGGTAACAACATTTCGATTTTTTTCACCAGAGAAATCCACGTATATTTCCGTAAGTACGTGGAAACCGTGTCCACTATCAACAATCATGTGGGTACTACAGAAAACCCGGATCGCCCAATTATTATGTCACAAACGTGACATTTTAGAGAAAAATGTTTCGGATAAAAGTGATCAGGTTTTAAACGATGCATCGGATAGTGGTATTGGTATAATACCCTGGATAGCGTTGTCAAGGTCACGCGAAGGTCACCTTCAATATTTCGATATTTTTAATATTCAATATTCTTTATTTAGTATTCGAAGTAGGTATGTTCTTTTTCTCGGAGTATTTTGTCAATTTTAACTACGAACAAAGGCATTTTATATCGGTCGAACAGTTTTAAAAAATCGAAGTAAAAGCATTTGTTCCACTTTATTCGTTATCAGGTGAGAAACTATAATAAATGCGATACGTTGTTCGGTGTTTGCTGTTTGTTGCAATGGTTCGCTGCTCGACCAAGATTGTTTTTTTCCGAGGCTATAAAGAAGCCCGTGCAACCATAGAATAAGTGCGCAAAAAAACAAGGCAACTATATTTAAAAAATGATGTTTTTGTAAGTTTCTAATTGCAGTACGCATAATTATTAACACGCGTCTTCGTACAAAAAGCATTTAAGTTTGTGATGATACTGTTTAAGCCAAATCCATTACATTATTCAACGTAGTGTTTCAGTTTTACAAAAAAAAAAAACAAAAAAAATATTGAATGTTTCTATTTTTTGTGGATTTTCGATTGCAACATGTACTTTGTTTTTGTGAAATGGGAACTTCAAATTTGCCGAAAAAATTAAACATCAGGTCCTTTAATTTAGCGCATTTTCAACAATAAATTATAAATCCCCTTCTAAGACATCAAGATTAGATAATAATTCATTTCATTCTTATTATATTGATCTAATAAAGATTTAATAAGAACGATTGAATCTCAAAAATAATAAACGTAAGCTTAAATAATCTCTTTTCTCTAGAGGAGTTTTCCTGCGCTGTTGAGACGGAATTTCATTTAATCTACTTTAAATTTTTTCAATAATACGCCTTTTTAAATAAATATTGCGTATAAAATTTCCCAAATCAAATTATAATTAACCTAGTGGATTTTTATTAAATAATATGTTTAGCATTTCATTCTCGTGCAATATGTTGAGGCCTCACTAAATGGCTTAAATATTTCTATAGCTGTCCCTTAAATTGGTTTATGTATAGGCAGATAATCGAACTTTGCTAGAAAAGCAGAATTAAGTACTTACGATTAAAATCAAATCGAGTCTTAACTATTATAAAAAACAAAAGTTCTGACGGCTGAATTTGAAAGCTTATATCTTAAAAAGGCTGGGGCCAAATTGCATAAAATTTGTAGTACTGCGTGTTTAACCGCTATTTAAGATTGCACGGTGAAAATTTTAGTTTTGTACGTAAAGCCGTTTTGGAGATTTTGTTAGATATTTCAGGAAAACTGTCGAATTTGCTGCTTGTTTCTGTATTGACAACTTTAAAACGTCATTACTAAAGCATTTCTGCACCAAATTATTAGAAATTTGGAAATAATGCATTTCAAATCAATCAACAATGTGCTTTTGGGAGCGATAAAAGCCAAACCATCGCAATTACCGAAGTCTTTTCTGACTCTAAATGACAAAATTATTTGTGGATAATTATAATAAAGTTACATTTTGAAACAACAATTGTATCGTTACCTACTTTGTTTAAATAATAATAATTCGTTACGCTTTTATAATAAATAACTATAACGTGTTGTTGTTAAAACGAGTCGCAATATTAGAATGACCGGCAATCTTCGTCGTTTTACATAGTAAGCGGCTAATATGTGTATTTTTAAATACAATTATAAGCATATTTTCAATGAATTACCCCAAAACTTAAGTCGTGTATGTTTTTCATACGTTTTGCGAATACCTACGTCTTTTAAGCATAATATGATGAAAACGAAAGAATTATTTCCTTTATATTATTCATAATACCGCTTTGTAGTAGCTTAACGCATATTTATGTAGGAATAAGATATTTTTAGCATGCAGTTTGTTTGAGTGAAATCTGTTAGGTACTTTTTGAGATATAAGCTTTCAAACTTATCCGCCGTAACATTTTTACTAGGACTGTAAATCTCGTTCGAAAAGAACGTTCATGTTTTTTTTCGGAAATTGTTTACCCCCGGTCAAAACTTTTAGTTTGAGCCCTTTATCGTGTAAAACGTATTGCGGAAGAAAATGTACGATAGGGTATACCTAATATACAGTCAGTCCCACAAAAACGTGACGGTCATACCTACAAGAAAAATCGTTGGAATTAAAAAAAGGGCACTTGGACTAAAAGTACTTTCCGTGCAATATTTCACAATTTCCTAGTAGATTGTCCAGTCTCCATCGATTATGGCTTGACATCGTTTAGGCATTCGTTCAGTCAAGTTTTCAACTTATTCTGTAAGTAATGACCGCTAGTGTTCGAAGACGCCGTGATAATAGTTTGGCAGAAAACACTCGTTTTCCTTGAAGTTTATTCTTTATAAGACCCCATATATTTTCAATTGGGTTGGCATCTGGCGATTGTGCAGGCCAATTAAGTTGCGGTACCACGATTTACTTTTCATAATCAATCGTTTCTTACGAGTACGCTGTCGTACAAGCTTCGCTTCTTATAAGCGGCGCTTGATAGCCATTACACCGATCTTTAGTTCCATTTTGCCTCGAACGTCCGAACAATACCTATAACGTTATCAGTTTGCGATGTTGCGCTTCGCAAGTCATCGACAGCTTCATTGTCTTTATATCGCCTCACCCAATTTTCTACGAATTATCTTGATCGTTTAATATATTTGGCGGCAGCTATGAAAGATATTTTTGGATATTTAAGATGTACACATGGAAATACTGCTTCGTAATGTTTTAAATGCGTCCTTTATCAATTTCTCGAGTTTCTTACGCTCTCTCTAATACACAATCGTAGCTTTTAGCGCCACGTTCTTATTGGACTCACTGTACATACATATAGTTATCTTTTTTCGCTAATTTTGTTTTGTGTAACATTGCGTACTAGCGATGATACGACTTAAAATCGACGAATTTCTGCCACTTTTGTTTTAAATTAGCTTTCTGTTTTAATCGTTTTTCTTTCATTATAAAATAACATTTTCCAAATATTGATTGACTGCATCGAGATGCTCCGATATCGACGTTATTAAATCACGGTGCGTTTACTTTTCGGATCTCCTTAAAGTAGGTACATAGATAAATTACTCTTCTAACTTTTGGACGTCCTCTACCTTAAAAATGATTCACACGATTTAGTAGATAATTGGTGTATTAATCATTTTCGAAGTTACCATTTGGAAAATAATTAGTGTACCTATCTATTTACGTGCAATTTTTTACGAATAAGATTAATTATGTTTATTTAAGATGCATAGGTACATTTTTTACCACACAATTGAATATTTTAATTTTTTTTTCAAATATTATGTACTTTTTCGTGCGCTATTTACTGTGCGACAACAGCTGCAGATTCGAAATACACCTAATGTACTATCGTTTTACTACCATTTACATAATCGTCCCTCTGAATATATATCTACACGTCCTGATCCTATTTCGAATTCCTCGCGTTGGGATAAAATTTTCAAATTCATTAGAATTAAAATGCAGAACAAACACGAAAAAGATTGAAAGTGCACGACTTACTCGGTAATGCAGGTTATTAAATTTACGTTACTTCGAATTCATGTCCTTTATTAGCTTTTCCACAATCATTCTTATGTGATCGATAATTATTATCTATCTGCTTTTCTATGTAGAAACATTATCCTACACTTTCTTTCCCCTTCACATTTGAAATTGTAAGTGATTTGTTTGTTTGCTTTCGTCATAAATACTCAGACTCTTACGTGACTCTTAAAGAAAAAAATTCTTTGTTTTTTTTTGTAGTTTATCAATTATTATTTACTAAGACGGAATTAAATGCGAGTAATAACTTACTGTTTATATTAACACTCAATTTAATTAGGACTAAACTCATTTTTTTGAAATATACTCATTCAAACATTTATCAAATGCAAATGCTTTAACTTTCGGATTTTACAAATACTTTCAGTTATGTTTATCAAAAAATAATAATAATTCGCGTTTCGCATTTCTAATTGTTAATTGTTGCACTTTAAGGCTCCTCATCTAAATAGTATAGATACCTACTAATTAGGTAATCATTAGTCGAATTAAATTTCAGATAGCTTTCTTTGATTTTTGTAGCTATAGGTAATATAAAATATAATTAAAAAAAAAAGAATTATCTTTTTGTTGTTTTATTGTTATTTAGAACAATACTGAATTTGTACTGTTTATATTAAACGAGATAAATGTTTCGTGAAATGTTAAATAGATAATAAAAACAACTCTAAAACGACATTAAAGCGAATTTATTTTGCTCTATAATATTATTACTTAAAACTGATTTTTTATAGGAAAGTTTCTAAAGGAAATAATTAGGTAATTCGATTTTAAGCCTGTTTTATACAGGGTTATTCAAAAAGATGAATACAACTTCAATTGGCTATATTTCCTGCATTGACGTTTGAAAGAGGATGTTTTAAAGTTTAAAATATTACAACTAGAGCGTTCCATCGCCGCACAGCAACGTCAATTGTAAGCAAGACAGCTACTATGATGAAAACACGGTTACTGGAGTAACGTACCTTAGAATGCTGCAAAACTGGCTTGTTCCTCAAATGAATGAAGATTCAGAAAATTACATTTTCCAGCAGGACGGAGCTCCATCTCATAGGCCCTTGAATGTTTGACGTTTCTTAACACATTGACCGCCTTGTCAGTCACGGGTGACTGACACTGGAATACAATAAATGGGGCTATGTCAGTCACCAGTGACTGACACTGAGTACCATAAAAATCCTCATAATTTCCCACAAAAATGCATCAAAGTAAATTAAATAATCATATCTTTACATAATTTATTAAATATAACTTAAAAACAAAGAATTTTTTTTTTACATTTTATGAAAAAACTTGTTGGCGGAGAATGTGTTAAATAAATCTTTACCTCGACGATAGGCAGGTCGCATGGGGACCTGGCACTTCAGTTCTGGCCACCGAGGTCTCCTAATTCGTCTCCTGCGATTTCTTCAATTTGAATGATTTGATTTGACAAATTTGAATGACTTAAGAAATCGTATTGCAGTTGCGGTGAACTCAGTGACGCAAGATATTCTTCATTGTTACCGTCTAGATATTATCCATGGAGCCAAAGGGGAGGCACATCGAACATCTATAAACTTGCATGAGTGTATAATCCAATGAAAGTTGCAGACGTAAAATACAATATATAGTATATAGGAAATATAACCAATTGAAATTGTATCCATCTTTTCGAGTAACCCTGTACTTTGCAGAAACCTCTATTGCAAAGCACTTTACAGTTAGCGATTTAGGCCAAAATGTTTTCTTTTTTACAGTAGCCCACCCACAACAAAGAAATGTTTATCGAGAACGCAGTTTCCACAAGAATTACTGTGACAATGCAATGTGCTTCATTTTGCATTGCCGACAAAATGACAGTCGTAAAGCGGACTTTAGTCAGAATAGGTACTAACTTTCACGCGTGACGTTTGATTAATTGTTTACGTAAACTAAAGCGGGGTTCACACTTATGAATTTTGATGTAGCAATTAATTGTTACAAATTGTGATGCACAATGCCAAAAGAGTATATTCGCATTGCACGCAATTTACGCGCATACGCACAACTTTAAGTAGTTTCGTTTTTATTTAGTTACACAAATAGTAAATAACTTGATTTGTTTATCTATAAACAAACAAACGCCATCTACCTGATAAATATAAAACATTAACGGCCCACTATCCCTAAAAAAAACCTCAGAATTGCACACAAAAATAGGACAAGTTCTATTTCGATGTATTTCGTTGCGCATTAAAAGTTGCGTGAAAAAAATGCATAGTGTGAACGCATGCATTTTGTTGCTACAGCTCATTGCCAGTTGCTGCAACAAAATGCATAGGTGTGAACACCGTTTAATTTAAAGAGCAATCGAAAATAGTTCTGCTGTTCAGATTTAGATCGGCCTGTTTATATTTTTGTTTATTTTGTTCATTGTCCATTGCAAAATAATTCCATATACATTGTGTGCATAAAAAGTTACCGCAGCCGTGATAATTAAAAAGAAAAACTTAAACCTTTAATTGTATTTATATATATATATATATATATATATATATATATATATATATATATCTCCATATCTCTATGTAATACGAAATAGGTACGTGGAATTAAAATTAAAAGCAACTCGATATTTTAACACTATCATTAATAAGACAATTTTCTCAATTAACGTTTAGCCGCAATTATTTGAACACTTAATTAATGAGTTTGTGACCCATTTAAACAACAAATCATTATCTAATTAGCTTTAGTCCATCTTTATAAGTTCACGGACACTTTACTTTTAGACTGGAGGTAATTTAGGTAAATTTGATTACCTATATGTATTTTTAAATAAGTATCTGTGGTCGAGTCGACTTTTAAAAAAATAATAATAATTTGTCGCGAACTAAAATACATTACAGACGAAATACTATTAGGTATATATTTTTTGATTTAATGGTTGGTCCCAATTTGTCTATTTTTTAAAGAACTATGGGTGCAGCAGGATTTGAACCTCCGACTGTTGTCTGATACTGATTTAATTTTGATCATAAAATTAATTTTTACGGGTGGGCGCTTTTTAATTTAAATTTAAATAGTTACCTAATCAAAAATTTTAAAATGTAGGTGTTTATAATTATGGCGAATATTGAACAACTGTAAAATTTCTAAAATTTGAAAAGATATTGGTTGTTTTAAAATGCACAAAATAATCTAGAAAATACACATAATCATTCGAAATTTGCTAAAACATTCTGAAACAACTTGATGCGAAAATTTTACTCTTTCTTCGTTAATCCTATCGGATTTCTTTTTCCTTCTTTTTTTTTCTTATACCCATATTTTCTGGAATATTTTTGAATTATATGCGACATTTATAAACACAACCTTCTATAATCTCTCTTGTTATGCATGTGTTTTGTAATTAATTGTAAGTTCGATAAGTAGCGTAATTACATACTAATGATTTGACGTCTGTTTGAGTACGTACATCGGAATTATTAAGACTATATATCGTTTTTTGTTCTTGTTGTTAATTGAAATGGAATTGGTTGTGCAAGTTATTTGCTTTTTGAAAGGTTCATTTTCTTTCACGATAGAAGTTTTGATAAACGAAGTCCGGAAATATTCCTGCCTACGGCTGACGTGCTGTTAAACATACAGGACCATAAACATGAAAAATAGAAGACAAACGCTCTCTACAAGCAAGCGTTTACAATTCATTTTTTTCGTTTTAAGATGAAAATGAACATGCATTGTATTATTATTCGAACAACGGAAATGGCACATTTTTTTCGATGGCGGTATATCGTTCAAAAAAACAACAAATTAGGGTTTCCAAAACAAGAGTTTGTTAATAGACAAATATTTTATATTTAATAATAATAAAGATACTCGTGAATGGCAACGTATCGTAGGACACACGCTATAAACAGAGATCAGTTCACATCAGATATCATTTAAATTATTCTTAAACTATTTTCAGCATCATAAAAAACATATAAAATGACACCTCGCATGCTTATGCAATGATTTTCCAAAATCGCCACTCGCCCAAACTATCGTTCAACGTTTTCTTCATTATTAAACCAGTAGCAACAAGCTACATGCTAAATGAGTTACACTCTGGTAAATGAATGACGTACTGAATCACGCGCAGCGGTTGTATAAATGCGAATATTTGTTATGTATGTTTATATAGATATTTATTTATCATTCGTTCTTGGAGCTTTCTTTCGCCTAATAATTTTGTGTCATCCGGAATATTAAATTTATAATTTTAAAACCTTACATTATTATAATATCTCAAATTAATCGAGTGCTCAGCTTAATGGTTTTATTTAGTTTGTTTAAACAAATATTTGTTTCGCAGTGCTGTTTGGCCTGATTTCGTCGCTCTTGTGCCAAGCTGAGCATATAATATTATTATCATGCAAATCATAAAGCAATTAGTTTTTGTTGACAAGTCGAGTTAATTACAATTTTTTTGTTTTATTATATTTTTAATAATTCTTATTTTTTTCAGAATAATCTAAGATGACGGTGGTGAACGAGTGGGTGGCGGGGACGCGCCTAGGCGGCTGGGTGCAACGCTGCCGAGAGTCCCGCCGCCTCGTGCTGGTTATCGTGGCTATTGCACTTCTTCTAGACAACATGTTACTCACAACTGTTGGTAAGTTACGATTACATACTTTTAAAACATTGCACCGAATTAAGCCAAACATTTTAAATTTTTTCAAAACAATTATTGTCGATACTTTGAGTAAGTTTAATACTAACTTCGAATAAGTCCATAACCAATTTTCATTATAATTTACTAAATAATACTGAAAGTTTGTTGTTGGATAAGAGTTGAATAGGGCTAAAATTACGTAACATCACGTACTCTATTCATCTAAATGTTCGACTTGAAAAGCATTTCAATCTGCTTTATTATTTGGTATAGTCATGTATGTAATGATTGCAACCTGTTGAACACTAATTGAAGCACTTACGAGCTATGCTATTATTATACTCACATTCTATTTTATGTAAAGTTCGTGTAACATTATCATATTTATTAACGTTTTTGAATAAGACTTGGCAATTATGGTTCAGAATTTAAAGGCCGGCTTTTCAATTGCTAGCTAACTCGGTCCATCAGTCAATCACCACAGAAACCATTGTTTTTAACTAAAACAATCGTAATGACCAACTGATTACAAGGACAATTATTTTCCATTTATTTGGGCAATTTTCTTTTTTCAACTTTTAGAAATAGTTATGAAATAAGCATCATAATGATGAGACACGCGACTCTTGTTCTTATTTAGAGAATTTAAGATGGAGATCACGTTAAGAAAAGTTTTGCAACAAGTTATAGGTATCTAAAAAATGTCTAAATCAAGCGATTTTTGTATAAAGCCTCGTATAATATTTATAAGGCAAATAACGCTACCCACATTATTTTGGTACCTAGTAAAAGCTGGTTAACAACGGCACTAATGTCATTTAATATAGGAAATAGTACTTTCGGGAAATACGTTTAATGGCTCATTTTTATTTATTATATTATTTGTAATAATCACATCACAATATAAAGAACGCTTATAGTCCGTTTTAACCGGATCAAATTCAACTTCGTAAGAAATTGCTGATGCGTTTTGTTTTTGCTATTCAAGCCTTATTTATATACGTATAGTAACATTTAATTCGACGATTAATTTTATTTATCTAACATCTTCTGTTGAGTTTACTTCATTATAACTTTTGCAATTACATCAGTGAGCGCCCATAAAACTTTGGGAATACGTTTTACGTTATACGAAACAACGCTATACGAATTAAATCAGTTACGAGTGTGAACAATGTTTTTCTTAAACTTGATCATCACCAATGATCACGTGGTACTAATTAACACCTCGCGTGTTAATTAAATTTTTGTAAAATTTTAATTTTAAAAATTTAATAATAGAAATCGCGCTTAACGCGCGAAGTTATTATTATGCAATTTGACGATGAGTCTGCACATTACAAATTTTAACCGTATTTGTTGTTCGCACTTTAAATTTAATGATTTATTAATAAAGTCTCGGCTAAAAGTTCAGCGTGGGACACAAGTGTTTAGACTTCCCGTATAGGTCATGAATTTGACAGTGACGTAATATGTTTGGGGATATTATATTGAGTGTTCGACGTTGTGTGAAGAGCCCTTTGATTCTCTCGATCGAGTAATCGTGGTTGTTGGCGCGTGACAGCGTTCAATCCAACTCATATTCGAACTTATCAGTATATAGTACATATACAGTATCATGGTCGAGTACTGTAAAATTTTGTTTACCTACTAAAAATTGTGGGCACGCAGATAGACGCAATAAATCCTATCAAAATGATATCCGTATTTGTTATGTTCAACGTTTTTTCCTATTTTACTCGAATATTACGTAATATTATCTAACAATAGATATGCACGTATTCCCATGCAAATCAATTTTTGATGGTAGCAACTTAATTTTTATCAGAAGTGGAAGGTCGATATTATTTTACTGGCAGTTCTTTTTTTTTTAGAAAATATAGAACCAACATGTTTCGTAGTGGAAAAAAAAACCATTAACGTTGTACGTTTGAACATGAAAAATAGGTGATACCATAGAAGAAGAAGAAAATGCACCGTTAACATATACGGCTTTCTAAAATTTTTAACGAATGAACATCGAAGCACATATTATATAGTCTAGGCAAATATTTTTTCCTATCTCGGACTGGACTGACAATGAACCGTATGAAACGAATAACGAATTTTTACATACCCACAATGCCTGTGTAAATACCCGTTAAAAATTAAATTAATTTGGGACTTCGGTGTAACGCGAAAAACAAAGTGCAAATAAAATTTTTGTCGGTAGCTATACTTAAATAAAGTAAGTAAGTACCTACCTACCGCCTAACTAAATAAACTTTAAATTGGAATCTTGAATTCGTCGACTAATAATTAATAATTTTAAGGAGGCTCGAAGCTTAAAAGTAGATCTTCGACTGCTGTAACGGTCAAGTTTCATTGTTCGGCATTTGTGGTCATTTGCTTTAAGATAATTGCCCATCTGTTGAGCTCCGTTACAAGTCTCCGTGGACTTGTGGTTGAGACAAAAGCTTTATTGTTCCTGTTCTAATCTGGAACGCGATAAGGACAATTTCTTCAGCTTTTGTGTTTGTTAAACGCTTAACTTTACTTCAATTGAGTTGCATAGTTTAACAAAGGCAAGGGCCATTCAATTTTATCCGAGCGTTTACTCCTAAGTAGATACAAAGTGTAATTAGTTCTCTATTATGAATACTTTAGAGGTAATAGTAACCGTTTTATTACCGATCTTCTTAAACCGCAATAACGAGAAAGAAAGCCGAAAGGATCTTGGTGATCCTATAAAGCATAAAATTTAGCAAAAGATTTCGCTTTTTACTACTAACCTCGCTGTTATTAGAAGTCCTTTAAAAGTGATGGAGATTTCGCTTTAATGTGGAATAAAATTCAATAATTTTATAGCACTTTATATTTCTCGCAGTAAATTGTGCCATTATGTTTTAGAGACATTCCTTACGCTCCCTTGCTTTACTGCAATGAAAGAATTTTTGTCGCTAAAGTAATTATAATGCCTCTTGGCTCTAGTTCTCATATCTTTTTGTCTTTTATTCGTTCTTTTATCGAATATAGCGTACTTAAATTTTCAGCTCCTACATTAAATATCCGAAACGCAGTTTTGTTATTTTACGAACAACATTTTTTTTTACCAAAGCTGTATCTTAAAACGATGCGATTTGTATTAAATATAGCTTTTACAAATGGTGTAGGTAATTATTTTTAATAAATCGTTAGGTATAATTTAAGATGACAATACGACTCAAAACAAAGTTGTTATAAATCAATCAAATCTTTCTATTTTTCTGCAGTCTAGCTATAATCGCTTTTCATAAACTAAGAGTTTCAGGTAGGCTCAAATTTTTGCAAAAACCTTGGATTTTTATATTACATGAAAAATTACTTTTCTAGTAGTTTCGAAGTAAACGTTTCAGGCAAGGTCAAATTTTTATCAAAACCATACGACTTTTTTTGAGATTTTGCGAAAATTTTAAATCGTCGGAAACGCGTGAATTTCGTCGAACTCGGTCACCATTTTACATAAAAGTGCTTATTTTATTATTTATGACATTGTCTCCTAAACGTGATTGATTATTCAGTAAAGTGAAAGATTAATCAATTTCAGAAACTGACCATACATTTTTTTTATTATACGGTCCGCTCTGTTATTTCTATGCAGATAACGTCAGCTGCTTGCACTAGGTAACTTGCCACGACGCCAACCCGCAAGGGGTTCTAGCTACATAATTTACTGGGTTTCACAAATTCAGTTTGTTGTTAATAGGTAAAAAAATATCTGAATGTTTATTTATGTAGGTACCTACATTCACAAATAATGCGAAAAATTTGAAGGGGCGATTCCTTGTTGAAAATTAAGGGGGGGGCCTTTTATATAAGGTTTTTCCTTAAAATGTCTCCTTTCGTAGTTCCTCAAAAGGAGAAACTCTTGAATTAATGAATGACATGTTACAATGTAGACGAATGTTTAGTAGATTAAAGTTATAACAATTGTTGACAAGTTCTGACAACGGACAATGCTATTTAACAAATAAAATATCACCAAATATTGATATGCTCCAAGTTTTACTGTAGTGTACGATCCTTGTGAAGACAGATGATTGGAAATTTAAGAAATCTTTTGATAAGTAAAAATCATCTACTAAATGTCATCGTTCTACATTTCTTCAAGTTGATAAGTAAAACGAAAACTTAATTTTACCCTATCTCTTTTGAGGGGCGTAATTCTCAAAGGAGACATTTTAGGAAAAAAAATTTATATGAAAGGCCCCCTTAATTACAATAACAAGGAATTGCCCCTTGAAGTTTTTCAAATTATTTATGAATCACGCTGTATATCATAATTAGTAGTTTTAAAGTTCAATTTATTAATTTTTATACTAATAAGTCGATATTTAATATAGTGTTTTGCTGAAGTTTTACATTTATAAAAAGATTTACTGCTCAGTATTCAAATATGTACCTATTGCGAATCAAAAAACATTAAAAAAAATTAAAATCTTGAAATAAACTTTGTTTTAACATAAACTTACGTAAAATGCAGACTGACACTGCTGCCGCTGCGACAGCCACTCATCTGTAACAGATTATAAGAAAAAATTAGAAACTTCTAAATGTTTCTTTGCATTTCTTACCTTTTTCTCGTCATCTTTTTCTTTCTATAGCCAATTTCTGCGTAGAATCTTCCTTTGACCGCGAACTTGCATTATTACGCTTCATATTTCTCTGTATTTCACCAACCATTGTAATCGCGAAAATGCGCGTAAGATAAAATTCCGTTGGCGAAATTGGAGCATCGAATGTTTAAGGGGAGCCCTAACCAAGACCCTAACCGAGTCTATCCAAGAGCCTAATCAAGTTCGCTTTTCAGAGAATTTGTGGTAGAGCTTAAAGGTCCTTAAATATATGGAGAATTAGTCGACAAAGAAAGATCCTATCTTTCCTCGTCGTATTAATCCTTTTTGTTTGTAATTCTTTTAGAGAATACAACACAACACTCGCGCACTCACACGCAAAAAGCCCTTATAAACGGGACGAGCACTCCCATTCGCACACGTGAATAATACGACGCCGTAATTTAAAATTCGAACTACTGAAACAAGCACTAACGCTTTGTACCATTAACGCGAATGATCTGAAACGGTTTTGCCTGAATTCTATATATAAATGCGGTCGAGTTTATATATGGGTTCTAGGAAATCCCATTTTTATTTTAAAAGCATTTGATAAGGTGTGAACGTAGGTGGCGCACATATTTTATCTGTTGCCCTTGTATTTTGTTGGTCGCATAAAAATGCGATTAAATTTTTATCTGGTTTATGGTTTGTAATAGGGAAATTTTCAATGCTTAAGGGATACGAATAGTTTTTAAATTAAAAATAGAGTAACTGCGGTATAAATGCAGTAAATAGTGATTATTCAAATAATTTTACTGCATAAAAAATACATAGTTTTAGAATAAATTTCCTAAAAAGTACATATTTTAAAAATTTTCGGTCACTATTTGCATATTTTTTTTATCAACCTCCACTACGACCCCTGACAATATAATACATAAAAAACGACTTTTCTAGTAGTTCCGGACGCAAACCAAAAGTGTCATGTGAAGTCAAACTTTTGCAAAAACCATACTGCTTTTTTTCCAGATTTCATATAAATTTTAAATCGACAGAAACGCGTGTATTTTGTCATTTCCTGCTTTGATAAACATGAAAACGACTTTTCTAGTAGTTAGGGACTTAAATTGACTTTTCGCTCATTTTGTGTTAAGAAAATACTTACAGCTGTTGTCATGGTAATGTATACCTTACTAAATTTGTTGACTTTTCAAAAATAACCGTATTGATTTATTTCGTTTTTTTTTGTTGCATTGTTTTGTTAAATGCTATATTTGAATTTCAGAACTCCCGTACTTGTTGTTTCTGGAAGATTTGCATTCGTGTTGCATTTGCACCGGTTGTATTACAAACGACAATAATATAGTAATAACTAAAGTTCAGGCATTTTAGGAATAAAAAACTCAATCGATTAAAGTAATTAGTAGGAAATGGAGACTTGGCACAGTTATTAATTGGGCCTAACATGTCAAAAATTTTGCAAAAAGTTGTACCAAAGTAAATTAAATAAAGAATTATCTAATCCAAGAATAAATCGAATGAATAATTAATTTATATCCACCCATGATTGTTTAGTATATAGCGAATACACTAAAAATGAATTATGAAATTTCTGAATTAAATCGGGACAAGAAATCCGAAATCCGAAATCGAAATACAATTTATTTATAAAACGTGTTCAAGAATCTCTACTCGCTCTGCTGCAACTTTTATGGTGGCAGATGAAAGTAATAGATTCCACTTCGGAGTACGCCGTTGTTTGTGAGCTATTTTACTGCAATTTCATCAATTTGTTAAAATTTTTTAAGAGTTTCATCTCTCGATATTAATATTTCACTTTTCATGAAAATTTTATTGCGTATTAACTGCGTTAGTTATACCTAAAAATTCTTCATTCAGTACCGAGAATAGATTTTTTAATATCTATACACGTCGCACTTCAAGAATTTAATTAAATAAAATTGTACGCATATTTTATTTGTGCCGCGTTTAAATTTATTTTAATATTAAAATATTTTACCTTAAAAATAGTGTCGTTCGAAATTATTAATGTAATTACTGGATCATAAAATTTATTGTAAAATAAAACAATTTTCCGTTCAAATAAATTTCGGATTTAAATGTTCATTCATACATTTTTCCGCCGGAGCAAATAATTTTCGTTGTTATACTATAAATTTATAATTAAGTTGGAATAATTCCGTTAAAAATATAATGGTCTACACTTATTATCTTATAATTTTCAAGTTACTAATTGAAAATTAAACGGTTCGTAACGCGAAAAAATATTTGTAAGTAATAATTTAACGAAATTGGACGTGTAGACGTGGCCATTTCGACGAGAACTCGCTCTCGCGCTTAATCATTATCATAGTGTAATATGATTACTTGTTATGAATGGCTGGATTTAAATATTTGAGCAGTTAAAACTTGTACAACTCATTTAAAAATCTTTGCATCTTTCAGTATTTTCCTAATTTGTTGTTTTAAACCTCGTTCGTTTTAGACGAATTTGTTTAACGTACCTAAGTATTTGAAAATTAAGGTATTTGAAAACAACGCCTTATTCTTTATCGAATACTTTAAGGTAAACTTGTTTTAAACTTTTTTTGGATTAACTACAGGCTGGTCGTACGAGGTATGATTAAAGATTAACGAGAATTCTCGAATTTTGGGCGCTATTCGTTTTGCGATCGAGCTTCTCTTGTAGTATCGTCTATGATGTACCTGACAACGTTTTGGCCATATTGGACGAGTCGTTTGTTTTTGACAAGCAACTAACAATAAGTAAGACGTAAAAGATGAAAAACGTGCAACGAAGTGGTGAAAATGTCGAAGTGCAAGCGAGAGTGCATGAATGTTATGAACAGGACATTGAAAGGCTCAACGTCTTGCGACCGAGGTACGTTAACTTGCCCCCCCCCACTTACATATATTATTGACATATATTTATTTAAAATTGAATGTCAATAAAATAGGCACAGAACTAAAAAAAACTACTTCTTAAAGTAAAAATAGCTCTTATTGCAAATATTTGATTATTTCTGTTTCTGTAACGGCGCTAGCAAAATAAAAATTGGTGCTTGCTGGCGCTAGGTGTCAACAATAATAATCCGTAAAAAAATTAAGAAAATCAAACATGAAATTTTTCGTTAACTTGCCCCCAATTGAAATGCGAATAGCTACTAACCCAATTTGGCGCTAGCTTTTTGCGAAGTGGCGCTAAAGAGCGCTAGGTCTATTCTAATTAATGCTCCCTTTAAACATTTAAAATTCGCAATGAGGGGGGGGGCTAGCGTTAACTTGGCCGCCCTCAAATGTTTTTCGAAATATTTCGGTTTCGGTAGTGGCGCTAGCTAAACTGAAAGTGGCGCTAGGTATGGTTGATAATAAACGACAAAAAAAATTAGAAACTGAAAAGTACTTAAAACCGTTAACTTGCCCCCCCCCCTTTGACCTACAATAACTTCAGAGCCAAAATAGCGCTAGCTTTTTGCAAAGTGGCGCTAAAGAGCGCTAGGTCTATGCTATCTAATGCGCCCTTGAAACGTTTCAAATTCGCAATGGGGGGGGGGGCTAGCGTTAACTTACCCCCATTATAATACCGTTCTACGGCGTAAGCGTTATGGCGCTGTCTCTAATTTTTGGGCGCTAGCCAGTGCTAGCTATTGTGCGTTTAGCGCAAAACGGCCTTTTTTAAAATTGAAAGTGGGGGGGGCAAGTTTACGTACCTTTGCGACCGCACAATCGCAGAGTGAGCTTAAGGTCATAGATCGACCAATGAAGTCCACAAATGCTTTGCGTTAAATGCATTAAAGTTTAAAAAAATCTATAGGTAAATAATAAGTAATAAAATTTCTTTCAAAAACAAAAAACGTTAGTTCTTATTATAACGACAATCTTTAGGTCGGATTAGTAAGTGGAACGATGAAAAACTCATTTTTATTACGTGTTAACCACGATAATCTTTACTTTTTTATTAGGCACCTATGTACCTATCATAAAAAGCTCTGATTAATTTGGAGTTGCGCGATTGCTATCCGCAAATTATTATACTTTAATTGTTGTATTTTATCGAGAGCGAAATTTCGTATATAATAGTGGTCTACTCTTTTTTTTTGCCCTCTTTGCAAACGAATTTCGCTATTTATTTAAGAATATAAGCGGTTTTAAAGGTTAGTCCTTTAACGAACTTTTCTCCGATTCGACCACATCTTCTGGCTGATTACTCGACCGTCGTATTGCATTAAACATGAAAAGCGAATGGTGGCTTTTAAGAGTTATCGGGGCGATAAGTTCAACTCTCACCCCCATACTTACTATCGACTACAATTCGCCTGCATCAACTTATAGATGGACCTCGACCGACCCATATATACCACTAGGTACTTAAATTCTATGTGACGACCTGATTGATGTTCCGACCCAATTTTACTCACAAAGTTTTATTTTGCAAGTTATATTAGGCGGAGTTATTTTTCCCCAAGCTACCCACATTTTACGATCGCTCGAATCGATTTCGCATTTTTGCGAGTTTGCAAGATTTGTATTTCAATTAATTAGATTATATCATTACATTTAATAACTAAAGGAATTAGAAGTGATTGCCAGATTGCAAACGGCAATTGCTCGAATCGTTTCAAAGGCTAGAAAAACGCACGTTGGAAATTTTGCCATTCAAACGGAGCAAACGAGCCCTCGAATATGGAATGGCGTTTGTGCTACTACATTAAGTAGCTTATTTTGAGACTAGCTTTACGTATGTTAATTGACTCGTATAAAATGAAGTAGAAACGCTCGTAATCGTTCAGTTTCATTATGTACACGAAGCAGCGAGCGTTAGATAAAATAAATCTCTACACTTTCGGCTGTTATTTAAAAAAAAACCTGGCGCATGGGTACGATTTAAGTTGATAATTTCAGAAATTTTGGTTTAATAATATTCCTCGGTACCTAACAATTTTAATAATTCCCATTTGCATTTTGTGAGCATACAATTTTGCATACAAATGAAGTTAGTTCGGAAATGTACCTATCTACAATTTTCTTTGATGTAATTTTATACGAGCAATTTAATTCCTTTAATGTAATATTTATAAAACGGATAGCACGTTGTTTATTGAACTAGTAAATCGCAAAGCCGGTTAAAATTCTAAGTTATTGTTTGGAAGTGTCGGTAATAGAAATACAACGAAACTCTCATTTCGTCCTATACATTTTGTTTGATAACTTATAGGCAGATAGTGCCGACTCCGAACTGCTAAAAATGTATGAGTGCATTTGTTAACTCTGCCAACCAAAACCATTACGTTGATAAGAAACGCGTTTTAGTGTGAACACTCCATTTCGTGATACTCACTTGGATGGCATTTGCAATGGATGGGCTTCCGCCAGTCCACTATAATCACATCTTGTGTGGAATATATTTTAGCCTTTTACTCTTTCGTTGTAATAAAACTCGAGAATTCGTTTAAAATAATATTTTATTCTTATTGCAAATGGATCTTCCCAATATCTTATCTTTTATTATGTTCATTTAAAATCCACGTCGCTTGTGTTTTGATTATTTCTTATTTTATATTTATAAACTAAAATTATGCAACCAATGGAAATTCTTGCTACGTTAGCTTCAATTATCAGTTGTTGAATATATCGATATTCCTGTTATTCTCTATTTACAGCGCACAAAAAGATTTCACACCCCCCAACGTTTTTATGAAACTTGTTAGGGGCAAAACAAATCGTTTTGAAATTTTCAATAAACAAGTAAGTAGCTGTTATACAGATTATCTTTGTCACGACGAGTTTCGGTTAGATTAGAAGAATATAGGAAATTAATAAGAGTTGCGATTTGAAATTTTGAGAGTAAATTTCGATTTAAAATAGTTTTAGATTTCCACTTCTTCCGGTTACACCGGAAATGTATACCAACATCCTTATTTTATTGTATTTCCGAAGCAATTGTACGAATTGCTGATCGTACAATCAGTTGTTGTATGTTAGCGGTTTCCGTGATTAGTCGACGACTAATAACAGCTAACAATTCTGCTGAACGTGTCGCTGACTTTCATCAACTAAACATGCGCAGTAAAACACAGAATACAAACTACATATTTGTGTATATCGTCACTTCTTCTTCATTTTGTATTGTGCAATACAAATATAAATGACCGTTAACGTCGTCATTAACGTTTTTCATCTTACCCCCAACAAAAAGGACTTGCGTAAATTTGGAGGTTAGGATTACGTCCGCTACCTGTAACAGCGAAAAAGAATAACGTTGCTTAAAATGAACAGCTGCTGCCAGGGACGACCTTTTATTTCCAATATGAAGTAAGATAGTCTTAAGGCTAGTGTCCTAGATTATTACAAAAAATAGTAGGTATTACTCAAAAACAGCGCGTGATGGCACAATTCTAATATCAGATCCAAAAACCCGTCAGAAAATCACAAATTTACTTTAAAAAAATCATGTAACACTGTGTTATTAACACATTGACTACCAACTACGAGTTATCTCGTAGTTTGTTTACTTGCCACATTTGTGCAGCTAAGGTTAAATTCGTAGTATATAAGTGTAAATATACGGGAAAGAGAACAAAAAATCATAGTTGGCTTCTGCGAACAGCTTTCTGTTATATAAGCCAACTAGGAGATGATTCGTAAGATCTTTTTTTCAAAAAACACATTTTACGAGGCGCGTTTTTTAAGTAAGTACCGTTTTGGAATTAAAAAAAGACGTGCAAAGATATCGCAATAATTTTATTTTTACATGAAAGCCTGTACCTTAATCTACTTTTCTACATAATTTCCGTGAATATTGAGGCACTTGTCATAACGTGGCACCAGTTTTGAATACCCTCCTCATAAAATTCTGCCGCCTGACTTGTTAACCACTGTATCACAAATGTTTTGACTTCGTTATCGTCTTGAAGATGCTGACCACCCAGGTGTTTCTTCAAGTGCAGGAACAAATGGTAGTCGCTGGGCGCCAGATCAGGGCTGTATGGAGGATGATCTAGAGTTTCCCATTTAAAAGATTTGATGAGATCTTTGGTCCGATTAGCCACATGTGGACGGGCATTGTCATGCAGCAAAACGATACCCTTACTCAACTTGCCACGTCTTTTGTTCTGGATTGCACGACGCAGATTGTTCAATGTCTCACAATAAGACGCTGCATTGATTGTCTCATTACGAGACAGAAACTCCACTAGCAATACTCCTTTTCTGTCCCAAAAAACTGTGCACATGATCGGACCAAAGATCTCATCAAATCTTTTAAATGGGAAACTCTAGATCATCCTCCATACAGCCCTGATCTGGCGCCCAGCGACTACCATTTGTTCCTGCACTTGAAGAAACACCTGGGTGGTCAGCATCTTCAAGACGATAACGAAGTCAAAACATTTGTGATACAGTGGTTAACAAGTCAGGCGGCAGAATTTTATGAGGAGGGTATTCAAAAACTGGTGCCACGTTATGACAAGTGCCTCAATATTCACGGAAATTATGTAGAAAAGTAGATTAAGGTACAGGCTTTCATGTAAAAATAAAATTATTGCGATATCTTTGCACGTCTTTTTTTAATTCCAAAACGGTACTTACTTAAAAAACGCGCCTCGTATATGCTTTTTGATGATTACTATGCAATAACATAATATGATTAAGTTAAATTGGCTTTTTACACCGGAAGCCTTAAAAGTACCAGTCAACGTAAAAGTGGCAGTCAACGTGTTAAGAAACAATTATTTCTTTTGTTTTTATTTATTTAAACCACCTTCGGTAGCCTAATCGATTCTACAAAATAAAATTTTGAGGGAGTTAATACATTTTCCAAAATAACTCTAAAACTGCGACATTTAGATATACAGGGAAGTAAAAGTTACTGGGTGATGACGTTTTATATAGTGGTGTGACCTCGTACCTCGTATTTTTACAGTTCTAATATTGTGGTGTTTTTTAAGTCATCTAATATGTGCGCAGGTAAATCATCTATAGAATATGTCACTTTTCAAATTTTAAACTGAATTACAAATAAACAATTTAGTAATTTTTTACTGATGACGTGAATTGCGAGGGCGCTTGGATAAGGTATTTTTAAAATTACTAACAATAAGATGTTAATATATTCTGGTTTAACAGATTTGGCATTTTTTTCCGAACATCCGGTATTCTTTTGTTAAGTTTACAATTCGGCATTCGATGTAGCACACTTTTTAAAATACTTACCTAAAATCGTTTATGTTCTAAACCTCGACAGTTTAGCATTTTAAAAATAAATTAACTTATCTGGTTATTGTTTAGTATCCTTAATTAAAACGAAATGATTTTAAATGCGCCTTGAGTACATTTTAAGTACAGGTACAAATTTTTGTCTGTAATAGAACATAATAATATATTAAATGTTTATTTACTAATAACACTACGCTTATTACCTAACTCATTTGCGTTATTATCTCTAAAAACGAATATGAATATTGATCCATAACAAGCTTGTTTGGGCGAAATCACAATTAAAATGACTGGCTAAAAGAATGTTAATTAATAAAACTCTTTAATTACCCTAAAACTAGAATAAAAAGATAACTAAATAGGTAGTTTTTTTTTTATTATTCATTATGTGACACTACGTCGAATTACTTACATATATTAAAAAAAAAACTTGCACGGCTGTACACGTTTGTAAATTCGACCTTCTGTTTTATCCGACGTTAACTTATCTTTTGATGTCTTAAAATTTATTTGAGCCACTGTACGTAGTTACACAGTCAATGTGTGGCTAGATAGAATGTGTACAGTAAGTACGGAAATTGTAGAAAATCGTTGGCATTAACCACACTGCGAGAGTAGGCAAAAGAACGTGTTGCGTGATTTCAATTTGTAGAAAAACGAATTTAATTTAATTAGCCGAATTTGACGAGAATTTCTATTTATTTGCCACGCTTTTTTCGATTGACCGCACAGCCTTCGGTTCCGTCTAGATCAGATAATCGGAATTCTACAGTATGTAATAATTTTAAATTATCTACTGACACTAGATATTATTATTTTTAATCGTTTGTTTATAGCCATAAAATTGATTTTATGAAACTTTTATTCTCCGTATTAAAAGTTTTACAAGTATTTTTATCTCCACTTTATTTTTTATTTTTATAATAACATAAAACGGATCGGTTTAAATGTTGTACCTACAATATATACGTACATATGTACTTACAAACATATACCTACAGTTTGTTTCATTAATTTTTTTAGAAATAAACCTTTTAAAAATTTGAAAATTTTAGAACAGACGATACGGTTCATGAACTTTTTCATGGAAATATTTTCAATATGGTGAAACTTCCGGCTATACCGGAAATTAACGTCAACTTTTTAATTTACTTATTATTATTTTTGTATTGTTTTATTATTTTTTATTGTGATTGTTAATTATATGTTTTTCATTTTTTTTTATAGTTTGCAAAAGACATCGTCTCAAATGCTGTTAACTCAAGCAGAATTTGAAAGTGAAGCTCAACGTACCTATAGGTACATGTGTGATAATTTAATATAATATTATTGTTGCAAATAAAATGTTTGGTTAAGTCCATTGAAGTTTTAATTGTTGTGCAGTAACATTTTTCTGAGTGTTTAGCAACTAAATTATAATAGATCGATAAAATATTACACAGTAAATTATACAGGGTGTTTCAGGAGTAATAACATATATTTTATGAGGTGATAGTAGTAGGTATAGATTATTCCGAGTAAAAAAGTTTTGTACTACGTCATTTATTACTTTATTATACATAAAAAACTACTTTTCTAGTAGTTCCAGACGTGTACTAAACGTTTCAGGTAAGATCAAAATTTTGTCAAAACCATGGACTATAATACGTCTTTTTTTAGAAATTTCGAGAAAATTTAAAATCGATAGAAACGCGTGTACAGTATAAGATAGATAGAATAATTGTTTGAAATTAGCGCGTTCTAATTTAATTATTTTATAAATCTCTAAGTATCTAACATTCCCAAATTCACATTTATTAGCCACCAAGGTCTCATGACCTTATTCCATTAGATTGTTTTCTATCGACATGGACGAAAAGCGAAATCTACAAAGAAAAAGTAAATACAAGAAACGAATTGCTAGCTCGCATTTTAAATGACGTTGCCCTCACAAAACTACGTCAAGTCGACTTTAGAAGTACCATTGTCGAGAGAGTTGAAAAGTGAAATGAAGTTTGTGGTGGGATTTTTAAACACTTTGAACTGTGACAAATTGATATTTAAATAATCAGTATATTCAATCAGTAAGTCATTTACCTTTTATTCATACTTTTTGTTAGGTTTTTATGGGTAACACTTAAACAACTACATATTTACAGCCATTGAAAATTGGAATCATGCTCATATAAACTTTTTTTATTCGGAATATATCTTTCATAAGGGCATGCGCTATAGATGTAATTTGCTCATTAATACCTAAGTTAAAAAATATCTAAAAAACAATTAACTTTCGATCGAAATAGGAACGATTGATACAAAACATGTTAAAAATTAATTTTTTTTGATGAAACGCTCAACATTTTTTCGCATATCGATAAAATTTGCTTTAAAAGATATTTTACTTTTCCCTTCTTCCAGTAGTTCAGTTAAATAGGTATTATTGGAAGTTGTCCGTATCTCTTCTCCTTCCATTTTTTAAAGCCTTTACCTAAAAATTTGAAGTAAATTGCCTATATGACAGATTTTCATCATAAAAAAAGTTGTAATGCACATGGGTTCGCAAATTAACCGTCTTCGAAATAAGAGAGATTTTCTCTTTCGATAGCTTGTTTGGTTTTCAAGTAATTTAGTACCACATAACATTAACTATTAAAGGAAATGTTCGAAACGGTTTTCTTTCGTGTTAACACAGAGGTCTAGTTCAACTCGCCGCAGTATCAATTCGCCGCGAGAGGCAAATTTTCGGTTTATTAAAATTATACAAGGAGTTGTTTTAAATGCGTTTTTATGTGTTCATTAGTGTATATCGATATTGTTTTAGGAAATATCAAAAATAACTAAAAGTGCGGTTATTATATTTAAAAACAAATACAAAACAACTGTTTGTATAATTTAAAAAATTTACCTTTGCGGCGAGTTGAACTAGATCCGCTAAAAAAATCCTAGTTCTAAAAAACTAAGTTGTACTTGTTCGTGTATTTACTTAATTTTATAAAAATGTAATTTGCTATATTTTCCTAATGGTTTTATTTAATTAAATCGTACCTACGTAACACAGTAGAAACTAAGACAAGTACTTATGTAGTACATTAAGTTATCAACAAACCAGGAATATGTACGTACCTATCTAAAACGTTCATGGCATGCAGGAAATTACGTTTGATCAAGGAAAGTAATACTTACTTGATATGATATTCACACATAAATCTCGAATGACATTCGACATTCTAATGTAGAATCACAGTTTCGTTGGAGAGATTAAGTAACTGTTTAAATACATAATAATATATACTTGGTATTTTTAATAAACGACAATAAATTAATCACTCGTCGGTTATTAAATTTTGGTTGTGTTTAAAATTTTGTCTTTTTCGATATAACATTTTAATTATTGCCAATCGCATGAAACTGGACATCAAAATTTAGAGCGGTTTCAAGTACTTAATTGAAACGCGCTTACGTTAAATATTACCTGACGCGGATGTAAACAAACTATTCAACGAAAATTGGTTTTTAATTATCGACCTATCTATTTTATTTATTACACGTTCAACGAGATATAAATTATTTCGACTAAATATTATGGGCAGGTACTATTGCAAAAAGTTTTCTGTCAATAACATTTCTCGAGCAATTTTCGCCAGATACTTGCTTTACAGAAGTTCGAAGTTTAATTAACGATGTTCAAAAGTTCTAAGTGGATCGTCTTTCTATTAATCAAAGCTAATGTATTAATAGTAAGACAAATGACGGCAATTTTTATTTCCGAAAAAATTCTTTTTGTACTTTTTAAGTTTATTAATTAATATAATAAGTTTATTTATTTCTAAATTTTTTTTGGAAGAACTATCTTTTTTGTATACGGTACTATAAAAATATTGCGTGGTTAGATGACAAAATTACAGTGTTAAACACGATTAAAGTTGAAAAATGTCCTATTTCCCAATATCATCTATCAGCAGGTCACGAAACAGAATATTCAAAAGATTTAATACGCTTTTATACGTAATTTTCACATTTTGTTTATGCGCGTAAACTGAAGTAATAGTACATTTACAGTGGCTAACAACGATTGTTTATCGAAAAGTGACTTGGTAGAAGGCAGAACCAAGTAGAAAAGCTATTCGGAATACCTTAAATAGATTCCTTTAGTACTAAAAACGTCAATAAGTCATTTTTCATTTTACATTTTTTAACCTTAATCGTGTTTAACAGTGTAATTTTGTCATTTAACCACACGATATTTTTATAACAACGTAGGTATAGAGAAGTATAGAGAAACGACAGTTCTCGAAAAAAAGTAAAAATATACAGGATATCTGCATATTGCTGTTCAAATCTCATTAGGCCCTAAAGTAAAATAAATATGCAATAATATACAACGTATCATTTTGAACGTCTTTAGTTCAGAAAAAAATTTCTAATACGAATATTCAACGAACTAATTGGGGGGCGCTACTATCTTAACTCACCCTGTATATTATTTTATAGCTATATTGTATTTTTCCGCGAATACGTAAAAATTGACCGCTGTGCACCGTCTCGTCTAATAACTTAAATTTTGTCTGAATTTCGAAAGAGACGCCGTGAAAAGTAAGGGTAACAGAAACACATCCTTGTCGAACACCTCGTTTAGTTTTGATTTCTTCGGTGGTATTGTCGTTTATGTAAATATGTACAAGTGCTCTTTGGCTCCAGTATAAATTAGCAATAATAATTTTTATGCCTCAGCTATCTAAGTCAATTTTTCTTGAAATATTTTTATAAGCTTATTATTATCATCATCTATTAGTAAGCTCATTAAGTATTGCTCCTGGTATCGTGTGAATTATCCAAATTCCAAGTTGCGCACGTTACGTTAGAAACATTTAAGAATTTAGCAGAAGACGGATTTTACGTTTGAGCACGCAATTTTGGCACTTTAATTTTGCGCTCGATGAGGTGCAAACGTAGAAAATCGTTATGGCTAGAACTTATCGAATAATTATTTTTGGATTGAATGCCCGGTGAAAATTGTCACGTTCACGAAAATGCTCCGGCCCTTTTAAATTTACTTATTTACGAGTTTACATCAGTTGTAGGTATTGAAAAATTTGGCGATTTCGATTCACACACTACGTTACTTTATTTCGAGGAAGATTGGTTGTTCGATTTCAAATAGATATGTAGATAGTCTTCGTTCGGGATTGATTTTAAGGCCTCTTAGGAGACCTCGCTTTAAGATTCAAATTCGCTTGTTTTACGGAACTTTCGCTAAAGATTACGGCCAAAATAATAATTTTGGAAATTTGATCGTTGCACTATTGTATTATTTTAATTTATAGAATTTGACGTATGCATCGATTTTGTAGAAAAAATGTTTATTTTTGTTTAAATTTCGGGTTTAAAAATGCCTTTTATTTGGAAGATGGCGAAAATTGTATTGAAGAATTACAAGAAACTAAACATGTTTTCTATTAAAACTATGCACACGTCAAATTCTATAACTTAAAATAATATATTAGTGCAACGATCAAATTTCCAAAATTATTATTTTGGCCGTAATTTTAGCGAAAGTTCTGTAAAAGCGCAAGAGGCCTTAACGAAATACATTAACAAAGCCCTAAGGTAACATCGAAAATAAACGTACACGTATGTATTTACCGACATTATGATTTTGGTACATCTTTTTGCTACTTTCAGATTTCGCATTTTAATATTATGTAGATCATTTTTGCAAAACAAGAGTGCCTTACTTTAGAACTTCGTAATTACCGATAAATTACCGTTGTATAACTTTATTACGCTCAATTTGCGATCGATTCCAACTTTGATTGCAACTTGCAGCAACTAACATAAGTGTTACAGCTTTAATTGCAACTAGATGGGATCGTCAGATAATCCAATTTGCGCTACCAAATAAACTGAAGTCACTTTAAATTAGATATGAAATCTAATATTCGAAAATTTGCAATTTCATCAACAAGCTCGTGTAATATAATATCTATGTAGATACTATCAAAAACTTGTTAAATGTAAAAAGTCAGAGTTCTAATAATATCGTAGCGAATATGGAAATATATATATATTATCTATTATATTATAATTATTGTCGATACGTTGTTGGTAAATTTTAATTTTCTTATTTAAAATACTAATCGTTATCGCATTAAAGGAATGTATATTAATCTGCCGACTGACTTGTGTCCAGATTTTTTACGACTACTTTATGTGGGAAGTCTATAAAATTTCATCTTTTTCGAATAGTGGAGAAAATAAGAGAAAGCGCGTGAAAGGAACAATTTGTTGCTAAATTTGTTTACCGGGTACTAAATCGTGTGTAAAATAAAACACATATTAATTTGACACCCGTGTCGGCGAAAAGAAGATTTTTCGATATTTTCAAAAATACCTAAATGCACCTACGGATACGTGAATATAAAATCAACAAAAACCCAAAATTATTTCTTTTATAAAATCAATCAATAGTTCAGGAGTTATTGCGATTATTAATCTTTACTTAAATCTATTTTTAAAAAGGGAGGGGACGTTCTCTTATTATCAAAGATAAAACGATGCAGTAATAAGATACATAAGTTAAAAAGTTTAAGCCGTAAATATGTTGTTTATGTTTTCAATGAGATTTTTTTTTAATTATATTTCCTAGGTATCGTTAACGATTTCCTACAACGCATTATAGAGTTGGTGCGTCATTTTGGAGTCGCCTTATATTTGGCCTTAATTTGCGATTAATTCACGATAAAATTTAAATTAGGTGTTTTATTATAATAATTCTGTTTTTATTTTTAGTTCCCATTATACCGGAGTTTTTGTACGACATAGATCATCCGGACGCGCCCTTAGATATGGTGCTTCAAAGTACTACTCCCATCACCACTACTACTCCATGTCCACCTTGCGAATCACGACAAAACATTACTAATCAAGACGTAACAACTAACATAATACCCACGGAGTATCCACGTAAGTAGTAATTTTTTCAATCTCACCATTTGGCGTGAAACATAATTTAACAACTATTTAATTTGGTTACAGTAAATGTTACTACTCTCAGTCCCGAATCACAAAGACATCAAGATTTAGTGCAAGAAACTGTTGCCGTGGGAATAATGTTTGCCTCGAAGGCATTTGTGCAGTTATTGACTAACCCCTTTGTTGGTCCTTTAACTCACAAGTAAGAACGTTCTTTTTGTTAAATTTGCACCGAAATAACACCGTTCTTTTACTTTTTAGAATAGGCTACACAATTCCCATGTTTACAGGTTTCATCATCATGTTCTTGTCAACCATAAGTAAGTATTGAGCGGTATTATATATCTATTGCCAGCTATGTAAGTTTTCCACAAATATTTAACGGGCCTTCAAAAGTCCTTCGGTCTTGATTGGCCATGGAAAGACAAAGGCATGTCTTGGTTTAAGTAATTTTCTTACTGCATGACATTCGACGAGAAATAATTATTTCCAGAGCCAACCAAGACTGAAAGACTTTTTGAACGTCCGTTATATTAGAAACCATTTAATGTTGTTAACGTAGATGAGTATTAAAAATGAGAAAAGCGTAGTTTTTTTTTCATCTCTTCTCGTTCAATTTAATATTGAAAGTGATTCGGTATAAAAAAACCAAAAATAATTTTTAGAATGGTTAATTAAAACTGCATTCAAAATAAATGACGTGCTTATTTTATGATTTTGTTGCAGTACCTCGCCATTTGTCATTAGTATTACCACTTGGGCAGGTGCCCGATTTTGAGTCATCACGTTAAGGACGTGTTTGTGGAACGACACTCTAGTAAACTTAAATTACATTGTTACACGTAATTAATGTGAACGGTGCGGATACTTGATCACTCGTCCCTCATTATCAACACTCTTCATAACCAATAATTAATTAATTATAAAAAAAAATTCTTTTCAGTTTTCTCTTTTTATTACAAATATTGCCACTACTTACTTATTATCTATTTAAAAAAAATAGCTGATTTCACTTTTGGTCAGTGTCAACTTTAAATGTATCGCCAATTTTATGTTGAGAAGTGTAACATCTCGATTAAGTTCGGCAAAGCTTGTCGAACTGATTCAATTAGAACCACTTACACGCGCGCAATCACAAAGCAACTTTAGATGTTCTCGCTCTCGAAACTAACTCGTTTATTGGCAGCGTATGTGCCTGTAATTGATTTACTTTTCCCATTTTGCTAATTCCCGTCTCACAATCAGATACAAAACAGGTGCTTTGCTTTATTTTTCAAAATAGGCACATCGTGTAATTGCATGTATTATTTAAGTAGATGCGCTTTCGGTTAGGAACTAAATTATGTATAACGTCAGTTATATATAGTATATAATATATATAGTAAAAGTTCGAATGTCCGAAAGTTGTCCGAAAATTTTTTTAACATCTTTACAAGTGTTCAAAAAAATTTAATGTGAAACGTTCGGTTACATACGTATAATAGTTTTACTCAAAAATGTTAAGAAAATAGAAATAGCTTTAGAAAAAGTAATTATTATTAGGTAACAATAAATTATTAATATTTGAAACATATAAATAATAAATGATCGATATGATGAACTTATTGCATACGTTATCTCAAGATCAATTAAGGGTTTTTAAGGGGCCACGTTTTCATTTTTTGTTTTAAACTGCTATTTATAATAAATTACAAATGCTAATATAATCACTATCATTATACCTATTTACCTGTTTTAACGTGCAGCTGCATAATTTCTATAAGTAGGTATTTATTATAAACTAATAAGTATAGCTTTGTACCCTATACACAGTTGCATTTTTCCCGACAAATTATAGCCTCAAATTTGATTTTTCGAAAATAATTTACAAATTAAATCTTACTCAAAATAATATTACTAATATTTCTCACAAATGATTTAAAAATCTAGTACCTATTTATAAAAATATTAGTTATTTATGTAGCTAACATTTTCGAATTTTTCTAATTGTAAGACAATATAGGTATCTAATATTTTGCGACAATAAAAATTTACATATTTGTCTTAAATCTGAATAAGTAGTACTTACCTATTATAAAATACACATTTTCTTAATTTCGTAGGTGCTCATTTTTCTTACAATTTCTTATCCAAAGTTGTCATAATTCGATACAAAATCCGACAGAGATAGAACGCCCTTATTTTTTTATACGAGATCTGCCATGCCACACTTTGTTTCAAAAGAAAACCGCCCTGTTATACATTCTTAAAAAACTTCTTAAAATGAGATAGATCGATTAAAAGAAATGTAGTAATAAAAAATGATAGAAAATTAATAGAAAAATAAAAAAAATAAATAATTTTAATTAAAAAATATTGAAACATAAATATAAATTATACATAACTTAAAAATACAGTTATTATATCATAAAAAATGTAATGGCATCTATTTGCTATATTTGGCTTTATAATATACGTGCCTACCATTAGGTATTTATTGAAAATCCTACACGTCTACCTTATACGACTGTTACTTTATACTTCTAACCTGTTGCGCGAAATAATCATTAATCACTTATTTAATAAAAATAAATGCTACCATTTCTTATTCATTTCGTGTTTGAATGATTGATTTTCCAACTTACGTCGTTATTTATTTTCATCATATCTTTTTTGTACCATCATCAACAGCAATGCTTTTAATGCCTACGATCGGAATAACTTTTTTTTATCGAAACTTCAATCGCGACATTTTACATGTGTTTTACGTGTCAGTTGCAGTAAAATACAGAAAAAAATAAATGACCAAATAATGTCGCAGAAATATTACCTATAAGTCAAGTTCCAATAGTCGTCATCGATAAAAGTTTGCTAGATGATGACGTTTCACACGGCGCTGTCACCTTGTACCTCGTATTTTTACAGTTATTGTTGCGGGTTTGGTACCCTGTTTTATTTTGCAGCGAGATGAACGTCGGTGTTTACTCGACGAAAGGTTCGTTCGTCATTTCAGTTTTTACTTTCACCCAAAGGGTTGGGGGAGTGCGCCTTCCACTACCCATTTGCGGACGCATGTCCGAACAGTTATAATAAATTGTAGTCCTTCTATATACCATCTAATATGTGTACATCGTTCAAACAACTGAATTACAAATACATAGATATGTGCAGTCAAATTCATATGTTTTGTCCGTCGCCTATGTTAGTTTTTATCGTAAAAGACTCAAAAAACGATTATTGTTCGTCCTTATTTATTATCTGACATGTCTCTTTTTACAATTCAAAAACAACTGCTACCCTTCATCCCTTTTGATCTCTCTCGTCGCTCATTGGCCTGCGATCATATGTCGGGGGACAAAACATTTGAACTTAACTGTACTATGGATGCCTATTGAATATCCGTTTTATATTCCAAATGATATAAAACAAGATATCCTATGATATCCTTAATGAACGTCCATAATATTTCCTATATGGATGTTCATTCCAGGCAACTACTGACATTAAAAAGTGGTTTAAAAATCGTCATTTTCGATCTGAAACTGCACTGCTCGTGAAGCTTAGCGGCTAGATAGCTATTGTTATACCTTATCGCTAAGTTTTTCTGGACGGGTCCATTGTCAAGGGTTGACTGTATAGTATAACGTTTTATTATTCGTATACACGATTCGCGAATTAAGAAGTTATTTGATAATCGACAGTAAGTATTTGGAGAATACTTTACTTAACTTTTTACTACATTTAATTGGTTTTTAACGTTCTATTGGCTACTCTGTTTTCTTTCGAAAAGTGGTATAATCCAAGTTCATTCGAGCGAAGAAACCGTTTAAAGATTAAATATTAATCAAACTTTAAACATTAAACGCTTGAAAAGCACTAAAAAGGTAAAAATCAATCAAAACCTTACAAAAAGTTTAGGAATTTCATTACCGTACTTACCTACGCGTCCTAGTAATTTCTTCAAAACAGTAATTGGAAAACATCTTTCGTTTGTTACCTAACCACTTTTAATCTAACATAAGTTCTATTAAACAGAATTGCTAATACTAAATAATTGAAATATTAATTTTTTTTTATTTTAGTATTTGCGTTCGGGCGAAGTTACAGCGTATTATTTATCGCAAGGGCACTTCAAGGGATTGGATCGTCTTGTTCGACAGTATCTGGCATGGGAATGTTGGCAGAACGTTACCCCGAAGATAAAGAACGAGGAAACGCCATGGGAGTTGCGCTCGGAGGTTTAGCCTTAGGAGTGTTAATAGGTCCTCCGTTTGGTGGATTTATGTACGAATTTGTTGGAAAAAGTGCTCCTTTTCTAGTGCTATCTATATTAGCTCTAGGCGATGGACGTAAGTATTCCGAATATGAACTTGTATCGTAATTTTTCCTCTCGGTAGTTTTACAGTTGCTTATGCTTCAACCCGCTGTGGTGCGTCAAGAAAGCGATGCTCCATCTTTGAAATCTTTAGTTTCCGATCCTTATATTATTATTGCGGCAGGTAACTATTGAACTATGTCGTGTAGAGAACGTGTATTAAAATGCGTTTTTGTTTCTAAGGCGCAATAACTTTTGCCAATACGGGTATTGCAATGTTAGAACCGTCGTTGCCGATTTGGATGATGGACACTATGTCGGCTGGACGTTGGAAGCAAGGCGTGACTTTCCTACCGGCTAGCATTTCTTATCTTATAGGAACTAATTTATTTGGCCCATTGGGGCACCGTATGGGCCGATGGTTAGCTGCTTTATTAGGTCTAATTATTATTGGAATTTGTCTTATGTGTGTAAGTATATGTATTTTGCTATATTTACAAGTATATCCTAACTGGCGCAACATCAAGTTCAACTTCATTTTTCATTCAATAAAAAATGCAAGTCGTTCAAACTAAGTAGATACACATAGGTAATCGAGACATGCATATTCGATTAAAATTTGTCGAACAGTTCATCATTGTTATTGACGAGGAAGAAGTTGATAATATCCTGTTTTGGGCAAAAGAATTTATCAACATAAAAACCAAGTGCCAATTTTTTTACAAATTTATAAACGTTATCCAGTTAGATTATTGATAATCCGAAACAACTTCAAGAATCAACTGGCTACTTTCAAACAAAATTGGTCAAAAAGGGCAGTATTTCTAAAATAAAAACTATTTTTAGCAAAGTTTGAGACGTTAATCCTGAATTATTTCAACAATTTAAGCTTTATAATTTAGTTTAGCTTGTATTTTGAACCTTGAAGAAACTCCGTTACGTAATTAAGTGGTGCGGTGTGTTGGATGGTACTGTTTTAAATTGGAGTTTAACATCGAGAAGTCTCCATCCTTGACGATTTATCACGAAAAAAGCAGCAGTAAAATTGAAAAAAACCGATTTTTGGAAGAAACGTTTTGTAACTAATCGAAATAATGTAGTAAGGGGTAAGGGATGTTAAATTATGATGGTACCTACATATAATTGTTAATTTAAAACGACCCAGTTAATAGTTCATAATATACCGAACTTTCACTATACGGTAATATTGTCGTCGATTTTTATATCCATTAAAAATCAGGCGTATTTTTAAAACCTAAAGAAATTAAAATTTTGTTGTAGATACCACTTGCTACCAATATTAATCATCTTATAGTACCAAATGCGGGCTTAGGTTTCGCAATTGGAATGGTTGATAGTTCGATGATGCCCGAACTTGGATTTCTAGTCGACATTAGACATTCTGCAGTTTATGGTAGCGTCTATGCTATTGGAGACGTCGCTTTTTGTTTAGGTTTTGCCATAGGTAAATATTTTTATCATAGGTAAATTTATCGCCTACAGTTGCATATTGCAACGCCTTCAAACGCTTATTACCTATACTTTAGAAAATAGCACTCGACTGTTTTGTTGTTTTATACGTGTAATAACCAAATATGTCTGTTAAGGTCCAGCCTTAAGCGGTACTCTGGTGAAAACTATCGGTTTTGAATGGATGCTTTTTGGAATTGCAGTTTTGAACTTCTTATATGCTCCTTTCTTAATTTGTTTAAGGAATCCACCAACGAAAGAGGAGAAAAAGGTGAGTTGTTTTTAGCTTATCTGATTAGTTATTTAAAAAGAAATTATGGAAAATATTTAAACATCTTAGTCTAACAATACGAGGCAGGCAATTATTTCAGAAAACATCTTTTACTACTTATTTATACTTATTTTACCTTCGAGCATTTTCTTTGATACGTGAGCTTCCCTACTGTGTGGATTCAAATTTTACGCACTAATAAATTTGTTTTGAGAATTATCAAACGTATCAAAGTCGTATGATGTTATCGTTTTGTTTATCAAATCAAGATTGAGGGATTGCAATCTAAGTATTTGGTGTTTTGTATTTGAATGTCTTAAAAATGTCTTAATTTAAAAATAAATTATTTCAAAGTTATAAGTGAAATGCCGCATTATTCGCGGTTTTGGGCATACGCGGAAGCTTCAAGCTGTGATATGTGATCGCTTAGGCACCAAAACGGGATTTTTGATATTTTTGTCAAACAAACTATTCCGCAAGTTCCGAATAGTTTATTATACTTAGGTACCTATCTTATGCCGTTTATTATTATAAACTACGAATAGTGTAACGAAACTCATTTTACAAGACTCCTGTGGTTCGTTATAATAGACTTTTACTATAGTTGATAGGTCTCGGAACACGATGGAACATTTTCTATATAGTAAATTTCTTTTTCTGTTTTGACTGCAATATAATCAGATAAATAGATATAATAGAATCATATATTTATATAGCTATCCGCTTTATTTCATTCTGCAATAACAATAACGCTACCCATTTACTTATAAAAATGTCATAAACCACAAAAAATTAGGTACTTTTGCACTTCAAAATAGAATACATATAGCGTATTCGCCAAAACAAGACGAGTGGAACATAATTAATAACAAACTATAACTTGTCTTGTTATATTAGCGAATACACGATATATTTAACATTTGACCTAAAAACACCTGCAACTGAATCAGTATTCATTCAGCAAAAGCTATCATATTCCAATACACGTTTCGTTTTTGTATCTACCTATTTAACACCAATAAAATTGCGACGTTATCTTTACGACTGTTTGTAGAAAACATCAATTAAATATCTCTTTCTATTTCTTGCAGTCATTGATATTGGGTGAAAAATCGTCAGTGCGCTACGTAACTTATCAAAACGAAGAAGAAGATGAATGAATTAACATTTGTAAGATAACGTGTGGATTAGCTACGAACGTAATATAAGTTTTTGATTTGTTTGCCAATCTTTAGATATAAGTTAATGTAATTAAATAATAAGTAGTTAGAATAAAATATACGTAATTTTTATCGATGGGAGCGCACACACGGATTAGAAAAATTCGAAATTTATGGGCCCCCGTCTTGGATTGCTGTGAATGGCTGCACACAATCCTTTCTCGCGACGAGAGATGGGGCAATCAGGGTCCCACACCTTTTGAAAATAAAAATTTTAGGATCAAATCGATATAATTTTGCGATAAATAAGGCACTCTCATCTCCAAAAGCTCGGCCAATGATTGCCACATGTAACAGTTTATATACTCACATCATATAATATTTTATTGTACGCGAATACTAATAATAATAATAGCGTAAGATGTGCTTAACCATAAATAAATGTATTATAAACATATGTTATTCAGCGAAAATACGTAAACTTTTTAAGAGAATTGCTGAGCCAATCAAAAACATCATCATGGGCAAGCCTAGTACGTTGGGGTGAAATCCCGAAATGAAGGAACAGGGGACCTCAACAATGATTAAAATGCTTATTCATTTGTTAACTGTTAACCTATGTCTGTGGCTTCTCGGTCTTTGTACGCTATACTTATACTTATTATTATGAAGATTTATGTATTCAAGCCGCAATATTTCTCCTTCAGAAGAGCGAAAGCTTCTTAGAAGATTATTGTGAAGAGACAATAATCATCATTGTAATCAGTCCCATCAAAATTTTCGTTTTAAAGCTGGTAAGGGTCCGAACAACAAAGGGCAATCGTGCGCATTGCGCGTTTGCTTCAAAGTATTATTAAACGGGGCCGTATGATGGCACCTGATTTAGCGGTAGGATTAATAAATAACTGCATGTTTTAAATTTAGAGATCTATATAACACCTAAATGTATAAAAGATTGTGCAATTTATTGTTATTAAATGTTTAATGTCTATTGGTGGTGCAATAATAAACGTAACAAAATTACTTATCTAATAACATTTTTCTTAATTACTTCCTTTACACGACGACGAATTTACGGAAATAAAACTTTCTCCGATATAAGGGTGGACGGGTGACGGTAGAAATTAGTATAATTCTTATAAAATTGGAATGGTGCGACTTATACTTACACATTATATAGATTTTATTTACAGTATAAACGGATAACAAAATATGAATGTTTCGGTAAGTAACGTGTTAATTTTTATATTTACCCAAATCTATGTATGTATTTGTCTTTCGCTTGGTAGAAACATTATTCACCGTTAACATAACATTCTCTTATTTTTAAATTGCAAACATCCCATAGAGTTTATATAATTATGTAATCTTATCAAGAACAATATTTATAGGTAGGTAATTATTTCATGATGGAAACTGGATAATTACCTACATTCCCGAAATTGTGGAAGATATTCGAATTCGGCGTTTAATATATTTAACAATGTTAACGTAGGTACTTTTTAAATTGCAAATATCTTCGAATCTCCAGATTTACAGATTTTGGTCTTATCATTTTTTGCTACGATCTATCAAGCGTAGTTACTAAACATCTTGTTGACCAATTAAAAATTAAGCTCTCACAATTTTTGATCGAAACTATAACGTCTTTATTTTCGGTGGTATACAGTGTGTTAGATTTTATGTGTCACGGCAAATATTTCGGCTATTGTATGAATTAGTAAAAAATGTTGTATGTGAAAATTATTAGATTATTTATTCTTAATAATGTGTCAAAATCAGAAAAACAATTGAACATCAAATAATTCAGATAAAGCAAATAAATTTAACATTTTAAATGGAACGTACCCAGTATTATTACATATTCTGAAACTACAAGAATTTATTTTTACAACGGTATATCACATGTTATACTTATTTCATTAATTAAAAGTGTAATAGGATAAATAACCGAACGCGTTGAACTTGTACAGTGTAAACAATGTACCGACGACGCACACATTTGCCCTTGCACGTTCTATTAAGCAGAGCCGAGGAGGCCGTGATATGCGCTCACTTGTTATCGCTATCGTGTCAAAGTGGCTAAGTAAATTGTTAATTGTTAATTTTCATCTCGTGACACATAATGAGGGATAGTCATTATTCTAATAATGAAAAAATGTATATGTTGAGAGTGTACATTAGATGCAATGATAATCCTAAAGAAGCTTCTGTATTGTATCGAACCTTGTATCCAGAAAGGGCACAGCCACATCCCCGCACGTTTGCAAGAATTGAACATAATTTACGAAGAAATTGATGTTTTAATGCTACAGTGCGAAGACCAAGAAATGGGCGTGCAGCACACGATGAAGATATTATGGTGTTGGCATATTTTAGACCACATCCAAGAAATTCAATCTGTGAAGCAGTAGCCGACATAGGTATAAGTCATCACAAAGTATTTTCTATTCTAAAAAAACATAACATGACCCCCTATAAAATTAAATTGGTTCACAGTTTAACAGCTGGTGATTCTGATAGAAGGCTAATATTTTGTAACTGGCTTAACAATAATCAACATTTAGTTGGAGCGATGAATCTAATTTTAACAATAACGGAATTTCTAACAGAAAAAATGATTATTTCTGGGATGCAGAGAATCCACGTCGAATTCGGGAATGCAGGTTCCAACATGGGTTTTCTATTAATGTCTGGCTTGGTGTATTAGGTGATACTATACTAGGTCCTTATTTTTATCGCGGAACGCTTAATGCTGAACGGTATGCCAATTTTCTTACGACAGAATTCGAAGAATATTTGGATGATATACAAGTGCGTCGTGATATGTGGTTACAACAGGATGGCGCACCTTCTCACAGTACAAGGAACGTCAAGGATATTTTAAACGAAAAGTTTGGTGCGAAATGGATAGGAAATGGTGGCCCTATAAACTGGCCGGCACGATCACCAGACCTCTCTGTGTTGGACTTTTTTGTTTGGGGATATGTTAAATCAAAAGTTTATATTACATGTCCACAAAATTTAGAGGATCTTACAAATCGCATTCATAGGGCATGTGCTCAAATAACACCAAACGTGTTGCAAAAAGTGCGACGAAATTTAATAAGCAGATCTCCGGGAAAGTATTACAAACAACGGGGAGCTCTTTGAACAAAGAATTTAGATGTTAAGTAGGCATTACATACAATTTTATAATTAACTTACTTATTCACATATTGGTTTGTTCCTAATGTTGTATTTATGTTGAATAATCAGTTATTGAGTTTGTTTTAATCAACACATTGTTTATACTGTCTACGTTTTCAACACGATCAGTTATTTAGTGTATTACGCCCAGTTAATTAATGAAAAAGTATAACATGTGATATACCGTTGTAAAGATAAATTCTTGTAGTTTCAGAATATGTAATAATACTGGGTACGTTCCATTTAAAATGTTAAATTTATTTGCTTTAACTGAATTATTTAATATTCAATTGTTTTTCTGATTTTGACACATTATTAAGAATAAATAATCTAATAACTTTCATATATAACATTTTTTATTATTTCATACAATAGCCGAGATATTTTCTGTGACGCATAAAATCTAACACACTGTATATGTATAGGAATATCCATTATAAGTTCGTGTTCGGGACAATTTCATCAGCAGAATTTGGCACCAGTAGCATCAGAACCTCAACAACGATATTATGGAGAACATTTTCGTGCAGGATCTTCGCCTCAAATTATTTCAAATAAACAAACTCATGGTCACGATGGAAATTTTAAGTATGCGTTTGCCGCCGAAAATGGTTTAATACAGGGAGAATATATAGCGCCAGATGGTTCTAGAAACGGTGGGTAGATGATCCATCCGTAGGAAAATATCCGTTAAATATACTGCCGAAAAAGAAGAATTCCGAATTTTGGATTCCTCGTGCATTATCGCATGGACCACCAACAGTAGATTCACTTTATCTTCAACCGACTTCACCATAATTTTAATTATCCGCAACGAGATACTTATCAAATCAAAATATTGGAAGTTCTGCAATATCCTGCATCTGTTCGTGGTGACGTAGGCAACAGTTTAGAAGAAAAAAAAGTACTCTATATAACGACGAACCTGGAAATCCTCATAGTTTTGGTAATGGATATTCATTCGAATTTGGCGGTTAAATAATATTTAATGATTGCCTATAAAATTAAAAAAAGTATGCAATTTTAACATTTAAAACGTATTACAAGACTATTTTATAATATGTATTTGAATACAAAATATTTCTATTCTACGTAAATAAATTGTAACACCTAATGTTAACCGTCACGTAAAATAATATAAATAAAAAGTTAAATCATTTTTACATTTAATATATCGCTACTTATACACTTAATATCTTACCAAGAAGGTGGACAGTTTTTTAATTGCGTAAATAATTAACTTCAAACGTGAAAAACATATAGATAATGAGTACTATCTATTTTATAAAGCGTAAAAAATAATCGCGAAATGTACGAATAAATTATTTCTTTTAAAAACGCACTGCCGCCCCAAATTTTGTTGCAAATTTAACTCTTACAGTAAACTAAAAAATTAAAACTTTAATTTATAAACTTCCTATCTGAAATTATTGAACAAATATCAAGAATATTTTTTTCGAACTGATTTGAATGTAAGCGGACAAATGTATCATTACTATCTGTTTAACGTCAGTTTCTAATTACCTAATTAAAACAACGCTATTGAAGCAAATTAACAGTAAATTTAGAAATACATAATTAACGTAAACTTGAGCTTAATGGGTTATACATATCTAGTCGGCATAATTTCTTATTTTTAAAAACGCAAATTTTGTATCAGACTAGGCTCGTTTTTAATAAGAACTTTTAGTGCTAGTGACACCTAGTGATAACTTCTTGATCTCTTCAAGTGGTAGTTTTCCATGCTATGTATAACTGGCTAGAACAGGGAGGGAGAGGGCTGTGCCCCCCTTAACCCATTTCTACCATGATATTCACTCAAATACTCTCCTCACTCTTTGAAATACTGTATTTTCTGTTATTTGTTAATTATGCAAACATCAACAAAAACAAGTACGAAGATAGAGGAATGCTAACAAAAGATAGAAAACCCTAAATGTATCTTTCCTCCCATTTTTGTTCATTTAAATTAACCAATCGGTTCACAAATCGCCAGTTGTGTATCTTTGGTTGTCAATGTACTAAAGTCACGTGGGTTACATTTATTACTGAAAGCACTGTAGCAAAAGTGGTGTGACGTACGTACTAACGCAAGACTTAAATTGAATCTATATTCATTTTGGCAGTTATGCCTTTAAAATTGCCAGTATTCATTATTCTACTTCCAAATAATAATTGCATTAGTTTATTATATCGTTTTAGTGAGCGTTAATAATAAAAACTAATAACTGTGTAAATTTAAACGTTTATTCGATTTATTTAGTCACGGTCAGCAGTACCAACTGAACAATGTCAGTGTCAGATTTGTCCTGTTGTAAAATGCGATAATGATCTCAATTTAGTTAGCTAAGTTAATGTTGTTTTATATCCTGTATAATATATGATAACAATGACAGAAGCCGACAATTCGATTGAATTTGACGGTACCGATTTAGAAAATATAGCCCAAGAGGATTTTGAAGAAGACGTTAGTTTTGATAACGAAGAAGTCGGTGGGGGAGCCAACGAAGAATTTAGTTCGAGGGGTAGAGGTCGAGGAAATTTTAGGTAGTACAATTTAATTAATTAATTTTTTTTTGATGAATGAGCTGATGAATATATAACGTGGCAGATTATTTACGTAGTAAGTAGATTGTTTATTTAGCCTCCATTAATTTATGATGGTGCATAATATTAAAATGTAATACACAAATTAAACGCATTAATTTATTTTTCTAATAAAACTAGATGTTGCAATTATTATTATTATTGTAACATGGCAAATCGCTGATATATCTTTGACCCCCAGTATTGTTTGTTAAATTGTAAGCACGATAATGTCGAGACAGATTTATTATTGTCTGTGCATACAGTTGAAGGTTTTATTTCATACTATTGTCAATTAGTTTATGAATTGATAGTTATGATTAACATATTTTTGTGGCGTTTAACATATCTCTTTATATTCAAAATGAACATTTATTTTTAACTCAATTAAAATGTTTCTTTTCTGCATATTTTACAGAATTCTTCTACATATTGTCATCCAATAAATTTAAAATTATTAAAAAAATCAATTATAAACAAATTCTCATTAACTGATATTATTTTCTATTGTTTGTTATAAGTTAAATAGTTATCAGTTAATTATGCAAAGAAAATACAAAAAAAGGTTATCCGGTATTTTTTATTTTATTAGGGGACGAGGTCAACCTAGAAATTGGCCAGGTCCACTTCCGGGACCCCGAGGAGAAGGACCGCCTCTTAGATTTCGAGGTAGAGGTTTTGGCCCAGGCGGCCCACCACCGTTTCGTGGAGGTAGAGGCGGACCGCCACCACCAATGTTTGGAAGAGGAGGACCACCACGAAATGGACCTCCGGGTGGTTTTAATGGACCACCAAATTTCAATGGACCTAATTGGGGCGGTCCAATGGGGCCGCCCAGTGGCATGCCAGGGCCTCCAAACATGATGGGACCACCCGGTGGACCGCCTTTTGGACCACCAGGAATGTTAGGCGGCCTCCAAATATAAGCGGTGGTCCTCCACCGATAATGAATTCAGCTGGAGGGCCAGGGCAGTTCGGACCACCTGGAGTGCAACCATCACCTAACATGGTAAGGATTAAATATATTTAATAAGTTTTTACTGGAATATTTCATTATTTTTAGAATATTGATGTAAATTCCGAAATATGGGTAGAGACAAAAACTGGTGAAGGAAAATCCTATTATTATAATGCCCGTACTAGAGAAACGACGTGGACAAAACCTGAAGGTCCGAATTTGAAAGTAATATCTCAAGATCAAGTGGAAGCAATGGCACAAGCCGCAACAGGTTCCAATAGTACTCCTCAAGGTACCTCCACGGCTGCACAAGCTGCGTTAGCTCAAGCAAATGTTACAAATAAGTCTGAAGGTAAAAAAAAAGTTTTTAACTTAAAACAAACGATAATTGCATACAAATAATTAAGATACAGAAGAATCTAAACAGGAGACACCTTCAAAGCAAGGTCAACCTCCAGTTTCAATGAATAATTCAACTCCTACTGCAAATGGACCACTTCAACCTTCTGGCATGATGCAAGGACCTCCTCCCGGAATGCCTCCGTTTGGTGGACCCCCAGGCCAGTACGGCGGACCTCCTTTTGGTATGCCTCCTCCAGGATTTCAGGGAAATTGGGGTCCTGGAGCACCACCGTGGGCCGGGGGAAATCCAGGACCAGCACCTTGGGGAATGCCTCCGGGTCTTATGCCAGGAATGCAACCACCCATCAGTGCAATCGAGGAAGCAGCAGTAATGTCGAAGGTGGATCCAGATATTATAGCCAAAGCATCTGAGTGGACCGAACATAAAGCTCCCGACGGACGTTTTTATTATTATAATGCTAAAAAAGGAGAATCGGTTTGGGAAAAACCTCAACCATTAAAAGATTTGGAAAGTCAGTTGTAATTTTTATGTTTTCGATATATATATATATTTAATTTGTGATTATATTTAGCTGCCAAACTGGCTGCTGCTCAAGGTATTTCTACTCGTCCGGGATCAGATACTTCGGGTCCTTCGATAGACATTCCAGGTAAGCCACATCAAAATCAAATTGTTGCTGCCAATGGTGGTGACATCCCATCCAGTATAACATCGGCAATAGAAGATGAAGTCGATAAACAGAAAAAAAGAGAAGAAGATGCAAAACGTAAAAAGGAAGAAGAAGAAAAGGCCAAAGAGCAGAAAGTTCAAGACAAATCGCGCCCTATATCTAGTACACCTGTGCCGGGCACTCCGTGGTTAGTTTTATTTCTTTCCTCTATTTTGAGTGTTCGTCATTCATTATTATAATAATAGGTGTGTAGTATGGACTGGTGATGGACGTGTCTTCTTTTACAATCCTTCTTCGAGAACGTCGGTATGGGAACGGCCGGAGGAACTTTTGGGACGTTCAGATGTCGATAAAATGGTTAGTAATCCACCGGACAGTCTTCAGACACAAAAAGATACACAGGCAAAGAATACATCGAAAAAACGGTCTGCATCTGAAGATAGCGATAGCGAACAAGAAGAAGCTGTTCCAAAAAAACCAAAAACAGAAATTAACAGTAAGTCGAACATAGTAACGTAGCAAGAAATTACTTATGAACATTTTATTACAGGTAATAATGGAACTCCTCAAACTAAAAAAATTGATATCGGCAAAGAAGCCGCTATCGAAGCCGAAGTTAGAGCTGCAAAAGAACGTGCCATAATTCCGTTAGATCAGCGCATCAAGTCATTCAAAGAGATGCTAACTGAAAAAGAAGTATCGGCTTTCAGTACATGGGAAAAAGAACTTCATAAAATTGTGTTCGATCCACGCTATCTTTTATTAACTTCCAAAGAACGAAAGCAAGTTTTCGAGAAGTACGTTAAGGAAAGGGCGGAGGAGGAGCGCAGAGAGAAAAGGAATAAACTGCGCGAAAGAAAAGATGCATTCCGGAAGTTGCTTAGCGAAAGCCATCTTCATGGCAAGTAAGTGGTAGATATAAAGTTGTTATCCAAACATAATCCATAATTAATTAATTGTGCTAACAACAAAGCCATGGGGCCTTCCAGGCCTGCAGTGCTATTGTATATATGGGTGATTTTTATTTTTAGTGTAAACAACATTGCTTTGCAAGATTTAATTTGTTTGACATTTTGGGTAGAGGGCCAACAAATCAGTTTTACGATATACGAAACACTGGATCAGTTTTAATGCATGCTCATCTTCTCAGTTTTGCATCCCTATTCTTTTTCTTTCTATCTTAGATTTTCTTTCGCATTCTTAGATTTATTATTCTTCATTTAAAATATGAAATTAAAAATAACAATATCAATTGATGAATTGGCTAAAATGACTCTGTTATTCCTCCTACTGTAAAAAGGAAGATAAATCCTAAAGTTCATATTATTTGTGGAGAATAATTAATTTTTGTTCCATGAAGGGTTGCTAGTCATCTAAAGATCATCTTAGATCATCTCATCAGTCATCTTAATTACGTACACGTAAGGTTAGAGAAACATGGAAATATTATTACACCGATTTCTTGTATGAAATGAGAATAAATAGAGAGTTTAATGATTTAAGATGGTGTAAAGGTTCACAAACATGGTCTAGTGTAGTAATGTTTGTGAACGTGCCGGCCGTAACATAATCTAAAACACATCCTATTCTTGTGAAATTTATAAAATGTGATGTTTACTACAACTCTTAATGTTCATACAAAAATCAACCCAAATATCGTGCTTGTGTATGTTCTGAGCATGACTATGTTGACATATTATGCTTTACAAAATTGAATTAGCAAATAAAAATAATAGATCTTCCGTACTATCGCAACAGTTCACTTTTGGCTAAATGAAAGTTTGCACATAGCGACGGTTTGTCTTTTTCAACAGTATTGCCAGTATTAATATTCCAGAATGTACCACAGATATCGATGCAAACGTGTATCCACGTTTGTGACACGAAAAATTTCCACAAAATATGTCGGTCTAAAACAGAATATTTACCAATTTAATCTGCTTGATGTTTTTTTTTTTGGATAACAAATCGTACGAACTTCAATTTTAATTTAAATATGCGGTATTCTCAGTAGTATAACTTGTACTACAAGGGCAAGAACTCCGAAAAATGAGTTTCGCACACACCACGTCGCGTGACATTTTGATGATTAATAATTAATATTTCCTATTTTTATTAAATAATAACCAGATAAGATGCATGCCTAAGTAGAATCAATGTTTTAACATATATTTAAAATTAATCAAACGTAGCTTCCATGAAAAAAATAAAAAAATAGCTCGTCACACTTTTGCATTTGTAAATGAAAATGACCCGTATAATTTTGTTAACATATAGTACAAGGGATGTTTGCACATTCAAAAATTGTCGACATAATCTGATTATTTGGGGCTTTAAATAGATTATTTTTTATATACAATAAAGTATAATATTTAGCAATTATGTGATTACATTTTTTTAATTCTTAGGTCACAATTTAGTGATTTTGCACAAAAATATGCAAAAGACGAACGTTTCAAGGGCGTTGAAAAGATGAGGGAGAGAGAAAGTCTATTCAACGAATATCTAATTGAAGTAAGAAGGCGAGAAAAAGAGGAAAAATCACAGCGACGTGAACAGGTAAGGGATTTTAATTATTTTATAACTCGAAATAAAACAAGTTGATATAAAAAAATACTTTGGCGCATAACACATTATACGATTTAGAACTAACATATATACAATTTCAAAGGCAAAATTTAGTAACTCCCTTTTTTGTATCACTTGTTTACAGTGTAAAATTTCAAAGTAAGTAGTTCGGTTTTAAGTATCTACATAAATAAGTGTTTGAAGAAATTTAATTTATGTAGCAACTTAAAATTAGCATTTAGCATATACTGTTATTCAATTAGTTATGTTTACAATATTTATATTTCATTTTGTGAATAATATTTTCAGGGTTTTCAGCGTTAGGTATGTAATGTGAATTTTGATTGCATCAACCTCATTTGATATAATATATTTTTAAGTTGTAAGTGTAACATTCGTGGTTAATATTTACCATATTTATATTATTATAGATAATTATTTTCGTTATTTAAATGAGAATTCCGCGATTGTTATTCTTACAACTTTAATAACTGTAGCCTGATTATAAGACTTGTTAAAATGCCATCTATAAGTTTATAAGATATTTCGATACTATTTTTAGTATGATAAAACTTTTTTTTTTAAATTTCGTTAAACTTATGGATGGTGGATATCGAACTGCAATTTTCTTGCAGTGAGATATGATTAGTAATTTTAAGAATTTAATGCAATACGTAAAAGTAATATAGAAGAATATCTGAGAAAGCAATTTGTTTTGAAAAGTTCTAAATAAGTAGTTTCTTATTTAGCTCAATTGCCTATTCAAGAAGTGTGGTGGTGAAATATGGAGTAACCTGCCTCTCCCAGGATTAGAATGTTCAGCATGAGATCGGGCAGTCTAGGATCACTACCGTGCATTCTTCGTTCCTGGCTGCCGGTACTAGTTTTGTTTTGACGGTACATAAACTACAAGTTAGTTCAAAAATAAAAGTAATGAACAATTCTAAAGCGAATATAAAAAATATGAGTATACATATTTCTATTTCATTTTGAAATACCTATAAATTTAATTTTCTCTGATTTAAATTAAAATTTAATATGCAATTTATTATAATACAGTGAAGAAACATAGTCATTATGTAAGGAGTTAAGTGGTTGATTTACTAAATTATAAGAAGAAGTATAGATTGCAAATTCTATCAATCACTTTTTTTTGAACTTTCAGCTAATTATAGTGTCCATCAAAGGAGGTTGTCGTCGTTGTCCATCTTTATTTGTAAAAGTACATTATGAACAGATTTTTAAAATAATTTATATTTTTACAGTATAAAAATGATCAATTAAGGTATCGAAAAATTGCATCTTAATCTCGTTATTAGTATGCTTGCTTATTAGTATTCATCATGTGAATTTAATATTCTTTTTCTTTTGTATACTTTTTGTACAAACTACATGAATAATAAAAACAATTGAACAAAAGTTATAAAAAGTCAAGTATAAGAATTAAGACATTTATGGCTTACTATTCCAATTTGATGTTCAATATTGCCTTGTGAAGTTACAATTTAAAAAAAATATATATTTTATCTGTGTATTTACGTATGAATTAATAAAAATCTGTTCAGAAAATCACATTTTTTAATCAAAGAAATGGTTATTTTCAGCAATTATATTTATTTTAATATTTCAGGATTAATTAAAAAAATTTCTTTTAAGGGATTTATGTGACAGCCAAGTGATCATTTATCGTCATATTTATAAGTTATTTTAAATTAGTTCCATAGCCAATTCTTATTTTTAAGTTATTGCTCGATGTTAAATTTTAGTTATTGACTCACAATTTATGGTTTACAGGTAAAGAAAGACTTTATAATTTTGCTGCGGGAGCATTCAGACATCGACCGGCATGCTCGTTGGTCTGATGTCAAAAAGAAGGTGGATTCTGACGCACGATACAAAGCCGTCGATTCCAGTGGACAAAGAGAAGATTGGTTTAGGGAATATTGTAAAATCTTAAAAGATGAAAAAAAGAAAGCCAAAGAGAAGGACCGCGAACACAAACGCGACAAAGAAAAAGAAAAGCATAAAAAGAAAGATAAAGAGAGAGATTCAGAAAAGCACTCTAAAGACAAAAGCAAAGCGGAAAGTAAAGTAGAAAAAGAAAAACAAAAGAAAGAAGAGGAAGAAGAAGTTGTTACGAAAGAAGTGGAGGTTTGCAAGTTCTATATTTTTTGTAAAAAATTATTAAGTTATTAATTTTTACTTTCAGGAACCAGAAGCAGAACAACTGCCATCCGATGATGAACGAGTCAAAGAACTTAAAGAAAAGGAAAAACAAGCCAGAGCCGAAGCCAGTTTGAGAGAACGCGAAAAAGAAGTACAAAGAACATTAGCCACCCACATGAGAGACCGAGATAAAGAAAGAGAACAGCATAAAAGGGACGAAGCTATACAGGTAAATTAATTTGTAATTAAAAAAAATCAATTTACATTATTTTTCGATTTGTAGCATTTTAACGCCTTACTGTCGGACCTGGTAAGAAATTCAGATTTAGGATGGAGAGAAGTTAAACGAATTTTAAGGAAAGAGCACCGTTGGGATCTGGCAGAGTCTTTGCCGAGAGATGAGAAAGAGAAATTGTTTAACGAACACATTGAACATTTAATAAGGAAGAAACGGGAAAAATTTAGAGAGTTACTCGACGAAACCACCGAAGTTACTTTGACCAGCACATGGAAGGAAATCAAGAAAATCATTAAAGAAGATCCAAGATACACAAAGTTTGCTTCTAGTGAAAGAGTAAGTTTCAAGTCTTTTACCTATACAATAATTTAAAAATAGCTATTTGTACGAGATGGGGATATGTCAAATACTATAATCAAGTTCTCATTGTAGTTGTTTCATTGTTTCTTTTGTTGTATTTTTCTGCTCTAGTTAGGAAAAATTGCACGTTTCCTAACTCATTGTTTAAAGTTTAAAAGATTCCTTACCGAATTTTATAAAATATTTATAATAATACATGATTTTTATTTTAATTTTTTAATTTTCGTTAGAGTTTTTATTAAATTATTGTCATTATTTTGACATGGGTGCTATATAATATTCATAATTATTTATTTAACACGTTTACTGCGGTAGCAATTTGTATGCGAACCTTGATGCATTACTTGATAAATATCATTGGTACCGCAGTGAATATGTTAAAGCATGAAGTTGTAATTACTAATTATATTACTTCTCTAAATTCTGTGACAGCCTTTTTTCATTTTTTTCTTATCCTTTCTTTTCCTCGTGTCATTTGTTTTCATTATTTTTGTGTCTGTCTTTCATTTTTACATGTTTGTTTTTTTGGAACTTCTCATTTATTACCATTTCTGTAAAGCAATATTGGTCATAAAATTATGTTAAATAACACACTTTGTTTCTTGCGACAGACTCTTAATATCTTAATGTTTTATTAAGCAATCTTAACATTTATTGCTCATTTCTAGCCTTCTTCTACATATTTGTTGTTTAATAGTAATTTATTTAATTTTTAGTGTGAACGTGAATTTAAAGATTATCTAAAAGATAAAATGATTACTGCAAAAGGTGAATTTAAAGAACTATTACAGGTAATATAAATGTATTATTTTTCTATTGGTTGCTAATAATTGTTATACTTTTACTTAAAGGAAACTAAGCTTATTACACATAAATCTCTGTGTAATTTACGAGAAAATGAAAATCATATGCAAGAAATTGAAGACATCTTAAAGAATGATCGTCGATATCTCGTATTAGACCACATTCCAGAAGAGAGGACTCAATTAGTTTTAAATTATTTAGAAGAATTGGACAGGCGGGGACCCCTCCTCCTCCTACAGCGAGCGAACCCAGTCGTAGATCGGTAAAATAATTTTTATTTTATTTGACTAAAAGATATGCATTATATTGTTTTATTAAATTACATTCAAAAGTTTGGGAAAGTAAAATGCAATTGTTAGTAGAAAATTTAATGTAAGGTAAGTTTGATTCTATTTTATAAAATTAATAATTATTTCCATTTGTGGTGTTCATATCTAAAAGGATCATTAGTTCAGTTTTATCACATTTTTATATGGTGAAAAGTAGAAAATCTATAGATAAATCATTGCAAAAGATTGGAAGTAGTGTGTTTATACAAGTGTTGTATAATTTAATTATTTTATGAATGTAAGTAACAAAAACATGGCTTATAATTGAAATAAATTAGTTTAACTGAAAAGCATTTTTATTCCATATTTTCTTAAATCTATTAATTTTTAAATATGTTAAACCTGATGGGACATTTTGTAGTGCTATACGATTATTAAATGGATTGCACATTTGTGCTCATCTTGTGCTTCATTTAATATCATTCATGTATTGTGATTCTACAAATAAATAGTAATAACTTCAACTTTGATTCACAAACAACTGCCGGAACGTTAAACTAGAAACAATGGTAATACTGATGATGCCGGTTAATTTTTTTTTACATCACTTTTGAATTGCTATGCAGAAAAGTTAAATCATTGGAAATTACTAAAAACCAAACACTTTCTAAAGAAGAAATATATGCTTCTTTTTGTTTAATTCACTAAAACGAAACAGGAATTAACAAATCTAAATAGCGCTGCTATTAATAGGGGTTCGAACAGAATGATTGGCGCGACTAATTCTACGGTGAACGTATTTTAATTAGAAGAGCCTACGAAAGAATGTCAAAGAAATGCACAGTCTGGTAATTGAAGGACAAAAATTAAAATTTGATATTATGGTTAAAATTAAATAAAATATAAAATAGGTAATTTGTTAATAAAATGTGAGGCTATTGAATATTAGTTAAAACAGTTTTACATAACAAGAATCAAAAACTTAAGTGTCACACTCCAATTTTATTAATAATACTGTTCTATTTATTTAGAAGGAATAGGTATAAGATATACTCAAAATTTTTACTATAAACTTTTTAAATTTTATTCATTTTATATAACATTACCGATATAAAAAATTTAAAATTAAATATAATATGAAATATTTTGGTTAAAAATAAACTTGACAAAGATCACTGCATATACACTTGTTTAAAATACAAAAATCTATTTAATATTCCACATAATATTATGACTAGATATGTAATAGAATGAACAATTGCCATTTTTGTTTTATGCTTAATTTCATGGAGAAAAAAAAATTAAGAAAAATTAATTGATCAAATTATTAAATTGTTGTAATATTAAAACGAAAGTAGCAAACTTGTGTATAATTTTTGACAAAAACTTAACTTATAAAGCAAATTTCGGATTTCAAAATTAGATTCCAATTAAAAATCTTTATCTACCAAAAGAAGTTATTTTATCTTTTTTTCTTGAAAATTTTGTTGACTTACGGATGAATTTCCTTCCACTAATTCAACGGCACATTTTCTAGGAAACCAGCCTCGAATTCGTAAAATAGACTGTTCGCTTTCAGGAAGGCCCGACTGAACCTTCTCACCAAATAACCAGTGCCTGAAATATTTTGGTAGTTTTCGATGTAAATTAGGATTTAATTTGAAAACTTACTTTCTCCATCTTGTCACTAAAACTATATCTCCAGGGTTTAATTTTATGCGTGCTTCATCGGTGCATGGAGGATGTATACAGATAGTAATACCTTGGGTAATAGGAAACCATGACCCTGATGCAGGGTACAGTATATTATAAAGTTTTGTTCTTTGTCTTTTTTCTGTTTTTTGTTCAATTTGTTCTTTCTAAATATGTATAATAGCGATAATAAAAATGGATCGAAACAATTTATAATAATACCGTTAATGTATACTGATCACAGCCTTCTACAACTGACCATTTGATACCATCTCCTATAGGTTCACAGCTAAGATTGACTACTTGTTTGATGTTATTCCAAATTCCTAAATTGTATGGAAATATAAATTTTTCATTTGTCTCTTTTCTACGGTGAATAGCTTTTTCAAGTACCCAGTCTTCAATTCCTGTACGATTTCTAACGATAGCTCTAATCTAAAACTCATCATTATTAAAATTGTAAAGCATATTAAACATTAAAATATACCTGAAAGAAAAGTAACATTCCCACAGCAAGCACAACTCCGACGGCTAATCCCAAAGCAAAAACACACAGTATTAAACTATATAAATTTAAATATACTATCGGTACATTCTTAATACCATGATACAAATACCATGTCCTATTTATTCCTCTGTACAAGGAAAAAGCTAATACTATAGATCCATGTGTGCAACCCAAAACGGCAAAAAGTAAGAATGCCGTAAAATGTGCATGATTGCCCCAACCGACACAATTATTTATCCACGGACAGTGATGATCCATTTTAAGAACGCAACGTCCACCTTAAACGTTTATACAACTAGTTAATGTAACATTTATTTATATGCTTTGTAGTAGTTTTAAACTACTGTAGTTTTGTAGTAATTTTTCAGATGAAATTTTGATATCAATTTTTTTGCAAATTCTTTTCTACGTTCACTAATCTCCGACAAGGTAATATGGATTCAGAAAAAAGAAGAAATTATACTAAAGGCATATAAAAGATTTACTCGAACTGAATTTAATTCAAAATTTCTATGTACTATGAGTTTCTTCAATGTCCTGCCAAAAAGAATTTTTAACTACATTTTAATAGAAATTAAAATAAATAGAGTAGAAGATATGATGAAATTGTCTTCACAAAGTACATAGTCTAATTAATTTGCTTAAATTTTGATTTTAGAATAATTGATTTTTTTACTTACATTTTCTACAATGATGTGCTCTTGGTGCTTTGTAACCTTGACATACTCCGCACCACTGCAACTTCTCATAACATCCTTCGTTCTCCTAAAAGAAATTTATTATTAGAATATAAAATATTACAATTTATACTTTTTTAAATTAGAAAATTTTGTTTTATTGTAATTTAAGAAAATACTTACAATTAAAATAGTCGTATCTTTGTCAGTTATTCTATACAAGTAGGTACCTATTCTATAATAATTACTAGGTATTACCCAATATTTTCCTTGGTTATGAGTGTTATGTTTTTGAAATATTTCAAAAAATTTGACAAATTGTAATGTACAAAATTTTAATTTCAAACTATAAAAAAATTGAAAATTATTTGTACTGCAGGAAAGGTATGTTACAGTTACAAAAATCAAATAAGTTCGATCCATACTACAGATTTGAGAAGAATTCAACAAAATTATGGCGTCAAATTTTCCGCGATTTTCTACCACAGACAACTGTGAATAGTTTTTAAATCCAGGGCAATTGGAAGAAAAAAATATTAAAGGAATTTAAAAGTGATGCAGCTGAAAGGTGGAGACAATTCGATTTTAAAATACCAAAGCCAAAAAGCAGTAAATATAAAAAATCACTTAATAAATTAAAATCGCAGCACGTTACAAAGAAAAAATGATTCAAGTAACATACCTTTAACTTTATTTGCGATAAAAATAAGAGAAACGTTTTCAAATTATAGACTATTTTACAAAATAAGTGGCATCTATTTAATTTGTAATTAACTAGGTATTGTAATTTTTATTTTTTAACTGCAACACAATAATTGCTATATATCTAGCATTGTAATATTATGAGATTACCTTAATCTATTGAAACAACAAAAAATAAACATTTCATAACTTTTATTATATAATTTTAATGCTTTTAATAATGCCCTAATAATTATTGAGCCCTGAATCATTGAATAGTGGAGTAAATTTCTACTTTTTGGACTTCCAGTAACTATTCATGCTTTCATTTTAATTAACAGTCTTAAAATCTTACATAAATTCAAGGATTACAACAATTAGGTAGTTCAAAAATTACTTTTGTGCGTTATTTAAATCTATATAAAGATACATACTGGTCGCCATTCCAGAGGTAAATAGCCGGGACCATGAAACATCGACGACATAAAATTATATAGTGTAAGTCCAGATAGTGACATGAAACAACAAGTGTTAAGGAAACCTCCCCAAGAAGTAGAAGGCCACCACATACTGCTACAGTAAAGCGTTACACCAGTTACAAGTTTTACTATTCCTGTAAAATAAACATATTCTAACCTATACTTTTTAATTAGAATAAGAACGTACCTAAAGCTGTTAATGGGCCCCAATAACATATCCTTCTAAACGGTCCAAAACACATTTTTGAAAGATAAACCTAATTACTAAATTAATAATTTAAAAGAAAACATTTGTGCTATAAAATAATACGGGTAGTTTAATTCTTATACTATTCAATACCGCTACTGTTTACAATTTATACTGAATTTTAGTAGTTCACATCAAATTCATTCTAAAGCCATGTTCTCACTGAAGCGACAATAAACTTTAAATATTGACTCCATGTTTCTTAAAATCTGCCAGTTGTTTCCAAATATTTTTTTAGTTTGTTCAGTTTATAAGACACCTAAGGCGCCGAAACATTTCAAAAATGTTTCGAAAAGCGTGGCGAAATAGATAATGAATGAATTGTTTTAAGTTAATCGAGATCGAACACATTTTATTAAGTAAAATTTAATCATCCACAACAATAATGGAAACAGGCCAATAGTGAATGTTTTAATTGAACATTTCATATCATTAAAACCATACCTCATTAATTAGAATGATTTCTAAATTAAAAATGTCAGCATGAACATGACGACGACGACGACGACGATGCTGTATTATACAAATCTGGCTCATCTAGTTCTCGTGGCCTGCCTCCTCTTCCTGGTAATAATGCTCGATCAACCGCCGTTTCCATTCTGTTCATTACCTTTTCTAAAAGTCCATCGATGGCACGTGCTACATTTTGTCCGGTGGCTGCACTCGTTTCCAAGTACAGCAACCTTAATAATTTTTAATATAGATATAGAGAAACACAGTTAAACTTACCCATGTTTATCTGCATACTCTTTAGCCCTCCATTCTGTTATAATTCTTTTATCTTCTAAATCTGCTTTGTTACCACACAGGACTATATCAGGACATTCGCAATAAGCATGAATCTAAAATTGAAGTCATTAATGTTTAATTATTACCCTTTCTAATTTAAGTTTACTTATTAAAGCCCAAAATTGTTTGGATTTAAATATTAATTTGTGTATATATTGTGATGTAGATTAACATACACGGGTTACCTCCGGCGAAATAATGTTTTATATATGTATTTAAAATTACAAATTGAATTTATTATCATCAATATTTGTAATGTTTAAATGAATCATATTATTGAACTATAAACTAATAATTATTGTTTAATATACTTAGATAATATAGAAAGACCATTATCTACCGACGTAACCCACATTCTTATGTAAAACAGTTAAGTATGTCCGTATTGTATTTAAGAATAAATTAAATATAAAGAAAAATAAGTGAACATATATATATAAAAAAAATGTGCACACTAAAATCGCCATGCAGTAAGAGTAATGTGTAATAATAAGCATAAAATGAATTAACGAAAATTAGCATATACTGCATGTTTGTTGCCATACCCGCAATTGTTCTATCCAGTTACGGATTTCAAGAAATGATTTCTCATTAGTTAGATCGAACAGAAGCAGGAATCCCATGGCATCACGATAGAATGCCGTTGTTAGACTACGGAATCTATAGCAATATTGCTACTAAACTACTCAACTACATAAAACAGCATGCAAGTTGAAAATTGAATATTTGTAGCATAATTGTTATGGTTAGTTAATGTTAAATATCAAGGTATTTTAATAACTATATCAATTGTATTATCATTTTTGCATAGAATTGTAGTTGTATAGGATACTTACCGTTCTTGTCCAGCTGTATCCCACAACTGAAGGTTAATTCTGTGATTTCGTCCTTTATACTGATGAATCAAACGTTTCTCTCGAAAATCTATTCCAACTGTCGATATGAATCTTGCATTAAATAGCCCATCCGTATACTGATAAAGGAAACTAGTTTTACCGACTCCTGAATCTCCCAGTGCTAAGAATTTGATCAAATAATCATAATCCATCTAAAACAAACAATTAAATTCAGTTAATACACTATAAAGATTTAGGTTAGGAGTAATACCATAAAAATATAATTTTTGTTTAAATATTAATCAAACTCAATATTAATTTGTTCGTTGATAAAAAGCAAATTTAAATAAAAGTTTATTTCGTACATCAACCTGTTGCCTTTCGAGTATAAAACGCATACTGTAACACTAAAATAGAAATCGAAGTCGACCGGAACCACCTGTCAGATTTCGTAACATAATACGAAACCGATAACAGTATTACTTTACCTTGCATTGATCGTTTTTCATTGTTATTACAGCAAACAAAAACTGATTATTGTATATCACAAGTATAACGTATCGTTTCTATAATATATTAAAATAAAATAAAGTAGGATAATAATTAAATAAAACAGTAACTGCGACTGATGCACTGCGATGGGCAAAACCCCGCTAAATTTAAATTAACTGTGGATCACTATTAAATTTTAATTAATTTACAAATATTTGTTTTATATACGTAGAGTGTTTGTTATATAAATTTTAAAATTTGATAGACAATTTTTATAAAAACCATTGCATTCGCGGAATTACAAAATAAATATATATAGTTTATCCAAACCTATATGATGTTTACGTCATCAATACAAGGTTACTAGATGATGACGTTTCACACAGTGCTGTTATCTTGTACCTCGTATTTTGACAGTTCTAATAAATTGTAGTTTTTCTTTATACCATCTAATATGTGCGCAAGTATATCATCTATAGAATATGTCACATTCCAAACTTTAAACCGAATACGAGTAAACAATCTAGCAACTTTTTGTTGATGACGTGATATCATATAGGTTTGGATAAGCTATAGTAAACTATTTATTATTTATAGGGTGTTCTAAAATGGTAAAGGATAGAGACGATAAAACAAATGGTGTTTATGGTTAATAAGCTCTTTCGTTACCGAGTAAAATTAAAAAAAATAGTAAAACTGAATCAGTTTTGAAGATATATTTATAGGTAAACATTTTTTAAAATCATTTTTAATGCATTTTCATTGAAAGTAGTTTTTTCGTAGTCAGCACAAACACATCAAAATCACATATTAATGGATTATATTATGTATTAGTAGTTTAAATACACAGGGTGATTCACGAAGAATAGGACATGTATATATTTCAACTGTATGTATACTAGGATCCAAAATAATAAAAAAGTCTTTATAGACTTGAGTTCTAAAACGTTTCTTAAATGAGTTCGAGCCCCCTAAAGAAAAATATTGTTAATAGTTTTTTCTCTATAACTATAGATAGTTATAGAGAAAAAAGAAGATATTCGAAGAAGAATTTCGTAGACGAAATTGGTTGAGATACAAATGGGAAAAATAAATGGGTAGTAAATTTGACTCCAATTTGTTTATAATATATGCGTTGCGAGTTAGTTTGTTGTGGATAAACTTATTTAAATTTAAACGAAACAAGGATTTATATTATACATAATATACCTACTGAAGTAGGAACTAAAAATAAAGTAAACATTATAATAATTTATTTATTTTCTCTTTTATAACAGAACATTCATAGTGTTATAATATTTAATAGCATAATTCGATGTTCATACATGCACATTAGTTAAAAGTAGGTAGGTACGTGAATTATAAATAAATGAACAAATAAATAATTGCAATTAAATGTTATTGTATCTATGTTTAAGGTCGGTGAGAGATGGTAAAAACGCTTAAAATTATAACACAGCCGTTGCAAATTTGAATAATATAAGCAAATACGACATGTTTAGAAAATTTACAAGGCAAGATAAAAATTTCATCTTCGAAAATGTTGAAAATGAATTGACTAGACGATTGTATTCAATTAATAGATATTTATAACATGTGCATAGGTAAGTTTGCGAGATTATTAGGTATTACAATCTAATAATCGACTATACATTTATAAGTAAGTACAAATAATGTGTAATCCACGATAAATATCGTAACAGCATTAAGAAATACTCTCGATTAAAATTTTTATAACTATAGCATGGAATTTTCAATGGGCAATTTTTAAATATTCGCCTATTTTTTGTTTATATATTTACAAATATTATCGTTACATGCAAAAGTGCAAATATTTATTGTGCTTTAAATTTAAAATCCCATGCTCTCTAACTACCATATTTTCCATATAAATTTATTTTACCCTTAATCTTTAATTATTAAACTCTGAACCATCTAACCGTGTAAGTATTTTTAAATTATCTCTTATCCATTTTAATCTTAACAAGTAGTCACAGTTTAATACCTTAAGTTTGTTTCTTTTTGTATGTTAGATACGTTAATGCACCATCGTATAGTTTTATTATTTAATAAAAATCTTATATGGAAAATACAGGACATTTGTTAATATACTTCAATGCACGTTATGTATAAAAAAAATATGAATACATTCATGACTAGAAAAGGATTGTAGTAGGTATATTAAATGTAAGTAACTAGTGGGTATGAATTAGTAAATACAAAGTCATACAGTAATTATTAATTGGTTCGAAGCTTTTCAGCCTGTATAATCACAGTGTCTGCTCTATCGTGCATGTTGGCATGCTACGGACTATTCTATTTAATTTAGTATAATTACATTTACAGTTAATTGATGTAGGTATTTTTATGTACATTAAATTTTGGGTAGGTATAATACGTAAATACGTAAAGAAAAATGAGCATGTTACTACCTATTTACACTTTCTCTTCGAACATGTCGAAATAAACGTATAGGTATGTAATTATATATAACTGCCAAATCTACAATGGATGGATATTTGGATAAGCTTAAGTATATTTATACTTAAAATTTACTTTTAATGACCGTAACAGTTGTATTGGAATGTCGGTAGGTATCACTATAGATATATGTATGTACGTCTTGTATTATACATGTTGAAACATGAATTAAAATTGTTTTAAGTAAACCTTTAAAGGCTCGTTTAAAACTACTTTAACAGAAAACATTCCAATATAAATAACAATCGGTTTGAAATGTACTTACAATTAGATACTAAATTTATAGGATACAAAGTATACTTATTGTTAGACGCAAAACTACTATAATATCTACAGTAAAACTTCATTATAACGCTCCCGTTTATCCCGTATATAACGTTATTTCTACGCCCAAAAACGTTAGAGCAACCAATTTTCTAAAAATGGCGAAGATTAGGGAGAGAACGAAAGGGCAAAATTCCAAGTGTCCGCATGCGTTATTCTCACATCTAGATCACTTCCAGGGGCCTCGGGAACTTTACGACAGCAGCACGTTGTCCTATGGCCAAAGAGGATAATTGCCCGGGGCCAGCGGGGGGCCTCAAACCAAACTTTCACAAATTCAATTTCATTTTCTCGAAGTTAAATGTCTGAATTTAACACTGCACGCGGGGCCTCTAAAATTTGGTGTATGTGTGTGTGTGTGTGTGTGACGCGACGAAAATCTCTAAAATAGTTATTCAGCAAACGAACATTAAAGATGATTTACTTTTAATGTTAAAAACGATTTTAAACGTAAACAAATATCAATGCTCTATGTAAGCTTTTCCCGTAAAATATCTTCCTTTTTTTTTATTCCTCGCTCATAGCGCGCTTTTCGTTCAGACCCTTAAAGGCGTTTTAACGAGGTTTTACTGTATATCTTTTATAAATGTAAATCAAACAAATCTGTTACTTATTACATTAAAATTTACGGTAAATAAAAACCAATAATATTAAATTTAACCAATTGTAAGTAAAATGTTACACTATAAAATTGATTAAAATTGTTTATAATTTATCTATAGATACTACAGCTACAAATTGTAACAGTTTGTTTCGAGGCTTTTTAAACTGGTTGTCACGCATTTACGCAGTTCACAAGTTAAGTTAAAAAAAAAACAACAAATTTGATTATTGTTGATGTTTTACAAGTGCAACAAAAGAAGTTATTTATAACAACATACCCTATTTTACATAATACTCAAATTGATATCACAATTAATATTTTAGATGGTAAAAATCTTGGTGTTTTCAGTTATTTATATGTACAGCGAGGGACTTATTTTATGTCGCAGGCAACGCGAGCGCGTATGCAACCAATAGCGTAACGAGGGAGAGTAACGACACGCGTTCTCGGCTAGTTATCTAGTATTTACGTTTATGAATCCTGTTTGTTAGGTCGGTCATTGTTGTTATTGAGATGGTGCAATAGTTCATTTTAATACTGGAATACCGTTTCGAAACCTTCGTAAAAGCGAAAACGTACCAAGATTCGATTCGAATTTGTGAAAATGGTTTACTTATATAATTTAGATGGTTCAAGATCATTTATTAAGAATTAATACGGAATAATAACGTTTTTAATGTAAAAAAATTGTAATCTGCATGGAAACTTGAGTACGAATTATTAATAAATTATATTCGTTATAAGTAACCGTCGTAAAAACTTAAAATTTAACTGATAATGAATCAATGGTATTCATGAAAGGTCTAACAAATGTTTTTACAGTGAAATGTTACAGTATAAGGAATCAGTATTGAAAGTGATACAACAATCTCAAAACTTAATACATTTTGTTGTCAATAAATGACAATTATTTAGACTGTTCACTAATATTAGGTAACACTTTACCATGAATTTTTCTACCTAAGTAATTAAGTAACTAAGTAGGTACCTAAGTAATTGTTTAGAAAATAAAGAACAATTTCAAAATTGAAATAAATTATTATCTAATACTACCTACTTAAGATTGGATAGTTTAATGTTTCGAATTTATTTTGTTATAAATGTAGATAAATATAAATTACGGCTTACTTTTAATTAGTTTTAAACGATTATTAATATGTTAAAATACACTAAAGGCTGTAAATGTATACATATTCATAAAATAAAAAATATTTCTGGTCTGGATTCAAATCTGAGCACGTTTTTGCTTTTACGAAGGTTTATTTTCAGTAATAAAATAAGCTATCTCGAGGGACCCCCATCCCAACAACAATGCTGACCGACTTAATGGTAATAAATCAGGATTCATAAACGGAAAGACTAGATAACTAGCCGAGAACGCGCGTCGTTGCTTCTCCCTAGTTGTACGATTGGTTGCATACGCGCTCGCGTTGCCTGCGACATAAAATAAGTCCCTCGCTGTACCTATAGTTAACGTTGCAGGCGACTTAAAAATAGAAAAAATCGTTTTACCAATAATTGTTAAAAGAACAGTTTAGAAAGCCTGCTGTCGCGTAGTACATATACATCACCTTAAAGTAGTCAGTTAAAGTATTTATTAATAATTAGGTAGTTAATAAAAAGCGTTAAACAATTCTGAAAAATTCGAGAGTATGAAATGGTACCGATCTTATTTATTTCAGTTTATGAAGCTCGTTTCACATTAATAAGAAATTTCAATATAATACATTAAATTCCATTTGCGTACATGATTTTCTTCATTAACACGACGCGACGCGACGTTAATATCACAATAAGTAATAATGCACTTGCTGTACTTCTAAATCTGCGGTATTACATAATTATATATTTTAAACAAATAGTATTGTATTTTAATTACCTTTTAGTATGTACAGTGCGTTAAAGCTACACGTTTTGCGAACTTTTCAAGTAATGTATCGAGAATATATAAGTACGTATATTAAGTACGCATAATAGAAAAAAACAAACTTTTAGTCCACGACATTATATAACATTTTTGTTCCCTTTAAATTTCATAAGTTCACCACCATTACTATATGATATGTATTCACTCAAAGTCTTCATTCGAAAGCACAGATACCTTATTACCATTTGAAATTGCTTAATTCTCATGAGGCGGTTCCGTAAAACTCTTGTAGTGGCAGAAAAAAAAGATTAGAAACACCGCAAAGGCCGTGGGGAAGGTGACGCGAGCAATTACATCAATAGTCTTTGCCACTCGTATAGGATGCGGAGGCTCCTTCTTGCGGACCTGCAATAAACATGCCTACTCCAGGTTAGATCAAGGAGACTTAGAGGGGAAAAGATCAAATTTAGCAGCGACTGTCTACAACTATTGTCCTGTTTAACATGCAGAAGCGTGTTTGCTGACGATAAGCCTTAATTAACAGTGTATAGGATGTATTACCTCTGTGGCACATCCATTGTTGGCCGTATGTGTACACGGATTTGCCCCACATGTCGTACAAGAAACGATTTCGTTCGGAATCGCCGTATCTCTCTTTTTGTCGCCCTAAAGAAAAAATTAAATTTATAAAATACTTTTTAAAAATCTTTGAAATCACTGGAAAAGTACAGTTGCAGTAGGTAGGACGTAGGTGATTGTGAATATCCTTATGCATTTGCAACCGTAATTATAAAAATCAAAATATATGCTACCCACTTTTTTAAATTACGGTCACAAATATCTACCAATAGGTACAATAATAAAAAAAGTTAAAGGTTAATAATTATTTTTTAATTTAAAGTTTTGTGTGTAAGAAATGTGTGATTCTTAATTTAAAAATTTAAGATAGATATAGTCGCCGTTATTTTAAATTTTCGCTTTTCGGATTAAAATCTGTTACCACCTCCTTACGACATGTATATCGTTTATATCCGTCTAATCTTGTTTACGTCAATTAGAAAACGATAGAAAGACCGACATAATTGCGTGTCAAGTTTTAAATAAACTATTGTTTTCTGATTGGCGTAAACAAAAATAGTCAGATATTAACGAAATACATTTCGTAAAAAGGCGGTAACAGATTTTAATCCGAAAGACGAAAATTTAAAATAAAGACAACTATATCTAACAATTTGTAATAGTTTATTTCCAATCTAAACTGATAACTTTTCATTTAATGTCGGACTAATAAAATAAATAAATTAAATTTTTTAAAGATTTTTATTCAACTTATTTATCGTTAGTTTATCTATCATTTTATAACTATATCTATTAATTTATCGTCATTTTTACACAACGATTTTAAATTATTATTAATGTGAATATACTTTTTTAACGCTTTAATGAAAAACAAATACCTAATTATTCAAGATAGAAGAAAAGGATACTTCTAAACTTCTTCTTGTAATGTGCTTACATATATAAGTACCTACCCTTACAAATATTATTGTAACAAAATAAAAACACTAGTAATTGTTGATGTATTTACATTATCTACACAGTAGACACGAATTGTTTTAAGACTGATAAAAATCAGTTTCTTTTAAATTCAATATTTTCAACGTTTTTGAAGATTTTCAGGCATCAAGGTAATTAATGATAATATTTATCTAACAATAAGTTGAAGTGCGATTTGTTTACCTACAGGTTTTATTATTGTTTCTTAAATATGTATACAGTTCGCCGAAATAAACATGATCCCGGAAGGAGCGCGACAGATGTCGCGATTAATCTTTGGATACAGTCCATGTAAAAAGTATTTATCAAACAAGAATAATATTTAATTATTGTACGTACCGTGTTAATCGAATTAGGTAACAGAGTCTTGACAAAGATGAATAATCGCAGAAAAATAAATGCGGAAAAATAAGAACTAATACGAAACTCGACGAACGTAAACAGTAAAGACAGCCGACATATGCGTTACGGAGTGTATTTTTTACTGATTGTTAACTGGGATTGGATGAATGTTCAACTGTCAAAAATTTTAAAAATTATTTCGCCTTTTTTCCGGGGATCACGTTTACTTCGGCGAGTTGTATAATATGTACTTACATCATATATTTAAACAATTAACAGTTACCCTTTAGAGAATTATGCGCGTTTCGTATTTTATTTCATTTCTCGTTCTCCTTCTATCGTCGGTGGCCTTCTATTTACTATTTCTATAAAGTACCAATCTATTGCAAATTTTTAATAATTTTTGCGCGCTTTTTCAATATTTCGAGATTATTCGAAAACAAATCTTCAGTATATTTTGCGAATGTTCGCTTATCGTTAGAAAAACTACACGTGGGTTTTAAATATAAGTAAGTGCATTATAATTGACACGTGTTTCTCTTGAACGATATTTAACGTTTTTAAAAGTAAAATTATTTAGCCTCATAATTATTATCTAAAATTAAAAACTAAGTGTAACGTTATCCCGTTTCGACCTTGATGTTTCAAACTGGATACTTTACACAGAAAATATTTATGTAGATATCAATATTTTTTACAATCATCCATAATAGACACTTACAATGAAATAAACACTTAATTAGAAAATTTATGTGTTAAGCCTACAGTTATTTCCTAAAATTATGTACCTAATAGTATCACAATTTAAAGTATTCGTCTAGTGTTTTTTCAAAATAAATTATTCAATTAGTAGAATGGTTAGACCCAAAATAAAGTAACTCACGCTTTCATCGCTTTCATCAATAGCGTCATTACATTCCTCTTGTTTTTTTACCTAAAAAATAAATTGATCTAAATATTATTAGAATTAATTTAGCCTATTTACTTAATCGTACAACAGAATAGTAATAAAAAAATCAATTTAGAATCATTGCACTTATTGTTTGAAGATTCTGTAGATGATTAGTATCAGTTATCAGAATTAATTATGGTAAAACGCGTATCGCTTACAATTAGAATAAAACAATTTTTGTTAACAATGTTAATTTGTATTTGTAACGCAACTCACAGTAGTTGTTTCGCCACTTTCACCAAAATCTGGATTAATTACTCTTCGTTTTTTCACCTAAAAATACAAATTAGCCTAAATATAGCTAATTATTATAAGAAGGGGTTATTTTGGTTACAAGTTTATACATTTATTTGTAAATATAATTATTATAATAGATTCGGTAATTTTAGAAAGGAACGGAATAAGCGAGAATATTGTTTTTTGATTATCGAATAAACGTGCCCATTTAATTAATTAAATAATTAATTAATTAATTTTAAGGAAATGTGGGTTCAGATTATTTACTAAAATATATATTTATTAGGAATTATGCTCTCTATAGGTACTTTAATTAGATTAATATTTTAAAAATTACTTATTAGATGTGTTTATGGGTTATGTATTTATCTATTATATGTATTTCATATAGTATATATATAGATAATAATCATCACAGGAAATTGTATCCCGCAATAAAAATTTAACTAAGAATATCAAATCGAACGTATCGTATATCTACATAGAATGACGTAGAATTCGTGTGGTATAGTTTAGTGTTAGTATAACATGCATTAAAAAGCAATAGAAAGTAATATAAAAGCATGGGTGAGTGAGCCATCCCACATTTCAACAATCAAAATGCAGCAACATATTTTTAAGTAGATACTTTTTAAATAATTTACAATATTACTTAAAGTATATTGATAATATTTTATTTTTATACCTATAATAATTGCATGCAAAAATTAAATTTTATGTTACCAAATAGGTAGGTACCTGTTTTTTTTAAATTTTACTAAGATTTTAATTGACGACAAGTCTTAATTAACTTTCCAACGTTGTCGAAAATTTGATTTGTCGATGTTTTATGCTAAGATACGCATAAAGAAGAACAAGAAAAAGAGAAAAAATTGATATTATAAATTGATATGGTTCTTGTGAAAAATATGTAAGTACTCACCCTATGTGCAAATTGCAAGAATTCTTGAATAAAATTAAAAAAAAATACGCTGGATTTTGTGAAGAAACACATTTCCCATACATTTTATTACATTCAACATAAACGGCAAATACAAAAGTGAAGCACGATAAAGCAAAATGTATTTGCGAAACGTTTCTATTTACCTTTATGATGCTGAATGTAATAAAATTACTGAGAAATGTTCACTGTTTTAAGACTTCTTTAATGTATTCAAAATATATTTTAATTAGGTACCTACTTATTGAAGAACAAGGATATTTTGATAATTAAAATCGAATGTTCGACACCTTTTCAGGTCAGTTATCGTTTTCTTAACCCCGATAAATAGTCGCCGTTGACCTAAGATCATGATTTTTCAAGGTTTACATCATTAAGTTCATATATATACATATATATATATATATATATATATATATATATATATATATATACCATATATACCAAGTCTACACAACTTGATTGTCTTTGAGGGCCAAACCCAACTTGGATCATCTGATCAAGGGCCAGATCACTTCAGACCTTGAATCTTATTGTTAGACTAGTTTATTGAAGTTAAACTTATTAAATTTGGTATAGGCAAGCGGACCAAAATAAATAGCACTGCGGTCGGCTGGTCCTATCTACCATTAGTGACAAATTTGCATGTTACCATATTATCCCGTAGCAGAGGTAATATAACAATTTGGTATTATTGGTAATTTTTGTTGTCTGTTGGTTTCCAGTAAAGATTTGTTCGTAATTGTCTTTATTTCACGTTCCTACATGTTCGAGGTGTCGCATGAAACTAAGGTTGCTACTTTCTACACACCCTGCACACAATTATGACCCCTTAAAAAACATGTTACCATATTACTCACTTTACTTTATATTAAGTCCTATCTACCCTAAAATTTTCTAAGTTACGGTTTGAAAATGTTTGCTTGTTAGTTTTATGACCAGAGCCGAGATATAGATACCACGAGATAACTAAACCTATATAGGTATATCGGGTTGGGCAAAAGTATGGAACGAATAAGCCTTTCACGCCTAATAAATAATGCATGCGTAGCACAAAAAGGCACATCTTTGGGAGTTATCAGTTGAACAATTTGCGTATGACGTTACAACTTACTTTATTCAAATGGAAACCTCTATTAGAAATGCCCCAATTAAAACGTAGATAAATTTTCCTTTATGAATCAATACGAGAACACTAAAATAGCTTAAATGCTTCCTAATTAATAGCGATTACAATCATTCTAGCAAAATTCGTCTACTCCTAAGTTCTCGATTAGCGGTCGATGACGCACGACAAGGTCTGAATTTTAAACAGGTACAGTGCGTTTCAGGAAGAATAGTAAATATTTTAGCATGTGGTAACTACTATGGACAATTCTGGGTAAAAAATTTCATACAAACAAATGGACAAATTTATTGATTATTTAAATGATATCAATAATTTGACGCAGTTCAAAATAAATGTTTAAAAATCCCACCACAAACTCCATTTCGCTATTCACGTATAGCTCTTCTGAAGTCGTCCTGACGTAGATTTTGGAGGGCAGCGCCATTTAAAATTGAGCGAACGAGTAATTTGTTTCTTGTATTTGTTGTACTTTTCTTTGCAAATTTCGTTTTTCACCCTTTCGTTTTCCTTATAGAAAACAATTTAATGGGTTAAGGTCTGAAGATCGTGATGGCCAATGAAAGTGATCGTCGTTTGATGACTCATCGTTCAGGGAATGTTGGATTTATAAATTAATTAAATTAGAACGCTCTATAATTTCAAACCCATTGAAAATTGGACACGTGTTTACGTGAAAAATACGAGCGAATTCCGTAGGTACCTATTTATTTAATATAATTATGTATTATTTACATTACCTATTCTTGATGTACGAAAATTAACTTATCATATGCTATATTTTATATAAATTCGGATTATTCTGATTGTCTTAGGCGTGATTCTAAAGAAACTTTAGGGTGACACTTTTTCATAGTAGAAAGATAAATCGGGCCGAAATTTAATTATTTACGGAAAAAAATAAACTGCACCTACCTACATAACTGTGTTACCATATCTAATTAACGTTTTTGCAGATAAAATTTAAACCACTTGTAAGGTTAATAATTTATGTATAATGGAGTTTTAAAAAGGGCTAGTATTTACATCAAAAATGTTAAGCGAGTTAACTTTATTAACGTAACAAAAATTCAAAATTAAATTACAACCGTTTGTTATCCTTTACATTTTGCACGTAATTACATAATATGGCCGAATGAAATAGTATAACTGTGTTTTGAATTGACCATACATTTTTTGAAATTAATTTCAATTTTGGATAGCTAACAATAAAAAGCAATTTATGTAATTACTTATATGTCAAAATAATGTGCGTTTAAAAAATATTTTCGACAATAAAAAATAAATAAATATTTCAATATTTTCGAGTATTTTTAAGCTTGAAACGTAGGTACGATTTTGTATTGCAGGATGACGAGTTAAATTATAAACCCGTACCACAGTGAAATCTTGTGACGGTCATTTATTTACCTACTTACAATTAGAATTTTCGTTGTATATGCGTTTTATAGCTTGTTACGAGGCGATATTTGATATAGAATTTGTATTTTTAACTACAATAGTAACCGCTTATAATGAACTCTCGTTTATTATAAATCGTTATAGATGGCCAAACAAATCGTTCATTTAACTCTGTGCAATTTTTTTCGCTTATAATGGAACTCGCATATATTGAACTTTCGTATATAATAAACCATATTTTACGTTTCAAACCATACAATATATCGCTTATAATGAATTTTCTACATACATACTTCAATCTTCGACATGGTGTAAGTATGGCTTACAACAAATGTTCAAAATGTACTACTTGAACTTAAATACAAGCTTCACATCTGCGAGTTATTGAGTCACAGAGTCATAAACGCGCTGCACGACGTTATTATGACCAATTTGATTGGCTGAATCCGTTATCCTTTGGTTTAATTGTTCACGATTTTATTTCAACACTGAAGATAAGCTGTTTTAAGTAGTCCCATTGGTAAAAATCAAAAGGATTGAGATTTGGCCATTTTTTTCAATAAATAATTTGCGTTTTTGACATACTGTCTTTTTTGTTCTTCAATAGTAGGTAACTAGATATTAAATTAATGAATTTAGCTACTTGTAATAAAATTTTTGATTCTTTCTAGTTCAGTAATTTATTGATATAGGACCTATATTCATATAACATTTCTTACTCAGAATAATCTCCTCAATAAGTTGTAAATCACCCTGTACATACTTACTTAACATGTAAGTATTTCATTGTTCGTTTTTACTCAATATTTCTAATAAACAATATAACCCAAATAGCACAAGAACATCTATTTGAAATTCTATCTATTGGATATCCATTTTAGGTTCATTAGTCACAGTCCTGAACAACCTGGGGAGATAATAGACGTCCATAATGTATCCTATGTGGATGTTCATTCTAGGCAATCAACTGACGATAAAAAGTGGATATCTTTTTATGGACATCCATTTCATGTCCGTGGATATAATATGTTCATTACGTGCCTAAACAACGGAACGTCCAGTGGATACCATGTGCTATTTGCGATCTTTGGTTTATATGAATTGATTTATTTAATTTACTGTTTTGTTGGATATAATGAATTTCGGCTATAATGAACTATTTTTGGTGTCCAGCAGTGGTTCACTATAACCGGACACTACCGTATATCAACATTAAGTACCTACCCCAAAAGGTTCTTTTTTTAATATTAGGTATTACTTATACAAAATGACGGGTTACTTAAATACGTTTATCTAATCTACAAAAAGAAATACAAACCTGTTAATTTATAAACAGTACAGTATAACTAATTTCGAACTTCTAATTACTAAGTTGATCTAGAATGCGATAGCGTATATTAGCGTTATATAACATGTTAATAGACGTTTTAACAATGTAAGTACTATAGTTAGAAAAATAGACATGCACATGCATAATATGTAAGTACCTATAGTAAATTAGGGTGTATGGTGCATTAAGCAAGAGCAGGGTAGGATTTAGCTAATAATATTAGGCTTACCAAGGGACTGGCCAGAATTATGCCTATCCTGCTGAGAACAGCGGGTAGTCGCTGCAACATGACAGATCAAACAAGGTACAACCTTATGAGCCACTGACATCAAGCTTAGGCGGCTTGCCCGCACACTCTTAATATCACCTATCATAACATGCTTAGTTAATTTAGTTATCAGTTTTAATAAAAAAGTAATAAGAAAGCTTTTAACATTTCAAATCAAACAAAAAAACAAACTTCATCGACGAAATAAATGCAAAACAGTTTAATGCACGAACTTTAGCAGTAGCTCACAATCAATTATTGAATAAATTTTAAATGTAACTTTATAAGGAAAAATTTAAAAATTTACTTACAAAATAATATTATCGGCGTATTTCGTTAATTCGGCTTATAATTTTATGCAAGGCGAGTCGACGAGGCCATTCGGATATTTCCGACGAGTAGGTAAGTACCTACCTATTATTTTAGACAAGTGCATGTTTGTACATACGTTGCTCACATCAGTCTGCTGATGAAACTAATTAATAGGGTAAAAGTATAGAGCAGGGGTTGCCAAACTTTTATACTCTAGGGCACATTCTAAAATACCGGTAGGCTGGTGGGCACCTAACGTAACCTTAAATTGAATTTCTGCACTGAAATTCTGGAAGAAATATAGACAGAATACGTTATTTTTGAAATTAAATGTAAATAAAAAACTTTTCGACTTGGTCAAACGGTGGCGGGCACGCACAAATCGGTCGGCGGGCGCCATGGCGCGCCAGTGGGCATAGGGCTGGGAACCTTTGGTATAGAAGTTCGATGATTACCGTTTCACGATCAGTAGATGTAATAAATAAAAATTATAGCAAGTTCAAAAATATGGCACCTTTGGTCTTAAAGCGTGAAACAAAACGTCAGTGATTTTGTGATAAGATAATTGAGGGGCTTATTGTTAGAGAAAAAGTGGTATAACTGACATTTGCTCAAATGGTGACATAAGTGCAGTATAACGAGAGTTATGAAAAGGAAGTTGCTCAAAATTATACAATTTATAGAAAAAATAGTAGTATTTAGTCTATAATAACAGCTATATGGCATTAAAAATACTTAGAAATATTTTTAGTAATTGTACTTTAAGTTTAAAATTAAGTACTTATCTCACATAATGACACTTGTTCCACTTTTCCTCTAAGCCCCTCAATTGTGAAGCGTTACTGAATGTGTTGCGTTTTCAATACTATTATATATTATAATAGTGTAGTGGTTTAAGTAAGAATATCGGGCATTAATAAAAATATGCACTTTATGAGAAAAACATGAAACTACCATAGTTAGTATAGACTATAATGTTTATATTTAGTTGTGAAGGGAAGTCTTTAACTTAAGTCTTTAATATTATTATAATTTACACTTAAAGACCTATGAAAATCAATAAAACTTCAACTTTATTTACAAGGAAGGTTAGACAGGTAGAAATCTCACAAATATTTGAAACTTTGCAGGATCGTAGTACTAGTCAACCCTAATCAAGAGTCGTATTTCGATCGTGCTCTTACGCGATTTAAGAGGGTGAAATATACCCTTGAAAATTGGAACTTTTTTCGATTTTTCTTATTATCTGTGAAACAACAAGAGCTATCGCTAACAAACTATATATTTTTGTAAATGGCTGTTCAAGACCTACATTATGATACAAAAATTACCGATGAAAATCCTAAGGGGTGTCATCCCTTCGAATTTTCGCCCCTAATTTTGCCATACTTGGGTACATTTTTACATCGGCAGATATATATATTTATGTAAAGGACAATTACAACTATAATTTGATAAAAAACAACGCGATGTAGTTTTATACACTAGGTGACATATTGAAAATTTATTCATTTCGAGAAAGGACTGCCGGGTTTGCGAGGAAGATCACAATAATTCTAAATAATTGATGTTTCTCTAAAGTATATAATAAATTTTATCAAGTATCAAGTTTATCAAAAATAATTAAAACAAAAATTCAATTGTCTGCCTCCGGTTGGATATTTCCCACCATATTAACTCTTAAATACACTAAGAAAATTGTAGTAGTGTTGTGACGTAGTTTTTTGTGCGATGGGAGTTTGGGCTATTACAGGAGTCGTAGTGAAGTTTGATAAAAAAAACTGGCAGATAATGACCGAACATTTTTAAAATATGTACTTTTTAGGAAATTTATTCTAAAATTATGTATTTTTTATGCAGTAAAATTATTTGAATAATCACTATCTACTGCCTTTATATCGCGGAATTATAAATTTACTCTATTTTTAATTTAAAAACTTTTCTTGTGCTCTTAAGCATTGAAAATTTCCCTATTACAAACCATAAACCAGATAAAAGTTTAATCGCATTTTTATGCGACCGACAAAATACAAAGCAACTGATAAAATATGTGCGCCACCTACGTTCATAACTTATCGAAGTGCGAACAAAACACTGAATGTTTTTGAAATAAAAATGGCATTTCCTAGTTCCCCATGTTTATATTCGAATGTATTTATATATAGAATTCTGGCAAAACCGCTTCAGATCTTTCGCGTTAGCGGTACAGAGCGGTATTGCTTGTTTCAGAAGTTCGAATTTTAAATTACGGCGTCGTATTGTTCGTGTGTGCGAGGAGTGCTCGTTCGGTTAATAAGGCCTTTTTACGTGTGAGTGCGCGAGTGTTGTGTGTTGTGTACTCTAAAAGGATTACAAACAAAAAGGATTAATACGACGAAAAAAGGTAGGATATTCCTTTGTCGACTAACTCTCCATGTATTTATAAAGTGTAAATACATGGATCTTTAAGATCTAACACAAATTATCTGAAAATCGAGCTTGGTTAGGCTCTTGGATAGGAACGCAGTTAAGGTTTTGGTTAATGCTCCCCTCAAACATTCGACGGTCCAATTTCGCGAACGAAATTTACGTATACGTAAGGTATACTTAAGGTTTACGTAAGTAGGTTTACGTATGTAATAATACAAGTTCGCAGTCAACGGAAGAATCTACGCTGGATATTGACCATAGAGGGAAAACGATGACGAGAAAAAGGTAGGAAATACAAAGAAAAATTTAGAAGTTTCTAATTTTTTTCTTATAGTCTGTTACAGACAAGTGGCAGTCGTAGCGGCACCAGTGTTAAGCTAAGCGTCCACTAGTCCGCATCGGACGCACAGTACAATTCCTTACAATTTTCACCCCTAATTTTTGTATTATAATACAGGTTTTGAACAGTCATTTACAAAAATATATAGTTTGTTGGCGATAGCTCTTGTTGTTCCACAGATAATAAGAAAAATCGAAAAAAGTTCCAATTTTCAAGGATGGATTTCTCCCTCCTAAACCGTGTAAGAGCACGAACGCAATACGGATCTGGATTAGGGTTGACTGGTACTACGATCCTTCAAAGTTTCAAATTTTTCTGAGATTTCTACCTGCCCAACCTTTCTTATTAGCTACTTGTTATTGTTGCTACTTGGTTATTCTATTTTGTTATTCTATTTTTAGCTCCTGATTTGTATATATATTTTAAATACATGATACACAATGTTACACAATGTTGTTTAAATAATTATGGGTTAAGAAAAGTAGACCATGCCTAAGACGCTTGGCGTTGCGGTGGTTCAATGAATGGCATTTCAATTTAAACTTAATTTCTGTACGTCAATTCCCAAAGTGTACCCAAATTGAACAAAATGGGATTGACAATAATTCCTAGACGATCCACGTGCACCGCGGCGTTAACAGACGATGCTACCTAGTTTCCATTAATCGAAAGTCACACGAATAAAATTTGTTTTCCTTGCTTTGTTTTCTTTCATCGATTTGGATAAATATACTATTTCAAGCCGGTGTTGTCGATTGATTTTGTTAGATAATTTGATCTATGGTTTTGAACATTAGGTACTTATTATAAAAATAAGATAATAATTAAATCGTAATTATCCAAGTGTTTACAAGATACAGAAATATTTTTCACAACACAAAATTAATTTTACTCTTACTCAGAAATTATTTAGCAGTAGGTATTAAACGTAGTGTAAGTGCAATCTCAAGTGCAGATTAACGTGGCTATGACTAATATTACTAATATTACTTTTATTTAGTTTATTTATTGTTATAAGTAAACGAAAAAGAAAAATGTTATGGTCGTGCCGAAAAAAGCAGTAAAAATAGCAAAAATAGTGTGCAGTAGATGTGATATTAATTAATGTTAAAGTGTTATCTCATATTTCTTACCGAAAATATTAATGGTTTATTTATAATAAAGTTACAGTACTATTTTTAGCACTGTAAAACTGCAGTTACAGATTACAAAAGTAATTTTCCTTCTTTCTCATTAATAGTCTTTTTATTAAAGGAATATTATTTTCTTGGTTGCGTTTTTTAAATTTTGTAGTTTTGAAATACATGATAATCAAACTGAATTAATTTTTTTAATTTAATTAAAGAAGATAATTAAATAAAGAATTTAATTAAAGAAGTTCTGATTAGCGTTTTTAACTGACTACACGTTTTATAAATGATTCGATTATGACAAAAGGTAATTAACTGTTAAATTAATTTATAGTCCGAAGTAAATAGTAATTGTTTTTAGTAATTGGTCATAGAAATTGCGTAGGTATGAACACATTAAAAATGTAATGTCCTCTTCGTTTGTTAGTTACCTAATTGTTATTATCTACTCACCTAATTGCTATTTTAATTTATTTAAAAGGTGTGCATATATGTATACTTAACCTCAAGGTGTTTGATTAGGGAATCGATCGTGTAAATATGAGTAAAAGATAATAATATACCCGAGTCTTATTCTCGATGTTATCGAGATAAATGAGAAAAAACAATAAACAAACGAAAAATGGAATTCGATTAGTTAATTCGATCGAGTCCAATCCAATTTAGCAAAATCCGATCGAGTGAGATCGAGTGTAGGAGCAGACTTTGGGCTTTTGTGTCTTTTATAATTTAGCGAGTCCTTGGCTCATCAACATACATACAACATATATATTTTTTTGAGAACATTTGGCGAGGTTATGTATGTGAGATTGTCTGGTACGGTATCATTTACTTTAAATTTTCGTCTTTCGGATTAAAATTTGTTACCACCTGCTTAGGAAATTAATTTCGTTAATATCCGCCTATCTATGTTTACGCCAATCCGAATGCGATAAATTTTAAACTTGACGTGCTTGTCATGTTGGTCTTTCTATTGTTTAATGATTGGCGTAAACAACCGGATATTGACGAAATTAATTTCCTAAGGTGGTGAAATGAAACACTATCATTATTTTACTATTTTTGAAATCTAATATCAAATTCTATCCGATTACGTTGCCAAATTTTCGTTTTTCTCAAAAATAATTTCAAAATTTCTAATTTTATTTTTCAACACAGAAGATCACGATTGCGGTACAATAATAATTGTTCTATCTCGACGTTGACGTGCGAAGACTATAGGTATTTATCTATTTTTTTTTAATTTTCAGGCCTGCTACGTTTTTAATTCAAATAAACAAAACGACAGATACATTCCAGTTATTTGAATTATTTTGTGTTGAATAGAAATAAAATTAGACATATCGCATATCGTTGTATCCGCAATGAAATTTTCTATCTAATGATGCGGTTGACCCATTCAGTTTCCATTTAAAAAATTGACTTTTTTTTAATCAAAATCAAGACTGTAAAACTCATAGGCGCTCAAAGCACTTAATAGTAACTAGCTATAAAGAATTACTATTTGAATGGATAATAGAGTCGAGATACGACAATTGCGCCGCAGTCACAACCTTCTGTGCTGAAAAATAAAATAAAAAATTTTGAAATCAATTTTGAGAAAAATAAAAATTTGGCAACGTAGCCAGATAGAAGTCAAAAATAGGAAAATATTGAGGGTGCTCTATTTGAAAAATCAAATTTGGTGTCGTTTCCGTCGAAACCGAAAATTAGCCATTTTAATTCTATGCGTCAATACATTGGAAATTTTGTTTTATATGCTTGTTCGAAATTTCAAAACAATCGGTTCATAAACATAGGAGTTATAAGCTTGGTTGGGGTCTCGTGAACTCTCGGTATACCATTTAGAATTTTTATCAATACACGGGTTTAAAGCTCTAGTTTTTTTAATCAAGTTATTCTAATTTTAAACAAATAACAAGCAGCGTGGAAAAAGTGTTTTCGTTTAAGGAAAATGTCTGAATTTTGTGTATAAAAAAATAAGAGAGATTTTTATCTTTATATTTGAAATTTTCGCCCGATTAGCTGTTCGTAATCCGTTACATTAGACAATTTATTCGCAATAAATTATAGATGGAAAAGGTTAGAAAAGTCTCATTTTAAGTTTGAACATTCGAATATTTTTATATTGTCGGGAGGGGAATAAAATTATCTGCTAGTTAATTGTAGAAATTTGCACGCGAAACGTTTTCTGTATTATCTATTAACACGGGTATTTTATTAAAATGTGTAAAATTATTTTTATTGCGACGTTTAGTTTTTATTACAATAATTATTTTATAATGTATTATGTAATTGGTGTTTTCCCGAAAAATTTTAACGCGTCCTTCATTTACTCGTCTATCGTTTAGAAATATTGATTTTATTAAAACTCACCTTGCATAAAAAATCTGTTTTACGTTAAATTGATTTTAAAACTTGAAATTTTAATATTTAGGGTGGAATTCATAGTCGTTGCTTGCCTCGGGCATTTTCCTTAAGGTATGCATTTCCATAGTAACAACAGTCGTTTCGAAGAAAAGAATATAGCGACTTAAGGAAATGTTCAACGTAAGGAACGACCACGAATACCGTCCTTAGAGTCATTCGAATTTTATAGTATATGGATTCGTTTAATTGGAAAGATTTATAGGATTTTGACGTCACAGCACCAAATAAGTGAGGAAATCTAAAACTGTGGTTTCGTTAGTTTTCTAAAAATATTATTGTTTGGCTACCATAACTTTGCAGCAAAACGAATACGACATGTTTAACGTACAGGTATAAAATATAGATATCTTCACGGTATTGCACGAATTTGCATGTCGTTATTTTCGTTTTTAATTCAGTACGAAACACGTTCATTCGTTTTACTGCATTATAAATAAAGTTGATACAAAAAACTACTTCGATTAATTTAGCATTCGTTATAATATTTTTAGATCTTTACTAAAGTCACACAACATGCAATTCTAGTTGCATGCAATCAGAAGAGAATAGAAAACACAAAGAATTGCATGAAATATAAGTGTGTAATTAACATACAAAAACACACAGTGTATTTGTTTTAAGTTATCTTTTATTTTTTTCCATTTTATCTATAATAATGCACTAAGAATTAAATTGTCGAATTAATGTCTTTGATTAATTATTGTTATTGTAAGTTTTTTTTTATTGACAGTAAATTTATATATCGTAAAGTTTTACTTTATTTGAAGAAATAAATATCAAATTTGGTTTATTTTAGTGAAACTTAAATGATATAAATAACCAAAATAGTTACGTAGAAAGTGTTATTAACGTTGTTTGAGATGTTTAGTGTTTAGAACATTATGTTACCGATTAAAAATTTTAATTTGTGTAATAACTGAGAAATACTTAAATAAGCTAATATAATAGCATATATTATCGTATTTCATAAACTCATTCAATTTATCGATCCTTAAAAATATTCATAACATACACATTCGAAGTGTTACAAACCTGCGTAACTGGGTTTTCCCCTGGTCGATATACAACATTATGGAGAGGTCTTTTCCTTCCAACATAATTAACACAGACAAATTCTAATAATGACGCGTAGATGAAGCACATGCACACTCCATCCCACACATTCATGGCAGTGAGATTGGACACCACGGGCAACGTCGATCGAAATCCATTTGATGTTGTAAAAAAATTGAGCATTGTCGTTACACCTATCAAATAAACATCTTTAGTATCACCAAAAACAATTCAACATTTTATTTAAAAATATTTTTATCGTAACCCTCCTTTTTTTAAAAAAGATATTCGAATTAAAATCATTAGATATGCATCTTCAGCATAGGTATCATTATTTTAATGTCACAAAAAAAACCGTTCTAGTATCAGTAATGGAGAAGCTCTTTGGCGTTCCACTCCATTTAAATCCACTGCCGATGTTCTCATCTACGGATTTATTCTCTTCAAAAACGATTGGATCTATTTCAAATCAATTCTGTTATAATAATAAAAAAAAAAACGAAATGTGACGTTTCCTTTTCACATTGATAGTTGTTACATGCTCCGATTGCTAAACTCGAGAAATCATTGTCGGAAACGAGCACCTTCTATAATAATAAAAGAACGTTTGAATGTTGACCCGGGATTTTGACCCGTTTTAGCAAGTTAACATCATGAATTCCAACAAGTGTCTCAGGTATACATTTGCAAGAGAATGATTAAATGTAAAACAAAAATCGATCGATAACATTAGGTACTCGAAAAATGTTTTTTAATAAAGTTTTATATCTCAACCGCAAAATTTAGGAGATCCCTACGGACTAATTCAGTTGTTTGTGCTCTGTTCACACGTGTAAACGGATTTTGAAAATTTTGATATACAGGGCGTTGCTTTGAGGACACCAGATTTGATTGATTTTTGTTAATCCGGACCTGGATTTCTCTTTTCGCTAGTACATTAATCGTTTTGACAGTTTAAGGAATCAGCGTGTACCAAATTTCAACAAAATATAGGTACAGAGCGGTTCCTTAGTTAAGACAAAACACCCCGAATCTCGGTTATGAAGACCGTCAGACCCATTAAGTACGATACGTTTTCGAACCAGCTGGGTGACCCTTATTCACGATTAACGTATTGTCCGTTTCCCGATGAAACATCTTGAATGAATGACGACGGTTTCCGGTTTTCCCGAAAATAGTGTGCTTTTTATAAAAAAAATGTACCGACGAGGAAATATTTCATAGGAGAGATTTGAAAATTATTAACGAACATAATTCTGTTATTATTAGAACGTTACAAGTAAAAGACGAGCAAGTTCTTTTCAAAAATGTTAAAATTAGATGATTACCGTTTACAATAACGACTTTATGGTTAACTTAACGACTGTTGTAGCGACTGAAAATGACGAATTCACAAGCGAAACAGTTGAAATAAAATTATGAAGTCTATGACTGTAAAAATAAAAATATGATAATCTTTGACAATTTGTTTCAAGTGCAAACTCAAACGACATTAGGCCATTTTCAAATTTCAGATTTTCTTGTACCTATTATTTTGCATTAACAAATTGTTTACTGTAAAAGGTCTTTTTTGTAAATTTAACATAAAAACCATTGTTATTATTGATCAATGATTATTAAGGTAAATTTACAGTGTAGATAACTAAAACTCATTCCAATTTTATTGCTCACGACGTTATATATATTTTATTAAATACTTTTAATTTCTCGATGTTTGTTTATTTAATTTAAATACCTCTATATTTTTATTTACGCCCCGAATAAGCGAGGTAATGTATCAAACAATTATTAATCAAATCTCCAGGAAATAAAAAATAACGTGGATGACGTAACGAGCAAAAAAGTTTGAATGACCTATACTAATATATATTTGTTAGACGATTTGAATTGTTTATAAATTGTAAAGTTAAAAAAAGGTGTTTTTAGATCGTGTAACCACTAAAAACATTACCACCCCGCGGTGTGTTTGTGGATGCTATAATATTATTTATAATAGTGTTTTAGGACAAATTTCTGACGATTAAAATCAATAATATTTAACCACCTATCGATTTGACTACTGTTACTTATAAAAAATAAGACAAAGTTAATTTATGTATGGTAGGTATCTAAGAAATAAATTTAAATTAAAAATTCATATTCAATTGAATGTAGGTATATAGTAATGCATTTAAATAATTTTGGTAAACCTGTACATCTGAAGTTCATATTGTTTACTCAATAGATTCGCAGCTGCATTCAAGGTTATTAAACATTTGTCTAGTATCGTATAATCGTCGGAAGTATTAGGTCCTGTAGGCTTTAGTTTCCGAATTTTAGTAGTGATGTGATCGCGGGGTGGACGTTGTGTTTACACGAGACTTAAAATGTCCACTTTTTATGGTGAAATTAACTAATCCAAATACCGTTCGTATTATTAATAATAGACATTAATAATATATCTTTCATTTGTTGCGATGGTTTTGAACTAGAAACGTGCTGTACCAACTTCGATGGTTTTTACTGTTTCGACATCCAGAAAACCGGTAGGTCACCATCTTTAAAATCTAAGATTTGTAATAACACCAAATACGTGCTCTATAAATCGCTTATTTATTGAAATAGCTATTTATGTAATAAGTACATAATAGGTATAGGATTTGTTTAGAATGCTATTAAAATTCGTTGTTATCCGTGCGAAGTGGTGTGCAATGGTGGGCGTGCACTACACGTTCTTCATTGTACATTTTCAAGCCATTTTCTGGCTTAACTAAATATTGAAACTTGGTGAGTTATGATGGTTACGTTTTTCAATTTTTATCGTGTGAGCGATTAAAAATTTATATGTGACTAACATCTTGATCAATTATCGGATCGTTAACGTCAAATATATTCTAAAATTGTCATGAAGTTTTTTATTCAACATGTTTTAATATCATTTTTAAAAATCTGAAGAAAGTATTCACGAGGCAGGCGTATAGTTAGGGAGAAAGATCATAATCGCGGGGGTAATGTGCCTTTGCTCGCATTTGGCAAATTTTTTTCTCCAAGGTCCATTTTGATGTAAGTTTAACTTTGACAAAAATATAGCTAGTATTTTTTTGGGTATCGCCGTGTACAGCAAATGAGGAAAATAGAGATCATTAAATTGAAATAATTTAAACGTAACAGAATCATAAAAAAAAAATGATAAAAATTTCAAACATTTACATTACAAACAATGTCAAACAACACATCAAACACAGTCAATTACAGTCAAACATTTACATTAGATATGTACTTATCAAACGTCACTTTTTGCCATAAAAATTGTGTTTTTCCCAGTTCCGGTTTCGTCGGAACTGACATCAATTTTCCATTTTCAAATGGAACACTCTGTATTTTATCACATTTTCGAAAACTGCATAATTTCCTGGAAATAATGACACCAAAGTGACTTTTGAACTATAAAAAAAGAAAATTTGGGCCCATTTTATTTTTCAAACTAGAGTGTCAACTCCCTCGGATTAATGTTAATCGACCTTATCAACACAACAAAAAGTAAAATCACACCAAAAAACATGTAATTGTTTGACTTATCATCTGGTAAAGTTACCAACAATGGTTTTTGTATCAAAACTTATTTTTTTTAAATAGTGTCATTATGGCACTAATAGGTGTGATTATAAACGACGAATCTACCCACGTGTCCACTTTGTTGTGAGATTAATACAACCGAATTTACAGGTGAAAATTTGACGAAAATAAACTAGCTAGGTGCCAAATTGTTTTGACAATTGAAATGCCGCTTATGTGGTGCAATTATATGTTGAAAATTATGTAAATTTCAAAAAATTCAAATAATATACAGGGTGTTTCGTTTGTAAATCGAAGATTGTTGTCAGTTCTGGCGAAATCGGAAGTGGGAAAAATACAATTTTTATGTCAAAAAGTGACGTTTGATAAATACATTAGATATGTAACAAGTATGAACATTTTTACAAAATTCTGTTATATACGGTATATCTTACAATCGGGGGAGGGGGGGCAGTCACCAATTTCTCCTCAAATATTCCTCGTACCTACTATAAAGTCAAAATTTTCCAAAGGGTATAACGGGTAAATATTTGAAAAAGTTCGTCACTTGAATTCTATAGCAGTCTGTTACATACAGGATGTCCATCAGGTTAAAAATTTACATGTTAGTCATGAGTAGGTATGGAAAGAGGTTTCACTAGATCAACATAACTTAACAATCAGACAAGTGCTCGTTCTTTATGAAAGTGGGAGGGAACGTTTCAAAAATGTCATTGATAACAGATTTATCTTAAATGCATTTAGTATATGTGTACTTATTTTTGAAGATAAAAAGTTTTCTTACTTTCAAATAAGTCTCCTTTTTTCTCCAATAAGTCTTTTATTTTAACCACTATTATGTACACTTTTTGAGGTAAAATCGAAAATTGATGTTCTATATTTAACTGAAAATTCATAGCGAATTTGAATGGACATTACAATCGTAGAGTTCTTTATACAGGGGTTCAGGTGTTTTAGGAGTAATAATAAATTTTTTAGGAGGCGGTTCTATGGATTATTAGAGTAAAAAGTTCATATCAACATGTGTCCAATTGTTAATGGATGAGAAGATACAGCTATTTCAATGTTATCTACAGATAAAAAGTTTTACAAAACGAATGAATAAAAAAACAAATGACTTGCTGGTTGCATTTAATGATTATTTAAATGACATAAATAATTTGTCACAGTTCAAATAAGTGTTAAATTCCATCATAAACTCCATTTCACTTTTCAGCACTCTTGACAATAATACGTGTAGCTTATCTGAAGTCGTTTTGACGTAGGTGCTTTTGCGAGGGGAGCACCATTCAAAATGCGAGCGAGCAATTCGTCTCTTGTATCTACTTTGTCTTTGTAGATTTCGCTTTTCATTCATCCGCATAGAAAAAAGTCTAATGGAATAGCGTCTGATGACCTTAATAGTTTTAAACTATTACGTGACCACCGCGGATGATTCATTGTTCGAGAATTATTAGATTTACAAATTGATTAAATTAGAACGCGCTAACTTCAAACAATTGTATATCCACACCCACCGAAAATTGAATACGTGTTTTTCATGATTTTCGAACTTTGTTTTTGTGGTAATAGTGATTCGATGTATGGCAACGTTTCACATTTTATTGCCATGTTCACGCCTGCGCGGTTGCAGTGTGTGCTAAATACCAGCTGGTGGGAACGCAAATGCCGAGTTGCCGAACACACGGCACAGTACGTACGATGATGGGCACGGTTTCCGCATACTTACGAAAATACAAATCAATTTTTCTGGTGGAAAAAATTGAAATGTTGTTACCAGATTTTAACAGATTATATCTTTGCCTTCGATGCATGAGATAGTAAGAAAAACTTATTTTCGTAAAATGCCGCGTTTACGATGTTTTGCCAAAACGACATCGATATTTACTATATTCCTCTGGAAACGCCATGCATATTCCAATCAACCTACTTTGTAACTAGTGTAATTAAAAATGTAACATACAATTTTATTATTATTTATAGTTTATTCACAAAGTTGTAAAGACGCATTGGAGAATATACTCGGTTTATGGCTGGCCGAAATTTAATTAGTGATGATTTAGGTTACAATAAGAGTGTTTCTTATTACATCTTACAAATTTTTAAATACGAAACCAAAAAAGAAATTCGACTGTAAAATAAAAACGAGATAAGGTATGAAAACGAAAATAATAGCATATCGTAAATCCGGGTTACTTGCGCCCGTAGTGAGGTAACTTGATCCCAAACTAATAAGGTGTTTCAAGTATTGTCAGTTCTGAAAATGGCGCCATATGCCAAAAAAAAGGTGAACCTCGTTCTTCTGTTCGTGGTTTCATTTGGGAGTTGCTTGAAACACCTCTTTAGTTTGGGCTCGAGTTAACTCTATGGGCGCAAGTAACTCGGGTTTCTGGTGTGTACTATAGAAAACTAGCCACTACAGTCGGAGTAAAATGTTCTGGCGGCCGAGTTTTGTAGCTTACATTTCAAAACGTAACTAACTGTTTTCACTCAAATAAACTGCACGCTAAAGACACTTTATTCTTATATAAGTAAGCGTAATTTCATAATTTTCCAAAAATGCGTCAAGTTACTACAGCAATATATGTTTTAAAAAACGTGATTTTTACTCGTATTTTAAAAATGCCTGAATTTATAATTCAATTATACAAATTCAAATTCAAAAAGGTCGCCAGCCGACGTGCCACGTGCGTCTCGTTTTATTAACAACACATTATATTATTTAATTATTATTTAAACAAAGTAATGATACAATTGTTGTTCTAAAATGTAAGTTTATTGTATGCACAAATAATTTTGTCATTTCATAGCATACGTAGATTATTCAGATGGTTCGACTTTTATAGTCCCCAAAGGCACATTAATTAGAGATATTAAAATTCAATATTTCCTTCCAAGAGATTCGAAGTACATTATTTCCAAATGTCACATTTGGTGCAGAAATACTTTAGTTATGACGTCTTAAAGTTGCCGATACAGAAACAAGTAGCAAAATTCGACAGTTTTCGTAAAACACCTTACAAAATCTCCTAAACGACTTTACGTACAAAACTGAAATTTCACTGTGCAATCTCAAATAGTGGATGAACACCCAGTAAAAATATTATACAATTTGGCCCCCTGTAGTTTTTAAGATATAAGCGTTCAAACTCGGCCGCCATTACATTTTACTTCGACCGTATTGTGCAGTTCCATACGTATATTATTTAAAGGTACATTCTGCAAATTAAATCGGGAAATTAAATTAAAATTTGTCAGTTTATAACAAAATACCGATTCTCAAAATTCCTAAGCATTCTCTATCTACGGAAAAATTTAAAAAGTAAATATCAAACTATATGTATAACTGCAATAAATTTTTTATGTTGACAACTTTTTTCTGCATTTATATCAATGGAAAATAGTTTTGGATTACTTAGCCATAAGAGTTAGTTTACTTTTTTTTTCTTTTAGAATGTCAGTACTATGTATTTCAAATGACGAAGAAACAGTCATAATAATTTTATAAAATACTTATTGGTGTACTTATAACTATGTTGTTGAACGACGAGTACTTTTCAATAAGTCAATGTTTTTAACATAAGTCGAATGAAATTATACATACATAATAGCTATAACTACACGAGGTTCGGAATAAATCTAATGCAAAATTTGAATTTTCTTTAATTAAAATAGGTAAATTTGATCTTTGAAAATAATAAGATACAACCAAAAATGCAAATGCAGAAAAATTCTTCTAATTTCTATTGTTTTTTTTTCTTTCATTTTTTTTTAATATTACCTATTGGCTATTTTTGTGGGCATACGCTCAATTAGAAATATTCCACATTAAACAGTATTCACTTTAACACCAAATAATAATGAAAAAAGGAAGGTTTACGATAAAATAATGATTATAGAAATTTGTATGAAATAACAAAACATGGATTACCTATCATAACTCTAGCCGGAACAGCATTCCATTCTAACCAAAACGTGATGAACGATGAAGTAACTAATATTATTCCAGGTATAAAAACGGTGGTAAAGTAGAATGCGCGATCTCTTGTAAAAATAAGTTCGACTCTTAAACAGCTATAGTTTTCTGAAATTTAAAATGTACCTAGAATTACCGAAATGTTTATTATATTACTTGCGATATTGTAATTTAAGTAGTTAAGTATAAAAAGTTAAAATGCCGTGACTGTGCTTAGAAGCTAGAAGCGGTTAACTATTATTTCATACATTAAATGCTCATTATTTCTATAGTTACGGAATTTGTTGGTTTTCAAATAGTCAAAAGAAAAACATTTAACGAAAGCGCAAATAGTATTGTAATATAATAATTTTTATTATTTATTTTCTTTGCATGCTTAGACTTCAAAGCTTTGAACTTTCTTATCGTCTTTTGGTTATTTTACTAAAGAGAATAAGTAATTTTCCTTTCTTTGCGAACGTTTTAAAAGCTACTTCTCTCTATTGGGGATTTCTAATAAAATTTAATTTTTGATTATTTAATTATTTACCTATTTGTTGTTCCATTGAAACTTTTAATTCCGGAAACATATCTGTGTTAATAAAATAAAACATTTATTAATATAATGACGTTGGGACACGAATTTTGTGTAATATTCCGATTTACCTATAATTTTGAAGAAAAAAAATTAATTGGGATTGAACGTTAATTGCAAAATAAGTAAACGGTTGGTAAAAGGTAATTAGGTATTTTTAGCGATAATGCAAGTTAAATAATTTATGACTTAATACCTCTCCAGCTGGCTTTTGTTGCACATTCGATGGTATGGTTTGATATGAGATATGCGTTAAGTGAACTGAGACTTGGAGACGTTCGTAGAGTACCTTCGTCATTCTTCCAAACGTACTTAATGTAATTTTGTTCGTAAGATACTGAAAACTTGATGTTAGTGTTGCATTTTAACCTTGAAAATTATACTTACTACTTTCCATAGAGAATGCACACTGCGGATCGTCAAACGGAAATATATTAAGGCTGCCTTGACATGATAATATAAGATGTCTCCTGAAAATAAAAGTAACCGTGCAGTAGTTATGCATGTCGTCACAATTGAAAAGAGCAATTAAAAGGTAACCTCTTCGGGCGTAATGCAAAAAGTTTTTAAGGGTAGATGTGAACGTAAGTATTGTTGCGGTTAAATTGTAGTTAAATATTTTTTAAGGGGATAGATAGCAGACGCTCGAAAATGAATACTTATATATCGTTTTTTTATCGTTGGTAACAACTTTGAAAAGTTTCTTGACGTTATAAATGATGTATTTTTTATAATTATTTGATATTCTGTAATAAAAATTTATTGATCTTGTACGATAACAAAGATAAGTTTTTAGATATTTTCGCAAAATCTATGGGGAATTTATAACATATTTTTACATTTATAGAATCTGCATTAGTTTGTCTAGGTGATAATATCAATAAAAATTGAAACTTCCCTGTAGTAATCTCACAATTTCAATTTTTATAGACGTTTTATAGTTACTTATGACATGTGATGATAAAACGACTATAAAAATTAAAATTGTGAGATTACTGAAGGGATGTTTCAATTTTTATCGATATTATCACCTAGATAAACCAATACAGATTCGATAAATGTAAAAATATGTTACAAATTCCTCATAGATTTTGAAAAAATACCTAAAGACTTATCTTTGTCATCGTACAAAATCAATACATTTTTATTGCGGAATATCAAATAATTATAAAAAAATACGTCATTTACAACGTCAAGAAACTTTTCGAAATCGTTACCAACGATAAAAAAACGATATATAAGTATTCATTTTCGATCGACTACTATCCCCTTAAGATTTTCACTACGCGCAGCGTTATAAACGAAAGAAAATAAATACCATCTCGACAGATATTATTATATAGATAGATATTTGCGGAATTATTGTATGAAATATCTTATCACTAAAATTGACAAGATTTTACGACATTCGAATCCTCTCTGAGCGTTTGAATGTGAATGGAACTCGATTGCCCTTAAAACCGAAAATACACTAAAAGTGCTTTAGGATTGTGTTTCACGGCAGCTTCCATTTGTTTGCGTATTTTACTAAGGGCCTATTGGACCGATATATATATCCTAAAATTGAAGTGTCAAACATTTTGCTAGTTTTTATCATAAATAAATTTCCTTTAATAGGCACGTCACTATTAAAATAAGTTATAACGACGTGAATTTTCAAATTAATTTTCTAAAACATGCATACGATTATTGAAGTAGCTTTCTGTATTATCCCGAGAGAGGGATGTTTCCGGTGGGCTTACCGCATAACGTAATGGACGGTGCCGTTGCGGTGAATACGGAGCGAGAAATGCACAGGAACGAGAGGATCCTTAAAATCTCCGTGCATGATAAAGTAAGTGTCCGGGAGCCAAATATCATTATGATGGTGAATGGCGTTCAGATAATCGTACCGGCTCTGATTCGCGTACCGTAAACGAGGATCGAACCACTGTTGCTGCAGTAGAAATTCGACTTCGTATTTCTGAAAATAAAAACATTTCATATTCATTTTGTAAAATTTTCGTGATTAAATTCTTACCAAGCTAGATTCGTCCGGGGATGCCAAGCTTAGAAGTAGGACACTAATGTTTACAACTAATGTACCTGAAAATAAATTACACCATTAATTCTAAAACACTGAAATTTTAAGTTTCGTTAAAATGTAATTACTTACTTAATTTAGGTATTCATTATACCTATACGTACTATAGTAGAGGTTATAGATATTACGGCAAATAAAATCTATAAACGTATAGGTATGTTCGGAATTTAGACTGTTTATTTAATACATACGTTAGAATTAATACTTAAATAATTTAAAAAAAATGTAAGTAATAGTAAGTAATTTATAAACATGCTTAAAAAATGAAAGGGAAATGGGGCACCTTTGTAAATACATTAAAATGATAAGAAACAAATTTTATATTTTAGCGTACCTACACAAAATTGATTTTAATATTATCTTTTATGTTTGAAATGGAATAAAAAATAACGATCTAAATATCTAAGTGTTTCAAGGTACCTCAGTAGTGCACCTTTGAAACAATCTTACGACACATCTAAACAGGTTCAATTTTGGTTAATAACAATATAAAAAGCTAAAAATGTATAGGAACTCGTGACGTTATTTTGACGCGTTTTATACGCTCCCGAAAGATTCGCCACTATTTCTTAGACATGTCCATCTGATTAAACTGAACTAAATGTCACTTGCTAAACATCAGTAATGCATTAAGTATAACTCTGAATCATTAAAATATAATGAATTAGTTGAGAACAGTTTATTTCTTCGCAAACGCCGTTAGTGTTTTTTTGCGATAAAACCGATTTTGTGCGCCATTTTACCAATATGGCGGCGCGAGCGGAAGTACGCCAAGGTCGAAAATTTGAATTTTTATTAGCACTCCAACATTCTAAAATATATAAAAAAATCGAAACTACCCGACCTGTTGCAATAATTCCTGTTAGCGGAGAAATTTTTTTGTCCTCCCCATCTGAAAATATCTTGGGTGGAACTACCGATGTACGGTACCTTCCATAGAAACGTTTGTTCGAAAAATTTTTGTTTCTATGGTAAATAAGATGGAAAAATTAGCCCTAAGCAATAGCCAAAGTGAAGCTTCGTACTATTACATAATTTACACCTTAAAGTTCGATGTCCTTAGCTCGGATGTTCTTTTATAAGTATGCAAATTTTATATAAATAGAGTAGCTATGCTATAAATTGTAAAATTTCGTTTTATAACTTTTTGTTCCTGTTCTTAAAATTAAATATGTTTTAAATATACACATGAAGAATCTTTTTTTATCAAAAGAGACACAAGGATCGTTTTGTCACGATCTTTTATTTGTAGAACGGATTTTACCCAATTTGTTTTCGAATTGTTTTGATGTTTTTCACATCTGCGTATCGAGTATATTACTACTTTGTCGTCTATCGTTCACAGTAAAAAGTTCTATAAAATCGCACGCTAAATTTTAATATTAAATTTTGCTGTTCGTCTTTGGAATTATAGAATTTCAATTGATGATAATTTGACAATGCATTGTGCATGAAGGCAATAGATCTATAATAACTCTAATTGATTGGCAACATTGAGAATAAAATCAGTTATTTGTTTAAGAGCCGGTCGTACAGTCATTAAATAAAGTTCCAAATAAGCTATTCGCAGAATAACTTCGTTGGAAACGTTTGTAACAACAAACATGTTGATGATGATATTTCACACAGCGGTGTCGCCTCCTACCTCGCATTTTTACAGTACTAATAAATCGTGGTCTTTTTTTGCCATGTGCGGATAAATCGTCAGTAGAATATTCTCACATTTCAAATTTTGAAATAAATCGCAAATATAGAATCTAGTCATCAACTAGTAACTAGTAATGTGTGCAGGTAAATCATTGATAGATTACGACGTGTTTCAAACATATAATTGAATTACAAATATGCAATTTAAGCTGCGAACACACTTCACGTCACGTCACGTTACGGCACGCAACTTTATGGCACTGATTTCTACTCGCCGGCATGTAAAAAAAGTATAATAAGAAGTAAATATATAAGAATTCATTATCTAAGTGAATACACTTATATAATAATATACTAATTAATATATTAATATACCAATTACAAGCCAATAAATAGCGGCGAGTAGATAATATATCTTTATTTGAAACGTGCTGCGTGAGCATCTGAATAGATGCGTCACGTGTCGTCTTATGTGTACTAATGTAAAATTCCACGACAGCACGTGACGTGTCGGCAGTGTGTCCCCAGCTTTAGTAACGTTCTATTGATGACGTTCATTGAAACCTATCGTGGATACAGAAGAAACAAAAGAATGACGTATAGATACCAACATTTTTACGATTTAATTAATTACTGACTTATTGATTTTATATACCTAAAAACATGGCTATCGTTTTGATATTTAAGTAGTAAGTATAAATGTTGTATAACAACCGCGGAACAGCTTGAAAGCGTTTAAAAAGAACTTCCGTCTGTTATTAAATCGAAGAATTAATCTGCCGTTTCGATACTTCCTTTAGAAATCCATTTTACGCATATTTGTGTTTTTAAAGAGTTAAATAGTGCTATTTTAGCATCATTTATCGTGAGTTTTTGTTTATTAATTTAATTAAATTATCAGATTATCCCTGAACTTGTATTTACCTTCAAACACGAACACTCTCTCGCTCTGTATTTTCAACCACCATTCTGTACATAATTGTTAAAACTATGTCATCGTCCTTGCGTTCCTTATACTAATTGAATTTGATATCCTCAACTATGTGATTTAACAACAATTTAATTTACCTAAAGTTATTTACTAATTTTAGAAGCTGAAATATCTCCCACAAAATTCAAAACATGCGAAATATGTTTGCAAACAAAAATATTTTTATATAGATATGTAGTTAGTACATACTTATTACTAACCTAGTTCTGAAACTTATTTTTATTTAAATTTTTAGCAGTATGTAGATAATCAAAAATAGTTTTTCAACGTACGTAGCCGATTAAATAAACTATGGGCACTTATATAATATAAACTATTGTTTAATTTTTAATTAAATATTTATGTTTTCTTGAAAAGTTGTCGCATTAACCAAGTATTTCGTATAAGAATTGTTCGGTTCGCAAAATTCCTATTTAAAGCAAAGGTATAACGTTGACGTTACATTTTAGCATTAGTTAATTTCCAGTCGAGTTTTATTTCGTTGTTACTTTTATTTTGAATGTACAGAAACGCGACCAGAAGTAGAACAGAATATTTTTACAATATCAAGAGACCGAATTTAAGTTGCTACATTTTTAAACTTGAGGAGACTCTCTTTGTAGGTAAACATAATATAATATTACGGTTTCTTTGTGAGTTGAAAACAAACGAATTCATTAATTAGGTAACTAGTTAATAACGCAAGTAGGCTTTTACAATGAAAAAGCAGTAACAATAAAGATACTGTTCTAATAAATAATTAACTTTATAAAACAATTGATTTTAAATTGATGATTATGGTTTTTTTATATAGATGTTAATTATAACGTTTTTAAATATTTTAATTTTAACATTACATGTATTGATACATATAAACTTTTTATGCACCCACTCCGCTCACTGTGTCGTAGATATTAACAATTATTGTTACATCTACCTACTATTATATTTTGTTAAGGTACTCATTACTTATATTTGAATTTCAATTTGTTTATATATATATATATATATATATAATATAATAAAATATAATAAATATAATAATTTTATATAAATTTTAAATATGTTATGTATATTATAGACCCTACATATATTTATTAGTTGTGTTTTTAAAAATATTTTCACATCTAGTTTGTCTATAAAACATTGTTTACTTAAATAACACTTCATTAAAGTAGGTACATATCGATTTCATTTTTTGGAAAGTATTATTCTGGGTTTATTAGTACATGTTGCATGTAATGTAGGTACTTTAATGGCATATAACGCACATTTTGTGTAGTAATTACTTTTAAACAAAATATTTCTAAATGTGTAATACCTAATGAAGAAAACCTCACAGTTCCGGATTTTTTCCATTCAAAGTGTTTTTGTTGCCGATTTAAACATTTTCAGTGAATTATTTAGGAGGTCGAGGAGATAGGTAAAATTTCTCGACGTTAAATTGCCCTTAAAATTTTGCGCAATTTTGTTGATTTAACCGATCTCGTATCTTTTATAATACAAAACTTACCTGTGCGTATACCTAACGATATAGAAAATGACCACCCTGTACATACTCTTTCGGCGCTGTTCGATTTTCTTTAGAAATCAAATAATTTAATTATATGTATTTCATTGTGTTTGTGTTACGCATAGAAAGACATTAAAATTGAATAATTTTTCTAGATAGGTACCTTTTATAATATTTTACCATTAAAGATGTAAACATTTTTGTTAAAATTTCAATACGTTACTAATTTTTTTAAATTTCTCTTTTTGCTCTCTTATTATTAAATTTTAACCTTGGATTACTCACATCGATTTTATACTCTGAAATTATTATACGTTCGACAAAATTATTTCGAGACACACATATAAATATGCAGACTGATAGCGCACCTGGGTTTTGTTGCAGGCAGGCACTTGCTTATCTATACGAATAAGTCATACTGAATGGAATTTCGTAAAACTTGTTTCATCGAGTAATAATAATAAGTAATAGTAATAATTAAAATGTTTACCCTTTAAAAATTACCGCTTATTATTATCGATCGTTTTAGGGCCAATCCACCCCAAAAGATTCAGCCTACTTGCTCGACCATTTCAAAACAAATTAATTTTTTGCTGGTGATGTCCCCTACATATTGGTAGTTTAAGACCAAAATATTTTAATTCTATCTTAACTCGTTTAAAAATGGCGGTCGTTTTTGTTTCATACCGTGCGTCAGAGGTTTGCAAAAAACGCCGTATTTCGGTTATAGTTTAATTAAATTTTGTTTAAATCAAAATAATATTTATAGGTTTTTTTTCGATTAAACCTATTATTAGTTGTTTCCGTTTACGATTTAAGTATTTTTTTCTGTATAATGTTTTACAATAAAAATAGATACTACATATATCTATTTACAAAATTTTTGAAATAAGTTTTTTCTAAAAGTGCAAGCACGGGTCTTTTCTAATTTATTTCAGTTAAAAATGTGAGTAAAATATGCGTTTTGTTTTAATAACAGTAAAAATGTAATAAAATTATATATATATATATATATATATATATATATATAATTTGTTATTTTTACTATATATTTACTTATAAGTAATGAAGAGTGTGCGTTATATGTATAGGCACATATTTGAAACTCCAGAAAGCAAGTCAACAATAGGAGATTATAAGTTAAAAACAAATTATTTAAGTATTTTAAATCAATACTAGTAGGTATAGCTTATCCAAACCTATATGATGTTCACGTCATCAACAAAAAGTTACTAGATTGTTTATTTGTAATTCGGTTTAATGTTTGGAAAGTGACATATTCTACAGATGATTTACTTGCGCACATATTAGATGGTATAAAGAAAGACTACAATTTATTAGAACTGTCAAAATACAAGGTGCGAAGTGACAGCACTGTGTGAAACGTCATCATCTAGTAACCTTTTATTGATGACGTGAACATCATATAGGTTTGGATAAGCTATAGCAAGTATTTTGCAAACAACAATTTTATTTGTTGGCGTCGCTTCAAAAGTAAAACTCTTGATAATTATTCCTTCAATTTTGTTGGCCCTAACAACAGCAATATTTTTTGGATGCATAAAATCGAATAAAGTGATTTTTGGATTATACAAATGTTGGACATTTCAAAAACAAAACGATTTATTTCGTTCCTAATCGACAGCAAAATAAAATGCTCGTCGTTACTGTCAAAAAGGAGTCATTTGTTTTAGCCAGCACAAAGAAATTCCCCTTAAGATAAATTGTGCAAATTGAGACGCAATGAATTACTGAAAGTTGCATTAAAATGGTCATTCAGTAGAGCACCGAAAAGACAGTTAATATTGCTATTTTGTTTTTTTACGTGTCTTTTGCGTGACGTCTAATGATTATAAGATAACAAGGTAATTTCCTCATAACATGGGCCGTTAAAAATATAAAAGCATTACGAATACACGTATAAGACTACCGCAATAGCGTAAAATATAATTATTCCACTTAAGAAAACACGATTCGTATCTAATAATAAAATTTGATTCGAGGGGTTACATTTAATATTTAAATTTTGTAATATGTAGTATAAGTAGGCTTTGTTGACTTTTGTTTAATAGTTGTAGATCGGTAAATGTGATTATAAAATCACTAATACACACATACAGAGAGAGGTTATTTGATAAAAAAATATTTACTTGTGACAGATATTTGCAACAGTTGCCTATTGTAATTTGTAATTCAAGTAATATCCGGATTCTTATCGGAAACTCTATATTAATTCATTATTAATGCATGCATTTATTTATAGTTTAACTTTATAACATTTGAACTAAAAAAAAAGTACCTACATTAATGCTAAACGGAAACATATTAATTTAATAAAAGCTCATTAAGTACGAAACTAAAGCCAAGTATTTTATTTTATATTTTACGTGTTAATAATACGAGCAAATGTGGATATAACATGATGATTATGAACAACATGTGGAAATTAATTTACAACCCGTAGTAATGAGTTAATATCTGTGTCTGATTTTGACGAGAACATACAACTGTCCGACTTAATCAAATTTTAATTACAGTATTTAAATTCATTATTCAATTATTGCTGGATATGATTAATTGTGAGTAATTAATCTGTATTAGAGGGTGTTATTGTCATCCTACGTTTGCTGCTGTAAACATTGAAAGTAATCAGTGATCCCAAATGGTTTCCTTTCTTTACTTCAATACATAGTAGTTCTACCGTTATTCCGGTGATACTACGGAAAGTTGTCTCATAATCAACGAAAGTTTGTATTTTTAAAGTGTGTAGTGTAAGTGTTTAAAGTTGTGTTTAAAGTGTAAGTGTGTGTCTATTTCACGTTAAGTTTCGCTTCTTTTAAAAACAATCTTACAATAACTATGGCCTATCCAAACCTATATGCAATTTACGTCATCAAAAAAAAGTTACTAGATTGTTTATTTGTAATTCGGTTTAAAGTTTGGAAAGTGACATATTCTATAGATGATTACAAAGAAAGACTACAATTTATTAGAACTGTAAAAATACGAGGTACGATATGACAGCACTGTGTGAAACGTCATCATCTAGTAATCTTTCATTGATGACGTGGATTACATATAGGTTTGGACGAAGTGTAGACATAAAAGAAACAAATTTTATTCGACTATTTCTATATCCATATTATTTTGGAACGTTCTTTTTTTACTTTTTCTGGTATCTCAATCATGCTATCTTTTGAAAACTCATTAGTTCTGACAATGTTTTACCAACAACATATATTTTTAAATATTGATGTAGGTACTATAAAATGTAATATTTACAATTAGCGTAATTTAATCCAGTAATTAAATTTTAATTATAAAATAACGGCTATTTACGGTAAAGGTGCTTCCCTGCAATGGACTAAGTGTATTAAAGATTAAAATTTAACGTGATATCAAGCAAGAAAATAAGAGGACTTCAGATAAGTAATTACCTATTTCTCGAGACACCAAAAGTTTATAAGAAATTAAGGAAAATGCTACAATTTTAAGTTAATGTAATTGTATTTAAATTTTGCTTCGCGCTGTTTTAGCAGTTGGTTTTAAATTTGGTGGTAAACATACTTCGAGCCTTATTATTGGTCATAATTTAGTTGGATGCAATAAAATTAATATTAATATTTCAAAACACGTTCTATTTTATTATCACAGTGGTAATAATAAAATTCCTCGTATTTTTAAGATTATGATTCATGAAAAATTCTTTACAAGTAGATAAACTTATTGTTAGAAAATTTTAGATTTCGAATGTCATACTTATTAAAATACAATTTCTGCGATTGTACCTACTTTACTATGTACTTTGTAAGGTAGGCGCTGAAAGAGTTTTCAATAAATTTGATCAATAATATACGCCTACAATTTTCATATTATTTCTATTAACTTTAATTAACTACCTTTTGTTTTATGACAACCGAATGTCACCAACTAACAAAATGCTAATTTAAATAGCAATCCAGTTTAATAATAATATCAGCTTGACCATTTGCATTCTCTCTATCAAACGTTATACCTACTTACTTAATATTAAAAGCAAATCGTTTCGCATGCAAACGCTAAAATAACTGCGCCTCTTGGTGTAGAAAACCTTCATTAATTATTCAAGAGATTTGTAGTAACACCCTATAATATCTCATAATTCACAACTTATTATTTATGCAACAGTTTGAGCTATTTTTGTAAAATAAATTGCTCGGAATTAATTTTAAAAACGATTGTAGTAATGTAATTTGCAAACAACCAGCTTAAACGAGCTAGAAATACTAAAACAATTTGTTTAAAACTGGCAATAACATACGTAACGGGCATTACGGAACATTAAATGGGACAAATCGGGAAATTAGTTGAACGATTTCCAACTGATAAAAGTTTAAAGATAACGACCGATTTTGGCACTTATTATAGAAATATGTAGGTATCTATTTATTTTACAATAAGAATTTAATGCGATAATAGCGTTTGAATGTATGCCGTTTTATATCAGATTTTTTGTGTTTTTATCACATTTTGTTATACGTTCGTATAACAAATGCCGTTGTATGCCGTTTTATATCAGATTTTTTGTGTTTTTATCACATTTTGTTATATGTTCGTGTTTCTTCGTTTATAGATCTTGAGATTCGGAAGAACTACATGAGGTTTTTCCGTACCTCTGATGCGTAATATATTTTTATTTTATTTATAAATTCCTATTAAAAGCGCGATACTATTTTATGCAAGTAGCAGTTATTTGGAAGTTAAGTTTATTAGTTGAGAAAAAACAAAAATGGACAGCGGTAAAAAACTAACACTTGAAAAATTAAGAAGATAAAATTAATTTGAAAAATAAGAAGACTATTCGAATAGATAAATTACTGGGAGAATTAACAGAAGTGATTGAGGAGTTGATAGATTCCTTAAAAATCCCGAAAATTATGGTAAAAGTCAAAAAGGAAGGACGAAAAGAGCCACGACGGAATCTGAGGGGCACATAATTATTAGAACAGCTTCAAATCAGGTAAAGACAGCGCGACAAATTAAAGAATAGGTCTCAAGAAAAAACCAGCATTATCACAGATTTAGAAAAATAAAAGGTCAGAATTTGTTAGAATCCACGTGACATTGACGGACGAATGGCAATGCATAAAATGTTTTCGGACGAAACATGTTTCACGCTTGATGGACCCGATGGATGTGTTCTACTTCTATGATTAATCAAAAGGCCAAAAGTTTCTAACACGTCGCCATCGCAGAGTAGGAGATAGCATGGTTTGGGGAGGGATTTCATATTATGGACCAGTTGCTCTTGTATTTATTGAGGGAAATTAAACATCTGATAGCTATAAAACTGTGTTAATAAGGGCCAAAGTAAGCATATTAAGAACGATGGATGGAGTAGGTTGGATTTTCAGCATGAGCAGGCCGCAATCCATACAGGCAGGGCGGTTAGAGTGGTTGGAGAAAGAAAACATTAGAGTTTTAGATTGACCACTCCTAGTTCCGCATCTGAATATTAGAGATAAAGTGAGAATGGTTTACACAACACCTTTATGGATCCGTACAACAGTTGGACAACATAGAAGAATTGAAAACAGCGATAACAACGGTTTACAACGCGATTCCGTTGGATGTTTTAAGAAATCTGTATGATTCCATAACTAATAGGATTTTTCAAGTTATAAACAGAAATGGTGGTAATACCAATTATTAAATTTATCGATTAAATATATTAGGTTTAATAAATTTGCTTTTCTTCTAATCCCTTTCATTTTCTATTTCTTATACCTATAATCAAAACGAATTGTCGCACAGTTTACAGGAATTTCCAAATAAAAACAGAATAAAAATATATAACACATTAAAGGTATGGAAAACCCTCATATCAAATTCTTAGAAATTTGAGCGTGTTCCAAAAAAAGTGCTTACACGAAAATAGTAGATAGTATGGCCTATTCAATCTGACTGGCGATTCACGACATCAATAATAGGTTACTAGATGATGACGTTTCACACAGTGCTATCACCTCGTACCTCGTATTTTTGCAGTACTAATAAATTGTAGTTTTTCGTTATACCATCTAATATGTGCGCAGGTAAATCATCAATAGAAAATGTCACTTTCCACTTTACCAAACATGAAACCAAACGGAATTGTAAATAAACAACTTAGTAACTTTTTACTAATGACGTGCATTGCCAGACCGGTCGTTTGAACAAGGTATAGACGATATTGATTCACAAAAAAATTATTAGGGTCGAAACGTCTTAATTATTTTAAAGGTCCCGTGAAGAATTCCATTGTTTATTTGAATAACAAAATTGGGCCGTATAGTTTTTAAACTACACGATCAATTTAAATTAAGAAAATAGTTCTGCAAAGCTAATTACAGCCCTTACGGTTCTCAAGACTAATACCGTTGCAAAACTATTTTTCTTTTAAATTTAAATTGATCAAACAGTTCATTTACTACGTACGGCCCAATTTTGTTATTGCGTAGAACAAATTTTAATGGCCCAGCAAAAAAGCTAAGTCATTTTCGACTGATCACTTTTTTGGAGCACCCCGCTTAGTTATTCTACGTGTTCACGTGATAATAAAAAAAAATAGGATTTTTCCTGAATGTTTATTTGTTTCTACCTTATTGTTAGTTAGAATTTTGAGCCTGTTTATTTAACTGTTAAACCTTACTATTTAACAAAAACTAATTTGTTTTAAGAGTAGGTACCTATCAGAATAGAAGCTATAGTAGATATATTTTTAGGTATATTGTGTTTGATCTCGAATGTCCGCATTTAATAGAATTTTTCTATAATTAAATAAAATATAAAGACTGTTTTGAAACTTATGTAAAATTTTATGTAGGTACTGGAATAGTTATTATATATTTACTTATATTAAGTTTATTATGAAAGTCTTTCATGGTTAATTATTTATAAGAAACATTCTAGACTAGGAACGGTATTTGATTCACAACAAGCCATGCTATAAAACAATTAAGGGGATAGTAGTCGTTCGAAAAAGAATACTTACATATTGTTTTTTTATCGTTGATAACGACTTAGTTTTTAGATATTTTCTCAAAATCTATGAGGAATTTGTAACATATTTTTACATTTATAGAATACGTATTGATTTATCTAGGTGATAATATCGAAAAAAATTAAAAATTCCCTTTAGAAATCCTACAATTTTAATTTTTATAGACGTTTTATGATCACACGTCATAAGTAACTAAAAAACGTCTATAAAAATTGAAATTGTGAGATTACTAAAGATAAGTTTCAATTTTTATTGATATTATCACCTAGATAAATCAATACGTATTCTATAAATGTAAAAATATGTTACAAATTCCCCATAGATTTTGCGAAAATATCTAAAAACTTATCTTTGTTATCGCACAAGATGAATAAACTTTTATTACAGAATATCAAATAATTATCGTTTACAACGTCAAGAAACTTTTCAAAGTCGTTACCAACGATATATAAGTTTTCTTTTTCGAGCGACTACTATCCCCTTAACGGTGATTGGTTAAATGCATCAGAATAAAACCTATCAGATATCCCTCTAATAAAGTAACACCTATTTTATACAGGGTGTTAGAAAGTTTGAACTATTGCAAATATTTTCTAAACAACTTAACATACTATTAAGAAAATTTTATTTTGTTATGTGTTGATAATGATAAAATCCGAATGTATTGGGAATGTCTTTTTTGTCACAGAAATATAGATTGCGTCAAGATTGTGATCATCTTTTTTACTTTAAACGAAACATCCTATGTATTTTTACGAATACTGTTAAATTTTTGGAAATAAATCCAACGATATAAGGAAGTAAACTTTGATAGGTCTATCTGTCGACGTGACTTTAGGAATTCAAATATATTGGTAAATATGGTATTCGTTCAAGGAATTTAACGTTAATAATAGTTTAATATTAACGTTTTAGAAATATGTTTGTATTGCAAATAATTTTAAAATACGTTATGTTATTTAGGTGATAGATATTTGCATTTTTCTAGACGTTTTGATATTCTGTATATTCTAAACGTTGCATTCATACTATAGAGCAGTGGTTCCCAAAATTGTATTGTCGCGAAACCTTTGTAAGATATTTTTCAAAAATAGCGAACTTTTCTGATTAAAAAAAATCGTATTTATAACACGAATTACTCTTAATTTGCGGAAATCTAGAATATTTTTTGCAGAACTCCAAAATTGCGGAAAACGCTTTGGAAAATAGTGCGTTATAGTGCGTTGTGTGAAATAAATGTATTCGTATTGTTTGATGCATAAAAATTATATTAAACACAAAAAAGTTTTTTTAACTATCTAAAAACAACCAGTAACTATAAAAATGCACACTTTTGATGCTAAAAATTTGTAAAACATGTGTAAAAACATCAACAGACAGTTCAATAAATGCGTAAAATACATTCAAAACGTAAACCAAGTGAAATAGATTAGATCTGAAAGAGCACACGAACATAAACTTAACAAACTGAACTGCAAAAAATATTAACGTGCAGAATTACACTAAATTTTATTGTAAAACAAAATAAACAATAAATATAATAGATGCTTTTCGCAATTCATTCTATTAATATAAAAGAACGCTAACACCAAAAAATAATACAAAAAACGGACCGCGAGGTTTGTTGCTCAGGTAGTAATCATTCTTGACGTTTCCGTCTTCCGGAGCGTGAAGATCGCAGCAGAAATCAGCATCTGGAACAGTAACATCCCCAATAAACAGCTAATGCCTTTTCTAACGCCTTTCTGTATTTCATTGCACCATTAGGGGTGTTACGAAAATGGATAGACAGGGTCGTAAAGCTTTAACACTAAAATTATGCTATTTAGCTATTAAAATTATACGAGTAATTTATATTTATCGTAAAATAACGTGCAGGTTTATTTCAATAGCGAACATTAATTTATAGGGGTTGATACGTTATTAATACATTACAATGTAGGTATTATTTTTGTGATTTTAAACCTTGTGGTACAACTGCAAACAAGCGGCTATTATAGAAATAATTTTGGAACTTGGCACTTATTTTGGCCGGATAAAAAGTAGCCTATTTGAAATAATAAAAATAAAATGTCGGATATTTTAACCGGTCAATTAAACTACAAAAAAAGCATATGTAGAACTTAATTTTCCTATGAGATGAAGTAGTATGAGATTTTTTTATATCCCCAAAAACTCGCATAAAACGAAAGAAATGGGAAAACGCCTAATTTAGTTAATATTTTAATTATTGTTATTTAATTTAAGTGATTTCAATTTCACTTTCAAGTTAATGTTTTTATTTAAGCAAGTGTTGCTCTGTAAATATATTTTTGTTAGAATTAACCATTCGTTCGTAATTGGCAATTTTTGTCGAATTTGGTGGTTCTTTTGATTTGGCGCTCCTTCGAAGTAGATTTCTTTTATTTACCCAAAAAAATGTGTTAAGCTTCAAAATTGTTTCTATATAAGCCGCTTTTTACAAAAATAAATAGTACATTGTATAACTAGTGGTGAAATATTATTTCAGCACGTGTTATAAACTATGATTTTCCGACGACTGTAAGCGTTTTTATTAAAAAAAAAAAGATTTTTGAGTTTTAACGTAGGTACTTTGTGCGTAAAGTCATTGCATGACAGGTTAGAAGGCTTTCGATTGGCTGGGTAGCGTGTGCAATGATTGCTCACGGGCTGCAACGTTTTCGATTGGCTAACGAACTTCTTTACGCACGGTCGGCCTATTTGTTTGTAATGGTCAACTTTCCGTAACATTTATTAGTGCGAAATTACGCACTTTCATAGTGGTCGTCTGAGACATAGTTTATCCGCCATGTTTTATAATAACAAAAAAATATGCGATAATAGTAAAATAACGAAGTGAAAATAATAATTGTTAATAATAATAATAATTAACTTGTTTAAAGTTCAAATTTGTTCATTTTCGTTTTTTAATACTGATATACTTGAAACTTGAAACTCTACTTGTTTGTATTGATTTTAACATTTATTTTATTAGGTATTACCTAATAGATATATTTGTCGATTATTGTAAAAGTTCTCTAAAAAGTTGTTTTTACACTCTTGTGTTTACACATTTGTGTCTGTACAGTCATTTAAATACTACATAATATTAAATGTTTACAGAACAAGTATTTAATCTCGTTGTTAATTATTAAATAAGGAAGACTTTTTAAAGATTGATATAGGTGTTCGAGTCTCATGCAAAACATTCATGCGTAGTGAACCATGCACGGTTTCTCATCCAGTGTAAGTAAATAAAATTATGGCATAAATTATGCAAACTTAATTTTCAATTGAAAAAAAAATTGAAAAATTGAAAATTGAATGTATTCGTATTTGTTTTGTAGCTATTGAACGAATTTGGTAGTTCCATCAGAATTTGTTTTTACCCATCGGTGATTTCTTTTTAAAAAGCCAGTTTGATCGTCCATTCCACTTTAAACTTCATTAACAAATCATTGTAGAGAAGGAAAAGTGCGTTAAGTGATATTTCCGGTCTCTTTCTTTTAGACTTTTTAATTTGAATCGTTAAATTTCCGGCTTTTTCATTTTGAGTCACAATCACTACATTTTTATCAGGTGCCTAACTGCATACAAGGTACAAAGTACTAGGCCTAAGTACCAAGTTCAAGATGTTCCAAAAGCTATAGCAATAACAAGGGCTTGCTAATTATCTAATTATATATAATATATATGTCTATCTGACAACGAGTAAAAAATGCAAATAAACTTAAGTTTGATTATTAACCGTTATTAAGTTATCGATTTATTTATTTATTTAGATAAAATTTTTCAAAATTAAAGTTACCTAAATAGCACGTTTAAAATCCAATAAACATTAAAATAATTGTTTATTTCCGTTTGTAAGTACATTTCAAAACGAACGAATCATAGAATCGCAGAAATAAAAAATATATAGAACATTTCAATATTTTCATTAGTGATGAATAAATTTTTAATGATAATTTAATATTTGTCAAGCAGAAAAATTTTGATATATACAAAATAAACATTTGTTTTATTTGCTTTTCGTTCATTTGCTTTATCTTTAAGTAAAATTAAATAATTATTTATAAAAATAAACTACTCGATCGATAACTTACGTTAGTTGACGTAATAAACATAAGTTATATAAATACCCCTGGGATATTTTTTGGGACATTCTGTATATATGGTGTGTAACAGAATCCTGGTACACCCCCTTAATTTTGTTATTTATTAAGATAACATCTTCAAACTTGTTACATACCTAATGTACTTATCAAACGTCACTTTTTGACATGAAAATTGTGTTGTTACCATTTCGGTTTTGCCGGAACTGACATCAATCTTCGATTTTCAAATGAAACACCCTGTTATTCACATTTTTGGAACCTACATAATTTTCTATATATAATGGCACCACATAAGTGGCATTTCAATTGTCAAAACAATTCGGTACCTACCTAGTATATTGTTTTTCAGTTTTCTTCTATAAATTCGGTTGTATTAATCTAACAACAAAATGGACACCTGGCTTGATTCGTCGTTTATCGTCGCACCTATTGGTGACATAGTACCATTATGGTACTATTTAAAAAAATTAATGTTTGATACAAAAACCATTGTTGGTAACTTTACCTGATAAGTGAAACAATTACATGTTTTTGGGGTGATTTTATTTTTTGTTGTGTTGATGAAATAGATTAACATTAATCCGGGGGGTGAAAAATAAAATGGGCGCCAAATTTTTTGTTGACAGTTGAAAATTTATTTGTTTGGTGTCATTATATTCATAAAATTATGCAGATCCCAAAAATGTAATAACATAAGGGAGTGTTGCGTTTGAAAATCTAAAATCGATGTCAGTTCAAGTCAAACCGAAAGTGGGAAAAACACAATTTTTATGTCAGAAAGTGACGTTTGATAAGCACATTAAATATGTAAAAGTTTGTAAATTTTATCTTAATAAATAACAAAGTTATGATACCATGATTCTGTTACACGCGGTATATAAATAAATATCTATAAATAACGAAAATGTTAGATTTACTTTACATATTACAACATACTTACATAGTTATACTTTACATATTTCAATAAAGGCTTTTGTTGAGTTTAAAAAAAATGATTAGAATTTTAACTGAAAAAAACCTATTTTTATCTGACATCATCTAAATAAAAGTGCTCTTATATTATAAGCGAAATGTTTCTTCTAAATAATTCTGCGAAATGTAGAAAATGAATTTTCCGTATAATATTACCTTGAATGAAAGCGTCACTGTCGTAAGTAAATTTAATTTTGAGATACCTACCTACGTATATTTAAATTTTACAATACTAATGCGAAATAAATTAAGTTACAAAGGTCGGTGCAGAGAACAATCAAGAGATAGTGGATTATCTATACTTTCAAAGTAATTCAGTCGAACAAAATATAATAAGTAGGTACTTCTGGACATAACGGCGCGCAGCGTCGCTATTCTCTCTCTCTCTTTCTCTCTCTCTTTGTTTCTCTTTCTCTATTATGACAGTATTAATTTCAAATCAACGATTGTCTAAAGTTCTTATTCGTAAATTTAAAAAAACGAAATCTTATTTTTTATTTATACATTCGTATTTATATATTTATTTCTTATATATTATTTTTACGTTTGAAAAAGATACACTACTGTTAAAACGTCAATTCTTAGCTGATTTAAAATGAAAAATTATTTAGACACTAGTTATTTAATATAGGTAATTTAACACTTTTTTAATAATAAATTACCTAATAAATAAATAGATTCAGCACTATTTTGAAAAATGACTTATTCTAAAAGGTGATAAAGGAAAGTTTATATAAAAGTTACTAGGTATCTGTTTAAAGTTCATACATCTTTAAAAAATTCAATATTTTATTATTTGTCGTATTGGAAGAAAAGTCAGGTAGTGTCAACAAGGATAACGAGGGATTGACAAAGTCGATTAGATATTTATGATTTAGTTGACAAGCTAATTCAAACGCAATTTTTTGTTTCAACATAATCTACCGCTTTACTGCGCGCTGAATTTACAAAAAAACGATAGTCGGATGAGTTTAATTTTAAACTATTCCAATCACATTTGACCCATTTCATTAGATTTTAAACAATTTTTAAAATTAATATCAAATAAAATGGCTGATTATTATAGAAACAAAATCGAATCCAAATTACCTTTTCGCCACGGTTATTCATTATACATATTTTAAAGTTGACATTTATATGTCTCATTTAACTATACTTCTAGTCAACGCTTGATGCCAAGATAACTAATTGCTTGTTCTCCTTGAAATAATATTAATAGTATCTGTGATATATACCTACATAAGTAATTTTTTAATGAAGTTCTGTATTTTATGTTGCATATATTTCAAATTGAGTAAGTTAAACGGATCGACTTAATTTTAAATAAGATTTATTTAAGAAATATGACGATTAACGTGAATTTCACGTTTGATGGCAAATTCTTCGAATAATTTCTATAAGAACAACTCATACTGTACTTTGAAAATTATTTTACAATAACATGAAAAGGTAGATAACATATACATATTTATAGGGTAGGTAAATTAAAAAAAAATAAAATTTTCTTATATTATTATTTATCGTGTCTTACAAATATATTACCTAATAGAGAGTAATATTTATTGTTGGATTGAAATATAATGTTGTATTTCTACAAAATATATTTTATTATTATTCACATTTTTTGTTAGAATATGCAATTGAATTATGTTTAATTTACCTTACTTCATTAGATTATGGTCAGTTCGGTAAAATAAAACGTTATCTTTTATATGTTCAGGTTAAAATAATAATGAATTTTTAACTAGTTGTCGCCTCGTAAACTTTTTTCCGTTATCATTTTTTATCTACATTTCACTTTAGAAAAAAAATGAACGTAATATCTATCTACTTATTTTTTTATTTAACAATAAGACAGTGTTAATTTGAATAATAATAATTTGTTAATAATTTGACAGTGTTTAATATTTTAATTCGAGCAATTTCAATTTATTTATCCATGAAATAATTTTAAGTAAGATTTTTATATTTAATGTAATTGTGTAGATATATTTATTAAACTGATGTTGCATTTACAAAAACCACTAGAAATATAATATTTTGTCCAAAAATAATTAACAAAATACGATTATTTTCAATTCGCGTGAAAACGGTTAAATAACTTTGAAAAAAAATAAATATTTATTTTGATCACGCGTAGTTTTCATTTCGTAGTGACTGTTTATGTTGACATAAACATCACATCAATGGATAGGTTTCCAAGTACTGTTTAGTGCCACACTGCCAGCCAACATCAATAAAAACTCCCAAAAAATATTTGTGTCATTACCAGCCGGGAAAAACCCCAAATGTAAATAAATACTGTGACGTCACTCTCAGGTTCGTTAATCATCGGCTAGTGGTCGGAAATTCAAAAATTATTTAAATTTTAAATAACAAATACATAAATATAGCGTAAATTGATGTCAAAATTTTACCCAAATTCAACTTTTTATAACATTATCTACGTTTTGCAATTAATTTTAAGTACAAATCTCACACATGCGTCTATCGAACTGTAAGAACTGGAGCCCATTGCATAAAAAATTATTTTAAATTCTCTTAAATTTTAACTAGGAATTTAAGAGAAATCATAAGAAAGAAAAAAATTACGCATTTCACGGGATAATTTTTGAATAGTTGTAAGCTGCGCGTCTCGTCGTTTGCTTTAAAATTATTTCGGTTATAGGTACTTAGGTAACTAATAAGATACCTTTCTATAATCACTTTATAATTAACATGTTTTGGTTTTAAAAATTATTGATTATAATTACGTAAGTACAGCATAATTTAAGAAGAAATAAGGTGAAACTTATAAAACTGTTAAGCGAATATTTCATTTAAATATCAAGTTAAGTGTTTCAATCTAAATAGTTACGTTTATCTTTTAAATTAGGTAACTTTAGCAGCAAATAGTGAAAGCATATTTTTGTAATTTAAACCCAAAATGCTTTTCGACTTTGAACATTATCATACTGACCTGTAACTGGAGGAAGTAGCCTCTTGTCGTACCGTTTGGCTAATAAAAGACTATCCAAGATTTCTTTGTCTGATTTTCCTTCGCCAAAGCTATAACAAAACAATAAATCCGTATCAATAACTATACTACAATATAAGTACTTAAGTCAACCGAAAATTGGTTTATTAAGTAAATAATAAATAGAAAAATAACGCTTACGTATACTACATTATACCAGTAATGGCGCAATCAGTTAGAAAACAAGCTCTGGGAAACACAACATTTAGGGAACACCTAACTGACTAATTGTAAGTGCAATCGAATCTCGATAACTTGAATCTGAAGGAAAACGAAAAAACTTCGAGTTTTCGAAAGTTCGAGTATCCTATATGATCAACTTATCGCGGTTCCCCACTATTAGTTTTGAGTAATAGAACAGGTCTAGGTATTTGTATTTTTGTTGATGGACCGAGATCTCAGGAGGTGGAACTTCAGGCGCTTCAACTGCTGAGGTCTTTAGCACTACTCGGGTTACTACAATTTTATCTAAAATCTAAAATCTATTTTATATAAAAGTTATCCGAGAAGAAGGCATACGTTCAAATTTTTCCGCTTGAAAATCTCGTCGACCTCGGCCGGGTTTGAACCCGCGATCCTTAAATCGTTAATTCTGTCAATACTTGAAAATGCAATATGTAGCGTTAATTACGAAACGAGTCGGTAAAATAATTAAAAAGATTCTAATACAAAAAGTAGGTATATTATATAAATTAAGCATTTTTACTAACAAGGAAGATTAGGCAGGTGGACATCTCAGAAAAATTTAAAACTTTGCAGGATTGTAGTACTAGTCAACCCTGATCAAGAGCCGTATTCCGTTCGTGCTCTTACGCGGTTTAAGAAGGTGATTTTCACCTGCCTAGCCTTCCTTAGAAGTACCAAGTAATCAAGTAAGAAATACCTAACTCAAAACTGGGAATGTACTCCAAAAAATCATAACTTATTCTCACATGCAGGGTCGTACTGGAATTTGTTAAAAAAAATGTGTACCTTTTAGGAAACTTATTCTAAAATTATGTATTTTTTATGCAGTAAAATTATTTGAATAATCAGTATTTACTGCATTTATACCGCAGAATTATAAATTTACTCTATTTTTAATTTAAAAAACTATTCGTATGCTCTTAAGCATTAAAATTTTCCCTATTACAAACCATAAACCAGATAAAAGTTAATCGCATTTTTATGCGACCGACAATATACAAAACAACTGATAAAACATTTGCGCCATCTACGTTGATAACTTATCGAAGGGCGAACAAAGCACTGAATGTTTTTAAAATAAAAGTGGAATTTCCTAGTACCCACGTATAAACTCGAATGCATTTATATATAGAATTCTGGCAAAACCGTTTCAGATCTATCGCGTTAGTGGTACAGAGCGGTAAGGCTTGTTTCAGTAGTTCGAATTTTAAATTACGGCGTCGTACTATTCGCGTGTGCGAGGAGTTCTCGTTCGGTTTATAAGGCCTTTTTGCGTGTAAGTGAGCGAGCGTTTTGTGTTGTGAACTCTCCATGTATTTATAAAGTGTAAATACATGGACCTTTAACCTCTAACATAAATTCTCTGAAAATCAAGCTTGGTTAGGCTCTTGGATAGGAACTCGGTTAGGGTCTTGTTTAGGGCTCCCCTCAAACGTTCGACGATGCAAGTTCGCGAACGAAATTTTATATTACGCGCGTTTTCGCAATCACAGTGGTTGGTGAAATACAGTGAAATATGAAGCGTAGGTATAGGTACGCAATAATGCAAAATCGCAGTAAACGGAAAAATCTACGCTGAAAATTGGCGAAAGAAGGAAAACGATGACGAGAGAAAGGTAGGAAAGAGAAAGAAAAATTCAGAAGTTTCAAAGTTTTTCTGATAATCTGTTACAGACAAGGAAGAGTTGCAGCGGCAGCAGTGTTAGTCTGCATTTTACGTAAGTATTAATAAAAAATTACTGGCGGATTTTAATTTTTTAAAACGTTTCTTGATTTTTTTTAATTTCTCTTATTTTGAGAGATTATACCTTTTCGATGCATTCGTTCACGGATAAAAAAACGTAATGCAAATGTTTGATCGCCGCAACAATTTAGACTGACAACGAGACAATATTTGAATACCTACTAAAATTTGGAATAATGAAGTCAGTTATTAAAATTTATTGTGGTTAGTTAACTTCTAATTTTTATTAACAGGAGTGAATTATTTTATTTTAAATAAGTATTTTAATACAATAATATATTAATTTTTTTGAAACTATGTATTTAATACCTTATTAATGTTGAATTAAAAACAAATTTAATTTATTTGGGGCATCGTTTGTGTATGAATTGTGCGTAAAAAAATGTTTAATGTCCAAGTTTCTCGATTAACTTTTTATTTTCATAATATTCAAAAATAAGAAAAATTTCGGAACTTACTGCCAAAACTGCAGTAAGCGCTTTCGATATTAGTTTTTTTGGTGTTTAGTTGATGTAAGTTCATCTCTTTAGTCTTACGATTTATTGTTAAGCTAATTGTAAGTAAGAGACATGAAAATAAGATTTTTAAAACATATTTGTATGTAAGTATAGGTGAAATACAAATACAATAAATCGACAAAATTCGTTCCAATTGCAAGTTTACTGGTGCGTTGATTATAATTGTTTTTAATTTTTTTACGCCAATGAATATATGTAATAGAAATTTATTTAACTGAAATATTATGTAAGTTATTGTAATTTAATTTGTGATTGACATTTCTTATTGTTATAAATCAATTGTACTCAAACGCCCTTAGTAGATTTTTCACATTATATTTATATTTTATAGAAATCATTTCTAATCGTGATATTTCAAAAATCACACACTTTTAACAGCAGTCTCTTAGCTCTTTTTATTTATGAGTGTATTTATACAGAAAACCAGTAAGTTCTTTTCATCAATAACTAACTGTTTTATGGGTTGGTTACCTACTTACTTTTTTTTTAATATTTAGGCTAATCCTGCATAATCAGTTTTGCATTGCCTAGAAATATAGCACTTAAAAGTATCGATCAGTTAAACTACTGATTCGTTTTTAAAATGCTTTACCTACCGCTATTTATTGCTATTTATTTATCCGAAGTTTTCCACTACCGCGTAGTTCATTGAAATTGTCGGTATTTTACGGTTTTTAATCCAGTTCTGAAGCGGTTTCTATGCGATTACTTGTGCTTTGAACGCATTCAAATGCCAGTACGAACCTATCCTGTTTCATACTTGTTGTACGCACAGGAAATTTCAGTAAACAGGAAATTCTAAACCTATACCTACTTAATTTTAAATTTATTAGTTGGAAATGTAAATATAATTGCAGTATTATGAAATTGTAAAGGTTTGTTTTACATAATTTATCCTTTGTACATAAAAGGGCGGCTGTGTCGGAAAACTCGGGAAAGGGTTCACTATCAATTAAGGCAAAGTTATCTACGTACACCACCTTCATATTCTAAATGTCCAAGGATAAAATTTAGTATCGGTTTTATCTCAGACGGCGTAATTTGCTTTACTAGTGGGATTTAAACATTTAAGACCTTATTAGTTGATACAAAATATCGTTATATATATTTTAAATTTTAGATTATTAGATAGGTACTTTTAGGAAAATTAATTTTATAGTTTTTATTGACTTACGTCGTTGTAATTGTTTCATGTAGTTAATATAAAAATTTTAATATTATTTTACTATAACACTGTCTTAAAATAAATATAAAGGCGTGAAAACAGGTGATCTTTGAGGTCATGCCATAGGGGCAATTTCTTTCAAATTAATACTACGTAAAACCTCGTGTTGTAATGTTATTTAAAAACCCATCTAAAAAATGAGATATCGTAATAAGCGATAAATAAATAATACAAAATGTATTTTTTTTATTACACAAGACCGGTATGCAACAAGTTTATAGCGTACTTTTTAACTAGCATAATTGTGTATCTAAACTTTTTTTTATTATTGAAAATGTGATTGACTGTTGAACAATTTCCTCCTATTTATTTTTATGATATAAATGTCATTGGGTCAATAAACCCAATTCGAATGGCTGACCTTTTCATCTCTTGGTAAACTTATCTAATAGAATGCCGTAGAAACAATTGTTCGAAAAAACGTTTCTACGGTAATCACGTATCAAATAAATTTACCAAGAGATGGAAAGATCGGCCTTAATTAATACAAAAATACACAGGGTGTCCAGAAAATGGCGACAAATCGCTCGGGAAGCGTATAAATTACGTCATAATAATGTCAGAAGTTCCTATAATTTTGTTTCGTTCGGTGCTTCCCTGTTGAGATATTCACCCCTAAAATTGAAAAACAAGAATCAATTTTTTTAAATAACATTAATAATTTTTGGTATACCTACGTAATAAATGAAGATCTTTAAAACTGTGTAATAGGTTTTTTGATATCACTACAGGGGGGCCGGGGGTGCCCTTCAATATTTTTCAGAGGTTTAAGTTTTGAAATTTTTCACTTCTAAAATATTCATTTCTAAAACTACAATTACCCAATACCTCAGGAAAATTGCATTAATAGCTAGGGTAGCCAAAACAATAATGATTCACATGTCTATCCTAAGGTTTCGAATTAACTAACCGATCTTCGTCGCACGATGCCGAGAGCTACTTATTTGCAATATCCAACGTTCAGTAATAAATTAAATGTGTGAATTTGTGGTCGCCGGGAAAAAAATAAATGAAATAATATTATCGGGAATATGATCTTACAAACTTAAACCTCTGAAAAATGTTGAGGTTAGATAAGTTAGGGGTTGTGCAGTCTTTTCAAGTATATCTATCTAAAAGTAGACACTTTAAGCTATCAATTCGCTTATCGAAATTTAACAATTAAATAATAGTTTTTTTACTCCACTCTTCCTAAAAATTTTTTAAACTTTTATGGATAGTAGTTTCAGTTATGATATAGATCATAGGTATGTATTAATTTTGCTGACAAAGTAAGTTTAGGAAATATAATAGATAAATACATCTCTAGGTAGGTACTTAGATATCTACTAATATTCTGAATATTTCGAAAAGGTTATAAAAATTAATGCAACTGAAAACTGTATTTTTATTGTGACGAGAATGTCATATATATGTCATGATAAGATTCAGTTGAATAGACAACTTAAAAGTTTTGCGTCGGCATATTGCTGTTTTTATTATACGGACAGTCGAGTGGTTTCATTTTGATCGCAGAATATGTGATAGATTCCGTTATTCTAGTATTAATCGACCAGTCACAGAAGACATATAATATATTATAGTAATTCGGAAGTGACATTTCCGTTTCTCGAATACCTATACATCAATTTCAGTATCAAGTCCGAGAAAACCTAGACAATTTCTAAAGAAAGTCTCTCGCAGTCCTTTTTTTAATCGTATCGTAATAGAATGCGCGTACTTATCAAGCAAGATACAATAATTTTTAAGATATTCTTACTAATTTAAGTATTACACAAATATAGGTAAATGTCTTACCTACAGTAGAACTTCTATTAACGGACACTTACAAATGACGGACATGAATACTAAAATTTTAGATTTACATAGTAATAAACTGTACCTATAAATTAATTAAAACTTTATTTGCTTTTTTTTTAATATCACTAACCTTGTATTTCTACATTTATTTATTTGTTATTTTTGTTTCAGTAAATAAATTACACTTTCGTCAATTATGTACATTAAAATAATGAAAAAAAAATTTTGTAATATATCTAAGATACACGTGCATTTTCTGACATTTTGTTTGGTCTAGTAAATGTTTTACTGTAATTAGTAAACAATTACAAACTGATAAGAACATTACCAAAAACATTCGAAAAATCATGGACTTTTAACTTCGAATAATCAAAGATGCCGATGTTAGAAGTTTCTTCTGCATCATCAAATATGCACCTGCTGTGTTTCTTAGTTTTTAATTATGATTAAGGGTCGAATTCATAAACGATACATAAGTATAAATTTTACTTATTACAAATTTTGCATATTGTTTAACGAGATACCTATTTGTTTATGATTTTTCAAAACTAGTAAACAATCTGCAAGAAGAATGAGATAAGTAAATGTTATGTAAATATCTGAAATTAACATCTAGTTCAATACTTACTTAAAATTAATTATCAATTTCTAGTGCTTGCGAAAATATTTTCTTAGACGTATCAAATAAAAATATAGGTATAAAGAAATTTGCAATATGCGAAGAACCAATCCAATATAAACTGAAAATCAATAATAATAACACTACAGAACTGGTTATGTCTTTTTCGCGTTCGAGAGCAGAATCACAAAAATAGGAAGCAATGGCCTTTGTAAAGAAGGAAGGACACAAAAACCAAATAGAACAATATAGGTATTTTCTTACTTTATGTGACAAGTAATCTGTTATATTAAATTTAAAAATAAGTGATATTTTATAAATCATTTTATTTTTGCTTGTTAGGATAATAAATATTATGCAATTATTAAAAACTGCAATTTTACATTGTTCACCATATAAAATGTTATGGGCATGTATGGGTAAATATTGCTTTGATCAATTTAAAAAAAAAATTGGTCTGAATGGTTAGCAGCATTCAAGTTGATCTTAGAATGTCAAATTGCCGATATTCAAAAATTACCTACTCGATAAAAATTCATTTTAACCCTAAAAGAAACAAACTATATACATATATAATGGTGCCATCCCTTCGAATTTTCACCCCTAATTTTTGTATCATAATGTAGATCTTGAACAGTCATTTACAAAAATATATAGTTTGTTGGCGATAACTCTTGCTGTTTCACAGATAATAAGATAACTTTTTCAAATTTTGAAGTCTTGAAGGAAAGTCTTATGGAAATAGTATGTATTGTGTAACACTAACCAAAATCGATTCGATTTATTCAATCAATTTTCATTTCGATTTTCATTTTATATTCTCGTTCTGTGATTGATTATTAACACTTTAATAATTGACTTTCGGATCGGCTTATGTTTTAGTATGTTTTTCGCCATCTATTGATTTATTATTTATAAATTAAAAGTCTAAATTACCTAATTACCTACACAAATTAATGAAAACGCATCATTACTTATAAACACCGAACGTGTTCAAAAATTCTACTATTTATTTGAATATTTTCATGATAGATTAAATGAGTTGAAAAAAGTGTTAAAAGCCACAGTCAAATAAATACTCGTATATACTTATTGTAAGAAACTTGAGCAGATCGTATTTTTGATTATCTACTTTATCTATTATGATAGATTAAATGAGTTGAAAAAAGTGTTAAAAGCCACAGTCAAATAAATACTCGTATATACTTATTGTAAGAAACTTGAGCAGATCGTATTTTTGATTATCTACTTAATAAAATTGAAAAATGCGAACTTGAGAAATTACTGTTTTGAAATTGTTAAAAAATATTCTAGGTGCGGATAGAATTAATTTCAATTTATAGATTTCAGCTTAAAGCAACTAACGCAGTCACTGGGTAATTTAGTTCACAAATAATACAATAAACTGTGTCTGAAATCAAATAGGTTTATTTTTTCTAATAGTTCACCTTGCACCTACTTACAATAAAAATCTTTAATTATTGCTCGAATTAGTTATTATTCGGTTTATACTTATAATAAGAGATAATTAGGTACTTATTTTAGAGTTTTTGATTTTAAAGTATAGTAATTCAAGCGTTTGAACGAAAATAGGTGCAACAAATCGAAATTGAAGGGAAGGTCGTTTTCACGTCGCGTCGTCGAAAACGCTTGTATTTCACAAGCTCTACATGATAATTTATGGCATTTGATACGGTAGAAAGCTTTCAACATTCTTAATTGGTTAAAATGTTTTACTCCCTTTTAATGTGTAGTGACGTTGAGAATTATAGCTTTTAACTAAAGCATTTTATGCTGGTCATGAAAACACAGTTAATTCTTTATCATTTATCAGTTTTATAATTATAAATTGTTAGGAACTTACGCCTTATGGTACAAACAATGGGCGTATTCAGCCGGGAAAGCGCTGCCTTAGCGCTAAAACAGCGATTCAGTTGCGTTTCAGGATGGACTTTTATTTACAGCAGCCATTCTTTTTTAAATTCATCTGATTAAAGAATTATGCCAACTTATGTTAAACTTTAATTTTTATAATTCGTCGATTAATTTTTGTTTGATATTAAGTATAAGTAGGCATCTATTTATTTTCAAGTCAGTTAACTACAAGCTATAACTACAGTTAACTGATAAGCAAAAAATAAGATTTAAATAGAAAACATTTAACAATGGAAGGTAATTTATATCTATTACTCGACAGATGAAAAAGATATTTTTCTTACAAATCTTCAAAAGATTGACATCGTTTTTAGAAATCGTAATAAAAATTATTGAAATATTTATAAACGCGCCTTTCTTCAAACTGCAAACCATTTATCATTGTCGAGAATTTTCGTGCTCATCTTTATGATTCAGAAGTCGTTCATTTTAAGATCTTTTGAAAAAAAATTAGCACCAAATGTGTAGGTAGTTTAAATAATAGGCGGAATAAGTCGTAATGTAAAGGGCGTAATAATTTAGAAGATAAGTATGTACTTGAAATGTCGAAAAAAAAAGTGAAATAGGAATTACAGGAGAATCGCAAGAGCTAATTTAGTTTATCAGTAAGTTCAGCAGTCCGTATTTACAAGGTTTCATATTCGCCTATCATATTTACATCGTTATTCTTAAGAGGAGCTTTAACTGTGATCGTTTTATTTTGTTACAAAGAGACTTAATTAGATACCATTGAAACTGAAAATAATTTCAAGGAGCCGAGAATTAAAATTTAATAAATCCTTACTTACTTATCCAAAATTAAGAACCAATAAATTAAAAAGTTATTTATATGTATTGAAGCTGATGGGCGCATTTTTACTTTCAAAGAAACATCCAAAGGTTAATTTGTTAGGTGAATTGTTTGTTTCAAATTAGCAAAAAATTGAGCAATTTTAAAAAAACTGTCATATTAAAGAGCACGTAAAATAATTAGACAATAGCTTAAATTAAAATAAAAATACACGCTGATTGTGAGTAAAAAGTGTAACTGGTTACTCGATAAACCTAGGCGCTTCATAATAAACGCTCTGATTGGAGCTATTACGGTCGGCCTATCGTTCCATCAACGAAATGTACAACAAGCTATGCTAGCGCCACTTGCGGTATAGTTTAACAAGTCCAATTGAACTACGTCGTTAACAATAAAAAGTTTTACGTCATTTTTATAATATGTACATACCCATGGTATAATAACTATAAAGGTAAGGTATTCGAGAGTGTTAAAAACGTTCAATTTCGCGCAGTGACGTCATCCGTGATGACGTAGCACGTAACAATACGTGTAGAAATTTAAAAAATAGTAGAATACAAAAAAAATGTGATGAATTAGTGTTAATGTGTTCTAACTAATTATTTCGTTTGAATTTATTTACGAGTGACGTCAAATCCCCTCTTCAATATGCGCAGAACCGCCTCCAGTTACTATACCAGAGTACATACCTATGTTAAATAGCATCATTAAAATTTAAGACAGATAACTTAATTTTTTTATAGAGAAAACCTGATTAAGTGATTCATTATTTTTTTGTAAAATAGCATAATTCACCCATCTTAAATTATATTATACCTACAAAGTGGTGATTGCGCAAAATAATAATTAAATGTAAGTTATCTGGGTAAATTATGAACATACATACATAGGTATGTTATATAAAATTATGATTTAGATTATAACCGATCAAACAAATATTCCGCGTAAATCAGTTGAATGTGTTATGTTCAATATTTTCGTGTAGCTTGAGGAAAGAGGGTACTTAATGAGTCAATTTTCTATTTTTTCCAATTTAAATTAACGCATTTATATATTTTTTATTATATTTTATTATATTTATATTTTATATTCATATATATTATATTTATATTCATATAATTATAATCATAGAATTAATGTCAATTGGCTATATTTCTTGAACTATATGTTGTACTTTAACTCTGCAACTTACATTGATTAAACACACATGAAAGTTTATAGATGTTTAATGTGCCCCACCTTGTAGCTGAATTCATCTCACACTCGAAGATGAATGTCTTGCGTCGCTGAGTTCACCGCAGCTGTGATACGGTTTTTTAGGTCATTCAAATTTGTGGGAAGGGGTGGTACGTAAACTGCATCTTTCACAGGTAAAATCGCAGGGTGTGAGATCAGGAGACCTCGGTACCTCGGTGATCAGAACCGAAGTGCCAGGTTATCATTCACCATGCGACCTATCTATCGTCGAGGAAGAGATTCATTTAAGAAACGTCGAACATTCAGGTGTCAAGTGCAGGAGCTCCGTCCTGCTGGAAAATATAATTTTCTAAATCTTCAATCATAGTGCAGGAAATATAGCTAATTGACATTGTCTTCATCTTTTTGAATAACCCTGTATAATTGTTGAAATAATGTAGTGCTTATGTATAATATGTAATTGTAAAGACCAAGGCGAAGGAGGTGTGTATTAAATATTGCTAACATACATGTCACTTTGTGCTGAAGTTTGCCTCGTCACCAGTAGGATAGCGGCTGCACCAACTAGCATCCAAGGCAGACCCATATTAGGACATCTAGAAAAAAAATCTATATAAGAAAAATTTCGCGCTCGAACCCATCCAACTTGTGAAAGAAGCAAGAGAAAGATTTTACATTGTTAATGTTTAAATCGTCTTTAAGGTTACCTACTCGATCATTACGTAGGTATGCAAAAAAATAAACCGGATCATTACCGGTACCCACTAATAAATAATTATTTTCATTTGGTTTAATCTCCAAAAATATTGTTCAATATAAATGAGTGTCCATTTATTGATCGCAACAATTTTTTTTCAACGTTTCAGTAAAATTAACATAGGTACCACAAAGTGCTGGCCATTATTATTATTTCCCGATTTAAATGCAGGCGCTGATTTTAAAATTATTTTATTTCAAACGTCAATTCGCGTAATAAACCTTAAAAGTTATTTATAATACTCGCGATGCGACGTAGCTTAAAAAAAAGTACCGAGGCAAGTGTTTAAATTAAAATTTTTAGAAAATTAATTTGCATCCAGACAGCGAACCCATTTATGCAAGGGAAGTGGAAAATGTAACCACTTCTACGTCACATTTCTAGAATAATCCGCATTTCCTTTTCTGCCGAAGTGTTTAGGTATATTTATATTCATTTTACGAAAATATTGGTTTTTTTTTCTAACAGTAGAGAACGTACAAATGTTTGACATAATTAAGAACTTTAAAATTCATAAAATTTATTCGGGGTTGGTTTTGTACGTGACCGCTGACCTGCATAATAGACCTATAGTAGTTTTTATAATGTCAACCAGAATTAATTGGCCTTGGCTTCACACAAAAATCGATAAAAATGAAAATTTTGTTTAATATACCGGCATCCGTTGTCTAAACGAGACACTTTAGGACTAATATTTTACACTAACGTAATAATTTTTTATAATTTTTACCCACAGAATTAATTAATTGTGGTAATCGTTACTTTAATGGGACGTGTTATAAAGGGTACCACAAAACATTGTGTTTTATATCGTTTTTAATGTTAAATAATCGCACTAGGTACTGATGTTTCATCGTTAAATATTTTACGACAAACTAAATGAAATAAACGCTAGTAGGTATAGTAGCATATAGGTATATTAGGTATAGTAGGTATACAGTAGGGTGAGTTTTTATTTATTTATCAGTGTGTCATATCATAGAAAAGTGTTTATATTTTTGTGTTGACCATTGAATGTTAACTATAATTAACTTTAAATTTCGTTTCATCGCTTTCATTTTGTTAAGTGGTTAAAGGCATTGCCTGTTATTGATTATGGTTGAATTCAGCCATTTAGGTACATATATACGTTTATGGTAAGCCTAAGTGTTGTTATTGTGTAGGTTCATTATCGACTTAAAACTTTTACATGTTTATTATATTGCTTTTATTGGTATTATACTGTACCTATAAAAATTCTTTTGAATACGAAATATAAAATTAAATCTATCTAGTTATCAAGTAGGAATGTATGTACTTACCTACCCATTATGGATTTTTAAAATAATAATCCTAAACTCTTATAACAATAAGATAGGTTTATCGGTATTAGGTATAGACATATAGAAACATAGATAGCGCGATAATCGTGTAAGTGTTTTAAAATTCTCAGCATGTACCTCAAACTTTACCGTTAGTACTTGGACTTTGTGGTTTTTACCATTTCGCCTTGTCGTTTGATTCTAAATCTAATATAAAGGTTTTATTGAATTTTCGTGACTACTCTGTTTTAAAATTAAAGAAAGGGCATTACTACAACGGAGCGTCCATAAAAAGAGGTTTCTTTGAGACCATTTACATATTAAATTATTTACTTACATATTTAAAATAATTCTAATTGTTAAAAAGATATACATATACAGGGTGTAACGGGTAAGGGTGAACGGATATGTATATCATTTTCTTATAAGCTTTAATTTGATATTTATACGGTTATGTTACTAAAGCTCTCATTGTTTTAAACGATACAAAAAATTTTTGAATAATTAAAAAATCGAAAGCTTTAATTTTTTGGAAAAATATATGTTGTTTATGCACTAATTGAGAATATAAGCGATTCTATTATATAAATATATATTGACCAATAGTGCACAGGAAAAAGTAAACTCAAACGTATGTGCTATGCACATCCCGAGTTAATTATTTTGTATCAAATTGATTGAAAATTATATTTTTTATGTTACAACATTAAAACTTATAAAAAATTGAAGAAAATGACAAAGTACAGTTATCTGAAAGTCGAATCGTTTTTGAGATAGAGCCGTTCAAAGAGTTAAAATGTTGTAAATTTTGTGCAATTTTCATTTTTTTTGACTCGTAAACCAAATGCCCAAGAATCTGAAATTTTGCAATTTTTACTATCTTCATAGATACAGTAAAAAATACAAAAGTCGAAAAATTATATTTTAATCGGTTGATTTCACACGGAATGCCCGGTCACCATTTTCGCCAATAGGTACAATTTTGAAACCTCTTAAATTTGTCCGAAACCTGCTTCGCTTTCGAAATTTTACTATTCTTCGTTTTTGCCTTATTTTTAACGGTAGAATACAAATGCGAGCGCTGGGGTAGTGAATTTTGACATTACTGTTGTGTACGTTTTACATTTTTCAAGTCGACACATTCTCCTTATGGGGGCGATTATGCCCCCACTTTCCTTACGCGGTTTCCAGAAGGTATTTGCTTGTAGTTAAGCTACAACACAAAATGCGTTTCCGTAAAATTTGCTTTTCGTCGTTTACGACGTTTTACCAAAACACCATCGATATACATAATTATATAGATATAATGCATTGCATATTATTAAAGTTTCAAAACTTATGCACTGTTAAAATCTTTTCAGTTTATTGGATTGCGTAAATCCAATATAATACGATTTTAATCGATACAGCTTAAACGGTTAAGTTCGTAATTAAATTCAAAACACATGTTTGATCTTTTACTATAAATTATATTTGCCTGGATTTTTGATTTGCAAATATAAAATAATGTATAGGCGCCAAGTAATTCGGGATTCAGGCACGCATGCTTTTTGTTTCACGATTCGAATATAGAAATACGTTAGAATATTGCATGAAAACGCTTTCGTTTTATAGATGTTGCTAGTAAGACAAAATGTGAAATATGCATGGCGATAAATCTTCTGAAAACATATGAGATTTTAGGACAAGAGCGAGCTTTCTGAATACAGCTTTCTTGAAAAGGTTATGTAAATACCAGAACTACATTTCATCATTCTTTAAAAATGCTTAAAATGTCTATAGTCCTATACTGTACAATCCTATAGATTATGTTGTACCTATATTAATCACAAATTTTAAAGAAAACGCGTAGGTAATTTAGAAAAAAATACTGAAGTATCTACTTACTTAATTATTGGAATTTAAGGGAGGATCGAACACCATCCCTATTTTTATAAAATGTTATTCTTGATCATTACTTATTATTATGATATTTTTACACAAAATACTTTTATTTTCTATACTTATTAGATATTATTATTATTTTAACTTTAATACTATAAATATTGTTTTTCATTCTCATCTACTTAATCAATTAATTTGTTTTATTAACGTTCTTCATTATTATGAATTCCCACGTAACCCGTTTCACGTCCGGTTACCAAAGTTTATCTATTTAAAGCTAGCGATCGATTTGTCAATAAAAAATTATCACTTTGAATAGGTACTGGTAAAAATATTTGCCGTGAAATTGTTTTTATTAAATACCTACCTATGTATAAGTATTGTAAATGTTTATCAAACATTAAGGGTCGTTTTCATAAACGATACTTAGTAAGTGTAAGTTCTACTTATGTCATTTTGTTTTAAACTAATTTTTGAACTTGATTAATTAGTTATGGGTACCTTTACTATAACAATTTATAAGTACATATTATTCTGATTACCTTCACATCAATTTATAAACAATACTTACGTAATTATTTGCCCCAATCATTGTCAGAAAATTCAAGTTCAGCAAGTCATATAAATAGATATAATATACTATCTAAATCTAAATTTTTGAAACTTAAACTGTTTTAAGTCTACCTAGAAATTAAGTAGGATTTTCATTTATTACTTGGGTCAGAGGAATGCCATATAAAATGAAGATTCCTTTATTGCGGTTTCGCACAGGAAAGTGTTGCATGGCGGATTTCCCATTATAACTTGCAAAATGAAGTTTATTAAGAAGATTTATTCGGCAGCTCGTTGAAATATTTACTTCAAATTGTTTCGACTTTTAAAGTTGAAATATCTATTATAGCTGCTTAAATAATATCTACATACGAGGCGCGTTTTTAAAGTAAGTACCGTTTTGGAATTAAAAAAAGACGTGCAAAGATATCGCAATAATTTTATTTTTACATGAAAGCCTGTACCTTAATCTACTTTTCTACATAATTTCCGTGAATATTGAGGCACTTGTCATAACGTGGCACCAGTTTTGAATACCCTCCTCATAAAATTCTGCCGCCTGACTTGTTAACCACTGTATCACAAATGTTTTGACTTCGTTATCGTCTTGAAGATGCTGACCACCCAGGTGTTTCTTCAAGTGCAGGAACAAATGGTAGTCGCTGGGCGCCAGATCAGGGCTGTATGGAGGATGATCTAGAGTTTCCCATTTAAAAGATTTGATGAGATCTTTGGTCCGATTAGCCACATGTGGACGGGCATTGTCATGCAGCAAAACGATACCCTTACTCAACTTGCCACGTCTTTTGTTCTGGATTGCACGACGCAGATTGTTCAATGTCTCACAATAAGACGCTGCATTGATTGTCTCATTACGAGGCAGAAACTCCACTAGCAATACTCCTTTTCTGTCCCAAAAACTGTGCACATGATCGGACCAAAGATCTCATCAAATCTTTTAAATGGGAAACTCTAGATCATCCTCCATACAGCCCTGATCTGGCGCCCAGCGACTACCATTTGTTCCTGCACTTGAAGAAACACCTGGGTGGTCAGCATCTTCAAGACGATAACGAAGTCAAAACATTTGTGATACAGTGGTTAACAAGTCAGGCGGCAGAATTTTATGAGGAGGGTATTCAAAAACTGGTGCCACGTTATGACAAGTGCCTCAATATTCACGGAAATTATGTAGAAAAGTAGATTAAGGTACAGGCTTTCATGTAAAAATAAAATTATTGCGATATCTTTGCACGTCTTTTTTTAATTCCAAAACGGTACTTACTTAAAAAACGCGCCTCGTATATATTTTTATATACAGTGTCGGTCAAATAGTCTGCACCACATGGAAAACGTTTTTATTATTAATTTCTCAAAAAATTTTAATCTTGGTAAAAGTTGGTGCATGATCTAAAACCCAAAATGCAACGATCAAAAGTCAAAAATTTATCAGTTACATACGGGGTACGCCAGAAAAAATAAATTTGGCTGAAGAGTAAAGTAACTTTATTTTTGACACTATCGAAAATTGTTATTAAGAAAAGTTGTTTAGAATTAAAAGCCACATTTAAATATGCAGTCGCAGCTTTTTATCTTGAAAAATCGTATTTTGTTAGTTTTTTTAAACTAACATGCTGAAATGCTTAAAAATGTTGTCACTTGCATTAGAAACACAGGAGATATAAATCAATTTCTGTTTTAAATAGTAAATTGCTTTTTGATAACAAGACAACACGTTCGTCGCTGTAAATTTACATCGACGTGATACTGCTGAGCTCTCGTAAATACGATTTTGTATTAACTATAGACACTGCAATGCAGTTATTTTAATTATAGCAGCGACATTTATGGATAATTTGTCATTATCGGAATTATCGGAATTATCGGCAGTGTCACATTGTTATCCGATTTCCTCTACTAACTAAGTATACTAATATAATATAACATAATTATGTAAGACGCCTGAGTTTAACTCAGAAAATCCTGGTTTTTGCAACTTCTAGAGATTTTTCAACATTTTTTTTCTCATTGTACCTATGGTATTACATCTTTACAATTAACAATAATCACGAATTGTTTTCAGGTGTTCCCTACGAACCATGCAAGAAAACATCTACATGGCCGTCAATAATTTTTCAATCGAGATTAGAACACTTCTGCAAAGGTAACGACGATTTTAATTATTACAATTGAACCCGTTTTAAAGGGAAATTTACATATACGCGTGTAGGTTAAACGAAAAGACGTAAATTTGTTTGGATTTCTTAAGACTGCGTTAAGTTAAATTCTAAGAACCCCCGATTTTATTAGAAATCGAAGTTAAAACGTTTTAAGGCCACATACATCAAGGGGCATTACAAATGTAAATAACATGTGCATATATTTATTAAACGTATTTATTTACCTACATGTGCTTCAATAAAATGCCTGATATCACTCGTGTGTTTAAAATAATTTCGTGGGTACTTATTCAGTGCCGGAATAAGAAACATTTATATCTACACTTATTTATACTGTAAGGATTCAACGAATTAGAATTAGAGCGAAAAATAAAAAAATCTTAAAACTAATTTTTATATTCAAGTTTAAAGGTTTTGATTATCGGTTTAAATGAATAACGGGTGGGCCAAAAAACATTTATTGAAAACTTAAATATCTACGTATCTACCTATATTTATTACAACGCCGTAACGAGGGCGTAACTAGGTTTGGGGCTATATCCGCGGCAATTTTTGGATTAGAAGGGCGCAAGCTAGGCACTTGCCACGGACGCTTCTTACCATCGTTACGGCGTTGATCTATTGCATTAAATGTTCGAACTTCCCACCTTCATTATCCATCACTGTAAGCTGAAGATGATTATCGAAACCTCCAGTTACTCAAGTAAAGAATATCACCTCGAACCTGTTTCGGATTTCTAAATATTTCCACAGGAATAGGTCACATCGTTTTGGATTAGGACAATATGGGGGCCAATCCAAGTCCAAATTGGTGATTTTTTCGAAGCCCAGAGATCATAGTCCACCTTCCAGTAAGCTTCTTCAAAAAACCGGATGTCATTGATCAGCTGATCGGGATACTCTGTTTTTCAATGGGACACGCTTGTGTGCGAATTCTCTCTAAAGGTGTGTATTCACTTGAACATTTTACTCTGAATGAACGAATTCGGAGTATCACTGCGTATCTGTTATGTTCTGTTCGGAGATACGCACCGACATCGATACTCCGAATTCGTTAGTACACGATTTGCTCGTTCGGTTCATTCGGAGTAAAATGCTCAAGTGAATGCGCAGATATGCCTTTATATTTCCTACGAACCAGAATCGGACATTCGTAATTTTTATATAAACTTTCGATGATAACAGCTTTTTCCTGAACATCTAGATTATCAATTTGAGTCACCTGACTTTATAAACTGAGGGTTATCCATAAATTGTAACCTATTAATGCATAAGAAAAAAACATTTTAATACCTATTAACTAGCCTACATAATATCTAAACTTTTTTTCAGGTTTTTTGGCTCGCTCTGTACGCACAAAACCGGTAATAAATTTAAACATTTCTTGAAAAATTATATAACTTTAATATAAATAAATCAATTTACTTAACAAAATTACCTACATATGTTGTTTTAAGATATAAAATATGCACTATAAAGTAATGATCTACCAACAGATAAAATAACCTATTTACCAAATCATTCGTTTTTGTTCATAAAATAATTTTAAATTTGAGTATTAACCTAAACATCTGTGAACAAGATTCAGATTAGTGGGAAATTACATAATTTATTGTGTGTATGGAGAAATACGAGAAATTATCTACTATCTTTTAATTAAGCTATATTGTCCTCTGCGTATTTAAAACATAACGAACACTTCCTAATTCTTAAATGCAACGTTAAAGCAACAATAATAAAATGAAATGACTTTTTAAATTTCAAAATATACGAACATCAAAAAGATGATAATACATGTTATTTGTACGTTAGTTTAATGAATACTTTATTTTAAAAATTAGAACAATTTTTTCGAAATTTACTTATAAAAGTAATAGGTTATTTTAACATTCTTATCCAAAACAAAATATTTTGAGTGATTTAGATTAGTAGACTTGTGCTAAATATTTTATTTAAAAAAAATAATATTTAAGGTTTACATTACTTTAGTAGGTATAGTAATTTGTATGACTTGGAAATCTACCGTCTTCGAGGGTACCTACTATTATAACGCATTTTCGTAAACATGGTACCTACTCGATAATGTCTAACATACAATGTATTTTGAAACGATATGCCAATATTTAGGATTTTAAATTTAGTCCGTTAATCCTTGATTAATTTGATTTCTGTCGTCACTCGCAGTACAGACAACGCACCATCACGTTGAAATCATAAGCTCCGATTAGCGGTCAAAGAAATACATATTAAAATTCCATTTCTATTAGAAACATTAAATGTCAATTTTGAATCAAATATGGCCCTGTAAGTTGATTGCCCTTCACCTCTACTGCGTATTAATCGAGAAATATGAATTTCAACAATTTGATTCGAATACAGTAATGAATATTTTTTATTAAAATTCTATTATTATGAAAATTGGATTTAGCTGCCCAACTGATAGATATTCTTTTCCGTATTTAAATCGACCCACAAATCTAATGATTAAATACAGGTATACATACATATATTTAGGATTTCGTACAACTCGATGCCACATTGAATCCAGATTCGGTTCGTCTTACTTAGAGTAAGATGAAATCAACGAAATTATAATGTACTTATACGATTAAAAAAGCTTCCTCTAAAACCGTAATTATCCAATTTAAAGTATCAACGAATAATAGATTACGAAGTCCTTTTAAATTTAAGTTGCTCTTTCACTAAAGCGAAAAGTGGTTTTGGTTATTCGAAAGAACTTGTAGGGCGGCAAGTTAACGTTCCGCGGAGACGTCCTAATCAATAGTGTGCTGCGGCATACCACATGCTGCATAGACAACATTGCCGGATTACAAAATTTGTCGTCACGTTAATACTGTAAATTACTCTTCATTTTTTTTTATATCCATCTAGTAATCTGTCAATTAAATTCAATTCGATTTCGTCTTTCGTCTTTCGTTTTTATTTCGTTTAAAATCATATATCTGTTAAATCAAATGAAAATCATCGATAAGTTTGTATAAATTAATGGGAGTAATTTTTATTAATCTGTAAACGAGAATTTTGTAAATAAATACAAAAAAAAAACAATAGCAGCACGACAGATTATTTATAGGGCGTTAAAAAGATAATGTCGGAAAATTTGTGGACATGTAGTACCTACTGATCAAAAGGAACAAAAAAATGGGTCCGAAACCCAAACGTTTTGCAGATATAGCGATTTTTACGTTGCACTTTACCGCACGATAAATGAAAAAAACCGAACAATTTCAATAAAGTATTTAATATCTTAAAACAGAGAATAGTTGCAAGAATTGTAACGCGTGTCCTCTTTCCATTTCTAGATAAGCTTCAACTTTTCGCGTAAATGAATTTCAGTTTTCAATTCAATATCTACTTTGACAGGGATTTTCTGCACGTTCTTGTAAGTGCTCTAAACTATGAATTGGAGTGAAATAAACTAAAGATTTTAAGTATCTCCAAGCAAAAAAGTCCATAGGATTTAAATAAGGAGGCCAAGCAACTGAACCTCTTCGGCCTCGATTCGCGAAAAGTGCGGCGATGCTCCATCGTGCATAAACCACATGTTAAATCTGACAGACAAAAGTGGTTTGAAGGATCGAAGCTTGTCTAGAAACGGAAAGGTCTTATTGCAATACAATAATTATTTTATATTATTTCAATTACAATCGGCCATAATGAAAAACAAACAATATGTAAATACCATTAAAAATATGTAAACGAATCGAGTAAGTAATTAAAAAAGAAATCGAATGCTATGTTAAAAGAAAATATTAATTATTTTTAAGAAAAATTTAATTTACGCTTTTATTAGTTATTATTCAGTTGCTCTCCAAACTTGTATATCGTATACGCTTAATTTACGCAATTCGTGCCTCTGAAAAATACTTTTTGGCTGATGAACTTTTCGTTTTACACGAATTACAAACGAGGCTATAAATAAGCTTCTGACATTGGCATTCTTATAAATTTACTTAATTATTATTCCTTCTACCTATCAGTAATTACTTTATCGAGCACCTATTTTACTGTCTGCAAATTATTCTTTCGATTCTGCATTATCCATTATTTTCGACAAAACGCGAATAAATCTCGAATAAATCTCTAAATAAACTCTTGAATAAATCGATGTGTGTTGCATTTTATTACGTCCAACTAAAACTACTATCGGCGTAAAAAGTGTTCACCATTAAAAGCTTTTAACAGCTTGCACATACCTATAGATATTTACAATAATAAATAACGCAGGTGTTTAAATACCAAACATTTTTTATTAAGACACCACAGTTGACGTTCCAAAATTAAAAATTATTTTTTTTTCTCATTGTCAGTCCCCTGACCTCACGAGGTGGTGTCATTAGTTTTTATTAATTTTTTTAAAAGACAGTTTGCCGTGACTGCTACACGATCCCCCTCACCGATGACAATTAACATGTTAAGCGCCAAAGAAATTTAACGAAACTTCCCCCTGAAGCGACAGGGTTTTTTGATGATCATATCCCTGAATTTTAAACCTGTTTTATTACATTATTTTGTGAAATTTCGGTTTTTTTGGGAAGTGACACCGGTGTTCACTTTGGTCATGGACAACTCAAGTACGAGTGGATAGGACATTTTACGATGCGATTTAACCTGATTCAATTTTGTAAGTTCAGACGTGAAACACTGCAGTAACGAATAAAACAATATTTTAGTGATTGTTTTTTTGGACGAAGAAGGAATAGCCGAGGCAAACGTTTAAACATTGATTTTTTTACAATAAAATATTTTTTCTGCCAGTGTGTCATTGTGTAGGACGACGGCGGACACGGCAAGTGATTATTTTTATGGGTCGCTTTACCGCGCGTCCTCCGCTATAGTCTTCATGGGCTTTAGAAACGGCGTCGAATCTGCATCTGGTGTTTTGAATGTGCTGAATGAACTTTGCTCAAAGTTGTCTGAGAAAGTTGATCGTTTTCTACAATAATTTATTATTGTAAATGCAGGTTTTAATCGGCTAACTAAAACATCAATTTTTTCGTTTTCTTCAACGGTATTTTATAAATTTTTGTACTCCTAGATATTAATTTTCTTGAACGATTGAGTGGTCCTGAATGTAGGGTGTTTCGCGGTGGTCGCACCGTTTTCATCTCATACGAAACAACCGCGATGGTGTTTATTTAATTCCGATTGAACGAATATGTCTTTATTTTGATGTTTCGTAGCAGGTAAAAGACGAAAATCTTGACGAAAAGTTCTGTAAATAGACGTAGAGTTTCACCATAATTATAGTAATTCTGTGACGAATCTTCTCTCGTCTGACCTTTTGAACTTTCATCCTTTTGTATTGATATTGTTTTGACCTTCCCGGCTTTGTCTTGATTTTGTTTGTCCTTCTGTTGACCTTTCTGAACTTGTCTTAAATTTTTCAACCTTGTTTTCTTAATTTTGTTCTAATTTTACTTTTCTAGTTTGTATTTTAACCTTGCCGTTAGTTCGTCTTCACCTTTTTGACCTTAGAGCAGTATCTATTATGAATTTTTAACATCTATCGGCCACGTGATTTCTAAATTTCTAAATCTTATTTTATTGTTTATTGATATTCAAATAATGTTCTAATTTTGTACCAAAGTATAAATGCAGTAGGTACGTATATATTAATTAGGCCTTTTAGATTAAGATTATAATTTTATATCAGTTGTCATGTTATAAAATACCTACTAAAAGAAGAAATAGATGTTCTTATTTGTTAATTAACATTTTGTGTGCAGGTAACTAGCAACTTGACAAAATTCCGGTGATAAATAAACCAATCACATTTCTACATGGTTTTTCAAAAATGTAATTTTAAATAATCGCTGTTTTATGGGTGCTAATATAATGTTCAATCCGACCTCCATTTATAGTAGATAAATGTCTCAATTATGTTGCATCCTTTGTAAATTAGTCAACAATTAGTAAGTAAATTTGCCTAGATAATTATAGAGGTATCTACCCAAATATCGAGAATCCTCGTTTCAACGAACCTCGAAAACCATATTTCATTTCCCAGCATCGTACGTACGATTTGTACGTTTAGTCGAAGTTTACAATAAATTAGAGGGTTCTAAAAATATATATTAAAAGATAATAAAAAGAGTTCTTCAATTACTTATAACGTTTTTCATCAGTTGAGAATAGTGGTTTCTATAAATGAAACTTTTATTAATAGTTTACAAAATATGCAATATGTACAGTCAAGTTCATATGTTTTGTCTCGCGAGATGTGATCGCAGGCCAACGAGCGACGAAAGAGGATCAAAAGAGATGAAGGGGAGCAGTTGTTTTTCAATTGTACGAAGGGACACGTTAGATATCTATTTATACGTCTATCTTTTTTTCACGTAATCTATTTTTTTTAGCCTTTTACTATAAAAACTAACACAGGCGACGGGACAAAACATATGAATTTGACTGTACATATAGTATATATATGTACAGGGTGTTAAGAAGAAGATTACGTATTTTAACAGCATATAGTACGTTCAAAAGCAAGTTAAAAGTTTTGCGACATGGGTTCGTATGTACAATCACGTTCAAAATTAATGTTCCGGCTTGCGAGCATTGCGCGGGCAATACATGGCACAATGAACAAATCTACACAAAGTACTTACGATGTGCAACACGAATTATAAATACAATGTTACTGCTATAAATATTCATTTCATAATTTGTTTGTTGTATCGTGTGTGTCCGTGCAATGCTCGCGACTCGGGACATCAATTTTGAACTCGACTGTACATCTTCCCAGGAAACAACTTCTCATTATTCAAAAAATAAAAGCGAAGACCTGCTCAAATTGTTTTACAAAAATAAACGGGTTTTTAAACAATTAAAATATTTCCGTTTGTTGTTATAGTAAACGAATGCAAAATTTAATATTTCGGGGAGGTTTTAGAAAAGTAATTATTTGACCGAAAGAAAAAAAATATTATCTCGAAATCGGTCGATTTCCAGATCCATGTACATTACATCCTAACTTGTTTTTGATCGTACTGTATTATGACCTTAAAATCTTTGACTCTTTTGTTAATATCTTGTAATGCATGTTCGAACAAATTAATTTTGTTAATATTGATCATTTTTGTTCCAAAAAATTAACTTTATTAAATATAAATAGATAAATATTATGTGATAATAATTATTTCTTGCATTTTATACCAATTCCGTTGTTTATAGAGTTCGAAAAATATCACTAATCAAGCTTTATGTAGAAGTTAAATGTATGCATTGTAGTTCATCGATTTGAAATTACGTAGGTAATGGTATTAACTAATAATAGACAGGCATACTTTTAGAATCAACAATACGTAACTCGAACAATTCGATTGGAAGTTTTCGAAGCAAAGTTCGTTAAATTTGTATGAAATTATCTAACTGGAAAATTTTGTTTTTGTTGTTAGTACATAAACACTTATAGTTTAATACATATGCTGTGTAGCTTATTTTTGTAAATTGAGTTTTGTTAAGTTGGTTAATAATACTTTTAATATCTCATAACGGTTATTAAATATTATTTTATAATATTATTTATTATAAATAATATTGATAAGTATAGGCACTTATTATTATTATTATTATTTTTTTGATATTGATAGTTTTAGAAAATTTTCTATTAACTTATTATCTTTAGTTTGCTGTTATTAATATGAATACTAAAAATTCGTTTTAAAGATTAATGACACTCGATTTACGTATAAATTAGATGACTTAAAAACAAAAATAAAATCATAATTATTCTTGTTTTATGTTGCGCTACATTTATTATAAAACATACCCGAAAATGTTGCTATAAATAATTCATGAAAAGACGTAAATTTGATGAAAAGGTTTTCTTACTTTTCTACTGATGAAACTTTATGTGGGTAAATAATGATCTTGAAAATGCTAATCAAGACGAGCTTTTTATTACGGCCGACGCTGAGCGCGAAGGACACTTTAGGAAATGGCGTAATGAGTAATGTGATTTAATTTCCTCTAGTAATTCGCCAAGAAATTAATATAGAACGTAAACACTACTTTACGCGATACTCATATTTATTTCGAGATTCTATCTCGGGGAATTTCGTATTTCGAATTAGCGTTTGTTTAGTACGGTTTTAATTTCGTTTCTTGTCTCTACAGATGCGTGTTAAATTTAGTCACCGAATTAACACAAATATTTATTTTTTCATTATGAATGGTGAAAGTATTATTTCGAGTTTTGAACTTACTTACATTAGTAGTAAATATAAAATTTATATTTTAACGCCATCAAGTAAAGCTCAATTAAACTTTGGTCACGTTTGCACATCGAGTTGTTTCCATTTTATAAAAAGCGATTAAACTTTCGAATAATAATTAATTTGATTTTGGTTTTATTCAAATATTTCAATTACCTAAAAGCTAAACTTCGTCGAAGTGGTAATATTATATTCACAAATTTTTGATTAAAATAATTAAAAAATATCGCCTCGGTCAAATTCAAATTAAAAAAGTTTGTTAAAACGAAATATGAATTTAAATCCGTTTATTAATCGGTTATTTTACAATTTTCCACTATTTTCAGTTAAATCAAATTTTGCACATCTATATACCAAGAACGTGGTCGATATTGTATTTTTATAGTATAGTTTAATGTTTATTATTTTTTTACTCAACGTTTCAATGCAAATAAAAGCGATATTCACGCTTCAGTTGTTTGAAAAGAAACAATTTTTTTGAAAATATGAATAATTTTTCTCACAATCGGTCATTTCTTCGATTAAAAATATTTTAGCTTCAATAATAAATAACAGTACAGGTATATAATTATCCGATACATTTTAACAAAATTTTCAAATTAAAAAAACTCTTTAAAAAACATTTTAAATTTAAATCAGGCGGTCCTCGCTTTTATGTCAGGTTACGTAGGGGAACATGGGGCAATGTGGAATGTGCTCGCCAATACATAGATTTGAGTAACATCGAATATTTTGTTTTCATATTATTAACCATTTTGAGGATTGACAAATTTATGGCAGTACATTGGAGCTCGCTGCGCCGGCGCCGTTAGCAAACATTTTTATAAAGATTATTTGATTATCTGTGGTTGATTTGTAACTGTCCTGAGTAAGACGTTTTTCTTTTACGGGTATACAGGGTGTTAGGAGGGTCGATGTCAATATCGAAGGTTCAAAGTGAGGTTAAAAGAAACAAAAATAACCCTAAATGTTATAGTGGAAAGTCTTACGGTTATCGAAATAGCGACCATTATTCATTTTTGCCGATGGAAGAGTCGAGGAGTGGGGTTAAACGGCAATAAAACACAGATACTCATTGCACATTGATTTTTTTTTAATTATCAAAAGACACGTTTTTGCATATCTTATTCGAATAACACAAAAGGAAGCACCAAATAAAAGTATCAGAATATCCCAACACACAATCAATCTGCAACTTTAGAGGCCATTAAGGCAAAAATTGCGAACTTCAATAACGTTCGGCTAGTTTTAAAAACTTCTGAATTTCATAATTTTTCTAACGGTGTATCAGTTGTGGTTGTTATTGGCGTATTCTATCAAGAGTCCGTTCTGATACTTTTGTGTTATTCGAGTAAGATATGCATAAACCTGTTTTTTTTTCTTTAATTTTGTAAACAAGTAAGAAGTATAAATAAAAAATAATAATGATAAAGGTGCAATGTGATATCTGTGCTTTATTGCCGTTTAATCACTCTTCGCCTCTTCCATTGATAAAAATGAATAATGGTCGCTATTTCGATAACCGCAAGACTTTGCGCTATAACATGTTTGGTTATTTTTGTTTATTTTGACCTCGTTTATCACCTCCTTCGCTATTCACATCGACCCTCTTAACATATATATATTTTATATTGGACAGAGTTTATAAATCTAGTGTCTTAGAGTTTAGAGTCTTTTTATTAATTTACTACCCTCGTATTTACCTTCTTATCAGATTCAATTTCATTTTTTAAATATTCTTTTTCGAAGAATGTGTCAACTTGTCGTACGATGTTTTTTGTGTGTATAAAACTTCGGAATATAAGCTTTTAGATCGTGTTTACTTAAATTTGTGTTATTCATTGAATTATTCGCTGCCATGTATGAGTTCAAGATAACTTTCACCTTGTATCCAACCGATATAATTATCAGTAATCGTTTTTTTTGCAACTTTCATTAATTTCTCAGATAATGTCCGACTCTGATTGGAAATAATCGACTAACAAGTTTATTTTTATGTTCAACATGTACGTGATATGGACCCTTGTTTGTTTGTATAGGTTCGTACTTATAGTTTATATCAATAATTCTTTCCGTTTCTTGAATTGAGTTTACTCGAGTTATATTTAATGTTTTATCACTTACCGATATGTCGATTTAGAGGCTCAAGGCCTTTAGTTTCACCGTTAGTTTCACATTAGTTTATGTGTTTATTGGTGTTTATTTATAGATTTTAAGTTTTTAACACTTTTAATAACAAATCCTTCAGAGTTTAGATTAATTTTACCGTATAAACTCAGTGATTGCTTATAAGTAAATTACAGTAAAGCAAATAGGCACCTATAGAAAACACATTTTTAAAAATATCCATTAAATCGTTTAATAAAGAACAACAATGCCTATTTACTTTCATTTCCTGAAAATCAATGCACACTTTTCAAAATAGTCGAGACGACAGCCTTTTAAATTGCTCTATGCCGGAAATCTATTTCGACAGTAGTTTTACAGTTCAAACATTTTAAGCTCGCTTCCTACCAAACACTCGTCGTCGTGCATTTAACCAGCTATTTTGCAGGAAACGAAACGTACCGTTTTTTTGCATTTGTAATATTATCACGTTGAATTTCAATAAAAATACGGAATTTAATTTTAACGCACGACCTTGTTTATTGAACAGAATTTTCACTAAGGAAATTTGATTTTTTGTTTGTTTTGAACGAGGACAGAATTGGAATGGTATTTTCTTACTCGCTTTAAGCATACATTTTATTTTATAATTCTAGCGTTAGTTAGGTATTTTACGTTATTTAATAAAAATTAAAGTGTTACGTAGGCACTTATACTTAATACCTAGTCGAACATTACGAACTCACCTTTCTAACGAAAAGCTGAGTGCGGTGAGCTCAGCCCGATACACTCCAAATTTTCAGCATTTCATCACCACTGCCGTTCTTTCTTTAACGACATTCCAATACCAATCCTGAAATCAAATAAAAACCAGTAGGTGAGTAAATATTTTCTTTTCGGGTGTTAGATTAATTTACTGGCACAGTAAATACAGTTAATTTAGCGAAAGCGTTCCTTAAAAACTTTCATTAAATTTTGGAGACGGCGTAAAATAAGGTATCTAGGTGCGCATTTTAAAATTGCAATAATCGTGTTTCGCAACTAAATATAGGTATCTACTACTATTAAATTTTCTTTGTAAGGATTCAATTCTACGTAGTTTACCTTTACATGCAACAAAAACCGGGGAAATTTTAGGAAGAGACGTTTTAATTAGGTACGTCTAGCGTTTTATTTTTGTCGTCGTCTCGGGAAACGAACCAAATTCAAAAAGTAAAATTACCTGTTAAGTCGGACAGTGGTGTAGGTATGTATGGTAGCGGGAACATAATATACTACACACATACACACCTACCTTATGCATTGTTGTTAAGTAACATGTAGTAGGATCGATTTTAATTAAGAAACCGATGTTCAGTTCAGTTCAGTGGGAGTTCAGTTGCCCGTTAAACACAATGAAGATAATAAAAGAGAATTGCTCTTAGCTTATCCAAACCTATATGATATTCACGTCATCAACAAAAAGTTACTAGATTGTTCATTTGTAATTCGGTTTAAAGTTTGGAAAGTGACATATTCTATAGATGATTTTTACTTGCGCACATATTAGATGGTATAAAGAACGATTACAATTTATTAGAACTGTAAAAATACGAGGCACGAAGTGACAACACTGTGTGAAATGTCATCATCTAGAAACCTTGTATTGATGACTTGAATATCATATAGGTTTGGATAAGCTATAGAATGAACTACGTAACACAATAAGTTGATTAAATTACAGGTAACCCTCGTATAACGCAACACCTATTTAATGTTTTCAATGTAACGCGGTTTATAAATTATTACTACTCTTGCAGGTATTAGGTATGGTACGGTTGTGGTTTCGATATAATGCGACCTAAAAATTGCACTTACACTTTAGCATGCGACTTAAAAACTTGTAAATACACATGTTCGTTAAATTTGTGTCTGCTTGTGTAACGGAAATATCGTAATAAAAAAGAATATAATAATATACTACAGCCAAATAATTTTTAACTTTAATATAGAGTACAATTAAAAGAGTAAATTGCAAAATATAACACTACATTTTCATATGAAACTCGAGTGATATAACGCATGATATTTCTGGAACTTGACCTCCCGCGTTATACGAGGGTTATCTGTATTAAATTTAAGATATCTATCTGTTTTCGAATAATTCCAAATTTATGGTTTACTTAATTAATAATAGTATACGTCGGCCATCGACGACAAATTAAAGTTGAACTAAAAGGGTTGTTTATACGTACTTAATACCTACATTTTAGTAAGTAGGTACTATGTATATTGCAGGAAATTTCTCTCAAAAGTTAGTTGAATTTTCTGTGACAGAGAAAACAGTATAGGGGCGAGATAAGGTAGATAGGTTCAGATAATATAAAAATTTACGACGACAATAACTCATTTCGCATACGAATGTCGTAGAATTGACGCAACAATTTAATTTTGCCGTTTCACAAACAATTGATGTAATTTGTCTTACTAGTGCGTAATTTGATGTTTAAATCGTCTATATTTGAAATTTAATATTTTCGCATCGTAATTTTAGGTAGCCGTAGGAAAATAAATCTAAAAACTGATTTTCTAAAAATGAACATTTTAGAGTTTTTATTATTCTACATTGAATTTCAAAATGGTTGAATAACAGATTACAGTGTGTTTCGGAAGGTAAATATTTTAGGAGGTGGTAGCATGAATTGTTTCTAGTAAAAAAGTTCAGAAAAGTATAGAAATACAACTGTTAGAATAGATAAATGAAGGACAAATAACCTATTAATTGCATTTATTGGCCATTTAAATTGATATTAATAAATACATTATTAATTACTAATAGTTTAATAAACATAATCTAAATCTAATAATCTCCGAACGATGAATCAACCGCGATGGTCACGCTTATTCGTCGTAAAGGTTGTAAAATACAATCTGTTAGATGTTTTCCTGGGGACGAATGGAAAGCGAAGACAACAAAGAACAAGTAAAAACACAAGGAAATAACGAATAAATACAATTAACAAGTCATAAGTTTCTTACTTTTCATAAATCTGTATGTCGACATATTTTCGGATGATTGGGGTTCGAACAATCGAGATTCTGTTGTAATTAAAAATAGTTTCATGAGCTCTTATAAACTTCAATTTTAGTTTTTTCATTAGTCGATTTTCAAAACATTGGCTAATAAAATCAAACGTTATCTAGGGCAAACTAACAACTTTATTACATTATCTCTATGGTCCAAATGTAGCCATTATCACGTTTGCTTTTGGTATTCCAACACAAAACGAATAAAGTATATATACCTACCTACTATTTCGCTTATCAAAGTAAAATGAACACTACATCCTTTTTAGTTGAGCGTATATATTTCTATTTACGTTATACCTATATTAACAACAGTGCTGCGTAATAAAAATCAGTTTTAGTTAATGATAAAAAGAACACTATACAGGATGACCATTTTCAGGTGATTATAATAGCATAAAATTATTGCACGATTACATAAGGAAATTTTTGTGAAAATTGTATTCAAATTTTTTTTCACAAAAATGCTGTTGCACATACTAAATAAATTATTTTATTGCGAAATAACACAACACACATTCTTAACATGTACTAATAGCAAACAAAAAAGAAATTATATTTTATTATAACCGTCGTGCTCAATCGCGCGTTAACGGCAAGGGGGGGCGGGACGAATAGTTATATTGAGTCTGGTTATTTTGCAGAAGGGCGTAACCCAAAAAGGTAAATTTTACAGGAACGCACACTTTGTGTCGCCGCATAGTTACAAGCAGATACGTTTCACGGAAATACAAATCGATTTTCCGGTGGGAAATATGCACAAGATAATCAGAATAATTCATTTTCACAATGCGCGTGGGTTACGTCCTTCTGCCAAAATGCCGTCGAATGACTTCCTGATGTATTTTTAACCGAAGATTTCAGGACCGACTTGCGCACTGTCTGGCAGTTAATCGTTATCACTTAGAACATCTTTTAAATTGAATTGACACTTTAATACCAATTTTGTTTTCCCTAATTTTTTTTTCTAATAATTTATGTAATTTTCTACTTAATAAATCATTTATGTATTTAGTGTGTGCAACAGCATTTTTGTGAAAAAAAGTTTGAATACGATTCTCACAAAGATTGTGTAAAGATTTCCTTGTGTAACCATGCAATAATTTCCAAAAATCGCCTTTTCATAAATGTTACAGAAACCATGGGTATCAATTAAAAAAAAAAACTCATTTAGCGACCTACCGACAAAACGGGAAAGTACATTAAATTTTCAAGGTCACCTCGTTGTGCAGTTTTATATCATTAATAACTTTTGCAGAAAACTTTTTTTTAAAATTGATATTTATAAAATTATTGATATTATGCGGGACTTTTTACCCACCCTGTAATTAAAATACAATAGTAAAATCTAATAGATATTATGGCGACGATAAAGTTAACTTGTAACTTAAACAACTACCTAAATAAATAAGTGTAAATGAATTTATTAAAGAAATAAAATAAGTTTGACTTTCAAAAAGCGTCAGTGGCATAAAATACATTTAGGGTTGGAATATTCCCAAAGGGTATTATACCTTGGAGATGTTGCTCGAAACGGAGATAACGAATTTCCTGTTTTCCAAATTTCATAAATTTTCTTTGTAGATACTTTCGTATTTAATCCGATTTTACCAAGAATTTTAAAGTAACTCGTTGTGCGCTATAGGCAATGATGTTCGATAACAAAACGCACAATTAACTGGCAGCAAAATTTTTAGTTCTTAAATTAGCATATAACACTTATACAACTTCTTATCATGTGATAGTCAAATGTTTGGTTCAAAAGGCTGAATTTATTCTGAATTAAATTAATAAATTTTACGCTATAGACTCCGAACGTGTTCAATTGCACAATCTTTATACCTAGATAATTCAATTCTTGAAGGTTAGGTAAAATTATTTTAATATAGTATTAGAATAGATATATAGAATTTACCGTATCGACGATAATGTAATTCTTAGTGTTAATTATTTACACATTTTCAACACAGACCCCAAACGAAATACCTAAATAATTTTATTTGAAATATTAAAATTAAAATTTATTATTTTTGACGCCAACTTTTAACTTTGATTTAACAAGAAAAATTGTCGATTTAAAATTTTAATAAATGAACATAACTGTAACGTAACGTAATATCTAACGATTTTATTATTAAATTAAATACTACTTACCCATACCTTTTATATTTTCTGGTTAATGTCAAATATTTTTGGACAAAATTTGCTAATAGAGAATTGGTGATGTGCGTTATATTTTTATAAAGAAGGGGAGCAACAGGTTTTTGATAGGGGACTAAACTTATACAAAGGTACAGTCCTCTCACTCTAAAAATGGGAATTTAAGGCCTCTTAGGCGAACTCGCATATAGGTTCATATTCATTTGTTTTACGGAACTTTCGCTAAAGTTTACGGCCAAAATAATAATTTCGAAAGTTTGATCGTTGTTGATCGTAAGTTATAGAATTTGACATATGCATCGATTTTGTAGAAAAAAATGTTTATTTTTATTTAAATTTCAGGTTTAAAAATGCCTTTTATTTGGAATATAGTGAAAATTGTATTGAATCAAGGGGTGCAGGAGTGAACATTTTAAAAAATATCCAATTTAAACCTTATTCAGGATCAAAAGTTATGCCTACATGTATTTATCTGTAAGTACTAATCGATCGATCTGTGGAAAAACAAATAAATATCTCACCACGTTAACTTATTATGAAACTCCTAATTTGAGGCGAAGGAGGGAATTCTAGAGGGCGGTGCCTTTGAACAATGTTCGTGTCTTACTAAAAATCGCACGGTTACATTTAATTGCTTCCATTTTTCTTTCTATTTTAAAATATTTACGACTATTATTTTATTAAACAATATACGGCCGAACTAAAAATTGTTCGATTTTGTACAATTTATAGTAGATATGTGTAACGAATTTAAATTGTTTCATCAAAACCCGACGCGACGCTTCAGGTTGAATAGTTTTTTGAAGACCTTCAAGCCGACACTCTTTTTTAATCGCCTTATCTCTGGTTTTATTCTTTGTGTGTTTTTGAAATACATAACTAGTTTTTTTACTATATTTTACTATTTACTACACTATATGTCGCATCTAATAGGTAGGTAAATATGTACAAAATGTTTTTTAATACTTGCTATACAGTTAAAAAAACCACATCAAAGCGATGCTTTACCATGCTTAGCTTTAAGCTTTACCATGGCATAAAAAGAAGCACTTGTAGATTAAGATTTAGGAGCTATTTAAAAAAATAGAGGTGTAAAATATACGTAAGGTTATATGAATTCTTTAAAAATGTTCATGCAAGTGAATCTATTAGTTTTAAAAATTTTATTTTCTAAAACAAAATGTTTTTGATGTATTATCAGCAATAAATACATAAAGGGCTAATTCCATCATTATTTAACCGGCAAACATTTTCGATCGCATTGATATAAACGACTGATTAAATTAAATCATGATTAAACTGTGACTATTCTTATGGAAAGATTGTTTCAACCAATAAAATTTTTATTTCTTGTAGTTTACAATTTAGTAACGATTTAATTTAAGCACTTGTTTATGTAGGCGGTCGTTTGTGTTTATTATATTTATAAAAAAAAAAAGATACTCGCATTTCGAAAATGTACTGTATTAACGTATATTATAGTAACCTGTGTAGCTAGGATCTGATAAATTGAAATTTAGTTAGTTTATTATTATATTATAATAAATAAAAAAAAAAAAGAAAAAAAAATTAAAGACTATGTTTTTTTTACAAATTTTCTTTCGTAATAATTAGCGATATTGTCCGGAATCAGTTGCTCGCATTAATCTTTTTGGAGGTCATCAGGTGGATTTCTTATCATATAATAAAAAATGGATCATGAATTACCATAAATGCACAATTATAAACAATTGTTTTACAGTAGAACGTTGATTACAATCTTAATCAATCTATATGTTCAAATGGTTTGGAAAGATCTTGGTCTTGTAAATTGAAAATTTAAATGCGACTAAATACCATCCGGTTCTGGAGTTCAGATATACCTACACAAACCACATTCGGATACGTCACAAAGGATTTTTAAGATTTTATTAATAAATTCTTTGTCAATCCCTTCGAAAGCTTTCTTTTTTAATAAAACGCATTTATGTTTTAAACGATTATACGAACAAAATTCCACAATTGGTTGGGCAGCAGTTTTACGTTAATAGATTTTCAAATAAAATAGCCTCATCAAAATACTCGGATAAAATACTTATACGTAAAACTAAAATTTATCCGTGGCCCTGTCAGAGAGCTGTTAAATCTAATCGTTAATCGGACAAAACGTTCCAATCATTTATGGTTTTATTGCTCGTTTTGTAACTAGTATTTATTATCGTATAGTTACCTACCATTACGTATAAATTCCATTTCCTAATGGATGCAATTCTGTGTAAGTACAACAAACAGTTAAATTTTTACTCGGTTCGTTATCTGTTTCGTTGTCTGCATTCGTTCCGTAAAGAGCTGCCGCTCACAGTATTCGTTGTATTTACAACAATTTGGTAAATATGTTTCTACCTAAAAGGTGAAATTGCCGCCTCTTACTTAACAACGAAATTTCTAAAGGAATAATTTATTTGTATTATGCCAAGATTTACTTACCTACTAATTTGTTTACTAAAAAAGTTTAATGTAGGTATAGATATTAATCTGAAAAAAAACGAGTAATATGAGATACATATAGAGAAATTTCGGATGTTATGGAATACCATTTACATTTATCATTTACTTGGCATTACTTAACCAAAACGAAACTTTAACTATTTGTAATTCGTTACATTTTGTAAAAAATTAATTTTCAAAATTTCGTGTTACTCATGTTTTCCACCATAACATGCATTCGAATTATTTTTGGAAAAAAATTCATTTACTTATATTAGTAAAAAAATACTACTAAATGAAAATGCCAATTTCATAACAAATAACATTTTTTAGTATTTTGTTTGGCATTTCTTTGACTTCATTTGAAATTCAGGTCAGCGTACGGTCTAAATTTGTTCGAAGGTGAATTTGTTTTACTTTAAATTAAAATTACTTTAATCTGTATGGGTCGGTTTAGGGTTAGAAACGCGCGACGATATTTTCTTGCCACGACCGCAGCAGCGCGCCGGTTAAAAAATTGACAAATTGAAAGCTTCGAATACTCATGTACTTACTTTATCAGTATTTTTAAAATCACTATGAATTTGGTGGTAGCAGATGCGCAATCAAAGCGGGTATCGATGTTTTACGATTGATACCGTTTAATATCCTGTAACTAACTCATCGTAGTTTCAGTTAAAAACGATTTTGACTATTATTTTGGTTGTCATTTTATAGTGAGACATAATTTGTATTCATGTTGGAAAGCCTCGTAATTACCATGGCGTATAGAACTCGCGTAAAACCTACAGTAATTTTCAGGTCATGCATTTACACTATAAGACATTCTGAAGATATTAAATTTTATAAACTCTTGGACGAAGTTTAGGTACTTGTGAATTTTAAAAAGCGTCGTCCATTTAAAAACTAGCATAATTATGCAAATTCTTGAAATTACTTATAACATCTTATTTATTTTATAAAAATCTAAAAAGTATCCACCCTTAAAACAAAATCACTTTTATCCTCTTAAATTGCATTCTGAACTCTTCTGTTTACTAAATAAAGCCAATTAAAGCCAAATTCGAGTTTGTGATGTGTTGTAAGATGTGATCAGCGGCATCCGAAAAACGCGCAAAAAGTAAAATTATTTAAATCGATAAGCATTTCTCGATAAATACAAGTCGTCAATAACAAAAGTAGGTAAAAACTACAAATTTCATTTTGTCTTGAACATAATAGCATGAAACCAAAACGAAATTTTCAATAGGTACGCCAAAAGTGCCACTTTTCTAAATTCGTTTAGTGTAATCCTCAATAAATTTTATGTAAGTATCGATTTCCGTTTCGGTTCAAATAAGTTTTGCCCCCTCTGCTTGAAAACCGGGGCCGGTTTATTACATGTTTTTTTTTTGCATAAACTGTTGTACTTATTCATTGCTATGTGACGATAACAATTTGTGTTTTGTTTGAATATTAATCTAAAAATTTGCATCGAATTAATTAATTAATTAATACGATTTGATAATTTTTAGAAAACCTTGATCTAATTTTCGGCACGATGTGGGTCACTTACTAAATTTATTATTTGGTTCCTATATAATTAATTTAACGTAAATTTTCTTTAGTGACGTGCCTTTAGTAAAAGATTGCGTGATAGATTGATTTCGACATATACTTATTGTAATAGTTAATATAGTACAAATAATAATTATTTAATATCTTGCAATTTTGAAAAAAAATTGTTTGACTTTGCGGTAAAACTGCGTTAACCGAATTTAATTTTAGAGTATACTTGTAGATATATAGGTAGTTCACATATTAAGTGAATGAATAGTAACGGAAGCTTCGAGGTAAATATAGAAAATCGATACGAAGGTGTTGTATTATTCAGGAGTTGTCAGCAACGGAAATAAAAAAATACGTTTTTTACACGCTGTTAAATTAGGGTTTTTGTCTGCTGTAACTCATAAGCGTAATTTGTAAACATTTTCTATCCAAACGTTTTTGTTTGACTAATGATTTTAAATGATCGTGGGGTTGTCGAGGTGGAAAATTAATTTGTCACTGACACTACGGCGCCAATGTAAGTATCTAAGTGTGTTTATTGTACTATAATATGCGGCTAATCTTATTTTGTTACCAGATAATGATCTTTAAACGACAGTAATGCACGTTGGCCGATTTAGTTTAATAGGAGTTCTTTAATTAGTTGCTGAATTACCGGATAATAAAAGCTTTGCGTGATACGTACATAGATACCTAAAGTTAGTATTTGGTAAAATGAGATATGGGAAAACTCGTAAAGAAATGACGATTTCCACTTCACAAGTAACGACGTACCTATATTTTTAGACACTCTTACATATAATATAGCTAGTGCGACAGATCCGTCGGTTTATGTCATCGCCGTGCCGACTAATTTCTTGTTACTTCAACTGTTTCTGGTATTTAATTTAACCTATTGTAATCGGTTGAGGTTATACCATTAGAAGCAAATTTTATATTATTTTTATTTACTAAACGAATGTAAATATAAAAGAAGACATGTAAAACATAATATATAGGTACTTCCTTAACTGAACATTTATACAAATAATTGTTAATCGTAATAGGAAATTTTTGTATTAAATAACGTCTATTTAGCATTGAATGCAAAAATTTAGACTGTGTGATATTAAGTAAACATGATTTTAGTGAAAGAGAAACATTTTTTTATTGTCAGCATTATCAATAACGGCATACATAATAATATAACAGTGCAGAAGAGCTTTAAAACTCTTGTAAAAATTTGTTAAGAAATACAACTATTTTATAATATTAATATTCTTTATTATTTTAAATAAATATTTCGTCTTTAGTAATTAAACTAGGAAAACGAATTAAAGTAGAAAACGTCTACGAATAATTGTAAGTAATTTATGAATAAATCATTACGATCGGAGTGCTGTCGTGAATAAATTTCATAAATGATAGTCGTTTGTATGCAGCGATGAACCTTACTTTTATTTATAATATCGTGCAGCTACGAATCGATATAAAATTTTAATTAAACCAGTGCACTTTAGTGTTCAATACAATTACTCACACCATAATATCAAAAATCCGACAGCGCGCAAGCCTCGATATCGAATTTCATGTCGCATGTCAAAAAACTCTTTGTTTTTTTGTTTAATTTTTCTCGAAAGAATTACATTTTTTGAAAAATAATATTTACAAGAGAAATTTGTAAGAATTAATAAAAAATTATCACTGTTTTTCGATTATTTCGAAAATGGTGCATTTTATTGAAAATTACAAAGAGACGCGGTCGGTAGAGAATTTTATGCCGATACCAAGACATACTTCACATTACCGATCCGATGAGTAATAACGGAGATTAGAATTGTTTTAATTTTTTTTTGAACGGCCGCCATTTTGAAATGGGTCAGTCGATTTGACCGGTTAACGAACTCGTCCTTTTTGTTTTCGTAAAGACAATACGCTGTCCAAATTTCAGCCTCCTACGATCAAAATTGCGACCGGAATCGTGTCCACAAGGAATTGATATGATATATGACCGACCCCAAAATGAGTGACCTATATTTTTGTGATCTAGGCGTCGAGATCGGAGAAAAGTCAAAAGGACACGTCTGGATCCCGTCATCAGACAGGCTGCAATAGCTTTATTTTCTATGAAAATTCGCTAAAATGCCACATGCACATTATTATACCTAGTAATTATGCTAACCTTTAAAGTTTTTTTAGAAAGAAAGTATAATAAATTAGAAATAATTATTATCTAGCTAATCTAATTGGTATGAAACATGTTTACTTTATTCTATGCTAATGGGATTTCAAAAGCATGGCACTATTACCTATATATTATGTAGTTAAATTATATTAAAGTTCTTGTTTTATTTCTGGCAACTTTTTAATTGGATTACGAGAGGATTAATAATTAATATATTAGTTTTTTTTTCAAAGAAGCTTATGTCATATAATGATGGATACATACGGTGATCCGTCAAAATTATCCCGACAAAATAGTTCCTGTTGTAAATTAGATTTCTATTTAATTATTTTACTAAATAAAACAGGAAAATTGTTACCTATCGCGAAAGTAATAAATTTACAGTGATAAAATAGCGAGTCACTTATAGAAATATTTATAGCGTGATATAGATATAATAATATAATATTATAAATATATTTATTATGTACAAATAAAACCCTGAGAAAAATAAGTAACTATAGGTACATAATTATAATTTAAAATGAACACAGTATTTATGATTAATTCATCATATTTTACCCAATAATGTATTTCATACACATAATGAAAATTTCCATTTAAAGAATGAAATCTTTGTGTCGACGAATTTTTCGTAGATATGTATTTTTTTAAGATAAAACATTTATTGTGTGTATAGGCAAGGACATAATTAATGTCGTCAGCAATGTGCTGTTTTTGTAAGTATGTATGTAATCTATAAATTATGTTATATATCCCATATAATTATATCATTTATTATGCACTTATAATATTTCTGTTACGTTTATGTATCAATTTGCATAATTTCTTATTATTTATTACTAATATATTAAACGTTGTCGGCGACATTAATTATGACCATTACTGTACATTCGCTGGCATCGTTTATTGGGTATTATTCACTGACTTTTTTCAGCGTAGTGACGTTTTCATTGACCATACGTTCCAAAACTATTATGTTATAAATTATCTGAAAATTTACAAAAGAAAACAATATATTTTTTACATAGGTAATAAATGAGTATACCTTTAATACATAGGTATCAACTAATTAATTGATGATAAACTTGTATAAGCAATACCCTTGTTAAACAACTTGTCCTAGCTATTCATTTTATCTGTTACGGCATCGGCATATAGATAGGTAAATGCTTAAACATTTTAACGAGACGAAACTCCAACTTTAATTTATTGTAGGCGTTGTCTGCTCCAAATAAAATCGGAGTTGTAATTATTCCACAAAATTAATCGCCGAAAATACGTTTCTTATATACGCCTTCATGTTAGTAACGTCTAGACAATTACAGTAAGTAGTCTGAAAACTAATTTTAAGATTCAAGTAAATAAGACTTTATCGAGAAGTTTATTTGTGATAGTAATTCGAGAAAATTCGAAAAATCGTAAATAAGTAGATACTATGTTAATTTGAAATTAAAATTTAGTCGAGCTCCCCGAATTTTAAAAAACTTTTATAATTATTTACTTTGGCCCTAATTAAACTTTCGTAAAAAACAAGTAACTGCCCATACTTTCTGCAGTTAATTCTTGTTTTTTGTCTTCTTTAAAGATACCTCAAGGAGTTTCTCATTAAGACTTGTTACTTTTAAAATTGTTGAAAACTAAAAGTTTAACTAGTAAAGAAGTGCGCGCACATTTCAACAACTTCATTAGAATAAAATAGACGAAAAATCCTGAATATATATTTTTAAAAAATTAGGAACGTTTTAAGCGTGAAACTTTATGGTGAGAATCGTGTAAATATGGAGTTGTCTTAATTTGTATCGTAGATATAGCTTCAATAAATTTGGACGACTAATAACTCATTTAAAACTGGCAGAAAAAGCGTGGGCTTCATAAAACAAATTTATTAATTAAAAGTAGATATATAAAAACATAAATGAATATAAAAATATAAAATATGCTGCGAAACGGACATAAAAAATCTGAAAAACGTACTCTGTGGCTACATAATTTATTAATTAAAGCATCGCATCGATAATAGCATGTTTACACATATCCGTTTAAATTATACAGTAAAATCTGAAGCAAAAAATCACGATATTTACCTATATATTGCCATGTTAGTAACATTGCTTTAAAGAAAACATATGTGTCTTATTGTGGTAATTATAATCATGTATAAGCAAAAAGTAAACAAATGATGACAATATTAGTCATACATATTTATCTATAGGTGGAAAATATAATAAATAGGTACATAGTTCGCAGGACGTGACTATATAATCGAAATTTTATTTCTTCATTTATATTAGTTGCAAGTGTTTACTTATAATTTCTGTTTTAAATAAAGTTTATAGAAATCTTAATCTTCAAATGTAATGATTTAAAGTGCTTAAATATTTAAACCAGGAAGCATTAAATTTTCGTTCTAATTGCTATTTACTTTTGTAATATATGGAAAATCACATTTAGATAAAATTTGATGATGTATGTACTTTAATTAGTAAATATACCTAAGTTAAACAAAACCCAATATCGATTAACGTAGTACATTGGGAATTCTAGTCCAACGTCAAAGTGTTTAATTTTCCACTACCCTTCGCTGTCGCAGGTATCGTTGTTACCGGATCACGACTTGTAAACTCAGCTTAAAAGTTTATATCGATTTTGTGAAAAATATTAAAATTTGTGAGCGACGTATAAATAATTAAAACTTGACATGTATGATGAAAACACCAACAATAAGAAATTTAAGAAAAAATAATTTTTAAATGTCCAACAACAGGAGCCCTATCAAATATTTTAAGCCCTTTAAATTTTTAAATGGTAAAACACTTTCTGCAAAAAGAAACTGACGTTTTCATAACAATTTTCAATTTATTATGAAATGAATTGAAATGTATACCTGCATTGAAATGCTACTTATATGGTGGAAAATTATGCAGATTCCAAAAATGTAATAATATACAGGGTGTTCCATTTGAAAATCGAAAATTGATGTCGGATCTAACGAACCGGAAGTGGGAAAAACACAATTTTCATATCAAAAAGTGACGTACTTTAGATATTTAACAAGTTTGAAAATTTGATGTTATAATAAATAACAAAATTAGGGGATGTACTATGATTTTTAACTACATAAATTCAATTATTTGTTTAAATTAATATCGTTTTCTTAAATGCGGCATATTTAAGTACTTGACCTAACGAATTTTCCACGCCACATAGTAGGAATGGATGTCTTTATATTCTGTTAGGATTTTTATGAAGTTGCAAATTACAGTCCAAATTCTATAACAGTGTGTCAATTGAAAATAAATGACCCTCGGATCAACTACGGTTATTGAAACATAATTTATATAACAAGTGCCCACAAAAGCACGGGAATGCATTTCTTGTCCAGAAATTAACGAACTGACAACGCGAGTTCGCGCACGTTTTCTAGATGAAGGGTCCAATTAGGTGCTAAATTATTCAGTTTCATGAATTACGCATCTAGTCTCTACCATACGATTTCAATTATATAGGAATGCACACGTTTACATTCTAGGTATAATTTTTTATTAATTGAATTGAGAGCTTCAGAGTGAATAAGAGATATATGTGAATGTTGTTCATAAATGCATGTGCATAATGTGCAGATATAATTCTGTATAAAATTAGATGAAGTGCAGAAGTTCAAGTTCGAATAATTATACAATTTATAGAAAAACAGGTAGCCATTTAATCCGTAATGTACAGCTATATAAACTACGTTCAAAAATTTAAGTGAATCATTTTCATACATTGTATGTTATATTTAAAATTAGAGATTCATATAATAATAATATACAGGGTGTTCATTTAATAATACCGATTATGTGGAATTAACGAAAGGAAGTGGCAAAGATATCCAATAATTTTATTTTTACATGAAAGCTGTACCTTTAATCTACTTTTCTACATCAATTTCCGGAATTTGAGTCACTTGTCAATAACAGAATTAGGGATCACAGTTTTGAATACCCTCTATAAAATTCATGCGCCTGATTGTTTAACCATGTATCACAAATGTTTTGCTTCGAATCGTCTTAAGATGCTGACCAACCAGGATTTTCTTCAAGTGCAGGATACAAATGGTATCGTGCTCCATGATCAGGCTGTATGAGGATGATCTATGAGTTTCCATTTAAAAGATTTGATGAGATCTTTGGTCCGATTATGCACATGTGGACGGGCATTGTCATGCAGCAAAACGATACCCTTACTAACTTGCCACGTCTTTTGTTCTGGATTGCACGACGCAGATTGTTCAATGTCTCACAAAAGACGCTGCATTGATTGTCTCATTACGAGGCAGAAACTCCACTAGCAATACTCCTTTTCTGTCCCAAAAACTGTGCACATGATCGGACCAAAGATCTCATCAAATCTTTTAAATGGGAAACTCTAGATCATCCTCCATACAGCCCTGATCTGGCGCCCAGCGACTACCATTTGTTCTGCACTTGAAGAAACACCTGGGTGGTCAGCATCTTCAAGACGATAACGAAGTCAAAACATTTGTGATACAGTGGTTAACAAGTCAGGCGGCAGAATTTTATGAGGAGGGTATTACAAAACTGGTGCCACGTTATGACAAGTTGCCTCAATATTCACGGAAATTATGTAAAAAGTAGATTAAGGTACAGGCTTTCATGTAAAAATAAAATTATTGCGATATCTTTGCACGTCTTTAAGTTCTCAAATTAAGGTACTTATCATTAAATAAGCCCTGTATCACTTGTACCACTTTTTCACTAAGTGCCTCAATTATGAAATTCGTGAAAATGAAACTTAAATCATATCCTAAGTAAGCCTTTTTTTAAACAATTTTTATCATCTGTTTATTGTTCGAATTTAAGAAAATGTGATTCGATCACACTTTTTTCCAACGTGCTTTCTGATGCTGTTTAAATTTTCTCGAAACAATCTTTATTTATAATTTTTTATGCTTAAGCTTTGTTTAATATTTGTGTACCTACAGATAAATAAAATTAGTTAATGGATAAATTGTTTTTTCTAATGTTTTTAGTCATTAAAATAAAGCCTGCAAGCGATCGAAGGAGAACGACATATCTCGGTAGCACTTTTCAAAATAAAATATCATAAATCTTTTTCGTCCTCTGAGGCAAATAATTCAAAATTAATTATCAGCGGCACAACACTTTTTATTATTATAATTTTAAGATACCCAAGCTCTCTTGGGAGGAAAACCTGTAATTTAAGAATGTTTAATTCCACAAAGTTTTACTCGATTAGGCTACAATACAAGGTGTTCAAAGGAACAACACTTTTCGCTACTCACTATTTATTAAAAAATTTAAGAAATTTATTTATTTGCCCACTATTTACTTAGGAAATTAGGAAATTTATATTTACAATTTAAATTGAAGTAAGTAAACAGAAATTAATTACCTGGCTCAAGCCATGGTGAATACGACACAAAGGTATAGTGGTTAGAAACTGTTTAAACTACTAAATTATGCAGTAACTTTGTTAAAGTTTTCCCGCTAGAGGAAAAGAGAAAAGGCTCCGTAGTCATAACTTCGTAAGCGCAATATTCTCGTCTGGGGTTTAAACTTATTGTTGTGTACTTTTTTTTATCTTAACATTATGTAAATTATGTCATATTTTTAAAATAAAAATCTACGTTTTTGTTCTAAATGAATAACGGGCGCGTCAAGTTTTAATGTCATGGCAAAAATTACGATTTATGGTTAACTATAAGTGAAGTTAATTAAAACTTGTAATATATAATGATTGTACATATAAGAGGTTTTTTGAAATTTTTAATTGTTTCATGTTACACGAGGGCGGTTTTTTAACTTTTCTAACAATAAATAATAATTAATTAACTTTATTTTGAATAAGATGCATGGTCATGTACTGCTACATTTAATTAGGTACTGATATAACAAAAATTATTAAAACTAGTAGTTAAACTGTATAGTTTATAAGAAAATTTAATTTTCTTATTGCAATTGGAAGACATGGAATGATTTATTATAGGAATCAGAAACCCCTCGTCGATAAAACCAAAGTATTCTGAAATCCCATAATTTATTACTTTCTTGTAAAAATATTGTACATCAAATGTTTTTGTTGAAAGAACTGTTACTGTAGAAAATTTTACAGGATCAAACTAGATCATACTTTGTTAGTTGTTACTAATAGGTAATATTCTACAGTTTTTTTTTTTTTGAATAGCTTTAGAGGGTTAAATTTTGTTTAAATACCGAAGAATTTGCAGATGAACGCATTAAAGAATAACATCGTTTATTTATTATTGAGTATAGCTTATCCAAACCTATATGATGTTCACGTCATCGACAAAAAGTTACTAGATTGTTTATTTGTAATTCGGTTTAAAGTTTGGAAAGTGACATATTCTGTAGATGATTTACTTGCGCACATATTAGATGGTATAAAGAAAGACTACAATTTATTAGAATTGTCAAAATACGAGGTACGAGGTGACAGCACTGTGTGAAACGTCATCATCTAGTAATCTTATATTGATGACGTGAACATCATATAGGTTTGGATGAGCTATAGGTAGCCATACTTAGGTAGAGTTATTCGTCCACATCCCAAGCAAAATTATTCAGGTAATAGGTTAACATGACCGCTGTTGTAAAATTAACATTTGTCGGTAAAAATAAATGAATAAAAGTATTTATTTTAAAATTGTTGTTACGATCCTGGTAAAGCCACAACAAAATGCGAATGTCCTCAGCTGCAGTTGTCTATTTTGTCTACTTATCATTGTGCAATCGTTGTATATAAAAAGTTGTGATTTAAAAATGATAAAAAATATTTATAAGTTGGTACGTACCTACCCACTTATTGCAATTTTATATTTAACATAATTTTAACTATAATTATGACTATTATCTATAGCTAAATTAAATACAAATTTATAGATATCGTAAAATAAAGATGAGAAAATCTTTTGCGGCTTTTATGTAAAACTTACGATGACTATTTTTATCGATTCATGATTATAATAATATAGTAACTAGCGTTATGCGTAATTATGCATACACACACAATATTATTATATCATTTTATTACTTTGATATCTTTAATTTTTATTTTTTCGTCGTATCATTACGCCTTTATTACTAACAATAAAATACAGCCTGGTTGCTAGCAAAAGTTTACCATAATAAACTCTCCAAATTAAACACAATCCACATCAAACTTTTTTATTGTGGCATCTCACAAAGTGAGCACTAAAACAAAATATTACAACGTTAGTGGATGATTAATCAAAATGTAAATAATGTTAGATAATATTGTTGAAATCGAAATCACATAATAGTAGTTAATTAAATTATCTATGCATTTTTTTGCGTTCTAAATGTCTATTCAATATCTATCGGGAGAGTAATATCATATTTATCACGTAAGTAAGTCTTAATACCTAAATTCCGCCTACACTTATAGGTAAATAATTTAAGGGCATTCAAAAACAGGATTAAATGTAATAACGTTTTATCTTATAAAAGAATTTTTAAAGAATTGCCATATTGAATTAGAAAATTATTAATATATCTATCGGTGTAAAAAATGGCTAGACACAGTAATTTGAATTTGTTTGTAGAATATTTGAAAAATTATTAAATTGTAAATTTTCAGTCAACAATAGTTGCAAGTAAAAATACCACAGATATTATTTTGTTTTTATACTTCTATATAAGGCAGTATCTACCTTAAAAACCCAGGTTTTTGAAGTAAACCGGCTTATTTTTACGTCAAATATCTGTGATTAAAGAGTTTGACTAGTTAATTTGTGACACCCTCTAGATATATTACTTTATTTAGTAAAATAAGACTAAATTATAAATTTAGCATATTATGTACATTTTATAGATAATAACTATAATAGTATATGATTTAAAATTGCAACACAATTATATCACGTCATTTTCGTATATACGTTTTGTAATCGAATGGTCAAAATTGCCCCCAGGTCTCTTTATTACAGTTTTGCACGCTAACTAAATTAAATAAAGAATAACCTGTTCGATATTTGGATTGTTAAGTAGGCTAGTGAAAAATTATATTTTTCTTGTCGGTTATACATGATGTATACACATCTTATACTTTAGTCTGAATTAATTCAACCCCGTTATTTTTTCATTTTAAGTAATATCCTGCGTTTTTCTAGTTAGGGTTTTCTTAATTGTCGTTTTAATACGTTCTAATCTCCCTTTTTTTTTAAGTTTTGCTTATGGTCGATTGTTCGCACGATTTTCAACTATCAAGAAACCTACGCGCTCTACTTTCGCTCTTAAGTCGTTGACTTATCAATAGCATTCGCAAACAAATTATTTTTTTAGGTTGTAATATATGCATAGTTACTAGATATATTTACTGTTAGCGTTAAAACTTATTATTATGTGTAAAATCGGCTGTTATTCAAGTTTTTTATGTACAGTATCTATTGTTTGATCAGGTGTTCCAAAAACTATTACATTATCGAAATTATCCACATGAAAAACCTTTACTCGGAAAAATTTAAATTACCCTGACAAAATAGACCCTTACTGATATTTACATAAGAACAAGTCTATTCAAATTTATTTTATTCAACTAACTCAGCAACGAACTCGAGCGTCTCCGACACGATGAAATATAACCAGCACAACTACTGTTCTTACGGTGTCTGTTGAGTTTCGAAGTTGATCAACATTCGTTTCAACCAATATAATCTGACGAGAGAAATCGAAAATAATGTATTCACGATCGAAAATAAGGTTATTTGGCTAACCCTAACCCAATTACGTTATCTAAAAATATTTTCCGTTATGAAGGGACACAGAAATTTCGTTAAATCGATGATCTCATTGTAATGCGAAAATTAATCCTATTAGATACCTATATAGTAGAGTGCTCATCAATTAGATGATGCAAATTCGGTATTACCTACGTTAAAAATTGTACTTTTAGCAGTTTAAATTAACAGTCCTGATATTACACACCCTTTTAATACTTTAACACTCATCTTATTCATCATACATTGACACATTTCGAATTGTCACTGCATTGGTACATTTTTGTCCCATACATCTACAGGAACCAATGTAACTCATTCGATTTTTCCTACTTTTTTCACATTTTGCTACTGCAGTGTAAAAAATATGATGAAACGAAATTTATGAATCAGCAAAAAGAGACATTAAATGTTAAAGTCGCTGTAGTTTTAGTATGAAATAGGAGCTTCTTGTAAATTTATTTAAAACAAAACGCTTCTTGTATTATGTACTTAATTATTAAAATAACGGATAAGGTGTATTTACAATAATAATAATAGTATGTTGGCTTATTTTAGAATTACGTATAGAATGAGAGGGAGCTACGGGAAAAAGTGAGTTGAGAGCGCGACTCCCGAAAATGCAATTTGCACATTTTTTTACTTTTAATTGTCTATCTTAATTATAAAGCCTAAAAATATATTTCTTGTATCGTCAGATACTAGATGGACGTCTTCTTTTCTAAAGAATAAAAGTTTTCGATATGTCGTACTGTTTTGTAGTTATGACAGTATAAACGGTAAAAAACGCAAAATTAAAGTGAACTTTTTAGTTGTTCAAACCGAGATATCGGCCCCGAAAGTTATTTTTCTCCATAAGAGCCCGTGTATTTTGCGTTTTTCCAAAATTTTTTAAACGATTAATTCCACAAAACCAATTACGAATTTTACGGCAAAAGAAAGTTCACGTTTCCTTCTATACGTACGCTGAATAACTCTTTCGGTGAAGATAGTGCCCTTTTGCACTGGACGAGTTTTGACGGCTTTTGGCTTTTTAAATAAAAAAATACGCTCTTTCGATCTGTCGAGGTTTCATCTTGTAACCCCGACCTCCCCACGAAAGTCATTTCTAAGCGTTTTTCGGGGCGCTGAGCACTCTACTAATAGGTAAAAGTTATTTAAATTTCCAAATATAATTATCCAAGTTCTAACATTTGCAAAAAGAAAGTTGCAACGGAATTTTAATTTAAATAGGTTTCCGTTAAGCTCCCGGTTGAATACAAATAACAAGCTTTAGAAACCGTTCTATCAAACATGTTTGTATGGAACAAGATCATCCTTTGAGACCTACCGGCAGTGATCGCGTTTCTCAAACCTTTAGGGCGTATTATCATAAAACAAAGTATACGGAAACAGACGCTTCACAATAGCAAAACCAATTTAAGTTTCTGTTTTGTTCCGGAATTTAAATATATCGAAATAAGATAACGACATTTAATTCCTATAATTGGATATTTAATTGAATTACGTGGGACATAATACGAAGTTAATTTATCTTGTTAAATTAACAATTATCTACTTATTTAATAATAAATTGCTCTATCTGTAAAAAAATAAGTGATCCTATATTTATACATTTTATTCGTTCCAAAATAAGTGCCCACTTTTTAGAATGTAACTTCATTTGTAATATTAAAATGTTTTTTGATAACTTTATAAGCTTAAATAATAATATTCTACAGGGCGATTGCGAATTAAAAAACGACTTAATTAAATTAATTATTAAGCGTCCGATACGTCAGATACGTCTCTGCTGATAGATCTAATTCAGCGCCATACCGGGGTTGGTTATTTTCGAAATTTTTCTCTTTGTTCGTTAGTTAAATTTTGTTTTTAATGTCTCTGAGGAATGTTTGTCATTGTTTTTGAGATAACAAGTAGAACGATAATGGGTAATATTTGTAAACCACATTTTTTTACACTTCATAATGATATTTTTATAACCTAGGTTCGTTCGCCGCAGAAATAGGATCGGGGAGGTGTCAGACGTGTACGAACTCGGCCTAGCGACCAATGAGCGCTACGTATAAATAATTTCAAAGCACTCCAGAATCGAGCGGCTCAGCACCGTGTCGTATTTTTTCTGCTTCGCGTTTTATTGCAATATCGTGCGCTGCTATAAATAGGGGTTCGAACGGAATGATTGGCACGACTCATTCTACGCCGGACGAGCTTTACCTTTCACTTGATTAAACGTTTATAGGCTACCATTATCCGTTCTCGAAGGGTTCTATTTGCATATGTACAACATTTAAGAATTAACTCTCTTTTAATCTTAATCTAATGAAAATACGTAATGCGGTCAAATATTTTGGAACGGAGTAATTTTTAATCTTGATACCTAAAAAACAATATTTTTCTAATTTTTTTAAATCATTTTATATGGCATTCCAGAGATATTTTATAATTTTTATTGTAAATATTTTGATAAACATGGTGATAATTATTGTTCCAAAATTAATTTAAATATTTATTCTCGAAAATTTTCAGATGTAATAAGATATTGAAATAAACATATTTACAATAAATACTATCAAGATCAAAATTAAAAAAAAAATGACGAGACGTCACTACAAGAAAATCGATGAACAGTGAACACCTATTTAAATTCGACACTAAAATCTGCACCTAGTTACTTAAGATTAGTTTTGAAAAATAAAATTGATGTGTCGGAGGATTTCCACCAAAAATTATATTATGTATATCTACCTTGAATTTTATTTTTTGTTTCATATTTTAACGTTTCACTGCATTTATTTCCTTATGTGCTTATTTGTTGCTAATAAGAATTTAGATTTGATTTGCGAAGAAAGCGCGAAAAATCTTAAACTTGATTGCGCGCGGCAAATGAAATAAAATTCGATCGATTTTTAAAAAAAGTCGTCAGACAATTTTTATTTTTTATCGTTGCAGTGCATTAATATTTGCCAAACTGAAAATCAATAATCGATTTCCGCAAAACCAAGTTGCAATTAACGTAAGTTTTTTTCAAGCTTCCGTTTTTTGATGCTCGTCAGAAAACGAATCGGGTATCTTAAGACGATTCGAACGTATGTGTGCTTACACCCTCGTTTCTTTTCGTTTGATTACGTTTTTGATTAAATCAAACTTAAACCATTGTTTTACTTGATTTTCAACATCCGCTACCTACTAGTATCTTAAGGATTGCAAATTAAATTTTCTGAAATGTAGATATAACTGACTTGATCAAAATGATTTATAAACACAGTTAATATTATGGAGTAGGCGCTGTTTTATTACAAAACTTGAGAATTTAGTAGTAATCGACTGACCAATTATGTATTTTAAAGCAATTAAGTGACTATTTACTACTTTTTTTACGTGTCCGGTAAGTTCACCTCCAGCAATTCATCGCCAGAAAATTCATCGTTCCCTAAATCATAACTACTAAAGAAGGCTAAACGATTTTCATGATTATAGTCTTGTTTTAATAAGTATGAATGCGCGCGTATTCAAAGTTTTAGTAGGTAGTAATTAATTATTTAACAACAAAGTATAAGTTCAATGAAAAGCTTACTGTAGAGGAGGTCGTTTTAGGTTAGTGTAGATGAGGTGAGTTTAGACGAGTGCAGATGAGGTGAGTTAAGATTTTAGTAAGTATTACAATTTTAAATTAGCGTATCTGACGTATTAAACGAATCTGACTACCAATCTCGGAGTTGATTTTTTTGGTAAAATGAAACTATTCCTTGATCTGTATTTCATATTTCAGTTATTTTAAGATTGTAATATAGTATAATATAAATATGAAACAAAGTATATTTTACATTACAATTTACATTAGAAATTGTATTGTGTATTTCTTGCTAATATAGTGTGTGTTTAGAATTACAAAATTAAGTGATGTGTATCTGTACTTAAAACAAATAAAATCAACGTGGTAAATGTTTACCATGAAAATATCTACACCAAAATTTTTGTATTTCGAAATTTTTGGTTTTTGACAGCGGTAAATTGTTGGCGATGAATTACTGGCGGTGAATTTTCTTAGAATTCTATTTTTATTTATTAAGTTATTATAATAAATCGTTACACGGACTAATAAGTAATTTCTAATAATATTTCGCAACTATTTATTCGAGAAAATCTACATATAGAAGAATTACAAATGTTTACGCATGTTACAAACATTTTTTTTTAGTCATTTTATCTACCAGTACCTCTAGAGTAAATGTATGGAGTAACTTATATCGTCCGTCCGTGAGTGTGTAGTTTATGGTCTGATTTTTTATAACTCTATAGTGGAGTCGTGAAAAGCAGACGGGCGGAAATATTCGTGTCATTTGTGTGTAAAAGTCAAGTTGTGATAATCAAAAAGGCAAGAATAAGAAAATCGGATAATGTTCGCTCAATAGCATTGTCGTGTTGTATGCATAGTAAAATTTTTAAATCTACTTTAGTAGATTAAACGTTAAAATTAATGCAGAACGTCTTTTAAGACGTTCTATCTTTTTTTCATTTTAATCTAGATTTATTATGATGTTTTAAAAGTTTTACTGATGGATCGATATCGTAACCAATGTAAGTAACAACTTGGAAAGTTTAAAGGTTAATTAATAAGTCCTACCTACATTTCGCTTCCGTTTCGTCTTACGCAGTATTAATAAACTTTAACTGTACAAACTTATGATTCGTATTAAGCATTACATCCTACATCGAAATTTAGCTTGGCTGAAAAGCAATTAATCTCTAATATACGTCGCGACGAATGAAATATAACTATATTTTCCGGTTATATACACTAGGTATATTATGGAAAATCGTATATTATTCACGTAAGTGCTAAATGTTATTACAGAAAACTATCTTATTAATAACTATTTATAAAGTTTACAAAATCCAAAATTTTACTTTTTCCTCTCCTATATTCAAATCCGTAACAATTTGGCATGTTATTGTATTGACGTCATCGCTTGGGGTGAATTTATAAGATTCTTAGACGTTGTGGAAACTCCAAAGAATAATAACATTTCTCTGCCTTTCAAATAGTAATAAAATACGTTCAATTTTATTCCTGCCGGCGTCCATCAAAATAAAAGTTTGTTTAACTTTTGCGTACCGCTAACTTTTATAATGTCTTATAAAATTTGAACGAAAGATATTTACCTCGTTTCTTATCAAATTATCTTTTTCGACATAATAATATTCGACTATAAAATTTTCATCTTGAATGTTTTCATTTATAACTTTTAAGTTGTACTTTTCATTGTTTCTTTTGTCTTCGTCATTTGTTTTTCTTGATTTTAATCAAAGTTTTAACAATATCAATCTGTTACACAAAATGTTTACTGTTTTTAATTTTGAAGTTTCAAATACGATTGTGCTGCTCATAGTTCAGGCATTTTAGAAATAAAAAACTCAATCTGCCTAAGTAATTAGTAGGAAGTGGAGACTTGGCACAGTTGTTAATTGGGCCTTGCAAACTAACATGCCAAAAGTTCCCATAAATTCAGGCTGTGATTCAGCCGCTATCGTGAGCAAAATACTCCAAAAAATGAGTTTTTCGCCAAAATCTCCTTTACGGTTCATTTTACGACAAAAATATTTATATGATAAAATAAACTAGGGAACATTTTCTACAATTTATGTTCGTATAATATTTTTTTTTCTCTAATTTAACTCAATGTGAAATTGCGATACATTATAACTTAAGACAAACTAAAACCCATACGAGGTTAGTTAAAAAGAAAATTACCACAAGTACTTAAGTACCTACATAATAATATTAATTATTTAAAAAAAATGTATTTCACAACAAATATGTTTATCAGTTGCAAATAGCCTAATTTAGTAAATCTGTAGTAGGTAATTTATTATTATGTCATGGTTTTTAAGAACTGTCCTGCTAACGTCTGTATTTAATGTGGCGACAAGATGACAAGGAGATTTAATACGGGTCGACTTCCAAGTTTCGTGGTGAGGGCAAATATGTTTTAGGTTCTTAACGTTAGTCGTAATAATCGTTGAACACAACTAAAACGCCAGAACCTTACTCGAGCACCACAATTGACTTTCGTAAATTGCGAATTTAGATAATTCAGAAAAATGAAAACTAATGAAAATACAAAAACTAACAATAACAAGTATTATAAATACCTAATCGTTGTTGACGTATAGATTTGTTACGTTCAACCACCTACAATATTACTAACGTTTGGTAATAGAATTTGTAAGAGATTAGACAGGAAAGCAGCGATGACGTTAATGATTTGATTAAATTTAATGGTGATAATACTGCCCTAGTACAGCTTGCTCGCGATTCCGTAAATTCTGTATGCCGATGCCGACATTGATTCGTCAATGTGTTACAGAACTGACAATATTGTAAATACCTATACAAGGTGTAACTAAAATATGTCTAAACTTCTGAATTTAAAACAAATTTTCCTTATAGACATATGGTCGCTTATTGATAGTTTCCGAGAAAATTGCATTTCAAATGTTAAGTACGTCTCTGTTCTTACTCAGTTCTATGCTGACGGAGCAGATGAAGTGCACAAATTATTCATTTTCAAGGTAAAACGAACATCAATATAGTTTATAAGCATGCGGGACAGAAATCTGATATTAATTGTTATAATTAGTGTCGAAAATGTCAACATCAACATCAGTACGTTTACTTTAATTTATTGTAGGGTAGGTTAGTGCAAATTTAAGTTCAGTTTTTTGTTTGTAAAGGAGCATCTGATAATTATTGCTCACAGTAGCATAAAGTTCTATTATATTGTTGTTTGTGTGTTTGACTTGTGTAACTATAGCTTATCCAAACCTGTATGATATTCACGTCATCAATAAAAGGTTACTAGATGATGACGTTTCACACAGTGCTGTCACTTCGTACCTCGTATTTTGACAGTTCTAATAAACTATAGTCTTTCTTTATACCATCTAATATGTGCGCAAGTAAATCATGTATAAAATATGTCACTTTCCAAACTTTAAACCGAATTACAAATAAACAATCTAGTAATTTTTTTTTGATGACGTGATTGTCAGGCCAGTTGGATAAGGTATAGTCGAAATTTCTAAAATAGCTAAGTTTGAATGACACATTATTAACGGGTCAACCCATTTCAAGCAATCAAAATGAAATAAATTTTTTAATTTGTCGAATGTACGTCAGGTGTTTTTTTTTAAGTCAGGGCAGATGCGCTACAATAAATTATTTATTATGTTTAGATAAAACTGTTGAAAAATGCAAGATCACGTTTCAAAATTGGATTGTCCAATGAAAGTAATTTCTTATAAAATTGTTTAAATTAAATCCTTCTCTTCTTTTTCTGATGTTAAGCATGTAAATTTTAACAGCAAAAAAAGGAATTTCGGTGCGGTAAATTTAATTTAAATGTTCTTTCTACGTAATAAAATAAAAAGTTCGTTAGACCATATAGAAACACGACCCTTATCGGATTCGCATAAACTATAAAACGAACCCACAAAATGAAACACGAAATGGGAGGTAAACTCTTTTATATCTATCACAGATCATGCTAGAAATTGAACACACATACTTAATGGCATTTTATAGAACGACTATTCCTCTTAAGAAATATATCTATATATAATATATGTTATATTAAAGTTCATTTTATTATTCCATTTAAATATTTTAAATAAAACTTATTTGATTTTTAATTTAAGTACTACGAGTACTAAATATAGTTTTTTTCAAGTTTTATTTTTAATAAAATAGTGTTTATTACGGAAAAATTTCACCAAGTAAATTATAAGGCAATAAAATTTTTAATAAATTACGATAATAAATTAAATAAATTTTTACATTCCATTTTTATGTATTATGAAAGTACCTATATGAAAAAGAGAGAGAGAACTAGATAATTAGGCGTCGATGGTCCATTAAATATGATATCGTTTCGGTGATTACATTATTATGTCGATGTCTATTAATAAAATACACTTGGTGATCATCCGATATTTTTTTCAAGTGTTAATAAAATCACTGATCGACATAAAAAGCTCGTTCGGTGAGCTTAAAGCTCACAAAGTTAATTAATAAAATGTTTCAGACTTTTGAACACTGTCTAATTGTTTTACATGGCAATTATAAAAAGTTTTAAAATATTTGAAATCAGTCGAGCTTGTTTGCAAACGAAAACGCGTGCCAAAATTCGCGCAAAATTTAGTTAATTGTCGATTGTGCTAGCGCCCGTCTCAAATTAATTTTTAGCAACATGGTGCTTCGATTGCCAAATATACATAGATAAATAATGTGTAATCGGTATAGGTACCTAGTTTAGAAATTGTTGTAGTTTGAACGTTGCTTGATCTTGGTGATTTTTGATTGTGAGAGAGTGGTAGTTACAAGGGAAGTGTGCGAATACACAAATCAAAATCAAATTGTTCTTTAATTGTAAATAAGTCAGTGCACGTTCTCTGTGCTAATAAAATAGACCAGTTCAAATGTTTTTTGAAAAAAATATATTTGGTATACTTTAACTCTAGATAACTAACAATATCTCTTTTAACAAAATCCCTTTAGAGAGAGATTGATTAATCGAGAAGTAACGTTCGGAATTTAAAAATGTAAACACTATTATAAAAAAAAATTCAACGCATTTATTTTCAAATGACATCCATTTTAGTATATCTTTTAAATAGTAATAATTTTTGAGGCTACATCGAGCCCCCCACGATAATGTTGAATTTAGATATACGAAAATAGCCCGCTAATATGTCAACCTAGTAAATTTGATTGTGATTTTTCTCTTGTTAGTTTGAAAGTTGATTGTTAATTTGAACTACTTTTAACAATCGGTTGCTGGCATATTATAATAGATTTAAATCTGTTTTATCTGTTCAATTTATGTTATTTTTTACAATTATAAAATTTTGAAATACTCATGTATGTCTATAAAATATGGTTATCGAATACAAAAACACGCATCACAAGCTTTTAAAATAAATCATCTACAATAATAATGGTTTTAATTTGTTTTTTAATGCGTAGATATTATTGAACAATTTGTTTACTTTTAAAATATAAATTACATCTAATATTAATCGTTCTTTTTTAATAAATAGGCACAGTATTAACTATTATTATCTATCAGTATTATTCAGTAGTAACTGAATTTACTTAATTTTATTCATTTAATTTCTTCAAATCATAACGTTTACTTTTCTACAGAAAATTGATTCAATAACTAAAGTCGCTAAAAGAGGTTAGTGTCAAATGTATGAAACTAAACGAGATACTTACACTTACAGTAACAATATTCCATTTCCTTAGCCCAACTTGCTTTCTCCTAATCTGAACTAGATTATCTTTAGTAAGATGAACCGTTTTTGAGTGCGGTTCGTAATGAATAACGATAATATTACGGATGTGTGTACTTACAAGCAGCTCAAATATTAAATCCGAAAATTGTTCAACTCATCGTCAGTATGTAAATAAATAGAAATAATTAGCTTCTGAGAATTGTTTTATTGATCTTCAATAAAATTTGTCGGAATTTTATTTACAGAAATAATGTGATAAAATTAAATATTAAATTAAATTAAGAACGTGCCTATACTCTATTCACCAAACTCATGCAGTAGACATATGCATGCGAAGAATACGTGTCACCTTTACGACAACAACATCTTACATACAGTTGGATCTCCTCAGAAAATGAATAAGGTATAGATGCATATTTATAGGAAATTTACAACCGCGCCGTTCTAAAGCGGGGTATCCATTTGTTGCATTTCTGCGTATCTTATCCTTGTGGAGACAAGTATTGCTTCGTCGCGAATCAAAATATTAAGGAAAGTCAGCTAGTATGTTGCATCGTATCGTATCAGACAAAGATACGTAACGGCGATACAATACGCAGAAATACAACACATAGACACCCAAGTATGTCAATATAACACGACAAACGCGTTGCTACTCCTTGCTACTAACCTTGACAAAAGACAAAGATAGAAATGGACTTGTTATTATACGCCGTCTAATATATGAAACACGTCATTTGCTAACTCCACGACGTTCACGTCACTGAAGACATGGATGTAGTATAATTGAGGCAGAAGCGACATTCAACGTAATTTTGGGCGCCAGAATAGTAAGCAAGATTCGCAATTTTTTTGGTAGTGCATACTTCAACCTATTGTAATACATAGTTAAATTATTAGTAATTAAGCAATAGAGTAAACATAAGTACAATTATTTGACATATAATTTTTCGTGAAATCATAAAACCAAGCTTAGCAAAAATAGCTGTTGTACAAAAATTGCAATTTTCCGCGCTATTTATTACCAAATGCATGGCGCAAGATCATTGAAAACGGAACTTAAAAATCAGGGTAGAGAGAGAGAAAAGAGAGTGTGTTACTTCCGTCTTAATTATTTACATAGTATAGCTTATCCAAACCTATATGATGTTCACGTCATCAACAAAAAGTTACTAGATTGTTTATTTGTCTTTTGGTTTAAAGTTTGGAAAGTGACATATTCTATAGATGATTTATTTGCGCACATATTAGATGGTATAAAAAAGACTACAATTTATTAGAATTGTCACAATACGAAGTATGAGGTGACAGCACTATGTGTAAAACGTCATCATCTAGTAACCTTGTATTGATATCGTGAACATCATATAGGTTTGGATAAGCTATATGTTTCTTCTGTGTCGATGTGTTAAAAAGAAATAAAATATATGATTGTTTGAATTAGCTAATTTAGTGAGGTTATGTGTAAAGTCATTTGCCTATCTGCAGGTGTTATTATTGTTTTCTTTGTGTTTTATCTAGTTTTTGTAATCGAAAAAATGGTTTGTACTATACTTTGATTTTGTTATTAATTTCAATTTCGAGTTTTTATATTTTTTGTAATCTGTTAAAATCGTTTGGATTTTAATTATAAAAGCCAACTTTTTTAAATCATTCTCGATTTTCTGTTACAATAAATTACTAACAACATTAGAAATTGAAATTGAATGTCAAAATGTAACATCAAATAAAACACATTCTATTTTTTTACACATCTAGTGAGAGTTGTAAAGATTTCTAACTTTTTTCTCGCGGAATTAAAACTAAATAACATTTGCATTTAAAAAAAAAGTCGTGTTAACCCAAACTTGCAATATGTCATTTCGTTTTAATTTTGCGACAGAAAAAAAAGGTTAGAAATCATTACAACTCCCACTATCTATTTGCATTTGTAAATAGGAACTAAATAGGAACCGCTTTAAAAAATTTCGAACTTTACTATTATGATTGGCACTCCCAACCTTAAACTGAATCAACTTTAGTTAAAATTTAGTGGCGAGGACCGCGATTATATATTCTCTGAATTTAAATTACCTTTTTATTACAAATATTTGCATTTTATGCTTAATATGTGTTCTACATATAGGTTTTTTTTATTAAAAACTTGTTCTTAATGGAACGCGTGTTAACGTAATTTTAATATATTTATGTCAGCATGTAATTAAAGAATTCACACCCCTTCGTTGTTATTGATAAGTTGATATTATATACTTATGTATTTAAAATTATGTAACAGAAAAATTTTGGTTAAGTAATTGGTTATATTTAGACTACTTGGTCAGAAAAATAATATACTAAAAAACCTAGGAGAAATTTTTCAAGTATATAATATTCAGTATATAATTTCAAATACTATAATAATTTTACAAAAATATTCTAATATATAATATAGTATTAAAAAAATTAAGTATAATAACAACGTACAATAGTAAGTAAACATTCCGATGAATGCGCATTATTATTAACTATTTAATTTATAATAAAGCATTTATTAATTCATTAATTCATCGCTGTTATGTACCTAGTCATTAAACAATCGCACACATTTATCCCTACATAGGTATTCCTGGTAAATATAGTCACAAATAGAACTAGGTCACTCTGTTCAAACTCAATTACGAAATAGATTTCTAAAACAAACAATTATGTCTCCCTTCTTCCTAAAAACACCTTCCATATAGCGTATCATATATCACGGGATTATTAATACTAACAATAGATTAATCTATCAAGGGTTTGACATAAAAGAGCGCAAGATGGGAAAATACTCGGTTCATTGTAAACGACAATAAACCAATAATGACATTTTGTAATTAATAAGTAATAAAGTAATTAAAGTAAAGTAATAAGTAATTATAAGTTTCGAATGTTTACCTATATGCTTATAAAAAAACATTAAAATTAGATCAAAATAATTCATATTTGTATACCTGCGTCCTAGATATCCTTTTACTACGACTGAAAATTTAATTTCCTGTTATAAAAGTAGACACAAGGATTTCTTTAATTTATGTATAGGTATTTCCACGTACTCCATCGATATTACAATTTCTTAGAATTACTTCAGGGATATGCATTGAACATTAGCGGTCGCAATAAAACATTAAGTAGTAGTAGGTACGTACATATGGCCTATACAAACCTATATGCAATTCACGTCATCAAAAAAAAGTTACTAGATTGTTTATTTGTAATTCGGTTTAAAGTTTAGAAAATGACATATTCTATAGATGATTTACTTGCGCACATATTAGATGGTATAAAGAAAGACTACAATTTATTAGAACTGTCAAAATACGAGGTACGAGGTGACAGCACAGTGTGAAACGTCATTCATCTAGTAACCCTTTATTGATGACGTGGATTACGTATAGGTTTGGACGAAGTGTATATACATAAATCCATTCTATACAATGAAAAACCAATAAGTTAAATGCTAGAATAACTTTCGAATTAATTAACAAATTTGAATCCGAAACAAAGAGAGTTACACACGAACCAAACTTTCAAGAGTAGAAAATTTTATTTACAAGACGGATCAATATGTCAGGTAGATAAATGACCGCGGCCGGCTTATTTCCGACTCGGTGGTCGCATTTGAAACGGCGAACTTTCAAATGAGCAAGTTTGGATCGATAGCATACAGCACTTGTGTTTACATCGGCATTGCATCGAACGGAATAACGTAAGAAAGTACTTTTCAGAATTCAACTTAACGAAGTGATACTCGCCAATCAGTTTTACGTAGATAGATAAAATGCACGACTTCAAAATACGCCACTGCAGTATATGGCGCGTATAAAGAATACCTACCCAAATTTTAACGAATTTCAACGTTGAATTTATTTTCACGAATTTACTTTAGAAGTAAATTAAAATCTATTTTATGTTGAAAAAACTAATTAACAATCTGCAACTTAAGGATGTTCCACAACAAATCGCTCAATCGTGGTTGTCTGTCCATCTTGAAGTTTTTGAAATTTTTACCACAGGTTGTCCCATTACAATCAAAGTTTTTAGTGTAAAAATAATGGCGACTTCTACACTTCGTAATACTACAAGCATGAAATTTTAAGGGTATATTCTATACATCATACTGATCACAATAAACGTCAGAACCATTTCGGAACCACCTCCTAATTCAAAATAAAACTTTAAAAGTTTCTTTTTTAAAACTTTTTTCTTACGACGCTCCCCTGCCGAAATATTCACCCAAAAAGTTGAAAGGGAAAAATCAATTTGTTTAAAGTGTCTATTTCAAAATAATTTCATAGATTTTTGATACCACCTCAGGGGGAGCCACTACCACTGACCTTTCCAATCACATTTTCCTTCAGGATATTAATTTAAAAATTTTTTAACTTCATTGCCGGATTTCCTCAACATTTTAGAATAAAAAAGTACTCTTGCCCACTTTCCATAAAATAAGCCGTTTTTGAGAAAATCGCACTTCAATGGCAACAGGTGCAACGTTAGTTTAGCACTCTAGGTACTAGTATTCTAACAATAAGTACATAAACCTTTCACTTTATGATACAAGTATAAAAGTTTACAGGTACATATATTCTATACCTCGTACTAACCACAATAAACGTCAGAATCCTTTGGAAATTACCCCCCTAATTTAAAATAATCCTCTCTTTATCATCTCTTACCATCAGTACCTACACACACTCTTTAAGCACAATTTTCTCGAATATGACTCATTTTATGGAAAGTGAGCAAGAGTTGGTTTTTTATCCTAAAACGTTTGGGAAATCCGACAATAAAGTTAATTTTTTTTTAAATTAATTTGTTGACAGAAAATGTGATTAGAAAGGTTAAGGGTTCGAAAGAACGAATTTAAAAAATCAGCTTTAGGAATGGATATCTCCTCAAGGGGTGAATATTTTACTAAGGTAAATTTTCGTAAATTGGCTTATTTTTGTCTGGGGAATAAGACCCTAAGAGGTTGTCCACCTTCACTGAGACACCCTGTATACGACTTACTACCCATGAAAAAGTAAAACTCGATTTTCAGCCTCTTTTTACAATTTAAATTTATGGTCTAAACTTCGAAAAAAAACGAAAATAATCAGTTGTTAGTGTTTAATTACATAAAAGGGGGCGGTAATACAAGTTTTTGCTTTTGCCATATAGTAGCTATATGATTATAATTTACGACGTGTGAGTTTCGGTTTGAATTTTGCAGGCATTAAAAAGTTACAGGCTCTGCAAAAAACTAAACAAATGACTGTAGGTATTTACTTAGTTTAAAGGTGAGCGTACGTTATGTCGGAGTGCAGCTGGTCGCATTTCAATGCAATCAATTGCTGGAGTGCATTTTAAATGAGTCAATGCCGGGATCTTTGTTGCGTGACAACGATTGGTTGTCAAGTAATGCGCTGCGATGCGGCCCGCTGCGCCCCGGTATAATGTACGTTTACCTTAAAACGTATTTTTTTGTTATTATTTAAGTAGCTATTTTGACATACCTGGTAAGAATGTCCGATAGGAATGACGGTGACTCAAAAATTGTCGATATATTATCTATTAAATACCAGGTCGGTTAAATATGAAACCAAAGCGCTACACAGTAAGTACTTTGTTGTCAGTAGGTACGGTTTTAGATATGGTTTTGAAAATTACAATACCTATCTGAATTTAAGATTATATTTCGAATACCTATTTTTGAATTTTATAGAATTTTTAAGTGCGGCCGTTACGTTGAACTTTTAAATGATAACACTAGTCATGTGATGCATTATTAGAAATATTATTTTGTTATATAATCATAAAGTTTATGTTATAAACTTATTGTACTATAATAGGAATAAACTGTCATTAATATTATTTTATTTTAAAAACATTAAAATATATTACATATATTAAAATTTCGTGCTTTTAAAGAAATAAATTATAATTGCCGTCCAATATAAATAACAGAGTAATTAAATCGAAAAGAGAAAGCCCATCGAATGGGTGTAGGTTTCATCGAGAAAGCGATTCCTGATGGCGCAGTAAAGATTGTATCGAAATCTTAATTACGCCCATGTACAGGAAAGAAATCGTCCTTGGGGAGAATTTGAACAATAGTAGCGTCCTCAATTACTTATTATTGTTGTTAATAATTACGGCAGTCTTCTGCTTACACGCCTGTCTTGTTCTAAATGAGGCATTGTTAACCAGTAACGAGTGTGGAAAACCAATAGGGCGACTCGCTTTATCAGCTTTGCTACCGACAAATGGGATTGGAAAGTGGTCGAGCTTTTAGTAAGTCAGCGCCAGTAATTAAAGCTTAAACTGCATATTCTGAATAAAACAACTATAGGCAGGAGTAATTTTTGTTTTCATCATTAATGTCCAGATATATTTCAGGATTTTTAAAATGTGTTAGATTTATTAAAGCAGCCAGATACGGTAAAATTTCATCTAATCGGATTTCAATAAATTTAGATCACGTTATATATTTTTTAAATTAAAATAGATGTTTTGAAAATAAAGCGGGTGAATCTCTTATTAAATTTGTTTAATACAAACTTTAACGTCGTAGGTACTTAGCGCATAATTTGAAAATTAGATTTGATTTAGCGTATATTTAATTACATAATAGGTAATTACACGCGCGTCCTATCTAACGAACATTTAATTTCAATATTACCTAATTTAAATTTGGTTGTTTCAATAATTATACTTATAATTTATAATACAACAAGATATTGAGTGTGCATTATTTATTCACTTTTGATACCCGTGAATATCGCATGAAATTATTAACTAATTCAATCTTTTTTATAAAATTAGGTACTCGGGATTGTATAATAATTATACAACAATTAAGTAAAAGTAAAAATATCAGAAAGAAATTAAAACAAATTCAAATACATATATTAATATTCCAATGAAGGATTAGATGAATTACAATATAAATAATATAATATCAATTACAAATCTCTTTGTAAGTTGCATATATGTATAATATTAAGCTTTTTGGCAAAATAATACTGATATCAGTAATTTTAACGTGTATGGCTTGGAAGGCTTTGTTTACTAGCGATTCTACTTTGACATTGAAACATACACTTCGTCCAAACTTATATGCAACACGTCATCAGTAAAAGGTTGCTAGATTATGACGTTTCACACAGCGCTGTCACCTCGTATTTTGACAGTTCTAATAAATTGTAGTCTTTCTTTATACCATCTAATATGTGCGCAAGTAAATCATCTATAGAATATGTTACTTTCCAAACTTTAAACCGAATTACAAATAAACAATCTAGTAACTTTTTTTTTGATGACCTAAATTGCATATAGGTTTGGATAGGCCATAAATATTTAACGCACATAAAGGTATTTAACGCACGTATTTTATCACAAGATGTTCTTGATATTTGAACAAGTTCGCAACGTTTCGTAAATAGGTAGGAAGTAGGTAAGTTGCAAAATAATAAATTAAATTTTGAACTAAAAAAAAAGTTTGAACAAAATAACGAGCGGCTTAAAGTAAAAACAAACATTTTGCAAGTTCTTCTTCTCTTTTACCCTTTCAATAATTCTTCGAAAGGGCGTGGTAGCTTTATGTAAAACTGTTGTGTGTAGGTATTTTAATGTTTATCTGTGGTGTATACATAGGTGGATTTATGGGGCACTTTTAACGAACACGCCTTGACGATTTTTCGTCGTCTTTCCAGAAAAGTGAACGTAACAATCTTTTCGCTGTTGCCTGTTCGAATTAGGAATCGAACTCAAAATACATCCGTCACGGTTTTCTAATCCAATAAGTTTTATAAACCGATTATTCGAAAGATTGTATTTGTTTACGCAACAATGTCGATTTTTGCGCTGGAAATTTATCAAATTTATCGTTGTTTGAATAACGCTAGGAAAAGAAAGACCTTCGACAATGTAAACATTTAAGGGCGACGCGGCGGAATAAATGTGGATATTTATCCACTTATAATATTTTGGAACATACCCAAATTTTGTCTCTAAAATGTAGGTTTATGAGAAATGTTGTATATTTTGATTGCACAAATTTTATTGTTAGATATTATGGAATCGTGAATACTTTTCCTACAGGTATTTCGCCACTTTTGACTTTTCCGAACTCTATTTATTAATTATGGCGTTGGTGGTAAGAGGACCAGGTGGGTCTCCGCTCTTGGCATTCAAAGATATCGGGTCAGGTATCGAACTTTAAGTGGCTGGAAAGGTTTTGGCGTGGTTGGTAATTAAGAATAACCCAGAATCCGGGAAAGCCAAAATGGGCAAGACGCCTAGAGGAAAAACATCCACGATTCCATATAATAAAAATATTGTTAATATAGTTTTGTGAAAAAGTTAAACATAGGAAGGAAATACATAATACAGTAGAACCTCGATTCACGAGCAAATCTGTTTACGATCAGCTTTGATGATCAAATTTTGATTCGGTTGGCGTACAATAACTCGGTTCACGATCAAAGTCAATTGCCCAGAGGGCAATTAATCTTTTCAATGACAATGCTATGTCGCACTTCAGAAAAATGTTGCAACAAAGAAAAAGACAAATTTCTTTATATGAACTTCTTGTGCGCAAAGCAGATGATAAATCGGAAGACGAACAACTTAAAAAAGTGCAGAAAATCGTAAAGTATTTAATTAATTTTTTATTTTTCTATTATTAATGTTACGTGTAATTTACGTGTATTCTAAAAAAATATTGTACTTAAAAAATACCAAGTTTCAGAGCCTGGAACGGATTAATTGTATTTACATTAATTTCATTATGGGAAAAATTGTTTCGGTTCAAGACCGATTCGCTTCGTGACCAGGACTTAGGAACGGAAGTTCGTGAACCACTGAGGTTTCCATTGTATATTATTTTGAGACTGTTTGTATATACCTAAACATAAGTCATAATTTATACAAAAAATTAGTGTCGCAAATTTCTATTGAACAGATAGATACAATGGGCAAAGATTCAGTCACTACAGGAAAGTGCATTGAGTCGGTGACCAAAAGTCAAAAACATAACAAATAAACGATCAAACCAGCTTAAGAAATTATGAAGAGTTCAAAGAATATCGCGTACCCTAAAAATTTTTAAGGGCTGAATGTACCCTCGTCTCTTCTAGTATTATTATAAAATGTAACGAAAAGGCTGTGCATATAGATAATGACGTCGCTATCGGGTATTGATCCAGTTAAAAACGCTTTAAATCATCATAAAATCGCTTTAATAGCGCACCTAATTTGAATAAGTACTCACCTACGGTTCTTTCATACTTATTGTTAAGTGTTTTTGAACATTATAAATTCGAAATAGATTAAAATTAAAACTATTTATTTTGTTAAAGTTGATTTTAACTTGAATATCTTTGATATTGTATGGGTATAAAACGATCTCTCTAAAGTGCTTTTTTTACTTAATTTACGGATTGTAAATTTAACAATTTTTCCTTCGTGTACATATGTGTACTATATGTATGTAACTATGTACATTACAGTAATATGTAATTAAACAAATTGTATTAAACTTCTGTTTAATGTGTTTATTTACATTTTTTGTAGTTTGTAGTAGTGCATCCTGTCATAGCTGTCATTCGCGCTTTTACGTCATAGGTCATTTTCGGTGCGCTCGAAAATAATTTGAATTTCAAAGCCGAATAACATAAATTTTAAAACGCTATAATTTAAAATATGTATATTTCTGTATAAATTACTATATTTAAATAAACTATTTATCGAAATATAAAAAAATGCGCAAGTACCCCATTGAAAGTTTGCCCACTTTTACCCTATCGTTAATTACATATCATCTGTTATTTTTAATTATTATAATTTTGCGTGCGAACACACCACACGACCTTATATTGTGAGACTACTGGTGGGGCAGTTTAAGCGGAAGACGCGAATTTTAAAAATAACTGTGGTACTATATGGACTAGTTTTTCAGAATTAAAATTTAGTTTTTTGATCAACTGTTGTATTGTAATGATGTAGCAAGTTAATTTTTTTTAAACAGCCCTAAAATACAAATTAACGAATTTAAACCGAATAATTTAGGAGGTTCTAAGCGTCATCGAGTTTAAACCATTTTCTTCTAAATTCAACATAACTATTCGTAAATCTGTTGTTGTGTTTCTTTTGATACTTTTGGAATACGGTTTAGTGGGGTATTAGTTATTTATAAAAAGAGTAGGTACAGAGAAATCCTATGGATAATTTAGTTTCCGGCATACGGCTACTGTAATTTATGACGACTATATAAAAAAATCAAAATTATTTCAGAAGGAAACGGGCGTTTTTCTTAAAAATTTGTAAAATGCCGATATTTAAACAATTATATATTGCCTATTCGTTTTAAATATACCTACTTAACTAAGTTTGACTTTTAAATATAAAATATTTGTGTCTATCTAGCTTGAAAATGTCAAAAAATTATTAGGTGTACAAAAAAGTTCTGAGCTTTAGATTTCATACAACCGAAACCACAATTTAAATTTCATGAAGTTTCCCGCCCTTTTGCGGGTTTACAACGTTGACATTTGGTCTTTGAAAATACCATGCGGTTTGACGTTTGATGCACATAATCTAAAAAATCAGTAGTGTTTACGATGGCAATAACCAAAGAGCATATTCGATTTTCCATCCACTTCGCGTTTCATCTCAAGAAAAATGCTGCTGAAGCCACTGAAATGATTTGTGCCGCATATGGAGAGAACGCTGTAAGTCACGCTACGTGTAAAGGTGGTATACAAAATTTCGCCAAGGAAATTTCAGTCTTGAAGATGAACCGTTACAGCCGGGTGAAACAATTACGGCAGACCGCTATCAGCAACAATTGACTAATTTGAGCGATGCAGTAGAAGAAAAGAGGCCATTTACTGGCAAAGGACGTGGTAAAGTGATACTGCTTCATGACAATGCCCGACCACATGTTGCAAAAGCGACCTGGGATCATATCTTTGCGTTAGGCTGGGAACTTCTCCCGCATGCGGCGTATAGTCCAGACATGGCACCGTCTGATTACTACCTATTCCGGTCGCTGCAGCATCACTTGGCTGATACACACTTCGTGGCACTTGAAGACCTACGCAAATGCATTGATGACTTTATCGCCTCGAAGCCAGGGAGCTTCTATCATCAGGGAATTCGCAAGCTGCCCGAAACATGGCAAAAGGTTATCGATGCAAACGGGGACTATTTCGTTGATTAATATCTTTTTGTTTGTTTTTAAATAAATATTGAATTTTACAAAAAAAAGCTCAGAACTTTTTTGTACACCTAATAGAATAAAAATCGTGGATAGATGCGGAGAATATGATAATATTCGTAATATCTAAAATATGTATACTTATATACATATATGTGAAATCATGACAGATGTACTACTTCTGAAGAGTTTGCATTCGCCACAGATTTTGCAATTCAAATAGCTCATAAAAACAAATACAGAGACTCTTGTAAATTGATTGCGTTGTAGATAAAAATTATTCTCGATTTTTATTTATTGATTTAGTTATTCTATTTTGTTAATACACTTTCGTAAAAATTCGAAGATTAATAGTAATGTAATTAAACTGCTGCCCGACACTTACACAGTTATGAAATACTTATTTGTCGAGTCGACCAATTTTATTTTGTCCCAAAATATTTTGTTTATCACGATCGCGATTAAGAAGTTCCTCAATACATTTCAAAGAAATCGCGGCATCCCTTTTAGGAATTGGAGCGAAAAACTAGACGCTCTACTTAACACACTAGCGCGCGATATAAAAATAATTTTAAAATATAACTTTTTTTTTAATACAGATAGAGGCAATGGGGCAACCTTTGAGTGGGGGCACTTTTGAACAATAAGCATTTTTCTACTTAGAAAGGGATCGATAGTAGGTAAATTTTTACATTGTCATTGACGTTTAGTGAGTGACTTTCGCGATCAGTTCGGTTTAATTAAATTCACATGTAGTATAGGAAAATGATTTATTGATTTTGAGTCAAGTTATTGTAATTTTTAATGAACACATTAATCAACTTGACATCTTAATTTAATTTAATTGAAATTAATTAAAAGCAATGTTCTTTTACATTTTACAGTCTACATTCATATACATACGTATGTATTAGGGGGACCGGAAAATAATGTCTTTTTTACATTAAATTCAAACAAGTTTTTATTTTTAATCGATGATGTAATCACCCTCGTTATCAACAATCTTTTGCCATCTAGTGTGCAAATTTTCAATGCCGGATCGATAAAAATCAATTCGTTTTTGAGCAAAATATCTGGAGATGGCATTTTGGATATCATCCAAATTTTTTACTGGATCTGGACTTAGAAAACCACCTTTGGCATTTACAAACATCTATAATGCACTTGGATAAGCATCGTAAATGTTTTTGGTAGCAACTGTTACGCTATTACCCTTGTGAAACTTAAAAAGCATACAATTCCAGATATGTTCCTCTTATAGTATTTGGCTGGCCAATTCACTCAAAATTGTAAAAAAATTGAAGATTTAATTATTTATAAGTAAACAAGTCACATTAACCTTAAAATATCTTTGGTGCGACTTTGAAGTACACAATGAGCTGATAAATGATAAACAAATATTGATGTGCGCAGAAACGACATTACTTTCCGGTCCCCGTAATACTTAAAACTGAATTTAACATATGTTTAGGCAACGCATCTAAGGGTAATTCCATATTAAATCAATAGAAATTTTCTAAAATCTGCAGGTCATCATCTCCAATTTTTTTGTTTTAAATTGAACACGTAGGTATATAAAGTTATTTTAACATACCAAATTTTATATTTTTACGTCCATTCTCAAGAAATTCGTATTTGAATTTCGCGTATTTCGAAAACCATGGAGTGCATAAATTGATTTATCTTCATTAATCTTGACTATAAAGAGTTAATTTTTCTAATTTTTTTCCAGTAATTCTTACATCTATTGTCTACTATTGTTCTAAATTTTAGCTCGAGACGGCGTTGGGATCAATAATTATTAATTCTTTTTCGGCGATGGCGTGTCTTTGATGTAATTATTTTGATATATTGTCTTTGATGTACGAATACTACTTTATCATCTTTGTTTTAGAAAATATGTGTTTCAATATCAAACATTTTTTTTTTGAATTTATTAAAGAAAAATTAAAAAAACATTTATATGAAAGCGCCCCTTATAAACAACCAAGTTCTTAGTGTAAACATAATGCCGAATTCTGCACCTTAAATGAAATGTACCTAAACTTTAATAATTAAATAACCTAGGAAGTCTTCCTAATAATTTCAACTAATTAAAAGGGTTTATATAAGTGCTCGTTCCAACAATAACGTCCTGTTAGAATTGGTGTTGTTTGTTTCTAATTACCACTTCTCTAAATACTAGAAACTCTTGTTTACTGTCTAACAATTAACGATCGTAAGACGTTTTTGAACTGGCCAATATATCTTCATTTAATCTTTAATACTTATTGTTAGTTTTTATGCGATTTTTAACTGACTTAATAAACAAATCCTATCCGAACTATTAAGGAAGATTTTTAATTTTTGTTAGGAAACACTTTCGTCGGGCAATATTTTTGTAGAATTACTGTAAGTACCTATTTTGAAAAATAAATTATAAATTTGATTAGTTGAACTAAATTTTATTTAGTAAATTGTTATATTAAATAATATATTGCGTACGAGTTGCTCTTAAGCTTTATTGCAAGAACGTTTACTTAAGTTGACTTTTATTTTGTCCATTGTTAATGAAACCAAATAACATATATAATATGCCATCCTGTGTTTAAAAACTTCAATAAATATTGATAGGAAAAGTCGATTTAGTCGTTTGCGTCCATTATTACAATTAAGTCATAAAAAATCAATTTTTAATTAATTTTCTTTTTATCTTGCAAAATAGCAATTATTTAATTAAATAGGTGCGTCTCGAGGCCTCGACTTGAGAGTTTTAACGAATCTGCATTTAAACAATAAAATTAATAGATATTTACCCTTAATTTACAGCTGCAACATTGTATGTTCCTATAAATACATTTTACAGTTATAGACTAGAAGTTTATACGCCAAAACCCTGTTCCTCCAAAAACGTTTGCAACTAATCGAATTTAGCGGCACAAACACTTTCATTATTTTATAATACCTACTAAAAAATTGGAAAATATTCATATTCAAATCGTCGGTTGAAAATTAATTAGTGATCTTTTATTTGTCTTTCATTGATCTAACGACCAACACCTTGACATGATGCTACACATACCGGGAAAATATTCGGCGTTGTCTATTTATAATTGCACTTATTATCGTTGCCAATGTAAGATATTCAAACGACACTCGCAACCTATTTCAATTACAATTTATAAATTTACCTACAGATACGATGCGTATTTATTCCAATTAAGAGATATACTAAGTATATTTATTTAGAAAATTGTAAAACTAATTTGGGTCATTGTTAGTTGTCTCTTATTAATAAGGCAAATATTAATCGAATCGTTCGAAATAATTAATTAAACTTTTCTTGTGGCAGTGTCCTCCCTGTTATTAGAGCATTTCATATTCATATTGAACAAATACGACAGCTTTGTGCCGAAGGTCGTAATTTAATTTTAATGTATTTTCTCCTACTGTCACAATACACACTTGTATAAAATGTATTGGAAATCACCAAAAAATTCGATAAATTCCAACATCGAAAACGTTCTAAAACGACATGCTTGTGAATAATACATAAATTCTCGTGTAAACTAATAATTTTAATAATTTTCAAATTATACGGTTTAGCGCATGAAAAATAAATCGATAAGGGTTCAAGACATAACTATTAAGAAATAATCAATTTTTTTTAAAGGTAAGTAGTTGACACTACTGCATTGTATCGATTCGCTTTTAGAATCGAAACTTGCAGTGCCGACGTTAACACAAATAACTATACGTACACAAGCGAATAAAACAAAATTATTTTAAAATTGCAGTAAAACATCGACTCGACTAAAAAAAAAAAAAACTCGAACGCTTTGTACGGTTGGCGCAAAAATGGCCCAAAATATTAGAAATTTTACCGATGATTATCGTATTTCCACCGAAATATCAAGGTTGGCCGTTAAAAAGAAACAAACACAGATAATTTGTTGTATAAACCATTAAACACGCAAAGTATGAATGAACTGAAATGTATTTTTTTTGCATTTCGCTCGCCATAAATAATTGTGGATTTTTTTTAGTTTCGTTTAAACGTGTAAAATATTTTATCACGGAATATTACGTTAGCGCGGTGGTCGGTGAAAGTTATGTTACATTATTAAAAAATAGTCGATACGAAATTAAAATGCATAATATTTTTTAATCTTTTAATGGTAGGTATACCGCGGCATTGGCGTTATAAGTAACCGTAAGTTACTCGGGCTATACTTTAATTCCAAAGACCGCATCGATCCTGCAAATCCTGCAGGTCACGCAAGCTTAGGTTACTGCTGGTTATTTCAACATAAAGAATACACGCACCTTTGTTCAAACCTCGACCAGACACAAATAATATTTTACGAAATTCCTCGGTTTCGGCCTATTTATATTTGATTGCATGGGATGCAGCTGATAACAAATATTTTGGTCGTAACTGATGATTGCGAGTTAGGCGGATAAATACTTGTACTTATTTAATCGAAATATCGTGTTATTCTTACTGTTGAACTTCAAGAAAAGGGGCCGTGACTGTAGTTTATAAAAATAATACATTTTATCAAGTTTTAAATGCAAGAATTTTCAATTTAAATTGAAGTAAAATATGAAAATTAAAAAAATTGCATTAAAATCTAAAAGAAACTAGGGTTAATTTTAATCTCGTATTTATTATTGCTAAAATAAATATTAATTTTGCCTAGGTACTAAAAACTAGTGTAAGTATGTACATTTACATGTACATGTACAAAAGTTGAAATTTGCAAATTAATTCCTTGTCGAAAATTAAGGATCGATTTTATATAATTTTTGTAACGTTTCCTTCCGGAATTACAACCCTCGAAACGGGAAGAGTAAAATTAAATTTTCATTTTATTTCTCAAACTTATTTCCTTTATTTTTTAATTTATTTTTTTTTTAAAGTTTTCGTAATAAATAAAAAAAAAAAAGTGTTGTTTAGTCAGTGAATTATTAAGTTAATAAATCAGAGAATGTCAAACAAAGTCCTGCACAAAATAATTAAAAAACAAATTGGAGACAACTAGTCCTAATGATCAAGTTTAGCCGATTAATAACGAGTCGTATGCCTAATTTAGCCAATAAAAAAATATACGATCGCCTATTTTATTTTTTTACTCAAAAACTGTAGGTTTGGCAGAAAAAATCTAAGAGTCACGAAAGGTTCTTAATAAAGCAAGCTTTCAAGAGGGATTTTTTAAATTGCAAAATTTTAACCCTCCAGAAAGATATGATGATTAAAAATATTACCTTTTGATAAGTGAAATCATCTACTAAATGTCATTCTTCGATATTTCTCCAAGTTTGAGAAATGAAATGGAAACTGAATTTTACCCTTTATTTTTTGAGGGGCGTAACTCCGAAACAAGACATTTTAGGAAAAAACTTTATATGAAAGGCTTCCCTTAATTTTTGACAAGGAATCGTTCGTTGAAGTTTTTGAAATTATGCATTATAAATAAAACTGAATCAAAATCTATGTTAATATTTTTATAAATAATTTTAGACGTGATTTTGTTGTATCTAGATACGTATTTAATATAATTAATGAAATTCGCGAAGAAAAGAATGAAAATATGTTAACTATTACCACATCGAAGATTTAAAATATAGAGTCAACTATTAACGGCATTTCTTTATTTTTTTTTTCAATTTTAATTTAGTAGGTACATAATACGTTTTAACGCCAATCAATACTACTAATTTTTAAAATATTTGATTCATAAATTAATGGGGTAGGTACCTATTTAACTTGTAAATATTGAACAGTAAAAGTAACAGCTTTTAATTTCCTAAGATATGTTAAGAACCTTAACCATGCCTCTTCTGATAGCATAAAGACATCAAACGTCCTAGGGCAACAAGTTTAACTTACTTACGCTTCGGTAGGTTGCTGTAAACGATGATGCATTAAATTTCAAAGCGTTTTCTCCCTTCTGTCTAAACGATAATTTAGCAATTACCTCGTAGGTAATTATTCCGTATTTCAGTTACAATAAATAAGAAATACTTAGGTATTACATGAAATAAAATGAAAACCATATTCATCGATTTTTGTGTGATGAATCAAAAGTTGTGAAGGTATACGAATAGTTCTTATTTCACATAGGTAGCAATTAGATTTGCTAAACTTGACCTCTTCTAACATTACTTAGTCATGTGTAGCTTACATTATAACTACAAGAACTAATTATTATCATCGCATTATATTTTAAAAGGCTTATAAAAAGGCTTGTTTGTGGTGAAATCGATAAACGAATTGAATTTTGTAATGATAAGGCTTTTATTAAGACATTGAATAAATATGCATTTCCCACTTCAATATAAATTTATAAAATTAACACCATATCTAAAAGTAGCAATATGTCAAATACTATATTACTTATTAGTAATAGTAGTATTCGACATATTGTTACTTTTAGACATGGTGTATTAGTATTCTAATACTACTATTATCAATCATGGATTGTACCTAGAACTAATGATTTTTTATTATACAAGATGTTTCCAAATTGCACGGTACTATTGCTAGGGGTAGAAGAACAGTGAAAAATAAAAGGAAGTGAAGTGAATGGAGATACTCACGTTCCCGAATGTCATAGAGGGCGCTAGTTATATAACGTTTTCGGTCAACTTTCGTTTATAACTTTTTTGAAATAAGGTTTGTAGGCACGACAATTGAAAAAACCGAAAGCAAATACAATTTTATGTAAAAGAGTTACTCTTAGTAAAAGTCGCCCAGGCGCATCGTTTTCGAGATATTTCACGATTGATTATGCGATATACGCACAGAGCAGACAACTAATTGTAAGTAGGCAGATTATTTTAGTTCGGCATTTATTCGTGAAAACATTTGGATACCAAATTTCTATACTACATCGCTTGTAGTTTTGATGCAGTCGAAGAACAAGTATACATATTGCGAAAAGCAATTTTCATTGAAAACGGGCGACTTTTGGGCAAAGGTGTACCAAGCAAACCCCACTTATTTTTCACTTTTCTATCACCCCTAACAATAGTGCCGTGCAATTTTGAAACACCCTGTATTTACTATGGTGCTATGTTGTAATTATAGTGCTATCATATCATCCGATGTTTACTTCACCTATTTTATTTAATTTGGTTGCTTTATTCAAGTTAATTTGCTAATTATTAATTTACGAACATTTTTCTAGATTAAGATGCCGAAAATATACCTATAAATGACCTAAAACGCGAACAGTTATTTAAAAAAAACAATATATGTATCACAAATACAACAATAATCGTGTTTCGTTGAGTTTCAAGCAAAGGTCAGAGAAAATTTTAAATGAAATCGTGACAGAAATACAGAAAATTACTTATTACAGCCGCGACGCAACGCGACGCGACATTTCCTATAAACCCTAGAATTTTTCGAAGCTATTTAAATGTCGATAGGTTTCTACGGTGCAATGTTACGTCAAGATACTCGAATGTGGATTTCCAGGAATCAAAAATGATTAAAATTACGAATTTCAAGTAAAGATACTTTGATCATATTGTATCTACATAATTATGTAGGTAGATGTATGTATTTTAAAAACGTCATAAATATTTTTGTCGTACCTTTGTACAGATTTTGAGGTTCTATTTCCTACCCGATTGCATAGAAGATGAACTGTAAATATTTCGTTATTTATCTGTACCAAAGTCGTGAAATACGAAGCAATTTGAAGTGACACTTGCCAGCTTATTCTTCTCCGGAAGAGATTTTAAGCCAGAATGAACACTTTAAAAATAAAATGGCGCGCATAATAAAGCTTTCAAAGCTCGAGAGCTGTAGTGTATAAGAAAACCGAAAACGTAAAATATTTTGCTATATGTATACTTACTATATGCAGTATTTCCGCTTCAAATAACATAAAAACGTCGCAGTTTTATGGTATTTAAAAAAAATTACACAAACGAAAAAATTTTAACCCCAACTTTAAAAGTAGGCGTATGTCGCTGTAGCGTTGAAGAGTTAAAAATGTTTCGGAAGTTTTAAAAATTCTCTTCTTTATTTATACTCGCAAATAAAAATATAAAACTGTCGAGAGGAAAACAGGGTATAATCTTGAAATTTCATTAAAGCTTTAGGGTTTCTGTGGAATTATGAAATTATGTTGAAAACGATCGACGATACTTAGATCTTAATAAATTAACTTTCGTAATTTTCTCGTAATTTTAATACAGATATTTTTCTATTTTATTAGGTATTTATATTGCATAATCGATACGAATAATATCAATTAAATTTAATTTTCAACTACTGTTGAACGTTCATTTCAAGTTTAAAATAAATATTCTATAATCATAAACGAGCGATCGTGATTGATGCTCAAAGCTTTGTAGTTTGTTTTGTTATATGTAGATACGTATCTTGCTTTGTGTTTGCGAATTAGTGATAATTAACTATTACCTACGTTTGACACAAATGTAATGCGTTGTTAATGTTATGTTAAAAGCCAAAATATTCAAATGAATTATCATTTTCTATAAATATTTGCAGCTAATTAGCTGATTTCAATTGAAATCACTTCAAATACATATTCTTAATACTCAAAATCACCAAATGTGGTCCTTGCGTCTTCATATTATAAATTTAATTAAAACAAGATATTGTAACAACAATTGTATCGTGATTATAGATATATGATCATAACAAAAATATTTAAATATTTAAATATTAAGCATTTTAGGTAACGATCACGTCCACATCCGTTATGACGCATGGAGCTCACTTTTGATGATTTGACGTACCCATACATATCATCAAATGATGCGTCTTTACTAATCTTATAAATTGATGACGTAGGTATCTTCTTAGGTGCTTTCGATAACACTTAACGATCAACTTTAACGGTTAATAATAAATTGTACTTCCTGCACTGTTATAAGCAACAAATAATTTAATAAAATATTTAAAATAATAATTAAAACTTTAATTTCCAACGGTCGCAATTTTATTATTATTACCTACCTATTTTACGAAAATTTTAAGCGACTTTGTACTATTTTAAAATTTACTGTAAATACACTTGCGATAAACGTTCCAAACGCTGTCAACAAAGACGTTCACTCGGCGTCTGACGAGTTTCTAGGATTCCAAGTCGAGGAGGTACTATTGTGAAAGTTTCGTCCTCAACAGGCTTAATTAACTTCTAAGACAAAGTTTACAAGAGATAAGTTGTAAAGCAACGTGCCTTAAAACTTTGCCGAACTGTTTGATCTCTCTGCGTTTTGAATTTCCATAAAGTCAACGCCGCTCTTTTAAGGAACGTCGAGACAATGAATTTTCTATGAATAATAAGTATCGTCAGCTTGTCTTTCAGATATTTGCGATTATCGATTAGCTTGTTTATCATTAATATTATAAACACTTTAAACTTAAATTTTTAACTAAATCTTAGAAGTATATAACTTGAAAATAATATTTTTTGGAGATATTCAAAACAATATTTAATTTTAAAAGTTTTGCTTAAACGTTACTAAAGAAATCAACTAATTTAAGTTAAAGTTGTTAAGAAGATTTTTTTAGTTAAAAATTGATAACTTTTGATATAGTTATCTATTATAATATATTCAGTTCAAGTATAAAAAAGAGAATTTTAATGAGTAATTTGGATTTATGTTTGATATTTCATACAAATGTGGAATTTTGATTATGTTTCTCTGTTTTTAGTTTTTAGCTAGAACCTTAAGTTACGTGCTTACGTTGCCTTTCGATCTACTATCAGATAGCGAGATGAAAGATAAACCTGGTCACGTGCTCGGAATCGTAATCGTCGGTATACTAAAGACATGTCCCCAATCAACTACATTTTTCTGAACAACTGTAATTTTGACGGTAACAATTGAATCAAAATGTTAATATTTTTAGAAGAAACTAACATAAGTTTGTAAATTAAATATACCTGCATAATATTAATTTAAATAAAAGTTTGGAATTTGTTAATTAATAAGCGAATCTATATTAATAAATAGATTGAAAAATTCCTTCATGTATAAATACTTAAAGTTCTGTTGTTAGTCTATTATTAAAGGACAATTTTCGAACTAAACGTATTTTATTTATTTATTTTATTTTCGCATCAACCTCTAAGGGTTATTAGCGTAATAGATTTGGTAGTTAGATTTATACATTGATTGAAAAAATTACATTTTATATATACATGATATATTTTAAATTTTGATCTGAATAGATTTAATAAAGTTGATGGTGGATTTAATGTCATCGTTTAGAGCAGCGTGAATATTGTCTGGGATGTTGTATTGGGATCTTGCTTGGGCGTACTTCTTGCAGGATAAGATTAAATGTTTGATGGTGATGATGGTGTGGCAGGTGTCGCATATCGGTGGTTCTTCTTGTTTAAGTAGGTGTTCGTGAGTTAGTTTGGAGTGTCCAAGTCTAAGACGAGTAGCGATTATTTGTTCATTTCTGTGGGGAGGAATCTTAGGGAAGGTTCGGGTGGATGGTTTTATTTCGGAAAGTTTGTGATTAGTTTGCGACCAGATATTTTGCCAGAAGTTGAATATGTGAAGTTTGAGGTGAAGTTTTATATCGGAGTGGGGAGATTCAAGTTGGTGAAATGTTGAAGTGCGGATTGCAGCTTTGGATGCGGCGTCTGCTGATTCATTTCCTATTATTCCAATGTGTGAGGGAATCCAGATGAAGGTGATGTTTTGTTTCGGCGGTTGAGACAATTCGTTTAGGATAAGTTCATGTAATGGGGTCTTGGGATAAATTTGTTGGAGAGTTTGGATTGAACTGAGGGAATCGGTGCAGATTAAAGTGTGGTGCTTTTTGAGTTTTTTGCTGTATTTTAAGGCTTGGAGTATTGCATAGAGTTCACCGGAAAAGGAACTGAAGGAGTTAGGTAACTTATATTGAAGAGTTTCATCAGGTGCGACGACGGCACATCCTACGCCAAGTTCAGATTTAGAGGCATCGGTAAAATTATAGATGCATTTGGAAAATTGTGGATAATTTCTAGGAACTTGTTTTTTATTAATTGGTGGTTGGTTTGAGATTTTTGATACTGTAGTAAAGATGTGTCATGATTTGGGATGTTGAGTATCCAAGGAAAGGGGATTAAGTTGCAATTTAGTATGGGAGAAGGAAAGTGGGTATTAATTTCGGACAAGATTGTTATCAAACTTTCGTATAGTGGAGGAGCTAGGCGTTTGTTGCTTTCGTATATGGAGTGATATTTGCTGGTGAAGACGTGTTTATGTGTAGGATTTTTTATGTATGGTGATATGGTGGCAGCGAATGATAATTTTAGTAGTTTTTGTCTGACATAGGGAGGTAGTTCGCCAGCCAGGCAGTATAAGCTTTCAATGGGTGTTGTATAGTAGGCTCCAAGTGCGATTCTTATGGCTTTGTTGTGTACAGTATTTAACGGTTTAAGTACTGTTTTTTGAAGCTGAGTAATAAGCGATTGATCCATATTCTAAGCGTGTTCTAATAAGTGATCTGTACAAGTAAAGTAGTGTGTTGGTATCGGCTCCCCACTGTTGGTTCGATAGTAGTTTGAGCAAATTTATATCAGTTTGACTTTTGGTTTGTAGATATTTGATGTGCGATTTCCAAGTTAATTGCCGATCAAATATTAATCCAAGGAATTTAATTTCGTCGACGAATTGCAGTGGATTATCGTTTAGAGTAAGGAGGGGGGGTGAGGTTACTTTCTTTTTAGAAAAAATTATGCATTGGGTCTTCATCGGTGAGAGTTTGAAACCTGTTCTTTTGGACCATCTTTCTAAGCGGAATATGGCTGTTTGAATTAGTTTTGTTGTTGTTTGTATGTGTTTTCCTTTGACATATAGTATTAAGTCGTCGGCGAATATATTGCAGAGTACTGGCGGCTGGATATCTTTGGAGATTTCGTTTATTGCAATTAGGAAGAGCGTGGGGCTAAGTATGGAACCTTGTGGTATGCCGTTTGTTAGAGTCTTTTTTAGAAGAGAGATGTCCATTTACACGTACTTGAAAAGATCTGTTCGATAGGAAATTGCGAATGAAATGCAAGAAGTGGCCATCAAGTCCCCATTCTTGTAGTTTATAGATGATGAGATATTTCCAAGTCATGTCAAAAGCCTTTTGTATGTCAAAAGATACTGCGAGGAGATGTTGTTTGTTAGCGAAGGCTTCATTAATATTGGTTTGAAGGTTCACTATGTTATCATTTGTAGATCTATGACGACGGAAACCGCTTTGTGAAGGGGTTAACAAGTTTTTATGTTCTAGTGTCCAGGTGAGTCTGTAATTTATGATTTTTTCTAGAAGTTTGCACATGGTACATGTGAGAGAGATGGGCCGATAGGAGTTTACTTCTGAACGTGGTTTGTTTGGTTTTAGGATTGGGATGACGATGGCTTCGGACCACATGCTTGGGTATTGTCTGTTTATGAGTATTTTATTGTAGAGCTTTAGCAGGTAAGAGATAGCTATGGGAGGGAGATGTTTTAGGAATATGAAAGGAATGTTGTCGGGACCTGGTGAGGAGTTTTTACAGTTTTTCAGTGCTTCTTCTAGTTCCTTGAGATAGATGTGGGAGTTTATCGGGTGATTAGAGTTTTCATTTATGTGTGCTTCATTTGTTTCGGTTTTATCTTTATAAGAGCGAAAGTGAGGTTCGTAGTTAGAATCGCTGGAATAGTTTTGAAAGTTGTTTGCGATTATTTCGGCTATTTCCTTGGTAGAAGTGACGGATTGCCCATGATTATTTATTAATGTTATCGGACTGAATGTGTTTATGCCTTTAATTTTTTTGATTTTGTTCCATACTTGTGTTATGGGTGTGCTAGGTGAGATCGTTGCCACGAAATTGGACCAAGATTCTTTCTTGCTGTTTTTAATTATGTATCTTGCTTTAGCACGTAGTTGTTTGAAGGTTAATAAATTTTCTAAGGTATTGTGTTTTTTAAGACGATTAAAGGCATGTTTAGAGCTCTTTATAGCTTCGGCACATTTGTTGTTCCACCAAGGTACGGTGTTTTTTTGTGAAGGATATGTACTTTTGCCTACAGTCACATTAGCTGAGTTTAATATGACGGATGTAAGGACAGAAAGGAGATCATTGACGTTGGAGGATTCAGAAAATTGAGGTAGATTTTTTTCAATTGAATTCGAAAAATCAGTCCAGTTGGCGAAGTTTACTTTCCATTTGGGTAGAGGAAATATTGATGGAGTCTGTTTATCATATCGAATAATAATTGGATAGTGGTCACTTCCGTGTAGGTGAGCAAGAGTTTCCCAGGATAAATACGGGGCGATGGTAGCGTCACAGAGCGATAAATCGATGCAAGAGAGTGATCCGTTGTATGCGTTAAAGCGCGTTTTTCCACCTGTATTGAGTGGTAAGAGATACGAGCTATTTAGAAAGTTTTCGACTGTTTTTCCTTTTGTATTGGTGTGATCTGAACCCCATATTACGTTATGTGCATTAAAATCGCCTATTATTATTTTCGGAGAGGGAATTTGATTTGATATGTTAATTAGATCATTAAGATTAAAGTCTTTGTCGGGCGGGATATAAATGTTGCATATGGATAATTTGATGTTATATACCAGATTTATCGCTATCGCTTCGAAGTCGGTGTTTAAAGGAATTTCAGTTGAAGAGAAAAGTCTCTAACGTAGATCGATACCCCTCCGCTGGGTCTGATGCTTCCTGTTCTATTTTTTGAATAAACGTCGTACTGTTTTAATTTATGGTGATGGTCATTTAGGAAATGTGTTTCTTGAAGGCAGAGTATCGCAGGTTGCTGTTCGGATAATAGTAGTTGTAAATATGGTAGATGAGAATAATATCCATTAATGTTCCATTGCGCTAAGAAGGAGGCTGCCATTAATAAGAAGTTGTTAATGAAACGTCACTGTCGTCTTCGGTAAGAGATGTTTGAGGTGAGTTTTCATTTTGATATTGATATGTGAGCTTCTTTTTTATTCTGGTACATCTAGATTTGATTGATCGGAGATTTAGATGTGGATGAATGACTTCTAACATCGATATTAATTTACCGATTTCGTTAGTGTATTCTCTTGCAGTGGAGATTGGGTCGCTGGATCCGTGGGCATTTTCTAAGAAGTGGCAAATTTGTTGATAGTTTAACACGTATGAGGAGGGCGATTCTTCAATAATTTTTTGGAGGGGTGTCAAGACTTCTAATAAGTTGTCGGTAGAGGGATCGGGTGAGGAATGTTTAGCTTTTTTAGGTTTTCTTTCTGGCTGAGATCTTGGTTTTAGGAAAGTTTGATTGTCAGTAGGGAGGACGATATTGACTGAGGTGGAGGTGTCTTCTTCGACTGGGTTTATGTCAGTAATTGACTGAATATTGTTCTTGATTGGATCTTTATGCTGTTCTGGTGAGGTTTCGGAAGAGGTGGAAAGATGCGGTCTCTTTTTGCAGGGAAGTTTAGGTAGATTAGGTATTGGTGAGAAGGTAGGTGGGGCGTGAATTTCAGCTGTAATTATTTCGGAGGTTACTTGGGGATGATTGTCGGAGTTTACGGAGAGTGGAGGACTATTGATATTGTTCGGGCAGTTAGTAGTGGTAAGGTGTTCTTGATTACATTTATTACATTTAGGGTATTCGGTTTGTAGGAAGATTCTACAGTGTTCGTCTTCTAGTTGTAAAATAAAGGATGATGGTAGGTTGGTTATGTCGCTGGCCTCTGTATAAACGAATCTACGAAAGCTGATAACATGTGAATAGTCCGGATTTTCTAGCCCAGATTTGACGAAGTAAATTGGTGAAGTAAGATTTAGATTTAAGTTATTTTTCAAAAAGTATTCCAACTGTTGATTTGTTATATGGGGGGAGACGTTAGACAGTATAATTTTCTTAGAAGGGTTTATTAATTTTCTTATTTGTATGTCTTGATTACCTATGCTTATCGATTTGGTGGAAAGCAATAAGTTGTTAACTATTTCTTTGGTAGATAGATAAATACATATCCGCTCGTTTGATATCCTCGAGGCTGCGATAACATTTTTCGGTTGCACTAAGTTGCCAATCGCATATATGTATTCTTTGATTTTAGTGCCTTCTATCGAATTTAGTAATATGCCTTGATGTTTGGTAGGGAAGGAGAAATTTGGTTGACGTTTGAGGATATTCGAATATGAGCGGTGTTGGTTGATAGGGTTGAGGATGGTAGGTTCCATAGTTTCTGTTATTTTATTGATTGGGGAAGTCGAAGTAGGGAGTGATGGATTCATAATTAGAGGAGGAAAACCCCCTTAATTAATTAATAAATGAAACGACGTGGTGGTTGGTTAGATTATGTATAACTTGAAGAATAAAGGCACTAACCTTGAATGTTGCAACTAGAGAAAAGATTTTCTATTGTATGCACTCTGTCGCGGTTCAAACTATTAACGCGGTTTAACTATTTAGAAAGATAAATAACAACGTATTTCTTTGAAAGTATCTTCTGGTTTATTTTATACTACATATGTCAAATGGACTGACATTTGACACTCTTAACTAAACGTATTGATGAACTTTTAGTCGCATTTTAATCTAAAATATAAAGTACTTTCCCACAATTTACTTATTTGTTAACTTCAAATATGGAAGCCAATGTTATTTTTAAATAACTACTTTGTTGTATAGGTACATATATGGAGGACTCAGAAGTCAAACAGTGTAAGTCATTATTGCCTTGCCATTGATTTATGTCGTGTAAGTCCCATTACAATGTTCATACTTTTTGTTGATAAAGCGTCCAAGTCGCTGCACACGAGACAAATCAACGGCAAGACAATAATGACTTACACTGATTAGATATTTAGATATTAGATATTTATATGCTCTTCATATTAAAGCGATGTAAAATTATTGTATTTTAAATGCCTATACTAAAGTACTTCTAAATGTTTTTAAGAATTAAGTGAAAATGATCCAGGGTGTCCAGGAATTAGTGAAAAATCTCTCGGGAGCGTATAAACCACGTCAAAATAATGCCACATGTTCCTATACATTTTTTTCTACGGCGATCCCCTGTCGAGATGTTCACCCCAAAGTTAAAAAAATAAAAATCAATTTTTTAAAAAAACATTTTTAGTTTTCGTCGGAATTTAATAATTTTTGGTGCACACACGCTATAAACGAAGATCTTTAAAATGACGCAATAAGTCTTTTGATATCACACGAGGGAACCAGGGGTGCACTACTCTTGTTTAATTTCGATAAAATGAATCGTATTCGAAAAAATCGTAGATAAAGAATAAGTGATATACTACCTACCAGATATTATTTTAATTATTTTTTTTTGACGACCACATAAATTCACGTACGTCTAATTATTATTGAACGTTCGCCGTTGTAAATAAATAGTTCTAGGCCTTGTGCGACGAAGCTCGGTTAGTTAATTCGAAAGCTTCGGATATACGAATCATTTTTATTTTGACTACTTTAGTTGCAGTTTCAGAAAAAAAATCTTTTACATATTAAATATAATAATTTCAACACGAATTCTAAAGCATTACTTCCTTTATCCGAAAAAAATAATTATTTGGGATACTCTGTATCTATCTTATTATTTAAATGTGATTTTCTCGAATATAGTTCATTTTATCGAAATTCAATAAGAGCACCTTTTTTATCCTAAAATGTCTGGACAATCCGAAAATGTTTAAATACGCTACCGAGAGACTTGTCACAATTTTCTAGACACCCCGTATATTCGTAGATACGTATAGTATAAATTTAATTCAGCATAATTTTAAAAACCGTTTACAGTTATATTTCGAAGTAATAACAAGATAAATAAAATATTTCAAAACGCGACTAAATAAAAACGAATTGACGTGCAGAGCTTTTACACAATGTTCATCGTTGAAAGCTGTCGTTTCAATGAGAAAACTCTTGAAAGGGAAATTATATTTGTATTCATTAACATAAATATAACGTGGCTACGGCGGTATTTTAAATGTCAATAAAACGACAATGAAGTTAAAATTCGGTAGGATTTAGAATATTACGGTGAACGATTTTGAATAGGCAACGCCGAATTTTTTTTATGTAGGTAGTATCTAGTTATAAAATAAGCAAAAGCGTTTAGTTTCTACTTGCTGTTACATTGATACTGATTGGGCAGTCTAATTTGAATTAGATAAACGAAATATTTATCGTAAACCTATGACAACCATAAACGACTATGGATTAAGACGATTCGAACCTCAGACCCCTAGTTTATCAGTCGAACGTTGTACCGACTTGTAAAAACAAGTACCTTTGTAGGTAGAACAAAGAATTTGAAGACAACGTAAAGCATGCTAAAAGTATAACTTATTGCTGCATAATATATACGTACATACTTAAAGTGAAAATAATCAAAATTTTAAATTTAATACAAATATGTATGAGGCAATTTAGTTGGTATATCTTATAGGAAGTACTTAAAGCGCTTTGAATAAGCTCACGATTTTTGTTAAACTTATGAATGAACTTTCGTAGGTATCGCGATTTTTTAGAATGGAAGTCGTTAAGTGCGTTTTTTTTTTAATTCGAAATAAAATTAATTAGTAAAATGTTTCAAAATTAGATATAAGAAATAGTAGGCGCGTACTGTATATTGAACCTTAAAAAATTTGACAGTCAACAATAATTATTGTAGCTGAAAGAAAACCTTGTAGTTGCGCTTTGCAGCAACGGGCCAAGCATTGATCCGGAATTTTAGCCAACACAGTTGGCGACAGACAGACTCATTAGATACTCGGCTGAAAATATTTAGACTAGTAATTTACGGAGTTTCTTTAGTTCTGTAGCGATTTTGTTTTCGAAACTTTATTTTTAAAGCGTACTACTATTTTTATAGTTTGTTACTGTAGGTAAACATCTAACCATTTTACATGTAGTATTTAAATCTGTCTTACATACGTATTTACTACATAAATATTATTTGTACCTATATTTAATTGCATAGTTTTACTTTTGCAATTATGAAAATAGTTCGATTACCTTTGTAATAAGAGTTGCGATTTAAAATTTTGAAAGCAACGGTAACTGATTACGCCCTTTCGATTTAAAATAATTTTAGATTTCCACTTCTTCCGGTTATACCGGAAATAGGATACCAACTTTCTTATTTTAAATGAAACACCCTAATTTTTATTATTGATTTGTATTTCCGGGACATTTGTACGATTTTTTGTTCCAATAAACATTGCATCTAAAATTAGTCCTTTCGGAATTGTTTCATGTTTTGTAAAATAATTGACAGCTTCGGGCTATTACAAATAATTACATTTTTAAGACTTTCATGCATGTACAGATTTAATATTTTAAGTAACTATTTCGGAAAGTATGCGGCATCGACTGCTGTATTATAAACTTAACAAAATAATACCGGATGTTTAGGATACAATGTCAAACTTGTTATCCGGAAAACATCAATATTTTATGTTAGTAATATTAAATAGCAACCTTCATTTTTTCAATTCTATTGCATTTTACGTTCAAAATTAGGCGCAATACGTATTTATTTTCCTATATCTAAAAATGTATTCTAAAAAAATATGTATACTAGAAAATGTATTCACACCCTCGAAATTTTATTTTGTAGAATTGATTAGGCTACCGAAGATGCCATAAATAAATAAAAACAAAATAAATAATTGTTTCTTAGTAATCCAATAATTTGTTTTTATAAAAGATGAAATCAAGAAGGTCTAATTTTAAAGGCAATGTTTATTAGAACAGAAAGTCGTACAATTGTCTCGGAAATACAAATCAATCATAAAAATTAAAGTATTTTATTTAAAATAAGGAAGTTGGAATCGATTTACGGTATAATCGGAAGAAGTGGAAATCTAAAACTATTTTAAATCGAAAGGACGTAACCTGTTATCATCACTTCCAAAATTTCAAATTGTAACTCTTATACTTTCCATATATATTTATTTAACCAAAACTCGTCGTGACATATCCTGTATAGCAAGCATAATTAATGATACGAAGAAAAATAAATGTCATCGTCAGTTCAGATATGTTAAATGCGTAAAATTTAAAAACAAAATTGGATGGGATAATAAAGTAGTAATTGTACACGAAAATTCAATCGCGATAAGAAAATTCATCATTATCTTACGAACGTACGTCTGATGTATATCTTATAATACGTAGGTAATTACTCAATATTAATTACAATTAATTTAGCCCTTTACTCAGTCAACACTTAATTGTTAGGATGTTTTAGAAATTATAGGATAAGTAGGTACTTATAACTAATTACTTTATTTTTGTAATATAAATCCTCTAAACTAAAATTATTATATGTAGTTACATTACAAAAAAAGCTATAAATAATTAGGTAAGGAAACAGTTTCTCTTCTGTACAAAGATTACCTACCTATAGATAACGATTTTGTTGAAAATTGAGTAACACTTTCATTTGTAACTACTACCTATGCTTAATATTACATTTAATGATTATTGTTTTTTTGTAGGTGTGAAAAAAATGGTTGTTACCTCCCATGGCGGTTCGGACAGTCTGGTAAGTTTTGGTCAAATTTTCTCCTAAATCTAAACATAAGTTACTTATTTGATATTATTGGTATTTCGACTATGAATGCTTATAAGATATTTAACAATTGCGTATTCATAATAAAAACACCGCTACAATTCAAACTACAAATAAATAGGTATTTCAAAATTATAAACGATTGATTCTTAAAATTCATTTAATTTTCACTTACTCAGCTTGTAAGTTATTCTTTATTACTTACATTCAGTATCTGATCTGCATAGTACCTACACAAATATAAGTAAATGAATACAAGATGAAGATAGAAAATTATTTATAAGCTTTTAGGTAACGACCACGTCCACGTCTGCTGTGACGCTCGCCTCGCTTTTAACGATCACACGCATAGGTACATTAAAGCGGAAATTTTCTCAAAAAACAATATCTATACGGTTTCGATATTATCATGTTGAAGTCATTTACGGACTTGATAAATTATGTATTAATGTATGTGTTTACTTTTTATAATGAAACTTTTTTGCGAATGAATTTTAAATATTTAAGCATCCAAAAGTTTTTGTACGTCAAGCTTTAGTCTTTTGGGAATAAAAGAAAACTAATTTGCGTCAATGTTTTCTAATTGTAAGATAAAATTCTTATTTTCTCGTAATATGTGGGTACATTATGTTTACGTGGATAATATAAAACGCAATTAGAATAAACTTCAAAAGTGCAAAATAGAAAAAAAATGCAGATGCTTTGGTCTTTGATTAGTTTTGAATATTAAAAACTCTTTAAAAAGGACATGAATAAAAATTTGTTATTTCGCAGGTTATTTTATAATATATCACTTCGTATTATGTCGAGTGGTGTGTCACTGCTGTTACATACATATATGTAGCTTATATAAGACCACTATTAACTTTCACTTCGATAAGTGATATTTTGGTGGTCCCTATTCTAATTTATATAAATGAGGTTAATCTAACGTCACCATAAATTTTAGTATTCTTGACAATAAAAGTAGGTACTTATGTTAGCTTACTTCGTAAATATTACATATTACGCTACTAATTCCATAATCAATACTTACTAGTAGAATTATTTATATATACATTCATACCTATATATCAAAAACTTTAAAAACAGCTTTATTTGGTTATAAAGTTTTAGAATCGTAGATGACATAATGCAAAATATTTTCTATCGATGGTATGAACTCTATCAATTTTGTTGAAAATTGAGTAACACTTGCATTTGTAACTAAATATAAACATTTTTAAATATGAACATGTTCACGTGCGTGTCGTGAACGTAAACATGTGTTTAAATTAAACAAAGTAATAATATAATTTTAAATTAATCACATAGGTAAGTGTTTATATCAATTATCAACGTTAGATTAACCTTAAAAAAAACAACTGAAAACCATACACCTAATTGTTTCGTTTAAGAAGTTCAGACAAAAGCTCAATACTAAAATAACTTAAAATAAGTTTAAACTTGTTAATGGAGGCTAACTGTAATGATTTATAACATAGTTTCCTTATCGTGATATGCTCGCTTATTGATAGTTTCCGAGAAAATTGCATTTCAAATTTTAAGTACGACCCCGTCCTTACTCAAATGAAATTAAATTCATAATGCTAAAAAAGCAGATGAGGTGCACAAATGACTCATTTTCAAAAAACACGTAGGTGTACTCGAATCAAAATAAGTCTTGACTTTAGAACCCACAAGAACACAATCGATTTTGATTAATTTTTTTAATGTTTGTTATACAAGGTGTTCCTAAAATAGGTGGTCAAAACCTGAGGGCACGTAGAGCAAGTCAAACTGCGACGAAAACCTCCATATGTTGTTTTTTTTCTAAAACACCCCCTAATTGAAATAGAGCCCCTTTAAATGTGCGTTTTAGAATCAAGACACTAGTAGTCTTTTTATTATTATTATTTTTAATCAGCATTATTTTCTCATCGATATTCCCTTCCGAATTTTTATTCGGTGAAGATAAGACAATATGAAAATTGTAGGGTATGTTACAATTAATTCTAATTTAGGTTTTTCCGATTTCACGGTTATCATTTTCTGTCTTTCTATAAACAGTTAAAAGTTTAATAATACTTAATTTTTTTTAAAGAAGAAAGTAGTGTTTTTGTCGAAATTATTGTTTCGGTGTTAATGTAATGGAACATTCAAAATGATTTTACTCGAAAACGGTGCGTCCTATCGAAATTTGATAAGAGTACATTTTTTTAGCAGAAAACTTTGAAGTTTCGTAATTTCTTGTCAAAAGTTGAAAAAATTGTCTTACAAAAAATTAGAGTGATATTTACCTAGTCCCTGTGCAGTTTGACATACTTCCGAATTGAATATTGAGCATTTGATAATTTTAATTTAATAAGCATTAAAACAATAGCAAATGTACCAATTTTCGTCATTTTATCTTAAAACGTTCAAGAAATGTTAAATAAAAACCATTCTAAAATCCACATTTGAAGGGGCTCTATCTCCCTTAGGGGCCGTTTTAGAAAAAAAAACATATTTAGGTTTTCGTCATGTTTGACTTGCTCTACGTGTCTTCAAGCTTTGACCATTTATTTTAGGAATACATTGTATTCTACATTATTTGAAATAAGAAACATTCCGGTTAGCGCACTCTTAAATATTTTATTGTTTAAATAATCATTACAACGAAATAGGGTTGTCCAAGAAATGGTAAAAAATCTCACGGAAGCGTATAAATCACGTCAAAATAATTCCGCAAGTTCCTATAAACGTTTTTAGCTGTTTCACCCCCCAAAGTAGAAAAATAGTTATTTTTGGTTGGAATTTAATAATTTTTATTGCGCATAAGTAATAAAGCAAGATCTTTAAAATAGTCTAATAGGTTTTTTAATATTACCTTAGGAGGAAGCCGGGGATGGACTGCCCCTAACCTCTCCAACCTCAAAATATTTCAGAGATTTAAGTTTTTAAATGTTTAAGGTCATTTTCGGATTTTTCAAACATTTTAAAATAAAAATAGGTACGCTTGAACCATATGAACAATAATCGAGAAAATTACACTTATTGTTAAATAATGTCTAATTAAAAACAATATCTGGGATATTTTGCATCTCTTATTCTTTATGTATGATTTTCTCGAATATGATTTATTTTAACTTCTGTTAACCTAGCACCTCCACTATCAAAATTTTTATTTGTTGATTGAATATAATAGGTTTTGAATTTGACCAATTTACCATTCGAAATAGAATTTTTAATTTTGTTTATTTAAAGAAATCTGTTATTTAACTATATTACCGAAAACATTAGGAATCGTTAAAAGTAGGTTAATATATAAGACAGTTACTTACCTATATTATACTAAAAACATTTAACCTTGACCAAGTTGTGTTTATAAATTTAACTGCGGGTGAACGTGACCCTGCTACTGTTGCTACCAACAATAGGAGTTAAGGTACGGTAGGCAGAAATCTAGGCTTGCACGCAATTAGGTGATACGCCAATATTATAGTATATAATTTACCTACTATATTTAATTTAATAACGGAAAATGCAGTATCTCTTCGATGATATGGAACAATGGGTCTAATTTTGACGGGACATCTAGTACGACGATTTCGACGTTTAATTGGTCACAAAAATAAAATGTTTTCCTAATCTTGAGGCTAACGAGAATTTAGAACTGATTGATATTGAAATTTAAGGACTTAATTCGACAATTGCGGTCTCAAACGTAAAAGAATGCTACCGTAAAACTATTTTTAATTTTCGCTATTTCTAAAGTACATAAAATTTTAATTATTCTGTTTGTTCGTCGCTAGGCGAGCGATTAATAAAAGTTATGTACCTATTGATCTATTGGTTCGCGACATTTTTACTGCTGAAATACATTTTGGCAAACTTTCCGTTATTTTATTGTCGAATATTTTTAAATGTAGGAAACGTTAAAGCCACGATTAAAAGCTAAGTAGATCGTAGAAGTCAAAATAAATAAACGTTTTTTAAAATAAGTAGCCGCATAAAAAATTGTACTTAAATGCGATCTAGTATGCGTTAGGAGGAAGCGATGAAACTCTAAAAATACGTCAGCTATCATCTATCAACCGCAAAAACAACGAACTCTAATGCGAGGGGTAATTCACATATTACACTAATATTTACTGGTCGTACACCGGTTAAATAAATTCTAGTGCAAGTACTTATTTATTTATTTATAGAAATCCCTAAAACAGATTTGTATTAATTATTTTCACTGGATGCGTATATAGATACAGTAAAATACTCGCAATCGAATATCGAATCTACTTAATATGAATTAAACGTTAATGGGGCTGAAAATATAAAAGATCGCGTTTTATTCTTCGGCATCATTAAACACTGTTGACGATTTTGCATAAAATCGGATTACATCTTGTAGACGTTTCTTGAGATGTACATATCTACATAGTTATTTATTTAATAACTTTCGAAATAAAAGGACGAATAATCACATTCACTTCTTAATCGTCTAAATTAAATTAAGCGTCTAATTGATTTTATACGCAGTTCTGTTAATTATAGCAAAAACGTATATCTATGTGGAACAAAAATAAACGTACAAAAAGAAAAATCCATTTAAGTTCTATAGACTTCGGGAAGATTTTCGGACACGAAAACCGAAACGAGCATTCTTACAGTTTCATTATTTTTTACAACTTTCTAATCTGTCCAAACTGATCTGTGAGACTATTTATTTTTAGTTCATCGCATATACCCTACAATAAAATTAATAAGAGCACCGCTATCGAATATGTTGTTATAACTCGAAACCAAAATAATTTTCTAAGACCGTGAGATATTTATAAAACGAAGAGAATTTTAGAAAAAAATGTATGAATTCAGAACAAACATACAGATTTATGTTCATTTCGACGTCGATAAGTAGATAAACTATAGGCGATTATATTTTAACAAAACTTTTTTAACCTTATCGTTCGCTCAAAAATTATAATTTACATTAAATTTAACAACTTACTATTGCGTGACAACAATAAGTAAATAAATTGACGAGTTTGTCCAATAATTAACCAAGCATTTTCAGCTAGAATCGATCCAGTTTTAACATTGCTAGTTTTATATTATAATTTCAAGGATACGTTTTACATATTAACGCCGTTTTTCAGTTTTTTGGCGACGCGACGCGACGCGACGGCTGTTTCGTACGAACTTAAGAAAATTAATGACGCATTTTCGAAATTCGACATTTTCTCTGTAAGATACACGTACTCGAAGATAAAAGGCGATATTACGTAAAATAATGTCGGCGTTACGACTTCGTAAGACCAATTTCGAAATAAAATAACGCCAGAATACCGTGCATGCTAAACGTACCTTGGGAGCGGTATTAAAAATAAAATTAGCTGCCTAGAGAGACCGACTATGAATATAAAATAAGTAATTAATTTCCATTCATATCCGAGGTCCAAGTAAATTAAACTTGCGCATGCAAGATACGATAAAATAATTTAATATACCTAGATCGCTTTTTGGTGTGTCGTAGGTTTTCGTTCGAAAGCTGGAAATCGCGCTTTTAACGATTCAAAACTCGATGCGAAAATTTCTGCGGGTATACTTGTGCAAATATATTATCGTCGAACCTTCGATAGAGTTAGTTCCAGAATGAAACTTTAAAACTTTCCGACGTCGATTCGATAACGAATTTCTTATGGGAATATATCTGGTCTTTTCTTGGCTTACCTCGTCCTTGTACGTCACCTGCGATGCGTTTTAGTACGTTCCATGTAAATATTCTTGAAATTCGCGGGACACTTATTAAATACACCCTAGTAAATTGTAGCGCGAAGCGTACCGGAAAAAAGGCAACTGGATACTAGGAGGAAAGTTCGGAAATGCGCCACCGGTCGTCCTGGCGCTGGCGCCGTGGCGTCGTACAGTTAACCCTTTATGCTCTTTGTTCTTAATAATTAATAACTAATAAAATATTAACTTATATACGAAATAAAGGTTTTTAAATGAAAGCAAGTTAAGCGATAAATAATAAATTACGTACATACATACATATATAATACGCGGTATATTAATTGTGAATTTTAATTAAAAATAAAATTACCATATTAACTTCGTTATTTGATATTTATTGTTAGTGATTTTTAAATAAAATTTTGATTACAACAAAACGCATTATAATATTCGGATATAAAAATAGTCATCTAGAAATAATTTGGCACGAACAAGCCGTTTGTTTTAAGAACAGTTTTTCCTTATAGTACCGCTTGATTACCGTTGTACATGTTTGTAAATGGCAAATCGATGGACTAAGATGAGTGTGACGACTTTTAAAGTAACCATTTACGTTATATATTCTTGTATATATTTTGATATCGAGTTATATTTAGATGTAGCGTTTCGTATATTTCAAAACGTAAAAGCAGTGTCAAAGGAATCTAACATGAAAGTTTTCTGCTGCAGTCAATATTTTATTTTAAATTCTATCCCCAAAGGTAGTTTCAATATAAATACATAGGTATTATGGAAATGTATTGCATATGTCAGAGCTGTAAAGTTTGGAATACGGCCATTGTTTTATTTCAACTTTTTAAATGATGCATGATGAGTTTAAAAGTATTAAAAAAAAATAGAGTTGCGAGCAGATTTAAAAAGTTTTTATTAGGGATTTTAGTCAAATTACCTAAGCGCATTACTCGTTTCTTTGAAATTTTCAAACGACATACCTAAATTTATGTTTAGAAAATTAAAATTTCTTATTTATCTATAATATTTCGTTGAAAACTATCAAAGTAATCGGAGTTCTACATTCAGACAGACTATAGGTAATTTTTCTTTGAATAAAGACAACTCGGACAAATCTGAAATTTTTTGTTACTTTAAGATAAAATTTGAAAGCAACTATTTTAAGATGAAAAATGGTTGTGTTAGATGCTAATCTTCGTACCCACAACTTACTAAATTAAACATATTATACCTAGGTACTTTACATTTTTAGTTTCAAACATAAATGACATTTATATACATATACAATTTTCGAATTAACCTTTTATTTAAATCATTACAATTTTTTTCGGTTAAAATTAGAAAAAGGTAAATGAAGGCATTTCCCCATAAAATAGCTGTATAAAATTAACGTGGCTGCGAGTAACAGAAGCGATTAATTTACAGCACAATAAACAACAAAATTGAATTTCAATTTACTGAAATCTGAACGCAAAAGATTCTGAATATTTAAATTATGTACATTCTGATTACAATAAATTTACATTGTACCTATATTTAAAATCGATTTTACTGAAAATAAGTTGCGATGATCCAAATGAAAATCAAGAACCGAGAAATTCGTGAATATGTAATCAAAAAAATAAGATTTAATGATAGATTTATTTATTAAATAGTTAATCAATAATTCTTGTATCTGTTCATTTATTTATTGCTTTATTGTTTTTAATTGAAGGAAGAGAAAAGCTCCACAATTTAACCGCCCTTTTCCATAGGATTCTTTTCATATTTTGCAGATATAGATCTTTGATAAAGGTTCAAGGTTATCTATCCAAAATCACAATCCTCTGGAAACTCTCCTTCGTCATCCAAAATTCATATGCATATTAGCTTAACTTTTAATTCTGAACAAGATTTAAACTTGAAAAAACTCCATATTTCGGTGTTTGTTAAGTATGTTTTCCGATGACCACTATGAAAAGTGTATAATTTCACATCAATAAATGTCCCGAAACATGACCGTTACAAACAAATAGACCGACTGTGCGTAAAGAAACTTGTTAGTCAATCGAAGACGTTACAGCCCGTGTGCAATGATTGCACAGGCCAATCAAAAGCTTGCTAGCCTGCCACGCAATGTCTTTAAGCACAAGCAGTTTTATTACCAAATATAGATCGTTATTAAAGTGTCAAACGTTAAACGTCGAAATTTCAGCATCGGTTTTCAAAATTGCCCTGAAGCCGCCTTCGGGTAAATCAAATTAATTTCAACATATAACCTAATTGCATAAGCTAACTACGATGTCGGATCGTAATAAATCTGCTCCACGTGTCTTTGATTTAATAAAAGCACTTAATAAACACTTGTGGTCGCCGGAAAAGTACAGTGTAATACGCTCGTGTGATTAAGTCACTCGACTTCGTCTCGTGACTCAAACTATCACGCACCCCCCTCTCGAAATATCTGCCTTTCGGTACTATATATACGCGGTTTCCAGAAGGTATTTGCTTATAGTTAAGCTACAATTCGTAAAATGTGCGCACTTGTGAAATTTGCTTTTTGTCGCTTACGACTTTCTGCCAAAAACGCCATCGATATATAAAAAGTTGCCTTTTGGTAAATATTATTTTACTTTTGTTTTTATTTTAAGGTCCATCTCTCTTATAAATCTAATTTAGACTAATTTAAGAAATCTTTTTAAAAATGTTAACCTTTGTTCAGTCTAGTTCATATGTTTTGTCCCGTCGCCTGCGTAGTTTTTATCGTAAAAGGCTCAAAGAAGAAAATATCACTCCACAAAGATTTATTTTCTATGAAAATTCGCTTGAAATGTTTACATACATAAATCGATATCAAATTACACAATAACGTATTTTGACATTTATGAACGAAACTATCCTACTTATAAAAATTTCAAAAAAGCGAAGTTAAAAAACTGGTGCTAACAACCTATTGATTTGATTAAAGCAATATCAAGCACGGTACTATCGATAAGAAAATAATTCAAGTTTTAACCTCACGTATTTTATTACTTTATCTTACGCGATTTTTTGAATGCCGAACACGAAACTTGTGGAACCTCTAGCAAACTATCCAGACATGAACTTTAATGATCGATTACATTACTAACCGATAATACATTCCTAGTATAGCTGTACCTATAATTATTTTGTGTATTGATGTACGAATAACCTATTCATTACTAACGTAATAAACAAATTTTATACTATAAAATGCGCATTTTACACATTAACTGTCTTAAATAATTCCAATCATTTGGGAATTTATATGAGCACTAGAATAAACCAATATAGTTAAGAAAAAAGTTAACATTAGTATAGGATCTCGTGTAGATTTTTAGACAAATTTCAAGTTCGCTTTTATAAAAACAAAGAGTGTGGCAATCGAAAGAGCTCAAAAAGATAGAAATTCTATTTTTTTTGTTTTCGTCTATCGGGCCGTAGCTTGTAAGTTACATGGGCACAAAGTTGTCATTTTATACGCGAAATTATAAAATTAGAAGCACTTACATAGGTAATCGTACCCAAGATAACGAACTACGACCCGACGCACGAAAACGACAAATATTGGAATTTCAATTTTTTTGTTCTCTTTCACTTGTCATACTTTGTTTTTGTAAAATACCAACTTAAAAGTTGCCTAAAAATCTACATCAGGTCATTTATTAATATTTATCAATTTACAACTACAAAATTTAATTTCTGTAAAATCAGTTTATTTATTTTAACTTATCATAAAATAAAATAAGTCAGTAGGTACCTACCCATCTACATTAACATTCAATTTATTTATTAAAAAGCATGACTTTTATACCTGCAGTCCCCTTTGTTTTAAATTTTCGTATTTCCTATTAAAATTTGTTACCACCGCCTTAGGAAATTAATTTCGTTAACATATCCGCCTATCTTTGTTTACGCCAATCAGAAAACGATAAATTTTAAACTTGACATGCTGGTTTTTCTATCGCTTTCTGATTGGCGTAAACCAAGATAGACGGATATTAACGAAATTAATTTCCTAAAGTGGTGGTAACAAATTTTAATCGGAAAGATGAAAATTTAAAGCAAAGGGGACTATCATCCTATAAAATTTAACTAAATTTTTTCAAAGTTGGTACATAGTTTAGATTGTTCTAATTTTCTTATAAAGATTTTTATTTGCAATTCTTATATTTTACGAATATTTTATTCGTGATAGTAATTTTTCGTTGCAAGATGCAAAAGCAGCGTTTTGAACTCGGCATTCATTCTTCTATCTAAATATAAAAGCTCTCTAAAGATAAAGTCGAGTAAAATTAATGGTCCATGGTAGAAGCTAATGTCCAAATAAGACTGGTTTTAGACAACGAACACCGCAGGTTACTAATTTATAATGCACATAACGGAAAAATAATAAAACACTCCCGGAAAAACTTAAAGGAAACGTTCAACGAAATCCAAGTGTAGTAGACGAAAATAATGGTTTTAATACGAACAAAGGAATTGTGGTCTTGTTTTTTAAAAAAATATATTATTTCGTATGGTATAAACTGTTATTTTTGTTACGATATTTTTTAAATTATTATTAAGTAGATACCTATATATAAAATTTAATTTATCTAATTTCTAAAATATTGTGGAGTAATCCACACTTATATTTAATTCAAATTTTCGGCAATTCGTGGAATTAATCTATACCTAATTGTAAATGGTAAGTGGGCGGTTTATCTATTAAAATACTACACTGTTAAAATAGCCCAAGGGATATAACGAAAATATACCTACACAATTCATTCTTGATAGCTATTACTATTAATCATGATCTATTTTAGTTTACTGTGACAGAAGCATTGTCACCTTGAACAAGAGAAACTTAGCTTTACCACCCTCACAAACGCGTGGAATAAAAATCAATACTAATAATATATACTACTTACTGTTATTCACTTTTAATTTTAGTTAGGAGCTCAGCTGCAAAATTTTGAAATAATCTGCTCCTTCTTAAGTGAAATTACATAGTTTAAATAAGAAACATGCGTAAAAATTCTCGTATCAACACAGAACTATAATACCTAATAAATAAAAAAAATACTAAGCTCGTGCCTCTTACCTAATAATTACGTATAAAGCTCCTTATAAACCAAACCAATTCTTATTTAGATCGTTTAACCCAGATTAATCAAATCCACATTCGCTAAAATTAACCAATGAGAAATGTAATGGTGATTAATAATTATGGTGGTAGATGAAGCATGGCGTTTCCCTTTCCCTGGAAAAAATCCGGCTGTCAACCTATAAAGATAAGTGAGTCCAGAAGAGAAGTATTCCACGAATGTTTATAAATCGAAAAGAAAAGAAGAAAATTATGCGTATCTACGAGGTAATCGAGGTTGAAAATAATGCAGATTATTTACAATTTTGGGGAAATGTAAATATCTTACAGGTGTAAGTAACAGGTTTTATTAGATATAGGTATTTGGCTGCGCAATTAAATTGATCAAAACAAAAAGTGACGCATAAAATGATTGATCCTTTATTTAAAGCGAATCACCCACATTTTTAACAAATTACACTACTGTTAATTAAATGGGCTGTGTCGTGCCCTCCAAGCATAGAGGCGTGGTTCCCATCTACTACGAGGACTTCTACATTTTGCTTGCAATACTAAAACGACACATTGCTATGAAACTGAATTAGTAGATAATAGTACAGCTTGCTTACAGCTTCCAATCCGCAAACGTTATCCGTGCTGGAACCGCTGGGCCTTAATAACCTGACACGGCCAACAAGCGACTCTTCGGAAGTTTGATAAGACATTATGTCGTCGATGTGTCTCTTAAATGACGTTAGAGTGTTTGCCAAGTATTCTTGATCTTCCCCGGAACAGTTGTGGTGTTTTAAAACAAATTGTAGACGATTCTCCCAATCCGGCAATGTACTCATTACTTTAACGATCTGAAACGATTAAAACGTTCAGAAGCGGTTGATGGTTGTAGGTAATCGAATTCGCTATTACATCAGGATTTGCTAATTTTAGTACGCCACACAAGAAACCGATTTCGCGATTCGAACCATCGCCCAAATTTCTAAGAATGTTCTGTATAGTTTTCGGTGCACCGTCGATGAACTGCGTTTGAACTTTAAAATTACCTTGTTCTAATTTTTTTGCGACTTCCATTGCCAGCACGCCACCGCAAGATATGCCTATTATGTTGTAAGGGCCGTTCGGGTAAATTTCCTTCATTTTCTGAAATTGGTGAAATGGCGAAAATACTTTTTTTTTTTAAATAAATCTTGTCGACGTAAATACGTACCATAACCAATTTGTTTGCGGTTTCTGGGATGGGTACGTAAGTGTTTGGATAGTTAGCACAAAAAACCGGATATAATAGTTGCAAGGACAAATTTCGTACAGAATGTCGACCAAACATTCCAGGAAATACAAACACGGGCGGCGCTTCTCTGATCACTCTACTACATAACGAAGGAAGTTGCCAAAAGTCGACGTCCTTTGATGCAATCGACGTTTCTTGTCTCAAATCGTCGATTGAAATTGGAAGTAAAAGACTCAATTCTGAAAATTAACATAAATATTTAATCGGAATTTATCAAATTTAACAGTAGGCGGTACTTTAGTAAATATGTAAATTATAAAATATTTACTTTTATATAAAGACTGAGCGGTTTCTTGATGAATATCCTCCACAAGAGCCGTCTTTATAAAACTGTTTTTAACTTTTGAACGCAACACGTTGTCTAAACCTTGTAGGATGTCGGAAAATTCGAGAACCTCGTCCCATTGCACATTATAGGTTGGAAAACCGGCATGCATTCGCAACTGACAAATGCCCACCGTGCTACTTAGAAAATTAATAATCGACGCTTTATGCGCAAACGATCTCAAGGCGGCATCCATGCACTGCACGGTCATAATTTCAGAATTCTTCGTTGCCAAATTGTTATTGGGCAAGAGAAGTATCGCTTCGATGGGACCTAAGAGGTGTGCTTCAGAAAACAGTTCCAAGGCGGCACTTCTTGTACGAATCTTGCTGGACGTAAACATAAATTCGGCCTTAAAGTAAACCTGCAGTAAAGCGAGACGTCGCTGTAAATGCAGTTGTTGCGGCCTCGAATCGGACGAAATCAGGACCCGTCTTGCACCTCTAACGATTAACCATTCCAATAAGTCGATCCACATTTCAGCCGATCCCCCTAAAAAATACGTAACGTAGATTTTTCGATTTATTTCTATAGGGTGTCCCAACAAGAGCGCCGGATTTAAATTTGCCGCCATTTTGTTAATACGAGTTGTACGGTGATTTTTTTTGACAGTTGTCACGTACAGACCACGCGATTTAAGAATATGGAGAAGTATTCAAACGAACAACGAGAATCCAGGAACTTCCATTCGGCATCGTGGTCAAGAATTAAACATTCCCAGAAGCACTATGCAACGAATTTTAGTAAAAGATCTGCATTTGCACGCGTACAAGGTTCAATTGGTGCAAGAAATCAAGCCAAGGGACCATGAGCAGCGCCGTGGATTTGCTGATTGGGTGTTGGAACATCATCAAATTAATGCGGATTTTTCGAAGAAAATTATTTTTTCAGATGAGGCACATTTTCAACTCGACGGATACGTAAATAAGCAAAACTGTCGGATTTGGGGTGCTGAAAATCCTCGTGTGATACTCGAAAAACCAATGCATCCACCGCGAGTAACTGTTTGGTGCGCATTTTGGGCTGGCGGAGTGATTGGGCCGTATTTATTTGACAATGCGACTGGAAATGCGCTAACTGTTAATGGTGTGCGGTATCGCAAAATGTTAACGGAGTTTTTGTGGCCAGAATTGGATGTAATTGATGTGGAGGACATGTTTTTCCAACAAGACGGTGCGACCTGCCGCACTGCACGTGAAAAAATGGTGTTACTGCAGACCAAGTTTCCAGGCCGAGTCATTTTTTGATTTGGCGATCAACATTGGCCACCAAGATCGTGCGATCTAACGCCGATGAACTTTTTTCTTTGGGGCTATGTGAAGGAAAAGGTGTATGCGAATAAGTCTGAAACAGTTGAACATCTTAAAGAGGAAATACGGCGCGTTATTGGTGCAATACAGCCACATTCATGCGAAAACGTTATTCAAAATTTCAACAAAAGAATAACCCTGTACCAGAGGTTTCGTGGTGGCCATTTGCCTGATGCTGTATTTCACGTTTGATCGGAACTATTTTTCTTTATGTTGAAATAAAAATGTTTGCTTAATTAAAAAAAATAAATGTGTTTTTCTTTAAAATTACATCCGGCGCTCTTGTTGGGACACCCTTTATGTATTCACATCGAACTTACCGTATATTAAATAACACGCCTCGGGATCGCATACAAATTGAAACAGTTTGTTAACATTCAAATGTCTCGAAATCAAATTATCGGAGAGTTTTAAAACGAATTTTCCAATCGTCTCTGGATCCTTTAATAACCTGAAAATGCGGTGTTTATTTTTGATTAGGCACCTAATAAGATCGGTTAGTTGAAAATTACTTCAAAACAATTTCGATGTCTTCATGTTCGACGTGTTCTCTTTGTAATGGTCGAATAGTAAAGTCGTCCAGTCTCGCTTGAATAAAGCGTTGTATATTCTCCTTAATGGCGGATGAAACATCAAAAATCGCTTCTGGAATCAAACTTATCAAAGTGGTGTTCTTCAAAAACATTTTCATTCCAATATCGTTAATTGCATGTACGTCTATTTTGCCGAGCTCGATCAGCCTACCGAACTCAGCTAAACATCTGATTGTTGCATGACGCCTGCTTCCCGCGACACTGCTCAAAATTACATGGACGCCTTCTCCGCCGGTTGCCATCAAAAGGTTCGGTTCGAACGATACATCATTCGCGCATAATATGTTTTGATCGCACAGCTAAAATTGCCGAATTATCGTTAGGTTCACTTTAGTTTTTAGTGGACTTACGAAAGTGAATTGTTTTTTCAAAAATAATCTCTGCTTATTTGACGTGACCGTTGTGAAGACGGCAATGCCGACAAACGAAGCGATCGTAATGGCAGCCAATCCAATGGCCGAACAACCATTATGTATCAACACTGTTTCGTTTAATTGTAATTTTCCAATTTGAAATAAAGCGTAATATGCCTAAAACAATAAATTATAAAAATTAAGTTACAAATTAGAATTGATTTAATTACGGTCGTGTAAGCGTGAGGTATGGTCGCGGCTTCTTCTAACGACCATCCTTTCGGGACTTTCCATTTCAATATCGGATCGAGTATTAATTTGTAATATTGAGAATCGATATGGGCTAGGCCCATCACTTTATTACCTAAGGTAGTACTTCCTGAGTAATCGAAATTTCCCAGTTCTGCTTTGAGTTTGTTGTTAAGAATTGCAGATTCATCGAATAAGTTAATACCAAGGTATTCTATGTAGATATTATCAATAACGTCACTGAAATAAATTGCTTTGTTTTAAATTGCACAAAATCCTATTTGGTATCTCTACTTGAGGCCGGTATTTGGCGTTGAAGATAAAATGCCTGCGGCGTCTTCAAATTCGACCGGCGAAGATACGTAACAACCGGTGCATCCATCTTTTATTACCGTTACGAACAAATCACGATCGAAAATACTTTGATACGTACTTTCGTTGGTCGTAAATTCCGGTGCGTTTTTATCGAGTATAAATACAAACCTGTAAATTGTTGAAATTATAAAACGTGAAAAGGGCAAGCTGTTGCGGTTCGTTCAAATTTTATTTAGACGCACGTCATCAATAAAAGGTTACTAGATGATGACGCTTAACGCAGTTATGTCGCCTCGCACATCGTATTTTTACAGTACTAATAAATTTCTTGTAAGTATAGTCATTGTTTGCCATGTCATACGTGTGCATGTCATCGGTAGAATATTATGTCACTTTCCAAACTTTGTATTGAATTGCAAATATACAAGCTAGTTGTCTTTTTATTAATGACGTGCATCGAAATAAAATTTGAACGACCATAGGTGACATAAAAAAGGCAATTTTTAACATTTGTGGTTTAAATCTTTTTTAATATATAGGATGTCTCAAAATATATCGTTCGTTGCCTGTTTTAGAAGAAATTAAGCTTTTAAAAATTTGAAATTTTCTTAATTTTTGATATAACTGGAAGTTATACCTTCATCAAAATATTTTTACAAGAAAGACAATTTTCAAAGTCCCGATATTTTTTTTATTGACCACCACAAAACGAATTTTAATATACGTTTCGCAACGCTGCCTTTCATAAGAGCAATACTAACAATAAATCAATTATCGCGTTATAAATCAAAAGAAAGAAATATTAAAAACGCGAAACGAAATTCGTTTAATCGTTTATTAAATTTCACTTTGTTTCGATTTCTTACCTCAACCTTTCACTGCTCAATAGTTCTCGAACGTCACGAACAAACTTAGAAATACCTTCGAAAGGCACGACGGACGAAACTAAATAAATTTGATTTTGTGAAGTCTTAATCTCAAATTTCAACTGAGATGCCCATAGTAAATTTTCCCGATCCAGGTCTTTCGAAGTCATCGTATCGACTTTAGCTTGAATAATAGTGGGTACACGGTCTGCTTTCTAAAAAGAAAAAGATAACTCGATACTTTTTTATAACAACTAAATAAATCATTAAATTCCGTACCTTTCTTAGAAGCGAATATAAAACGCCGTTAATGAAAAATTGCGCAATCTGCGTTATTTTCGAATACGATAAAATATTTTTGTCGGTTTGAACTAGCAAAAAGGCACTAGAAGATGTTGTTAAGAACTTAACGCAATCCTGATTTATTACGTCGTTCATTATAACGTATGACGATTCATTTGGATTTACTAAAATCATCTTAACATCCTTGACCGATGAAGTGATCACCTGAAAATTTTACCTTTACTAATTTTTCGTCGGATGATCGTAATAACTTGCATTTATTTCGGTGCAGGTTTTGGTAACGTTCTTGATATTTTCAGTAAAAACAGGATTTTCCGTTTGAATTTCGATGATCGTTACAGTATTGGAATTTTTATTGTAATAATTATCTGCCACTAATTGCAAGCCAAAATTTATTCCACTTTCTTTTGTCTGCAAATATTAATTAATAAAGGTGGAAATATTTTTAATTGTTTAATTGACCTTGTAAGAAACATTTGTCAATGGTGTTAATTCTATGGAAGAGTGCGACATTGTTTTTTGATCGAAAACTAAAGGTTTTGCGATCACGCCCGAAATTTGGATACAATCGGTTGCAATTATTCCGGTAACATAATCGTAAAATACTTCTAAATCTATAATACAGGTGAATAATTAAAAATATTTTATCGTTATCTATCTATTAAGTAAATACCTGTTACGTCAGTAGGTAAAACTGATATGGAAATCGCGATACGACGAATAGACGATATTGTTAAAGAATTTTGTTTTCGTTCTCCTTGTCGGAACAGGTATTGTTGCAGCATTAAATCTATACTTTTAGACCAGTCGTTATTCCAATAAATGTTGGCCATTGAAGCTGTAAACAATGTGAAAATGTTATTCAGTATTCAATTTTAGAGAAATAGTAAAAGTAACTTAATAACACACGCTTTATCGATATATAAGATAGTTATTTTTAACCTTAGAAAATTTTGAAAGAAGATTCGTAGTCCTTAAATGGGAAATTCATTAAAAATTTAGCGCCTTATGACAAAGTATCGATAAAAGAAGAAAATACAACGTAAAGTATATATATAATTTCGAAGCAATCCGCCCACGTAAAATAAACAAGTGACATTTTCGAGTCTTAACAAGTTGCCTACCTTTAACAATAAATAGCTACAAAACTTATTGGACATATAGTACAATCAAACTTGTAAACTGACTATGTCGATCTCTGACAAAAATGGATAGATTTTTTTAATAATTTGTTTTTTAAAGTGATCGAAGTTCATTTCAACACATACAAAAAATTTTACAAGAATCTTTACATTATACCTATACCTTCTTTCCATAATACAATTTGTTTAATAGCTCTATGTATTCCACCATACTTATGGCCTCGATGATGGAATTCGGCATAAATGTCGTTAGACGTTAATGTCAAACAATTGTCGCTCGTCGACGAGTCGCCAATTTTAAACTCATCAGCATTTACTTCTTGCGGTTCTGGTATTTTTATTGTGCCGATTGCGATTAATTGACCACGTGACGTTACTTCAAATTCTCCGCTACCTTTCTGGATCATAAAGTACACGGGCACGCTTCCTGAAAAATAATTTCGTTAATAAAATGCACTAAAAAATCTTGCGCGGTTTTACCGGTTTTCGGGATCACGAGAACATTTGGAAATCTCAAATTTTCAAAAATGACATCTGTGATTTTCGATAATCGAATTCCAATTAAAATGTTGAAGAGAACGGACTAAAAATATACGTTTGTAATTGCAATTCGTCGATAAATATTGTTGATTTTACCAAATAGGTGGATGTTGGAACGACGATTAAGTTTTGAAGTTGATTTCCGATTATGTGTTTGAAATCGCCATCTTTCAGTGAAATATTTATATCTCTTACGCTGGAAAAATAGTTAAGTTTATCTTCGACGCCTGCTCGCCATTTTTCTTCGTGGTTCCAATAAATCAAGGTAGTTAAGCTTTTTGTTCCTCTACTAACGGGATATTTTATTGGAGGATATAGTTTGGCTATATTTACTTCTATGCCTACCAAGTACATTCTACAATAATTAAGGTATTTAAAAGATAATTAAAGAAATTAAATTCATCCCACAACTCACTTTCCAATTGCATTTAGTAAAAATTGTAGTCCATCTTTACTTGATCGATTAGTTAAAGGTATGTGAGTGTAACCTTCCTTTAGAGAACGCTTTAAAATAGCTTGTAGCAAACCATGAGGAGCAATTTCGATAACGATGGCTTCTTGCGGAATATGTTTGGAACCTTCCTCAAATAATACCGAACTAAGCAAGTTATTGGTGTGATATTCTGCTGAACTGGTTTTTGCCAAATCGGTATTCCACTTATCTTCCGAAATTGATGTACTTAATCCATTTCGACGATCGCGGTATGGGATTAGGAATAACTTCTTTGAGATACTTCAATAGAAATGGAGCAGCTGGTTTAATGTATCGGCTATGATAGGCGATATTAGAAACGTTAACAAGTCGAGCAAAAGTGCCAGATTTTTGAAGTTTTTCGACGTATACTTTCATATCTTCCGTAGGACCAGATAATGTGCAACTGTTTGACCCGTTATGACAAGCAACTTCGATTGACGGAGGACAGTCATTTTTAATCTGATTGTAACCTTTGCCTAAAAACAACCTTCGTTATACATAGGTATATCCATTTTAATTCGTAAATATACCGATAGCCGCCATCATTCCTTCTATTAAATTAGCTTCCAGCGAAGCTCTTCCTCTACTATAAGCCGATAGAATCATTTGCTCAGCTGTAAAGCAACCATCGGCATACGCGCATCCTAATTCTCCAACGGAATGTCCAATGATACCGTCAGGAACGACTCCTAGATCTCGTAGAACATCGGTTAATGCGATCTAAATAAATTTTACAGTTTATAGCAATTCAAACCGCGATACAAAATAATTTAAATTTTCTTACTTGTACTGCGGCAATGCCGACAAACGAATTAAGAATATTATCAAACATTGTTTCGTCATCTTCAGTTATAATATTTAATAGATTAATTCCCTTTGGTTCCAGAATTTTATGACATTTATGGATGGCTGCGGCAAAAACTGGCAGTATCATCAAATCGACCCCCATTTTACACCATTGGCTCCCCATACCAGAATAAACAAACCATATCTGCCCTTTGTTTCCTGGATAATACTGAAATATAATGGTTATAAATTTAATAAATTTAAATATTTTTACATAATCAATATTATTTATTTTTAGACTAAATGTTTACCTAATTCACGCAGTTATACAAAATACAATATAGTAATAGGCATACCTCCAATTCAGATTTGTCTTCAGAACCATTCACAATTGCATAGCCCCTAAACGAATGAGCGGAAATAGACTTCTTAAACGTATCTTGAACTAAAGTAGCGTATTCGTAATCTTGTTTGGCTTCTGACTTTAACTAAAGTTGTTTATAAAAGTAGTACTTAAGTCGCACAATTTTAAACACGTATGAAACTTACTAAATTTAAAGCATTTTTAACACCGTCCTCGGTTCTTGAAGAAATACCTATTAACATTGGTAACACGCCGATTTGGGGTATTTTGCGTTTTGGATTCGCTCTCAGTAAAATATGTCCGTAAGATGGCGAGACACCGATAGCGTTTATGGCAATTAAACCACCGTTCCATTTCGTGTTTTCTGCAACTACCTTTATTCTACCATCAATTAAAGATGAAATATTGGGATTTGGTGTTTTATAATCGAGATTAGCTGGAATTATCCCCGTTTCCATGGTAATTAGTACTTTTGCGAGACTCATTAATACGCTGGAGGCTTCGGAATGACCTGTATTCGATTTAACTGAACCAACAAGTAGAGGACCGGTTCGATCTTTGCAATAGACTTTTATCAATAATTGCTAATTCAGCTTCATCTATATTCTGAAACATATCGTGTATGAAATATTTCGATACATTTTACCTAGAGAACATAATCAGATGGGAAATGTTACTTGTTAAGATAAAAGAATTAATCGAAATTTGATATAAACGAATTAAACCTTTATTTAACCAATATTTCGAATAAATGATAAATAAATAATAACCAAGGAAATTATTTAAGCAATTCCACAGATTCCATTTTGACCAAGTGAGCTTTTGACCGATTGCCTCCAAATTTTTTTGAAGTTATGACCCATTTTCTCATAAGTAAATCTGGAAAGTTTCATTCGAATCGAATCATCCATACTGTTTTTATATCAAGTTGAGTATATGCCTATAATATTAAACAGTCGCCTATTTAACGCCCTATGTAACGATTAAGTGTCTAGACGTCTGGCGATAATTTTATGTGCGAGTTAACCAGTACATACGGGTCTTTCAAATTCGGGTTTTCGCGATCAAAACGTTTCCTTGTGAGCAATATGTTTCACAGAACCTTGTTTACTTATATTAAATAAATAATTAAATTGACTATTTTATTTCCATTGATGTTTAACTTAAAATACCGAACATGACAATCAAGTTTTCATTGAAAATTACAAATCAAATTAGTTGCAAAATAGGTTATAAGTATTTCTATTTATTGAATATAAATTATTCTCACTATTTTATAAATTTGAACTGAAATGAACAAAATCAGACATCAATTGGGCACCAATATAATGTCATAAGAAAAATTATATATTAAATGTCGGATTTTACAAAAAATACGTTACACAAAATTCCTGAAACTCTTATTCAAAAATTCAATTATTATTAAGTATTTAGGTATTAATTACGATTTAACTTGTAAACTCACCTTGATACCACATCCATAACATTCTACATACTCAACATCTTTAGGATCAACTTTACATTGTTTGTAAAATTTACGTATAAAATTTTCCATATTATCTGCGTTTAAAGATTGCAGTTTCTTGTCTCCATTACTACAGAAGGTTGCGTTTACCCCCACTATTGTTGCATACACGCGCTTTGCATGGCAAGCGCGCTGCACATATAAAACTATTATACCATCACTTCTACCATAACCGTTAGCTAAAACAATAAATTAGTAGGTAATTTGTAGTTTTGTTTAGTGCAATATGCTTTGTCGTACTACATATCTTACTGTTATCCACTGCACCGTCAGTTATTTTTTAATTACCTAATTACATTTCCCTCGACGGTAAAATCTGTTAGATTTGTTTTTTAAGATTTTACTTTGCAAATAGATACTATGTACTATAGTTAAAATGACTTAAAATGATTTCTCTTTTGATAACCAACCTCTTATTCTTAAAAACTTAGAGACCTCCATTGAAACTGAGAAAGGCTTCGTATTACTCAAAATCAGAAGAAACCTCGTATATCCAAACAAAAGACATGAATAATCTTATGTAAAATTTAAAAAAATTGAATAACATTACTTTTATTTAAAAACATATACGTTTATAATCAAAGACGACCAATGTCAATCAATTCTTAATAACAATATCTTAATATCTTTTGACATATTTGGTTTGTTTGACAAATAACAGTATACAAATACGAGTATTCCAGCCCAGAGTGACTGAAAAAAAAAAGAAATCAAACAGCAGACGTATACCAAATTTATAGGTGGGTACACTTTTTTAGTATTCTGTAAAATTAACTTTTTTGACATTGGTTGTTTTTGCAGAACGACGTAACCCACACTTTTTACAAAAATTAATTATTCTGACTATCTTATACAAATACAGGGCAAAGACATCATCTGTTAATATCTGGTAATAATATTTCGAATTTTTCCATCAGAAAAATCGATTTGTATTTCCCTAAAAGATACCTATCTGCTTATAGCTAAGTGGTAACATAAAATGTGGGATCCCGTAAAATTTACTTTACTTACAATTAGTATTGAACATGCCAAATTTCAAAGGTATGTAAGTAGGCGCTCTTTAAGTTTATATAAGTAACAAAATTTATAGAAATTCGATAAAGTTTTTTACTTACTTATTAATTTTAAATCGGATTCGTGAATATTATCATTATTAAGTATAGATGTGTAATATCTAGAATTAGAGTTAATAATTGATGCTCGACATTGACCTCACATCCTTTTGAGTGCCGTGCATTTTAAAAGTAACATAAATATTAAATAACTGTGAGTTCATCAAAATTGAATAAATTAATGTTGTTGATAAATACCGTAACGGTATAAATTGAGATTTCTTAAAATCGAACCTTAACCCGTGCTAATTAATTTTTTTTAGATACCTAGATATAAGGGGAACGTAGCACAGGGTCTAGTACAACTCGCCGCCAGATCAAGTCGTTCCGTGAGGCAAATTTTCGGTTTATTAAAATTATACAAAAAGTTGTTTTAAATGTGTTTTTATGTATTCATCAGTGTATATCGATTACATATACTTATATGTCCTAGGATAATTGTAAAATCAGGTTTTTTTACAAAACGCCGTCTTATTGTGGAAAAAAACGTGTTCATCTCCAATTGACTGATAAATCATACCCTTTTTATAATACCTACAACTACGGACCTCTAACCTTTTTGTAATGGAAACATTTAGCCGTTTTGTATGAAATTCAATGAAAACGAGGAATTTCAAAAATAATTAAAACGTTTGGTCATTATGCATAAAAACTAAAGAGATTAACTTTTTTTTTAACGTTAACCTAACTCCGTGTACACAGACAATTAGCCCGTGTGCACAGTCTTAAATGCATAATTTTTTTTATGCATAAAAACTTACGAGATTATTATTCTTTTCAACCTTAATCTAACCCCCGTGTACACAAACAATTATACATTTAAGACTGTGCACACGGGGTTAGGTTACGGTTGAAAGAAAGGTTAATCTCGTAAGTTTTTATGCATAATGACCGTACATTTTAATTATTTTTGTTGTTTCCTGAAATGTTTAGTTATTATCGATATTAGCGGTAACATCGAGAGTACATAGGTATGTATATGTGATCGATATATTCTGATGCATACCTAAAAATGCATTTAAAACAACTGCTTGTATAATTTTAATAAACCGAAAATTGGCCTCTCGCGGCGAGTTGATACGGCGGCGAGATGACCGCGGCGAGTTGAACTAGACTCCGTGGGACAAAGTGGAATAGCGGTTTTCTCCGCCAAATAGGTAACTATTTAAATTCAATTAATTGCATGAATATTTTCGTTGTTTATTGGTTATTGTTTAAAACTGATATTTCAATATAACACAATATATTAAGTAAGTGGGTATTATGTTTTGAATTATAATATATTGCATCATCTACCTGCTCGGGAAATCATTAAAAATGCCAGTTTGTGATGTCACCTACTTATTTACAAGTTTATTAATTAATTCTCTATTGAATTCTGGGCTTCAAAAGAAAGTACGATCACACACCCGATAATTATTGTCGATTCCAATTTATTTTAATACCACAATAATCTAAATAAGAGCCAACTAGCAATAAGTATATTTATATAGATATAAATAATGTACCTACGTTTCGATTAAACATTTTAATTTGTAATCACATCTTAATTTCTATTACAAACATTATTTACTTACCATCAGCATCGAAAGCTCTAGTATTACCATCGGGAGAAGTTAATCCTACATCATTATAAATCCAAGTTAATTCGGCATTTAAGGCTAGATTTGTCGTTATGACGATAGCCGACTCGCAATGACCATTTATTATTGCATCGTAAGCTGCCAACAGAACATCAGTCCCAGACAACCAGTTACTATCGTACGAGCAACTCGGGCCTAAAAAAGCATCCCTTATTAAAACACATGGATAATTAAGGAGACCCGTTTTACCTTTCAAATTCAACCAATACGAAATGCGATTCGGCATCATAGCACGGGAATGACCAGTAATTCCGAAACCGCTAATAATCGACTCATAAAAAAGATTATCATTTTCTCCTATAGTTGACCCGGCGAATACGGCAATTTTTTGACCTTTTATATCCACAGGATTGACGCCTATGTATATCATTAAATATCCAATAATATTGCGACTTTATAAATTAAACGGTGACAAACCTGCATCTATCAAAGCTTCGTAGGTGACTTCAAGTGCTAAACGTTGCATAGGATCCATAAAATTGCATTGGTCACGATGAATGCCGAAATAAGCGGCATCAAATTGATCAATACTACTTATTTTACCGATACGATTTGTAACACCTTTTTCGCCTAAAATATATTAAACGCTAGATTAAATAGATATCTTTTTTATTTAAATATGTGCTAATCGATATGCGGGTACCTGCTTTCCATCGCGAATCCATTAAGTTTTCCTTATTTAAGAGATTTTTTTGAAATTCCTCTATATTGTTGGCTTTTGGAAAACGCCCTCCTATTCCGGAAATGACCACCTCGTCCGAATTGTTTATTTCCATTTCGTTAATTTCGAAATAATTTAGAGAAATTTGTGCAGCTGTAGAAATCAATGAAACGTCTACGATTGACTCAGATATAGAAGGATTAATTGTTTTTATATACAGGAACTGCCATTACCATACATTAATATGTATAAATACCGGATGCGGAGACTTTTAGGTGATATTTATGAATAACTAACTTTTGTTACAATACATCATTTCTATAATCATAATAACGGTTTTAATATATTGTTAAATTTTAACTTATTATAAAATTTAAAAAAATGTAAATTAATGTTTAATAAATATTTTTAAAACGAAAGCAATATCGTATTGAAATGATTATTGATTATTGTTTCAATATATGCAATTTGATTCAGATTTAACTCTCGCTATTATGATCTCGGGTATCAGCGTAAGTAGAGGAAACGTTTAAATTAGTATTTAAGGCTTTCAATTTTTTTAAACGATTAATAATTCGAAGAATTCTCTTGCAGCGACCGTGGTGTCCCACAAAATAAAAAAAAAGAAAATAATTTTATCTTTTCTGTTTAATCACTTCTATTCGGTTTCTTATGTTAGAAAAATAAGGTTTAACAATAAGAAAAATACAGTAAAACTTCAACTATCCTAATAGCTTGTTTTTCTTTCAAGGCTAAGTGAAATAAAGGTTGTTTTTTTTTGTTAAGTTATGTGTTCCTCCACATCTTTTTTTCGTTCATTTAAGTAGAAGTGTTTATTTTGTTTTACTGTACTTTTACGCGGTTAAATAAAAAGCTGTAATTTATTTTCTAAACTGCGTAACATTCGTTATTATAATATACGGTTCGTTTTGTAATCTTTAAAGTTAATAACCTATTTTCAGAAACATTCTAGATAATAATTTGAAATAAATGTTAAAAAATAATAGTTACCGAATAATTAAAAAAATTCAAGGAAAACAGGTACCTATAAAATTGGATTTATCTCGTCAACGGCGTTTTGGCAGAGAGACTTAACCCACACTTTTTGCGAAAATGGCCTTATGTATCTAAGGCAAAGATATAATATGTTAAAATCTTGTAACAATATTTCGATTTTTTCCACTGAAAAAATCCTTTAAAACAGAGGATACAACCGAATATACCATAAGGATTTCGCCCCCCTGTAATTCGAAAAACGTAAAGTCTGGAAAATTTTGAAAATTGCTATGTACTTAAAAAAAATTTGGAATCGACTGTCGGATTCCTTTTATGATTTTTTTTAGTATTAAAGGAGTTTGATTCTTAATGAGTTTATCGTAAAAAACGTTCCAAGAATAAATTTGTAAAGTTTGACATTTTTCGAACAAAATCAAGCAACTCAAATGTCACTATTTAGTTCGGGCTAAACGACGATAAAATAGTTGAAGGTAAAGGTTGTTTATCATATGTTTAGGATGACGTCATATACGATTTGTTAAATATTTTGATATCCTAAAGATTAGATTTGTTTAATACATTATCTCGTGCATATGATAACGTAAGTAGGTACATAAAAATATATAAATTAAATAAAACAAACGTCAACAAATCGAAAATATTTAATGAAATGTGCGACGTCATCCTAAATTTATGATGAACAGTCTTTATATTTTATTTCGGCAAATTATTATATTTTAAATTTGATTGTTATTCTTTCAAAATAAAAATACATAGATAGATAACTATATGGGCACTTATCTGAAATCATATCTTTTATAAACAGTATTTTTACTGGTAAATATTTTTTTACATTCATATTATGAACAGCTTTTGAAATAATTAAAAGGTAACTTATAATTATCAATTTTTAAATAAGGAATTTCAAAAATTAAGTAAGTTATAAAAACTTTTCAAAATAATGTGATTGTATTAAAAATCGGTAGGGGATTCTAAAAAAAGCGAAAATATACTGGGTGTTCCATTTAAAAATCGAAAGTTAAGGTCATTTCTGGCGTAACCGGAAGTGTGATAGTAGTTATGCAACACTCAAAATATATAGCACCCATGTACTATATTACCTACTCACACAAAAATTCAGACAGATACCTTTTTCATCGTCGAAAATAAAGACTGTCTAGTGATTTCATTGTCACCCGGTATACGCATGCATTCATAATTTTCTTTATAGCAATAATTTATAAATAATGAAAGCCGATTTTAATTAAACTCAACCTAAAATTATTATGACGGGAATATGTTTGTTTCTAAACGACTTTTAATGAATTCAAAATTATGCACGGTTGTTAACCGGTGTATTATACATGATTTTAATTCAGTAGATATAGTTTACTAACTCGTATAGGGATAAGTATATTACAAAAATTCCGTACAGAATATCCTTATACGTATTTACATACAAATACGATGAGATCGATGTCCTTTTAAAATTTTATTAGAAGACATACATGATAAAAACAATTATATTTGTTTTTCTTTTTCTTTACGTGAAGGTATCAAAAGCGCATTTTTAAAAGTTGTAAGTAACGATATTTTTTAACTTGCAATTATGTTTTAGTTATTATACACGACAAGCCTACTTTATTTTAAATTATCTCTTTAAATGATAGTTAATAATCGTTTTCACCGATTCACCTTAACACTTTTGTACGTAAGTTTGTCTTGTAAGTTTAATAGATACTTAAATATAAAAAATAGTTCGTAGAAACAGAATCAGAAATGCTGTTGTAGGTAAAAAAACGTTAAATAGTTATCTATTTTCAACAATTTTGATTTCGCATAATATAAAAACTAGAAACTTATTGTTTTTTTTTGTATTGATAATAAAAAACTATTTAGAATAGTCGAAAAGTTTTTCTAATTTTTCAGATCATCAAAACTAATAACAATTTATTTATTTTTTAGTATTATGTAAATTGTACCGAAGCATTTTTATGTTTTCTTAATTTATTAACATTATAATAGATACATCGTGGACTTTAAGTTTAAATTGGCCGTTTAAAAGGCGTTCGGTGGTAGGTAGCTTTTGAACTTTCGAACCCGCTTTTGGATTTCTAGGATTTTCTAAATTTCAGCTGATACGCCCAACAGTGGAGGAGGTTAACGAATTAGGTAATTCTGTAATTTTCTCTCGGTTTATGAACCTTATTTTTTAATCAGTGCTAAGCACCATCACTGAAGTCAATATAACTGGATATATGTATTTAAAGGCTAATTGTTAGTATTTACATTTTACGCTAAAGTAACGCTATTTTTATTTTAAAAAGTAAGAGAAAGCCAGAAAGAATAAAGTTAATGAAAACACAAAAATTTTATCATTTATTCGAAAATAATTATTTAACCATTATAAACCGTTTTTTATTGAAAAAAATATATTGACTCGTCAACAAGACACAATAATGAGATTAGCTTTGAAGTTCTCTTCTCGAAATGGAATCAAAGCGACGCGACGCGATGCCGACGCCGACATTTTCAAGTGATTGAAAATATTCATGAATTCATTCACCAATTTATAAACTAGAAGAGACCTCTTTAGACTCGAGCTGTACACTCGAGCGCTTTAATTCAGTAGTTGTGAAGACATTAACTCCTTTGAGTCTGTCGGGATTTTCTGCGAATAAAGATAATCCTAATTTGCTTTACAATATTGCGATGAGATTATGTAACAGTCGTTCGATTATTTTAACTATACTACTAAGTATAAAATACACCAATAAATTGTAATAAAATAAATCATAAAGGGTAGCAGGCAAGAAGCATTTTATAGGTAGCTATTCAAAATACAGGTTGTCCCTAAAAAAAGGCGATAAACTTTGAGGGTAGTAGAATGGACCAAAGCAAGAAAAAAGAACTTTAATAAACACCACGTTTTAAACCCACTGCTTAACAAGTTATATTTGACCATATTTGTATGATTTAATATAACAGTAATAATAAGAGTTACCAGACAAAGATAGGCAGTTAGGTACTATTGTGTGCGCATCAATTCTCCCAGTGGACGGTGAACATCATTTTCACACGATTTTCCATCACAATTTTTGCGGCTTATTTTTAATTTGAGGGTTTTACTTAAAACTAAATATCGATCCGTTTCGGCTCGGTCATAGGATCGGTAGGTAGGTTGCAGACGGATGTATAAAATGCGACGGTCAAACGGTAATCGGAAAGGAGCATTTTAATTCATGGTTAAATAAAATTGATTTTAATCATGTTAAGTTCACCGAAAATGTATTTATCACATTCGCTGACCACCCGCACACAATAGTACATAAGATGCATAATAAAACATAGATTTATAATGCACCCTTTATTAAATTAAATACATTTGTCGTTCTAACGTACAAACATGTTACTATTGACAACCTGTATCGTGTCAGTGCCTTCGAGCATAGAGAGGTGATTTCCATTCACTACGAACACATCTACGTTTTGTTTGCAATACTGAAAGAACGATATTTTATATATAGATAACTGATCTTTTAATATTAAACGTAGGTACTTACGTTTTCCAGTCCACAGTTATCATGTTTATTTGAACCGCTAGGTCTTAACAATTTAATTCGTCCAGTTGTAAGATTTACGGAAGGTCGATAAGATAGAATATCATCAATATGTTTCTTAAATAACGTTAAAGTTTGTCTGAGATATTCTTGATCTTCCTCGGAATAATTATATTGTTTTAAGCCATATCGTAAACGACTTTCCCAGTTCGATAACGTGTTCATATGTTTGATAATCTGAAAATTTGCAAATATTTAGTGTTGGTTTAAAATTATTATCGCGAACGTTATTACGTCAAAATCTGTTAACTTTAACATATTGCGTAGGAAACCAACTTCGCTACTTAAATTGCCGCTCAAAAGTTTAAAAATATTTTGTATGGTTTCGGGCGCTCCATCGACAAGATACATTTGAAACATGCAGTTATTTTGCTCCAACTTCTTCGCAACTTCTAAGGCAATTATACCACCATACGATATGCCCACGATATTGTAAGGGCCCTTTGGATATATTTCTTTCATTTTCTAAAACCAAAATTATTTTTCGCAAAACCGAACTAATGACTTATAATTTTTACCGTAGTTAATTTATCGGCAATTTCTTGAACGGGTAAATACGTATTCGGATAATTAGCGCAAAATACTGGAGAAAGTAGTTTAAAGGCGAAATTTCGAACGGTACGTCGACTAAACATTCCCGGAAACACGAAAAACGGCGGAGCTTCTTGAATAGCTCGAGTAGATAAAGATGAAAACTGCAAGAAGTCTGCAGTTATCGGTGCAATTGACGTTTCTTCTTTCAGGTCATCGATCGATATGGGAAATATAAGGTTCAGTTCTAAAAATGAAATAATTCGTTCGATTTCGATGGGAGTTATTTTAAAAACATTATCGATAAATAAACATCGAAGATACTTACTTTCATACAACGAATAAGAGTCCTCTACATCGACATTTTCGACTTTAGCAGTTGTAATGCAAACATTTTTAAGTTTTATACGTAATATGTTATCTAGGGTTTGAAGAATGTCCGAAAATTCGAGAGTCTTATCCCATGCAATATTGTGAGTCGGAAATCCAAGATCCATTCGTAATTGACAAATGCCCGCGATGGTGCTCAAAAAGTTAATCAGCAGCGCTTTGGGCGCGGTGTTTTTCAAAACGGTTTCCATATAACGCACGGCCATGACCTCGGAATTTTTCATTGTAGAAGTTTTGGCGGGCAACAGAAAAACAATCCCGATGGGGCCCAAAAGATATACTTCAGAAAGTAACTCCGAAGCGGCACTTCTTGTGTGAGCCCTGTTCGACGTAAATATGATTTCGGCGTTAAAGTAAGTCTGGAGTAACGTAATGCGTCGTTGTAGATGTATTTGCTGAGGCTTCTCGTCGGACGAGATCACGACTCTCCTCGCGCCTCTGATTATTAACCATTCCAAAACGTCACACCACAATTCTGCAGTGCCGCCTGAAATACGAATAAAGTAACATCTCGGAATTCATTTATTTGTTTTATATTAACCGTATATTAAATATGAACTCTTAGCGTCGCATATAAATTGTAACGACTTATTTACATTCAACTGACATAACTCTAAATTATCGGAAAGCTTCACTATAGTTTTACCAATTTTTTCTGGATCTTTTAATTTTCTAAAAAGACGATAATTAGATAGATTTAAAATTTCTAACTATATTTACACAAACTATTACTTTAAAATGGTTTCAATATCTTGATGATCGACCAGTTCATTTTCTAAAGGTCGAACGGCAAAATTATTCAATCCCTCACTTAGAAAGCGATGTATGTTCTTCTTTATATTAACGGGAACGTTACAAATTGATTCTGGTGTAACGTTATATACGGATAAATTTTTCAAAAATATAGACATTCCGATATCGTTATTTGCATTGACATCTGCATTACCGAGTTGGATCATTCTACCAAATTTGGACAAACATCTTATCGTTGCGCTACGCATACTTCCCGTAAGACAGTTTAAAATCACTTGTGCTCCCTGACCACCAGTTGTCATCAAAATATGTGGTTCGAACGAAACATTACGAGCACTTAATATATTACGATTTAACAACTACGATCGATAAATTACTATAATATATCATATTTACTGTAATAAGTTTAACAGTCTTACAAATTGAAATTGTTTTTTTAGGTATGGCCTTTGTTTGTCCGAAGTCACGGTTGTAAAGATTGTAGCACCGACAATCGAAGCAATCGATATGGCAGCTAATCCGATAGCCGAACAACCATGATGTATTAAGACGGTATCGCTTGTCTTTAATTTTCCTACTTGTATTAAAGCGTAGTACGCCTAAAACAAATGCCGAGAAAGAAATTAGAAATGATTAATGATAAATTTGAAGACGTTCGCACTCAAAACGAAAAACGATTAAAATCATAAATTGAAATTTACCCACACATTGTCCGAAATCAATTATTGTACCTACTTGACTTACAGACACGAATCAACGTATTAGGTATAACGTAAAAAAGTAACGATATAATTTAATTACGGTTATGTATGCCTGAGGTACGGTTGCGGCATTTTCTAACGACCATTTTTCCGGAACTTCCCACCGCAGTATCGGATCAAATACCAATTTAAAACATTTTTTGTCGAAACGAGCTAAACCCATCACTCTTTGGCCGGAACTAGTTACTCCCGAGTAATCCAAATGGCCCAGTTCTGCTTTGGGCTGCTCGTCGAAAGTTAATGTGTGGTCGAGTACATTTATCCCGAGATAATCTACGCGCGTATTGTCAATCACGTTGCTAAAATAAATTAATTGCATTAAAAAGTACACATGTCTCGTACGAAATAGTTGATCAAAATCAGAGATTGCGTTGACTCATGATGAGTCAAAATGAAAAAAGTTCCTGTAAAGGTTGATCCAAAAAACGCGTCCCTCGGCAGTTGCGATTCATTCAATTAATATTAGGTAATACGTGATTCAGATGAAAGTAAAACACCTTGATGGTGTGGACTATTGTTTTTGTTGTAGATAAACTAAACCTTAAAAGTTCCCTAAAAAGGAGTTAAAGGGGTTAAAATTCAGTTTTTCGCATATAAACGATATTCATTGCCCAATCACGTATTACATTATCAACATCTCTGCTAAGTTTTTAAGTATCAAACGTCGAAACGTTTTCTTCTATTTGACTGGACTATCAATGTAGGTATGTATACTTATATGGGTATTTTCATAATATCCGATTTGATAATATAATATGTGATTGTGGAGTGAATATCACTCGAGACAACACGAATAAAACCAATTTAATAGTCTGAAAGATCTCAAAAAACAGGTTTTATTGAAATTTTAACGATTAAACGCATTTTTCGATTCGCAGCACCTTGAATACCATAAATTTGGTAATATACGTTACTACAACATTTTTGGCTAAATAAATTTTGTACAATTTGGAGTTTTAGAATTTGAAATCGGATCAATAGCTCCAGAAAAAATGAATTTTGAAACTTAAGTGTTCGGCGCCATCTTGTTGACGTCATAAAAATTTTCTGACAGGGGCGAGAGGCTGACGCCGTCGAAATTCGTAATCTACACACTTTTAAGAAAATTTTAAACTCAAACACACAGTTTTTACCTAAGGAGCCCCAAAGAATTACACATGCTCTCGGACTAAAATGTGTGAAATAGGTATCAATTGAATATGGAATACGATAACAAACAGTTCGAGACTTATGTATCTGGACCGATTTGTACCAAACAATCGAAATATTTTTTCGAGGTTCTTAGAATTGAAAGGGACTTTTGAAGGGACTCACCGAGCGTCGGTTTAACACGCTTCGAGCGGCGACATGGAATCCCCGATATTAAGTAGTATTCAAGGTGGCAAAGAGTGCATTTTGTTCACGAATTACAGACATTGCCACTCGAAAACGATTAGTGATACGAAAAACGCCGAAGCACCTTTTTCAGTAGCAAATTTTACAAGCTACAATTTTTATAATAAACTTTTTTCTCGAAAAATTGATAGTTTCCAAGATTTTTGTGAAAAACTAAATTTTGCGGACTTTTGTGGATTAGTTTAAAACATAGAAATAAAGATCCATATTTAGCTCGTTAATAACTTTTTTCGAATTTTCCCCTTTTATGGTCTAAATATTGATTTCAATAAAGTGAAAAATATGTAAAAGTATGTAAATGCAATCAATAGCTTAACAGTGTTTATTTTTCGAAACTATTGATTAAGTAGGCTGTAACATCAAGGCGATGTGGTTTTAGATTAACTTTTATAGAAATCCATTTTATAGGTACGTACTTATGATAAGCTTAAGCGAAGTCCTGATTTTAACTAACTATTTCAAGACCACCTTGTACGGTGTTATACTTACTTTGTACTTGGAGGTATATTAGATACGTCGTCTTTATATTTAAGGTTTAAAGATATATAACAACCAATAAAGTCAACTTTTATGACAGTCAGTAGTAAATCTTGTTTAAAGATATTTTGATAAGTAATTTCTTCAAGTGTGAACTCTGGTGCATTTTTATCCAATATAAACACAAACCTGTAATATTAAGTCGCATTTGTAAAACATAAAAAAAGTATTAAGTACATTATTAGTTTAAATTTTAGATTAACAATAAAATAAATTAAAAATGATGGGTATTATTTTACTTCATATGTATTTGAAAGGCATTTCTTCAATAAAATAAAAATATAAACAATTCTTTTAGCATCTACAACTCTTTATAAATGCTAATAATAAACTAAATTAATTAATTAATTTTATTGTATAATTAAGAACGAATTAAAACATGATACCTATGTATATACCGGAGACCAGGGCATAATGATCCCTCTCAGCGTTGCACGTCTATAGTAAGTTAGTAGTTAAAGAAGTAATTCTAGTATTTTGCATACAAATATCTGCCCTATTATTTATTTACTTTAAATATTTTCTCAATTCGCATCTGGGCGATTAATTAAATTCTAAAACGTTATACCTACGAAACGATTTGCGCTATAGGGTATAACAAATGATCCCTTATGCTTATGGTTACGCTACAACACAAAATGTGCGTTCCCGTAAAATTAGCTATTTGTCGCTTAAGATGTTTTGCCAAAATGCCGTCGATATAATATAATATATGGATATAATATAATATAATACTAGTAATTTTTAATTGTATGTAGGTATTAATTTTATTTCGATTTTAAAACATGACATAGAAATCCAAAATTGTTTTCTATCAAATATAGAAATAGTTAATTTATATTAAAATAGCATTGGCTAGATATTAGTTTATACAATATTGGTATTAAGTAGAAGAACAATATTGGTCGAACGTTTAGAATTTATATTAGTTCAACAAAGCAATCGTTATTATATTGGTCCAATATTGGCTAAATATAAATTATCAACAGCAATATTCCTACATTGGCCTAACCTTCAATCAGTAGCCATATCTATTGCTGTTTGGGTTGTATTCAAATGTTGCTAAAACTTCACTATATTGTTTTAATACAATTCTTTTGTTGGTCATTCAAGTTCGAGTTAAAATTATTGATTTATAGGTATATAAGTACCAAAAATTCTTAAATATACTTTTTATCTTTTTCAAATAATACCTTATTTACCAAATTCGAGCGATTTGCATAATTTTTTAATTTGGCGCTTGATTCAATTATAGTTGAACAAATATTGCGTTATTTTAAAAAAGAGATAAAAATTTAAAATATTCTAATTAAAAAAAAATTAACGTATATATTTAACCTGATGTTAAAGTAATCAAGCTTCTAAAAGTAGCATGATTATAAAATGTTCAAATAAACCCCCGTACGATCTCGACACCGTATTCAATATTCGACGAAAAAATAAATCTTTGCGCCCAGATATTGTAGTTTGATTACCTTAAATTTTCGACCCCCAGTGTTGCTAGAACATTTCGGGCGAAGTTCGGAACTCCTTCGGACGGAACCACAGAAGTAACCAAATAAATTTTGGTTCTCGATGTATTAATGGCAGATTTCAATTGCGACACCCACGACAAGTTCTCTCGATATAAATCGTTTGAAGTCAGTGTGTCGACTTTAGCGTGAAACGATGGTAGGCACGTCATCTACTTTCTGAAAAATGTATAACGCGTTGAATTCCCTTACACGTACATACAACAACAATTTGCGTACGTACCTTTTTCAAAATTGAATACGAAACGTCGTTAACTGAAAACTGCGCGACCTGTACCACTTCAGGATATGATAAAATGGCTTTGCTGGTTTGAACGAGCAAAAACGCAGGAGTAGATGTTAAGAATTTAACGCAAGGGTCAGTTAACGTATTATTCATAATAACAAGTAACGGTTCATTTGGAGGTACCAAAATAGTTTTAGCATCTTTGACCAAAGAAGTATTTATCTGAAATTTAAAATTTTTCAGTTAATTAAAAATCAATCGATTTACATATTTAAATAACTCGCATTTAATTGAGCATACGTTTCGGCAACATTTTCTGCATCTTCTTGTAAAATGGGGTTTTCCGTTTCGATTTCGATAATCGCCAAACTTTTCACATTTTGATTATGAAAATTGTTTATTACTAACTGGAGGCCAAAATTGATGCCATTTTCTATACACTGCAAATAATAAGCGATAAAATGTCGGACTTTTTAAAATTGATAACTAACCTTATAAGACATATTCGTTAAGGAGGTTAATTCTAAAGAAGAGTACGACAATAGTTTTTGCTCTAAAATTAATGGTTTTGCGGTTACACCCGATATTTGTATTCCTTTGGTTGCGATTATTCCAGTGAAATAATCATAACTCAGTTCTACATCTGTGGTATAAATGAAATATTAAAAAATATAATCCACTTCTTTATTAAGTTGTATATAGTATTCTACCTGCTGCTTCTTTGGGCAAATCTGGTATAGAAACGACTAAACTTTGAATAGACGATATCGTCAATGTATCTTGATTGCACTCTCCTTGTCGAAACAACAATTGTTGTAACATGGAATCGATGTAAACGAAGAAGTCGTTATTCCAATGAACGGTACTAACAGAAGCTGCGAATATTAAATTAAATGATAATGATAGCTACATGTGCAAACTTAATGGTTCCATTTTAAAGAGCTGTTTAGTACAGTTCACAATAACAGTTTTGAAGAACACGAAACAATTCTAACGTCCACTGATTGCATCGACTGACGTGTGGTTTTAATTATTCGTTCTGTTGAAGTTGTTCAACGATCAGCGAAACGTTAACAACATTTATATAATTAATAACGATAATACACTGGATGCTGGAATTGTTTCACGTTCTTCAAAACTGTTGTCAAAACATTTGTATAAACATTTTGTCATTAATTTTCCGCGAAAATTTATTGGACGGCTGGGTCCTATTGTATTGGTTACCACGTTCGCCTGAGTTAACACTCGATTTTTTTCTGTTGAAGTTGAACATAACTGCGCTATGATATTCTAGTCTACAGATATTAATACAAATTTTGATATTTTTTTTGACATAATAGACACAAATTGTTTATGGTCCTCACTAAACACGATCCTAGAGATTAAGTAAAAGTAAAAATACACGTATCAATTTTTGCGTAAACATACGAAAAACTACCGATAGAAATCGGATACCTATTGACTTTTTTGGGGAGTCGTATGGTCTAGCGGGTGAGCCTATCGACTTACCTTCTAACGCACTCACGGCTGCGGGTTTGAATCTCATTGCAACCATAGACGTTTGTGAATGCTAATACTAACCCGTATTAACCAAATTTAGCAAAAACTATCACACCAAATTAGACTGGTTAATTGGGTAGCGCAAAGCCATAAATAAAAAAAAGTATTTTTTTGTTGGAAATGATCTCTTTTATATCCCCCTTTGGTTTTATTCACACTTTCTGGGACACCCTGTATATACCGGGTGGTCTCGAGACCCGGGCCAAGCTTATAACTCCCATGTTTATGAATCGATTGTTTTGAAATTTGGAACACGCATATGAGACATAACTTTCAATTTATTGACGTGTAGAGTCAAAATGGCCGACTTCCAGTTCGAACGGAAGTGACACCAAATTTGACTTTTGAAATAGGACATCCTGTGTATATTTTACTATTTACGGTCCAAATTCTACGTGATTACTAAATCCTCGTTTTTTTTGCAACACTGAAGGCAGTGACTGCGGCACAATTGTTCTATCTCTACTTACTTACCTTAGATACATTTTTAAATTTTTATTACAATTTATTAAAACTTATAAAAATAAAATTCGATAAATTCTAGAACTTATTAAAAAAAAGTACATACCTTGGTTTGATAATAAAATTTCCCTGATGGTTTTATATCTTCCGCTATATTTATGACCTCGATGGCAGAATTCTGTGTAAATATCGTTATGCGTTAATTTCATTAAATTTTGCGTAAAATCAATTTTAGGAACATCGACAAAAGTGTTTTCAGGTTCTTGTATTCTTATCGTACCGGTTGCGATTAAATGATTTTGCGATGATATTTCAAAGTTGCCGTTACCTTTCTGAATCATGGCGAATATAGGTACGCTTCCTAAAAATAATATACGTAAAAATGCATATAAAACTTTTATGTTGGTAAGTTTTACCTATTTTTGGTAGCGTAATAATATTTTGGAATTTTATATTTTCAAAAATTACTGCGGTAACTTTAGAAAAATGCATTTCAACTAAAACGTTGAAAAGAATCGACTAAAAATAATTTTTCGTTGCTGTAATTAGTATCTAAATGCGAGAAAATTTTGAGTTACCAAATATGCGGAAGTTGGTATTACAATTGATTCTTGAAGTTGGTTTCCGACCAAATATTTGCATTCCTCGTGCTGAACAGAAATATTCACATTTTTTATACCATTAAAATAAGAAAATTTATCTTTCTGGCCAATTATCCATTCATCTTCGTGATCAAAATAAATTAGAGGAGTTAAACTTTTAATTCCTCTACTAACGGGATATTCGATTTGAGGATAAAGTATTGATATATTCAAGTCTACGCCTCCTAAATACATTCTACAATAAAAATGTCAATTTAACTGTAGAAATTAATAACAAACCCTTTACTTACTTTCCTAACGCGTTTAGTAAAAATTGTAATCCGTCATTACTAGATTTATTAGTTAAAGATATGTTGGTACAAGGAATCTTTAACGAACGTTTTAAAATAGCCTGTAGTAAACCGTGGGGAGCAATCTCGATAAGTATCGAATTTTTTGGTATATGTTTCAAACCTTCTTCGAACAACACCGAACTAAGTAAGTTATTGGTATGGTACTCGGCTGAACTGGTCTTCGCCAAATCGGCGTTCCAATCTTTTTCTGGAATTGAGGTACTTATCCATTTTGATGATCGCGGCATCGGTTCAAGAATAACTTCTTTAAGGTATTTTAACAAAAGTGGACCGGCTGGTTTTATATACTGGCTATGATAGGCAATATTAGAAACGTTCACGAGACGGGCAAAAATATTTTGCTTCTTAAGTTTTTCCACAAAAGCGTTCATGTCTTTTGTAGGGCCAGACAGTGTGCAACTATCTGGTCCATTATGACAAGCAATTGCGATCGACGGTGGACATTCGTCTTTGATTTGATTGTATCCTTTGCCTTAAAAAGAAGGTGTAGGTACTTATTTTAAATGTTGTTCTATTCGTGAGCGTACCAACTGCCGCCATCATTCCCTCTATTAATTCAGCTTCGAGCGAAGCTTTTCCTCTACTATATGCCGATAATATTGTTTGCTCAACCGTAAAACAACCATCAGCATATGCGCAACCCAATTCACCAACGGAATGTCCAATGATACCGTCAGGAACCACTCCCAAAGCTCGCATGATATCGGTTAATCCAATCTAAATAAGTTTTTAAATTAACTCTATGGCGGGATGCAAAATGAAAATTTTCGTACTTGTATTGCAGCAATACCGACAAAAGCATTAAGAATGTTATCGAACATTTTTTCATCGTCTTCAGTTATAATATTTATAAGGTTGATTCCTTTTGGTTCCAGAATTTTGTGACATTTATGGATGGTTGCGGCAAAAACTGAGAGCTTCATTAAATCAGCTCCCATTTTACACCATTGGCTGCCCATACCAGAATAAACAAACCATATATTTCTTTTGTCGCCCGAATTGTACTAAAATATACCATTTATTAATATATCACTCGGTCACTACTAATAGATATTATTTTTACCCCAAATTCGGATATTTGTTTTTCGGTTTCATCGAGAATTGTATAGCCTCTATACATATGAGCGGGAATTGACTTTTTAAATATATCTTGAATTAACGAGATATTTTCAAGGCTATTCATAAAATCGGATTTTATCTAAAAATTTAAATAAATTCTCTATATTACATAATCTATATAAAAAAAATGTAAAACTTACTGTGCTTAATGCCTTTTCTATACCTTCTTCCGTTCTTGAACACATAGTTATTAGTCTTGGAATGCCGTCGGTTTCGGGTATTTTGCGTTTTGGATTTACTTTTAGCAAAACGTGTCCGTAAACGGAAGAAATGCCGATAGCGTTTATAGCAATTAAGTCGCCATTCCATTCTGTATTTTTGCTGACTACTTGTATTCTACCGTCAATTAGTGAAGGAATATCGGGATTCGGATTGTTGTAACCCAGATTAGCAGGAATCGTTCCTGTTTCCATAACAATTAATGCTTTAGCGATGCTCATAAATACCGAAGAAGCTTCAGCATGTCCTGTATTGGATTTAACTGAGCCAACTAGTAAAGGGGTAGTTCGATCTTTGCAGTAAACTCGATCGATTGCCGCTAATTCATCTTGATCTACATTCTAAAATATATTTGTTATAGTTAAATAATAAACAGTTACAAGTACCGTTTGCCACCATAACCCATTTGCACCATTAATTTGTACATATAGTCGGGGGCACTCCGTGTTCGTCTAAGTTAATAGTATATTCTACCACATGGAATTAAGTAGTCGCAAATTCTTGGAGTTCTCAGAAAAAAAAACGTTACGATAATAGGCCAATGGAATCTAACTCTAATTCACGCGCTGAGTAGTTTACGAAAACGAATTATTAATCGCACGAACTTTCTTCCCGGAATGCCCCCGACTATTTTTTTATCTATTTTCTTTCTGTTATGGAAGTTACACAACTTTACAACTTAAAAGCGAAAGCTTTCACGTTCCCGTTTATACTAATTATTATTAATATCAGCATTCTAAAGACCTAACTATTTTTACGAAAATAAATGATAAACTGTGCATTTTAGAAAATGTTAGGCACACATGCGAAATAGCACATTATTTTACAAAATGAATAGGTAAAATCAAATCAGATATTGAATCTTAATGTTGCTCAACAAAACTACAAACTGAATGTAAACCGCGTTTAAATATAATTTATTATTATTTTATTATTTAATTTTGTAGACTCACCTTATGACCGCATCCGTAACATTCTACAAAATCAATGTTTTTGGGATCAATTTTACATTCATCATAAAAGTCACGAATAAAATCTGTCATGTTATCTACATTTATAGGTCGAAGGATATCTTTTGAATTGCTTGGACTGTTAATGTAGCGCGACTTTACCCCTAATATTGTTGCGTACGCTCGTTTTGCCTGACAAGCACGTTGCACGTATAAGACTATTACTCCATCACTTCTACCATAACCATTAGCTACAACAAAATATTAACGTTTTATTTATTTAAGACTTTAAAAATGTGGAAAAATGTATTAAACTAAGTACTTTTTGTATGTTCAGTTATAAGTAGTCTGATAAATTATGCAAATAAATAAATAATAAAGGGAGAAACTTGAGGAAAACTTCACTTGTGCGGCCACTCAGATCGCCCACAAGGCTAGTGTAGTACAAACCTGGAATGTTTCAGGTTTTATAATCAAAATATGTGAATATAATTCCAATGTTAGTCCAATTACTAACTATACATTAACTATAACTATACATTATTCACGATAGGTTCCAATGCACGTCATTCATAAAAAGTTACTAAATTATTATTATATGTAATATTCAATTTAAAGTTTTGAACGTGACATATTCTACCGATGATTTACCTGCACAAATATGACATGGCAAAGAAAAACTCAATCTATGTGTACTGTAAAAATATGAGGTTTTATCGATGTCGTGGATTAGAACCTATTGTTAACAACATATAGACAAAATTGCAACACAAATGTTTCTTGTTCAAAAATGTAGATAAAAGTACATAAGTAAGTAAGTTTTAAAATCTGTTACATACATATATAATGTACTTATCAAACGTCACTTGTTGAAATGCCACCACCTATGTGGTACCATTATATTTAGAAACTTATGCAGATTTCAAAAATATAATATACACATCAGTGTTCCATTTAAAAATCGAAAATTGATATTAGTTCCGGCGAAACCGGAAGTGAGAAAAACAATTTTTATGTCAAAAAATACCATTTGATAAGTAGGTGCTTCTTAGGTAGATATGCAACAAGTTTGAAATTTTTATCTTAATATGATATGTGTGCTATGATTCTGTTACACACGGTATACAATTAGCAATTTCCAAAATAGGGTTTCACGTGGAAGTGATACTGATATCTGATTTAGTATAAAACTGTAGATTTGAGAACAAAACACTAAATTGTGTATTTTATAGATATTATAAAATGGCATATTTTTTAACGCCTGACCGTGTATAATTAAAGCATTTAACTATCTCCAAGAATATTAAAAATAATTAAATCAACTCATTATTACAATTTAGAATATTTCCATTTTTTTAAGCAAATAGATCATTTTAAAGCTTTTATTTAAATTCATGAATACATTAAGACCTTGACCTTATACCCACGTTGAGAAAACCAATTGTCGTTATTACTTATTATTACAATATTGATTATATCAATTCGCTGAATATTAATTACCGTTTTCTTTGATTAATAAGAATTAATATGTATTTGATATCTGCTTAAATCAGCAAATATAAAATTATTTATTATTCAAGTGATAAAGTGTGATTAGGTATTAGAAAGTTTCTAAAGATAGGTGGCCTATACATGGCGTCTCGGAAAAACTACTCAGATCACAAGAAATTTTGTCGGACTCAGAACGGCTTAGTTTTTTTTTACGGGCCTTTGTTTAAAAAAAAGATTAAAGGCCCCCTCCTAAATTAAAATTAAAAAATTAAATTTTAATTTTAAATTAAAAATTAAAGTTGGTTTATAATTTGTAAATTATTCGGTTAATTTAAATTTAAAAAAAAAAGGTTTCATAAAACTAATTAATGCCTTTACCATTCCCAAGACTTCTAAGGTTCTTATCCGAACCGCTATGTGCTGAGTAACTTGGGCGCAACAAAGAACTGCATTTCGATTTATTTTTGAGAAGCCGTACCGCCTCTAATAATGTGGATTTTTTGTGAATGAAAGTCTACTTCCTATTATTTTCGTCTGAGCACTTTTTTGGGTAGGTGCCCTACATTGGGATAGGTATAGGGTAAGTTGTCAATATAGTATAATACCTATGTAGGTAAACTAATGATTTCGGATTACCTACTAATTGAGAGCACAATAATAAATTTCGCTTTACCACTTAACCACACTTGAGAAATTATTATTAAGAAAGTTAATTAGATAAGCCGATGCATTAAGAATAATATAATGTTCAATTTTGAAGTTTATTTGACGTGAAAAATTGATAATAGCAATCTTGAATGCGTTATGAAAAGGTATGTGTTAATTTTTAGATTATTTTAATATAGGTTACAATTTTATTTACCGTCGGCATCGAAAGATCTGGTAGCACCATCTGGTGAAATCAATCCTATATCGTTGTAAGTCCAGGACCATTCAGAGTGTAAAGCTAAATTTACCGTTACGACGATAGCAGATTCAAAATGACCAAATTTTATTCCATCATAAGCTGATGATAAGATATCGATTCCATTAAGCCAGTTACTATCACACGTATAACTGGGGCCTAAATTATAAAATGAAAAACGTTAAATTGGAAAACTATAGATAGTAAAGAGGCATTTAATATATTTACCGTTTATATTTAACCAATAGGAGATACGATTGGAAATCATTGTTCGGGCATGACCGGTAAGACCAAAACCGTTAACAATAGATTCATAAAAAACGTTATCATTTTCACCTGAAGTAGAGCCAGAAAACACGGGAATTTTTTGGCCTTTTATATCCAAGGGGTTCACACCTGCAGTCCGAAATATTAAGATTCCATTCTATTTCAATTAATCGTAACAAACCTGCATCGATTAGAGCCGCATAAGTACTTTCTAAAGCTAAACGTTGCATAGGGTCCATAAAGGCGCTCTGATCCCGATGAATACCAAAATAAGAAGCATCGAAAAACTGGGTATTTAAAATTTTGCCAATAACGTTTGTAACGCCCTTTTCACCTAAAACATTCGAGGGCTATAGAATAGTATTTAATATGTTACATTAATTCAAGTGTACCTGCTTTCCAACGAGTATCCAACAGGTTTTCATTATTCAAAAGAACTTTCTTTAATTCTTCTATATTATTAGCTTTTGGGAAATATCCCCCGATTCCTGAAATGACTACGTCATATAACTTTTCAGCTTTCATTTTGATAATTTAATATTAAAAATATATTTAACAAGCACTACCGATCCGATGTATCGTCCACTATTAATTTTAATACACCTAAAATGGTCGTTTTTATACACAGGAATTGTTATTTACATATATTAATAAAAAGTATATGATACGAAGGTATTTTGTCGAAATAAATCGCGTTATTCGCATTTCAACCTTGATTATAATAAATTAATATCAATTCGCATTCGAGTAATTTAAATTGTACGATATCCAAATCGAAAACGGACAAAATTATATAAGGCTTCTGATTTAAAAAAAAATGTTAAGAGACTAGAAAGCAGCAGTTTAGCATTAACAGCGTAAACTAATAAATTTAATTGTAATTACTATGTTTGACAATATTATTTTCACAATATTTATAAGTATTTCGAAATGAAAACTGCATAACTTCGTTCCTACAATATTGTGGTATTCGGGTCGAGTGCTTATCATTAGTATTTTCATCAGTATTTTTTTCATCTCTTGGTAAAATCTGCAATATTTACCAACGGAAACAAAAACCATCAGAAAACCATAAACAAAAATTCGACTGGTTAATTGGTTAGACAAAAGTTATTAATTAAAAAAAAATTACCTATTTACTACATACTTATATTTTTTTAATAATGTAAAATACTTAACAGAGACCCACGCCTAACTGTCTGATATTATGAATAAAACAACTCAAATAAACAATTGCTTTGTTTCCAATTGTGTTCGATAATTTTTTGAAAGCAAAAATAGGTAGATACTTATCGAATAAGTACGTAAGCTTTTATTACCACTTAACTAACACGAATGAAACATTTCATTTTAAGTGACTTATTATCAGAAGCGATGATTAATATTAACTAACGTATATTAGAAATATTAACTTGTCTTGATTTTTTATTAAGGATTTATTAAGTCACGAAGCACTTGGGGCAAAAAATATTAGAATTTCCGGTCGGTTTACGTTAGCTTTGTATGTTGATATGTTTTTTGTTTTTGCTGTTTCTTTTATTGTTTTATTGCATAATATATCCGTCGAGAGCTGTAAATATATAAGGGTCTATAAACAGGCGAATTGACTTTGTACTTACTTACTTATACGTATAAATATAGCTAGTCGATCAAGTCCTTGTAAGATTTAATATTTTACAATGATTTAATAATATTTTCTTATTGAAAATTAAGTACTTACCGGTTAAATAAAAATGACATTATGCAAGTTACGTAATAATTTATAATAAACACAGTCGAAGTTCATTTATATTCAAAGTGTTATTGTATGTTAATTGAATGTTGTAGAATCGATTGCATCAATATGAATATAGGTCAATTTATAGGAAAACAATAATTTATCAAATGATAGGTAATGTTACAAAAGCGATCGTTGAATTATCGGGAAGGTTATAATTTGCATAATAATTTGTGTTTAATTAGTAATGAATTATAGTATAGTAGTATAGTGTAGTTGGTATTAATTATAGTAGCTTTAAAGTTTCGTCTTTCGGATTAAAATTTGTTACCATCTCCTTAAGAAATGCATTTCGTTAATATCCGCCTATTTTTGTTTACCCCGATCAGAAAACGATACATTTTAAATTTGACGTGCTTGCCATGTTGATTTTTCTATTGTTTTCTGATTGGCGTAAACAAAGATATGCGGATATAAGTTTTTTATTAAACATTTTAAAATCCAAATGTTATGTAATTATGCCTAATATCATATTACTTAATTCCATCGATCTAATTATTTATTATTATTAACGTGTTAATTACTAGGGCACAATCACATTTATGATATATATGTACTTATATGTAATTAAAATATTGTTAAAATGTTATTAATAATATGCAGAAATCCTCAATATATTCTTAATTATACTCTTGTTTATTGCAGCTTCTCCACATTTTGTTTGGATGCGGTTATGGTCATCACATCACAAATGGTATGTATTTACGCTAACTATACCTATAGAATCTATGCGTTTAGTTATTACGAATATTTAGGTACTCGTTATTAGAGTTATTACTCGTCCAGTAAATGACCATCAGGTATCAGTGAATGACCGTTTTATATAATTTATTTTTAAATTGTCACACATCGGTTGGCGACGTTAACTTAAATTTAATGAACGACCATCAGTCTCTCTTATTAGCACCAATTTACCATGTACCAAAAAAATCTGACAACATATGGAATGTTTAATAGAGGGCAATCGTCAAGTTCTATATCTTATTCGATATCTTCACTTTCTTAATTAAAATTTAAAAAAACAGCGTAATCAAAAACGGAAAACAACACTAGCCAACAAATTTTTAAAAATTTTGCGATAGATGTGTGAAGTCAAGTACCCCGATTACGAACTTGGCATGAAAAATTTCCCATCGCGTAAGGATTTTTTAGTTATAGGTCATCAATTTTTTACTTACTTTTAATAAAGTAAACACCACGAGTCCAATCCAATAGTTTATTTTTGAACCAGTCTTCATAATATATTATAAGATCCCTTGAACGAACCTAGAAATGCAATATTGTATTTATAAATAACTTTTTACATTTTAATGTTAGTACTAGAGATTCTACTAAAGTATAATCAGGATATAAATTTATATAGTTTATCGACAAAAATGTTTATCAAAATATTTGCAAATATTAGGAATTTTATTAAATGGTAAACTGTGTAAAATGTTACCGAGTTAGCCGAATTAAATGGGTTGTCTTATTTACGTAGACACAGTCAACGGCTTTTATTGAAAATCAAATGTAATATCCGTCCCTGTGGACAGGCCGGGTGAATTTTTGATAGGCCGTTTTTCAATTTGGTATTATAATTGCCTGTTTAAATTAATAAACGATAATATAGGTAAGCAATTTATTTATCAATTGAAATCTTCATTACAATTCATCATTTTTCTTAAAAAAAAATTACAATAAAGTATTTTGAAAAACAGTTAAAAATGAATGCCGATAGCTACTATGTAAAGATGTAACGTGGAGCTTTTAACATTTTCGACAAACTAAACGAGGATAATAATCACAATCATTGGTGCTATTTGCAAAACTTGTTGACGCATTACAAGATGAACAACTGCAATCGATTGTAGTATCTGCTAAGCAGAACGAACAGCTGCAGTTATAGGAAGCAGATGATTCGCAACAGTCGTAATCTGATTCGGAGCAACTAGTATAGTCACTATCATTACCGCAGCAACTGCAAAAGCTTTCGCTTTTTTGTCTACTACGTCCGATTCTGGGTTTAATAATGTCCTGATAAAAAAACACGCAGATTACAAGATTTAATTTTACATTTCTATTACTATGCGTTTACCTTTATCGACTTTCCCGTTTTCTTACTAGCCGATTTTTTAGGCATCATTTTTGTGGACTTAATTAATTTACACGAGCCCGTCGTGCAACTGGGCATAGAAGAACTTTTGGGCACTATTTTCTTCTTCTTAGGCTTTGCAACATTTCGTTTAGACTTTCTCGATTCTAAAGTTAACATAAATTTAATTTAAAAATCAACTCAGATATTAAATTAAGCGTGCACATACGTACCAGTGCCTTTTTTATTTTTTTTAAGAGGCATCTTGTTGCCTCCCGGTAATATAAATATTTATTATTTCGGTATCTGGCTAAATTTTAATTAACTATTCCTTTAACTTTTATTTCAATTTTACTGCTAGGTTTAAAGTCGTCGACGTACGAACTGAGAATATACAAAATTTAATGGTTTTATCAAATCTAATAACGCATTGTACATTTTTTAACTTGCAGTGCTATCTAAAAATGTTAAGGTCATTGGAAATAACGATTCAGTTTAAATTATTTTCTTAAAATTTACTAGAGAATATTTTATTTATGTACTTATTAACGTTAGTTCAAAAATTATTAGAAAAACGGACTTACGTTAATTTGCATTTTACAAATTATAATTTGTAGTAGAAATTATCATGTCATTACAAAGAATGGTAATTTTTAAAAAACAATATACTTAATTATTGATCATCGAAACGCAGATTTTAAGATATTCAGTAGACTCCCGATTTTCGGCAGTAATTATGGGCTCGGTGGTTACCGATTATCCTGTTCAAAAATGACAAATTTCATATTCTAAACATGCAAGATTTTGTAATGTAAAATGTTATATTTACTCGGAAGCAAGCAGCTTATGCTTCTGCTGCTAATTTTGATGGTAATTACGAAGATTCGATAAATAAAGAAACTTTATAATTAGGTACCGAATTTCTTTTATTTAGTTTTTAATCTAAACCAACTAATCTTTCATACACAAAACAATGTTAAATTACTTTAAACTTTAAAATACCCTACATATGTAAGTATATATGTATAGGTAAATAATTACGTAGGTACTTAATTGTTTAAAAGAAAAATATAGAACAATTTAAAAATTGAAAATAAATTAATTATGCAGATTTCAAGTGTAATATACAGGGGAGTTTAATTTGAAAATTAAAATTGATATCGGTTCAGGCAAAACCGGAAGTGGGGAAAACAATTTTAATGTCAAAAAGTGATGTTTAATGAGTATATTAGATATATAACAAGTTTAAACATTTCATCTTAATAAATGACAAAGTTAAGGGGATCTATCATGATTATCTATTACACACGGTATATTATTTTCTTAACACAGATCACTCGACGTTTTTAATCTTCCTAATTAATAGCAAAAATTTAATTTTCACTTTACATTGTTTGCTATATAGGTAGTTTATCAAACAATTTCAGAAAAGTAAGTAGCGTTAATTTTACTGGATAAATACCGACCGTATCGTAATTCAACAAATAAAAAATACATTTTTATTCACACTTTATTAAACAAAACAAACGTAAAACATTTTATCTAAATATTTATATTTTAAACATCTTGATTATGGAAAGAACAATAGACATGTGCAATATCTAAAATTGTCTTTTATGCATCTTACATCTGTATAACATTTTATTGCCATAATGTTAATACTACACACAAAATAGTATAATACACAAAACATTATAATAAATATAAATACTTAGCTGTTACTCATTCTAAATCGATATGAAGGTTCATAAGGATATGCAAAGAAGATTGAGCAATCACTATTAATTTTATTGATACTTAAATAAATGTTAATTTTATTTAATAATACTAAAAATATAAAGGATATGTTAATGATATGACTCTTTTAAAGTATGAGTAACAGCGTGCAGCTAGTGCTAATGCCACTGGGACAGTCGTGTTGTGTTCCATAAGCAAAAAGCTCTAATTGTAGCAATACACATTAAACCTAACTAATTGCATTACAATATCTTATCGTATATAAACATAATCTACAACAATAGCAAAGTTAAAAATTTACCCTGAAATATATCGCCAATATAATTCTTTCAATTTGTTATAAGTTATTAACACTTTGTGTTTCTTTATGAAGTTTCACTTTGCATTTACACAAATTCAATGCTTTTTATCATAAAAAAAATTATTACAATTTAGAAAAAATAAAACAGCCTTTTATATACTTACATTATGTAATCGCAATCGATAACTCTAATTACTGGAACACATTTCTTTATTTTAAAAACGAATGGATTGTTTCAAATCTATAATTGCAATGCATTCGAACATTTCGATTAATGTTACATCGACATCTGAAGACCGAGAGATTGATAACTATGAAAATGTTGTCTCACGGACCGCGTTATAAAAAGATATAACCGGAGATTTACTATATGTTCCAGCACGTAGGTTAAACAAAAAAAAAATTTTACAGGTGTAATTAGTAAATTTTTGGCATCTTAAGAATATCTCTATAATCTCACAAAAACAATACTGATGTTTGATGTCTGAAAGACATATTTGAATTTTTTATAGTACTAAATACATCTCTTATATATATATTACAGACCCTGTTTCAATGAAGGCTTTAAATGATAGCTTCTTTTAGCTGATTGCAGTTGACAGGATTGAAGAAACTTAAGGCTTTTAAACCAGCCATTAAACACGATTATGACACAATATTTATGCCAGATGTGGCATTACTCTTGTTAGGTCTCACACGAGACCAATTGAAAAATTGTAAATAAGTACTTCTTAGTAGCACAAATTTTGGTATACTATCGAATGTATATTTGAAGTGCCAATTAACAGCACTACAATACACACGAAGCTAACAACTGATTGCCTGCACAACACGACAACTATGAGCTAGCTTGACATTAAGGCCCCTGCTAACTCACTACTCAAACTATACGAGACAAGGCAAGCCAACACACAATAATTACCCTCTCGTTATGATTGAGTATTGCAACACTATCTGATAAAGCTTGCGTCTGATGCTAAACTAATTCCTAAATTATTACTTAATGCCGGTCATCATTATACGCTACAATTGTAATTAAAAATTATCAGAATTTTGTACATTATTCGAATTTTTAACTGATTTTCAAAATTTGGCACTGTTTTTAAATACTATTCCATAAGAACATTTAACACAAAGGGATAACAAGAGATTGTCCCTATTTATAGTCAAACGTTTAGATTGAATAATAAATGACACCAATAACTGTGAACATTAAAAATGTTAGTAAAGAACAAGACTAGAATATATTATCTACTACTTCCTATGTAACAACAAGCCAGTGCTAAAATTTAAAACTAAAACAAATTTATCGCAACTAAGGGCGGTATTTATAGTCTTTTCTTATCTCGAGTATTTCCTTAAAATATATGCATTTCCATAGTAATAACAATTGTTTCTAAAAAAAAATTGTAACTTAATAAAAATCTCAAAATAAGGAACGACTATAAATACCATGATAAGTAACGTTGTAACTCTATGCCAAACTTTAAACAGGCATACCAGTTATAACGATGCTTATTTGACATAACTATGACTACTAAACTTTCAGCCTGACTTTAAAAATATCGAATAAATATGTAAAATAATATCAACAACAATAATAATAAATACACTTAAGAATTTTTAGAAATGTCAGACTAGCTCAAAAATAAAAACAAACGAGGTATTGTATTTACAAAATTGGTTCAAACAATTTTTGCTTACGATTAAATACAACCTTCGCCCCTCATATTTGTACATGAAAAGGTTCAGCAAAACCTGCTCAAAATTGGCCACGCCCCTCAATAAATAAAAAACCTTATTCTAAATTAGCGTTGCAACCGTGCAACGTTATTATAATGTGATCACAGTATGCTACAGTAAACTGCAAATTTATGCTGTTTTGGTTCAATACCATTAAAAAGCATTCTGTGAAATCATACAAGGGATCTTCAAGAGTGAAGTGAGCATTTGGTCATGTAAAAAATTAGAAGTATACATTTTGGCACAAAAATTAATTTGGAAGAGTCGAATCACTTAAAAATATCTAATCCACAGCCCACTATTAAGAAAATATTCGAAAAACATGCTGTTGTATTACTACACGTATTTGACTATAATAACTACCTACAATCACAAAATACAGTTCTTAATGATGATTCCACAGCTTCAATTACTAACAATAGAAACCTATGTAGAAACTCAAAAAATTTGATAATACTTTGAGAATAAAAAAAAAAATAATAATGCACGATTAAAGCAAGCAATATTTAGTATTTTATAATGCAAAAATTATTCGATAATATTATTAATAAAAACCTAAAATTAGAAAACATTTTGCTTTAATTCGCTTTAAAACAGATCGATAAATATAAATAAAATGTAAGGTGTGTAAAATTTATCATCGTAACTACTTACTGCTCAAATCACTCAAACAACACATGCCACACTTGATTAAAAAGCGTTAAATTTTAACAATAAAAAAATAATAAATATAGCCGATTTTGCATTAAACAAAAATTACTAGATAACACAACAACTACCTATTCAATATAACAGCTGTTTAAAATTTAAAACCTTAAATGCTAGTAATAAATTAATTTAAAATTTACTTATTAGTACTCGAAAAATTAATGACTATACAAGCAATTTTAACAGTCCAATGTAAAATTCTACAATCGTACTAATTGTAAACGGAGTAAATATGACCGTATCTAAATATTATATATATAAATACGCTTATATAAAAAATTAAAAATAACAAATCTTTGGCTTGTTCCCATTACCAATCTTGTATGTAATTATCCATCATAATATGACAAAATATTGTCAATGTTTGTGAATTTCACAGATCATAATATACCATTTGTTGGCTTATATTACCTGAAATGTCATATGTAAGGGGCATCTGCGGGTGGTAACAGATATCCCCATACCATGGCAAGCATAGTTAGTGAATTGGAGCCTTCACAATGTGGTTTGGAGCAATGTAATGGTAACCAGGCATTGGTAATCCAGCAGTTTCCATCGATATCCTAATAATAAAATATCAAAAGATTATGACTTTATAACAAACAATTCACAATGCATAATTATAGTGCATTTAAAACTAGATCATCGTTTATAGGTATTTAATTTTTAATAAATATTAATATCATAAAACTGCATTAAAAATATTCTGTTCATAAACTGCAAGTTTATTAAAGTCACTTTAAAAAGATTAAACAAACATTTAATGCTAATTTTAAGTTAATTTAATGGTACAAAGAAATGCATTACAAACACGTCTTAAATATTAAATGCACTATTATTTTATGCCAAATTGTATACATAGGCCAAAAATGGAGAACTAATCAATATTTTAAGAGAATTTTAAATGGCACCTAATTTAAATGATAGACTGAAATGATTTGGGATTAGAATAAAAATTAATTTGCTATAAATGATCAGTGGTATATCATTGTATCTAACTATTAATTTTAGATTTCAACTGTAGATAGATGTCTTCCGTAATGACAAAAAGAAAAATACAATGATATACATCAAAGGGCACAAGCGCATTCAAGTATTATATAGTTTTATAAAAATAAATAATTGAATGCGCTGAATAAATAGGCTATGATAGGACTAGTGGATGGTTAAGCTTACCGGGATCCCAGGATTGTGATCTTCTTGCCTGGATAAGTGGTAAGGCACTGGTCTGTTAATGTAGCAGGCATAGGAACATGGAGCACGCAAACCATGTTTACTACTCACTCTCGCATTTTAAATAAGCATCTCACTTTTTGTGTTCTTTTTAGAATACATAAAAAACAAAATATAATAAAAGAAAATAAAAATTAACCTTTGTGTTTCTACCGACGATTAAAAATAACAATCAAATATTACATAGATCAATGTATTAATTAATAGAATACATGTATATAATGAGCACACTAAATAAAGTAAATGTAGTGGATAAATTACACCTAAAATATACTAATATCTAACAAAAAAAATAAAAATGAATCATACAATAAATCATTAACTGTTTCCTCGAATCAATTTTCCAATATGATTTTATATACTTATAAACATTTGAAACCTAACATACATTTCACCAATATATGAAATGATCTATTGCTTTGCCGAAAATTTTGCAATTGATATGTCAAATAAAATTGGCCTAATACAGATAATTAGGCGCTGTAAATTTGTACAAAACTACTTTAATTAAGTATGTAACTAAATAAATTCCTACTACTACTTTTTGGTAATAAATAATAAATTTACGACCAGTTGTTGAATAAGTATAAAATAACATTTGTATGTCGTCAATGAAAAAAGAAAAAAAAAATGTATAGAATAAAAATACGTAATAAAATTAAAATAAAACATTAAATCCTATAAAAATCGATTAAAAATAATTACTAACACTTCACGTAAAATGTAAGACCTCTATAAACCTAAACATGGCTGTTTAATAAGGGTTAAACTTGTTGCGTTCACTCTTGAGTTTGGAGCCCTCTGAAGGGCCGCCACCACCTCCAGGAGAACGAAGGCGAGGAACGTAGCTCTTGTGGGTGCGATGGACGCCGGTGGTCTGAACAGGGGGAGCTCCACCCTGCGCGCCCAGTAGCTCGGTCAAGCCACCCAAAGCACTGAGGCTAGTCAGAGCATTGAGTGCCCCGGGTTTAGCGAGCAACTGGGCGAGAGGAATGGCACTTGCCAGGGGATTGGCAGCAGTGGAAGACTGGCTGGACCCGCCAGTGCTAGGAGAATTTTGGGCCTCAAGGTTAGCTTTCTGCAGCTCAACACTAAGGAAACACATAGAAAATAGGATTGTAATGATTTCAATGAGCTATGGTACAGAGGTAATTTCAAAATGCTTGGACAACACCAGCTGGAATTGATGCTCGAGCTTGGGAATTGTATACTCATTAAAACAAATCCATCGCTCCAGATTTATTTTAAAGAGCGTTCAATAATATGATGGTTATTATGGATCAATTGATGTGCTATTAATAGATTTTATGCTTGATTGAATTGCTTGACATGGATATGCCAGGATTTAGGATCAAGCTTTATGGGAAACACAGTTAACACATCAAATGATGAGTAATATAGTAAAACATTTACCGTGTTTCTACATACAACTTGTATTTTTTTTACTCATTTATCAGTTGCATGCATTTTATTTAGATACGCGAATTTAAAAAATAAATAAATAAACAAACTGAATTAGATCATAAAAATAAATTATAAAATTTAATGTTTTTGCTCTCGTTATGAAGTGGTGGTCCAAGCATAAAGATGCTTCAGTTTCATTTACCTGAAGTTAACCAACTATAATAAATATAAAATCTTCAAACATAACAGTGTTACCATGTTTAACTTAAAAATAGACGATTAAAACTAACTACTGCAACGTCACAGTAAATACAGGTGTTAGTAATAAACTTACTTAATAGTTTTGTGTTTGAAGAATTAATTGAAAATCACAGTACCTACCAATTTCTAAAAATAATAATTTAAGTAGACACAAAATTTTTCATCAAACTGAATTAACTAACAAATTTTTGTTAAAATATAAGTAGGTATGTTATAATTGAAAAAAAAAGGTAGTACTTATTGTTAGTAGATGAGATTTTACAACATTGAAATTGTTGTAAAAGTTGCAACCTAACAAGATTTTTTACCTATCCACATTTATTTTTCTTTGTTAAAATTAGTAATGCAGATGCATTTTGATAATAGTTTCATTTCAATACAGTTATCTCGATAAATGTATAAAAATGCCAAAACTATGATAAATAATTTACTTCGAGTAATGAATAATTTCACAAATACATACTAAAAGTTGAATAATATAAAGTATTAAAAAATAAAACGCCCGAAGAAGAATAATACGACATTAACAATAACTAAATGTGCATCTCGTAAACAATGCATTAATAAATAAATGTTAAATAATCGATATTAAAATGAAAATCTTCACCACTTACCTCATGTTGATAAGATACTGTGCCAAAGCGACCGAATCTGGATTTCCTGAAATTGTGATTGTACGATCAGTCACGCCGTTCTCACGGTCATCACAGTTTGAAATTCGAATCATCGCTCCAGAAATTTGACGAATTTCGGCAATTTTAGTGCCACCTTTTCCTATGATGCAACCGATGAGTTCGTTTGGGACTGTCATTTCATGAGTTTGTGTATTGGAATTTTGTTGGTTTCGTGAATTTGAAGTACGTAATTGTGAACCTGCTAAGGCTGCCAATGCTGTATTAAACAATAAAAATTAATCATTAATACAAAGTGGAAATAACTATGAATACCTGCAGGATTAAGTCCTCCCGTATTTGCCGGTGTCAATCCTCCTAATCCTAAAGCAGCCAGTCCTGCAAGAGGATTTTTACCAAGAGCACCAATCTGTAACAATTTTTAAATTGCTAAGACTTTAATAACAATTTAAGTGTAAATTGTGATCCTGCATAAGTATCACACTACCCACAGAAATTATCCTAATTTGTGGAATTGCACAACAAAACGGTTACAATAAATTACTTTAGAAGCACATAAATTTAAGATGAACATAAAACCTGCTCAGATTATAAATACTAACATATAACGACAGAGATAACAGAAACTTTTAAAAATAGTACTTATACAAAAATTAATTTATTGCAAATATGTTCGAGAAATTAAGAAAATCATAAATATGGATAGTAAGAAGGAAAACAGTCAAAGGGTTGGACATATTTATATACAAACCGTTTTATTAACAATACTCTTCTACGTGTGATTTAATCATGGTAGTTAAAGGAAATTATAACTAATTATACTTATACGTATAATGATTGTATCAATTAGAAATTATTGACTTATATAACGATTTTATATAAGTCGATCGGTAACAAATTTATAATAAAAATGTAATTTTATGCAATATAATTATTAATAAAATGTCAGCGTGTTGTGATGGCTTATCAATAACCAGTAGTGTTTTGTATTTAAAACTTTCTTTGCCAAGCTACTTTTGATTAAGTGCCACGCAATGTATACCAAAAATGGCACATGTGGTAGGGAACACGTTTTTGTTAAATTATGTACTATACTTTTAAATATTTCAATGAACTACAGCAATGTTATTGTCTCAAAAAAAGGGAGATCAAACATAAGTAAAACATGACTACATTTTATTATGTCATTTAATATTTAGAAGCATAACATATCTGCTTTTACTATTTTCTAAATCCTATTCTAAATAGAGGACGAACATCTCTTAAAAAAAAGAAGAGAACTTTAACATACAACAGATGATCTGTAATAACTATACAGCCTATAACAATAATCACCATACATGTTTGAAATAGTTTAAAATATAACAGTTGTTCTTTTAATCCATTCGAAACCACAATTTCGGTACTGACAGTTTATGTATATGAATTTAACAATTGAATAATAAGAAAATATGATCAATTTTCCAATTAATACATTATATTAATTGCGGGAGAACTAGTTTTCAATATTTTATTATTTAAATTAAAAAATAAAACAGTTGGTTATTTTATTAGATTAATCACGGGACCCAATGTCTTATTGAGTCAGTAGTCGCGTTATTATATAGCAAGTATTTCTAAATCGATAATAGAACCATTGTATCCAAGAGCCCCTCGGCTTATATCAATCGTATGGTCTCCCTCGTATCACATGCATGTGCAGCAATTTGCAAATAGAAAATTAAAAATGTAGACATAAATTTTTCAATATATATACATATAAAAAAAACTAAGCTATAATATTGTATGATATGCAATTTGTTAGCAAGGCTTATTCAAATAGACATATGAATAGCTTTCATATATTCATTTACTTTGTACAAAGCAACTATAATTATGCGCATGAAATTAATTGAATACATGCATCACCATGTGTATCACAAGAAAACGCAGCTCATTAGTGTAGTGTATATAACTTATGCAGAATACAGATAAAAGTTTTGACGTAGTATATTAAATAGATGACGTCGGTTTGTAATTGAAGAGTTTCACTTAACAGCGACTAAATTAACATTTTTACCCTGCGGAATGGCAACAAACCTGTAGATTAGAATACAATTTTAAAACACAGACTACGACAATACAATATCTACATGCAAATACAAATGTAGTAAAGCAACAAAGGTGGCGACTATTTTGGATAAAAAACATCACACAAGCTGTAACAACATAAAAGAACAGTAGGTCCTTATGTTCTGAGGGGGAGCACCAATACGATCAACTTACATCTGGCATAAGATGTGTGGGTGGCAAGGCAGCCTGCAAGTGTCCGTTCTTGAGCGGCTCGAGTTGCATGAGAGGAGCTGCGGGCGCCACGGCACCAGCCAACGGATGGCCGAGGGGCAAGGGGGGAATAAGAGGAGGCATTATAGAACTACTTACGTCTGTGTGGGCAGGAACGGCGTAGTTGCCTTGGATAGTATAGGCTTGTCCGCCAGCCAGGATCACAGGGCCACCCACTTGGGGTTTAGGGCGATAGGGTATGGTAGCTCCTTTAGGAGGGGACTGTAACAATAAATAAATAATTACTATATAACAGTATTTACCTGTAGAAATTGTTAAACATTTTATCTTTCAAATCAAAATGACAAATAACATTAAGCAATTTCCGTCAAAATTATGAAGTAATGATCTTTATTTATAAAATCGTGTCATAAATTAGAAACGAATATAAGTGATAGGTACCTCGAGCATAACATTGCAGATGTGATAAATACACTGTGTAATAGCTTCAGCCGTGCCAGATATTGTGACTGCTCTTTCTGTGGAATTTGGAAGCATTTCTGATGCTACTTGAATAGATGCTCCAGTAACTTCGCGAATCTCCTTTATCTTGGAACCACCCTTTCCAATTAGGGATCCGCACTGACTGGCAGGTACAATAAGACGTAATGTGATCGGTGGACGAGGCACACCACTGCCGCCACTGTTTATTTCCTGGAACTGGGAACACCACTGAGGGAGTCCACAACAATACATTGCCACATTAAGAAGTGCACAAATACACACTAGACGGGATTATTACTAGGATAAACTAATGTTACTAACTATTTATATACCATTTGCTGCACTAAATACGACAAGCAAAAATTTTTTAAAATCAAGCAGTGTGATGTTATGTCTACATTCAAATATTCATCAAACAGGATATGCATACACTAATATAAAGCTAAATATAATAATAAACTATAATGTGGATTTCTAACATTCAAGAAACAAGGCAAATGCACAAACTACTAATGGCCAGTTTTATAAAAAGTAACAGCCAGTTGACAAACTAATTTGAGGTAAATTAGGCTGTCGAATACGACAACAAATTTGATTATTTATTTCAAGCCGCAAACCCAACCCCGTCAAGCTGGTTAAGACCTCCTCGATTGCTTTCGATCGATCACGTTTTCTTGATTAAACGTATTTATAAAAATTTCACATAAACTGTTTGCCGTAGCTCTAATTTAGACAATTCAACCTTTGGCTTGCGAACCAGTGAAATATTTACAAAACTGGCCGTAATAGGTATATCAATGTGTAATTAAAATACTTCAAAGAAATATTTACCTCTTCAAATTTTTTGCAAATAAGAGTAAACGCTTTGAAAATGGCACTAGTTGAGCCAGTAACGGTAACAATACGTTCAGGACACGATCCATCAGATATGTTTATTTTTGCTCCAGACTGAAAAGCAATGTAAAATGTTAATATAACTTAAAAATAACGAACCGCCCCTTTATTCTTTTTAATAAATAATCCTCAGCTCTCATAATCTACGCACATTAAGCCACCGACTGTAATGACATCGACACGGCAATGCCGTGCTCGGTAACCGCCGAAATCGTTACAGTCACCTTTAGCGGTTTTGCTTCTCATCATTGGGTTATTTTAGAAAATAAATTTTCTTGTCAAAGAAAATGCTTACCTCTTCTCTAAATCGTTTTACTATTTCTCCTTTTTTACCAATGATACTGCCAACTTCCTGAAATTATAAATAAATAGGCATATTAAAAATATACTGAAATTGGTAGGTAACAAAGATGTAAATTTGTTTTGATGATTGCATATATTTAAATATATCACAGAATAACCTATTTGTAATAAATAGTTGCCCTTGCAACTGTTTAAAACTAGGAAAACTGTTTCTATAAATTTTAAATAATTGTTAGATGGTTAAAGTCTTTATAAAAAAGGTAGACAACAATACATACCGCCTGTATGTAAATGTGTAATTAGTATGCATCTTCTATAGGTAAACACGTTTTATTATTCTATAAAGCAAGCATTATTCTTATACGGAAAATTAAAGAAATCCTAGTAGGTATGTCGAATATTCCGATTGCAATTATCTCTTTAATATTAACCATTCTATAAAATAATCATTGCTGATATTTCATGTCTTAAAAACTGATGATATTAACACTTAATGCTATATCAATTTTAGCCTTGAATAAAATAATAATTTAGTTCAAATGGTTTTCTAAAACAAGGCATTGTCAATTGAATAGATAATCTATTACTTTTTAATTAAATTAATTTATTTTCTATCGTATAAGTAGTCCGGTAAATATTGAAATTGTAAAATAAATTGTTAGATTAAGATTAAATAATGAAAACTTAATGTATTTCTTATCTAGTTTTACAATTATATAATAATAACTATATCATTTCATTTACATACAAAACAGAATGTTAAAATAGTAAATCCGATCAATGATCATATGATTAGAGTTCAGTTTAGCACTTGCCCAGTAATAAATAAAACAATTGCAGTGGTCGGCTAACATATGAGACAATGTGTTGGCATTCAGCCCACTAATACACCAGGGCATTAACACTTTGATATTTTCTAAGTGCATAATCATCATCGAAAAGTGTAAACATAATTTATTGTTAGTTTCCGATATGAAATATGACTATTTTGTGGAAAATACAATTATTTAAATAATTTGCGTTTACCTTCCCCTGCATAATAAGTCGAATTGTGAGTGTTACATTTGGGTCCTCGTTTAACATCGCTTTATCCAAATCCATGATGCTTAGAAAGGGTCAGGGCTGAGGAAGGGTCCGTAGGTTCAGATCTGCAGTTAAAAAAAAAATTAATTAATAATTTATTTTTGTATACGGACAAATTCTGTCAAAATAAATAGTATCCGTAACGGTTTAAATTAGAATATCTGAATATAACTCGAATTATCACTTAACAATAGATAGCGTGGATTCTTGACGATGTGCATAATACATAACCACAGCGTACTTAGATTAATTCCCAATAAATTTATTTTAACATATAAATTTGATTGTATGTTGTATTAATACCTAATTAATTCGTTATAAGAAAGTTTAAAATCTTACTGTAAAATTTATGAGCGTAAAAATATAAAAATATTTGTTGATAACGATTTGGTGTTGCGTCTCACTCACTGACCACGTGTTTACTTCATACGACAATGCTGCCAACTAGATCGTCGTCTCGGACTACATAAATGCGATCGATACTTAAAAACCCTGTCTCGAAAATTACCGCTTACTATTTAAAATTTAGGTACTCGAAGTTTTATTCGTACGCAAATAAAGTAAGCATATGCAGTAAAGTATTATTTAAAAATGTACAACATACATAATAGTAATGTTATCAAATTAATTATATTATTTCAATTATGCAATGAAGGATAATTGTATAATACAAATGAATAACATAAATAAGTAATAGATACCTACTCTCGTTTTCAAAGGCAAACCCACATTTTGTCAGTTTCGAGGTGATAGCCTTCAATTTTTTTACGATGAATTGAATGTATGCACCTAATATTAATACTACTAATAATTTTGTAGCTTATTTTGTCATAAGTATTTTACAAATATAATAATTAAATATCTTTTATGTTGTTGGAAAATTCAAACTGATTGTTTCTATATTCATTCATCAATAAAGTTAAATTAGAATTTTATAAGTGTGCATTAAAAACAAATTAATATTAGTAAACTGGTATTAAAATTATTCAATTTAGGTCAGGGTTATACTTTCTCTAAACTAATAGTACCTACTATACCTATCGTGTTATTTTTATTTCCGTTATCTATAGGTATGTAGATAGGTAAACGTAACGTAAAGCAGACGTTATTTAATTACAAAATTGTTATTACATACATATAGGTACATTAAATAATTTAATTCAAGAATTACAGTAGATAAGAGACGGTATATACAGTGAGTTTCAAAGCGTTCTTTCCATATGGAAAACTTTTTTATTATTAGTTTGTCAAAAAATTTCATTCTTGATAAAAGTTGGTGCGTCCTTTAAAATTAATAATGAACTCATGAATTAAGTATTACCACAGATAAGCGAGGAAATGAGGATTAGTAAATTTTGCTCAAGAATAAAATACCATCATTTTGGAATATATCGGAAAATTTTATTAACAATATTATAGTATAGTTTTATAGTATATATCTATAAACTTCATTTTCTTCATAATATTTTCCAAATTTTGAAATCTGTTTCTGTTGGCCATAATATTTCGTAGAGTTAACTAAAGATTTACGTTGGTTAAAAACTTTCTAAATGCGCAAAAACTATACTGTCTAACTAAGTTTCTAAATTTCACTTTACTATTCGTCTCAAACGGTAACACGCCCGAGTTTCAAGACTTTAAAAACTTTTCTGTTTTCTCGGCGCGTTTTATATTTTTGTCGGAGCATACAAGGTGTTAAAAAAAATAATAAAGATTTGAAGGGCGCACATATATAGTACGATCAAAGTACAAGTTAAAGAGTTTTAATATATTTATATAGGCCCGTAAATCAACCGTTTTCTAAAACTTTCCTGAAATACGATATTAAATTTTGCGCTCGTTATTTATATACTATGGCATATTGACTAAGACCTCGTTATTTTTGAATGGGCACGGAGTTCCTTCCTGATAAGATATAGATCTTGCATTGATAATGGAAAGAGGGCGTTTAGTACATTAACGTTTGATAATTATTGTAATTTTATTTTAAAAAAGCAAAATAATAGATAGGTATAATTTATTTAAGCTATTGAAAAGGAAAATCGCTCTTATTTCGAAAGCGATTGATTTGCGGACTCGACCACTATAAATTAATTTTTTTTTATAAAAGCAGCTTTTAAAATATTTAATTAAGCAGGTACTCAACAAATATTAAATCAACGGCCGATTAATGGTAAACTGTTTTAAGTACTGGACAATAATACTCAGTATGAATGTTAACGATATTTTTTAAATACATGTACGGTACTAATGCAATATTGTAAAAGCTGTGGTAAAATGTATGTGCTGCTAAAGTACGTACGAATGCTTTAAAAATAAATACCGAATAAAAGTACTTTATTAATCCTTAGTCAGCAACACAATATACTTGTTATCCGTCTTTTTTATTGATACAATTGGCTAAAACAAAAGTAACTAACTTGTTAGTTAAGTACTTTTGTGTTGTTAAGTTACTGTTATTGCAACTTAATAATGTGTGTGGTTTAGTTACTCCAACAATGGATAATAAGCCGTAAGTACATAATTAACTACTAATAATTATATAGGTGTTTAAATGTTAAATTCGTATAAGTATTATACCTATATTTTTGTAATAGCATGAAAGTAGAATCGCGCGCTTTTACAATGTTTAAAAGCGCGCACTCATAACCTTAAAATTACAATGCCGACAATGCAATTCAGTCACATAACCATACAATTCCGAAAATGTACAAGAGTAAATGCAAACGCCCTCAAAAGGGGCTTTTAAAAAAACAAGTTAAAAATATTCTAAATTTAATAGAGCTAGATGAAACAACATCTTTAAAAAATACTACAAATAATAGCACATTAATAACAAATAATTATTGTAAGATAGTTGCAAGCAATTCTGAACAACGAGTTGTAGATAGACCTAACAACAAAGAATAATATTAAATATTATTTATTCTTTATCTTTGTTGTTATGAATAAATTTTATTCATAGTTTTCATTCAAAGAATAATTTTTAAAAATATTGAAAATTTTAATCAAAACCATATTATGCATGAAAGGTGAACATTAACAAATATGTTTACAGTAGTCGTAGTGTTTGATATCTAATCAATTATTCCGATAACCAATTAAGTTGGTATTCGATAACAAATTGCGCTTTCAATAAAATAAAATATATAATTACCTAATTATATAAATTTCGCTCAAATTTGACTTTGTGACGATGTATAGGTACCTACATATTGTAAATTAATATTAATTGGTAGAATCGGTGAATCTGGTAGCCGAGCAGACAGTTCATTCTTATTCTTTTAGTTCATTTAGTATTAGGTAGTACCTAATAAAAAATATCAAATACTACCTATTTATATAGACAATAAAAAAGTAGTAGGTAGATGCTAATTGTTATGGTCGAGCGATTTTAATTGATCTATCTTGAAATAGGTACCACCATACCAACCGCAATAAATGTCAAAGTTCTTTCGAAATCATCCCCTAATTCGAAATAACCCCCTTTTAATACTCGAGGGCGCGTTATAGTACAAGATGTCTAAGAATTGATAAGAAATCTTCCGAAAACGTTTGGAACACGTCAAAATAAAAATTTATGTCTCTATAAACTTTTTCCTATGACGCTCCTCTGCTGAGATATTCACCCTCAAAGTTGAAAGGGAAAAATCAATTTGTTTAATTCATTGGCACTTTTTATTTTTTATTAAAATTTAATGACGTTTGGTTTACATTCCTAATAAATGAAATATTTTAAAACAATTTTATAGATTTTTTTGATACCACTTCAAGGGGATCAAGGATATACTACCCCTTAACCTTTCTAATCATATCATTTTTTAGGAGATTAATTCAAAAAAAAATTAAGTTCATTGTCGGTTCCCCAAACATTTGAGTATAAAAAAGGTACTCTTGTTAAGTTTCCATAAAATGAGCCATATTCGAGAAAACAGTGCTCATATTGATAATTATACCTAACGTAGACGCTTGTCGTGTACTGAGGGGGGAATTATTTTGAATTAGGGGGTTATTTCGAAAGGGCTCTGATGTTCAATTTCAAAATTGCTAAAATTTCATGTTTGAATCACAAAGTGTAGAGTGCACTTAGAACGTAGACTAAAAACCTCTAAAAGTATTGAATTTGACGATAAATATTCAACTTCAGTATAACTTTATGTTGTGCATAATAGATAATACTTATGATTAATATGAATTACAAATGACACAGTTTCTGTCGCTTTCTCTGCAAATTTTGTTACTGTAATACATAACTGTCTCACAATAGGTATGGCTATTACTTGCTACGCGAACTAACAAAAGTTAATTTATATTTGGACATTTTCGATGAAACAATAAAGTATAGGCCCCTAAGTAAAACTATAATAAGCGTTCCATAAAATTTTTAGATGATTAAGTGTATTCCGCTTAATTGATTCAAAAACGCTGCGCTGTGCACCAACATGATTCTAATAACCGGCGGCTATATTCTAATTAATTAAGATTACTAACAATAGCCTACAAGAACAAAAAATGAAGCAAAATAATACGCAAACTTTCAAATGAAGAAAGTCACTGAAATAAGAAAATATGACCGAGTGATAAAAATGTAATATTTGCCTAATTTTTATCTTTCTAAATATACATTTTTATTATTTACTTCATGCTTTTTAAAGTCTAAAGGGGTCCCCAGATATTTAATATTATTGTGCAATATTTGAGTTTGTGCAATAATATTGAACGTCTGCAGGTGAGATCGAAAGATTGTGCAGTATTATTGAGTAATTGTACATACATTAAATGGCCAAGATTGTGTCGCGTTTAAATACATTCATATTTGTATAAAAAATCAATATAGAATTAGATCTTAAGAATGTTAAAATAACAGAATTAGTTAAAAAATAAAGTTTAATTTTAAAGGGCAAAATACGTGAGAATTCACTTGAAATCATCATTATTGTGCGTTAATATTGTGTTGTCTAAGGAGAACTTCAATATGATTGCGCAACAATATTAAATAGGTAACGCATTAAATTATAGGCACCTATATCTAATCGAAGAGATTTTCCCGTAAATTTCATTTAGGTGTAAATACATGTATTAATTTCAATATATTATAAACGTTATTTATACAGATACCAAAAAGTTGTATTTTAAAGAAAAATTGAAAATCGTTTATTTCACAATAAAATAGCTATTTATGATACACTTATGAGAAATGTATGTTTGAGGCACACATGTAATATATCATAGAAGATTATTTCTTTACGAAGATTTAAATATAAAAACATTATTAAACGTTGACGTTTGGGAAACGTTAAAGTCGCAGAAACGAGTGTAAAAAGTTGATAGTTGAGTGTGAAAAGACTTTTTTCGTTGCGCGTAACAAAGTGGCGTTTCTCAAACTGAAATGACAATATCGAAAAATATGACTTTTCGATTGTGGTAATACAACAATATTATTTAAAGCTCCATATTTGCTTATTTTACCGAAACTTGTGCTTTTACAAAAAGGTACTACTGGCATAAGAAAACTTCAATTTACACAGTAAGGGTGGAATTCATAGTCATTTCTTACCTTAAGTAGCTATTTTTTTCTTAAAAACGATTGTTATTACTATAGAAATGTATATCTTAAGGAAATACTCTAGGTAAATATCGCCCTAGGACTCGAGCTTCCATCACTCATCAACTATATACCTACCCTATAGTCTATATACATGTAACCTCCTTTAATAAATTATACATGATCGACCTTACATTTAAATCGATGTCCGAGGTGAGAGTGATGCCTTATTATGTGACCCAGTTTAATTAAACGGTATTCCGGAGTGAGTGTAAATGCCTGACGATTCTGATTTAGACAACTTAATATACACATTGGTACTCAAATTTATACAAAAAAATATCTCGAGAATTTCCAGTGGTTTAGCAATAATTGCAAAATATTCATTTTCTAACCTATAATTTGTGTCGTAATCTTTACCGGTCAACGAAACAACTAATATAGAACAGTTCTAAAAAGAAAATATAAATGCATTTAAACAGAAGAAAATAAGGACGACAAAAATACACGCAACGAACGGCTATGGAGAAACTGTCAAGTAAACTTTGACAATGCACCTAATGAAAAACGTAAAATCAGCGAATTCCCAAAACTTCATTCAAAATTTCCAGCTTTGTCATCAATCATTTAAAATCACTCTGTATAACCCGTTTATTTAAAGAGACCGACTGGAAGAGGGGAAGGATAAACTAAAAGGTAGGGGCGAAACGCACTTGCGATTGTAATCGTACGATTTTTAATCGTAAAAATGAAACATAAGGGGGCTTATGGACAAGTGGGCCACATACAACACAATAATCGCAGGGATTTTTCTGTCGCATGTGGCCTCCCTTGACCACAATCCTCGTTGTGTTCTATTCTTGCGATTAAAAAATCGCAAGTGTGTTTCGGCCCTAATTCCGATTTAAATAATGATAAATAAACTATTTTGTTAATGTCTTATAGTGTGTTAGTCAGATGTAACAAGCATGTTATGTAAATTCATATATCTATCATATTACAACTTTAATACAAAGCGTTATTCGCTATTTCACTGTACAGTTTGTACCCTTGTTTATATAAATAAATACTTATATATACAGGGTGTCCAGAAACTCTCCTGCCAAATGAAAACGTTGAATTCTAGAGATGATTTTCCTAAGGTAGTTACAATCATTTGAAGATGGCGCCATGCCATCTTTTTTTTTCAAATATCTTCAAAACGACGTCGTCGCATACGGAGATATGTAATAACAGAGACTGACTGTGCAATATTTTAACGAATCCTGTTGCACATAATAAATTACATTTCATTGGTGTATAGTTATCCAAACCTATATGATGTTCACGTCATCAATACAAGGTTACTAGATAATGACGTTTTACACAGTGCTGTCACTTCGTATCTCGTATTTTGACAGTTCTAATAAATTATCCATTTATACCATTTATCCTTTCTTTATACCATCTAATATGTGCGCAAGTAAATCGTCTATAGAATATGTCACTTTCCAAACTTTAAACCGAATTACAAATCTAGTGACTTTTTGTTGATGACGTGAACATCATATAAGTTTGGATAAGCTATAGATAATTGAAATTTTAGGTATAGCTTATCCAAACCTATATGCAATTCACGTTGTCAACAAAAACTTACTAGATTGTTTATTTGTAATTCGGTTTAAAGTTCGGAAAGTGACATATTCTATAGATGATTTACCTGCGCACATATTAGATGGTATAAAGAAAGACTACAATTTATTAGAATTGTAAAAATACGAGGTACGAGGTAACAGCACTGTGTCATCATCTAGTAACCTTTTATTGATGACGTGTTGCATATAGGTTTGGATAAGCTATAGGTACTTGCAAAAGTGTAGGATTATAATTACTTTTTGAAAATATTAAAAAAAAAATTATTTATAAAGAAGTATAGGTACCTACTTACAATTTCAATAATATGATCTAAACTGGGTCGTTAGTATTTAATTACTACCATCTAAACTATGGATTAAACGACTTCTTTTTATTAGTCGCACCTGACTAGCAGTAAATGACGAAACCGATAAAATAGTCGTTAAAAATTTTATTATAGCTACATCATTAAATGCAGCAGTATAGGTATACGTTATCTATTTAATGAATTTAATTTTATGGATAGGTACCTACCTATATTGAATTACATAAGTTCCGTAAATATGTAAGTATCGATCTATAAAATCCTAAAATTACTTATAGTAATGAATTTTTGAAGTAAAATCATATATATATATACAGGGTTAGTTAAAAGTATGGAGACGGCGATTTATTGTCGTTAATATTCATTTTAGGAAATTATGTTCAATACAAAAGTTTGTTATGAAATTATTATCTACATTTGAGAATACTTGAATTTTTTTTTCCTCAATTGTTTTTAAGTTACGACGTCATCGATATTTTTTTGAAATGACAACCTATATTTCTGATTATTGATTTCGATAGTAAATTCTATTCTCTTTTCAACGGTATACAATTTTCAATATGTTACATTTGAAAAAAATTGAGAAAAAGTGCCTTAAAGTTCAGGTCATTGTCAAATTAGAAATGGACAACAATTTGAACACTTACTTTAATGTAGTTAGTTATTAATTTGTTTTTAATGATAAGATTGTGACTGATAAGTTTATTGCAAATAAATGAGTCTAGTTACCGTGTTAATTAATTCTGCTAATTTAATGGATCTTTAATATTTGAACTTTAAGGCACTTTTTCTCAATTTTTTTCAAATGTAACATATTGAAAATTGTATACCGTTGAAAAGAGAATAGAATGTACTATCGAAATCAATAATCAGAAATATAGGTTGTCATTTCAAAAAAATATCGATGACGTCGTAACTTAAAAACAATTGAGGAAAAAAAAAATTCAAGTATTCTCAAATGTAGATAATAATTTCATAACAAACTTTTGTATTGAACATAATTTCCTAAAATGAATATTAACGACAATAAATCGCCGTCTCCATACTTTTAACTAACCCTGTATATATATATATATATATATATATATATATATATATATATATATATTATTTTTGTTTCATTTTCGTCTAGATATAGTATCTACATAATATTATGCCTACATATTTTAAATATTTCATAATTAATATTATGAAATATTAACAATATAATTATTGTTTTCACAGAAAATTGCAAGAAATTAATTGATGATTATCGTGATTCTGTTAATTAGCGTATACGCGTATACGTTAATACGTATATAATTAAAAATTGAAAAATCTAGCATAGGTTTACAGGACATATAAGTACCTACACATAGGCGATCTTCCATTTTTCTACTTTCGACATTCATATGTATACGTTTCGCTCTTTCGTACATTAGAAATTGTTTCCACAAAAATCGTGTTTCGTGCTATACAAGGCGTGCCCGAAAAGTAACGAGACTGGTTCGTTTTTCATAACAAAACGATTTTTACAGAACCGGTCTCGCTACTTTTCGGACACACCTTATATATTTGGACTTTTCTATGTCCTATAGAGTCGCAACTTAATACGCTTTTTAAACAAGATATTTTTCTAAATTTTTAATTTTAAATATCTAATTATCTATCTAATCAAGTATTTTAATAATAAAGGTGAATTGATTCTTTATTGGCCTCTGTTCTATAACGTGCTTATATATTATGTGGTCGACTTTTATACACGTTTTCGGAAAAACATTACGTACAAATTTTCTTCAGTTTCTTACGATTCTTTTCTCTTAGGGACAAATTCATAAACGAAACTTACTATAAGAATAAGTTCATATCATACTGAAATTGATACTGTATCCGATAATACATGTCATCAATAAAACCTCGTATTTTGACAGTTCTAATAAATTGTAGTCTTTCTTTATACCATCAGTATAACACCATGTACCATTGCACCATGTGTGCAAGTAAAACATATAACTGACTTACAAATATATTATAATTTAGTAACTTTTTATTGATGACGTGCATCGGAACTTATCTTGGATACCGTATATATCCACAAGAAAGTTTTTTTATTAATTTATTATCAAAAATGAAATAGAATAAGACGAGAATTAATTCGTTTATAAATTTGATCCTCAATTCACTGTTCTATATTTTTTACTTTAATTTTGTTAACATAACAACGTAACAACAGAAATACCTACATCTAAATTGTTTTCGCAAATAAAATTTCCTCCAGGAAATAATTTTACACGCTTTACATGAAATAAGGATAAATGCGAGATACAAAAGTCTCTAAGTAGTGGTGCGTGCCTCTTCAGCATTTCCTTTTTTTGCGAAAATATCCACGCAAACCCAAAAGGTCTAAAACAACTTCTGTGAATAAAAATTTAGTCTTCGTAACTACGAAGTGTTTTAGAAAAATCGGTTCCTATAAATAAATATCTTTGTAAATAATAGGTATTTTTTGTCTTTGTTGTATATGTTATCTGTGTTGTGTATGGGTTATACTTAATTTGTATCATGAATTTTGTCAGGTAATCGGTATTTTGTAATGAGAGTAAGCTGGGCTTATAAATTGTGGTCTGGCGACAGTGACAGCCAAACGTGGCGTTGCGTAGCTTCAAACTTTCAACTCTCGATGGCTAGATCACAATAATATTGTCACTGTTGTCGGATTACGATTTGTAAAACTTTAATTTTAACTTAAAAAATTGCATAAACTTACGACAAGTGCAGGTATCAAAATTATACAGGGTGGAGCAAAATTATGGAAGCAAACATTTCACGCTTAAACTATTTGCATTTTGAAATAAATGAAATGTACGTTAAATGGGATAAAAAGGACTCATCTTTGGGAGTTATCAGTTGAATAATTAATCTTATCATTTTTGCGTGTGACGTCATAACTTTATTATTTTTTAAAAGGGAAACCCCTATTATAAATGCTTATCCATTAAAAAGTACATAAATTTTCCTTCATAAACCCATACAAGAACACTAAATTAGTGTAATTGGCTTTTGATTAATAGCGATTATAAAATTGGTAAAATTCGCCTATTCGTAAGTTGTTTGTCGGTCGACGGCACACGGTGAGGCGCATATTTAAATTTACAGGCTGTTTACCAAAAGAAGCTATGTATATTTTAATCGTCTCTTTCGGCAAACAACGCGCAAAGTCGACCAAAACCGAAAACTTACGAGTAGACGAATTTTATCAATTTTATATCGCCATTAATCAAAAACCAATTACACTATTTTAGCGTTCTTGTATGGGTTTATGAAGGAAAATTTATGTACTTTTTAATGGGAGCATTTATAATAGGGGTTTCCCTTTTAAAAATAATAAAGTTATGACATCACACGCAAAAATGATAAGATTAATTATTCAACTGATAACTCGTAAAGATGCGACTTTTTGTCCTATTTAACAGACATCTTTTTTTATTTTTTGTAAAAAGCAAATTGTTTGGCGTGAAAGGTTTGGTTTCAAACTTTTTACCCAACCTGATAAACAAGCAGCTACATTTAGCAGTACATTTCTATTTGACATAAGCTCTACACTATTGTACACTAGCTACGAAATCGTAGTTTTTCATTTTGTAACACTTAACCAACGGTCGTTATTTTTGGCTTATCAAATTTTGTCGAATCGAACTAATTGAAAAGCGGTACATTTATTTATAAATAATTGATAGTACATTTGCATTTATACATTTACCTAATTTTTTAAAAGAAATTGTACTGAATTTTCTAAAGACCGTAAGCACATGACAATTTTACATGTTTTTCTTTCGGATAAACCTAATAAAAGTACAAAAATTGATCGTATTAATAGTACAACGGAACACTAAAGTCGTTTATATTCTCATTTATGCTCGCGTTATTCATAATGTTTTAAACAAATTCTACATATTCTACATAATTTTTATGGATTACGCGTTTATATAATTTTTACTATAGAGCGCTTGTCAGGACATACATATGCGAAAAATTGAACATCCTTTGTCGCATACAGGGTAGATTAAAAAAAAATAGAAAATTGACTTAAAAGAGTATATAAGAGTATGTAGTAAGTAATACTTAAAAGAACAGTTGTTTAGTGTTGTCAAATAACAGCAAATATGAAATCACATCCAATCTGAATAAGTATTTTACGAGAGAGTTGTAGTAATTATTTTAACTGAAATCTTTGATTCGCTTTTTATTAGGGGTTAGCTATTTAGAAGAAAAGTAGGTAAACTTCGACCATGCAAAATTACTGATTTTTATCAACCACCTAATACAGTTTTCTCTTTTTAAATTTCTGACGTCATAGACAAACGTTTATATTAAATATTTTCTTTTTAGAAAAAGCTTTGGAATTTCTTTCTACGTTTATCCATTTTGAATATAATTCCGCTGTTGAAAACTTTATCGAAAAATAATAAAATTCAATTTAATTTAGGAATGTTATAATGTTCCTAACGTGAATAATTTTTTTTATGCCATTTTTATTCAAGGATGTGTATTATAAGAAAGGCAAACAACCGCTTAAAGTAATCCACTTTAATACTTGCTACTTAGTGTTAGGAACTATTTATAAAACATGTAGGCCAGAAGAGGATTAGTTCTAACAGGGTTTGTTTGTTAGAAATCTGTCAACTTAGTTTAGTTTTTATTACCTACCTATAGTTTGCATCTAATGTAGATATCTTGTCGTTAGTTATAGTTAGTAATATCGCAATGACAAAATTAGGTAAACTTGACTTAAAAAATATTTAATTGTAAATAAAATTAATGAATTAAGGCCGCACTAAATAGCTCCCGAATTTCTGTACCGACCAATTGAAATTTTAAACAGGTACCGAAGTATAAACGGTGTTTAGATAATGCGTAAACGATTTTATTTTCATTTTCATATAGGCAAATAATTGTGAGTTGATTGTATAAATTTCACGATTTCCCCTCTGTGGCGTTGTTTTCACTAGAACGTGCTCGAAAATTCACTTACACTTTGTTCAAACCTATATGCAACACGTCATCAGTAAAAGGTTACTAGATGATGACGTTTCACACAGTGCTGACACCTCCTACCTCGTATTTTGACAGTTCTAATAAATTGTAGTCTTTCTTTATGCCATCTAATATGTGCGCAAGTAAATAATCTATAGAATATGTCACTTTCAAACTTTAAATCGAATTACAAATAAACAATCTAGTAACTTTTTGTTGATGACGTGAATTGCATACAGGTTTGGATAGGCCATACCTATACCTATTTGAAGTTTTCTTGTCGCAATATAAGTAATCTGCTTTTTAAAATATTGTGCTCCGAACTAAACTTCGGTATTTGTGTTGCCCGATTTTATTCGTAATTAATAAAATCTTAAGCTCGCATAATTCATTTATTTTTTAAATTAAAACATTTACAAAACACGTTTTGTTTCTACTATAACATATAAATTTATTGTTGGGTCTTTTTTTACAGTAATTAATTTGTTTACTTCTGTTGATTGTACTTGCAATTAGAAAAAAATTAAAAAGCGACCCGACATTTAATTCGGAATTGTTTTTTTTACTATATTTCAAAATTTAAATTTTTGTAGACTAGACAAGCGGTTACTTTGATTATTTGTGTTGCATCGACCGACGTGAGCTAGGATTATTTTTTACAGCCTATCCAAACCTATATGCGATTCACGTCATTAATAAAAAGTCGCTAGACTGTTTATTTGTAATTCGGTTTAAAATTTGGAAAGTGACATATTCTACAAATGAGTTACCTGCGCGCATATTAGATGACATAGAGAAAGACTAGAATTTATTAGAACTGTAAAAATACGAGGTACGAGATGACAGCACTGTGTGAAACGTCATCATCTAGTTACCTTTTATTGATGACGTGGTTGCTTATAGGTTTGGACGAAGTGTAGATGTTATTTAATGACTTGGTATAAGCAAAAAATATTCGCCACTGCTGCTGTTTGGTTCTGTACAATAGAGTATTTTAATGAGTACAATGAGAACAAAGATACCCGAAAAAAAATGATTTAAAAAAGTTATAAATTTTTATGAGATCCGAGATAATATATCTGAGTGTTTTGAGCCTGGTAGTTGGTTTCAAAAAAGAAATGTTGTAGCATTCTATACGCACCCGCACATAATCTACTTACATATAAAATACGAACCGAAATAACTTGAATAAAAGCATCAAATCATATTGCTTGGTTACTAGGTAATTCTATTAACGAAATAACGTGCGTTACGAATTTTAATAGGTATCTGCGTCTTTTATAATTAAATTAACTATATATCTTTCACTCCTACTGTTAATAAATCTTATTCTAGTACCTATAGTAATTAATAATAATTTATAAACGTACCTTTTTGGAAAAGTATGTGTAGTAGTCAAGAATGAACAAACTGTACTACATCTATAACTTACTTTTAGTTTAATCTAACGTTACGTCACAAATCTAATTAGTTATTGTGCATTTACTGACACGCGATGGTAAACGATATGCGACGTTTTCTAACACCTTTTATTTAATACTATAGGTACTTTTTATATGTACCTGCTTATAAATTATGTAAGTAATACAAATAATCATTTATCGTAGTTACTACTACTATACTGCATACTTTATACTTTTTAGCTTCGTAAATAATAGACTACACGATCGTTTTTCAAGACCTCTAACACAAATTTCGTTCCCTTGCGCAAGATATCGTGAGCTAACTGAAATTTTCAGTTTTAGTGCTTCCGACACCAAAATCGAGCTCAATTGTTGTCTTTTTATCCTACTTGAAATACAAAACGTCTAACGTATTTTTTTATACATGTTAAATATTGATTGTAATATACCGATACTAATTAAGAGTTGAGCATGTATAATTTAATCAAGTAGATGTTACTTTATACAATGCGCAGTTCTCCGGATTTACAGTTAACCGTTTTAATTAAATAAGCAATTATCCGAAATCCGATATTTGGGAAATTTATAATAAATATCTTGCGCGCTTTCTAATCTCTGAAGATTTAAACAGACAGTGCCAATAATTGTTAAATAATTAGTGTCTATAGAGATGTCTGCTTACCTTTATAAGCTGTTCCACGATAATTGCGAGGACTTAAAATTAAGTATTCTCATTAATTACTTTAACTAACAATAAGTAGGTACCTACTGATTTTCTAACTATAACTTGATGTTATAATTACTTGATCTTCTATATTTTGAATTTTGATAAAAATTGGCGTGTCGATAGATGGCTAACGCGGACGCGCCACTTTTTGATGATTTTTGATAAGTCTAAAGACCGGACCCCCGTGGGGTTATCAAACTTATTTGTATTTCAAAAAGGTAATGCGGATATAGTGTTTATATGCAATATAATAGGTGACTCAAAACAGTATTAAGTACATACATAATAGTTACGCCTTTCGACACTACCAATGCCCACTGTATCTGTAAAACTGACTGTAAAACTAAAATTCAGTACTTTGAAGATGTTGGATTTAGAATTTCTACATAGATGTAAATACAATGGACACTAGTAATATCGAAAGGGATGTTTTAGGGCGCAAGTAATAATGTACGCAGTACTATTTTGTGACGCCGCAACGAGGGCGTGGCGAAAGAGATGCATCTACCACGGGCGCAACTAGGTTTGGGGAGCAAAAACGTAAAAAATGTAAAAAATAAAAATAAATAAATAGATATAAAAGTTCGCTATTTTATATTGTCATTTTACATTTTTGTCATTTTTCGGTTAGAGGGATGGGGGGAGGGGAGCTAGTTAGACACTCGCCACTTCCGTTTCATAACCTCGTTGCGGCGCACAGTTGGGCAGAATACCGTAAAACGTAACAAAAAGACAAAAATTGAAATATCTCGTATTTTATAGAACATCTTAATCATCTATGCATGTTTTACGATTAAACGACCCATAAGGCATCAAAATCTAAGATATGGGAGGTCGGCCAAACGTATTGAATTTTTACGCATTTTAAAATAACCGCATTTTATATTTAAAATATATTTTCTAAATAAATTAATAAAAATATTTAAATATGCACCATAAAAAATGTAATTGTAGTCGAACAAGAATGAAATATCTACAATAGATTAGTTATCGCAACGATATGTAGCTCACAATTTCATTGTTATACGAACAAAATGCCACGTTATCATTTCTAAGTCGAGGTGTTTTTCGAGATAACGCCAATTTCTAGTAATCTTGACCAGTTTTCCTCCGCGTGTCGTGTAAAATGTGAACCGCAATAGAACTTTTGTGTGACTTGTTCATTTTGTTAATTTTATGTTACAGCTATAGAAAAATGTGCATCACGAAGTATCCAATGGTTTATTTGCTTAAAGATTTCCCATCAAAAGCTGCCCAAAAATCCATGAGTAAGTGATTTTTTTCTGATATATTATTGTATATTTTTTATTTGATGTTACTTGCGTAAACTTTAAAGATATAGGTAAAGCAACACCTTTATAATTTTACGGATTTATTTACCGATATCTAACTGATAAATTCCACTGGTTGTTCTTATGCTTGTACATTAAAAATTTAAATAGTTCGCCCAAAAACTTACGATAAATACATTACCGATTAGATAATTTTAGAGGTACTAATAAATCATTTTAACTCTGACAATAATGAAAACTTTAGGAAAACATCGCTGATCACAGGTAAATATAATTCTAAGCGTCGATTTTATGTAAACCAATGCGAATTTTAAAATAACGTTACAAATAAAAATATTTTCAGTTAGGTATAAGTACTGACGGAACGATTTGTTGGTTTTTTATTTTGCTTAAAAGTCCAGCTAAAACAATATGTAAGGTAGATACACGATTTTATAAAATAAAGAAATTTTTGACAAATATTTTGAAAAATAACAATGATTTAATATATATTTATTCTGAAAAAAAAATTAGGGAAAACAGATTTTTTAAAATTTTTCTCGCTAACCAATTTTTTAATTTTTATTATAAATAGCTTAATAATAAGTTAAGCACATGTTTTCTATACAGGGTTAATAAGAAACAACAAACTCAATAAAATACGTGACGTAAATATTGTTATTGATTAGTACCTATTACTTATTAAATAAAACAAAATCACGGCAGCTTTTTCACAACAGTTTTTATACATATAAAGGTTGAATCTATAACGTAAATTGATCAAAGATTCTATAATACATTTCGATTACCTATAGTTGAACTGTGACGAAATTAATTATTCTGTATTTCACTCCAAATTTGAGCACTCTGTTTACTAGCAATGCTGCCAATTTCTATTTATATTTTCAATCAAACTTATATGTTGTTGACAATTCCAAACTCATACAATAGCGTACTTGCATGAATTTTTAAATCTAACGAAATTTAGATATAATCTATAATTTTAATTTAGTTTAACTGTGTGAAAACAGTTTTTAATAAAATCACTTATATAACGTGTTTTCGCAAATTAAAGTTTGAATAAATTCATATAAATCTCACGCCAAGTAGAATGCTCGTCTATTGGTGTGCGGCCAATTACGTCATTGAAATTACCGAACGGACCAATCGCTGCACACGAGAGCGTCCACATTTCGCTCGTATTTACATTTTTGTTGCTCAAGTAAGGTTAAGCGAGCGTTCATGGTTCTCACTTCTGCCGTCATCCGCGCTTTTACGTCATATGCCGTTTTCGCGCGCTCTAAAAATAGTTTAAATTTCAAAGCGGAATAACACAAATTTTATAACGCTATAATTTAAAATGTGTATATTTCTGTATTCTACAAAGGGCCGATCTTTCCACCTGCCGATAAATTTATCTGACAGATATTTACCAAGGAAGCAATTGTTCCAACAAACATTTTCTTAGTAAATATCTGTCAGATAAATTTATCGGCAGGTGGAAAGACCGGCCCTAAGTCTAAATAAACTATTTAGCGAAAAATAAAAAAAATGCGCAAGTACTCTATTCCACTAATTTATTGATTATTTCGGTGGCTCACCTATAAGAATTTCGGAAACTCGTCACGAAAAACGACAATAAATTTTTGAGGTTAACTTTTACAATATTGACGGTGCAAAGTGAAATAGTCACAGAAAGCAGCAGTGACAAATTTACGCACGTGCGCATAAATATAATGAAACTTAAACGAAAACGTACAACAAAGTATATACGAGGCGCGTTTTTTAAGTAAGTACCGTTTTGGAATTAAAAAAAGACGTGCAAAGATATCGCAATAATTTTATTTTTACATGAAAGCCTGTACCTTAATCTACTTTTCTACATAATTTCCGTGAATATTGAGGCACTTGTCATAACGTGGCACCAGTTTTGAATACCCTCCTCATAAAATTCTGCCGCCTGACTTGTTAACCACTGTATCACAAATGTTTAGACTTCGTTATCGTCTTGAAGATGCTGACCACCCAGGTGTTTCTTCAAGTGCAGGAACAAATGGTAGTCGCTGGGCGCCAGATCAGGGCTGTATGGAGGATGATCTAGAGTTTCCCATTTAAAAGATTTGATGAGATCTTTGGTCCGATTAGCCACATGTGGACGGGCATTGTTTTCCGGGCAGAAATTGTTTGCTTAAACTTCACTTTTTTGGGTGATGATGAATGTCGCCAATCCATGGATTGTTGTTTCGATTCTGGTGTGACGTAGGCCACCCATGTTTCGTCACCAGTAACAATTTGCTCTAAAAAATCTTCACCTTCATTGTAGTACCGCTCAAGTAAAGTCAATGCACTGCCTAAACGTTGGGTTTTGTGCAAATCCGTCAACATTTTTGGAACCCAACGTGAACACAATTTCCGGTAATTCAAGTTCTCGGTCACAATGCGATACAAAACACTACGAGAATATTGAGGAAAGCAGTCGCACAATGATGAAATTGTAAAGCGTCTGTTTTCTCTCACCTTTTCGTCCACTTTCTGCAGCAAATCTTCATTAACGACCGAAGGACGCCCACCTGTTCTTCATCATGCACATTTGTGCGGCCATGTTTAAATGCTCTCACCCATTTCCTTACCATTCCATCACTCATAATGTTTTGTCCGTAAACTTCACAGATCTCACGATGAATATCGATCGGTTTTACGCCTTTAGCACTAAGAAATCGTATAACAGCCCGTACTTCACAATCGGCGGAACTCACTATTGTCGGAGGCATCTTAAACACTCAGTAAACAACGTATACAATGAAGAATCAGACTGTAATGGCGTCAGTGCGTAGACAAGAGATGTAGGTAACCAGCGCGCATGCGCGGAACGCCGACCGTAGCGCTGCGGCGGCGGAATCGCAAAACGGTACTTACTTAAAAAACGCGCCTCGTAATTGAAAATTGAATGAAACTTGAATCGTCTTCATTAAATTTTTCCAATATAGATTGTTGGCATGGGACCTATATTGAATTTTGGATGAAACTATGAGTGTGTCACTCAGCCTTAAGAAAAAGAAATATACTAAAGAGGTTCTAAATAATTAAAATCCTAAAACGTATAGGTATATTATTAACTTGTACTTAGCTACGATTAGTTGAAAAACTTCGACTAGTTTTCTAAAATGAGGTCTTAGTACGTAACAAATAACAATTTTATTATTAAATGCTTTACTTTTTTCTCCGGTTAATATATAATAATATCGACTTTTGACTCGACTTTGTATTTGAAACAAGCAGAAGATTTCATAAAGAATACATTTTTTTGTACGATAACGTTTTAGTACATTATACCTATTGTAAAATCGACGCGGGACACATCCTATTGTATGTTTAATAATCGTGGTATTTAAACTACATAAGTACATACTTATTTACCTAATTTTTTTTTAAAAAAGGAGATATACCTATCCGTTAGTGCTCGGCTTAATGCATTAGTAATAAAACTCCGATGAATGTGCAATAAATTGTAGAAATCACTCGATAAAAACGAAATTAAAATGTGTTATTCATAAAAACTATATACATAGGTATACAGGTATATTATATTTACATGCATTTTCTACAACCGTAACCGTTTCGAAACATAAATTTCTCAATTGTCATTTTAATTTCAAAACGACCCTCATTTAAGCACTGGGTGCTTAAATTTTATTAGTACTTGCTGGCCTTTTAAAATATATTTTGATTAACAGTTAAATGAGACGTGTCGTTGTTTTCTATGTAGATATTTTTGTGAGTTTCAAAAAGTTCGTTCTTCCCGCGAGGATAGCGCTTTATATTAATCTCGGCTTTAATACAACTTTAAATATGAACATGACGGAAGTAGTTGCGGTACAGCGGTCTCCTAACATAATGACACCCCCGTTCGAGTCGGTAAGGTTCTCCTTATCGCAGTTACGTAGTATCTATACCGTCTCGCACGGGGCGTCAAAATTAAACGAGCCAACTGTACCTACGTACGTTTCGTCTGTTTTGTCCCCACCTATTTCGCCTTTGGTCGTTTCGCATCCGATAACAAAATCGTATTATTTGGCAATTCAGGAATTCGTTGCTCGACGATTTAAGAAGATTTAAATTCGTATTTTAAAATAATATTATTTTCATAACTCGCTCCACACTGGGCTAAAATCGTCAAAATAGTAATTAACAAAAACAAATGATTTGCGTTGATGTGCGATTTGGAAATTAGAACAATATTATGAATGTTTCGTTAGATGGAGGTAACCCCCCTCTCTTTGCGCTCCGGTTGAACGCGGATTCGTTACATCGCGATCGATTTATTAGTATAAATACATATTAAGAAAAAACAAAATTTTACAAAACAAACGCAGACAGGCGAAGCAAGGAACACTTGATTCTTTATTGCAACGCGGCAAAAACGAATAGTTTTTCAGTTTTATTTAGTTAAATTATTTTGGTTTATTAGTATACAATACATATTAATGTTTATCATAATGTTTCAATATAATAACGCATTTTGGCGAAGCATTTAACATCTTGATTCTTTTACTGCAACGCGTTCAAAAGCGAATAGTTTCAGCTTATTGCGATCTTGTCCGAAACGTAATCCCTGCGATTAATTGGTTACCTATTAGGCATTTTATCATATGTATTGCATCTAATAATATTTTAACGTTAAACTTCAAATGAACTTGATTAGTTTTTATTTTCTTATTTACTTCATAGATATCTGTGTATTCAATAAAATATTAGGTGTACAACTTTGCTTCCGCCGTTTTGCAATAAATGGCTGTAGCGGTAAGTGGTAGTCGAAATAAATAGATCGTAGCTGTCATACAATAAGATTAGGTATTTGTAAATATAACGCCATCGAAATATTAGTCGATTTGTGTCTGCATCATAAAGTTATTCTCGATTAAACATGTCAGCTTACGAGCCAAATTCTCGTCATTTGCGGGAGGTTTTAATTTTCTGTTTTAATATGAAGAAATCTGCGGCTGAGGCTCATCGAATGCTCTCAAATACCTACGGTGAGGCCGCTATTAGTGAAAGAACGTGCCGAGAGTGGTTTCAACGCTTCAAGAACGGTGATTTTGATGTCGAAGACCGGCATGGCGGTGGAAGAGAGAAGGTTTTCGAAGATGCAGAATTGGAGGCATTACTTGAGCAAGACTCGTGTCAAACGCAACAAGAAGTGGCAGGATTTGTGGGAGTGACGCAACAAGCCATTTCAAAATGCCTGAAAGACATGGGAATGATTCAGAAACAATGACATTGGGTGCCGTACGAGTTGAAGCCCAGAGATGTTGAACGGCGTTTGTTTGCTTGTGAACAGCTGCTTGCAAGGCGAAGACGGAAGGGATTTCTGCATCGCATTGTGACTGGGGACGAAAAATGGGTTCATTACGATAATCTCAAGCGCAGAAAATCATGGGGATATCCCGGCCATGCTTCCACGTCGACGGCCAAACCGAATATTCACGGTTCCAAAGTCATGCTCTGTATTTGGTGGGACCAGCTCGGCGTAGTGTATTATGAGTTGTTAAACCCGACTGAAACAATCACAGGCGATCGTTATCGAACGCAATTAATGCGTTTGAGCCGAGCATTGAAAGACAAACGGCCGCAATACAACGAGAGACATGATAAAGTAATCTTACAGCATGACAATGCTCGACCCCATGTTGCGAAAGTGGTCAAGACATACTTGGAAACGTTGAAATAGTCCTACCCACCGCCGTATTCTCCAGACGTTGCTCCCTCGGACTATCACTTGTTTCGATCAATGGAACACGGCCTGGATGACCAGCACTTCCGGTCTTATGAAGAAGTAAAAATTGGATCGATTCGTGGATCGCTTCAAAAGATGACCAGTTTTTCAACGCGGATTGATGCGAAGATGGAAGTAGTGGCCAGCGATGGACAATACTTTGAATCATAAATGTATAACCAGTTTATTACAATAAAGCCTCGAATTTCGGAAAAAAACGGCGGAAGCAAAGTTGTACACCTAATAATGTGTACTATTACAGTTGTATGTGTACAGTTGTATTCGTTTAATAACAATTACATTAAACTGCCGTAGGTGAAATGGTCAGAGACGAAACCTATACAGAGGTGAAACTTTCTTATCCCGGCAGTAGTACCTACCTACAGGAGACTCTTGATAATCCGACAGATACGGGACCCGGTGAGTGGATTATCCAGGGTACCATTTAAAACAATTCTTAACACCGTTTTGAGCTTGGTGAAATATTCACACACGCGAAGTGATAGGAAAACAAACAATCCCTCTCCCTTTCGCCGTCGCTCGCGCTTTATAACGGCAATGTGCACTATCGGATTACCAAACGTACCGGACTATCAAATGTCGAATTATCAAGAGTATCCCGTATATGTATATCTACCTAATTATTATGTGCTAAAATTGTTATTTAATAATAACATAATATGTTACGAAAAGAAAAATTTTACAGAACTCACAATTTGGGCTGTGGGATTGCAGCGGGATTCGAACCCGCATCCGTGAGCGATCCTAGGTGGTCACTTAGAAATTAACAATTTTGTTTTTCTTAACGTATTTCAACAATAGATAGGTTTTTAAAGTGAAAAATGAATTTAAAAAGTTTATTAAACATGTCCCACTGTTAATACTTAAACGTAAACATTACTAAAATAACGCAATACTACTATAAAAATATATTTGTCTTCGTATCGGGAGTGAATAATTTCAGTCATTAAACGTGTTGGCATATGCAAATATTGATTGACAGAATTGATGTGTTAATATTTCACATGTCATTTTGTAATAATACGATTATTAATACATATTAGTAATCATGAAAGTACAATAGTGTGCACTTTTTCTTTACAATGCTATGGAATGATAAACGAGTAACCTAGTTTCTTCGAAATATTACGTTATTACCTCAGAGTAATTTATTTTTACTTATTATCAAACTTACTTTTACAAATCTATTACTTTTACTAACTATTACTTTTTACAAATCACCATTCGCATTCTGTTAACACCATATGAATCGGAAAATAATCCGTTTTAGCTGATTCTATTACCTATATCAAAAAATCAAAAAATTAGGAATTACAAAATTTAGGTTTAAAATAATTAGACACGGCAATTCCCAAGATTGCAGTAAAACTTGAATAAAATTATACGATGGCGGAAAAGTTCAAAATATTTAAATATTTAATGCAATAATATCGTAACATTGTATTTAATAACACGAATTAAAACTAACTTGATGTACATTTACCTAATAAACTTCTCCATTAAAAAAATGCAAAAGAAACATTAAACATGCTAAAAACCATTTAACAAAGTATTTTAATATTCTACCGTGACGTTAATATAGGGAGGATTTTATAATTTTATAAAAATATTATGACGAGGTAATGCCCCTAGATAAATTAAATTGGGAAGCCAGGATTTTCTCGACGTAAAATGTACGTTATAATTCCGGAAAAGGTAAGGCCTACATTAGGAGGCAAATTTATTAGTCGCGCAGTAAACATAAAAGAAAGATTAAAACTCCGGTTTTATTAAAAATTCTAATGCATGTTGAGAAAGTCCTCGCAAAATATTTGTCTTGGCACGTTAGCTAATAAAGCAAATTCGTCCTGCAGTAATTAAGCGTGCCTGCTCTCTGTATTTGTCTTCCAAGTAACAAGCCATTCTTATAAAGTTTGACTCGGAAAAATTGGTTCGTACTTTGTCATTCTTCCATCAGAATAAATTAATCAACTTTAAACACAGGAAACTTTCTCGGAAAAAACCAGGGGGAAGGAACAAATCGGGCGTGTGTTATAAAAATAACGACTGCGTTACATTTATACTCGATAAATCAAACGTGGAAGTCGGTTCAGTACCAAAAAAAAAATTCGCTAAACATAAAACCATCGTTAAAACACAATAACGCACGTCGATAGTTTCAGACCTATAGTCGTCTATTAGTGATGAAATACATCAATGAAAACTTCAAAAAGATCGTTAAAAGCAAGATCAATAGATTATTATGTAAACAGTTTTACTATAATAATAACTAGACGCGAGACAAATTATGACGAATATTAATGAAATAACTTTGAACGCTCGTAAATTAGTTGAAACGAAAACAAAAAGGCGGCAGTTTATAAACCGATAAGTGTTAAAATTTAATTTAAAGCGAGAAAATGTTCGAGGGCCAAAACTGTGGAAAAATTTAAAGACGAAACAAGACCAAGGTAAATACATATTACTTATTACGAACCAACTGTAGTATAATATTGGATATAAAGGGAAGTGAAACTCAGTAGCAGCTAAGCTGCGAAAATTGCGGCAAATCCGAACTAAATCCCGCATAGAAATCTAGCAGAAGTTTCGTCGGATCAAGTATGAGGCACGTACACTTTCTATGAGATTCAAAATATATTTAATATTATTCCAAACTTAAGTAGTAACAGTTTGCTACGATCGATTTTTATCTCGAAAAGTTGTTATTGAAAGGGTGTAAAACTTGCCTTCGAAACTATTTACCTTCAAAAGGTGTCTCACGTGAAGGTCACGATATAAAGTGAAGTGAAGATAAAATTATGATTAAATCATTTTCAACATTTTGGCAAATAAGGTATTTGCATTTATGCTGAGTATTTCGCGAAATTTGATTTTTTATTTGGTTTATATCTGTTTATAGTTACGCGACAACACGAAATGTGCGCTCCTGTAAAATTTACTTTTCGTGGGTTAAGATACTTTGCCAAAACTGTATAGATACAAACAAGCTGTATTCAATTTTTTGTTTTGTAAATCAAGGTGAGTGTATAATGATTTTGCAATCAATTTTTTGACCGTTGAGCAACTGCGTTTTGCAAGCAATTGGAGTGATATTATTTTTTTACATCATTATCACATTTTAAGCATGCATTCACAAAGTTCCTTTCTAACAGTTTGTCAGCGGGATGTACTTTTATACAGTAGGTGAGATATTGAAAATTTATTCATTTGGAGAGACGTCTGCCGGGTTTGCGAGGCAGACCACAATAATTCTAAATAATTGATGTTTCTCTAAAGTATATAATAAATTTTATCAAGTATCAAGTATATCAAAAATGATTAAAACAAAAATTCAATTGTCTGCCACCGGTTGGATATTTCCCACCACATTAACTCTTAAATACACTAAGAAAATTTTGAGCTTGGGCTACTACAGGGGTCGTAGTGGAATTTGATACAAAAAAATTGACAGTTAATGACCGAACATTTTTAAAACTTATACTTTTTAGGAAATTTATTCTAAAATGATGTATTTTTTATGCAGTAAAATTATTTGAATAATCACTATCTACTGCCTTTATGCCGCAGAATTATAAATTTACTCTATTTTTAATTTAAAAGCTATTCGTGTGCCCCTCAACATTGAAAATTTCCCTATTACAAATCATAAACCAGATAAAAGTTTAATCGCATTTTTATGTGGCCGATAAAATACAAAGCAACTAATAAAATATGTGCGCCACCTATTCGTAAGATAACTTATCGGAGTTCGAACAAAGAATCGAATGTTTTTAAAATAAAATCGGGATTTCGTGGTACCCACGTATAAACTCGAATGTATTTAAGAATAAAATTCAGGCAAAACCGTTTTAGATCATTCGCATTGGTGGTACAGACCGGTAGTGCTTGTATAAGTAGTTCGAATTTTAAATTACGGCGTCGTACCATACAATTTGAATGGTTTTTCCTATAATTGGTGGACACAAAAATGAAAATTAATATGAAATGTTCTTATCAAAGGCATTGTTAATTAAAGGGCAAGGAGAGGAAATAAAGGAACCCTAAATTGATTAAAATTAACACTTTTGGAAGAATGAAACCAACACAAGTTCACCATACGAAATTTTAAATGGACTGTGTTATCTGAGATAGCTATTTTCTCCTTGAAAATTATTGTCAGCTTTAAATGCAGTGGTTCTAAACCAACCAAATTTACTATTTTATTCCTGAAGACCTTTATAAATTAATTTCAAAATACATGATTATTGTATTATTATATTATTATACATTATACATGTTGGTAAGAAAACAAATGAAAAAAAAATGAACATAAATTATTTCTTAAAGTATAATGATACTTAACTTTATAACTTTAATAATAATAAAATTCAAAGTTACCATAAGCTTTCAGATAATAAATTTGGCGACAGCTGTTTGCGTAAGAATTTAGATAGAAACTTAGGAGTCGTTATAGCAGAGTGATGAAATTCAATTTCGTAAAAAAAGCTGTTAGGTAACCGAGGTGTTAAAACATTTTGAATGATATAAATGCGTTTAAGGTGTATTTCAAAACGACCAATTAATACACGTTTTTCATTCAGTTGACATCATTTAAATGATAAAACCTGAATTTTTGCTAACGTGTATGTAGTTAAATGTGTAGGTATTATATGTATTGGAAATAGAAAGTATTGACCTCTGGTTTCGAAAGCTTGTCAAATTTTTTAAAAGTTTTACGGGGTATTTTGTGCGCAATTTGAGATCGCATAGTGAAAATTTCAGTGTTTTACGTAATTGGAGATGTTGTAAGGTGTTTATACGAAAACTGTCGATTCTGCTATTTGTTCTTGTATTGACAACTTTAAGAATTATAACTAAAGCATTTCTGCACAAAATTATATGAAAATTGGACATAAGGTAGTTCAAATATGTTGTAAGGGAATGTATTACATATTACAAAGTATATTGAATTTTAATTGCTTTAATTAATTTGTCTTTGTTCCGTACGTCTCGGTGCCCTTCAAAGACACGCATAGCAATTTGTTCAACGATACCATTTTTTTTTTCGAGCCCTTAAAACTATTATTTTTATAAGCTATTAACTTACCTTGTTTGCCTTCCAACACGTGAGCGAGAATTTTGTAAATCTCTCTTGAAATTTAAACGAATTGGAGTCGAAGACGACCTTTTGTTATACATATCTCTATTATTAATTATCAAAATATGTACAATCAAATTTAAAGTAACTGATCATAATATAAGCCTCTGCCTCTCATATAGGTACATATCTACACATATGTAGATAGGTATATGTACCTAATTATATTTTACACATATTTTAGTAAAAATAATTTTAAATTATTTTGAAAATAAAATATCCAGGTATTATATTTTTATCTACTGGTTAATTACAAATGAAATCTGATTACTACTGCATTAATAAAAATATATATTGTAGAAGTGAGTTATTTTTGTTTTAAAATATTAAATATCATAAAAATTATTCTTTTACATTAAAAGTACCTAAAATATTGTACGTCGTACAGTGAATAGGTACATCAAAAAACATTCAAATAGAAAAATAAACATTTTCCAGTTGATTATTTATCAGTAGTGTAAGAGCATGCATGACTTGCAAAAAAGAAATAGCCGGGAAACTCCCGCTTTTCTTACAAATAAAGCTTAAGAACGTTCGCTGCTTCCAAGAATACGTAAAAAATGAGATAGAACGAGGTTATCATCTTACGAAATTCAGAATGGAGTTCTAAAATTAGGTACTATACATCCACTGTTATAAAATTAATCAAAGACATCCGAATATTTTTATATGTTTGAATATTTTATAAGTATGTACATATTATCTTTGATGCTATATTATCTACAAAGATTCGATATAACTACGGGCAATTTTCTACTCACAGTCGGTCAATTAAAATTTGAACTTTTGATGTTTATTAAAGTTAAAAGAATATATTTAAATAATTTTTTTTTAAGAATATAAAAATTAGGAAATATTTTCAATGGCACAGTATAAAAGTCTCTCGTTTAAATAGGTAATAAACCTACTTATAGTTTCGTTAGTGGTGATGGATTGTATATTGACATAAATTGTCGATGGTAACCCAATTCGATAGGTGAGAACGAGAGTGTGTATTAAACATGACTCTTATAAACAAATATTCCAATTTGAATGTGCATGTAAACTGTGTTCACAAAAAAAAAAGTTCTAAGTGGATGCAAATTTATGACCAAAACTTTTAAATTTTTACCTAAATCTTTTTTTACTGACACTGTAAACGTTTGATATCAAATACCTTAGGGTCTATGGATGACAATTGATTATTTCTCGAAAAATTTTAATTTACCGTAAAATAGTTATCGTGCGTCTTTTAATTTAATTATGTGATGAATGCTTATTGTTTTTGAAAGTGTCCGTAAACGTCATTATTTTATACTAAATAAGTTTGGAGAGAAAACAATTTTAGTCACGACTACTAAGTAATAGTTTAATCGATCAGGTTTTCTGCGTTTCTTTGCGCGGCATTTGAAAACTGATCTTAATACGAATAAAAAGCTGTGTTACAAATTTTTTGTTCGAAATAACAGAAATATAATTATGTATAGTAAAATGTGTTGAGACTATTATCTACAAATTTAGAGATTTCTTTTACAATAATTAATGCCGCACTTTTTGAGTTCGAGCTGTTGCTTTTTTCAGTTAAAACAATTGATAAATGATATATGCTCACAGTTATTTTAATAAATAATCTTAATATTCGTTCCAATAATAATATCTATATTATTTTTGTTCGGTTTAGGGTATCAAGATTTTTATTTGAGAATAAATAATCGTCAATTTCTCGCCGGTAACCTACGTAATATATTAAGCCTCAAATTAACTACTATCCAATAAATAATTGTCAATATCAATTTTTCGTTGTATTAACCAAATATTTGGCCGAACGCTTTATTGGTATTATAATTACAACCTCATCTGAATTTGTGCAAACAGTTTTGGTAAAAGAATTTTTTTACAATAAATATTTTCCAATTTACTGCTAAATTCTAGCTGATATTCCATTACCAATCGGTGCCTTATAATATTGAAAAATAAAAATGCAAAATTATTGTTTTCTAAATCAATTAATTCGGCAAAGCTTTACGTTTTTAATATTTTTACTAAAAAGTTGGGTTTAATGAGTTATTATGCACATATTTATTTAATTTTAATTTATGCTCGTATTTATAAAAGACAATTTGAATTTTGCTTTATTTGCCATAAAGTGTTTTTTATACCGATGACATTAACTTTTAAATTCATCAAAGCACTCGTTAACTTTTTACAACAAAAGTTTTCTAAACTTAAAAGTTACAAAGGATCTCTTCCATTAAAGTGCTGTCGAACGTAGGTACGCAAAGAAAAAATTACTCCGTCGCTTCGGGATGACATTTCAAACAGTAAATTTGAATTATCACAACTTTGTTTAATCGATTAAAGTAGTCTTGGTACTTATTTGTCTACATTTTACTAAAAAATAATTTAGGTACCCACTTTAATGACCGTTTCTTACTACGATTATCGATTTTATATAAGTAATAAGTACCTATTTAAATAAATATGTAAATAAATAGGTAAATAGAGATTGATCGACAGTATTTAAATTTAACATTCTTCAGGGGTATTATATTTTATAGAGAAGTTATAAAACTCAACTTTCATTTAGCCAATATAATTGAATTACCTACTGAATTAAACAAGGGAAACTGTTTTAGTTACGAAATATTTAATTGTACCCGACTTAATGATGTAATTTAAGAATCTGAAAGATTATAATTGTTTTTATTTTTATAAGGGAGAAAATTCGTTTTGAATAATAAACGAACAAAGTTATATACCTATAGATACTTAATATGACTAATTATTTGCGTAATGTAAATTATATCGTAACTAAATCCTATATTTAATTAAAAATTTAGGGTTAGAGTTTTCTCTAAAATTAAGAAACACGTACCTATTCATTCATTTTGATAAGTGATAGGTATAGCGATAATATATATTTTTTTAATTTGTGGAAATTACCACAAAAGAAACAAATGGAAAAAATCGACGATGACCCTATAACTTCTTACAAAAGAATTTTCTAACAAGGCGATGTATTTTAACTTAAATAAAAATCGATATACAGGGTGTTTCAGAAAAACATGGTAATATTGGTAGAGATCATGGAACAGTGAAAAATAAACTGCGGTTTGCTTAATGCACATTTGTCGAAAGGTAGTCCGTTTTCAAGCTACAGGACGTTAAAAAGTGCTTTTCGTAATACTTTTTTTCTCGACTGCATCGAAACTACAAGCGTATATCGTATCGAAATTTGGTATGCAAATGTTTTCAGGGCAGCTGAAGCGATTGTAGCTACTCAAGTTTGCGTTTATTATAGAGGGTGCTAGTTACAACTTTCATTTATAACTTTTTTGAGGCCAGGTTTGCAGGCGTGACAATTGGAAAAACTAAAAGGTCGTTCAATTTTACACGAAAAAGTTGCTTTTGCAATTAGTAAAAGTCGCCCAGACACACCGTTTTCGAGATAATTCATAATTTATTAATGATATCGTGATATCGTGATATCGCTGCATGGAGCAGACCGATTACTTTACTTCAACAGCGCTTTAGCGATAAAAAGCTGCAACGATTGCACATCAAGACCAATTTTTTTCGGCTTGCTTCATTTGACACATTTTGTGTTTTGTAGTGCTTCTTAAAAATTTCGTCAGCTTCACCAAAGAACGATATTTATTGTTAATTATCTATTTGAGTTTTTTTGGATAAACTTTGAAGTAAAGTAATCGATCTTTATTAGTCGTCTGTTCCGTGCATGTATCACATCATGAAATATTTCGAAAATAATGCGTCTGAGGGTCTTTCATGTCAAATCAACGCACTTATTGAACCTCGCCTAAATTACCCCAACCTCATTAAAATGTATCAACCCGTTTTGAAACTATGACTATGTAAAGTTCTTAAATAAAACCTAGAAATCGTATCAACGATATATATTTAAATTGCCGTAGTAGCTCTCCTAATAAAATTAAGCTAGAGAAGTAGAACTATAATGGCATTTTGTAGAATTTTTTTTGGCCTTTCTTATGATGTTTTTGATTTTTTGCAAATTTGAACGTGAAAACTTTAATACTGAATTTTGAAAAAATGCATCTTCAAACCTATTCTATAAAATAGTTCATACTGATGTTAAATGATTTACAAAGTTTAAAAGTGGGATGGTAACGGGTTTGGGGAAATAGATGACTTTCGGGCGAATGTGTATTAAGCAAACTCCACTTAATTTCACTGTTCTATCCCCCCTAGCATGATTCCCACGTTTTTCTGAAACACCCTGTATGTATAACTAATCGATGTTTTATTATTTTATGGCATCCCGTATATTATATGTATAAGTACATAAATTAAAATTTTAGTCTCTTAAATCATTAATCTTAACCTCCAATCATTTATAATCGCCGTTTAAAAAATTGTAAATTGTTAATAGGTATTTGAAAAACAAAAGACCAATGAAACAGCTAATTAAATAGAAAATCTATTAGAATATGCAACCTACACTTCGTCTAAACCTATATGCAACACGTCATCAATAAAAGGTTACTAGATGATGACGTTTCACACAGTGCTGTCAAATCGTACCTCGCATTTTTTTATTTTAGTTCTAATAAATTGTAGTCTTTCTTTATACCATCTAATATGTGCGCAAGTAAATCATCTATAGAATATGTTACTTTCCAAACTTTAAACCGAATTACAAATAAATAATCTAATAATCTTTTGTTGATGACGTGACATCATATAGGTTTGGATAAGCTATATATAGTATGTATATGACAATTTTTTTTTTAACATTTAAATAAATAAAGGGGAACTGGCGACTGGAAGAGCTTCATTGTCACTTGTTATATGTAAATTGAAATGCAAAACTACTTTTAGGAAATAAATTTAAAATGTTATAGGAATATGATAAGTTGTTTTAAGTCTGGCTCTTTTATAAAAGGTTTACGTAAGTAACGTGCAGGTCTCGACTTGGTGTGGCGATAAGAAGCCCGTGTCTACGATTCACACGTGTACTTACATTCTTTTAGTAACCGCAGTTGTTTCGCGTACTTGAAAGAATACGGAATATCTTTGGGCGTTCCTTATTTTTAGTGAAAAGTGTCGGTTTTTCTTCGTCATTAATAAACTGTTGGAAAAGTCTACTTTGTCGCCGTGTCTCGAGAACAAAGTAACTCGCTATATCCTGTTTTTTAAGATGTTTGCGTTAAAAATTAATGCTGTTATATTTGTGATCTTTGAGAGTAAATTATCTGCGATTCGAAATTAAAACAACGCAACGTGAACGTGAAGACATATTCGCTAAATTTCGCAGTTCTAATACATATAATTTTTAATATTAGTTAAAAGTTCACAGGTGTTTTTTGATAACACCTTACTTCTGAAAAACGTCATAAAAGTCGCAGGTTATAAGTTGAAAGATTTTCATTTAGTAATGTAATACTATGTATTTATTTGTAACGCAGTGGCTTATCCAAAAATTGGCTTTGGGGCGCAGGTTTAGAAAATAATTTCGGGGGAGAAAGTTTTTATAAAAAAACAAACGTTTATTTTATACTCAAGTTAGGTAGATAAGTAGATAGGACTTAATATTAACACAATCTGACGTCAAGACTCTGGACAGGGTTGTAACTCCCCCAACTCCCACCTTCGGTGCGCCAGTATAGATATAATAATGCATATCTACGTTAATTGCGAAACAGCTTTATTTTTTGTCAACTAGTCTTCTATTCATGAATAATCAAATAAACCGCTTTCGTAATAAACAATATCTTGTGGAAAATAGTCGCTTGATATGTGTATTAAACAAAAAACTTTCGATAAACTCATTGTCGTTTAAACGACGAGAACATTTCGTTCAGCGATAAAATGGGCGAAATTCTTTTGTATGGTTTATTGACCATTCCTTTTATAATCTTTCATTCCGTGTCGTAAAGACTTTAGAAATCAAACGTTAAACTTTTTTGGATTTTTGGAAACATTATATTGAAAGTATTATAATAGATAGTCAACAATACTTATTAATTAGGTAATTTTTATTATCTTTATTGGTATTTTCAATGTTTAGCTTGTATTTTTTTTTAAATTACTAAAATAAAATTTTGAAATTTAGGACTTGCGTTAGATATAATGCATAATATATGTATAGGTGCAGTAAATGCACAAATCTTGACGTGTATACAGATCTTTAATTAATGCACTTCGAGTTTAATCGGAAGTACCTTCTGTCAATTATAAATATTTAAACGACACAACTTACAGTACAGTCCAGTGATAATTCAATATTGTTCTAATGAAAGATAGTGTCGTCAAACGTATTTTTAAATTTGTTTGTAAATCGTGGTGACTTTGTGACGGGGTTCAAACGATTTTCTGTGTTAAATTTTCCTCCCGTTGCGTTATTCTTTAGTTTATCTTATTGTTAGTTAGCTAACTACCTGCACCCATGTAGTCACAAAAGTCATCTCGGTTTACGGCACACAAAAGAAAACAATGAATTTAAACCTCTTTATTTAGATTTAACAGTCGTCATTAAAAGAGTTTACTCGCATTATTTATGATTCATTTATCTGCGGTACTCAAACAGTTTCAAATTAACCTGACTAAGGTAAAATTTCTTATGCTTTTTGTTATTTTGTGTCCTTTGTTATTTACAAGATTGCTTTTTAATATTTAAAACCAACCAAATTTATTTACGACCAACCCTATACCTACAAGGATATTCTTTATTTTCAATAAGTAGTGGCTGTTTGAAAATCCCTGAAAATGCAGCTGTTGAAAGTTACTTATTTTAAACGACAGCCGCAGGTAAATGTGAAGTGGCATCGTTATCTAAATTTTTCCCATAAGAATTTCATTGCCCTATGCCAGACCATAAAGAATTCTTACTGTTGAGGCACGATTTGTAGGTATATATTAAATATATTTTTAATGTTTAGAGTTGCTTTGCAAGGTGTTTCAGAATAACTATTCCTACATTTCAGATATGACGGATGACATGTAATTAAACATATTTTTGTAATAAAATAATGTCAGAAACCGCTTAGTTTCCGAAATACGAAGGTGTTAAAGGTTTGAAAAAAATTTTTTACTATCTCAGAAACAGTTTGTTTAAATCATTTAAAATTTGGTATATTATTTACAGTCTACAGGTGTGTTATATTGGCAATAACAATGATAAATCATTTTATCCAGTGGCGGAGATCTAACCATACCGTTACGGTTTATCAGTTAAAACTTCTACGCCACTGGGACAAAAAATAATTTATTGTAAAATTGGCGGCATTTTAAAATGTTTCGGTGTGTTTTGCAAAAATAACACCATCAGCATTCTTATCGAAACAAAATCCGATCTCCTGCCCATTTTTAAGCGTCTCTCAATGGAAAAAAATTCATAATACCGTTTCCAAACGTTGGGAAGTAAGAGCAACCATCAAGATAAAAGAAAGCCCGTATGGGCTTAAGTTCGAAAATGCTTCGTTTCCGAGATACAGGGTATTAAACTTTACGAAAACCCCGTACCTATGTATCTCGGAAACTAAGCGTTTTCGGACATTATTTAATATTAATAATTAAATGTGTTTAATTATTACATGTCCTCCGTCACATCTGAAGAGAAGGAGTAGTTTATCTGAAACACCCTGTATATTACGTGTTAGTTTTTAACGACGGACTTTTTAAATGTGTATTTCAAAAACAGTAAAATAATGAATAAAATAATGGTAAAATGGTAAAATAATGGTAAAATAAATGGGAAATTTTAGTGACATTGTTAACTTTAAACAAAACGTTGGACCAAACAAAGAAAAATCTCTTTTAGAAAATATACGTAGGTACTTATAGTAATTTTCCGACAACGACACAACAACTCATCAAAAATAAGGTGGTACGTATTTTATCTTTAAAATTCTTTTAATAATATACGTAAACGTTTAATTTGTATTTTTCCTAGTTTAATATTAGATATTTTTTTAATGAAATTTTATTTACAATCTGCTATAATAATAGTTATAATTACAATTGTTTTTAAAACAAACAGCTATTCGCAAAGCATTCAAAAAGAAGAATAATATATGTATGTATAAAATCGAATGTTGTTGTAAAGAAACAAAATAATTCAATGTTTGCGTTCTGTCTGTTTTTCTCTTAATGAAATAACGTTCAACATATCAAATTTCCATTTAACTTATTCGTTTTATAACTTAATATTCTTGCTGACTGTAAAATAAAGCTGAAAACAGAAACAAAAGCTATTTAATTATGTAACGTATACGCTAGGTTGCGTAGCAGAATGATTAACAACAAAAATAAAAGAGTGGGCAGGTAACGCGATTTGAATATAATTTTTTTATTTCCACTTTCAGTGCTATTTACGCATATCTACATAAATATTCTCGGTGAAAACTAACAAAAGGCTTTTTTCTTTATGAATTGATGCATAAAAAATCTAGTTAGGTTTATTTAGGTTCGTGGCTATACCTATATAAAAACGTCATATTTAACACTATCGCACGTCAAAAGAGAATTAAAATAAGCAAAATTAAGCAAGTAATGTTTTAAAAGATTAGGCTCTGTTGCATAAAACTTTTAACAAATTGATTAATTAATCGACGATTAAATGCATTAACAGTAACTTAAGCAACTGTGGCCATTAAGTAGGTATACTATTTAATATCTTTTCTGTAACGGGCCCCGGGTCGCTTTCTTACAGTAATTACGTTAAAATAATAAATAGCGTCTATAATAAATAGTCCAATTCCATTATTTATGACAGAAGACTTACGGACTTAATACTTCAACATTTTATCGGCTTTGGCTAAAAATGAAAAAAAAGCATAATGAGTCGAAAAAGTCAATATTTATTACAACAAAAAGTTAAGGCTCTTAGCCGATAAAATTAATGAGAGAATTATTGAAAGCTCTCGTCGGAATGATCTATCGTGAGATAGAAACTAAATGGAAAGACGTTATTGATTATGGCCAGTTCGGTTTATGAGGTTCGCTCGAACTTACACAATTAAAAAATGTTTCAATAGAATAATAAATAGGAGTAAGAATTTATACATATTAGTGATATTGTTTATTTAGTTATTTGCAATCATTATTTATAAACAATTCCTATAAGATTGTAGGTACTTTAAATATTAATTTCTAGCTCCACTTCGGCTGCGGGTTCGAATCCCGCTGCAACCATTGGACGGTTTGTAAATGTTAATTTAATTACTAGGCCCGTTCTACTAACCAAAAATAAAAGTCTGTGGTCAATGGGGGGGTAGTGATCCCGAGGAGATACACTTTAATCAGTATTATGTACTTACATAGGTGTTTTTTTTTATTTTGAATGATCAGACGTCCCGAATTTTCCTGAATTGTTCAAGATTTTAATTTTTTATACCGGGGATTATATTTGAAATATTGGGACGTTAATTTGTCCCGAATTCAATAATTTTAAACATCGAAAGAACAAAATTGACAAATAACAAGATTCTCCAGTGGAGTCGGTCGATTGGTTGTCTCGGATTTATCTAAGTATTGGAAATCTAGTTAGTAGCTGTACTAACCTAGTACGTATAACAACGTCGACATCGTTGAATCTGTTTAAAGAACAAGAAAAAAAATTGAAGTATAGGTATAGTACTTATTCCCTTAAGTAATAAATTATTTGTCCTATTTTAAGGGAAAACGATTTAAATTTATCACGAATTTCGACACCTCTGTACTGTAGGGAACTGTAGTAAAACAAGTGGTCGAAAAACAATCAACAAATAATAAGATGTTTTTAGAAAATGTGAAAATAGTTTGTAGGAAATATGTTATAAATATAATCAATCGTTAACATAGAATTGCGAAACCTTACTTATATTCCACGTATCTCGAACTCTATCTATCTATCATAATTATTGCTTTATTATATTATTACGCTGACGCGACGGTTGTTTGTTTATTATTATATATACAGGGTGTCCTCTAATTACGGTACGATACGATAGGTATAGTGAATCAAAAACTTCGTCGTACCAAAAAATGTAGGGGAAGCGGGACACGTTTGACATACGTTGTATGCATTAAATATAATCACTTCGTTTTGATTACTTTTTGAAATGTCATTTTTTCGAGTTATAGATGCAACATATAATTGATCATATTATATTAGGTATAGGAAGATTAAAAGTTAATCCGCTAATTGTAAGTAGTATATAAAAAATCAAAATCACAATTGTACATTTCTGTCAAATGCACTTCACATATGTGGTGCATTTGACACAAACATGGAATAGTTTTAACAAAAGATAAAAACAAAAAAAATACTACAATAACAATTTTAAATATTTAATAGAAATTTTAAAGTTAACAGAACATTCATAATAATATGTAGGTATCTATTTATTTACAAGTTTAGGGTGTGATAAAACTGTCTATAACGGTCTATTTACTACCGCTATATCGTCTATTACAGGTTAATAAAACTAAAGCTTTTTTCTTAAAAATTTAATTGAAAATTCTTGTCCATCACCATCCTTATCTGCCAATAGTTGTCCTATATGCAATATTTAACTTTTATTTTTGTAGGGAATTGCACCAAAACATAATTTTCTGTTGCTATTGGTTGATCGTTCTTGAATGCGATTCGGAACAAAATGGCAACGAAGAATCAATCTCATTTTGATCAGAGACATCTAATTTCCGAAACTTTCTTTTATTGCCTTTAATGTAAATAGTGTTTTTTTTTTATATCTTGTGCTCGTACTTTCTTCTGTTTTCTTTTCTGATCTCTCTCGATTATTTTAATCATTTACTCATTTGTATTACATCTATTTTTGTTTTTTTCTTTTATAACGACGGATTATAACGGCTTCTTAAGTAGAAATATTTGATATTTTAAAAATATCAAATATTCGATATGGTTATGACTTTTTTACGTCAATTTTTCTTTAATTTGACACTTTGACATTTTATTTTTAGTGACATTTATTTACCATTTACTGACAATTATCGCGAATGAAAGTATTATACAGTGTCCCTGGACATTTTTAGAAAAACCAGCACTTATTATAACATAGATTTTTAGGGAATTTATAGATGAATTTGTACGTCTTATACTATATTTCACTTTTCTGTTATGCGGAATTCAGTTGCAGAATGTTTTTGCGAAATTTAATATTTTAGAAGAAACTGTATTCGTGTAAACATTTTGAAAGTGAAATGGCAAGCTTTCGCTCGTAACTCATATTCCAGAAAGTATTTACAGTTTGTCGTGTAAACATGCGTTTGTCTCTTCTTAAGAGTTTCAGTTACATTTCACTAATTTAATTTGAAATGAACAAGGAACATAACAAAAATGTTTGTAGATCTAATTTTTATTTAGGTACATAAATTACATTGTTTTTAAAACCAATAAATATCTACCTACTCTTTCTTTTGAATACTTATACTAAACAAATTATTGTTCTTGTATAAATATAAAATTCAAAATTAAAAACTTATAAAAATATTGATAATTGTACAAAAAAGTAGTTTTGTTAATACGTAGCTGTAAAGTCCTTAATAAATAAGTCGGCTATTCTTTATTCGTATATAACGCAATTATTTAATACCTACTTTTAACATGACATTTTCAATTTTTAAAATTAAAAATATTTTAATAAATGCCGATATATATTAACAATCTAAAAGAATATTTGTTAACGTCAACATACTGTATTTAAAGAGAATGCACGGTAAAGCAGAAATAAGTATATACATATATCTAAAGTGAAATGTTCACAAAAGCCGTATCTTTTAGAAATTGTCACACTCTTTTGAATATTATTACACGAGTTTGCGTTCCACATTCAATGAAATGAAAATGCAGAATGAAAAGAGGACCTACTTCGTCGAGAGAAAAGCCTCAATTTGTTTAACCACTTGATAAAACTGAAACGACAATAGAAATCTTATTTTATGAATGTGCACTGATTAATTTAAGTTAATTTGGGAACCGTTTTCAAAATATCGCGACATTCCTAAATAGGTTTTATTACAAATTAATTTTTTGAAACTGTAAAATGAAGCGTTTAAGTACCTACATAACGTATCGCTTTAGTGTTACGCGAATTTCATCGACATGGACGTTTGAGCGCTTTAAACGAATAAATTATTAAATATTTATACAGGGTGTCTCTGAAATGTCTGTACAACGCTTTACCACCGCCTTGAGTTACAAATATGCTGATTTAGTTGATTGCAGCCTTTAAAGGGAGGCATTATCACGTACTTTTTTCAAAATAACTTATTAACGACTTAACATAAAAACTGTAAATTTGGCACACGTATTGTTGCATTTAAGGCTAATAAACACACTGGTTGTATATTTTTAGTGGCCCTAGCGTTAGTTTTTTACCAACAACTTTTTTATACGTACGCCACTGACTATTTTAGCAACTTTTTTTCGAAAGGCAGGTTAATTTAAAAACTTTTGTTACTCTAGAAAAATTTAATATCTTGCATGGTTTCTCCATAAATTGACAATTTTCGTCATGATATAATGACATACAAAATGGCTGCAAAATCAAGATGACCGTGGCAAAAGTAGGTAATTCTTAAAAAAATGCACAAAATGATTACCATTAACACCAGATTCACATTAATAAATCTACGCAAAAAGTTGAACACTGCAACATTTCATCATCAGCTTTCGAAACTTCAAAGGATTAACTTCAACTTTTTTGCATAATTGTTGTATGTTAACGTGTTAATGGTAGCCATTTTAAACATTTGCTTTAAGAATTACTTTTTTGCCACAGTCATTTAAATTTTGCAGCCATTTTTTGTATATCATGACGAAAATTGCCCATTTATGGAGAAATCATGCAAGTTATTAAATTTTTCTAAGAGTAATAAAAGTTTCTAAATTAACTTGTCTTTAGAAAACGATTATTTAAAGAGACAATGGCGTACCTATAAAAACTCATTGGTAAAAAACTGAAGTTATGACCCCTAAAAATAAATATCCCTGTGTGTTAATTTGAATAAGGCGCCGTGTGTTGTTAGCCTTAACTGCAGCAATACTTGTACCAAATTTAAGGTTTTCATGTTAAGTTGTTAATAAGTTATTTAAAAAGTATGTCGTAAGGCCTCATTTCAAGGGAACCGTATCTTGAGAAGCATACAATTTGGAATATAGGCGAGTTGTGGTAAATCTTAATATTTTCAGCTCGGGTATCTGTGGTTAAATATTATACAGAGCTTTCAGAGACATCCTGTATATTAATTTTGATTTAAAAATAGATAATGAAAAATTTTATTTGTTTTCAAATAGGCGATGGTCATTTATAATCAATTTGATAGACGTTTCAATATCTGAATTTAATCGAAACTGATTCTAAACTAATTATAAATAAATAAATATAGTTTAATATTATGTTTTGTATTTACATAATGCGTTATTAAATAAATCTAATGTAGATATTTTAGGATTTAAGCACAAATTGCGATGCGAGTTAATTTGAATAACAAATTTCCTTTATAAATAAATTAAATAGGTACACAATCTCATCCTTTAATCGTATTCAAACGATTCGTCTACTAGATATTTCTTTAACTTGTTGTTTAACGGAACAATCAATAATAAAAATTTGAATAATCGTCGAAATATTTTCTAAACTTTGAAAAGAATATGGCGAATTGTAAACTTTCGAGCCTGATCGAATTGATCCGTATAACAATGTTACAAGAAAACCAACACTTCCGCGCTACCAACAACAACAACAACAAACGGGTTCCAGAAAAGCAATTTAAAAACGATTAAATCTCGAAACATGGATTTAAACGTAATGAAACATACTGCATCTAAACTTACAAATTTACGGGGGCGCAACTAGAAAGATAGTGCTCAGTCAGCATTTACAACCGCACTTCTGAATGCTTCTACAATAGACGTCACGAACTTAAGATATTGCTGCCACATTTTTAAAGATACTTAAGGGTACGTGCATTATTCATGGGGCAAGAGATCGTGCTGCCGGTCCGATCACGGAGCGTTGCAAACGAAAAACGTCCTTTGTCGAGAGTAATTAAGAAAAGATACTTCTTTCAAGTCGACAGCAGGAAGAAACTTTCCAATATCCTTTCGATTTGATTCTCCCCATTTAATATCTAAAATGCACTTTTAGAGTTTCCAACAGTAAAATACTTCGAATTGCTTTTAATTAAGTTTGCGCTCGTCCCTTAATATATAAGAATTAATTAGCGAATTGAAGCTTGCTTCGAGTTTAGATTTTCATTAATATTCCGGACCATTAACAGCTCCTCCCTATTTACGATAAAAGTGTGAAAAATGCATATTTAAGGCACGTGTGCGAAAGCTGCGTACACAATTCATTCAGGTGCCTTAAAGTGCCTTTCTCAAATGTCAAAATTTTTAATTTTTATACAGGGTGTCCCAGTGAAGGTGGACGACTTCTTAGGGCCTTATTCCCCAGATAAAAATAAGCCGATTTGCCAAAACTTACCTTCGTAAAATATAAGCCCCTAAAGTTGATTTTTTTAAATTCGTTTTTTCGAAATAACTTGTGAATGGTTTGATGGAATTTCGTGATTTTTGTGTCAGTTACATCCTAGTTGAAGTAGATCAGGGTAAACCACCCTTACTAACTTATACGCCGTAATTTTGAGGATATAACTTCTTTTAATTTTTTGATCGTATTTCGCAGGTCGCATAAAACTGATTTTCTTTACTAGATTTAGCTGAAACGAAAATTTTCCGAGAAAAACGCATTTAATGTCCCCCGGTCAGAGTTTGATTTCAGATGGAGTAAACAAAATTAGGCGACGTGACGATTGAAATATTTTATGTATCTTTTTAAATCATTTCACGAAATAAACAATAACAACAAATTGACAAGACTAGGAAATAATATTTAAACTATCATAAAAACTGCTCCAAATGACTATCACCTAATCTAACACATTCTTGTGCACACCCAACTGTTGATTATTGCACTCGTAACAATTCTGGATTACTTTTGATTTTATTGCCGGAGTCAAAATGTCTTTCATGTAGCTGTTCCGTAGTCTAATTGTTTCAGAATAAACTAGACTTCAGATGTTCTCAAAGGCAGAAAATTCCTGTCAGGGTTTCGAGGCGGCCAAGCGATAGGTTCGCCTCTACCGATCCAGTTGTTTGGAAAAGTATTATCGAGGTGCTTCTGTACAGATTTAATGTAAAGTGTGTTGGTGTGCCATCGGGCACGAAAAACATGCGTCGTCTCATTTCCAAGTCTCCAAGACTACCTAAGGCTCTTTACCTCAAATTTCTCTAAAATCAATTGCTAGTCCTTGTAAAACAATTTCCGCCGCAACTGAGATAACGCGCAATCAAATCCTGACCTGAGGACATTTAAACGTGTTTTCTCGGAAACTGTTCTCGAAAAGAAGGTCATTTTTAAGCAAAAAGACCCACGGAATTCAAAAAGTTACACCCTTAAAATTATGACGTATTAGGCGGAACGGGGTCATCTCTGGTCATCTCTAAGGTAAAATTCAAACAATGTTTAGACCAAAATAATTGTCTTCAACCAGAATGTAACTGACCCAAAAATCATCAAATTTCATCAAACCGTTCGCAAGTTATTTCGAGAAAACGAATTTAAAAAATCAACTTTAGGACTGAATATCTTTTCAGGGGTGAATATTTTACTGAGGTAAATTTTGGCAAATTGGCTTATTTTTGTTTGGAGAATAAGATCCTGAGAGGTTGCCCACGTTTACTGGGACATATAGTTATATTCACTTCGTCCAAACCTATATGCAATCCACGTCATCAATAAAAGGTTACTAGATGATGACGTTTCACACAGTGCTGTCCAAGGTGCTGTCACCTCGTACATCGTATTTTTACAATTTTTATATATTGTAGTCTTTCTTTATACTACCTACTATGTGTGCAGGTAAATCATCTATAGAATATGTAATATTCCAAACTTTCAACCGAATTACAAATAAACAATCTAGTAACTTTTTTTTGATGACGTGAATTGCATATAGGTTTGGATAAGCTATACATTCGTACAAAAAGTTTTTAAATTCTTCTTCTTCTTTATGTAGGCGTTTTTGCCTGTCTTTCTTTAATGTAATGACGTTATAAGTCGTCGTTTCATTTTCTTCGTGGGCGTCCTTACGCTCCTGCGACCGGCTGGTGATTTATCCCGGGCTTTTTTAAATTCGAACACAAAAATTATTAATAATAAAAAATATAAAATTGATCGCGAATTTTAGATTTAACGAGTTAAAATAGACGAACTAGAAACGAAAATAGTCCAGGCAACCTTAACATTCTACTAATATAAGAAGTATCAGACAGAATGATATATTGTTAGTCTGTCGTATATACATACCACTCTTTTTAAATTTGCGAGAGGATAGTTTATTTATAAAAATAAATATTAGCACTTGCCGCTTGTCAGTTAGAAGTATTTTAAAACAAAAGTTGCGGACGCTGATGTAACACAATGTGCCGGATAATCGCTTAAAAATTGATCGTGTTTAATTTTAAACAATTCGCTAAAGTGCTTTCGGCGAAAATATAAAGATTGTTTTATTTTCACAAGTAATCCTAGTTAATTATTACCCTACGTAACTATTAAATTTTTAGTAGAGCTATGCATCTTAATAAAAAGCATTACTTAAACGAAAAATGTGGCAGAATTAAGAATGTTATTATTTAATGAAAAATGTAACGATATTTTAAAAAGCCTTAAAATTTGTAAACAAATTCTAATGTTGCCTTAAACTATACATAAAATAATAGATGTTTAAAGTCGAGAATAATTTATTATTAAAACAAAACACTATTTTTAATTATAAGGCAAATAAGGCTTTTTTTAAAATAAGGCTGTTGAGGCAATACAAGAGTACCCACCTATCAATAATTAAAAATGATAGTAAATTAGAAATATGTACGTATTGTAGTATTGTATTTATTCTAATAGGCGCCGCGGCGTTTATTAACTCGACGGCATATTTTTAAGGGCGATCAAAAGAGGTGAGGTAGTGTTTATTAGAGGGCGGCGCTTATTTCATACTAACAAATAGGTATAGGTAGGTGGAAAAACATTACATGTGGATAATTGTTAAAAAATAGTTTATAGTTAAAGTAAGTCGCAATAAAATAAGTTTTAAAATAAATCTTTTCAAGTCGTTATCATCTTCATCGACCTCGCTTGTTTTTTCTCTTGTTTCTTCAGTTTCAATCTATGTATAAAACAGTATAGTCCACAGGCCTATGAAAATTCCCCAGGAAAACAAGATTAAAACTAATGTTCATTAAAACTGTTTTTGATGTTGATTATAAATATGAAATTCAAATTTACGTAGGTCTTTCGCAAGTGATTGTTTTTCGACCTTGAAGTTTACATCGAATTATATGGGCGAAACATGTTTTTCGCTAATTACCCTAAGGAGACATCCGAGAACAAAAAATAATTAATGGTATGATATACTTCGGAACAATGCGCTTCTATTGATATGTATATGTATAGCTCATAAACGAGAAACTTCCGGAATATTGTTAAAATTGAAATTAAATAATCTCGAAAATTCTCGAAGCTGATTTTGATCGTTTAAAAACGATCAATTATTTTATTAATAATTAGTATAAAGAAATTATAATGTAATTTAAAGTATTTCGAGGTTGTTCGGCTTCGGTTTCAAATGCTCGACTTAAGAAGCTGTTTGATGGCTATTCACGGTTTATTTACCATAAGAACTTGCTGCCAGTGTCAAAATGGCCTTGAATGCCCTATGTCCACGAGTTACCATTTGTCTGGTGTCTTTCTTACGGCGAATACACCGTGGATAGTCATCAACCAACATGGGACTTCTTGACCGAACATTACCCTGCGTTAGTGAAGGTGATGAATTTGAACCGGAACAACCTTGAAATGCTTTAAATTAAAAAACCTATTGCGCCATTTTAAACACCATTATTTATTACGTACCTGTGTGAACATAAGAAAAGTTATTAATTTTCAACGAAAAATAAAAGTCTTAGTAATAAAGGTTACATAGTCTGGAATACGCTGGCGATATGCCAACAAGTTTTAAGTAAAAATACAAAAAATAGATAGGTAATTAAATTTAATTTAGAACAAAATGATATATCTGACAAAACAATGCGTCTATACTATTCGCTCGTATGTATTTAAAGGTTAAATACCTTCATGTGTTGTGGTATTTTTATATTGCCCTCAATAGTAAATCTATAAATATCTAAATAATAAATCTGTTTGGCTATCAACATTAGACGAGACATTTTTATGTGTAATATATTTCGTGTTTTATAATTTATGTACTAATTATACATCATAATGCGCTAATTTGTAAATTAAGACCGTACGTAATAGATTTGTAAAAACTGGCGAGCAAATGTATTGACTGGTCTTCGTACACTTTAAAATGCCAAGAAGATCGATTTAGGTATTTTTGCAGGTCCGATGTTTGGATATAGGTACATAAGTCGAGATTGGAGAATTATTAAACACCTCCGCAATATGTTTAAACAAAATAAATCTGAATAAATACAAAGTAGGTGCTTACTTATATAATACTTTTTATAATGTTTTCGTTTCTGAACGAATTTTTAACATGAAACAATTAGACAAAAAACACAATACAATACAAATAACATACATTATTTTTATCATATTATTTTCACTCTTTGTTGTTTTTATAGTAAACTTAAACAATACATTTTTGAATTTAAACAATTATAAAAATTGTAGTGGCAATTTAAAAAAAAGATGTATCTGCTTTAGTAATTCATAGTCGATTGAAAATAAAAATAATATCCCAGTTAGGGTTCTTTGAATAAATTGGTTATGTTACGGCTAAAATGACGAAGCAACGCAACAAAAAAAAAATACCCGCAGCAGTCGGCTGACAAGCTCATGGAGGGATATACAATCAAAATGAGAGAAGTCACATACACACAAACAAAATTGGGCGCCACTAGTTTTTTTTTATTAAATCCGAAAATTAAAACGGATGTCACCATCAAAAGGAAAAAAAAACACAAACAACATAAAATAAGTGAATAATAAAATTAACTAAATAAACGTGGAATTTGGTAATTTAGTACAATGTTTAAGTTGACGTTAAGTAAATGGTTAATATTTAATAAATTGTTTCGGTTCACAATTTTTCTAATATGACTAAATTAAAACTATGACTTAAACGTTTGTATAAACAATGATAATCATATAATCATATGAAATCGAAAACAATACCAATAACAGCAGCAGCAAATTTATATATACTATATATATATATATATATATATATATATATATATATATATATATATATCAATATATACATTAATTAAAACCTTAGTAAACAATATTTATTGCAAAGAAAACTACTGGTCACTCACGATCCCTCTAATCGTCGACTCCAAGGAAAAATCTCACAGAAAATGAAATCTATGTATGTAACATCAGATCAAAGTTCCAATGAAATCAAAAAAACCCAAAATTTGATTTTATAATAACACCCTGAAATTTCGACAACAATTACTATCAATTGATACTAATAGAACAACGATTACACAATTACAATTACACTTACCCTTAAAAGAAAGGGTTCTCGTGCCACATGAATGAGTATTTCCCTTATTATCCTCCTACAGAGTATATATATATATATATATATATATATATATATATATATATATATAGCCGGGCCCAACAAAAATCCAAATACTCTGCACTATTATGAGATTATCGATTATCTCTGTTAATCCGTCCACATGCCTTTATTAATTACAGAGCTTAATCAATGAGACAATACCATTCACCCGCACTCGAGACAGCATACGCTTCTCTAATAAAGACATTCGCCTTCCCAAAAAAACTTATCAAATTCGGAAAAGGGAATCTAAAAACACAACCCTCGAAATACATTTTAAATTTTCAATTGTCACCTTTCCGGTAAATTTACAATATCATGACCGTAGCAATGAATCTGAGAGTAAATTCGGAATTAATTGTTAATAACAGAAATACACTCACCTACTTACAACACAAGTTAAAATTAAAACTGAATAATTGAATTTAAAAAAATACAATTTCGAGAGGTATGACAAATAAGAAGTGAATAAACGTCAAATTACAGTAAACTGAACACTAACCCGTACGTCTATGAATCAGAAATTCTTTTAGTGGGCAGCTCTTGCTTAACTTTATAAAAATGTTGAACTGAAGGTAAACAAATAAATACATGCAATTTAACAAACAACAAAAATGAATTAATAATGTTTAGAATAATCTCCGATTCAAACAAATCAACCAATCAAACGAATCAATCTCTACTTTATAGGCCTCATGCCCAATCGGCCCGTTACAGTTGTATTAATTTTGATTGCAAAATAAATACGGCCAAATATATTTCTGAGTAATGAACCGAACAATGAACCGTATAATATATTAATTACCTATAATTTTTTAATTAGAATTTATCATTTTATTAAGATACACATAACATAAGTTAGAGGCGCCGATTTCGTTAACATATCTACCTACCAAATTTTGAGCACAATTATTAAGATAAAAGGCGAATTAGGAAGAAGAAGAGATTGAGAATTCTAAAAGCGTAGATACGGTAGGTAACTGTTTATACTACAACTATTAAAGGGCGAAACGTATTGCTTTGTTTTTGCTTTAACAGCCAACTTGTACCTATTATCGATTTTATCAAAGTAGAAAATTGTTTTTAAAGAAATTGGTTTGCGGGACCAATGCCCGTTGGTTTATTTCCAATTAATTTTAGAGCCCCTTCTTATCGCCTTGTACGACGTAAAATTTTCTAAAAAAAAATAAATTAGTAGATAGGCACTTACCAAAATATTCATGAAATTATTTTGACGCCGAATAGGTTACTTGCATGCATTTTTAAATCTAACGAAATGTAGATAAATAGATGAAGATTTTAATTGGTTTTAACTAACTGATAAAATTACTTATTTAACGCGTTTTCGCAAATTAAAGTTTGAATAAATTCAAATAAATTTCACGTGAAACAGAACGCTCGCCTATTATTGGTGTGCGGTCATTTACGTCATTGAATTCACCGAACGGATTACTAATGGCCGACCACGAGAGCGTCCACATTTCGTTCGTATTTACATTTTTGTTACTCAAGTAAGGTTAAGCGAGCGTTCATTCCTAGCATCCTAGCTGTAATTTAAAATATGTATTTTTTTTACTCTACTATGTTTAAATAAACTATTTAGCGAAAACTAAAAGATGTGCCTTCGTATCTTTTCAGATATGACATATGGATGGGCAGCGAGATCGTTTCAGTTACGGATATTATTCACACCTGCATCCACGATCTGTTCGAAATCATATCGAACATTTGAGAACGCGGAACGGTTAATTTTAATACGTTCGGTGATTACCTAGTTAGTGTGTCGCATCGCGTTGCGTCGTGTTGATAGTGTACATTTCGTTTTTGTGAGTGCTCGTGTTTTCGGTAGTGAAAAACTATGGACAAATTATCTATGAACGTTCCAGGAGATTCTGCAGATGTGCTGAGAAAAGGTACAGTGATTTTTTTTTAATTTTTAAAAATAAAATTTTGAGGTTTTGTGTTAAAATTAAAGTTTTCTATTGTTACATAGGTAAATAAGCGATATTTCTAAGTGTAAATAATAAGTGCGAAACCTCGTAATTTGATTTTACAATTAGAATATTTAACAGTAGAGAAGAAAAAATATTTTATATTTAGGGGAGAGGGTACCTTTGAACAATTTGAAATTTTCTCCCCAGAAAAAAAATAGTACGGAAATGTTTACACTGTTATAATTTCGCACTAGTGTTTAAACCAAGTGACCTTTAATGGTAAAACCTTACCTTTATCTTTATTGGTAAAACAAAGTCTACATAATTGTAAGGGATTCAGTAAGAAATCTGTTAATTTTTAAGACCTGTTAACAAGTAGTCACTGTAAAAACGTATGAACATTTCGATTATGATCGGTTGTTAGTTTATTAACGGGCCTTTAAAATTAACAGATTCCTTACAGAATAGACCCCTCTTAGAGTTTATCAAGAGTTTTCGATTCGTTTTTAATATTAAAACTAATCATTCTAGAACTAGAAAATTCCAAAAGCTACCTACATTAAAGGGGCTTTTCAATTTGGTTAGAGACGTAAATAGGGTTGGCAAGAGAAAGCGAATCTTGTTAGTATAGGAGCGTTAAGAAACACTAGGGCAAACCGATTTCATTTTCTAAAAATAAGCGAATAATGAAAAGACGATGCAATTTTATAATTTAATATAAATAAAAAATAGTATAATTTCTCCGAAGGTAAAGGTAGGCAAGTACCTACATATGTGTAAACTTGTATAGATACCTATAGTTCATCCAGACCAATATGATATGGACGTCATCAATAAAAGGTTACTAGATGATGACGTTTTACACAGTGCTGTTCGCCTCGTACCTCGTATTTTGACAGTTCTAAGAAATTGTAGTCTTTCTTTATGCCATCTAATATGTGCGTATCATCTATATAATAATATGTCACTTTCCAAACTTTAAACCGAATTACAAATAAACAATCTAGTAACTTTTTGTTGATGACGTGACATCATATAGGTTTGGATAAGCTATACCTATAACTCCACTTCGTCCAAACCTATATGATATACACGTCATCAATAAAAGGTTACTAGATGATGACGTTTCACACAGTGCTGTCATCTTGTACCTCTTATTTTGACAGTTCTAATAAATTGTAGTCTTTCTTTATGCCATCTAATATGTGCGCAAGTAAATCATCTATATAATAATATGTCACTTTCCAAACTTTAAACCGAATTACAAATAAACAATCTAGCAACTTTTTTTTGATGACGTGATTGCATATAGGTTTGGATAAGCTATACATGCTTTTAAAATGGTCTTCTACTTCTACTTCTTGTTTTGAATGATTAGGTACTGTTTTACGTGAAATAAATGAAAAAAACTTAAATTTATTTTCGCCAAATAAATGGTGGACTCGTTTGAAATAAGTTTTCATAATTATTGTTATTTGTAAAGTACCTATGACGATGAAAATATTAATACGAACGACTTATAGAGGGTTTCTGTTTTATCTGTCTTATTGGCTAAAATAAGACAGTATATACTTATATTGAAATATTAACATCGAATTAGTTATTTAAAAAAAATTATCGCTTGATCTGTATTGTTTCAAAAATCGGACATTGGTCCAACAATATTGAAATATAAAAGTTAAATACAGCCTTGTGTGTTTAACAGCATTGAAGTTAACTCGTTCAATTATTGAAATCTAAACTTTAAACATAGATTATATAACGTTTTAGCTGAGTATGTCCAGCCTTTCTAGAAACTCCAGCAAACCAATTACACTGTCAAATATTTGACTTATAATTAAAAATACATAATTAGATTTTTGTGTTTAATTACATTTTATGTATCTCGTACATAAACTTGTAAATTGTAGATTTATTAGGCGTAAGTACGCGCAAGCATTAAAATGTAATCTGTACAGATAGACATACACCCTGCAAATTCTCACTCATAACCATGGCATCGTCATAAGGCGCATCAGTCTACCTAAAACTGATTTCAATGGCCACTTCCGTAATTCCGTTAATTTAGAAGAAAATTACTGTTATGAGTAGGTACCTATACAGGGTGTAACTAAATTAAGTCTAAACCTCTTAATGCGCGGGAAGAGGGGGGTAGCTGTAATTGTTTAAAAATATATTTTCTTTATCAACATGTGGTCGCTTATTGATAGTTTCCGGGGAAAGGGCATTTCAAATTATAAGTACGAACCCGTTCTTACTCGATTGAAATTAAATTCATAATGGTAAAGAAGCAGGTAAACTGCATAAATGACTCATTTTCAAGGTAAAACAAGATCGATGTAGTTTATAAGCAAGTAAACACGTGTACTACCTACTACATCAGAAAAATAATATTAATTAACGATTAATTAATAATGATTATTAATTGTTGACAACATGGCATCGGCACGTTTAATTTATTTTATTGTAGGGTAGGTTAGTGCAAATTTGTGTTTAAATTTGTTTGTAAAGGACCACCCCATAGTTATTATTCTGTTATTGCTCACAGTAGCGTAAAGTTCTATCATATTATCGTCTATTGTGCGTTTGATTTTGTGCTACTATAGAGCTTCTCAACCTTAGAATGCAGTACAGGGCCCTATGGAGTATTGTTCTATTTTGTCAATAACAGAATTTTCTCAATGATGGCATTCTTTTTCTATAAAACAGCGTTGCCAGTTTTATTGTTAGGTATTGTACAGTTTTATATTATTAAGGTTACGCGTCTTGTTTTGAATAAACTTTGCTTTTTAACATTTGTATTGCGTTATATATTGTAAACCTACTAATTCCATAAAAGTCATTATTTGAAAATAATTAAAGCATTTTGAACTGTATACGTAGTTCTGCATGCATTGCGCTCTATATGACAACGCCGTGCTCCATAAGGCCCTGTACAGCATTCTAAGGTTGAGATGCTCTATAGTGAACTTTTTCGCCACGTTTCTTCGAATGCGGAATAAATTGGATTCTTTAAAAACGAAGCAGGCCCGTATTTATTCATATTATTTGATACAAATTTCAAGCAAAATTGTTAAAATTCGATAAACATATAAGACGTTTGTCATCTTGTTTAACTGCAATTTCATACACTCCCCTTTCACACCATAAGAACTTTCGAGTTATTTAAATTACACCCCGTATAGAGTTCAATTTCTACTTCTTTTTATATTCTCAAAAACTATTGATTATTTTTTAAATTGATGATAAAATAGTTTTCCTATGTTTAGAAGCAGGTAGGCAATTTTCATTATACAACCCTTCAAAATTGTTTTTTATATGCAGGTGTATCTTTTATTCCTTTGCTTCCTTTCCTCTACGCGTACTAATGTATATGCGATTATTCCTAAACCGAGCTTATTGATGTTGAATTAATTATGGGGGTTTCTTTTTCGTCATTTGGGTTAAATAAATAATACAGGTATCGATTTAATAATCAAACCGACCGACTTTAGTGGATAAATTGGAAAAGCGATTAGTCTTAAGAAAAACATCTTGCGAATCTTATTCTTGATCGGCGAGGATAATCAATCAGCAAATAGATTCTATCTGAGTTCACATATTTTGCGAAGAACATTAGAAGTTCTGAGAAATCTATCTTTCAGATGACGATGACATATCGAAAATTTATTAGTGTAAGTCACACTTGCAGTTTGTGCCTTTTAGGTGTTATATTTATCAATGTCGAATCGCGTCTCGTTTAAGTACTTATATAATATATTCTAAAACATGAAAATGTACGATTCGTGACTTAAAGAACTATATAGGGCGTCACGCATCAACTAGTCAAACTGTTTTAATTATAAAGCCCTAGTTGAGAATTTATAGACCGTCACAGTTAAGAAAATAAAAACGTTTTTATTAAATACCTAACATTTTAACAAATACGGTTATTGTTATCATTTTCGACAATTAATTATAACTCTATTAATCGCATAAATCCGCGTTTTATACAATTTTGTCTTTAGGAACATGGTTATTGAAGGTCGTCCAGGTGTTAAACCTCCTGGAATTTTTTTTCGTGTTCAACAAAACCGTTTTGAAAAAATATCAATAAATAAGACGATTTTATTTAAACACTTTTTTGTATCTTAAAAAAATTGATTAAAAGCACCGTTTTTGAGAGAAAAAATAAAAACCGAGAGCATGTTTTGAGTAAAATTTGAAAAATCGCTTTAGGTAAATATTAGGTATTAAATTGGAATTAAAATTATATTTAATTACTTAAATACTAATGAACTCCTCAACTATGGATTTCTAGACGTATTATGTAGGTTTATTAGTAAATCGGCTTGTTTTAACGTCAAGTATATCCAATAGTTAAGAGTTTGACTAGTTAATGCGTGACGTCCTGTAGGTAAAAATTTAAGAATTTAGAAAACAAATGAAACATTAGTTACACCGTGTAATTAAGACATCATTCTCATTTTCTATTTAATATTAGGAAGTAATACATCTATATGATTTAATATAATATTTGTTGTGCATGGAAAAATGTTTGAAAAATGTCCAGAGTTTCAATATGCAGCGAGAAATTACATTTTGACACGGCAATATACGAACGGAACTGAATGGAACGGTAACATGCGGTAAAACGTGAAAGGAGGATGAGCGTTCCCTTGCGACATGACAGGTCCCAATATTACATCAGGATCACCGAGACCTGCGAGCCTCCCAAACCAATTAGGTAATGTAATATGACCTTACTTGCAGTTACATTGGAACATACTTCCTGGGGGACTCCCTTAATTCGATCACTGTCGCAACTCACGGCACAGATAAGTCAACGTTTCCAATTTTCGTATTAACGAAACACAATCAATTTAACAACACCGATGTTGTTTATTAAATTGTTATAAAGATACGGGAATTTCTTCGTTACTCTATTTTTATAATTTATACGTAACTAATATTACTTCTTTTGATTTTAACATACATACCTACCTCATACAAATTTAATAAAAACGTGAATTCTTGAGACATCTTAAATGAGGTTGGTTCGAAAGTAATCGAATATGAAACATTTATGTAGGTACGTATGTATATTAAATAACATTCGGTAAAACGAAAAATACCTACAATTTAGCAAATAAAAATACTGCGGTACGCTTTAAATCAATAAAAAGATTTTATACCCACCTTTACCCTTAGTTTTACCAATACGAAAACGGATTTAGCGATTTTCCATAAAATTCCTGACATTTAGTATTGCCGCAGATCAAAAAAGTTCCAAATTATAGATATTATTAAAAAAACGTGCGTAAGTGTATTCTACATAAGTGGAGGTTTTTTTTTTTGGTTCTTGAATGTTAACCTATAAGTTTTTGATTTTACAATCAGGTTTTGTATAATAGCCGATACAATGGGTTATTAAAATCTTGATAATTTATTAAACTGGATTAGCGGAAGTTTTTCAAAATAATAGCAGAACTTTAATTAATTTTAGTTGTCAACTCACATACATCCAGCAGTCTACTGCGGCTTCAATTTTCTGTGACCGCTTTTCGGCCAGTTTTCCAAATCGTTGGTCGAGCAATAGGCCATTTTACTCAGTTTTTTGTGCACTTTAAAAAATATACCTGTATAATTGGGGGGGCCCCAATTGAGGGAGACCAATAAACACAACAGCAAATTATAGAAAATAAAACAGGTTTTGTAATAGGAGTTTGCGGTCGATCGCGTGTTATATGGTTTTTATAAATTAATTTCAAGATAAGAAGACGCTAAGTACCCGATATAAAATAAATTGTCTAAATTTGTTAAAAAATAGGTCGTTAACTTTTCATAACAGTTTTTGCGAATTAAATTATGATAATTAAAATTGTTGTTATCTTACCATCGTATCATATCGGCTCCGAACGTTAAGACAATTGAAGTACTGAAGTGTTAAACTCACCTGAAAAAAAAGGGTAACATTATAGATATGCTAACAGAAAACGAGACAATTTATTTAAAATACTAGCACGGTTAATCAGATGCATTTGAGATGCTCTAAATGCGGGCGTTCGCCAAGTAATTAAAACATTTATTTAACGAATGATGCGTCAATAAAATGTTAAATTAAAATAATGTAATTGATTTTTCGATAACCATTATAGAAAATGCATAAACTGACAAATTTAAATTTTACCGAAAATTGACTAGGCACTGCATGTTGGTCGGCTAACTAATCAAAAACGTTGTAGCCCGTGTGAATTCGTTTCACACGTTTCTTTACCAATGAAATACCGAATCAGTGCGCGAAATATCTCACACGTAAACGATTTTATTGCTAAATAGAGGAGTTTTATATATGTCACTACGAGTAGGTAGTTTAAATTAACGGTATTATAAAAAGAAACCTTACAAACAAAAGATTAATGCGAAATAAATTATATAAAACAGCAGATTGTTACAAGAAAATCTAGTTTGTTTCGAAATTAATTAACTATAATACAACATGTGACGTTTCTTGTAATATTGTTCATTTGAACTGCCGATTCGCTAAAATAAATTTTATGATATCGCCTACTTTGTTTCGATTAGGAAAATTTCGGTCATCGGAAAATAATAGTGTATACACTTCGTCCAAACTTATATGCAATTTACGTCATCAATACAAGGTTACTAGATGATGACGTTTCACGCAGTGCTGTCACCTCGTATCTTGTATTTTGACAGTCTTTCTTTATACCACCTAATATGTGCGCGGGTAAATCATCTATAGAATATGTCACTTTCCAAACTTTAAACCGAATTACAAATAAACAATCTAGTAACTTTTTTTTGATGACGTGTTGCATATAGGTTTGGATAGGCCATAGGTATAACACGTACCGAAATGATATGTCACGCTCACGAGATAACATTCAAAAAGTTGAAATTTTACAACAGAATTGCAAAATTTGCATTTAATCGAATATCAAATTAGCTGCTTTCGTAACGTGGTGACGCGACGCGGGTGAAAATAAATGTTCAAGTTTCAGTTACTTATAGATTTCCTTAATTGAATTTTAATCCAATCTGATTGTTAAGTGAACTAAGCTTGTTTCCTGTTTCTGTAGATTGAATTTTGGGTTATGAAAATACAAAACCCTATTGAATATTCCTGTAAAGCACTCCAAGCCCAACAAAAGTGTTCTTAGAGCTATGGAATTTATATAAGTTAAATATAGGATATCTCGGTTTGATGTTCTTCAGAAGTACAATTCATATTAACTTAAGGGAGACATTGACAAGGAACGTTTCAGACAAGTATTATTAAATTTGAAAATATTGCTATAAATTTATTTAATTTTTTCGGTTTATCATGTGAGAATATTGATTTATTTAATATAGGGTAACAAAAAGTACGTTGTTAAATTAATATTTTGAAAATTAAGGGCAATTAAAATTCACTTATGGTTCACTCACAAGGTGTTCCAATTATGCTGAGAGACGTTTATACCTTTCTTAAATAAATATTTCCACTAACATTCGAGATGGTTTTTTTGCACGTCAGCTGGAGATAGCAACTGTACAAACTGATAAACAAATATTACTTTAAATGTTTTTAATAAGTTTACATGTGCGATATTTTGCAACAATGTTCTAATCCCCAGTGTTGGCGAAAAGCAATTTTTCTAAATTTGCAGCGATGAAACGGTCGATAATAAATAGTCCGATATATTATACGAAAAAAAACAAAGTGTAGTGGATTTCTGGCGGGGGGATTTTATCGTGAGTAAAATAACAAATATGAACTCAGAAAACAATATTAGAACCGACAGAAAATTTATTAAACGTTTTTAATATAACTCAAAATGTCTCATTGTTAAAGACATTCTACCTTGGCGAACGCGAATTTATTCTCCTTTATTATCTTTTATGTGCGCGTTGCCATTCTGATCTTACAGCGTCCTTTTATAAAAGGACATTTTTTTGTAACAAATTTTAAGATTACGATTTTAATTCTAACACTTTTCTCGAAAAATTAATACTTACCAAAATCATTGCAAAAAAAAACCGAATTTTATCTCCTTTCGCCCTATATAATAATTTTTGCGACACATAAAAATAAAGGTCCACACAAAAATATAGCTTGTTCATAATTTTTTTATATTTTATATTTTTACAATTACTTATATTTTTTATTTTTTTCCTTTTATGATGTAATTTTACAGGGCTACTTGTATCCTTACGTTAAAACATAAATACATAAGATTGTCTCAGTAACTACACAGTTTATTGCAGCAGTTCAAATGTTTTTTTATTCACGGCATCAAACACCACGTATGTGTGTGGGTTAAATTATTATTGCAATACACCGTCCACGTGTAAATTTAATGAACAATTGAATCAGATGTTATAGAAATTTTAATGATGATGGTATATTTAGCTCATTGTTAATAAATGGAAATCGGTTGCGAAAATTCATAATAATTTACGAGGTTTCCTTCATTCTTGTTATTCGTAAAAAATTGTAATTGAAAATGTCTTATTACATTTAATTTATTACGTACTGCTGGTTTCTATAGGATGTCTTATGCCACCTAACAAAAAAAGATATACATAAGTAACTTTTCTTGCTACTTTCTCAGCAAGAAAAGGTAGGGGCACTTGTAAAAAAAAAGAAGTTGATTATAGCAACGAACATAAAAAGATAAAAAAAACACAGTAATTCTTTTTAATTTTTCTGATAAAACTGTAAATTCTCAAAATAATTGAAATAGTGCGTTCTTTAATTATATAGGTATAGATAATATATATGTAGTTGCGCAAGTTCACCTTAAAAGGACGAAATCAGTTATTTATTTAATGTAGATACTTCGTAAATCAAAGTCAACTAATCTGTATTCCACATTTTATTTAAGTTTAAGTAAGTAAATAAAGTTTAATTGCATATAAACTCGAATTTCGCTGCGACTCTAGTGTTTGTTGCCACCTTTGATGTAGGTTTACATCGGAGACTAAATCCCTTTCTCACGTCACTAGATTGTCATGCGATTAATTCTTAATAAAGTTGAGTTCTAACTTTTATTAAATTTTTATTTGTAAAGTTCAGCCATTGGGGCTTTCGGTCACTTCTAGATAAAATAAATGGCGCAAGTCACTAGTTTAATTGTAACTAAAAGATAAAGTTCGATTTATTTGATATATTTATTTCTATAAATCAATATTAAACTGCGTTAATTTCTATACTCTTTTACTTTACTAAACGGTTTTAAATTAAAGGAAGGTGTTATTTATATTATTTATATTAAAAAAATAAGTTTATAAGTTTTATTTGATTTTTTCAACAAACATTTTAAACCATCTTTTACGAAAATGCTTATATTATTGATTATTTATGGTGCTTACGTATTGCTCCGCGTATATACAAGGTGTCTTATAGCTTGTGCTACAGAAGAATATGGTAGATGGCACGAAAACAAACAGTTTTATGTTTCATTATGTAATGTGTGTCCAATCGTGCACCGATACGACGCTACAGTCGTAGTATTATTGTTATTGGTCATGAGCACGTGTACGTAATTGTCTGACGTCGTCTATAAGTTCACTTAATGATAGCGTAGTTGTCGGAGAATTAAAAATTGAACGGATAATGGAACAGTACAAAATTATAACGACTCGAATGAAAACTGTTTGTTTTCGTGCCCTCTATCTGCCATATTCATGTCTTACGCATGTTTTGAAACGCCCTGTATAATGCAATTTTATAAAATTAGTAGGTACGCCGGCAGTAATTTGTATTGTTATTTGTTAAACATGTAGCAAGTACATTAAAGATATATTTTACTCTAATTTTGATATTTGTTATTTTCGCCGATTTTAATCAGTTAAAAGCTTGCTTTGTGTAGTGGCCTATTTTAAATCGACTGTTACAAATGGACGAGGATAGTTTAAAGTTTAGTTTCGGATCTCAACGTGTAAACTTATTTTCATTTAAAAATTGTAAAATTAGTAAATGTAACTATGTTATAATAGCATTCTTATAGGTACTAGTTATCATTAAACTTTTCAAATTACCACTTAAAAATAAATACCTACCCAGATGTCCAAAATGATTGATGTGTATTAAATAGAATATGCCTCATATAGGTATAGTCCAACCTCCTGGCGCACAAAAACCTACTAAAATTTTTTAGGGAATTTAAGAGATAATATGGTGGAAATATCTAACCGATGGCAGACAATTGAATTTTTGTTTTAATTATTATACGTTTTATTAAATTAATTATTAGGACAAAGTCAGTATACTGTGTACTGCTCAATTCTACTTGATAACATTTATTATAGACTTTAGAGAAATATTAATTGCTTGGAATTATAGTAGTGTGCCTCGCAGACCTGGCCGACCTCCCCCCAATTAAATAAATTTTCAGTAAGTATGTCAACTATTGTATAAAACTACATTGTGTTGTTTTTTCAAATTATAGTTTTAATTGTCCTTTGCATTTTTTATATTTTATGTATATGTCTGCCACCGGTGACGTATGTTGTGACACTACTACTTAGTGTTTTAATGTTTTTCGTGCGGTGTAGCTTGAACTAGTATTTTGTTATTCATAAATAACGTATCGCTTGCTTTTGTGCATAAGAAAGTAGATATTTTTAATTATTATTCAGCATACGTCTAAAAATTCTCTTCTATACATATCTGTTTCTATATTCGGCGAGCTTTTATTAATTAAATAAGATAATCGGTGCCTGTATTTTAATGTAGATATTTAATAATTTATAATCGAGAACAATATAAAATGCTAACTTAATTAACTGAAATTGTTTCACAAAAGCATTTTACTTTCTAGGCTGAAATATTATCTTTTATACAACAATTATTAAAATATTTAATATAAAATTAATTAGTTTGCTGTAAAGCACAAGGACACAAAGACTAGATAAAAATTTGTGGTTCGCCAAGCACCGACGCAAATATAAAGCAGCCTTGGGGTAAAAGCTCTCTTGCTTTCTTAAAGCTTGGTGACGACCGACGTTCAGTCTATATATTGCAATTTTCAGGAACTTATATTGCTACTAAAAGGGAATAAAACCTAAGCCTTCTTGCTATTATACAGACTCGAACTGTAAAGAAGTCGTTTTTGAAATGGAATACAAAAAACAAATTCCCACTATATGTCTTTTAAACGTTTTACACATGCAGGAAGGGTTGTATTTTTATTACAATAAATTTGTTTTAAATTTAAATTTAGAATTTTGTTACGAAGTTATTAATTTAACGACATACGACCAGCGGTTTAATCTTATTGTTAGTTAGATCTTTGGTGTAAAAACGTAATATTTAAATCCGTTTAGGAAAAGGGAGTTTATCGGCTACATAATTCTTTAGTATTATTATGGAATTACGCCATATCTGAACTAAATAGTGGTAATTAATTATCTATCTAGCACCTGTATACGTATTAATCAAACACGATAGTAAACGATCTATTGTAATTTTCTCGCAGATACACTCTTTACCTTTACAAAATTTATTTAGGATAAATAATCCGCAAGTACATATTTCTTGTATATCTGCCACGAATTTTACTCGACTAACATTCGAGCTTTGCCCGAAAGAGTAGACATTACGATAGATATTTTGAACGTAGGTAATTGATTTCTAGATATTCGAACTTTTACGTCGATCTTACGTCGTACAATTAAAAAAGTTTAAGAATATTACAATTGCTTTAAATTTTATTTAATTTTTGAAAATTCTCGGGCGCGAGGTCGCGCGTTAAAGAGTTTTAAAAAATCTGCAAATTGTTTGATGACGGAACCAGCGCAGCGGGCCGTGAAACCTCATCGAGTTGTGAATCATTTGAAAATAATTAATTTCGCAGTAAGTAGATTTCTTCTAAAAAAAAGCGCTTTCGATTAGGTACTTTCAATAAGTCGTAAATAATTACAAACGTAAAATTTTTGGTGGTTTCGTCGCCTGCTTAAAGATAACGCGTCTCTCGCTAATCGAGAGTTATTTTAATCGAATGTACTTTTACAATATTGGCACGGAATCTATCACGGTATTCATTGTTAGATACAGTAAAACTTCACTTAACGAACACTTACAAAATACCGGACAGTTAAAATCCCCGTATAATTTTTTATAGAGTGTAATGTACTTCCTATTAACGGGAATTTCTAGTAACGGATATTTTTTTTGATCCCGCGAGCGTCCCCTATTAATAATTCAAATGTGACAACCACTTTATTACCTAATTATAAAAGATTTCGCGTAACTCTAATTTGTACAATTCAACCTTTGGTTCGTTAACTGTTAGTCAACTAATGTTTATAAAACTCGGCCCTCGGAGTAGAAAACAAACGTATTTCGCCTAGATACCGTGCAGTTTCTGACGAAAACCTTAAATCATTTTTTACGTTATCTCAACATAACATTTAACGTTACGCGCTTGTTTAAAATTAACTACTAACTAGATACAGCTCCAATTGTTATTAGAAATTAACTTGTGTGGATTCTAATCCACCTGTACCTACTCAGAAGGCCAGTTGATGCGTAGTTACCTATATCCGATTCGCTATTTAATTGTACATCCTAGGCTTTAGGTATTTTAAAGACTTCCACTAAAGCGGCGTTTACATTAGTGTGGAACCACGGTTGAAATCAAGCATAAGCGCGTCGCACGTTCATTTATTCATCGTTGATTTTCACATTGTCATCAATACAAGTATGTTTCGTAACAAATTATTTCCAGGTGTATCATATGAATCAAAAGTATAATTTTTGATCGTATAGTTTCAACGCGTGATTAACATCTTTTCAAGTTTCATAAGGCATGTTTTTATCACACGAGTGCGACAAATGACTCATGAAACGTGTACGTTATACAATTTTTTATTTTACCCTTTTTATGCCTTTTAAAATAAAAAAGTTCGTATATCATAAATTTAGGGAATTTTGTTGCGGTTGGTGGTATGTCAATTTAATTCAAAATATTAAAGTTTTGCGTTAGGTTTATTAGGAATTTACCATGTGACGTTTAATGTTACCAACTTCGAAAAATTAAAAGTTACGCGTCGTAATGGGGCTATCATAGCACTCGTTTCAGTGCTATAACGAGCTTGTTATAGACGCAAAATATAAAAAATATATTTTGTAATACGAAAATGACGAGTAACGACATATGTAGTAGTGCCTATAGCGAAATCGGACTTTTGCTGTCTCTAACAGTCACATAAATGGCAAATTATCTGCACAATCCTCGCAAATTCTAGTAGTAACCTTAGAATCTGAATTTAAGCTGCTAAATGTGTAGAGCTGCTGTTTGATAATGGGTGTTTAATTCCGGGGTATTATCTCTTGACCTGTCGCGTCACCGGGAATTAACTCGGCTTAACCCTTGTCACATACTATATAGATGGACAACGGACAGTTCATTAAAATGACAAGTTGAGAACGGAGTACATACCTATGTGAATCTAATTAACGTAGGAGAATACGAGTTTAAAATTAGATTGAAAGTTTTACCAGTAGATTGAGTTTTACTGTGGACGCTGTTCATTTGAATTCAAGATTAGCCAATTGTACATATCACACCCCATACGCATCAGAAAGTCCAACATGGAATATTTCTAATTAAAAAGTTTTAGAATTGAATTGTAATATCGGCTCTCTCTGGAATAAAATCTATTTAAAATGGGAATTAAAGTGTGCCAAGCTACCCATAAAACCTACGGAGATTCCTAAATAATTATCGAATTTAAGGGTCAAACGTTAAAACTGCCATACTTACGGATGGAAATCTTCCATTTAAATTACAATCGCTCTAAATTTTCGAATACAAAATGACTCTCCCATCGTAGACACCGGATTAGCGAGTAAATTAGTAAACACGGGAATAATAACGTATAATGAAGTCTTTAATCTCGTTCGATTTTATTAAAGACCCGCATTAAAAAATTATGTTGGATATAATTTTAAATCCAAAACCTTTTCTGTATACTAAACGCGCAATACATTATTTCTGACTTATTGTTAACTTACTGTTGGATTAGGAAAAAATGAGTTAGCTATATTTTGACAATGAAATAGATTTGACTTATAATTAGAAGAATGTCGATCAAAGTGTGAGATTACGTCGTGTATTTCATAAAATATTTGGGTGTGACAAACGTTCTGTTTTGTCCCGTATGAGGGGCAAAATGGAATAACAAGAGAAACATTAGCGAGTTTAAATACAAAACTGTATCACAATCGTTATCGTGAGAAAACCTAAAAATCGAGGTTGATCAATCATTTTTAATAATATTTTTAAAGGCACACGTTAGATATTATAAAAAAAAAGTTATAGAGTATTATGATTATAAAACAAAATACATCAGCTGTAATATCGTTCAGCTTTAGCCATTGTTAGAACTATAGCTATTAGATCAATAAATCAATAAATAAACCATAGTAATGATCAAAACTTTCAATAACAATTTAGCCGATGTTCATTTGAGTACTTTGCAAAAAACGTAATAATGATCCCATAAGTAATGAATATTGCATGTAGGTAATTTCAAACTGATAAATTTACACGAAATGTTATAAAACACTTTAGTACGTAAAAAGCAATCTAAAGTAGGCTTTTAGATTAATAATTACAAAATATGAAAGCTTTAGAGTAAAAGTGACAGTCGGGTACGAAACGAGAGAAAATCATAAATAATGCAGCGCAAGTAATGTAAGGGCTTTACTCTGTTGAGGGGGGATTCGGAAGCCAAGTAGAAACCTTCGATTCACATCGCAGCTGTCACCACTGTCACGGGAAGCCTTAAATGTTACATTTAAAGGGAGTCAGTAAGAAAACTGTCAAAGTGGAAATCGATAAACTAAAACAAGAATTATTTATTTTTCTCTTAAAGAATTATCGCTTTATTACAGTTAAAATGGTGTTAGTATGTATATTTCCGGAACGCCTCCTTAAGTGTTGTACTAATGATAGTTGCGGAACGAGGAAACAAAGAAGCTAATATGTCGTTTTTCGATATTTATTGTTACGTTCGATCTTATTATTTTTATTAAGAAAACGTGAAATTACGTGGAACTTTGAACGTGGAATGTGGACTTAGTTCGCTATTTAAAACTAAATTAAAGAAAGTATGGCCTATCTAACCTGTCTGGCTATTCATACGTCATCAATAAAAGGTTACTAGATGACGACGTTTCACATAATGCTGTCACTTCGTACATCGTATTTTTCAGTTCTAATAAATTGTAGTTTTTATTCTTTGTACCACCTAATATCAGCAGGTTAATCATCGATAGAAAATGTCACTTTCCAAACTTTAAACCGAATTACAATTAAACAATCTAGTAACTTTTTACTGATGACGCAAATTGCCAGGTGGCTTGGATAAGGTATATATATGTATAACATTTTAACAAACAATGTATTTTCGGATCGTTTTATTGATGCGGTAAACATGTACTTACGAAAAATAAATTAATAAGCATATGTGCTAAACATCACAAACATATAGGTATTATGTATATAGATAACAAATAGAGAAAATATAATTTAGAATTGTTGAGTAAATATTTAGAAATTCAATCTTTTCCTGACATAACATTGCTTTAAAACGTCAATGCCAAACAAAGAAAATACTAACGCTTACTTTCTTTTGATAGAACCAAATGGAATTTCAATCGGTTGAATGCCCATGTAAACGAATTTCCAGAATGTTGTTTTAGATGAAAAATAACGGTGATCTTATTTTCGTGTATTTTGATTAAACCATTCAGTGGTACGTGTATGTGCATATTGAGCGTTTGAAGGAATTTCGGTCGTAACAATTTCCAATTTAAAGCCCATCTAGCAAATAAACATAGTCGCCTACAATTTAATTTAAGTATAACGTAACGAATTCTTTCCCACAAATGATATAAAATGTTTCTATTAATTTGAATGTATTCTGATTAGTATAATCGGCGTATAGGGTTTCAAAGCAAATTAGAAATTTACAATTAATCGAGGTCCTAAACGTCTGACGATAAGAGAATTAAAATGCATCCCTATATTCTAGTAATCATTGGTTGAGACAAAGGACTATCACAATTATGGAAGCTCGACAGTTTCATAAGGACAAAATCCAATCCGTTGTCTAACAATAAGATGAATCATTTCTATTGTAGCAAGTTATAATGTGAACCCTTACCGATGTTAAAGAATTCGTACTATTGAATTTTTTGAACTTACGTTAGGATAAATAATATTATTGTACATATATCGCACGTATTTAAAAAAAATTAATTCGGTTGTCGCAACAATATTGCATATTTTTTTAATTAGAAACTTAAAACAAATAAAACAATGAAAGCAAAAATTTAATGAATTTGCCGCCAATATACGGTAGAACTTCCTAGCAAAGTGCCGCATAGAACACACTGCACTTTAGCAAACTTGGAGCTTTGTAGATATAGTAAATAATATAATACATTTCTTGCCAAGTATAATAATAATGTAAGTACTAACTACTTTTGTGATACCTTTACGTCCTTTTTAAAAATGTTTTATAGCACCTGACGCGTTAAGAAATATTTTAAATTAAGTATACCTGCGGTGCTTTAAATAAACCATTGAACGTCCTACGTACGACTAATTATTGTAAAAAGTAGATCATTTTTAAGTTAGCACCTATAATTAAATACTTTTAGGGCCGATCTTTTCATCTTCCATTTAATTTAATTGACACATATTTACTATAGAAACGTTTGTTCAAACAATTGTTTCTATAGTAAAAATTTGTCATGGTAATTTACTGAGAGATGAAAAGACCGGCCCTTAATTTAAGAAATTAATTTTTTGAAAACATTTTTAGCTAGTTTTAAATCTCCGAAATTACTCGATTTATCTTTGAAAACGTTTAATTTTCGATGATTTCATAAATTAAAGGTAAAAGAAAATATACGTTTGGCTGCTGTGTAATCGTAAACTACCAATTAATTTTTTACAATTGATCTAGAGAACATCAAACTATGCGAGTTAGGTTATTTTTCGTATGTATTAAAATTAGTATAAGCGATAAAAATTAAGCACCTTGTTAAGTACCTACCAATTTGGAGGTTACAATAAGCGCCATAAAATGTTTATTTCAGAAGCTGTTAACGTAAATTATAGATATTTATTTCAACATTTCAATTGTTATTTAACAGTTTTTATATAACTAAATTAACTTTGATAATCTACAGATCTTTTTATTATTATTAAAATTTACATTTTAATTGAAGGGGTTAGATCTGAAACTCTAAGTGCATTTTAATTTAAAAACGACTTAAGGTAATTGAAACTTAAATTTGTTCAACAATAAAACAATCCACGCTATTCTCATTTTTGTGCCATTTATGATAAAGAGAGAAAAAACCATTATGAACAACAGTTGAAATTATTTTAATTCTAAAACCACCCAAGTTCATTTATAAGGGAACACAGGCGACTCAACAGAAACTCGAGATAAGAACATTATATATTTTGTTAACTGCCGTGTCGGTGTTCAGGGTACAGCGCCCTTTAAACTAAAGGCTATCTTACACTATTCTTCTCAATATCTCACAAATTATACAAGATATTTAGATATACAAGATTTTGCAAGGTATTTCCCGAAAACTGTCGAATTTTGTTACTTGTTTCTGTATTGGCAATTTTAAGACGTCATAACTACAGTATTTTTGCGCCAAATTATACGAAATTTGATGGAAATATATGAATATATGTAATTAATAGGTATGTCGAATTTTAATTTCTCTAATTAATGTGCCTTTGGGGACGCTAAATGCCGAACCGGACATTACTTTACAAATTAGTTTTCGAACATTACAAAAAAGTGTTTAATTACATGCTCTCCATTACATCTGAAAAGTAGGAATAGTTATTCCGAAACACCCTGTAAATAGTATATGTTTTATGTGATAGCGCGCTTTTAAAAATATTAATAAAATAGTAGGTAGTACGTACCTTTTTGTATTTATAGGTAGGTATCATTTTAGAAACTAACGGGTCGGGTGTCAGAAAAGTCTTTCAGTCTTGGTTTTGGCTGTGAAAAGATCGGAAAGGTATGCGTCTTATTGTTTAGTTTAAATCGTGTCATAAATTATTTATTTGTCGTGTCATGGTAATAAAATTCTGACTTAAATAATTAAACCAATAAGACATGTCTTTAGCCAACCAAGACTGAAAAAATTTTTAAATGCCGTTGCGTCTGCTCTAGTGAAAAACGACTCTATTATTGATTATAACCCACGCATTTCAGTAAAACGTACTATTCTAGAAACTATTATTTAGTGTTACAGATATGTATTTCGTTGTGGAATCCATTACAATTTGGTTAGTTTGATTTATTATAGTGAGGCGTTTACGTAATGGCTCAATTTGTGCTGAAATTCAGGAAATGCCGTTAATTAAGTATTGTCCTATTTATAAAATTATTTAGGATGTCTGCAGGTAATGATCGCCTGATGGAGATACTTTTTGTTTAAAAAAAATTCGACAAAACTGAAACATCTAAAAGGCGTGCCACACTTTTTTCACGTAGAGGAAGTGGTGCAATTGTGGAAACCTGTGGATAGTGCGGAAGCATGGTCTCGTTGGCTTGATAGGTACTGTAGACGAACAGAAAAGTCTAGAATTTACATTTGTAGTTCTTATTGTCACGATAGAACGCCGACGATCATTTGCATCGTGTCCTTTGTGAGTGAAATATTATGTTATGTTATTTTTCAGATTTTAAACTTTTGTAAATTGAGTTTTATAGGCATAATTGAAAATAGTTATTGCTTGCGTTTCAACCAATCAATTGACAGTTTCAGTTAAGGGCTATTTTAAATATAATTTATCGTTGAAATTAAAATTATACTTTATACAAATGATTAGATTCAAATTTAAAACATTTAATTGATGGTATTGTGGAAGGGTTACCTACATTATCTAACCGCCATAAAAAATATTTTTTATAACTGCCATATGCATGTGGGTCCAGTATTTACTTATTTTGTATAAGGTGTGGTGTCACGTCGCACAGTGGGGTATTTAACACAAAAAATTGGCCAAAACTATTTTATGCGTTTTTGTGTCTCTACTATGTCCAAGTAATCATTTAAAGCTATTTTAACTCAGATTTTATAAAATTTGAAAAAAAAAACGAAAATTTTTGAAATCAAATTTGTTGCTACATTACAATAAACTTATAAACAACTAATGAAATAAATTGAAACAATTAGGAATTTGCTTAAAAATAACATAATAACAAACTATCAACTATCAAACTTTTAGTCGGTTGATTCGTGTTCTGAATCATTGAATGTGTTTTGGCCATCTTCCTCATCACTAGGAATCCCCATGTTATATTTGGCAAGGTTCGGAATTTCAGCCGGAAGCAGCATTTCTAGTGTTTTATTATTAATTTTGTTTAATTTTATTGACTATACAAATATTTGAAAAATACATACATTAACACGTAGACCTTATTTAAAAAAATAATAAAAATTTAATGGGTGTACTTTGGTAAAAAAAATAGTTAATTATTACAACTACATAATTGACATTTCATATTAAGCAACTTTTGTTGCTTGGCAACGCTTGGAAGTATAACTAAATGACCGGTGATTATTAAAATAATCGAAAAAGAAATTATTTTTTATGTTTAATTTAAAACAAAAAATATATACGTATCTTTCGATATAAGATGTCATATATTCTACTAAATTATATACATACCTTCTAGATCAGAATCCTTCTTCGAAAATTTCACAAAAGCTCTCTAATACACTAATATTTTGAAAATAATATCAACGGTTTTGTAGAGCTTTGACAAAGTTACCTGTAAGCCGGAGTTACAGACAAATTACAAATGAACTAGACCCTTCTATAGTTGGACTGACGACAAGAAAATGGTGCAGATAGACGGCCCAGAGTCTTATTTATTCTGGGAGATTCTAAGCTACATTATATAATTGATTTAAGAAATACGACTTTTGGCCAACTTCTTATATCATATACTCCCTGTGCGTCGAGGGCGCTGTATGTGAAAATTACGTTTGTGATTTTTGTCAATGGGGAGGGTACTTACTTATATTGTTTTCACAAATACTAAAGTAAAAATGATATAAAATAAATGGTTTCTCTTATTTTGAGTTTTATTAAAATCTTCTTTTTTGGATTATTATTGTAGGTTGCCACATTACCAGTCTTTTTTTTTAATTGCAAAAAATATGCAGACTTTAGGATTTCTAAATTTTAAATTATTTAATTTACATCTTAAATTTTTATTGAAGAACGTATATGAAGATTTTTACAGCAAAAGAATGGTAAACAAAAAAGGTATTTAAAAAAAAATACACTTGCACCACTTCTAATATAAGTAAATAAGTATTCTAAATCGGTTCATTTAAATTCAAGTCAATTTAATTTTCTACCGATCAATATATCGTTAAAATAATTGTTTATGGTTATATAACAAGATTTCAAAGCAGTTTTTTTTATATCCATCTTTAAACTTCAAACTGTCATTCAGAATCACATCGTGTTGATGCAGAGTGCTGTACATCAAGCTTCTTTTTGAAAAAATTCGAAGTGCAGGTCAAGAGGAAATACAAAATACGTCTTTATTGCGCACTTTTAAAATTTATTTAATACCTTTAGGAATTCAGATTTCAAATCTTATCGAAAATTCGATGCAAAGCCGCTCGTTCTGTCGGATTACCTTAACCGAATATGTTCAATCGTGGATAATACGGACGTAAACCGTTACAGTCTACTACATTTTCTAAAAGAAAAACTAAATGTTCGAAAGCTGTCTATATTCATACAGCAGATAGAAAAGCTTTTCAGGTTTTTAGGCTAATAGGTATCGAATGTTGTACGAGTTTTGTGCACCATTAAACAAGATGCGGTTGTTATGTTCAATTTACCGACAACGATGAACACTTTACGTTTGGGCTATTATCAAAATGAGCTCAACATGACTACGAATAGAGATCGTAACATTCTCGCTTTTTTCGAAGGTTTGTCGTTATCAGTTGTCTATTATCTATATTTGTTTGGAAACGCTTTTATTAAAATAATTGTTGGGCGCATCGAAGGACGTACAAAACGCGATTTCAAGCAATTAAATTGATGTCGGGCTTTGCTGTCTTTATTCAAATAAATGACTGCGTCGAAAATTACAATTGTCCCGTGCAAACATTGGGAGATTCAATTTTGATTTCCAAAAAGATACGGATATTAAACAAATGCGTTTGAGGCAGCTTTTATCAGGAAACCAATATTATCTACCACTTATACCTAATGGAAAATAATTCTAACAATACTATAAAATAGTAATGTACATATGTAACATACCTAATTAGGTCTGTTTAATTTAAAACTTAGGCACTTTTTTAATTAAAAAAGATTATGTCGGACTGTACAAAAAAGTACAGTTATATCATGATTAAATATGATTTTTAACTGAAAAATTTAATGCGGTGGTCTAATGAGCTATCACTCTGCTAGGTTCGCTCTGCACGGCTGCGGGTTCGAATCCCGCTGCAACCATGGTTGTTTGTGGATGTAATTTTAAACATAAGAGAAGCAACGGCTAGGTACGCTACATTACCAGCAACGGTGTTAAACACCTAGCAAACAAGTGCTGGAAGGAGTTAACTTAGGAGTTATTCTCTTTTCATTTTCGTTTCTATTTTCAGAAATTGGACGAAACGATCAGTATATTTTATATTGCGTCGCGTCGCGCTGCTAAAGTAGGTACATATATGGTTGAAAAGTTTTCTTTAAGAATTAAAATAAACTTCTTTCTTCTTTCTAAAACATACCTATGTTTAAAAAAATAATAAAAAGGATATTTCTGAGATTAAAAAAAAAACGTTCGTTAAGGTCGTCAAAAATTACAAAATTTAAATATCATAGTCATGTTGCATATCAAATTAAAGCCTATTAAAAACGGAAGAGAATGACATTAAATGGTGCTCTCTAGATCAAATAACTTTTCAGTTTCGAGTTTTTAAAAAGTTAACGATTTTAAATTTGCGCGATTTTTCGTGCGATGAGCTCAAAAAATCTTGCAAGTCTGAAATCTTAAGGTCAATAAATATTTTTTATTGGTTGATCTGACATGGAATGAATAGGTAGTTACACTATTTCTCCTTTTTCAGTGAAAATATAAAAATCCGACCGCGCGCAGGCCTCGGTATCGAATTTTCATGTCATATCAAAAAACTCCTTTTTTTTAATTGTTCTCGAAAGAAATACATTTTTTGAAAAATAATATTTACGAGAGAAATTTATAAGAATTAAAAAATATATATATCGCTTTTTTCGATTATTTCGAAAACGGTGAATCGTATCGAAAACTATAAAGAGACATGATCGGCAGAGAATTATATGCCAATTCCAAAACACATTTCAAATTACCGATCGGATGAGTAATAACGGAGATTAGAATTAAAAAAAAAATTTTTGAACGGCCACCATTTTGAAACGGGTCGCTCGATTTGGCTGGTTAACGAATTCGTCCTTCGTTTTCGTAAAGACAATACGCTGTCCAAATTTCAGCCTCCTACGATCAACATTGCGATCGGAATCGTGTCCACAAGAAATTGATTGTATATGTATATATGACCGATCCAAAATGAATGACCTATATTTTCGTGATCTAGAGGTCGAGAACGGAGAAAAGCTAAAAGGGCACGTCTGGATCCCGTCATCACATAGGCTACAACAGCTTTATTTTCTATGGAAATTCGCTAAAAGAAGTATTTTCTTCAATTTTCATTTTAATCGAATTCCCATTATTATTACCTATTTATAACAATTTTAATATCTACAAAATTTAAAAATAATAAAATTAGCTTATCTTACAAATTACCTTTTTATTTTAACTTTAGGCGGTAAAGTGTACCTGATATACCTACATATGGCCAATCCAAACCTTTATGCAATTCACGTCATCAAAAAAAAAAGTTACTAGATTGTTCATTTGTAATTCGGTTTAAAGTTTGGAAAGTGACATATTCTATAGGTGATTTACTTGTGCACATATTAGATGGTCTAAAGAAAGACTACAATTTATTAAAACTGTCAAAATACGAGGAACGAGGTGACAGCACTGTGTGAAACGTCGTCATCTAGTAACCTTTTATTGATGACGTGGATTGCATACAGGTTTGGACGAAGTGTAATTTCAATTCAAAGTACGTATGTATGTAGTACATATGTACAATTTTAAGAATGTCGCTTCGTGCTAATATTTTATTTTATACTTTAGAAATTGATTCACAAAAACTTCTACAAGAAAATCAATAAAGTTACGGTGGTAAAAAAAAAACGCATAAAAAACCACTTCTTTTAACACCGACGACTTCAACTAGAAAGTTATGAGTAGTGATTCTGGTTTTAATAGCTGACAGTCATATATTTATGCGCGTCTTTTCTCGGGACTGAAAAGTTTTCAAACAAACAAATATTAAATTTTGATATGTAAAATTTTATTTCTACATTTTTTGTATACTTTTCGCAGTTTTATTAGATAATTGCTTGATATAAATTTCATAGAATAATAGGATAAAAACATTGCAAGTACTCCCTACGAAGTATTTCTTATATGCATATTTATCTAGTTAAATATGTAGCTATTTATTCTGTAAATTATTTATGGTACCAGAAAATGTTAAATATGCCTATTTATTAACCTATTATAAACTTCTGAGGAGTGTACAAGTTTGAAAGTACTTCCATACGTATATTTTGTTTGCCTTACTTATTTAATTTATTTTATAACTAATTTGTTTAAAATAGAACAGTAAGTAAAAAGTTTCGAAATAAATTTGTTTCTGTCGAAATTGGAAAGTTTATAATACTTGAAAATTACGTTTCACCTTAATAATAATGAAAGAGGCGTTAATTTAAAACCCTAAAGCGTCTTAGGGCAGATTATAAGTTTTGAGCTTACATAGATTGCGATTTGAATTCTTCTATGTACTTATGTATATTTCGAATTACTTTATAGTTAACTGATTTATGTATAGTTAAAAAAAGAAATGAAATTAAAACCTGTTCTTTTAAAAAACCAATTTATGCGCCAAAATTATTTTTGGGTTAAGTACGTGTAGACAATAAAGTATAATTAAATTCTATTAGTTTCATTTAGTTGCTTTTGAAGTACTTTGTGAAGCATAAAACCTGAAAGCTTTTAAAGTCGTAGTGGGTCTACTGATTGAATTTGATGTAACTGTCAGCGAAGTAAAAAGAAAATAATGAACGGCAATTTCAAAAGTTGATTTTAAAAATCGGAATCGCTTAGAAATATATAAGTAAGTGATATAAAAAGTGCAATGAATTATCGTTTGTTTTATATTCGATACGGATACCTTCTTAACATAAATTGTTTCTGAAATAGCATAGAAGCATTTATCTTGTTAGTGACCATCACAATGAAAAAGGAACATACTTAAAGACGAAATCGTTTACCGCTTTTAAACTTTGTTAGGTGACTGCCGTAATTTTTTACTTGAACAAAAAATGACTTCATCAAACATGAAGATTCAATTACGTTCACTCTTGCGGTTGGCGATTTAGCAAACACGTTTAAGAGTGCCCATCAATTTTCCACGAGTTCAAATAATAAATCTAGGGTTTTCTTATAGGCATAATCTTTTTCCTTTCTTTTTTCTAAATTGAACTAGGAATACGATAATGTTTCAAACGTTATTTTTCATTAATTTCTAAATTGATAAGCTCAAGTTTCACAATAACACGTTATATCTATAAAAAAATGTTAAGTTTTCTTTATGCCGATGAAAATATAAAGTATCCAACAATTTATAGCAATAAACATAAGTAACCTTTAAAATATAGTTCTTCAGAAAGATAAAATGATTTTTATGTGTAACCTTAGAGTTTTTAAAATCACACGAACGGTTTCCAATATACATACTTATAAGTACCTATACTTCGTCCAAACCTATACGCAATCCACGTCATCAATAAAAGGGTTACTAGATGATGACGCTTCACACAGTGCTGTCACTTTGTACCTCGTATTTTGACAGTTCTAATAAGTTGTAGTCTTTCTTTATTCCATCTAATACGTGCGCAGGTAAATCATCTATAGAATATGTCACTTTCCAAACTTTAAACCGAATTACAAATAAACAATCTAGTAACTTTTCGTTGATGACGTGAATTGCATATAGGTTTGGATAGGCCATACCTACGCAGTTATTTTTCTTTAATATTTGTTTTCGACTAATAAAAACGGTGTGCAGACAGACAATTGCTCGAATGGAGAATTTCTCGAATCATGTAGATGTAGTAGTGAACGTTTTATTCAAACATCGGGAGCGTAAATTACGCTCTATTTGAGGGTAAACATTCGTTTCACCAGACACGTCCATTTTCAAAAGTGAGCGAAAGGGGGAAAGGAAAGAGGGGAAGAGATTCAGTGTTTCGCAATTGCCTATAATGCTGTCAAGTAATTCAGTGAGCTTAGGTTAGTGTAGATTAGGCGAACTTAGACTAGTGTAGATCAAATAGACCAAAAATTGTTTGGTTATTATAGTTTAACATGAAAAATTGTCTTAAAACACATAGACTTACCAATTTTTATTCTTTACCTCTCAAATAGAGCGTAATTTTGTATTTATGGGCTGATTAAGAATCTCTCGTTGGAATATAGCAGGAAAATTGTAGCAATGTACATCGTTCTTTTTTCTTTCCAATTTTCTTTTTAAATTCGAGTTTTATAGATTATTTAAAATCTAAAAGTATAAAAATTTAATATCATTATACAGGGTGTTTGGTTCACCGACGTATATCCGGAAGGAGGTGGTAGGTGAGTCGGTTTGGAACTTATTTAACCAAAAATACCTTTATACAAAGTGTCACGGTTTCTGAGATAAAGCCAACTTTGTGATTTTATTAAATTACTGCAGTTTTAGTATAATTAATTTTAATTAGACACAACTGCAAACTTTTAATTTCTTGTAACTTTTATTTTAGTAGTCTTTGATATCTGTTCTATCAAATAAAATCACTTGATACACTCTACATGTGATAAAACAAAATATTTAATAAAATCACAAAATTGGCTTTATCTCAGAAACCGTGACACTTTGTATAAAGGTATTTTTGGTTAAATAAGTTCCAAACCGACTCACCTACCACCTCCTTCCGGATATACGTCGGTGAACCAAACACCCTGTATAATCTATACTATAATTAATTTTATAATTATTGCCAATTTAAATTGGCTGACTTTTTGCGTTTTCTATTCCTTTCGGAAATTCCAGGATAAAAGCTCGTGGCGCCCTAAAGATAGTTTGATTTTCATTTTGATTTTTTATTTTCTATTGTTTTGTAATTTCGTTTCCACCCCGTGAGCCCTAATTCGATGACTGAGGACGGTACATAACCAACATCTTGTTCTTTTTTATAAAGAACGTAACAAATCTACTTATACTCTGTTTCGTAAGTTACAAAGAGGTTACTCACTGTTATGTATGTACTTGTAAATGAAATAGATACTTAATTATTTACTTATTTATAAATGCTAACACTTTATTAGGACTTTAAGCTTGACAATCTTTGTTGCCCTGCTGGTTCGCAATTGTAATCACCACTAAACCGTAATTGTCCTATAAAAAGGAGTTTCCACCCTTTTATATCTGCAGGTAACTTACCTACACCCACGGTAATATTTCAATACATAACATTTATGATTAAAACGAATTTACTAAACTTCTAACGAATTACCTATATTGCAAACGCGTATTAGGGGAAGTGCGCTTATATTGTACCACCTAAGGACGAACACCTGTTGTCAGGACTGTATTAGGAAGTAAATTGAGTGTGTAACACGGGAAACTGAAACTACATTTAATTGGCTACTAAATCGTGTAATACGCGATCTCATATAATTGGTCAATTACAATTTAAGACGGTCGTTTCACAAAAACCTTGCAAATCACGTATCGCCCATGTTCCTAAATTGTATCGCATTCGTTATTATACAATTACGGTGTAATATTGACCAATTTTCATTGTTTTTATGATTTTTATTAATATTGTTACCTTACAAATACCTTACCTTACAGTCCGTGTGTTAATAGCCTGAAATCGCGATTTTGGTACCTATATAGGTCATTCAGACTAAACGCCACTTTCAGGATATGTTTCCACAAGCCTCTAGATCACAAAAAAAACGATAATGAATATCTGAAAAGGGTAGATATTAAACGTGGCGGACATTTAAAGATGACACCTCGCGTTTTCATAAAATCGCTAATAACATTTGAACTGTTTGAACAATATTGAAATTCTATTTTTTGTTTGAAAGCCCATTAATTGTAGATTGTGATGTATCCGAATTTTTATAATATTAGTTAAAGAAATTCTGAAATTTCGTGGAATAACTCCGTAATCGCGCATTTTACAAAAAAAGAAACTGCGTTAAATAAATCATGGAAATTGAAATAAAATTAGTGGTAAAATTGAGTATCTACTACACCGAATATTGAGTGTTCGGTATTAACTTACTGTCCTTTGTTTTACGTGGTTGTTTTTTTTTTACTAAAAATGCAAAACGAAATTGCTAGTTAAAACATATTTTTATTGTGGCGCTAAAAGCTTTTCATAAAAAATTATATCGAAAAAAAATATTTAATTCGAAGCACGGAACGTTCGGTTTATGTAGTACGCGTTCTTGTCAGACGCCTTTAAAAGCAAACCATCCGAAGGAAACGGATTTTACTAAGACAATATTGCTTTTATTATGTTTTCTTTAGAGAAATAACTGCTTGTCAAAGATAATGAGTTAAACGTTCTCTGAATATTTATTTGAATGTAGATAATTGTTTCTACTCATTTGGAGATTATCAGTGAAATAAGATGTGACTAATTCGTTTGCATTCAAACGAAGCAAGACTTGATAAAATTAATTGCGATAGCTTATTAAATTACAGCTAAATACAAATTTTAGATAATCAATAATACGATTTTCTGATAGATATAATTTTGTCTAAATTACTATTGAACAGTTTTTTAATATAATTTATAATTTTAAATTTAAATTAAATTTTAATAATGTTTTCTTCGAATAAAATTAGATTTAAAAAATTAATATTAAAAAAAATATTAAAATTATTTCCAAAGTAAAACAATAAATTAAATTGAAACATTTAATTTATGATAGTATATTGATTAGTATGTAATAATTCCAAATTTATTAAAATTTGATGTTAAACTTACTATTAATCGTTTTTTAAGACGTTAAGAATCTTAATATAAAATGGGCTTTAAAAAAGTTTAAATTAAAAAATTAACAACTATTAATTATAAAGTTTAAAATTCCTGAATCGTTAAATCCTGTTAAAATAAAATAATGAATTTTCGAAATAGAAATAATTCTATTAATGTTAAATTTATTAAATACGAATAGTATTGATGTAGACATTTTTATTATATTTAAAACTATTGGTTAAAAGTCGAATTAAAATCGTAATTTTTATAGATAAACAATTCAGTATTGAATTATAATAAAAATACGAAAGTTAGAAATTTTATTTTCTACGTACATGATTAATAAATGAAATATTAAATTTTTTAAATTCTTTAGTAGGAAATTATAAATAAGTTTTTAAATCTAATTAAAATTCAAATTAATTCGATTTCTTGAGAAACTTAAAAATAAAATTCTAAAATTTTATAATTTTTCAAAGATTAAATTTGTTTTTAAGTTAACGATCAATTTTAATTATAACATAATTATATTAATGTAATTCCGAATTTATAAATAAGTTATTTAATTTTAGAAAGAATAATGATTTATTATTATTTATTCAACTAAAGTTTTACTAATTCAAATTTATTCAATCAAGGAAATTTTTATAATATAATTAATTATCTTTAAAAATAACTTTAAAAAAGTAATTTATACATAATGAATAAGTTTGTAATTTTATGTTAAAAAATTTTAAATTTGAAAATTCATATTCATTATTTATTAATTAAGTTATTTTAATTACATTTTTAGTGAGAATTAAAAGTATTAATATACTGTAAAGATTAATATAATTTAAAAGTTAATAAATTTCATGACTTTAATAATCAACAATTAAAATTAATTCCTAAGTTAAATTTAAAGTTAACAGTTTTAATTATTTAAATTTTTTAAATATAATTATTTATTAAATTTATTTTACTTAAGAATTCATTAAAACTTTAATATTAATTTTTAAAACATTCTAATAATTCATTATTTATGAATGAAAATTGTAATTTGTTATAATTTGCTTGTAAAATTTAATAATATAAGTTACTTTAAATTGCCTTATTAAATTTAAATTCAAATTATAAAATCCAATTTAAACCCCAATTTAATTTAATCAAGTTAAATCATTTTTAATTGTAAAGATACTTATAAATTTCTTCAAAATTTTTAACGTTATTGTAATCGAAAAAGTTTAATTAAAATCCAATGATTTGAAATTAATACTATAAGTTTTATAATTTTTATTTCTAATTGATATACTAATTAATAAATTTATTAAATATTTTAATTTTTTTTATAATTATTAAATTTTGACTTTTTAAATTGAATTGGTTATTAATTATTTATTTTAAATAACGTAAAAAGTTCAATGTTCGAATAAACAATTATTATAAAATTTAAAGTTAAAAGTTAAAATTCCATTAAATTCAATATGATTTAAATTTTGTAAATTTAGTTTTATAATATTTATACTAGTTGAAAATTTTGTTTTTAAGATTAATGGAATTTTCAATTAGATTGTATAGCAGATCATAGATATTACAATTACTAATTATATTATAATTCTAAGTAGTTACGAATTCCTGCTAAACGAACTTTATAATGTTATAACTAGTGAAATTTACGTATATCTACAATGCATTTCAATATTGATGAAATCGTAATTATCAATTCATTTTAACATATTATAAGCCATACTAATTAATGTTACTAGATAGTTAAATTTCAATGTTCATGATAATTCGAAATATAATGATAAGCTATCTGAAATTCAGATAATTATTATCTTCATAGATCTAATCTAATGTATAATTGTTAGTAAGTAATATAGCATGAGAAATTTATATAGAATTTGTATCTAACATATTCTTTAAAAATTATGTTAATATTAAATTTAATTACAATTAATATTGAATAAGTCTAAATTATATGAATTAATTAGAAATTAATTTAATCAAATTCATGAATGCTTCAAATTATTAATATTAAATGTACTATAATAATAAATTTCGATATTTACATACAGAACTATAGATTATAAATAGTAATAAGTTAAATAACGTTAATTATTTCTAATATGAATAATGATGATCAACAATATCTATAGAATTGAAAAATATTTAGTTATGAACATATACTAAAGCAATTAATATGAATAAGAATTTCTAAAAACTATTTAAATTTCAATTCAATATTCAACTTAAATTCAATACAATTGACATAAGTTTAATGAAATATTGCTATCGATATTTAGATATGAATTTAATGATAAACTGTTAAATAGAAACTTATGATTTAATATGTTAAATTATTAATAGAAATCGATCATACTAAATTATGTATACATTTCTTGAAAATTTAACTATCATAATTATTTAATACAGTTATAATCATTATAATTATCTGAATAATTATTGACTAATTATAAATAAATTAATTAATTACTAATCATTTACAAAGTATAAACTTATAGGTATCAATTAATTCAATGTAATAAAGTATAGATTAACGTTAAATGAATTCAAGTTCTTTTCAAAGTAATTAATAATGATCAATTTACTATTATGAATATAACAATACTAATAAATAGTTCATCTAGAATCATTTATATTAATTCATATTAATAATTAGAATCGTAATATTCTAATGATACGATACATGATTATAGATTTCATCTAATCTAGAATTGATTAGTAAATGTAAAATGAACATATTTATGATACAATGATTATGAACTTTAATTTTTCCATAGATTGTTTCATTTATTAAACATAAACTTCATTGAATATGAATGATAAGTTAATCAGTTTGTTTATATATAACGTTTAAAATTTCGAAAATTGGATATTCAAATGTAAAGATTATAAACATTTACTATAAGTTATATTTATCTAAATAATTAGTAAATCAATTGTAGATCATAGAATTTAAATTCGAATGTATATTAGTAATTTGAAAATATGCAATAGTGAAATATACTAATTACATAACTTCAAAATTAAAATTATTATAATGAATATTATAGTCTAATTTGAATTCATTAATTTATAATATTAAATTTGAACTAATCAATCGTAATTAATATGATATGTACATTAGAAATTATGATTATAGATTTATGAAATCTTTAATCAAAATCAAATTTCAGGTAAATATGCTATTAATAATATATAATGTTAATAATTGTAATTTATCATTATTCATAAATAATGTATTTGTAAATATTTAGTAAATATATACATTACATATTAATGAATTTTTAATAATTATAGTAGAATATTACGAAAATTCATCATATAAATTCTTAGTCTAATATATTTTAATCGAATTGTATATGATAGTTATCAGACTAAATAATATTGAATCATTAATTTCAAATTTCCAAATTATAATGAGTACTAATATTTGCGTCATTTACACTTGTCAAATATTTAAATTTCTAATCGTTTACTTTACAATCTATAATATGTAAAACTATGATGATATAATTATATGATATTTAACTAATAATTTACAATTCATATACATGAATCTACTTGAAGAATTTATATATTTAAATTGAATTAAATTACATTATTAATGATAACGAAATTTTAATAATTAATAGATCGTTTAATTCATTAAATATTCTAATTTAATAGATTATGGTTTAACATATTATCTATCTACATCAATCTAAATTACTTATGCATTTAATTGTATACACGTAATTATGCTATAAATAGATACAATATATTTAATGTTAAATTTTTACTTTACTAACTTATCGAATACTAACTAATTATATTAATTACTTAAATAGCTACGATGTATTAATTATTAAATAACTATTTAATATTTATATTTAAGTTATTTACAAATTAATCATTATAAATAAATAGATACCATTGCTATTTAATAATAATTATATCGTAATAAATTAATGCAATGTTTCTACGTAAATTTATTTATTATTAAATATAGTTATATTACGATTACTTAATTCAATGTAATAATACAATATTGTATATATACAAGTTTATAAAACATAAAGATTTCTAATCATGAGTATTTTAATATTAATGCATGATATATTTTAATAATTATAACTTTAAAGTTTATATGTGAATTAATGATATCAATTATACTATTACATTTATAGTTTTAAATGATAATATTCAATTATTATTATTGCATTTAAATTAATATGTTATAAATTATATTTCAAATTTTTCAAATATTATTTTAATATGAATTATAAATTGTAATTCTTATATATCATATAATAATTTATGATATTCTATAACATATTTATCAATAATATTAATAACAAGTAATTTAAATCATCTTAATATTATTTAAATTAATGATAATATATATCAATTGACTTAATAATTCATATTCTAATAGATCCATTATTGTTAATTTATTATTATATTTATTTAATCTTATAGTTAAGTTAAATTTAAATTTTACATAATAATTATAATCTATGAATTGAATATTTATACTTAATCTCAATATATTGTATTATTCATATTTATTATTATATAATTATAATATGATTTAACATTCTTTTCGAATTAAATTTAACTTATATGTGCTTTCATTATATAGTATTTATTAATATAGTTAAGTAATATGAATTCATTATTTACTTATTTAATTCAAACTGACCTATTTTCATATTCATTATTTCAAATTATATATTAATCTAATTATAATACTTTACAAATTCGAATTTTTCAATTTATATCTTTTCATGTATATTCTAATTTATAAATTACTATTTAAAATAAACATTCAATACAAATTACCTATATTTAACATAGTTATATAAAGTTAACTAATTTTAACATTATTACTGATAATAGTAATGAAAAAGCGAGGAACAGATAAGTTACATAGATGAAATTATTATATGTAAATTATTTATTATTTAATGTAAATGAGATAGTAACATGTAAATTAATCATTAATATTCAAATTAAATAATCTTTGTAAACGTTAATTCTAGGAACTGCTAATTTTATCTTAGTTTTGACTGGTTTTTATCCTGGACTTTTTATTAACCAACTTTATTATAATTTAATTTTCGAGATACAACACAAACTTGCATTGTTGTTGCAAAAACGGCAACAGAATAAGATTTTAAATATCGATAAATAAATGTAAATATCAAGAAAATTTTATACGGGACTTTAGGGACGTAGAAAACAATTGAAATACCTATTGAACGGGCGAAAGTGTTGTTATGTCAATCAAAATTGTTGAGCAATAGAAAATCGTCGACTGTTAAATTTTGTACAACTATGTAGACCCAATAGTTATAATAAAAGAGTAACGATGACCACACGTTTTCCAATTATCGTAAGATTTTCATTTCTGCTATTGGGGATAATTTTTCAAATTTTGTTTATGGCGTGTCATTAAAGTTGTTTCTGTAAAATTTACCGTTTAAAAATAATTAAAATCGTTTTGTTAAATGCTTTCTACATCGAAAATTATCAATAACTATTTAATATCTCGAATCTACTTCTTTTACTTTTTACAATTCTTAATTTCATTAATTAACTAATTTTAGTTTCAGTATCTTTAAAATTTATATTTACAGGAGTAATAGGCGTTCGTTTCATTATTATAAAACGCGATATTCGGTTTATATTAAAATTACATAAGAAATCGTAAAATATTTAATTTTATTGAAAATCTCTAAAACATTACTACAGGGAACATATATAAAAATAAGACAGTTAACTACCATCTAAAGTTTTATTTATTCGAGATCTTTTTTATTACGTGCCACATTCAAAACGACTGTTTCCATTAGTGATGATTTGATAAAATTACATCACATTCGATTTAGATTCAACTGATTCGCAGAAATAATTTTTTAACGTTGCGAAATTTAAGTTGATTAATATTCACATCAACACGGTATTCGGAAGATCCATTATTATTAATCAGTATTTTGTCTACCTTATATAACGGACTTCAATTGTTGGCACGTTTAGTATCACTTCGTTAATTTTATAAAACTTGGCACGAGACCCAGACATTTATTGGACGTTATCTGTAACCTAACAGCCATAGTTATAAATTACGTTCATTTCGATTACATTATTAAAATCTCTTAAAGATTAAATAATGATACATATAGCAGATACTTTTATTAATAATTAAATATAATTTCGATCTACGAACATCATTCTTGTCATAAAATAATGTACGATTTAGTTAATATTAATGCGAAGTTTAATAATAAACAGGCTGCGAATTCCACAATATATTATGCGTACCTATACTACTTCATTTTTTTGGTAGGTATAGTTTATAATTCGGTTATCAATTTTAAGTTTGAAATCTAACAGAAGAAATAGCATTAAAAGGCATAGTTACAACATGAATAATGTTATTATTTAAATGTAATTTTCCAAAACGTGAATAGTAGGTAATGGTAATGTGCTTAAAATTTCCGAGTGCACTTGTAAAATGTAGGTAGTTATGTACTGCATATAATTTAATACGTATTTAAATAATGAACGAAAAGAAGAACGAACGCTTTTAACGATTAGGTATAAATTAAAAACCAAAATTATAATGTTTGCAATGTAAATAGTAAATCATTTAATAGGTGTGTTTAATAATGTATTACCGATTGGCCTTCAATTGTAAAACAGAAATTTTCAACCGCATTCGACTTGCGGAAATAAATTTGCACGCATTTGTATTGCAAATCGCAATATTTGCAATTTATATTGCAATCGGTGTTTCATTTCTGTAACTTGAGCTCTGTTTAAGTCGAACGTTTTTAGGTGACAAGTAACGATTCAACTTACAAGGAAGGTTAGGCAGGAGGAAATCTCGGAAAAATTTGAAACTTTGCCGGATTGTAGTACTACAACTCTAATCAAGAGCCGTATTCCGTTAGTGCTCTTATGCGGTTTAAGAGGGTGAAATCCACCCTTGAAAATTGAAACTTTTTCGATTTTGCTTATTATCTGTGAAACACCAAGAGCTATCGCCAACAAACTATATATTTTTGTAAATGACTGTTCAAGACCTACAATATGATACAAAAATTAGGGATAAAAATTCTAAGGGGTGTCGTGCCTTCGAATTTTCGCCCCTAATTTTGCCATACTTGGGTATATTTTTACATCGGCAGATTCATGTAAAGGACAATTAAAACTTTAATTTGAAAAAAAACAACGCGCTGTAGTTTTGTACAGTAGGTGACATATTGAAAATTTATTCATTTGGAGGGAGGACCGCCGGGTTTACGGGGCAGATCACAATAATTCTAAATAATTAATATTTCTCTAAAGTCTATAATAAATTTTATCAAGTATCAAGTTTATCGAAAACGATTAAAACAAAAATTCAATTGTCTGCCTCCGGTTGGATATTTTCCACCATATTAACTCTTAAACACATTTAGAAAATTTTAGTAGTGTTGCGACGTAGGTTTTTGTGCGATGGGAGCTTGGGCTATTACAGGGGTCGTAGTGGAATTTGATACAAAAAAATTGGCAGATAATGACCGAAAATTTTTAAAATATGTACGTTTTAGGAAATTTATTCTAAAATGATGTATTTTTATGTAGTAAAATTATTTGAATAATCAATATCTACTGCCTTTATACAGCAGAATTATAAATTTATTCTATTTTTAATTTATAAACTATTCGTGTGTCCTTAAGCATTGAAAATTTTCCTATTACTAACCATAAACCATATAAAAGTTTAATCGCATTTTTATGCGACTGACAAAATACAAAACAACTGATAAAATATGAGCGCCACCTACGTTCATACCTTATCGAAGTACGAACAAAGAACTGAATGTTTTTAAAATAAAAATGGGATTTCCTAGTACCCCACGTTTAAACTCGAATGCATTTATATATAGAATTCTGGCAAAACCGCTTCAGATTTTTCGCGTTAGTGGTACAGAGCGATAGTGCTTGTTTCAGTAGTTCGAATTTTAAATTACGGCGTTGTATTGTTCGTGTGTGCGAGGATTGCTCGTTCGATTTATAAGGCCTTTTTGCATGTGAGTGCGCGAGTGTTGTGTACTCTAAAAGAATTACAAACAAAAAGGATTCATACGACGAGGAAAGGTAGGATATTTCTTGGTCGACTAACTCTCCATGAATTTATAAAGTGTAAATACATGGACCTTTAAGCTCTAACACAAATTCTCTGAAAATCAAGCTTGGTTAGTATCTTGGATAGGGACTCGGTTAGGGCTCCCCTCAAACATTCAACGGTCCAATTTCGCGAACGAAATTTTACCTTACGTAGATATAGGTATGTAATAATACAAGTTCGCAGTCAACGGAAGAATCTACACTGGAAATTAACGATAGAGGGAAAACAATGATGAGAAAAGGGTAGGAAATACAAAGAAAAATTTAGAAATTTCTAATTTTTTCTTATAATCTGTTACAGACAACTGGCAGTCGCAGCGGCAGCATTGTTAAACTAAGCGGTCATTAGTCTGCATCGGACGTACATTACCATCCCTTAAAATTTTCACCCCTAATTTTTGTATCATAATGTAGGTCTTGAACAGCCATTTATAAAAATATAGAGTTTGTTGGCGATAGCTCTTGTTGTTTCACAGATAATAAGTAAAATCGAAAAAGTTCCAAACCGCGTAAGAGCACGAACGAAATACGGCTCTGGATTAGGGTTGACTAGTACTATAATCCTGCAAAGTTTCAAATTTTTCTGAGATTTCCACCTGCCTAACCTTTCTTGTTAAAGAGATTTGACTATATTTTAAATATTTTGCTAATGCTAATCAAATAAATAATTTGAGTTTAGGAGAAAGCCAAGAAACCACTAGTTGACAGTATTATACTTATTATACAGTTTTATTGGTATTATGGAGGTACAGTATAGTCCTCATTTTTTTTTAAGCTATTATATTAAAGGTAATTTTCTATCTCTTTTTCTACTCACTCTCCGTAGCCCCTGTGTCCGTTTCCTTCATTTCTATAACTTCCGCCAAGAAATCTGACGAATCAAACGAATGTCTGACATCTGTTAAAGTCTTATTTTACCTATTCTGTAGAAAATTTTATAAGCCACAAGTTACGTCTGAGCCATTTTGCAGAAAAATTAATATTTTGCGAGATATTTTCAGAAAACTGTTAATCGTCCCCTTTCACACCCTGTAAAAAATTTTACGCGCGTGGTATTGATGGGGACTTTTGAGAGATTTTTTAAAATGCTAATGCCTAGCCGTATATAGAAAATCCAATCAGGTGGGAATTTTTCCGCAGATTGGCTCTTTTTTTATCTAATTTTACTGGGCTGTTATTAACATTTTGATTTCGTTTTTTAACTAGTTTCTATAGAAACAATTTTACCAAACACGTTGCCACCGTCCAATGTTTTACTGGTATAACTATAACTTAGTAGGTGCGTCATTTTGGAATCACCCAAAATAAAAATCTTCGTCATTTATAATTAATAGCACTCTTAATTTTAAGGTAGATATCTACTATATTTTCAATTCAGAATAACCACTAAAATGTTCGTTTTCTCTAGTTACCGCTTCTGATGTAGGTACATATTTCCTCTAATTAGTTAAACCTACTGTTATTAACGCACGCAGGGAAACGTTTCCCTTCCTGAATAATAAATATTTGCATTTGATTAAGGTTATTAAAACCAAATAAACCGACCATTTCAAATATTTAGTTATGTCGCCAATAACGCTGAAGGTAATAGAAAAAAAGAACAACAATGTAAATAAGGTAATTGAAATCGTCCAGAGCCTAGCGCGAAAGTGGAAGAGAAAGATTTGTAAAGAGGTCTCGTGAGAGACATTTTCTTTTTTGAATAGCGAACATTATCGCACGGGGCAATCTATATCGCGGTTTTACTTTTATTAAACGAATTCCATTGACCGCGAAATATGGAGGCTTCGTAATTAAATTTACTTAAACAGATAATACACTGCAGTAATCAATTGAAACGTTAAAAATATTTCCACCGGAAATTGAAAATAACATTTAGGTATATTAAAAAGGCGGAAAGTTACGACGCTAAAATTAGAGAAATTTACGATTTTCATCAACAACAGGAATGTCCCACTAAAGTTTAAACCTTTGTATGTCATTTCAACTTTACTCATCATTGCGAGTTTCTCATGTTAGAATTTATCGCCACCTTTTCTGCTCAATAAATTGGCCTGCATTTTCCAAGTGTTATCGTTAGTAATTGTTTGCTTTCACTAATTGAAACGTCTGAGTTACGTCGTCGATAGTTACTTTGATATTGCGGATTGTTTATTACTTTTTTGTTAGAAAAAAATGATCTGGTAATCGTTTGCCTAAAATATTGATAGTATATTTAAAAAAAATAAAATCATTTACCTACTACATACATACTCAGAATTCGACTTACAATAAATTTATTTGCTCTGAAGTCATAATGCATACCTTGCAGACGTTTTGGCAAATATCCAAAATTACTAGACAAGTATTCTGAACTTCTGCGATCTTTTTATAAAAATAATAACAAGTTAAATGAGTCACTTAATTTACCTTAATAAAAGTTGACTATTACAACTCCACTAACAAAAAAAATTAAAGTTGTAGGTATCATAAATTCCGTGAATATTTCAGTTAATATCCGTGAAATTAACCGGCATCCTTTCGTGCAATTTATCCCAGCAGCCTCCGCCATTAACATAAAAAGTAAAAACAATAATTACTTTTAACTCGAAACGAACATAGCTCGATCAAGAAAGTTCGTAATTTACCCTTTACAAAGAAAGGAAACCTAAATTTGCTTTTTAAAGTAAATTAATTAAAGTAGCTATGTTTACACTGAGAAATGTTAAAATACGTTTGCACAGCAGTGGTGCGTAAAATTCCTGGAAGTCTACTAATATATTTGCAGAACCTACAAATAAGATCCGATGGCTATAATATTTATTTAAACACTAAAAACTCGAAATTTAATATTCACTAATTTCAAGTTCGTAAGGTGTACGCCTAAAGTTATTGAATTTATAGCACCAACGGCGTCCGCAGAAGGGGACAGACACTTGCCCCCCTCACCCCGCCCTCCCCAATCGAGTAAAATATTTCACAAATCTTAGTCATATAAATCTTATATCTTCGACTAACGGAACCACCCTTGAACACTTTGTTTTAAAATTTTATTATAGCCTCGAATTAGCCTAAAAATTCGCAATAAATTAAATACAAAGTTATGTATAGATGTTTGGTTTCAAGCGTGCCCCCCCACGGTCCTGAAAAATTTTCTGCGAACGCTGTTAAACAGCACTTTAGAAAATACCTCTAGTTACTGCCCGAGTAAACATAATAATATTGTGTGGGTAGGTATGTAGATAGATAAAAAGGTGTTTTGCATAAACAATTGAAAGTATGCAATTCAGTGAAATTATTAAATAATTTTGGAGTTTATAAGATTTACTCCTACTTAATCGTGATACTACCGTGGCGTCACTGGAGACCCCCCACATACACTTTGGAATAGTTTTTTCTAAAATTAAAAAAAAATTGGTTTTGTACGTGTCGGTTAAATATAGCTTTTTTGTTGCATGTGTCGTTTTCGAAAAAAATTAAATAAGTTACACTTATCTAATACCACTGGGGTAATTGATGACCCCTATGGCATTAAGTATCTTAATTTTTGAATATTGTTTTGCTTTTAGTATCTTATTGACTACTTGTCGCTCGCTAAGACTGAGAGGATCCCCTTATAAGTTAGCTTAAGTCCCCTTATACGTCTGCTTTTGCCTCGGTACTTCTCCGTGCATTGGTAACTCAGCAGCCTCATAATTTCAATGTTCCTCGATTCCCTTAGTTGCTTGTTTGTTTTTATCTCAATATTTCACCTTTATTTGTGTCTATCGGGAATTTAGTAAATTCGCTGTTTATAAGTTCTGCTCGATCATTCAGTAATCATGACTGGAAGAAGTTCGGTTCGCATAAGTAATAAAGGTGCGAGAGAAACGATGCTAAAGTGGATTGAAGAATCTTAGAGTGATAACGAGAATTGCGGAAACTCTTCCGATCATTTAGCAAATAAAAATGAAGATTTCGTTAAAGTTTAATACGTAGAATCTGACTTCCGCGGAAGTAACAATCAATAACATAGCTATACTTTCAAGAGCAAGGTAAAAACATATCTATTTATCCTGTATGTCAAAGATTAAAGTTGATAAATGGCATTTAGAGTCGCAAAAACCAAAAACTGAACGACGGCCGCAACGAAATGTTATGCAGAGCTTTGGGGTCAATAACGACCCCACTGGTATTACGTGTTATAAAAAAAAAATTGGTGGTATGAGGATTAACAGTAACAATTTGATATTTTTGTCACAATAATTCACACTTAAATGGACAGCTAACAGTATAAGTTTGTGAACTTTCTAGCGTTGCGTTTTAATGCGAAAAATGATTTAATGAATCTCTTAGTAACAGTCGAACACGTTCGATGGGAATTTTTATAAAGCCAGTTATAATGGAATCCATGACTTATTATTTATTACGTATAACGTTTCGCGCCATTTATTTGATTCCATAATCGTTACTGGAACCTACTTTTTAAAAAGTTAGGTAACATTATCACAATAACTTTAAGTAGATTTCAGAATTTATGACCCCTATTGATTTTCCTTTTTTACACAGTTCGAACTGAGATGATGTAGATGTGCAATGTAAGATGTAACATTTTGTCTTACATGGAGTTTTGGAGATCATAAGTAGGTACACGAAATCTCTTGTGTTATAGTTACTAACTTTAATGCTGAGTTAGACGACTACGGAGTAACTAAATGATTTTCATATTATTAGACAAACCAACTGTAAGTTTTGTTAATTTAAGATTAGTGTTAAAATTTTGTATCTACTAATTACCTGTACCTTTGTACCTACTAATTTAACTATACAGAAGCTAATAAGGCCTTTTAGAATCGAAACCGCTTTGTTTAAACTGACATTGGCGTAAGTTGCGTGACATTTAATTTATTAGGTAATGTTTAATGTGTTACACAAGTTTAGTTTAGTAGTTTAGACGGTTCAAGTTTTATACAAAATGTATGATTATATTCCGCAATGTACTTTTTTAATTATATAAACTAACATAAAATTCAACAAAAACGTATTTGTTCAAGATTTCATGTAATTAAAAGAACATAAACTATTTAACAAACACCTAGCGTAAAATTTAAAAAAATAGGGATTGAACATAAATTATATCATTGTACACATTAATCGTCATTAATCGTTATCGCTGTCTTGACTCTATACACAAGATGGCACTGTACAAAAAAAACTACGTATATGTACGTATGTATTATTTGCGTATTTCCAATTAAAGTGTGTTAAAAAACCGACACAATAACAATCTGTAGATCGCGTTATATCGCGAAACCACGATCGTGTCATGTAACGGTAGCGATAATTTATAAACCGCGCTGTACGAGGTTATCTGTATCTACATATTTTATTTCGGAAACATACAAAAAAGCTCTATACATAGTTATTTTTTTTATTTAGACGAGCTTCTCCCAATTATATTTAACGAGAAGATTTTTCGTTTCAATCAATTACCTCAGTAGGTACTTATATAGGTTATAAAGGGCACCTATGCTGGGAAAATCGGCCGTTAATAAAAGTTCTCACATCAGCATAGTTACACTTAGTTTAAATATTTGCGAATTCTTGTTTTTAGTGTTTTAATATTTTGTAGGCGAGTCGAATACCTACATATTATTTTTAGGCGTTTTTATAAAAAATGATCTCTCTTGCTAGTCAAGAATGAAATGGTTTGTTTGAGAAAAAAATGATCGAGTAACTAACGTAATATCACCTATATTATTTGTTGGAAACAATTCTATTTGGAGAATATATCAGTTTTTATTATGTATAAAAACATAACAATCTTAACATAATTAGAATTTCTTAAGAGACCAAAGAAACCAAATTATGTTTACATTTAGTTGAATATAATGTCGGTAATTTAATTAATTATGAATTGGTACAGGAAAAAGTAGAGAACTTGAGAAAATTCGTAGAGTTTTACGTAATATATTGACATATTTAGTCGTAAAGCCCGGCATAGACACTTATACTTATCTTAAGTTTTACCTGTACAGTTCTAAGTTTTAATTCAAGACTGAATCCTAACCGAGACCGTATACACTCCCTTTACGATTTTAAGTCAATAGGACTGATCTACAAACATTATGTGGAGCTACTGCAGCCGTCATTTTAATAAAAAAGAAGCAAACTCATTATAACTTACAACTAGAACTGTACAGGTAAAACTCAAGGCCAGTATGAGTGTCACAATTTACACAATTGTGTAAAGCTCGTTCGGCGTATTTATCGTTTAAGATCTTTTTACTAGCAATGATTATAACTGAAATAGCAATACTACATTAAAATTGAAGTAAAAAAATGTCTTACACGCCATTAAAACGTGCTTTAATCAAAAGATAATGATAAAATCATGACTGAAGATATAAGTACAAATTTAATCCTTGCAGCATCAATGGTTATCAAGGTTATTAAATAGGTAAACAGGTTATTAAGGTTACGAAATCTAAAGTAAGTGCAAAAATATAATCGTTTATATAATATATAAACGTTTAATTTCCATATAAGTTTTACTAATTGAAAGTTTTATTAAGTATTATAATCACTAAAGTCTTTCAAATCCATTATAATAAATGCGGTAACTCCGAAATGTCGATCAGTAACGAATTGTTTAATTATGTTAAACAAGTTGCGTAATTCGGTGACTATTTTAAGCAGAAGTATTATTAGGTCGTCCCCCATAAGCAATGCGCCTTTCCACGGTAAATGTTAAACGGCATCGAAACAATATAACCACCATTCAACTTTCATCTATTCCATCTGAATTTAAAATTTTTAAGATCCTGGCCATATAGAAACTTCCGTGTTTTAGGGTAAAGAATAAATTGCGCGATCTTCGGATATCGTTTTCCGACTTTAACAATTTTCACTAAGGCGGTTTTGAGGGCTTCGAAAAATATGGTGATCTGACGATGCCGGATCGGGAGAACTTGATGGATGAGTCATAATTCACCGCTGAAATTGTCGTTAAATTTTTTTGGAGAGTTTGTCGTGCCGTGCGAGGTCGTGTATTGCCATCGTAATGAAACAATACAGTGTTTTGGTGACGATTTGTCTTTCGGAAAACAGCGAAAACATATCGCACCAAATGCTCGACATTAATTTTTTTGGATAAGATTCGCCTTTTGGGGTTGCGGATGTTATTCCCACTGTTTGTTACGTTTTATATTTTGTAAACAATCCATTTTGCGTCGCCAATGACCGTTAGATTGAGAAACGGCTGCTTTTTTAAGCTACAGAGGTGAAAAGTTAAAATTTCCATTCGTCGTTTCAAATTCGAATTCAACAATTCATACGAAACTCACTGGCACAGTTTAGAAACTTTCTCGACAACTTTTAAATGCCGATGGACCATGGATTGATTGGAGTTGCTCAGGTAGTTCTTCTGTCGTCAATTTAAGATTTTACTCTACCAGTGTAGGTGCATAGCTACCAACTAAACACGTTATATACGATTATATTTTAATCAATACGAAAGAACTGAACTGCATTATTTATGGGGCGATTCTATCTACCCGACAATAGTTAAATTTCTCCTAATAAGAAATTAACTTATTACATTATTATTAATGATCGTGCATTAAATTTTGTTTTAATAAGATTGCTCTGAATACCTACACAATTTTCTGCGCTAAATAAAGCTCTTCAGCTAAAATAATGCAACTTGTTCCGAAAGAAATGCTGAAAAGGAAATTTATTTACTTAAAGTCAGATAAGCTATTGTAAATTGCGTTATAAGCAAAAAATAAATTGCCAGAGAACATTATCTCCTAGCGTTAATAATCTTAAAAACAAATTTCGAAGAAAGAAAGACCGATAAAACTTCAGAAACTGTTAAATATGGAAGAGATTTTAAAAGATAACGACCTAAAAGTAGATTAGCTAACTTGATAAAATATTGAATACGTAGTAATTGATTTTATATCTTACGGGTAAATGCGTGTACTATATTAAAAAACTTTGTTGGAAAAATCATCCCTAGACGCCCGAAAATCTATTTTAGAGAAGTTAGCGAAATGTATATCACAATTAAGGTTAAGTTTAGGTAAACAAACTTAACCAGAGCAATTTCAATATGAATTCTGTAGACGCGTTTACTGTAGAACTCGTTGAAGACAAAAGAAACTTCAAACTCATCAAAATGTAAATGGCTTAACGGAATTATCTGTTCGAAGCTTAAGCAGAGTCTCATAATTTCACTGGAGCATTTAACCTTTGTGTTATTAAATAGCGACTAAAATTAAATTTGGCACTTTAGCACATCTCGGAGATACCTATAAGTATTGTTATAAATGTATGTAAATGAATATAAAGTTCAACTTATAAAATCTGTGTATGTGTTTCTTCGAGATAAGAGGGAACGCGACGCAGAATTCCAAAATTCTATTCATATTCATAACGGAAACGTAGAGAAAAATTCCTAAAATTGTTTGTATATCATATTGCTAAAGCAACCAACTTTTAAAATAATATGAAACTACGGATGAAATTTATGTATGAGTATTAGTCAGTGTCGTGACAGCTTTCGTATATAACAAATTTCTTAAAACTTTTAGCATTTTAACGTAGTACCAATTGCAGATATATTCGACTTTTGTCGAGAGTTACGTTTTCTCGGATTATCCAATAAAATAAATGAAATACCGTTCAAAAAATATTTAGTATATTATAAGAAACAACGTATCTCAAAAATAATTCGCTACATAACCGAAAAGAAAACTTTCATATTCCCCATGGTGAATTAATCGATTGCGAAGGCGCTCCAGGAAAAGCTGTAAAAATAAGCTCCTTGATTAGCTCCGAAACTTAACAATATGTACTTGGAATGCGGGCATCTCAAATTTTGTTACCTACTGTAATGATTATTATCGTTCGATTTAATAAAATCTAATCAATTTTAAAATTGTATGTCTAGTACATAATATATCAGGTTCGATAAATAATAAATTAAAAATTTGCGTAACAAAGTTCGTGATTTATATACAGAGTGTTTCAAAAATTGACGTCAGTGCTTTTGGGAATTGATTCAAGGAGTTAAAACAAATCAAAAATTAAGAGTGGAAAATTTGCCGATTGTCCTTCGTTATCAAGTTATTGATAAAAATGTAAATATGTAATAAGTTTTATCGCACAGTCTCTGTCGGCATCGCGCCGCTCCAATTAGTTGTATAATTCATTTAGGTGGTGCATACACCGATACATTATGGAATGCAAATGAGAAATTTTCTCGATGAAAGTCAGCGGCCTCTCATATCACCGGATACGAATCCGTTGGATTTCTTTTTTTTTTGGGGATCTTTAAAAGAACAAGTTTACCGAAAATCTGTTGTGAATCCAAAAGATGCTACTGTAGCGTTAATAAACGGCGACATACTTCCATGATAAATCGTGCAAATGCTTGCCTTGAAGTAAAAGGCAAACTATTTGAACACATTTTCTGACAATTAGATGTGAAAAACGTTTTTTTTTCTAATATAGTTCAGTGTCGTTAGACATGAAAAATGAAAAACCTCGGAACCCAGTTGTACTGAATGGATGAACTTGTTTTATTTTGTTTGTAATAGTGTAAATTAGTGTAAGTTTGTTCTTTAAAAATTATCGCTAATTCGAAAATCCAAAATTTTCCGAAAAACAGTGAAAATATTAAAAACATATACGTTGAAATGTAATAATTACTATAATCGAAGTGTTATAGTCAATAAAAGAGAATTCTTATGATTTTCGGGATTACTGAATATAAATTTATGGATAAAAAATCAAAATTAAAAGTGTTTGATATAAAATGGCGAATGTAACGTCAGAAAATAATAGGTATAATTCGGTTACAAAGTAAATTTCAAAATTGAAGAATTGCCAAAATGGAACAACGCGAAATTTCTATAGGAGGAAAATATTTACAGTAAAATCATAAACAAAATTATAGACAGTTGTTATAAAAAGTGACAATAATAAAAATAATATTTTTATCTTAAGTTAAAATGAATTTTCTTAATTTTCCTCATTCTCGATTTCATTATACAATATCATTGGTTATTTAAAAAATATTGACTTTTATGTCTGAACATTAAGGGTGAATATCTCGATAGGGGTGCATCGTAGAAAACAATTTATATGAACTTATAGTATTATTTTGACGTGAACCATAAGTTCCCGCGAGACTTCTTATCATTTCCTGGACACAACCCAACATAACTTTGCTTGCAGTTGAATATGCAACTCAAGCGTTTTATTGCTCTTGACTATCATATAGTACTATAAAACAAAAAGTTAAAATTTTTAGCAGGTCGCCCACCAGAAACATTTACCCCTAAAGTTTTATTTATGGTTGTGTACTCAAAAGAGCACAAGTATCAGAAGCTCTATGATTTATTTTCACGAACTACCCTAACATAAAACTTTCGAAGTTTGAATTTTCTGTAATCGCAAATGTCAAGTTTGTTATGAAGTTTCGCGCAAAAGGAAACAAAATACCAAAAATAACATACGTAATAAAAATATAGTATGAAAGGTGCCAAAAATAATAGTTTTAATTCCAGAGCTGTGCAATCGTAACTGAAATACGACGTTTTCCGCAAACCTCTGGCGCACGACATGAAATAAAAACGACCGCCATTTTTAAACGAGTTAAAATATTTTGGTTTTAAACGACCAACATATGGGGGTTATCTTCAGCAAAACATTTTAGTTCTTATTATTAGAAACTCAACGAAACAAGTTTTACAAACCAAAAATCCGTTAATAAAATCCGTTTTACGAAAATCCATTCAGTATAACTTGATTCCGAGGTAAAAGCATTACTGCACTGGACTAATATTATTTGTTTTTAATGAAGTTTAACGTTTAAATGTTAAATTTTTCTTTTTTATCGATAACTTGATAACGAAGGACGGTCGAAAAATTTTCTACCCTTATTTTTCGACTTGTTTTAACTTGGAATCAATTTTCAGACACCCTGTACAATCTATAAGTTTACTGGCAGAATAAGTACATAGGTAATTTTTTCGATCTATTACAAATCAGGTATTCCTTAAGTTCTAAAATGTTGTATAGCTTATCCAAACCTATGTGCAATCCACGTCGTCAATACAAGGTTACTAGATGATGACGTTTCACACAGTGCTGTACCTCGTATTTTTAGAGTTCTAATAAATTGCAGTCATTCTTTATACCATCTAATATGTGTGTAAGTGCATCTATAGAATATGTCATTTTTCAAACTTTAAACCGAATTACAAAAAAACAATCTAGTAACTTTTTGTTGATGACGTGAACATCATATAGGTTTGGATAAGCTATACGAAGTTAAACTTTTTCAATAATCTTTTCTTTTCGAAATTAGTTCGCTAACCGTAGGAGGTAAATAATATTAATAACGACAAAGTTCTTAATTAAATGTATAAATTTATTATGGCAACTAGGGTTTATGGTGGACAAAATTTATGTCCTTTTAAATAAAATTCAATCGGGGGACGCGCATGATGTCTTGAATCTACTTTTATGGGCATTCGAAGTTTTCAATTTACGTAATAAAAGTTACTTAACTGCTTTGTACTACGACAACAACGAAGTATATTTTCGCTTTTCTAAAATAGAGTGAATATTATTCACACTCGGAGTTACTTGGCCAGCTGTTTACTACTGTTTACAAATACAGATACTTAGGTTGAAAGCCCCACACCGCGCGTGTTTATAAAAAACAACTATGAAATAGTTGTTTGACATGTACTTAATTGCCTATTGTAACGTCTATTTTACGACATTAGATATTTTACTAAAAATAAAACGAAGATGGAGATTTAATTTTTATTTTTTGCGCGTATAACTTTTAAATTGATGGTGTGAAATAATCGTTTTTCGATTTTTTTTTTAATTAGGAAGCGAAATGAATTTTCAAGCTTATTTAGAGTTAAAATAATATGTGCGACGAAACTTTTAAAATCATCTAAAATATTCGTAAATATTTAATATAAGTCCAAGTAGTGATATAAAAAAATAAAATAAATTTAATGTAGGTATAGCATAAACACATAATAATATCATACCCTAAAGACTGATTTACATTATCAAGAATAACTTTTACAAGTTTTTTCTCTTTCAAAAAATTATTTGAATTAGAAAAGGTAAAATGCAATAAATTATACATTGCAACTTACTTTTTCTAATTCACGTATTTTTATGAGAGAGAGAGAGAGAGAGAACAAACTTGTCAAATTTTCCTTATTGCGATCCACTTAAAATTCAAATATTTCGTTTACTCCTATACCTATCTATTGCGTAATGTTTTTGAAATAGTTTTTAGATGAGAAACCATTCGTTAATAAAATACTAATAGACGCGAATTTTATTTTTATTTTTATTTAATTTTATTGTTATTCTAATAATATGAATATTAGATTTTGTGCCTAAGTTCTCAAATGCATGGGTTATGTTAAATTTGAATTTTATAATTATAAATTTGACGCGTATGGAATTATATATTATGGACTTGGCGAATAACTATATCGAGTATTCAGCAATCTCCGACATGTTGAAAACATATTGGGTATTCAATAGTCGTCTGTCTATTTATAAATACTAAGTGAACGGTTAAAAATATAGGTAAATTCCATTTACGTTTTCGTCTAATTCTAAATGTCAAGGTTTTGTCCCCCTTTATTGTCCCCCAAGTCCTTCAGAGCCTTCGAAAAGTTTTAGTGAGTTTTAGTTTTAATGAACTCAACTTATTATAAACTATAGCAGAAGCGAAACTTATCGAGAATGGAAACTTTACTTTCATACTGTTTGTCCTCTCTTACCTCTCTGTCTTAATTCTTGCTTAATTTCAGGAATAACGTATTATTTGCAAATATACTGATACAACCTTAATTCATTATAAACTGTCTACAAATATGACACGACATTTTTCTCTATCTACTTTCAAAAATTTTAACGCACTGATGTATTTTGATATGTTTATTTAATTTCACTCTATTGTAAAATGCCGCTCGAAAATTTTCAAAATTTTACCTATTTCTTTTTAACAAACAATGTATTTAATATACAGGGTGTTTAGTAAAGGTGTTTCGTAAATTTAAAAACAGACCCAGCGATGGCAACCAAGCACAAAAGCCTACCTATAGACATACAGGCCTAGATTGGAGTTTTAATAAGATGTTCAACAATTTATTTGATTAAATTTAGACACATGCGAGTGGAGAGTGCGAGGACGGTAGTCACTGTGAACAATTGTTGTTACATTATTTTTTATTTAAATGTCAAATTATGTTCGTAACTTAAAGTAATACACGTAAAACATAAAACGTTGAAATTCTTCTTAAAGTGCCATCTATGCCTAGATGTTTATAAAAGCTTTTGTGCTTGGTTTTTATCGCTGGACTTGTTTTCAAATTTACAGAACACCTTTATCAAACACCCTGTATATTTATTGCGTTTATTATATTCCTATTTTTATATATATTTTGAGTAGGTATAAATAACAATAAACTTACAGGTTTTTCAGTTTTCACTTTATTATTGCATAATTTTAACGGATTTCCATGTTCCGCGTGTTGTAATTATCTGAGCACTTGGATTGTTGTAGATATAATCAAACCCAAGAGGGTTATTAATTAAAATAATTTCATGAAAAGCTTTAAATGGCGGAAACTTGTCTGAGCAAAAATTTTATAACATCATCAGCGACGCATCTTATAGGCTGTTGAACTTATAAATTAACAGATATTCAGAGCAAACCAAATTGTTTTTTTTGTTAACTATAATTTGACTCCTTTTGTGCTAAACGGTTTAATACATCTATATAGCTTTGCTTATTATTATTTTATTTTTTTTAATTTGTAACACTTTTCTGACGCATTAAATAATAAACTTATTAACAAAAGCAGCTCCTTACGAATATTTTAACAAGTTAATTTCGCCGTTTCGATATCTCTAATATTTATTTTACATTCCTTTTTAAATTACTCATAAATCTAAATTTTGCAATTTAATTCGTTGCAGAAAACATTAGTTTTAATTGACCTGTCAGTTCTTTACGACGATACTAATGATGGTTAAAAGGTTTCGCTTTTATAGACGTAGCTATTCTGGAAAATATATGTATTTACATATTTTGAATTTTAACTTGAATATTAATGCATCTATTTACGCCTCGGAGAACTAAATTATGTTTTACATTATTTTGCCAATGGATAAGTTTTTAACTGCTCTAACGGCAAATCGAGCAACCAAATTGAAATATGTATATGTATATGTCCGTTTTAAGGCTCAAAATCTTTTAAATGACATACTAACTTATAGACCATTTGTTGAGCGTGGTTCTGCATGTCATTCATTTACCAGAGTATAACTCATTTAGAACATGTTGCTAGTGGTCTAATAATTAAGAAAAAGTTGGACAAGTGGTCATTGTGGAAAATCGCTGCTATCTTTGTTTATATTTAATGGTTATTGAAAATCCACTGCATAGGCATGTGAAGTGTCATTTTATATGTTGTTTGGGATGCTGAATACGTTAAAAACGCAAACAAATAATTTAAGAACAACAATTTAAATGATATCTGATGTGAAGTTTATACCGTACGTTCCACGTGCGTCATTATCGAATTTCTATTATAAGAAATCGGTTCAATTAATTGATTAGCCATTACTTTTTGTTTTGTTGTTTACGTGTTTACGTCCGGGATTATTGTTAAAAAATGGTTTTTACGAATATATGCTTTTATTTCGATTTAAAATATGACATGTGATATATCAAATTACTCAGAAAAAATACCGAAAATAAATATGTAAAAACTCAAAATAGCGCCCATAAGAAAAAAATTAAGTTGAACTTATTTTCGGCACATCGGTTGTCATAAAAAAAAACTTAAAATTTACCTCATTGAATTCTAAACTCATAATCATACGACATGACCGCCACCCGACCGGTTAAGTGGAAATATAACTTTAAGCAAGTTTCTATCTTCGATCATTATTATGAAAAGCTTTAAGTAGATACGCAGTTGCGCTACTCCTCGATATTATTAAAATTTTGAACAATTTTTACCATGAGACATACTGCATAGAGATCACTTCACATCAGACGTCATTTAAATTGTTCTTAAACTATTTTTTTTGCGTTTTTAACGTGTACAACATCCTAAAAATCTTCGAGATACCGAAAGGGAAGATGACACCGATTTTTCAAAATGGCCACTCGCCCAACTTTTTCTTTATTACTAGACCACAAACAGCAACAAGCTCCAAATGAGTTACACTCTGTTAAATGAATGAAAACCACGTTCGGCGGTTGTATTATCATGTATAAAATATTATTACGTAAATAAGTGGAACTCGAACTAAATTGTGTCAAATTCAATTTTTTTTATGCAATTGTTAGGGAATCACGAAGTGGTTTGTTACACTAGTTGTTAGTTGTCTGTAAATTACTTTACCTGATTCATTTATGTTACAATGAAATTTCTATCCCATTAATAAAAGTTGAGAAACTAATCATAACTTTTACACGTTAATAATGGCATCTCTTGAGCACGAATCAGTTCTTTAAGAAAAGATCAAATTAAATAAAAATTGTGGTCTTAAATTCTGATATGCATTCACGCAGATGTTCAAATTCAGTTAATGTTTATCTTTATTTTGTTTCGCACTAGAGTGATTTATATTTAGGTTTATTTTTTCAACACTGAGATAGTCCGTTTGAGAGAAGCCGTTTTGTTTAATTTTAATTGAAATGAAAGGTGATGTTAGTTAGGATAGTGGGAGGTTAGGATGAGATTAATTAAAAGAACAATGCTAATATACAGTATCTACAGTAAAACCTTTTATGACTTTTAGGGTTATCTTAATTAACACACACAAACATTCCAAATTTTTCGTTTTCGCATTTAAACCGGCGTTGTAGATATGATGAACGTTCAGCTCTTTAAAGCTCGATAACATAAAAGCCTTTGAATTAAAAAGGTGTTAATGTTATTCGAATACCTAAAAATTCTCTAATTTAACGAATAAAATTTCCCTTGCGAAGAATTACTCGTCCTAATTACGACCTCAACTTCTATTCTACTAAACCGAAAGGCCATTCAATAATGTAGACCTATAAAGGAAACTCGCAAAGATCAAAGCAACCGGTTGGAACTGAAAGTCCTTACCGAGATTCTATTTTCACTAAATTTATAACTGGAAACTAAAGTGAAATGTCGAAGTTACCTACTCTACATTTAATAATACCACCTACCTATTTTTCTAAACATTATCTAAAATAAAAATGTTTTGAACTTTGTCCGATCGTTAATTGTTATTTTTGTCGATTTGAATTTTAATAGCGTGTTGCGGCGTTTTATCGAAAATAATCAATAATCTTAACTTACTGTTTGAATTGAAATTTGAAATTGAAATTTTTAAATTTATAAGTAGATACGAACTTAAATAATGTATAAACAATTATAAAACAATATTTATTCACATATATATGGCCTATCCAAACCTACATGCAATTCACGTCATCAAAAAAAGTTACTAGATTGTTTATTTGTAATTCGGTTTAAAATTTTGGAAAGTGACATATTCTATACATGATTTACCTGCGCGCATATTAGATGACATAAAGAAAGACTACAATTTGTTAGAACTGTCAAAATACGAGGTACGAGGTGAAGCACTGTGTGAAACGTCATCATCTAGTAAACCTTTTATTGATGACGTGCATTGCGTATCGGTTTAGACGAAGTGTAAATATCAAATACTCTTAAAAATTTTCAATATTAATTAATTATTTTAATTGTTTTATACATAATATTACGATAGCGTTATTAATTAATAAATTCGTAAGTGCAGTATCCAATTATCCGGATTAATTCGAATATTCGGAACCATCCGGATGTTTGGAAATCCGGATAAGTGTCAAAATGATATTAGATATTACATATTTTTGGGACCAAAATGGAACGATTTAACACAATTTCCTATAATATATAAAAGTTTACGATTTCGGAATTATGGCCTTTTGATTGGCTGAGTAACGTGTGCAATGATTGCACACGGACTGCAACGTTTTCGGTTGGCTAACGAAGTTTTTTTACGGAAGGTCGGTCTATTTAATATTTACATATATATATATATATATATATATATATATATATATTATATAATATTTATTATATTCAATATTAAAATTTTACATTTGCATTAATTTTTCGCGACTCCCGTTGTCGGATTTATTCTAATATCTGTTTTAGTACAGCATTTCAAAAAATATTGACAGTCAGAATAATATACCTACCCTATCGGAATTCTAAAGGCAGTCACGATTTTATTTTTTTTAGTGCACTACATATAGCTCACAAATATTCATTTATTACTTTAATTTCCGATAAATGCCCGATACAGTCAACAAACGAGTTTTCAGCGTGATGGCGACTCTATTTCAAATTTCTGATAGTTTCCTGCTATGAACTGTCAAGTGTATACTAGACGAGTTTTCTATATTATGAAACCTATTGTGTTTTTTACATTTTGCAAAATTTATAAAGTTGATGAACGTTTCCATATTCGCCGGCATTTGTGTTCGACAGTTTTATTAACCCTAAAAGTTTATTTATTTAATTTTTGTCGACTGATATTAACACAATTAATTCGAAATACGAAATCTTATTATATAGACTATTCGACTAAATATTCGAGGTGTTTTGTGTTTAAGATGTGATGTTATTAGTCTAGATGACTGGAGAAACTGGCGGTTGACAGGAGCGCTGTCAGACTTTCAGGTTGATGAATTTACCCATTATTTTAGTAATGCGTCCTTCTCACTTCGCACGCTGCAGATTATTTGGGGAAATGCCGGCTTAAGCTAAATTTTATTAGGAAATTAACGTAGAATTTCAGCTGCCATATTGTCCTTTTAAATTCCGATTACTATTAAATTTTATATTATCTTCTTCCGTCCGCATTAAACCGGAGTTGTAATGAAACAAGTAAAATTAGACGGAGGACGTTTGCTTAAGTGAATTTTAAAGTTAATTATATGGATAACAAATCTCGTAATTTACGTTCTTTATGTCCTTTATAAATACCGCGTTATTAAAAGATTTAAATATAAAACTTTGGGGGAGATTAAAAAGAAACTTATTACTTACATCAATTTTTTTTATGTGTTAATAAACTATTAATACATACTTTAAAATTAACGCAAAAGTTCAAATTTTGTTAAAAAATTCTACTCAATATTTCGACAAATCTTTCGTGTCATTGTCAAGATAATTGTTTTGATTAATTAATGAATTGAAAAATGAAATAGGTATAGCATTGAATTATTGGTATACCGAGACAAAATGGCCTTCTGACAAAATGCATGGCCAACCATGTCGAACTCAAATGCTAACACGGGCCAAATAAACAAGGTTTAAGTTTATGTGGGCCGCAAAAAAACGTAACTTCAATTTTCATATAGAAACGTGAATTTATTTCGAAAAGTGTAGTTTAAAGATAAGAACAAGAGTAACGATAAAATTAATGTTTGCTTACCGACACTTGGCATCTCTTCTCTGCTATTACCTTTCTCACATCGGGGGAAATCTTGTTCGAGAAACAGGTCATTGTAAAAACTAAGTTATAACATTTTTATTAAAATGTTTCTTACATAGGTGCCGTTATATTGGATGGGCCGCAAAAATATTCCGTTGCGGGCCGCAAGTTTGACGTATGGTTGTACTTGGTGGTCATTATTGTCATTGTATACTTAAAGAATTTACGGATTACACTAATAAGAAGACATTTTCAAGATGTTTCTAATAGCTATACATGATTAAATATGTACGTGATAATATTGGAAATTATGATGCATTCCGATTACTGGAAACGTGCTGTAGGTACACGGGATAAGGACGTTTCGGCCCTGTCCATTTCGCCGCCGACAGTTATTTTTGTGCCTTGTGTTTTTTTTTTAAATGAAAATAAAGCAATTATAACAATGTATGATATAATCGATTGAATATTATTCATTCTTTTAATACATGTGCACCTATTTAATTAATTTTTGATAAATTTACTAACAATAGGTAAATAAAACATTGACATTCATTCATTGAAACATTCTACAACATTCTCGAAATGTTATGACTCGCTATTTTGTCATTGTAAATTTATTATATTCGCATTAGGTAATAATTTTCCTGTTTTATTTAATACAATAATTAAATAATAATATAAATTAAAACAGGAACTATTATATCGTTACAAAGAGGTTGTTTTTACGAGATTATTTTATTAGGGCTATTTTTATCGGGACCATTTTGACGGGTCACCGTAGTTAAACGTGCAATGATATTTTTGCATGCTACCAGAAGAGCGTAATTTTAATAAAATATATATTTAGGTACCTACCTATCGAAATCTTAAAATTCACAATGACATCTTTAGCATACAAAATTTCAAAGATATGTAAATTTTAAATTCGCTTTATAACAGAATCGACGACCTATATTGAGGTTAGGCCAATATCAAATGAAAAATTCAAAAGTGGGCATAATCTGACTCGCAAAAATCGACTTCCTTCCTGTGTTGTAGGTGTACAAAAAGTTGAGAATTCCGTTAAATTTAAATATCCATATAATACAGATATATGTGCTTTATTTCGTAAACCGTATAATTCGTGCAGACTTAAAGATGTAGTTGAAACTAATCCTGACAGGAATTGGTGTTCTATAGGTATTTACGGAAGCAAATAATTACATCAATAGCAAAGAACAACAACATTTATTCAGTCTCATATACCTATTAGTCTAAATTGTTGCATTTATTTCTAATAATAGCATTTGATTTAGCGTCGTAAGAACCCGAGTAATAAAAAGTATTGCCAATTTATAAATATTTAAACAAGAAAATCGCAGGTTTCGTGCACGCAGAGCGGTTAAATTAAAAATTGTTTTTCAAAGTCCCCTTTCCGTTTGAAATTGGTTTCAACTCAGTTGGAATAATCGTTCTATCTTAGGGTGAATTCCAAATCAACACTGCGTAATTTCTAGGATATTGAAATTTATACGTCTCTGTATAAATCATTATGATTGGTTATTGATTACGAACGTGTACGTAAACCCGTTTAAACTTTAAATAAGCACGCCACCATTTTGTTAATGCATAATGAGACTTGGCTTGAAAGTGTCTGGTTTAAAGTAATAAGTTATCCATACTGCTTGGCGTTAATATAAACCGAGTTCTGTTGGAGCGTTAAACCCACAATAAGGGTGGTGTGGATATGAAACTTGAAATAGGTCTGACCGTTAATCCTTTTAGTTATAATAACGATTATGTAACAAATACGGAAAGTTATAACTTCGTAACATGTTGCAAATAACCTACAACCAGAATAACAAAGAAGACATATGTAATACTTTGAATACATTTTAAAAATCGGATTCGAGAGAATATAAATACGAAATAATTTCCTCTTCAATTTTATAATATAATAACATATACACTTACAAGGAAGGTTAGGTAGGTGAAAATTCAGAAAAATTTGAAACTTTGCAGGATTGTAGTACTAGTCAACCCTAATCAAGAGCCGTATTCCGTTCGTGCCCTTATTCGGTTTAATAGGGTGAAATTGGAACTTTTTTAGATTTTGCTTATTATCTCTGGAACAGCAAGAACTATCGCCAATAAACTATATATTTTTGTAAATGGCTATTCAAGACCTACATTATGATACAAAAAATATGGATGAAAATTCTAAGGGGTGCCATCCCTGTCCCCAACCCTCAATTATTTTCAGTATTTTTTTGTACGCTGCAATGAATTGATAGATTATTAAAAGAGTTATTCATTAAAGTGTATCACCTTACATTTATTTATTTGTATTTGTGCAATTGCACCCTTTGGTAATAATATCCGAAGCCGCGTATCTCTTAAACAATAAGAAATATCATCAACAAATTATATATTTTTGTAAATAACTTCCCAGACCTACATCATGATACAAAAATTAGGGATTAAACGCCTAAAGGGTTTCATCCCTACCCTCAACCCCCAATTATTTTTAATATTTTTGTGTACGCTGCAATGCATTTTTATAACTTGTCGGTATAATTATTTATTACAATGTATCACCTTAAATTAGTTGATTTTATTTGATAAAAACCATCCTTTGTTAATATCTAACATCCAAAGTAACATTTCACCGAAACTTATCTCTTGAACAATAAGAAATATCGCATACTCGCGGTGTCGTAGTGTGTATATTAACCGCTGTTACAATAATAATATGGATAACTAAAATACAATTAGATATAAATACATCAATACAGCAAATAATATTTATTAACTAATTGATGCATTCACCATCTCATTTCTCTTTGTCAGTCTAGGAAAAATTCATTGTTCCTACTAATTATTCGCACACTTTAGGGCTTATTATAATAAGGATATTTTGTTGCATATGCTGTTTATTTACATATCTACATATTTCATACGTCAGTAGGTAGGTAATTATTCTCTAGTATTTTTATTTATATGTACATATTATGTATATATTAACAGTTCTAAACTAAATTACAGGAATACAAAATAGCATATCTACATTATATAGATTTCAGTACTATAATAATAATTAGTACACTTTCCGCTTCCTTGCTGGTGAAATTACCCGAATTTTTGCTTGACCTTTCTATATTGATACTATGTAGTTCATGACAAACTAGTTACACAACCTTGAAAAACACAAATTTCTTATTGTTCAAGAGATAAGTTTCGGTGAAATGTTACTTTGGATATTAGATATTAACAAAGGGTGGTTTTTATCAAATACAAATCAACTAATTTAAGGTGATACATTGTAATGAATAATTATGCCGACAAGGTATAAAAATGCATTGCAGCGTACACAAAAATATTAAAAATAATTGGGGGTTGGGGGTAGGGATGAAACCCTTTAGGCGTTTTATCCCTAATTTTTGTATCATGATGTAGGTCTGGGAGAGTTATTTACAAAAATATATAATTTGTTAGTGATATTTTTTATTGTTTAAGAGATACGCGGCTTCGGATATTATTACCAAAGGGTGCAATTGCACAAATACAAATAAATAAATGTAAGGTGATACACTTTAATGAATAACTCTTTTAATAATCTATCAATTCATTGCAGCGTACAAAAAAATACTGAAAATAATTGAGGGTTGGGGGCAGGGATGGCACCCCTTAGAATTTTCATCCATATTTTTTGTATCATAATGTAGGTCTTGAATAGCCATTTACAAAAATATATAGTTTATTGGCGATAGTTCTTGCTGTTCCAGAGATAATAAGCAAAATCTAAAAAAGTTCCAACTTTCAAGGGTGGATTTCACCCTCTTAAACCGAATAAGGGCACGAACGGAATACGGCTCTTGATTAGGGTTGACTAGTACTACAACCTGCAAAGTTTCAAATTTTTCTGAATTTTCCACCTACATAACCTTCCTTGTTAGTTTGTCCGCCGTAACAAAATGTGCTTTGTTCGAAACTGACTTAATTAAACTCACACCGAAACAGTTTTTAATATGGCCAAAGGTACTATAGTATGTACAAAAAACTTCAAAAGCACGTACACGATTAATAAATATTGTTGGTCAAAGTTATGTAACATTCACGGCATCCTTTCGCACAGTACTTTATAACGAGATTTTTTTGTTGCGACCATAACGAAATGCGCACGTTAAGAATTTTAATGCAGAAGACCTATAGACTCGATTATTGAATAAATTATCAATTTGCTCGTACACACTCGAAACTTATATACGCACTTAACTAATTGTAAGTAGATTTAGCTTGAAGCTTAACGAGCTACCCACAAGTATCTGATAGGAATAAGTGCTTACAAAATTTTCAACTAGATCTTGTAGGATGAAACTTGTAGCTTGTGTGTGCAAAGTGAACTGAGGAATTAATGACTAGCTATCTTGCAACTATGAACTTACCGTCGTGTATTGTCTTTAAGGTATATTATGTTCAAGCATTAGCAAGTTGAAAAAGTTTTGTGTACAATTTATTACTAACACAGGTACTTAACACTATATCTTCCGCTTTATCTATCTATAATGATTAGTTTATTTACTTATTAAAAAAAAACAAATTAAACGAAACCGAACATGAAAAGCAGCCCGCTTTTTTAATACAAGACTAATTATTACATTTATTCGTTTAATCAAATAAAATTAAAATTTCAAATGAATAGAAATTATATTTGTATAGGGCTTTAACGTCTTGATTAATGTTCCGCTTTTTCATGTTTCATTAATTTATCTTATTATACTTCTTTTACTTCGACTGCAACGTCAGTTGCTCTTTAAGTTGTTTCTAAAATACACTTTCGTGTGTAATTTTGAATTAAAATTCTTCGAAACATGATTCGTACTTGCACAATAAAAATAAGCTACGTTTATAAAAAGAAAGATTTTTAATCTTTCGTTAGTCTAGTCGGGGTCTGACAAACCCCAAGCTTAGTTTGATTCTAATATTTTTTTTAAATAACACCTGCATAATCACCATGTGCTTAGTAGGTGTTGTAAATATTTTAAATGATATAGGTATTGATAATGCAGATGTTTCTGGGAAACTTGGAAGTTGTGGAAATTACATGTGAAGGTCTACGAGACCCCACCAGACTAATGATAGCTGAGCTACATATTTTGTTATTTAGATTATTTGTATTGGGAAAGACAGAATAATAGACAATTCTGAAGCGAATCAACAAAGATATTATTAAACTTATAGGAGGAAATGGATAATACCGACGAAATTGAGTTAGCAGAGGACAAAAATGAACCGAACCTATTGGAAGTTCAAGATATACATATTTGTACCGCTTATCGATCACAATAAAATAAAATATTTCTATACACGTGTTAATAAATAATATAAAAACTAGAAAAAATTTAACAGCCATTAATTAATTGCAAAAACGAAGATATTATTTAGGGGTATGTCAGACCCAGGCAATCTAACTGTGTAAAAATATTTCATTGAAAAAGTTAATAGCATTAAATGTAGAAATATATACCAAGTAAGTAGGTAAATTGCAATAAAAATTATATCTTTTAAGTACCTACCTAGTAAGAGACGATGATACAAAAGCAAAGGAAAACGTTTCGTACTTTGAATAAAAAAATCCCATAAAATTCGCGGACGTTCCGTTCTAGGAATGCCAAATTCATGAATGTTGAGCCTATCTTTCCGTGTGAAAAGGGGGATTAGGTTCTACGAAATGTTAATTAGAGTGGATAAAGCAATTGAAACGAAAAAATATGTGCAATTCAGAACAGACCCAAAGTGCAAAATGCCGATTCCCATCGAAATCAAAATTGTGTAGATTAATGGTCGCGTGTTCGGAAAAATTATTGTTTATGTTGATAAATTCTTTTGGAGAGGTATTATATAGTTTGACCTACCGACTCATATTCATACTGAGTTACAATTTCTCCGAGAAATTTAAATTTTTTTTTCTCGAATCCCCAAAATGGCTTTTCTGAACCTTCTACTATCCACAATAACTTTCTGTAGATTTTTTTTGCTCTCCCGGCGACTAACCACTCAAAATTTCTTATTTTATTTCGCAGATTTTAATTTAATTTTTTTTTATTGTTGCTTTTTCGCCTATTTAACTTTAGCTTACTGAAATGTTCATCTGGTTATTACGCCGATGCCGAAAAACAAATGCGACCTCACTTCCTATTTTTTGTCGCCTTAACACTTCGGCGGTCTTATTCGGTCATTATTCTTTTTATTATTATATTTTAATATATTATATTATTTAATAAATATTCCATAAGAATAATGTGAATATATAATTCGTTTCATTATTTTATAATAATTATCTGGAATTCGGTTGATCTTTATTTTGGTGTTCAACGAAAACCTGATTGAACGAAGGAGATTTTTGAGTCAAACAAAAATGAATTCACCCCAAAAAAGGAGTGGCGATTCTTTTTATTTAATCTATAATAATAGTCAAACCTTTCTGATTTTTGGTATGAAAAATCTTTTTGAGTTTTTAACGTTCTGTGATTTTGTATCTAGGTATATACAGTGAAACCTCTATTAACGGACACTTCTCAACAACGAACGGGGACAGTTTTAAAGAGTCAACTCTTTAAGGGACAGTTTCTTATTCCCAAATATTGAACATTTGTCCCAGTTAATCCTCCCTTTAGCGGATACCTACCAATAACGGCCCATATTTTCTACCCCACAGCTGTCCGTTATTGAGAGGTTTCACTGTACATGCTCGTAGTCAAAGAAATATCGCTTATAATTTAAATTATAGTGGTTTCGCTAATACACGGTTCCATTAGTTAGTAATTTATACATTTCTATTTGCCAAGTAGGTACGGTTTGATTCATTTACATAATTACGTTTCTATTTAATTCAACTTCACTTGTTTACATTATCTATGTATAAATAAGTTTTGGTAAACTTCTGCAAGACATTGAGACTTATTTTGTTTGAGTCTATTATTTTTCATAACGATTTCATTTGAGATAAAAGTACGACGAATAACAACTGCACTCGCCTAAGAATCGAAGACGACAATTGAGAATCTCACTAAAGAATAGCAGATTCGTACTCCAGCACTCAAGTGAAGAGGTAACACATATTTGAACGTTATCGGAATCACAAATCACATTCGTGACGTGGGTACCGAAGCATCAATACTGCATTTCTGCCGACGCCGTGACGTCACGTAGCGTCGTACAATCAATGCAATAGAGAGAGAAAGGACGGTGTCGTGGTAACCAAGGTGACCGGAAACAAGTGGATGGCGCGTGTTACCTATCGTTACCTGTCACACGTAAATCTACAGGTAAATTTTGTTATTTCTTCAGACGTTTGCGGAAAAAATAAAAATTTTCAATTTCATCGTCGAAAACCTAATGTTCTTGGGGCGATTTTATTATTCGAAACATGAAGAATCTCATTCAGAATAAGATGAAACACTCCAAACGTGCAATTGTAATATGATAGTTTAATATAAAAAATCTCCACAATTATTATTTATTGTGGAATAATAATTGATTGACGTCCGTTTTGAATTCAAATTGAAATTCGTCATAAATTAGAATTGGAGCTTTCTTGTTATTTTGACGTTATTATCGAATTTATGTTGTTGAAAAACAACAAACCGTTAACATAAAAAGTTATAAGAAAGATATTTATGTAAAAAGGATTTGCGTCGTCTGGTAGATTTTGTGATACCGTATCCGATGAAAACGTCGAGTGAATGAAATAAGCAGCTTACGAGGCCAACAAAATAAGAACCACGTGTCCTTGTAAACGTATCCACGCAGCAACATAAACAATAATGAATTGAATTAAATTTGAATTTAACATAATTAATAACAGTTTAGAGAAATTAACACAATTTAAAACTGAATTTATTTGTGCTATTATAACAATGTGAATTATTTTTCGTAGGTAAATTTCATTAAATTGTTAAGCACCGACGTTAATGTACACTAATAATATTCTGCAATATGTTTTATGTTTACGATACTATTTTGTTCTGTAGTAGGACAAACTATTACCTATACAAGAAACTTCGTGAAATAAAACCGATCATAAAACCTTAGTAATCAACAAAAATGTTTAGTAAAGGGATAACCAGTTTTTATAACATCAAAAAGTCGTATATAAGAACAATGTAATGTTATTTAGTTTAATCGAGCTACATTCGATTCGCTAACAAAACTAAAAATAAAACAAAAGAATTTCTAAACTGCTATGTACATATGTAATATAAATTGAAATCTATTTGTCGATCGCTGAATGATTTGAATAAAAAGTAATAAACGCTTTTACTAGTAGTTAAGATAGGTAGTTTAAGATAAAGCTTACCATTACGTGATTAAAAATAGCAAACGCTAGTAAAAGAAATAGAATTTGCATAAGTATTACCTTTACCGGTTTAATGTTTACCGGATTTTCTAGTGTTGACTTAAAATTATGTGAATAAAATACAGTAGAAGCTAATTTTATCTAGTAATAGCTTCAAAATAAGCAAGCCAACAAAAAAGTGGCTTGATAAGCTTGACTTAATTCAGTTATTGGGTTAATGTTGTACGGAATGACTGCTTTTATAATAGTAGTGCGTAAAAAATGTGTATCGAGAAAGGCCATTCGTAACACACCTGCATGTATTCCTTGTATGTGTTTGATAATCATCAACTTTAGATTTAGTCTAGTATATGCGTTTTATTTGAATAAACATACATTTGACTCACAACTTCAGAGCAATCGCTTGGGTTTTTCTGATGTATTCATATATTTTTAAGTTAACGCTACAGCTAGAAGACTTGACTATATAGTAACAAATGCTAGTGTAAGTTCTTGTCGCTAAAAGTAAAAGTTACATTTTTATTCAAATGGCCCATTATGTAAATACGACAAAATATATAATATTGCATTTAATCGAAAAGCAAAATTAAGGGCATGTTTTAAACATAGAACCTTTATAATAAACGCTCTGATTGGAGCTCTTACGGTTGACCTGCCGTTACACCAATGAAATATATAACAAGTTATACTAGCGTCACTAGCGGTAGAGTTGAACAAGTCCAATCGTACTACGTCGTCAAGCTATAAAAATTTTATAGGCATTTATCTTGCAAAGTGCAGAAATGGCCAGGAAGTTATAGCTAAAGTTTCTGATGTTTCATCAAAATTCGGCGTTAAGGAGGTTACCTCGGGAATATAATTTTATGTGATTGGATAAAGTGTGTGGTTACCGGGAGCTTTACGGAGGTATTAGTTAATGTTAATTACCTACCTATAATTTTAAAATAAATACGCGTGCTTGAAACTTACTGTACACACAATTTAATCACTTTTTTCCACGTGACAGGAAATGAAGCAAACGGTTCTAAAATTTATATTCGGTACAACAAATAGTTGAATAGTTGAAGCCCGTTTCGAGCAATTAAAACGAAGTAAATTTTAGTTTCAAGACTCGTTCCGTTTTTTTATTCGTCGACTGTACATATGTTTCTAAAAAAAGGTTTTCAGTTAACGTTGATTTTAACGTAACATACACCTACACGTTTATTATTGATTTTTTTATTTCAAAAATATTGGTGGTTTATGAACCGTATAAAATTACGAGAAAATGTAATTTCATTAAACAAAATACAATTATTATTGTTCCGTAAAATGATTATTCACGAGCACACATTGGCGTTTATTCACCAATGCAGGTTGCGGCACGATTTAAATGGAACAATTTATGAAAAAAGATTTTTAGTTACCGTGCACGCTGTCAAGTATGACGTATAGGTGGTCTGTGCGGCGTGGTCCAATTTAATGACGTCGCGCGGGTCATTCTCGTTGGTTGATCGATGAAAGTTTGACAAACAAGTTTTACTCCTTTCTTTCAACCGTAACCTAACCCCGTGGACACAGACAATCACCCGTGTGCACAGTCTTAAATGCATAATTGTCTGTGTACACGGGGATATGTTAAGATTGAAAGAAAGGTTAACCTCGTCAGTTTTTATGCATAATAACCATAACAACGCAATTAACTGATGAACAACGGAAATTTAGGAAAATAATAATTCGGCAAATTGTAGACGAATTGTATTGTAGATGAATTGTGTGTGGATAAATTTACTTGCTTCAAATTTATTATTATGGTGTTTTAAAATAGTTAATACATATTTAAATGATATTTACTTATAAATGCTAATTAAAATTTCGATGTTTATATAAGTATTAAATATAAAAATTGCGTACGTATCTAGTACATTAAACGTTAATGTATTATGGGCCGCGTAGAACATGATACGTGTAAAATTTTAAATGAAAACGTATTTACATTCAAGACATCTTAAACAAGCGATGGGTAATAACAATTTATTTAATGTACGAAAATATAATGGGGTCGTAAATCTATTAAACGTCGGAATTTGTTTGTTTCCGTTTGGATGACGAGGAGCTACCTAATATTACTTGGCATCTTACAGGGCATCTTTTATGGTTGAATCAAGAAAAGTTAGATATATACGCACATTTTACATTAATGGATATTAATATGTTGTTTTAAAGAAATTGCTTGGATGCGTATATACAGGGTGTACCAAAAGTGGTCAATCAAATGAAGCGAGGTGGTAATTTAAGGGAGGTAATTTGCAACCGAAATAACCATATTTATGGTTATTCAATTGTTGCTGGTTCACAATTTATTTGAAAACTTTGTATTTTTCTGCAAAATTGCCCATAGAGCAAGCATTAACGCATGATTTTAAACAAAATATGAGTTTGATTGACAATAACAGAGTTTATAAAATACTACTTTTATTAAAAAATTAGAAATTGTCAGATCATACTTACATGAAAATATCAACCAAATAACTCGTAACTTGTTTAAAATCATCTGTTAACATTTGCGCTATAGACGATTTCGCAAAAAAATACAGATGTTGCAAAAACTTTTGAACCATTAACAATTGGATAACCACATATATGGTTATTTTGGTTGCAAATGACCTCCCCTATCACCTCACTTCATTTGATCGTCCACTTTTGGGACATCCTGTATAAATAATTTTTAAATTGAACACTGAAAATGATGGTAGAAATAGAATATAGAACTCAAAAATTAAATTAGTTTTTCATTTTATTTTATTCAAGTTTAATTTAAGCTGAGTATTTTATTGAATTTTTATATTTCGCAGGAAATTTTTAAACGATCAGATTCGATTAAACTTATTCAAAACATTAATTTATTATATTTTGTTGCGATTTTGATTTTTACAAGTTTTTACAACTTATTTATTAAACTGTCATGTTCAGCGTTCGGTTTCGCAAAGTTTTTCATGTCTGTTATGTCATGATCATGAAAATTGAAAATTCAGTTTCGTATGTAACTAATTTCAAGTTCTAAACGTTTATTTATTATATATCTATTTTATAGTTTATATTATATATAAACAATATAACTTCAGGTTTTACAGTTTTTCATTCTATTTTAATTCATATTAATTTTAAGTTCCGTTTCGATATTGGATTATTTTGAGTAACGAGATGTTAATTAAATATATTAATGGGAAATTTTGAATTAGAAACATTCTGACATTTATAATATAATGACAACTTAAATTAAGTATTACAATTATTTAATATTAATTTGAACTTTCAATTATTATAATTATCTTTAATAGTTTACTTAATGTAACTTTTATAATTAATTTACATTATACTGATTTAACAATTTGACATTATTTTAATAACTATTATATATTTAACGATTTCTAAACTTTGATTATTTTATTTATTTTTAATTATAGTATTAAATTTTCTTTACTTAATTAAGATTACATATATTTAATTAATTATATATGTTATGACTTTATAATTACTTAATATTATATTTATTTATACTTATTAATTATTATTAATCATTTTAACTATATTGTTATCAATTAGACATTATAATATGTCTAAGTAACTTAATTATAGATCGATCTTATTTGAACTATGTTTAACTATTAACTTATTATTATTGCATATCATTTAGCATTTATTTAATTTAGTTGAATCTAATTGAAATATTAGACTATTTAGTATTGAGAATTGAAAGTGACAATTGTATTAATATTTGATATATGTAATTATGTACATATGTATGATACTTATACTATAATGTATATATAGCTTTATGATATTATGTTATTAAATTAATTAATGATATCATTATTATTTGTATTATAATATACTCATTATTAAACATTAATTAGATCATTTTAGATTATTTTGCATATTTTAATTTTTCGATATCTTCTAAATACGTAATAGTTAAATAAATTACTATAATTGAAATAGAATAGTTAATGATTCATATTAATACAATATTTGAACTTATAATGCTTATATGAATCATGATACTTTTAGTACATTAGCATTTCGATAATCAACTTAAAATAATTTTAAATCAATCATTTATAATCGATTGGTTTCAATGACAATTATTACATAATCAATATTTAAATCATGTTACTATTATAAATGCTTATACATAATACTTCGATAAGATGTACATTTTAGATTAATAATTGAATAGAACGATTAGTACAATTATAGTTATTTAAATATGTACATATGTTTAAAATTAAATTATACATAATCATATACTAAATACATTCTTATAATGAGATTGCAAGTTTAATGAAATTTTACGAATCAATGTTAATTATTATGAATTCACTTTAAATTTACATAGTTTCTTTATTAAATCTATAGTTTATAAAGTTAAATATAACGTTACTAATGTTGATAAGCATAGTTATAATTATCATTTATGATTTTAAGAATTTATTTAAAGTATTAAAATTCAACATTGTACCTTATTTAATTAGATGATATATGTCAATATACATGAACTTTATAAATTTAGAGTTCATTAAATCGCAAATCATTTTTACTATATGAAAATTTATTAATAGTTCAACTTGATTACATTACTATAAATTAATTGAAGCTAATTATAGAATTTATAACACTCAAATATTCGAATTCTAATAGATGAATTATATGAAAGTGATAAGTACATTCTAAGTTATAATATAACTGGTTAAGATCTTAATATATAAATTTAATATAAGTAATTAATTTAATATTAATCTTAATAATGATTCTAATTCATAACTCAATTTGATTATGTGATTAATAAAATGTCAATAATATATCTTAACTAAATACTAATAAATCAATAATTTATATTAAATTAAATATATGTACATTATGTAAAATTATATAATATATAATTATTGAATTACTAATTATAATTTAAATTATAATATTTGCATAATTATGCATATTAGTACTTATGGTATTTAGATATACAGTAATTAATTTGAAATCAATAATTTATTAATAGTCATTATATACTTTACTAATTGTAACATTAGTTAATTAATTCAAGATACTAAATTGTATATAATATTAACTAAATTTATGAAATTATCGATTCAAATATTATACATGACTTATAAAGTCGTTATTTAATTGTAAAATTTAATGATGTCATTAAAATCGTTATTTATTAGAATTGTTGAATGTATGATGGTACATGATTAGTAATTACTAATTAATAGTTAAATATATTATTATTAATTATAATTTATAATATTAACTTATTAATATTAATTAATTAATTTGATATTATACTTTATAAATATAATCATAATGATTATACATCGATTTAATAAGCTACATTTATATAATACATATAAATCTTCAATAATTATCAATATATTACTATGATAAATTGTATTGTGAATTAAGACTATAGTTGATATTAAATCTAATTATTATAATTTAATATTTTAATTCAAATTTCATTGAATATTCTAATTTTATTAAGTTATTATTAAATTATTATTAATATTCATACTTAAATAACTGATCATTATAATATTTAAATATGATATTGTTAAGTATTGTGTACAAATCTTGAATTCGTTTATATTAATATTTATAAGCTTATAGATCGTAATATGTACAATCGCTATAAATTTACTCCTGATTTAATTCGTAATTTCAATATTATCATATTTTAACATATATATATATTGAATATTTACTTTGATTATTTAAATTAACTTTAAGATTGCATTTAATGAATTCTATTTAAAGCGATTTTTAATTTTGTATAATTATGAAATTTAATATCAGATTGACTAATATTCACATTTTGTTTAATTATTAAAATATTAAATTTATTATTAAATTTATATAAAATTCTACTATTGTAAAATTATATTCGATTGATGAGACTTAAATTGAAATGTTGACATAAATTGATCTAGAAGTATCAATTGTTGTAAATTAAATATGTACGCATAGTATGAATTCAATTAGTAATATAGAAATTAACAATTTTATCATAGAATCAATTATTAGTTATATTAAATTTACATCTTGAATTTATTCAGTAATTACTTTAAACTATTCATATATTAATGTTTAATAGTCATTTAAAATTCGATAAAGTTATGTATTTATGGATTATTCTGTCGAATGATTAATTATTATGTTAAGATATAATAGTTAGTACATAATTAATTTAATCTATAATGACGATACTGACATTGAGTCAATATTGTCAATTTAATATGCAAATTTACATTATGTAATTGATATATCCATATCTAATATTAATATATGAAATTATTATATTACGATAAATATTTACAAATAAATGATAAATTACAGTTTAATCGATGAAATTCATTACAATTATTATTAATAATTACGAAATTATTAATGATTATACTAAATCTTATAATTTATATAGGGAATATATAAATATGACTAAGTAGTTAGTTGAATTAGAATATTTATACTATATGAATTGAGTACATTTACTAAATATTAGAATTTAATAGAATTACTTGACTACTTTAGTAATCTAAATTATTAATGAAATTACTAAAATTACATATTAATTACAATTCATATTTAATTTGTATATAATATTCGTAATTAAATTATATATTATACAATTAATGTTTAACGTAATGAACTATTTATTAAATTTGAATATGCATTAAAATTTTAATATAATTGAACTATAAGCTAATCGATATAAGAAATTCATTTAATTACATGTAATTATATAATTTTAATTATAAAAGATTGATTTAAATAATTTAAGAATAAAAATTATAATAATAATTTATAATTCTGAATTTTCATTAAATTATAAATTTTAAATAAAGATTTATAATTTTTAACAAATTAAATTAAATTTGAAATTCTATAAACTAAATGTTAATTTAATTATTTATTGTTAAATATTAAAATTTATAATTAAAAACTTATATTTATAAACAATATTAATTTTAAAGAATTAATTTAATATTTTTAGTATTGAATGAGATAAAATTAATAATTTTTTAAATTAAAAATGTACGTTTTAATTAATAATATTTTATATTGATTAAATTAAATTATTAATTAAAAATAATCTATGAATTTAAATATTCATTCATTATATAATAATTAGAAATTATAATTTAAATTTAAATAGCATTATAAATAATTAATTGAATAAAGAAATATTAATTTAAATTTCTAATTTAAAGATATTTATGTCTGATAATATAAATTAATTAATAATAAAGAAAATTGATTTTCTTTATATATCATTGAAATTTTAACAAAATTTAATTTGTAAAATTATATACGAATTTTATTAAAAATTAAAATTAATTATTTATTAATAAATGATTAAGAATTAAATTAAATATTATTAAATATATTGAAAATTGAATTTAATTATTTAGAATACCTTTATTGGAATTAAATTGAGTAAATTATTAGTGAATATAACTATTTTTTGAAGTTTACAAATTATTGAAATAATTTAAATCGTTAAATTTAATTTTAACTAATTTGCAATTGTTATAAATTAATTGCGGAAATGTTTTTAAATATTTTATATACAGAATTGAGTAATAAAACAGTTTATTAAGTCACAAAATTGAGTTGTAATTAAATTAATAAGGTGATTATATTTTATTATAAATATTGTAATAAAATTAATATTAAATTTACGAATAAACAATTAAAAAGAATTTTTAAATTAACATTTAAATGTTGAAGAAATTATAAATAATTTTAAATTTAATATATAATAATTGAGTTAATGTGTTAAAAATTACAATTGAAACTTTAGAATTTATCGCTTTATTTAATTATCTACATGTTAGTAATAATTTGTTAAATTTAAAGAAAATTAAACAAAATTAAATTAATAATAACGTAATTAAGTTTTTAACGATTTTTTGTAATTAATTTATAGGAGGGACTTAGTTAAATAATAATTTTAGATTCAACGACTTTATCTTAAATTTTTAAATCCGTATTAAAGTTTAAAATTATTGCATTTAATAAATTTATAGACATTGAATTTTAAATCGTTAATAAATTTTATTACCTAAATTAAATTAAATGTTAAAATGTCAAATGAACATTTGAATATCAAAATTAGATTGCAAATTTAAACTTCTTTAGTCAAAACATTTCTTATTTGAAAACATTAATTTGAAACTTGTGTTAATAAACTAGTAATACAGAATTTTTCAATGTATATGAACTTAATTATTAATACTAAATCAAATTTTAAAAGTATAATATTAAAATTTTCATTTTAATAATTGATATTTAATTATTTTATGAAAATAATATAAATTAAATTAAAATATAATGTTTTTTATTTATTAAATTTAGTGGTTAAGGATAGTACATTTCAGAGGTAATATCAATAAAACCTATTACGCAATTTTAAAGACCTTTACATATTACCTTATTATGCGCTGTCGAGATGTTTACCACCATTTCTTGAACACCCTTTATATAGGTACTCTGAAAGAAATGAAATCTTTTATTTCATATACCTAAATATAACTATATGTTACCGAGCCGGTTATGTCAGAAACATCAAGTGCCTCTCTTTCAATAAATTCAATTAACTACCAGCTATCCATCCTCGGCTCGTCCCCTCATTCAATGAACGTAATGGAACACATCATTTAGGCCAAGCAAAACGTATGCATTGCCTCGAATAACTTTAGTATCTATTCCCTGTCGAATATCTGTCACTCTTTTAACAGACACGACACGTCCTTTAAACACCGACAGTGATTTTAAAACTTTCTCGTGGCAGTATAGGTATAGTTCTACTTCGATATATAAACATTTAAATTTCGAATTTAGTAAAAGCGTATCACAAAAACAATTTATTGTAGTAAAATATTGTTATGAAGTTTGCTACGTATAATACCGAATTTTTAACATTTGCATAGCAAGCTGGGTAATTACCAAAATATTAGCATTTATAAATTGTGGGAAAGTAAATTCGAAACAGCACCTGCAGTTCAGTGATGTTTCACTTGATTATGTTAGTGTAAACTGAATTGAAACGTGTCCATTTTTTGCATAATAAAAGCATGCCAAAACCACCCGGCGGTATTTAAAAAACGATGCGTTCAATGCGTTTTATTTCATTTAATTTCCATGTTTGTAAAACTATTAATATTATAGGTACATTATCTATGTATCAATAAAATTTTAAAAACTCTATCTACTTCAGAAACTTTTTTGCCAAATGAAAATCACCTTATCTGTATAAAAACACTTCCTAAGGGAGTTAGAGCCCCTTGAAGGCGGCGCTTTGCCATCAAGTTTTTTAAATATCTTCAAAACTTCGCGTCGTTAGTGTTCGTGTTAATGTAATATGGATATTTTACTGCGATCATAAGCGTCTCATTTGAGGGGGGGGGGGTGTTAACGGACATTATCAACCAGAATTTATTTATCGTTACCTTTTTGACAGTTCTGATGTCAAATTTGAAAAATTTAGTGTTTTTTCTAACGTTAAGAATGATGCTCTTATTTATTATCGCTATGATGCATCGTTTTCGAGAAAAACCAATTCGAACTTTTCGTGCTTCTTTGCATACAAGAAGTTCCTCAAGTTCCCCAATATTACTAAATCCAGTACCAATAATAAAGGTTGGCTTTGACAAATTAACAAAATAAGAACTATTTAAATGCCTGTTTGATCTTTTTTTTATTAACGACGTTTTGAAGATATTTGAAATAAAAATTGATGGCAAGACGTCATCTCTATAGAAGAGAACCCTATGATCATCTCTAGAATTCGACGTTTTCATTTGGCAGGAGAATTTTTGGACATCCTGATGTCTCGTAGTTAATATTTTCGTTATGTAGGTAACCATTAAATTACATCAACGATTGACGTTCATTTTAAAGTTGTTAATTTTGATCAGTTATCAGTAACGATATAGAAAATAAACGAGTTACAAACTGAATCCGATCCTGGACATATCTGTAATTTGTTTCTGTTCGTTCAGCCCCAGAGTTGTTGGTACAGACTAGAGTTCGCATTTTATTCATTAATAGGTATATGTTAAATGTTATTTTATATAGTTCGTATTTTTCTTCAAACGGACAGTTCGTGTTTTATTTCTCAATGTCCGTTTAGTGCATACTCGGCCTAAGACGACCGCCCATACAAAAAACGAAAAATACTTGGAACCAAAGATGGTCGGCTTGAGTAGTTTCACTGTATTCATGTTCATTTTTTTTTGTTGCTTCTTTTATCAAATTTACCAACAATATTCACTTAACAGAATTTTAGAGTTTCAATTTAATTCTGTTAAACGTAATGAAAATACAATGATAAAAAAAAACTTAATAAAAGTATAACGATATACGACGTAGTAATAAAAAATTTCTACGAAATATTATTAAAAAAGTTATGAATTCATAAAAGTTAAATTGTAACAAAAAATATTGTTCGCCTTTGAATAGCGTCGTTCAAAATAAAATGTAGGTATGTAACAAAGTTATATGTAGGTATATAAAAAAACGATGTAATTCGATTTTGTAGGTTTTAAATAGGTACCTGAATTTGTATATTGGAAAACAAAAATTATATATAGGTACTACATAGAAATCATGTAAGTTGTTATATTTACAAATTTCGGTTCCAACGAATTTAGATATACTTCGTCTAAACCTATATGCAATCTACGTCATCAATGTAAGGTTACTAGATAATGACGTTTCACATAGTGCTGTCACCTCGTACCTCGTATTTTGACAGTTCTAATAAGTTATAGTCTTTCTTTATACCATCTAATATGTGCGCAGGTAAATCATCTATAGAATATGTCACTTTCCAAACTTTAAACCGAATTAGAAATAAACAATCTAGTAACTTTTTTTTGATGACGTGAATTGCATATAGGTTTGGATAGGCCATATCTAAAAAACACATCATTTTCTTGCATATTACATTTACTATAATTTTTTTATAGACACATTCATATAAGTGTGTCATTGCTGTACTGAAACCTTGAATTTTAAATTTTCCAAAAAAAGCTTAGCTATTTGTCTAAAAGATCAATTAATAAAGTAAATAAATAGAATATTAATTCGCTAAAAAATAATCGGGTGTAAATAAGGGCGCAAATAAGGCAAAAAATAATATATTTTGGATCAAATAAAGTAAAAACTTGTAGTAGTCGACAAAATTATGTAGGTAAATAATTTCATACTGTTCAACGAATATTTATTTATAGGTAGATACCTCTAACATATATCTATCTACATATTTTATAATATTTTAATTAGGCTATTTTATTATTATTTTACAATAGTATAAAATTTCGTCCGAATTGAATAAGGGGTTCGCAAGATACATACAGTAGGTATTTTCAGTTTTTTTACCTTAAATTATTACAACTCCCATTTTTTTTCATTTTAGAGAAAAGTTTTTGCTTTAAATATCATCACCTCTGCTACTTAAATATGTGATTCTTAATTCCTATTCCTTTTGGGGTCAAATTCTTACTTATTATGTAAATCCGGAACCTTTCTTTATAAAAATTACAAACTAGGTATAATTTTCGTTCAACAATATTTACAATAATAACAACGTATATTTAACAAATTTTATAGTTAATTTCGAATAATGAGGAAATTGCGTAAACTTAATAAAATAAAATTACCAACAACTTTTACGTAAAGGCACAAAAAACATAAACGTAAATAACTACCTGCCGTAGAAAGTTGAGAACCCATAAAAAATGTAGTTAGAAATAATAAAAATAATTGTTCGCCCTTGAACAATGCCATTAAAAATAAAATGCAATTGGCAATGGGCTTATTTATATATGTGTTACGTATACGGTTTCGCAGCTTCGGGTTTATGTAATACAACGAAAGAAAAATAACGGTATTTGAAACCGTAGATAAAAAAATATAAACTGCCACGTAAGCTCAGTAGAAGCCGTATTACTCCACTAAAGAATTAAATCTGAAAAGAGATTTTTCAGGAAATGTGTCTTGCAGCGCCCACTCAACGAGACTCATGACCGGAGTGAATTACTGCCTCTTTTGTTGTTTTCATAGAGCAGCTCGAAAATATATTTAAATACTCGTAGGAAATACGAATGTAAATTGCTACAAAAATTCCAACTAGATGCACATTAATTAAGGTACCTACGTACCTAATTAAATTTTTTAAGCAAAACATACACACGGAGAAAACTAAGATATAATTTAAATTGAGGACGATTTCGTAAATAAAATGTTACATTAAATTTTTAAAGTGAAAAGAAAAATATACGAATTTAATTTTTTATCACTCTCATACCGCGACACAAATTTTAAAGTTAAACGGACTTCGAAATACCTAATATTTTAAGTAGTTTACGATTGCCCGTAAGAAAAAACATTTAAAATAAATTGGTGCTTTTAAGAATAATATAAAAGTTGTTAAAATTTGAACAACTTAGCTTTGATACTTACTAACAGACAAATGTTTGCATACATCTGCGGATAAAGTATGTCCGTTGGTTCGCAGACAATTAACCATGAAATTTTGTCAGTAGGGTAGGTGCTTGCACATTTTTCGATTTTTCGCCAAACAATTTATTTAGACATAGTAGAATACAGAAGAAATACGCGTATTTAAAATTATAGCGTTATAAAATTTGTGTTATTCGGTTTTGAATTTCAAATTATTTTCGAGCGCGCGAAAACGGCCTGTGACGTAATTGTGCGTTGTAAGCTAGTGAAAACCGTGAACGCTAGGAATGTAAGCTCGCCATTTGTTTCTATGTTAATTAAGGGGAACTTTAAATCATGATATCTCCATTACTAGACTTTTCGTCCAGATCATTTTTGGATATGTTGTAGTGCAGGTTTCAGTATATTAATTAGTGCATTTTGAGTTAAATCGCATAGTGCAATCAAAAGATAATAATTACAATAATATAAATTATAATTAAAATGATTTTAAATCTAAAGGGCATAATCAATTACCATTATTTCCAAAATTTCAAATCGCAACTCTTATTACTTTCCTATATTCTTCTAACCATAAGTCGTCGTAAAATAATCATGTACGGGTATACACGAGCAACTGACGCCCCCGTCGCAATACAGCTTAATTTTTTTTTTATTATCATGATGTCAGTAATTCATGAAACAATTTTCAGGTGAAGTAAAATTATTTGAAGGAATTTTTTTGCAAGTTTCATATCCTCTTGCTCACAACCACCCCCTTTGCGGAAGCGTTAGCTGACGCTCGTTTCTTTTATTAATGATACCAAAATACCATTAATAAAAATAAAAATCAACCAGCATAAAAACACTACCAAAAATGTAACGCTACCTCCCCGACTATTAGGGAATTATTAATATTCGACGTTTATGAAAATGAGAAATTATTGTTTCAAAACATTGACCATTCTTATAACTTTCCAAAATACATAAAACGGTCCCTCTGAATCTTTTTCTTTTTTATCCAAAATTGCATTAAACTATAAAAAGTGGTTCAAATAGCCTCTCATTGCGGTATAGGAAAAAGGGTGACAGAAACGCACGCCACACAGGCTATTGTGGATTGAAAATATAGGTATCGACACAAAAAAAATGACTTTTTCGCAGTGTAATCGAAATATCGTTCTTTAGAGTCTGAAATGTGGCCGCGATCGAAATGAACGAGGGTTAGAATTCGATTTGTAAAATATAATAATTACGTATCTACCTATAACTATAGGGTAACAAAATGAGAAATTAGAATACTTAATATTGTTAATTTCGAATAAAATGTCAATTTTATTTTTTGATGATATTTTATTGAAATTATTTATGAACGATAAAATATAAAATAAAATCGAATTTCAATTTACACGTATGTTAGAAACAAATATTTTAAGACAGTTCGTCGTGGGCGGTTATCAATACACGCGTTATCCTAACGTTGAGATAGCGATCGTACCTGCACTGCGTTCTTATCAATATTCCGCAACTGGCTAATATTAAACGAGTTCTTTTCCTATGGGCGAGAAAATACATTATATTAGTTAGTCGGCGCTTTACGGTCGGTCGTTGTCGAATGATGTATGCAATTCGGACGGGATTGTTAAATTTTGGTGTTTATTTTCCATTTTTTTTAAATAGTGACCATTTTCTAAACAGTTTAGTGAATGATTTTTTTTTAGTTTATTGTTGAACAAAATAAGTGAATCTTGAAAATAATTTGAACGGGCGCGGCGTTTAGATTAAAAAATGTGCAGCGAAGAACATCGAGAGGTTCTTTCTTTTCGAAGCAAAGGTAAACCGCATGGCTTTTTTATGTGTTTAATAGGTGTTATACCTATCTATATAAAATATTTGTACGCTATGGTTAAACGCAAGAAACATTACCCAACATGTTTTATTTATTTTCTCAAGTTTTGCTAAATGCAAGATTAAATAAGTTCAATATGTTATTTTGTATTGTATTTTGTTGAACTGCGAATGAATATTAGTTATATTCATGTTGGACATTTATTTGGCTTTGTTAGAATTTAAACCATACAAATATTTTATTTAAATTTAGCCGTTTCGTAATTTCTTTTTAAATATTTATAAACGACACGAACACTTACATGAGTAATGTTACGTCGCGTAGCGTCTGCCCGATATAAGTGTATTACCGGCTTAAAAAATATCGAACGTGAGACTGATAACGTTCTACATTTGTTTCAATTTTTACCTACATAAATATGTAAGTACCTAAGTACGTAAGATAAATGTCATAAGTTGAACTCGTCATGCGGTTTATCGGTTTATTGTGGTTTATCAAATTTTCGGGAATTCATACATGTAACAGTAAATTCGTATCTATTATTTATAATAATTATAATATTTTATTAATTCCTTGTAGTATTTATTCGAACTTGTTCGTAATTTATTCGTCTTTTATTGTAACGTATATACGGAGTGCACACAAAGAATATCGTAGTGGCACTAGCATAACTTGTTTCACTGGTGTAACAGTAGATCGACCTTAAGAGCTAAAACGAGAGCGTTTATTATAAAGTGCCTACCTATGTTTAAAATCTTAAAATCATATTTCCGATTAATTATAACGGGGTGATTCAGCCAACCCGTTCGTAGCTAATAGATGAATTTTTACATAAGTAAATTTAATACAAGTTTTAAATGCCATCGTATTACTTCCGGTTTTACCGGAAATGAAATCAATTTTATTATTTTAAATAGAACGCTATATGTTTTTACAGTATTAAATTAGTATTAGAGTATTAATTTTATATGTATAGTCACAATAAAAAAGTATGCCAATGTTTTTATTGTTAAGAAAAGAAACAAAATATTTCCTCGTATTTAACAAAAATAAAATTGCCGCAATTTTCGATGGAACCGAAAACGATAAAAGTATTTAAACTCGGAAAAAATAGTATTTAACTTTTTTAAAGATTTTTAATAGTTTAATATCATTATCATAATTAGCTTTTCTTCATTACTCTTATGCAATATTTTCCATCTTTATTAATAACTACCTACTTAAAACGAAGTAACTATATCAATTTCAAAGCAATTGCTGCTTTTATTAACAACCGTCATAACAAAACAATGCCTGTTGAATTTCATCTTAAATTTACCTGGGTAATTTGATTTAATTTAATTCCGTTAATTAGGTTATCCTTAGTTTTTATAAGAAGGACGTGAAAAAAATACTACAATGTTTACATCGTTGAAAAGAGAAAAGCAATATATATTTAATAAGCTAAACAATATATTGGCTTCATTTCCGGCGAAACCGGAAGTAATATGATGCTATTTAAAACCGAAAAAAAAAATAGATTTTTAACCCAAATTTACTTATGCAAAAATTCGTCGATGTATCTCTAAAATCTATTTAGTTATTAATTAACTTGGTACAGGTTGGGTGAATCACCCAGTATATATTTTTTTGGTCAACATGTTATTTTAATTTAAGCTATTCTTTAATAATTTCACGTGCTCTTTAATATGACACTAAAGTATTTGTTTTTCTTAAAATTACTTTATTCTATGCTAAGTTGAGACAAAATTAGAATTTTACGATAATTATTATAAAAATTAACTTTTAAATGTAACTTTGTAACAATATGTATTTGGACTAGTTTGTTAATTTTCTTCTTTAAAATTAGTTTGGATTATCGAGGTTTTTACCGTTTAAACGAAGAATTTCATATTATATTTTAATATAATTTTGTAGGACAAAGTTTTCTAATAAAAACTTTATAAACAAAAACTAATGAGTAAATTAGTATCCCAAGTTTCTAAAGTAGTTAGAAATGGAATCGAGCAAGGGGTGAATAAGTGGACAGGCAGATAGTTAACCGGATTAACTACGTGACAGGCAGCGATTTTATTGAATTTGTGTTTAAAAGGGATTTAAACCGCAATTTGTATACATATATACCGTGATTAACTAAAAGCTAAAGCTTTTATCGTGATATTATTTTTAGTATTAAATAAACGTTTATGTACCTATGTATATTCTACTTCAATACTTTATGTTAAATTATACGTTCCGTAATTTATATCTACCTACTTATTTAGTATTTTGCAATTTAAACACACGGAGCAAGATAGAGAGAGAAAACGTGAAATATTATCTAAATGTTTATCTTTTGAAATCCTTAATAATCTAATATTTACCCTCTACAGATAATGGAGAAAAGCACTTGCTTTATACAAAACGTTTATCTTAACGCTCATTATTACTAATGAATAGTGATCTTTTAAACAAATTTGAACTTCTCCTTACGATTGTTAGCGGCAATTTTACGCAACCCAAATTTTTGAAAAAAATCTATACACCAACTTAATTTAAACGGTAGACGTGTTGCACTTAATTTATTATTTTAAGTTTTATTAATTTATTAATTTAAAGCGCCGACATGAGGTTATACAAATCCTAATTTCTAATGAGAAATCTAACGTTCTAATTAATACATTCTCGTTCGCGTAAAACAAATACGTAAAAGGTTTATGGTAGTAAAACTATTATAAAGTTGAACTTTTATTACATCTAAAATTCCGAGCCACCTTAAAAGCGTCATAAAGTAACTCTGAATAGTTAAAGAGTAATTAAATTCAAGTGCAGCTAACTGTATATTGCTGCTCGTTATCTTGCACTACAATATCATGTCGTAATGTAGATCTTGAGTGACACGAACCATAATCGACATAACGTACACACAATGCCATGCTAGGCTACAAATGAGAGAAACGGAATAAAGCTTGAAATAGGAATATACACGACAGATCATCAACATAAAGTGAGAGTCGACCTGAAATGCGATAAGTGAATACATGCATCACCGCGTCAGTGTTCTCGTGCCACTTTAACACCGCCAAATTTCAATTTTGAAATTTACCTTCAATATTTGGACGGAGCAGTTATTTAATTGAATAAACATATGGCACAGTATATTGTTCACATACATAACACTTCCGTAATTTGTGTGAATAATTAACTCCGAACATCCACCACCACCGGAAGATAGTGGTTCGTGCAAACAATGTCTAATGTTTTCGCGGGCTTGATTTTACAATGTGATCTTGACTGTCTTTGCTGCATCTTCTGAGCAGATAAAAAGGAGTTTGTTTCGAAGGGGCGTCGAACCAAGAAGGCCGCCAAAATGAGAAAATCGTCGATTACGCCCGAACGGTTAATACTGGCCAAAAATATTAATCATAGGCAGTAGAACAAAGTTTATTTATTTTTTAATTTTCTGTAAAAAAAATAGATCATTGCCTATGTTGAAAGCGACAATTGAAGTCAAAAATCAAAAATTAAATAATAATTAGATAGGTATGTGAGTTTTTGGAAAAATGTAACACCAATCAATTATTGTTCTATGTAGATATCTACAGTACATTTTCTTTTTTTAGTTCAACCAACCGTTTCCGTGTAATTTTTGTATCTCCGACAGTTCCATAATTTGAGTGATTGTTTGTTCCCATTATCGCCGTTTGGTAACAATCTCGCATTGTAGGTGTGTCCCCCGGACAAAATGGTAGCACATAGTGTGAAATTTTTAGGTTTGCACGCCTGTAAATGTCATTCGTTAAGGGTCGGTTTTTTTCTCTTGGTCAGAGTTAACTGGCGATTGATTGGTCTATTCTGAAACAAACCTATAATTTTTACAGACCCGTTAAAATGTTATCACCACGTAAACGTATGGAAATCTCGATTGTGATTAGTTGTCATTTTCTTGCGGATAGAATTTTCTACGATTTCTTATTATACTTACTTTACTAATATACTTTATTATACTAAGGGTCGGTTTTTTCATCTCCCAATAAATTTACTTGACAAATTTTTAAATTAAATTTTTAAATTAAATTTTTTTAATTTTTTAATTAAATTAAATGGAAGATGAAAAGATCGGCCCTAATTCTTATGTTAGTAATATGTAATGTGTATGTGTAGTAATGCCCGTTTATTTTGTATAATTTCTTTTCTCCGTTTTGGTAATGAAATGTATAGGTTGTCGATGGTAGTTTGCGACAGATTGTTTGATCTGATTAATGTTGTCATATTGTTTTCAATTCGTATAAATGGCCCGTACAAGTTTCCCCAAAAATTTTCAATAATATTTTAAGTCGGGGCTGCGCGCTGACCATTCCAAAAGACGAATATTTTCCCGTGAGAAATATTCTTTAATAGCATCGCATCGTGTAATTGCTTATTCACCATCGTGAACAACCTGAGTTTTATTTCAAAACCATGTTGCCTGTTATATTTTTGATTAGAAAGCCGTCTAATTAGTTAGAATTATTTTTCAGAAACGTAAAAGTGCCAATGTTGTCTAATTAATACGCATGACAAACAAAATGGGTTAAAGTAAATAAAGAATTTATTCGGGCTGAAAGTTGACCTATATACCTTTACTTTAGATACACTTCGATAGTAAAATACCTATATTTTCAAATATGTGTGCACGTTGCAATCAGCTAAAAGAATTCGTCGTAATTAACAAATTTAACTTTTAACATTTTAGGTAACAAAATCGTAATAAACGGTATTTTATAAGTAGAATAATATTTATTCAACGGCAACAACAATATTTTATCTAAGTATAGATATACCTTGCATAAAATAATTTTCAAACTATGTTACCGAAACAAATAATTTCGATTGGTTTAAAATTAATTGCAGGACGTAATTGTATATATTTTTGAGGTATAAAATAGGTAGGATTTATTAAAATTACTGTATAAAATAACAATATCGTTGTAATAATAATAACAACATTATTATTACGAAATGGTAGTTGTTGGATTGCAAATATTATTAATTTGTTTATTCGCCTAAAAAAATTACGTATTTATATTTTACGTTTATTTTAATCTAAAATCCTAACAACTTCCTTGCCAAACTTTGCATAAACTACACCCTTGTACATATAGCAACAGCTGGGGAAGCTCCACAGAAACTTTACGATAGCATATTCGCTTCTAGGATTGCCTTTCGGGCACATTTGAAAACCTATTCAAGAAGTTCTAACTTATAACCTTCGCGTCTTACATGTAAAGGATAGTTTCACGATAAATTCACAGTAAAGTTGTTTATTTTTGAATAAACCTTGTAGTGTCTATGGCACTTAACTTGCCAAAACATTTTTAAATATTAAACCGTTAAACAATAAAGGCACAAAATATTAAAGAAAATAAATTTAAAAAAAAAGGCAAACATTACTTACCAGTGTGCTTCTTCAAAAACCTGAAAAAAACATGAAACGTTAATATCTAGGTACATAAAAAATTATCTTTCGTATGCTGAATTAATATAAACTAAAATTTAAATAGTACGCTTTTATTATATTTTAATATCAAATTATAAACCTATTCGTGTAGGTGCCTATATCTACAGAAATTTTCGTTTATTTTAGTCAAACTAACTGTAAGTACCTTACCTAATCATTTTATAAATCAGTGTAAGAAATCTTTAAAATGAACTTCAATTACTAAACCAGAAGCTAGCATAATAATTGCCCATAACCCTTAATTTGCACAAAATAATTATAGGTACTTAATAAGTAAGGTATTTTAATTGATCATTTTACAGAAACAATGTAATCGCTAAGTTTTTTTTTATTGGGCTCGGGATCTTTGCCCATTCGCCCTGCAGCTAAGTGTTTTTAGCAACGACGTCGGCATGCATATGTGGTGGTGTTCCTCAGGAGGTATCCTCCCGAGTACTAAATCGTGTCCAGCACTTGTTTGCTAGGTGTTACAGATCGGTGTGGTTTTGGTAGTATATAGCTTATCCAAACCTATATGATATCACGTCATCAATGCAAGGTTACTAGATGATGACGTTTCACACAGTGCTGTCACCTCGTATCTCGCATTTTAATATCTCGTAGTTCTAATAAATTGTAGTCTTTCTTTATACCATCTAATACGTGCGCAAGTCAATCATCTATAGAATATGTCACTTTCTAAACTTTAAACCGAAATACAAATAAACAATCTAGTAACTTTTTGTTGACGACGTGAACATCATATAGGTTATCATATAAGCTATTCCTATCGGTACTAAATTTTCAGAAACTTGTTCAAATTAGTTACTTCTTAGGCCCGGTTTTACCAACATGATTTATGCTGCAGAATAAGCTATTCTTGAAATAACTTTCATGAAACCATTGTGTCAACAAACATTTCCATAGCAGTTATTCCAGAACAGCTTATTCGGCAGTATAGATCATATTTGTAAAACCGGACCTTAATCAATGTTAAAATAATTGCAATACAAGTAGATACGCACGCATAGAAATTAGCTGATTTTATTGGTTTGATAATAATAGTTGCATTCAAGTCAATTTCAGATAAAATGTCAAATACCGGAAATTTAATAGCCAAAAATATAGGCAGCAAAATTTGCGTTAAATATTTATTTTCAAATAATCGTTTTAAGGACTTAATGTTATTCAAAGACTAGAAAGTCGAGCGTTGCAAATGGCGGTACAAAGGTAAAAGTTTCAACAAGGGAAAGTTTATCAATTATCGGAACTCTCAACACGAAAAGAAACTTTTATTTGTTTGTAGCAAACAATGTGAAGAAGTTTATAATACAAAATAGCGAAATTATTTATATCGAAAGTAGCGAATTCTCATAGTTAATAATGAAATTAATGTGCGATGGAAGTAAAACGTGACCGTTAATAAACGTAAAGAAGTCCCATCAAAGACGAATCTCGCGCTTAGGTCAATTTAACATTTAATTCCCTATAAATTTTAACAGATAGAGCTCAACATCCTAAGTACACAAACATAAACGAGGAAAAGGCACATATAAGTAGAGGCATTAAGGAGACCATAAACAGGGCAATAAAATAACAATTGCTGTAGGCTTCTAAGTTAAAACCCCCAAGCTTCGGAACGCTTCTTTAACAGTATAATAATTTGTTAAAACTCCATTTAGGTAAATGATTCGGCATTACTTATGTTAGATACCTACTATAAACGTTTTAATACTTTATTATCGTACTTGTACCGTATAATTTTGTGTTATTAGATACACTTCGTCCAAACCTATATGATATTCCACGTCATCAATAAAAGGTTACTAGATGATGACGTTTCGCACAGTGCTGTCACCTCGTATCTCGCATTTTAATATCTCGTAATTCTAATAAATTGTAGTCTTTCTTTATACCATCTATTATGTGCGCAGGTAAATCATCTATATAATATGTTACTTTCTAAATTTTAAACCGAATTACAAATAAACAATCTAGTAATTTTTTTTGATGACGTAAATTGCATATAGGTTTGGTTAGGCCATACATAACATAAACAATATGTTGCTAGATAACCAATCCCTCAGCAGGGATACCTACCATTATCTAATATTACCTTATTTTCGAGCTTCATATACATAGCTACTTACTTAAAGATGTATCTTTAATTATTTCTTAATTTATTAATATTACTTTGCTTATTTTTTAATTCAAAAAGGTATAGGAACTTACTGTACATAATATACAAGGTGAAGGTCATTCAGTGTCATTTATAATAAGTGATTTTTACCTATCTCCAACCGTTTTCGAAATAAACGGGTGTCATTTTTAAACGACTCACCCTGTATAAGTTGGTATATAAAAAATAACTAAATTTATATAGATAAGGTAGTAGTTCGAAATGATTATCCGAGTTTTTTATAACCTAGTAAATAATTTCCAAATAATAGGAAATCCCTACTAACGTACATACAAAAATCAAACATTCTGAATAGTGATTTTCTGAATAAGATACACTGAAGTGGATACGTTGTAGATAGTTCTCCCCCACATAAGTGGGAGTGTTTACAGTGATTGATGACTATTCTCGATGTGTCGGAACTAAAACTCTGCAAGTAGTAAAACTGAAAAATAGTGCAATTTTCCTTAATACGCACGTATAAAACTCTTTACTTCCTTAAAACAATTCACAACGAATTACCTAATTAAAACTGACAATTATTTAACGTTGATGTTAAAACAGAAATAACTTTGATCGACAAACTCGCGCGTCTGTTTTTGACATACGACCGAGTTACACGTGTAACTCCGTTCAGTGAGAAATTTAAAAATTACGTTTATATTCGATGAAAGCATTTAAAATTAAACATGTCATCTACATAGCGCGAATTTTGTAATTTTGCGTAAAGTATAATTTGTTTTCTCTGCTCTTCTACTTAATAACCAAAAAGAGCTTTTGACGAAATATAATTAGACTTTCTTTTTTTCTCGTTCCCGCGAGTTGGCATTAACGATTTTGTCGGAGGCAGCGTTTCATTTTAAATTTAAGTGTAACAAATTATGTCGGGAAATTTTTTAAAAAATTGTTTCATGAAAAATTTGATACCTGCGAAGTTATAAGTGCCTAATTTCAGTCAAGATTTTTAATATACGATTATAACGAAATAGAATTTTAATATTTCATAAAGGGGATATTATTAAAAATTTTATAGAATACAAAAACTATGAATTACCCGTACAGGGTGTTTCGAAAGTCGCGCGTACGGAAAGTAAGACAATATTATACAATAAAAATTAAATAAAAAGCTCCTTTACGGTTGTGAATTGCTTTTACTGACAGTGCTTTAATTTTCTTCATTTCTCGCGTTCTTTATTGCAAGAATGATATCATTTTTTTATTTTAGATGATAAACAATGATAATGATGGATCGTTAACTTGTGTAGGTATACGACTTGTGTATAGGTTGCGACGATCCAGGGCGTTACCGATTGTAATTTTTACCCTAATTGCCCGTAGGTGCGGGCAACTACTTTTGGAAAAACTGCTCTCGCATTGTTCCTATTACTTATAACGAAGAAATACTTATGTCACTTGATAGTTGATTAGTTGTAGATGATTATAAAAAATATATACAGCATGTCCACGGTTCGGGTCCTGAATAGGAACAATTTTTACTTTTAGAGAAAAATGTTATCCTTTATAAAATTGGAAACTACTTTTTGGAAAAACTGCTCTCGCATTGTTCCTATTACTTATAACGAAGAAATACTTATGTCACTTGATAGTTGATTAGTTGTAGATGATTATAAAAAATATATACAGCATGTCCACGGTTCGGGTCCTGAATAGGAACAACTTTTACTTTTAGAGAAAAATGTTATCCTTTATAAAATTCTCTACTTCCTGCAAAATTACTAAAACTATCTAAATTTCAATTATACAATACAGGGTGGACATAAACCAAAATTAAAAATAAGGAATTACAAAAAAATTACAAGAATAACATTTTTTTCTAAAATCTAAAATAAAAATTCAAGAATCTCCTATTTCTCCTATGGACCATTTTACTTACGGACTCTGCTTTACTTAACTGCCTCTTTTTTTGCGACGAACCAATCCAAAATAAATATAAATTATTTAGTCAAGAATAAAACATCGTTTCAATTAATAGTAGATATTCATTTAAATTTTTGAATACGTTTCGTACAGTTTTTAATTATGTAAAGCTTCCAACAATCGATTCTTTATGTTATGTAAAATTAAAATTAAAACACGGTCTACGGTTATATTCGACATATATGATATTAAAGGTTAAGCCTTTGATATATTAATCCAATTTATAGTCGGTCTATATTCAGTAAAAAGTGATTAATTGTATGCTGTAAGATAATCTTTCGTTCTCTTTGTGCTATCAACTCGTGAATGGTTGGTTTGTACAGGTAGGGCATACTTCCATTATATTCACTTCAAACACAAATATTACAATAGCATGCTATACGAGTATTGATTTTATTCATGTCATGTTATTAACGTTAGTAGGTAAACGTAAAGTAATTAGTAATCAACCAATTGCTGCTTCAATTTATACTTATTCGTCTAACAATAAGCACGCCCATTTTTCTAAATAATTTTCATAATAAACGGAGCACGAACGAAACGTTAGTTTTATGTCGAGCAAGGTAGGTATTTGAATTTCATATTTGTATAAAGTTGCAGTAATTAGGTACTAGACTCGAGCTTCACATTTCGGGCAAGAAATGTACGATGAATCAAGATAAAACATTGATAGTAAATTATAATGAGGGAATTTTTGATTTTAAGTAGTTCCACTGATTGTGAACAAAGTCATATCTTTGTTGTGTAATATTAGATAATAGGTACAGTCCATGCTTTCGTTAAATTGCTGATGAAATGGGTCCTTGATACACTTCTAGAATAAGGGCCTTCAAACAAATTAAATATGACTTAATTTTAATTTTCGCGAAACGATATTCATATAAAAACCCATCCTCGTGGGTAATTCTTATATTATTTATTAAAGAATTATTAGATTAACGTGTTACACGTTGCGTTATATAAATTTAAATAGACTACTAAAATCAAATTCAATTTTAGTTCACCAACATGATTATTCATCAACATGATAACTGAGTGTAACGTTTAATATGAACTTAAGACCCCATAATATCTGTGGTTGCTCATTACCCCAGGAATGTAATAATCGGTAGACTATGTATTACGTTATGAATTCCAAATGTTCCTTATATTCCGAGGCATACCACGTTATTATACATATTCGTCCGTTCTATATCAATCTTTATAACGTCCATTAATTATTATATTAAATTTAATTCTGCATATTAAAATTTATTATAAATGTATTAGTTAAATTACGTATGAAATTTTCTATATACATACCTATTTAAATAACTACTTCGCAATATTTAATCAAATGATACTAAAGATATAAAAAACAAGTAGTTAGAACTAACCCAACTAACATTGGGCTACCTTTTAAAATAAACCTAGCGTCAACTACGAATGATTACATTCAAAAAACAAATACAGCAGTAGTTATGTATGAAAATGAAAACGATGCGATGTTAAAAATGGAATATTTTTTAAAATAAAAACAAAACCACAAATAAAGTTTATTATATTCTGTAGAACCATGTAAATCTAAAGTCGAAAGCGTAATATATCTATGTACTAACAGTAAAAAGTTTGTCGTGTCCGCAAACTCTCATTTAGAACAACAGTATTTTATTAAGCAAATTTATGTCGACGAATTCTAATACAAATTGTAATAATTGAAAAAGGAAATAAATAGGATTTAAATGAACGAAATAATAACCCTCAGTAATAGATTGGTTTTGTACAGGGGTCGTTTTCAAATGTATTTTTTGTTTATATACTAAAAGGTACATTTTAATATACATATAGGTAAATCCAAGAAAGCAAAAATCGTACGTTAGCAATTTACCTGCTTATTTTGCGTATACCTAATAAAAATAAATACCTACCTACGTAAAATAGTGTCTCAAACTATACAAACTGACACGTTCTTAATATTTAAATATCGGAATACGGATAGTTTCTAAAGTTTCTTTGTGCGAAACCACTCTTGAAATCCCACAGATATTATTTTCGTTTGAACGCCTTTGTACTTACACAATTTGTTTTTTTAATAAATATGAACAGAAAAGGGCGTTTTTCTTTTGAAAAGAAATTCGCGTTTCTTTTGAAAGAAATATGTAGATACATAGAGATTAGGTATCTACTATATATTTTTTATACGAAATTAGATACTTTGTTCACTTAAAAAGGTAGTCGGTGAACCTTTGTCGCCTTTGATGTGTAAAAACGTTAAAAGACAGTAAAACTGTTGTTGACAAAATGTTCACGATGAAATTGTGTTTATAAAAATAATCTGAAATATTCTCTTCTTCGTGATAAAATTACGTGTACGCGTCGTAATTCAAAAGTTATCTTACCCAAGAAACTCAAAATCGAGCATAATTTGAATAACTAGGTAGACACACCTGTGGCCTATCCAACTTGTCTCGCGACACGGCATCAATAAAAAGTTATTAAATGATTAACGTTTCACACAGTGCTGTCTGTCACCTCGTACATCGTATTTTTAAGGTAAGCGTACATTGTGCCGGGGCGAACCTGGCCGCATCGCGTCGCATTACTTTACAACCAATCGTTGTCACGCAACAGAGATTCCGGCATTGACTCATTTAAAATGCGACCCGCTGCGGCCCGGCATAATGTACGCTTTACCTTTACAGTTCTAACAAATTGCAGACTTTCTTTATACAACCATCTAAGCAGGAAAATCATTCGATAGAATAGGAGCCGTGGTGGCGCAGTGAGTTAATTACTTGACTGGCCTTCTAACGCCACTTCGAATCCCGTTGCAACCATAGACGTTTGTGAATGTTAATTAATCGTAACCTAATATATAAATAAAAGTCTGCGATCAATGAATGTGCAGCGATCCCCCAAGATCATAAAATAACACCAAAAAAAATCGATAGAATGTGTCACTTTCCGAATTTTAAACTGAATTACAAATAAACAATCTAGTAACATTTTATTGATGACGTAATCGCCAGGCCGCTTGAATAAGGTATATTTACCTACTTGTCACAAAATTTCGTTAGGTAGCGTCATCTGAATAATATCATTATCTCGTTCAATGGCATTTCAAGTCGAATGCGTGGGGTACACGAGGTATTGATATTTTATAGCTATTGTTTTTAGTATTTTCCGAGCCTCCACTTGCTTCAAAGACTATTTTTCAACACTTTCGGCAATTAATTTCAACCAGAACCCCACGGATTTTAATATGTAACATCTAATAAGGTATTACATTCATGATAGCACTGATATATTCGTATCGCTGGTGGTGTAAATCGTAGTATCCCTATAAAAATGACCATTCTCCTTTTATAAACGTTGTTCTAAAACAAATCGTCTTCAGCATCTTCTTCCTTGTCATTAACTATAAAAAATATAATAAATGTAAATTAGTCTATAATTTGTGTTATTTCTGCGCTCATTAGAAGTTTTGAACGTCGCATTTTAGCACTGAATGGCAAGTTTGGTGGATGTTGTTTTTGCACCCTAAGTAACTGTCGAGTTTCCCAAAGAAATTGCTTAAAATAATGATAATACCTAATATACCTAGAATATGAAAATTTAAGCAAAATACCTAATAGGTATTTGTGCTACAAGTAATTTTCCTGTGTGACTAACAAATAAAAAATAGTGAAAAATGGCGGACAAAATTTTAACAATATAGGTACAGTAAAACCACAATTATCCGGACTAATGAATGCTGGACCTAATCCAGATAATTAGGTAGTCATAAAAATAAAGGTTATATTATGAAATAATACACGAAAATTTCTTTAAAATCAATTCTGTTTATTTTTATTACAAGAATAAAGTAGGTATATTTAATTGGTGTATTAATAAAAAAAAATAAGAACGCACAGCCTGCGGGTGAGCGAAAGTGCGGTGACAATGGAGCCAGAATCAATTTCAGTAAACTCGTATTTTGTATTAGAAAATGTAATTTTTGACGGTTCGGATGACTGGAGTTCGAATGAATGGATTTCTACTGTACTTACAAAAACTTCGAAGTCTACAATTTTGAGTTCAGATTCGCATAAAGTTCTCCGTTTTAAGTTCTTAACACGTTGACTGCAACTGCAAGATAACTCGTAGTTTGCGTTACTGCCTAGGACGCCAACTACGAGTTATCTCGTAGTAAGAACTTAATAACATAATATGATTAAATTAAATTGGCTTTTTACATCGGGATCCTGAAAAGCACCGTGGCAGTCAATTACAATCACGCGAATAGGAAACCTCAACCTACACTTGATTGCAATGCAAGGAACGAATTTTACAATAATTGTGAAACGTTAAACCAAACAGCGAGTTTTGCAAAGTTTGCGAGTTTTTGATGCCGATGGAGGAGTTTTATAGAAATCTGATTTTTTGCTATTAACATGTCGTTAAATTTCAAATTAAGTCACCATCCTTAGCGTATTAGGGTCTATGCTGGTAGTAGCTAAATGTCAGTATCTTTTCTATGAAAGTTTAAAAAAATAAGTTTAACTGGGCTTTTCTTGTATAAACGATGAAAAATTGAAGCAAAATTGGCCGACGGAAAGTAACAATAAAAAAGTTTTAAAGCTTTCCTTAATGGTTTTTTGTTATTTTCTATTTTTTCATTGTTTTATCCAAGCCGTTCTTTTATCTAAAAATTGGCTTGATCTTGATGTGTTTTAGATTCCTCTAGCCACGACTTTATAACTATGCCTGCACTTTATTACCTTGAAAATAAATTTTCCGTAAGTTAGTTTGGAAAATGTTTGAATATACTGATTTAATTTTCATTAAAAGATTGGACGTTTCTCTTTTGATTGATGAACTGAAGCAGCTTACAATTAGATACTTAACCATTTTGTTGTTCATTAGTATTTCTCATTACTTAAAATGACTTTATCTGATTATAAAAAACTGGTCGTAAATACTTTTAGATTCATAAATAAAGATGTACTTATTTCTACATATTATAGATACAATACGCAACTTTTACTGCTACCTAAAATTATTGTAACTTACATATACTGATACTTATCTACTTAATACTTAAGTACCTACCTATACATATACATATATTTTTTTATAATATATTTTATATTTTCAGGGTACGAAATATTACCGAAACAAGAAAATGGTTGCTGTTATAGGTAAGTCAATTTTTAAAAATTGTAACACTATAATGACTATATATAACATTTTCTACATTGAGCAAGATAGGCATTCGACAATAACAATAATTAAAAGTTAAGGAAATATTGTAATTGATTGCAAGGAACAATATTAAAAATATGACTGCAATAATTAAAGAATATTGTCACGTAATAATTGTTATTGAGAAACTAACAATAACTGCTATGGAAACGTTTGTTGAGGCAATGGTTTCCATGAAAGTTATTTCAGGAATAGCTTATTCTGCAGTATAAATAATATTTGTAAAACCGAGCCTTATATATTAATAATTAATAGATAGGTATAGTACCTACCTATTTAATTTGTTTTTTAATTTCATCTGTTATTAAACTGTCGCAACTGCTCGATTATTGGCAATGATTGGTTATGGATTACAGATGTGGTAGAAGTATAATTAATTTCGGGAAAGCGATATTAATTTTTCCGAAAAGAATTCGTTGTGTTAGGTGTTCCTTAAAGTTCGTTTCCCAATCTGCACGTGGCTCTAGAGTCATTATATTTTGTACGGTTTATACTATATTTCATTTTTGATTACCTACTCTATTGTTTAAATTTCATATTCGCGTATGATAAAACTTTTACAAGTCAATAATTATCGAAATGCTACTACAAATCACAAAATTTACACAGCGACAGTCATGGACATAGTTAATGTCGTCGGCAATGTGCTTTACAGGCGTACGTTGTCGACGACGTTAATTATGACCATGACTGTACCTACTTAATATTAAAACAGTTAAATCCCATGCGGTTTTGCCAACTAAGCTTAAAAAGAAGGACTAAAAAAAAGTTAATTTATTTTAACAGGATCTCTAATAAATTTAATAACTAAATATTATTTAACTTAACTTTTTATTATTCCTCAATTAAGTAGCGCTTTATAAGCTAAAGCTAAAAAAATGTGTACGTAGTATACCTAGGTACCTACGTGTTTTGATTTTATAATTTAAAAAAGTAATCAACATACTACTAAATGTAACATAAACTAAAAATAACTAAATATGTTAAACCTGCGCTTAAATATGAGTAAAATATAGGCAACAAACTATTAGTGAATTTGTTTAAGGTTAAAATTAATGGAACTTTAGTAGAATTCCATTAAAATTTAGTAACTTCCTTTCAGATAAAGTAGCGATATTATCAAAATAACAACGTAAATTTTTATAAAATAAAAATTGCGTTTAATTAAAATATAAAACGGTAAAAATACGAAGGGTTATAAATTGTGCAAAAAAAAAACGCTTAGTACATTTTAATGAGTTTCTATTTTTTTTTAATATTAGAATACTCTCCCCTTGCTACTACAAATTCTCCTGCAAAACCATAAATTACATGACCGGCTCACAAGGGGATACAACAATCAATTTGGTCCTATCCGCAAATGCCAGTTAAATTTAACCAGCTTGTATCTCTTCTTACTAAACGAGCAATAAGCATTATAATTACATTTGCTGTTATTGAAATCTGTACCTCGTGTAGTTAAACAATAACTCGTTGTCAGTTTAATTGCCTAAAGTAGCGTGTCTTATAAAATCTTATACTTAGATAGGTATGTATATACGTGCGTAGACGTATGAATGTAAATTACTCATATAACGTTAGCTAATTCGTTATATACACTTTTACGGAAATGAGAGCCCGTATCAACTAATTATTATACGTATGCATCTACTAAGTTTCTTTAGCTTTTGATTTGAGAGACGAGATTTATTGGGAAGTAAATGTGTCAGAATTAAAATAGTAGCGGGAGCTCTGCTTACTCGTTATTTAAATGAAATTGCGTTATGTATCACAAAAAGCCTTCCGCAATTTTGATCGCTTTTTATATTAAATGGATATTTATACCAGGTATTTCTATAAATATAATTTTTCGAACGTGCTTGAGTGCACTAATAGTTAAATATTTATTTAATTTTAAATATTATTATATAGGTAATATATCTAACGATAAGTTTAAGCAATAATATAAGCACGCTTTCTTACACAATTTAATTTTTTTTAATAATTAATGTGTCGCATCGAAGAAAATCAATATGACCGAGAAATATTTTAAGTTTCGAATATCAACCATAAATAACAATAAAATAACAAATTATTTTAAGATACGGTCATCAATTAATAAATAATAGGTGTATTATAGACCTCGTTTGTGAGTAAGCGACCGTTTTCGCCCGTCAACGTAACAGCGATTATTTAAATTAATTTTATTATTATATAAGACTTATTTAATCCATATTTCAACTTCGGTTAGAACTAATTTAAAACTACTTCAAATATGACGTTTGTGATTGAGCGCGTTCAGAAAAACTCAGCAGCTAGGTGACAATTCCTTACGATTGGTTTATTGCTTTCATCTGCCAATCTCGGGCAATTGCTATGTAGACGCAGAATTTCCTGAACGCCCATTTTGTCTTGCTATTCGTAAATATCAATTTATATACATATTTAGGTAGTACTTTTTAAATTATGTTTATATTCTTTTTAATACTTCGGCCAATAGATATTTTAATATTTTATCATATATTTCGACGTTTTGTTGAGGCATTGAAAATAATTTTTGTATGTATAGGTGCATATAAAGAATGCCAAAACTTTTTTTTACTTTTTATTCACATAGAAAATGGTTCCTTTCAGTATTAAAAAACAGAAAGGGGTAAATGCGAATATAGAAGTCTTTGAAAGGGCTGCATTAGAAAGACAATCTATACGTACTTCAATTAGAAAAGCCGCAGAATTTCAAAAAACTCGATTATTTTAAAATTTGGAATTTAACTATTGTTATGTGTAAGAACTAGCCCCGCCTTAGGGGGGGACACATTGATACAATTTGTAATATAAACGAAAATTGTTCGTTTTTGCTAAATTATGCATTCCAAAGAATTAATCTGTCATATAGTGAAAACTTAATGTTTTTATTCCTTTTCAAAAAAATGTAATCAATTGTTATACCATGGTCCGGTTATCATCTATATTATAACTACGTTTTATTACAATTTCTTTTATAAAACTATGTGTTTCTGTTCACAACCATGGCACCTACATTAAGGTGTACACCTCTAGAAAGAATGCAATTTTTCTTTCGATGTATTTGTGGGCTACGCCCACGTGCTCAAATTACAAGAAAAATATAGCCTTTCTCTCCCTTACAGTTTTTAACTCTCTCAAAAACCTATAGAAAAACTGTAATTTCATCAAGTTCCAGCATCAGTTAGTTCAAATTATATAATGAAGTTACACCTAAGTACTTACTATACTTCAAATTGAATTGAATCTGCAGTAACGAAGCTTATAATACCTCCAGAATCAAATGTTTTCGCCCACATTATTCGAAAAAGACTTGTAAAAGATAATAGAGAAATAAATTATAGGTAGGCAGGTACTACATTAATAATGTAGTAGATAATGTTTTCGTTATTCGTGATAGTCATTACCTACCTATATGCAGTCCTAGATCTTCGATAACGCGAACAGAAAAGGAAATTACTGTTTAATCATTAGTGTACTTAGGTATATAACTTGAAAATAGGGAAACTTTTAATAAGCCGTCATTGTATCCCAATATTTTATACTGTTAAAATTAATTTAAATCGTTGTCCTTAAAATGTTGAAATAATTTAGATTATAACGTAGATAATGATTTGTCTTCTAACAAAAGAGCGATTGATAACATTTTGCAATACAATAAACTGCCGTGAACAGAGAAAATCGACTATTCCGGTTCGGTGGGATTTCAAATATTTAAACTTCAATTTACAATTTTTTTAAAAGTATGCAAAAATAGAGTGTTTTTTTTTAAAGAATCGGTTTGATAATGCATTATTCTAATAACACATAAGCTTTTTACAGTATTTTGCATTCATGCAAAGGGGAAAATTTGGTAATTAAAACTATGAAAACTATCTATGATTTAAAAAAACAAACTGTACATTCAATGACCTTGAAAAAATAACACTATTAAATATTCACAATTTCCATTGATAACCAAAATTAAAACAAAATTGAATGTATAGTTTCTAAAAACTAGCTAAAAATATGTATTTTTTACTTAAAAATTTGCCATAATATTACACTCACTCACATTAGTTACTGTGAATTTTTTTCAGAATTTTTAATGTACAATTTTTTTCCGGACAGTTTAGTTTTACCTTAAGAAATATCAATTTTTTGCACGCTTCTAAAATATCTTACTTAGTTGTTTGTTTTAGATATTCGATACGAGTTACAATTTTATTTAAGCTACAGCCTAAACGGAATACTATTTTTAGAGGGTTTCTACTAGATATAACAAAATTTTAACATGATAGATATTTACTTTTTATATGTTCAAGAAATTTTATACAAAATGCGTTCCTGGTGAAAACGTGTCGAATGTACGAAAGTCACATTATCCAATTCTGAAAAGTACAATTTTAACAGTTATTATTGATACCTATATGATACCTATGTTTTATATGAATAAATTACACGAACAAAGCGAATTATGATAGATGAAGAAAAACGAGATAGATAATATGAATAAAACTTTAGTTCAAAAACAAATATATAGATAAATTAATAATCTCCGTTTTTGATTATTAATTAATACAAAATTAACGATATCCTATTACGTACCTATAAATAAAATTTGCAAAGAACCATAAATAGAATTTACTGAAAATGAAACAATTATATCTCCGTTTTAAAGTTTAAAAATACCAAATTCCCGTCGCATAAAATAATTAACTGAAACAATTTAGAAAGTCTGGAAAGACTAAAAAATATTCAGATTTTTTGTTGTTTGAGAGAAGAGCGCCAATTTAGAATAATTAACCGTGGTATTTAATAAGTTATTCAATTTGTCATTGTTCCGTAAGAGAAAATTTAAAAATTGAATCGAAAACAGAATAATGTGTAATTTCGACAGAAGTTATTTGAAATAAAATGACCGAGATTAAAATTCATTAATCGTTTAATTTAATTCATAATGTTTCAAAGAAAACTATTTTAATTTTTTTTTCGAACGTGAAGTGACTTTGTTCTTTGACTGTTAACACCCTTTATTGGTCAATATCGTAACGTTTCGACTGACACTCGGTCATCGAAGTCATCAAATCAATTAACATACCGTCTTAGACATAAAAATGTTAACTAATTCGACATAGCGTCGAATTTAGTCAGTATTTGAGTAGAACCTTTATATCATTCTTATTGCAGCTTGTTGCTCTTTTTTAAATTCATAAACAAATACCGTGTTAAAAAAGTCTGCGATAAGTAAAAGTTACGCTCAAGTATCGTTTATGAATTTGATCCTTAGTAGCTATTGAAAGTTATCTTTAAAAAGAGTAGATGATATATGTGCGGTGCGGGAAAGACTAGAACGAAAAAAATTTATAGGCTGCGACTAATGAAAGCAATGAAAATTCAAGGCACCGCTTAATAGAATATTGATGATTTTAAAACTAACCGCTTGTGTAAAATAAAATTGTTGTGTAGGTACCTACAATACTTCATCAGTAGTTAGGCTCTCGTGATAATGTCGAGGATTTAGTTACTTATTTTTAAAATGATAAATACATAAGTTCTCTACAATATCTTCAACAACTACCTACATATAGAAAAATAATGTATCGAAAGTGGAAATCAATGTACCAACCTACCTACATTTTTCTGGCGAGTGGTCGATTCCATTGGGACGCCAAGGAACAGACATCATCGAATTTAACGAATAGCGTGAAATGGATGAAATAATATAAAAACAAAACCGAGTAAAACCTTACAAAATAATACTAGATAGGTATTTAATTATAATTATTATTATTAATGCACATAATTACATCTAAAAAGTATCTTTGAAATCACTTACGTTTACATTTCGAAAATCAAAATTTCCGAAACTTTCTACGGCGACGGTGACATTTTACGTACATACATTTATAATGGCTGCGAGTGTTGAAGTACATTTCCACGTTTCTGGTTTCATAAATAAACAAACCGTGTTCTACCGATTCTCGGGAGAGTTTCGTGGTAGTAAGGGTTTTATATAATGCATCTACGTAATTGTCATTTCAATCAATGGATCATTATAATTTAACGATAAATAAAATTGACAACGGTTTCTAAAATTTCCTCTATTTGATAACATTATACAATAAATAGATACTATGAATTAGTTCGTGATTGACTTGACTAATTGTATAATTTAACATTTTTTCTTCGTAAAATACATATTTCAAAATTTAAATATAAGTTTTCGTATACGAGGGACGTTCTAAAATATGAAATCGGCTCAAGAGTAAAGTGCCCTTATTTTTGAAAATACACAAAAATGTTATTCAAATTTTAACATGCGTATTCCGAAGTTGGAACTGTGCGGAGGTTTTTACGAAGAATAAAATTTCCTAAAAAATCTCAAATAAAAAAGTTTTCCATTGGTGTCCAACTTTATGCCGTGCCGGTCGCTGTATAAATACTTACGTAGCTACATAAATCTGGTTATTTTTTCAAAAAAACAAACTGAAAGTCTAATTCATATTAACAACTGAAGTTGTTCTTTCAATAATATTATTGGTTTATTTTACCCTTTATTTAATTTTACCTTTAAAACTCTCAACCGGTTTCACAATTTTAGCGTCGTCGGGGGGTTATTTGTCACGATTCAGATATATCAGGATCTTTGTTTTTTAATAGTTCGTTTAAAAAGGGCGAGTTGTTCAGGTCCAGGGGTCCAATTCTCGAACCATTCGTTTACATAACGTATGCGAAAATGACGTTATATGTTAACAATGTATTGTTGTAACAATGAATGGTTTGAGAATAGGGCTCCAGTTACTCATTTAAAACAAGGCATTCCTAATGCTTCTAAAAATTCTAATTTTGCATTGTTATTACATATGTGTAAAATGACAGATAACCTCCTGACGACGCTAAAATTAATGAAACCGATTGGGAGTTTTTAAACTATAATTAAAAGGTTAACGATATTTTTAAACATGAACTTTAATATAAACGAATATCACCAAATAAGTGTAAGTAAAATTAATTTGTTTATATATTGATTGTTAATTAGATTTTCAATTTATTTTTTGCATTCTAATTAAATTATTTCAATAATTTATTTCTCAAAAATTTTCTTTTGTCAGTATTAGCATTCTTATGCTGTCATTTAGACAATCCAAATCGCGCAAAAAAAGCGAGTTACCATTTAAAAATATATATTATGCTGTCATATCTTAAAAATAAATGCCTGATGATGATTTTGACACGCAAATGTGCATTTAAAAAAAATAAAGTCGGCGTGTTTCGGGATTTTTACAAAAATTCATTCGTTTCAATTTTATTTGATATATTCCATACTTTTGATTCGCTCTTTATAATGCGACGCGACGGTCCCCGGTACCCCTATCGACGGAATTACGAAAGAAATTTATTTTTTATAATAATGTTAATATCGTACAGATTTATTCGAAGTATATATTTTTTATATTAGATAGAACCCGACTGTTGATTGAGCAAGATAGCAATTTGATTTGATATTTAATCACAATTGGATTTTAAATTTCAAAATCATTTTATAGGTATATGTAGGTATCTTTAATCTTTTACTACAGTTCCGAAGGTCCCATAGAAAAATGTTTCAAAATTAAAATTTATTTATAAAGTTTACCTGCTCTTCTTAAAACTGTTTGAAAATTAACTGTTGTCGTGTTACCGTTTCCTAACCAAGTCTCGTCAAATAGCGAGCGGCTCGTGAACCGCCCTTAAGCAAATAGTTACGCCATTAAACGTTTACCCCGCACAAATTACAAAAGTCGCAAATTTCAATATCCATACAAGTTTAGATCGTTAATTTTTGTATTAAATAAATTCGCGAAAAATTGAAACCCCCATAAATATTAAAAACTTACAACGATTAAAATCTATATTTTTCGATGTATCTTAAGCGTATTTGCCGTCGCGAAAGATTTTCAATTGTGAAACTTTCACGAGACATATTGATATCTATATAGAGGGTTTTGCGCCCCACATTTTTATACGGATCACATATACAAATTTATACGGCATTTGGTGGATCGGTCGTCGCGATTTTCTGTATATTTTCATCAGAATGAAATTGTATTTTTTTAAATCGTTTGCAGTTTAATTAATTTTATAAATGAACGGTACAATATATCAAATATGCGTAACGCGTAGGTACGACGTTTAAATTATGCATTTAAAAATGTGAATAGGTGTTATACTTAAATACAATTTAATTTTACGATCATTATTAAACGATGATTATAGAATGATGAGGGTAGGGTAGATTGGCTTGTTTACGGCAGCTATTTTATACAATATTATACTATAAATGGTTTTTATTTTGGCTGTTTTTTTTAATAGTTTTACTATTATTGCGTACCTACCACAAATAGCTGTTTGGGGTCGCAAGGAGATAAAACTGAAGATAGAAGCTTAACAAAAGCCTTCACGAAACCTCCATTAACGTACATATAATTATTGTTATTTAGCCAACAATTTGCTTAAAATTTTAATTCACCTACAATACATTATCTAGGTACATGCGTGTAGTAGTTATTTACTGTTTAATGTTGTTTTTTTTTTCGTAGAAAACAGGCATTCATAGAGCAGATATTGAGGTGTATTTATATTTAGTACCTTAGCACGTTACAGGTATAATTGCGTTAACATCGGCCGCTAGCTATTTTGGCGCGTCTAAATAATTTTTTTCTATTTAATGAGTAGGTCGATATCAAATTTTAGAAATGTAACCTTGCAAATTTTAATTGCAAGTTTTTCACAAACTTAAAATAGGAGCGATATAAATAAATATGTAGTAAATAAATGAATGACTAAGAATATAATTTGTACTTGCCATGCACGGAGAATGTCCGGTGTACGTTCAGCAGCGTCGATGTCACTGCAGCAGCTATTGCTATTGAGACGTGCAGCGGGGACCGACGGGAATAGTCGCGTGTACGTACCTATGTACTATATTACGAAATGCACGAAGACCCGTTTTGTTTATAACGGGCCTAGAAAAGTTCTTATTACGATAGGGAAATAGAATATGTAGTTTTCACTAGTTTTACTAAAGAACTTTTTTTTCTATCGAAGCAGCTTTCGAAGGTTATCGGAAAATTAAACGTCGTTATTAATAATAACGAGATATGATATTTTGGATCCAAGAAGAAAAATTTCGCGACCAGGAAAGTCCACCGAGATATGTTAGTTAGTTACAAGTTGAAACGGGAAAACAAAATTTTCGAAAAAGTGTTTTCGTAAATAAAATATTGTTACTTACTCGAAAAGGGAAACTTCCAATAATAAGTAACGGACGCCGAATGCCGATTTAAACACGGGAGTAAGCACGTTAGCAGGAAAATAGGGCTTTAGACGGGCAGGGAGGTCGGGTCCGAAAACAGAGATCCGTACGGAAACGATGCCCAGAGACGACTGGCGCGAGGTACGCTATCTTCATCTCCGTACTCGGGATGCTGCGCCAATAGCATCTGCACGTCGTTTCTCTTTCCCCCGTGCGGAAAATGGGGTAAATCATCTAAAAAGTTAGCTTCACAAAACCTTCGCATAAACAAGAAGAGTTTCTCACTATTCGCTGAACTTTTTGCTAAGTGAAATCATACCGGTTTATTAAGTTTACAATATAGTTATGGCAACAAAGGCCATTAATTTTAACGAACATGTAGGGCAGATGCGCATCGTTCAATTTAATTTTAAACTCGTAACGCAAAAATATATTTTTTTTTAGTAGCTAGACATTTTACGCAGTAGTACGCATTGTATTGTTACAATCGCAAGTTATTTCGACGAAATCGCAATAGACGAAAAGGAAATTTTAAAAAGATTTTTCTCATTTATTTACAAAAAGCCGTGTGGGCGAAAGGACGTTTAAGAACTTTTAGGGGTAGAAAATTAGTTTATATCAGTTTCGCGTTATTACTCGCTTTATTACTCTGTATTTGTACAATTTTTTATTTATATTGATCAAGAAAACAAGGTAGAGATACGTCAATTGTTGATGTGCGTCCCAGACAATGCACATTCGAACAACCCTGGGGCACGTTGAGTAGTGCCAAGGGCAGTTTTAAACAGTCTCGCTTTTAATCAATAACAACTTAAAAAATAATTTCAAAGGAAAAACTATCAGCCTTTGCTGCTGTCCCGCTGGTTTCTGCGGTGATGATAAGTTGGGGAAGTACCACAACAACGTGAACCCCTTGAATTAAACGAATTATTAATTGCGGTTATTTGCATTTTGTGTGAAAGAGTGAATCTCGTCCAAAAAGTAATTTAAACTTTGTGCTTAAACTTGATTATTTCTGAAAATCTAACAAATGCCAAGTTGTTTAGTCGTATGAATGTGACATCTGCCTTGAAACAATGTAAAAAATTGCCGTCCCCATCTGACCGTTTAAAGGTACTTTCCTATCCCCGAACACAATTTAAACATATTATAAATATAATCGGTTTATAGTTTATGGGTAATCCCACGACAACGGGAATAACTGTGCGTAGACGCGAGTTTTCTGCGGTACGGCAAGACTTTTCCAGTGGGTTAAACGTAAATATCCATATACGGGGTGTTTACTAAACATACGGCAAAGATTCAAGGGGTGATTTCTCGGGTTATTTTATAAACAATTGCACCTCTGACAATTTTTCGAAATTCGTTTCGTATTGACGTACGCAATTCAATAAGGAACGCTCGTGTTGTTTTCGAAAAAGTTCGTCAGTCAACGAGAAGATTAGATTCGTGCATCCTAGCCGGCGGTAGTCGTTTCGAGCAGTTCTTTGTAAATTGATAAGTAAAACTCGGTTATAACGAGTACGGGTTTAACAAGATCCTGGATATTACGAGTATTTCACGAGCTTGCATTTGAAATTGTATTCATTCACACGTCGTCACACGAGCAAAAAGTGGCGGACCCGACAATCTCGTTATAACCGAATTTGACTGTAATATTATTATGTCCCTACCTAATAAAGGTATATTGTGTTTACGTTTCTAAACATCTACATAAATTGTGAAATTTGTGTTATTTGCTATTAATTACCACGGAATTATTTTGATAACGGTACAGTTTATTAATCTCTTATCTATACTTAAACGCAAATACTCTGTACTTCTCCGAACTGAAAGAAAACGATTTTCGAAAAATCATCAGCTGTATAATTATTCATAAAATAGCCCAAATAATCGTTCCCTGAAATGTTGCCGTATGTTTAGTAAACACTCTGTATATTTGTTTAAATTTTTTTTTATGAATTTCTGATGATACTGATATAAAAATGTCCTACCCGTGACGTGTCGCCTAAGCTGATACGATAAAACCCCTCTTTGCGGACATCCCTCTAATGAGGACACCCTGCATTAGGGGCAGTTTTCAAATGTCCCGAATTTCGCGTGTATTTCGAAAACCTTCTATTGCGGACGAGACAAAATATTCGTGTCCCACCACTTAATTTTACAAAAATCCCTACTTCTTTACTTCCCAGATCAGTGGAAAGTTGCTACAATAATTCTCATCCTGAAACCAGGTAAACCTCCCGAGCAGGTGACCTCTTATAGACCAATAAGTCTCCTTCCGCTCCTCTCAAAGGTGTTTGAAAAACTCCTTCAGCTAAAACTCGGACCACTCATATTACAAAACACTTTAATTCCTCAACACCAGTTTGGTTTCCGTGTACAACACTCCACTATTGAACAGGTGTATCGACTGGTCCATAAAATCACAAAGGCATTTGAAACAAAACGATACTGCTCCGTAGTGTTTCTTGTTATTTCCCAAGCCTTTGATAAGGTTTGGCATGACGGCTTACTGTTTAAGCTTAGACATATACTTCCACCGGACCTTTTCTTAGAACTTAAATCGTACTTAACCAACAGGCATTTCCTAGTTAAAGTCCAAAGTAAGACCACCGCTTTACATCGAATCACTGCTGGAGTACCTCAAGGGAGTGTCCTTGGCTCACTGTTGTACCTACTCTATACGGCGGATATACCCTCAACTAGTATGACCACTATCGCTACATATGCGGACGATATAGCCATCCTGTCATCCCATCACGACCCTGTCGTAGCATCCCAACAGCTGCAATCCCATCTTAACAACTTGCACTTTTGGTTAAGGAAATGGCGTATTAAAGTCAACGAAACGAAATCCACTCATGTTACATTTACCTTGAGACGAGAAACCTTTCCACCCGTACTTCTCAACGATCAGCAACTTCCTCAACAAGATACTGTCAAGTATCTAGGGATGCATCTGGATAGACGCCTCACTTGGAAACATCACGTTTGGACCAAACGTAAGCAGTTAGGACTAAAATTTCGTAAAATGTACTGGTTGTTAGGACGACCATCACAATTATTAGCAGCCAACAAACTGCTCCTGTACAAAACAATTCTACGACCCATCTGGACTTACAGCCTGCAGTTGTGGGGCTCAGCGGCAAACTCCACCATAGATATAATCAGACGCTTCCAATCCAAAGTTCTACGTCACATTGTGAATGCCCCTTGGTATGTCCCAAACATTGTTATCAGCCGTGATCTCGGGATTAGCTCGGTTAGTGAAGTGATTACTCAATTAAGTGGCAATTACAGTGCCCGCCTTGCCGTGCATCCAAACAACCTAGCTAGTGACTTATTACATAATTGTGTAGTGCGCCGACTAAAGCAAGTCACCCCCTTAGAGTTACCAAACAGATTCACCTAGTCACTGCCCTTCGAAAAGTGGTGCGCAAGTTATTTAGTTTTAAGTTCAATATCTCGCTCACTATGTAGTAGTCTTAAGCCTATTTACTCAGGTTATTTCTAGGGTAATTGTCTGTACGACAATAGCCCCCAAGACATTGCATGCTCAATACAATTTACTGAATGCTGTATAGTGTATGGCAGATTGTAAATAAACAGGTTATCAAATAAAAAAAAAAACAAAAAATATTAGTCACGACGAAGAAAAGATAGTTGAAAATCGACAAATTGGTAAAACCGATCGTCCGCTGCGTCGAGAAAATTAACACCCTTGCATTGTGTTGCACTTCTTCTTCTTCTTTGTTAGTCTGTTGTCGTCCAATGTTGGACATAGTCCTCTACATATATCTCTATTTTGGGCTACCCGTATCCATGTTAAGCCTGCTGAAATTCTCAAGTTATTCTTCCATCTAGTTTGCGGGCGCCCCACACTTCTTTTACCAATCCATTGTCTTCATAGTGTCACAAGACAACACAACACAAGACCATGGATTACGTTGTACTTAACACAACGTAAATATCGGAATTTTTAAGAAACATTTCTAAGTGCCCGAGGGGAAAAATTAATAGTAACCCAGGTTTATCATTCAGAGAAATGCGCCGATAATTAACTATTGAAAACATAATTTAAATTGAATTTAAGTTTAGTTTAAATTAATCCTATTCTGAAATCATCTATAAATAAATGAAAAGTAATAAATTAATACTTATTTCTTAAAAAATTATATAAAAAAACAATTAAAAAACACGGTTACATAGAACCGTAGATATAATGTTGTTGCAAGAAAATAAATCCCGCGCATTCTTAACGGGAATTACACTCAAATTAATTAAAAATTAATTCGTCTTGATTATGACGCCATTACCATTAATTAAGTATTTATCGGGCGGATTCTAATGGCCTACATTTCTTTAATTAGTTGAAAAATATATTATTTTGTTTCGGTACTGACGTTATCAAAATCAGACAGGTATATTAAAGATCATTTTTATCTTTACCGTAGGCAGTTCCAATTCAGTTCACCTTATTTCTCTTGGATTTTCCGCATTTCTTACTCAATCATCTTCCTACCTCTTAATAACATTTATAGTAAACAACTTTATTTTAATATTTTATTATTCCTCTATTAACGATATTTGATTTTTGCAGTTGTTTGTACGCGATTCAGACAAAATGCAATGTGAAGATTCTTTTTATTTACTTTGAAAGTCTTTTAGCAATACCGTAATTTATAATATTAACGTTGAGTAGGTTTTTTAGGTTTACTCTATGAAAAAAAACTTTGTTTATCGAAAAATATAAGAGCAATGTAGCAAAGGCTGTCAAATATATTAAATGTGATTTCGAAATTCCAGAGGGTACACTTATGTATTTTTGCGATCGAATGACAGAAGCAGAAAAGCTGCCTTTATTTGTTAACAAAGTAAACGCGAGACGGAAACTTGAACGGAAAAACCTTGATTTTTAGGAAATGATTATATTTGTGAGTGGTGATGGTATGTACTTGACTATGGTTTGTTCAAACGAAAACGAAGGATTTACGTAAAACTTGTTTCGTTGAATTTCTAATAGTAAAAACTAAAATGTTTACCATTTAAAAATTACCGCTTATGATGACAATCGATTCTCGATTTACCGTGATGAAGTAGGGTTGAAAAACCACAGTATACTGAATTGCACGGAAAATCCGCAATTTATAAAAAAAACAAAATTTATTTATCGATAAACATAATACATGAATAAAATGAAAATAAATTACATAGACCGATTGAACATTTAAAAAAGGCAATTAGGTACAATTAAAGTTAAAAAAACAATAAATAGCAGTTAAAATCGATAATTTTTCGAACAATTTGAAAAATCTTTTAGTTCTTGGCCACGATAAACCCGCCCCCGGTAAATCGAGAGTCGACTGTATTAATCATTTAAGGACCAATCCACCGCAAGAGGTCCAACCTAGTTCCCCAACCATTAAAAAAAATTATTTTCTGCCGGTGGCGACCCCCTATATGTTGGTAGATTAAGACAAAAATATTTTAATTCTATCTTAATGCGTTTAAAAATAGCAGTCGTTTTTGTTTCATGCTGTGCGCCAGAGGTTTGTGTTTGTAGAGGTTTGCGGAATACCCCTTATTTCAGTTATGGTTTATCACACAGCTCTGGAATTAAAACTATTAATTCTGACACATTTCATACTACATTTTCGTTATGTATGTTATTTTTTATATCTTGTTTCCTTATGCCAAACTTAACATTTGCGTTACGAAAAAATCAAACTTCGGAAGGGTGATTTTTAGGGAAAGATCAGCCTTCAATGTTTTTTACAAATACTTATGTTAGGGCGGTTTGTGGAAATAAATAATAGAGCTTTGATACTTGTCTTCTTTTGAGCGCACAACCATAAATATGCTATTTTTCGCATTTTTTGTAAACTTGAGGGATAAATACCTCTGGTGGACGACCTGCTAAACATTTAATTTTTTTACACTTTAACGTACCTACTATATAGCTATATACACTTCAAGCAAAGTTATGTCAGGTTAAAATTTTTAGAAAATCAGGATGTTATCTAACATTATTATGCAAGATGTCCAGGAAATGATAGGAAATCTCAAGGGAGCGTGTGGACACGTCAAAATAATATTATAAGTTTTTATAAACTGTTTTCTACAATGCACCCCTCCTGAGATATTCAGTTGAAAAATAAAAGTTAATTTTTATAAATAACCAGTGATGTTAAATAATGAAATCGAGAATGAGGCAAATCAAGAAAATTAATTTAATTTAAGATAATAATATTGTTTTTATTATTACTTTTTTTTTAATTTTTTTATAATTGTTTATAATTTTCTTCGTGATTTTTTTGTAAATATTTTCGTACTAAAGACAGTTCATGTTGCGTTATACTCATATTACTCGTTAACTAATATTCAGCAATCCCGAAAATCATAAGAATCCTATTTTCTTGGCTTAAACACTTCAATTAATTGTAAAAATTATCACATTTCAACGTAGGTATTGGTATATTTTTCGATATTTTCGCTCTTTCACGAAAAACTTTTGGATTTACGTAATAGCGGTAATTTTTAAAGGGTCAATTTTTCAGTTTTCGCTATTACAAACTCATTAAAACAAGTTTTAGGAAAATCCATTCTGTATAACTGGATTCCGAGATGTTTCGTTTTTCATATGTAACGACACTGGACTAATAAGATAGGTATATTAGATTTCAATTTTAATTTAAAAAATTTCAAATATTAATGGTTAATTTTTAATATTATTTACTAGATATACCTAATAAATGGTTTACTTTCTAACCTTGTAAACATCTAAATAAAACATTTAACAATAAAACATACCGAACGCAACATCTGTTCACAGCAGATGAAGTGTGGCAAAAAGCCTACTTCTCTCCGTTAACTTAATGTGTCAGCTTCTTTGCCTGGTTCACTGCTTTATTTAGATATATACACGGCTTTAAACGCGTATGAAGCCCTCGATAAAACCTAAAGTATGTATACGTAGCACATATCTAAACGAAACAACGCGAGAAGAAAGGACTTTGATGCTTGAAGTGAAGACACCTGCATATGTACCTAGACGTCAATGTCTTACTTATTTGATTGTATAAAGCACTTATAAACAACCATTTTACATTATTATTTTAATCTATCTATATACACGGGACAATTTACAGCGGGAGGCAAAACATAAAAATTCGTGTTCAGGATTAAATTTTAAGTAAAAAATATGAAATAACTTTTTGTCCGATCAGCCTTTGTTTTGGAGACATCAAAGCTCAAATTTTTGAATATTTTTCAAGTTTCACTGAAACTAAAGTAATCCGCATGCTGCAAGAAATATTGTAGAATGATTAGACAAGTATTTTAATGGAAAGTAGACGCGGTTCGGTTCAGTGGCCTTTTACATCTCTAGATGTAAATCCACTGGATTTGTACTTCTGAGGCCACATAAGACAACTAAGTCTATGCAGAAAAAATTGACAATTAAGAGCAATTCCGGATCAGAAGTACGAATGCCACACGTCAAATTGCAAATGAGCAAGATTTTACTGCTGATTCTAATTCACTAAAATGCGAATTTTCATTTTTCGCCTCCTGGTGTAAATCACCCTCTGGGTAGCTTATTGCAGTAACCTATTGCCTAAGCATTTTTAAACATATTTATTTATTTTATAACTTTTAACTTTATTGGAGTACGGATTTTATTAACAATTTAAACGCAAATATAAATAACTAAACAAGCGAGCGCCATTTTTTTCGAAAATTAGTTGTTCCGACTATTTTATGTATATAAGGCAAATGCATAATCTGTTAAAATCTGGTAACGATATTTCGATTTTTTCCACCAGAAAATTTGATTTGTATTTCCGTAAGAGGTATTCGCTTATGGTTACGCTACAACACAGTATGCGCGCTCCTGTAAAATTAACTTTTTGTCGCTTAAGATGTTTTGTTAAAACGCCGTCTATATTAAAATCCCCTTAAATTAGACCTACCATACATTTTTGTTTCGGCAATCGTTTCTCTTTAGAAGCTTACAATTTAGTCTTATTTACAAATCCTCTTACAGTACCTTAATTGGTTCGTGAATAGCTTCCTGCAAGAGGAAATGTTGGGGACGATACGGCGGTTGTAATTATGTATATCTCTGTACCTACATATTATATGTAACTACATAAACTGTATATGGAGTACCTATAGTATGGCTTACTGTCTACTTACTTAACCTTCATTAATCGTTTTTGTACGGGTCTTTTTTTATCAAACGATCGATATTTCCCATATAGGTACATATTTATATATTAAGTGCCTATATATATTTATAATTTCTATTAATTAGGATAATTAATAACGGAGATTTTAAAACATTTTGCCTGTAATAAAAGTAGATTTATAAGAATTAGAATTCCAATTAAGAAAAAAAAAGTTCTGCATAATTTAGGTGAGTACTTAACTGATGAGTAATTTTTAAAATGAACGTATTTTTGAAATATTCCAATTCCATTTCGGGAAAAATGATACGATTAATAAATTAACAAAATTGTTTATTTTTAAATTTTGATAATTGTCATTTTTATGTATTAATTCAGTTGCAAATGAAAACGATCTGCAAATAGTAAATAATGTATGTAGTAAAACACTTAAAGTTAACATTTATCGTTGGCTCGTTATTTATTAATTAATTAACCATGTGTTTGAAAGTTTAAATTTAAAATAGTACAAATTAATTGGAAAAATCTGCTAAACCGATAACGTTAAAAATAAGCATATCGAGAGAACGATGTAACATAATATGGAAATCGCTATTACTAACGTAAATTACCATCTACAGCTAATGACTTCAAATTTCGCTTAAGCTGAAAATAATATAATCCGTACATGCCTTGGTCTTAATTAGTTCAAAGTAGCGGAATCCTACTGTACTAGGAAATATTACCCCTATTTAAGCTTATCGTGAATTAAATTCCTATCTAGAGAGGTAATCAACAAATACTAATATTTTATGATATTTTTATGAAATGAATTGAGCGTCACTCATATCGTAAGTTACAGAATGAGACTATTATTAGTTTTTTTTTCAATTTGCTGAAATATTAAGTAAGTGTACCTACCTACATAAATCCTGGAATGTTTGGTAGTTCATAAAAACACATATTGCGGTTTCTTCGGAATTCTTATTATTTTTAATTAAATGTATTTAACTTTTCGTATGGAATACAATATCAAAAGCTGTTATTACAGCACATTTTTGGGATTCTTTATAAAGTCGGCATGTATGCCTTTATTTTGCCAAATCGTTTTTCATGCGATACACAATTCTTACAAATAAATTTTGTAAGTAAGTACACGTTTCGTAAGTCTAATATTGGTCTTTCGACTGGTCTTGACTTTTGTACCGATAATGGGGAATTAGATTACTTACAATGGAATTTCTTACTTTTAATATTACTTATATATAAAATTTAAAAAGGCGATTCATTATATCACATTTATTTCCCTTTAATAATACCTTATTCATTTTATTATACAACATTGCCAAGTGTAGGTTTAGACACCAATGACGTCACAGTGATTTTTAAACATCAACTATGGTCTTCATATTTAAATTAGAAAAAAAATTCAAATAGCATTCTTATCCTCGTTATTCGATCTTGTAATTACTATAATAATAATAAAAATTGTCTAATTCCCTATTGCACAAATCGGTTATTGTCACTATAAAATTATAAATTTAGTTTATTATGATATAACTATAACCGTAACCCAAGTGACCAACATATTTTAGGGAAATAATTAAAAATTAAAAATTCATTTCAACTTTATAACAGTAATTGTTGTTTAAAATTATAAAAAGTAAGAGATGGAATATTTTGAAAGTATTTAATTTTAAAATTAATTAAATCGCTTTTGTTTTTGCGCCTGCATCCGACAGGAAAAATATTACTGGTGGGCAAGACTATAGCACATTTCGTGTCGTTTTATTTCCTTAAAATTTTCGTTGAATTTCGAATTTTCGAATTTTAGAGCGCGATCTCATAAAAATTGATATATCTGTTAAAATGTAAACATTTCGAATTTTTCTAACTTTACAAGTACATCTAACAATTTAACTGTACAGCGACCATGTTCGTATTTAAAAGCTTTACATATTTGAGATGCCAGGTATTATTTCTCCAAGTGTTAATGCATGCAAATGTGTGGTAACCCGCGTAATAAACGTCTGAATGTTTCATGAGATGCGAAACCCGTGCCTGCCATTGCAATATAATTCTCCCATTCATTTAATTATTTACGCGTTAATTCTGCCGCTGAACTGATTTTGTTCTCTATTTTGTAAAACAAGTAAGTTGAATAAAAATCATGTATTAAACGTAAAATTTAATTCTTTTTCGTTTTTAATGATCGCGTAACGTGCTTTGATCTTATTTCGCTGTCGTAAATGTTGCGCTACATAGTTCTAGTTCTTTATTCTTTTTGGCCAATGGCCGTATAAGTTAACCAAAACCGACTATTAAAATATTTAACTGCGCCTTTATTTTGTTTGAGATAATTTTAAATAAGTTAGTATTTGCGATAGCTTCCCGATTTTATATCTTTAATAGATTGTAGTTGCAACATTGAGCTGCACGGGATGGTAATTAAATATGTCATAAAACTTTATGAAACATATAATTTAGGCTATGCACAGTTTAGATGCACTTAAATTAACAGTAATATATTTACGACGTGTAAACAAATTTATTATTTATTACGTTTCGCTATACCGTTAACTTCTAAAATCAATAGTATTTCAATGAGCTGCTCATTATGAATAGGCTGTAAGTCGGATAAAGATTTAGGATCACGCACCTACACATAAGTTAATTTTTCTACACAAAAATTGTATTAAAGATATCGACTATTAAGTTGATAACAAAACTATTTCCAATATCTTTTCCAAAAACGATCGTTACTAATAATCATTTTTATTGTGATTGACCGATAGTCAGAATTAACTGATGGCTATTGAAAAACTGACCCTTCAATTATTTATATTTCTATATACAGGATGATTTCAAAATGACGCACCAACTCTACAGTACCTCTTACATTATAATGGACTGTTAATGAAGTCTAGAAAATATAATACATATATTTTTTTAATTCCTGGAGTTAATCTATCGAAATGGACAATAAGCTTTTGTTTAACATAACACAGATGTCATCACTGTACAGTGTGTGCGTCTGCAAACAATCTACCTAATTAATCATAACATGCCTAAATTTAATAGAAAGAATAATTAAAAAAATTCTATTTCCTATATTTTTATAGTTATTCGTAAAACAGTAAACTATAAATTTGGCGACATGTCTGGTAAATGACAAGATTTTGCCAATATTTTACTATTTTCTATTGTCAATAATTCTCTACAACATACTACGTAAAGTTTGCGCGTCGTTTTGAAATCACGCTATATATTACTCCTATGCAAGGGTGTAACTAAAATAAGTCTAAACCCCTTAACGGGTGGTAGCTGTAATGATTTAAATCATACTTTCCTTATCAACATATTATGGTCGTTTATTGATAGTTTCCGAGAAAATTGCATTTCAAATTTTAAGTACGACCCTGTCCTTACTCAATTTAAATTAAATTCATAATGCTAATGAAGCAGTGATAAAGTGGTAATGAAAGTGATGATAAATGGACACATTTTCAAGGTAAAACGTTATTCGCGATAGGTTCAAATCTCACGTCATCAATAAAACCTGGTATTTTTACAGTTTTGTGGTCTTTTGTCATGTCATATTCTGTGTGCAGGTAAATCATCGGTAGAATATGCCATGTTCAAATCTTTAAATTAGTAACTTTTTGTGCATTACGTGTATTGGAACCTATCGTGAATAATGTGTAGCTTATAAGTCACCTACATGCGGGATATCAGCACGTTTAATTTATTTTAATGGAGGTTAGTGCCAATTTAAGTTTTTTTTTTGTAAAGGACCACCCCGATCACCACAGTAGCTTAAAGTTCAATCATATCTTCGTTGTGCGTTTGATTTTGTGCTATTAGTGAATTTTTTCGCGATCTTTTCCAATGCGAAATAAGCAGATTCTTTAATCACAGAACAGGTCCGAATTTATTTCTATTATTTAATACAAATTTCAACCAAAATTGTTAAAATTCGATAAACATATAAGACGTTTATCATCTTGTTTATCTTCCCTTTCGCCCCTTAAGAGCTTCCAAGTTATTTTAGTTACAACCCGTATAAGGTACATATTATATTTTTTACGTCTTATATATACAAAGATTATTGTTTCAACAGGACTATTAAAAATAAAATTCAGGTATTGGCGTGTTCTCGGTGTGTTTATTTTATTAATTAAGAAATTAAAAAATTTAAAAAAAACTGGTTTTAAAATTATTAATTAATGTAATTAAAATAATTTTGTGTGGTAGTGATGGTTATGTAAATAATTTCGACCAAATTTGTTATTTGTTACTCTACATCAATCCTGAATATTTCATCATCTAATTTTATAGATGTATCAGGTGCCCTGTCTAGTTTGCGTTACCCATTAATCACGTTCACTAAAGACTAACGTACTACCCTTAATAAATCCCACTTAATATATAGAAACATTTTAGTTTGTCGCTTGTGTATGACAGTTCAGTGCCACTTGCGACTCTTAGCAGCACCCGCCCTGTGAGTACGTACACGGATCTTTCAGGTATGATTTACATTCACATAAATTACACTTTATAGGACAAATTGAATAAAAGATGAGAAACAAGAAACTGAGCATATATCACAAAATAAAGTTACAACAAGGCTTTGCTTTTAGTTGATCTGGGAGTAAATATCTATAATGGTTAGAGTACCTACGATAAAATTCAGATTCTATTTTATTTCTTATTTTCAACTACCTACTACACGTAAACAAGAGTTTCCGCAGAACGAGATACTTATGTTAGATCTAATTTATATGTTATCGACAAGTGAAAACAAAGTATGTTTTAGCACGATAGATAACTTAACGTGTCTCGGCAGCGTAACTGGCATCGTGGGGTGTTGAGGCACCCCAAATTGCATAATTTTTTATTAATAGTTATGTATTTATTTATACAACGTTTTGTACATAAACGTATATATTTCAAACCCAAAAATAAAAAACTCTTGAGAAATTACAGAAAACTTAGGAGGAGAGCTTCACTTGTGCACCCGCGCCTAATCGTAATTTAGTTTTATATTGTTATAGCACAAGACCACAGCGTAGCACAAACCTAGCGGGGTTTCGGGTTTCAGCCACTGGAACCGGAAATACGAGGCTTTTATAATTAAAATATGCGGACATATAGTGACCGAAATAAAGCTGTAAAACTTTTTTAATTGAAATTTTTCAGAAAATTTTGTTCTTCGTAAAGATATCGGCATAGCTTCAAATTCAAAATGTCAAAAGCTAGGAGAGAATACTTACCTGAAATGACAAGGTTGTAGCTAAATTTTGGGGTGGGGTGTCGAAAAGCACCGCACCCCAGTTCAGGGTTACGGTACGGTATTTTATAAATTAATTAACTTGTCAGAAGTTACAATAATGTTTCGTGTTGGATCGATCTTATCAAAATGATTTTTTTTATCTTGCTGACTAATGTAACTAATGTAAGTAATATGTTATCAATTACCTTGTAAAATTTTATTTCGATTAAAACAAATAGCCGAATAAAATTGTTGATAGGTATCAATTTCGCTTAGAAATTCTGACTGTGCCACGCGATATGTTTATAATAGGTAGGTTACCTATTTACAAACTCAACGAGGAAACCCACTAGGAATATTATATGACAATAACGTTATATAAATATTTGGTTGTGGGAAATTAAGTTGTTTACAATGGTTTATTTGTACAGTGTGTCCCATTTCCTTGTATTTGCGGGGTACGAGTGTAGCGAATTTTACGTTACTGTTTTACTTTTTTGTGCTGTTTTCGACGGTCGAATAAAAAATTACTTGTCATTATTTGATTTTGAGTTATATAGCCGAAAATCGATTTTATGACTATTCTAAAAAGCTTTTACATTTCATTCCGTGCTTACAATTTAAAATATTTTATTAATGTTTTTAATCTACTTTTTACCATAGAATTCAGTGGCGTTCATATTTTTTTTCTATAAGTTGCCATTTTGATTCCTTACCTTTTGATTTGAAAATCCTAAGAGGTGTCATCTCTTCGAATTTTCACCACTAATTTTGCCATACTTGGGTACATTTTTTCATCGGCAGACATATATATTCATGTAAAGGATAATTAAAACTATAATTTGAAAAAAACAATGCGATGTAGTTTTATACAGTAGGTGACATATTGAAAATTTATTCATTTGGAGAGAGGACTGCCCGGTTTGCGAAGCAGACCTCAATAATTCTAAATAATGGATATTTCTCTAAAGTCTATAATAAATTTTATCAAGTATCAAGTTTATCAAAAATGATTAAGGGTGTTTTGTAGGTAATTTAGCCAAACTATTCCGCTATAGGGGCGCCACTAATACTAAGCGAACTAGTGTATTCCCCTATTTTTTTATGTTACCATCACTACCCGAATAGTTGAGGACAATACGGAACCGACAGCGATCCTAGAAACGCCTTGGTTTACGGATTAACATAATTTATTAGCTCTAGAATTATAAACCTTCGGTCTACGAACAGACTTACTGTTCTGAATTTACTGAATAATGTAAAAATTAGTTACCTATTTGCTACTATTAAAAAGAAAAAGATCTTTTTGAATAAAAGATTATTTATTAAAGAAATTAGAAACCTATGCATTATAAGATAATTTAAAATTAAATGTATTTTTACGCTTACGCTCATTATACATTTGGTCACAGGTGTAACTCAAGCTTCAAGTTATTCCACGACTTATAAAAATTGGTTTATAAAAAACGTGGAAAGTTTATAGAAATAGATGACGTCATAGGTCTTTCGACAGTATTGGTTAGTTCAAAATATCGTAAGTAATCTTAATTAGTTGTACATGAGATATCTACTAATTTTTTTTCATGTTATACCATAAAAAATCATATACCACATAAAACATTGTCAAACAAAAAAAATTGAAAAAAAGTCTCATTTTGTTGTAGGCTCGAGAGCCCATTAGTTTAGCAGGGTGGGCTGCTGTTTTTTAGCTGTACGGCAGCAATACAAATAATATATACATACTTACAAATTATATATTATATACAAATAGAAAAAAGAAGGAGAAGAAAAATATATACAATTTGAAATTGAAAATATTTATTTTTCTGGTAATGGAGTTGCTAACAAATCTTCTTCCTTTAGATCTCTAATTTTAAAATTTCTAAAAAGCCTAGGGTCAATTATTTCTGGCAGTATATGTTTCTTGTAAAATATTTTGAAAATATTGAAAATTCAAACTATCGAGCATTAAAATTAGATAGAATCTGAACGTATTTTGAAATGTTTCAGTTGGTCGGGGTTGATTCCCAGATGTGTCTGTAACTGGTCGACAAAATATGCCAGGATTTATGTAGCAAAATGTCTTATTTTACTTATTACTTCCTGTAACAATAAAAAATGCCGGTCCGGCAGGAAAGTGGTATAAAGCCAAGTTTACGTTTAACCTTTGACTATATGTATATGCATTCTGCTCGTAATTTACTATTTACGATTACGTGATTTACGTGTCTTTAATTCAAGTTAAGGACATGAGTTCGCTACTCTTAATTAAAATCAGTTTGTCTACTAAACTTATAGGTACCTACAGATAATTAGAAGGTATAAATATTATAAATGAATATATTAATTACCTAATAAGTATCTAATTATAAATATAAATAAATCCATCAAAATATAATTACGACTAAAACTACCATTTCAAAATTTGCGAGTCAAACTTAAAAACCATAACTTCCACTAATCGTAAGCAATAATGATTTATTGCTTTCGGTATTTATCAAATGTTTACCTCCCCTACTAGCCCACGTGCGGTAGGAAAGTATTTTATGAGTGGGAGAAATTAGGCGGAGACAAAATTACGGGATAGAAAATCGAAAATGCACTCGATCTCTAATTTCGCGTTAATTAATTTGAAAACTAAAAAATGTCTATGAAGTTATTAAATTAAACTTGAACGTAGATATTTTAAGCTATGCAATGAATATAATTTTATCGCAGTTAAGTATTTTCTAGGACGAAAAATTAAGAGTTTGTGTAAACGTCATTTTTGTAGATTTTTATAACAGTTATAATAAACAAATTATTGCGTTTATTGCAATGAAAATATTTCAATAAACAGTACATTGGCTATTCTACTTGCAAAATCAAAAGTTTTGTAATTCTCTTACTAGATTTCAAGCTAGACGCGAAATTAGATTTGAACTTTGAACGACAATTACGAGTACATACATTTGTTTTTTTCGAAAAATTTTGCGTTTACTACCATGTAAACATTATAAATTATCTATATGTGATAAAATAAACAGAAAAAAATAATTTTGAAAATCTGTACCAAACACCCTTAAAACAAAAATTCAATTATCTGCCACCGGTTGGTTATTTCCCACCATATTAACTTTTAAACACACTAAGAAAATTTTAGTAGTGTTGTGACGTAGGTTTTTGTGCGATGGGAGCTTGAGCTATTACAGGTGTCGTAGTGGAGTTTGATAAAAATAAATTAGCAGATAATGACCGAAAATTTTTAAAATATGTTCTTTCTAGGAAATTTATTCTAAAATTATGAATTTTTATGCAATAAAATTATTTGAATAATCACTATCTACTGCCTTTATACCGCAGAATTATAAATTTACTCTATTTTTAATTTAAAAACTATTCGTAAGCCCTTAAACATTGAAAATTTCCCTATTACAAACCATAAACCAAACAAAAAGGAAACGAGGAAAGGTACGATATTTCTTTGTCGAGTAACTCTCCATGTATTTATAAAGTGTAAATACATGGACCTTCAAGCTCTAACACAAATTCTCTGGAAATCGAGCTTAATTACACTCTTGTATAGGGACTCGGTTAGAGTTTTCGTTAGGACTCCCCTCAAACATTCAACGGTCCAATTTCACGAACGAAATTTTACCTTGCGTAGGTATAGGTATGTAATAATAGAAGTTCTCAGAAGAATCTACGCTGAAAATTGACCATAGAGGGAAAATGATGACTAAAAGAAGATAGGAAATATAAAGAAAAATTTAGAAGTTTCTAATTTTTTTCTTATAGTCTGTTACAGACAAGTGGCAGTCGCAGCGGCAGCATTATTAAGCTAAGCGTCCACTAGTCCGCATCGGACTCACAGTACCATCCCTTAAAATTTTCACCCCTAATTTTTATATCATAATGTAGATCTTGAATAACCATTTACAAAAATATATAGTTTGTTGGCGATAGCTCTTGTTGTTTCACAGATAATAAGTAAAATCGAAAAAAGTTCCGATTATCAAGGCTGGATTTCACCCTTTTAAACCGCGTAAGAGCACGAACGGAATACGATTTTGGATTAGGGTTGACTAGTATTACAATCCTGCAAAGTTTCAAATTTTTCTGAGATTTCCACCTGCCTAACCTTCCTTGTTAGTTAGCGTATTCGTGTGAGTTGAAGCAAATTCTACTGCATATAAATAGTAGGAAAATTTGCAGTTATCAAACGTTATCTATTTTATTATTTATAATGGAAATGAATAATTATTAATTTTTTTTTCCAAAAACGATTAGGTACAACAAGTTTATAAAAATAAACTCTTACGGCAATATTTAAAATTAAAAGACAAAGCCGCTCCCGAAAGTATAAATAACAAATTGTTATTAATCGTTGTGGGTATACTGAAACTAAAGGCTGGGTCACATTAAAACATTTTAATGGAGTCAACAAGTGTAAGCAACTAAAATTACGGTTAAATGTTTTAGGGTGATTTAAAAATTGCCACTTGCCATCAAATAAGCACAAAATTTTTAGCGGTAACTTTAGTGGGGCCTTCATTTGTCGACTCCACTAAAATGTCATAATGTGACCCAGACTTAATAACGCGCAGCAGTTTTAACAACAGTCAGGAGCCGCCCAAAAGAATGCTCTCTTTCGTCAAATACATTTTAACGAAAGGAACAGGTTCTAGAAAAAATAAACCGTGTAAAAAAACAAATGGTTTTTCATGACCATATTATTTCAAAACCGTGTAAAAAAAAGTTGGGTGTATGTATAAAGTGGTTAATGAAAAATAATAATAAGTGTTTTGTAAGTTTTGGCCCTCTTCCTTTAGTTTTATGTTATTTTCATAGCTAATATAACGAGCTATGTATATATGTATTTTTGAAAAACTTCATTATATGAATAGGTGCTAAATTCGATAACGATTGGCATTTAAAAAAATACGAGTACAAAAAAAAACTGTACACCATTGAATTTTATGGTAAAAAATAGTTTAATAACGTTGATAAAATATTTCAAATTATAGACGCGGAATGAAATATAAAACCTTTTCGAAATAGTAACACGTAACTTTTTATTTGGCCATTTTAATTGGCACAAAAAGATAGGATAGAAATCTAAAATTTGCAACGTCTCCGTCATCTATAGTAACGGACATACTTACCCCGCAAATACAAAGAAAATGGGACACACTGTACAATCTAATACTTCTCGTAAATCAGTTTAGGTAAAATAATATAAACTGTATCTAACGCATGCAGTGTAAACCGTGTTCTGCATAAAATATTAATATCTTACGTACTTTTGTCAGAGATTGTACGTTCTGCATCATTCATCTGGGATAACGCGTAAGGATAATAAGAGCCTAATGAATTTTACGTGTATGTGGTTATAGTTACTGTTACTAAAAGACGGTTTAAGTGACAACAGTGTTTCTTCGTACGTCATACAGAAATTAATTATTATGAAATAAGTAGTTGGAAATTTCGTTAACATTCATTTTGAAATTTTAATTAAATTGCATCTCGAACGCGTGTCCTCTAAGATATTTATTGGAAACGTATTTAGATTTAATGGGTCACCGTTATGCCTACAAGTTATTTCTGAAGCATACATAGCTAAAGGGTTATTGGCAATTCAAGATACGGTAATAATAGCTTTAAGACGATCATTTAATTGTAAACGGCCAGCTGCATACAAACATCAACTCGCAATAATCCGACTCTGATCTGTAGTTATTGCAGTATTAAAATAAAATTACGGTTTAGCAAAAAGAAAATAATTTATTCATTCTCAGTGTTAGGTATACATAAAATCAATACATCAATAATAGAAGCGTAATTTTGTAATTAATTTTTCGACTACTTTGACAGCATTTTCTGAAGTTAAATATGTTGGTGCCGTTTAAGTTCTAACGTAATAACGTTTAGCGGTCACATCTTTGTTGCTCATTGTCTGAAAATATGTCATTTTTGATAAATTATTCTAAAACATAAATAACGCGTCACCTTACCAATACAACACCAGTGTCGGAAAATTCATAATTTCTAACGCCGGTACGGCCATCGGGCGCGGTGGAAGTTATGTAAAGGTTGTTACCTTCGACTTTAGCCGAACTCTAAACAAGTAGGTATTTAATTAGATAAGTAGACATAATTCAACTGCACATTAAAAATTATCTACCTTCAAAGTAACTCCTATTGGCAGAGGTTCTTCAAACTCTTCGTTTAATGTAAAAGTTTGCACTGTACCAACACTAGTTTTGAGCGTATATTTGTTGCCGTCGACGACAATTTCTAATGTAGTTCCAGGTACATCGTACTTTTTAGCAACATCTTCGGTCACTCCTGAAAATTAAATATTGTTTGTTAAGTGCCCCGTCCCATTTTTAACTTCACAGTTTATTATATTAAAACGGTTTTTCTTTTCAAACTTCAAATATTTAGGTAATCGTCAAATAATTTAAATTTTCTTTTCAAATTAATAAAGAATATCTAAATTAAAAACTGCTTACCGATCGAAATTAAGTATTCGGCAAAATTTTCATTTTTTTCAAGCTTGTAAGTTCCTGCAATTTGCACCATGTTGAAATGTGTTTGCTCTATAAGATCGACAACCGCAGAGAATTAAATCTGATACAAGTACGATCAATTTAGCTTTTATACAGCACTTAAGTGACCTTTGATATGACTAAACAGCTAGCTAGATAAAAATGAATTAGTTACCAAGACTAAATTAAGTGTCTAATTCGACGTTTAGAGACGTACTCGAGATAAGGATAAAAATATTAAATAACTAAACGTACCGTATACTCCAATTTTACGAATATTTTTATCTAAACGAATCCAACGAAATTGTTATCTATTTTTAAATAAATTGAATCATATGTTTCATAGGAAACTTAAAGCTGTCCGTGGAAAAATACGATATAATTTTTTAAAGATAAATTCATTCTAATTATAAGTAAAATTGAAAATTTTATATCTCACCGATATTATGTATGTATCTATCTACAGGGTGTCGCGAATTAACTAACTAATCAAGCTCTTTAACCACAGATACTACTTAACGTTAAAATAAGCCGATTAATTTAATAAACCTATGACCGGAAATATTTACATAAATGAGTTATATACATAGACCGTCAAAGTAAAATAAAAATGTTTTTATTTAAAATAACTTTTTAACGAATAAAGTCATTGTTATCATTTTTGTCAATTAATTAAAGTTAATTAGTTTGGTTAATTCTTTGCATAAATCAGCGTTAATTTTCTGCAAATTGTCTTTAGGAACATGGTTATTAAAAGTCGTTCAGGTGTTAAACTTACGTCTATTAAGCTGACACAGCCACTACGGCACAATCGAATGAAACCTATTTAGAAATTTAGTGCTAATTTGTTGCTATATTCCCGATTTTGTTGCTCCAGCCGTTTCGCTAAAAACCATGGCTGTGCTAACTCAACACGTAAGCTAGCACAGCCACTGGCAGAAAATAAAAAAAAAGTAAAAACGAGGAGGTATTTCTAAACTACTATTTTGTTGCTAATTTGTTGCTCTATTGCCGATATTATTGCTACACCCTTAACACGAAAAAACCACCCCCACACCAACTGCAATAAAACAACTACTTAAAAATTTCGATTTTCTTGATAAATTTACTGTAATGAATTAGCTGCTTTACATTATATTATATCCGAATTTTTTTGCTCCACCCCTAGTACGAAAACCGTCACCCCTAGTACTTAAAAGCCAGCACAACACATTAAAACTTAAAAAATATGGATTTTTTCGATAGATTAGGCCTTATGATTTAGTTGCTCCATGATCCAGCATATCCCGATTTTTGTGCTCCACCCCTAGTACTTAAAAGCCAGCACAACACATTAAAACTTGAAAAATATCGATTTTTGCGATAGATTAGGCCTTTATGATTTAGTTGCTCCGTGATCTGGCATATCCTGATTTTTGTGCTCCACCCCTAGCACGAAAACCGCCACCCCTAGTACTTAAAAGCCAGTACAACACATTAAAACGTAAAAAATATCGATGTTTTCGATAGATTAGGCCTTTATGATTTAGTTGCTCCACGTTCTAGTATATCCCGATTTTTGTGCTCCACCCCTAGTACGATAACAGCCACCCCTAGTACTTAAAAGCCAGTACAACACATTAAAACTTAAAAAAAATCGTTTTTATCGATAGTTTAGGCCTTTATGATTTAGTTGCTCCACGTTATGCTATATCCTGATTTTTTATCTCCACCTCTAGTACGAAAACAATTTCTGGTAATAAATGTAGATGTTGAAAAAATAGGTATTACTTAAGGTATTTTATGAACAATTTATTTTGTTTAGTATCAGGAACAAAAATGTATTATTTCTTCTGTTAAGATAGTAGTAATAAGCCGATATAAACAACTTTAAATGAATAAAACCATATATTTCGGCTTTGTTTGGGGCTATCTTCAGTGGTAACAATTATGCAAACGATAGTAAACAATTATTAATTACACTGCTAAACAGAATTTTTGGTTCTTGAACAAAACTAGGTAATCCTTATGTAACTTTTCACCTTGAATTTAAATCTGCGTTTAAATTTTTTCTATCACGTGGAGTTTTTGAAGTATATGAATATGAAGTTCCATTGGAGAGTGAAATTATAATGACATGAGGTAATTACGGATTAGCCATAAAAAATTTTGGGAATATTTAACAAAAAAATATTTTACATGAAAGCCTTGTGGATAAAACAATATCGATTTACCCCCTTTGCATATAAAGTTAGGGCTGATAAAGAATTTTATAAAAGGTATGGACCGTGGTGAAAGAAGTTTTCAATACATAAAAGAAAAATTTCCAAAAATCAGCAAAGCTAAGATAAAGGAGGACATATTTGAGGTTTCCCAAATTCGACAATTAATGAATGACAACAGCTTCGATGCGGTTTTTCGTTGAAAAGAAAAGGTGGCATGGAATTGTTTCAAATGTAATATGTCGCTAAAGATGCATTATTACATTCCCATTTGAATTTTTTCCCAGATAATTTGGGATACGTAAGTGATGACCATGGAGAGCGTTTCCATTCAGACCTTTCAACAACAAAAATGGTACCAGGGAAGATGGGATGTGAACATGTTGGGTGATTACTGTTGGTTACTGATTAGAGAAGACCAGGATAGATTATTACACAAAAGAAAACTGTTAAATAGAACATTTTAAAGGGTTTTATGAACATTTTGTAACATTAAATGCATCTAATTACTTGACCGTTTTATTTCGACACAAAATCAAGTTTTCTCAGAAACTATACGTGCTAGAGAAAAACCAATAGCAGATTTGGATTCCGTATAACAATATGAATACAGATCACCTATTTGTAACTAGGAACCAGAAAAAAAATTTCAATTTTAAGGAGTTGTGCTGGCTTTTAAGGACTAGGGGTAGCTGTTTTCGTATTAGGGGTGGAGCACAAAAATCGGGATATACTAGAACATGGAGCAACTAAATCATAAAGGCCTAATCTATCGCAAAAATCGATATTTTTTAAGTTTGAATGTGTTGTGCTGGCTTTTAAGTACTAGGGGTGGCGGTTTTCGTGTTAGGGGTGGAGCACAAAAATCAGGATATGCCAGATCACGGAGCAACTAAATCATAAAGGCCTAATCTATCGCAAAAATCGATATTTTTCAAGTTTTAATGTGTTGTGCTGGCTTTTAAGTACTAGGGGTGGAGCACAAAAATCGGGATATGCTGGATCATGGAGCAACTAAATCATAAAGGCCTAATCTATCGAAAAAATCCATATTTTTTAAGTTTTAATGTGTTGTGCTGGCTTTTAAGTACTAGGGGTGACGGTTTTCGTACTAGGGGTGGAGCAACAAAATTCGGATATAATATAATGTAAAGCAGCTAGTTCATTACAGTAAATTTATCAAGAAAATCGAAATTTTTAAGTAGTTGTTTTATTGCAGTTGGTGTGGGGGTGGTTTTTTCGTGTTAAGGGTGTAGCAATAATATCGGCAATAGAGCAACAAATTAACAACAAAATAGTAGTTTAGAAATACCTCCTCGTTTTTACTTTTTTTTTATTTTCTGCCAGTGGCTGTGCTAGCTTAAGTGTTAAGTTAGCACAGCCATGGTTTTTGGCGAAACGGCTGGAGCAACAAAATCGGGAATAGAGCAACAAATTAGCACTAAATTTCTAAATAGGTTTCATTCGATTGTGCCGTAGTGGCTGTGTCAGCTTAATAGACGTGTTAAACTTTCCTGAAATTCTTTATTTTTGACAGAACCGTTTCGAAAAATATCAGTAAATCAGACAATGTTATTTAGAAACTTTTTATATTTAAAAAAAAATTATTAGTATTGCCGTTTTTGAGGAAAACAAAAAGTAAAAACCGAAAGCATGTTTTTGAGTAGAATTTAAAAATCACCTTAAAGGTCTTGTTATTGATAAAACCATGTATGTACTTATTTAAATATTAATAAACTCTTCAATTACCGATTTCCGGACATATAAGCTTATTAAGTAAATGGGCTTATTTTAACTTAACGTCAAGTGTATGTGATTAACCCCTTCGCCATCAGGCGCAAAACAAAGTTGGCAATATTATCCCAGATCTCATAAAAATGATCATCAGTTTTTATATGCGTAGGTAATATTAATATTGTAGAACCTTTGACTTACTGGTGATATTTTCCCACAACGGAATCGATAATTTTACATTATTTAACCAGAATTATAATTTTAAATTTTATTAGTACTCATTGAAGTCTCACTTTAAAATAATTAAATGATAACATTGAATTCGGAACTTAAATAAAAACCGCATAACCAAAAACCATATCTACAGAACAACTCAACAGAGGCCCAAAACTTATTTATTTCTTTTTTCAGTAGTAGACAAATAATATAAAATTTGTTTTAATAATTTATCTATTTTAAAAGGTGGCGATCTAATCATTTTTGTTATTTTTTCGATGGTTAAAAATTTGTAAATTTTTCTAACTTCTCACTCGGTAAACTGCCTTTTTTATGCATGGAAATAATTTTTGCTGTCTTGCGAGGATGGCCGATAAAGAAAAATGTCTATCATCTATGTTTTATGATCGACCATTTTCTTGAAATTTAAAACAGGAAAATTTCTAAAACGACTTTTGAGACGCCGTAACTTATTTTTAATTTAACTGTAATTGTGTAATCGAGAAACGGCGTATTACAACATATCCACAAAAAAGGTAATATTTAATAAACAATATAGCACGACAATCTATTCCAATTTGTACTCATACGTAAAATGACTTACCCTTATTCTCTACTAAATTATCCGAACCACCACAAACTTAATCTTTTGCAAAACTGTAAACGACTCTATTCGATTCTGTTATTATAACTCTCTTCGAAAAGCCACAAGAACTCTGTCGTGTCAACTTAAACCCTGTTTTTATAAATTTCCGAAAATGTCGTCACCGACCTAATTTGTTAATTTGCAAAATGTAGATGTCATCACCTACATTTAAATAATGTAAATGTGACGCTGTTCTAGTATTTCCTAAAAGGGATTTTACTGATTTTAGATTTTGTAATAACGAACGGGGTCGTTTGGTTACAACTGTTATAAAACTAATTACAGTTAAGATTCTAGAGCACATTAATTCTTTCGTTTCATTTTGAAATATTTGAAATGTAACGTTTCTGAATACCACTTTGATGTTCTGTTTTCCATTTATAATATGTATTTCGTTGTTAAAAATTAGCTTCGTAAAAAGAAAATTAATAATTTAAATAAAGTCGCGTCGTTTAATAACTACCTATCTCTTTTTACTGAATTCAATTACATATTAATGTTTATAAATTTGTATTTGCACAACACCAAAATTATTTATGAACATAATTTAAGAAGAATTTAATTACTTAAGAATAAGTATAGGTAATAGGGAGTTTAAGAGTTTATAGGTAGAGGTACTGCATTTAAAATGCAAATGGAAATTTTTAGCCCTCGATTTTATAAATAAATAAACACCTAGTACGAACCTATGCCACTCTTAATCTAAAATCTTACCGTTCAAAAACTTGAAATTACTTTACCGTTTTATTTCTTGGTACAAAGCTATTAATACTTAAAAGAAAATCTTAAATAACTTGGTAATTTCCGATTTGGATTTGTGATAAAAATAGATTTTAAATACCTATATATGTATATAGTGTTTTATTAAAGAGTAGTGATAGTTTTAACTTTGTCAAAAATATCAAGGTTATGGTTATAGTAAATTGTGTGTGCTTATTTAATAACAAATTTTTATTTTTACCGAAAAATATACCAACAAGAAAGTACAATTTTATTATCTAAGTACGTTTAAAGATAACTACCGTTCTATCAGTAGTGCAAAATGATTCAACTTTATTTATTGATTAAAAAAATTGTAAAATAGGGCACATTTAAGTGACTATTAATCATAAACCACTCTACGCTAAGTATTCTAATGATTAAAAAGATGCAATTTGTTTCTGTAAGTATTATTTTTGAGCGTTTCAAGTATAAGTATTGTGTAATCTACACGAAGAACATGAAGTACCATTACTTAAATCTTATAATCGTTCATATCAAAGTTTTTCTAAATTTAAAGTTTTATGTTGAAAGGATTTTCGATAAGCTATAATCTAATATTAAATTAAAAATAAATAGTTTGGGCGAGTTTTGTCGATTCTAATTTAAATTCCGATTAAAGTTAAACTGTTCGTTTCCATAGCAACTACAATGGCAGCTAAGGAAAATCTATGGTTTATAACCTACGATCAGAATTAAACCTGACTTGAAAAACTGGCCCTTGATTATATAAAATATTATATAATTATATACCTACTGTGAGTAATGATTTTCTTAAAACTCCCTACAAAAGCTATAGGAATACATTAGACGGTTAGACAATCCGATTAGACAGACGATAATAACTCTATTAATGACGAAGATTTGTCGCCACTGGCACTCAGATTGTTTGTTTATTTTATCTTTTGTTTTATTGCGATTTTAAAATTTTCAATAGTAGTAACTACATTAAATTACGTATCTGTACTATTGTTGGATTTATGTTCAATACAATATTTAAAAATAAAAAACATAAATGAAAAAACATAAATTGTGCACGTATACACGATGACAGATATCGGATAATAAACTTTACTTACCCAATCATCGTTTAAATAAACCAAATAAATAATTATTTTTTTACGCTAGGCTATCCCAAATGTTTGTTTAGATATATTGTCGTATGAGTATGCCATTAAAATTTACCTATCTATAAATTGTAGCCGACTTATTAGGTGTTCAAAAATCGACTAGAAAATGCACATTGAATATTGCGAAATCATTCTTAATAAACGAGAGACAACAAACAAACTGCGTTACAAATTAGTGTGGGTACACTATTTTCCTTTTTAATAAATAATTTATCGTGCTGATCCTACACTTGCTTCTCCACGCGGTTTTTTCTCAATAAATACCGGTAAATAATCTATACCTATATAGGTATTATGTATAATATTCCTAAGTACCTACTTTACGAAATGCGTATAATTCTTTAATGCATCGAGCTTTTCGCATTTGCGCTTTAAAGATATTTGTTATTTTGCGATTTAACTAGAATTTCAAATGAATCGGATTATCCACATAAAACATACGCTTACGAATAATAAAAAAATGATTAAATTTGAATATTATATAGTATTGATTTGTCAAGATGATCGTGCTTACGAGAATATATTTTCCAGTCATTACTTGTTTTGGGCTCCGTCGCGTAAGTTATAATTTTTGTTCGTATACCTAATTATTTATTGTTCCCGTCTTTTTCAATGAAAGTTTTTTAACCTATCGCATTAACACAACTTACAATTATTAGTGACATTAATAAATTGTAATACCGACAATTATAAACTACGGATTTAATAAGTTATTATCGTTAGATCGAAGTTATTAAAAATGTATTAGGTGTACAACTTTGCTTCCGCCGTTTTGCAATAAATGGCTGTAGCGGTAAGTGGTAGTCGAAATAAATAGATCGTAGCTGTCATACAATAAGATTAGGTATTTGTAAATATAACGCCATCGAAATATTAGTCGATTTGTGTCTGCATCATAAAGTTATTCTCGATTAAACATGTCAGCTTACGAGCCAAATTCTCGTCATTTGCGGGAGGTTTTAATTTTCTGTTTTAATATGAAGAAATCTGCGGCTGAGGCTCATCGAATGCTCTCAAATACCTACGGTGAGGCCGCTATTAGTGAAAGAACGTGCCGAGAGTGGTTTCAACGCTTCAAGAACGGTGATTTTGACGTCGAAGGCCGGCATGGCGGTGGAAGAGAGAAGGTTTTCGAAGATGCAGAATTGGAGGCATTACTTGAGCAAGACTCAATACAACGAGAGACATGATAAAGTAATCTTACAGCATGACAATGCTCGACCCCATGTTGCGAAAGTGGTCAAGACATACTTGGAAACGTTGAAATGGGAAGTCCTACCCCACCCGCCGTATTCTCCAGACGTTGCTCCCTCGGACTATCACTTGTTTCGATCAATGGCACACGGCCTGGATGACCAGCACTTCCGGTCTTATGAAGAAGCAAAAAATTGGATCGATTCGTGGATCGCTTCAAAAGATGACCAGTTTTTTCAACGCGGGATTCGTACGCTGCCCGAAAGATGGGAGAAAGTAGTGGCCAGCGATGGACAATACTTTGAATCATAAATTGTTTATTAACCAGTTTATTACAATAAAGCCTCGAATTTCGGAAAAAAACGGCGGAAGCAAAGTTGTACACCTAATATAAAGTTGTATATCTTGTAAAATTTAAATTTAAATTTAAAATTTAAAATTTAAAAAGATAAAGAAAGTTACAAATGTTAATAGGCAATCGAATCAATAGCACCTAATCTATAAAACAGGAACGTAAAACAAATTAATAATTTAGTACTTATAAGTATAAGTTTTCAAGTTTTATTAATTATCTGTGTAGAGAGGAATATTAGTCCAATTAGCAAACGTCTGTTTGCTTTAATTATGAAGTTGGTAGACTGTATGATACCAACTATTTCGCACAAGACTTTCTTAATTAATTTATGTTAACATAGATACCTATTATTTGATTCATTAAATTATTTCAGATTACAAAAGTAAATAAGAGTAAACAAGTGTTATGTAGGTAAATAGATCTGAAGTCGTAATATCGGTTTTGTGGTATTATAACGATTTAAGTTGAATACCATACATACCTACATTCGAACATTTTAGGTGTACGTCAACACCTGAAAATTTAAAAATAATATCACCAATGTATTAAATAACATCAAATTTGTTAACACCTGTAAATGAATTTTATTTATTCAATAAGATACAATAAACCCACGACGAATGCAATTAAATTGTATGTTTATAACATTAATATAACAACACGAAATAAATACAGAAGCGACGATTTTAATTTCTTACAATTTGTTTTTATGTTTCCATTATCTTGACTACACTCGTTCTTGATCCCCTTATACCACCATAATATTCGTTGTCGGTAAATTTATAAGTTCTTGGTCCGGATCGACCAACTGGAGCTTTAGATCAGATCATAATTTTGTTAGCGCCAAACTTTCCAATACCGTAAAATATACTCAAAAAATACCTATACCTATGGCCTATCCAAACCTATATGCAATTCACGTCATCAAAAAAATGTTACTAGATTGTTTATTTGTAATTCGGTTTAAAGTTTGAAAAGTGACATACTCTATAGATGATTTACTTGCGCACATATTAGATGGTATAAAGAAAGACTACGATTCATTAGAACTGTCAAAATACGAGGTAAGAGGTGACAGCACTAAGTGAAATGTCATCATCTAGTAACCTTTTATTGATGACGTGGATTGCGTATAGGTTTGGACGAAGTGTAGATATCTACTTAGGTTATAAGATTATATATAGTGTGTTTTGAAATTCACGTATACGAAAAGAATGACTCGTGACTCGTTCTTTACAAAAATTTAAAATTAAAAATACTTTGATCGAAACAAAACTTAGTACAATAATTTTTACAAGATCTGCTTTTTATAGACAAACGAATTTGTTAAAGGTGTTTCGCTTGCCAAGATCTTTGACACCTGTAAACTTTACATTATTACAACTATTACTGAAACTGTTTCTGCATAGAATATACAGCTTGCGTTAAAAGGCTTTCTAATTTACACATCAGAAACTTCATTCAAGACGATTACTTACCCTTTCACATTCAGATTAAACGAAAATGCTTCAAAGGATAGCAAAGCGTCTTTACCAAATAAACAGTCTACTTGTTATTAACTACACCAAGAAAATAGTAACACGAAGATATTTAATAAACCAACGTATCCATAGGTAAATACTTGAAAAATAAGAAATACGTCTGTTTGTTGCATGAAAAAACTGCTAGCAGTAACCTGTTGCGTGCCCTCTCAGTTTGAATACAAATGCATAGTCTATCGAAACTGATAAATATTCAAAATTTCCATTTCTGAGAAAAAACATTTGTAAGAACCACATTAATGTATATAATAAAGTGTCGCAATTTTTAAAATTTAGGGCCGTATTCAAAACAGTAGATAATGTAACTTAAGTCGAATTAAGCTATCCTAGTCAAAAATTATCGCATTATTGTTGTTTCTATGAAATTAAACGTGCATTATTCAATTATTAAATCTAATCACTATTTCTAATCACTTATTATGATACTTTAAAGAGTGAAATTATAACTGGTTTATTATTGTTCAACAGAAGGCGTTTTACAGTTAATAAAACAGCATTATTCGCTTTTTCATAGTAGTATTTAATAAAAATAAACAATAAATAAAACAAAAATATGATTAAAGATTAGGAGTATTATTTTTTAATACATAATATGCATCTACAGTGTGTCCCCGGATTGACTTTGCAAATGACAAATAATTTTGGAGTTTTTAAGTGATAGTCCTGTTCGTCCAAAATTAAAATGTACTTACTTTAAAAAATTTGTAATAACTCTACACTGAGTGTTATTAAAAAATATAAAGCACCATTAATGTTGAAACTACGATAAAATGTTATTAAGAGAAGTTGTTCGAAAGTAAAAACTATCGTTCAATTTAGATAAATAGGCGAAATTGAGGATTACTATAAAATCGTAAACAGTTGTCGAATGCTTTAATAAGAAACAAATGAATATTGCAATGGTTTCCAGTAACTAGTAACTTATGGAATGTTGAGATCAATTAAATTGCCCTCCCCCCCCTTCAAGATTGTTTGCACATAATTTTATTAGAAATGGGACGTTCAAGCTTTACATCACTCTTGTACACGCGCGACAATGCTTCGCTGTATATTACTGTAAAAGCGGTTTGAAGTGAAAACACTTGAAAACGGGTGTAAAAACACCCGTTAACAATTTATTGTGGCGAGGGTATGATTCATAACTTGTCTTTTACCGTCGCTAAAGCCATTCACGTTGTATTGCAAAGTCTATATTGTGATTGTTAATGTAATAAACTGTAGTGATGGGTAATACCATTACATTGCGTTTAGTGCGACTTTTACTGCTTTTATGGTCAAGTCTGCATAATGTCTTTGAGGCCAAACCTAATTTGGACCACCTCACCAAGAGCTAGATCACTTCTAATCTTGAATCTTATTATTAGACTAGAATCTAGTATAGGCAGGTTGGTCAAAATAAATAGCATTGCGACCCGCGGGTCATATTGCAGAATTGCCATATATCTATCATTAGTGACGAATTTGCATGTTGCCACCCCGCTTTACTCTAATAGTGTCCATGTTTCTTAAAATTTTTAACGTAAGAAGTGGTCGTCCCTAGCCCTACTACATCTTCCTTTACGTGACACAACTCTTCTACAGCTGTAGTCTACAATTTCCTAAAACCGTTCTATAACCTTTTAAACACAGCATCTTGAAACATACAATGAAAAAGTCCAAAAGTATTAATAGTAAAAATTATAGCAATCAAATTATCAAACTTACTTACTATGTACTTACACAGTTATAACTACATTGTAATACACGACATGAGTTTATTTCAGTAATTTCAATTTTAAACGGTATTTATACAATTTATTACTATACAGGAAAAATCTGAAAAGAGGCACTACACGAAACAAATTTATTTTTATACAAAAATCAATTTACCTACCTATGTAAAGAGAAGGTATTTAAATCAAAATTTATTTGTAATTTAGCCAAATTGTATTTAACTTTTCTTTTTACATGCGATATTACATTTATATTACTACGAATAATGTAAACATAATACACCTCCAACCCAACTCTTTTATTATTTTCATTTTACGTTTGTCAGATATTATAACAAAAAGAATTTTTAAAATAAAATGTACTTATGAAAAACGTAAAATTAAGTTTACTTACATAAAGCATTCATTTGTTATAAATATCGGTATTGTACGCTTTTAATCTTTTATACAGCTTAACGAAATAATTAATTATTTGTATACGACGTTATGTTGTTGTTGGCCAACGTTATTATAATTAATGACAGAAAACGAATAAAGAAAATGTTGCCCTTAAAACTTTAAGCCTGATAATTTTTTTGGAAACATGTAAAACGAAAATAACACTCCTTTCAAAAAATTTAATTGCATTTTCCATATTACCTCTACATTAATTTGGTGATAATCTGTGAATTATTTCATTTGGGCGCATTATTTTCTCTTATTTTATTTATTTCAACTTAATTAGGTAGCGTTTCATTAAATATCCAGTTATTAAAATATGTTGTTTATAAAATATGTAACTTGTTTATAAACTTAATTATCCTACTAGCACTCGTAATCTCTACTTACGAAAGCCATATTTACATTGCTCAACTAGATTCGTTCCGATTTTTAATTCTCTCAGTATACGTTAACCAATAAATTACTTTTTTTAATCAAATAAGTGAAATTAACTCTTTAACGTAAATGGTTTAGTTGGGATTAACTTATTTAAAAATTACTTATTGTCTGTAATTATTGAATATAAATTATACCTTTGCACAGTGGGGCGGATACCGTAAAACGTGGCAGAAACTATTTTGATTTATGTAACTGCTTTAACTATTTGGTATATCATTTAAATTGAATAAATATAGATCATTTATAATATTTTATAAGTTTTATTTTAAAAATAAATATAGATAAAGGGTTTAAAAAAGTTAAAATAAAAATACCCCGCAATCATTGTATCTTATAGAAAATATGATCTCGTCACATCGATTGGTTGTCACATATGTTGTAATATAGGACCTGCTGAACAAAAATGTAATACTTAAAAAATTGTATAATGGTATAATTATATAATATAGTTTTTGAACTACAGTCAAACATAAACAAACCAAGCTGTGATACGTGAGTAGATATTATTTGAGAACAATGTTTTTCGAACATTTCATAGTAAACCATTAGTTTTATTGGTGACAAGAGAAATTCCATAAATATTTTTTATACATATAAATTCATATATAGGGTGTCTCTGAAATTGGGTTTACTAAACTAAAAATTTAATCGTAGTAGGAAAAATATATTGCTTCTACTTCGACTTCGACTTATTTTGAAAACAAAGTTTATCAAGCAAAAAAATTACATTTATTATATAACGTACATACTCAAAAAAACTATCTTACTAAAGAAATCAAAAATATTACTGTTATTAAACTGTTCGAAAACTTTCACAAAACAAACTCTTACAAAATCTTCCTAAGTAATTTTAAAAATAAATTACCTAATAACTGAATAAAAGATGGCCTAATAAAAGGAAACAGAGTAAACAGAAAATGTTTCTTCTTCTTCATCAGGTAGACTATTCAGGCATCTTTTTCTATTGTAATTAAACTATTCTAATCGTAAAATTAAAATAAAATTACAGTTACAATAGAAAAAAGTGTAGTTTAGTCGTCTGATGAAGAAGAAATACTTTGTTTCCTCTTCTTCGGGAGGCGATTCTTCTGTATATCGAAAAATATTTCTCTACCCGAGCATATATAAAACATCTGTGTACAATTGCTTCAACTTTTTTTGTAAAAACTAAACAGTTTACTAATTCAGCGATTTTAGAACACTGACAAAAAACGTGTAAAATTTTTGAAGTTTTTCGGCTTTCTGCTGTTTCTACAATTGAAGACGAATAGGGAAGAATGGAAAGTTACTTTAAAATATTCGCAATATCGATCGAAGTTTACTTAAATTATTTTGCAATAAACACAGAGTCGGCTGTAAACTTTCTCTTATAGGCCATTATCTTCTAATGTCGCAAAACGTCGCAGTATTTTTTTTTATTGCGCAGTAGCTGTATGTATTAGCTATACTTCTATGTAAAAAAAGTAACCTGATACAGCTTGATAGTAAACTAAAAGTCAACGACAAGTTGATTTAGTGACATGAAGGAAATTTAATTACAAAAATAGATTAATTATAATAAACAAAATTAGGCACGTTAGTGAACAATAACTTGTTAAATAAGTTTATGTACCTGTAGACTTTGCATCCATCTCGATTTCGACTCACTTTTGCATTAATTATCTATATAAAACTAAACGAAGAACGGAGCAACTATATTTTCATGTGTAATAAACAATTCATACGAGTTTATCGGAATTGCCAGTTCTGCCTGTACTACACGAAAATATGTGATGATAGCAGTAATTGCTTAATCATATAACATCCATAGATGATTAAACTATTATAAAATATGAGTTTAAACGAGTAAATATCATATTTCAATTTTTGACTTTCTGCCACGTTTTACGGTATTCTGTCCCACTGTGCGCTGTTAAAATGTAGGTACTTAATTATTTAGCGACGTTACTTGTTGTACTTGACGTTGTAAATGAAAGTTTAATTTATTGAAAGCTTTGCCTGCTATTGGCAAGTACTGCCAGGAGTAGGGCATCAAAGTACTGGCAAGGGTGAAACCTGAAACAATTCAATTGCGTTGTTTGAGAGAATATTTCGTAGTATGTTAAGTTCACATCTGTTATGGAAATAATATCGAAAGTTTAATGTTTAGTTACAGTTTAGTTTCGGGTCATTGATTAAATCGTTGGTTCACATATATAACTTATAATAGTGAATGGAAACTAATTTTAAACGTTGATTATTTATTTAATAATTTTCAACAGTTTTGTAATTGTTACAAGATAAAATAGGAATAAGTTATTTATCAATGTTCGATAATTTTTCCGCAACTTTGTATAATAAGTGAACTGTGTGCTTTTGAATAACTTCTTTTAATGTAATTTTATCGAACCTTACTGATGTTAATTATTGAACATTTTTTAATAAAACATCCTGTATAGTGAGTTATTCCAACTTTTTTCATTGTACATCTTATGTTAGTTTTGGACCAAGCAGGGCTGATTCCCAGAGTAGGTAATATTTCAAAATGTCATTTACACCTATCGCAAAGTTACCCGGGGACACGCTGTTCCTTATTATCTCGATAAAAGGGCGAATAACAATAATAAAAATTCTTTGGAATTTTATTTGTAGTTTGAATGCGAGACAGTAATTAATTTTAAAACTCTCTGTGACGTCATTTCCGTCTAAACGTACACAAAATTATGCTTGCAAAGTACCTAACTTCGAAAACTTATTAGGTATTCCATAGTAACGTCGGTGACATGGCGGTTGTTGGCACACAATAATATTCAACAACAGTGTTGAAAATGACGTTTAGTTTGTTATAATTTACTAAAATTGTCACTTACCTGTATCGTAGTAAACTGTGGTAGTGGAGCAGATAGAGACAGAGTATACTTTTATTCCGTGCCCACCGTATTAAATCACAGATTTGAAGTCGATTTAAATGAACTTTCGAAATAGCGTCGAAAAACCAATCATAAAAAGGGCAGATTTAACGGAATACAAAATTAAAACGCAACGAGCGCGCAGTAAATATTTTCAAACAATAATATTAAATCCAGAAATAAATTAAACGTTCAAAATACACTTAAGGACCGACCTTTTCATCTTCCATTTAATTTATTTCATAGATATTTACCATAGAAATAATTGCTATAACAAACATTGCCATGGTAAAAATCTGTCAAGTAAATTTATTGGGAGATGAAAAAACCGACCCTAAAACTCACAATTAGTAACAATAGTAACATATCATATTCAATTTACATGTAAACAAACCGTTTGTGTGCCAATAACCGCCATATTGAGGGGGTCGTATAAAGTACGTGATCTGAAATGGCTACAATTCAGCACGATATAACCTAACATATTATATTTAATATTAGGTTGACGTCATTTTGAATATTTTATCAATTACTACTTAAATAAATAAATAATTAATAAAAACACTGAAATACACTATAATTGTCTAACTGGTAGCAAATAGGCAAAGTGTCCTTATCTCTCTTACTACATAACTTTGTATATTTCTTACATACTTCTTCATACTTTTTAAATAGTTTAAATAGTGGATAGATTAGTTATCTAGGGTTAAACCTGAAGATAACTTAATCAAACCTGTGATAAGTTAATCAAATAAACGATGCATCAATTTAAATAGCTATTCGAATACATGTTCAATAATTATTTCGGTGCGTTTTAGGGTCGGTTTATCAATCGCCTATTAACGCTAACCATTAGTTAGTTATCGTAGAAACTATTGTCAAAACAGGAAATTAAACTGATGGTTAAGTGTTAACTGGAGATTGAAAAAGCAACTACAGAGCTTGTTGTATTATCCTAAATTATTTTTACCCCGATTTCCCCTAGTTTTTAGTTCCCATATTTAAATAATATGTGAATACAAAGTATATGATATTAATTGGGTGTATTTTGTTATTTTTCATTTATTTTAAAAGACAAAAACGCATTAAAATCATTTCGTTGCCACTGTTAAATTTTTAACGCAAGAAAGTTTAAAAATATTTAATTTCGATTTGAAAAATTAACAAATGGACACATACGTAGGCTTATTAGATATTATGACATATTATGTGTTGTCTACCATAAAAATGAACACAAACTCTGCAAATAAGTAAATGAGAGCATCAGGGTAGTAAAGCTTCACAATCTACTGTAATTTAGGTCAAGGTTTACGCAAATAAAAGGTAGGAGTTTGCTGCGATATTAAAAGCTGTAAAATTCAATTATACTATGTTGGTAGGTATATAAACATCTCATCTCTTATATCCATATTTACCCTATTGAGAAAGATAACGAATTTAACATTTGATATAATCGATTAATCGAACTTTTATTTTCTATTTTTTATGTATACCTACCCTATAGTTTAATTTGTAGTTGAATCTCGTGTTTAATTTTGTACGCATGTGCCTTCATTAAATACGGCAGATGACAAGTACTTAGGTTACTTTTTGTAATCACTTACCTACATAATATGAAAATAATTGACCGCCTGTCATTAATAAACGACGGTTAATTAAATTGTAAATTTATGAAATGTGCCCTAGTCGCGTATGTTCATTATTTTCTCATAGGTAGTCTTTGTACAATAATTAAGTTTCTAATGAGTTTCCATCTCAACCAGCTACATCCATTAGGGACCACTTTGTTTTCCAATGAACTCTCACCGCATATTTTATTAGGTTACGTTTAGTATAATTTAGAACCTTGTGTGACTACTAACGTAAGTGCATTAAATGTGCATGTTTACACAAAACACTTCTTTTTCGAGTTAGATAATTTTATTAATAAATGGAGATTCGGCATTTTCGTTTTTAATTCGAGTCAAATTAATTTTGCTTGATGCGGATAAACAATAAGCTGCGCGGTATTCAATTACTTAAATAAAAAGTTAGTCGAACGTCCCAAAAAAAATTGGAAAAGGGTTGCTACGAGATTTAGCCGAAATTCAAGTTGCGTAAATAATTTTATTTGAAATTGTAATCCGAATATAATTATAACCTAAAATTGTTTTCTATCGCGATTTTGAACTCGACCGGTGAGTTTATTAAAAGTTTTCAGTCATCTATCGGTGGGTTTTACGTTTTATTTTTGTTTGTGATTATTGACGCCCAAATTTAATTGGGTTTGCTAAGGAACAAACAATGTTTAACGAACCCCGCGCGAACTGTATTGAAATAAAGCTCACCGTTACAAGGGCGATATTAATTAAAAGTATAATAAATTTAAAAAAAGTTATTCCTAAATGAATAAAAATAAAATATCCAATTTCTACTTTTATTTTTAGTAGGTCGACTAAAAATTGAGAATAATTTATTTTGCTCACAAAGCTTTGTCTTAAATTTTTTCTTTTTTAATAATTCTCCAAGTTTCGGCCTGTTTTTAAAGTTACGTCAACTATAATTACAGCGTCAGTCAACCGGGCCGAGTACCTACCTATCTTCATTTTAATCCTGAATTTCTCGATAATCTTTTAGAAGCAATTAGTTAATGGAGGTTTCGATTGAACTGTGGTCTTCATAACTCACTACATCGAAAGTATTTTTAGTTTTATTTGTACACATCGCAGAATGATACGTAGAAAATAAAACCACTAGAAAAATTCAATTTTACCAATATACCAATAACTACTAATACACATATATAGGAAAATAAGTGGGTAATAATTGTAAGTTTAGATTTATTTAAATAAGTTTAATTTGCAAACTTAGGAAACATGATCTTTGTAAACTTTATTTCGGCTTCACATACCTACTCCAGAAACCTTTTTTAATGCAGTTATAGGTAAACTTACTTCTAACATATTTTTAATCGATATAAAATATGTAAGCTTTCCTCCACTCTTACACCTACATAAATTTTCAATATCAACTTGTAATTTTATTAATTATAGTAGAAGAGCCATGCGTGAAATGCCTACTCGAAACGCGAAAATTGCTCATTTAATCGCTTACCGATGGGAATCAAAGGGTTAATTTAAGTTAATTTTTCTTTCCGCATTTAAATACAAAATAATAAAAAAAGCGCATATGAACTTAAGTTCGAAAATGCTTCGTTTCAAGATACAGTTTTTCCAGTTTTAAATCTTTAACATTCCGTATCTCGGAAACCGATTGTGAGCGTTTCCCGACGTAAATAGGTACGTGTTTATGAGAACTTTTCCGTCTTATTTTGACGCGAAGAATACGCTCTTAAAATATGTCCAATCAATTTAGGAACAGCCTGTATTTATAGCGAATTAAGATACGTAAAAGAAATGAAAGTTTCCCAACGAATTTCGTTATCTTTAACATTTCAAATGCAATTTAAAATACGTTTTCTGTATTAATCCTTTAAAATTCTTCAGATTATCCTAAGGCTATGCGAAACGAACATTCGCCTTTTTGCTCTTTCAAATCTTTTCCGAATTATGTATAGGTAACTAAAATACGCAACATTAACGTTAACGTATGAAATTTGTCAAAACTGATAATTTTAAACTTCGAATAATCCCAAATACTTTACGTGCAATTTGGACAGTTATTTTCAATGTTTTACTAACTCTTATCTAAAACGATTTGTATTCTTCTCGTTTAGCATAAGCTGTTTTCACATTACGAAAAGTAAACATTTCCCTCTGTATGGTATCAACAAAGTCCTTATCGATCCTGCTAAGTTGTAAAGCTATGCTTTCTTGTAAAATATCTTGAAGTGCTTCCTTAACTGTAAGAAATTTGCTAAACGATCCGTGAGTAATTTTATATAAATTTGTTTAGGTTTCTTCCTGGTACAATTTACAGTTTATTTGTGTATATACAAAACAACGCAATAATGATAATTTAAAATTTAATTTTCAAAATTAAAACTTCAGCTATAATTGAATTATGTCAGTTATAATGTTGCGAATAAAAGAAAATTGTTTTACTAAAAATATTTTCTGCCTTGGTTTGTTTAAATCTTAATTAAACAACTACTAATTATCTCGGGAAAATATAATTAAAAAAAGTTATAATTATATTAGTAGACGTCACGGCTCCCATTAAATCGTTGTAGGAGATTGCAATAGGAAGTACAAAATAGACGGTATATCAGCAGGAGCACACCGTTCCCGCAGGAAAATATTCCCATAAGTTCATGCCGGGTCAGCAGGATAGAAAACAACGCGCTAAAGTCATAACTTTTAATTAAGGTTACCTTGGCACAACATGTCTACGCGTTTATAATGTCGCAGTTAGTCTGTTTAAATTATAATTAAAACTCTAAGCAGCCCTTTTATTTTTAACATTTCCGTAACATGTACTGCGGGTTTTCTAATTTTGATTTAAATATGCTTATGTAAATAACATTATTGTCATCGTTAATAAACTAATAAACTAACTAAGCGTATCCGCTTAGAATTTATTCCACGAAATTTACGTTTATCGATTTTTTTTTGGAAATGCGTTTACGCCGGGTTTCGTGTTTTTTTTGTGTTTAATAAAACATTCGGTGCCTTCGAGGCAAAAAAAAACATCAACATCCCTCATACTCACCAAAATACACTTCATAATACTTCAACAAAATTTAAAATTCGTATTTTTAGTGCATACAGTGTGTAACAAAGGTAACTTATAATAACTATGCAGGGTATTTTATAACAGGTGGGAAGTGTCACATACAGAATCACATTTCTAAATTAAAATCAAAGATGAACATTTTTTGAAATTTCGATTCGTTTTCAAGTGATCTGAGCTTAAAGTTTCGAAGTTGAAATTATTAATTTAAGTAGTTGAAATGACATTAGCTTTGGAAAAAAAATGACGAACAAATAAAGTAAGCACGTCCGCCAATTTATTAATTAAAGTTTTAAATTAAACAAACATGTCGCAATTCATAAATGAAGAATATGCCGATATTATTTTTGTATATAGTTTCTGCAACGGTAATGCTTTTATTAAACAAAATACAAAAAATGTTATTCTAACTAAATAAATAATTTTGGCTTTAAATGTTTAAGCTCAGATAACTTGGAAAGGAAAAGAAATTTAAAAAAAAGTTATTCTTTTATTTTGATTTAAAACGCGTTTCTGTATATGAGACTTCATTTTCTTCCACCTGTTTTAAAACACCCTGTATAACTAGTTAATTAGAAGTATTACAAGAAAACATTAAATGCCAAAGTTTTTTGCTTTATTTCGACGCACATGATAACGTATTTCGCTTGTCTGTATACTGTTTTGTTTTCTGTTTTTCTTTGTGTCTTTGAAAAGAACTTTTTTTCTTTAGAGAGCGAGAAACTAAGGCGCAAAACACTAGGCCGTAATTTATATTATGTGAATGCGCGACTAATAATAATTTTAAATCAAATTAGGTAATTTTTAAAAACAAATGGATGTTAAGTTAAGGTAAATAATTAATTACATCTTTTCATGTTCGAATTTTGTTCACTTACCACTGAACTTCACATTTTACGACGGTATCTATTATATGTTGTTTTTACTAGTGGTTTGTCAAAATAAACACGACGGCGACGAAACAAAACAACGGCGTGTTTTAACATTTTTTTTATATTGATTTAGGTAACTATTAAAAATGGGGTGTTAAAAGCTACTTTACTTTTCGGATTAGAAAGCCTCTAATTTAAATAATTTTAACTGATTACCAAAATATTAAACAGTATTTACATCCAATTTGATCAATTATCGCAACACGTTATTTAAAGGAGTAATTAAAAATCAATTTTCAGCGATCCAAGTTTAAGAACTGTGACTCGTTTTATGTTAATTTTTTCATAATTATCTATCAAAGTTTGTCAATAGTTTAAAAATACTAAAATTATATTTTGACTAATACCTAAATTTTTCTCTAAAAGATAGGGGTAAGTTTTACGTCGTTCTCTCTTGTAACTTGGTTGCTACATATCAACGCAGTTTTGGCGGAGCGACTTAACCCACAAAAAGTAAATTTTAGAGGAGCGCACATTTTGTGTTGTAGCGTAGCTAGAAGCAGATACGTTTTATGGAATACAAATCGATTTTTTCGATGGAAAAAATTTAAATATTGTTACCAGATTTTAACAGATGATGTCTTTGTCTTACAGTTAGATGCATAAGATAGAACAACTCATTTTCGAAAAAAAGTGGCGCTTAAGATGTTCTGCCAAAGTGCTATCATTTCCCTATAATTTATTTCGTAGATGTCTGTTGGGGGGCATTTTGCTACGCTTATCCGACCATACGTTTTAGTTCTTCGTTAAACCACATTTTTCTCAATAAATAAGTGGACTGTCGAATTTAAATTTAAGGCAAATCTTATCGTAGGAATCTCCATTCAAATAATTGTTGTTATATATTTGTTGTAATTAAAAGGGCCTACAAACGATCGTGATTGGACAACGAAAGATAGTTTGTTAGTAAACAGGATAAATTAATAGATATGAGATTATTAATATTTGTTTTAGATTGTTATTATCGAATTTAAATGTTCTGGCAACTCTCCTTAAAGCGTATATGCTAAGCGTATATGTATAAGCGTATACGAATTGAAAACGGCAGAGCCGATTTATACTTCGTTATAACCGTTATACTTCGAACTCCGCTAATTCGAACGTTCTGTAATCTGAACACACCTTTAGTAAAATATGTAGGTCAACATAAAAATGTATGAAAAAAAGTAAACACAGACATTTATTTAAAATGAACGTTTTATGGAGCATTACGTAGGCCAATTCAAGTTTATTACGTAGGTATTACATAATTCCATGTGAAATCAACCAATAAAAACATAATTTTGAAACTCCACGTTTTTGAATTTTGTATTTTTGTATTTTTGCATTTTTTAAATTGTCTTAAATTATATGAACGAATTAAATACCTAGGTACTGCAATTTAAAAAATAACGACTAAATGGTTAGGTAACTAAAATGGATTCCCGAGTTAATTTCGAAAAGGGCTGTAAATCATTATATTCTCCGACGGTGGAAAAGTTTTAAACAGAGAAAACGTTAAAAGGCGAAGTTAATGTAATAATCTTTGTCAACCTTGTCAAACAATTATACACTTCTAATCTACAAAACCCCTTCTTAATTAACGAAATAATCCGAAGAAATTTCAATTAAAAAGATTATGCACGAGCGGTTGCAATGCTAAATTAGAACATTTAAGCATCGACTAATGCTAATCATTAGCTTTAATTAATCTTTGGTTTGGTTTTAATTAGCCGAACAAACTGGCGCTTTAATTTCCCTCAAATTAAAAATCCGGGATTTACTCGCCATATTCGCGATTTAATTTGTAGTTAGATTTCAGTTTTAATTTAACCAACCTATCGGAAAAATATATATTTTTAAAGTGCACAGATACGAAAAACAAAACGTGGATATTTCCAGATTTAAACTTGAACCTAATTATTTTTAAAGGTTTTCCCTGCAAATAAATCTCATTCTTCGAAGCTTTATCGTCGTCGCGTTTAGAGTTCGTGATCAGAATAAAAATCGGAAACCAAATACTGAATAAAGTAATAAATTTGCTGAAACTTTGAAAAACGCTTTCACCTGAATGAAGATCGTAGAATCATTATTAATACAAGGTTTTTTACGGTATCGTCTTTTGTTCGTTTAATTATGTGAATATCGTTATCAATATAAGAATTTTACTGATACCGTTTATGGCGCTTTTCGATAGTTTTAAATGAGAGACATTAACAATTAAATGATTCTGAAACGAATTATTGCAAGGGTTATATTTTAAGTACGCATTTAATAGCTATATAATAAACAGATTCAATGCAAAATTAATACAATTTGAATATTTTAATATTCAATCTTGTAACATATTTCATATACCTACTCGCGGATTATCGTATTCCTCAGCTTTGTAATCCAATTCTTCAAGATATATCTTGTGTTTATTGAAACGGCTCTATCGCAAGCTGCTCGCTTGAGTAACTTGCTTCACAAGCTGTTTACTGATTTAGTTAAGCATAGAAATGAAGCTATTGAATCGAACAACTTTGAAGTTGGAAACTCAAAATATTTAACGAATATTCTATAATTAAATCACTGGGAATTCTTCAAAGGTGCCAGGTAACCTTTCGTTTTGATATTTCATTTCCTCGGTTCGTCGTGCAAATTTTGTCCTCGCGTTTACCAAATTTTCTTCGTATAATAAGAAAAATCAGCCAATAATTCGATTGGTTATTTAATACGTAGTTAATCAAACCTTATCGCGTGCTATTTTTAAAGCGAATTTTATTAGTTCCATAACATTGTTGTTATTACGCTATTACTTATTACCTCTACTAGGTCGTATACATTTACTAAAATATTAACGCCGCAACTAATCTCAATTAGTTTCCTAAATTGTATTTGATAAACGAGGATCTCATTATATGGGAAATACTCTACCAACTTCAAACTAGACCAACTTGTTCAGTGAGTTTGCAATTACATTTAAGGTTACCTACCCTCATAATTGGAAACAATTTTAAAACGGCAAAATTAGATGAGCAGCTGTATTGTTATACGATGTGCGACAACTACTTTGATTTCTCGGTAATTATAATGTGATACTGTTAATTAGGTAAACTACCACTTATTTCTAACAACACCAATTTATTGTTGTTAATTTTAACACCCCGATTTTATAATAAAACTAAAACCTTGTTCTCGTCCACTCAAGGTAAAACTGAACTGACCGAAAACAAAACTGTACAAGTATTCAAAAATTCTTAAAAAAAATCACAGTAACTAATGTGAGTGAGTATAATATTATAGCAAGTTTTTTGAAAAAATCGTGTGTTAGACTTTTATGTAATTTAGAAAAAACAGTAAAAAATACATATTTTTAACTAGGTTTTTTGTAAACTATACGAATACCATTTTGTTCTAATTATTGTTATCAATGAAAATTATGAATATTTAATAGCGTTATTTTTTTCAACGTCATTGAATGTACAGTGTTTTTAATTCTCAAATTTTCCCCTTTACAGGAATTACAAATGCTGTAAAAAGCATGTTATTGTGCATTTATTAATGCATTATCGATAATACATTATCATATGTTAAAATACATAGCAACCATTTTAGTAATCACGTACGTTACGTCTATTAATATTAATAACGTTTAAAACTCAAAAAAATACAACGTTACGGAATTGGCGATCAGTGTTACCACCGCGTTCGATGAAAAATACCCCGACGATATCAGCTTCGCATGTGTCGCAAATGCGTTGAAACAACGCATTACGCTAGCAGTAGCCACAGCTAAGCTTGGAAGAAATAATAAGGAATTGTGAAATTTGTGCCGCAGCAGGCGGGGCCTTATTTGAATAAACACCAATTTAAGGCAGTAGACAATAATTATAAGCTATTAACAATTGATTTTTCTTTTCTTTTTTTAAATTCATCTCACCTGATCTTATTTAAAGTCGCAGTGAACAATTGTACCAAGTCCAAAAATTTCAGAAAACATCGAATAACTAATTAACTGTAGAACTTATATGAAAAGCAAAAACAGTTGTGGATTATTGAAATCAAACAGGGAAAATTATGTGGAGTAGAAATTTTTGAGAAATCAAAACTAACAAAAATTTCTCTTTTTCTAACTCCATCCGGGTCGTCACCATTAAGTACTTATATCAGCATAAGTAACGGTTAGAAAAATCAGTTTATATGTAGGTACGTACCTATATTAATGAAATATTATTAAAATGCGGCCATTATCTAGTTTTATGAAAAAATATATATAATGCCGACGGCGTTTTGTCAGAGCGATTTAACCCACCCTTTTTACGAAAATTGGTTATTCTAATCCCGCAAATCGATTTGTATTTCCGTGAAATGTATCTGTTGTAGTTACGCTACAACACAAAATGTGTGCTCCTGTAAAATTTAATTTTTATTGGTTAAGTTACTCTTTCTTAAAACGACGTTGAAACGACGTTACTTATCATGCATTCACTTATGCATTTTTATAAACATTTTCAATGAGGTATTAAACAAATCGAAATTTAGAATAAAAAATTCATATAGATAAATAATCGCACACTGATATATAACCACAATAAAAACGACAAAAATTAGTAGAAACCTCGTCTTAAATTATAAATTAATTAATTCTGTGAGTGTTAAAAATCTGTTGTAGGTGGATTATAAATATTTTAAGTTGGTACATGTCCACGAAAAAATAATTAATTTATAACATAACATAACAAGAATTTTATGTATGATTTTCTAATGTGAGCTTTTGATGCAGGTGTTTTAGTAAGCAAACTCTGACACAGTATATATTATGATATTGTACGAAAATAACTATTTATGTTACGGAAACCCTTACACAGATCATTAATCTTATATTCATGACAACTAAACGACAGTGGTCGATATAAACTGTCCGACCAAATAATGTGATGACGTTTTCAATCATCTAACAAATGTCCTATTTAGTAGGCGTAAAGTACATACTTTATAAATTGAAATTGTAAATGGCGAGTCAAAATATTAGTTTCGTATAATAGGTATCTTACACATTAATTTTGCTACATTTAAGGATCGATAACTATTATTACAAAGGATCAACTAAAAAATCAAGAAATTTTCAGTTTAGGGCCAATTGGCGTATTAATAAATTATCAATCACTATTAACATTATTAATTGGATGGAAATAATCTACTTCAAAAACTATTGTAGGTTCGATAACGTGCGCAACGTCTTATAAATTTTTATAGAGTTAAAAAGCATAACATCTACGATTTCTTAATTTTCATTTCAAAAAATTAAACTGAGGGGAGATCGCGAAATGTCAATGGCGAATCGAAATAAAATTTACGGATAATGAGAAACTTGATGAAATAGTCCGAGCGACGACCGTAAAAAATGTAAGCTCGTTTATGACAGGCCGAAACGTTTAGCAGAGATAATATTCATTGTGGCAAAGCCCAGATGGTAAGGTTACCCGAGGAAAACCTGATGAGAGGACGGGGATTAATTCAGTTTCGTGGTAAATTTTCGATACTTAGTTGATTTATGAAAACGTGAAATCGACGCCAAATTGTAGGGCTTAAAAATCTATATTGAAATATACAAGGTTGTTTATGTAATCTTGGTTGGACCTTATGGCAACCATTGTATTATTATTATTATTAGATATGTCCCAACTCATCAGGTTTTCCTCAGGCAACCTTGCCATCTCGGCTTTGCACAATGAATACTATCTCTGCTAAATGTTTCGACCTGTCATAAATGTGCTTACATTTTTACGATCACCTTTCCTGCTAAAAGAAGTTTGCTGACGTAAACGAAATTCGTGACGAAAGTCTACAGGGCAAATGAAATAAGTACCTATATATAACACAAAAATAGTATTATTAACGGAATAAACTTTTCCAAATTGACAACCACCACAGTAGTAAACATAGGGAATATCAGTACGAATCATATGGTATATACTTACATACGTCTCGAAAACTGGAAAATCGCTTTTAGCGAGATCACGACGCAAAACAACCTTTCAACTGCCTTGTTCGAATCTGACCATAAAGTGCTATTGCACATCATCATCATCTAATTTATCATTGTCTTTTGCTTTTAATTGCGTCATATCGTGTCTGATTGTACCATTAATTTTAACAAAAAGTCAACAATGATGTGAAAAACGCTCCGCTGAACGACTCCTTTCAAGGAAGAAAATATGGACAGAGCGAACATCTTAAGAGCGGATTGTAATTTAACAAAAATTTTATTCCGATCCGCCAATGAATCTTTTCTCTTCTAGATAAAGTAGCCTTGCTGATTTTTTAACGACTTAGACATTCGGACATGTAGTAACATCGGCATCGAATGCGGTGTAATTTATTTTTTTATAGATATTATATTTATTACTTACTTATGAATTACTTATACAGCGTGGATAAAAACTCTGAAACCATGGAATATACTCCGAATTGTTAATTTTTAAAAAAACTCGCACGCGTCAATTCACTTTTTACGTATTCTATATTTTTGCGATACTTGTTGGTGTTTTTATTGATGTATGTCAAAGTAATACGACGTCATCATCATTTTTTTTAAATTTTAACATGGATCAAGTATCACCTCGTTTAAAAGGTATTTTCATTCCCTGTACAACCTTAAATTTTGATGAAGTTTGATGGCCTAGTGGACAATTTAAACATTTACTCTAATGATTAAAATAACGATTATGTATAAAAATTTATTTTTGTTAATCTGCTTTGTCCTGTTATTCTTTAGTTTCTCAATAATTATGGAGGGCATTAAAGAATTTTACATAATGCAAAAGCAAAAACAACAACGATCTCCAAATGGCTTGTTTCAAAGTGCTTTCATCTTCAAACAGGTTAAACAAACTGCACCTAAATTTGAGGTGATGTGGAAAATGAAAATACCTTTAGGTCAGGTGCCATTTGACGCATGTTACAATTTAAAAAAATGACGATGACGCCATTGTCTTGACATACGTCAATTAAAAAAAACACAAACGATATTGCAAAAATATAGGATACGTAAAAAGTAAATTAATTCCTGTATGTGTATATTCCAGGGTTTCAAAACTTTTCATCCACCCTATATACTACATTATTAAATATAAAACTTTCCGTTTTAAATTAACTTTATATATTTTCGTGATTTTAGCTGCTCCTCTGGGTCCAGTCGTCAGACAAGCTACGAAACTACAGAACATCTATGAAAAAAAAAGGTAAGTGTGGGCAATTTTTCGAATAGTTTATTTTTATTTACAACAGTAATATTATTAATGATCAGATATACACAAACAGGTAATTATAACAATTGACAACAAGATAATAATAATTAGACGTCATTTATTCTTGCCTTCCTTACTTTCAAATTTACAAATAAATAAATTTATTTATTTATGTATAGATTAATAAAAATAAATAAATTAGAAATTATTATTAGGTTTATAAATTAATTTTACACTATCTGTTATGAAATTAAGTATTTAAAAAATAATGCTTTGTTCTAATAAGTCACTACATACGACTAAAATTATTCGACGAAACATTGATTGTCCACTCCGTACATCTTTACTTTCAAATTGCGTCGCGTTTGTCTCTCTGCTTCATTCATGAATAAATGACCACGATCGATGGTAATGAAACAATTAAGTATCATGCACGTGACAAAAATCGTCGTTAAAATAAATACGAAAGACGTAATGCACATTAAAATTGGATAAAATGCTTTTAGTTCGTCCTCGTTGCCGTTTGAAGTTGTCGCGTTGTTTGTTGCATTTTCTTCTTTCGCGTGATTTTCCGTGGCACCGGTAGTAACAGTTGTTTCTTTTAATCCGGTTTCTGTCGGATCGAATGGCATTTTCTCGGCAGTCGCGTTTTTAAAGTCGGCTACGTTACCAGTTAAAAATTCATCGGAATCGACAAACAACTTTAAAAGAACAAATATCGTTAGTGTCTTTAATATATGCAACCCCATTTTTTTTTTGGATTAATTCGACGTGTTGCCTTGTCGCTATTTAAGCTATACTTGAAGACTAACTGTAGGTACTAATGCAGTAGCATAAATATAACAGTTTTGGAATTTACCTATACGATAAGTATGTTTACGGATATTTATTAAATAATAGAAATTGTATACCTAATAGCAATACAATATTATAAACAAACATATTATAATGCAAGGAAATGTTTAAAGAGATAACTATTAACATCTAAACATATTTCATTCGCTTCATTGTTTAATGGAAAGTTATAATCAATTTTAATAATGGAATGAACAAATATTAATTAGTAATCAGATACTAGATATCTACAATATAAAAATATAAACTTTCCTTTATGGATACCTGCATAATTTTGTAATGGTCGATGCGTCATTGTATAGAAAATCGATAATCGGCCGGCTCTTATTCGAAATTTTAATTGTCAAATTAATTGAATAGCATTTTTATTTAGGACGAAAAAATTTAGAATCTCCTTCGAAAGATCAATTAGCAGAAATAAATTAAAATTAATGGTAGAAGAATGTAATTGACAAAAAGTGGGCACTTTAGCGTCAAACAGAAAGTAAGATTAATCAATGTTTCTTGGAGGACGTTATTATCTCGCTGCCTCTGCGTTGTAATATTCTTGAAGTGTCATTAATACAATCCGGACATTTATTTTATAATATATAAAGTAACAAAAAAAATGAAAAATTCCTTTATTTTAAAAATGTTCAATTTAAAAAATGTTACAGTTGTAACGTTTAATTGGGTCGTTGGAAATTTGGAGATACTTAAAACCACGACAATACGACATTCTTGTATTATACATAGGTCAAACCATGTCTCTCTTATTGGATGTTCGTAATACAAAAAAAATTAGGTAGGTAACAGATTTTAGGTCGAGGACATACATACATACATTTTTACTTCGGCACAATATTTAATAAATTCTATTCTGCGAACAATATTTGGTAGATACCTACATTTAATTTGTTTTTTCTTATATAACTGTTTTTCTTTTCAAAGTGTGTTTCATAGGTTTCATTTTGTTATGTACAAAATAACCGAAAATGACAATTTTATTGGTATATGTATAAACAGGCTTCTCCTAATAATCAACTCGATAGTATTTTGCCAAAAGGAGAAATACGCAATGATGTTTACCAATATAAGTTACTAATGGAAAAGCTTTTTTAAAAGTATTTTACATATTAGCGGTTTTCTATTGCAGTTAATTGGTACAACAACGTAAAATAATGCTAACTAGAGCATTAATTGATGTACCTATATATCGCTTTATTTTTCAAAAAAATACAAAATATTAAATATTCGTCCTTTTGTCGATTATTTTTGTAGTACGAAAAAGAAGATCCTTTACGATCCCTTTTACGTCGCCCAATAAAAATCTAAGTTTTCTCACATTTACACCTACATATTATATTTATAGTGTTACACACTCGCCTCTTTGTCTCTATGTAGAACAAAATGTGCTTTATCGATATGCGCGTGTAGGTCAACTTCTCAAGTTTTGACGTATCGTCCTCTTGGCAAAACATCATCAAACTATCTGGTAATGAGTAATTATCGACTCACCTTATAAACTAAAACCAAATTACATATTATGTTAAGTAAGTCGGGGCAAGATCGCACCAAAATTTGTAACCATCCATTTTCGGTGTAAATAACAAAAGACATAATAGAGACAAAATTTAAATATAATAGCTACTATACCTTGAAAGTATCCTCTTTCGAATTATGATTCTAAAAAAACCGTTGACTGCATCATTTTCTTTAAATAATTTAGGGATAGTCGGGAGAGTCATTATATTACAATCCTTATTTACCAAAATAACACAAAATTAATTACTAATAAACGATAAACAACGTAACTTATCGTAACAATGACTGCGGTAACACCGAATAAGTCGACTAAAGGTAAAAACGACACCAAATCACTTTGCAACATGCAATCAGTACAACATTACGCAAATTAATTTGCGCACCAACTGATTTAGTGCCTCATATCCGATCTTACCCCGACTTACCTTATTTAAATATTTTTTCTTATCTTAAACTTAAATCATATTCAATATCTAATCATATTTATTGAGACAAAGAAAATTAAAATTCCATAGATCACTTTCAAAATATCGTTTGTTATTTTATTTGGAAATGGATATAGTTTTATTCTTAAGAAAATTCGTGATCCTAAGGCCCATCTCGTACGGCGCGAAGAAGCTCGCCTTTGCGCTTGTAAAACTAGGCGAGTCACGAGCCGTTTAATGGCCGGCCTAATATGTCATAACGAAAGAACTTAAAAAGTGCTGACATTTTGAAATGCACATAAGTATTTAGTATTTCAGCACCATGTGTATTTAGCAACAAAAAGTATTTATTACTTAACAGTACATGCATTTTAGTGTATCGCTTATTGGCATTTAAATGTTATACTGTAAAACTTCTCCTATCCGAACTTCTCGTACGCACCCAAAATATCTCGCAATTGGAACAAAGAATCGCTAAAATAACGAAAGAAATGCAGGTTGACTATCACTAATCCGGCATTATTGGGACCTGTAGGGTAACGAATGAGTGACTTTGCCGGTTTATTGATGTTCTCAACAAAACAGACAGAAAATGTTAACGAAAAAGATATGGAAATAAACTTAAATATGTATTTCCAAATTGTGCATGTATAAAATATTTGTCATAAGGTTACAATAAAAATTGCAAGTAGAAAGCTAAAATTGTTCTTGTGGAAAAATTAATAACGAATTATAAATTAAATTATTTTCTATGCAAATGAGCCGATCAATCGATATTTTAATTTTTTTATTAATTATAGGGCCTCGACGGAGCCAATTGGCCAGTCTATTTTTTGTTGTGATACTGATTTTGGGTTAGTAGGAATTACAACAATCACAGACATCCATGGTTGTAGCGGGATTCGAACCCGCAACCGTGGTGCGTTAGAAGGTTTGTCAAGTAACCAACTCTCTGCGTTACCGCGGCTCCGAGCGTAATATAAAACCGTGAATGTTTATAAAATAATCATAAATTTAATATTAAGTATATTAAACACATTCTAAAACAATCGCACAAACTACTAGGTACACTTCGTCCAAACCTATATGCAATCCACGTCATCAATAAAAGGTTACTAGATGATGACGTTTCACACGGTGCTGTCACCTCGCACCTCGTGTTTTGACAGTTCTAATAAATTGTAGTCTTTCTTTATGCCATCTAATATGTGCGCAGGTAAATCGTCTATAGAATATGTCACTTTTCAAACTTTAAACCGAATTACAAATAAACAATCTAGTAACATTTTTTGATGACGTAAATTGCATATAGGTTTGGATAGGCCATAGGTACCTGCACTTTGTCCAAATCTATATGCAACACGTCATCAATAAAAGGTTACTAGATGATGACGTTTCACATAGTGCTGTCACATCGTACCTAGTATTTTGAGAGTTCTAATAAATTGTAGTCTTTCTTTATGCCTTCTAATATGTGCGCAGGTAAATCATCTATAGAATATATCACTTTCCAAAGCTTAAACCGAATTACAAATAAACAATCCAATAATTTATTTTTGATGACGTGAATTGCATGTAGGTTTGGATAGGCCATACAATTAAATTGATTTATTATTTTTTTGTATCGTTGCCTGTTTTAATAATGAAATATCATGACGTCTCTTCATAGAAACAGAATTAATTCGATAGCTAACACAAGCAAATGACTGAAAAAAATTAAATCGGAAATTAAACCGGAGGTATATTTGAAAGGGAAGTTCGCATTTTGCTGCTATTACGTTTTTTCTAACGAAATTATTGTCTTATCCTTGCTTTCGAAGAATATACGTGATGTATACCTATACCGCTCAATTTATATCTGAACTTGATTTATGTCTAACTCGAGTAATATTTTCGTATTTTTATTACTTTAACTATACTTCGTCCAAACCTATATGCAACACGTCATCAGTAAAAGGTTACTAGATTATGACGTATTCACGTTTCTCGTACCCGTATTTTGACAGTTCTAATAAATTGTAGTCTTTCTTTATACAATCTGATATGTGCGCAAGTAAATCATCTACAGAATATGTCACTTTCCAAACTTTAAGTCGAATTACAAAGAAACAACCTAGTAACTTTTTTTTTGATGACGTAAATTGCATATAGGTTTGGATAGGCCATAAATACATTGCAAAATAGGATTGAACAAATATTAAAACGCAACTATACGTATTCGTTTTCGTCGTGCAGTAGACATAAACAGTCGTTGCGTATATACCGTATGACATACATTATAATACAGTAACTGACTTGTAATTTGTTATTTAGGCAAAACTTTTATATTTATATATATCTGTTTATATCTATTGCATACGTTAGGTGAATAGACTATAGTTTTAAGTTAATGTACGAATAAACTTTTTATATACAGTGCAGTCTCTATAACGTGAACATCAAAAAACGTAAACGACTGATTTGAACGCAAAACTTTTTATATTCTAAAGCATAAACAACGGAATAATTCAAATTTAAAATATGTTACTCTTAAAGCGATTGCTATTCAATCGAATTGAAAGAGTACCGAAAAAATAAACAAACTCAACTATTGTATTTATTTCCAAAACAAGTTTAATAAGTTATTAATTGTTTAGACTTGTGAGTGTAACAATTTTAAGTTCCCGTGATAAGTATTGTTGTATTTGTTATGGCATCGACTTATTTAACTTAAGAAAACAAAACCAAGTTTATATCAGATGCAAAGAAAGGACACCGAGTAACATTTTTATCAGACAAGTATGGAATTGCCAAGTCAATTATAATGCGTCGTAAAAAAGATACGTTTTCGAGAAATTAAGATATTTTTTTATTTCTTAAAATTTATCCAGACAAAGGCAAGTAAGGATAGGTAAAGTTTTTGAAAGTTTTAAGATGTGTTCTATAATAAATATGTAGGTACTTATAAGGAGAAGTTTCATAATTTACAAATTTTAATTAATTTTGAATTTGAGCTTCATATTGTAAATTTTTGGTTAATTAAACCTGACATTTTCGCTTAGTAATTGAAAATATTTCATAGTATTTTACGCTGTTTAATGTGTCAACCTAAATCAAAAACGGTTTTCGAACGCGATCGTTGTTCACAAGAGCAACGATATGAAGAAAGTAAAATCACAAGAAAGCGTCAATATTTTGGCATTATACAATTGAGACCTGTCAACGTCAAAGGGGGTGAGTGCCATTTTTGTGTAAATTAAGACTGCTATATTACCTATAACCTGAAAAAGAAGATATGTAGGGGTAAAGTGGGAGAGAATTCCTATCGCGTGGCCTAACTTTCAAAGGAGTAAAACAGACGTCATATGTATTAATGCGGTCTTATTGAGGACAGACCTGAGCCAGCACTCCGGGAAGAGGGTTCGGACGACTAAGAATTCGCTTACGCAAACTAAGCAGCGTGCGAGTTAGAGAAAGATTCCATATCGGCATTTTACCGTAGCGTTTTTCTTCAGAGAACCGAAAGGTTCCCGGACTAATTTCATTCATGCGGTAGAATGTTTTAACTCGGACGAACACGATGACTAAGTAACCTACAACTTCCCGCAACGCTTTCAACTTTATATCGGAATGAGTTATGCACAGTTTTAGTAACGTGGTAGATACTGAAAAAAGGGTTTCTTTTTAGCATAACGTTTCTTGTAAAAAAATTACCCGTATATTTCATTGTTAGGTAAATATACGTATTTATTATATACAGGATGTCCTGCCAAATGATAACGTCGAATTCCAAAGATGATTTTTAGCTGATTTGAGCTAAATCACCTGATACAAAAACGTTTCCTAAAGAAGTTAAAGATCTTTAAAGTCTAAATATGAATTTTTTTATTGCGATCATAAACGTTTCATTTGAGGTGAAGGACAAGGCTGACGGACATTATGAATCATAATTTTTCTATCTTTGCCTTTTCGACATTTCTGACGTTACATTTGAAAACTTTAGTGCTTTTTTCTAACATTAACGTGCTCTTGTTTATTATTGCAATAACAAATTCATATGTATTTACACTAACATACTGAACATTTGAAAATTAATTAATGTGTAAAGTTTAACCTTTTTTATTAACGACGTTTTGAAGATATTTGAAAAAAATATATTACAAGGCGCTAACTTCAAGTTCTTTAGCTTCCTTATGAAGCGTTTTTGTATTAGGTGATTTAGTTCAAATCAGCTAACAAATCATCTTTAGAATTCGACGTTTTCATTTGACAGGACAGTTTCTGGACACCCTGTATAATTACTACATTATTACATTTATTAACTAATTTAATTTATTAAATAATATTAAATTATTAATATTAATATAAATAAATTTATTAATATTTATTATTATTAATTATTACATTGTTTAATTAATTTAAAATATTCTTTCTAGTATGAAATAATATAGGAAATGTAATAATAAGATGCGATAACAGAACCACTTTTCAAACAAAACTATTTAGTATTAATCGAGCAGGCTGGTTTCAGTTTTAATACGGCGATTCTGGATAATTCGATCACCATCGATCACAGTTGCAAGAAAGCTAGCTGTTTTAATCGTAAGAATCAAAAAGAACAAAAGAGGTGTAAGTTTTTTATACAGACCGAACAATAAAAATATTCTTTTTGCGGTTCATTTTCAAACAGTAAAGGTAAGCGCATTATGCCAGGGCGGAACGGGCCGCGTCGCAGCGCATTACTCCGCAACCAATCGTTATCACGCAACAAAATTCCAGGCATTGACTCATTTAAAATGCACCTCAGCAACTGGTTGTACTGAAACGTGACCCCTGAGCCCCGGCATAATTTACGCATACCTTAAGTAGTTGAAAACTTATGTGTAAAATAAATTAAAAATCAATTTTTTCGTACATGCTGACAAAAATAGACTCATTTAAAAGGAAATATACCTTACTTAACAAAAATACCGACTAAAACAAAATCTCTTTTCTCTTTTTCGAATATTTTCAAAATAGAACTTTTATATCTACATATAGGCAACTATTCGAATTAGGTATCTATTATTGCCACGTAGAAAAAATACGTTAAATTTCGCAACACAAAAAGAAAACGAAGGGGATAAAAAGTAAACGTCTATTAACTTTATTATTATCGATCTTCACCTTAATATGTTTGTTATAACGTTTATTTAGGCGATAAATCTGCACCTTTAAATCAAACTGTGAACTAGCACGGTTGCTTTTAGCTTATCGCCCCATAAATCATTTTCCACAAAAATTCTTTTTAACGTCACAAAAAGAAGTCTTAAAGCTTTATCAATCGTAACAGTTGAAAATGAATTTCTAAATGGGGATGTGATCATAAGTAAAAAAAAATTAGATTAAGAAGTGACTAAAAAATTGACTTATTGTTAGATTTACTTTTAAGGCCTTCAGTATGTCTGAATGTTTAACAGAAAATTAAATGCAGAAATTGTTCTACAAACTTTCAAAATTCAACACTTAATTACTATATCGACAAGTATTACCGACCGGTAATTAATTGATTCAGAAAAATTCAAAATTCAGAAATTAGTTTTCGCGTCCATAAAAATAATAATGGAAAACTAGCAAATATTCCATCAATTTATTAATAATAATTTATGGTAGGTAGTAAAATATCCAATGCTTCAACAGAAACATCTTCGTAAAAGATGTTGGTTGTCCAAAAAGTCTTTCGGCCTTGGTTGGCCGCGAAAAGATAAAGACATGTCTTACGTTTTAGCTTAAATCGTGTCATGCTTAAATTATTTCTTGTCATGTCATAATAATAAAATTCCGATTTCAATACCTACAATTAAACCAAGATGTTCCTTTATCTTCCTACAGCCAACCAAGGCCGAAAGACTTTTTTGGACATTCGTTATCTATAGATATGTTGAGCGACACCGCAGAAACGAATTTCCTATCTTTTAGATTTAAGGTCAATTTATATTTACAGACACGAAAAACATTGTTTAATAAAACCAATTTTGATGGTTAACTCTATTTTTTCTATTTTAACATTTTTTGACGTCAAATGTATGACGTAACTTCTTTATTGACTCAAGTTTTTATTTGTCCTTGCCTATTTTTCCACTTTGTGAAGCTAATATTTGAAATTTGTGAAATTTTTACTTTCTATTTAGATTTTAAAATAATAAATGACCACACAAAATAGACTATTATTTATATGCCAATCGCAACAGAGAAAATAATTTAAATTTTACCCTAGAATTTACTATATATAGGGTATTATTCGCATTAGCGCTTTCAGTCAACTATAATCTGTTTAGTTGGACAACATAATTCTCTTGTCGTTTACAGTTTAATATTCAGATTAACGATTGGGATTAATTGAAGTTTTATCAATAAAAGAGCATAATTCGAACGTTTAGCAGTCAAATTAAATCTAAAATCTTATCAATCAAAATTTAGAATTTTTATTATCAGCTTATGATATTTCACCTATATTTACCTACTTAACTGTAACTACTACTGTACCTATATCATATTCGACTACTAATAACAATTAACAAATTAAATAATTAATAATAAACGTTCTGATTGAAACTTTCACAGTCTGCTTGACAGTTACACCAATGAAATATATGACAAGTTATTATGTCGTTAAGGAAATATGGGGTGTCTGCCCTTTTAATACGCAACAGGGCTCGGCTGTTAGTCTACGAGGTAAGTGATTTAGATCGGTTTTATAACAAAAAGAGTCTTCAATTTCTTATGACAACATTATGTAGATTTTGATGTTGTGCAATTATTAGTACTATTACAATTTAAATCAATATATACCTACAAATCAACTGTTCTTTAAAAAGTTTACGTTTGAATTAAAACTTCGTCTAATTACCTAGCAATTACATAAACTTATAGTTGAGACAAAAGAGCCCGATTTAAATGTTTGTTGTTTAATAGAGGCGGAAATAAATACTTATTTAAATATTGGTAGTTTAGTTGAGTTTGGTATCTAAAAGTTACTGCTTTCTGTTTTGTTTTTTTTTTTACTTACCTCACTAGATTATTAGTGTAGTAAGTATTTTAAGGTAACCATCAAAAGTGTTAGCCTTTTTCGTTACTGCCATTTTGATTTTAATTATTTCGTTTATATTCGCAGAAATAATTCTATGTTAAACGTTATAATTTTGATTGATAAATTTGATTCAAAAAAATTTAAATGAAATTCCATAAGGTTATTGTATAATTTATTTATGACGATTTTATTATGACGGAATTGTCCTATCTGTAATGTTTACTTACTTTTTATTGCAGTAATGAATATACAGTAACGATATTAAGACGACGTTGGTACTGATTGTGAAGGTTGTTTCAGTAAATTTAATTCAGTCTCCCGACCCAATTGATTTTTACACCCATGAATGAAGTAATAAACAAAAAAATTATCTAGAGCGTATACGACAAGATTGAATATATCTATCACATTATATGATGATGTAGATGATGTATCCATCCGTAGTTATATTTAAATTTGTTGCGTCGAAATCAAATCAAACCTCACACATTCTGGATGATTTCCCAGAATGTATTTTAAATTTAATTTTACGTACCTGCCTATGTAGAACACATAAAAATCGATAAATACAAATATTTCTTAAAAAAGTAGGAGTACATTTTATTTTTATTTAACGTTCTTTATTAGGTATAATATTAAATAACTTTTTCAGATACTGTAAAAATACAATAATTAATAAATACATAAGGTGGAAGGCCATGCACGAGTCTCAAGTTTAGGAAACGAGCCACGAGGCAGCGAGGCGAGTTTTCTAAAGGACGAGTGCGATAAAAACCTTACGAAATGCGTACTTTATTCTCGGTTTCGTTCGCAGTATATAAGGTTATTTTTAAAACTAAAAAAAAAAAGAAATCCTCACTTTATGTTTCTAATAATTATTTCTATAGTGATTGACTGATGGTCAGGCGATTGAAAAACCGGCTCATTATTACGAGTTCATTATATGTGAACGCAATTTTAAAGCACACTTTAATATAAATTCCTGTATAACTAGAAGGTGATTGTTTAGAACTGACCAACGAAATGGCAACGTGGCTAGTAACTTTAGTAATTTTAGTGGTTTAAAGATTGTAGGTTATAAAAAACAGCGTTGTCGTCGATTGTGGTTTTTGCGTATCTACCTTATTAATTTTTCAGTTTTTCTAATTTACTGAGTTTTCGTACCTACTTAACCATAATTCATCCATGATAATTCCAGCTTTGTCCTTCGAGGACAAATTAATTGTATCGTATACGGTTTATGCTACCGTATTTATATGTGTTAGTTTACACTAAATGCAGGTTATGAGTATACAGTATCGATAAAAAATCCTTATTCGGGATTTTGCATTCCAAATATACAAAAATTTTTATTTGTGTTTATAACTGGTTTCAAATTTATTTACGACGCCATTGAAATGTCAGCATGATATAATCAAACAACGTAGTTGCCTAATTACTTGCAAGCGGTGTTGTCATTTGGTCGGTCAGTTCTAAACACAATCACTCTTTAGATAGATATAGGTATACAGGGTGTCTCTGAAATAAGAGACAATGACAAAGACAGAAATCTGAAACACAAAGAATTTCAACGATATAAATGCGATGACTAATTTGTTCTTGTTTATAGGTGAATGTCAAACGTATAGTAGTTTTAGGAACATGTAGGATTTTTGATCATTTCACGTGTATTGTTTAGATGAGAAAAATTAATAGAGTTTGAAAGGTTTGGATAGGTAGAGGAACATTATCTAAACGATCTAACAAAAGTGTTGTCGAGAACGACTTTGTCGAATTACTTATGTAGGTTAATATAGGGTTAACATGGGTTCACTTATGAGTATTATAATTTAAAATGCCATCCCTTGTAAAGCGACACTCGTCAATAAACAACACTGTCGCAGAAAAACTCTGATTAACGTTTGCATATCTCTGTACGCTGCAGTAATAATAATCCAGGACCGTAGTTACCACTTGGCATTTCTACATTAATTTTTTATGAGCTTTTGCATAAAGATATCCCCGTCATTTTTTGAATTCTGTTTCAGTATTGTCTGTTATTTCATAGACACCCTGTATAGTGAAACTTCTCGATACCGAACACTCGCAGGATCATACAAATTGTCCGTTCTTAAGAAGTATCCGTTTAGAGAGTTTTACTGTAGGTACATAATAAATTGCTTAATTTGAATTATCTAAGTATGTTAGTAGTTATGGTACTTTCAAAGTAACAACGTTTATGGAATTAGTCGAATGAACAATTCGTGTTAGAATTTTTGAATAAATAAAACTGTTTTTGTCTGTAATAAATAATCATATTCCCTACATAACTTCATCATACAGTTCAATTACCATAGTTAATTCGGTATAAGCTGGTTAGTACAATATGAGCGGCCAGGCGTGCGTTAGGATCAATATGTAGGTAACCAAGCGAGCCTATCTCCCATCCTCAGACTCGGAGAGCATCATTGCTTTTACCATCACACAAAAACAACAGTTCGTAAACAAAAGCTTGGAAAACTACGCCTAAAAGTTTAAAATAGTTGCAAACCCTCCGTTTTTGATGTTATAGAAAGCACTGATCAGGAAATGTGTTCATCCGTTCCAATCGAACGGCATTTTCGCCGAAAATTCAGTCGAATTATCGTTGATTAACTGTAGAATTAATTAATCTACCCGTTATACTTGCACAAATTACAATACAATTTTTAATCTAATACATAATATAATACCTACCTGCACGACAAATTTAGTTTTTCGTCGTTTTCCAAAACAATGACTACAAAAACATAACAATGTCTGTACAAGTATTCATCTTTCCGCTGCAGATATATTTCCAGCTCGTTCGTGGTACTTACAAAAAATAAATACTTTTTCCCCAAATAATACGGCAGATGAATTGGAAAACATATAATTTATCAAAACGAAACCTTTGTCGAAATATTTTGCTTGTACTGTTTTATCCACAATTCGTAGGAAAATGCGATCAGAAACTATTTTAATGAAATGTTTGCGGCATTCCAACGTTTCCAATATTTTCGTGATTTGTTTATCTTGCTAAACAGATAAAACATAAAATGAGTATCACTGGTAGGTAATATTAAATACGTTACATAGTTATTTATGCCATAAATTATGTTGGGTATAATTCTTGGTTTCTATATTATGTACAAACATATCGAAAAGTTTTAAAGCTAATCGATATTCAAATTATTATCTATGTTATTAACTTTATGCTGTACATATTTTTGAATGGGCTCACTTTGTGACTTACAAAAGGAAACGGAAATTTCACAAGTTTGTTCGAAAAGCTCTCTATTGAGAGGACCCGAGCGTCTTAAATTATAATTTTAATTGTAATTCTCAACAACAACAATAGAGCATTTTTCAAAAGCTTAAAAAACGAAAAATATACATTTTCGTTATAACACGAATATAATTTCAAATCGATTTTCAATACAGTTTGTTTTGATGTTTCTGTAGAATTCTAAGGAAAAATTCGATACTCTAGGTATAAGAAAGAGCAAGTAAACAAGGTCGTTGCTAAGTATTTTTTTATAAGGCAACGAAGAATCGTTTCTACCAACAAAAATAATAATATATGGTTCTAATATAATATTGATTTATTTTATTAAAAATAGGTAAATACTTGATTTTTGTAATTAAAGTAAATGTTTTAAAAATCCTTTTAGCACGTGTTACACACTATACTTTTCGACTACCACAAGTATTTTTATTACAAAATTTTGGTACAGTGACACTTTAAAAGCGACCTCTATCTACAATTATTAGTAATAAAACTATTTGACTAAAGACATTGCTTTAGAAGGCTTTTGATTGGCCGAGTGGCATGTGCAATGATTGCACACGAGCTACAACGTGATCAATTGACTAACGAGTTTTTTACGCGTTTCTTTTATTTGTTTGTAATGGTCAACTCTCCATAATATTTAATGATGTGACTTCATGCACTCTTCATAGCAGTCGTCGGAAAAATTATTTGTTTAAACACACATCAAAATGATAGGTATAGGGAAACAAACGTAAACGTTTGCAAACTTTAATCAAAATATTTTTGTGAATGTAACATACAGAGTTTTATTCTGACAATTTCTGGATCCAGATGCCTATGTTTCTTTGTTTTCGCGACATTTTAAGAAAGTGTCAGTTGATGACTAAGGGAAATGACGACAGTCGTTTGGCAACTGATCGGTACCAACACTGTTACGATTTGGGCTGGAATTGTAATTGACCGTAGAATTGAGCGCGTTTTTGTCAACGGTTTTTTAACGACGAACGCATATCGAGGCACAATTCTACAACCTGTTATCTTAGCACAGGCGAAATGAGTTTGGAAACAATTTTTACTTATGCGCGACAATGCGAGAACTGTTATAAAAATTTTAAATGAAGAACAATATAGCAGAACTGTTGTGGTCGGCGCAATCCTCTAACTCGAACCCCACAGAACATGTGTGGGGATATGCTGGGAAAACGTGTCCGAAATCATTACATGACGTTTCAAACAAGAGAAGAGAGCTCTCAAATTGTTTGCAAAATAAGTGGCAACGGTCAAAATGAAATAGGTAATTTAATCAGACGCATATCCAATAGGTGACGAGCTGCAATTAACAATAAAGGTGGTCATACATTGTATTAAATATGCAAAACGAGTCACTTTTTCATTCAAATTCCGCTGTTATTCGTAAGCTCACAATTTGCTGCTTATTTATATTGTTTACAAAGGACATTATCTATTGTAAATTAAGTTTGTTTTTGTTAAGTTCAATTTTATGTTTTGTTTTATTTTTGTGTCGTAATACTTCGACTAGTTGTCCCATATACCATTTTGATGTGCGTATTAGGCCAGGATGCGCATGGAGGAGATTTTACACCGATCGCGATTCGCGATCGATGGGCAACAATGCGCGTTATATGGGAAAAGCGCACATGAACGAGTGAGCGCGCGATTGGGCTAGCCAAATGTGCTCCGTGCGCACCTGGCCTTAGGCATGTATAGTTTATGCCATTAATATAAAAGATATAAAGAGAGAAATTATATTAAACTGTAATAACAAAGGTACATTAAAAATTACTATTATTATAAGTGTGATTCGGCAATTTACAACAACGATAAACTTAACGAGTTTCGGTGTTATAGGGATCTAAATTGTATTCTCCCAAAAAAATGTTTAGTTTTATTAAAGTCCGTGGACTTTTTATGTTTATTTCTTAGAGTAGGTAAGGGTGCGATCATGCCATAAAATTATTTAGATGCAGGTAACTGATATCGAAAGTGTACTAAAGCAATGGTTTGTCATAATTTAATTAAAAATACTATTTTTTTATAAATAGGTACATAAAAATTCGCATTTATCGTCGTTAGTTGTGTTAAAAAATTGTCAACTTTTTTATCATTAAACGTCTCATTTTTAATTTCAATAACTAGAAAAAAATATTACACCTTGACTTATATTACTTCGTATAAGAATCTAAAAATATTTATAACCTGTGCAACAGGTTTATGCAAAAAATATGTTTGTAATCACTATTCGGAGTTGTTGTAAAGTATTTTGACGGAAAATAATTTAACCCCGACTCGACTGTTCGTAAAATAATAGATAAATAAATATAAGCAACGTGAATTTTTATTTATCAACAGTTCGGTTAATAGTTATGTACCGAAAACAGCGTAAACTATTAAAGATTGTGTTACCAAGTGGTAGAATAATTTATTATAGTCAAAAAATCGACTTATTTCAACATCTAACAACAGGTCGGTCAAAATATAAAACTTTTAGACGGTTTCTCTATCGTATCTGTCGAGCAATACGTCTCATTGGCTTTAAATGTTAAATAGATATTTTTTTAAACTTCTTCATCGAGTTAAAAATACAACACTGCTCGGTTTAAGGCCCTTAGGAGGACGTCGCTGCCGTTCTAATTTTAAAATCCATCAATTTAATGTGAATACATAAGTTAAAGTATCGATGCCGAATTTATTGATGATGAAAATTCGATTTAAATGCGTCGCCTTGAATTTATACTCGGCTGCTCTACTAAATAAAAGCAGCCACGATAAATGGACGTACGTAAATCAATTAATTCAAAATATCGAGAAAAAGCAAGCTAAAAATGCTTTGAATTGTAAAAAGATCTTACCGAAAAAGGGGCTAAAGCGATATTCCAGAAAAGTGTATCATACAGGTAGAAAAAATGTTTATAATTCAAATTCAGTGGGTAATAAAATTGATTTAGTTATACAGTTGAAAGAAGCAAATATTTTAAGTAGGTAGGTATTTATTTAAAACTTACTTCCAAACATTTTATTGTGATAACATTAAAAAAGACTAAAGTGTTATTCACTGTACTCTCTCCGATAATAAGTACTATTGCGCAAATTTTATGTATATTCAATAAGAATACGGGCTGATTATTTTAAAAAGTAATTAAAAATTAACTTTATGATTACGTGCTTATTAATGAAATTAACAAGAAGAGCAAGTTTGTTGTACATGTAGGGTCGTAGGTAATTTGTTTGTTGGTAGGGTTAATTTTACTTCGCGTTTTCTATTCATCCTTTAAATTAACCCTTGTAGCTCAGTAATTTATATTTTGTAAGTTTGTAACTTCAAAATAGCTGATTAGCACGCCGCAAGCCTCGACTCTTTCATATCACTTCAATTACTTATTATGCGCTTACTATTTTAAAATCAAAATTTCACATAATAAATAATATTCCGTGATTTAATTAGTATAAATGTAATTACTCCAAAATTAATCACGATTTCGGAAATGTTACAGTTTCAGTTCAGTTTAACTGGTTCAATTCGAAATAATTTTACATTTTGTAGACTACATAGAGCACCCCATATAGGGTGATTCATATATCTAATAACGATTCGTTGTCGAAAATTCATATAAAGTTTTTTCCTAAAACGTCTAATTTCAAAGTTACACCCCTCGAAAGAGGAAGTAAAATTAAGTTTTCATTTTATTTTTACACTTGGAGAAATGTGTGTAGCGACGATACAATGAGAAGAAAATAGAAGGTCGCGACATAAAACAAAAACAAAGGAAAGGGCAACAATTGGAAAATTAAGGTAGATAGAAAAATCGTGTTTGAGAATTAAGTTAGTTAATATTGTAATAAATTTAATAAAAATTAGTTACAAACAACTATCCCTCATGTGAAAGAATGACATTTCGCAGATGATTTTTACTTCTATCAAAATATTTTCTATAAGTAGTAGTATTTTCAATCATCTCCTATCTTCCTCAAAGAACTTCTCCAACACGGATACCAATTTATAACCTTTCTCTTTAATGCAATATTAAGACACCGCCACTTTCCTGAGCTATGGAAAATCGAAGTAGCAGTACTAATCCCAAATCCAGGGAAACCCATAGAACAACCTGCATCATACAGACCAATCTGCCTGTTACTTGTGTTATCAAAAGTGTTCGAAAAAAATGCTTCTAGAGAAGCTAGAAATACAGAATACCGGACCACCAATTTGGCTTTCGAAAGCATCATGCAACAATCGAGCAAATTCACAGGTTAAAATTCTGCAATTTAAAAAATCTTTAAGAGAGACCTTTTTTTTGGCTGTTTCATTTTTCCCGCGAAACCTACAGTTTTTAAGTAAAGAAAAATAAAATAAGTGATCGTACACTACTGTAGTAATTTTGAAACGCATCAATTTTCACCGATTATTATTGGTTATTAAATAGCGTTGTTCGTTGTCAGAACTTGTCAATTTTATTTTTATTTTTGTCATTCATTAATTCCAGAGAATTTTATCTTCTTTTTTTTGAAGGATGTTTTTTTGAAGGTAGAAGACGTTTTAGGAAAAACTTTATTGTTATAAAAGGTCTCTTTTAATTTTCAAGAAGGTATCGTTTCTTAAAGTTTTTCGCATTAGTAATGAACCACCGTGTTAAATTATCCAAATTTTGATTTATTTATTTATTTAAAAACATAAATTAATTATCTACATTCTTTTTTTTGTTGAATTTGCATAAACGAATATTTAGTTATAGGTACATACGTATATTATTGTCAATTTAAGTAAGTGATTGTAATAAATTTACTTGTTTTATTTTACAAATTAACCTTAGATATAGGTGCCTGAATTTGATGTTACGAATATTTACCTTTATCGGTACTGTTACATCATTTTCTACGGTAGTAAAATTCGGCTTTCATAATTTTCTATCAGCCACTCTTGATTCATTGAGCCCGACAGTGTTTTAAAGACGCTTTTAAGGTTAACATTTCGCGTATCTTCAAAATGACAGACTTCAATTTTATATATTATGCTCCGCATCGTTATCGATAATTAGAGTATAGAAATTTAATATTATTTTCGTTGAAAAAATAAATAAAATACTTGATTCCAAAATAAAAATAAAACGGTAAAAAGCCTAGGAGTAGTGCTTGACCTTCATGCTGATTGGTTAAAACATGAATTGTTTTTACACAACTATTTTATATAAAACCGATGTTATCAGATGTATGAAAATTCACATTTTAGAATTTTTATAACTAAATAGAACCATGTTAAAATATGAAATAATTAAGGCATTTTATCAAATCACGCAAATTCAACAGAAAAAAGACATCAAATTCGACATAAATATATTTTAATACGTACAATTACAAAACTACGTAAAAAGAATGAAACGTGACAACGCTGTGTAGTTATCCTCGTTTCAATGCCAAATAATTTATATTTTGAGGTTATTCCACCATTAATATTTCTGTTATTCTACATTATTTTGTTTGATAATAATTCTTATAAGAACTCGTTGTTGTTCAAATAAATTAAATTGCAGTAAATAACGTTTTTTTTTTGTTAAATTGGTTAGTGATGTTGATTATTCAGATATAAAATGTTATTAATTTTCAAATTTGGCGCCATATTTTCCACTATTGTAGCTGTTTAAAACTTGTCTTGCCTTAAACTGCTATCTACTTTATTCTTATTTGATATGAGTAACTATAGTTAATATTTTGTTTGAATAAAAGGGGTTAATACAGTACCCATAAATAACAGCATTAATTATCTTTGTTCTCTGGTTTAAATGTAATGTCTAGTATTACGTTGTAACGGTTGTAAGTTCAGAACATACCGTAGAAGTGAGATATCGTTTTCATCATTTGAAACATTTTAATAAAAATATTAGGTTTAATTAAGTAACTTTAATTAATCAAAAACCGACAATATTTAATTTATTATTTTCTTATAACTTTTGCCTTCGCTTAATTTTTATCTGACAAAAATAATTTTCGGAATTAATTGTTTCAATAAACGTCTGTATGGTAAATTCATAAACGAATGACAAATTATTATAATTTCATCGTTTAATTGTTTTTCGTTGGAATAATTTATTGTTTCCGTAAATATTAAACTTTTTAAGCTTCACGAAATATACGAGAAATTTTAATTTTTCTGCTAAAATATGGGCATGACTATAGTTTTTATTTCTTTGTTACATGAATATTTATAAAAATGTTGTTGGTTGTTGGTAAATTAAAATGTCAAGTGAAAAAAAAAATTACGTTAATACCCAATCGGGGTCCCAAAGAAACCACATGCGTTTCTTTAATTTAAAAAGTGCTTTTATAATAAAATTTGTTAATAAACCTCAGGTATTAAATAATATTTATTTTCTAATAACGTAATTTATTAACTGAAAGAATTGCAAACGAAACTGCAAATGAACATGTAACACAAATAAACTGAAAACTAAAAATTAAACACAAACACATGGAAATATAATTCCAAATAATTATCTCGTAACACATTTTCAATTTCAATATTATATGCGGGAAAATTTAAACGTGGGGTCTCGCGAGGAATCTCGCTTTGGTTTTTAAGGGTTATAAGGTGTTTAAAATATTATAGATATCGAAATGATTTTACCTTTTTCCGAACATAATCATTTAATAGTGCAGTAAAAAACGAACCAGTCAAAAATATTTATTAGTTTTTAGTGAATCAGAGAAATTGGTGACGTTTTGCAAATAAATAATTTTCTCGAATATCTTACTGCCTCGCTTCGAATTCGGCTGGTGGATGATAGGGAAGTATATATTATATTTCAATTGAAAGGAGTAAACCAGTTAATTTTAAAATCTACGAAATTAGAAGTATAAATAATTGTTTAGTTTTACACGGCACTGGACTGAATGTCACTTTATAATCCCCTTAATTGCATAGAAATGAGAGGAATGCAAATACGACAGGTGGAAATCCGAACGCTTGCGCGAGCTTTTTTCAACTGTCACATTAGTATGATTCCGATTGAAATACCCGAAATATAAATAATGCAGCTAACTAATCCGGAGTTCGTACGAGATAAAATTATTTGACGAACTGTCCATAAGAATTCCCGGGACAATTTAATCGTTTCTGTATCCAAATTTAAAACCTATTTCTAACCGTCCGTCATTTAAATTGTGTGATGTTTTTAAGTTCGTTTGTCAGTTAATCTCTTATTAACTGCTTAAATGCGTTAGGTTTTAAAAACAAATATTGTTTTGATAAAAAAACTATCTTTGCAATAACTTACATTTATTATTAATAATTATGGGAATATATCCAATTTATTTTGCGTCATTTTCAAGAATTGACAGAAACCTTTTTGTTTTTATGTAAAACTAAAAGATAATATGAATTAAATTAATGAAATTCAAGAATATGTACTTATATAGCAAAAAAAGGAAAACATTTAATTAGGTAGTAGTACCTACCCTACGTATGTGATTTTGAAAATTCTAATAATTGTTTGTGAATAAATTTAAATTTTGAATAAATATCAAATTTGTAATTTATTATTGCTTTTACTTGAATTTTGGATAAAACACGTTTCTAATTTTTTTTTCTTTTGTTTTCTGTACTAAGATGTTCACTTCATTTTTAGTTAAGTTAACATGAGCTGATAAACCAGTTGCATGCGATCAAAAAGTCACTCAGATATTGAAATAATCTTAACGATAATTTTTGACTAGTTTGGCGGATGTAAATTCGAGAGTTACCTAATTCTTTTATGTACCTATTATGGTAAACGTTTATAATTTTAATGATTAGTATTCAGTTTATAGAACAGTCGACAAGAAGTGTTTGGGAGAAATAAATAAGGGCAAGCTAAAATAACATCGATTCTCCTTATTTGAACTTTTAAAAAGACATACTAATCTTGCACGGTCTGTCGAGCCCAAATTTGACCGCCGTCATGAGGAAAATGCCAAAAATGAGTTTTTTACCAGAATCTCCTTTGCGGTTTATTTTACGACAAAAATACCTATGTAACAAAATAAACTACAGAAAATTTTTACAATTTAAGTTCTTATAATTTTTCTGTAAAGTCAATAATTTCGACGTACTAGTTTCGCAAAGTTTACTCTGCCAGGTAACTCGATGCGACGTTATATCACTCGTCATTACCATTTTTGTTAATTAACCTAAGTATTCATCAACATACCGGATTTTTTTTATTACCGTCTAAAAGATACTTTCATAAGTATCTCTAGTTAAAAAAAGAAAACGAAAATCGAGCTACTAGTCGTTCTTGTGATATACCGTTAAAAGTTTAAATGGTGGCGGCAAAAGTTAAGACGTCATAACTCATTTTTCTGCGCTCTTTGTCTGAAAATGCACATCCTTATGTGAGTCCAACGATGTACAAATTTTCATGTTTGCATCGAAAGATAAAGTGTAATTTATTAACGTCGAGTTACTTGGCAGAGTAGACTTTGTGAGGCTGGTACGTCGAAACTGTTGACGTTACAGAAAAACGATGAGAATTTAAATTGTAAGATATTTTCCCTAGTTTATTTTGTCATATAAGCATTTTTGTCGTAAAATAAACCGTAACGAGATTCTGGCGAAAAACTAATTTTTGTGTTTTTTCCTCATGATGGCGGCCAAATCCGAGCTCGACGGACCGTGCAAAATTAAAAATATTTTCAGGATAACCGTCACTTCTAAAAATGTCAAATAATAATCTTTTAAGATTTTTTCTTTTAAGGACAAGTGGGAAATTTTTAAAATTCTATGTTTCATGGCCAAAACGGTGTTACAATAGTTTTGTATTTATGTAAACGATTTGACATAATACACGAAATACAACGATATCTGAGATAAGTAAAAATATACATAAGTAGATACTAAAGAGAGCTAGTAAAGTTCATTCGAATAATATATAGTTAAACTTCTATATAGCGAATTTCTCCATATAACAAACTTTTGTGCTGTACTCTGCAATTTTAGATGAAAATAACATATTGTGTAAAACTGTTTTTTTAAATAACAAAGTAAAATTTTGTTATACCGAACTTTTTGAGCCAAATTAAATTAAATGTTTTTTAGGTAAATGTAGATAGATCCGTATTGGCGCATCCAAGGGTGTTTTCTTAGCAGCAGTACAAGATTAAATTCAGCCATCTTCAAAGAGGCCTCATTTAAAAATGAAATTCTTCTATTGAATTAACGCTCTACAAAGGATAACACATTTTTTTTTAAAAGAGCAAACCTTTCAAAAGGATTTCTTAAAGTCTAAATGGGAGTTCTATGAAAGATTAAAATTACACTAAATTCACATCGAAAGACTTTAAAATAAAAAAGTACATTTAAAAATAATATTTACAAAAACGTGTTATTTCTATATATAATAAAATTTCCATAGACTTCATTAAAATAATTATGTTTGACTGCAGTTGTGTTTGGAGACGGATTCCAAATATAATACCTTGACCCTATTGTATTAAACATAAAGAGTGTTAAATTTTTTAATTTAATTTTTTCACACAGTTAACTAGAACTACATTGCGGAACAGTAAGCGCACTATGAATTGCGCCATGGGATTTTCATGTTTATTGGTATTTTTTATTATTTTATCGATTTCGTTTCTAAACAACAAGAAATAAAGACATTTATATTTATAGGTACTTTTAATAATTTATACTTTATTTTTATAATTATTACTACAATATTTGTTTATTATAATATCGACATAAAGTACCTACGTTTACAACACTTTTCCATTAAAAATATAGCAAACATTGAAAATTCCATTTATTATTCAATCCATTAGCGGTATTCTACAATAGCACCTACTTTCTATTATTCTGAATGTTAATCGAATTTGCCATCGCACAGAAATGCCATTTGCTGTGGTTTCCCCGGTTAACGAAATTAATGAGTTTGTTCTAACGTTTACAAGCTTACGGTTGGCTGAAATTTATCTAACATAAATATATATTTACATCATAATGCATTGTATGTGGTGCGGTGTCCACTTTAATAAAACTGTTTCACTCAGGGCCCAACCAAATTACCCAATTTATTGGGATTGCCTGTTTAATGCCACATCAACATTTTACGTAATTATATGGCACTTTTAATTAGATTTTGAAATGTAGCTATTATTTAGATGCAATCAGGATTTTTGGTTCGCGCTTTTTATGACATTTTCAGAAAACGCGGCGGACGCTAAAATTTAACCGAAGCTTTCATCTCGTTATTTAAAACATAAAACCAATAAACCGTTTCGGTCTTTAAGGACATATATTGATTTTGAATTTGCAGGTAGGTTATGTTATTTCCGTCCGTACGGTAGCTTGACAGTTTACAATGTAAACCGTCTGTATCAGCAAATAATATGGAATATTATGCGCAAAATTTCTGCTCGATATGCTTATCAGTATAACATACGTACTTTTAGTGTATGTAACCTAGTTATTTTCATAAATTGCCGCAATGTTCATTTATCGTCTTTCGAATTAATTTATAGCTATAATGAAACGGCAAGTTTTTACTTCGATGTTACAAAATATCAAGTCATTCTAGAATTAACATTAAATTACTATAATGTCCGTGTTCAAAGAATTTCTTCGCCTCGAGTATTCCCTAAAGTAGATACTTCTAACAATTGTGGGCTCAATTAATTATTCAATCGCTAGTTAACCTTAACCATCAGTTAGTCATTATAAATGACAGAATGATTATCGAAACAATCGTAAAACATTTAAAAAAATTAAAACCTGAAATAATTTAATACTTACGTAAAATGCAGACTAACATTACTGCCACTTATCTGTAACAGATTATAAAAAAAATTAAAATCTTGTTCGCGAAATTGGATCGTCAAATTATTTGTGGGGAGCCCTAACCAAGACCCTAACCGAGTCCCTATCCAAGAGCCTAACCAAGCTTGATTTGCAGAAAATTTGTGTTAGAGCTTAAAGGTCCATGTATTTACACTTTATAAATTCACGGAGTTAGTCGACAAAAAAGATCCTACCTTTCCTTGTAGTACTAATCCATTTGTTTGTAATCCTTTTAGAGACACACGTCGCACAACACTCGCGCACTCACACGCAAAAAGGCCTTATAAACCGAACGAGCACTCCTCGCACACGCGATTAATACGACGCCGTAATTTAAAATTCGAACTACTTCACTACCACTAACGCAAAAAATTTTTAAACGGTTTTGCCGAAATTCTATACATAAAGGCGTTCGAGTTTATACGTGGGTACTAGGAAAACCCATTTTTATTTTAAAAACCTTCAGTTGTTTATTCGCTCTCCGATAAGTTATGAAAGTAAGTAGCGCACATATTTTATTAGTTGCTTTGTATTTTATCGGTCGCATAAAAATGCGATTAAACTTTTATCCGGTTTATGGTTTATAATAGGGAAATTTTCAAAGCTTAAGGGCACGCGAATAGTTTTTAAATTAAAAATAGAGTAATTTTATAATTCTGCAGCATACGGGCAGTAGATAGTGATTATTCAAATAATTTACTGCATAAAAATACTTAATTTTAGAATAAACGTCGTAAAAGGTAGATGTTTTAAAAAATTTCGGTCACTATTTTCATATTTTTTTATCAAACTCCAATAGGAGTCCTGCATTTAGCAAGTGGCTAATATTTAACACGTATACAACGATTCTGTGCATTCTTGGTCGCAACAGGACTATCACATATCGACTAAAAAGTGCCAAGTTTACTTAAGCTGTGTTCGTTTAATATTTTTCCACACGCCTTATCACGAATACTAAAGTTTCATCTGCGGCTTCATAATTTTGCGTCTATACCCATAACATAAATCATTTTCTACAATCATATAATATACAGGAGTAGTAGGTACTTAGTCGCTTCTAAAGTTTGTTTTATTTTAAACGTGCTATATCGGATTAAATGTTCATAACGAGCAAAAAAGGCAAAATACACATTCTTCTCTTAAAATGTAACTCCCACTGGGCGTGGGTTATGAGTTCAATAAAACTGCTTGTGCGTAAAGACATTGCATGACACACGAGAAGGTTTTTTATTGGCCGAGTAGCGTGCGAAATAATTTCGCACGAGCTACGACTACGTTTTCGATTGACTGACGAGTTTCTTTGCGCACGGTTGGCCTATTTGTTTGTAATGGTCAACTTTCGGTAATATTTAGAGGTGTGATGACATGGTGATTGTCGGAAAAATGTATTTTATTGTAAACGCGAAGTATAGGTACTAAAAATCATATCACGCAATGAATGAAATAAAATTTAAAATTAATGCGTTCACTAGTAGTTCACATACGTACTTCATTAATGTGTGTTAAATAAAAGATTATAAACAACTTAACAGTATGTATCACCAGTGAAATATAAGATTAAGTGTAGAACATCGTATAATTATTATCAGTTTCTTTTAGTGCCAGGTACGAAACGAGTTTCAATAAAGCTGCTGTGAAAATATAAATAGGCTGTTTACAAAGGACGATTGCCTTCTAAAACAATATGTTACGACATTTTAATTTCGAGAAATACACGAAAACACCAATAAATTATAAAAGTTTCGGTAGCATTATAAAATTGTTTCTAACTCGGCGTGTACGTGAAACGTCTTAAAACCGGACACTCGCGGGACCAATAAAAATGTCCGTTATTAAGAAGTGTCCGCTAATGGGAAATACATTACACACTATATAAAACAATGCCGCGACTTTTAAAAGTGTCCGGTATTTGGAAGATTACGTTATTTCAGGTGTCCGTTAAGAGAAGTTTTACGGTATACAGAATAGCACCATTTACAGTAACTATTTATGAGTTTGAAGAAGAAAATCGTTTTATATTATTTCAGCTATAGAAGGCGTCTTACTGTAATTAACTTATGGAGTCGGGTTTACTATCTTAAGCTTACAAGCACAAAGGCTTAATTAACCTTTGCATTCTCTATCGAAAGGTATTTGCTTTAGAAATGTCAAGAATTTACACGATTTATCCAGGTGCTATACAAACAAAATAAAATCAGCAAAAATTATTTCGTAAATTATGTTAACGTTAAAATTGAATAAGTACTTATATTACATTTCTTTTAGTTTCGAACTAATTTAAATGACAACATTCAACGTCGTTATTTAATTTTAGTTTGGTTGTGTATTTTCGGCCCTTTATAACTACTATATAGCGCCGTCCTCGTCACTGATAACGCATGGTTTGTCAAAGCATTCGCTTTCCGAACCGTCCATGTAAGAATAAACAGCTAAAGACAAATTTAGGAAATGATTATTTCATGCTTGTTTGCACTTGTTTGGGTGGAACGATAGGCTTTCGTAACGAAACTGTGTCAACTAATCTGAAATTAGGCGCAAATTAATTACATAATTACCAAGTTGCGAATGTTGTTAGAACACGATATGAACTAAATGGATGTAAAGGGCAAATTTATAAACATATTTCAATAAACTTTGATTGTGAATAGGTAGTTATATATTATTATAACATTTTTAGAGATCCGTTATTAATCAATTAAAATAAAACTTAACAAACAGATTTTCTTCGTTATTTAATAATGCACGTATTCTTATTGCATTTTCAGTTGAATAATGATACTCATTACTCCACGGTGTGTAATAATGAAATTCACCAATCGCAGGTTAATACGTCTAACACAAATATCAAAATAAATGATCAACTTTAAGTTTACGAATGAATTTTTAGTTGCCCTGTATTTTTAATAGTTGTGGAGAAAACATAGTCTTCTACTCGAGTATTCCAGGTGTCAACTAAATCACTAGACAGCCTTTATTTTTGACGGCGAAAAACGTATCAGTTTGAATTTTTTTATGAAGAATATAGTATAACGGTGCTATAGTTTGACTGTTCAAAAACTACTATTACACTTTCGGTTACGCCGGAATTTACCTCAACTTTCGATTTTTAAACGGAACACTCTGTATATTTTGACTTTTTTGAAATCCCTTATCGATTTTTAATACAATTACATCATTTTACGTGAGCTTTGTATTTGAAATATTCATTTAGAAAACCCACTGTCCAACAGGTACCGTTGTACTATATCATCACAAAAAAATCGCATTGATATCTTTTTCACCATCAAATATAAAGGCTGTCTAGTGATTTCCTCGACACCCGGTATAATGTTTATTATACGCTTGTTGAAGAATATAATATTTTTCGTATTTGTCTTATATACCTACAGAATACCCTCGGTTAATATAATTTCTGTACATTAGTTTTGGTTATACCTATTTTTCGAAAATTTATTAACAACCACATTTTATCAAAATATGTATAAAAATGAAGAGAAATGAATAATTTTGATTAAGGAAACGAACTGTATGTACTTAGGTACTTATTGTAATTTTAAGTTGCCATGTGCGGATTATTTTCAGATAAAATAAAATAAATAAAAAGGCCAACAAATATGAAAGGTTTTGTTGCACTAATATATCGGGCACGAGAAGTTTTATGACCATGCCAAAAATTGTTATTTTTAATTAAATAAAATTAATCAAAATTTACAATAAATCAATTTTTTTTGAAATTTTTTATTGATGAACGTGGTAACGGGGACGGTTTTTGACTTTTTTAACAGTAAATGTTAAGTAATTAAAATATTTTGTTTTGCATGAGATGCACGATCATACACTGCCATAATAAAATTTATTAAAACATATTAGTTTCTAAGAAATGTAGATTTTCTTATTGCTACTGAATTACGTTTCGTGATTTACAATAATAAACTAAAATCTCTCAACAATTCCTAGACTAGGTACTTAAATGTGAATAGCCCCTCTTCAAACCTGTTGCTGTTGTTGTAACTACCCTCTTGTTTTACTGTAACCCTCCTATTGTTAAGAAATTTACGACATTTCGTTGTAAAAATCATAAGTAATAAACTTTGCGTTAATACGAAACTAGGATTTAATGAAAATCTGATTAATATTTTTTAATTTTGCTTTTACAGATAAATACAGTGAAAGTCGTATATTACGACGTCGCTTATAACGAAAACTCGCATATAACAATGAAATATAAATACTTTGATTGGTTTTCCATATGAATAACGTATTTTTTTTTATTATTCAGTATTTTTAAAGCGACTAAGTCGCTTATAACGACTCAATTGTAGTCGACTTTTAATTTTCTAGGACGTATATAACGACGCGTGACTGAATCGTACACAATTTCTGAAAATTATTTACTTGATACCAGAAAGAAAAAACAAACTAGAATTACCGAGTATTTACGAAAGCGTAGAAAGGTCACAGATTTTGATTTCTCTTTAAGTTTGAGTTTAGTTTCATAATTTAACAAGAAAGTGTTTATTCGTTACCGTGTTTTATCGTTAAATTCCGAGTTTAACTCGGAATTTAAGAGAAATTAAAAAATTGTGAATTTTCTACACTTCGTAAGTATTTCATGTAATTTAAAATTTATATACCTATTGTATTAAAATATTTTTAAATTACCTACTATGTGGTTATTAATACAAAAAAAAGTTTATTTGTAGGTACTTATATATTTTACTCTAAAGAAGAAATATAAATTTTCGGATATAACGACGAACGGATATAGCGACGCAAATCTCTTCGTTGTCGCTATTTGCGATTTTCAATAATTAAATCTCAACGCATTAATATAAAAATTAGCAAGTATAAAATTCGATCAAAGTTGTTTCTCTTTTTTTAATTTATAGATTTGTTGATAAACTGAACAAAAAATTGATGTTACACATCGAAAGAGTGATATTAAATTATCGTCTAGGTATTCTCACATTTTCACTTTTTAAATCTTTGTTTATAAGCCTTCAAAACTCGATTGTCATAAAATTTATCGCACCCGGTATGTGTAATAGGTGTAATTCTAATTGTAAGTAATTATACATTCCTTACTAATGAGAATTTTTTGCATCAAAATGTTGAAATAGATAAAGTGTTCAAACGGTTCCGACGAAATGTTCTATATCTACAGGTTTACATTCAATTATTACGACATGGAAGGTCTACCTACCTACTAACTTTTTAATTATCTATATTTTATAGGTATATTGGAAATTCGGAACTGTTTTAATTAAATTACTTCTATTACACGTGACTAAATTAAATGATAAATTCTCGTAGGTAAGTTGTTTAATAAAAAATATTCATCGAATCAATATAATTTTGATTATCTATTTTATATAGAGTATTTATAATAATTAACGTAAAAATGAAAATTATTTTTCATTTTTATTTACTTTTAACTCAAATTTTCCAATTCATTTGTGTTACAATTTTAATTTTATTTACACTTAAATTAAAATTAAACAATAAGCGCTTTACATAATATTATAGTAGGTAATAAATATTTAAAAAGTGCAAATATTTAAAATTTAAATTTTCATAGATAACCTTTGATTTTATTATGAAAATAAAGTACCTACGTTTGAAAATGAAAGTACATTATTATCTACTGTGGTTTGATATTATGTAATAGATAATATTAAAGTGTCTTTCAATTAACTTACTTAAAGTAAGTATAGAATTGTTTATAAAAGAGAAACAATCTGAAAAACTGTTATATACAGTAAGTACGTAGACTATAAATAATATTATTTAAATAATTCCATTCGGTTTGTTAACATTATTTCTAATACCGAATAATAATTATTGTATTCAATATAGGTATTTTAAATTATTATTTATTATAAATTATAACGTGAAACGTATAACGTTTAAACGTTATTATTTGTATTTTTTTTTGTTTACAAACATGCTAAGAAATGTTATTTTGCATATCAATAATTCATTAATAATAGTATTTTTCAATTTAAAAGTTTTTAATAACTCCCCATTGACAAAAAATTTAAAAAAAATTGGCTGAAGCTGTGCAGTAGGTATAGGCGCACCCATTAGGTTTTACGTCGATAAGTCAGTTAGTGAAATTGGGAGTTTTTCTTCTAAACTATATTACTACGTTCCTTTTTCTCCTGCGATCGTTTCCGATACTTCTGATCTACCGAACTATCTTCCAAACTTCAAATCCCATTTTCATCAAGGTTATATATAAAAAAAATTTTTTTATCTACTTACATAGATACTTTAGAACAACAGTTCCCAACCTTTTTTGTCCCACGTACCCTTGATTAGGTATATCAGTTATGAATAATCCCCCCCCCCCCAAGAAATAAAGCTCATTTACCTGTACTGTTCTTTTAAGGCGTTAAGACTCAATGTCGATATATTTTGTATATTTTTCGCCACTACTAATTTTCTTTTTGCGTACCTCTTAACCACCTCTCGCGTACCCCAGGTTGGGAATGGCTGCTTTAAAAGCTGTCTCATTGATTTGTTTAGCTTTATATAAGGTTATATTAATTTTCGCGTGACGGCCAACCCTAATTAGGTAGTTGTAAACTAAAGTTTGCTTTTTTCTTATTCATAACATATTTTTAAAGTAACTAACTTATGAAATCTTCATAAAACTTTATCGATGAAAATATATATACATGCTTCGATAGTTTTTAACACGTCTTTTGGGTTTATAGCTTTGATCAGTGCATAATTTTTCATGAATTTATTTTAAATTTACACAAATTCGTTTCCCAATTATTTGCAGTGAAAAGATTATTATTTATAGTGAGATGTATTTTTTAGTTAGAGATATCAATTTAGTTCTAAATAATGATGACATAACGTAACGTGAAACGTAGAAACGTATGAAACGTAGACATAAATATCTGGATGGATAGTTAAATATAAGTACACTAATTTCAAAATTTTTGATACGTTTTAAATAGGCGCAAGTTACTTAACTGTTAATCAAGAAAATTACTATGAAAGAACGTTTTTTGAACTTCAAATATGTAAATACACAGTGAATCTCCATAATACCGGACATTTGCGGAACTAAAACAATATTGTCCGTTATTGAGAAGTGTCGGATATTGGAAAATACACTATATTTTATTAACAAAAAAAACGAGGATTTTGAATGTCTGATATTTGGAAGAGTACATTAGAGATATTTTTTATCGAGAAAGGTGGTTCGGTTAGTCGCGATTCGGATAAACGCGACTCTAGTTTACATATTAAATACAACTTGTGCAAACTGATGTGAATTTATAAATTAATTAATAATTACATATTTTTAAAAATTAAATTTTTGCTAGTCGTCTACGAGTAGATTATAACGAAAATAGCGTTAGAAAATAGAATAGAAAATAACGTTGTGTCGTAGACGTAGATATATTAATCTTTATTTCAAATGCTTGTGTTTCTAAAATACTGTTTTAATTTTTCAAAGGGATAAAAACATAAAGGGGAATTTTTATATCCTCTTTATCATTCGTGGGTGAAATAATCCTAATTTGAGCTATTCAATAACCAATTTTATTGATCTCAAAAGATGCCTGTATAATATTAACAGGTACCTAATCGGTAAACCCATATATGCGCCCCTTCCGTTCACGATTCGATTGTCAAAGGAGTTAAATGAATAAACACTTACGGATCAGTGGAGTATCGGCGGCGACAAAAATAATATAAAGCTACTGGACCGTAATCTCGCTGCTGCTAGATGTTTGTGATGTTAATACGAGTTACGTTCAGAAAGGCACTCGAGCATTAAATATAGGGTACATACTGCATAGGGTAATGTTTTTAAAATTTTGAAATTTACGCCGATAAACACTCTTAAATTCTTCAGATACACACAACTACATTACGCATAGTTCTTTATAAACATTTATAAAAGCAAAAATACTATAAATAAACATAAAATGAATCTATATTTTTTTTATGATGAATTCGTTTGGACCTTATTAATAGCTACAATTTAATTATTAACTTACTGCAAGTAGTTAAATTTTACTTATTTGTTTTATTTATTTTTTACTTTTACTACACCAACAAATTAATATTATACCTATACCTTATTCCAAGCGGCCTGGCGACACGTTATCAGTAAAAAGTTACTACAATACACATAGATTGTTTTTTTGTAATTCGGTTTAAAGTTTGGAAAGTGACGTATAATTCTATAAATGATTTACCTGCATTAGATGGTATAAAAAACGAAAGACTACAATTTATTAGAACTGTGAAAATACAAGGTACGAGGTGACAGCACTGTGTCAAACGTCATCATCTAATAACCTTGTATTGATAACGTGAATCGCTTATACGCTTGGATAGGTCGTAGCACGATAAATTATATCGTAACAGTGTGCGATGTTGTCAACTTTCAGAAATTGACGGTTGTCACGATATTTCTATTTTCTTGAGTGGTCGTCTAAAAAAAGTATTATTATTGTAATACCGAAGTTTGTTTCAATTTCAAATTCAAATTTGAAATTTATCGAACCAAGTATGACTTATAAAGAATGAGGGCGGACTTCCTAGTCGTTCCTTATCTTGAACATTTCCTTATCCCTTTTTTTAAATGTAATTATATGGCTTTGGAATCCCCAATTAGCCAATCTAATTTGGTGTGTTAGTTTTTGCTAAATTTGGTTAGTACGGGTTAGTATTAATATTCACAAACGTCTATGATTGCAATGAGATTCGAACCCGCAGCTGTGTGACGCTAGAAGGCCAGTCCTTAGGCTGAACCGCTAGACCACACGACTCCTCAAATATTTCCTTAAGATATGCATTTTCATAGTAACGACAATCGTTTTTAAAAAATAATGATTCCTAGCTTGGACTGCACTCGTGTCGGCTGTTTCCTCGCTCCTAGGATTCTCCCTGTCTGTAGAATTCCACTATGCGAACGGTCCCCGTAACAGAGGTCTTCTTCGGAATCCTTTTGCTCTTTTGGGGGGTATTTTCGAGTTCGAGCGAAGTGAACGTTCCCCGACGATCTTTCTCTTATCTCGTTCTCCTACGAACTCACCTTATGACGCTTGTCACATTCACCTATTTTCGAAAACGGATGAACGCGGTTTCTCGTGAGAATTGATAATGTTGTCAAGTTTAATTAAAAATTTAAACCAATCAGAAAACTTGAAATTATGTTGACGGTTCTTTAAATTTCGAGTAAAATTATTTTTTTGGTTAGTTTGATTTTCCTGAATATTACCTAAGCATTGTTGAGTTATCAAAAATTTCATTTTGTATTTGTATCATATATATATTGTTAATTTCTTATATTTATCTAGTTATGTAATTGAAGTTGTTTTGTAAATTCAATTTATTTTATTGTTCAGTATTTCGTTTTTTTAGTGTTTCAGGGATCGAGTGGAGTTTGATAAAAAAAATTAAAATAGTGACCTAAAATTTATTCTAAAATTATGTAGAGTATTTTTTATACAGAAAAATTATTTGAACAATCACTATCTACTGCCTTTATATGTTTAATTTAAAAACTATTAGTATGCCCTTAGGCATTGAAAATTCCCCTATTACAAATTACAAACCAGATAAAAGTTTAATAGCATTTTTATGCGACCGACAAAATACAAAACAACTAATAAAACATGTACACCACCTACTCGTAAGATAACTTGTCGGAGTGCGAGCAAAGGGAGAAATGTTTTTAAAATAAAATCTGGATTTCCATGTATCCATGTAATAACTCGAGTACATTTAGTACATAACATAACCGTTTCAGATCTTTCGCGTTAGTGGACAGAGCGGTAGTGTTTGTATCAGTAGTTCAATTTTTAAATTACGGCGTCGTAATATTCAAGTGTGCGTTTGAGGTGTGCTCGTTCGGTTTATAAGGCCTTTTTGCGTGTGAGTGCGCGAGTGTTGTGTGTTATGTTGTGTTCTCTAAAAGATTACAAACAAAAAGGATTAATACGACGAGGAAAGGTAGGATATTTCTTTGTCGACTAACTCTCCATGTATTTATAAAGTGCAAATACATGGACCTTTAAGTTCTAGCACAAATTCTCTGAAAATCGAGTTTCGTTAGGTTGTTGGATAGGGACTCGGTTGGGGTCTTGGTTAGGGCTCCTCTCAAACATTCAACGGTCCAATTTCACGAACGATATTATATCTTACGCGCGTTTGGACGCTAACTCGTCCTTCACATTCACAAGGACAATGCACTGTCAAACTATGAGCCTTCTACGATTAAAATTGCAATCGTAAACGTGAACATAAAATTTGATTATACAGGGCAGTGACCCAGTGCTAAATACTCCTCGATTATTTACTTCCCTAATTATTTTACAGCAGAACCATATTTAGGTATTTTATAGAAAAAAAAGTTTTAGTTTCTTCAGTTTTCCTGTTCCAGAAATAATTTAATCAAAAAAATGGTATTTCATCAATGGATAAAAGATTTGTTTTCTCTATCAAAAACGTACCTAAGTAAAGTTTTGCTGTATAATAATAATGTGATCTCTAGGGGGTCGAGATTGGAGTAAATCCAAAGCGGCTCATTTAGGTCCCGTTATCACAGCTTTTCCTTTTATGAAAATTTGCGCGAATATCAAAAACGGTCGTGTTCTAAATAATGATTTTCTGCCAATCTTTTTGTTTCACTTTCACCTACTCTGGATCGTTCAAATATTCTACTTCGACAGCTCATGTTCTCCCATTTTTGGAATTGCTTACAATTTATCTATTCCGGTCTATTGATAGCCATCAAGCCATCATTTATGAATTTGACCATAAATAAACTATTGTGTAAGTCATCGGTTAATAAATAATAGTTGATTTCTATGATAAGAAACTTAACAACATATTTTTAAATTAAAATGACTTGATTAAAAATTAACGTTGTTTTGCAAAACATTCTCTGTGATTAAACGTAAGTATCATCGATAAGTAGGCTGTGGTGACAACTTACGTTACAGTTTCAAACGCCGCCGCGTTCAATTTATACGATTACCATAATTATACGGAACGTAATAGCGATTTAATAAATTAATGTAGACCGCGACATTCTCATTGTTTTATTGTTATAAGTCACAAAGCTATCTAATAAAGTAACTAAAAACCACTTTAGTCTTTGCATAATATAACAAATTAAAACTCAATTTACGCGATTTTAATGCAAGCGAAATAAACGAATAAATATCTTTGTTATTTCACTTCACGGTTATAAATAAAATAAATTCCGAAACAAAGACTTCTCTTTTATTGTTAGATATTTATTTTTACAACAGGATGCGGTTATATTTGTGACATACACTGCACAAATGCATTTTAGATATTCGCTTGTTGGCTTTAGATCTCGATCTAGAAATGCAACTTATTGCTTTATTTTAAGTTTTTTTTTTCAGTTGGAAACTCGCCAACAAATATCTGTCTCACAACACATTTTTTTCTACTAACGTCATGGGAATTTGCACTTGTCTTTTGCTTGTACAAATGCTCGCTTATCACGCCAACTTCATTTTAACGTTAACGTTGCTAATTTTACAACTTTTAGGTTGACTACCGTGCCTAATGTACGTACTTTCAGAAACACTAAAATCGTTTATAATAGATTACTTATTGTTAGTTAACGCAAATACTACCTATCTACAATGGTTCGGTAGTTAAAAACTTTTTTACCATTAACATCTTTCAACGTTTATTAACTTTTAATTTATATAATTCATCAATACTTGTTTATTCTATTATTTTTTTTTATCAAGTTCCTCCGTGTACATGTACACAATTTGCTTTTAAATCATCTAGCTTCAAAAAATTTAAAAGGCAAAATATTCGCAAATGTTTTCAAATTGCAGAGTGGAAACTTTCGAAATTTCCTACATCGGTTTTTATCATGACATACCTACTATTTAAAGGTTTGAGATTATTTTTAATGGCCTCTGTAAATAGTAATAAAGTATAATTTTATAAATAAACTGGTTTTATAGCGATAGTATACAGATTAGGTACCAAAACTCAAAGGGGTACAATTTTATTCTTATTCTCATTGATTTTCAAGCCACAGTCAATTTACTCGAAATGACACGCGTCGTTTCTTTAGAATTTCAAAAGCAATACCCACGTTATCTTAAACTATAGTCGAACCTCGATAACTCGAGTCGGAAGGGAAGAAAAGTTCGAGTAATCGAGATATCGACATCGACTTATCGAGGTTCCACGGGACCTGTAGCAGAAATTCAAATATAAACAATTGTGTTGCGTGTAAACAAGACTATCGTGTATTTATTAACTTAGAAAGATTTAAAAAATGAAATGTCTGTTATCAATACGCTGAATCTGACTAACAACGCTTAACTGCCGATTTTAGACGATAAAATTAGTAAAACGAAAGCTCGTACTATTATATGACGAGGGTGTTCAATTGTGCGAAATTTGTCATAATGTGGTAAAGTATGTGCCATTTATAGATCTGAACCGATAAATTAATGAACGAGAATTGTCTCGAGGGTTTTCGATTTTACAAGCAGCTTTAGATTATGGGGCCCGAAACTCTTATAAGTAAATACATACTTACCTACGTATCGATTGTCCCATTTTATATTATTATTATTATTAGTATTCATCTCACTGATATTTTTGTGTTTTTGTGTTAGATAATAAGCTAAAGTTTTCTTTATTTTTTTATACGTAGATACTATTGCGGTCAAAAAAAAATTCAACGCTCTTGTAGCTAACAAGTGTTGGTCTATCTAAAAATTGTTTTAGTGTGAAGCGAGATTTTCTTAAAATTAATTTTTGTAAGTTTTATTTTAATTATTAATTAAATTTTAATGACCGTATCTACTGTAATTTGGCAATTACAAAACCTATTTTAGCTTTCGTTAAAAGGTGATTATGTATTTTTAAGGAAAGAAACTTAAGAAGAAATAAATCTTTGACAATGACTACGTTTACACGCTCCCTCTAAATATAAAGTTATAACTTCATAGTTATAACTACTGACGTTAAGTAGTGTTTAAACACTGTTTTACGATCGACGTACTAACGTAAATACATTTGGCGAACAGGCGTATCGTTATAACTACTGACGTTAAATCGCGTGTAAACGCTTACTACTGTAGTTACGACAGGGTTAACCAACTGAAATATTTTTTGTGTCAGTTTTGCGTGTGAGTTATACTTTATTTTTGGTTATGTCACAAAACGTTCGGTTTTTAGCTGATTAGATAATCATGTTATTAATAATATTTCAAAAATCATCGTCAAGTACGATGTACCTCCTTGACTATATGCTTTGCAATTGTCAAATCTTATGGTGGCACTACTTCAAACTGTAGTTAATAACTATAGTAAAAAAAATTGAAACGCATAAACGTATAAACACGTGTATAGTTATAATTTCGTAGTTATAACTATGGAGTTAGATGGCATGTAAACGTAGTCATTTTGTACTAAGAAGAAAGGTTGAAGATATTACAATGTCAAGTTTTACATTACAATTTGAGTGTTGTCATAATTATAGCTACTTGCTAAAATCAGATTTCAGGCAAGATGAAAGCGTTACAGCGCTGCAGCGTTTCGACGCTCACTGAATGCGACCAATAATATTTCAAATCATCGTCAAGTAATACCTCTTATTTGCTTTGCAATCAAATATGTAAACCTATTCAATAATATTTCAGTAATTATTAGTACTGTAAAATCATTTTCGATAAAATAATCGAATATAATTCAGGCGTTGAATTTTTGTTCACATAGTACCTATTAAAATATTCGATTTTTTCGAAATAATCGAATTAATTCATAGAATGAAACAGTCTTAATTCCTTAATTCAGTCTTAATTAAGTCATACATGAAACTTAAATCTTTCGTTTTTTCCTATTTTATTGAATTACGAAGGAATGTTTCATTTTATTTCCGCACAATTAATAATATATTGGGTAGGTAATTAACAAAAATTATTAATGGTCAAGATTCCTATTAAATTAATATTGGAAGTCAAAAATAAATTTAAAATTCTTTATCTACAACTTATCACGTGCCTATGACAAGTTAAATCGGAAAAGGAAATTTTCGATTCTCGCAAGTAGGTACATATAACATAAATTGACATTTCAGGAAAGTTTTGCAACGAATAGGAAATTGAGACAACAAAATTGCTCTTTAAAATCCGTCAAATCATTATCAAAATAATGTATTTTATCTCCGCTTGAAAGCTAAAAATTATCAGAAATTTTGTTCGAAACGTCAGTTTTACTGTTAAAAATTGTTTATAAATTTTTGTGGTCAGAATTTCAAACATATTCATTATAACTTTAATTATAGCTACATATTTTCATTAGAATGTTTCATAATTAGATATTTACAAAATATTAATTAGTGGATTCTCGTACCTACTCCCTTCGGCAATAACTGCCGAATACTTACTAAAATGGGAATAAATGCCGGTAGATATAATTACTTACTTACCTATACATATCCATACAGTAATTTTTTGGCCATAAAAGAACTTTAAATTATTGTTACAACAATATGTTGCCATAGTAATGACAGACTTTAAATTTTAAAGTCGCTCTAGTTTTATTATGAAATTTGGGCTTAGGGCCAATTGTACAATGCCAGTTTAAACTCAAACTAAAGTTTAAACTATTAATTTCTATGATAACAACAATAGTACCTAACTAAGAAAACGTATGATTTAAACTGCGGGTTACAGTTAAACCTGCACTGTACAACTGGCCCTATAAGGACTAGTTTTTCAGTCTTAACTTAACTTCAGAACCACAACAGTTTAAACCACAAATATTCCCTAGTTACCATGGAAATAACCAGTTTAATTCTCAATTTTAATTGAAACCAAGACTGAAATACCGACCCTAACCTTAGAACAATTGATCACCTTCCCCTTAAAACTTAACTAGCAGTGTACATGGACATTTGATTAAATTGAGCGCCTACTAAATCTTGTTTAACTTCATAGAAACAATTGTTTCTAAGGAAATAAACACGATTTAGTAGCTACTAAATTTAATCAAGTGCCTATGCATACGGCTCAACTTGTTTAAGGGCCAGTTTCGTAATCAGCACAAAAGTTTTTTTTAGTTTAAAGTAACGTTAAATCATTGTTACAACAATGTATTGCCATAGTAATGACAATTATCAAATTATCGTCAGATATATAAGTAATCGAAATTTTCCATTACAAAGTAAACTCGCCTCTCGTGAATTTGTATCGCACCCTACGCGTTGTACTATTTATGACATCAAATAGCTTTCTCCTACAATATTTTCAACCGAGCCGCGTGGGACTGCATCTAATTTTAAGACAAAAGAGAGCGAATAATCGTTTAGGGCCGGTTTTACAAACCGTAAAATCATCTCATAAACCATCTCATAATTGTAAAACCGGCCCTTAGTCGAGTTAATTAGGTGATACAAGTAGTGTATAATAATTGAAAATGGTCAATGCACTGAATATTAACGGATGTTTATAAAGTCTTTGACCGTGGAAAAATAACAGCATGTTTAATAACTTATTTTAGCAGGATATTTTAGTACATTTGAATAAGTAATAAAGAAATTAAAAAATACAAATATGTATACGTTATATTTTGCAATCCCCTGTATGATAACTTTTTCTTCAACGTATATAATGTATATTTTTGTATGATTATAGACCAGTATGAATTCTGGTGTCGCCATTATTGACTACTTAACCTCACATTTTAAAGTTAATTTTTACTTGAAATGCAAAGCTATAGAAAATTCATTTATTTTAAAAACGTTTTCAGATTGAAAAATACGAATGTAAAGTTTAAAACAAATCGAATTTAAGAAAATAATTCGTCATTGTTCAAACTACAATATTCCTATGGTTACATCTGTGTTTAATCAATTACCTAATCATAATGCAATGCAATACAGAAATTTACCCACAATTCCTGATAATAACGAAGCTATCGATTCGGTCACGTTTGAGAAAGTATGTGAAGAAACTCTCGATTCACTTTCGGAATATTTCGAAGAACTTTTAGAAAACGAACGACACTTGAAAGCTGCAGATGTGTCCTACAGCGTATGTATAAATTGGAGACGAACAAAATTCGTATTTAGTTATAGGGTTATATCATTTGTAGAGCGGAGTCTTGACTATAAGTCTTGGTTTTCCTTATGGTACTTATGTAATAAATCGACAGTCACCGAATCGACAAATTTGGCTTAGTTCTCCTTCTTCGGGTCCTAAACGGTACGACTATATTGTTAACGAAAGTTGCTGGATTTATAAACACGATGGCAAAAGCTTACATTGTTTACTTCAAGATGAAATATCCGAAATTGTGAAAGGCAACGTAGATTTTTCTAAATGTTTACATGGTTGTATACATATTTAAATTATTTCTCAATATACATCATTTCTGTTTAATTATAATTTTTTTATTTACCTATCATCATGGAGGTAATGGAAGATGGAAATCTTATGGATAAAGTACATATTTTGATTCAACGCGATTTAGAATATTACAAGGTATTGTTGATTGATATTTTAGCAATTAATACGTCGGTTATTAATTTTAGATGAAACAGTTTGTGTTGCAAGAAACAATTTGCCCTGGAATTTCAGGAGGCCGATTGGATTTTCCTCGATTTGCATCTTTCGCGGCAATAAAGTTGGTATTGTGGTGGGAAGACGAATTTATAGCAGGTTTTCGTAAAAATTCAGGTTTGATTCCTAAAGCTGTAAAAAATTTGGACGACGACTCTGCTGCTTCGGATACTAATGCCCCAATTGTTAAAACCTCCGATCCCGATAAATTTATTGCAGCAGTCACTAAATCGGCAGAGCAACTTTTAGGTGTATTATTTACAAAATAATTTGTTTGTTAGGTATATTGTTTTGTTTTTGGTTTTTTATAGAACATCTACACGTTTTAACACAAGAAGCCTTAGATCATGCCGATTTAGCAGTTTTAATGGGCACAATAGGTGCAGCTGCTCTACTCAAAAATTGTCTTTGGTTTTACATTCAAATGTGTATTAGTTCTTCTAAGCACAGTCAAGTTACACCGTTACAGACGGCTTACAAACAGTATCAAGAGATGACGGAAGCTTTAGCTGAAAGATTGCTCGACATGCACTGCCGACTTGTCTCCCTATATATTTTACAAGATGCCGAATCGCTTGATTGGAAAAATAGTAAACCATTTTTTGAATCCGAACGTGGATCGTACGTTATTCAAATGTGGTGGATGTATATGCAAGGTTAATTATTTTATTATTTATATTTGTTTAACGAAATTTTATTCCATTTTTAAAACTTTTATAAAATAATTATAAATTTTATTTGTAAAATATTGCCGTTCAAGGTACAAAACAAGATTTATGGAATACGATTCCACCAAAAATGGCACAAAGAGTAATGGCAGGAATGCTTAATGAATCTCTTACAATTTTAACTGTCAGATACATACAGGTAAATAGTTTGTAAATTTGTTGAAACTATTTATAAATGTTTTTATATTATAGTTGTCGCCATCAGAAAGTCGCAGTAAACTTTATATAGTTGACATCAGTAATTTACTATTATGTATCGCTCAACTTCTTCCTTGTATTTGTAACTCGGCAGATGAAGTAGTAGGATTATCTTTGAACTCGCAAAATAAAACCATCAGAGATATTCATGCTAAATGTCAAGAATTATTTATGTGTTTGCTGTTACGAGGAATACCATTAGATATGCTCTATAAAGTAATTCGCGTAAATTTGATTAATATCAAATTTAATGAAATTTGCATTTGCTAGGTATTTAGAAAAGGAATCGACTCGATAGAAATATTTAGGTCAAGAGGTGTAGGTATAAGTCCGTGGATTGTATTGGGTCTTCCAAATATTTTACCCGAATATCCAAAAAATGTAATGAAATTAAATGATTTACCAGATAATATAGCTATAGGACTGGAGTTGACTGTAATGTTAGCTCAACCACAGCCAAACTGGGCCTTAGTTTTGAAGGTGAATAGCTATTTTGAAATTATATTGGAAACTCGTCTATTTATAATCTTATATTAATATTATATTTTAATCATTTTTGAGGTCCTTGGAATGAGAAATGGGAAAGTACTATCTCTACTTTTAAATTTAGCAATAAAGGCAACTTTAAACAACATAAGTAATACCGTTCAGAAATCTGCGACTTCATACAAATGCAAAGGATTTTTATGTTTGGGCGATGAAAGCTGTAAAAGTATGAATTCTCAATCTCCATTTTGCACACCACAACATTATTATGATCTGATTGTTTGTCTAACTGAAGTATTACTCAGTGCTGGTAATAATACTGATTTCGTACAAGTATTAATATCATCGATTGATAAAAATGCAGGATGGGCACAATGTCTTGATAGGCGTCAGGTATTTAAATGAATTTAGTTTAATTAAATATTTAAACATAATTTTTCAGGTATGGAATTTAAATCATCCGCCCTGGTATAAAGCGGTATCGCTACTATTAAAACCATTTTTGGAGCCGATAATACCTACAGTAGTAACTGCAGTTCAAACGGGTGCAAGTATGTATCAAGCTATGACCATAATACTGGCATGCTTTATGCAACTTTGGGATTGTATCGACATTGCCGTACCTAGACTTGCATTTTTACTGCAGGATTTTCTTCCTCCAGATGTTGTTCCTCTCGGCAAATCTACACTTTTACAAATTTTGGTTAGTTCATTATATAGAGAACTCATAATTAAATCGGAGGAAACCAAGAAAAATGTAAAAATTTGTGGCATCAAGGACGACTCCGGTAGTGAGAAAAATATTCCTTTAAAAAAGCAAGTTACATTGGAACATAAAAAGAATTCAGTTTGCAGTTTTGATGGAGTCAACAGTTCAACCGAATCCATTGCACTGGCTATTGCAGAAGCTTTGTGCGGTATCGATGAAGATAATAAACACACGGAAGAAATCGATGACTTGCTAACTCAAGCTAAACTAAGTTTAGAAACCAACGATGTTTATTCGGATGGCTGTAAAAGAGTAGAACATAGTGTGCAAACGTCAGAAGTTCTTGTCAGCGATTTGCTGATGACTCCAGATGGAAAAAATGCTTTAAAGGTAAATATGCGCTTTTATATAATTATTTTTTCATAGTCACATTTTAGACAATTCATCATTTCATTATTTGCAATTATGAATGGTTGTTTCAAACACTGGGTATAAGTAAATTAAATAAATCGATTGAACCAAATCGAGCGGTTCCGATTAATGATCATTTACTCCATATAATGTTTCACGTTGGATATCGGCCATTTGATCAGGTAAACGTGACACGTAGTATTGTTTTATAGTGTGAAATGATTTAAAATAATTTCTTTGTTTGTTGGATTTGAAGAGCTGGACTCGGTTCTAAAGCTTACTTGTCCTCCTGACTTCAATTACAATTAAAGAAAAGATTTTTGCAAAATCAATTAATTTTTTACTTTAGAACAATAACAAAGAAATAGCATTTTTTATTTTTTCAATATAACAGAGTAGGCACTGTTAACCTGTTAGTGTACAGAGTAATTTTCTGATGTTTTATTAATTTTTTGTGAAAAAAAGGTACATTATTAGAAAAAAGTATCATAAGAAAAGTTTACAAAAATCACAATTATCTTTGGCCATTTAATAGTTGTTAAAATAGTGTAAAATCTAGACGTTAATTAACATCTAAACACTAACTTTTTAATGTAAATGAACTTCAGCTTCTTACTGGCGAATGGCAGCCAGATTGGTGCAGTCTGTTCCATATACCTATGGGATTAGGAATTGACAGAATATGGAATCAAATATCATTACGATGGGAATTTAACAACGTAAATACATCTAATTTATCTTCTCACGATGCTAAAATTGTCGATGATCTTATGACGCTTTTTAAGTAAGTATACTGTTATTAAATAAGTTAGGTATTAATATTCTGTAATTTATAGATGATACGTTAAAGAGGCAAATCTTTTTACCTAAGGTTTGTATCCGCATAATCAACTACAAGTTTGGAAGCTGAAACTCTCAACAGTTTTTATACTTATTATCTATTTAACGTAATTATTTCTAAATTTTTTAAGCGCCTATTTAAACAGTACAAATTCCAGTTGAATTTCAAATATATTTAAATGTCTTAAAAAATCGCACGAATAATCATCACTTTTAATTAAATAATAAAGCGGTACAAGTAATGCAATTTTTAATTTTTTTATCTCTCTCTTTCATATACTTTGCATCCGAAGAACGTGATTTGTGTGTCTAGGTATTCATATGGCTCCCAATTCTCCATTTTCTCCAATTAGTTGTTGAATAAATGAGCATTCTTATTAGACAATTTCGAGAGATCTAAGCAAGTACACCAATTTCAAAATTATAGTTATATAATGGAACTTGAAATTAAATTATACCAAATCTTTTTGCTGCCAAACATGATCACGTACATGGTACAACTAATCAAACCATGTAGGTATACAAAAAGAAGCTACTTCTTTCTAGAATTTTTGTTGTATAGGTGTTTGTAGTTTCTCAATTTCTAATTTATCATTTGTGGATCTGCTAAAACTTTGATATGAAACTTTATGGCTCTGAGCATCAATATATATAAAGCAATATTTTATATTATGTTCCTATCATTTTGCACTTGCAAAGTATTCCATTAAAACAAAGCAATTAATGCATAAACATCGATCAGTCGATGAGAATAGATTACAATATAGTTACTCGCTTATAACAAGCAGTGATTTAACGAGGTCCTGGATATTATGAATATTTTACGTGCTTACCTTTGAAATTGTATTTACTCGTACATAATTTTTTTTATTCCTGGTTATAACGAGCAAAAAGTGGTGGTCCCGACAATCTCGTTATAACCCGAGTTTGACTGTAAATAAACAATAAAACAAAATAATGTACTGACCCATACATTTATTGTTAACACTTAAAATCTCCATGTATACCATTACAACGATAAAAGTGAATTTTAAAATATCAAAAATCAACTTTAAAGCACACTACTGATGGCACATAAAACTTGATAATAGGTATTGTCTTATTGTTAGAAGATAATTAACCTTATACATACATATAGTTTATAAATCTATAAGAAAGTATAGATATGCATAATATATTACAAAGTAAAAGTGCATAACCATATTCAAGTTAGTTAATTTAAAGTGTTTAAAAATTTTAATTAAAATCGTCAGTTTATTTATTTCTTAATTGTGGTTACATCGATTGTTTAACTGTTCTATTTAAGATTTCCCTAAACTTTGAGATAGCATATAGACTACATAGGTTAGTAGTTAAAATTATAATGAAGCTTCTTACAAACGACTGATAAATATTCGTAATTGACTATGTTATTAGATATGAACATTAACTGAATAAAATGATATGTTACTTCTAACATTAACCGTCTACCATTCGACTAATCCGTTTACTCATTTGCCCACCATATCTGATTTCCCAATTGTATATCAAACGGCAATTCACTTGTGCTACTTCAAATCAGTCGAATCGATAGACGCCTATTGTAACTCGATATACATCCATATTTCATCTTATAACATCTTTCTCATTGAGCTGTTAATTTTTTTTATATAGTTATAAGATATTAAAAATATGTAGGAAATTTCTTTACCATTTGCTTCAATTGGAAAGATGTTCGAACACCTGGCTCAATTATTTATTGTTGGAATACATTCGACTAGTTAAAAACTCAATACAAAGTTAATATATAATCAATAACAATGTAATATATTGATATCGTTTATAATCTCACTTATGAGCAAAAAGGTCAATAGATAAGAAATAGTACAGTTATAGTTGCAATGTTTATATTGTATGGGGTTAGAAGTTGGTCTTGCCGAAGATGTAGTTGCCTGGTTCAGAAGGATTCTCGGACACGAAGAATTGCTTCCATAGGTTTTGAAATTGTTGATAGGAAACGTTAGGATTTCCCTGTAAATGACGGATTTTAGTTTAATGTGGTCGTGCAATTAAAAACAAAATAGACGAAATATAAGTTACATGTCTCTGTGACGTGTGTCTGTTCATACCGACGAAACTAAATTTTGCAGTTAAAGTTATTCGAGGATTTTTGATGTTTGTGGGACTCCCCAAGCCATTCCCCGCGAATGTTAATAGTTCATTGTATGTAATAACAATTTTTTACAATTTTGTTGATAACTTTATGATATGAATTTAATTAATTTATTAGTTTTTTTACAGTTATTCTTCATAAAAGACAAACGGTTAAGTTAGTAGTTTTCCAAAAAGAACCATTTTCTTAATTGGAAGACAAAAATCTGCTAGTAATTGGATGAAACGCGCTTATCGATGGCGAAGATTTTATTCGAAAGAGAATTAATGTTTAGAGTTTGCGAGATTAAAGCCCAGCATAGACACTCACACTTACCTTAAGTTGTACCTGTACAGTTCTAAGTCGTAATGCAAGATGATACAGCTTATCTGCAAACATGTGCAGCTGTTATTTTAATAAAAAAAAAAAATATAGAGAAGTCAAATGCGTTACAACTTATAACTGTACAGGTATAACTCATACTCACACTACTCTAAGAAAACCTAAGGTAAGTACGAATGTCTATTGTTAGTCCTTACAAGTTCCCAGAAAAATAATAGAACAAGTAGTAAATATACTTATTAAGTTTTCTTTTTGTTTACCGTTTCCAGAAACAAACGGCGGTGGAGTAGCTTTAAAGCCGCTTTTATAAATTTAGCCAGTCATGGAGTACAAAACGTGATTAATTAATCCTTGAGAAACATTTCAATGAATGCAATAATATTAATTTGTACAAGTAGATACATTTCAAAAGCTCCGTCAGCTTTGCTTTTCTAAAGATATCCACTCTTCTTTTCAAATATTTATTATTTAGGTAAACCGTATAGAAAACGTTCTTTGATTAATTCAAGCTCGTTTTTAATATACCTTTGTGTAAAACTTGAATACATAAAACTGGATAATAAAACATCGCTCTTCGGAAAGTATTGTGTTTAGATAGATAACCTACCATACTCTCAAATACCTACGCAAATTTAAATTTAAGATTTCAGTTTGACTTTTTGTACTTACGCTAGACATTTTTTGGAAAGCCTGCCTACATTCAGAAGCTTCCAGCCCATAACAGGAACAGACACTGGTAAATTCTTCTACATCGATGGCTCCGTCCCCGCTGGCATCTTCCAAATCGAACATAAATTTAAGGTATTGTGTTTGCCATTCCAGAGGCTTGTCGGGAGCTTTAGAAAAATCATCCCACATCAGGCACCATTCGTCGACGCTTACCTAAAAAACAAATAAAAAATACTTTGAAATATCGTAATTTGGGACGCGTTTTATATCTAAAATTCTTGACGTGAACGGCTTCTTATGTTAAATGCGGTAAAAAGTTTCTTTTTTACTAATTTTTAATCGTTGATTATTAATATTACAATCTTAATTTTGTAATGAAATACTTAGTCAAATTTATTACCTAAAGTTTTATTGCATTGCCAATTGATACGTTCGCGTATAACTCTACGTGGGTTGTTGCAAACGTTTCTGGATGGTATATGGGAAAAACAGAAAATTTTGCACAAATGGCCATATTGTTTTTCAAATGATTTTCTTTTAACGTTACACAATTTCACGTACGCCCAAACCGGTTTTCGAAACACTTTATATTCAGAACAAAACAAGAACGCCTCAATGGCATTTTGAGCCGTTATAAAACGCTGACCATGCATTTTATTCTTCGCTCGAGGGAATAGGAAAAACCTATTGGGTGATAAATCACGACTATCAAACAATTCGATTCAATAATTTCAAAACAATTGCCAAAACATCGAATTAATTCGATGTTTTGGCTTTCAAACAATCGCCCGTTTGAACTGCTGTGTACAAGTCTGCGTTGTCATGATGTGAGATGCTTCTTTTTCTCACGTTGTTTTCGATTTAGAGATGACTCAATTTCATGGTATGACGCAAAGCATCTATGATTTCTGGAGCAACGGCTGTTGGCAGACGACCTGCACAAACGTCACTGATCACGTCCACTTTTGAGTTCTGAAAATCAACGATAAATCGTAGTTTTTGATAGGACTTCAACGCCAGAAGTCGCAACGAGTCGTTCCATACGCTCTGTTGTTGAGTTATAGGTATTTTACTTCGAAAATCGCCAAAAATCATCACCAGGAAAAATGTTCTCGATTTCAATCCAATTTCTTACTTTCTTTCAACTTTGAGGTGCTATAAAAACGAAACCAATTTTCTTTTGTTCTGTTAACGTCTTCTGATCAAAAAATGCCAGTTCACTAACAACATTAGAAGTATAATAGTTACAATTAGTATAGTTCAGGTTTTTTTTGGCAAAATTTTAACCGCAATGTTTTGAGACGTAACGTTCAGAACAAGTCTGAAACGATTAGAAAACTTGTATTTCTGGTCTTACGAAGCAATAAATAACGAACTGCCGGCGATTAAATAGAATATAATTTTTTATAATCTCGATAAAATGACACCACCTGCTAAGCATAGAACAGGTCCGGAATTACTTGAAAAGTAGTTTTTCGAGAATAACAAAGCAAGAAATGACAAACTAAGCGCGTTTCCGGCGATTTAAAATTTTTGCTAAATCTCGAAAAAATCCTTTACAAGCCGTTTTCCAAAACTTGCAATAACGTACATAACAGATATTGACTGATATTTTAGTTCGGGTAATTTGTTTCTTCTATCCTTTTAGACAACTAATTTGTAAATAATTCTTTTAACATATCATAACTTACCTGACCGTCTTTGTTGGCATCGGCTCGATTTCGTAAACCATCCCAAATTTGTATCATACTATCGAACGTCTTTTTGTATTGTTCTGTTCCTGCAGTCCATCCCCTAAGTGTACAGATTTTCTAAAAACACAAAATTTCTAATTACGAACTATGTACTATGTACCTATTAACTTTAACTTAATTAATTCTAATATCCTTTCTCTACCGCCCGAAATGCGGTACTTCATACTCTATGTCATCATTAATTTTAAAAGATTGCCAAAAAAATATTAGATCCAACGACTTAAATGCATTATTATTACATATTTATTTTATTTTTAGATGAAGGACAATCGATTACTGAACCTTTACTTCTGAATGAGCTACAAGATCAAGAAAAAATTAGTGAAGAAGACATTATTATTATATATAATATATTATATTATTCGTATATTATTATTATATTATGAAGTATATTATGCAATAAATTGCATGGCTAAATACTCTGTTTCCGTTATGCGTTTCTTCACTACTTCCTCTAGATTATTGGGAATGTTGTATAGATTCCTTTTTGAATCTATTTTACGCATTCTAACTTATTGCGCTTAACCATTAGTTCAGGTATTACAAAACTCGGATTTTAGGACGTCCTCTTGCTACATGAACGCTCTTGCTACATAGTCGTTCATGTCATTTTAGCATACATTTATTTGGCACGATAATTGGATATTTATTTATTTTCCTTTAGTTAGAAGTTTTCTAGTATCCCACAAAATATTATAAATTACAGGGTATTTATTGGATTACCGGAAGTATACCTTATATTAATTCTTAACGCCATGTTTGAACTTCTTGGTAATGCTTTTTTATGTTTTGTAAAATGTTTTTAATACAGTGAAACCTGTCTCTATTGACCACCGTTGGTTCTGTTCAAACTTGGTCAACCCACTAAAATCATCAATTTACCTAGAAAGACTTACCATATAATAATCATTTGCCATCCGAGTTCATCAAAATCTGGTCAACTAACCTAGATAGTCAACTTCATAGTTTTCTTTGTGAGCATATTGTAAATCAACTTAAGGTAATGAATATTGGTTGTTATTTAACGAATGCCGTATAGGGATGTAATTAATGTAAGTACACAACTTACGTAAGTAATTTTTAATGTAGTACAAATAAAGTAGATAATAAATAAAAATAAATTAAAAAACTTTAATGCTTTTTTTTTAATTATTAAATTTGCCGATTTTAATTGTTTGTTCGTAAGTACAATACATATTCTGATATTCTTCAATACATTTCTGACGTTTTGCGAATAGCCCCCGTATACTTAAAAAAAAGCGTCAAAACTATTCGAAATCCCCTGTATAATCTCTATCATAATTTTTTAATCTTATCTTAGCTCGAATCTAAGATAAGATCAAAAATTGTGATAGGCATTGCACGGGGAATTTCTAAAAATTTTGGACGCTCATTAACTATACGGGGGCTGTTCGTAAAATTTTAGACGGAAAATTGTCGGAGAACGTTACGAACGACTCCCGTATTTATGAGCGTCGAAAACTTCGAAGTCACCCGTACAATGCCTATTTCATTTTTTATCTTATCTTAGATCCGATCTAAGATAAGATTAAAAATTGTGATAGATTATACGGGAGATTTCGAAAAGTTTTGGACGCTAGTTAATTAAGGTATACAGGGGCTGTTCGAAAAACTTTTCGGACACCCTCCCCCCCCCGTGTACTTGGAAAATTTAGCGTCCTGAAACTTTTCGAATGTCTCGGTATATACGTTATCACAATTTTCCAGATAAATATTAGCAAGCTTTTGAATACACCTCGTACTATATTTTCTTGATTCTAATGTATACTTATACACGAGGATGTCGAAAAATATTGAAATTATATACTGAGATTCAAAATACAAGCAAATGCTATATCGTTATAAACTCATTTTAATACAACATATTTGTATAAGGATGGTTTATTTTGATGTAATTGCACAAAATAATCAGAATCTTAAAATGAATAACCAACAAACAATGAATTAAAAAGGTAAAAATATACAAATAAATAAAAAATGGCATTACAACACAAAAATATTCAAAGAACTTTCTGTTCGGCCATGCTACTGATCAGTTGTAATGCAAAAGGTTGTGGGCCCAATCAACTTGCATTTTCTCTGTGACAACTGTTTTAAACTGCCCCATCGTTTCTGGCCGTAAAGCGCGAACTCTAAAACTTTTTCATAACTTGTTCATCAAGGCTCAACGTTGTTGAGGTTTGGGCTTCTTACGGACTAATCCAAAATTGGAATATTTACTTTTGCAAGGTAAACGACCGTAGACAGACGGGACTTCACAACGTGTGAACGAACATTGTTATGAAGTCCTACCTATCTACGGTAATTTATAGTTCAAATTTTAAATTTATATTTCAGGACGAACGGGGACAATACAAGAAATTTTAGGTCGGGCCAAAATTTTGCCAAATCCAAATCCAAATCCAAACCCATAAGGCATTTTTATCGAAAATTAAAAAAAAAAAATTTTTTAACTCGATTACTACGAAAACGCGTCTAATTCATTATTTTATGATCATTTTATTAGAAATTGATATTTCTCGACGAACGGAGACGATAGAAAAAATTTTAGGTGGGGCCAAAATTTTGCCAAATTCATAGAATTATAATAAGGCTGTTTTTTCGCAAATGTTCGACTGGTCAGTCCGAAAACTATCCCATAGATATTACTGATATCGTTAATATCTGACGCCTACAATCCGACAACCCACATTACTTCGTCAATTTGGGTTGCCGACTTGTAGGCGATAAAAAACTTACACCTAAGGTATAAAAATTTGACATTATTTCTGAAATTTTGTGAAATGTAGAGTATAATGGCCGTAATCTTAATTTTTCAATTATGGTCAAAATTTTGCAACAACCATCGACTATTAAAAGTCGTTTAATTCATAATTTAATGGTCATTTTACGGGAAATTCATATTTCTCGACGTCCTGCACAAAAAAATTTGGAAAATTATCCCTTTGAACGGTAAAAAAATTTTAGTCTCCCCTAAATTAAATGATCGATTGCGGGGTTTTGTTTCATGTTAGTCCATTAATTTTTCGAAAAATTCCGACCCGATTTTGAATTTTTTTAAGTTGGGACCTTTACAATTTGAAAAGTCGATTTTCATCTAAAAAGATGTGGAAAACGATGAAATATCGTAACCGTGAAATTTCATGTCGATAACAAATCTATTTTACAAAATGAACAGTCCTTAAATATATTTTTAAATATTGAAAAAAATTAAGTGCCTGATTTTATTTACCTGCACATGTATTTATCTGTATTTATGATGTATCCATGTAACCAGTTAGTTGTACACAATGGGAATATTAAATATTATACGAAAGGGAACGTCAAGTTTATATCAGGTGAATACTTATCGGAAAATCCAAACGTGAGAGAAAGTAAATATTTACCTAATTTTATTTGGTTTCATATTGAGGATACCTATTTTAGTATTTAAGCAGTTTTTCTTCAGTATTCATAATATTATGTTATGTATATTAATTCATTAAAATACTTGTGTAGTTTTAAAAATGTCATACTTACTTCTATAGCTAATTCAAAATCCTTTCTATCGATGGTCCCACTTTGGTTTACATCTAAAAAAAAATTGCGATTATTTAAAGATCTCTGTTAAATGGTATAAAGTAATTATAATAATTACCTGCCTAATATAAAATCAAATAAAAATGTTAATATCGACTTTGACTAACTTAATGTTAATAAATGTGCACCTACTAGATTAAACCCTAAAATATAAACTAGCATTCCATCATGACAGGTTTATTATATGGTTTTATTATATAATTTAAAGGAAGTTTAATATCTAGAATTCCAAGATGAAATAAGGCAATTTAGTATGTATTATACGATGTGTTTTATGTGAAAACGTAAAATATAAACTAACGGTGTTATAACTTACCGACAGATACTTTATAAGGTATGTACATATGAATGTATGTATTACCTATATATAGCTTATCCAAACCTATATGATGTTCACGTCATCAACAAAAAGTTACTAGATTGTTTATTTGTAATTCGGATTAAAGTTTGAAAAGTGACATATTCTATAGATGATTATTATATATATATATATATATATATATATATATATATATATATATATATATATATATATATATATATATATATATATATATATATATATATATATATATATATATATATATATATATATATATATATATATATATATATATATATATATATATATATATATATATATATATATATATATATATATATATATATATATATATATATATATATATATATATATATATATATATATATTATATTATATTATTATATTATATTATATTATTATATTATATTATTATATTATATTATATTATTATATTATATTATATTATTATATTATATTATTATATAGATATTAAAGAAAGACTACAATTTATTAGAACTGTAAAAATGCGGGGTACGAGGTGACATTTTACTGTGTGAAACGTCATCATCTAGTAACTTTGTATTGATGACGTGACATCACATAGATTTGGATAAGCTATACCTACATAAAATACTTGATTATTTGCTAAGGCCTGTCCAAATCTATATGCAATTCACGTCATCAATTGTCTACCAAAACCGTAATATGAAATTTCCTAACAGTTCCGTGTAAAAATGATGCGATAATTTAAAAAGTAATTGGTAATACAAGGACCTCTATCCGACCGCTACCGATATCTGCGTAATCTGCATGCCTCGACATATCTGTATGTTGGTATCTTTATCTAACACGTTGATAACATGCTTTGCGTCCGTATGTCTATTTTGCGGCATATGCGTACGAGAAATATATCAGAAATGCGACGCTGCCAAATATTTTACGCCCATTCTAAAGCACGTGTTGCGCCTTAGTATGTGCAGGGAATCCACCGCGAAATATGACAAAGATATTTAATTTAGTAGGCTATTTTGAGAAAGGAACGGCAAGAAGGTGGTCAATTACTACCATTAAATGCAGTTCAAAAGGTATGTAGCGCGTCCACAGCTACTACACGCAAGCCACGTGCAACAAGTGTAGTTACCATTGACTCTGTTACCAAATGCAGACTACGAAGTGTTATCATTTTATGAGATGTATTACGCACGTAAGTTGATGTAATGACTTGTAAAAGTGATGTTATCGTATCTTATTGTGTATAGGGATGAGTGTAACGTTGGACTCGTTATTGGCAAAACTGAGGGACAAAGCTTTTACGATGTAGATCAAGCAACTTAGCAAAAATCCTACATAACTGTACCGTATTATAATAGGAAGGAAACTATAATACCAACTAGGAGCAGATCAAGGTTATCCTTTGTGTGTGTAGAACTAAAAAATATAATTTTAGCAAGATATTTGTATTATTAATATAAATACATAACAATAACTTGGCATTTAAGTGGAAGAAAGACTGTAATCGTAGAACATTATTTCAATTGCATCATATCGCTGACACGAGAGATTTTTACAAGAATATGAGGCAAATCCAACTAGTGACATTCCATTACAATATGTGTATATTTAAACGAAACATGGATCGTTAAAATGGGTTCAACGATTAAGTCGTGGCAACATAATACTGTAAAGAGGTGGAAAGGATGAAAAAGGTAGTTTAGAAACATACTGTAGTGATTATTCTGTGTCAGTTATGTTGTATGTATATTATCGTAGTACATGCACGAACAGTAAATGGGTTTGTACCTGAGGCAAAATTACTATTTCATTCCAAAACAACTAGCAATTACCACAGGAAATGAATACTAGTAATTTTCTACAGTGGTTTGAAGAACAGCTATTAAAGCCCTTAGAGGAACCATCCTTGATCGACATGGATAATGCGTCTTATCACAACGGTTTGCTCGACATGAAACCTACAACGGTTCTAGTTATGTACATTGTTTTGTGTGTGTAGTTTAAGTTTACAAGCTGTTATCTATGTATATTTTCAAATTGGTTGTGTTTGTAGTATTTGTTGCTTTTCATTTATGACATTGGTTTGATTTTGATATATTTTGGTACTGTACTTGTAATAAAACTGATACAAATTGTACAATAACACTTTATTATGCTATTCCTAATTGTCATTAGTCTGGTTCTGTTTACAAATAACCTGCATGCATATGTTTGGAATAATACACATGTAAACAAGTTACATGGAGTTTTAGTATTACATGAATTATTATAAAAGACCATGCATGACCATTCAAAGATTTATTGCTTTATATTAGTTATATAACGTTCAGTGGTACACGTTATCTTGCTTTTGTACTGTAAATGTGAGCTTCCTGTGTACATACGTCTAACATGTGCATGTCTATCATTGTCACTGTAAAAGCACAGTACACTTATTCAGGAACGCAATATGTAATCTAACAGCGATTATCGATGATTCTCGATTGTCGTCGGCCATTATGTATTTCATTTCTTTTCCATGCTCTGGTTAATTAACGTGTGTAATTATTACTCGCTGAGGTGTCTTGCTTTCGTGTTACATTAATTCACTATGCATTCATGAACTTTCTGCATGTTGCAAGACTTCAGTTTGTAACAAGTGAAGATCCGATGGCTTTAACCTCTACATACGATCACCCTGAAACAAAATGCATTGCAATGTTTGTCGGTAGGAGAAGCAGTCGCTCGAGTTAGTGATAAAAGTGTCAATTATTATCAATAATATTGATTTGTACTTACATGTTCTGGTTTATCAAAGGTGACGATTGAGGTTCTACTATAATTGCATGAATACAAGACAGCCCATCACCCCGAAAGTAACTCGTCTATCTAAACATCAATTCAATTATTGTATTATGTTTACAATGATTAGGACCTATGATACGTACCTTGTTAATCTTTCTTTGGCATGTAAACAACAAGTGTAAATAACACATCGGGAAATCCACACTACGCACTTATTAAAATCAAATTACAGTTAACACAGCAACAGCTACAATTTGCAGTAACGGATTGTCTGTATATCGACTAATAATTTGTATCGAAACTTTGGCATTGTTTACGAATGTGAAAATTTGAGGTTAGATCTTTTGTTTGCAAGCGTTAGAACAATCCGACATCGCCGCCTGTGACGTCAGCATCTAGTAACTTTTTATTGATGACGTGAATTGCATATAGATTTGGACAGCACATAGCAACTTTAGTTATAATATTGTTGTATTTTTGTTGATGAAGTCTGTCGGTTCATTTATAGATAACAGTGTTAATATGTTAAATATTAAATTATGGTTTGTTACTTTTGTAATTACATTTTGTTTATTGTTAAGTGCAAATAGTAATGAAATTGGTAAGTCGACCTTCATACGTTCGTTAAATTTTTTTAACGTTTTCCTGTCCGTATTTGTTAAAAACAATGAATTATGTATAAAACAGTTTTTTTTTCAACATATTCCAAAAGTCGTTTATTTAATAATTAATACCTATAAGAATAAAATTATTTATTCAAATGATTATGATAATTTAAAGAATAATTCTCTTAAATATACATGACAACAAAATTTATCAATAATTTTAAAGCTTAAATTTTTACAGATGAAATAAAATGTAAAAAATGGGGCCTGGAATTAAAAGACGGTGAATCTGCAACTGCGCCAAAAGAGTGCCTTCAAATCACATGCAACCGAGGATCCGTCGACTTATTAGAGTAACACATTAAATTATTTTAATAAATATATCGGTAGGTAAACATTTAATGTAATTTTTTTAGATGTCGCGTATACAAACTTCAAGAAGGGTGTTTTATGACTAGCGCAGATTTGGATAAACCTTACCCCGATTGTTGTCCACAACCTCGTTGTCCACAGTTAGATATCACCAAATAATGTTGTTTAATGATATTTTTTAATTGTATATAATGTAATATTAGGTATAATTTACATAATGAACAATAAAACTACTTTATTCTGAATATTAATTAAAAATAGATATTCTGTTAATGGCTTAACAATATTTTTGTTCTACTGACCGTATCTGACGAAAGAGAAATGATAAAATAGTATGTTCAAGGTTTGTTGTATGTAATTAAGTATAATTTGATACCTAATATTACAAACGAACTGATTGTTGTCATTATCGTAATCAGTCTTCCGAAAAATCAAGGATGATGTGTCGGTACATAATTAACTTTATTTCTAACTAAACCTAAGTAGTTATGAATATTATAAATATGAAAACCTCGGTAATGAATTATAATTAATAATGGAACCATTTAAAGCAATGTTATTTTTACAACCACCGACTGTAATATGATTATGATTTTGAACCGGCAAAAGTTTTAGTTTGTGCCTTTTGCTACGCGTAGTGTCGATTTCCAGGTAAAAATCGTCGAAAATCATATAATAAGTATTGTAGGAGATCCCACCGTAAGATTTGTGTTATGATAAAACTTGAACAAAACAAAAAATAGCTCAAATACCTTTACAAAATTCCAATGCTGTCATCGATAAGTCGTTGTTTCTTTAAATAAAAAAGTAAAATGCCTGCTTGTTTTTTTGTAATAACTGCTGTGATAATACTTGAGGAAATTTCTTAATCCAGTATTTAGAGTAGAATTTTTAAATTCGAAAAAATTTATGCTGCCATTTTTTCATCGTCGTCTTTTCGGCGGCAGCACCGCTCAAGGAGTTCAACTTTCTATTATCATCAAAATTGAAAATGATTTTTATACCAAATGAAAGCTTATGCTTTCCCGTCGACGAAAAATTTATGCTGCCACTCGAATATTGCTGTTTAATTCACGGCAGCAATAGACCGTCAAATGTTTGAGGGAAACCCTAACCTAGTCCCTATCCAAGAACCTAACCAAACTCGATTTTCAGAAAATGTGTGTTAGAACTTAAAGATCCATGTATTTACATTTTATAAATATATGGAGAGTTAGTCGACAAAGAAAGATTCTACCTTTCCTCGTCATATTAATCCTTTTTGTTTGTAATCCTTTTAGAGAACACAACACAACCCTCGCGCACTCACACGCAAAAAGGTCTTATAAACTGAACGAGCACTCCTCGCACACACGGATAATACGACGTTGTAATTTAAAATTCGAACTACTGAAACGAGCACCACCGCTTTGTACTACTAATGTGAATGATCTGAAGCGGTTTTGCCGGAATCCTATACATAAATGCATTCGAATTTATACGTGGATACTCGGAAATCCCGTTTTTATTTTAAAAACATTAAGTTCTTTGTTCGCACTCCGATAAGCTATGATAGTAGATGACGCGCATGTTTTATTAGTTGCTTTGTATTTTATCGGTTGCATAAAAATGCGATTAAACTTTTATCTGGTTTATAGTATGTAATAAGGAAATTTTCAATGTCGAGGGGCACGCGAGTAGTTTTTAAATTATTTCTTTTAGACTCGATTCGGACGCAATTTTGATCATAGGAGGCTGAAATTTGGACGGGTATTGTTTTACAAAAATGAAGGACGAGTTCGTTAACCAGCCAAATAAACCGACCCGTTTCAAAATGGTTGCCGTTCAAAATTTTTTTAATTCTAATCTCCGTTATTTTTCATCAGATCGGTAATGCGAAATATGCTTCGGAATCGACATAAAATTCTCTACTGATCATGTCTCTTAATAATTTTCGATAGGATGCATCGTTTTCGAAATAATCGAAAGAAAGTGATATATTTTTTTAAATTCTTAGAAATTTCTCTTGTAAATGCTATTTTTCAAAAAATATATTTATTTCGAGAAAAATTTTAAAAAAGGAGTTTTTTGACATGCGACGTGAAGGTTCGATACCGACGCTTGTGCGCGGTCGGATTTTATTCGTTGCTGACGTGAATTAAACAACAATATTCGAGTGACAGCATTAATTTTTCGTCAACGGGAAAGCATAAGCTTTCATTTGGTATAAAAATCATTTTCAAGTTTGATGATAATAGAATGTCAAACTCTTTGCGCGATGCTGCCGCCGATGAAAAAATGGCAGCATACACTTTTTCAAACCTAAAAATTTTTTCAGCTAGCAAATAATAGATAGTCAGTATTAATTATGTCATGAAAATGCACTAAAGCTTCGTGACAAGATGGGTCGATGATTATCTTGTTGTACTAAATAAATAATTGGAATTAATAATGTACGAGTGCCCTAGATTTGCTTAGAGTTAAATGTTTACGTTCAAGATGTGCTGAAGACTTGAATAGTTGACTATAGTTGACAGTGACATTTGAATTAAACCGGCTTGATTTTACCTAAGTTACCTAATTACCCAATTAAAATTCAATAAAAAATGTAGTTTAGAGAGAACATTTTTCATTAAAACAAACGTAACGATCATTCAATATTAGCTTTGCACTAATCTTTTATCATAAAATTAATGACCTACATGGACGATGCAAGTTGGGTTAATTATTGTATATATATGGCACATACCTAATATGAGCAATTAGGCAGAATGTTCGTTTTGTGTAACTCACAACGAAAACGTTTAGGTAAAATGTAAAAAAACTAAATTGGAAAGTCAATAAAAAATTGCGTCCAGCAATTAGAAACGTGAACACAGTTTATCTTCATTTAAAACGTTTTACGAACAGTTGCGTATTGTAGAACATCGATCGATCATTTTAAATGAAAACTGTAAATAAATGGAGCGTTCGGCTATTACTTAATCAATTTGTAGATAAAGATTTTCGTTCCTAATTAAAAAAGCGCAACGAAAAAACAATAATAATAATAATAATAATCGGTACTATACCGAATATTTATATCGGATGAGCCATGACGAGTTGAACAAATCTTCGCAATGTACAGGAGATAATTTTTCGAGTAAAAAAAGTATGATATAAATATATATTTTAATCTGCATATTTACAAAATTACAAGACGTCAAAGTTTTTGTAAACAACATTTTGATATATAGTAACTTGTCAAAACAGATACAAAAGATCAGTTATTTATAAAATAAAATAAATTATGTAACTTCATTAGCTTCATCAGACTACATAATTACACTTTCGAAATAAAATTCAAATTTTTCAATAATATTATTGACGGATGAATCAACAACATGAATTCTTTATCACTATTTATGTTTTTATTTACGGTTTGCACAAATGCTCCTGTTGTTTTTGTACCGCTGTTGCGCCAACTTTCGTCACCAACATCTTAACAACTTCACTTGTAAATAAATTAAATTTTGTTTAAAAGATTTTGACTTCTTGCAGTTCCACACAACTGTCTTTATCGGGGATTCCCAAACTTTTTATACCCTAGAGCACGATCTAAAATACCGGGCACCTAACCTAACCTTATATTGAATTCTTCACTAAAATTCTGAGAATGCAGGGTGTTTGTGAATTAACGTCACGGAAAAAAAACTACGGATGGCGAAATGATGCGGAACAAAAAATTCAAATAAAAATTTTCCTAAATGAAATAGTTCGAAAGAGTCTATCAACTTTAAAATTTCGTTTTGAAGAAATCGTCGAAACACCCTAAGTGTCGTGTCTGTAGTTTATGGCCCCCATTCTAGCTGTAGTATTTTTGTCAACGGCCGAAAAGCGATGTTTGCATGTTTTTTTTCTCAAAAAATTTTGACCCGACAAAACTTTTAGTATCGGTCCTGTGCTACAAGGGGCGTCGATTACCACCTCGTACGTCGTTCTGTCGAATTCGAATTTCGGCAAAATCTCAAAAAAAAGCATCTTATTTAACTTAATATTAGCTTTATTTTCTTTTACAACATTTTTTATCCGACTCAAAATGTTTCGATTCGGCCCTGCGTTACAATAATTCTCGTTTTCCGCGTAAATAAGCGCGGAAAATTGTGTAATACACACCGTTTCGTCGAATTCGATAAGTCGTAAAATTTTGAAGCGACCTAAAATTTTTAATTTTGGCCCTGAGTACTACGAAAATCGAATAGCCGAAAATAATTAATTGTTAGGGATAACAAACAATATTATTACATAAATAATAATTTTAAAGGTTTGTGTTAGTTTTTCTGCTCTATAGTGATAACGTTGAAATTATTCTTAAAAGTAGAAATAAGATAGCAGTAACTTAAACTAGTGCTTCTCGTTATCGAGGATTATTTTTTGCAGTAAATCATGCCATAGCGGTTTACTAATAACTGTTGGTTCCTTTTATATTAGAAGAAAATTGCTAGGTGCTCACATACATACATTTCAAAAAGCGTAAAACACAAATTCGACGTAGTCACCATAAATCAGATTAGATTTTTGATAACGAACGGTATAATTTAGACACATTAGACATTACATTTAGATATTACATTTAGACACAGACAAATTTATGACAACTTTTAAAGGGACGATATCGTTTTACATCCGAAACAAGTACGGTTCTACTTACTTTTTAAATTAATTTTGGCATCTCATAAAGTAGACTAATTTAATTTCTTCTAAAATGAATTTTTGCTTATTTTTTCGTGTCAAAGGAATTCGCCACGTTTTAAAATGATGTCATATTTAAAATTATCCATCTTACATTTATTATTTTCTTAGAAAGTAATTTTTGTGCTATTTTTGTGCTAAGTAGGTAGGCATGTTATTATTATTTTTTATAAATTTTTATAATAAACAATTATATATGTTTAATAATATTATGTTTGATCAAATTAATTAGATTACTAAAATAAAATTGTCACTTACCAAAAAATACGTTAAAGACATAGAGGAGCTTTTTCTTGCGGAAGTCTGATATCGGCATTTTTCTTTATTATATCTGTAAATAATTAATAAATATTAGAAACACTTTAATTTTTGGTACATAAGTATTCTTATTTATGAGAATTCTAGTATTATTCTTTAACAAGCCATATTATCTCAAAAATCTTTTTCTATATTGCGTTTACCCTCGCGTAAAATGCGTATAAAGAACATATTTCAATTTTTTCAAGTTCCTTACGAAACATAAAAGAGTAAAATTAATAAAATTGATTAAATGAATTAAAAGTAACGTATAGTAGAGTCTCGATATAATGATCTAATTAGTGAACAGCATGGTCGCTCCACCGAGATTGTTCAGTATTTTGAGTTTTAGTTAAAAATATTCGAAATGACCACAAAGTTGAACTTAAAATGTGTTTATTTAAGAAAATACGGATTTCGTGGTTCTGTTCATTCTGTTCAATTTGTTTAGTAATTTGTTTTATTGATCACTGCCATTTTTCGATTTTGGTAAATAACATTTCTCATAAAATACCGGAAAACTAAAAATAACTTGGAAACGATTATGTTTAGATATAGAAAATATAATATTCATTTGAAAGAGCTTATGTAAAAAATGTGACGTTCCATTAAAAATAAATCAATTATTGTCGTTTTAATTTTGAAAAGTTGAATAATTTTTTGCAACTATCCTGTATGAGTTAAATAATAAATAAGCAACGCGTTTGATATATCAGTGTATTCGTAATTTATGTCTAAAGTTTTCTTTACTTAAAGTAATTCATTAAGAAGATATAATTTTTTTAGTACAGGGGTTTTGACAAAATCTCCAAAAAAACCATTTTTTTTCTCAAAAACGATAAACTTGAAGTGGATATCACTTTAATACTTTTTCACTTAATTTATGTTTAAGTAGAATATGCAAAAAAAGTAGGGCGTTCTATTTAAAATAATAAAGTCGGGTACTCTACCGCAATATTGGACCCCCCTGTATAATCACAACTCTTACAACCAGCAAACTTTTGTCTAAAATGTTTTTTTCTATTGTACTTATTGTACTTACTTAGGTTCAATCAAAGGATCCCGGAACTCGTGAACATCCTGTATAGAGACTCATAATTTCATGCTTGTATCACAAACTACAGGATTTATGCACTTAGAACCTGGACTACTTTTCAAATAATTTAAGTGTGATTTATTAGCTACAAACAATTTTATATCGTGAAGTTAAATAAATTTGATGGTCCATTAAAAAGTAGCGCAAATAACGCTAATGTGTTATTCAAAATACATTTTAAACAGGATATTAACTTTCTACGCAAATAAATATATCTACTACAACATTTATAATGACAGTATTCGGTAATTTGTATTGTTTTAAAGTAGGTAGGTAGCTAATAACTTTATATTTGTTCGAGAAGATCAAGATTCTATTTCCTACCTCGAAGTAATATTTTGTTGAATACTATAAATAGCGTTGGAAAACTGCAATATTTTCTTATTTCTATCACGGTTTTTTCAATGCAGGTGGTTGTGCGCAGCTAGTTCGAAGAGCATTTTGATTTGTATGCCGAGCGACGCTAACATAAATTCAATAGGCCTCCTTTTGTGATATCGGTAGCTTCTACACCGCCAATCTTGTTATTTTTATCAATAAAACATCAAAAAGATTTTAGAGAAGAACAAGGCGTGGAAAATAAAATTTTAAATCTTGAATAAATTATATATTTACACGAGAAATGCTTTTTAATGAAATGTTAATAAAATATCGAAAAATTAAAGTACCGAAAAGTTTTAATGAATCAACAAAGAACACACAGTAATCATGCAAATTGTGCAAGGAAGTTCCGTTATTATGTTTAATTATTATAAATAAAAGAAAGGAATATTATTTAGATAGCTATTCTGTCCGCCTTACGTTAGCTAGAACGTCCTATTTACAAAATTTATTATTTTCACTTAAGGCGTTTGCCTTACTAATTGTAAGCACAAAATGTTTTCTAAATATTGTACTTACTTGCTTATGCCCTAGTTGCCTGTACCTAATTTTTATTTGAAAAGTCGTTTTTCAAGTCTAACAAAGCAAGAAATGACGAATTACGTGCGTTTCCGTCGCTTTAAAATTTTTGCAAAATCTCGAAAAAAGACCACGGTTTTGGCATAATTTTGACCCTACTTGAAGTTTTTAAAAGGGGTGCGGAACTACTGGAAAAGTCGTTTTTCAAGTCTAACAAAGCTAGAAATGGCGAATTACACGCGTTTCCGTCGCTTTAAAATTTTTGCAAAATCTCGAAAAAAAGACGTCCATGGTTTTGGCATAAGCCTGAAAAAAATAATGTAATTTGTCCTAAATACAAAATATTTGTGCTTTGTAAGTACTTACAATTAGACAAAATGTTATTGTTACATTTATTCGCCCAGATAGTCCTATCTGAACGTTACTAAAAGTTGTACTTACGATAATTTATTCAAGTAGGTCATTTTTGCTAAATAAAAATTTATTTATATCTCATAAAATTGATTACATGAATAGGTAGGTACTCTGTATTTTCCTTATAATCAGTCGAAATGCCCCACTTTTCAAATTTCACTTTCAAAGAAATTGATCTTTATTCATATTCATTATCAGAACATAAAAATGTCTTTTGCGTCTTTCAAATTTCACGATTTCACGACATTAATAAATAGCTATATTAAAACGCATTTATCTCAAAATTACAATTTTACATATAGGACGTTTTAATTAATTGTAAGCAGATCAGTATACATATGTATTTAAAAAATATACTATAAGTATATATAAATTATTGTCGTTAAGAAGACTATTTAAAATACTTACGTTTTCAAAAAAATTGCATTACCTATCACTTAATTATAAAAAAAATTGAAACAAAATCGTATTGTCTTACTTTGTATGTAAGTCGTAGTACAATTTAATAACTGAATGTTGACTTTCTTATTGTATTTAAATTTTCGTAAGGCCTCAGGCCTTCATTATGCGAAATTTTATACAAAATATAAAAAGGAAATAATTAAATTCTACCTACTTCGAAAGATCGAATACTAGGATTAAAGGAAACTCGTTTTAGGACGCACTCAGGTAAACTAAAAGTCAGCGAAATCCGATGAAATAAGTGCGTACTTAATCCTCAATAATTTCACCATCGTTATTTAAAAAATCTCGGCAATTCCCTTTAAAATAAGAGCTTTATTTAAGGGCAGGTACCTAATATGGCATTTTAAGAAATGGAAATTTCGTTATTGGAATTTTGATTAAAAAAGTTTAATTCGAAAAGCAAGATCAAATATGATTTATTACGTCTATAGATATACCTACGACGAGTTTGAGGAAAATGGTTGCTATTATTCAAGATTATGGCCCGTTTAATTTGGTCGAAATTGAACTTAATGAACTCATCGGATTTTGTAATTTCAAATATTGCGGTTTTTCGATAGGTACTTATTTAGTTAAAGACGTTTTCGTTTTAATTGAACGCGTATTAACTTGACCCTTATCTGATTTCAATATTTCTGCCAATGACGTTACTGGTATTGTGGTGGAATTTATGTGGTTTCAAATTAACCGAAACAGCTTTTTTTAAATAAAACGATCTACAGTGAGATAAATCAACTTCAATAATCTATACCTACATTTTAAACAGTTTGATATGTTTGAATGATGAGAAATATCAACAAAAATTTGGACGTCGAGTAGTCGTCGCGTCGTGTCTGGTCTAATTGGATCCACGATGCCAGTCAAATATTAAACAAGACTAATAGAAAACGGCACCTTGATTTTATTATACAATTATCTACAAAATTTTTATCGTACAAATTTAATACGGGATCAGTTAAGTAAAACTATCGCTTTTATCTTTTCACGCTACATATTTCCGTAATATGTAGTCCACGAGCATATGTAATTTCGTGGGTTCTTTAGACATAAACGTGTTTGGGCTTAAAATCTTCGTAAAAACCTGTAGATCATGAATTTCTATGGTGTTACCCTTTTATCCCTGTCATAAAATTTTTATGACGTCAAGAAGATGGCACCGAACACTGAATTTTCAAAATTTATTTTCTCCGGTCCAATTTCAAATTTTAAAACGACAAATTGTAGAAAATTTATTTAGTTAAAAATGTTGTTGTAGCGTATATTATACCAAATTTGTGGTAGTTAAGGAGCTACAAGTATTTTTGTCATAAAATGAACCGGAAAGGGGATTCTGTAGAAAAACTTTTTTTCTCGTAAATTTTCGTAAAAATTATTTTTCAAAAAATGTATTTCTTTCGAGAAAAATTAAAAAAAGTCGTTTTTTGACATGCGACATGAAAATTCGATACTGAGGTTCGCGCGCGGTCGTGTTTTTTACCTAAGGAGTCCACGAAAGTTAGTTTTTAGTACTATACGAGATATAAATCATAAATGTTGTTTTTAGTATTAAGTACCTAGAATATTATTAAAAATGTAGTACTAATGAACAAATATTAGACACTTCTTCACGGTTAAATAAATAAAAATTACCGAATAAATGTCAAATACAGTCGAACTTCCTTAAGTCGAATCTCCATTGTTCACTGGAAAAAAATCGAGCTATAAAAATACCTAAGTACACAAAATGAGTAAAGTAACACTTCACAGATATAGAAAAATTCGAATTATAAAAGTTCGACTGTACGTAGGTATAATTGTGTACACCAGGGGTCGGCAACCTGCGGCTCGCGACCCACATGCGGCTCTTTGGATGTGAAGCTGCGGCTCTAGTTATTTATGCGAGTACTATTTATTGTTGGCAAGAAAAAATTTTGTGGCTCTTTAAAAACTTTGAAATTTTGTAAATTGTAATTTTTGACTCTTCCGATTCAAAAGGTTGCCGACCCCTGGTGTACACTAATCATAATACAATGCAGAATTACGTAAAAATAAGAGCAGTTCAATGCTTAAAAGAATAAAAAGGGATTAATCATTTAAATTTTTAAACAGCTAAAATGATTTTAAACGAGGAAAAGTAAAGTCAACTAACACGTTCAGATAACGAGAAATCGATAACCCATTGGCATAAATTTGTATAATTTCAGAGAAAACGCTTTAGAAAATAAACGAAGACGGACCGACTGCCTCATATTTTTTATGAGCAATTTTGAACGAGATGAAATCGGGCATGACTAGTTCCGTGTCCGAATTCGTGGACGAGCAAACTAGAATTGCAGAGGAAACGGACGCGAGTAAACGGAAATGCCTTTTTATCACTTTTATGTGTGATTTCGCCCGGAATTAAATTCTAGTAGATTCGAGTTTTACACTTTCTGGCTGTTTAAATGAAAAATTCGAGAGACTGTAAATAACATTTTTTGTTGTTCTGAAGGACCTTGTTGACTCGACGGAGTAAGTAATTCACGTCCGACAGCTTCATATACGAGTTTAAACATATTACATATTTAATTGACAATGAGATGTATTGTGCATTTACAAGTAATAAAATAAAATGAGAGAGATTTGAGTAAATCCACTTTATTGTGTTTGTGTGTTATATGGCATTCGCTCTGTTGAATGTAAAGCGGAAAACTGGCTTAATTTTGCAGCTTCCTTAGAACTTATTTTAATAAATTAACGTCTTTTTAAGACTTAACGTTTTAGGCCACGCTTATTTTAACCAAGTGTTGGTGTTTATAATCAGAAATATGTGTTAATTTTTCAATACTTGCAAACACAGTCGTACGAAACTATGGAAGTTACATATCTTTAAGCATTATTTCCCAATAGGTATCTAAACTAGATGCGATTCTTTTAATAAAAAATTTAAAATAAAGCGTAACTCAGGACATGCCTGCAGGGAACTTCCTGTCGTTAAAGGAATAACATCGGAGACTACCTACTTGAATTAACGATTTTCAAATCCCTAGACGACTCTACTTCTAACATCCTTGGATTTCTTAGCTTGCGGCTTTACCAAATTAAACTTTATGATCACGTGCTACTACAAAAAGGGCGGTAGGTTTGGGTAATTTTCGCGATCCCTTGAATCTTTAATTTGAAATGGAGATGGATAATCCATACCTACATAAAATAACAAATGCGAATGATTTTCAATTAACTTTAATTACTTTTCATCGCTATTGGCTAAAACCATTAACTTATTCACTGAACGTATAGTCGAGTGAAATTAGGTTTTTACTTTGGAACCCACAAGAACAAACCCGATTTTGATTAAACTTTTTTTAAAATGTTTGTTATACATATTGAATTGCATATTCCGATTGGCGCACTCAAGTATTTGTATTATTCGCACAATTATTATTACAACAAAATATGGGGTGTCTACGAAATGGTAAAAGATCTTTCGGGAGCGTATAAACCACGTCAAAATAATGCCACAAGGTCCTATAAAAACAAATTACTACGGCCCTCTCTTGTTGAGATATTCCCTCCCAAAGATGAAGAGTAAAAATCAATTTGTCTAAATCAAATTTTTAAATGAAGATCTTCACAGTTGTTTAATAAGTCTTTTAATATCAGACAGACCAAGGATGCACCACCCCTAACGTACCATACGATATTTCAAAAGTTTAAGTTATTAAATTTTTAACTACATTTTAGGATAAAAAGGGTACTCTAGTTTAATCTCGATAAAATAAACCGTATTCAAAAAAATCACACTTAAATAATATCTAATTAACAATCATATCTAGGCTACTCTGCATCTTTTACTCTTTATGTATGATTTTCTCGAATATGGTTCATTTTATAGTAATTAAACAAGAGTACCTTTTTTATTTTAAAACGTCTGGGCAATTCTAAAATGTAGTTAAAAAAATTTCAGCGCAACCAATTGCCGAGGTGCATTTTAAACGAGTCAACGTCGAGATCTCTGTTGCGCGACAACAATTGGTTGTAGAATAATGCTATGCGATGCGACCCGCTTCGCCCCGGCATAATGTGCGCGTACCTTAAAGTGACATCAAGCGACCTATTAGAATTGCAAAGATCTTAATTTATTATCTATGTACCTACATCAAAAATTATTACGTTTGAACATTAAAAAAAAGTTTTATCAAAATCGGTTTTGTTCTTGTATAGGTTCCGAAGTTTTGACGATATTTCGGTTTTATTTATTCGATTCGTAGTAAAGTGTAGGAAATTGATGACCAATGTAAAAGATTTAGTTGATCAGTATTTATTAATAAGTATTATTAGATAAGTATTAAGCATTCTTATTAGTCAATAAGTCGTCAATCATATTAAATCAAATCACCAACAATCGTTAAATTAACCTTCAAAACACCAGAAATCTTTTCTTCATACTTAATACAAAAGCTCTATGCGTAGCATTTAAACAGCTGCGTTTCCACGCCCAATGAAAATTGGACACGTTTATATTGACGCAGTTTTGCCAAAAGGGCGTAACCCACACTTTTTGTGAAAATGAGTTATTCTGACTATCTTATGCATCTAAAGGAAAGGCATCATCTGTTAAAATTTGGTATCAATATTCCGATTTTTTGCACCGGAAAAATCGATTTGTATTTCCACGAAACGCATCTTCTTACAGCTACGCGGCGATATAAAATGTGCTATCCTATAAAATTACTGTTTATGGGTTATGCCCTTTTGGAAAACTGCGTCGATGTTATGAACGTTTTTACTCGGACCAATTCGTACTATAGAGCGTGTCAACCTTAGAATGCAGTACAGGGTCTTATGGAGTATTATTCTCTTTTGTCTATTTCTGAATTTTCTTAATCAATAGCCTCCCTTTTCCATAAAACAGCGTTGCCTGTTTTATTTTCATAAGTTTACGCGTGTTTTGAATAAACTCAATATAACGATGTTACAGTGTCACTTCCTAAAATATTTACTATTCCTCCCGAAACACCCTGTAGATAATGGGTAAGTTACTAAATTTACTTGCAATTAGCGGTCGCTTGAATAATATTTTCGCCCTAAATTACCCAGAGTTTGGGAGTATGTACCTACTTTATAAAACTAAATTGCGTCCTATTAATAATAATGCCTGTTAATTGTTTTTTAATAATCGACCATAAGTACCTATTACCTATTAACAGTTGCGGAGAAAACAAACAGAAACAATGTTTATCTACTTTTAAATTTATACTTTTAGTTATAAATAAGCTGGAAATACATAAATGTAAGTTCGAAATTCTGCATTATTTACGTTTCATGCATAAAAGCGAACTAAAACAACTTGATATATTGCGTAATAAATAAATCACATTGATCCATTGTAAATCAATTGCTAATATATGTATTTATGTATAAATAGTTGTAGGTATATTTATATATTTATTACGGTATTACTTTGTCGATGTGATGTTAGATTACAGATGTATTTTGTTGGGAACAAAAAATTCTTCCGGTTATAATAATAACATGGTTATTAGTCGAATGTAATCGAAGCTAAACGATAAGTATTTTAATTTCCTGCATATTTTTAAATTTATTATTATCGATTTTTCATAATAAAGTCTAAAATAATGGAAAATGTGTATAGATTAATGTTTAAAATTTAAAGTAGTTCAAGACAGGTTATTTTAACTAATTGAACTACATGCAAATATTATGCAATCGATTGCTTTACCTCTACTTATTATATATCAGATACGTCCGGTTTGTTCCACTGCATTGCGCTGTTGGAAAATTATAAAACGATATTAAGAGCTCATTTGGGAATACAGTATGATACATAGTTTTAATCTATTCCATTTATTGTTGGTATATAGTATAGTCGCCTTTACTTTAAATTTTCGTCTGTTGGATTAAAATTTGTTACCACCTCCTTAAGAAATGAATTTCATTAATATCCGCCTATTTTTGTTACGACACAAAATGTAAAATTTACTCCTGTAAAATTTACTTTTTGTGGGTTACGCCCTTCTGGAAAAACTGCGTCGATAGAATATATTTAAATCACAAATTCATATCAGATATAGGAATTCGATATAGATATCATATTTTTACGTAGTCGACTAAAAAGTTTATGAACTTATTGCTCGTCAGCTAGACACTCGAGCGTGACAGGATTATAAACATAATCTATAATCTTTACCTAACTACCGACAAGAGACGTTTAAGTTCATAATTTAAAAGACCTTAGAAATTCAAAAAATGAACTTTTCAAATTAAACGGTTGTAATATAAATCTAGAAACAACTTAAGACGCTATTACGTTTTCGTTCACGTTTCATGCGAAACTTTCATTCCGCCCCCCGAGTTCACGTTCCAGTAATTTTCTAAGTTTTGAAAGAGACTTCCAAGATCGGTCCTCTTTGTTTTGCTCGGAATTGTCTAAGAGTCCGTTAAAAATAATAAAAGCCATCCGAATAATGGACAATCGAAAACGTGTCGAGAATTGTTTATTAACCTACATATAGGTGCCTGCATTTAAAAAACTACAAATTTACTTATAGGTCACTGCATTCATTTTTAGTCGATATATATGATTTTAAAACTATTTGAAGCTTATGTGAAAAATCTATTGTTCGACGACGTTTTGTCAGAAGGACGCAACCCGCACTTTTTGCGAAAATAAGTTATTCCGACTTTGATTCTGACTATTTTATGCATCTAAGACAAAGACATCTATCCGTTAAAATCTGGTGATGATATTCCGATGTTTTCCATCGGAAAAATCGATTTGTATTTCCGTGAAACGTATCTGCTTATACACAAACAATACAACACAAAATGTGCGCTCCTGTAAAATTTACTTTTTGTGGATTATGTCCTTCTGCAAAAACGCCGTCGTTATGTACATAATTACGTTGTGATAACATATTATCAGTTGGCTGTCGATTTTCTTAAAAAATTGTATACTTATTCGTGTAACTCGTGAAGATGAATTTTCATATCGATCGTAATTTGTTGTTTAGATGACTTATTTGTAAATGAATTTACCTGAGACTATGAGAAGTTTTCCTGCTGTACCTACTGAAAAAGTTGTACTTAATTTCAATTAGCAATAACATTCGCAAACGTCCATGAATGCAGGATTCGAATCCACGATCGCTAGTTTGCTGCACGAGTGCTAAACTCGTTTGGCGAGCATCGTATCGTTTTAATTTGTCCCAAGATCTTGGAGGAAATGGAATCATATCTGGGGCAATTGGAAACGATAAAAAACTTTGTTTTTTTTTTGATAAGCTTTACAGAAAAAAAGTTATTTTCATGGTTATTACAGATGATCAGGGGCAGAAATAACCATTTATATCAATTATTTGTTCAAATTATCAAATTATTTGTAAAGGTCATGGCTATTGTAAACACAAACTCAACTTTGCAAAAAGCGTTTCCCATGACACCTATTAACACTAGATGGCAAATATTCCTACATACAGAGTGTCCCGGGAGAAATCTGCCAAACTTTAGGGAGCGTGTTTCTTAAGTAATATTAAGCAAAAAAAGGTTCTACCGAACATAGGTTCTATTCGAAAAAGTTATCGAGTTATAGAAAAGCCAAAATATTAATAATTGTGTATATTGGTTGCGAAATTTTATTGTAAGGAGTCACTTGTAAGTCAACATAACTTGCGATTTTTATTATTTTAAACATATGCCATAACTCGATAACTATTCCATACATAATATGTTGATATAATTTTTTTTGTTTAAAATTACTTAAGAAACACGCCCTCTAAAGTTTGGCAGATTAATTTTGGGACACCCTGTATAGTATATTTTTAAGTAAGACGTTAATTAGGCGTTTCATTAGTTATCTCAAGGCATAAACAAGATAAAATACTTTTTATAGCTTTAGTTGTTTTCGTTTTCTATACGCGATCATTAATTTATTCACGGTATACACCATCCAAAAAACGACAAAACGTCCAAATAAATAATCATTCTTTAACAGCAGTTGGACAGTAACATTTTCAGAAAAATTACTATAAAAACAATTACTTATTGTTAGTTCTATTGTAGCTTATCCAAACCTATATGATGTTCACGTCATCAATACAAGGTTACTAGATGATGACGTTTCACACAGTACTGTCACCTCGTACCTCGTATTTTTACAGTTCTAATAAATTGTAGTCTTTCTTTATAACACCTAATATGTGCGCAAATAAATCATCTATAGAAACTTCCATCACTTTCCAAACTTTAAACCAAATTACATATAAACAATCGAGTAACTTTTTGTTGATGACGTGAACATCATATAGGTTTGGATAAGCTATTTTATTTTCGAAAAACAAACACGCCACGCCAGTAAATGTTATTACCTAATTCAAGTTATTTTTATAATCGATATCCATAAATGACAGACTTGCTTAAACTTTTTGTATTTTAACGTTACAAACACGAATTTTGTTTTCAGTTAGGTTCGTTCCCTTATTATAATATGTATAAATTTTAATTTCTTCGTTAATTTTGTTCAAGAAAGTTGAAAGACGTGGTAGTAGCTGTGGTAAACTATAAGTCCAGTTTATTTATGTGAAGACCTTATATTAAATCATGATCTACGAGGTCAGGTGGCAATAGATCTGTGTTGAGATTTCCCCGTGGGCTCGTTATCGACCACTGTTATCTATTGCTTCCAGTTTTCAATATAATTAAAAATTCAATTAAACAACGAAATTATACCTATAGACATACACATAATTAACCCCGATTTTATTAGAAATAAATAAATCAACGAACACCAATAAGCTTCGCCCTAATAATTCGTTTTAAATCTTCAACTTCCAAATTTAATTCCGACAAAATATTGAATTTTAAATAGTAAGAGTAAAAGCGAAAGGGCCACCTTAATTTACATAATCTGAGCGAACTGGAGACAAAAGTGTTTCGGGGCTAAAAAGCCACCGCGAATTAAAACAAAAATTATTTAAAATTTTTATCTCGAATTTAAATTGAATGTCTGGAAAATGTTTAAATGAAAAAAAAATGTAGCTAAGGATAGGTATTTTACAATATTATGTATTACCTAATATGTACATACATAAAATGTAGGTATTAACTTAATCGAAAAAGGAATTTTATGAGAAACGTTGCCGAATCCCTTGTATTTGTACAAAAGCCAGAAGTTACTGGAGTCGAAGTCGTTGTAGCTTGGAAAGTAACAGTAAACAATTCTCTTTCGCATAAATGTATATAACTTGCAAGTTACACGTTGATATTCGCAAAAGCGAGACCGTCGCCGTGAGGGTTACATGCACAATATTGATGTTAATAAAAACAAATATTGAAACTCCATTAAATTGTACTTTCTTTTAGTTTTAGACATGTTTACATGAACATACATAATGTAATTTTTAAATTTATTTCGATAAGTCGTTGTAAAATAGCTTCTACGTTGAAATAGGTGCCTATTAATAAGTACACATAAGTAAACATTTAATAACTAATCATTGTATTTTTGGATAGAGTCGTTTTCATTCCGTACAAATAAAACCATCAAATTGAAAGTCGAATTTCCCCTGGTAACCACTTGTTAAGGCAAATAATTTACTTTGGAAAAACACTAATTTAGAAATACGCAACAAATTCGATACCCGCACTTGATTGAAGTATACTCCAGACTCGAGCACAATTGATGGGAAAAATGTAGGTAGCTTCAAAATAAATAGGCATTTAAAAAAAATAAACTGTATCACCTACATCTACTGTTTATGTGTTTAATCTAAATAAAGAATTGGTTGCGGAATGATATGAAAACGAATTAAGCATTATAAAAATATTTGATATTGCTGTATATATAGCAGTGTTCCTCAACGTTTGGGTCGCGCCGAAATTTTTATGGGTCTCGAAATGATGACATATTGGCACGGACGTAAACATCGCCCTTTTATTACAGTTAGTTCTATTTTGTTAGATTCCGAAATATAACGATTTTATAATATTTGGGTCGTGGTACAAGTACAAACAAATTTGTTGGGTACCAGTGTAAAATGGTCGAAAAACGTAGATCCATAGAACAAATACTTTTGTCAAACAAATAAACTGACGTGTACGTACTCATATTTTAAAGACTTAAAGACATATTTTAGAATAAATATTTAAAAAAAAAAAATAGATTTCAAAAACACCTACATATACGAATGTAAAATTTCCATTTGTTACGAAAATTATTATTTGTTCAATGATAACAATTAATGAGTAATTTATCATAAAGACTGTTTTAGATTAAAAGAGTTTTCCAAATTCTGTTTGACGAATTTCCCTGATTGTAAATGAATATTGGTAAAATTATTTAAATCTAATAAAAATGCTATTTAAATAAGTACCTAAATGTTTAATTTCGAAACTTTTATGTACATATATTCATTCTTTCAATGCCTGTTTACTCTTTCTTTAATCGAATATAAGTTAAGAATTTCTTTCCTAACAAGTTTTAATCGATATAGTTCTTTGAATTCACATCGATTAAAGTATATTTTAACTATCAATCTATCGATTATATTCATTTTATCTAATTAATACAGAGTGATATTTTTTATAATAAAATAATAGAGTGAGCTGTGGTGAATTACCGAGCTTCATGCTAGTCTGGTAAACCAGCAGCCGAAGGTTCGAATTCTCCTATAGCCATCATAAACTATTGCGAATGTAATAGAATTTTAAAATGATAATAATTGTTAGATACATAAAATACTACACTGCGAGCACCGATGTAATCACCGAGAAAACAAGTGTTGGATAGTATTAGTACTCGGACGGGTAACCACTGGGGAACACCGCATACCGATGCCGTCCCGTTCAATTTAGAAACGTTGTTGCATTAAAAAGAAAGAATTAATGTGCGAACGACAGAAGCGCCGCCGCAACAAAAAATAAATGAAAACAAGTTTATTTTTCATAGATTACATATACTACATAATTATAAGTTCCAAAGCTTATTTCATAAATTAACTACGTAGGCAGCACGTCGTCGAACTACAAACATTTTTTATTAATTTTAAGAGTCAAATATTATGGAAAAATTTGAACTAGAAAATAAAAAAGGAATGCAAAGCCGTAAACCTAAATTATTGCGCATTATTAGGTAAATGCGAGCGCTTTAACTTTTAATAGTTAGGGAATATTGATTTTAGTCATGAAAAATGCGTTTTCCAACTCCTACAAAATTAATCATCGACCACTTTTCATTAATTTGGAAAATTGAACGCAGGTTTAGACGTTTAAAACATTAATTATATAAATTGCTCCAAAATACATAAGTAAGTAAATGAATCGATAGTTTAATTGAACGTTAATCTTCTTTTTTTTATTCAGAACAGGATGGTCGTCACAACTTTGCCTATTTAGGTATTTAATATTCTTTTGGTTTTTGTTCCTAATATAACTAAATAAATAGACAATTTAACTTAATACTATTAAATAGTTCATAGAAGTATCGCATCAATAATATAATAGACACTTAAATAATTTAATACATACATAATTACTTTTATTGTCGATAAAGTTGCATTTTACGTACGCACAGTTCGCAGGCATTGAAATGACCCTTAATAAAATATAAAAAATGTAGTTTTTCTACTTTATTATCGCCGACTGTCTTTTTCTTTAAGTATGTTTTTTCTGTTCCTGTATCATAATAATCAACTTAATTTTTTAAAGAAAAATTACTCTGTTCTTTCCCTATTTTAAATAAAATATACCTAGTTTTTTATGTTATGCATAATTATGTATAATTATGAAAAGATATATATTTTTTGTTTCGTTTCTAGAATTCTAAAAATCATATAAAATAGTTATATTATTATCTATAAGTTATATTATAATCCATCTACTCAAGGTACCTTTTTTTGGCTTTCCCGTACTTTAGCCAAAATAATAGCTTTAGCGAAAAGGGGCGAGACAGCTGGAGTAGGTGCATCCACGACTCAATATAATAAAAGAATAAATAATAATAGTGATAACATATTAAACACGACCAGACTGAAGTACAGTGGCCGCTACATAAACTGGAAGTAGTTTTTTTAACGAATATTTAGCGGTATGAAACAAACTCACTTGACTAGTTTTACGATCCTACTGTTACCTTCAATATTTTTTTTATTTTTCCAGTCAAGCAAGTCCTATTTCTATTTTATTTATAATTCACGTAAGAATCAAATAAAATTATGTATCTAAATAAATAAATATAAAAATGAAACAATATCTATAATCACGAATAAAGATAGAAATGATGAAATCTTTTGAAATTTTACCCATATAATCTCCAGAAGTTATTATTATTTACCGGCTCTTTCGTTTTTCTAAAGCTTTTTCATTCGAATGTCACTTTATCGATATAGCTACTTTAATTTTTAAAGAAGTTTTACATTGTACAAAGTTTGGTTACCCATTTTCTATGGCGCCCATCGAACAATATTTTATACATAACAAGAAAATTAAAGGATAACGGCTAATTATTCAGAAATTTTCCGATTGGCTTTCATTTACTGTTAAATCAATATCGACAGAATTAATTTTCGTAGCAATGAAATATAACGAACGATAAAAAATAAAAAATAATATGACATTCGTGACAATACAAGAAAACCGAGTAAAATTCGAATGATTTACGTTATTCTCTTGACATCCTGCATATTTCTGCAGCAATTTGAAATAAACAATTACTTAAATAATTGCAATTACTTATAAAAGATCAAAGAAATGCTTCGCATTCGGGTAGGTAGCCATTACAGACTGTAAGAATTGAACCAGATTTCTTGGCATTGTGTAAGGTTACATGAGAAAACCGAGCGCTATTTTTAAATGTCCCTAGAAAGCTTTTGAGTGAATATAAGACTGCCGAAGAAAACCTCAATAAAACGCTTTTAAAATTGCGTCGTCGCTACTCGATATCAGTCTATAGAACTATGTATTTATTATATGGAGTAAATAATATATATCGTTGAGGATTCGTGTAAAATATAAGATAATTGTAAAGTTGGACTAAATTTTGTAGGTTGCGATCGGTAGCATACCGTTTTGGGTCGTTTATTCGTGCATATAAAAAGCTACCCTTGCAGTATCACGGATTATGGTAATCTTATTGTGATATATCGAACTGACGTGGTTTTAAATTGCTTTGTGGAGATAGATTTATTTTACGTAAAGATTTTCTTTATGAATCCTTATAGGTATAGTGATGATGGTTATACCGGGTGGTCGCGAGACCCGGGCCAAGCTTATAACTCCTATGTTTATGAACCGATCGTTTTTAAATTTAAAATATGCATAAAGTAAAACCTCACGATAAAGACACTTCGATAGTACAGACACCTCGATATAAGAGACACTTTGGGCCGGTCCCGGACGATCGCCATTTAAAATGTATTGACTGGTACCTCGGTATTAAAGACATTCGATATAAGAGACGTATAATACATATTTAATAAATTGATATGTAACATATGTAAAATGTATAAATTTGTACTTTACTGTACCTGCCGTTTACTTTTTTTTTTACGTAACCGGTTAAAATGTATAAAAACAGCATATGATTCACTTCGAGGTCTCCTTCAGTATAAGAGATACCTCGATATAAGCGACACCTAGTACCAGTTCCAAAGGTGTCTTTAATAACGAGGTTTTACTGTTATAAGACATAATTTCCAATTTATTGGCGTCAATAAATGGCAGTAAATGTTAAAATAGCCGACTTCCGGTTTCGACGGAAGTGACATCAAATTTGATTTTTCAAATGGATCATTCTCAATATTTTACTATTTTTGAAATCCACGAACCAAATTCTATCCGATTACTGTCGGTCACTGTTAAGTTCGCATATTTTCGGGTTCCACTGGTCTTGTGCTATAACAATATAAAATTAAATTACGAATTTGGGTGGGCGCCGCAAGTGAAGTTCTCCTCCTTAAAATGTTTATTTTATGATATTATTTTTACAGCCCGCGTTTCTGGATTCATAGAGGAATAATTTGATGCTCGTATTCGAACTGTTCCGATTTCATCGGTAGCTACATTTGGTGGTACTGAATATTTTATTTACTTTCTTCGACGAACACTTATCTCGGTTGATATTGTATAGATTATACGTACATTCAAAATGGTAAATTTTAATAATTAATAGGCAGCTACATTAGCATCCCCGTGTACTTAACTCTAAATTCGCCAATATAATTTAACTTATGATTTACAGTCATCATAATAAATGTGCTAATTTAATTAATTCCGTCTTAGGGTCGCTGTTTGAAGATAATGAAGTCGAAAGAGTCGCGAGAGACGCTTAATTCCGGAAAATTGCATTAAACTAAGATCATACCACTACTAATTCATTAGGAAGCTGCAGATTTATATTAAGGCGACTAGGAAGAGACCGCGCTGTAAGGGTCGAAGTCGCATGTTTTCCGTAACTTTTGAGTAAAATTACAATCAAACTACTAAGTTTGGAAATTTGTTCATTGCATTATTGTATTTTTTGAGGGCGTAGAATTTGACGTATGTACGCGTCGCTTTTGTGGAAATTTTTTTTAGTCTTGTTTACTCTAAACTTATTAGTTTGGTTGTAATCTTACTCAAAAGTTACGAAAAACAAGCGACTTCGACTCTTTACTGCGATCTGTGTTCCGTGCCAAAAACGACGCACGACTCGACGCAAAATTACATTTTTAAGTGCATGAATACTTGTTGAAAATTTAATCGAGTATTAAAAAAAAAGAAACGCCTTTGATACAATTGCGATTGTAAGCTCGATGCGAATGTTTACTACAAAACGCAAATTGCTCAGGATTCACAGACTTTACGAAATTAGATCGTAACAACGGCGGCTGATTATTCGTGAAATTCACGATTGTTCCCAAAGACCGAGAACGAATTGATAAAGGGTAAGATTTTAGGAGCACATAAAAACTACGTAAAAGTTTTTCGAATTGAAATGTTAAACGAGGGTGCGGTATTATGCGAATTCGGTTGTTTGATTCACTATTAACTAATTTAAATTAACAGAATTTACGCAAAAAAATGCGAATTTTATTGTTTAAATAACATTTGAAAATCCCCCTTTATTATTGCTAGTTGCTTTATTTGCTAGTTCGAATTCCCAATCCCATTAAGTTCTTTAAAACTTCACTCGTTTTACTGGTCGTTTAATAAAACAAAACCATCAACGTTAGGACTCAATCGGGAAAGTAGTACATCACAGTGAAGTAATTTTAGAAGATTACAGTGCAGATGAATTCCAGGTTAGAATCTTATTGTCAGTCGTGTAGACTGTTAGGGTTTTTTCTACAAGTGCATACATATTTCACACGATGCAAAGCATAATATAAATTGTGTATTCCAGATGTTTCAACTCAACTGCGTATAGTATTCTCTGGTGTATCGTACCTCGACAAAACTACGTGATTCAATGGAATTTTCGAATTTTTATTATCAACGTTTCCCTTATAAGTCTACGACAATAGTTGAATGTCTAAATAAAAAAACTTAAAACGGATATTGCCTACTGAAATAATTCCGAAAAAGTTCATTTTTAATTAACCGAAATTTAATTAATTTTTTAATTAACACTTGCCACCCTATAAGCCGATTTCTTATTCGACAAAAACCATAACAAATCCTGCGCTAAAAGCTCGGAGATTATTTTAATGCTACTGGATATTGAGAGGAAACTTAACTCACTTAAGCTCTTACGAAGATCAGAACATTTGTATATTAAATTATATTTAACCGTAAGAACAATATAATTTTAATGCGTTAATATCTAACAATAAACTGTAACTAAATTATCTATAGAAACATATTGTTAACAATATTGTTTTATACCAACAATATAAATAATGTTATTTTACGAAAACAGCTTGTTTTATAATTGATATTAAGTTTCATGATGCTTAGCGCTTAATTTATTTCGTGTGAAATGTTATTTTTTTTGTTTAAAGTCAGTTTTAATCAGGTTGTGAACGGCAAAGGGTCGCTATTAAAGTTAATTTCGTTTTTCAAATTAGGCGACTTTTAAAATGACAATTAATAAAAAGTGGAGTGATAAACAAAATAGCAAGTATATAGTGATATGAAATATGATACAAAAAATAATAATTAATGTTAAAGTATACAAAATATAACTGACAGTGAGGAAACTGAGGAAACAATAGCGAAAAATTTGATAAAAATCGACTGAAAAATTCACTGGTTCAACCATAATAAAGCCATAATGTAAATCGATGTAACAGTCTAGAAAAATAATAACAAAAAATCTTCCAACCGAAAAGAAGAAATATAACATAATAAAAGTATAGGAGAGTACTTAGATTAAAAATCGTAAAATACTTTGGCCTCATCATTAAATTAAGAAATTAGAAAGTAAATGAAAGTGTCTGTTTAGTAGCAGGCAAAAAGAAACGTAAGTATTAGGTGCGCAAAAAAATGTAATTTGTAGGTTTATTGTTTCATTTGCAATAATTCGGGTTGTTGTATATTAATTAAGGATGTATGTAATTATATATTTACGGAAAAAAAATAATTATTTTTAATTATAACGAAAATAGGTGTTTAATTTTTTATTCCTGACAACTCGGACATAAAATGACTTAATACCTACGTATATATATTTTTTAATTAATTGTAAGACCCAGTTATGATATATGTATACGCTGGTAATGTAGAAAAAATAATTGATTTAAGTCTCGTAATTACAAAGTTTTTATCTCGAAGTACCTAATTTTTACAATTATTATTGAAAACTATTTAATTACGAAACTATAAACCCAACGAGACTGGCCCAATGATCAGTGCCAAAACGTCAATTTGCGATGTACAATACTCCCTTAAAATTCGCGGGGGTTACGTTCTAGGAAATCCTCGCAAATGTTGAGATTATCTTCCTGTGTAAAAAAGGTAATTAAAAAGTGGATAAAGCAATTGGAACGAAAAAAATATGTATATTAAGCCCATATTTAAAAAATATTACTCCCCGCATTTTGAAAATTTTGATTCAAAATAAGTACCTAGTTAAAGCATTTTTCAAATATTTATTTGTAGTTTTGCACAATTATGTATTAGATTCAAACAGACTGTTCGTTGTTTACCAACAAGTAATATAACTACTAATATCTATTTAACTATATATCATTAATTAACACTCTTATGATTAATTAATTTTTACAATTAAAATAAAAGACAATTCTTTGGCGACACGGATCGGCAAAAGTAAATATAATTTGTAACAAACTCAAAAATTAATAAGTGCAATTAGCAGTCGCTCGCTAAAACTTTATAGAGTACCTACCTCAGTTAATTAAATCATCAAAATTAGTTTGTACAAATTAATAATTTAAAGGTAAAATTAATTATTTAAATCACTTACCCAAGAAGACAGAAGCAAATCTGAAAATAAAAGTTAATTAAATAAATATAGGTAAATACCCTTATAATTAATAATTAAAATATAGCATAAACTTAATTGATAGGCAAATAGTTACTTTCAAATTTTAAAACAATAAAATTATCTTCGTCAAGTCAGAAGTTTATTATATGTATACAGGCTTTCTAGAAGATATAATTTGATACGGGAACGGATAAAAAGGCCGGCTTTGTGAATTTTCTTCTAAAGTTAGTTTTCACTTTGAATGTCGGCTTGTAAAAAACACAAAGCAGATTTTTCGAGCAGCTGTTGTTAGTTATAAAAAGAAAACTTCCTCTTTTGAGTATCAAATACTGTTTGAAAAACTTTAAACAGTAAAAGGAAAACGACGAGGCTAACAATGATAACGACGATAACAATGCTACATTTTTAATTTTATAATAATTAGGTTATCAAAATTGCAAATTTAACATTAATGCGTGAACACAAGACCGAAGTATTAATTAAATGGGAAGATTAATCCAACAAATTCCTAACCATCCACAACAAAGGGAACCATCAGATGAACTAAATACTTGCGAGTTAACAAACAACAGTTATAAAACGCAAACCCTATATATTTTACGAGTTTGGTCTCGGCGGAATCACAACAGTTAATAGATACTCGAGGGTAGTTTACGGCATCTTCTCCAATAAGAAAAAAGAATTACAGAATTTCCAGATATTTCATATATATGATGATATTTATACTGTATAACGAAGGAAAACTTATCATTTCTTTTTTCTTTCTGTTTATTTGTAGGTATAAGAAGTCGACGAATTATTATCAAAGTAGGTATCAAAAGAATATGTTCGTTATTCGGAAGAGTCGTTAAAGAACGTTTTACTGTATTATATCTAGGAACTTAAAACAATATTTTTTGGATTTAATTAAAAATTTTTTTAAGAAATTGAATTGAATGTATCGAAAATAATTGAAATATCTGAATCCTAACATATAACCCCCTTGACGATGCTAAAATTGTGAAACCGGTTAGGAGTTTTTAAAAGTACAATTAAAAGGTTAGTGATATTTTAAGACATGAACATTAATATAAAAGAATATCACCAAGTAAGTGCAAGTAAAATTAAATTGAATTTCAATTCACCTAAGTAATAATATGCTTTGAATGTTTCAAGTTGACGGTCCACACAGTTGTACGTGTCGTACAGTTATCAATTACATTGGTGACATGATGCGTGATCGATGAATGTTTATTTCCCAATTCAAATGATGTTTCTCGACAATCTCTATTATACGAAAATATCTATTTTACACCTTTAAATGTTATAAGAAAATGGTTTGTTTCAAAAAATTCATCAATGTATTACAAATGTGATGTTTATTAGTTATATAATAAACATCATTTGAATTACCGATCCGGTGAAACTAATTTTATGGTAGCACCTGCTTTTTTTAGGAAGTGTTGATGAAATCGAACACTTGCACATTGTCGTCGTGAGAAAAATGTAGAGTATTACACGTGCTCAAAGCATATTTCAGGCTCGTGTTCCACTCGATTACCAATAAACCATCACACTCGTGTGAAATATCCGTTTTTCAGCATCAGTTGCCGAGTGCTTACAACTACGCTAAAATTTATAAAAAATACTTATTCTCAAGTGACCTGCCAATACACGTCATCAATAAAAAGTTACTAGATTGTACTGTATTTTTAATTCGGTTCTATATATTCCGATTCATTCCGATACAAGTTATCAATAAAAAGTAGTATTGTTGCAGTATGTAGTTACTTGCTAATAAATTGTAGTCTTTCTTTGTCAAGTAATGTGTTCTGGTAAATCATCGGTAGAATATGGCACTTTTAAAACTTTAAAAGGAATTACAAATAGGCATACAACCTACATAGCTTTTTATTGATGACGTGTATCGGAATAAAATTTGAAAGACCTATAATATAATATTAATTATGTCTATATTTTTAACAATGAAATTAAGTAGTTTTCTTCTCTTTCTTACTGCATAAAATTATATATGATTTATTCAACCGGTCTGGCGACACGTCATCAATAAAAGGCCATTAGATGATGACATACCTTGTAAGTACCTCGTATTTTTACAATTCTAATAAATTGCAGTTTTTCTTTATATTATCTAATATGTATGCAAGTAAATCATCGATAGAATATGTCACTTTCCAAATTTTAAACTGAATTACCTAGAAATAAACAATCTAGTAACTTTTTATTGATGACGTGCTTGTCAAATCGCTTGGATAAGGTATAGTTCTTACTCGTTCGTCATCATATATTGTAACGTTGCCAAATAAACATTTAAGAAAGTGACGTCATTACGCTTTTAAAAAAAATATATGATTTAAGACTAACATTATCGAGATCACTTTCGTAAATTTTACCTACCTATTAGTAATATAATTAATAGTAATTACGTATTAATAATATTAAATTCGAGAACGTCTAATGTGGTGTAATTCCTCAATGAGAAAAATTTTAAAAAAAATTACAAGTAGAATTTATTACTTTGGTAATATTAATTTGATTTAAATATTGAGGTAGAATAAATGATAAACCTAAAGTTTATATTATGTACTAATGTTAGAAATAGCATAGCCACGCCACTGTGTTTGATCTAGGATACACGCTTGCCCAGTAGGTATATCACGAGAATCGCTCGATGTCACACAATGCGCAAATGTATGGCGCATCTCGATTGTAGTTCTGTAGCATCAGTTTTGGATTCGACCGATAAAATTCCGAAAATTCGGTGTTGATGGTTATATTCAAGTAAATCAGCTTTTACTTTACCACCACATTTAATTGAAGGTACGTATTCATTTTCGTCGTCCGTATTTAACCGAGTATTTGATAAATATCCACGTAATCAGTAACCACAAATACATAACCTAAAAATTACAAAACCGCTTTTATTTCAGAGAAGAGAATTAAGAATTTTAAAAATGAACGACGAGCCGGTGATGGCGACAAACGACGATGCCAGCGAGTGCAAAAGAGGCGCCGTACAATTGGGATACTGGCAGGACGACTACATTTCGTTTTTCGTAAAACAAATTCAACGCAAGGCGCCAGAAATTCATCGCGGATATTACGCTAGAGTAAAGGGAGTCGAAAGTTTCATACATAAATTTATTAAAAAGGTCGGCGATTCTACGCAAGTAATTAACTTAGGATCCGGCTTCGACACGTTGTACTGGAAATTAAAGGATGAAGGTGTTCGCGTTGCTAATTTCGTCGAAATTGATTTTCCTTCGGTGACGGCAAGAAAGTGTTACGTAATTAAGCGAAATAAACAGCTACTCGAGAAGATTTATGAACAAGATGGCGAAGTGAAACTAAGTGCTACAGATTTACATGCGGGAACTTATCATTGCATCGGCGCCGATTTAAGGAATATATCCGAGTTGGAAGTTAAATTTCAACAAGCCGAAATAAACTTTGCAAGTCCGACGTTGTTCCTTGCCGAATGTGTATTAGTGTATATCGAGAACGATTGTATTAACAGGTTGTTATCGTGGATTGCTTCGAAATTTAAATCGGCACTGTTTGTAAATTACGAAATGTGTAATATGAACGACACTTTTGGTGACGTGATGTTGGGGAACTTGAGGGCAAGGGGTTGCACTTTGGCAGGTATCGCTGCTTGTAAGAATTTAGAAACGCAGCAAAATAGATTTTTGAATAACGGTTGGCAGGGATCTAAGGCGTGGGATATGGTGCAGGTGTATTATGCTTTATCTACTTCGGAACGTCAGCGCATTGAAAAAATCGAGTTCTAGACGAACAAGAATTGTTGATACAACTTTTTCAGCATTATTGTATTTGCATTGGTTGGTTGGGCACTGAATTTGCAGATATCGATATTAATGACGATTAATATTATTGCTTAGCTATGTTTGTACGGTTTCGAGACTAAATTTTACAACAGTTGTAGATATATAAAGCGAGCATATTCTTGTAAATTAATCAAAATAACTGACTTTAGTTTTATATTCTGTGATATTTCAGTATGAACATAGCTAAAAGTTTTGTTACTAATGTATAGTTATATATATATCTATATATATATATAAATGTATTATAATTAATTTCTATTAATATTGTTAAGGAAACCGTATTTATTTGGGAATTTAATATTTAAAAGTGATATGTGAAGCTTTATATTAGAAATATTGTAGATTATTTTGCATATTGTAAATTTCTGAATCTACAATAAATCTTATTGTTCAACAATTTCTGAATTTAGTTACCACCTACTTCGTTTTATTTTAATTTTATTTTTCCATAAATAACTGGAAAATATTTTTATTCGACGATCTTATCCCTTTTAAAACAGAGTATTGTAGTCGAAAAACAGGCTTTTAACCTATTTATATAAATAGAAAAATATTTATAATACGAATACCTACTAATAATATAACGTATTATCAAGCAAATAATAAAATGAGTTATGTGGGTTGCCTATTGACTATATATTTAAATTTATTTTTAGTACTTACTGAAATTTTTGTGACCTACCTCGGAAATAACATAAATAGAAGAAAATTGCAAATATTAATTTTTAAAAATTTTTAATCTATAGGTAATATAGAATAGATATGTATCAAGGGCGCAAAGAAGGTGATTTTGGGCCACGACGTAAAGATTAAAAAAAAAACAAAGCAAAAGTTAAAATTATTTAAAAACAATTTTCAATTAAATTTGCCACCATTTTTATGATGCGATATTTTTATTGATAGTTTTTGAAAAAACTTGGTTTTAAATTGCTAATTGCGTAAGTGTGTATTTCTTCATATTTATGAAATATTTAAAAACAATAAATAAAAATTTTTGTTTGTGAAGGGTAGGTTAGTTGGTGCACTTTGGGACACAACATATAAAATACCCACTTTTGAAAAATCATTCAAATACGATACAATATAGTGTGGAACCTTGTAATCTTTCGACTTTACTGGTTTCGTTTTGAGTGTCGTATAAAAAAGTTGTTAAATTAATTTGATTTTTATGCTTTTGTTCTCACTTTGTAACATAAACATTTTACGACTTATTATAGCTACCATTCTTTTCCACACGGTATTTTGGCAAATATGCATTTGCAGATAGGTGTTGAACGCTGCATATTTTACACATGTTTAAAGAAAAGATTGATGTAAATTTTCTTGTTTTAATTTTGACGGAAAGATAACAGAAAATGTTATATAATCCACTGCAGTAAGGTTTTTACCTCAGAACCCAGTTATATTGACTGGATTTTCGTAAAACTTGTTTTATTGAGCTTCTAAGGGTCGGTTTATCAATTGCCCGTTAACGCTAACCATTAGTTGGTTGTCATAGAAACTATTGTGAAAACAGGAAATTAACTGATGGTTAAGCGTCAACAGACGATTGAACAACCGACCCTAATGGTAAGAACTAAAATGTTTACCCTTTAAAATTACCGCTTATGATGATTATTAGTCATTTAAGGGTCAATCCATTCCAATAGGATCAGCCTAGTTGCTCGACAATTTCAAAAAAATATATTATTATTATTTTGCTGGTGATGACTCCTATATAATGGTAGTTTAAAATCAAAATAATTTAATTCGTTTAAAAATGGCAAACTTGACATTTGCGATTACAAAAAAATTTAACTTCGGAAGGGTGATTTTTAGGGAAGATTAAACCATCAGTTTTCAAATTTGTTTTACAAATAGTTATGTTAGGGTAGTTTGTGGAAATAAATAATAGAGCTCCGATATTTGTCCTCTTTTGAGTGCACAACCATAAATATGCTATTTTTCGCACTTTTTGTAAACTTTAGGGGTAAATATCTCTGGTGGGCGACCTGTTACAAATTCAAACTTTTTACGCTTTTTAAAGTACTATATTTTTTACTGCAGTTTACTCAGATAAAGGGAAATGGACCTGACAAAATCTATCTTTTAACATAGCGCGGGCGTGCTGCCTGGAGTCGCTATATTACATTTTAAAGACGTTAAAGTAGTGCGAATCAATTTGATTTTGTGGGATGTTTAATATAACGTCTGATTGAACTAAATTTAAGTTTTTATTTACAATAATATTAAGGATCGGTTTTTCAACCACAAGTTAACAGTCAATCACTATAAAAAGAATTATTACGGTAATTGTTTCTATAGTAAAGTGTCTAATGGTGTCTAATAAGTAATGGTCTATAAGCGATGATCAAAAAATGCATTGAAAAACTAATTGTAAAAGATGGTAATGTCGTTTAGATTGCTAACGTATAAATGATGAGGTTGTCGGAAAGGAAACGTCGAAATTTGAAAGATTTACGAATGTGTTATCGCTTTGTCATGCACGTTTTCAAGTTACCTAAAAACTACTTCTTTGTATACAGGATGGATAAAAAGGCTGGAAACCCTGAAATATACTCTGAATTGTTAATTTGTTGTTAGGGTACTGCCTAGTAGCCAATGGTGGACAATTTGAATATTTACTCTTTACCATATGAAAAACTTATTTAAAATGTTGATTTACGTGAATGGAGATTTACAATTTTATATTACTACACGATATAAATTATGTGATTTAAGTCAAATCGAAATTCTTGATTCGATTTATGTAAAATTGAAAGTTGAAGTGGATAAGGGTGGTATTCATATTTATAAAGTATTGTATAAATATGAAAGAGCATTTACCTATTCAAATTTGAATTTATAAATAGGTAAGTAAGAAATCTGTGATACCATAAAAATATAAAAGCGTTATACAGGATGACCGGCGAGAGTCGGACGGTTTTGAAACAAACAGTACCGACTTCGTAGATTTTCAACTTGAAATGAATTTATTGTTACAAAAATTAGAGGTCACTACCGCTGAACTACCCATAAAATGCCTCAATTCATTTTTAAATTGTGTGTTAAAATCTGCATTGCTTAATGCACGACATAAACAGTTTTCAGATTTGCTAACAGTTTAAATTCGAAAAAAAACAAACTATATGACTTATTTCATTTTTAAAAATTGTCAGACCAATCTGTGACTGCACAAGATTTCAAATGAGAACGTACTCCACGTCCGAAGAAGCATTTAACCACAACACGATTCATTAATAAAAACAAAATTTAAATTAGTTTTTACCGATATACGAACAATGAAAATCACGACTAAGCGAAATGGAAATGCACGTATGTATATCGTCAACGATGGACCGAAACACACTAAAGAAACTGAATCATTAAAATGTCTTACAAATAAAACATATTTACGTAAACTATGGCCGATAGGGATATCGTTTTATGTAAGAATGAATGTTGTACGTTCGAATAAATCATATCTGTGCTTTCGAAGGTTTACCATAAACACCTGTGTTTCTAGTAAGATAACAGTTTCCATTTTATACACACCGTTAATGTTACGTTGTATATACATAAAACTTTTAATATAAAATTTTATTTAGGATTTTAATGTAAATTTATTTATTACCTATAATTTTGAAGAAAATTTTCGATACTTAATAGTTAATATTTTGGACATATATTATAAATATAGTTATATTTTACTTAATAATAGTTTATATTGTAATGAGCTTCTCAAAATATAAATTTTGTATTGAAATGTCATTCATAATTTATCGTAATAATAAATTATTATATAGGTAAGTACGTAGAAAATGCATTATTTAATACAAATAAATTGGTTCATTTTCAATATTATATCGACGTTACCTACGTTTTAATCTCTCTCTGTTTGTTCTGATTTTTGATAAATACCTACCCCCCATAAAATATTAACGTGTATTGTTTAATTTAAAGAATTTATTGCGATAAACTTTTGCTATTAATCAAGTTATTATTTTCTTGTTAACATTCATGTATATAATAATACAGTCCAAAAATAAAAATTAAAAATGTCAACATAATAATTTAGCGAATAAAGATCAAATCCATAAACGAAATTCAATCTCATCTCATTCTATTTCGTTTGTGAGAGCCGATAAAAGCAACGGATTCGAACTGTCAGTAGCTTGATATAGTTCGAATTCACTGTTTTAATTGGATTTTAACAAATTAATTTTTCTAGCCACACTTTATTATTGTTGTCGATTGTCAAAAAGGAAATGTTTGGTTTATGAATTTGATGTTAGGTTATAAGAAAACGTCTAGATGTTGTTTAATCCAAAATTTCGTAACTATACGTTTCTATATGTTTAACAATCATTTCATTTATTACAAACACGGTGTTTCGGCACTTTGTTGTCGAACAAAAAGTAGGTAATAATTATACGTAAAATATTTTAAAACTATCGTTTCAAATTATATTTTTATATTACTTATTTTTGTGTACCTATTGAAAAAGAAAACGTTTACTATTTAAGAATTGTAATTAAAAATTGATGATATAAGATGATATAAAGGCTAATTTATTGTAAGCGGTAACCAGAGAGGTTTCTGAGTACTCGATTTGGGATTCGTGTTGGGTGTCATTTCGAAGAGCTCTTTGGGTAGATTTACCAATTGTTTCACCTGATCCCCCCCACCCCTGTCAAAAGTTATAGAGCAGGGGTGGCCAAGCTCCTTGATAGTCCGAGCCATTTTTCAAAATTTGAAATTTTTCGCGAGCCGCAATTAAATACGTATTTAAAAGACATTTTGAAACACATACAGAACGATAATAATTTTTTAAAATATAATAGCACAAAAATGAAAAGGGAACTCGGGTACATTTATCGAGAGCCATAAATAATCCTTCAAAGAGCCGCAGGTTGCACCCCCCCTGTTATAGAGCTTCAAAGTTGACTATTCGAGAAAATTAAACACATAAAGAATAAAAGATGCGGAAACTCTGTGATTTTCTCGAATATCGTTCATTTTACCGAAATTAAACAACAATACTTTTTTTATCTTAAAATGTCCGGGAATCCTAAAAGGCAGTTAAAAATTTAAAAACTTAAACCTCCGAAATATTTTAGGTTTAGAAAGGTTGGGGGTAGTGTATCCCTGGCTCTTCTAAGGTGATATCAAAATACCTGTTAAACCATTGCAAAGATCTTAATTTATTATGCAAACACCAAAAATTTGATTTAAAAAAATTAATTTCTACTCTTCAAGTTTGGGGGAGGGGGGGGGGGTGAATATCTCAACAGGAGAGCGTTGTAGGAAAAATATGTATAGGAAATTTTGGCATTATTTTTTGTATTATTTTCCCGAGAGATTTTTTACGATTTTGTGCAACCTGACATCCTTGTGATTTTTGTTGTGACAATATTGTTTAAACAATACAAACACCTGAATACGCCAACCGAAATGTAGTATAACAAACATTTTAGAAAACAGCTTCGTTAGAATCGATGCTGTTCTTGTCGGTTCCGAAACTTTGACGATTTTTCGGCTTTATTTACTCGACTAATAAATAATTGGATAATGTTCACAAAAGTATAAAATTCAAATGTAAATGTTTTAGAGCCGATTTTATACACCTTTCGTTCACCAGATACCGACACGCAAACCAGAGGCTGAATTATTCAAATTATAGCTACGGCAAAACGTTTATGTGAATTTTTTTTATAAAGGAAAATTAATTCAACGCCAACTGTCGCGTCGGTTATACTTTAATCGGTTCAGAAAAATTCAATTCGTCATCGATAAAGTTGATTTTTTTAAATTCAAAGACGTGTTTTCAAAAAGCCCGTTTCGACATTTTTGTTCTGCGGTTTCAAATTTGCGGTGCTTCGAATTTCGTTTGGTTTTCTGTTGAAAGTTCGCGATCTTTTTCATTATTTTTATCCGATCAAAAGTTCACCGATTTGATTTTGAACGTTATTAGATTTAAGTGGCGCAACAAAAATTTAATAATTTACCAGCCGCGTATCGACTGCGTCAGCAATGCAAGACAGTAATAGAATAATTTTAATAATTATCTCCGAACATTAGTTATATTTAACAATAATAAAGTGACTATACGGTATATATATTTATTTACAAAGGGAACCACTTTAATGGTATTATTTCGCAAGTGAAAATACAGGAAGCGATTATTTATGGGTTGTTTTACGTCACAATTTCTTATGCCATTAACTCAAGACGAGCCCTTTTAATTAACGATTGCTTTCAATGTGGATGTATTTTCCAATTGCTTTTTATAATGATTCCTAATTACTTCGGAGAATTAAGTAACTATTTTTTACCTCTGTTAAACCTACTAAATTAAAAAGGTATAACTCTATAACCCAATTGCGGTCATATTTTAAACCGTCGACAATGCCAATTAAATTTAATACCGAAAATTACAATTAAAATTTAACGTTAATGAAGCAATCGGTCTGTTTTCTACCGGCCATAGTTAAATTTCGAACGGTGATTAACGTTTCAGTCATAATCAACCTTTAATCCCTATTTTCGGTTTGCCAGGAAACTATATAACATTTAATGAAGGTCGGCAGCTTCAAATTAAATAAATACCCAGTATACCTACCTATTTTAAATTGAAATTGAAAATTTACTCAAATCAAATAACAAGATGTCGACATTGATTCGGAAGACAATAGCATCAGTGAAATAAAAGTGAATAATTATTGCTTTTGCTTTTGTAACTAGTGTCGCAATTTCCATGTCCCGTTGTCAATAAAAAGTTACTAAATTATGTGTATTTGTAATATTCAGTTTAATGTTTTGAACGTGGCATATTCTACCGATGATTTATTTGCACACATATTATGTATGACATGGCACAGAAAGACTATAATTTATTAGTACTGTAAAAATGCGAGTTTTATCGATGACGTGTATTGGAACTTATCTTGAATAACGTGTGTCGTATAAATACTACATATATTAATGTCTTTTTAATTATTTAATCGAAAATTAAAATTTAAAGAATTTATTCGTTTTTCGTGATTTATGAACATTTTGGCATGGGTTGTTTTTGTGTGAGACATCAGCCTTCAATTAGGTATCTACTCTTATTAAATGTTAAAATTGATTTACCTATAGTCTCGAGGCGATAAAGATTCGTAGTAGATTGCAATTCTTACACTCTGTTAGATGAAATATTGTTTACGATGACAATTCATTTTATTAATAGAATTCTTTAATAGAAATGGATACGTACGGTTATAACCACGATATTCGCCAGTGTTCATTAACTGTAAGTAGTTCAATCCATTAGTCCTACTATCTGCACTTTTAAATTATATTCTCTGAGAATTACTGCAATACCTAATTAAAATAATTTCCATAGAAAAATTATTCAATTACTTCAACCGTAACTGCCTACTTAGCTTGTAAAAAAAATGTACAAACCTCCTTACTAGCAACGTTTTCTTTTTTTTTTGGAGTTAAATTTAGGTCTTACTTGAGAAAAGAAAATAACCCTGACGTAAACAAAGAACGCTTAAAATTTTTATTTGTTATGTGTCTAATATAAAAATGTTTATAAAATTATTAGAATTTTAAACTGTGCTAATAAAACTAGAAATCTAGTCTAAATAGCAACAAAAAATGGATTATGCTGTGATACACGAAAGTCATTGTATTGAAAGACAAAATAAAGTACATAATATAGGTAAAAACGGAAGTCCCGATACTAGGATAACTATAAATCATCATGACGATATTAGTGCTAAGGTTATTCAACAAAATAATACAATTAATTAACTCGCCATATCGCTAAAAATTTAAGATGGAAAACTTCTGATTGATAAAATGGAAATAAAAGACAGATGAAGAGTCTGCTTATTGGAGCAGCACATCATATTAAACAGTAATAAAACTTGACGTAGGACCTACCATTGAAAAACGAAATAAATTTCACCAACTGAAAAGCAAAAGTGTAACAACTCCCATTTGGGAAATAAGAGTAGGTTAGATATGAGATCAGTGAGATGTTAAAGTTTGAAATAAAATGGGAAATTCGACGAACAATTTGATAAAAATCTCTAAATCTCATTGGTAAAACGTCCCTATTCTTAATCACATTCTAACAGTGTAGCTATTAAACTTTATTATTTAAAACAAATTGATCCACTACCTATTAAATTTATTTTTTCTAATGTTTAACATTTATTTTCTTGAACAGATAAGTAGGTAGATATTTAGAGATTTCAATTTATTTTAATTAATTTATTGCAATTTGATAGTTAAGAGGTAAAAAATATATCAAGTACAAGCACATACTTATCGGCAATTAAATTTATCGCTAATTAGAAATAAATTTATTTCTTAAATATACGTATACGTAATTTTGTAAGCTACAACCGTTTATATTTTTCATTCTTAGATTTATCTATTAATAAAATGATACCTATCTCAAACCTACCACGTTGAAATTTAAATCGTAAGGGATTTGTATTAATTTGATTTAAAATAACGATTTTTTAAATTAGGTAAGTATTATCTATGCCTACTTTTTAAGTAGATCCTTATAAAATAATACCTACATACGAATAATAAAATTCAATGTTTATGTCAAAATTTCGTGAAACGTTGCGATTTTAAATATAATATAGGTACCCCATATTACAAAAAAAACTTCTATATTTTGTAATTATCTCTATGGTTGTAGGTAAATACGTATTAGTGATAAGAAACAATCAAAATTAAAAGAAATGTTCTAGAGAGATATCTAGTTCATGGTAGGACACAGCCTTTCTTTGTTTAATTAAGAGCGAGCTGTTCAGTTCTTAAATCGAAGGAAAGGGTTTCTTAAGCGAATAACTTCTCCAGAATTTTAAATTGAGCGGATTTAATTTTCAGATAAAAACGGAGCTTCTAAATTGCCAAATAATTTAAAGTTATAAGTACCCTACTTACTTAATACAAAGTAAGGGTTATTTTTACAAATTAATACGGCTTCAAATTAAATAAAATGAATGAAATCAATATAACGTAATACATATTTTATTTATGCGAATCGAGGGAAATTTTGATTGTTGAATACATTAAATAAAATTTGATTATACGTATATTGAGAATAAATAATAATAATAAATTTATGAAACCCTTATTTTTTTAAGTCGCATACCTATGTACCTATTTTTTAAAAGTTTTTAATATAAAACTGGTACATGTCTTAGCTTAATGAACCGATCTTGCAATAATACGAAGTACCAATATTTCATTTTTATTAATAGATATTATTTTAGTTATTGCAATTTTCAAACTTTTTTATAATCTGTTGTTTCTCGTTATCGGACACTTCTTTTTTGGTCCCGTGAGTGTCCGCCATTGAGAAATTTCACTGTATATATGTATTTGCTGTGAAACGATAAATCCGTCTGTAAGTGTACTAATTTCAAGATAATTTTGAAGCTCTTTTGTAATAAAAGAAGACTCTCGACGACTAAGATAAATGAATTTAATTATACGACGACAAATTGCAAGGCAGCAGCCGAAGTAAATGCCGAAAAGCATCAATTCTTTTGAGAAACAACTTATGGTAATACCGATGTTTTCTTCTCACAGAACAATTACATGATGGGCACGCTTCCTTTCAAGTAATTCATTTATCGTTCGGTATTGTAAGCGGATAACAATTATTTCGAACCATTAAATTTGAAAATTCTTAACTTATAATCGATGAAGAAGAATATCTTAGGAAATTCGTTTAACTAATAAAATAGATTAATTAATCATCGTGTTTTACTACAAAACTTATACAATTAGTATATTACTGCTATTAATTAATTCTTAAGTTTTGTTCGCGTTGTCATATTGTGGACGTAATATATCATGTGGTGTTATCAGCTAACAAATGCTGAAAATTTCCTTAAGAGAACATAAAACAAATAAACGCATCAGTAATAGATCTGCTAAAAAAAGTCGCTTCGATGAAAATATGGCATTTTGCATCTTCATCAACTGGACAGAGTTTCATTTCGATTTCTTAAAAAACAAGGGGCGAAAGAGGGTGCTAGTGATCTCGTTGGCAGCCGATATATGAGTATATTATCTTGTGGTTGTTCTTCCTTACTGTTATTTAATATCTAATAATTGTACATTCATTATAAAATATTGTTAAATTATATAAATAGAGTACTTTTTTTCTTCAAGCAGTAATACCTATTGCTTTGTATTAGTAAGCTTCTACAGAGAGTAATTACTTTTAGTCGTTTTAGGTAGTAGGTATATAAAGTAATTTAGACCATTTGAACAATCTGCCGTCATCTACGAACGCAGTCGCCAAAACAGCCTAACCATAACATTTTGCAGTTGTAGCAGAGTAGGTAATTAACGTAAATAAATATAAACCTACAGTTCCTTCGCGTATTAATGATATTTAAAGTTGAAAACAAAATTGTTTCGCATAGAAAATTTCATTAGGTATCAAAATGTGCACCTCTTTCTACTTTTTCTATATGCAACTTATCGTTAATTAATAAAATCAAAATTAAAAAGCAATTATAAATAGTAATTAGATAAAACTCGTTGAAAACCGTGCAAAAATGTGAAGTTCATCGCATTATAGGCCATATTAAATTAAACAAATTTTTAAAAAAATTATTGAAGTTCCCTCTTAGGTAAATATATAAAATCATGAAATAGGGAAGCTCTCTGCTTTCTATATTTTTAAATTATAACGCGAATCTGAAATTCTCTTAAATTTCAAATATATAGAATTAAATAGGTAGGTACTGCCAGAAACCATACATTGATAAATACATTCGTCCGCCCACAACGAACCAATATCTATATATCTACGATTTTCCAATTCTATTCAGTGGAAAACGCACTGAATTATGTATTCGTTCGAAGTACCCATGTAGTCGTAAAATTTTTCCAAACTAAACCCGCGCGTGTCCTAATTCAATAGTTTATCGAAATTATCGGTAAATGTGTAAAAATTACTCCTAATAAATTACTTATTGTCCTCATATTTCTTTATAAACGTGGAAACGAGTTTTCGCATTAAAAATTAACCAATTTCCATAATTTAAACATGAATACAGGTACGATTAACAACGGAATTATTCAACGCTCTTTTCGGTCGAAAAACCTGGCACGTTTAATTCTAAAAAACTAATCATAAAGCGTTAAAACGTTATGACAGTGCGCCCACGGTCTGTCATTTACCGTGTTTAACATTTGAAGTGTGTTGCATATTAAAATTGTACCTTCGTTTAAAATACGTTGCCGAAAATGTTGGAAACATCAGTTAATGCGTCCTAATGCGTAGGAATTGAGTATGGGCTACTAAAAGTCCGGGCGTAATCCGGATATTCGAAATTAACGATGTTCATCAGAACGTGATTGCTGCAGTTGTAAGTTCAATAACAGTAATCGAAGTTTAAGACTTACTTCCCGTTTCGGATAGTTAATGGTGGAGACCCAGGTGGAGACAATACGGACATTTCTAGACGTAAAAATTTTTTAAATTGAACACAGCAAACTTTATTATATCCACATACTATTAGGGTAAATTTTAAATTTCCCCGCTTTGGAGAATGGAATAAACTGAATATTTCTCGACGGAGCGAGATAAGCAAAGGAACTCAACAAGAGCTAAACGAATATATCGGTATAGATTGCGTCGGGATGTGCAGGACTCCCGTGGGAACATTTCAAAAAAAGGGGTTAAGGGCCACAATAGTTGTACAACGTCGGTTCACTTTAGCTCTTGCTAGTGATTGTATCATTTATCACAAACATAGGATGTTATCTCAACCAGCCCGACTCGAACGCTTCCATTACACAAGCCGTTATCGCCCTTTGCAGACAACGCTTACAACAAATTCTCAAGAAGTAAATAGTCTTAAATATTTTTCTAACAGTTTTCCGAACGAAAAATTGTAGATTAAAAAAACTGTAATATCGATCACGCACTTAACTACGTATTTTCACGATTCCAAGAACGAAACAATCCTAACAAATAAAAACGAAGTGGAAATTAATAACCCCTATTAAATAGAATAACATTTTTAGTAAAGACCAGACGCAATTAAATTAAACATTTAGGTGGGGCGCCGACATGCAATTTTTAGTTATGGAAGTATTTAGTTGCGCAGCTGCCGTGCCTCGTTTGCTTGTGCGATCAAACGCTAGGTCGACTGACGTGGCCAATCCGATTTTTGACATGCAATTATTAGTTGTGCAACAGTTTGAGCTTTCAACTTTTGCATCTGCTACAACCTTGCATCGTTTACAACGATACCAACTGAAGAAAAGCAATTTCTCCTGTAGAAAGAAAGACTTCCAGAAAAGCAACTGTTTGTTTGCAAATGAGCTTGGGCGTATTTTAACATGCGTGATACAAAGATTTGCGCAATTTGAACAGTTTGTGTCAAAACAACTATTTAGTTGTACCATAACTACGTTTCGTAATTACACCTCAGGTTGTTTCTCCATGATTTTTGCACTTTGTGATTTGTGGTGATATAGATTGGTCGTGTGGCAACGTGTCACAGTTGTGTGTTTAAGTATCAAACGTTCCTCGTAAGTACGAGGAAGGTTACCCAAAGGGTACGCACCGATTTTGATGAAAATTTTATCATAGTAACTACTACACAATAGATGATGTTTGGTAAAAAAATTAACTGCCATAAAGACTTCGTTTACGTTTTATTCAATAAAGTTGGTAAAATGGCGATTTTCAAATTCATAGAGCTGTTATCAGAGCGGTTTGTAGATTCGTAACATTTCAATTTGAGGTTATTTTGTACATTTTAGAAAAAAAAAATTTTTTTCTCACATAGTTTTCGAGTACGGCCGCCATCTTGAATTTTTAAAATGGAAATATGAGGTATGTTATATATCATTAGAAAGATTATTTTTTTCTCTGTTTAATCATCTCAACATTGTATGGGGTTACATTAAGAAAAATTGAGATAAAATAGAAAAACATTTTTCATATACCTATTCGTTCGGCTGTTATAATAGGTGTATTGTACTTACTTACTTCCATTCTTCTATTTTAAATTTACTTTAAAACATGGGAATCATTACATTTATAAAATATTATTAAAGGAAACCATAGCTAAACCATACACACCTTTTTTTTTTGGCAAAATTTTGACCCGAACGTTTTGAGAGGGAACGTTCAGAACAAGTCGGAAACGACTAGAAAACTCATATTTCTAGAAGAACAAAGCAAGAAATGACGAACTGCGGGCGTTTAAATAGATTTAAAATGTACGCGTAATCTCGATTAAATGACACTACCTGATACGCATATAACAGGTCCGGAAACAGAACAAGTCGGAAACTACTAGAAAACTCGTATTTTACTGCAGGCGTGTCGTGTCAACTGCAGGCGTTTAAATAGATTAAAATTTTTGCATAATCTCGATAAAATGACATTACCTGACGCAAATAGAACAGATCCGAAATTACTCGAAAAGTAGTTTTTGGAAAATAATAATGCAAGAAATGACAATAATATTGACATTTAAATGACAATATTATGATGGTCAAACGAATACGTATATGAAAACGTATACGTATATGGTATTTCCATTAAAAAAAATTCAAGATGGCGGTCGTGTTAAAAAACTATGCGTGAAAAAAATTTTTTTTATTCTAAAATGTACAAAATAACGTCAAATTGAAATGTTACGAATTTCAAACCTATACCTATCTAAAACCGTTCTGATAACAGCCCTATGAATTTGAAAATCACCATTTTACCAACTGTATTGAATAAAACGTAAACGAAGTCTTTATGGCAGCTAATTTTTTCACCAAACCATCATCTACTGGGTAGTAGTTACTATGTTAAAATTTTCATCAAAATCGGTGTGTACCCTTTGGGTAACCTTCCTTGTAAGTGTAATTTACACGCTAGTGTCGTGCACAATTGTTTTGCACGGGACTTAGATTTGGACTATACCAGGAACGGTTCTCAGTACGTACGGAAATACAAATCAATTTTTGGAAAAAATAAAAATGTTGTTACTAGATTTTACCTTTGCCTTAAATGCATAAGTTAAGAAGAACAACTGATTTTCGAGAATAGTGACGCTTACGCTGTTCTGCCAAAACGTCATCGATATAAACCCTCGATAGTCACTCATGCGTTCAAACTGTGGCACAACTGATTATTGCATGTCAGAGCTAGACCTGCACAGTTCGAAAATTGTTACGATTTAAATATAATATAAATATTTATATGATGGTTAGGAACGAATAATTTTCCTCCATTAGAAAAAGAAAAAATGAATCTTTAGAAAAAATGGCCTAACATTTTGCAGCAACCGTTTGAGCTTAATAAAGGTAATTAACGAATTAATATTAAAAGGAATTTTCATTTACATTGTTACGGCGACAAAATACATACCTAATCCCTCTACGGTTCAAAAACGACCGTTTAGTTGCAAGTGAACGGATGCCTATTCAAATTTGTTGTTCTCGAAATGTTTGTGAAACGAACAAGTTACATTGTGTTTCTGGAAAATCAGAAACTAAAAAGTATGGTGTCTAAACAGCTGCAAGCAAGTGTGGTCATATTTTAACTCTTCAGTTAACCCATCACCCATATGCAACTAAATAGTTGTTCAACTAAAAATTGCAAGTCGACTTACGTGAATTTCCAAACACATATTATTCAATTAACGGAGTTATAATTTATTAAGTAGGTAGGTACTAAACTATAATATGTACTTAGGGATATAATACATAAAATTAATTATTCGCCTATATATTAACTTAGAACGTAGTTGATTGTTTGTTTTTTTTATCAGCTTTACCTTTCATTAATGATTTATTATCTTGTATTAAGTTCACTCGATCATCAAGAGACAAAGCGGTTTTTATAATAGCGATTTTATAAATAGAGGTGACCTCATTTTTTTTGCTTTTCATTCGATATAGTGTCCAAAATTGGAAAGATAAGAGCCCCATTCAAAATTTTATGTTGTCAGAAAAGTTTCTAAACCCTCTTCGCAATGGGCGCGGGCGTCGCGTCGATAAAATTTAGAACGCGATAAGGTGCGTATACTACTCGATCGCGCCTTGACAAGGGATAACGTGTTTGTGCAATAAAATAAGTAATCACTCTCGAGAGTCTCAAGGAAGATGTTCTTCGTCTTATGTTAATACAATTAGTCGAATAAATTACAGTTTAAAAAGGATTACGTACCGAGACACAGGATGTTGTTCTACAAACAATTTTCGAAATGAAATTAGCAATTCCGCGCGAGCAATTGTAGTAAAGTAACGGAATTAATAAATTTCAATGTAAAATATTTATAATATGGATAAAAAAATATTTGTTCTTCAGACACGAAAGTCTGAATTTCTAGAAACGAAAAAAAACGTTATTGTAAACCTTTATTTTTCCTAATCATACCATACTTGAGAATTTTAAAGGTTGTATCAAGTTATATATGTATGTTTGATACAACAACGTTGTATTAAAACTTTGCGCTGACGCCTTCCTTTACTGAAATTTTACGAAAACGGCCATTTGAACCAATAGCAATAAAGAAAATAAGAATCCGAAAATAAATCGGTACGTAATTCCCTCCAATTTGTCTGATATATGACTTCTCGTTGTTGCCCTTTGCCGTATGATTCATATTTCACGATTGGAAGATTTTATGGTACAAGCTGAATTTAAAGCCATTTATTTCTGGAATAGATTACAGTGTACAATTAACCTAAAATATTAATTTGCACTCGGCGTTAAATTAAAATTTTGAAAATCAATAACGCGACTTGATCGGAAATTATAATATGATATTTTTCCAATTTACTTATGTTTTTCTCTGTAATTAATATTTTTAAATTTCGAAAACGAATCGAAAAACTGTTTGCGAATATCTACTTTCACTTTCAACTGCCGATTAATCTTGTTTTTAATTTTTCTTTTGAACTTTCGGTGCCCTTAAGCTGAGTCCACTAACTTCAAGTAAATTCGATGTTAATTATTTAAGGTCGGGCTATTAACGTTCTAATATTACGAAAGCGATGTGTAAATAAAAATCAGTTTAAACGTAATATCTTTTCTAATACACTAGCGTTTATTTAAGCATCTATCAGATAACTATATGTTAATATGCTTAATAATTAATTAATTAAATAATTTCCATCACAAACCGAGCCTTTTTTAAGCATAAAAATACGGTGTAGTTATTACGGAGTGAAAAATCACATTTTTATTGTCAATATTTTAAATTGCCAGAATAAATAATTTAACAAAAAGTTAACAAGAAAAACCATTCAATAGTATAATTAATTGCGAGGGAATTTCAAAGACAAATAATTTAACTTTGTATCAAAATTGTTTCGAAAGTCTAATTTTAAACGAGGTAAATTATTTGTCGGGTTAAATTGAAATAGCCAACTCTGATAGCTATGCGAAAATTAACATTCTTCGATAATATTAGTACAAAAATAATGTAATTCATAGTTATCAAACTGTTATGTACCTATACAGTATGTTTAATTTTATATGTGACACAGCAGATATCTCGGGTATTTTGAATCTGCAAGTTGTTGAATAGTTTATATTTAATAATTTTTCAAACTCAAAAAAACAACTAACATAAGGATTAAATATTACAGTAAAATTCTTTTTATAGTGATAATAATAATATGACGTCATAGAATTGCCATTTAATCGACAATTACATAAATGTGTAATTATAACAACTGCACATGCTTACAATTAGCTGCATCAGTAAAAAGTTATTAGATTGTTTAATTGTAATTCGGTTTAAAGTTTGGAAAGTGACATTGATGATTTACCTGTACACGTATTAGTAGATGGTATAAAGGAGACTACAATTTATTAGAACTGTAAAAATACGAGATACGAGGTGACAACACTGCGTGAAACGTTATCAGCTAGTAACTTTTTATTGATGATGTGAATCGCCGGACAGGTTGGATAGGTCGTAGTTGAATTAACGAGATGGTGCACTTTCGGCATTAATTTGCAAAGACATCACAGTTTACTATGTTTATGTTATCGTTCTTATTGTTATCTCATTGTCATCGGCTAGTGAGAATAGCGTTTAAAACGAAAAACATGCTTGTCGATTTATAAATACAGTGAAACCTCTTTAATCTGGACACCTCCGGGACCAAATAAAGTGTCCAAATTAGGAAAATGTCCACATTTGGGAGGGGTCTTCAAATTTTGTTATATAAAAATTCACATATTTATCATGCAAATATAGCAGAAAATTTATTATAAATAAACATAAAAAATTATTATACAAATTAAAAAATTATTGAAAGAAGTCATTTATCTTTGTCTGTTTTTGATTGCACTTGGCAAACGAAATGCAATCTTCTGCTACTATTTGTAAAGAACTTACTACATTTACTAATTTTGGATTATTTTTATTTAAAAAGAATGATTTTAAAGATTTTGTAATCGATAGTGCTTCAGAAAAATTGGAAATTTTATGTAAATCTTGATATTCGCCGATTTCACTCATATTTTCATCGATCTGATCTGCATCTTCGTTCTCTGATGAATCACTAACACTAAAAGAATTTATAATGTCTCTTATTTCACACATTGTATCTTCTGTATTTCTATCTTGTATCTTACCTGTATTTGTTGTAACAGTTGATTCAAACTAATCTTTAAATTTGTATTTATTTTTAACAATGACATGCCAATCAAGATTACTCCAAATGAAACTTTTCCATTGTGAGTAATAAGCCTTTTCAAGAAAAAATATTTTAATATAAATTCTTAAAAGTTTAAAATGTGCAAATGGTTTTTATTTTTATTTTATGTTTAATTGTCCAAAATAAAAAGGTTTATGTGTAATAAGGGGTCGCGTGTAACTGTCCATGTCCGAATTAGGGAGTGTCCATAATCTAGAGGTATATTTTCTATATAATCTTATGCAAATGGTTTGGGATACCTAAAAGTGTCCATAATATGGGAGTGTCCACAGATAGAGGTTTCACTGTACCACGTAAATGCGCTAGATACGCAAGTTTAATAAGTAGATCTTCGGGAATTGAAAAACCCTAGTTCCAAACTGCTTTCGTTGTTTTCACGAGTACAAAGCATATAGTCATGGGGTTATGTACTTGACGATGTTTTTTTTTATATGATTATCCAATCAACTAAAAATCGAACGTTTTGTGACTTAACGAAAAATAAGCAAAGTACAACCCACACGTGAAACTGCCACAAAAATACTTCAATTGGTTACCTTGTCGTAACTACAGTAGTAAGCGTTTACACGTGGTTAGTATAACGTCAGTAGTTATAACTAAGGTGTATAAGGTGTTTAACAACTTCCATATACCTTATTATAAATGCAATATTTTTGAGATTTTTACAATACCCGAGGTGACACGTAAAATCCAAACAGAGTGTATAAAGTACGAAACAACCAAGAATTAAAATTAAAATTAGCGAACATTAAACGAGCATCGAAACATAGAAGTTTTGTAGGTCTTCTAATCTGATTACAATTTCGCGATACATAAATTAACCATTAAACTAATTATAAACCTCAAAGGTACCGTTAATACATGGTGAATATACCTAAACAGAATTCATATCTAACGCTGATTATTATTATGTTGGCAAGAAAAGAATGACCGGTTTTGTTCTTTATTGTTTGAGTATAAAAAAAGTGTACAAAATCGAATAATATTTAGGGATAGTGTTCGCCATTCAATTCTATGATCTTCTGGCAGCGTTTTGGCAGCTGGTCGATCCCCTTGGCCCAAAACTCTGGTGATCGCGACTCAAGAAAGTTATCCGCCGCTTTTTGGACTGCCTCTGCGGAATTGAAGATTGCGTCCTTCAGATAAGCTTGCAGGTGTTTGAATAGATAGTAATCTGAAGGGACAATGTCCGGGCTATATGGTGGATGGGTCATCAAATCCCAGCCAAGATCATGTAGCTGCTGACGAGTCCTCGCGCAAGTGTGTGGGCGCGCGTTATCTTGGTGAAAAAGCGGATTTTTTTTCAGATTTTTTTGCACTTCGACCAGCATTTGAGAGCACAGCTCGCCATCGATCGTCTCTCCACTCTTAAGATAGCGCTTGCAGATGATACTGTTTTGTTGTTACGCTGTTTTGAATGGTTGTATGGCTACAATCAAACATTGCGTCAAGTTCACGTGTTGTTAGAAATCGATCCACGGCGATCACCGTCAAGAGATCACTATCGGAAATCTCAAGAGGCCGCCCGGGGATGGGCTCGTCTTCAATGCTCATATCTCCATTCTTAAACTTGTGAAACCAAGTTTCCAGTGTTTTTATTGCAACACTGCCATCGCCGTAAGTGGCACATATGCGACGATGGCGTTCTGCAGCTGTTGTCTTGTTGCAATAATCATAACGCGTGATCGTTCGAAAATCGCGTCGGGTTAGTTCCATTTTTGGAGTGACAGTTGAGGATGAAGGTGATTTTTAATCAATTCTAGAATAACGCAGTCGGGTGCAGCAGGCTTTTAGCTTCAAAACGCGACCAACCGGGTGTGCATACACAAAAAAACAGCTGTGCAAGGTTAGGTTTTTCGTGCATGCGTTCAAAAACCGGCCATTCTTTTCTTGCCAACCTAATATTAACATCGAACATAGAAGTTCATGGAGCAACGCGCGAATTCTCAGCACATCTAACCCGGAACCGAGACAAAACAAATTAAGTTGCAAGCAAAATATAATATACTGCAGTTTTGGAACCGCAAATTTGAGAGAGCTAATTGAACCTGATGCCAGAGATCCGTAGTTTCGAGACAATCACTTACATACCTAATTATTTAAATGATTACCACATTACCGTATTCGAAATTTATACATGGGTAATTTATAATCTACTAGATAGCTTTCAGCAAATTTTCCCAAAGTTTTCGTTCACTATCCAACAATTAAGAAAATAAATTAGAGGGTATTTTATAGAGGTTCGGTACGTGAAATTAACTATTCCGTTCTACACCGTTTTGTAAGACATGAAAATGATTTATCGATATTATGCTTGAAAGCGCACGATATTGCCTTTTAGAGGATTTTCGTTTAAATTATTATTATTATAGGCTGTTTTTGAAGCGGGCACTGTGTTTTTTCTAACAAATAAAATAGTACATTAATAGTGATGATTTTTTTTCAAATGGTAAACTGGACATGTGAGTTACATAATATACATGTATTAGGACGTTCAGACATTTATCTTCAAACTAAATTCTCTCCACAAATTAGAATATCTTCGGGAGACATCCTGAGTAAATTTACTTCCGCTCCGAAATCCCAACTTTGCGATTTCTAAGTTAAACTACTAACAATAAGTTATGAGACGCTATAAACAACTGCATTCGCTTAAAGGTTTAACATGCAGGAACAATGACTTTAGATGACAACGTTGCGAAAATCTAATAAATACCTAATTAAAAAGTTTTGATTAAAAAATGCATTTCTTGCGAGTAGGTATTTAAGTAATGTAAAACTACTATTAAAATTAAACATTCGACCGCGCAAGGTCGAAGGTAGCGAATTTCCAGTATTCAGGTTTTTCCCAAAAATTAGGTATTTTATCTAAAATTAAATAAAAAGATGTAGTTATCTGACGATAGAGAATTTTATGTATTTAGTATCTATGTACATTTTAGTATTTATTCAATAGTAACAATTCGATAATTAATAACGAAGATACGAGCGTTTACACGAGCGAAGATAACGAATAACGAGAGCGTTTTAGAACGTTTGAACAGTTGTCATTTTGAACGGCTACAAAAATCGTGACCACAATCGCACCACAAAAATAGGCTATACAGGGTGTTTCATCGAGGACGGACAGTCGGACACAATACGCATCGATTTGACCTCCATAAGTTTTAGGCGAAATTTGTTAGTTTAGAAGTTATTTAGGTTTTATATATTTTTAACTAACCTCCGGTTTTGCCCACAAATTTTGTCATTCTGGCTAAACCGTTATTAGTATAAATGATAGGCCTATTAACCTGAATAGTATTTTTACGACTTCATATCGAAAATCGTATGCAATACGTCAAAGGTATTCCGCTTTTTAATTTTAATCAAAACATTATTTGAAAAATGAGATAAGTTGTTGTGAACGTCATTATAGGCACTGATGATAGGCCCATTATTGGAGTGGCTCGTTTAACATTAAAAGATTCATATTAACTTCAAAGTTTGCTTTTTAAAATTTCAAAATATTAGATAATAAATAGAAATGTTGTAACATCTACACTAAATTCGAAATAAAACGTCTTTTATTCGAGAGTTCAATATTTCATTGCAAGCTTAAATTCATTAAAACTCTATGTTAATTCTTCATAACAATGCTAAAATCACAAACGTCAAATAGGCACTTAATAACGGTTAATAGTAGTCGTCGATGATTTAAAAAGGCTGCTTATTGAACAATAACAGGAACGTTATATGATTTGTAAATGCCGGTGTATAAACATAAATAGATGGAACGAGAACATAAGTAATCATGTGGCGGCTTTTCATTCTTTTGGTAACATGTCCCTACGAAACGAATCGATATTTCATTAACATATTGAAATTTCACGAAGGAAATCGAAAACAACAATTACACTACAACACATTCAAATACTACGTAAACACAAAAAATATCACTTCGCAAAGTAAATAGTCGAGAGAAATAACATGTTGAAAACGTCGCAGACGAAGTCAATTTATTGGTTTTAGAAATATACGTAAATTGAACTACCTAAATTTGAATAATCCTTATGCAGTTTCAAGTAAGTAGTTTTTTAGCGATCAAAACGTACGCGCATGGTAAGTTTCGCATATTTCAACTTATTTATAGTTCTCGTTTCCGTTTGTAACCGTTCAATTGTGCAGCTATAACTTTCCTGACCGTACATAAATTATTTTTGCACTGCCGGTCGTAAAATGTTTCTTTTAAGCTGAAAGACAGGACGTAAAATGCATCTTATTATATTAGGCCGTACTTCCGTGCATCCTAAACATTTTAATGAAAAGAACATTAAATTTAATTTAGAAGATTAATCGCACTGTTTGGGTTATCTCGATACTAACATAAATAACTATTTTCTACTTCTATTAAATTATATTCTTATCATTAGCATTTTTTCCATTATAGTAGATGTAATTCAGAATCATGAATTATGGATTTAAAATTAACTGCTTTCGGTCAATCACAGAACAAGAAATTCATAAATCACTGTTATTTGGTCTAATGACAACGGTCTATGTATTTCAAATCGCATACGAACACGCTTTGCGGTTGACGTAGACATAATATTCAATAAAAATTTAAAAAGAACACCTTTACCGCGAACACAAAGACTATTAAAACAGGTAAAATAGGTAAATAAAGCTTTAATACCTACCCATTTCTTAAGTTACATATTCAGTAATAAAAATAAAAAAACCGGAGTTTCCAAGCTAACGATATTTACTTATTTGTACTTTTTTTTATAATAAAATAAAATATTTTTTTTAATAATTATTAAACAATTAGAAATAAATTGAAACAACTACTTTCTTCACTTACAATTAAATAATTAATTGCACAATCGTACTAAAATAATAAAAGATATGAATTTCTTATTGTTATCTACTATTGATAAGTAGATACCTAAATATAGTAGCACTGCATTTATCCAAAATCCAGCAGGGGTCGTAGTGGAATTTAATTTAAAAAAAGTATGTAAATAGTGACCAAAAGTATTTAAAAAAGTATATACTTTTTAGGAAATTTATACTAAAATTATGTAGAATATTTTTTATGCAGTAAAATAATTTGAATAATCACTATCAACTGCCCGTATACCACAGAATTATAAATTTATTCTATTTTTAATTTAAAAACAATTCGTGTGAAAACTTCCCTGTTACAAACCATAAACCAGTTAAAAATTTAATCGCATTTTTATGCGACCGATAAACTACAAAGCAACTAATAAAACATGTGCACCGCCTACTTTCATACTTATCGGAGTGAATAAAGAACAGAATGTTTTTAAAATAAAAGTGGGATTTCCTAGTACCCACGTATAAAATCTAATGTATTTATATATATATATATAGAATTCCGACAAAACCGTTTCAGATCTTTCGCGTTAGTGGTACAGAGCGGTAGTGCTTGTTTCAGTAGTTCGAATTTTAAATTACAGCGTCGCATTGTTCGCATGTGCGAAGAGTGCTCGTTCGGTTTATAAGGCCTTTTTGCGTGTGAGTGCGCGAGTGTCGTGTTCTCTAAAAGTATTACAAAAAAAGGATTAATACGACGAGAAAAAGAAGGATCTTTCTTTGTCGACTAACTCTCCATGTATTTATAAAGTGTAAATTCATGGATCTTTAAGCTCTAACACATATTCTCTGAGCTTTGTTAGGGACTCGGTTAGGGTCTTGGTTAGGCTCTCCTTAAACATTCGTCCATCCAATTTCGCAAACGGAATTTTGAGTTAAGCGCGTTTTCGCGATCACAGTGGTTGGTGAAATACAATAAAATATGAAGCGTAAGTACGTAATAATGCAAGTTCGCGGCCAACAGAAGAATCTACGCTGGAAATCGGCGATAAAGAGAAAACGCTGACGAGAAAAAGGTACTAAATACAAAGAAACATTTAGAAGTTTCTAATTTTTTCTTATAGTCTGTTACAGACAAGTGACCGTCGCAGCGGCAGCAGTGTTAGTCTGCATTTTACGTAAGTATTAAAAATATATATTTTAGAGTTTTAATTTTTTTTTGATTTTTTAAATTTCCCTTATTTTGAGAGATTTTACCTTTTCAATGTATTCGTTTACGGATAAGACTTACTGACTTGGAACCTTACTGGCGTTTAAATTTTATTTAATGGTAATTATTTCTAAGTGGCAATGGGCTACTTTCAATTATGCCCCCGAATTTTCATGAAAATCGTCGAAATCTCCAAATCTGAATCACCCGATATAAGTATGTACCTACCTAATATTTTATAGGGCCTTGGCATTAATAACCTTCAGCGGTTGATGTCGCATAATTCAAAATTTAAAAGAATAGATATATGTATGCAATTTATGAAGTCGGAATGTAAAAAGTTTAAAATTGCTTGCTCTAGTTCAATCCGTTTTTTGACGTACGTTTTGAAATAAGCTTGATGTAAAACAATGTGCGATGAAATGAATTTATGGAAATTGGGAAAGTATACGCGCGGGTACTAAATGACAGTAAAATAAACTGTTCCTAAAATTTTATTAAAAAAAATTATTAACGTTCTTACAAGTATTAATATGGCGCAGTATTTATCGATAAACTACTTCTAGAAAACACCATTTCCAGATGTTCATCTAAGAAAATCGTTAGTGAGGTTAAAGTAATTAGTAGGGTAACGGCAGTTGTTCTGAACATCACCTTGCAAAATGATTTTCAATAGTGTGTGTTCTAAGATTTAGCTAGACGTGATACGTTCGAAATTTTTTATCGAAATATAATCATATTTAAATAGTTACATACGTACCACCCACTTACAATAAATTAGTAAGCATACTATTTCTATAATTTTTGAAATGCACCTCCTTATCACGTTGTATAGAATTAATATAGAGGGTTAACTAAATTTTAAATTGTATAAGATCATCATAAATATTAATGTTGCATACTTTATGTGACTCATAATAATATTTTAAAACGTAAGGCTAGTTTCAGACGAGCATACGCGTATCGCGATACTTTTCCGATTAGGCATTTTCTCGCCAGTTCTTGTAGTTAGACAGAATTGGTAGTATATAGCGGTTCGTTGTTTATAGTAGAGTACTCGAAGCTCCGCAAAATGACTTTCGTGAGGAGGTCGGGGTTACAAGATGAAACCTCGACAAATAAAAAGGGTGTATTTGTTTATTTAAAAAGCCAAAAGCCGTCCAGTAAAAAAGGGCACTATCTTCACCGAAAGAGTTATTCAGCGTACGTATAGAAGGAAACGTGAACTTTCTTTTGCCGTAAAATTCGTAATTGATTTTGTGGAATTAATCGTTTAAAAAAATTTGAAAAAACGCAAAATACACGGGCTCTTATGGAGAAAAATAACTTTCGGGGTCGATATCTCAGTTCGAACAGCTAAAAAGTTCACTTCAATTTCGCGTTTTTTACCGTTTATACTAACATAACTACAAAACAGTACGACATATCGAAAACTTTTATTCTTTAAAAAAGTTTGGTTCGTCCATCCGACGGTACAAGAAATATATTTTTAGGCTTTATAATTAAGATACATAATTAAAAGTGAAAAAATGTGCAAATTGCATTTTCGGGAGTCGCGCTCTCAACTGGGTGCATTGCATCTCCCATCTCACTTTTTCCCGTAGCTCCCCCTCTCATTCTATACGTAATTCTAAAATAAACCAACATACTATTATTATTATTGTAAATACACCTTATCCGTTATTTTAATAATTAAGTACATAGTACAAGAAGCGTTTTGTATTAAATAAATTTACGAAAAGCTCCTACTTCATACTAAAACTACAGCAACTTTAACATTTAATGTCTCTTTTTGCTGATTCATAAATTTCGTTTCATCATATTTTTTACACTGTAGTAGCAAAATGTGAAAAAAGTAGGAAAAATCGAATGAGTTACATTGGTTCCTGTAGATGTATGGGACAAAAATGTACCAATCCAGTGACAATTCGAAATGTGTCAATGTATGATGAATAAGATGAGTGTTAAAGTATTAAGGGTGTGTAATATCAAGGCTGTTAATTTAAACTAGTAAAAGTACAATTTTTAACGTAGGTAATACCGAATTTGCATCATCTAATTTTAGTTTCTTCTACATACTCAAAATAGTTTGCTTTTGAGAAAATGAGAAAACTAATGCCCCAAATGGGGGCGTTTTTGTTTGCGGTAACACTGCAGATGCAATACTTGCTCTTGGATTTGAATTTATTACAAAATGATCAGTTTAATTCTGAAAAGAACTATTTGTCATATTGGTAATATACAAGAAATGACTTTAAAACACTTTAAAGTCGATACCTATCAACTGTCACACATGTAGGTAAACATAAATTGCTGGAGATTTAATAGCGCGTACGGCAAATTAGCCAGCGTAAACTAATCTCGCAAGTGGCTAATCGGTGAGGGAGCTTTTAGGTGGAAATTTTAATTTACTTCTCCTAATTAAGAAACATAGTATAGCATGTTGTATGTTTCTAAAGAAACAGAGTATAGCATTTTACTGTCGCCTGGCGGCCGACCTTCGCGAGATACTCAAATTTAGTATGCTACGCTGTATGAAGCGAGTATCGCCGTCTGAAAGATCCCATATATTGTAATGTTAGTTCTGTATCCATCACACATAAAGAGTTTTCGTATTTTCCGACTGACTCCGATCCTACAGTCGACGAGGTCCGAGATTTTCGAGATTTTTGAAGTCTGTATGCGATACTGTATGAAGGCTGTATCAAGCGTCTGAAAGCTTACATTTGCTATAATGTTAATTCTGTATCGAGCATATGAGAATCGCATACGCGTATCGTCCGTCTGAAACCAGCTTAAACGAACAATAAAGGGGATTTCGGCGATTAGATAGCTATTAAGTGCAGGACCTCGCTAATCTACTAACGGAAGATAGAAGTGGTCGTTCAGCTGTTCAGTTTGTATTATACTTAATCTGAATTCGTATAAGGGATAGGTACCTAATTTAACCTTCGATACTGCAACGAATTCTATTTTAGACAAAATTAACTTATAAATAATTATGCAAATTTATTCTATCTGATCCTTGCTGTGTGACACTAAAATACAATTCGGATGGTCAGTGTCTAGTGTCCTTTAAGGCAACACGATATTACCATATAAATTTGATAGGTATCTATGATTAATAATTGAAACGCGCTAGATAATAATAGATAAATATTAATTTATCAAGGGTAGGAAATTAGGGTTTGTATTACCTACCTAGAGGCGTCAATACCATTTACTTTACTTTACTATCGAATGTAGGTGTACTTGCAGAATTTTGATTATTAGTAAACATTTAAGACGTTCTGATAAGAAAAGAAACAAAATAAATTACGGAATTTTATATTTTACGAGTAATGGTTTGATGGACGACGGCGACACATTCTGAAATGTATAGTGATTCGTAAAATAAAATCTGTGTAATATCGGAAAATACTCTAGAAGGAATTCAAAGGACTGGACGACATATTCGTGGAGAGAAAACCAATAACCCAATAATAATAACGTACAGAATCCAAAGACCCCTACTATCAGAAAAAATGTCGAGCGATAGCGTCGTAAATATAGGTACAATCAACTTCAATGAATATGTCCCTGCCTTCTATCTCATTTTACAAAACGTATGTCCTAAATAGACCATGTGCATTAACCGCACTAAATTCTTCAACTTTTAAATCCTATTATCGTTCAGAAGCATTCTGACTAAACATGCAGGTAGAAGTTAAATAACTAGCAGACCCGCAATTTTTTGTCGACGACGACGTTTAAATAATTTTTAAATTCTACAGTATGATTTTTATTTTTGTATGTTAGGTGTCTATAAAACGTATCGTTTACCTACTTAATTATAATATTATTTACATTCTAGTATCTATTATATTTTGTGCGAAATTATTACAATTAATTAAATAAATCTAAATTTCAAGTAATTGTAAGTAAGTAAAAAACGTGGAACGTACTATATTAAAGTGCAACATTAATAAATTTAGAAAACGAACCGCATATAAACGAATAAATTGATAAGCTTTAGTGTTGCGGACATTCCAATAGAAACAATAAAACTGCATGGATATTTTTAAACCAATTTAAAAAGTTATTATGTACTTGTTTTTGTTTAAGACATGCTGAAAAATATTATTTGACTGAATCGAGCTACTGAATTTGACAACAAATGCACTAAACAGAGTATCCGTTTTTTCTTGTACATATTACACAAGAGATAATTACTCATCAATAAAAATCATACATTTCAGGAGCAATAAGATTTGTATTTGAATAGATATAATCTCCTTGTCCTGTAAAATGTTATTTAAAAAGAAATAAATCTGAAAGAAAAAAAAGAAAAAATATGCGTCGCTGTGGTGTTTTACATCATTGTAGAACAACAACATAGATAAATAAATAAGTTTTTAGATCGGTACGCCAAAGTGTGCCCGAGGGTAAATTGTAAATAAACCATAATCTTTTAAAAGGAAAATCCTATTGCTTGGGTATGAAGGTACCGACAATCGGCAAATGATTGACTGATTTAAGCTTAGTCCTACGTTTTCTTGTCACAACTCGGACGAGGGACATTTTGAATGAAAGTGATTGTACACATAATCTCGAGATACATGACAAATTAAATTTTTCAACGTAATAGGTACCTACCTACGTATATTTAAAAAAAATGTAAAGCGTTAATACGCAACTCGCAGCAGTTTCTGAAAATATAGTGCCGAAATAAGCGTGTCGTAAAGTAATTTGGGATTAAATTGCAAACATAACTTCTAACGTTTTACAGTGACAAAGCCGTAATGAGTTAGTTACGTTAGACTAGTTCCAGTCTACTCTATAAGCGTACGTGGTTCTGCAGAGAAATCACCATATACGGCGGAAAATCTACAGCCAGCTGGCAGATTGCCGGGAAATCGTCAAAACTTGCATCGGATAAATTGCATCCTGCAAATATCGATACAATGCGGTTGACCAATTGCGGGATAATTTTCTTTCTCCGCCAAAATCGTATGCGATAGAATAAAACGAATAACCTGCGCCGTGCACATTTTAATTAAATTACCTATTAAAAAAATTATGCGAATAAAGCATTATAATCTTCTTAGACCGGTGGAAGCGAGCAAGTGAAAATTCGTATAAATCTCAATGATATTTCATCATAATCTGCTACATAGGTAAATTTATCGCGGAGCACTGTTTTCTTCCATCTTGTGATGCACGACGTAATTTTTTTAGCGACACTTAGCAATTTAAATAAATTTGTGCAAGATGAGGTTACGTATCGTGTTAGAAAATATGTCGTGTTCGTTGTGCGTATAGAAGGTACGAAGAAATTCGCCTGTCGAAATTAACTTTTTGTCGACGTGCGGCCCGTTTAATAGCTACGAGATCTTTTACAATTTTCAATTAAAACTGTTTTAATATGTGAACGACGAGGTACAAAAGCTGCCGAACGATGGCCGCGAATAAAGTTTTGGTGGAACTTTTATTAAGTTGTAACATTGGACGCGTTCAGTCGGAAAAACGATGCCTTAGCGCTGAAACAGCGGCTCAACTGAATCGCTGTTTATTTGTTTTTAAATTTTATTTTTATAGATGACGTACGACATCGGTTGTGCTCGGTTGAATGTACCCATTATCTTATATTTTCCACAAACGAAGTTTGCATATAGGCGAATAATTTTTCCAACCGTTAGCGATTAAGATCGTCGAATAACAAAATGGTGTAATAATCGAGTTACGTACAATATGTAAATTACTTCACCGTACAGTTGGAAAAATTCTATCTACCTATATAGTCGAACCTAATTTTTAACCGTGAAATGTAATTACCTATATATTTAGTTGCATCATTTAAATAATTTAAAGCATTGTAACATGTCAACCGTATAAATCTAAAAATATTACCTATTATTTATTAGTGTACAAATATCAATTACTTTTCTCCGTAATTTTGATGATTAATGTTGTAACATTTAATATAAAAAATGGAGCAATTTCATTTTCATTTCCTTTGACTGACGTTTACGGAAGTTTCACTTTCAAGTTAAGAGAATTTTGTCGTAATTATTTCGTTGGACGGCATTATTCACTGGAACTTGACACTTTCCCACAAGTGAGTTTCAACTTTCCGGTTACGACAGCTCGATTTTGTCAAACAAACTACAACTGTTAATGGACGAGTATCAAGGAAGAGCTTTGCGCATCCATAAACCAATACAGCAGATGGGTTTGGGCTATTTTGAAAAGTGCCGTCCGAGCCCCGTTGAATATAAGTAAACACTTCGACATCCTTTTGTGCGAAAAATTTACATTTCTGCATGCAAATTTTACGTTGTTAAAGGTTTTTAAAAATTATAGAAAATTTGTTTATTTCTACTAGACTGGCGCCAAGCGCGACATACGTAAATTAATAGAAAACAAACATTACTCAAAAGAGAACGTTTACCTTTGGAAATTGAACTACATATTTTCTTGTAAAACTCTGTGATAAATATTGACGGCGGAGCATTTCGCCGAAATCTCTTTTATCTTGATTTACAGGAGAAACACTTTTGAATCCTGTAAAATGTAGTAACTATATATACATATCTATATGTACTGAATGGAAGCAATATAGGTAATAAATCACGTAAGCATCTATTCAAATACGAAAGCTTTTCTAAAATCAATAATTAATATTAACAAATTTAGAATGTATGTAATTTTAACTAATCGTAAGATGGAAATACGTCCGTGCATTTAGGCACATACATCGGACTTGTATTTTACTTTGAAATCTTGATTAAAAAGTTTTATTAAAAATTTGATAAAGATTTTCAATTTAATATTACCGATTCCTTGAAAATTTAATTTGTCGTAAAAGAACTTTTGATCGATAGTTCGTTCCGTCGGCGTAAATGAAATTTTCATACATCCGATTTATATATTAGACTGGTAAATAAAGTGAACAACGAAAAAAGAGAGTGTAAATGAACGGCGACGTAATGAAATCTAAAGGACGGTTTCCACATTGTTTTCACCTAAATACATTTATATATGTGTAGAAAAAATAACGAATAAATAAATATATAATCATGTAAACTACAAAATTTGATACCTTATTTATTATTTAGGTCGGTATGAGTATAATAACTGTCGTTGGTGTTTTTATTAGGTATATAGAGTTTTCAGTTTATTTTGTATTAGTTTTTAATGTCAAGTTTTACACATTTATATGAATATGCTTTGTAAATTTCAATATTTTAGACCCTTTGTAATAAATTTATTTACAATACGTATTCAGACAATAAATAATAACGTGTTTCGCCGCAATATCTTGTGTTTCTAATAAATCTTTGAATAACGAGGTCACAAACTCAGAAGAGAAGGTGGTAAACTGCATTAATATTTACAGCTTTCCAGCTGTTTCTGCAATTTATTAATTTGCGTTCGATATCAATAGCAAAACTTTCAAAACAAAATTCGTGTAGATATCTATAGGGCATTCAAACTTTATTTCGATGCTCGTTATCAATAAAAAGTTACTAAATGGTGGCTTAATTGTATACTTATGTGTAATTCGTTGTCAGTTCAAAGTTTGGAATGTGGCATTCTACCGACTATTTACCAGCACACACATTAAATGGCAAAGAAAGATTACAATTTATTATATTCATTTTATTTATTAATAAATTAATGTTTTTATCAATAACCCTCATACTACCATGCGGTCACGGGAGACCCCACATGCTCTTTGAAGGTGTATATCATTCGAATAGTTTTTCCTAAAATTTTTCATAAATAATTTTCAGAGTAGTTTCGGAACTTAAAACATCGTTTGTACCATTAACACAATCAAAATTGTAGATAATTTATTAATTTTCCAAATCATTTCATTTTTTTTTTAATTAAATCAATACATATCTGACCACCTACATAAATAGACCACATGTTCACATTGATCATTTGTTTTCAGTTTCTGCAAAAATGTTTGTATTTGCGATCAAACATAATTTTAAGTAAATATTTCGATATAGGAATTGTGTCAAATATTTATAGCGTAAGAGATAACGTAGACAATACAAATTCTTTAGTAGGTAATATGCGTTAGCATTAATTTTGTATACAGGGTCTCCAGAAAAACATGGCACTGTTGTTAGGGGTGATAGAAAAGTGCAAAATAAGTGGGCCTTGCTTAATAAATATTTACCAGAAATTCGTTCATTTTTGAGATGCAGGACGTTGAAAATTACTTTTCGACTGCATTAAAACTACACACGATGTCGTATTGAAATTTAATATGTAAATGTTTTCGGAGTAGCTAAAGCGATTGAAGGTACTCACGTTCCTGTATGTCATAGAGGTCGCTAGTTACACAACGTTCACGGTCAAGTTTTGTTGATAACTTTTTTGAAGTCACGTTTGTAGGCATGACAATTGGAAAAACTGAAAGGCTATTCAATTTTACATAAAAGTTATTTCGGTAAAAGTCGCTCAGACGCGCTGTTTTCGACATCACGAGATATCACCACACGACATGCTTTTTGCATGCCGCACAGAGCAGACAACTAAGGAAGATGATACTTTACGCCAACAGCGCTATAGCAAAGCTGCAACAATTACACATCGAGACCAATTTGTTTTCGGTTTGTTTGATTTGACACATTTCACGTTTTGTAGTGCTTTTTAAGTTAACCAAAGAATATATTACGACATTTATTATTCATTATCAATTTATTTTTAATGAATAAACACTGAAATAAAGTAATCGGCCTTCTTATTCGAAATATTTTGAAAACTGCGCGTCAGGGTGATTTTTATTAAGAATAACTTTTTCATATAAAATTGAATGACCTACTTAAAATGGCCATTTTGGAGAAGGTGGTCACTTTAGATAGGTTCTACTGTATACATGTTTGTAATGTACCATCACTACTATTTTTATTTAAAATATCGACTACTTACGAAATCACAGAAAAAATTAATGTTTATAAATTTTAAGAAATTGCAATGGTAGTACCTACTTTAACTGTTTCCAACCTAGTACGTATACACGTCCAAATAAACATTATTTCAAAGCAAATAGACTGCTAATTTAATAGAAATTAAACTATCGATGGTTTTCATCATCATTTAGATAATAAATGTGATTACGTCGTATTTTATAATATATTTGTTTACTAAGTAAGTCGATAGGTACATAAAATTGAAAATTCGTTGTATTATTACTTGATGTAGTACTACGTTGAAAAATTTCAGGCTTATTTATAGAAATTATTAAAGCTATTCTAATTTTAATTGTTTTTGTAACTAATAAAATCTCTTCAACTTCAAACAGTTTTAAAACGGTCTGGTAAACTATTACAACAAGATTCAACAAAAATCGGTCACTTTATGAGTAGGTACATGTTTATTATTTTCTATTTTATTTTATATTTGATAATATCCAACTTTATGTCATGTAGAATGTTTTTTTTCTCTAGATATTTTACACGTTATTATTTCAGTTAGGTGATTATTTATTGTGTTTAATATTATTCGTACTTACAATTAATTAAATTATTCAGAGTATGTCAAACTAGATTTAAGTTTAATGTAAGTGCGATGTCAATCACAATCATTAATGTTTTTCATCTCTTAAGTATGTTAAATCAACTACTGAACGTCGATATAAGACAGACAAGTAGGGAAAAATTATGAGTTAAGTTTAAAAATTGAAATGTACAGTTTGGTCACATTAACCAAAGTTACATATATAAAATATTTTTTATTCATTTTATACAATAACACACCTAATGCTAACTAATAAAAGTTTATAAGATACTACGATCTAAAACACTCTGAAAGTTTCTCTATATATCTGCGTGGAACGCTTTTATATTGCGAGAAGAAATCAATCTAAACTATATCAGCCAAACCTCCTGTTGCATTATGCATATGTAGCACATTTATACAGAGAAAACGTACTGAAGTTGTTTTTATTGTAAACAGTATAGGTGGGCACGTTGTTTAGTTCTTTTACATTTAAAAAGAATTAAAGATTGCGCTTTTTAAAATATTTAAACAATTCTTTATACAGGGTGCCTGTGGCACCCTGGAATTATTAAACAACATAAAAATGAGCAACTTTGCCCCAATTTAACCGACTTCGTATCTCTTAAGATAACCGAGATCCCCACGCATTAACAATAAAAAAACGGGCACCCTGTATATAGTAAAACATATTCGTCGTCACTCGTCTTAAAAATATTAAAATAACTAAAAGATATGAAGGCGTGAACACGAAGCAGCGTTATAATAAAACACTTGTTCGTTCCTTCACTTCTATAATAAACGACAAGTTTTATTCAAATTAGTCGAAATTCAAAAACGCAAACCGTCGCGTTGACGCTAATTAAATGAAAAGTGTTCTTGATGTCACAAGTCAAGCGTAAAAACGCGATACAGTGCTTTCATTAATAATTGTAACTCCTCGTAACTTTTAGTATTATAGGCAACTAAACATGCGCAGTTAGACACGGAATAGATAAAATTTTGTCGATGATTTTTGTGAAACTTTTATGACAACCGAAGAGTCAAAAATAAACGATAAAGTAAAAACGTGTAAAATTTAAAGCTGTCGCATGCATTCTCTAGTCTTTTAAAAAACACTGATTGGGTTACAATCATTAATGAAAGTACTGTATGTTAATTAAATTCGTTTTTCGATAATATCTATTTTAATTGAATATTTAAAAGTACAGATTTGTTTGGAAATTATTTTTAAGAACTAATAATAATTTAATTTCAATTTGTTCTTTTATTTCAATTAGATAGGTTTTTCTTCCTATGGCACAATAAAATTGAGATTTGTTTATTTTCATGTTCTTTTTTTTTAAACTGCTAATTTAAAGTGCTAATTGTAAGCTAATTAATTACAAGTAAAGATTCAAACTATCGGACAATAGGTACACTTACCGGGTATTACTTATTTTCTAAAATACCTTTGTATTATATTTAAACTATTAAAAATATGATGTTTATATCTAATACATGCTCTTGGAGCGTACCTAACGATTACAATTTGGCTTTTAGATATATACCCCTTCAAACTCTTCCATTAACTAAATTTAATGTTATTTCAATGTTAGAAATTAAATATAAATTTGTCGATTTCAAAATTGAATTGAAACCATCAAAAATAGATAATAACGTCCGACATTTTTACGTATCTACATACAAAATAAGTACCTAGTTCTAATTACAATCAAATATATCTTAAGATATAGGTACAAAATAAGAAGTAAGATATTTTCGTCTTTCGGATTAAAATTTGTTACCACCTCCTTAGGAAATGCATTTCGTTAATATCCGCTTATTTCTGTTTACGTCAATCAGAAAACGATAGATAGACCACCATAATTGCACGTCAAGTTTTAAATAGACTTAGAAGAAGCCGCATTGGCGTAAACAAAAATAGGCAGAGGCGGTAACAAATTTTAATCCGAAAAATAAAAGTTTAAAGTAAACGCATCAAGATCGCAAACAACTTTTACCTATCAACTGAAAACGAATTCAACATCACGAATAAACTCGAAAGCGGCACGGAAAAATATTAAGTTTGTTGTGTGTTTAAATTGCCAAATTTAACTACTTAATTTGAAGCGCAAGGTTAAAGCTAAAAGAATAATTTCAGAATAATGCGGCGAAATTACACGTTGATTAAAAACAGGAATCCATGCACGTTTTCCTAAATTTTCGTAATCTAAATCTAGGGAGTATAATTTTGTTATACAAGGAAAAATGTTTATGATACCAAATTAATAAAAAGTTGATGATAAAATTTGGCATGACTTCCACTATTTACTTCAGTCGCATATATGTAACTGAAATCGCCCCGTGCGAAACGGCTCTAATTCATAAGAAATTTACAATAAGCAAAAACATAAATGAAAATATACAAATGAAAACCGGTTTCAGAAAACGAACACCATTACTTTTTATTTATTTATTCAAGAGGGCCAAGACGCATACTTTCTTCGAAACTGCGATCCTTCAATAACAACTTACTTTGGATGCATTACTTGTAATTTATCGACACATAAATGACGAGGGTCGAAGATTAGGGTTAGAATGTCGGTTTTGAAATTTCCAAAATCGATAGGAGAAAGCAATATTAGTATTAAATTTCTAATTTCTTATCTGTAATCTAAAGTAATCTGAAGGCAAAGTAATAAGTTGCTTGCTGATATTTTCATCACGCTTTCATTATTTAAGACGTTTACCTATCACATTTATCACATTAACTGGAGAATAATCCTTATAAACGACCCATATTTTTAAGCTTAAAATATTTGACACCACTTTCAAATTCACTAGGTAGTTATGAAATTAAAACCTTCGTAAAGATGCTTTAGTGTAATTAATGTTAGGAATTCGTTTTAAATGGCTTTTTAATAATTTTAGATGAAAATTTTGAACGCGACCCAAATTAGCGAACGGATGGAATTTGAACTTGATAATAGACACACGGAAATAAAAGTGCGGTTTATTAACATTACCTACGTAATATTGGTTTTTATATTACATAAATTCTTACTTATGGTAGTTGGTTTAAATTTGCAATTTGCAAATAATGCGGTTTTAAACATATTATAAAAGAGTTACCTACATTTTAAGTATTAGGTGTACCGGTATGAAATGTCGTTTTACTTTGTGTATTATTTTTTCATGAATAAACTTTTTCTCATAGCGTTTGTTTGTATCTATCTTGTAGAGCGTTTAAAGCGCTATCTAATGCTTTTTGAATTTTTAGAAAAGATTCACATATGACATTTCTGGATAATTTTTAAGATGACTGATGAAGTGCCAAAAAAGGAGCATCTGCGGGAAGTTCTTTTGTTTATGTTTAATTGGAAGAAAAGTGCTGTTGAGTCTCACAAAATGATTGCTGATGTTTACGGGCATGATGCAATTACTGTCAGAACTTGTCAGAGGTGGTTTAAAAGGTTTGGAGAAGGTGATTTTGACCTGAAGAACAAGAATCGTGGAAAACCACCAAAACAGTTTGAGAACGATGAGTTACAGGCCTTGCTTGACACTTGTCACAGCTGCTCGTTACAAAGAGCAATTAATCAGTTTAAATCGAGAAATTGCAAAAAGACGACCAGAATGGGCCAAAAGACACGAGTGCCCTATACTGCTCCACGACAACATGTTGGAAAAATCGTTAAAGATACATTGAAAGAAATGAAATGGGAAATTTTGCCCCACCCGCCCTACAGTCCGGACATTACCCCATCTGACTATCACTTGTTCAGATCAATGGCTCATGGATTGGCCGAGCAAAAGTTCACGAAACATGAACAAGTGCAAAAATGGCTCGATGAATGGATTGCCTCAAAACATCCCGAATTTTTTTATGATGGTATCCATAAGTTGCCCATAAATTGGAATAATGTTGTTGTTAATAATGGCAATTATAGTTAATAAAGTTAATTGAAAACAATTCAGAAATTTACTTTTTAAATGTGCAAAAAAATGACATTTCATACCGGTACACCTAATAGTTAATACATTACGTAATGTGCTTTACCGTTTAAAACTCATTTTATTAAAATATTTTATCGATAAAACGAATGAAATAAAATGCACTTTTATACCTGTGTATAACACCAACCTTACGTGGTTTACTTAAAATTGATTTTCAGTTTTACAGTTAATAAAATGATAAAAATACGTAGATTGTACAAGGAATATATAAAAGTACCAGTAAATTGCTTTTTAATGGCCACACAACATTAAAGTACGCTTTAAACGTCCATTTCATTATTTAAAGTATAGGTATTATACAATCTGGGAGGAAGGATATTTAATTAAATTACATCGCCCGATAAACGTGATTGTATTAAAATAAATTTAAAAGGGAATTTAATTTTAAATTACTTATAAATTAAATATCATGTTATACCTTAAGAAGAATTTTAATTACAATACATGAGCGAAACAATTTGTCCTTTGTATAAAACCCATGTCACAAACTTTCAGGCATCGTGTACTGAATTTTATTTCCCTTAAAAAATTCAACGTAGGTAATTTTCTGACATTACAAAGATCCCTAATAAGATGCTTAAATTAATAATTAAGGTAATTAATATCTATTCCTGTATACACAGGTATAAAGTTTCATTTTATATTTTTAATATATTTTCCATCAGTTCTGACATGAAGAAAAAACGTAATTAAATATTACGACGAAAAGTTTCAAGTAATTTAAGGTACGAGAAATATTAGTGCGCCCTTAGAACTACCCTTACCGTATATAAAAAGGATCTTGATAAGCTTACCTAATAAAATGAAAACAGCCTCGCCTGTCTCATTCAAGTTTAGGAATACTCCTAAAAATACAGTAAAGGGGTGGTGAAGCTCTATAAAGTCAAAGGATAAACATAGATGCGTAAATTCAAAATAAAAATGGTCATTGAAAAGACATAAAACGTTTAAACCGATTCAAGCATATCATTAAAGTATAAATAAAAGGAAATTTAATTAAATGACGACAAGGGAGTGTTTTTACGAAGTACACGTACTACTTTAATCTCGTCAGATAGTATGATAAAATGTAATGAAAGAAGTTTGAAATAAGTCTCGTCGGAATAAATTTTAAACGTCTAAAATGATAAAAATTAATTGGATGTTTTAACGTGTTTTTAAAACTCATAGGTATACAATTTTAGCGCGAATTTATAAACAATCGTTTATTATTTCAGTGTTTTTAGTAAGTACGCGAGATTGCCTACGCACAACAATTTCTTAGGTACCTATTTAATAGGATCGTGACATTCTAAACCGTATCCCATAAATTGATTGTGAGATTAAAGCTTTTCGGGAGTTGGTGTAATATTTGGAGAAAACGAATATCACTCAAGCGAGATTAATTGATTTACAACTTTAATTTTTGGGGGCGTTCAAGGTCGATCGTCATTTACACCTATATAGGTTGGTAATTTCTAATTTCACAGAAATGATAACAAGAATTTTCCGCCGCTGCTTCGTCTATATGTAAAATATCGATAAATTTTAATTGTTTCAGTTAATAACTAACGAACAAAATAAATCGAAAATTACCTAATCTCCACGAATATCAGAAGATTTTAAATTTCCAAGCTTTTAATACGAAACAATCGTTATAATTACGAAATCAAAAAATCGTCATTATCTACACGAAAAGGTATTAGATTCTACAGGTAAAGTGTTGATGTGAAAGGGGTAAAAAGAAGATTTTATTTCACTTGTGGTGAAATGGTCTTACTCATCTGTATGACACAATAAAATGATATTTAAGGAACTAAAGCATAAATACAATATAAAAAATTATCGACATCATTAAAGAATCATCTGGGATCAGCTGTACAACAGCTGATCATCGCGTCAATCGCCATAGAAATGATGGTCTAAACCAGCAGCTTCCAACCTTTTTTATCACACATATTTACCTGTATTGTCATTTTAAGGCGTCGCGTCAGGCGAGGTATTTTTACTCAACGTCGATATACCTATTATTTTTCCCGCCATTGCCAATTTTCTTTTTGCGCGCCCCTTAACAACCTCTCGCGTATCCCAAGTTGAGAATCGCTGGACTCTACGCAATCGTTTACATAGCAATTGACAGAGGTTCAGCGACGATCGACTGTTGTGCAACTCTATATGCAAACCATTGCATTTCACTTTACCCCGTGTATGGGGCAAAGTGACATTTTTTTGAACATGTTTTCCTTATTGCGATACGCTTCACAGTATCATGCATCAGCAATGACTCGAACAAAGCTAACTTGAACAAAGCTAAATTTATTCTTCAATTGTTATTTAAATTCTAATCTTAATACCTAATACCGTTATCTGCAAGGGTCGTCGAAACAAAGACTTTTGTAATTGTAACAGTGTTTAATAATAAATCTCACCTAAAACTGGTTTCCTTGATCACTATCCTAATTGAAATATAAAAGAAAGCTAAATAACAAGGATGATTTAATTTAAATTATAAAAGTATAAAAGTACATTTTATTTGTTTGCTTCATCTACTAATTACATAAATAATGTTAACGATCTAACGAGCGGTATTTATCTCTCAAACTTACATTAGTCTAATTATAAGCTAAGGAGAAACCAATAGGTTGGTATAGATCAGCAACATGTTCCACTTACTCAAAGTAAACACTAGTCAATCCCTTATTGAAACTACCTTTACACAAACATAGCTCTCGTAATGGATTGTAAACACTTGCGTGTGCCAAATGATCTGCAGCGATATGGATAATAAATGGACGTTTTATAAGTCAAAATCGGCGTGTAACGTTTGCGACAGTTTAAACGTAGTCCGCTATAAAAGCTAAATTCCATCTTACAATTAAAAAGCAATAATAAAGTTCAACACGAATTCCCACTTTCTGGATCCCTAAGGAGAAATTAATGCTGCAGTTCTGTGCGAAATATTTGTTAGTGCACAATCCACCAAAGGGTTGATAAAATGCCAGGTCTGACAAGTAATTTATAACTATGTGGAAAGCCACACAAAACCGATGACAATTTAGTTGTATGGGAAACGGCATTACATTCGATAGAACTAAAAAGTAGATGTGATAGATTTAGGTAAACTCTATAGATAGGCAATTAATTGTCACCTAAGAATTGTTGCTAGGTATAAGTTATTAATTATGTTCAAGAACTTCAATAAAAACGTTTAAAGTTCTAGTTTAAAGGTATCTAGATACAAAATACCCACATCGAATCTAATCGGTTAATTATACTCCTACCATTACTTCAATTTATCTTCAAGGAAAAGGGGCAAATTAATGTAAGTATTAAGCGTGCACGATCAATTGTACGACATATGATAGATTCACATCTGGTAGATGGCTTACAGGCATTAACTTTGAAGTAAATTATATGTGCGACGGCTGTGCAAAATCAAATTATAGGTTGTTTTCTAAACAACAATTTCGTGTAGAATTCTCTGTATCGAATTTAAGTAAAAACAGCACGTGGTAAAATATCTAGATACATTCCAGTGTCTACACAAACGGCAAAACGATAATTTAAAATAAAATATAAATATTAAAATTATTTAATAAATGATAAAACTTGCGTAATATACTACCTACATTTTATGTCAAATTAATCAAAATATAAGTTGTTATAAATAAATTTTATCTATTTAATTTTTGATAAAAGGTAAACACGTGTACGTTAATAAAATTTTAATATCGCTTTTTTTTTATTAAGTACCTACCTAATAATTATATTTTCATAATAGCGAAGAAATTAATTTGCCCATATTGAAAATATTATATAGCCCAGCTAACACCGCGTACTTTTTTTAAATCTCTACTAATTATGTGAGAATCGGCATGCGATATTCCCAGTGGTCACCCATCCAGTTACTGACCGTGACGGTGACGGTAAAATATTTAGAAAATATTGACATATTAAATATTAAAAAAATATATTTGAGTAAGGAGTACTAATTGTAAATAAAAAACGGTATCTAACAAATTTACGGCGAAATATATTTAATTTAGATAATTAAATAACTACCTGTCAGTTTAAATAACTTCGTGATATTTGCTAAATTCTTAAAATAAATATAAATAGCGTTAATATACAGTTGTTGTTTTTTAATCGCGTATCGTTATACGAAAACAACTTACTCCGCACAAGTATTTTTGAAGCACTAGATATAAAAGTGCCTAACGTGAAGTAAATTCTATCAATATAATATCGACGACTAGTTAGCTTACATTTTAGTTATTTTTATTTTGACGAAAGGGTCAAAGATAAAATGTCTACTACGGCAGATTTTTTTAGGGTCCACTAAAATCTTTCTGTATATACGGATATTGGAAACTTACGACTTTATGCAAATTTTTGGGACAGTTTCTTGTATGTTATGATTTACAAGTTAGTAGACAGTTTTGTTTGATTGAACGCTCAATTTTCATTCTTCTACAAATAAAAATATTAGATTTTACAAAATTTTTAATGAAACTTTTACATAATTTAAACAAGTATTACAATTTAGAAACAAATTTAATTAAATAGAAGCTAAACTGTTACTACGATCGCGAAAATATACTTATTGTTAGGTCTGTCATTTTGGACGTGTCACATCATCAAATTTTGTAAACAATTTTAAACAATTTTTTAAACAGTGATTTATGTATGTCATGTCAGTATGTCATTAATTATTGAATCGAATTATCATACAATTTTTCATTAAACATCTGTCTTTGAAATTTTCGATAAAGTGCGCCGTTTTTGAGAAAATTGGAAGAAAGCGATTTATGCGTAACTATCCCTAGAAATTCGATATCGCGGTTTGTGCGGATGCGAATTTTTTAAATATTGTCAAATATCAAAAAACAAAAATGAATACAAAGAACCTATTACGTTAAAAAATTTTCTATAGCTTCCAGTTTGTCGAATATAAATTTTGAGGTAAAACGATTTTGAAAAAATAAAGTACCGCTGTCGATAAATAGAAGACGAATATCACTCCGAAGATATTAAACAACAAATGCATTGTTAATAAAAATATAATATTAAAGAAGCAGTGCCTAATTTAAACTTTTCTTGATAATACAGCTTATAATTTTTTGATATCGAGCATCCATTGCCGATTTCAACGAATAATTTATAAATATGTCGTGCAGTTAATTAAGGGTTAAACTTTTTAATGCATTCCAAGTATTCGCGTGAATTTTTTACTTTTATTTAAAGCAACCGTGGATATTATTAGAAAATGTAAAACTTACAAAATGAAGAACATAGTTACCCTATTACTATATTTTTTGTAAATAATGAAAATGAAATTATTAAAGTAGAAAGAATAGCGTTACTTATTAAATTTCGTTCTGGATAATTAATATTCATTAAAGTGCCCAATTTTACGGTCCTGGCAATAATTTTAATTGCTTTAAAACTGAGTCGGCGAAAATATAGATAGATACTTAGCTTACATCGTACGTTGACTTTCTATAGTCGTTCGCAAAATGATCGCCAATTAATATCGACCTCAAACTATATTTTTTATTAGTACGTAATTAGTTCCAACTAAATTACTATTCAATAAAGTATAAGAGCAATACGTTGTCGAAATATCAGAGTACACTTTCAAGTTAATTTCATTTTCAAATACATCATCGGAGCTTATGTTCGGCAACACCAATAACAAATTAGATTTGCGTTCACTTCCTTATCAATTTAGATATGCGTGTAGTATTATGACAAAACCATATCAGGATGTTGTTTATATAACAAAAGGATAACAGTAAATGCTGCGTAATATTGTATGGACTATAATTTCGAAGCTTGTAAATTCGGGGTTTAGAGTAAACTAGTATTTTATTGCGTTCGCACATACCTCCGAGGAATACGAACCTTTACTCTATATTATTTAATCGAAGCGTAATAAAACCAGACAAGTTTAATTGCCCTATAGTTAACTAGTTAAACGTATAGAAATTATGAAATGGTTTTCGATTGTAATTTTTCAGAATAATTGCAATTTTGAAGAGTAGGCAGTGCAAATTTAATTTATTTAAATGTTTGTTTGTTAGATACCTCTGTACATATATAATATGGTTTATTGTATTTCATTGTTAATCTTGAAAAATTCCTGCAATTTCACAATCTTTACCGAGAGAAATTTTATAGGTAAACTTTAAAACAATTCAAATTTTTATGGATATTATACAACCAAGAATTATGAATGACATTGTTATTGGTTTTCCAGAAAACTTGTAACATAGTGACGGAAAGTCAAGATTTATAACGACTTTAATGTCTTTTACGATAGGACATTTTAAACATATAACGGCTTTTACTTTTGAAGAAGAGTGCTAATTGCCTCACGAACTATTCATAAATTTAGCTGTACGAAGACTTACAACCTTCAACTTTGTTACAAAATTGTGTTCTTTGCTATTATTACGAGCAGTTTAGTAGATTATTACCGTTTAATTAAATTTGAAAAAAAAAGGTCTGTTTATTGAGTTTCGAGTAGGCATTTAACTTTTTAAGAGCTGTAGATCGAAAAGAATAACTAATATATCGAATAAAATTCGTTTAGTTCGATAAAACAATATTGTTACTTAAAGACGAAATGTGCTTTTAAAAAAGACGTGGTCCTAATAACCGGTAATTTTATTAAATTATTCCGAAATAAAGATTTTAAAGTGTAAAGTTTCCGCTTTAAAAGAAAAGGTAATATAAGGTTTGGAGGCATTAATGTACAGAAACAGAATTTGTTTTTAAATATCCTGCAAGTTTTTATGTTAATCCAGTAAAAGCCAGAGCACTCGTTTCTTACATTTTATTAAAGCGCGGGGGTTATTGAAGAAATAAAAAGCTTTTAAAGTGAATTATAATAAGACTTTTCTAGAATCCTTTGGACTAAAATGTTAGCTAAATTGAAATTTTTCCAATTTAGTTTGCGATTGCGACTATAGATACTTGTTACGTAGGTCTATCAATTTTGAATTAGCTTTTTCAGTATTTTCATAGATCAAGCGTGTATACGCATTTAGGGTCGATTTCAGAATTCTGAACAACGAAACAATATTAATCGATAAAGCACGATATTAAGAATAATACGTTTAAAAATTTCTTTTCAAAAATTTCATTCTTTTTTTATTATTTACTTTATTAGTACTTACAACTTACGTACTTGTTAATAATTACATTATTACTGTGTTTAATTATCACAAATTATCACTATAAATAAAAAAATCGTAAAATTAGTTAAATTGTTGAAAACAACGTAATGTAAAATTGTCCCGTCAAAATAGTTTCCGTTTTAGGGCCCAATTCATAAACGTAAGTTATTATCATCTCATTCTATTTCCTTTCTGATAACTAATAAAAAAACATGCATTAAACTTATTCTTAAAATCAGTTTCGTATATGAATTTGACCTATAATAAATAAAATGTGCATGTACTACTTGTTACCTTCATATGGGCAACTTATTATTAGTTTGTCAAAAAGTTTCATTCTTAATAAAAGCTAGCGCATCCTCTAAAACTAATAATCGACCCATCAGATATCATCAAGAGAGGTAATAGCTCAAAGAAGCCGTATGGCCTAGATCAGTGGTCGGCAAAGTGCGGCTCCAGAGCCGCATGTGGCTCTTTATTTTATTTAGTTTTATTTAGTGTAATAAAAGTTTACTAAACAAGCAGATTTGGCTCCCAATTTTTTTAAAAATTGTTGTAATGTTCATATTTGGCTCTTTGGCTAATTAGTTTGCCGACCACTGGCCTAGATGATCAGACTGTCGACTGGCCTTATAACAACTCGCGGCTGCAGGTTCGAATCCCGCTGCAACCATGGACGTTTATGAACGTAATACTAAGCAGAGATGCTAACAAGATTTAGAAATCAATTCCAAGAATAGACTAATTGGCTAATTGGTAAGTCCAAAGACATACACAGAAAAAAGGTAAGCGTAATTACATAGAAAAAATCTAGGTGCGTATGTGTTCTGTATTTAATTTAATTTAGGGGATGTTTTGTCGGAGCTATTGTAGCAAAGAGTTATTTTGTTGGAGTTGTTGGAGATTTTGTTGGAGATTAATAAGAAACAAATAATTTATTCTATCGCGCTTTAACGATAAAATATCCATAAATTACTTGTGTCACAAGATTTTCATTAAACTGAAGATGATTTGGACGAAACGCTTAACCCAAACGCGTTATTAGTTGAAAAAGAACCTACGGCAAACATGGAAAAACTTAACTCTGAAAACCTAAAAAGGTAGACGAAGGAATTAGATTCCCAAAGTACCTACATCGAATAACTAGTGCTGAAAAACGAATATTTCAAGCGACTGTGATGGTTTGAGTGACGAGCCGAATAGACGAGTATAGCCCAGGTGTTTCGAGGTTATCGAGTGTGCCGATTAACACTTGCTAAACGTTCTCAAAACTCCTCTGCTGGCTTTATGTTTTTTTTTAAGATGGTGCCTAAAATTTTAATATTTTTCCTATTTATTCGGCTCCATGCAAAAATATCGATTTATCGTTTGTTACAAAAGTTATTTTATTTGAGATCGCCCTTCAAACGATATATAAGATCGTTATGGTACGGTAAGCGGAAGTGCATCAAATTCGAAAATTTCTATGTTATGCTTTTTTCCCACAAATATGCAATATGTTGATTTTGGAGTCATTGGATAAATAATTTAAAGGTGATAAAATTTTTCACAGATAAAAATGCTACATTACTACGCAGACATATTTTTTAAAAGTGCCGTTTGAACGAAAATGCTCGTAGAGCTTACATCGTGTTCACATTTTGAAATATACCTAACTAATCTTCCGATTACCATATTTGGACGATCTTGGGATAATGAACTGAACTAACTTTTCTAACTGAAAATTTCAGTTAGAAAAAAAAACATACTATTTCATTAAGCTATGCAAAAAATATAATTCTAATTGGTTGTAAAAGTGTCATAGAGAAAAGAAAATTATATTTTCAAGATGATTTTATTTGTCTACTTATCGATTATGAAATAGACGGATGAGGTTCGACCGGAATCAACTTCCGGTTCCGGTCAACGTATTGGGACCATCTTGGACTCGTTAAAAAGCAAATTTGAAGGCCAATATAATCGAAGAGAGAAAATACCAAAAGGGGCGAGTAAGTGCTAATTTAGTGTATTTAAAGGCGGCGCGAGTAGTATGCGTTTTTTTTTGATAATCTTAGGTAGTAAGGTGGCAAGCTCGTGTTGTGTATTTTTTACTGTATAAAATGAATACAAATAATCATATACAAAATATAATTGTTAAGAACAACTTAAAGATGCTGGTAAATTGCATACAACTTATAAAGTTGTATCGTTCTATGATAGAATCCTGGGCACAAAGTATTTTCCAAAAAGCTACTTAATGTGGAAGATGTTGATTGTTAACTATATATAGGATATTCCATGGTTCCCAACAGAAGTAAATGTTCCTTCCTATTCTACAAGTTCAAAATGTTTGATATGATTATTTTTTTATACTATTCTTACGAATTTTTTAATTTTTCATTAAAAATATGTTAAAACTAATAGGTATTAAAAATAGTTTAAATCGATAGTTTTATTTAGTTTTTCTCAAATAACTCGATAGCAGCATTGTGGCACTTGCCCCCTTTGGTATTTTCACTCTTCCGACCGAAATTTGTCGTAAAAAAAAACGTAACGGCGGATTTAATACACTTCCGCTTATCGTACCACGACGATCTTTGTATCATTTGAAAAATAATCTCAAACAAAATAAGTTTTGTAATAAGCGATAAATCGATATTTCTTCGTGGGGCCAAGTAAATACGGAGAAAAATAGTAAAACTTTAACGGCCATCTTAAAAAGAAAATAATACGAAGCCGGCAGAGGTGGTTAGCATGTTAATCGCCACACTCGATAGCACATTTCCTATTAATTTTCAGATTTACGTAATTTATTTTTGGGTCAAAACCTTAAACGCATGGGCTGGCTTAAATGCGCGAGCGTGAAATATCCTTTCAGCACGTGTTTAGAATATCTGCCGCGAATAAGGAGCTTTGACTGTATTTTATTTATCGCTAAAAATAAAACGGAATTTACTAATTCGGACTAGTACCTACCACTTCGTAACACGGACGCGAGAAAACCTTATTTTTTGTTTAGAAAAAAAAATGATAAACGAACTACTTTGTTTTATGGATTGCATATTTCGCTGAAAACAAAACCGTAAGCTGTCCGTTGCGGCGCGAGGCTGTAATTAGAACGTTAAACTCGAGTGTTGTAAATAAGAAGGAAATAACGCTCGAGAGAAAAGCGCAATTATACGGGCACCTTTACGAAACTATTAAGGGAAACGTTACTGTAAAATTCAGATTTTAGGTAGCGCGGTTTATTAAGGTTTTAATTGTTTTCGTTTAAAATATAAAAGTACGTCGATACCGAAAAATATCGACACTAAAGGCTGTGCAAGTCTTACAACGTAGAAAAATATCAAGTGTTCGGCCATAAAAAAATATATCGAAATCTGGCAACTACGAGATTCGTGAATTGCCCTCGGTGCGGTAGTGATATAGATATTACGTTTTTTGATACTTAATATTTATCGTATGCTGGCATTATACTTTTATTACACATTATGCTTTGTCATGCAATATCAAGACTTCCAAAGTGTATATCGTTTATTGATACTAAAGCATTTATGAGCAACTGTAGCTTCTTTTTAAAATTCCATTTATAATGTAGGAAATATTGATGAATCGAATTGAATAGTAATTACAGAACTAGACGAGACCGATAAATTCAGTAAATTTTACTTTGATATTTATTTAATAGGTACACGTTTTATAACTTATTTTTACGTCCTTTTAAATCGGTCGATTTTATGAAAAGCGTTCGTAAACCGCCCCTAAACGGATAGGTTGATTTAATAATGAGAAATCTAAAATATGCATTCACATATTTATAACGAATACTTCGGTTCAATACCAATAAAGAAGTTATCCGATAAAAGTACAATTTTAGTAGCGGTTTGGTTGTAAAAATTTTAATAACGAGCTCGGCGATATAAAAAGGACAATAAAAGGCGGAGGACAATTTCTAATAAAAGAAGCACGCACTTAAACCTTTTCAAAATTGAAAAAAAGACGTTTAACTAGTGTTCGCGCAGTTAAAGTAGGTTCGTCACAAATTTCGTCGGTCGCGTCGACGGTAAGTATTAAACCGTTAATCCTCTTACAGGACATCTTTAGCTTTAACGTTTAGCGTAATCGAGTAAATAAAAGTCATACTTGGACACTTTTAATATTTTAATAGGAAACCATTTATTTTATAACTGCTTGAAAAGCTTGAAAATTTAGCTATAGGTGATTTTGTAGTGGTTTAAGCAATCGAAATTACGAATTCAAAATAAATGTACTTTGGTAATCAATCTACGGTTAGATATCGATCGTTAAATGCGTAGTTTACATGAAATAGAAATGAAGTTAATTAAACGATTTCAAATGTTTGACAAAACGTGTATCTGATTGTGAGGGTATTCACAAAATAATTAAAGAATTTGAATAAATTCTTATCGCATCGTGCATAAGGTATCTACTCTAAATATTATAACAACCAAAATTAGCGTAGCAATGGCAAGGGCTTGCGTTTATTGTAACTGACAACGACGTCTTCCATTGTTATAAATAACGGGAACGGGACAATGCTTGATTCTAATTCATAACACAGTTAAAATAGATTGTACCACACGAGATGTCAAGAGCTCACTATACTTAATAAGGAAATTTTAGGTAACTTGACCTGGACATAAATTTTCCTTTCAACACGTAGCGTAAGGGCACAAGTTGCATAAATTGCAGTTTACTTAAACATATTTTCAGAGGCTCAAAATATCGTATAAGTAGAAATTTGAAAATTGAATTAAGATGTAAGTTTACTATTTATTCTTATTAACAACAAATTTGTATAATCGAATATTTATAAGACAGTTAATAGGATTTCGAGCAAAATAAACGTAAGTTTCTATAAAAATTTAATTTCCCAGAATTAGCAATAAATTAAATATAATCATATAAATTTTCCATATAAAACGCTTAACCTTATTTCCTTAATCCTTCTGCGTTCATTCGAAGGAAATAAACTTCCCTACCTTGAAAAAATGATTCTATAAAGGAAATTATTCTTGTATATCAACGAGCAAGTTGAATAAAAATGTAATATTTCGGGAGACATAACATTTTAGAACTCGATTCATTAATTTAGTCACGAATGTAACCAACAAAAACTAACTTTTCAAATCGATCGATTAAAACGGATTGAAACTGGAAATGCCGAAACTAATTTAACGAACTACCCAAAGTTACGTTAAATGTTACTTAGATATGCATTTAAATACTTATAAACTCCACGATAAGTCTACAAACCGAACAAAATAATACATAGGGTTACATAACAACTTTTACTTAAGTTCCTAATTGTAAGAAGTTCTCCAAGAACTCATTAATTACGGTTTTTACTTAAGATTAACATTCCACAAATACTTGCTTAGAATTAATAAACTTATTCGTTAAATTGGTTAAACCAATTAAATAACTTTTTGATCCTTTGCAGAGAATTTTAAATTATATCGATCCGATAGCTACCGTTTAACACTTAATTAACGGTAGTGTGCATAAAATCTTTCAGACGAGCTCAAAGGCTCGAAGGAAAGTAAACAGTGTTCGATCAAAGTCACATTGAAATAAATCTTACCGAAACCTAAGCTCGAAGTTGAAAATTTACAAATTGTAAATAAGTAGTACTGTAAATCGAAATTTTAAATAAATCTTAACTGCTTAGTCCTTGATTATTATCGTACGTAAAAAGTTTAAATCGTCTCATTTATTTCGCGCCGAAGAATCGTTAAAAATACTTTTACGCATAATAAAATGTTCAGAGATACACACACATACCTGAAGTTGCGCGTGGAGAAGAAGTTGAAGTTCGTAGCCAAGCAGAAGCGCACAAGAGCACAGCGGGAACACTGACAAAGGTGTGCGATCCCGCTACCGAACGCAGCTTTATACCGCGAGCTTGGCCTGCGCTTTGACTTCAGAAATTTTACAAGATATTTGCAACAGTGTCGCCATGACGAAGGTCAGTATTGTTTACGAATTTTAACGACTTAATTATTTAAAGCTCAAGGAGTATAAGTTCAAATTCTTATATATCGTACGTATCTACCTAACGGACATTTAAACTAAATTTCTTAAAAAAAAATTTTATAAATACAAGTGAATTCGATATTTTATACTCGTTCCAAAATAATAGTAGATTTCATTTAGAAAATACTGTTTATTTTAAAGGGTTTTAAGGTTAAGGAATACATCACTTATATATCCCGTATCGTAAAAACTTAGTGATTGATAACATAATAGTAAAAGGCGTAGTAGGAATACAGTCTTTATACCCTTCAAATTTTAGTAACCCACACTAAAATACTAGTCTAGCAGTACCTTTTTAATAATAATCATTCATGAGATAAACTTTAACCGTCATATTATTTTCACAAAAAATGTATTTACATCTAATAGTTTTCAAGCTAAAGATAGTTTAACCCTGATATGGTTTAGGTCAATAAGGTTCTGGTATGATGTTTTATGAACCACTAAAGTATTTTATTGCTTCTTTACGACTTTTTTAACTTGATGCACGAAAGCCTATTTTGGTAGAAAATGAAGTGCTTAGTTTTATTTGTATAGATAAGCATAATATTCATTGTATGAATATGAATTGATTTTAAATTAGTTGCAGTTTTTGAAGTTAAGAGACAGAAAACTAATTAGAGCATCGACTTTGTAACTCTCAAAATATTGACATAACTAAAGACTCAAAGGCTCAAACAACGATGTACAATCTCACCCCTACTGTTTAATATCGTATATTTATTTAAACAAAATAATAAAGAGTGGAGTCGTACGTGATGTCAAGGAAGGGGAATACAAATAAGTGACTGAGCTGAAAACACAAAAAAAACAGGATTTTAGAGGAGAAATTTGAGAAAAAGGGCATAAAATTAAATTATATGACAAAACAGAATACATGTGCATATGTAGGAAACCAATATTACATTCACATAAGAGATCGCGCCATTAAACACTGTAGCAGGTACTTATATTCAAATATTTAGAGTCAATTATCACGAATAAAAAAACAGTAGAAGAAGAAAAGAAGTTCAAATTTGTAGTCAAGCAAAATCGCACAAGAGCACAGCGGTGGAAATGCCTACAAATTACCAGAGAAGACAAATGGCGAACAGAAAGAATACGGCAAGAAGTGAAAATGAACATGTCGAGAAAACATGCTCCCGAAGAAAATGGAAATTATGAGAAGAAAGAAGAAGATTCACTTAACTAAAAAAATACTTTTATTGCTGCATAGCTTTATATAAGTAACGCTTCTCTGCTTTGTTTGTTCGACTTCGAAAGCTAAGGGTTGCTATACTGATTAATAAATGGCTGCCAGATTTACAATTTTCATAAAATGTTCGAAAAATAAAAGTGCTTGTCAAAATGGATGGATTCGATGTACTGTTTCAGAATATTAATAAAAAAACATTTAAGAGAAATTTTGATATATGTTTATGTATGTAAGTAAATATGTGTACAAACAACTTATGGACGTATCGTAATCGTAACGTACCTAACGTATCATAATATGTGATACGAATTCTAAAATTTCTATTTTTACACACATTCCCCTTGGCGACTTGTTTGATTACTTGTTGTATTTTTAAAAACCATCGATACTAGTTTTATCTTTCACTATTTAAGAACACCGAGAACTCGCTAAGAAAGTAATCAGTAATAAGTGGTACAATCAGCTGCAAAATTAATTTCGGGAATTACGAGAATTAGGCGGAATGAACAAATCTACGAAACGTTTAAATTTACGACAAATGAGACAAATTACAAATACAAAATTGAACTTTAAATATTCTGATCATAATTTGTTCGTTGTGTAGTGTGCGTCCGCGTAATGCTCGCAATTAGCGACATTAAAACTGCATCCGACTGTACATATCTATCTATAAAATAATTTAAATTTTACGCAAACGTAATCTCGAAATTAATACTTATTGCTACCTATATTTAAAATATAAATGTTTACAAACTTTGTTTACGAACAACAATAAATTAAACGTTCGTTGGAATCGCAGACGTCGGCGTCGTAATATAAAGAGACAAATGACAAACTCATTACAAGATTGCAATAGTTGACGCATTCAAATGAAGCTGATTCTAAACGCAAATACTACTGTTATCTTGTGCCACTTCCATAATGACGCTGTCGCAGCTTTTGATAACTTTAGTCGAGAAATGTAGTCATTAGCAGATAACGTTTGAAAATTTTGAAATTGTTTTAGTAACTGTTATAATTCTATTTCAAAAAACATACGAGAAAATAATGTAGGTAAAATAAGTTTTATGCAATAATATTAAATACAGGTTTTCTCGGCGTCTAAGATTCGATCGCGGACAAGTGTTAATTAGAGTAAATAAATGTGCATATTAAAATCTACATTTTAAAATTACAAAAGATATGGGATGCCCGTATTTATCAGATTTAAACCAGGTTCGTGTAAAACCAGGTCGCACGGCAAAAACGTAGATATTTCAACGCTACCACCATCATTTAGTCTACGGGTACATTATTTTCTTAAAAGTAATTTTACTGAAAACTGATACATTTTATGTAGGTATAGATATTTAAATTTATTCTTGATCATTTAAATGTCTAATGACTTGTATTGTATATTTTAAAAGTAGAATTTATTATTGTATTTATTATATCGAATTTAATAATTTAAATGTAAAATTAACAACGTTCAAGGTATGTATGCTTTGAATACGTTTAAGTTATATAGAGCTCTCGCCGGAAATTTACAATAATTTATCGCGAAAAGAAAATTACAATTCAATCGTTAAAATAGCTTTAATGGCAAACTGTTCTTCTTAATAAAGGTGACGAAATGCTTGCCTCGCAAATAGTATCTACATAAAATAAACATTTCTAAAAAACTTTGTAGTGTTACCTAATTCCACATTATCGTTTAATTCGTTGAAAGATATCACCAATCGAAAATGTACATACATAGGTAAATATGTATATAGATAAATGTAGGTATCTAATTAAAAGTTTTTTTTTAATTGGTAACGCTTTCGCAGAAATGTAAAAAAAATATGTGAACATTGGGCGCATTCAGCCGGACTCCGCGCTGAAACGTCGAAAAGTAAGCGCTACGTTATAGTAATTAACTACGGCTGAACGACCTTAAGCTATTGTGATAATCACGTAGCATAACTGATGTACGTAACAACTCTAAAAATAACATGAAAAAGTGCAAAGAAACAGCGGTTCAATTGAATTGCTGTTTTAGCGCTAAGACCGCAGCGCGAGTCAAAATTATCAATAATTTCAAAAATAATTGTTTTGATTATTATCAGCAACACAAACTACTATAGGTTTATGGCTTTTATGTCTTACCAACACTTCTGACATCGTTTTAAGTTTTTCACGACATCTGTGGGCAGAAAACATAAGCAAAATCGTTGACACAAACGATGAAGAACCTAAAAAACATCATGTGCCTCTTTGAAGCACATTACGATTAAGCACGTCATCTACATGATAGCTGCTGCATTGGAAGTAGTTACGCCTACGGCCTTAAATAAAACTTGGAAAAAGTTTCGACCAGACGTTCCGAGAATCGTTTCTGGATATTTGCGAGAAGTTATTATTGAGCCCGAAGAAGCAGACAATGACACAAACTTGTTGGAATTATAAAAGATATGGAAGAATGCTTTAAAGTTCAGCTCGAGGACGTGTCGGACTGAATACAAAGTGATGAGGACCCTGGATACGAGATTTTATCTGGAGACAATATTGTGTAAAAATACCTACTAAAAATTATTTGGATTATCCGAATTACTCCTGGTCCCATCAAGTTTGATTAAACGAGACTAGTGTACGTATAGGTAATAATATACATAATTGTACACCGAAAATCGCTCAAGTCAAAAACTTCGTTTGATTTCTAAAATTATTATTAATTGTAATAAATCCGTTTAAGATGATGATTATGCTCGCACAGAAAAGCTAAATACAATTTTACAAGTATGTTATCTACACATTATTTCAGTATACAAGTTTTCCCACGCCACACTTCATTTCAGTACAGAAAATATTTATGCTTATCTAGTAAACATTCTGATAAACATCTAGCTATTAAATTCCAAGACATTATATTAAATAGGTATAATTATTCAGTAACTTGTTCGAAATTTATATTCTACAGTATCTGGTTTATTAATTGTTCAATGACTACAACAAATCAGCCGAATAATTCTAAAATTAGTGGAAAATGTTATAACTATTGTTATAACAGTACCCTCGTAACCACTGGTGTTAGTATGTTATACCTTGTCATGATAACAACTTGTGGTTGTTGATAAAATGGAATTTATGGAATAAAAACCCAGAGTAACTTATACATATCGATGTGATTAATTATAATAAAGGCCGATCTTTCCATCTTCTGATTATATCTGACAGATAGAAACATAGAAACATTTTAGAAACATATCTGTCAGATAAATTTATCAGAAGATGGAAAGATTTGCCCTAAACCTACATTCTGTTAAATTTTAAATAAATTAAAAATTGTTCTGTAGTAAGTTTAGATCTAAAACATAACTGAAACATAAATACGTTTTGGAGAAGTAATTGTTGCAGTTACTTCTAACAATAAGTCTAATAAGTAAGATACGAATGTTTCACTTGAGTAACTACAATAAAACCCCATGTATGTGAATCTCGAATTTTTTACTACCTGTTGAAGTACAAAATACTGAAGCTGTTGAAGTAGATAATCGTCGGCATCGCCTCAAAGAAACAGTAACTATATCGACGGTAGTTGTGGCAGATTATCGTAAACGACAAAAAGTAGATTTTACAGAAGCGCACATTTTGTATTGTAGAGTAGCTACATATAAGAAGATACGTTTTACCGAAATACAAATCGATTTTTCTGGTGAAAAAAATCGGAATATGGATACCAGATTCTTGTTCTTGACATATGATATTTTTTGCCCTAGATCCATTGATGCATAAGATAGTCAGAATAACTCATTTTCGCAAAAAATGGCGTTTACGATAATCTGCGTCGATATGTATTTAAAATACATACAAGTGTAGACAATTAAAAGTATTGTTAGAACAACCACTTTTACCATACATAAAATTTCGACGAACGCATTCTTTACTAATTATATGAGGTAATATGAAAGCCGATATCTTGAAATAAACATTTCTCGAGTTTAGTTTACGCAGCGAGGAGATAGCGTGAGCAAGACGGCGATACAAGGATAGAGCATACACGCGAGCACGAAGACCGCGATTCGCCGATTATTAAACGAAAATGTTTTGAGCCCTTATTTTATTTATAAGTATCTATTAAGAAATATTTTTTAGGTAATTAAAAGATGGCAGAAGGTGTGCACGTTTTTATTTTTTTAATATATAGCTTCTAATTCAAGAAAGTGACATCGAAAAGTTAGTCTAATTATTTCCAACTTCAAATAGTTATTATATAAGAAGTATATATATTCTTAAGAAAATAAGAACGTCTTCACATACTTGATGATACGTATTTTCAGATTCTTTAATAAAAATTGAAAATTTCTATCAATATAGGTGTAATACCTGACCGAATTTACATTGAAATCCCTATATTAGTGCTTGGCGTAATCATCCTCTTAACTCAAACGAATTAAGTAATTTTGATCGTAACCGAACAAATGATGATAAATTAGAGAACACAAACAAATATAAAGTGCGATTGAAATATCAATTGACTACAAGAAATCGTCATTGGCACAAAAACACCTTTAGGATTCAATTATAAATTGAAAAGTAAATTTAATTAAGCAATTATTGAAATAAAGTTTTTCTGCTTATTATATCAGCTTTCAATAATAAACTTCGTTGCGCTAAATTTATCAACTGCTTAGATATGAATTTGCTCCTGCTATTTGACTATTCAAATTACGGCAGCGATGTTTACGAAATTGTTTAGAGGGTTATTTAGACACTTCCATAACGTAGCCTAAAGCATAACTTTGATGACGTTTATCTTATGCTATAAACTAATTAGTTCGTCGAAGTTTTGAGAAACACAACTTTTCTAATTAAAATCGCCAATATTAAATTCAAATACGACAAATATATTTATTTAGGTATAAATGATAAATTACTAATAAGTAACTGAGATTTTATCAATCTTTAATAGTTAGCTAATTTGTTGATTTTCTGTAAACGAAGAAAATTCTTTACGAAAAAAATGTAATGACTAGGTAAAATTTTAATTAAAAAATGTATATATATATATATATATATATATATATATATATATATATATACCCAATTATACAGGATGTTTCGAAAGAATCTGAGATATTGTTGTGGGTGATTCAATTTTACGACGAAAAGTTTCTATAAGCATACGTGATAAGTTCTGCCGTTATTCAGATACAGGATGTTGAATTTTTTATTTTTTAACAAATTATGTATACACACGTATTTTATCAATCTTTAATAGTTAGCTAATTTGTTGATTTTCTGTAAACGAAGAAAATTCTTTACGAAAAAAATGTAATGACTAGGTAAAATTTTAATTAAAAAATGTATATATATATATATATATATATATATATATATATATATATATCCCAATTATACAGGATGTTTCGAAAGAATCTGAAATATTGTTGTGGGTGATTCAATTTTACGACGAAAAGTTTCTATAAACATACGTTATAAGTTCTGCCGTTATTCAGATACAGGATGTTGAATTTTTTATTTTTTAACAAATTATGTATACACACGTATTTAAAATCAACGAAAAGTTCAACCAAATAATCTGATAATACAAAGATGAACAGGATCCAGATAAACGAGTAATTAAACTGTATTAAACGATAAACTGTAATTAAAATAGAATATTTAATTCGCTTTCGTCGCACCTTTTTGGAAAAATACCGAATAAATGTCTCGTTAAACTCTGCTTAATCACTTTTAATAAATTAAAAAGGTCAATTTATTTCCCTTTATTGAAAAGTTAGCCCTGTTTAACAAAAGCACGATATAAACCCTAAATTAGTAAAAAATCATGGAGGTGTAAAGTGATAAGCAATTTTATGCTCAAACAAATTTTTATATATAAAATTGTCTATACGTGCACGTTGTGGATAGGTATTTACTATAAAATTTGTGATGAATTTCTATAAAGTATAGCTACTTAATTATCTAATAAAATTAATTTTAAGAGTAAAATAAGTACCTACAATACATGAGGTAATCTTATGATTAAGTACTTGACGAGAAAGTTGCATTTTAAGTAAATATCGTTATTATGAAAATATTTTATTAGGTAAGTACCTACAAAAGAAGAAGATTTTGGACTGAAAATTATTTTTAATCAAGTAAAATATCCGAATACGGAGTGAAAGGAACGTGCTGTCGAGAGGAAATTCAGGAAAATACATTTAAACTAATTGCCGTCAATTAGTATCCAATACTATAGATTAAATTTCTAATCGAAACATCGCGTTATGTTAAATATAATACCTATATATGTTTGATTTTCGATTTCGTTCCATTAACATCATCAATTTGAGCGCGTATATGAGTGCTTACATAGGTACATATGTCAATTTACGAGCTCCCTTCAATCACAAAACGCTTTCAATCCACAACCTAACAGAAATTATGCACGTTTTGTACTTTTATTGTAAGGAAAATGTAATTATAACCGTTTAATCAAAAATTATATATTTTGAAATAACCACTCCAACGATCGGGATATAAATGTTCCGCTTTGTATTTGTTGAAAAAAAATTCAAATACCTATCGATATAAAAAAAATGTTTCTTTTGAGATATGTACCTCCTTATATACCCAATGTGGTTATAAAAGATTTAATTACAAAATTATAGTAAACGACATTTTGCGGTAATGGCCTAACCCACACACATATTGTTTGTAGTAAGTGAGAAATCACTGAAAATGCTGTAAATAAATTGATTGCCGAGAAACACTTATTTATTAATTATGTTTTATATGGTTGCTTCGATAATATAAAAGGCGTATTACGTCATTACTCGCGTAAAAAATAGAAGGCTCGCAACATTAAATTATGAAATTTACTTGTTTGAAAATCGTGAAAAACTTGTTTCTAGAATTAGACTTTAACTATTTAATTTTAAATACCTACACAATTTAAATATACATATGTATAGGTACCATTACCATACCATAAAATACCATTACTACTACAGATATCTTATATAAATATATAAGATCTTGTATAATCTGTAATTAGCTCGCAAGTGGATTTTGAGTTTAATAAGAATCTTAACTACACCCTGGTAGTCTTATCGTTTACTACTGCATTTAAAGAGGAAACAGCCACTAAAACAGTTGATTAGATTTTATTTCAAATTATAGAGGGTAAGTTATACTTTTTTATACATTTTTTATTTTAATTAGTTACTAGAATATGATTTAAGACCATATATTATTTAATATGCTAAAATCGCACATACTAATATAAAATATTAAATTTCCAAAGACATAATTTCGCGCTGACTATCCCTCCATGCAATGCTCCCATTTAATTAAGATAATTGCATATTATTAAGAACCTATTCCGGTCGCTTTGTAATAATACTAATGTTTAACCACTTCAAATCAAGTTGCTTGTTTCTTAAATTCATATTCATTAATACAGAATGATTATCGTTTATTAGAATATCTGTACTTATATCTTTTTTATTAAGTATTAAGAATAAAAATATTGCAAATAATGCACCCAAAATCATTTATAAATATTAACCGATACAAATAAGTACCTAATGATGATTTAAACAGGTAATAGAAAATAACTCGTAAATATTTAAATAAAAAAATATACAAAAAACACTTAGCCATCGATTTAAGGCAGCCTTTAGTGAGGAATCTGCAAGCAAATAAAATACTTGTTAGTACTTCGTAATACACTTTTTTTACGTAGCTACCATAAATGAAATAACATCAAATTTGTAATACCAATAATAATACAAAAATTCTATCACAATTCACATTTTACGAGTCTACGAAGTGTATTAAAAAATCGGCGTTATCTTGAAGAACACCTGCATTTGCATAATACAAAGAAAAACCGGCAAAACCGATTTAAATGAGTTTTGTTTACGAATTTGATCCTTAGGTTCGCATTCCTTATTTTCCATTCGTGCACGTTTAGGTTAACTTTTTATTAATGATCTTAAACTTATGTTTGTTTGCTACAGAAACTCTTAATATAGCGGCATCAACATTGTGGTATTTCACGGTGGTTACACATTCAGGTACTACCAACTGATGTTTGTTTGGGCGATCATAAACCGAATTACAAAAACAAAACAAAACAAAAACAACATAGAAAAATATTTTAATGTAGGAACGATTATATTTTATATACTTATCGTTTAATACATTGTTGCATAATTTATCATTTACATTTAATTTATTATTGTTCTATGGGTATTATTTGTATCTGATAGATGTTGATAAGTAGGTATATGTACCTGAGGGTCATTCCGTGTGAAATCAACCAATAAAGACATAATTTTGGACCTTCGTGTTTTTAAATTTTGCGACTTTTTATATTTTGACCGGATCTATGAAAATCATGAAAAATGCGAAGTTTCAAATTTTTTGAGCATTTGGTTTACGAGTTATACGCACCAACTTTTATCAAAAATAATTATTTTTGAAAAATCAATAATAAACAAGTTCTCAACATTTCTTTAATTTCAAAACGTCAAATGTTGTAAGGTAATAAATATGATTTTTATTCAATTTGATACAAAATAATTAACCCGTTGTGTGCGTAGCACGTTTAAGTTTACTTTTTCCCGTGCACTATAGGTCAATATGATTTTTTTATAATATGATCACTTCTAGGAAATTGAACACTTACATTCTCAATTAATGTACCTATAAAAAAAACACATATTTTTTTCAAAAAAATTAAAGCTTTCGATTTTTTGATTTTCAGAAAGCATTATTAAAATTAATATTTCAAAAACTATTAAGACTAAAAATTAAATATTTTTTTATTTTTGGTTATTTGTATGGGTAGAATCTGTGCAAAAAATTATCAATTTCTGAGTTATCGAGGTTTAGTCAATTGGTTGATTTCGCATGGAATGACCCGTAGGTATGTGTATAATTTTTTTATTGTTACATTACACATCAAATAGAGAAACTATTAAAATACATAATAGGTAGATACTATAAACAAAATTAATATATATTTTTTAGGTATATGTTTGACCATAAAGTAGACGTTGGTTAATTAATATACAAATAAAATATTTAATATTTTTTGTAGACAACGTTAATATGTCGTTTGTCCCGTACTAAATTAATTAGTGATAGTGGAACTTACTTTTCGCTTACTTTTAGAAAGCACACACTTGGCCGTATTTATGTAATAAGTAGATTGTTGTCTCCACATACACCTAACGTAACTATTTCCAATAATAAAGTATATAAACAATACCAATCCACGTATCGTGGCTGTAAGGCAAAATATATAAGTAAAAACAATTCCGCCGCCGAATGATCCCACCAAGCCAAATATCCAAGTCATTCCTAATACAAAAAATAAAAATAAAGCTAGAAGAGCCTCTTTCTTAAAATTCCTATTTTTATACACAGTAGTTGAACTTATTATCAATATAGTATAAAATATTTTTCCAAAAATAAATGCGTTCATGGAAAATATTATGATAACAGGCAAAAGAAGTCCAAAAATAAAGTAATACTCGGAAGGATAACAGAAGTGATTATTATTTAGTTTGTAATTAGCTGTCGAAAGCAGAAGAGTCAAAGCAACAGGAAATAATGGAAGGCCCCAGCCGACTAAAGCGCATTTCTTAAGAATATTGGTGGGCGGTGGTTTCATAATTAAAACAAATCTTCGATATTGTAAAAAAGCTACGACGAGCATCCAGGAGAATTCGGACAAAACGGAATAGTGAAGACCGGCCCCTGCAACGATACATAGCAAGCCGTCACCTTCGATCTTATCAGTTATAAAGAGCAACAAAGTTTGAATTATTATAATGACCGAGAATTGAATTAAAATTACGGTTCCCGGTTTACTTCTCCACGATTTGAAAACAAACGCCGTAAATAAAATTGGAATTATTCCAATCAACGACAATCCCGAACCTATAACGGTTAATATTTGTAAAAATTTATCGTGCGCCGATAAGGCTTCTGCAAATTGATTTTGCAGTAATAATCCAAAATGGGTTAAATGGTAAAATTCGCACACGTTCAGCGAATTTATATATTTTGTATTTGAACTGTCGCACCTCCAATTACCGTACACCGCGACCATTAACTGGCTCCAACCGTATTTCCAGAAAGAGCAACGTTTATTATCAAAACTTTCCTCGGACTTCCCTTTGATTATAATTTGTATGGGCGATTTAAGAAGTCCACTAAATTGAGGAATCGCCACTCCTAACACTTTTTCCGCAATCTCGTGGTTTTTGGCAACATCTTTGTCTTCGTTAAACAAGTTATCGTTCCGAAATACCGTAACTATAACTTTAACGCTTTCATTGGAGCGTCCCTTGATTTCTTCTAGAGTTTCGTTGGATAATAAAAATGCTGCTTCTAAACTTTCGCTTTTAATTAAATCTTCTAGTGAAGTGTCTATGGAAATGTCTACAAACGAGAAACCCGACGAACTGTTTTGGCGAAAAGCCACGCCGGCCTTGTCGTCACTCAAATCGACCGTCTTCGACACGATGTTGGGAGTAGATATTATTTCTTCCACTTCATCTCGATTAGCTAATATCTTATCGAGGGTCGAAAGAATATGATCCGTCGAATTAAGTAAATTTTGGGCTCGGCATAGAATAGATCTGTTGAAGTTCATAACGTTGCTTATAATTTTAATTACGCCGCTAGTGTCAATCGCGTCACTATTTGCTGCGATGTCTTTAATAATGCACGATATAAGATGGACATCGATTGGTGTTTTACCAACGGTTTCTTCAGAAATGTATAACAGATTCGATGTGAGATTTTCACTGGACACGTTCGAGTGAAGTAAAGAAAATAGTGCTTCCGTCGTCTCCGGATACGTACTATTTCGAAAACAATCCCCGTTCACGGTGGACCATTTTGCACCAACAATGAAATTTCCCTCGCATTCCCTAGTAACCGGCATCATGTTGTTTAAGGAATCCAGGCATAATTTATTTTTAGGAACCGCCGTCGCCCCCACATTTGTATCTGGCCATTCCAGTATTTCGTTTTCCGCAGTTCTAGTTTTATTTGCGAAACATACTGTGGTACTTAAAAAATTACTTATATTAAATTGCGATTCTTTCTCGTTTATTTTTCGTAAGCGATATAATAGATTGTAGTATAGATTGCTGACGATCTGGTACTTTCTTTTTCTAGTTGTTAAATGTGCAACTATTTCTAACTTACGTTCGTTTTCGTCGAAATAAACAACTTTCATCGGTCTTATAACTTGAACAAGCAGTTTACCTAACTGTTTCATTATTGTTTTACATACCTTTACATGAACTTTATCTAATAATGGATTTTTAGAATTATTAGTATTAATAGTTAACACTAATGCGAATTCGTGACCGTATCCTATGGTTTTATTGTATGCGACGATAGTATTGCTCATGATCATTTTGTTTTCGGGAAATTGGAACGCTTTGCACCAATAATTACTTGGATAATTTGGAACTGTCGGAAGCTGAAGTTGGAAAGTAGTCGAGTTTTCACCCAAATAACTATTATTTATCGGTAACCTAGCATAAAAATCGCCATAATTCGCATTTGTGAAGCAATATATATCATAAAGTTGATTCAAGTCGCTTATACTGAAAGGATTGTCTATAAACAGCATTAAAATGTCTCGATCGTGAACAAGTGCTAAAGTGGAATTCTTAGTTTCGATCGTCACTTCACAAAATGCACAAGCAAGTATACCGTCATCTTTTAGTACCCAACCTCTGTCTTCCTCAAAATTTAGTGCTCCACGACCATAATTACAATCCGCTAATTTTGACCAATAATTATATTCGACGGATTTTCTCGTAGACGTCCAAACGTAATCGTCATTATTTTTTTCGAGCCCAATCCAACATACTTCCGAATTTACGAATCCTTGCAGAAGCACGTGCGTTTGGAAAGGTCTTTCCGGTTCTGCGAGTTTGGAGCAAGTGCTATTTTTATTTGGATACGGCTTTTCCAGTTTCTTTTTGCAGTAACAATTGCCACTTTTAAAATCTAAATGTGTAGGAACGCATAATCCTTTTCCAAAGTTGTTGGTACAGTATTTTGAAATTTCGTAAGAATAAACGCAAAGAGTTTGATGGACATCGGAACAATATGCGGGAATAAATATTCCGTCTCTTGCAAACAAACAATCTTTATTTGTGCTGTTTTCGAAATTTTCCACGTTATTTGTAATAGTTCGTCCGTAGTGACTACCACGTTCGGTCCATACGTAATGACCAAATCCATCCGTACGATTCCGAACAGCATGTATCCAAATATCTTGCTTTCGCAAATTCAACAAAAAGAACATAACTTCAATTTTATTGTATGGTAAAAAGTTTTGATAAGGACATGATGGCGGGTAAGTCTGATTTTGTCGTAAAACGAAACAAATTCCCGGAAAGAAGTATTCGAGATCGTTTGGGCACAGTTCTGTATAATTTTTGGGTGGTAATTCCTCGCATGTTGTTGAATTGAGTTCTACGTTGCTGTTTAATAGTTGTAAATGTTGCTTTCTGAAAAACAAAAAGGAGTAAGAAATTCGCAATTTAAATAGCGAAGAAACAAAGAATACCTTTTGGTTTCAGGTAAATAATCGATAATTACATTATGCGAATGATCCTGATTTTGCAGGAGGGTTTTTAGAAAGTAATGTTTTAAAATTGAAACCTGTAAAAATGCAAAAACTGTATCTAACTAAACACAATGCGGTGTAACATAAATTCGATTTGATTATTATTTAAATGCGTTTAATGTCAAGATACTCCAGAATACAAGTTGGTTCAACATTGCAAACTTTTTAAATTTACTTTTATGTGAAGTGTTAAAAAATCCGAGGGAATCAAGATTCTCAAAAAACTATCTCTTTTACTTATTTCAAACAATTTTAAAAGAATTGCTGTTGATTTTGTCTCACCTATCCGTTTTTTTTCCGCGACATTAATTCAAAAACACCCCGTATGAATGAAATATGTTATTAAACCAACAACTGACTGTATATAAAGTGCAATAATAATACAGCAAAATTCTGTGATAAAAGAATTTTAATAGATACCTACCTTATTTCTTTATTAATTTAAAATTTCCCTTAATTTAATTTTTATTAGGTAGGTGTCTATCAATTAAAAATGATAGGCAATGGGACACCAATTATACATACCAAAAACAAGTGAATTATTTTTATCGAATCGAAAATAAAGTAGTCTGACTGTTATTACGACTAAAAAAATATTTGTTTAATTATATTTTCATATTGGATCATTTGAAATTCAAATGATCAGAACAATTTATAATATGCATACATATATGCCTTTACGTTATATTTTCTGACTTCCGAATATTCATCAAACGAGGGTAAATGTTTTTATGCAAATATAAACCTATACCTACGATAGAAAATTTTTATTCAAATAGCCCTAAGTAAAGCATACATTATAAACGCACCATTTCATTTTAATTTAACGTTTGTTAAGTCCACTTTTTTAAATTCATCGGATGTATCTACTTAATCGTGTTTGAAAATTGACGATTAATAAATTATTATAATTAGTTAGGTACCGTTGTTATTTGCGTAACGCTGTTCTATTATTATAGGTCAATCAATCTAAATGTATGTTTATATAATTTTTAACGAATTTTGAAAAATTTTTAAACTTAAATGATTTATAAGGATACCTATAAAGTATCTACAGGAGATAATTTGATTTTCTTAATAATATAGTAGCTCATACGAAATTGTTAAATATTAGAGCGGATGTAAAAATTGTGACTCTAATACCGTATAACGTGTAGGTATGCCGCAAAAAAAAAGAAACGCTCAAGTAATTCGAATATACATACTTAATGAATATAAATCGGAACAAAATGTAAAAATAAGACAATTTTAGTATGATGAAAAAATTACTAGATGTCGTTTCATTATTATTATTAAATAATAATGAATTATCTATAAGATAAATCTACCTATCCACAAATCTATAAATCTAAAAAACCACCTTTGAATATTTAAGTTACGACTATTTTAAACGTTTATCGTTAAAAGAAATCCGAATTCGACGAGGACATTGGTCACTTCAACTATTTTTACACGGCTCTTCTTAACAATAAAAGGATTACAAGGGATCTCGTGCCGTGCCGCTCGCTCATCGCCTAGGGGCGCATGCATTACTTTCTTGGCCGCCTGTACCTATCCAATTATTCAAAGTTGAAAGCGATCCTGAAAATGAATTCGCAACGTTACGTAATTTCCAGTTAAAATTGTATAAGTTTAATGCAGTAAAACCATAGTTTTTACTGGATACAATGGAACTACTCGGAAACTCGGTTATTAAGATGTGTTCGCTAACAAAAAATACATTACGCTGCATAAAAAATGTCGAGAATTTTAAGCGTCCGATATTTAGAATAGTTCGTTAAGTTTTTGAAAGTGTCCGTGACGACAACTTTTACTGTAATTCGATAATATTAAGCTGACTGTTCCCGTCAACGAATTCTTGAATTCCCGAACTAAAAAAACATTTCGTTTGAGGTATTTGTCATATCTTAAGAATGCACTTTACGGTAGATAAACATGATTTTAAATGCAACTTTCCTAATAATAAGTATAACACAATTGAATGCGTTTTGACACTTGTGTAATTTAAATATAATGAATGTCTTTACTCTTACGGATCGTTTATTAACACTAATTACTTCTTGTGTCTTACAGTTATAGATGATTTAATGATACAAGTAAATACACAACTACAGTTTTTATACTGTGATACATGTTCACTTGCCAAAATTTACTAGTCATCTTTCGCAATAAAATAAGTTATACTCGCCAGCACTCTATCTAGATAATGCAGACTACGCTAGATAATACTCTATGTACTTAACTTTCCGTAATTGATTTAATCAAACCGCGGAATTAATGTAAACATGTGTTACAACACGAAAATATATTTTCTTCTTGATAGTATAAAATATACTATATAACAACCGAAAAGGGTCTAATCATTAAATTTAAATGGTTCCATTAATATATATATGTATACACAGTGATAACAAATTTACCACGTAAGTACTTGTAAGATAAAACACATCCCTACATTGTGAAGTACTACAATTAAGTGCCTAACTCAAATCTAATTTTAAATAAAATAAAAGTTAAATAAAAACAATTAAAAGTCTAAAATAAATGCATCATTAACAAAGCTTACTTGAATTAAGGCAGCGATTGTACATACGACTGCAAAATGGAAATAAATGAAATAAGCTTTGAAAGAACATATTTTCAGGATGTCGAAAAGATGAAAAAATATCACATTAATCTGCTAGGGTATATGCATAAATGTCTGAAGAATTCGAAATCGGTAACTCAATAATGAACAGTTTATTGCGTCAAATAAACAGGAAATTAAATATACAATTTCAAAAATTGGGATTCTAGTTATTATAATCTAACCTATATATGAATGAACAGATATAATTATAAGGTATATTTAAAAAGTAGAACAGAATTTAAGAGACAATAACAGATTTAAATGACTATTTGATATCTAAAGAAGTATACAGTCGGATGCAATATTAATGTAATTTGCGAGTAAATACGACACAACGAATGAATTATAAGCAAAATATTTAAAGTTCAATTTTGTATTTGTAATTTGTCTCGCTCGTCGTAAGTAGGTACTTTTAAAGATCACTTGATTAGTTTCACACTCTACATACCTACACTGATTAATTATTAATTAAAAATCAAACGATTAATGTAATGTTCGAAATCAGTATTTCCAATAATTATATCTATATATAGCTTATCCAAACCTATATGATGGTCACATCATCAATACAAGGTTACTAGATGATGTCGTTTCACACAGCGCTGTCACCTCGTACCTCGTATTTTGACAGTTCTAATAAATTGTAGTCTTTTTTATACCATCTAATTTGTGCGCAAGTAAATAATTTATAGAATATGTCACTTTCCAAACTTTAAACTGAATTACAAATAAACAATCTAGTAACTTTTTGTTGATGACGTGAACATCATATAGGTTTGGATAAGCTATACCTACTATTTTACGATACGTATTACCTAGACTGGTATTGTGAATAAATCCTAATCGTTATTCGGATAAAAATAGATTAATAGACTGAATGCAGATAGCTTTTAGCGATAAGCTAAAAGACCAACTGATGTTATATAACTAATTATTTTTAAAATAGTATAATAAATGACATCGAACAACAACGGCCTGTATTGGTTATGAATTGTAAATTTTTACAGTATGGCGTAATATCAATTTACATAGTCAAATCATTAGTAAATAGAAAAGTTTGTAAATTTTTTTTGTAAATTTATTTTATCGACAGTATCTCGTGCAAGTATCTAACAAAATTTTGATATTAAATATTTCGGTCTTTTCAATAACATTCAAGGACTACTAACTTTTACCGGCAGCAACATTACCCACGAAAAGGATGACTATTATTTTAGCTTTAAAACGGCATAACCGTTTCCATTAGATCACAATATTGGCGTGAGTACTTTGGCGGCGTTTTTACATATCTGACGGAAATAAAACCTTTTAGATGGTTTGTACTGTATATTCTAAAATTGGAAAATCGTTCATAGAATTGTTCTCTATTCGTGAAAAATATTTTTGAAAAGCTATGCACAAATATTTTGGAGAAATTGCATATGACATTACGAAAGCTGCTTAAATAACACCGGGAGTTTGTTCAGTTTACAGGTGGGGCGCATAGACTATAAAAATATTACATTTTTATTGTATTTGTTTTAATTTTAGGGAAAACATAACCTTCATCAACATAAACTGAAGTTTTAGTGGATCTCTTTTCAGATGTTTCCATTCCGAAATTACTTGAAAAATCGTTTTTCTAGTAGAACAAAGCAGAAAACGACAAACTGCATCCAGAAATCTCGAAATTAAGACGTATACTGTAATTCATAGTTCTTGTAAAATATCAACCCAAAATTATATCGTGTTTGGTTTACAATCCTTATAAATTAAGTACATATTTCAAAACAATTTCATAGATTTTTTGATGCCATTTCAGGGAAGCAAGGATACACTACCTAACTTTTCAAATCACATTTTTTTTCAGATTAATTAAAAAAAATTAAATACTACTATGCACGCTGTGTACTAAAGAGGGGGTTATTTTGCATTTGGGGGTGATTTGCGGATATAGAATATACCCCTAAAATTTCACGCTTGTATCGCAAGTGCAGAGTTTATGCACATAAAACCTAGACTATACATAAGTATCTACATTAAAAATATCTCAATGCATATTTAATTTATTGCAATGTGTAAGCTGTTATTTATCGATAACCTCTTCTGTCATTTATTAAAAGATTAAAGTAATTTTAATTATTCACAGAATAATTATGTGTAGGTACATAGTTGCAATGGTAATAAATTCAATAAAAATATTTAATAAATAAATAAATAGTTAGTAAGTACATACTATCTAGTAAATTTAATACACCAATTATTAAATTATCAGAGAAAAACAAAAACCTCAATCACTGTACCTAATAACAAAAGAAATTTTAAAATAAAGATACCCTAATTATCATTAATCAAATATAAAATACAAATTATAATTTATTGTTTTGAAAGAAATCGTGAGATTCTTTTAATGCTGCCGGATAATAATTTAATTGACTTCATCATTTGTTGATAACTTTTATGTGGAACTGCGATGTTACTATCAACACTCCTCTTTATTATTCATACTTTAAAATTAATATTTCGTTTCTGTTGTACATAGAGCTATTCATAATAAATATACTAAAGAGCATTAAATAATTATTTTTTGAAAAGGTTACTTGAATACAACTATCAAATGAACGTGAACCCTAATCTAATTAATTATTACGTAAGAATGAATTGTTAAGAAACTAGGAAATTATCGTAAACATCTCAAAAGGCATAACAAATTTCACCTTCGTTGAGGTTTGACGGCGTTAAATTGAGTAGGATTTTCTAAAACTGAAAAATTTACAATTTTATTATATTGAAGAAACACTTTTTTATTTTGCCAGCTTTACTTTTGGTAATTTAAGTCAGGGCAAGAACGAACGGACCTTGCAACTTTATCACCACTCAATAGTAATGAAATATTCTATACGACATTTTGTAGTCGATAATGTTTTCTCACATTAAAACAGTTGGCGGTCAAATAAATTTGGTGTCGTCTTTATCTTCAGTCGACATATTCGGTCTTGCCCCAAGTGAACATAAGTCATCGATTACGATAAGTACCCTCGTTTTTCATTTATCATTGATTAATTTTGTGTTATTTTGGTAAATTATACATATACCTGGGTATCTAAGATTATAATATTATGACTATCCCTACAACTTGTTACACATAGTATTTTTATAAAACTACAAATAGCCGTTCGGGAACTTGCCCCATCTGACAGGATAAGTTCGGACATTGACTACAAAATTTAAAAAAATATATTTCAAAATAATTCTGCAGCCAATGAATTTTTTAGGACCACAAGTCCTAAGTTTCACAAGTTTTTAGATAGAGGACCTATTATATTTCAATTTTATCTCTATTATGTATTTTATTTACATTGAAAGTAGATGTTTACAAATTTTGATGCGATCTTACCCCGGCTTACCTTATGTGTAAAGCTTTTGTGATTTTGTTTAATGCTTAATGTTCAAAACATTAACTTGTTTGGTTTTAATATATAATACTTTATAAATATTTAGAATTTCAGAAATTTGGGAAATTTGGAGATTTGATAAATTAATTGTTAACAGTTTTTCGGAGTAATTTTCGAAAAGCATTTCTATTGTTTTGTTGCGAAACTGAATTTTTTGTTAGATCCCCGTATAAATAATCGGCTTAAATAATATATTAGTCAGGGTCAAGTTTACGAATATACTTGTAACTCAATAAACAACATATTTGCTGTGTACAGATTAATAGACTCGTTTTTCTGTTTGTGATGCGATAGAGATACTTGTGTGTACGTATTAACACAATTGTTCAATAAATTCAATATGTTTACTGATAATCGTTATTAATCATCGCGTGCCAGTTTAAAGTTTACAATATATTCTTTACAGATTTGATACTTGTATTGAATTGATGTGTGATTTTGAAGGTGTACAATGAAGATTCTAATTTTAATAAGTGCAATAATTACTGCAGTTCAAAGTAAAGATGAATTGATGGCGAAATTTAGTGATGGCAACAAACAATTTACAACAGATATTTACAAGGTAAAATAAAAGTTATCATGTTATACATATATGTATCTATCTAGCTATATAATAACATGAAAATAATAATTTGCAATATCTTTTAAATAATATTCAGCTATTAGAAAAATTAATTTTTATATACGTAGGTGTTAAAAGCAGTTTATTTACTTATATATTTGAAAAAAATTATATATTAGATATCTACCTACTTAGGTACCTACTACGTAACTTAAAATTTATTCTGCTATATAAAAATAAATACTTATTTGAAGAATAAAATGGTAGGTATTTAAAATATTTTAAAAATAAACACAATGTTTATCGCCTCGTATTAGAAACAGAAATATTATGATATGATCGCGACTCTTTGCCCTTTTCTAGTTGATAAAAGACCGGCAGATATTACTATGTATCTACATATTACATATTAAAACTTATGTTTGTATTTAGAATATAACGAAATATCAAAATATGTTTTAGTTTATATATTATTTTAATTGTATCAATTTCTTATCAATAAATAAATAAAAAACAGTAGTTTAGAATAATAAAAACAAATATAAATAAATGTTAAAAGAATTTTAAAGTTCATATGATATCATTTTCGAATTTGTTTGTTTAAATTCTTATTATTAGTCCTGTGTGTTACATCAAAACTTAAATCATATGTGTCTTTCGAATGCGTTTTGTGAATACCTACGTCTTTTAAGCATATGATGAAAAAAAAAGAATTAATTACATAATTCCCATTATTTCCTTTACATTATTCATAACGCCGCTTTGTAGTAACGATAGGCGCGATATAGCACTTTGCCGCATTCAGCCCCGGTCCGAATACGCTAGCATCGCACTTTGTTTACCGATACGTATAATTTCTGGAGCCTTTAAACATTAATATTTTTATTAACTATTTTACTTGGTAATTTACCTTCTCCGTTCATCCACTTATGCGCGAGAATTTTTTAAATCTCTTCAAATGAGCAGATTGGAGTGGCAGAACACTTTTTATTATAACTTTTTTATTAATTAACAAAATTTCACGAAAATTGCACTAAACTATCATATAAGATTCTACTTCTCATGTACATAAACATTGTTGCTTTCCGTTTAATAGTTTTGAATAATCCAGCTGTGAATTCGGGCGTTTCTAAAATACGAGTCAAAATCACGTTTTTTAAAACATATATTGCTGTGGCAACTTAGCGCCTTTTTGGATAATTATGAAATTACGCATACTTCTGTAGGAATAAGGTATCTTTAACATGCAGTTTGTTTGAATGAAATCCGTTACGAACTTTTTAAGATATAAGCTTTCAAACTCAGTCGCCAGAACTATTTATTTCTATAGTAGTTGTCGATAATTTATTACAAATTAAATTTTAGTATGAATTGTTATCTTACACCGTTGTATTGCAATTTTAATTAGCAACATAATTATCACCGTATTTCAGGAATTAAAGCAAGACACTCCCACTAGTTTTATGGTGGCTCCCATGTCAGTCGATCTAGTTCTTGCTCTTATCCATGCTGGCTCTGGGGGTAATACCGCCAAAGAAATTGCTACCAGCCTTCATTTCCCAAATAATAATCAAAAAGTACAAGAAATATTTGGAAAGTTGAAAAAACATTTATTTAATAACGAACTGTATACCTTAAATTCCGCAACTAAAATATATATCAAGAAAGGTTTCAAAGTTAAAGACGTATATAAACGAATTGCTGTCAACGTTTACCATTCAGAAATACAAGACTTGGATTTTTCGAAAAATTCCGATACCGTTTACGAAATTAACAATTGGATAGCAAAGAAAACTGAAGATAAAGTAAAAGATTTCATGAAACTTACCGATTTAGACCAACAAACTCGCATGGTCTTAATAAACACCGTGTATTTTAATGGAACTTGGCAAAACCCTTTCTCGGAGAACAACACGCAAAAGAAAACTTTCTATATCAACAAAGAAAACCATACAGAAGTTGATATGATGGAAGATACTGATCACTTCAAGTATTTGGAAAGTTCCAATTTAGATGCTAAATTTTTGGTAATGCCTTTCGAAGGAGGGGAAGTTAGTATGACTATTGCCCTACCAAACAAAATTGACGGCCTTAAGAAATTGGAAGAAAACATTGTCGACGTTCTTAATGCGGAGGTTAATTCCTGGGAAAAGGTTCATATTCAAATACCTAAATTTGAAATGACAAGTGCTGTCGACTACGTAAAACACTTAAAAGCTGTAAGTGCATTATTACGTTTTATGTTGGAAAAAATACCTAGGTACTATATCAAATATTTTTTCTAGATTGGAATCTATGACGCATTCGACAAAAATAAAGCTGATTTTGGAGGAATTGTTCAAGATCCTTTTGAACCGTTGGAAATCAATAGTCTCTTTCAGAAAACGTACTTCGGTATAAAAGAATGCGGTACAACAGCTACTGGCGCAACTGACGGTAAGTACCTATAACTTAATGTTTATTTTTTCATCAAAAATTGTAGTATTTTTTGTTTCGTAGTTGTCGCTATTTCGCCCCTAGTTAATGCTATTGTCGAACCAATCATAACGCCAAGAGAATTCAACGTGAATCATCCGTTTATGTTTTATATAAGAGGCCATTACGGAATTTTGTTCATTGGAAGATACGTTGGATTAACTAATTGTGAGTAGAGTTGTACTCAAACTATGAACGTTGCAAAATAAAATTATCTTAACAATAGCATTTTTTTCTTATTTTTGTTGTCGCATCGCTTTTAATGCAATGTTCAAAACAAACTAATAAAATGATACAACTTGAATAATATGTGTACTTTTTTAAATGCCCCAGTAGAGAGCGACCTTCACTTCTTTTTCTTCTTAATTATGAATTACATCTTTAAGGTTAAAAAAAAAACAAAATATGCAACTTATTTGAAAGCTAGTTAATTATAACAGTTTCAAAAACGGGCTTTGTGCCCGTTACCGACAAACGACTGAAGGGCGCTTATAATTAATTAAATTTATAAATTTCTAACCTTTTTGTTGCATCAATTTTCAACGTGGAGGAAACCAGGAAGTCCTTCGTTAACAACCAAGATAGGCAAGAGCACCGTAAAAAGTCTAAACCGTACCTACATTACGCACACCCGATCACTGTAACAGTTAACGAACAACGAAAAGCAAACTGCGTTCAAAAACTTTTAATCATGTCTATTATTTATTTTGCAAAATGCTAACTTTCGTGGTAGGTACTTATTAATTTTCCACATAGAGAGAGCACCCGATCGCTATGAATGGTAAAGTACAACTACGTTACAAATATTCGAAAATTCTTATTCGTACTATTATCGTTTCTTAAACGAATTCTTAACTGCTTTGTTTAAATTTTATAAAGTTTATATCATCAGGTAATGATTCTTGCAGGTTTATAATAATAGTAAAATGCGAAGACAAATGTGAATAATACGTATATCTTATCCACGAAGGTGAAATGTGTTTTATGTTTTATCAGTTGTAAAACACATGTAGGTAAATCTAAAGTTACTGTTTGAAAATTTTCATTTATTATTCAGATAAAACAACTTAAAATTTTTATTCCAGAGAAATAATAATAGAGTGAAAGTCGTAAATAACGACGGCGAAGGAACCGCGAAATTTGCGACGCTATATCCGATCGTCGCGTCGTTATATCCGAAGATTTGTACTTCTTCTTTATATTGAAATATATGTATATACGTATAAATTTATTTTTGCAATAAAAACTACATACTAGGTAATTTAAGAATATTTTATTACAGTATACAGCGTGTCCCCGGAGCAATTTGCAAAATTTTAGGCTTATCAAAGAGAAGCCAGAACATTAAAAATTGTGTATATTGGTTACGCAATTGCGAGGGCTTTGGAAATCATTGCTAAATAGTGTTAGCAGAAAAGACACACACATTTATATAATATCGGTCACCAGAATAATATAGGCAAGATTCGACATTTTTGGCGAATTTTCTATGAAAATTCGCTAAAATGTGAACGATTGCCTAACTTGCGTTGGACAAGTTACCTACGTTAATTTGTATTTCCGTTGTGCTTTATTATCGTCACTTACTTGACATTGCGTCACATTTTCGGCATTTAGAAATTTGATAAATATTTGACCCATAAAATATAAGCCCGTTCCTACGTATTTCGTTAATTTTTGTCCAAAAAAAGTGACCTTATATATAAATATACACGGTAAACATTTTTTGTAATTTCAAGATCTTTAAAAAATATTTAGATATTTATTATGATTTTTAAACCGCTTATTTTTAAATTACTTTTCGAAAAATGCGTTTCTTTGCTGAACGTTTTATGATAATTTGAAAGCGTTCTATCACATTCAAAAAATTGCTGTTGAAAAGACACTGCCAACGACGTATGTATGAAAATTTTGTATTTTTAATTCGAGTAAAATTCAATATTTCCCTGAGAATTCTAGTTGTAAAATTTACAAACCAATCAAACGATATGCAACTGGAGTTTACGCATAACTAAGTAATCTCTTACAACATAATAATATATAGTTGTTTAAATTACTTGTTTCTAGGTTTGAGTAAACTATACTTAACTACGTATTTTATAGAAAATTAAGACAGTCTAAAATAAAAATCGAAAGATTAGCACTTTAAAAAGTGATTAGTAAGTAATTAAAAAACCAAAACAAAATTAAAACAAAACAATTTTCCTCTCTCTATTCGAATTAATTTTGATAAAAGGCCAAAATGTTTTCAACTATGCTTACCTAACGAAGCTAATCGCGAACAAATCAATATCACATTATAATTATTAAAGTTGATTAACTATTCAAACAACGAATTCTCCTCTTTAAATTAGCGCCACTGTTTCCTGTTCGTAAACGAATTGACAGTTTACAAAAAATAAAAAAAAGCAAGAAAACAGTTTCAGCTAAAAGTTATAAAACAGAAAAGCTGCTCTTAACGTAAAACCCTTTCAACCGTTAAACTTGCCATAAATTTTAAATTCACGTATCCAAATCATATATCAGCGTGTCTGCCTATTTTTTTGGGGAAAATCAGTTACCTACGCGTTTTCCTGGAAAACGAAAGTTTTCTTTAAACCTCAATTGTTTTTATGAAGTTCGTCGAATGATATAATATAATATATTAGCTATCGAGAAATTTGTAACTAATGAAATTTATTAATAACTTTTGTACCGTTCTTAAAACATTTGGAGAATTATTCAAATTTCTTGGGACGCTGTTCCGGCACGACAGAAGTGCGATATCAGGGAAACTTTTGATTTATAGAACTGGGTGAAATTAGATTGGAAAAGCTGAACTTACTGCGAATTTCAAGTGGACAACAAAATGACAACCGACGATCGAACGTAAAAAGAGCAAAGTTGCTCGAGACGAACGGAAATTTCTGTTTTCAGAGGAATAGGAATTTTGTAAGTCCTAAAGGTAATCCTGTTTGACACGTCTTGAAATTAAAGTATATGGATAAATCAATAAGACATCTATAGATAGAAAAAACTACTATCGACTTGTTAATTATTAAAATCCGTAACTTTTTAATTTATATAACTAAAATGTAACTTACATATGTATATAAAAGTATTTTTTCTTTTATTATGAGGTTGTAAGTAAATTTTACAGTTAGTTAATTATGAGGATATGGTAACTTTTGTTGCTATTCCTATTTTTAAATTGGAAAACTCAAGTGACGTCTATTTATGTTTCAGTTATTAATAAAAAATTGTTTCGTAATTATATATGTAGTATAACATATTTAACAAAATTATCATTAAATTGTAAATTACAGATTTCTATAATTATACGTTATCCCAATACGTTTACAGTTAACTGTATACGTTCAGTAGTAACCTGATACTTTAGGGTAGTTTTCTGCATTTTAACTACGTACAAAAAATTTCTGCAAAGCAATTCGTACAGAAATCGTCAATAAATGCAAACAAGTTGCTTTTAGTTTACTTACAGATTCCATAAAAATGTGCGAAGATTAAAGTTGACTTCCAGAAGTAAACAAATTATCTAGAAGTTTTAGACTACTGCGAGCAAACACGCTTACAAGGGAATCGAATCCTTGCATTACTTCAGTAGGAGATTCATTTAAAAGTTATAATAGTTTGCTGTATTTGATTGTTTGTGTTGTAAATAGAAATGCGACGCGCATCGCGTCGCGTCGATTTAAAGCTCATAAAGAAGTAAATTAAAAGTGCAAATGAAATAGCTTTCGTATTATAAAATACGATAACAGTCATCGTAAAACGTTTTTTTTTCTATTTAAAAAATGACTACAATTATTACATTATAATATATGAACGGCGTTTTGCAATACAATAAGTCCTCTACATACGAACTTACAAAGATACGAACAAAATTTTAGCGTTACTTCAAATTTAGTGGCAACAAAACCCGTGCTCTTTTATATTTACATAATAGGCTTTTTCCATCATTACAACAGTATACCGAATCAGCTTATCGCCTTGAAAAGTACAGACTTCTGATTATTTATCACTCACTGACAGGCCACTATACGCCAGGCTATTGTATTTTCAAAGTAAAATTACAAATTTTGTTTAATATCTAGTTTTTTTATGATTTTCTAATAAAAATAAATAAAAAAATTAGATTAAAAGTGTTTTCATTAAATAGAATTAATGATTTTTTACCTTGGTACGCCTTTATTCAACTTACGAACAAATTCGACTTGCAACGCGCTCTTCGAACGGAACTCGTTCGTATGTAGGGGACTTACTGTACATGGTATACTCATACTTTGTTTAATTTTGAGTTTTGTTACTTAAAATGTTTATTATGGTGGCTAGCAAGCAAATTTGTATGACTTACCCCATTTTCAGGCGAATAGTGCCATTATTATTAAATAATCTAACCAATTGTTGATGAATAGAATTTTTTAATTTGTAAAAATACATCTACATCTCTTCGTTAGGTCGTGCACTCTTTTGTGTAGATACACGGTCAATTACGGCATTCAAGGTATCTTAGAGACACTGTCGAATAATAAACACGTAGGTAACTTATTGTGCGCAATATATCATAGACCAAAGTAGCTAAAATTAATTAGCAATACTTACGCTTTGAGTATTTTTGGCATTTAGATAAGTTTCCTAATGGCGTGAGTCTCGTAATTCTACCATAATTCAAACTGATTTCATTTTTAGTGTACATACGTGATGTTATAAATATTTTACGAAGTCATTTATTGTATCCAGATTGACCTCAATATACAGAATCAATTTCTAGATAAAAATATCTCAAGTTTAGACGGTTATTGTCACACTAAAAAAAGTTGCATTTATTACTCGACTAACATAATATGGGTAGTATGCCCAATAAAAAAAACAAACATAATATGTCTTAGATAATAAAGAAATAAGAGAATCTTGAAAATTCAAAATGATGTGTTCAATTTGACGAATGAGTAACAAATAAATCATAATTACCAATGAATCGGTAAAAAATAGATTAAGATCATTGATAAAATGTTTCAAATTTTAAACACGGAATAAGATATAAAACTTTTTTAAATAGTCAAAAAGTCGATTTTCGGCTATAGCTCGAAATCAAATAGTGACACGTAATTTTTGATTTAGCCACTGAAATGAGCCATTGAGAATATGGAATCCGCAGCTCTATCATTTTGTAATAACAGAGATACAGAATCGAAAATGGGACACCCTGTATAGTAATAAATGCATTGTGTATTAATTTTTTTTTAACTGCTGATTGGCGTAAGACAACAAATAGTTTTACAACATATCTACTAGTTTAATAATACATCATTGCAAACAAATTAGTCGTGCAGTCGCGTTTTGCTCGCTAAAACGTTAATTTCTACTTTTCGTACGTCTGTATGTTGACCAATTTTATTTGAAGTGTGTTCGGAGTTCAGACAACTGAGGTTCTAACAAAATTCGCGTTTTTTGCTTGAATTTATTCAAAATAATAGATAATTAATGTGTTTCAAAGTTTTGCGACTATTTTTTACTCGATTTAAGTAAATCTTAAACCAATTTAAATTATTTCCATAGGCAGTTGGTAACAAATTTTAATATTAAATGTAATAAACGTTAAAATAATAATAAACATTGTAGGAAACGTATGTTTGATTACACATATCCATTAGTAAACTAATGCACTTTATATATATACATACAGTGTATGTAACTTTTAGAACGACGCCTATATTGTTTTCCAGTAATGAAAGTGGCAAAACACAATGTAAAAAATGAGACTCCCCTGCAGAAAACATCCGCGCACATTACTTTTGATAATCGCGTAATAATCCCGAATATTACTTTAGGTACTTTTCAAAAAATTTGATTTATTTACCTATATATAGTTCCCTGGATGGCTAATCGACGTTTATGATTCGTTTATGAACGATTGAATTCTTTCAATCGAATTAATAGGCTTTCGCATATTTGCTTTTAATTCATTAATTGATTGGCCTTCGGGATTTCCCTTTAGAGGCAAATAAATTTATTATTTAAAAATAATATAATACACGAATTAAAAATCGATAGAGGATTCAAAAAACTTCAAAATATACAGGGTATTCTATTTAAAAATCGAAAGTTGAGGTTATTTCGGAATAACCGGAAATGTAATAATAGTTCTGCCACGCTCAAAATATAGCACCCGTGCACTATATTACTCACACAAAAATTCAGACTGATATCTTTTTCACCGTCAAAAATAAAGGCTGTCTAGAGTGCCGCCCGGTATAGTTAGGTTCATCCGTGGACGCACTGTATACTACTTATAATGGCAAGCGAAATGCAAAAATAAAATAGGTAGATGTCTTACTATTGTTAGATACGGGCATATACGTAGATAACTATATAAACTATAATTTGATATTAAAATTTCCATTTAAAAATATAGACCTGCGTCTCAAAATAAATTCACAATTTATCAAGTCGTGACATAAAATTGCTAGAAAGCATTCTAACACCTGCTATCTATTGCATAAGAGTTCCATTTCAGGATCCTTTGTGAAATAACGGACAGTAACGTGAATTAAAACGTTTTTTTTTTTATTAAATATTTTGTAAGATAAACAAGATATATGTTTAATTATTTGTAAATGGAACAATACGTCACGCTTGTTAAAATAGTTATGTACTCTTCGATGCCTATAACCATTTAAAAATAAATATTAGTAAATATTTTTTTCTTTTTTCAAATAGGAAATATTTATTTACCTATATTTGTTTTGTATTCGTCCGTGGGGCAATTATTTAATCTAACAATTGTAAATATAATAACTATATATTTATAAAATATAATGCGAAGATAGTTTTGAAATTAAAATTGAATTGTTTACGTACAGCTGTCTTAGTTTTCTTGTAAGTTACTTACAGGTAAGTGCAGCTATTTCATGAAAAGTGAAGGGTATGCGACGCGCTACTATAAATAATGAAATGAATAAAAGCTACACCAAAAGAAAATTTTGTACTACGCTACATAAAATGCTAACATTAACATGAAGTTTTTGTGCATATTCTATTCGCGACATAAATTCCCGATTTTACAAAAGATAGTGTATTTTAACCGTTGGTTTAAGATTTAACTAACCAATCGCCTACCATCAAATTAATTCTAATAAATTGTCGGAAACAATAAATAAACAATGAATAAATTTAAAAGAAGTTAAAAGTCCATTAAAAGAAGTTTCACTGTATCTTATACAGCCAATATTAAATCATATCAGTAACTTATCGCGATTCTCATTTAAGACACTTTCCCGCTCGAAATACGTTTTCTGTTTTGTCCTTTCAAGAGGACGTATCAACGAGGTTTTACTGTATTTTTGACATTAATGTTTGCTTTTAAATAAAAAAATAATAATTTACAGTTTACTGTTTGAAATTTGTTAAGTAAATGACTTGTCTTTAATAGTAAAATACAGTAAAACCTCGTTATTATGTTCTTCAAGGGACCAAACAAAAAATGCGGAAATGTTTTGAACGAAATTAAACTATAGATAATTTTCGCAATTCCGCGTATTTTAGAAAATTGGTGATTTGTTGAACGTGAATTCAGTCATATACATAGGTATGTTGGATTTCAATTTTTGTTATCTACAAATTTCATGAAAAAAAACAAAGAAAATATAATTATTAGGTACATAAGTGAAACGTCCACGTTATGCAACGCGACGGTCACACTACCCTTTTTCTGTTATGATCCGACCGACCGTTTGCCAGGACACGAAAACGAGTCACCGGACTCGCCGGTTTTCCTTTCAGTTGCACAGCATATTAATTTAATTTCAGTTATTTTGTAAAAAAGACGTTTCGTGAATTTAGATTGTGCCATATTGACGCTGAATATGTCAAGATTATTTGTAAGTGCAAGTGTTTCCCTTATCATTGTTATTACTACTATTATAAAATTTATAATTAAAATTCCCATCTTACTGAACACAATTTTAGTCAATTTTTATAATTTGATATACTCATTTCTAAAGCCCGTTTCACAATATTTATATCATCACTTTGTACAATTCATAATATTGAGATCTCGCTTTCCCTCTATTGAAACCAATTATATAGTAGATGAGGAAAATTATTTATTAATCTCGATCCTTTTCAGTAGTACAAGCAATTGATTTCATAAATCAAAAGTTAAATATTCGTAGATAATGGTGCGCACACTTCCATTCAAAGCCATTAACTTTTTCCTATATCTCATCAGAAACTGAACACGAATAAAACTTTCGCACTTTACCAAGATCATAATTAGACTTATCCCCCTTTTATAAATGTGTAGCATTATTAACCCAGACACCGCAGAGACAAAATTCGCTTTATCTAGACACAGACGTGTAATTTGTATTTTTGACATGGTTGACCATTAATTTTTTTTAAATAAGCAAAATGTTTCATTAGAGAACTGCTTTAAAAAAAAAAGGTGACTGATTGATAAATGTCGTTAATTTATTATAAAGTAAATTCTGGTAAGGTTATCATTGTCATTCTATTAATTATTGTAAATAACATGTGGTAAATCAGAGGTTTTTTACAAAAATAATATAGTTGGTACATGTTAAATTGTAGGTAATATGAACTTTAAAGACAATTACTTTCAAATTTCATGAAATTAATGAAACTTTAGTTTAAGTAATTATGTAGAAGCAGCTACAAAAGTACAAACTTTATTAGTTTCCAACGGTGAACGGTAAAGAGAATTATAAATAAGTTATTTGAAGTCGTTTTACTTGACAAGCTTTCCATACATATTTACATACAGGGTATGTCACGACGAGTTTTGGTTAGAAGAATATAGGAAAGTAATAAGAGTTGCGATTTTAAATTTTGGAATAATGATTACTGGTTACGCCCTCTCTATTTAAAATAATTTTAGATTTCCACTTTTTCCGATTATACCGGAAATAGATAAAAACACTTTAATTTTTATTATTGATTTGTATTCCCGAGATAATCGTACGACTTTTTGTTCTAATAAACAGTGCATCTAAAATTAGTCCTTTTGGAATTATTTTATGTTTTGTATACAAATTGACAGCTGCAGGCTATTACAAATAACTACATTTCTGAGATATTTATGCATATACAAATTAAAAATTTTAGGTAAGTATTTTAGAAAGTATGTTGCATCGAATGATGCATCATAAACTTAACAAAATCATACCGGATGTTCAGAAAAAAATGCCAAACTTGTTATCCGAAAAATATCAATATCTTAGTAATTTCAAATAACAACCTACATTTTTGCTTTGTACGTTCAAAATTAGGGCCGGTATGTGTTATTTAAATGTCATAGTTTTAGAGTTATTTTGGAAAATGTATTAAGCCCCTCGAAATTTTATTTTGTAGAATCGATTAGACTACCGAAGGTGGCATAAATAAATGAAAACAAAAGAAATAATTGTCTTTTAATGATCTAAAACAATTAATACCCTGTACAATGTGATAATTAATTAAGTAGTAATTACTAAATTAAATGTTTATTACTACCTATTTACTTAAAAACCGATCTTAATCACGATCACATATATTCAGCTTATTAGTTTTAAATATATATTATAGTTTAAGTACAATTGATTTCTTACATTGTTTAAGCCGGGATTTCTTATAACCAAGATATTAAATTTTCTCTTTAAAGTTCGCAAAAGTTTTCCTCGTGTTCAACTATTGTTATCGTTAGAAATAAGATTTAAGAAAAGAAACAAATTAAACAGGGATATATTTCTCACCACTACAGATACCGTTAAGTAATATTGTGAACTGTTATTAAAATCCAATTCAATTTTGATCATGTGTAGTGACACTTTTCAAAACTGATTAAAGTTTAGAAACACTTCGTAGTTTTCGTAACTACTTAATTGATGGGACTGTTCCGTAACAAATCTGTAATTTTTACAGGCCTGTTAACATGTTATCCGATTTTGTTCGAGAATAAAAAAGGCAAGAGCAACATCGATGTAGGATAAATTGAAATGAATTATTCTTTTCACCTGCAATAAAGTTTTGAATAGAGCAAAAATAATAAAAAAATATGGCAACGGAGTATCATAAAAATGCCATTCTTCTTTATTATTGAACGATATATGACATATTGCTTCTACGTATCAAATAAGTCCATTGTCATTTGAAAGTGTACACATTTATCATCTTATATTTGTATATCAATTTATTGCAGCAACCTTGAAATTTAACTTTTCTCGAAAAGTTTTGCAACCTATAGTAATGTATGTTTAGTTAATGAATTATTGAAAATAAGTCTAAAGATACTGTAAAAATCCATAACTAATTTAAAATAGTTACTTTATTCATGCAACAAGTTTCCAAATACATAGGTTGCTTACTAGATTTGAGGAAATTGCCTAAACGCGTTGTGTACATAGAACTTATTTTATACGTGTTGTATATGACTTTTTACAACAGCTGAGAAAAATAAAAAAATACAAATTTTAATTTTTCTTCACACTTCTGTATATTGTGTGTACGAATATAGATTAAACAATGCAATAGAAGTAGTAAGTCTAATATAACTATAATTAAGTACATTACTCATAATGTACTTTGGTTCGACTAAGTCAGGTTTTACTGTATTAATATTTATACATACACAGGAGACTCTTGATAATTCGATAGATATGGGACAGGATGAGTGTCAGATTTATCAACAAGTTATGGATTATTTAGGGCACCATTTCAAATAATGCTAAATGCAGTTTTGAGTTTGGAGAAATATATTAAATCGAATTTTACAAACACCTCTATTACGCACAGTTGCGTAATGTCGGAACGAGAGAGGCCGCAGTACTGTAATTCATTCGCATTGTGACAGTAATACAAACAATCGCGTCGGACTATCAAATAACGGATTATCAAGAGTCTCCTGTAATTATCTAATTGTAAGTGTGGTTTTCTAAAATAGGAATATCTCTGAAACACTATAAACGCATGTGCTGCAGATGAAATAAAATATTTCTTCATATTATATCGCGTTTAAATGTTGATGAAATCTGTTCGCGTGAATAAAATCTCACCAGGCATCGGGTGCATTCAGCCGGGAAAGCGCTGCCTTTACGCTGAAACAGCTGTTCAATCGAACCCGCTATTTGTTGGCGCTGTTTTGTTTAATTTTTATTGTCGACGTATGACATCAATTGTGCTCACAATAACTTAATGACCTTCAGACGTAGTCAACTACTATAACGTAGCGTTTACTTTCCGCTATTTCGGCGATGATCCTAGCCGAATGCGCCCAATGTTTCAGAAAACAGTTTACAATATCTCAGGAGTTAGACGACTGTAAGTGTTTTAACTTACTATGTAAATAAATTTTGACTCGCAGACAAAAAATTCATAAAAATGTTTAATCGTGCTCTCACATTTAAATAAAGAATATTAGGTTTGCCCAAACTAAAACAGCGACCTGTGTTAACTAAAATTTCGCTTGATGTCCAGAGGAAATCAAGATATTTTGAAAATCTCGTAAACATTTTTCGTAAAAAAATCCATACATGCGAAACGTTGAAAAAATATGGCATACGAAGAGATTAACAATAATTTCACAATATTATCTACATTTAAATAATGTACAATACCTATGTATCTTGTGCACTTTTATATTTTTAATCTATACATTATGTTAATCTCTTTTCTAATGATGAATAATTGGAGATATTAGAAAAAGTTTTGAATTTAATTTAAATTCAAATTATCGAATTTAAATAGAATCTAATAGCTTTAATGTCGACAAAATTAATGGTATCCGATTTTCGAATGTAAATTTTTTCAAAGTGCTTAAGGAAAAACTGTTTATTTCGTTTTTCAAATAAAATTATCTTTCCGTCTCAAAATCAAATTTGTTCAAGTCAAAAAGTATCTACCTACAAAACTTTTTGTTTTTATTAGTCTTACAATTTATTAGCATTAAATATGTAACTTTTCTCTCTTCTTTTACTTTACTGTTGGCATCCTGTTTTTACCTATATTAGAGATACCATTCGTGAAAGTAAATTGTGCCCGACAATCTTTTAAAAGTTCTGTATACATACATAATGTTAACTAACGTTAACCGCTAATTAAAAGATAAGTTACATCGTAATTATAATTTGTGCGTTAATATATTATGTTAATTTTTCGGAAAGCTATCAAGTTACTTCGAAGTATAACGCTTTCTGGAGTTTTAGATAAAAGCACTCAACACTTATTGTTGCACATAACTATATGCATACTACGGGCCGATATACCTATACTTCGTCCAAACCTATATGCAATTCACGTCATCAATAAAAGGGTTACTAGATGATGACGTTTCACACAGTGTTATCACTTTGTACCTCGTATTTTGACAGTTCTAATAAGTTGTAGTCTTTCTTTATACCATCTAATACGTGCGCAGGTAAATCATCTATAGAATATGTCACTTTCCAAACGTTAAACCGAATTACAAATAAACAATCTAGTAACTTTTTGTTGATGACGTGAATTGCATATAGGTTTGGATATGCCATACATAAGTAGTATAAAATTAAATTAGAGAATTTTCGAGTAGTGGAGAAACATTAGACAAACAAATGCGTTACCTTAAAATCGGTTCAAACCGCTCGGATTTAAATGATTGTTTTTTTTATGTAACAAATGTAGATTATTAAAATATTGACGCTTTAAATGGGAAATCGATGATATTCATCATCTGCGTAATTCAAATAACAAAACTGCAGCGTATTAGCCCAGTTGCGACATATTCACCCACATTCTTTATTGGAATGTACTCCTTAATTTTATTACAAGCGAACGTATTGTTAGAATAAATCCTCCTATAATTTAATTCGCCATTTTTACTGAATTATATAGAAAATCACGCGCCCGCCACTATATTTATCGCAGATTTATTTACATTGAGGAGGGAATGCATATTACGAAAACAGTTTTATATTGCTGCGTAAACCGATTCGCATCGAGACCATCGAATGAAAGGAATCTCGATTAAGATTCTCTGGGGAAAATAATTTTGTTCGTCTCATGCGTGCCAGTCGTGATGTGAAAATCCATATTATAATGTGTGGCGTGTACGTACACACCTACTATAAAAATCATATTACTTTTTGGTATTAGCTTCACAGGGATAATGATGCAATACATTTCGCGATGAAATCAATTGTAGAAGAAATTAACCACTTTAATGAGACAAAAATTTGTAATTTAAAAAAAACCTGTAAATATCATAATTAATTACAGTAGGTATAAGGTAATAAAACAGAAAGATTTAGCAGACGGCATTTTTTTTTGTTCACGGCGTTTTCGACGACGGCGTTTTTGTTGACGAGCTTTTGACGTGATACCCATTTACGTACCCTTTTTTTTAATGTCTGAATGTAAATTTAAATTTTAATATAATTTAAAAATATATTATCCGCGATATTATAATGTCCTGAAAAGTTGATTCGAATATCTTAAGGTCTAAAGCCTTGCGTAAATGCCTATGTACGTCGATGTTAATTACTCTTTAAGAGCAATTTTATGTATAATTTCTAAAAGAAAATATAAGTACAAAGCTCTGTTTGGATTTCGGCTTTGAAGGCTCTACATTCTGCAGAAAGTAAGAAATTGTAACTCCCAGTCGCTTTTAAGTTAATAAAGGGGTAGAGTATTTTATGTGGTCGCTCCCCGAGCGCCGGTGATTAATAATGTGTTCAAATATTAATAACAGAAGAATAAAGAAGATCCTGTTGGGCTGGTAAAAGGTGTACAGCCCAGAAATCTGGTTTTAATAACGCTTTTTATTAAATTTACTATATTTAAAGCGGCGTATTTTTGATGGCTCCGTCGCGCTAAACGCCCAACTAAAATTTACTTCTAATTTAATTAAAATATAAATTACGGATATTGCTAGATTAAGGATTACATTTCTACAAGTTACATATTTAATAATTATTTTTCCAGTATCAAAACATATTAATTTAAAAAATATGAAAGTGTGTACTTGTAAAATATCAATGACTGCAAATAACTGGACATAAAATCAATCTCGCGACTATTTCACTTAGGTAGGTACTCAAAAAACAAGGTTGTTTCAATGGATTGCGCCAAACGATAATGCGATCCTGAAGGATATTCACACATGAAATAAACTCAACGCGCAATTTATACCTCCCATGATCCGTAAAATTGCAGTTTTATTCATGTTCGTCTACATGGAATTTGAAATACGTCACAAATATCTATTGCTAGATTGTATAATCAAAGAGATAGTTTGGAGAAAGTATCCGTATAGTAAAAAACGTTTGAAAACGCCAAAGCAGACATTTTCAACAGACCATTGAGTGTTTGAGCATTATATTACATATACAGATAAAACTACAATAAAACGTATTATTCGTAACGTAATAAAATAAATCTGTTCGCACTTTACTTGTTACACAATTTAAACTATAGGATCATATAGTTTTCCATTTTTGTTTAGTAGAATAATAATGCCGCAGGACATTAATGTCCTCGATTTACATACATATTATTATGGCTTTATCATAGGTAAAAAGTAAAATCATCCACAGCCCACGTATAACTGCGATAAAATTGTTATTGCTATGTTCGAGCCACTTATTATTGTTATCATATCGAATAGGCAAAAACAGTGAAACTGTAAAATGTCATTATTTTTTTTTGTAATAATTAAATAATTTCAAAAATATTTAATTTTAACGTCAGCAAGGAAATAATTAACTATACATTATTCAAGGTAGGTTCCAATGCACGTCATCAATAAAAAGTTACTAAATTGTAGGTACATTTGTAACACTCAGTTTAAAGTTTTTCAAGTAGATAGCATATTCTACCGATGATTTACCTGAACACATATAGAACATGGTAAAGAAAGACTACAATTTATTAGTAGCTACTGTAAAAATGCGAGGTTTTATTTATGACATGTATTGGCACCTATCTTGAATAACGTAGAAATACACATACAAATTTAGAAAATTCTCGTCGCAAATCTGGAGTTTTGAATGTGTTAGACTGAAATAGTGTGCAAGAATGTCAACTACAGGTTAAAAAGAATAAGAGAACCCAATGCGTGTGTTGTTTCTTTTTACAGTTCCCCGCTCCATGCTTCGACCGCCTGCTTCCACTCAAGGAATATATTACGTTATTTCAATGCAATAACGAATCTTCAGACTTGCAATGAGAATTTTCCGAATCCATATATACACATACTTACATTCGTTTGTTTACTGTGTACCTATATAATATAATATAAACTTAGTATTTCTATAATTGTTGAAAGATAAACTACAATAATTTTCTATTTATAATAGCTGTTGATTAGAAATTTGTATTTAAAAATTTCAACGATGTTCATCGCATATTTTATAAATTATTGAAGAAAGTTGATATAACGCTGAATTTTGTAATGTAGTAAATTGTGCAAAATGTTGCTAAAACTATCTGTGTATTATAATAATAAAGTTACTACTCATATGTATAATTATCTATAATCCTCTATAATCAAAGGTATAACGTTCAAGAAATAGAGCACCCTGTATACATTAAATATTTGTTATGGTCTTATTATATGATATAAAACGTAATTTAAAATTGGGTGTAGCTTGAATGTCATAAAAATATCCTTTTTAATAAATGTAGTATTATATAAAATTCATTTTTCTACAAATAATATGAGAAACCTCCAATGTGTTCGTCAAAAATATCAATTTACGGTCTTAATTTAACACTTTGTTCGATGCATATAAGTTATTTATGTTATTGATGTGTATTATTTACATTATGCTAATGTTCGATAGAAATTTTCATATGTACCTACATAGATAAGCAAGTTGCACGTATTTTATAACATATTTTGATTTCCTGTTAATCTGATCGATATTTGTTTAAGTAATACATTATCTCGTACATTTAAAGGTATAAATATAAATATACAAATTAAACAAAACAAACATGAAGAAATCAAAAATATTTAATAAAATATGTATGACGTCACGAACAATAAACTTTGAACAAATTGTACGAACAAACTTTCGCTCACGTTTTTGCATTTTTGTCCGTGCAGTTTGTGCGCGGAAAAATAATCAAGTGAGCTTTAACTATCGCGAACAAGTACGTAATAAAAGGCCTATCACACTCAAGACCACAACAGATTGGGCTGTGGTAAAGGGAACCGATAATAATGAATCAGTTTTACACAAAACGATCAACGTTTCAATTATTTACCTCTTATTAAATATCACTATATCTTGTTGGGATTACACAACGTAAACTAATTCACTGTCTCAAGTTTACTATTCAAAAATATTTTAATAAATTAACATTTTCTATTAATACGATATCGTGTGAAAACTAAAAGTTCAATTTTAACTGATGGCGATTTAAAAATGTACATACCTGCGTATTACTCTAAAAATTTTTCCCCAATAGTCGATAATTATATTAATATTCTGAATCGAAATTAATTAAAAAGAACAACTTTTTAAAATACGTTTTAAAGTTAAACGTTAAAGTTACGTCGTTTTTATATTTAAAATCGTTAATTTTTAAAACGTTCAAGTGCCCTTAGTAAACGAATTACTGATTAATTGCAACGATCGATAAGACGGTGCTGCACTTAAAGTATCGCATCGGAAACTTATTGATGGTAACGCGCAATTTAACGTCTCACGTTCTTCCAATTTTCGCGACCAATGCATGTAAACGTAAAAAAATATCAAATTTCGGGAAAACCCTCATTCCGAATTGCAAAATTAAAATCTTCCGTTTCTGAAGTAAGAACGGATGATACAATTCATATCAAACCATAATCGAACAGACTAACGATTTTATATTGTGGGTACGTTACAGCAAAAAATATAATAAAATTGTGGAATTGACGTCTTCCGTACCTTGCAAATAATAAAAATCAACGTTCTTTCAACTTCGCCAATAGCGCATTTATCTAGAATGTCTTTATTTTCACAATATAAATTTAAAGGAGATACCTATTAGCCCAGTTAGATTTTAACTATATAAAAATTTTTGTGCGGACCTAAACCTCAAAAATACTCTTCGATAGCGTGTCCGTAAATATTGTTGTAGGTGGTGAAAGAAGGTAAAATTCAGTTTTTCGCAATTATCTCGGAAAATATCAATTTTTTGAGAAAAAAGATTATTATTATTATTGACTTTTGTGTCGTAGAATCAACCATTTCAAAGATATAGCTAAATTAAGTCTGAAAGAAAATTTGTAGTACTCCTCCATATAGTAAGTGTATAAGGGGCTTTGCCCCAGCTAGCAATTTTTAAATTTAGCGGCGGATTTCTATTGGTATTGCATGAAAACATTTGCAGTCAGTAGCGATGATAAATTAGGCGAAAGGAATTTTGAATTGTTTGAGTAACGAAATATTATACCTGCTGTTACATATATAAATAATTACGTCCAGTTTCACGTATTTTGCCACTTATGTTATTTTTGAACATGTTTACATTAAAATATTATTAGTTTAATTTAATCATTTACTGCAGTACGTCACTGCCTTTGTTATTTAACCTGACATTGACATTTATATACGAGTAGTACCAACAGAAATCCGCCGCGAAATTTAAAAATTGTTAGCTGGGAATAAATGTGGCTACGTACAGTCGGATGCAAAATTAATGTCGCTGGCACAATGGGTGGCCTACGGCCTGCCATATACCTACCATTAGTGACGAATTTGCGTGTTTCTATATTACCCCGTAACAGTTTTCATGGTAAGCGCACGTGTTATTGATATGTCATTGTATTATTTAAAAATGTAAATAGATCCAACAGCATTCTTAGTACAAGGAAAGAAAGAATTCGAAGTAGAAGGAGAAAACTCCTGAAGAAAATGGTAAAACGCAACTTTAGAATTTGAGGAAGAGACAAATTAAATTTTTCACAATTTTTTTAGATCGAGAACAACATCGACAACACATAATCTCCCGATTCACTAAAATCTTGCTGAAATTTATCTGATGACTGCAGCGCATAAATAATTCCTTATTGGACATGATTTCATAAGGCAAATATTGTATCTACTACAACTTCTCTGTATTTCCTAGAACATTATAATATGAATTCTAAATCACTCTGTATAGAAGACCAAGTAAACAATGAAGCTCCTTGCTAAATGTTAACAAGGTTTTAGTGAATCTGGTAGATTACGAGTATTAACAACAATAACACGAATATATCATTCAATGTGGATTAGACCTACTGGAAACACCACATAAAAAAAACGCGTCTAGTACTCAATCTCCGGGGTTGAGTAGAAATAAGAGCACTTACAAACTACAGACATTGCTACTTTGTCACACGGTTTACCCGAAAACGATTAATTATACGAGAAAAGGCAAAGGGCCTTTTTTGTAGCAAATCTTGCTAGCTGCAATTTTGATACAAACCCTTTTCTCGAAAAATTGATAGTTTCAAAAATCATTGCAAAAAACTGAATTTTACCACCTTTCGCCCTCTAACAATTTTTGCGGACATGCTATCGAAGGGGACTTTTGAGATTTCGTTCAAAACATAAAAATAAAGTTCCACAGAAAAAACTAGTTTGTTAATAATTTTTTTTTATAAATTTCTCCCTTTAAGATCTAATTTTACTGGGCTGGCTATATCTAAATGTTCATGAGTATTTCTCAAAATAAAACAATATTGTGGTAACGAAATAATACTGTATGAAACTTAATTAAAACGTAATTAACATTTTTAACGATAACAAGCTCTTGGCAATTTTAAATAAGATACGAAAATACTGACGAATAGTTATTCCTTAAAAAGGGTTAAAATTCAGCATATTTAAATTTAATTTTTTATCTTTTATCGAAACCGCGACGTTTATACAATATTTAAAAAGAAAAAAATGTACAGTATGGTGTGAAAAGTCAAAAACGTAAACTCAAAGTTCGTTTATTTGATGGAAGGTATCTTGATTGTATTTTCGAATCCTTTGAAAGTATGTACGTAGTTATTGGAAGCGCTAAAGTATCAATGTTGGCTTTTAAAAGTTAAAAAAATGTTTTTAATTCGTGTTTTTATTGCCTCTTTGTATAGTACGTAGTACCGAAAGATAACTCCTAATTGTTATGATTTAATGATAAAAAGTGTCATTTACATTTTCGATAAACGAATCGTTTTACAAAGCACAAATGCAGATTATATTTTCGGGTCACTTATTATTTAAGTCGACTGATCCGTAAACCGTACGTACGCGTTATCAAGTTGACTGATTATGACGCAATTTCTCAAATTTTGCAATGCATTGTTTTCATAAATAATATGTTAATTTAAAATTAAGCTAAAGTACTCGAATATGAATCTACTAAAAAATGACGTCTACAAAACTTTAGCTTTAGGTACTACATAAATTTAAAATCAAAACCAATCTAAATCAAAACTATTTTAAAGCCATTTCTATTTTTTTTTGGTATTTAGTAAGACCAAATACCTGCAGTAAAACACCTTTATAATATGGACATTTTTGAATGTCCCGGTTCAATTCCATAAAAACCTCTTTTATGTAGAGACTCTCTAAAGCGGACATCGACGAGCATTTTGTGTCCCATAGCTTCGTTATAGATATTTAAGAAATTATGATACATGCACCAATGAAAGAATGCGTAGAAACGGATGTAAATCTGCATACAAAAGATATGTCATGTAACATAAAAGATATTATAAGAAACACTACTGAATTGAGCGATTTTTCACACTTGATATCGACGATACCACAGATTCCACCAAAATTAACAATAATTTGAATATTATTAGTATTTTTACCTGTACAGTCAAGTTCATATGTTTTATCCCGTTTTCCCTGTCTTAGCTTTTATCGTAAAAGGCTCAAAAAATAAGATTACTGTCCGTTTTTGTTTATTATCTGACGTGTCCATTTTTACAATTCAAAAACAACTACTACCCTTCATCCCTCTTGATTCACTCTCATCGTTCGTTGACCTGCAATTACATCTAGCGGGACAAAACATGTGAACTCGACTGTACCTAATATGCTGATGTTTAATCTAACTAAATAAAGTCGATATATTTACATATACAATTTAATAAACCTACGTATTTTGTTAAAAGAATAAAACACGTCTACACCGTGGACACCTCCCCAATGTGGACACTTTCTGTGGTCCTGATGATTTCCACATAATAGATATGATTTAACTTTTTGACTAAGAGGGAAGAAAGCATTTTTTCGTAAAATTATAACATCGGTCGCCAGCTTCTTTTATTAAATTTAATAAGAATTCCTAGTAAGAAAATTGCTTTTTGCATGCCAAATTTAAAGATGTATTGAATATTGAAAACATCAACAGCAGAACTTGTAATATGCTCCGGAGACAGCCTTGAGGTGATCAGAGACTAAGTTAAAAGTATTCATATGTTCGTCGTCATTCAATTTTTTGAAATATACATTCATATAAACAGTTTTTGTTGTAATTTTAGAATTATGTAGGATTGTGTTTGTATTAATGGGATTTCGTTTTAAAGTAAAAAAATTTCTTTAGAATTTGTCTTTATTAAATGTCACTTAATTATAGTATTTCTACAATTAGAAGCAACAATTTATAAGATTTCAATTTGAAAATTAAAATACCACGATCAATTCTTTGACAGGTTAAAGGGATTTAAGTTATCTTTTTGACATCGAAAAAATGAGAAAATAGCAATCAGGTCATTTCAGAACAAAATCCACCTGGTTCGTTAGAGCTTTGTAGAATTGCGCTACGCTTACTCTAAGTGAGAAATTCAATAAAGTCCTGCCACAAATGTTGTCAAACCATATCGTATATTACGTCCAAAGTCAACATTTTTCCATTTATCAGCTTATGATATTTTTTTAGATACAAATTATACTGTAGACATTTATATTTATTACAACTTTAACGATGTTTTAATTTACAAAATTGTCGATGAAAAACTCTAAAAACTGTAAATACTTTAATATGGTATTTAATACACAAAATTGTTTTTAATGCACCAATGTGTTTGTAATCATTTACAAAATTTTTAATCGATCACCTAACTTAACAAGCGCAGACCAAATTTCGCAATTCACTTTATTTAAGAACTACAGATTTTATGACATTAACAAGTAGATAATAAGTCAAAATTTAGAGAATCGAACAAAAAGTCGAGATAAAATAAACTACAGCGATTCAACTGAATTCCGTCATTAGACAGATCACAGTAGCAGCTTTATTTTATCACAATGGAAAAAAACACTAATTAAAATAATGACTTTATTAAGTTGTATTGGAATTATATCAATATAATCGTAACTATATATTACATTAAAGCGTTATAAACTTTTAGATTCGATCTATAACAGTTTTCAAGAAAAGACTCGGTTTTCTCCTAACATTTCATAAGTTTTTTTCAGAAATCTATGAAACCATATCGAAGGAAAAGATCCGACCGCGCGCAAGCCGAATCGAATTTTCATGTCAAAAAACACTTTTTTTTAAATTTTTCTCAAAAGAAATAGATTTTTTGAAAAATAATATTTACGAGAGAAATTTATAAAAATAAAACAAAAAATTATCACTTTTTTCGATTATCTCAAAAACGGTGCATTCTATCGAAAATTATCAAGAGACATGATCGGTAGAGAATTTTATGCAAATTCCAACACATATCGAATCAAACATATTGATCTGATGAATAATAATGGGATTAGAATTTTTTTTAATTTTTGAACGACCATCATTTTGAAAGTGGCCGGTCGATCTGGCTGGTTAACGAATTCGTCCTTTGCCTTCGTAAAGACAATACGTTGTCTAAATTTCAGCCTCGTACGATGAAAATTGCGACCGAAATCGTGTCCACAAGAAATTGATACGTAAATATGACCGATCGAAAATGAACGACCTATGTTTTCGTGATCTACGAGTCGAGATCGGAGAAAAGCCAAAGGGACACGTCTGGATCCCGTCATCAGACAGGCTGCAATAGCTTTATTTTAATACTCTCAGGTATTATGAAAACATTGGGAGTATCTTTTTCTGATACGGAATAGTCAAATTATTATTAGATATTTAGGTGGGTACCTATATTGTTATATTTTTTAAATATTGTTCAATTACTAAAAAGTTTCAATACAACAGTTGGTTACGTCTAAAAGAATTTTACTGTTTTTACATTTTTTTTTTATAATACAGGGTACATACATTTTCATAGTTCGTCAAATATGTTTCGAAAAAGTTAGGTAGTATCTAGGAGAGTAAATGCAAGATGCTTTTACCTTTTAAATTCGTAGCTAATAAAGTTTCTAACATAAGTAGTATTCGTGATGTTTAAGGCTTTGTTATTAGTCGTATAAAATTCACATTTTGTTTACGTCACTTTTCAAAAAAGCAAAACGTTGTACTAAACTACAATACCTATATTATCTATTAACAGAAGTATGTTTCAGGTTTCACATAATCTACTGAAACCGAATACGCTCTTTACAACCACTTTAATAAATTTGATATTTTCCGCTGCTGCATCATATTATATTATTAAACGACAGATGATGTGTATTGCTCTTTTATGCATTATAGGTATAATGTTATTATGAAACGAGAACGTGAAGAAATAATTAACGAATGTAATTTTTTTCATTTAATACCATATTTACAATTTAAGAATCAAAAGTTTGTAAATGTACCTAATTAATGTAGAATACGTCAATTTATAATAACAAATAATTTATTATCTTATGTTAATCAACATCTAATTGCTTAAAATACGGCGATGAAGTTTTAGTGGTAGGTACTTAATAAGTTGCCTATAGGTACATTTCGTAGTTCAATCAAAGACACTAACTACTTATTTACTAAACTGTACATACCTGTCAAGCGGTGGATGCATCCACCGAGTTAATATTTTGATGTTTTAAACGTTGTACGTTCATTTTAATTGTTATTTTGTTGTGCGTTTCTCTAACTAAAATATATGGTAATTTTTTAATTGTTATAATTTTTATTAATTGGCTATTTATTTACCACAATAATAAAGAAGAATATACAAAGTGTCCACGGATAACTGATAGTACCTATACATGTAATTGTTCAAAAATTTTCAAACTGGATTTTGATATTCTGGATTTAGCTCCTGCTTAACCTCAGACAGTGTTATAGTAAAAACGAGTTCAGTCTTTCATATACAGGACATTTTAAAGGCAAATTTTCTACAAAAACAAGAGAAAAATACCTTATTCGCAAAAATACAAAAATGATTATTTGAAATAAATTATTTAGAATTAAAAAAATAGGCCCAAATTCAAATGTTCAGTAAGATCGACTTATTTTGTTATTTTAACTTTTTTTTAGCAATTTTCCTAGTTATTTTATGTATTTATTTTCATACATACATAATTAAGGTTTCTTTTTTTAAATTATTTTCAAATACATTTTTAATTACAAAAAGCGTAACAGATTGTATTCTCAACAACGATTGTTGTCAATCACATTTTACTTCCATGATAACAGAATGGCCGAATCAAAATTTTGAAAGTAGTAGATAGGACAATTAAATAATTTCGAAATTGTTTAAGATGGAAATGGTCTCATCATTGTGCCGGCAAGGTCGCCAGACTTTGGAATTCGTGAATTTTTATTTTTAACGTCTAGTTGAACAGAATGTCTATGCGGAGTCGTCAACGAGAGATGAAAACTTTTTAAAAATGGCATTTACAGTGTTATAAATTCGATAAATTTAGATTAAGTAAGAAACAAGTTTTAGAAAATTTAATAGAATGTGGTCAAAAGGGTAGCAGCTTAATATAATAATTTTATTATTATATATAATTATTTTACTTAAGTTTTCGTTTTTTTAACATTATTGATTATAATCTTTGTTAAATTTTTTTTCACGTAAACTTACTTATTGAATACAAATACACAAAATTGTATAAAAATGTATTTGAAAATAATTAAAGAGACGCCTTAATTAGGCATGTGAATAAAAAAATTGCGAAAAAATCAAAAATATCAAAATAAGATGAGCTTTTTGCAAATTTGAATTTAAGACTTTCTTTTGATTCTAAACAAATTATTTCAATTAAATGTTTTCATATGTTTTTAAATAAGACTACTTTTCTCTTGATTTTTTTTAGAAATTTACCCTTAAAACGTCCTGTATATGAACGATTAAACTCGTTTTCACTATAACACTGCTCGAGGACAAACGGAATATCAAAATTTAATGAAAAGTTTTCGGCAATTACACGTGTGCTATCAATTATCCGTGGACACACTGCATATTATGTATGACCACACAAAATACTTGACTAGCCATTTACCAAGTAACACTTATCCGAAAGATGAATTTTTAAGAATTGAATTTCGAAATTTCCAAATTCTTTAAAGCTCCATTAAATTAAGGCGATATTAAAAAAATTGGAAATTCTCCTTTACGGTTTTCGTATACCTATACATCGTGATCTTATAAAATTCTAGAGGCTAATGGAAAATCAAAGATTTTACGAGAAAGTTATTTCGATGGCATCTGTCTCTCGGATTTCGCTGTATTCGTCGAAAATTAAGTCTTAACATTTTGAATTGGCCAAGTATAAAACTTATATTTATCGTTTATAAATTGTACAATAAGATATCGTTTTCAGGTAAACCTAAACTAAAATACCGGTCTTGTGATTCCATTGATATCTCCTTAAAATTAATAAATAAACTTATCCATTTTAACTTCTAAAATTAGTTTTATTCGTTTTAATTGAAACAATATTTAAATATTATGTATTGCGATAACTTTGTATCTCTTATTAATATTATTATAATTATTATTGTAATAAAAGACGAAAATCAATGAAGAATCGACATCACTTTAAAATAGTTTCCTTAATTTCTCACCTAGATGTGTATTAAATAGGTACGACTCTTAAAAGGAACTTTTTACCGAATTTTAGGACTATCCTTATTATAGATTCACCAGCTGAAATTTCACATTTGAATCAGGAGTGCTACTTTTCAGCTTTGAAACCAATCAATCTCTTTGGCTTTACGTATACGTACCGTTCCTATTTGACTATCTTATAGTTATACTCAAAGGGAAGAAAATTGAAAATTACAATAAATTTCAGATCACTTTACTTGATTAATTTTATTTCCAAATTTCACTGTGAATTATTTAAAAATACATAGATACTTCTTGAAGAACGTCAAATATGAAGCGAATATGAAATATAAAAATATTTCGTTGATTTTTGTCGCTGTATGCAGGGTGGCAAAAAATATTCAGGAAATGCACATTTTATATGAGTTTTTTTTTACTCGTACTTTAAATGACATTGGGATAACTTCAATAAAGTGCTTATGTATAAGGTTAATATTTGAATGTTTGTAGACGCACCTACGCTATTAAATAACAATAGTTGATCCGTATAATCGCGTTTTTATTAATTTTTAATAAAATTGACTTTTTATTACGGGCACGAAAATATAGAGAACAAAGCTAAGTTTGATTTGCTCACGTAAATGATTAAATGAATCGTAAAAACGTAGTTCAAAACTCATTCATATCTCTTTGATCGGAGAAATTGGTACATGATATGCAGGGGGCGGTATGTACGTTGGCGGGAGGCGGCGCGACACTTTACTATAAAAGCAAGGAATATACATAGCAGCAGAGTTCTTGTCGAGGTGGAGGTCTGATAACAATTTGTCAACTCTAACCTTAAAAATACACGTTTCTGATTACGCATCGCAATCCAATACTGTAGTCAATTACTTGATTAGCCATAAACCTTAATTAATTAATTAATACAAGTTTGGTATCCACTACCGTAATTGCCATAGGTTTTTTTTTGGTAAAGACGTGCATAAATGTGTCAGCTACTGAAATTTCGTTCCTCCGCGATGAACGGGAAGATCGTCGCGATCTACTTCGTCTTCATTTTCTGCTTCGCGGAATGCGCTGCTGGTAAGTTCAATGCTGGTATCTTTTGTGTTAACTGGTTAAAACAAAAATTCTCCCATCAACGTTCGTGTTTAGGAGCAAATTAATTTTGCGGATGAAATGTTTTAACGTGAGTACGTACGTACGTACTTTAGTTTTCAAATGAAACTATAAAAGCGACCTACGGACAAATTTACAACCGGAAAATTTAATTAAGTCATATAGGCGTAGAAAACTTTACAGCATTTACAGCACTATCAAACCTTGACGAATTTTGTATCTGTTTCGAGGTATAAAGTTTATATTATTTGTTCCTTGAATTGATAGACAATTGATTTAGGTACGTACCTGCCTAAACGCGATCTTCGTCGAGAATTTAATTAATTTAAATCGAGTTCGTTAAAATTTATCTATTAATAGATAAATAAATAACCAGCCAAAGGCTGCTTTATTTTTGTAACATTTTACCACCAAAATATGCTTGACATAAATTTGACTTGTTAATTAAGTAATTATGAATTTCGAAATTAAATTTAGAATCAAGTTGAGTTTTGGTTATTTAATTTGTAGTTTGTAAACGGCGGTCGCTATCCTCAAATAAAGATGAATTATTTAGTCATTTTTGATTAACATTTTATTATTTACAATTTAATTATCTTAAACGCGCACTTGATAAACGTTTAATTTAATTGTCGTGTAAGTAATATAATTCCATTTATAAAATGAAAAATGTAGAAGAGGACTTCCGAAACTTCCAACTGTTGCGCTTACAACTTATTTCTCTCGTAACATACAAATTAAAATATTAAACATTAATAAATTTAAATGTTAATTTAGTTAATACGACTATACAAATAAAATTTAATTTCTTATTCTTTTTATTGCAAAAAGAAAACTGTATTTCGTACTTTCCAATATTATTTTAAAGTTAAGTAAATGAAAATTCATCAACAAGTGTATAATAAATGTTATCGAGTTTACTATTACGTTTTCTAGAATTAGGGAAAAATATATTTTTTCAAGGGTGCGTGTTTAAAATGTATTAATGTTAACCACAGATGAATTTGTTTGGAATGGTGCAATTTCTACATCTATAATGATTACGATAACAGGATTTAATTCGTTTTTGTTATTCTCCCACGTTAACTTTCGTGCATCTAAACAACGGTGTTCAACGAAATAGGTCGTTTGCTTGTACCTATTATCTTTATAAATAAAACGGTTTTCGTTATTCTGTGCAAGTTAGTACCTAAATAGTTAAATATTTGTAATATAAGTTAAATAATTAACAGAGCAAACAGAAATTGATTATTTATTTCATTTTTGTATGAAATGAAAACGAAGAATAATAATAGCCATTATCGTTCATATTGTATAGATATCGCATTTAGAGTGGACCAGTGGTCCACTCAATCAAACGGCCAATAATCAAAAATTGATATTATGATATTTCAATTTCGGCTTCATTTTCTATTTAACGTGAAAATATATTAAGTACTTACTTTTTATTAAATTATCGTTAAATTAAACTCGCCATCCAAATTACCTAAACTACTCAACTTCCTCAACAAACAGTTACCTACTGCCGATATTCATTAACAAAGTAAATTAAACTGATAACGGTAAACAAAGTGTCAACTAATGATAGTAACAAAAGTTTATGTTCAGATGAAAATATAAAATTCAGCTTTAAAACTGATAAAGCACGTTTTAAATCACGTTTTTGTCAACCTTTATAATATAGTCACTTATAATAAGCGTATATATTGTAATAGGAAATAAAATATGTAAAGTAGGTACGAGTAACCTTAAACTAAATGAAAATTTTTCTTCTAAAATACATTTTACATAAAATTATCCTTTATTATTATTATTGCTTTGAAATGTAGTCACGTTCAAATTCTTATCGTTTCTTATTCTTATCGACTGCTAGGCAGAGAAGCCAAAGTTAATTTGTGCCTACTCTTATTTTGTGCTCTACTTTAAAAAGTTATGTCGATTGTCATGCGAATGTCTCTTCTAAAGATCATAACCATTCTTTACGTAATAGATATTCGTTAATCGTTAATTAAATTTCAAATTAAAAAAAACGGTAAGGTGCATGTAATTAGAACCTACCAATCCATTTTCACGAAATAGATTATTTTTGAAAAACCGTGTTCTATTTTCTTTTAACTAAAATATAAAACGCGACGAATCTAGACTAAAAAAAATCAATAAAACGTCTATACTTAAAAAACAGACAGTAATTTATTTGAGATGATACTTAGGTATAAAATATTTTTCGATTGCTTTCATTAACAAAAAGATGCCATTTGTTTCAAAATCAACGTTAACCGTACATTGAAAAGATCGATCATACATTGTTCGGTACTAATCGTTCAATTGCCATTAAAGCGATTATTGTATCAGTAATTGTATCAACGGTTAGAAGTCCTCGATATTCTTGGCAACTGTTATAAAAATATACGAATTAGACGCGCCGACACTGGCCAAATATTTAAGTTTTATTTAACCGAATTTCTGAGTTAACCGAATCGCCGTTCTCGATGAAACATAAATTCAAAATTATCAATAATTATCGCTGTAAACTACGTAGGTTTATGACTTTTGTGTTTTACTATAACGTTTCTGTCTTCATTTAAAGTTTTTCGTAAAGTTTTTTAACACATTTTTACAAACTTGATCACTAACGATTTCAATCATTCAATAGTCTACCTAACATAAAAATAATTTCTCTAATATTTTTCAGTTTTCACATTGAATAACAAACATTATTGTTCAGTTCTAGTTATAAATACAGTAAAATAACATGCAGTATTTAGCACAGTAGGTATGTAATTGTAAAATAAATTTGTTAATTTATTAAAATTTTACAAAAATTACTAATAATTATCCGTATTACGCGAATTTTCAATAAACCGAAATACCCCTGGTTCCGTCAAGTTCGACTAACGAGACTGTATAGGTAGGTAGTGTAATTATTATCGCTAATAAAGTTTTCAAAATAAACATCAAAACTCGATTAAAATTTGAGAACATTTATAATAGTCAAGACGTTTCCACAAAGTTTGTTTCAAAATTTTGTAAAGCAGTTTCAAGTTTTTGATTAGAAAGTTAATTCAAATCTTATACAATAATAAAATAATTATAAAATCTTAATTTAATTTTATCAATTTTCCTGTAAGTATTACTTTTGCATTAAACTTATTAATTTAATTCATTACGCATTTTTCAATAAAATATTTCGTATTTAACCAAACACTGCCCTTTAAAAGGGTTATTATTCAGGTAACTTATTGAAAGATCTTAATATTTTCTTACGATAAACGGCTTGCGAAATTAAGGTCGTTCCGTACCTTTCGAATGATGCGAACAAAAATATAATTTCTAGGTTTATTGTTTGTGCAATAATTCGCGTTGTTGTATATTGCTTAAGGATGCGTGTAATTATATATTTACGGAAAAAAAAATTAATTATTTTTAATTTATTTTAATTTTAATTAATTTATTAATTAATTATCAACTCAGACATAAAATGACTTAAATGTTTTTTTTTGTAATTAAGTCTTACCTAATTCTTACAATTACTATCGAAAATTATTTAATTACGAGACTATAAAACCAACGTTACATTGTTCGTAATATATTTAATATTCGTTTTATCTGTGTAGTAAAGGTAACGTTGTATTAAAACAATGATTTTAGTCCAAACATTATTAACTACCAGATATTAAATTATTTGTTAAATAAGAATTTTGGTATTTTGTCAACGTCGCCGCCTTTGAGTTTAATCGGAATATTTAAATTATCGACGTGTATCCATCAGAAGGCAATTCGATATATGTACATAATTGCATATTAAAATTAAAATGAATATAAAATGTTAAAATGAATTTTAAGAAAATTAGGGTTCAATTTTATTTTAATTGTTGACTTGTTGAAGAAATGCTTTCCTAATTAAAATAAAAATTTAATAAATCGACGCATCTTTCAAATTTCTTTGCGACATTATCTTAAAAAAGCCTTTTTATAATTTACTATAGTAAATTTGCGCGCCCCAGTGGAGTTGTATACTTTATATAAAACATATGCGTCACTAGCCTTCACAGAATTGCACTTTTTTTTGATAAACCTTTACACGTATGCAATATATATTGCATATATGCAAGTTATGTGTTGAGGTAGTCGTACATTATTTTGTTACGCAATTATCTCTATCTAAAACGAAACTTACAATTAGTTTTAATTGAAGTTGCTTCACGTACCTACAATTTTTTTTTAAAGAACATCGTAGTTTTATTCATAATAATATATTTGCAAATATGTGATCGATAGTTGTTTTATTGGAAAACGTTTCATAAACGTAAAAAGAAAAATAAAAACGATTTCAAACTAAACTAACCATGAAAACATTCTGAACTTCTGAAAATTATTACTAACAATAAGTATCAAAAACAAGGACGACTTTTTTAAAATCAAAATTGTAAATTTTATTGAAAAATTAAGTAGTTTATAAATACTAGTGAGCAAAGCTCACTTTTACTAACCACTATCTTTTAAATATCGCCACATCAGAAAACAATCACATGGCTTTGGATTAGAGTAATATATGTCAGTTAATAATTTAATCCGTTATAATAACTTTTTTAAGGTTCGCACCAATAATTTGCCCTTCAAACTTATTGTTAGAAAAAGTGAGCTCCGCTAAAATACTAACGTTATTAAAATCAATTTCCTTAGCGACTGTCATTTACAATAGATGATTAGCAAAATGCAGCGCGACATCCTAAGAATTTAACGGCTTACAAAATTCTGAATTTTGTGGGGGAACGACTTCAATTCATCCGTAATAATCCGAGTGCTTGCGACGCTCGGTGAGTCGATGTGGTTGAGTTTTGTTTAAAAATGTCCCTTAACGCACTTCACATTTTCTAATTACTGCCGACGGAATATGACTGACCGACCCTCACGCGCATCATTCAGTCGTCTCAAATCATCCCGTTAAATTGAATTTTTTGTTTATTTTGGGCCAAGTTAAGTTTAAGTTATACTTTTGCATTTTATCCTGACCAGGATAAAAGGTGTTTCTGAGATATCGTCCTTGTGTCCGAATTCCCTTCCATGTTCTTACGAAGGAGAGTCGGACTTTTGTAATGTTTATAAAACTGTTTCATGATAAACGATTCTTTGCCTAACGTTACGTTATCAATTTTAGTCACATCACTGCGAAACTGAGCGTTGTCTAAAAATTGTAGAAGTATATCTTATTAATATTGTCGCAGAAATTTTGTTTTTTTTTAATACATATTGCGTTACGTGCTGAACGTTTTCGCTAAGTAACCGTTGATGATTATTGACTTTTAATGAATACCTAAAGTTCGTTTAAATTATGATTAGGAATGTCAATCGTAATAGTTACTTACTAGTTTTCTCTCACGGAACTTATAAAGAAATAGATAATACTTCATTTAAAGAAAATTTTAGTAATCGTAACAACTACGGTAACTATTAGGTATGATTGATATTCCCGATCTTAAACTGGACGAACTCAACAGTTTTTATATTTTAGACTTTCGGATTTTACCACTTAAAATAAATTTTAAAAAATCTATGAGAAATTATTTATTATTATACCTAATAATGAATTTTTTTGACACCCACTAGCTATCCTCCACTATTTCGAAGTTTTTCGACCCACTTTGTAGGTACTACGAAATTGGTAAAACTAGAATGTTTCTTAACCACCATTTTGACGTAACCATTCGCCACAAAGTTGTTTTGTTATTAAAAACTTACAAAAAGTTGAAATAATGTAACAAGTGACAGTACCCTCACTAGAACGAATACCTATTTTATACTGGGCGCATTTGATCGAGAAAGCGCTCTTCAGCGCTGAAACAGCGGTTCAATTAAACTGCTGTTTATTGGCGCTTTTTTATTTAATTTTTATTGTTGACGTATGACATCAGTTGTGTCACGTGTTCGTCACAATAGCCTAAGGTCGTTCAGTCATAGTCAGCTGCTATAACGTAACGCTTACTTTCCGCTGTTTCAGCGATGAGCCCGGCTGAATGCGTCCACTGTCTCTTATTGACTATATACCTACATAGATTACCTACAAATTAAAAATAAAATGTTAATTTAACCACCAATACGTTATTCGCAATAGGTTCCAATGCACGTCATCAATAAAAATTACTAAATTGTAGGTATATTTGTAATATTCAATTTAAAGTTTTGAACGTGACATATTCTACCGATGATTTACCTGATGCGCACATATGTCATGGCAAAGAAAGACTACGCAGTCTATTATTACTGTAAAAATTCAAAGTTTTATTGATGACGTAGATTGGCACCTATCGTGAATAACGTATAGATAATTTATTTGTTTGTTATCTTTATTTATGTATGTCGAGGTATTTATGTTTAATAGATAATGATCAATTGTTATGATGATTATATTATCTATAATTAATAATTCGACTATTTAACGTTAAAGTAGCTACTTTAAAATGTCCTTCTAGCGAAACCACTTCGCTTCAGAATGACCACGTCAAAACGACCTATTGAAAGTTGCCTTAATTTAAATCACCGCAAAATAAACTCATTAAATCAAAAAATAAAGCTGCTGTAAAATTAAAAGTCAACGTTTTTGTTCAAATTTGAAATAACTTATACCTACAAAAAGGAAGTTTCCGCAAAATAACGATTTAAAGCACTTAAGAACATGTCTACGTATTAGGAGACACCCGGAATACTTCCTTTTATTACTCTAACATAATTATCAATACCTTATAACAGCAACCGCAAAAATGTAAGTCGTTATTTTACTTTAGTTTATTTTCTAAAGGTTTTGTTACTCACAATAAGTTTTAATGTTGTTTGGCATTTTATCTTATGTTAAATATTTATGGAATTAACAAACATTTTAATAATTCTTTATGTTTGAAGCAACTATAGTTATGACTTTAGATAGACGGATATTATATATAAATTTTACCCCAATACATAATGTATGAATTCATTCACAAAAAGCGTTTTTAAATGATTTACGTATGGCCGACAAACAATGAGTGTGTTTTCAATTAAAAAGAGTTATGAGAACTGACTTATATTAGATATCATAAAAAATAATTTCATTTGTTGAAATTGTACAGTTCTTTTTATAGCCGCACTTTGGCATTGTGATCGGATTTTGGGTATGTTGTGGGTTGTTACGTCAAAGCGAAATGTTTCGATATATAGAATTTTCTGGCAATAATTTTGAGATAAAACGCTATTTGATCTATTTTTTTTATTTGCGACGGTCGCCGTGCGAATTAAAAATTGAGTATTTTTAAACTCAAACAAAATACCTATAGTTAGTCGTTGACCTAGGGTTTTGGAACATGGTTTTTGTCAGAACTTACATATACATATGTCAATCATCAATAAGTTTATATGTCACATTTTATTGAAATCCGTTGTGATTTAGATAAGAAACAAATTCGCTAAGTATTCTGAAACATGGATATTTACAACTCTCCCGCTATTTCACCCTAAACATAAATCATGACCGGACGTTTAAAGGTCGAAATAAAACTTATACGAAATAGTAATCGTTTTTTTTTTGTATAAGTTGACCAGATTTGGTTAACGTAAACGAGTTTCACGGTATTGAAATTGTAAAATATATAGTATATATTCTCCAATTAAAAAAAATTATCTGCAAGCTAATAAGGCTAATTAATTCGTTACATGTTGCGTTGTTAAACTAAACAATTAAAAAAAAAACTATAGATATATTTTTGTTTTTGGAAATCTCATGCTTTGAACATATCTCCAATCAAAGTTGTAACCCCTAAAGGTAATACCAAGTAATAACATTAATTTACAAACAAAAATATAAAAATATTTTCTACTTTACGTAAGTATACGAAATTCCTTGTATTTCTGTAATTTTTATTTCTAAAGTATTAGTAAACTTTACTTAAATTAGTGAAATGAATAATTAATTCTCTCTAAAATTTTCCATAATTATAAAGTTCAGACTTATTTAAACATCGTTACGTGGAACCCTTTCAAAATAGATGTGGGTGTTGTCCCAATTAAACGTTCTCTTTCTACATTAACGAACTATATTTATAATATGTAGATACAATAACTTAATTATTAGATTCTTCATAATTTATATCCTATCAAAATGAACGAATTTTTAAAACTGGTCGCTAGCATTTTTACGTACCTATTACAGTTTAACAAGTTATTACAATTATTAGATAGGAAATTCAATATCTCAGATAGAAGGTAATTAATTACATTAAGTGTATATCACGAAATTTGATTAGAGCTCGTACTGACACCGTTAATACCCACATTTTCCACATAAATAATAATAGAAGCTTCAAACCAAGACGTTACATTTACCGAATTTAGGGTATATACAGACTACCTACCTAAATTCACCACTAACCGTTAACAAAATACTAAATACCTTGTTTTAAATAGTAAGTATAAATAAATAATTTACGTAAAATATTTGCATTTATCAATATTTTACGACAAATTGCAACGCAATGGGGATAATAAAATAATACAAAAAACCAGCGAATACGGAATTCGCGAATATGGAGAGTTTACTGTACCTAATTAGATTTTTTTATTTAAAAAAAATTAAATCGATGGATTTCATATATGATGGTCTATAACAAATTTTTGTTTGCTATAAATAATAAAATCAAGTGGTAAAAATCATTATTAAAGTTGATTTTCAAATAGGGTACTTGCATGAATTTCTAAATCTAACGAAATGTGGGTGAATATTTGAGGATTTTAATACTTATTTAAATATTTTGAAATCTGTAAATTTCTGTTACTAAAGTAAAAACAAAACAAAAAATTAACCGAATATTTTCAAGAAAATATATATGTATTATTTTTATACTTCAAATTTCTTTTTTCGTGACTTTATTGTTATAAGTTGTTATATTGTTATACGTACCTATATTTAACAATAAATACGTTGTACCAAAAACAATCCATTATGATAAATAATTATTTATTACAATTAATTAACAAAAATGCAAAAGATATTAAGTGCAACGTATCATTGTTAGCAAACATTTAGTCGATCATTTCGACTACAATAATTAATAATTTATTTATTATAAATTTCAAGTTAATTAAATGACAAATAATTTCTGTACTTTAATTAAAATGTTTTTTGATATTCAAAAAGAAACAAGCCTTCTCAGAACTAATGAATCTTCAATTGTTATGGTGAAATTCGTGCGATAAGTACCGAACTTATTAAAATTAATTGGTAACGAAAAGCCCCAATTATTATTTGAAATGTGTCGTAAAAATTGCAAATTTATTCTTTATCAATAAAAGAGAAAACTTAAATTTGCCGTAAGAAAATATAAGAGTAGAAAGTAAAAAATCGTCGAAATCTTTCAAAATTAATGCTCTTATAAATCTCTAAAAAAGAAAAACGAACGGAAGTTGATGTAATGTGGTAGTCTAATGCGATACTAATGTAGATAATAAAATGAACCGAGTTATTAGAACCGCTTTGACTTCACACGCGTGGACTATGACATGCAGCAATACGCGGTTAATTACAAAATTATTCTGTCTATAATTAATTTAGGTAGATACTGAGAAAACACATTAAAGTTGTTCAATTTATTATCATGGTAAAGTTCGACGCACTAATATTGCCGTAAAGTGCATTTTTCCTATAAAACATAATAAATAAGTAACTTCTACGAGTTTCCAATCAGTTATTCAAATTTTTCTAAAGACGACTTTTACAACTTCCACCAAATCGTTTTTACCAAACTTTTTTACTAAATTTCCTAATGGAAATAAAAGTTTAAGGACAAACAGACGTTTATTATTCAAGCAGTTTTTTTTTTGTATATAAAAACAGAGCGTTATAATTGAGAAATACTTTTCTAAATATATTGTAAAAATAAATTGTGGATGATATAATTCACCTTTTAAAAATATTTGACCGTTTTTAAAACAAGATACTTTGGACTTTTAATCAAGTTAATTCCTGCACGATATTTATTTGCAGTTGTTTTCGGGCGACTCGTTTAATACAAACATTTATTCAATTATTTATCTTACGTTGGTGAATTGTCTTTTTAATTCCGAAATTAAACAGATAAGTGTTTTCACAATCATTCTCATGTTACAAATAGATAGGTATTGCATCAACTTACTCCTCCTTCAATCATCTTTACGTTTCAATCTAATAGTAGACGATGTTTCCTATTCGTTAAAGCGCGATAATGACGATTAATTTCCGTTCTTTAGTTGTACTTAAATCATGCATACCTCGATAGCTATGCTGTATATTAACAGCCTTTAATACGAATATGTATAAGTAAATCTACAGTTTTATTGTATTGTATTGTGTTTTTTATCAAAAAATATTTAATATGGTTTAATAAGTTCATATTTAGTATAATTATGTTGTAATATTTTTGGCGATTTTAAATGTTTAGAATTTGTAAAAACTACTTTGCATCAAAAAGTTGATGACATTTGACTTCTATTTTAAAGATTTATAAGAAATTTAAGATATTTTCACATTGTTGAGTGTACCTAATTAACTATGATCAACATCGATTTTTCGAGGCGCTACTAAAAAAAATGATCAAAAAATATAAAATTAGACTTCATATTTGTGTGAATGTGACTTCATATTTCTCTATAACGTTTCATTCTAAACAACTGTTTTAAGTAACATTTTTCGATATTTTCAAACATATAGATACTTTATTCTTTAGCTAAAATTATATTTTTTGATCTCCCTCGTATATTATAAAATATTTTTAATTTTTTATTGGTGTATTTTTAGTTTTATGAGAAGCGTCAACTTTTATAAAGAATAACCTTTTTTCGAAAAATCCATAATAAAAAAGTTTCCCATGTGACGAGTATTTTATGGATCACACTGTAGGCATTTAATAATGCGGACACACACTTCACCTGTTACTGTTTAAAAATAATTTTATCGAATGTGGTCTAATTAATCGAAATTAGAAGGGAATCCATTTTTTATGGTAAAATGTTTGGAGACGCCAAATATGTCTTTAAAAATTTTAAAATACGTTGATCTTTGAAAAAGAAATTTTGAATAGAAATATTAGGAGTAGTGCATCATTAGTTCTCTTAGGGCGATATCGAAAAATCTATTACACTGATTTAAAGACCTTCACTTACTACGAATGTATACGAAAAATTATTAAATTCCAATAAAAAAATTAAGATTTTATTGAAAAAGTTGGTTGTTTGTATTTGTCAACTTTGGGCGTGGGGGCTAAGTGGGTTGTAAAATTTTTGTATAGAAACTTATGGCATTATTTTGACGTGTTCTACCACCCCTTAGAGATTATTCCATGAATTTTAGAACATCCTGCATACAAAGTACGTGCATATATTATACTTACATATAAGTATGAAAATGAAACCGCCCCCTACAAAACTTATGCCCAGGTTGTCAAATGTCTATCCAAAATTTTATTATTTCTTTGTACATGCCCCAACAAGATCCGAAGAGAAAACTCGTCCATCTCAAAATTCCAGGAAAGGGACTGTATTAATGTGTTTAACGTATATGTATTTTAGATATAGGTACCTTTTAAAGGGGAAAAGTATACAAAATGACATAGCGACTGTTTTTGGCCCTTCAGCATCACCGTATAGTATAGAAAGCGTATGAGCGTAAAGCGTTTTATTATGAATGAGGAATAAAGACCGAATTGATAGATCTAACGTTCATATACATATTCATATAAATTACAATTGAATCCACAATTTTAAATTTTTTACGAAACAATTTTGTTTAATCATTCAAATGCTTTAAAGTGTATTTTTTAAATGCTTCATTAAATAATTATATTGATTTGGTAGATAATGACGATCCTACATTGAACAACAGTAATTTAAATAAAACTGTAAATTCCTTAATAGTATCAATTGAATACCTAATTGAATTATCCATATTGCAACTATATTTTCAGTTCAACTCCGAATACGCACTAAAAAATAATATAAACATGTTAATAATTGATTATTATTCGCATAAAAATTTTATGAAAAAGCTAAAAGCTTGTTGGCGTTAAGTAAGTATAGTCAACAGTAAATGACAACAAAAAATTAGAAAAATACTTTACACTATTAAATGCCCCCTCCCGCCCACCTTTGAAATATATTAACTGCAGAACCAAAATAGCGCTAAATCTATACTATCTAAATTTTCAAATTCATAAAGGGGGGAGGACTAGCGTTAACTAAGCACCCCAAATATAACATCGTTCCACAGCGTAACCATTATGGCGCTAGCTATAATTTTTGAGGCACGAACTATTGTGCGTTTAACGAAAAACGTTTATTCTTAAAATTTTAAATCGAAAGATCAAGTTAAAGAACCTGGTTATCGCGGCTGTGGGGTCGAATCCAGCTACAACCATGGACGTTTTGATCATAAGTTAAAAATAAGGAAAGCAACGACTATAAGGTATGCTACACTAGCACTACTGCCAGTATTGATGTGATAATCGAGAAAATAAGTGCGAGATAACAAAGAGAGTTACTGTGGAACACCCTATATATATATATATATATATATAAATATATATAAATATATATAAATAGGTATATCTAATTAAAAACCCACTTTTTCTAAATCATATTACGTATGTAGGGAACAGACATTAAGATAAAATATGAAAAAGGCTAAATACCTATTTAAAGATAAATACAGATACGTACTACATACCGATCGTGTGAAATTAGTGAGACATCTACGACAAACTTTTAATTTTTTTAAATACAATAAAACCTCGTTTATCCGAATTTTATTAATCCGGATTTCTGAATTATCCGGATCTACTTTTTGTTTTTTTAGTTTTCCACACTTATATAAAATATCTAGGTATGGCCTATCCAAACCTATATGCAATTCCCGTCATCAAAAAAAAGTTACTAGATTGTTTATTTGTAATTCGGTTTAAAGTTTGGAAAGTGACATATTCTATAGATGATTTACTTGCTCACATATTAGATGGAATAAAGAAAGACTACAATTTATTAGAACTGTCAAAATACGAGGTACGAGGTGACAGCACTGTGTGAAACGTCATCATCTAGTAACCTTTTATTGATGACGTGGATTGCATATAGGTTTGGACGAAGTGTATTTATGATTTGCTTAATAATGTGATTTAGTGGACAAATCGGTAGTTAACGTACTCACACATAATTACGCCATACAAGCGTAACTTACTACATGTCACATGTAAATGCCAATAACTGAGAATGGTTAAGCTACAGAGCAGAATGTGTTGACTTTGTACATATTTACTTTGTATCTACTACAAAATGTTGTATTTTCTAAGCCTATTCTTACACAGTTTGCGCTTGTTCTGCGTATTAGTAGTAAACTTTAAAATGTAAATTTCAATATAAATTTCCAAATTACAATGGAACTGCTTTTTCAATTTCTTTTAAAAGCCCGAAAATTCCCTTTTTCATCGAGAAGCGCAGGAAATAGGTACATCAATCATATCTATCAAACAGTAATGGGACATTTCCTTATTGATTAAACATTATTCCATAAATATAAATAAACTGAATGTATTTTACAAGAATTTATTCTCCGAAACGAACACGAACAACATTAATTTTTTGACGTAATTGGCGCATTACAAGATTTTTATTTTAGATGGCGATATAATCAAATTTATTGTGACTCCGGAGACCAAACTGTTGTCACTTAATTCAAACCATTTAGTTTACGAATCTAAAAATATATCAAGTTGTTTTTTCACGATTTGATAGGGAAATGTATGCTAAACGTGGCGTTTTAATTTCCATACAAATACAACTTATAGGTATACATGTGTCTATGTCACAGAAGCGCTGCTTTAACAAGAAATTGTTTATGTTTATAATGTAGAAACATTTTTTTACAAAACAACAGAGAGTGTATTATTTGCTAAATTACGTACATACGAGTATGCACTTTCAAGGGATTTGTAAACTTTACCTCTAAAATTTAAAAATACCTTTTATTAAAGATGTTATTGTTTTATAAAAATTACTTGACGTAAAAGCGAACATTTAATTTTGTTTTTATGTTTATATTATACATACAGCGTGTTTCCAAAGTTGTTTTCTATATGAAAAACTTTTTTATTAGACTGCGTCCGACGTAGAATTAGTCCTGCCAATCATTCTGTTCGAACCCCTATTACTAGCAGGCGCGTGATATTGTAATAAAGCGCCGATCAGAAAAATTACGGCCGGTACTGTGCCGCTCGATTTTGTAGTGATTTGTTAAAGCCATAAATACTTAGCGCTCATTGGTCGCTAGGCCAACACGGCTGACACCTCCCCGATTCTATTTTTACACTAAACGCAGTCTACCTATTAACAAATAGAAGACACATACTGTATATGTAAAACAGAAATGTCGCTCTCCCTTGATCTTGTTAAGTTACGTTTTCATGACCTCGAGCCACGCTTTTGATAATAAATACGACGGCAATATTTAAATTTTTGTACACCAGCTAAATTAGTAAACATTGTTTTATGATTACACAAACAATTATACCTACGTCAGATAATTCTATTTATCGCGTATCTCTGTTTACACTTTGCTTACAATTAATTACTAATTATTTAAAAATATAAATACCTACCACCAAATGATTTAAATAATTTTGGATTTACTACCAAAAAAATTGCAGATCTAGCCTACCGTGTACTGAAATTTTGGCACTCGTAATTATGTCAAGTGGCACTTTTACCTTTACTAACAGGGCGTCTTGAAAAGATCAATAGGAAATTGACAAAAATTTATGTATTTTTAGTTTTACGAAATTTAGGTAAATACTTAAATCTCATTTTTATGAGTGTCTTGTAAATAATTTATTTAATGTAATCTAGAATCAAATATATTTCGGTTATTTATTATAAAAATTGTTACAATTTGTACGTATAAACAAGTAGAAATATGTACATCACTATTAAAAAGTCTTACTGAAAAGTTTTGCTGCTGTTAAATAAAGTTTAAATGATAACAATACTAATCCATATAAAAACAATAGAGAAAATTCGTAAAAGTTGTAAAGCAGAAATACGTTTATAATTTCAATAATTCTATTGTTCTAACAACAAGTCAATTTTAATCACCCTACGAGCAGTGCTCGAAACAAAAAACTGTTTAGCAATTGTACTGTAAATAAGCCTATAAGTACTTTATAAATTTTATATGAAGACCTAAAATCTTTAATTAACAAGTTTAATAAAATTATTAACCGATGACAATGTTCTTCTGTTAAAAGTTATTCGACGTAATCGTGTTTAACTAGGAAATATGCAAATCTTGGTTTTGTGTTAAAGTTCATTATTTAGATTAAATGAAATCTCTTTTAAAAACTGGTGACATTTTAAATATTAAATTTGTTTCACACTGCAGAAACATTTACTTCGTACATTATGACACACGTACTATGCATGAGTTTTCGTCTTTTCATAACGAACAATCGTTTCAATATAAAAAAAAAATAGGTAACGGTAAATATTTAAATTTTGTCGTGTTATTTATTAAAACTGTATCGTACAGAACTAAATTTAAAAGTTTTGTCAAATAACAAAAGAAAACACTATTTCACGTTTAAGAGTATGTTTAAAACAAATTGTTTCTAAAATACAGTAAAACTTCATTACAACGCTCCCCGTTTATAGCGTTATCTTGTCCATAACATCCTGTAATTTATTATATTATTGTAGTATAAAGTAATCTGGATAAAACGCTCTAAATACCGCTTATTACGCACTAAGAAAAAAATTTTAGAACAGCCAATTTTCTAATAAGAAAAGTTTAAGTGGACAAAATTTCACATTTGCAGAGCTAGTTCTTCTGGATGATGGAAACTAGCAATAAGTCTCCAAGATGCGAGTAGTAGATGAAATAGGCTCACTTAACTGAAATGTAACAAGAAGATAATGACGATGAAAGTGATGTTCTTGGCCCCATCTCACCCAGAACGTAATTATTTAATACCCTGGAAACTCTGCAGTTACTTTTCGTCACTTTCTCGTGTGCCATTTTTTAAAATTTCAATGAGACGAAAAACCGATCGTTAATCTTTCAGAATCTTCGGCAAATTATTAAAGCATTATTAAACTTTACTATAATATTTGTAACAATTTTAATTATGTTGATAGTACTGTATTATTCGTAAATATTCGTAATTAAATATAGTAAGTACCTGCTAAATACATAATCATGAAAGTTGTACATGTATGTACAGTGTGCCCCATTTTTATTGTGTTTACAAGGCATCCTACTTTTTTGTGCTGATTTCAATGGCCAAATAAAAAATTACGTGTCACCATTTGATTACGAGTTATAACCGAAAATCGATTTTTTGACTATTTTAAAAAGTTCTAATCTCATTCTGTGTTTAGAAATCTAAATATTTTATTAATGTTCTTAATCTATTTTTTACCGTAGAATTCAGTGGCGTGCATAGTTTTTTCTATAGGTTATCGATTTTTATTTTCAAATACAACGAAAATGGGACACACTGTACATCATATATGTGAACAAGTGCCCCTAAATAAAGTTCGACTGGATTCTAAAATAACCGAAATATTCGAACAAGAAGTTAAATATTGTTTTACTTATAAAAACAAGCTCGTTATAGCTTATATGTGCCTATTTATCATTCGAATAATTATTATTACCTATATCGATAAGATGTTTTTTATTTTTTAAAATACGTTCCGTTATTTTTGCATTCATATCCAGTTTATGATATTTCCGTTTCAAGTTCAATAATTCGATTACAGAATTTATTAAATTAATATTGAACGTCTATATTCAAATAAGGAATTTTTAATTAAGGCATTCTTACTTTCCGAATCTCATTTTGCATAAATTTTAATTCTAGTTTTGCTTTTTCCTACATAATAAGGTAGTACTTATATCGATAAAATATATATTTTTAATTTTAATATTTAATTCCATTTTATTACATGAAAAATGAATAACTTTACAAATCCGAAATAATTCCTTTAGCCTCCGTCCTCTATGAAAACAGAAAGTTCCATGTTGTATGCTAACAATGAAAATCGGGTATGTATTTATTAACAAATTGAACTGAAATCCAATAAATTATATTTAAACAGACATTTTTGCACATGTTTTACAAAAATGTTCAGTGTTCTAGTAAATATACATATTTCAAACGATTGCATTTAGTCATTTGTTCAAAATTTAATCCATTTCACGAAAATAAGACAAAACCATTGCAATTATTCTAATACCTATTTATTTCAAATTAAAATAGAATTTCTAGTTAAAAATGTATCATTTTTTTTATCTATGCAGCATAAATTCAAATAAAATGCATTTTTATAACATGCGTTTAAAGTCATTTAAGTCCATTACCTACGGAAATTTTCAAAATCATATATAGCAGGCAGGTGGTTTTTAATTTACTTATACATATTTATATTTTACATACAAAAAGATGGTATGTCTGTATAATAACATGATTTCCATTGAAATTGGATTAAGGAAATGTAATTCGAGATACGTTTTGTACTCGGAGTGGCATTTCCTATATCTATGAGATTTCTGCATATTCAATACGTTAAAGAGTTAGTTTTAACTGCAGTTCCAACTTTATGTACTACAAAATAATATAGAACAGTATATCACCTTTATTAATGCTCAAATTATAATCTATAGATCTATTAGGTAAGAAACTATTATTGGTAAATTTAAATTGTTCCAAGCGGGCAGTTTTATTGAAAGAAGATTATGAGAATAACGGCCGATATTAAAAGATAAAAATATCTAGACATTCTTCACTATTTAATGTATCTATATTTACTTATAATTAAAACGCGGCAAATTGAAGAACAGTAGATAAATATCTACAAAGTAAGTATATCTATACGTAAGTTTGGTGAAAAACACAAAAATTGTTCGATCTTTTGATTAACGTAGATACTAATAATTGGCCAAAAAATTGTAGTACAAATACAAATATGTACCCAAGGAATAAAACATTTTCTTATAAAATCTGCATCAAAAAAGAAATAAGATTTTATGGTTCTTATATTCAATGATAGATGTCGTGCAGGATAAATTAATTCGGGAAATAATAGATTCAGAGTTTTAAGTACTGAATATTACAGAAGCTTATAATTACTTAAAAAAGTAAACGCACTTTTCATTGATAGGGAAAAATGCATACGTGTATATTGCGTCCAAACATCGAAAACGCCCAGCGAGCGAAAATAGCGGCAGTATTAAACAGCCGAACATTACGACGCTACCCGCTGTGTATAAGTTATAAAAAAAAATAATCGTTATCTTAAATTAATAAAAATAATAAACATGAAATATAGATGGTATGGCATATTAATAAATTAAAAAAATAATAATAAAAAAATAAACATGAAAACGTGAAAATTGTAAAATAATTTTTCGTTTCTAAGACAACAGTCAATAATAATCAAAATGTTATAGGTCTTCAATTTTTAAATTCTTTTCAAAACTGTAGGTGACATCTTAGTTTTTCAAAATTTGCACTGCAAATATTGCATTATTTATAAATTGAGTTTTTATAATTGCAGCTATTGTACTACTACAAATTCATAAAATGATACTTTTTTACAAAATATGATTGGAAAAATGATTGTTTATCATATTTATTAAGAAGAACGTCATTAATTGATATTATAAATGACTTTTTTTATTAAAAAGATCTACATACATGTGCATACATTTAAAAGACATAAGGAAGTACTTATATTTTAATACTATGCGTATAGTCAACTGAACCTCGTTCAATTTGCAATTATTGGTTCAAAAAGTATGAGCACCTACATATCTACTTACAAATAATTAAAACAAAGCAACATATTAAAATATTAATATATAATTGACCAGGTAGGTTGATTACTTTACGCTATCGGTGTTTTAGCAAAATAGATAGCGATGGAAAGCTGCAACAATAAAATTATACATCGAGGCCTGTCTTGTATGTCGAAAATAGACAACCTTCGGGAAAATGTATATCACTTATTTTTCACTGTCGTATCATCCCTAGAAAATTACCGTGTTTTTTAGAAACACCCTGTATATGTATTCAGAAAATTCTAGACAAAATTGTTTGATACTACTCCCCACTGTGGTGGAGAAATAAAATTGGATCCTAAACTCAAATCTAATATAATTGGAAAATGTTGTAACAAAAAAAAAACCTAGTAAATATCTACAGCTGTATGAATAGACATTTGATTAGATTTAATAGCTAATAAATCTAACCAAATATGTATGCATACGACTGCTAGCCTTTAGTAGATAATCAAAAAACAATAAATAGTAATTTTGCATAATAATAGGTATCGTTAAATTATTTTTTGAAAATGCATTAAACGTTATGGTACCGTCATTATGTTCTGATAGCAGTTCACCGTTCAGCAAAAATTTGTAATAAAAATCAAATTTTATTATAATCAAATCAACAATAAATTTAAAGCATACTTTAATTTTTTAAATAAAGCAAACCTTGTCCAAATGACGGCGTAAAACATTGTTAAATTTAAAAATCGACGTGCACGAATATACGCCTAAACTTCCGACCAACAATAATTTAATCAAAGATATTTAAAAAAATTGGAGGAAATGGTTATTTCATCGTCTACGACAATAACATCATACTTTTCCTAAGTTTGTCACAACCACTTTTGACTGAAAAGTGGCTAAATGGGAATAAATTGCGTAAATAAATGTTATACAGGGCGGCGTAAATAAGTTATAATGCAATAAAATGAATTTAAAACAAATTACTGAACCATGCTATGTATTTTTTTGTTGTTCCATATATTGTGATGATTCATAATTCCCGATCGATGTACATTATACATACACACTTACACTATAATATTCTTTGGTTTGGCTTACTAACAATAAGAAAAACCTTAAGATTTTATAAACAGAAGAGTTATATCATTTAAATTTAAAATTCGTCATATTTCACGAAAGCATACGTAAAAACTACGATTTGGATTTTTAAGTCAAAATAGTAGATACAATTTCAAACATTTTCGACAAACAGGAAAAAATTATTGCTGCAATAGTTAAGGGTAACTCACAATAAATACGTGTACTTTCGTAAAAGAACTAAGCCCTATGCATATTGTAATGAGTTACAAAACGCGTTACGTCACTACTACTCACGTAAGTGCAAACAAAATGCCTGAATTTAATTTTTAAATTACATTCGAAAATCTAAATTTAAGTCCGCCATATAGGTACGATTTTCAGATTTGTTAACAATTAAAGTAAAAAATACGCGCGGACTAACTTTGATATCTGAAAAAGTGCTAAAACCGACCCACCCGGCCGCGCGGCGTGCTGATCCCTCCACACTGCCACATCGACAAACGGTGTTTTAAACAAAAAAAAAGCGAATAAAATTAATTTTGAAATAACTCCGGGGGCACTTCGTAAACAATACAATTTATGAAAATTGTCTAAAAGTCGAAAACCTCTTAAAGGTGAATTAAATCGATTAAGATCGACACGTAGTCGCGCATACCTTATCCTAAGAAACACCGATTCGTACTAACGAAACGAATAAATTATGCATATTTCGTACCTATAAAAATACTTAGGATAAAGTTTAACCGACCACTTTCCAAGGTGATTGCTTACACAAGTAATTTTTAATAAACGTTATCTTTCGAAGGAATGTTTTAGAATACAGACAAATAATATTTGCGTGGTCGAAGATCGCGTTATCGCGCACATGTTCAAGAGATAAAGCTGCATTTGTTTCTACGATTGTATTATCGCCCACATTTTTAAATATGTTAAGTAAATCTTTTAAATATAAAATTCCATTCAGGATTTAAACGAAAATTTATTTGAGATTTTTAACATAGAACCTATATATTTTTTTCTTTAAACTAGTCCCCAAAATTTTAATAAATAAAAAAAAATATATATTTTAGTTTTCAGTTGATGCGATAAAAGGACGTTACTTAAATGTGTTAAAATACTTCAGAAACTACACGTTTTGATTTGGAATCAAAAATTGCTTATTTTTAATGCAAATGATAGGGATATACCAACAATTAAACCAAAATTTAATGGCGTTGTCGAAAACTAAATCAAATGTTTAATTTCTCGCGAACGACCCGTTGTTGGCTTTCGAAAACTAATAAAACGACTAAAACTAAAAAATGTCCATTTTGAGGACCAATAATGTATCGTAAGATTTTGGTATCTAGTTCAAAACTTGTTTATATTATATTATTCATGAAACTGATACTTCGGGGCGCGACCTCAAAAACAACAACAAAGTTCCTATCTGCTCATGACCGATTCTCAACCATTACGAAGATATCTCGCATTTTCTGATTTTTCATAATATCATGATTGTTTTCACATAAAAACAGACTTAGCGCCCAGCTAGTGGGCGCTACAAAAATCTGACGTTACAATTGGAAAGAACACGAAATTTCCAATGAAACTACATGTTTTTCGTCGATAAAATGTCGGTTTCAACGAGTTTCCACCTCCGCTTAAAGTTTAAAAAACTTTGGAAGTTAAGATTAAAAAAACACTCATGTTTCAACGGAAACCCTTTATTAAGTAAAAATGATCTATTAAATGTTTCACGCCTAATCTGTAAATTAGGGTTATGCGCGTGTTACGTTTTTTTTTTAACAATAAAACATAAAATTAGGGATCTCACCGCGATTTCCATAATCTGCGGCTTTTTTGAATTGAATAAAATTTTCCTTTAAAAATCGTATTTTAGAATGTATAGGTTATTCAAGATAAGTTCCAATGCACGTCATCAGAAAACGATTTGAAACTTGAAATAAACAACGACTGTGATAGTAATTTAATCCACAATTTTTTTGTTACGTTAGCACGTAAATGTTTTAATTTGCGTTTTTTAATGTTACAGGCACGTGTCTAAATTATGGACATTCTTGTTGGGGAGGTAAATATTTCTTACATTACATACACTCTCATTGAATCAATTACTTTCCACTAGCTCACGGTAAAAGGAACGAAGGCTTGCCTAATAACAATTTCAAGGGTAGAGCAGATTCCTTAGCCGATACAAGATGGATATTATCGCGTTTACTTCAAGCCCCTCTTAACGCTCAGTCCTGGAAAAATCGAAATGACGGAGCGCTTGAAAAACGCGCAGAAATCGACTCGCAGTTATTTAATATAAATGAAGGGTAAGTATTATAAATATTTATGTTGATGGTAACCGTAACTTTTAATTTTTCATATACTTACTTGAGATTATATAAATTAATGTGAGCGAAGTGGATATGGCGTTCTAAATTACAGCTTTTATGCTTTCGTTTATATATTTATAATGAAAATATACATAAGTCTCGTTGTTTAATCGGATTTTCTAAAAGCTACAACAATTTTAAATAGTAGGTAGATAAACTTGCATTAGTTAAGAACTAGCACGAATTTATGAAGTACATTATAGCTGTGGTTTCCAATTATTAATTTAATAACTATATTAAATAAATTTATGTCGAATATTTCTATCGGTTAATAAGGTACATATTTAATAATTTAATTTCGATTTAAATTTATACAAAATAGTGGTTATCTGATAATTATTATTCAATAATTATATTTAATTTAAGTATTAAAGTGATTCATCATTAACGAATATTCATATAAAGGTATATGCGAGAATATTTGGCACCCTTTTTCAACACGTTTCGTAATAATCATAAAGGTATTATTTCTATATTTTTACGATTATTCAAAAATATTTCGAAGAAAACACCAAAAGTTAATAAAAATAAGTTCTTAATAATTTATGCGAAATCTTGCACACGAAACGCAGCTTTCAGGTTGTTAATATGGCAACTAATGGCGGATTTACTCGATTTGGGGGGGTGTCTGACATTACTAAAGCGTTACTTTAAAAAAAAATGCGCATCTTTAAGCGATTGGCGACGCCATAATCTTGTCTGTCGAGTTTGAGACCTCTGGCAGTCGATACCCGCTTGATCTGTTATTGGTAGCAAAAAACAAAAGTGTTAAACAAAAAAAGCAAATAAATAAAAAACAGGCAAAAATATCTACTTTTAGTACGCTAAAAGTTTTTTGCTAAACTACTTTTGTATTCCAGACGAGATGAGCAGGACGGAGAAATGTCAGAGGTCTTACCATCTAACGAAGATATTTATTATTTGGACGAACCATCAAGTCGAACCCGTACTATCGAAGACAAAATACGACTCTTCAAGCTAATCGTAAATACGATTTTTGCTAGATAATTTCTTTTTTATGCATAGTATAACTGTTTCAGAAGAAAAACGCCGGAGGATTCAATTGAAGTCGAGCATCCCTTACATTTAGATTTCTATTTTAAATTATTCCCAAGATTATTTGTATATGATATAGGTAATACGAGTATGATAAATCCAATTGTAAAAATTGTAATTGTAATTGTAAATCGTTATTTAATTTACATGCATTATCGTTTCGTTTGAAAATTGTCAAAGGTCGCAACCGCAGAGTTGTTTAACCTTTACAATTTGCAATTTTGTCAATTTAAGATAGAGGCCTTGGGCGTTACCAATTATGGGCTGGAATTGGCAGCGTTACAGGTTACCTTAATACTCGAGCCCCTTCGTTGTATAAGACTGTGTCAAATAAATGTGTGTGCTTGTTAATACATCATTTATGTAATTCAATTGTACTGACTGACTTTATTTACATTAAAACTTTATAAAATTTCAAAACGGTTTGAAAACCAAAAACTGTTTAAATAACCGTACATCGAACTCGATAATAAACATTATAACAACAGTATATCACATAACATATATATAAAAACTACAATCATTAAGCTTTCCAATAAATTAAATTTGCGTGAGGAATTACCGGACTGGTGCAATCGACAAACTCGTTGCTGAAATCAAATAGAACTTACTACTTTTCTTAATTTACATTTAAAACATTACCCCGACAAACCAGGTTTTCTAAAAGCATTCGGCGCTTGACGGTGCAACAGAATACCATCGCGATTATCGCATATTACACGAGATAACGTGACCTTTCTTAGTTCCAGCAGTTGTTCTGTAAACACACAAGTAATTTTCGTTTTCGAATAACAAAGCAAAACGTACCCGAAGTAAAATATCCGGGATTGGTGCTGGGATCGTGTTCGAAAAAATACTTATCGCCCTTTCTCAACCGTGAAAATTGTTCGGCTATGATATCCCTAAAAGTCAATCCCAGAACACTGCCACCGTGTTTAAGTTCCAACAGGCCGCCTACCCATAAATCTATATCATCGACAGAAGCGTACACGCTACGAAGTTTTTCATCCAACTAAAAGGACGCCGTAAATGCGTAAATCGAAATTTAATCGTATTTACCTCTGGGCCGTACTCGTCAAAAGATTTGAGTCTAGGCTGACCGACAAGTTCCCTATAATCGTTATACGGTCTCAACCCGTGATCTCGACCCCTTTGTATGTTTATTGAAGCTAAATCGACGCCAAAAGGATTTCCAGCTCGGAACATGTACTTCGTCAACTATAAAAATCGATCGTTAAACCTGAAGAACACGAAAAACTACCTACAGCATCTGAAACAGAATTATCAACATCCTGAATCGCTTCGGTGGTCATCGTGCTCAACATTTGATCGAAAAATTCGCGTTTACGCATTCTAGAGGGATGGAACATAACATCTGGGATATCTATGGCAGCCTCCATCTTATTTAAACCGTAGATCCTAAAAATATATACGTATATCGAACTTTATTGTAAAACATATCCAGAATATTACTTTAAAACACCATCAACCATAGAATGACCAAATCTAAAAGCTGCCGAAGCGAACTCATTTAGAATTGAAGGATCCACTCGAGGATCGTAATCGTACGAATAATAATCATCCGTTTCTAATAGCAAATCAAATTCCTCCATAGCGGCGTCACCTTATAATATATACCAAATTATAATATCTAACACAGAAAAATGAAAACTTAAAGGTAGGTTACCTAAAAGCGTTGGAAGGTACTCATTATACGTTATCACCTGCAACTCGGCCGTTACTATACGACGTGCTTCTAAAAAAACGTCCTCGTCTGTCCAGTGAGGATTTATTTGATTCAGTTCAGCTGCAACGCGATTGTGTTCCCTCATAAATAAAGTGTGAAGAACTGCAAGCGAAACCATTTGGTTCGTCCTGGTATCACCTAAGAGTTAGTATATAACTTAAATTGTAAAGAAAATAAGTGATTTTAACAAGTTATTTTTGAAATACCCCGTATGATTCTTTCAACTGTTCATCTACTATTCAAATAAATTAGATAAATAAATTCGGTTTCAAGTCAAGGAACAAGTATCCACATGAAGTCAACTATGAAATGAATAACTTCTTATGCATTGATTTTAAAACCTATTAAGACTGTTATTCTATCTAACAATAAATCCATTCCATCATCCCCAAAATCTGTAATCTTTTTTCATGGATAGGTACTACATAAAACGTCAATAACAGTTGATAACAGATATAATACCTGAAGTAAAACAGGCCGAGCCTTGCTCCGTTGTTAAACAAGCATCAGTATTTTCGGTAAGTGGCAACAGATCGCGTCCGAAATCTTTAAATACTTTCAAAAATCCACCTTCGAAACTTCTCAATTCTCTAGTCTGTTCCGTAGTTGATCCGTATATAGACGAACCATCAATGAAATGAGTCACCTTATTCATCTAAAAACCGATAAACGTAATGCTAATATTTTAAAGATGACAAAAATATGAAATTACCTGCTGAGCGTAACCGAGAGTGCAATCGGATCCTGGTGCCAGAACAGACCGAACAAAATTCATACAACCCTGGTTAAATGTTGAGAAAAACGAATCCTTCGGGGGAATTGCAATCGGCATGCAGGCAAAGTGCCTGAATTCGTGAGGGATTTCTTGACCGCCATCTTCCGAGCAACAGGATATTGCGCTTCCGTTAGCTGCATAAAAATTAAAGATGACTCTATCGGAAAATTCGCATTATAATATTACCGAAACTTGCATCGATCGATTGAGTTATATCGTGCGACAAAACTGTCCGTACTGCATTAACATTAGAGTGTACTCTTGGTTTGGTGCATCGTTGTCTGGAAACAAAATGGCACTTATAAGTCGTGGACTATGCAGTGGTTGCCCTTGATCTTCTGAAACTCTAGGCGTCCAAATACCTATGAATGTATAGGTTAACTAGAAAATCGTTAGACGCGAATTGTACCTATACCGTCTTGATAACTTGGCGGTAATAATCTGGTGTAGGGTGTAAGCGGCAATCCCCAAAAAGGTTTATGGAACGTTGTTGCAAGATCCATCGATATGCCTATGACGAGGCAAAATCGGTGGACACTGTGGTGGTACAGGACATGCCGATCCTAAGGGTGTCGGTCTAAGATCCTCTTGAATCATACCGTATTCGATTTGTTGACTAGTTAAACCCTGCCTAAAACCAAAGGTAATAAATGTTTAAGCATCTAAATTACTACCATTTTACCTATCTTTAAATGCGCGAGTTGCCAATGCAATTTCCAGGGCACGATTGGCAACTCCCATCACTTCAGCTAAATCGTTTATACTATAGAGACGTGAATTTCTGAAGTGACCATAACTGGCGGTTCCGAAGGGAACTATTACCGACCTAGTTGAAGTGAGTATATGTGCTTCTCGCAAGTGTAATTCGGACATTTCCATTCTACTATGCTTAGCAGCGACTCCTAATGAAACAAGATCGACTCTCACCAAATGATGACCTCTACCTTTCGAACTTAAATACACTACAACATGAATATGAGATTGCGTCGCAACTTCGTTAAATTATTATCAAATAATACCGGTGTGATTGTGGCCAGTTGTGCAGCATACCCCAGAACGACCTACGAACGTAGTGCATTTTCTGAAAGTTCCTTCGTGAACATGCGCTGGACATTGAACGGGTAAAACGCATTCAGCTTCCGTGGGACATACGTCTTTGTGCGACTTTATATGTGGGGCTGGCGTGAAGGCGTGTTGATGATGATCCCCAGATTCCAAACTTTTATGGTGACTCAAGTGATCGATCATTACGTGTTTACGGAAGACGTGTGCACCAAGACAACTTCCAATACATATCGTAAGAAAGATGATACGCTTATCGATAGATCGGGCCATAGCTGTTTGAATACCTATTCTAAAATTGTACTCTTGGTAGGTAAGTAGTATCGTTGGTATAAGTACGTGAAAAAAAAAGTTTAATACGAATACATTTATCTTATATTAATTCTCATTAAAATTTCTTGGAATTTATTCCGAATTATTTTAGAACTTTATTTACTTATTTATTTGGAAAGTTTAAACAGAAAACAATGCGTTAGTGCACTAATTCAATGTTGAATTCTATAACAGATAAAACATGTACTAATAACTTTTTAATAATAAGTAAGTCGATACTGTAAACAGTTTGTTCAAATGTCTCGTTAGAGGCCGTGGTGGACTGAGAGCTAGTCACTGCTAGTAAACCAACGGCCTGGGGTTCGAATCCTCCAGCAGTCATGAATGTTTGCGATCGTCTTACTAACAACTCTACATTCAATAAAACGTAAGTAGTTGACCAATAATTACTTAATTTAGTTGACAAGCGCATCGAATTATCAAATAAATAAAAACGCGTTAATGTTATAATTTTTAATTCAGATAGACATATTCGTTTTTAAGCTTGAAATTTTAGGAATACGCGCGATTTAAGTAATTTTTAACATTAAATAAATGATATGTTTATAATCAATACCTACGTTAAATAGCTTTTTATAAACTAATAACGGAAAGATGGGGACATTTTGGATAATAAATTATCTGTAAATTATGCAAAAATTAAATTAACTAGGTACTCTAAAAAATATTGTTTATTTTAGTGTTCTGTCTATGGCGATTTGCATTTGGCGATTCTACTGATATTTGCGATTACAAAAAATTCAAACTTCGGAAGGGTGATTTTTAGGGAGGGATTAAATCTTTAGCTTCCAAACTTTTTTACAAATACTTATGCTACGGTAGTTTGTGGAAATAAATTAGAGCTCTGATAGAGCTCCTCTTTTGAGTACGCAGCCATAAACGATCCCGGGGAGGTTTATTTTTGACAATTCGCTTACAAAACGTACATGCTAAAAAGACGTCACAACAAATAGATTTTTATAGAAACCCATTGTTATGATGTCATTTTCGCATGTACGTTTCGTAAGCGAATGATCAAAAATAGGCCCCCCGAAATATACTATTTTTCGTATTTTTTGTTATCTTAAGGGTAAATATCTCTGGTTGCTGACCTGCTAAAAATTTAAACTTTTTACGCTTTAAATACCATATGAGAGTAAACTGCAGTAAAAAGTTTCAGTTGCATATTTCACTGTAAGCAAAATTATGTCGAATTAAAATTAAAAAATAAATCAGGATGTTATCTAACACAGGAAATGTTGGAACAAGTTACAAGTTCCTGCAAATTGTTTTCTACGATGCAGCCTTTCCGAGATATTTACCCCCAAAATTGATAAATAAAAGTAATTTTTTTTTTAAATAACCAGTCATATTGAATAACGAAATCGAGATTGAGAAAAATGAAAAAAAAAAATTTTAATTTAAGATAAAACTATAATTTTTGTTATTGTTAAGTAGGTACCTTTTTCTAATTTTTTTATAAGATTTGTTTGATTATACATATTTTTTTGTAAATATTGTTCTACTAAAGAAATTTCATGTTGTTCCATTTTAGCAATTCTTTAATTTACTTTTTAACCGAATTAGTTCTACCTACATATTCTGTGACGTTACTATTCGCCGTTTTGTATCAAATCTTTTTAATTTTGATTTTTATAACCATAAATTATTATTCGGCAATCCCGAAAATCATAAGAATATTATTTTTTTGACTATAACCCTTTCTACAATTGAAAAATTATCACATTTCAACGTATATTTTTTAATATTTTCAAGAAATCTTTGAATTTTTGAAATAGCGGTAATTTTACAAAAGTCTATTCAGTAAACTGGATTCCGAGGTTTTTCGTTTTTCACGTCTAACAACACTGGGCTAGAGTAGGTATTTAAGTATTTGATAAGCGTGAAGACGCATCAAAATTTTATTTTCTAAATTTACTACGTGGGAAATTTAAAATTTGATATCGTAGAATGGTTGCTGTTAATCTGTAATATCTATCGTTTAATAATTTAAATTTCGTTTCTTTTCATAGAACATTAAGAATTGTAATCTTTTTATACATAATTGATTTTATAATATTGTTGTATTTAAAAAAAAAACCTCTTATTTTAACCTAAATAATCTCTGGTTAAATTTTGATCAGTCATAAACGGAACACTGCATAAACGGTATGATAATTAATAACATTCGATTTTTGTTTCCATACAAATATAACGATTTTTTATTTTCATTTCAATTATCGATAAATATCCGGAAACCGTCTTTCCTCAATATTAATCGCTTTAAACACTTACATAGAATTACAAAATTTGTAATTCAAATAAAGGAACTTACTTTTCAATAAACACATTTCAAGTTTGCATTAACTAGTAGATACAAGCGAGAAAATCTAAATATCTCTAGAACTCAAAATCAAGTGCGATTAAATTATAGGAGTAATAAACTGTAATCATTTTGTAGGCTTTAAAGCCGAGCAGACACAGATGATCAACTTAACAACATTAAATTAGATTACACTGAAAATTCAAACATAAACTGATGTCGAAGCGGTAAGATAAAATAATCAGCTTCAAACTGTATATTAAAAATTTTATAGGTTAAAAAGGTCTTATCATTTTTAATATAGAAGTCTTAATTAACCATTCATTAACGTAAATTGCCAAGATTAAGAATATGAAAAGAATTTAGCCAAAAATCGGTTTTATAAAATGTTACATTCGTCCATTTCTAATAATTTATGTTTAATAATTTTACGTGAAGTAGTTATCTACATATTTAAACAATTATTCTCAACACAAACTCACCTGATTACGGTCGACACACAACTAGGCATCAATAATTGTAAAACGTTCGAAAAGGTAAAAGATATGGTATCTAGTCGACCCAAACACAGCTTAGGTATATTGTTGAGCTATCTCATATTCTAACATTTTAACATATAGAAACAAAATCGTCGACTTTTTAAGGTTTTTTAATTGTTTAATAATTCTTCTCTAAAATTCAATAATTTACACCCGAAATATACAGTTTCAATAATCATGATCGCTAAATGCTGCCATATAACACATAATTCCATCTTTAGGCAAGGGCTGATTCTCGAGGAATTGAGCTGGCGGAGAAGAAATAAATTTCTCCTTTGATTCGTTTTTTGTGTCTTTCTCGGAAACTTTATCTAACCAAGACATATTTTGATCTGTAGCGGAAACTATCTCTTCGTATACTTTTGGTGCCTGAAACGAATTCCATTATCATGCGATTTTATTTTATAATAAAAATAATCACTAAACCTAAATTAAACGATCACCAATCGTAAGTAAACGTTTTTTTATTAGGAAAGACGCAAAAATGAGCCACGCATTAGATGATTCGTGTATATTCATTAATAATGCGACATCGAGTAAACTGGAAAATCCTTGCCCAAAATATGATGATTGTGCTTCCTTAGCGAGATACGGGGTGTTTTATTTCAAAATTGAAAAAAACGTTTTGCCAATTATTTTGATACCGTTTAATATTTCTTTGTAAAATTTAGCATTACGTTAACGCATTAAACGGTGAAAAGGATAGTTTCTAACTATTACCAGGGGCGCACGGTAGGGACAGAGGAAGAGCTTTTCCCGCTCTAAATTCTACGCCATTAGCGGAATCGTCATTGTAGTACGATTTTCAAAGTTCTACGTTTTATACGTAAATAACGTACTCTTCTTTCATTTCCATAAAGTGAGTATTTTTCAATATATCTGCGTTTGAAAACAGGGTTGCACCAAATACATACCAAGAAACTAATGGAATTAATAGGTACCTATGTTAATTTTTTTGATTAAGTAATGATGATTGATTATCGTAAGAATTTAATAAAAATAATGTTTTTTACAACAATATTATGTAACAATTTTATATAATAAATTTTCATAGCGGTCCACATTTGCTTCAATGAATTTTTGAATTCTTTTGGTAAAAGATCTTCTAACATTAAAATAAGTTCAGTTGATTTTTAATAAAATTTGCAGTATTCGGTATCTGTTGCCATAATTATTGGTGGGTGTCGATTTCTTGAGCGTACACTATGACTCGTACATATTACGTACTCGTACTCGTACGCGTACATATTATGACTCCATAAATAAAAATCTAGCGGGTTAAAATCGGGGCTGCGAGCTGGTCACGGAAATTCACTTAGCCCTATCCACCTACGTTGAAATTGAATATTTAAATAATTTTATACTACTAGGGGAAAATGTGACGGGGCCCTATTTTGCATTAACCACATTTTTATTAAAAATAAAATTATTGCGAAATATCAACACGTTTATCTTTACTTAACCAAAAAGAAAAAACACCTAATGTAGGTATTTACCTATTAATTCCATTAGTATCTAGGTGTGTATTTGGTGCAACCATATTTTCAAACGCAGATATCTTGAAAAATACTCACTTTGCGGTAATGAAACAAGATCGCGTTGTTTACGTGGAAAATGTCATACTAAAATGACGATTCCGCCAGTGGCGCAATATTTAGAGCAGGAAACACTTCCTCTGTCCCTACCGTGCGTTTTTTAAAAAGCTCATACTCCTTAAGGAAGCCAGTAATTACCAATATCCTTCTAAGAGGTTCTAATTGTCGTGGCGGCAACGCATTGTAAGGTTCCGCAATTTTTTTACTTTGGAGCATAAGCAGCATGAACCACATATAATCGTTCCGTAAAGTCATTTGTTCTGGCGTATCGGACATGCCATTTAATTTATCTAACCAGTGCCGCACCGAAACGCGATCTAAAAGACAAAAGTTTAAGTAGAAGATGCCTATAATAACAAAACAATACCGGCAGCTGGAAGGAGCTGTATTAAAGCTCTCGCTAACATACTGTTATAAGTATAATTTTTATTCAAAGCTTCGAGAGGATTAGCCATCGCTAGAGATCATACAAATTTTATTGAAATGTTACCAAATGTTTATTTAAATTTTGATTTTGAAGTTTTATAAATGTCACAACGTATTCATAGAAACTAAACCGTTTACTATTTATGTACTTTGATATATTATTGTAGATAAGAAATTTTCATTCAAAAATCAGAAAATGGTGGCGTTTTAAAAAATTGAACTAAATTATCAACTTCTTATTTAAAAATATAAAGTATCTTATTACTAACAATACGAGAAACAGTTACGACAAAATAAAAATTAAACAATAGATAGAAAATTTAAATTCTAGAAATAGGTACGTACGTACTTACAATATACGTTAAGTGTATTTTTACTGTAGCAAATAAATCACAGATATATTGTAGAGAAAAATTATAGCTAGATTATGGATCACGTTTCACATAAAAATTCAATTATCCCTCTTGCTATTTATTAGTTTTCGAGGTGCAGTTTGACGACACCAGTTTATAAATATTTATCTGAAAAATTTATTAAAAAACTCAATTACTTAGGTATACTTACTATATAATAATATTGAGTTAAAAATTAATTTTATTATTTAACGATAAATTATTACCTATATTTATCTAAAATTAATGGGTACTCAAAATTAAAATGTCATAAAGGACATCTTAACAGTACCGTATCATATATCAACTTCTTTTATTTTATCTACGGTCATCCAACAATAGATACTTGTTTAGGTATTAAATATACCAAATTAGCGCGTTGTCAATTAACTAAAAAATTGTTAATTTTCAACCATTATTTCTTAAACGACAGTAATAATAATAATAATGTATGTCTAAAAATAATAATTTGTACTTACTTTTTATTATTTTGCAAATATATAACAATTAATATACCTATACAAATCAACAATATAAGAAATAACAAACCGTAAAACTATTAAAACTCCACTGTACTACTATAATTTGTATGACGAAAAATTGCAGTGCTAGGTAAAATTAGGCGTAAAATTGTGCGTTTTTTGGTTTCATTGGTTGCAGCGGCCGCCCGTTATACACTAATTTTTATCACTCAAAATCGAAAGGGGTCGTTGTAGTCTAGAGCGCTATCACTCTCTAGCATCTACACCCACGACTCGGCTGCGGGTTCGAATCCCGCTGCAATCATGCACGTTTGTGATTGTAATTACTAACACGATTTAGCAAATCAATACCAAAATCTACTGGCTAGTTGGTTAGTCCAAACTTATGTTTTGCAAAATAATTACAGTCTCTACCGAATGCCGCTGATTGCCCCTGTTTATTTTTCTGTACACATAGATGCATTTGAAAGTACTATACATGAATACTTTACATATTTTTTAAAGATATGTAGGTATTTTTGTTTTATTACAACGAAATCCGGATTAACGTGGTTTTACTATAATTTCCTTTTGTGCCGATTTAATATTTTTGAACGTCCTTTGCATACGAAAGGCTATATTCAAATTTTGACATGTGTATTTATTTTGAATTTGGAACTATGCAAAGATTTTTGCAGTTTTCCGTTTGTGTCCAACTTTATGCCGGCCAACATCTTTTGGATGAAACAAAATTACCGGAGAATGAAGAACTCTAAATAAAACACATAATGTAAGTAAATACATACAATAATCATAATAGATAGGCAACACAGCATACAGTTTCAACGCACCCATTATTTTTTTTAGTTTGAATTTATATAAGTTTAAAAAAGTTTTCTTTAAATACCTAAGTACTTTTCAATAGTTGAGTACATTACAAAAAATATTTACCATAACATTCCTATATTAAATAATAAATTGTTAAAGTATTATTATCTATGTATGATTTTTAAACATCATCACGTCAAGGATGATACAAGTGGTACCTCTACACTAAAGGCCATGTAAATAGGGAATCTTAGAGACTTGTAAATATTTCATTGTCAATCAGTAAGTTATAATAATTATTGTTGTCTTTGCTACAATGCACTAGCGATGAAGATAATCTCATAATCAAAACAAAACTTTTCCATAGTAAACCTACCATTAATATAAAAATCCAGTTAATTATAGTACTAATTTTCAAAAGGGTTAATAAAAGTAAAGTTATCGAGAAATAACTTTAATGTGCTCATAATCACTATCAACTCTATCTTTACGATTCGTCAAATGACAACAATACCTACCCTTTGAATTTTACAAGCCAGTATTCACATTTTAAGAGAATGATAAACTAAAGCATTTTACCAAATAAACTGGGATGCAGTAAATGTATTATATATGAGAAAAGCTTACTTCAGAAAACAATAAAGTCAAACACAAACTTCAATATTGATAACAAAACAAGGATTCAGCAAGTCAACAATCAACTATTAGAAGAAAACTACACAACAGGAATAAGAAGTAAGACAAGGTAACATAAATATTTATGTACCGAGTCAAGACTATATGTTTGTATGGCAAGTAAAAATTTAGATACATCTTAACTATAGTCGTAAGTACACTGAGAATACAATTATGTAGTCGGCGTGTTCATCGGAGTTAAATAACATTCTACAACATAGAATTAGTTGGAGAACATTGCAGTTTTCAGGAGAAACACATTATGGTAAAAAGCTAATGGAATATTTCTCTAGCAACGCAATAAAGACACTTTCACACTGAAGATATACATATGCAATTTACGAACATTGGATGAGTTCGTGAACCACAATATGTCAGTTATGGTAACGATTAAATTTTCAGTAGGTATTAACCTTGAATATAGAGTATTATAGAAGAACGAATCGTGTGTAATTTTTGGACACACGATTTTGGTTAGTTCTGGATGCGAACACCAGAGGTAATGGATGCGAAAATTTAGAAACACACCAAAACCTTTTTCAATTAGCAATCATTAGATGGCATTTTGATCGTTTGAACGCCTACAAGGAAATAAAACGCCCATCGTATAGCCCATTCTGATCTGCTGTTGCGGCATTAGATGTTACCGTCGCCGTTAATCAAATTATTTTAGTATCTACATATTTCCGAGGCACAGATGTTCATAAAAAAAATGTTTACCTAACGTAAAATTTTAACATATAGGTAACACATCTAGGCATCCTAAACGTATTATTTTGTAACAAAACAATAAATTTCGATTTAAAATGTCTTACTCTTAGAATCTTTATTGAAAACAAAAATCCAAATTTTAAAATCTTACCTAAAAACTAAACGTTTTGAATACTTATACCTATATACAAAACGACAGTTTGATTTAAAACTTTATTTTTCTCTATATATTTTCATGGTGTTATGGCATTTATGATAGCGTCGAAAATACCTTGTTATCGCCCAATAAAATATGTGGCTACGTGAACCTATAGGTCCGAATTCTGCTGACGAAACAATTTCAAGACGAAGATTTCTCGATCGTGTTGATGCGTTTAGCATGCTCTTATATTTTTTGTACATAAACACATATCAAGCGAACAAGCATAAGTAAGCACTTGCCCAAGGGGCGAACTTGACAAAGAGCCCTGCAAGTTGAAAATTAAATATATCGATAGGGAATGTTGACGCGTTATTCGTATATTTACACATAACGATTTTAGAATTGCTGATTAGCGTTTTGTAAAAATTACTGCGGTTGTCTCAAAAATATTTTCAGTTGACATTCAGGCTCTAGAGTCTAGAGGTTCAAGTTGCGGTATTATTCGTTGTTTGTGGCTATCAGTTTGAAGTTAACATGTCGGGAAATAAATGTGTTTTTATAAATTGTGGAAAATCTAGAAGACAATACGAAGAATTAACGCTCTACAAATTTCCACATAACGACGAGACTCGTTGTCAAGAATGGATTATTAATTCAGGTAAGTGTTTATTATTAAAATTATTCATTTATTTTGTAATTGCATGTTTAAAATAATACTGTTAAAACTGTACCTAATGAGCAATAATTGTTATTTGGATCAAATCTACAGAAAAAATTATACCCTTGTTTATTTCAGGAAATGCATCATTAGCCGCACTATCTACCACACAATTAAAAAACAAGTACGTCTGTGGCTCGCATTTTCACGAGTCGTGCTTTATAGGACAACGAAGGCTTTTAAGAAAAGATGCCGTGCCCAATCCTTTCTTATCAGCGTCCATAAAGGTGACAACGCCGTCAAAGACGTATTTTCGTTCGTCAATCAAACATCACAATGCAAAGGATGACAGTTACACCGAAGAAGCAGTAAGTAGTAGCACCGCAACAACCTCTTGGATAATGCAATTAAGAGGGGGGTTCGATAAGCGAGAATCAACAGATGTCGCTATGGTAGATTCACTTCAGGAAACGATACTAAAAAACTATTAAATTTTATTAAAAATATTTAATTGATAATAAATACTAATTCAATTACCTAGTTGCTCCCTATATTTTTATCTTAAAAAAGTTAAAGGAACAGTTTTGCTAAGTTGTACACATGCTTCCGAATACTTCAAATTATAAGATATTTAGCTACTATATGATTAAAATATTATAAGGAGCAACTAGAAGAAGGTTCAGTGAATACGTATATGAAAGTACAGGGTGCAATTGTTGCTAAAATTCGTAAACCGTTTTCCGAAAAATCGTCATTTTCAAGTATAAAGCTATCTTACAGATACCTACTTGATTTCGAAGAATTTGTCTAACAAAATTGTCCAACTATTATTGAATAGATGGTATTGTAAAAATACTATAGTGGTATTTTTTTTATTTGCCGGCTGATTCGTTGACATTAATCTCCCGTTTGATAAACAAACATCAACTGCATAGGTGGCATATTTCGTTGTGAAATATTTATAGTCAACGTACCTATACCGAAAATGAACTCGAAATTCTTATACATATAAACTAAAACCAAAATTGAACTCCTGTATTTTCTTACACTCTAAATAGTGAAATTCCAACGATTTCTACAAATGTGTACGTGATTTATGTTGTATAAAAAGGTCTAATTTCAAAATTACAATTAAAATTAAGTATGTATGTAGGTGCATTTGCCATTCCTACAGTTTTATTTATTTACAAGTTTTCATTCTATAAAATATAGAATCTCATTCGGTTTGTTTTTCGATAGTAAGCATAATTATTTTGCATTTCGGCGTGTTGTTGTTTATGATTTCTGTGAATTACCGAGAAATGCTGAGAATGCGGCGGACTTTTCCCATAAAGAAGTAGATACAGGGTTAGTTAAAAGTATGGAGTCGGCGATTTATTGTCGTTAATATTCATTTTAGGAAATTATGTTCAATACAAAAGTTTGTTATGAAATTATTATCTACATTTGAGAATACTTGAATTTTTTTTTTCCTCAATTGTTTTTAAGTTACGACATCATCGATATTTTTTTTGAAATGACAACCTATATTTCTGATTATTGATTTCGATAGTACATTCTATTCTCTTTTCAACGGTATACAATTTTCAATATGTTACATTTGAAAAAAATTGAGAAAAAGTGCCTTAAAGTTCAAATATTAAAGATCCATTAAATTAGCAGAATTAATTAACACGGTAACTAGACTCATTTATTTGCAATAAACTTATCAGTCACAATCTTATCATTAAAAACAAATTAATAACTAACTACATTAAAGTAAGTGTTCAAATTGTTGTCCATTTCTAATTTGACAATGACCCAATCGATTTACACTTTTTCTCAATTTTTTTCAGATGTAACATATTGAAAATTGTATACCGTTGAAAAGAGAATAGAATGTACTATCGAAATCAATAATCAGAAATATAGGTTGTCATTTCAAAAAAATATCGATGACGTCGTAACTTAAAAACAATTGAGGAAAAAAAAATTCAAGTATTCTCAAATGTAGATAATAATTTCATAACAAACTTTTGTATTGAACATAATTTCCTAAAATGAATATTAACGACAATAAATCGCCGTCTCCATACTTTTAACTAACCCTGTATGTACACATACGTTATTCGCGATAGGTCCCAACACGTCATCAATAAAACCTGGTATTTTTACAGTACTAATATATTTTAGTCTATTTTGCCATGTCATATGTTTGCAGGTAAATCATCGGTAAACATCGGAGTGCCATGTTCAAAACTTTAATCTGAATATTACAAATATATACAATTTAGTAACTTTTTATGCATGCTGCGTGCATTGGAACCTATCGTCAATAACGTTTACCTACATATATTTAAGAACGAAACTGTAACTATTTAACTTTTAATGCAATTAATGGCGTGCTATAATAATTATTATTCTGAAATATATACATAAGTAATTACATATATCAGTAATATTGGATTTTCTATTGTTACAATTTTTATTTTGTATTAATAATGGCACTTCTCTCACATATTACACAAAAAATAAATTTTAAAAATCAATAACCATTATCATTGTGACTTTCTTGAAGAGAAATATTTTGAATTTTCCGCTCCCATAACTTGGTAACTTTTCTGGTTGCAAGTTAAATAATTTTTTTAAGCTTGTTAACTTGCATTTCATTATTTTTGTGTCTCTCGTCAAAATGCCCATTCTTTATATTCTGTAACTTTATATCCTAGAATAAATAATTATAAACGCTAGCAAAGTTTACAACGTAAACATAATTAAATTAGATGCCAATGAATCAATGAAAAAGCGCACTCTGTAGAAACTATTTAATACAAGAAAACAGGAATTAACATTTAAATAGCTGATGCCAAAATCGCGCCATCTTACGATTAAACCGTTTGATATTAATTAAAATAATTAGAAAAATAATACTGTGGCGTTACTAGCGGAAACATGGTAGAAGCTGATTTTTCCAGCCCCCTCTTAACAGACCTACCATCAACAAGTCCAACAATAAGACCCTCGGTACAACCACAACTGTCGACAAACCGACGACGTTTGCTATTCTCAGAATCGGAAATTTCGTACCAACAATTAAAACATCAATTATATTTACAGAATAAAGACTTACGATGTAAAAGATCACAAATTTGGAAATTACGGAAAAAAATACACATTTTGAAATGTGCCTCTAAAATTAATTTAATTTTTAATTCTGTTAATTTTAATTCCAATCAGGCCAAAACATTTACGCGGATGCAACTTTTCCATAAGCAAAACGCAAACTGGTTGCAAAACGAAAAGCGGTTTGCTATTGCATTATTTTATAAGTCACCTTCGGCGTATAAATTTTTATTAAAATCTCAATTAATATTACCTGCTTTAAGCACAGTACGAGAGTGGTTAGGATGTTCGTACTTTAAAACGGGGGTTAATAAACTGCTATTTGCACAAATTCAAAAAAAAGCTGCAACGATGCAAGCAATTGAAAAAGATTGTATAATTTGCTTTGACGAAATGTCAATTAAACGATTTTTGGATTACTCAAGAAAATTGGATCTTATTCAAGGTTTCGAGGATCTCGGCGTTTTGGGTCGATCACCGAAACTTGGAAATGAAGCTCTAGTTTTCCTTGCAAGAGGCTTGTACTCGCACTGGAAACTTCCATTAGCGTATTTTATATCTTCAAATGCGACAAAACATCAGAATTTAACAGAAATGATTAAAATATTAATATCCGAAACTATTAAAACTGGATTGATTCCTAAAGTTTTAGTATGCGACCAGGGTAGCAATAACAGAAGAGCGCTTAAAACTTTAGGAGTTACTCCTGAAACGCCGTGGTTCGAATGTGCAACCTTAAAACTAATTACAATTTTTGATGTTCCATATCTATTTAAAAGTTTGCGCAATAATATGTTAAATGGCGATTTTATTTTATTTGGCAACAAAATTTCATTCAACGACATTATCGCAACTTATAATATTGATCAAACTTCTACAACTGCGAGAGCATTATTGAAAATCACTCCGGCACACTTAAAACCAAATCCCTTTCAGAAAATGTCGTGTAAATTGGCATTACAAATTTTTAGCAATACTGTCGCCGCAACAATGAATAATGTTGTAGCAACAGGCCAATTACAATCACCAACTGCACTTAATACAGCACAGTTTCTTAAAACCACGAATCATCTTTTTGATATATTAGATAGTCGTTCGCGCTTTTCAAAGAATCCTTATAAATCCGCGTTAAGTATTCATAATATTTTAGCTACCACCACTTTAACACATACAGTAGATATATTTCGCGACTTACAAAAACTTTCCTTTAATGGAAAATATTCTAGACCGCCATGTTTTGATGGCTATATTTCTAGTATAACCGGCATTCTTAGACTTTTATCGGAAGAAACAAACAATAATAGACATTTTCTTTTAACTTCTCGTTTGAATCAGGATGTACTTGAAAATTTTTTTTCTATTATCAGGCAACGAGGTGGTTATAACAGAAATCCTACTACATCCGCGTTTCGCACTTCGTTCCGAATTAACACAATAATGAGTCTAATGTCTCCTCCGGCAACTGCAAATTGTGAACCGGATTCTGATTATTATTTATTAGGTAACTCATCTATTTCTGATTTCCCTTCTACCCCGATAGACACCGATGTTCAGTTATCTGATAGTTTATCTTCTACCAACGAAATCAACTCCTCGACGTCCTCATTCGAAACTTCGATTTGTGAGGAACCTTCCCTTACCGAAACGTTGGAAGATTGTTCGATAACGTACTTTGCCGGATACCTAGTAAATAAATTATTTCATAAAAAACCGGACTGCAAAAACTGCAAACTTAAATTGTTACATTCAGAGCCGAAGCCGCTTTTAAATGACAAACATCAATTATTGATTTTATATCGAACTTACGAACACAAACGTTCTTCTTCAGAAGGGTTGAAATATCCCTCCGATGACGTATGTAAATTCATTTTACAGTTATTCAATAAGTACTTTAATAAAGTTTATTTTCAATCCAACATTAGAAAACTCCTTCGACACTATATATTTACAAAAATACACAAACACTGCCCTGAACAGTTCCATATCAATGAAACAGTTTGCGGTAAACATATAGAATATCTTTATAATAGTTTAATAGAAACCAAACTGTTTAAAGAGTGCAAATCTCGTTCATTACAGATTAATGCTGCGCATAGTACTATAACTAAAAAACAATCGAAACTCAGTATTTTAAAACATGACTAAAAATATCAATATACTACTCTTCTATTTAATTCTGGTAAATAGCCAAATTAATAAAACTAAGAACAATTATAGATTATCATACATTTCGGCTTTGGTTAGAGTTATCGTCTGTTACAAAACACGTACAGCAGATTAACAACTAACAATTAAAATAAAAATACAACATTTTAAACAACAAATTAATAAAACTTCAAAATATGACGTAAAAAACAAAATCGAAAAATTATAATTAAATTTTTGCAAATCATTTAAAATTTGGTTGCAGTAATTACGTAAATCTTCTAAATCTTTTTTTTCATTGCAAACATTTTTATTAATTCTGATATGAAGCATTTCTGATAAAAATCTTTTGTTATAATTTTTTCAATATCCAAAATCTTAATATAGAAATCAAAAATAAAATGGTGTTTTGTTTCAAAAAAATGTTTTGCTGTACGGTCTTAAGTTCGAATTAGATTTATGTTGTAAAATTATGTTTTTTGGTGGTTGTAGAGTAGTTCCAATATAAATTTTGTTACAACCTCCACAAGAAATTTGGTATATGGTTCGTATCGATATTGCTTTTTAATTGTGTAAATAATAAAAATCCTTTATTAATTGGTTGAAAAACTGGTAATAATTTAAAATTGTTTAAAAAATTAAAATTTAGACTTTTTTACTTATTTAATGTAAAGGTAAAAATTAAATTTGTCCTGTAGGTAATTGTAATTATTTACATTATGTAATTTAATATTATTTAACATTTAGAAATTATTAATTTTACGTTTTACGATTTCATACATAAATTTTTTTGGATACCTATTTATTATTTACATGTTCATTAGTTAGTTTTCTTAAGTTTAATGGACGAAATTTTAGTTCTAGTGTTAGTCGTGATTGAATAACCGTATTTATCTAGTTATAAGTATAGTTAGTGCATAATTCTTTATTTAGTTCGTAAGTAGTTTTCTATTTACTTATAGTATAGGTCTGTACTTGGCGGAACTTATAACACAATAGGCACACAGTACCTTACTATTATTTATATTTTTTTGTGATTTTACTGTTATATTTTGATATTTTTATAAATTATAATTAAACGTGTTTTGTTTTATCCATTTTACATAGTTTATGTAATATTATGAAGTTCGTTTGTAAACTGCAGCAAGTGACATCGCAAAAAAGAATCCGTCATCTCTACTCGAGGTTTGTACGACAATAAAAAGATCTTTCTAAGGACCGAAGAAGAGCTGTAAATATATGAGTAGTTTTTAATACTTTTGCGGTCATTTAAAGTTTATCTACATCGATGGTAATCAGGCATTTACCTATTTATTTATTTGTCACTCGGTTTATTTCAATTTCTTACAACGACGTGTGTTGTCCTACTAATTTTCTAATTAATTTTATATTATTTAATTACAGTCAATTTTGAGTGTAAATAGAAATGAAATTGAAAGTTATCACTAATACTGATTGTGTCAATTTTCAATATTGTCGCTCGTTAAATTTATGCTTACCTACGGAAGTTCTGTTTTTTTTTTAATTTTAATTGCATTTCATAAATGTGTTTCATAGAAAGATCTAAAAATATACTGAAAAAATCCAATGAATTAACAATCGGAAAAATTAAAATTAATATTTAAATCATTGAAAATTATAAATGATTCGTAAATACAATGACCGTTTTAATTGTAATTACGTACCTACTTATTTTGTTTAGTGTACAATAAGTCGATTCTGTAGTTATATGTATTTCGTTAAATTATAGGAGTAATTTTCAAACGATCTGTTTAGGTTTAGCAGCGATACGTATAACTCCTCCTATATCGTTCTATCTTTTTTTCCCTTCGTTTTCCTTACTCATTTGACAAGTAAATTTATTTGATGCCGAATGCTGCTGTAAGTTGTGGTTTGTAACTATGCTCCAATCGTTCAATTCTTACAGTCAGCGCACTCTAATTTAATAATGTTAAATTAAAACGTTTATGTCCAGTTATTCCTATCTCTTCGTACTTCTATAATACTCTATATTCAAGGGTATTAATAATAATTATCAAAAATACTGTTTTAATAAAATAGTAAAACAAAACTATTAAATGTACTTTTATATTAATAAGATAAGAATCTATACATACTTATACACTGTAGGAAATCAAATCTTAGTACTATTTGGATTTACAAGTGCAAAATAAAATATTTTAAATTGCTATAAGTAGCTTCATTTATAAAATCAGAAATAATACAGGTTGTATTTTTGTATTTTTATTTTTGAATGGAAGTCAGGATAGGACAAGAAGATGATACAGGTTGGAGTATCGCAGTGCTACCCTCAGGCATCTGTATATCTAACCTAATATAAATTATAATATTGTTACTTTACTTAAATCAAATGGAATAATAATTAATAAAAGCTAGTTAACAAGAACTTTAAAACGTCCTACAAATTATTATTATATTAGAATGTTTTCGGGCTAGCCTAAAAAGATTAAAATTTATAATAAATCATTTTGATTATTAGTAACGATTTCTGATATCAAACCTTTACTAGGAATATTTTTTGCATCTTTCGATATACTAACATTACTAGCTACATTTATGTTTCTCTCATCGACATTTTCTTTCATTTCAATAACTGAAGAATTAAAAGAATTCCCTAACCTGTTGAATACGATTTTACCATATTCAAAAGTAGCGATCATAATAGCACAAGCAGGAGCAACTTTGATCAATCTTGGCACTAAACCCGTAAAAAGTGCTCTAACTCCATGCTGGCTATACAATTGATTGATCATTTTCCATGTATACAGATTCTCTCGTGATTTTCCTATAACGAATCAGTTTTTGTAAACTGCAAAAATACGTAAACTTATTATTAACCTCCAAAGTTATGTTGTGCACCGATTTCAATTTGTTGATGTGTTTTTACTACGTCGAAAGGTAATGTGATAATTGATGCGACCTAAAAGTTCTAAAATCAATTACTAATAACTTATAAGCACCTCGGCACACTTACTCCACCAGATATAAAACCAGCTACAAAACTAAACCAAAACGAAGGTGTTCTTTGACCGTACCACTTTTTCATAGTTTCATACTGTGTCCAGTAGATTGCCGAGAATGGTACATCCCTTAACAGTGTTGGAAAAACTCCTTTCCACAATCCTTTAATTCCATCTTGTCTAATAAGAATTTTTAATGCATCTCCTATTTCTAAATAAAACATTTTTTTTTTTGTGAAAAGTTAAGGAGCTAATTAAATGTATTACCAAAATAACTAAGCTTAGTAGACTGCATTTTAGTTCGAATTAATTCAAGTGGACTAACTGCGGTAACAGAAAGAATTCTTGCTGCTGCACCAGCTGTGAGTGGTATCCAAAGTGGTTGCTTAAATCTTTCATTATTTTTCCTGCATCTATTACAATAATCCTTTAGACTTAATCGTAACTGTTCATACGTTACAAAATAAGCTATCGTTGCAGGAATTGCTAAAATTAATGTTGGACTTAAACCGCTCCATAACGACGCAAGTCCTTCAGTCTTGCTTATCTTTACAAAAGCATCCTACAAAGTGTAGGTTAATACTTGTTAAAATTACGTAAATAGGCGTACAATGGTCCCAGTAAAATGACCATTACGTTCAAACCACCGCTTTTGCATTTCGGAGGAAGTACAATGGCATAAATGATCCATCAGTCCATTGCAAAATAAAAAACATTTCGTTCCTTGTACGGCCCTTTGTTGCGTTTGTAACCTTATTTTAATTACGTCTAGAGGTGTTACTAAAATCGAGAGAATTGCATTTCATTACACAAGTATTAGAATGTACTATATGTATGGATACTAACCCAATAATGATGTTATTAAAGCTCCCGTACACGATGCTGCCGCTTGTTGACCTATAGTTATACGATATCGTGAATCGTCTACATCTATATCCACTTCATTTTGAACCATTTTCATAATTTAGTTGACGATGTATGAAATGTACTTAAAAACGCTTAAATCTAACCGTCAAAAACAAACTTCATCTTCCATGTGAAAGATTACATTTTTCGCATGCACCAATTTAGGTTGGTATAAATGAGTTTGTACTGGTGCCATATAAAATGAAATACAGGATGATTCTAAAATGGCGCACCAACTCTATAGCGGATCATAGCAGACGTTTAAAAAAGTCTAGGAAAAATAATAAGAAAATTCTATTTGTTGTATTGGTGTGCAGTTATTCTCAAATCATTGACTGATAAATTTGGCAACATGTCCGATAAATGATTGTGTATTAAGTCCATTATTACCTATTATTGTTTTTTTTAAGCAATTAAAATGTCTACACTTCGTCCAAACCTATATGCAATTCACGTCATCAATAAAAGGTTACTAGATGATGACGTTTCACGCAGTGCTGTCACCTCGTACCTCGTATTTCGTTCAGTTGTAATAAATTGCAGTCTTTCTTTATACAATCTAATATGTGCGCAAATAAATCATCTATAGAATATGTCACTTTCCAAACTTTAAACCGAATTACAAATAAATAATCTAGTAACTTTTTTTTGATGACGTGAATTGCATATAGGTTTGGATAGGCCATAATAGGCAATTCAAATCTGTCATTAAATTATGGTCAAAAATGACAAATACTTATACGTTAATTTTATTGTTTTTCAAAATTTTTGGAACATCGTTTCCAAGTTTATTTTTACAACACCTTAATAGATAAATAATTTTTAAAATCGAAATTGCGCGTAAAACAAGTGTTTTGAATCTTATTTTTTCTTATTAAACAACCCATAACGTTATAACAAGATGACTTTTATGAAAAATGGTGTCTTGTTACGTAAAATTAATGGCATACTTTAATGATCTTAACTCTAAAGTTGATCTATATCAAATAAAAATATAAAAAAATAGCATAAGAAAAATGAAAAATAAAAAACGCGATTTGATAAATATAACTTGATTTTTATGTAACAATGGGCAAATGTTTTTATGAAACAAACTTTCTTCGCCTCTTATCGTTATCAAGAAACTGTCGATAAATGTTTACAAGTGCTTCATAAACTATCAGTTATTAAACATGTTTTACACATGCCAAATATTCATTCCATCTTAAGTTTAACTAAATTGCCACCAATAACAACGAAAGCATGATTTTTGACAACGAAAAAAAAATGAAGAAATAGTATACATTGTATAACTAGTGTTGAAATATCTTTTATAACAAAACCACAAGTGTTTTTATTACAAAATTTTGATTTTTGACGTTTAACGTAGGTACTGTGACACTTTAAAAGCGACCTCTATTTAATTAGTAATGAAACTGTTTGTGCGTAAAGACCATTGCATGATAGGCTAGAAGGCTTTCGATTGACTGAGTAGCGTGCGCAATGGTTGCACACAAGCAGTAACATTTTAGGTAATCTACACCTAAAAATGTAGCGTGACTGACATATCAACGCCCAGGCTCAACCACTAATCTTATAAACATGAGATTTTGAGGATATGTTCCTTTTATAATGTAACCAACCACTAAAAAGGATTTTTCCAAATTCCACTCCTAAGGGGATGAAACGGGGAAAGTGTATTGTTGAAAAATTTGATCAGTTTGTCCGTACTTAGTGCCTTTGAATTGTAAAATTTGTAGGATACGTTTTTCCGAATATTTTTAATCCCTCGCAGATGAAATAGCGAGTAAAAGCTAGCTGAATATCAAAACGATTTAATTACGAGACTATAAATAAACTTAATAAGTCGATTATTTTTGTCATGTCCTGCGTATATAGAACACGTCAAAATAAAACTTTAAGTTTCTATAAACTGTGTTACTACGACGCTCTTCTGTTGAGATATTCACCTTCGAAGTTGAAAGGGCAAAATCAATTTGTTTAAATAACGCTTTTATTTTTCTATTAAAATTTAATCATGTTTGGTTTACATTCCTAATAAGTGAAGTATTTCAAAACAATTTAATAGATTTTTTAATACCACCTCAGAGGGAGCAAGAGTACGTTACCCCTGACTTTTCCAATCACATTTTTCTAGAGGAGATTAATTTTAAAATTTTGTATCTTGATTGTCGGATTCCATCAACATTTTAGAATAAAAAAAGATACCTTGCCCGCTTATCATATAATAAGTCATTATCGAGAAAATTGCACTTAAAGGGTAACAGGTGCAGCATTAGATTAGGACTCAAGGTTCTAATATTGGAAGAATGAGTACATAAACCGATCACTTAGATACAAGCATGAAATTTTAGGGGTATATTTTATACCCCATACTAACCACAATAAACGTCAAAGTTCTTTAGTAATTACCCGAGTAACTTTTTCGTCCTATAATATTTGGGGAATCCGAGAATAAAGTTAATTTTTTTTTAAATTAATCCACTGATAGAAAATGTGATTAGAAAGATTACTACTACCTTAAGGATAGTACATCCTTGCTACCCTTGAAGTGGTATAAAAAAATCTATAAAATGTTTTTGAAATACTTTATTTGTTACAAATATAAACCAAATATGATTAAATATTAATTAAAAAAAATAAAAGTAGGTATTATTTAAGGAAACTGATTTTTTCCTTTCAACTTTGGAGACGAATATCTCGGCAGGGGTGCATCGCACATACGAAAAAAGTTCATAAAAACTTAGTTTTATTTTGACGTGTTTTATACGTCCGCGGAAAATTTCTTATCGTTTCCCAGACACCTTGTTTTATAACGCGCCCCGAATATTAAAAGGAGAATATTTTACATTAGGGGGTTGGTGCGAAAGGGCTCTGGCGGTTATTGTGGTTAGTATGGTGTATAGAATATACCCCTAAAATTTCATGCTTGTACGAGAATTATTATTGTAAATAAAACAATAAACCTACAAATTAAAGAAAAATAATTTTTTAATAGTAGGTCACAGAATCACTTTTTTCGGTTATCATAAATGAGTAGATACTTTAACATTCGATTAAGCTTTTATGTCGTTTTCAGTGCAACAAACAAACACCTGTTACTCGTGCCGATGCCGTTGCGTCCTAGTGATAAACGACGCGACGCGCGTCGCGCCGCGCCGTAACCGTCCGTACTTCGTCGACGCTGTTTTGATATACCTACATTTATCTAAATTCAGCACCCTATGAGGTTCATTCGCGTTATAGTAGTTGTCTTCCGTACGCAATTTCTGCGTAATCAAAATTGTTGCGTGAAGAAATTTCAATTCATCTCTCTAATTAATATGAGAATTTTTCGGTATCATGAATAATTATTAATACGTACATAGATATTATAGGCTATACATACATAGACGTATATATGTTTAAGAAGTTTTTTGTTTTACTTTAACAATGTATGGCATGTTATTAGAAAGCGTTCAACACTTCGTGCAGGTAAGTTTTATAATTCATAATCACAATTCTTATTAGTAGAAACGAAATTAATATAAGTAAGTATCTAATAAAATGTAAATTATAGAAAAGCACTATATTAGTTAAAATGATTCATTTTTACTCTATAAATAAGTCATGAAGATGCCAAATGCAACATTCGAGCATTTTGAAGTTCACTAAAAAAATAGTTTTACTTTTACATATTCCACATAATATGCCACCATTTCGTTTATTGAAAATTCTAACAATAAGATAATTTTCTTTATAATAAAAATACGATTTTGAATCGTTTGTATTTTACCATATCATCAAATTTAGATAGGGAAACTATTTCGTAAATGTATTTATTATACCCACTAAATTCTACTCAAACTGTAACTAAATTAAATTTTCAAATTACGTTTTCAATTAAAAACAGAAATTGTTGACGAAAATATCGTTTAAGAATAGGCCTGTACATCTAAATCATTAAATTGACATTTAAAATTGTTGCCAATAAATTCAATTGATTATACGCACAAGATGTCAATAAACTACTCGTTTTTGAGTAAATCAAATTAAATACAATATCTATTATTAAAGTTATTCTGAAGATTATTAATTAACCGTCTTTCTAAATTCAGTTTGCGCAATCATTAAAATTTGTCTTTAGTATATAATGAAAACAATGACCGAGTCTCCTGTCTAAAGAATTTAGCAACCCAACACAAACGTGATCAAAATCTAAAATAGGTAGGCACCTATTTATATGCGCAAAACTTAATGAGAATTTGGGCCAATTAAGGTGAGAAAATTGTAACTTTACGAATACAAAATACCTAACGATAAGATATAAACTACAAAACTCGAATTTTCGACGTTTAAAAATATTTTAAATTGAGAACTCTTTATTTCCTACGATTTTAAAGTTAAGCTTAAATTAGTAAATTAAAACTATTAATACATTTTTACACAAAGTCCTTGTGTAAGTAGTTCTTATAATTATGTTATTTTTAATTTATTATCGTGTAATATAAGAACTATAATTTTAATTTTACTCTCCAATTATCGATATAAGGATTTTATTACCAAACGCTATTACTTTAAGTATACATATTTATAATGTGCGTCATAAACGCAAACTGCGATGCTGTTTGCTATCTTTTCATATACTAACAAGGAAGGTTAGGCAGGTGGAAATCTCAGAAAAATTTGAAACTTTGCAGAATTGTAGAACTAGTCAACCCTAATCAAGAGACGTATTCCGTTCGTGCTCTTACGCGGTTTAAGAGGGCGAAATCCACCCTTGAAAATTGAATTTTTTTTCGATTTTGCTTATTACCTGTGAAACGACAAGAGCTATCGCCAACGAACTATATATTTTTGTAAATGGCTGTTCAAGACCTACATTATGATACAAAAATTAGGAATGAAAATCCTAAGGGGTCCATCCCTTCGAATTTTTACCCCTAATTTTTGCCATACTTGGGTAAATTTTTACATCGGCAGACATATATATTCATATAAAGGACAACTAAAAATAAAATTTGAAAAAAAAACAACGCGATGTTTTTTACAGTAGGTGACATATTGAAAAATTTGATAGATTTGCGAGGCAGACCACAATAATTCTAAATAATTGATATTTCTCTAAAGTCTATAAAATTTTTTATCAAATATCAAGTTTATTAAAAATGATTAAAACAAAAATTCAATTGTCTGCCACCGGTCGGATATTTCCCACTATATTATCTCTTAAATACACTAAGAAAATTTTAATAGTGTTGTGACGTAGGTTTTTGTGCGATGGGAAGTTGGACTATTACAGGGGTCGTAGTGGAGTTTAATAAAAAAAATTGGCAAATAATGACCGAATTTGTTTTTAAATATGAACTTTTTAGGTAATTTATTCTAAAATTATATATTTTTTTTGTGCAGTAAAATTATTTGAATAATCACTATCTACTGCCTTTATACCGCAGAATTATAAATTTACTTTATAAAACTATTCGTCTGCCCTTGAGCATTGAAAATTTGACCAACAAAATACAAAACAACTGACAAAATATGTGCGCCACCTACGTTTATACCTTATCGAAGTACGAACAAAGAACTAAATGTTTTTAAAATAAAAGTGAGATTTCCTAGTATATATAGTTATATATAGAATTCTGGCAAAACCGCTTCAGATTTTTCGCATCAGTAGTACAAAGCGGTAGTGCTTGTTTCAGCTTGTTTAAATTAAAATTTTAAATTAAATTACGGTGTCGTATTGATCGTGTTGCGAGGAGTGCTCATTCGATTAGTAAGACCTGTTGGCGTGTGAGTGCGCGAGTGCTGTGCGTTGTGTTGTGTACTCTAAAAGGATTACAAACAAAAAGGATTAATACGACGAGAAAAGGTAGGATCTTTTTTCTCCATGTATTTATAAAGTGTAAATACATAGTCGTTTAAGCTCTAACACAAATTCTCTGAAAATCGAACTTGGTTAGGCTCTTGGATAGGGATTCGGTTAGGATCTTACTTAGGGCTCCCCTCAAACATTCAACGGTCCAATTTTGCGAACAAAATTTTACCTTACGTATGTAATAATACAAGTTCGCAGTTAACGGAAGAATCTACGCTGGAAATTGACGATAGAGGGAAAACGATGAGGAGAAAAAGGTAGGAAATACAACGAAAAATTTAGAAGTTGATATTTTTTTCTTATAGTCTGTTGCAGACAAGTGGCAATCGCTGCGGTAGCATTGTTAAGCTAAGCGTCCACTAGTCCGCATCAGACGCACAGTAACATCCCTTAAAATTTTCACCCCTAATTTTTATATCATAATGTAGATTTTGAACAGCCATTTACAAAAATATATAGTTTGTTGGCGATAGCTCTTGTTGTTTCACAGATAACAAGCAAAACCGAAAAAAGTTCCAATTTTCAAGGGTGGATTTCATCCTCTTAAACTGCGTAAGAGCACGAACCGAATACGGCTCTTGATTAGTGTTGATTAGTACTACAATCCTGCAAAGTTTCAAGTTTTTCTGAGATTTCCACCTGCCTAACCTTCCTTGTAAGTATTATGAAAAATGTATAAAATAAATAAACAAACGTAGAGTTATTAATAGAATTATACGGGTTTCTTCAAAAAAATTTAAATACTTTAATAATATCTGCCTGTATCTATTCTTAGCAGTTAAATAATATTCCTAAATTGAAATTTGTTTGAAATATTTAATTATTAGTTGAGTAACAAAAACCGAAAAATCTTTAAAATTTCGGAACCTACACCAAGATAACCGATTTTGATGATTTTTTTTAAATGCTTGTTATACTACACTATTTAAAAAAATCAAAAACATTCTGTTTGGTGCACTCAAGTATTTGTATTGATTAAACAATTATTACAACAAAATGGGGAGTGTCAGAAAATGTTATGTCACGTTACAGAAAATGATAAAAAAATCTTTCGGGAATGTATAAACCACGTCAATATGATACCGCAAGTTCCTATAAATGTTTGCTCTACGGCGCTCCCCTGTTATTTATTATCCCTGATATTTATCCTCAAAGTTGAAGAGTAAAAAATCAGTTGTTTTCCACCTGCCTAACCTTCCTTGTAAGTATTATGAAAAATGTATAAAATAAATAAACAAACGTAGAGTTATTAATAGAATTATACGCGGTTTCTTCAAAAAAATTTAAATACTTCAATAATATCTACCTGTATCTACTTCTTATCAGTTAAATAATATTATATTTTTCGTTAGAATTTAATAATTTGTGGTGTATGTACGTAATAAATTAAAATCTTTAAAATGGTGTAATAAGTTTTTTTAATATCCCTCAGGAGAGCTAGGGATGCACAATCCCTAACCTCTATAACCTTTGTGGTAATATTTCAGAGGTTTAAGTTGTTAAACTTTTAACTAAATTTTTTTTAAGTAATAAAACTAAAATGAGTAAGTAGCTATGTATAAGATAAACAAAATTTTAATTAGCGAAACCTATCGATCAAAAATACAAAGAATTAAAATTAATTTCATTATCTGATCATAATATTAAGTATTGGGACAGTTTTGAATAGATATTTTAATACAACATACTTATGTATAATGAAAAAGAATCGAAATCAAAGTAAATTGTGAAATAAAGTTATGCACGTCCAACTGACAGGAACAAAGCGGACTACGAAAGCATCAGCAACCCCGCGGGCAGCACGTGAAAAACAATGGGAGGTTTATTATTGCAGCTGAATAATAAAGCAAATTTTAAAATTAAATAAAAAAACAAATTATTTAAATCCCGAAATGTTATGTATGTATTACACATACTATTACTTAATATAGTATACCTATAACTTTAATTTAATGACATCACAATGTTCTGCAATTTACGTAAATTTAAACTTTATATTAAATAGAATTTAAATCTACGTTGCATCTAAAGTTGGCAAATCTCTCTTTGAAATATTCCTCATTATACGAGAGGTACTTATCAGTAAAAATACTCAAACAAAATAAAAAATAAGCTGTAATAATCTCTCTTTTTCCCCTAACCGTTTTGTTCCAGGCTATTACTTCATAACAATTTTATTGTTAGCACTGTCTTGTCAATTTTCCATTATTATCATACCTTATATATAACTTATATTTATATATACGTTTCCAGAACCTCAATTTTATTAGAAAGGCGTTTTGTACGCGAATTATAATACTATTGTATTATATGCATTTAAATGGTCATCGAATATTTTTCTTCGAAAATTGTTTTATCCGCGTGATATGATTATGTTGTTTCTCTATTTTTTTTATTCCAACAATTTTGACGTAAATCTAGATCTAACCAGATCTAAAATGTCTATAAAACAGTTCTCGATTTCCAATTGCACGGCAATTTTCAAACGATATAATAAGTAAACGCTTCTATTATAGTTAGAGGCCGTACACAAATTACATGTAGGTACATTTTTTTGTCTTTCTAGAGCCCCCACCAGCCCTTTTGCATACAGAAACCTCTTCTTATTCCCTCCTCTATTAATTGCATAGGTATATCTACATTAATAATCCAGACTCTCCTTACGAAAAAATAAGCAGCTTTTAAAATTTTAAATTATTTATTTTACGAGTAAGTAATCCATTATGGGAATTTCATAAATTCCTGCCTCCCATAACCTATAATTTCACGTAATTTCTATACGGCCCCTTATAATTACGAATATTTTGTTTATTACATTTTTAAACAGCTACAATAAATGAATAAATATGAATAGACAAATAAGTATTGCAAAAACAACTACGTTGATAAAGCAAAAGTTTTCTTTAATTTAAGAAAGTACTGTTGTTGGTATTCAATAAATCGTGACAGTTTTCTGTCATTAAATTATATTGTCTTGTCTGGTAATTGTCTCATTTATTGTTCCGAACGATTATTTTTGTAACAAAGCTAATCTGTTGTTCGATTGTTATAATTATCAATAAATGTCTGAATCATACCTATATATTATTTATAGAAAAGTAATATATTACTTTTCTACTATTATAATAGTAATAAATATTACTCTTATATTCAAAACAAAATTATCTAAAATATGGTGTAATTGTGTAAACGAATTACTGAAATTTAATTAGACACAAGTGCGCTATTTAGGAATAAATGAAGGACACTGCTTAACGAGCTTATATCCTTGAATATGGTTTTATTAGGCTAATGATATAATTAAGAATATGAAACAGCCTTTATATAAAGAGACCTTTACGTTAACCTTTGTATTAATAGAAAATAGAATAGATACTAAAAATCATCCACCGTAGTTCAAGCAGATAATTAACTAATTTAAATTAGAACAATTTTTAATTTCAAACATAGCCACACATAGTGGATCGAAAAACTTTTCATCTAACGACAATAATATTATATAACTGCCTGTGAGAATTTTTCTTTAGTTCAACGTTTGATGAAAATCATTTCATTTCATCTTATTTTATGTCGCATTTTATTCGGAATTTCATATTCAAAGTTTAAAAGACAATACTTGCATAAACGATATTAAAAACTCAACTTTTAGGTATTTAACTTTCAAGGAACGTCAAATTATATTTTCTTTAGATATACAACATTTACATTAACGTAGCTAAAGGAGTTTCAAAATTACATAGATTTTATGCGAAAACAAAGACGTAAATTTTTACAACAGACTTTAGCAATTTACAGTAATACCTAATTGATTTATAACCCATTTCGTAAAATTGGAAGAGAATATTTTAGTAGAATTTTTTAATGTCTTTGCTTTAAACGCCATGTGGAAAATTAAAGTTCGTAATAAAAGTTGGAAAATTTTAAATATTGAGGTAATTTACTTTGAATTTGTACGAGAAGCATAATAATATAATAAATACTGATGTTCGAAGGGTAATTTTCATTTATTTAGACTGATATTTAAGTTACAGGCTGCTCAAAATACAGATCATCCGAATGAATAATGACCATAATCGCGAATATATTATGATTTACTATGATTTTTCTACTTCTATTAAATTATATTTTCATTATTAGCAACTTACAGCAGACCGTCGCGTCGCAGAAAGGATAATCGGGGGTGATTTGTAATAAACTGTCGTCACTCGATCAAATAACAGTGAATTATAGATTTCTGGTTCTGTGATTAAACGAAAGCAGTTAATTATTAATTCGATCTGTTATTAATGGAAAAAAGGTGCTAATAACAGAAAACATACTTACTTAATAATTTTCTGCTCTAAAACATACAATTCGAAATAAAAATCCAAATCACAAAGACTAAACGTATCTAAATGATCGACTTAATAAAAAATATTCGTGTGAGTACCTACGTAAGTATTATTAGGTTGTTGCTAAAAATTACCGAAAACAATTTATTGTTTTACAACTGTATTTAAAATTTTCCATTTAAATAATTGCGAATAAAACTGAAAAAGTCGTCAAACTTTGACATTTAATTTTACACTTAAATGTTTTTAACATTTAAACGCATTACGCGCCATAACTTCTATTTATTTAGGAAACGCTAAAACTTCCTTTTAATGCTATAAAAGTTCCGCATTAGAAAAGTTTTCAAAAACTATACCCGAACGCATTTGGTGTAAGTTACACATACGAAAATATCATTTACGTTGCAGGCTGTCTTTTCTTAAGTATACAACAACGATAATAAAGTAGGTAAATAATTCGACCCCGGACATATTGTTATTTACCTCACTTTCGTAACTACACTTATTAATAACTTCCTACGATATTAACAAAAGTAATAAATAACAAATCGATTTGAAGCTATAGATCTGGAGTATAATACAATACAATGAAAATGTTATTTAGTAGTAAAATATGAGAAGAATGTCCGGAGGAAGGAAGCGCGAAAGTCAACAAATTGAAAACATGGCTTGAATGCATGAATTTTAGAAAAACGATTCTTAAAATGTGGAATTCGTACGTGTTTTGTATGTCGTGACAAAATTATGTTACTAAATATGCTGTTTCCGTTTAAAATAATACCGGGTGCTCAATTTCAAGTCAAAGGTAGTCAAAAGTTGATAATGCAAAATATTTCACAATTAAAACGTTTTAGGAAGAAATGTTTCAAATAAAACTTAATTAATGTTAAGGGAGAGAGCGAATTCTATTATGCATGTTTTATTTGAAGAACGCTTTCGTTTAAAGGTCAAACTAATTGTTTCAAATGATAACCTATATTTTTTATACTTATTCCTCGTAACTTTTATAATTTAACGCTTAATTTCATAGATATTTGAAGCATAACATTGATAAAAGAAATTCATGCTTTTTTAAAACAAAAAAGTAACAGAATTAAATTAAATTATTGTAATATCCTCGACACACTAAAGTTCAAGATGAGGACCGGATTATGTTATGTTATGTTATTTAGCTATTAATCTTTTTTTTTAGTAAACAATGCGCATTTCTTTGAAATTCGCTGGTACAAACAAAAAACCAAGTTCAAAACTTGAAACTGAATATTACAAATATACAATTTAGTAATTTTTTATACATGACGTACATTACAACTCATTGTGAATAACGCATATGTATTTATCCTTCTATTCAGCTTTTCTTTCGAGTTTTATAACGTTTTTAAAAGTAGAATATAAAATATGTTTATTTCTTGTAACTTTATTATGCATCGAGATACTTCAGTAATTACTATTATCGGTTTTAGACGTTAATTTTATTGACGCAATTAGTTATCTATATGAATATTAAACCAATACTTCCTACCTACTTTAGCATGATATGTATTCAAGTGTCGATCAATATTACACATTAAAACTTTCTAACGTGCACAGTACCTACAAATAAAAAAAGTTAAAAATAGTTATTATACTTAATGTTAGCGAAATGTCAATAAACTACTCACTGTAAATTTAGTAGATCGTTAAACGTTAAAGCAATTTAACAAAATCATGTAATAATTAAAAATGTAATAAATTGTTTAATTTATGAGAAAAAGCCTTAGAAATTTATATATTTTTGAAGCAAACTTTAGAGTTTAACTTGGTAATTGTAAAATGAATTATAGTTTATGTTAGTGAAAATTTCAAAGAACTTAAAGCATTCAGCTTCATTTTGTTTTAGTTTTAATGTAGGTAATGTAACCCTTTTCAGTCGAAATGACTGGCGTTGATACGTCTTCGCGTTGAAATAAGTTCGCATCGAAACGTGTCGTGTCGAAAAGTCTCGCGTTGAAATGGTTGCGTCAAAACAGCCGCTTCGAAAGTCCAATTCCGAGGTATAGGGTGTCCTCTACAATACTGATGTTACACTTACAAAATCGATTCAGGAAATAAAAATAATAAAAGAAGTTTATTCGTATAAATATATGATCTATGCTTTTTAATGGGATTGGTCGTTTCGACGCGGTGTCACAGCCGTTTTTGTATTGTAAAAATACTTACCTACTGTGCGGTTTAATACTAAAAAGTTTAAGCTACAAAACCACTTTTGTTGTGTAAATATAGGCTAATAAAAATGAAGATATCAACAAATACTTAAATGAAATAAACGACAATAATAAATAAAAAAAAATAAGTAAATTAATTTAAATGATTCAAAGATTTGATTAAAAAAACGCATTTGTAAGGAATTTTATTTTAATTCATTTACCTCTAAATGTGTAGTAGCTATTATTCCTTGCTTTTTCTTTCATTTTTGTGAAGTTAAAACTTTTTTCGTATTATGACTTGTGGATTTGAACGTTTATTCGCGTTCTAGCCCCATATTTAAATAATAAATTATTCACGTATAAATATAAATTAAAATTAAATTATAAAATTAAAGTAGGCTGCAATAGCAATATGAATTGAAGAACAGTTCAAAACGGTTGAATACATCGTGAATCATGAAAAGATGATTACTGATAGAAACCGAATATTAAACTTAAATAAAATTCGAGAGTTCTTTTTCTACAAAAAATTAGATTTTTAAGCACGATTAACGATAGCTGTAAAAACGCCTGTCGATAAAATAAGGCGCTACTGAAAAACAATTTAATAAATGTAAGGAGCTTTATTTGCTCACTTCCTACAACCCAGTCTGCGACTTTCGTTACCCTCTTAAATAAATGGTAAAACACGCGATTTGTTTCTAAAGTTATCCAGTTAAAGTTATTTTTCTAAAACCGAATCAAATTATTTCAAAGTAAATACACATCAGAATACGTAATGTTATTATTTTACAACCAATCTAATTTTGTTTCCATTTCAGTAAAACTCTTAATTGTGATTAATCTTAATTACCACAGACCTGTATCAATATTTCATTGAGAGAGCCTACAGCTTCGCCTCCAAATCGATTTATCAACTACAGAATCGTTTTGAGAAATTGTGAAAGGCTATCAAGCCACCTGTTCGAGTCCAATTTCAAGTTCAATCGATTTTACCTCCTTTACTTTGTATTTTACAATCTTTTGTTTTGACATAAAATGTATTTGTTATAGTTGGAATATGGAGAAGATTTGTGGAAGGAAGTTTTACGATTGGCCGAGTGTAAATATGTCGTTTTTAACACGCATCAAGTGTATCCCGACAGCGTAATGTCTTCTCTGGCGTCTGCTTGCGCTAAACTTACGTCTGCATCTTACGATAGCTTCATGAACTTTTTCGGAAAATGCTTCATCCGTTATATGTGTACTTTCGGGTTAGTTCCTGATTTAGCGTAATTTGTAAATCTAACGCCGTTATCGATTTATAAATTTTTTCAGTTATGACGCCTTAATTAAAGCAACCGGACGATATTTCACGGACTTTTTGGAAAACGTCGACAATTTACATTCTCAATTTCGTTTTACGTATCCCAAAATGAAGAGTCCATCGATGTATTTAACGGAAGTAGATGAAAAAGGGTGTAATTTAGTATATCGTAGTGTTCGGCGTGGATTTACACATTATTTGATGGGTAATGCACATGTCTAATATCAATTTCGAAATAATTTAAGAACTGTCATTTTAGGACAATTAGAACAAGTTGCAAAGGAACATTTTAATTTAGAACTAAATACTATAGTATTGGAAACTAGGCATTCTACTACCGGAAATCGTTCTGTCAATATAATTCATTTTAGACTTGAATTTGACAACAAGTTATACGTAAGTAACAATGGTCACATTCAGGGAATTGTAGCGTCGAAACGCTGCAGCGCTGTAACGCTTTATAACACGCTGAATAAACATTTTTGGTACTAGTTATTTTTCAGCTTTTAATTCTTAGGTTGGAAATTTTGTTTGTAAAACACTCAAATTTTTATGTAAAACTTACCTTGTAATATCTTCAACCTTTCTTCTTACGTTACTGCGAGGGAAATGACTTCGTCTCCGAATTATAACGTTATAAGCCATCTTTATTTTTTGCATAAACCAAAACATACACAAGCAACATAATTTGTTAGGTTAGAACGCATGGATGCGTCATTGCTTTATTTAGTTATAAAGCGTTAAAGCGGAATATTTATATGCTTTAATGCTTTACTAAAGCGCTGCAGCACTGCGAGTAAAGCAGACACCATTCAGAGCATCGCTTCGATAAAGCGCTACAGCGCTACCATTCCCTGAATGCGACCAATGTACAGTCACTTATAAAGCTAGTGTCCTCTACTTAAGGCAATCCGCCAGTGGTCTCACAATGCAAGGTCATATACCTATAAAAGTATGTATTATTGATTGCATAATATCATCTACCTATTAGGTATTTTTGTTAACTATTTATAACTTTATGTATGAATGTATGTATTGTAAGCTCGAAAAAAATATTCTCGGGTGAATTAATTAGATCGCTCAGGCCGCCAAGACTTTATTCGAAATATAAAATAAAACGTTTCTCAATTAAGTGGACCGCGCGACGTCCGCTTCGTCCCGGGATCCAGAATCGAATCCCCAGCCTTTTCGCCCGGATACGCGATTTTTCTAAAAACCAAAACCTCCAACGCAACGCAGGTCACCGTTCCTCGCCCCAGACACCATTATTTAGTTGTTAATGCCTACATTGACTCATTAAGTATCGAGAAATATGAGGTTGTTGTTATTCTTGCGATCGGCTGAGGGTTGTTTCTCATTCTAGCGGAGTCATCGTGGGTCACTTTTCTTTTATCGCTTACAGTATGAAGTGTATCACAGGAGTTTTGCAAATAACTGTACACTTATACATAGATTAATTATCATTTAAAAGCTAACGATGAGAAAATTATAAACATCGATAAAAAAATAAAACATTCTTGAACAAGAGGGTTAAACTAAATAGCGCAAAAATAATCGGTTAACTATCGTAACAAATACCTTCTGACACAATTAGACTGAAAACAAAATAGAAAGATTGAGTAGATAGTTTTCGGTTTTATTAACATTTTTTGTGTGTATTTATAGGAATTCAAAAAGTTTTCAAATCATCTCTACTACTAATCAAGAAGTAATTTTGTGAAAAATAACTGTTTTTATAACTTCATTATTAAAGTCAGTTGAAACCTTCAAACAATAAAAAAAAAACGCCACACAAGTAACAAACAAGAACAATTACCACAACAAAGTTTCCAGATATTGCACAACTACGTTTCCCTTCCAGCGTGTTTTTAAATTACAAAATCTTTTTAATTGAAATAAATTCCTATCTGAAAATACTATGATAGATAAGAACAGATTTTTATATTTCATTCAAAATACAACCTGCTGAAAACAAGAATTTTTAGATACTATCTTGCACTAAAAAGAAATTCCATTTGCAAACAACTCAATTAAGTCCGTTCCCTTGTGAAATGTTGCTGCATCTGTTCCCTTTTGGAATTTTAATTAACCCTGCCATGGAAATAGTTGGCGTCGGAGATAGACTTACACAAGTCTGGGGCGAAAGAGGAAGCGTGTTAGGACATCTCGTTGACAAGTACTTTCGCATAAGAAGACCGAAAGGCATTTCTTTCACTTGGAAAAACGTGTGTAGCTATTATGTATCGCTAATAAATGTGATAGCTAAAATATTATTTTTTAGCTATTCTATCTACGGTCCGTACTATTTTCGTTAGAGTTTGTATGCGGAGGAGTGCAAGTTGACGGTGAGAAACCAAACAGCGAAAAATCGAAGAATAACACGAACGCGGAAAACATAGAAATACGATCTGATCAATTAGTTTTTATCGCAAATAACGTAACAGGACGTCCCATTTCGCCTTATGAACTAAGACGGGATAGCAATCAAGGATTAAAGAACATTCTCCTTAAAGGACAAATGCGTTATATACAAGATATTAATGGAATAATTTTTTTATGTAGTCCCGTGTAAGTACATATATGTTTTAAATTTTGATTATTGTTGTTAACTTTGAATGGAAAATACGTAGTTACATTGTTTATACATTTTGCCGACGACCACTATGAAAAGTGCATAATGGTTATTCCATAAAACTCGGGCAACTCCATGTCACCTACATGTAGTATTTAATTAAAGTGAGACGTTATTCAATTACTTTGAGTATGAGATAAAAGGCAAAGATAAGTACTTCATCATGAACTATATATGTATATACAGGGTGATTAATAAATAATGCGAAAAAATTAAAAGCTCGATTTCTCGTTGAAAATTAAGGGGGGCCTTTTAGATAAAGTGTTTTCCTAAAACACCTCCTTAGGTAGTTGTTTAAAAGGGGAAACTCTTGAATTAATGAATGGCAAAGTTTTTTAAAAATAAAATGAAAACTTAGTTTTACCCTTCCTCGTTTAGGGTTATTTTCCGAAAGGAGACTTTTAGGAAACAACTTTACATGAAAGACCACGTCTAAATTTTCGACAATGAATTGCCTCTTGAAGTTTTTCGTATTATTTATGAATCACCCTGTATATACAATAAATACAAAAGTAAACATACATTTTGAAAAAATCGTCCTTATTTGCTTAATGTCAGTTCCTATAGCCATGTCACTACTCTAAAATATTAAACATAAAAAAATATGTCATCAAAATGATCTATAAAGTTACTCGGAGTTTTGTGAAATGACTTATAAAGTCACACCAGTAAATGTTACAGAAAATTGACCGTTACAAACAAATAGGTCGATCGTGCGTAAAGAAATTCGTTAGCCAATCGAAAACTATGTATAGCTTTACGCACGCTATTTGGCCAATCAACAGCCTTCTAGCCAGTCATGCAATATCTTTACGCACAAGCAATTTTATTACTAATTGTAAAATGAGATCGCTTTTAAAATGTCAAAGTACTTACGAAAAACGTCAAAAATCAAATTTTTTAAATAAAAATACCTGTGGTCGTCGGAAAAGTACAGTGTAACACGTGCTTCAGCACTACAGTTATGTAGCCACCATTACATATTTTACAATAATAAATTTTAATAATAGATGCCTAAATTTCGATAAACACTGTTTGAATATAGGTACCTATGCATTATCTTTTATCAATGACCTACATTTACTTTTAATTCAAGAACGCTTTTAATTAGGCACTTTGGAAATTACGATGCTATTTATCCATTTAATCAATATCTTAAATGAAAGTGTAATTATGTTATGTATTTGCCTATATAGGCACTTGTCGACAATTTATTATGTATGAAAATTCAACACAAATTACTACATTGTACCTATAGCTTATCCAAACCTATATGATGTTCACGTCATCAACAAAAAGTTACTTGATTGTTTATTTATTTGTAATTCGGTTTAAGTTTCGGAAATTTGGAAGTTTTGACATATTCTATAGATGATTTACTTGCGCACATATTAGATGATATAAAGAAAGACTACAATTTATTAGAACTGTCAAAATACGAGGTACGAGATGACAGCACTGTGTGAAACGTCATCATCTAGTAACCTCGTATTGATGACGTGACATCATATAGGTTTGGATAAGCTGTAGGTACTTAAATCTATTAAAATTAAATTTTATAAAACATTTTGTATTGAATGAAATTTATACTTATAATAATATCCTGGTATAATAACTTACTAACAATAAGGTAGGATATCCGAGTGTTCTAAACACGTTCAACTCCGTGCAGTGACGTCATCCGTGAGAGTACGTATGGTAGAAATTTAAAAATAGAAATGATAGCCAAGTAGGATAAATGGAAATAATATGGAATAAAAATTGATTAAATAATCGATATTTCAAGGTTTTATTTTCTCTATATAGCCAAGTTATCTCAAAATTGTTATTTTTAAAATGTTTCGAACAAACTCTTGAATTGGTAACATTGAATTTGTCCAATCCGTAACATAAATGAATTCCACTTTAACCTTAATTCATCTCGATTATTAGTAAAGCAGAAACAAGCAAGTTTTTCTATCAAAATTTTTAATATGGTTGTCAACGTTGCAACCAAACACCGCGCACCTCATGTTTATAATGGGACAATTTTAAGACAACGCCGAAACTACGTTTTATTTATACATGTAAATAACGTACCTATTCGGAAAACGTCAGACTTCTGATATTTTCTCACGCATGACGTCACACCCCCTTTTCAACGATGCGCAGAACCGCCCCGTTATCTTACCTTTATAGTTATTGTACCGTGTAATAATATGGAATAACAGTTTATGGTTACTATAAAATGTTTTATTGAAAATTAAACTTCCATTAATGTAACACTAGAATGAGATAATTTAATCAAAAATTGTTGTTTATTTCAGTATAAACGATTTGGACGAACTTCCAGAACTTGGACTGTATCTTAACGATCTTAATTTACACGGACTTAGCAGGGAAATGGTATTGGCTGGCTGGCAACATAACTCAAAGTAAGTATTTAAGTCTTTTCGGTTGTTTTATCGTTGATCGATTTAGTATAACGAAAGATAAGCTTTAATGTTCAGTATCTATTGTTTTACAATACGTAAAATTTATCTTGATCACAAAAAAATTGACCTAATTAGCTATTTAAACATTTATCAATCTTTCCAATTGTATTTCTATTAAAATCTTATACGGACACATATAATATAAGATTTAAATAAGTTTAACACAAACTTAATATAAACAATAAAGATCACTTATTTTTTTAATATTTTATAATCGTAGTTTTTAAATTATTTCTAATTGTAAGATGAAAGTCGTAGCATTATTATTGGATATACAACATATGGTTTTTTTGGTCTTCTTTTTCCGTATCGCTGAAATTACGACAACTTGGTTAGCATACGGCTTATCTTAATTTCATCTCCATTTATATCTTGTCTTTAACTACTTATTTCCAGTTTGTAGTTGTCAACACCATGGTAAAAAATAATATCATTTATCTAAATTTACAGTTTATGGTACTATAGAAGTCAATAAAATTGAAAATGACTTCGTCATTATCAATTGTTGGAATAATTTGTGTACTTAAATAGTTTTAAACAAATTACCCAAAACTATAAATAGACAAAGTTCTAATTTAAAAATTAAATTTATTATAAGTAAAATAGGTACTAATACAATGTATTTTAAAAAGTCGGGCATTCTAACAACGTGCAACTTTCCGATCAATAAGAGTCCACAAACAGACCCCTTAAACTCCATTCAGCTTGACCGCGGCATTCTAGATGCACAAATAAAATAATTTAAAAAAATCAAGTAAGCTATAAAATATTTTTAAAATGTTGTAATTGTATTAAAAATCGATAGAGGATTCAAAGAAAGTCAAAATATACAGGGTGTTCTATTTAATAATCGAAAGTTGAGGTCATTTTCGGCTTGACCGGAAATGTAATAGTAGTTCTATTACATTCAAAATATAACAACCATGTACTATATTATTCACACAAAAATTTAGACTGATACTGTTTTCACTGTCAAAAATAGACTGTCTGGTGATTTGGTTGACACCCAGTATAAAGTTTAAAATCGCTACCTAATTAATTTCAGGAACAAATCAATATATTAACATGAGCGCATTGTACGAGAAATTTTTAAATTAGGTAATAATTTATGCCATACATGATCCCAAGTAAATTTCGACCTCCGTCGGGGCATCCTGTATATCTTTATTTAAGTTTTATACCCGTATGCCCTTATTTTTCTGTTTAAATTTATTTAACGAGCTTTGTGTAGGTATCTAGGTAATCTATCTTCGTGCTCTGCAATTAGAACTATCGCCCGCATAAGCTTACGAACCCATTTAGAGATAGCGTTCATTTAGAGATACAGTTAAATTAATAACTAAGGAATTAAACAGTAAGTCAAAAGTTAAATAAATAATATCGACAATAAATACCTTTTTCAAGATTAAATACTTAAAATAAAAAGAAATGTATGAGTAATTGATCCGCTTAATAAGTAGGTATTTCAAATTGCAAATAAAATGTAAGTAGGTACAAGGTCGCAAGTACTTTTAGTAGATTTGTTCATCGTGCCGCGTATAGCCCGTCCAATCCTCTTAATTCGTGACATTAATTTTGGACCCGACTGGCACATCTATACTTTATTCATTAGTCAAAGTAGAGATTTAAATAAATTATTACGTAAACTTATCAGAAATCTGAAATTATTAAATTTTAACCCCACAAATTATAATAATTAATACCAACATCAAATGCTCCTGGTTGTCCCAGATAGCTCACGATAAACGTGTGCAAAAACGTATACCTAAACAAGCAGTAGAATATGCAAATTATTTTATAATTAACTTTCGATTATTCAGTAATTAGGAAATTTGGATTTTTCGATTTTATTTAAATTCGGTTGCCTATTTGGATTCGGAATAGACCTTAGCACGAAATAAATTAGTTTATTTAAGTGAAATTAATAAGCTATAGTTACTGCCATTTATGCTCTATTTCCTTAAAAAATAGATTGGAACTGATGTTTGACAAAGCTGAACAAAGATCAGCGGAGCTCGAACAGAATTATAAGCTTTTGGATACTTGGAAACGTCGAGGGGATGATTTATTATACTCTATGATACCGAAAACGGTGGCAGATCATCTACGAGCTGGAAATTCATCGTTGAGTACATGCGAAGTAATAATTATTTTACGATTTTGTCATTTTATAGGAATTAATCGGTGCATAGTGTGATTTCAGTCGTTCGATTCGGTCACGATTATGTTTTGTGATTTGGTTGGTTTTAATTCTACCACGGTGCAGGATGCAATGGACGTCGTTTCATCAATGAATGAAGTCTTTTCATGTTTCGACGAACTTATGGATAAATTTAATGTTTATAAGGTAATTATTAATATTTTTAATTAATTTAGTATTAGGTAGGTAATGTTTTAACGAACATTTAAAACATAATTGCAAATTTGCACATACTTAAATTGAAATACTATCGTCTAGTTATTGCAATTTTTAATATTTAATAGATTTACATTTATATTAAAGATAATTTAAAAAAAATTAAATAATTGTTCCAATATTGAGCTCAAAAGATAGGTATTTAAATAAAAATTATTAAAAATCAAATATCACTATATTAAAAACGAAGCAAATTGTAACTTGTGTAACACCTTGTATATATATACTACCTGCAAAGAACGTGTAAGTCATTACTATAGATTTGCAGGTCGAAACGGTTGGTCAAATTTACATGGTGGCCAGTGGGGCACCAGAACGTTCAGATTGTCATGCTCAAAACGTTGCCGATTTATCTACAACCATGGTAGATCAAGTCAAGGCACTTCGAATACCATCTGGAGGCAACGTGGAAATTAGAATAGGTACGTAATAAGAATTATTATTTACTTCGATTTTTTTCCTTAAATTTTTCGTGTTGCAGGAATTCATTCTGGGCCAGCAGTGGCGGGAGTCGTTGGCATAAAAGTTCCAAGATATTGTTTTTTTGGAGATACCATTAATACAGCATCAAGATTACAGTCTACAAGTTTAGTAAGTAAGAATACAACAGAATTCCACTATTTTATAAAAGAATAAGAGTAAAAAAGATGTTTTAAAACAACATCAATTTTTCTGGAATAATTTCCAACATTAGTTTCTACTAGTGTCCATTTTGTATTTTAATTTTATCGTGTTTAGAAAATCTCATAATCAGATGTTTTCAATAATACCTAAGGACTACTATTCAAATTTTATTTTACAATTTGTTCGATTAAAGGCACTTCAGAAAAATAATTGAAGTTTTTTTTAGATTATCATTTAATTTTTTTTTAAATATCCTGAATTTGGGGCGAGGTAAAGTAATTTTCCAAAGATTCTAAACTGTATCTTTTATTTTCAGTCTGGAAAAATTCATATATCGTTAACGACTAAAAATTTACTACCTGAAAATCGATATGCATTCGAAAGCAGAGGAAGTGTGATACTTAAGGTGAGAACTTAATTGTTGTTTGTTTAATTAACATATGAACATATTTCAACTGTATATAAATATTAGATTGTGTTTCACTTACTTTACTTATTTATTAAAAATTCGAAGAAAGCACATCAATTTTTTTAAACAAACATCCCAGCAACTGTTAAATGTTATTATACAAAACGCTCGAAACTGCAATAAATGGATTGCAAAACGCGTCGCGTCAATTTTTAAAAGACAATTAAAGTAAGTGGAACAAAATCCAATATTTATATATAACTTAAGGTGATATTCTATTTTATGTCTCTTTATAGTATCTGAATATGAGCAGTTTTACAGTTTATGCATACCATAATAATTATGTTATTAAATAATAATACAATAAAACATTATTTTAATTGCGTCTTAAATATTTTCAGGGAAAAGGTGCGATGGAAACATTTTGGTTGTCACACGCCCTTCGACTGGATCATAACAATATCTACTTATGAAAAACTAAACTAAAAACAAAATAACAACGACGTGTTAAAGACAAAAGAGGTTTCAGATACTCAGATATTTTGTATAAATGTACTTGTTAATTTAATTTTCTGTACCAGTTTAATCGATTCCAAATAAATTTTTCTTCGTTATCTTAATCTTGTTTTAAATAATTATTAGATATCTATTTTATATAATATATTATTTTAATTTTTAAAATATGTACCTAGTAAACTTTTTTGATCTGACAATTGGACTAATTATTAAATTTAAAAATGTGTTTCGTTGTTATTAAAAAAAAAAATAGCCCTATATTAACTGCTTTTATAAAAAAATTAAAAAACAAAAAGAATTTTTAAATTGGACATGCGGAATATTATCATATCGCTTGACAAATGAAGCGTGGACGTATTATTTATTTATTTGTGGAGAACTTGGCATCAAACGTTTAAGTGAGAACGTAGACATCTGTATAATCAAATTTAATTAGCAGAAAAGATTGGAACAACTTCTAGCGGTTTCCTTTCAAAATTAAAGTTAAAAAAATACAGGATGCTCCGTTTTCAAATGTAATATTATTTTTAAGTTCCTCGTTAAAAGTGCCCGAATAAATGTTTTGATTAGAAATGGCTTACTTGACTGATTTTCGTATAAAAAAATAAAAACGAAAATTTCAATTATCCGTTTTTTGCAATAATTTTAAAATTAAAGTTGGCAGGTCTAATTTTTTTCACAAAAATGCGCAACTTTGCCCCAATTTAACCGACTTCGTATCTGTTAAGATAACCGAGATCCCCGTGCAATTTACTCGAAAAATGGGGCACCCAGTATATACATATCTAGGTATATTTAAATATAGGTATACATATTTCAAATTAACAAACTTTTAATTACATAAAACAACGTGGCTTTATCATAATCGCCACACCCTGTTATATTGTATGTAATAGGACATGTAATGTTATGTTCTTCACTGTTATTTTAGACTATGAAAATAATTACCTAGTGTAATTACCAAAATACTTGGTAAAATTATAACTGACGGTTTCTACGTCTACTTATACAAATATGTATATTGATTTTTTAATACCTAGCTTCCTATAATTAGAAATATACATTAGGTATATAGACCTATGATAACACAATCTTAATTAAGAAAGCATGTACTAAATTTACGTGGTTAACCCAATCACAAATTCATTAGCAATAATAGGAATTTTCCTCGTTTCATGTGCAGCAGTTTAAAATTAAATATTTAATATGTTTAACATTTTAATTTTGAAAAAAATACCTAAGTACTTGTTATCAAATTGTTAATATTATTTTTGTTTTGTAAAATGTAGAAACGTAGTTTAATATCCCGCGTCAAGTACGAAGAAAGCCAAATTGAAATAATGAAATAATGAAAAGACACACGATAACGTAATGGAATATGAACATCAAACATTTTCCTTGCTCTACGTTGAGTTTCAGCTTATTATTGACATTTATCCCCTCTAGAGACTGTGTAAATGCATATTTTGACTTGGGGCTATTTTTACTGAACTGTGAATAATAAACCAATCTTGTATATCGAATTTTAGTTCATTTTAGTTTCAAATTAATAATTGTCATTAATTAAATAAACAATTGAACAAGTAAGCATCTAGTCAAAATTGGTCTATTAATGTGTCAATTAATTAAACAATATTCTAAACAAGATTTCATGCATAATTAATTTATAAGGTTGCTTAAGTTTACATTTTAAAGACAGGCACGTCGCTTAAGTAGGTACTTTATAACATTACATACCCAATTATCGAACATAATTAAAATGTGTGGCGTTGTTTTATCTACATATTAACTACGTCGAAATTCGTTAATTATTTACGACACGACATTTCAAATAGGTGGTTGGATTAATTAAAAATTTAATTAGGTATAAGTACTATTTGCCTACTTACATTACAGTTAGAAATTTAAGTTACTTAGATTTCGTTTTTTCTTTGCAATCGTTTATAGAAAGTAGACCGCTTCTTATCAATCTCGACCTGATGTTACGTTTTCTGTGGACTATCACTTTACCGTTCGTTCGGTACGCAAAATTCCTAAATAAAATTTCGGAAAGGCATTTAAAATAATGTACTTAATAGTATATTGTTACCAAATGTCAAGAAAAGTGCGCGAAATCATTTCGCATGGGTTAGAAGGTTACTAATTGTCTAATCGAACATCATTGGTAAACTTGAGCTATTTGTTTGCAATAAGTACTCAACTTTCACTAACAATTGAAGATCTATGTAGTTTTCGTAACGGTAGACGGAAAAATTATAATTATTTAATGTATCAAGACCTGAATAGTTATGAAGATTAAATGCTAATCATTTTTAATATCGACAATAAAATAGGTTTTATGAAGGTAAATACAGATAGGTACTCAGTTTTATTTTCAACCCACAACTATAAAGCAATATAATATTGAACACTGAACTGTTATACCTAAATAAGTGATGAATACAAAAAATTGTGCCGTACATTTATTTCTTTGTAAGAAAAAATGTTTCCATGTCACCTTTTCCCTAAAAAATGTAAGCATTACTTTTTAAAGTTAAATACATCTTTTTAATGTAAGATTATGTACAGTCATGTTCATATGGTTTGTCCTGCGAGATGTGATCGCAACCCAACGAGCGACGAGAGAGGATCAAGAGGGATGAAGAGTAGCAATTGTTTTTGAATTGTAAAAAGGGACACGTCAGATAATAAATATAATCGGACAGTAATCTTTTTTTTTGAGCCTTTTACGATTAAAACTAACACAGTCGACGTCGACGGGACGAAACATATGAAATTGACTGTACCTACAAATCTACTAGTATGTATTAATTAAAAATATGGATGATATGTAACTTTCATCATTCTACTAGCCAAACCGTGAAATAACGTGTAATCGTGCCATATAGAAAAAAGACCTGTCAATCATTTTCTAGTTCCAGAACACTCGTTTGATTGGATAGTGGACGGAACCTAAATCCGAACTAAATCGAGCGGCACTTAATATTATTTAGCGACCGTACTTTAATAACACGTTCCGCTTCAGAAATACCGGTCCATATGGACGGCGCGGCACCGAAAACGATTGACAGATATTTTTTTCATTGGCACGATCTCTATATTACCTTTACTTTAACCAGTCCTCTTGACTCAAAGTTGTAACGTCCCTTAGAGAAAATCGTTTTAGTTTTAATAGAAATATTTATGTTTCCGGACTGCAATATTAATTAATTAAACGATTGTTCCATTAAATTTTACCGGAAATCACAGTACCGTGCTTGTACTTTGCATTCTAGACGCTATATTTACGGTGTCCCCGAAAAAGCAATACCTGGGCACCTTTAAACCTACGATTCCAGCTACAGCTGGGCCCGAATGAATACCTACAAGTACCGTAACAAAAAAATTAATATTTAAGAAAATATATAATCGCACCAATTCGTATCTGCACTTCTTTTCTGTTTGGAATTTTTATTTTAGATACGTTCGTTATCATACAAAGAGCAAGATCGGCTATATTTTGAGCATGTTGTTTTGTCTTCTCCGGAGCACCACTAGCCACCATATATATTTGACCGACTGTTTCGACCTGAATTTATCAACTGCTTTTTAAATATGTATTATTATATTATAAGCGTATACTTTGTAAACTTGAAACTTATCTATTAAGGAATCAAAGTACGAAAATACCGTATTCATACAAGTAACAACGGACATAGCTTCCTCGACTGTTGACGAATTTAGGTTAAGTAATTCGCAAAATAATATTGTAACTTCTTCAAACGACTAGAAAGTTAATTTGTTTTATTTTAGTAGAATCAATACTAGAATAAAATACTTCGCAAGTACTCAATGGAGAATTTCCTAATCGCAAACGATCGGCAACAGGTTGCGGTATCATTGAGTACAAAAGATCGTCACCGCGACGCTTCCACGTTTCCAAGAGATCGTAATTTTTTTCTAATTCATCGGACTTATTTTCTGCCTGTTCAAACATTACTTCTAGCCTGAAAGGTATAATCAGTTAAACTGTGCCTGTTGTGAATAGGTTAATACTTTGAATTATGTTGCCATCCAGCTAAAACCATTTCCTTACTCAAACCGTGCTGGTTTAAGTCGTTTAAAAAAAGACCTTGTTCGGGTAACTCATCGAGGTCGTTGATTCTAAAATTCCAATTATATCGTTTCATAATTTCGAACTTACTTACTAAAATACGTGCATTGGACTACAAAGAAAAATTATTGCATCGATATCTCTTATGTGCTTCATTTGTCCTTTGAGTAAAATGTTTTTAGTACCAGACTCCGAAGGCGCTCGTCCGTTTTCATCGGCGACTGCTTTCTTCAAATCGCTTTTATTACAATCGTCAAGATCTGCAGTTTCTTCTGTTCGGAGTAGTTCTATTTCGAACATTACTTTTTTTAGGTGCAATAACTGCAAGGTAAGATGCCCACAATTTTTATTAAAATAATATGACGTAACACCCACGTTTTTCCAGTTAAACGGTATTCCCTTAGGTCGTCTAAGCTTGAAATATTTGTTAACTGAAGAACCAAGTAATACGTCTTTTCTAATCCAAGTTTCTAGCAATTTTTGCCCTACTCCCATCACTTCCATTGAAGCGTTAATCATGATTGCAAAAGGAAATAGTTCTAAAAGTTGATGGCAAGGAAATGTCGGTAATTGTTTCGTTAAACTTTGGTTTCCAGTTAAAATTTTATTTTTCATCTAAAAAGATGCTTAATTAGTCGATGACAATATAAAGAAAATGTACGTTAACGGATAAAGCAATATGTTAATCTTTTTATCTCGCATTAATTGTAAAAGTAACTATTTATTAATGTTATCGAGAAATTTATCCATTTTTATTATGTGAAACGAATTTAAATTAATAACAGTTAACTTACATATTCAGTGTTATCGAAATTTAGACGAAATTTAGCAATTACGTTCCTGCGATTTTGACTCGCCGAATTGACCATTTGTAGTATCTTAACGTCTAATTGTAGACTAAAAAAGTCTTTACCAATTTGTTGCAAAAGACCTAATATACATATTCGATTAAATATTTAAATGATAGGTATTAGTGTATTTTTATTACTACCCATAATATAGTGAGTAAAACCTTGTCTTTCACTTCTATATACTAGAACGCATCCGTCACGATCAATTTCAGCTACATAAAGAGATGGACTCTTCATTTTAGGATACGTAAAGCAAAACTGTGTATGAATGTTGTCGACGTTTTGAAGAAAATCTGTAAAATATCTTCCAGTGGCTCTTATAGAAATATCATACCTAAAATGTAACTTATACATTTTTAAAAATGAACTAAATAAAATTTACCCCAAATTGGTAAAGTATCTTACAAAACATTTTCCAAAGAAAATCATAAAGCTATCGTACGTCGCTGAAGTAACTTGTGCACAAGCTTTCGCTAAAGCTCCCATCGTGTTATCCGGATATACTTGGTGCGTGTTGAATGCCGAATGTCTGCATTCCGCTAATTTTATGACTTGCAGCCAAACACTTTCTCCATATTCAATCTAGTCACAAAGCACACAATAAAACGTTTTTATTTCGAATAGGAACCATCGACGATTATTATTACAAAATAATGATTAAAAAGCGAAAGTTGTTGGTAAAAAGCCAAAATATCATAGATGATAACTTAATGTTCAAAACAGTTTAGCAAAGAATTTCCCCTTTCAAAATCAAAAACAGGAAAAAGTGCTTGAAATAGCTAAAGGTCTTATCGTTCATTTTGGCAATTATTAACATCTTTACATCGTTGCGGCGCATAACGTCGTTTAAATTAAAAATTGTTTGTATTAACTATTTATATGACGATAAATACGAGAAACGTTATTTGTATCAATCGTTATCGTCAACTTAAATATTTTTAGTAAAATGTGAGGAGAAGTAACAAACGTCTGAATTTATTGTTAAGATAGGTATTTGCAGGTAGTACACTAAAAAGTACCTATTTCAAAAATAAATTGAGACTAAAATATAATTCCTAACGAATATGTATTAAAAAGGAATACCTGCACAAAGTGCTGAACACTCTCCAATAACATCCCATACATTTTATTAGCGTTTCGGTTACGTGTAAATCTCGGGCCTTTTGTTGTTAAAATGAAGCGTCGGCTGTTTAATTCTTAAGCGACGGTTAGATGCTATAGCTGCTAAACCACGTTTTGAGGAAATAATTGAACAAACGCCTTCAAGGTCATATTGTGTATTAATTTTCGAACACGGAAGGTTGCTATTAAAGCTAATGAAATTGTGGCTGCCTTATTCGGTTGTAGTTGAATGGACCTTTTGTTAATTAAGGTTTTATTATCATAGGTCATAGTTAATTGATGATCTTCATTACTAAACGGTCAATATGTTTATCTAGTACTTAACCTTCGTAATTTATATTTGATAGAATTTCTGGATACTGTTTATTTTGTTAAGTGAATTTTCGTCTTATAATTTATGATATCTCTATAAGTATTTACTATCTAAAATCAAAAGTATGTAGGTAGATATACGGTTCAAGATAAAAGTGAACGATTTTTATCATTTACTTTTCAAATTTTTGGTACTTTAAATAGGATTTAGATTATAATATTTTTTTCCTTAATACTAATAACAAATTACTTAAATATTAAAAACTGTGATTAGATGTGATATACTAAAAAAACATCATTATGAAGGGGGTAAGTGAGAAAAACTTAACGAAAGATAACAATATGAGATTTATTATAGTAGACGTATAAACTATTCACGTTATCCTGCCATTAATATATTGTCAAATTGCAATATTTTAACTGTTTACTTTTTATCTTCCAGGTATACAAATGTACTTACATTTATTTGCAAAACTCCCGTTCCGCCAATACATAATTTGAAAATATAAATTCGTATATAAGATTGTGGTAGTAGTATACAATAAATACAATAAAACCTCGATAATTCGAACTAATTGAGGTCAATTAGGTATCAATTAGTTTAGATTAGTAAACAACTACAAGTTTAATTAAAGCCTGTAGTTAAAAACGTATACACTTTATGGCACGGTACAGTAGAAGAACTTCGGTTACCTATTATGAAATACCATTTACATTTCTGAGTATTACTCACAGCATTAAAATGATTTAAAACCACAAAACCAAAACAAATGCACACTTTAATTATTTGTGATTAGTTATTTTTTATCAAAAATTAAATTTTACTCAAAAATACTTTTCCAAAAAAGTTGCATGTGGAGGGCAACATGGAATAGGTGGTTGAAAAAGAAGAAGACGAACTGAATTTAACAAGAAACTGATTTGATGAGACTTTGACTATGAGCAATACCAATTTCTTAGTTTAGTTAGTTTACATATTATATGATACATGTAATTGCATTAATATTGCAATATTACAATAATAGGAACATTTACAACAAACCGTTCAACAATATGTTATTGCAAACAAAATAATACACGTGGGCTACTGAGCTTTGCTCCGTTTCTTACTACATTTACCTACTTATTTTATTTAAGATACATTCGAATTATCGAGGTTCGAACAATCGAATATCTAGATACTGCAGAACAAGATGGTTTAAGCGAAAAAAGCAAGAAATCATAGAATCTATTCGAGAGTAGATGCATCGACAATTAAATTTTTTTTTATAAGCAGTGCAGAATAAGTAAGCTATTGTATTGTATTAAAATTATCAATTTTAAACATATATAAGAGGATTATATTAAAAATGACGTGATCTACAACGCATCGGTGTGTACGTGTGTTGATTTTTTACTTTTTATTGTAGATTTTCATAGATTTATGTTATGTTTATCTTTATTATTCTTTCCATATTTATGAACAATTTAACAAATTACATCATCAAATTAATAACGACCTTGTCATATTTTCATTATACAAAATAAAAGAACTCAAAATAATTGCTATAAAAGCAATTTTATCGATACCATATTAAATTTAAATTATATTCGGTGACCTCTGTTATTATTAGTTGATAACAAAATCATATTCTAAACTCTAAACAAGATAAATATATAATCATCTGTTCGTTTTCCGAAACGATTGTAGTACATTAATTGTACGTAAAAAAATAAAATCGTTACTTATTGTAAGTATTACTTATGTTAATTATAAAATCGTAAAACAATTATATTATTAACAATCGATTCTTTTAGGACACAAAAATGAAGTCAAGTTTATTTATTTTAACAGCTCTTTTAATCATCGAATTCTCGAATACCGCATGTCCTAACCTACCATCTGAATCGGAAGACCGTATAATTTTCGATTTATGTGAAAATGCCATAATCCAAACTCAAAATCGTCAAAATAACAATTACAAATATATTATTTGTCGGAACGACACGTTAACGACAATTCAAAAATCAATATTAAAAATATTTAAAAATGCAATTATTGTATGTTTGAATGGAAATAAGATTAAAGAAATAGATTCGGACGCGTTTCACGAAACGAAAAAATTGGAAGAAATTCATTTAAAGAATAACGAAATAAACGGAATAATGAGTGGGACGTTTAATTCACTCCCTAATCTTCGTATTTTGGATTTGTCCGGTAACTTTTTATCAATAATTCAGAAGAACGTCCTCCACCATTTGAATAATTTAAATGACTTACGGCTTTCCAATAATTTTTTGGAATATTTTGACTTTAGTGTTTTATTTCGACCTTTAACAAATTTGAATTTAAGTAGTAATAATCTGAATGATATCGACAATTGGGTTTCTTTAAAAAATGTAGAGGTAGTTGATTTAAGATATAATAATATTCCGAAAATTTCAAATATCGGTAGCGGCGTCATTTATTTATACTTAGGATGGAATAAATTACAATATCTGCCTGCACACGTATTTGCGAAATCGGAGCAATTAAATGAACTAGATTTAAGTCATAATTTAATTTCAAATATTCATCCTAACGCTTTTAGACACTTAAATAAATTGGAATATTTATATTTAAACAATAACGAACTAAAAAGTCTTGAAAATAACGTCTTTAAGGATTTAATTTCATTAAAATACCTTTATTTATCAAATAATATTTTAGCGTTTATCGATCCTGATGCCCTGAAAGGAATGCGAAGACTGACAGAACTCTTTCTGGATTATAATGCATTAGATAGAATTCGCGAAAATTGTTTTCAAGATTTACGACATCTGGTATATTTAGATCTGCACAATAATAAATTAAAGCATATCGACACGGAAAAACTTTTAAACCTTACACGTTTGGAAAGAATTAATTTAAAAAATAATGAATGGGTTTGTGAATCTCTTGTAACTGCAGTAGAGATTTTAAAAAAACGAATGTAGAAATTATAGAAAACGACGAATATAGTGTACTTAATATTCATGGTATAACGTGTACAGTTCACAAAATGGTCGAAGTAAATTTTTTTATAGACCAATGTCAGCGTGATTAATTTTAACTCCAATTAAACGTTTTGAAGTTTTACAACGCTAAAGTATTATATACTTCAAAGGTTCTACTTATACGAAAGGTTTTTAAAATTGCGCAATATTTAGTAGCAGTAATATATTTAAACGAATACAGTAAGTTCTACATTTTCTGCACACAGAATATTTCGTAAAAATTACGCGACAAAGTAATAATTTGATTAATACTGCATGAAAAGTATTTTAGTTTTAAATAAGTAGTGTAATTTACTTATTTTATAGTTTCATCTTGGAAATAATACCTATACTTATTTTAAAATATAAATAATGTAATTTTTATGTAATTAACATCTAGCAGAAATAATAAAAAAATAATAATTATAATTTAATTTATAATTCAGTAAATAATGGATTTGCTTAAATTTAAACTTATCGTTGAATAAAGTTGTTAAATTATCAAATTAAGACAATAGTCACGATACTCACACAAGACGACTAAGATTACAAAAATTATGAGTTGTAACTAGAAAAGTTGTTCTACGAAAAAGTTTAAATACGAAAACGCATTAAAAGTAATTCGTCATTATTTACCACAAATATCCTCTATAAGTGTCATTCGGTTTCTATTGCTTTAAATACCATAGAGAAGGTTAGAAGCAGAAAGAAACAAATCCAGTTAAAAAAAAACAAACGAAAAAAAAAGATAGATCTTTAAATAGTAAGCAACTTACTATTCAAAATCTACGCTTATTATGTTTTTTAACTGCACTTGTGCCCTTCTGCTTCTAACCCCTTCATATCAAAGCTCTGTTAGAAATTTATTTATTTGCTGATTACATTATCGTATGTATCATTGTAAAATCAAATGGCAACGTTTCTATGTCGCTAAAGAACACTTAGATACTACAAGTCGTAATTAGAAAAATGGCCCGAAACAATCATTAAAGTCATAAATTCTCTACCAACAAAAAATTGTAGCCCTTATTTTAAGCGCAGCGCAGCCCTTATTATATATTGGAATATCAGGAGATCATAAAGCAGATCAAATATTTAGAAAATCAATCAGTGTATTATTTATAATTAAGAAGAAAATTTGCTAGATATTCATATTATCACCTACACATTTGAAACATATTTAAATTATATAATTAAAAAAAATACAGCATAAAATACGAAGAAAAAATCGAAATGATTTCTTTGTATTTCCAATTATTTTCTTCTGTTAAAAGATCACATTATTACAAAACAATAAATAAATAAGTACTCGTAAAAGTTATTGACATTGAGCCGGAAATCTTACAACTACACCACAATTTGTTATGACTAGCTCCATAACCATCACAATATAATTAACAGTAACAAGCATCTTTTGTATTGCTGTAAATCCATGTAAGATATCGGTTAACTCTTGTGTATACACCTGGATAATTTGGTTCTGCACAACCTTCTCCCCATGATACTATTCCTAAAAATAAGTTTAATTAAGAGAAATACGTTCAAAAATAATACGAACTCAACATACCTGCAATGGTGTGATTTTGACCATTTATAACATGTAAAGGTCCACCGCTATCGCCCTACAAGTGATTCAAAAATTTTAATTAAACTGTGTAAAGGTCATTTAAATTTTATTACATATGACATAATACATGTTTTATTAAAGATTTTGATTGATGTTTGTTTATCTTGCGCATTCGAAGACGCAAACAAAACTATATAAATTAAATAAAACGAACATCAAGAAATCACAAATATTTAATAAAATCTATATGGCGACATGCGCGATAAAACTTGAATGACTTTTAAGTATAATTAAAATAGGACAACAAATTGGTGATCGGTAAAATTTTAGAAAACCTTTTAAATCCGAAATAAAATCATTTATACAGAGTTTTTTAAAAGGACACGAAGCAAAAAATATGGGCACTAAAGAATAGGAATGATTCAACAATATCTATATAGATAATATGTGATAAAACAATAAAAGGCGTGGCTAAAGAAATGCAAAATTAACAGAAATAAATGAATAGGAATAACGAAACAACTATGTGAAAAACAATTACTTGCTTAATTCAATAATATAAATAATAACAAGAATTAGTTAGTTTTAATTAATTAATTATTTTTCTTATTCGAAAAATCTCACAAAACCATGGTCGATTCGACCCGGATCAAAGTTGAAACATTAACAACTTTACCTGACAAGAATCTTTCGTGCCTTGAGAAAAGCCAGCGCACATCATATTTTCCGTAATTCTAAATCCATATCCTGTTTTCTTACAGTCGTCATTTGTTATAATCGGCACTTTTACTTCGCGCAATTTATTGGAAACACTACCGTGCGAAGCAGTAGCGCCCCAACCTGTCACAATACCTGCAAAGTTAAGTTTATTTAGTTTACTAAATAAAAAAAAACGACGCCGCAAACACCGAGTAAATAAGAAAAAAATATAAATAGCGAATTTTAATAGAAATAACTGTCCGCACGAGTAGACACATTAATATTATAATTACCAACATGTCCCGAAAAACTGTAACCGGCAGGGGGCAGACAGACGGGCTTAAGTATTCCGTTAAAAGAAACCTCCTGATCTAATTGAAGCAAAGCGATGTCGTTATTGTAAGAACCTCCAGTGCCGTACGAACGATGTTGTATAATTTTATTAATTTTTCTAGTAAACGTTTTCGTTTCGTAAGAATTCGACCTATCGTGATCCAGGAAAACGGCCGAAAGCTGTTCTTTCGTGAATCTGGAAATAACAAAAGTTTACCGCGATAAACATTTTTACTAATTAATCATTTACCTGTGTACGCAATGGCCTGCAGTTAAAATGTATTTGTTGTTTATGCAAGAAGCGCCACAAAAGAACCGATTGTTATACATCAAGATAACCATCCAGGGATATTCGTTTACTTGAGTTTCAACTCCTCCCACTATTCTATTATGTTTGTATGTTAAGCCGCATACTAAAAAATTAATTATATTTGCATAACCGGTACCTGACATGGTTTACTAAGAGCTAATTAAATAATTCATTCGTACTAACTGCATTTTTGGCATCCTCTATTCGCGCCCGTAGGTGTTCCTGGTGTATTATCGGTGTTCGGTTTGAAACCTACAACTCCTAATATCCAATCTACTACACCACGATCTGGTTCGGCAATTACAGATTCCGGATGAGAAACGCCAGGAGGGTAGGTAGATGAGATTGTTTCTTCGACGACTTGTGGCTTTTGTCCCACGACGCTAACGTTAAAAGCGGGTTTAGTATCAAAAACTTTTTCCGTAAAGCCAAATTTCGTCGAAGTACTTTCTAGGGGTGTTACTACCAACAAATCCGACGGTTCTTCCAATTCTGGCGTAACTTGGGGCGGTTCGACAGTAATTTTAGTAGACCTCATTGCCCATCGAGTAGGTCTTGGACGTTTCGTCGATCTGGTATGACGGCTCGGTGGTTTCCTTGAACTTGGAGGTACGCCCGGTTCAAATTCTACTTGTGCCGTTGTCGGTTTTACATGCGACGGTCTCACGAAATTAACTGCATTGTTACTGGGATTTACAAAGATCTTCGTTTCGTTATCTTTCGATTCCTGCTAAGTTTAAATTAATTACAGATTTTCTATTCTAAAATTTTCGGACGTAAACCGTATCTCAATAAACGGTTGAAATAGTTCCAAACGTAAATAATTAAATAATTGAAACCTACCTGTACGGAAATGTTTAATGCGTTAAATAAAAATACAAGAACTATAACACAAAAATGTTGAACCGACATTATCAATTTTAAACTCTCGCTCAAAATTCTAGTGGCACTTTGAAGAAGTAATCTTATCGCCGAACGACAAACCACTGCTATAAAGATGTTCGTACGAAGTAGGTAATTAGGTGGCAAAGAGCGGAAACAAGAACTGGAGGAACCACGCTAACAACCGATTTTCATAAGCAAATCACGTTCGACTTCTTCAAAATTAACTTCACTTTAAATCGCAAAAAAAATATTTAAGTATATTTAGTATAAAGATAATATGGTTAACCGTAAACCTAATTCTTATTTCCTCGTAAAAGAGCTTTCTCTCCTTCTTTCGGTCAAAACAAATAAACTCGATTATCGAGTTTTATTTTTGTGCGCTAAAAATCGACGTTCTGCAATAATTGAATGCAAATTAATGTAAATTAGATGGAATAGGAAAGTAAGGCGTAATTTTTTAATTGTCGATGTTGACATTCGCGAATAATGAAACCGATTTGAACCAGAAATACTATTATTTATCTACAGGCTGGCCTAGATATTAACCTATTAACGATAAAAATTAGCATAAATGCAATACAAGTGCACTTTCATGCAGATTTTGCAATTTAGAATAATGTTTTCGTTTCATCCAGGAAATAAGAAACACAACGGGCAAATTAAGATCAAGACAGATAGAATGAAACAACAAAAATTACATGTGTTGTAAATAAATATTTACATTCATAAACTCGCTTAACACGTGTTGAGCGTCAAATACCTACCGGTGGTCATTTCGTGTCTTGCCGCAGAGACGATGTGCCCTTTGGTGGGCATTTTCAAAAAGTAAGCATATCAATAAACTATAATGAAATAGAAGGTAATAATGTGCAAGTTGCGTATAATCCTTTAAAAAAAAACTGCAAGAAAATTGTCTCGAAGCGCAAGTTTAACTACGTTTTCTTGTGCGGCGCTTAACGTGTTAAAGAAAGAAATTGTATAAATGTATTTAAAACATAGAGGCAATTTCTCTTTTATGGTCATAAGTTTATCCAGTAATAACAAACGTTACGTTATTAACCCCCATATATTATAATACCATATATTATTTAGTAAACGTGATATCATCGGGGTGACCCTAATCTATATTTTCGGACCTAATTATTTTAATAAAACAAAAACGAATATAGATTGCATAATTATTTTGTATTTTCGTGCAAGTAATAAGTGTTATTTAATTATTATTATTAGATAATTTACGAAAAGTATATAGGCATTGTTAGGTGTGTAGGTAACGCATGAGACGTGTTGATAAATAACACTGCGGTCAAAAAAGGAGATTGTCGAAATCATATAAAACTTCTGACCCGAAAAATCTTTTTGGGTCGCTTAACGGCACTATATGCATAAAGAGTTAGATTGACATTTAAGTAGCAAAAAAATTACATTACCTATACAAAATCATTAAAACTCGGGGGTTCGAAGTTATTTTAATTTTATGCATAAGTACCTACTAAAATAGGATTGATACAAATTTCCGCAACTCATCCAAATACCATAATTATAGGAATGTAATTATGTAAGTAATACGAAATACCGTAAATATTTTCTAAAATAAAATAAGATTATAATGAGACACATGAGGTTGCAATTACGTTTAATTAAACTGATGTGTACAATTTTGTTTATGTGAAAGCTGAACATTATTGCTGTTTAGCTGAACAATCTAAGGCACATTCAAATTTTATTCAGATACACGTTACCAAAGGATACTATAAAGGATATTAGATGATGACGTTTCATGCTGTAGTATTACTGCGTTCTTACACCGTATTTTTGCAGTACCAATCTTTTTGTAGTCCTTTTTTACCGTGTAATATGTGTGCAGGTATATTATATATAGAATATGTCACTTTCTAAACATAGAATTGAAATACAAATATCAATTAGTCATCATTTTATTGATGATATGCATCGGAATAAAATTTGATTAAGCTATAGCTGGGAAGTTAAGGACGTAGTACGTACAATCAAACGTGTAGCATAGCTTGTCATATATTTCACTGGTATAACGGCAGGTCGGCCGTAAGAGCTCCAATCGGAGCGTAGATTACAAATCCCCTAAGTAATTGTAAGTGTTAATTATATTTCCAGTTACATTTTGTATTCAGCTATTTATTCAAGCTATTTTTTAATAATTTTACGCCCTCTTTAATATGGCACTATTTATTTTTCTTAAAATTATTATAATCTAGGTATGCTAATTTAAAATAAAAAAATTAGAATTTTAATGCATCGATTTTTATTAACAAGGAACGTGCCAGTGGCCTATTTTCGTTCATGTACTTAACTTTAATACCAAAGTCTAGGGGTCGTAGTGGAGTTTGATAAAAAAATATGCAAATAGAGACCGAAAATTTTTAAGATATGTTCTTTTTAGGAAATTTGATTCTAAAATTATGTATTTTTTATGCAGTAAAATTATTTGAATAATCACCATATACTTAAACGCAAAACGCAGAATTATAAATTTATTCTATTTGTAATTGTGATTCTAATAATTCGTGTGCCCTTAAGCATTGAAAATTTCCCTGTTGCCAACCATAAACGAGATAAAAGTTTAATCGCATTTTTACGCGACCGATAAATGGAAAACAACTAATAAAACATATGCTCCGTCTACTTTTATAACTTATCGGAGTGCGAACAAAGAATTGGATGTTTTTAAAATAAAAGCGGGGTTTCCTAGTACCCACGTATAAACTCAAATGCATTTATTTAGAATTCTGGCAAAACCGATTCAGATCTTTTGCATTACTGATAAAGAGCGGTAGTGCTTGTTTCAGTAGTTCGAATTTTAAATTACGGCGTCGTATAGCCGCGTGTGCGAGGAGTACTCGTTCGGTTTATAAGACCTTTTTGCGTGTGAGTGTGCGAGTGTTGTGTGATGTGTTTTGTTATCTAAAAGGATTAATACGATAAGGAGAGGTAGGCTCTTTCTTTGTCGACTAACTCTCCATGTATTTATAAAGTGTAAATACATGGACCTTTAAGTTCTAACACAAATTGTCTGAAATCGAGCTTGGTTAGGCTCTTGAATAGTGACTAGGTTAGGGTCTTGGTTAAGGTTACCCTCAAACATTCGACGGTCCAATTTCACGAACGAAATTTTATATTACGCGCGTTTTCGCAATTACAGTAGTTGGTGAAATACAGTGAAATATGAAGCGTAGGTTTAGGTACTTAATAATGCAAGTACGCAGTCAATAGAAGAATCTACGCTCGAAATTGGCGATAGAGGGAAAACGATGACGAGAAAATGGTAGGAAATACAAAGAAAAATTTAGAAGTTTATAATTTTTTCTTATAGTATGTTACAGACAGGTGACAGTCCCAGCGGCAGCAGTATTAGTTCGCATTTTACGTAAGTATTAAAAAAAATATTTCATTTTAATTTTTTTAATATTGTTTAATATTTTTAATTTATTTTATTTTGAGAACGGGGATTTGAGATAAAAAACGGAATTCAAATTTTTGATTGTCGCAACAATTTAGATTGACAACGAGACAAAATTTGAATACTAAAATTGCAAAAATTAATTTTTCATGTTTTTTTTAAGAATAATCGAATCAGTTATTAAAATTTATTGTGGTTAGTTTACTTCTAGTTTATATAACAGGAGTGATTTATTTTATTTTAAATAAGTATTATAAATACAATAATACCTATATTATAATTTTTTTTTAACTATGTAGATTTTTAATATCTTATTAATGTTAAATTAAAAACAAATTTAATTTATTTGGGACATCGTATGTGTATGAATTGTGCGTCGAAAAATGTTTAATGTCCCAGTTTCTCGATGAACTTATTACTTATTAACTTGTTAGTTATTTTACTAACAAAGTGAAAATAATGCATACTGTGTAGGGGTAAAGATATGGTGCGGTTAGTTTCCTGATTACCTACCTAATACTCAAAAATAAGGAAAATTTCGGAACTTACCGCCAAAACTGCAGCAATCGCTTTCAATATTAGCGTTTATGGGATTTAGTTGATGCAAGTTAATCTTTTGTCTTACGATATATTGTTAAGCTAAGCTTAATTCAAGTTAAATCAGATATAAGATTTATTTCTTTTGGACTTTTTCAAAGAAGGCACGTCAACGATTGAGGTGTTGCGGTGCAAGTTGGTGTAAATGAGACATTCAGGAAGAAACGAAGATATAGAAGAGGTTAGCGGAGCGCTAGAAGACCTTAGTAGACTCGTCCCATACAATAGTTGAATGAAGAAGAACAGGCTGTGTGCCTCAAAACCTTGTATTAACTATTTTAATTGTATGACTTGATCAATGACGTATGTAGATAGTCCTACTTTATTTTAATTTTTCGATAATTAAAGATTTAATAAAATAATAGGTTTATTATTATATCACTTGAACTGTCTCTTAATCTTGTAAAGTAAATTAACTATGTACAGTGAAACTTTTCAATGCCGGACACTTGCGGGACCAAAAGAATTGTGCGTTATTAAGAAGTCTATGTTAATAGGAAATACTTGGAACTTGTAAGTGTCCGGTATTTGAAAGATTCTGTTATTTCGAGGTGTCCGTCAAGAGAAGTTTCACTGTACTTCATTTATACATACATAAGTATATTATTAAAAAATACTGTTATGTTATATACATAAATATATTATGCATGTCAATTCATGCTTTACTACCAATACATTTATTAAAAAGTGAAATTGACGATTAATTTATTTAATTTTTTTAACTACGGTGTCGGTATGCGTATGTTGCGGTGTTCCTCAGGAGGTATCCTGAGAATTAAATAGTATCCAGCACTTGTTTGCTAGCACACCGGTGTTGGTCGTGTAGCAGCATACCTAGCCGTTACTTTTCCTATTTCTAATTTTACATTCACAACATCCATGGTAGTAACGGGATTCGAACCCGCGGTTGTAAGTGCGCTAAAAGGCTAGTCAAGAAGCAGGACCCCTCGAACCCCTAGATTTGTTTATAATTTTTATAATAAAGTAGACATTTGTGGTATTATATAGGGTGTTATAAAAAAATTGGTTTGGATATATGTTCTTCTCAACAAAACAAATAAAAAGGTTTCTATAGAGCATGGTCCTAAAGAGGTTTGTTAAAAAGTTACCCCAAAATAAAGTAATAATGTTTATTTAATCAAGTATTTATTTTTAAAAGTAAAAAAGGAGAAGAACAACAAACTTAAAGGAGATTTTCAAAATACTTAATTAATACTGTCATGGACTGTCTTATTCGCTCGAATACTCCTGGAGTGTTACGTATCGTTCTGTATCCATCTTCTATTCTTTGTAGAAGTTACTTTTCACTTTCAATCCAAACGCAGCAGACTGATGTTTTTAAATGGCCCCATAAATAATAATCGAGGGGATATAAATCGGACGAGCGTGCTGGCCAAGAATGTGGACCGCCACGACCAATCCATTGACCAGAATAAGTTGTGCCCAAAAACTGTTTTGCAACAAAATTAAAATGTGGAGGGGCACCCATCATGTATAAACAACTTTTTAATGTTAATCGAAAGAATGTAATTTTTTAACAAGCCACATTAGGAACTTTTTCGTTGTTTTGTTAAGAAGAACGTGGTTACCTATATCCAGCCCAACCATTTTGAAACACCCTGTATATAAGTACGTGCTTGAAATTTAAATTAATGATTTTGGTGTGCGCGTACTATTTTTATAACATTTAATTTCTCTTTATATATATATATATATATATATATATATATATATATATATACAGGGGATGGACAAAATAATGTGAACACCATGCTAAATATTACATATTTGTTTATGTTGGGCTCCTTGCTATGGTATGAACAGTGAGGCGTGTATACGTGGCGCACTTTATGTAGTAACCGTTCTAGTTTATATTTCAGTATACTACTCGCTTTGTTCTACGATGGTGTTAACAATCAGACGGTGAAATGGGCGACCTGTCAAACTTCGAAAGAGAACAAATCGTGGGCGCTTGGTTAGCAGGAGCATCTGTGACGAAAATGGCCGAACTGTTTAACGTTTCATGAGCGACAGTATCCACTGTGATGACAGCCTACACAAAACATGGCAAAACAACATCTGCGAAGAGAAGGAGTGGACGCAAAACAACGTTAACAGACAGGGACCGCCGAATATTAAAAAGGATTGTGGCCAAGCAACATAAAATTACGGCAGCAAAGGTGACAGCAGAACTCAACAGTCACCTGAACAATCCTGTTTCAACAAAAACGGTGCGGCGGGAGCTTCACAAAAGTAACATTTATGGCAGGGCTGCAATTTCAAAACCTCTTATAACGGATGCCAATGCAAAGCTGCGAAAGAAGTGATGCTACGATCATAAAATTTGGACGATTAATGATTGGAAGAATGTAGTATGGTCTGATGAATCATCGTTTGCTTTGTTCCCTACAAACGGCCGGGTTTATGTATGGAGAACCACCAAAGAAGCCTACGATCCGGACTGCCTACTACCTACAGTCAAGCACGGGGGCGGCGGGCTGTGATGATTTGGGCGGCTATATCATGGTATTCTGCTGGTCCAATTATTACCCTCAATGATCATATTACTGCGAATGAATATCTAAATATCCTCAATGATGAAGTTCTTACTATGACCAGTATATTGTTGCCAAATACTGCCATATTCCAAGATGATAATGCGTCCATACACACGGCCAAAAAAGTTCAGTCTTGGTTCGAGGAACATCAGAATATTATCAAGCACAGCACAATCTCCAGATCTCAACATCATCGAGCCGCTATGGGGAGTTTTGGAGCAGAAAGTGAGGAGCAGATTTCCACCTCCATCATCATTGAGACAATTGGCGGAGATGATGGTGGAAGAATGAGACAACATTCCGTTGGATGCTATCCGTACACTCTACAAATCTATTCCGCGACGAATTACAGCTGTCTTAAAAGCAAACGGTGGCCCTTAATTAACAATATTGTACATTAGTCAGGTGTTCACATTATTTTGTCCACCCCCTGTATATATATATATATATATATATATATATATATATATGTTGTTTTTATTAATATTTAAAACTTTCAAGCAAATACTATTAAACAAATAATCATTTTTAGAGTTGTTTATAATTAAGTAACAATATTTTAACAGTTATGCCTGAATTAATGTCAATTAACGAAAGTGCGAAAATTTTCACAATGGCCTTCAGTTAACATTTCGATATACAAAATCAACAATTTAAAGACTCTAATTAAGAACATACCTATTTTTTTAAGGATTCTTGCCTATCGCTACAATATTCATTAAACAGAGGAAAGATTACTATGGTTATAAGTAAGAATAAACTATATAAAAAAACACATGAAGGAAATTCAACCGTTTGCATGATCTCAACAACCCTTGAGACCAATGCTCAAAAATTGAGTGGTATGTAAATGTTTATTGGCAAAGAATTATCTATCACTATGGACAAGTGAAAACGATATGTTGCTTCATAACCACATAAGAACCTAAGTGGGAGAGTTTTATCAATTATTTTCGTCGATGCTTTACATGTCTTCAAAACCTGAGAGTAACTATATAATGTCGTTAGTACATTAAATTATAGTAACCAACTATATATAGTTTATTTCTATTTGAATTTATGGAAGTAAACAAGGTTGAACTGAGTTTATCTTAAATTGTCCTTAAACTTGCTTTATTCAGTTAGCACACTTATTTTGAATAGTAACTTCCTATTTGATTTTACTTTGCTAATTCCCCTTATTGAATTCAGTTAATATGTAAGATCAAAGATTTTTCCTTTGTAAGTCATGTTTTAATAAATAGGTAGGTACTAATCAAAACTTTGTAGATACCTTCTAAACTTTTTTCGGCCATGAACTAGTTTAAATTCTATAGGTATACCTATTACTTATAACAATTACTAAAATATACGTTGTAAAAAATTATTTGTAGATTTAATTACTGGAAAATATTATTCAGAGGTATTTCACGAAAAAATATTAAAATTTCACCTTGACCAATATTGTCTTCATTCGATGTCTAACAATGAGATAATGCCGAGCTGCATTATCTGCCGTAATACCTATTGATAAGTTCAATGTCACATTATTTTATGTTCCTATTGAAAAATGTACTTTATATCGTACAAACAAATTTCCCAGTACCTACTATTAACTAAAATTCAAAGTGGGTCACAAAATATTCCAACAAATTAAATGGTGTAAAGGACAATTGATCCGTGGAATTAAACAACAATATTTACAATTTTATCTTGGTAACCCACAAACAAACAAACCTTCATTTAACACCTGCCGTTGGTCTAGTCTAGACAATGATGGTTAAATAATCTTAAATTACGTATAATTAAAGCAGTTACGTTTTCCCATACAAAAAAGGAGTCTAAAATGTGACGTAATTAAAACTTAATTTTCGCAATTAGACCTACCATTAATAGCATCAATCTGTCAGTAAAGTGGATCGATAGTGGGGCTATCGAAATAACATTGGCAAAATAAAATATTGGTTAAGTACCTACAAAGGGTTACGTAAGTATGTCACACATGCATGTGCATCGACCTTGCATTCGTATTCATCCCTAGACATTGAAAGATTACAGGTAGGTGGGTGTGTTAAAACTGTACATAGATTAATAAAATGGTCAAGGCAAAACCCCTCCAAATGACATTGAGACAAAATAAAATTTTGTATAAAAACTTCACAACCACTACAAAGTTAATTAGTGTAAAGTTGGTATTTATTCTAATAGTATATTTACCAAAATAATTAAAGGGTGAAAATGTGTAGTGTCGAGCTGATAGGTTTTGTGATGATGGTTCTAGTTGGTGTTGTGGTTTTCTGTGCTCCGGTGGAGGTAAAATTTATTTTACTAGAACAAAACATTTTAACGTTTTCCGGAGGGATGTAAATGAGGATGTTCTTTTCAGGAAACTGCTAGAAACTTCAAGAACTATATCGACACAGACGAAGGAGATTCCAATAATAAATGTAACTGTGGTAAGTTGTTTGACTATTTCTTTGTCATTGGTGTCTTATAAAAAATAATAGACTAAATACCTACTAGAGTAAGGGCATAATCATTTGAGCCTATTTTAATCATAATATTTATAATTGTAACACGTTAGCTGTTGTTCATATCTCGGGGGATATGCCCCAGGGGGGTATTTTTTACCTCAGCTAACATTTTAAAAAGTTTCAAAAAAGCGCCATTTATTTTTTTTATTATTGTTTTTTTTAGTTCAACTTTTTTAAGTGTTTTAAAATAGGCACTACGACGTTTAATTAAAAAATTTATATGAGCTACTTGAACTGCATACATTTTTCATAAATCCTGAAATTCAAGTCGTGTGCGTACTATCTACTTTTAGTAGAAAAGAAAAATATTGATGCACATCAAAAAGACGCGTTACAAGAGAAATACAAAATTCGTCGTCTGTTTCGATGATAATACATAAATAATAATTCATCTCGCTAGAAAGTATAATTATTAGGTGTAAACTGCTAAATATGTACCTATTTAACATGTCACCATTCTTTTGTTTACTCTTAAATTAGAACATTTTTAATGATAGTATATTATTTAACAATCAATCAGCGAAACTTGACTTAAGCTAATGCGTAAGTAGTAAGGCGATAACTGAATTATACTAACATTAAACATCAACTACAAAGATAAAAGATAATTAACAAAACTGCGTAAGCTCTTATTTAATAGCTTATTCGTAGCATACCACGTGCAACGTAAATACATTGTTACAATAACACATTGTTATTTCAGTATGTGGAATGAGCAATAGACAGATGAGAGTTGTAGGCGGAAACATAACAAAACCTCATGAATTTCCATGGTTAGCGGGGCTTTCGAGTAATGGAAAGTTTTACTGCGGAGCAACAGTTATCACACGAAGACATTTGCTAACTGCCGCTCATTGTGTCAATGGGTAAATATCTATATTAGAAAACTACATTTTGTTTTTCTAACGATGCGTAACCTATTCCAGTATCAACGTACGTTCAATATTAGTTACACTTGGCGATCACGATCAAACCGGCAAAGAGCGTTTCGCGAACATCCAAGTGCGAAAAATCAAAACTGTCAATGCACACAAACTTTTCGAAGTTTCCAGTTACAACAATGACATCGCTATTCTTGGAAATCGACGAACCGGTAGATTTCAATTCAAAAATTCAGCCAGCCTGTCTTCCGACATCAGGTAATGAAATATGTTGCCATTGTGATTGGAAAAATGCGTAATTTTTGTTATCGCAGAGTTGATCGATTATACCGGAAAGATAGGAATTGTGGCAGGCTGGGGAAAAACCGGTGAAAACGACGAGACTTCGACTATCCTGCGAAAAGTTGCGGTGCCGATCTGGTCTAAAAAGGACTGCTACAACTCTGGTTACGGTGAAAATCGTTTGTCGGAGAACATGTTTTGTGCTGGCTACGAGGAAGGCAAGAAAGACGCTTGTCAGGTAAATGTTTGCAACTAACTCGAAATAATTTAAAGATGTCGAATCGACGAATCAATTCTTGATTTTTCTCCAATAAGTTAAATTCCAAATTATAAGTAGGTATGATTGCCATATACTACATTATACCAATACCAATATTATTACAATATACCCACTACATATATTTTAACTTTGTTTAGCGTTATCATCGGTGACGACAAACTCAAAAATTAAACATCACAAAATCTTATATAATTAATCAAAATTGTAAGAAAAGTAGGTACTCAACTACCTATTAATTTTTAAATTTATAACAATCGAAAATAACTCTAAAGAATTTTTTTTATATAGGGCGACAGCGGTGGTCCCCTTCAAATAAAAACCGAAAACGGAAACATGGAAGTTATTGGTGAGTAAAAAATTAAATCCATTTAACTTAAAATTTATTGCAACCTACTGCTTTAAACGGGAATTAAAAGAACAAAACCTCTTTATAAACATTGAATACTATGAACGAATCAATGAATTTTATTCATTTGTGTTAAATAACCCACAATTTAAATCGACACTTCATAATATTAATATAATTTCATGAACAATTTTCAGGTGTAGTTTCTTGGGGTAGAGGATGTGCCAGACCAAGTCTTCCAGGCATTTATACTAAAATTGTAAATTATCTCGACTGGATGCAAGACTTTCTAAAAGGGGACTGTTTGTGTTCGCCACCGAGTTACAATCCTCGAAGAACCTAGGCTTTATGTAAATTTGTCCATTAAGCTTGCCCCATTATAACGTTACTCTAATCATCACATTAATATAAGTAAAATATTTATATTTCAATTATCTCTAGCGTACCTACTAATAGAAAGTACTTACAAAGAACTATTTATGTAGATAATAAGTAATTTACCAAAAAGGCTGTGTTTGTTTATTTATTTTGACGAAACATTGTAAAATAAATTGTAAATATAGTATATTTAATTAGCTAAATTAGTAACGACTACCTAAATAATATGTACATTAGTTAGATGTAGAATTATGTGCCAATATACCTACAATTAGTTTTTGTGCCAAATAAACTAGTCTAATAAAACTGTATCTACTATAAATAAATAAATATTGTTTTGTTGATTGTGAACCGGAGGTTTTTATATTATATATTGCCAGTAGTCCACTGACCCACTACGGCAGTGATATCTTCAGAGGGGATCTGCAAAAAGTTGAAGAAATTTTATAGGTAATCTTTTACGATTCAAATAGTAAGAGAGAATGAAAAAATAAATGCAAGAAAGGGAAACGTAGAACTAAATCTTAATTTTTCGTTTGGTGTTTCGAATATTGAGTTAAGCCTTCGTGGTACAGGCCAACAAAAGATACTTAGAGGGCGTGATAAAGAAAAAATTGAGAACCGCCGATTTATACAATAAATACATCAAATTTAAAAACAATTCGTTGCCAAACAACAATTATCATTGAGTCCAAGTCGCTTTACGTTATAATTATACAAAATCGGGTAAAATATTTCCTAATACGTATTAAGATGTTGAAGTTTTATTTTCATAAAAATAAAAACTAATGAAGGGACGGTTTATGCAATCTGTCGGCAATATAATTTTTAGATAATTGTCAGTAATACGAAGACAAAATTTATAAAAATCCAAAGATATTTTAAAAACTATATTCCTTTTAACATATCGACGCAGTTTTCCCAGGAAAGCATAACCCACAAAAAGTAAATTTTACAAAAGAGCACATTTTGTGTCGTCGCGAAGCTATAATAAGATACGTTTCACGGAAATACATAGATTTTTTCCTTAGAAAAAATCAGAATATTGTTACTAAATTTTAACAAATCGATGCCTTTACTTTAGATGCATAAGATAAGATGCATAATCAAAATAACTCATTTTCACAAAAAGTGTGGGTTACGCCCTTTTGGATACTACGGATACTACTCCCTTACGGATATTAAGGCACAGAATTGCAATATTATTATGTAGGTATATGATATGTCGACAGCCACTTTTACGACTATTACTCAAAAATATGTTTGTTTTTCAAAAATATAAAGTCAATTTTACTATATCTTGAGTAAAAAGTATTAGAGGCACCAACTTTTGACAAATTAGTGTTATAAAATTATTAGTATTGAAGCAAGTTTACAGAGTTTAAAAAAAAATTATTTTCGTATCTTTAACACAAAGAAACTTTAATCGTATTAATTTAAGAAAACAAATAGTATTCTGTGCATAATTTGTCATTTAAATAATTAGGTAAACAAAATAATGTCCAACAGATTTAAAGTAATTGCAGTAAATCACGGGAACCTACTTTACTTTCTGATTAAATATATATATATATATCTTCCTTCTGCTTATTTGCCCCTCTCACTAAATAACCTCGTTTCGCGACAGTGGATTTATATACTAATACTGGAGATGAAATAAATTGAATTTAATTTCAGTTGTTCCACTTTGCATTTTAATATTTTTTTCTGTGTTAGGAAACATTTGTATTAAAACCAAATTATTAGATACATATAGTAGGTACCTAATAGCATTAGGGTTAGTCATATATTTGCGTGGTTGATATTTTAAGGGTCGCGGTGAAAAAATTAGTATACTTTATCATTACATTATTACCTACACCATAATATAAGATAATTATATTAAAAAAAAAATAAAGTAAATTTTTTGAACCACTTATGGCGTATTCTGTATGACATTTTATACATATATTGTATTATATTACAAAAATTCAATTTCGATATTGATTTTTTTACAGAATCATACTATTAGTGAAGTAAATTAAGCTTTAGATGGCGTTATGTATGTCGCACCAACAAAATATTAACAAGAAGAAAAATCAGTGTCAAGTTCATATTTATAATTCAAATAAAGTCATTATTAAGTCGTATGCATAGACATTTGATTAAAAGTGGCTAGTAAATCATGTTTATCTCCATAGAAGCGATTGTTGCAACAATTATTTCTAAAGAAGTGAATTGAAGTGAACGCGGCTTACAATTTGATAATCATTAAATTAAATAAAACCGACATCATTTATGTATAAATTTCTCTTTTAAATGAAATTTTGTAGTAGACACAAGTAGTACACACCTGAAATAAATACCTAACACCTATTAATTTGTGTCAATTTATAATTTAATTTTTTTTTAAATAACAATGATGTAAACAAATATTTCGTCGTAAACACCTAGTTTATATCTAGTAAAATTACTAAAATATAAAATAATTCCTAACAATGACAAACAAATTTTGTTAGTTATTTCATACTTATCATAATTATTTATCCTGCTTTCTGGTTGTTTGACCTCTATATTATAGAATTTTACTCTCTCTTTTTAGCTACTTTCGCCTACACATCATAAATATTTCGTGCATCGCCTATTACAATTAAATACCGCGTCGCATCGTGAAACAAACCTGACATGGATATCATTTCGAGGTAGAACACGTTTGCTGTCTAGAGTTTTTCCAGTAAAATTAATAAAAGAAACGAAAGTGAAATGGTTTGACGTTAAAAATCTCAAGAGATCGTTATTGTAAATAAAGAAATTACCCATTTTTTTATGTTAATGTTTGACAAAAATTTGAATTGTTTTGCAAATTTCTAAAATTAATAATAAAATGTTGGCGCCTATCATCAAATTTTACCTTTTTTTTTTAATTTCCATCACTTTCAATTACCACGTTAACACGTGACTGCAATAACTGCGTCAATTTCTTTTTAATGGGACTTGATTTTTGATTCAGAAGATAATACGTCTAATTATAATTGCCATTAAATATTTTAGTCGTATAAGGGTATATTCTTCGACTGACGGTCCGTCGAGAATTTCTAAAGCACGATTAACAAAGCGTCGCTTCGAATGACCTTTCATCATATAAATAAATTTACAAACGAATTTCAGAATAATGGTACTTATTAGTCTTTACGTTTTGTATTCATAAAGCACACGAGGTCCACGAATTTTAAGTTATACATCTCAAAATAGAATACCTACGAGTTTAATAATATGAAATCCTAACAACTCTTATTTAGTCAAATTAATATGATTTGCTATAGATACATGAAAAATCTTAAGTTAAGTTAATTTTTAAGATCAGGTAAATGTATTTATATAATTAAATTAATCGTTAATTGAATACCTTAATTATTATGTTACAATTAGTAGGTAGTTTTTGCTATGGACATTATTTTTATACTCGCCCTATAACTATTAAAATTAAATAACTATCGAATTTATGTAATAACTGCTATCTAACATACTGTGAAATAAAATGCGTTGAACAAATCCATAAAAATCTAATTTAAAATATTTAAAAGTAAAAACAGTTTCTACGCTACGTGCATACTTATGCATATATTAACTTGCAAGAATTTTAAGACAATTCAAATTCCATAAACATTTCTCAATAATCCATATTTAGATAAAACAACGTCCTTTCCCTACTTTTCAGTTAACTTTCTTCTATGGTCAAGTGAAAGAAGAAACAGTCCTTAGTAGATGGTGAAAGCACTGCGCGTGCTGATACATAACACTATCTGCGATAGAACTACTATTAAATAAAATATTTAATAATAGTAGTAGTTGACAATTCGACAAAAAGTCCTTTAAAATAGGTTAAGTGAGAATAGAAAAGGTCACAAAAGTGTTGTTTATAAAAGTACAAGTGTAAATTATTCAGCATTCAAAGGCAAGTGCAGCATGAAAACTTACTGTGTTTTAAAAAATGTCAGTTACGTTATTCGATATTAACATCATTACTCTGTGCGTTATCCTCTGGCTGCTTCCGTCAAACTGTCAAAATAATTTTCAAGTAAGTATCGGTATCAAAATTCTGTTTAGATTTATCATATACGTAGATGGAGAAAACTTACTAGATAAGTATGTCAAGTTCAAGTTTATTCTGTTATGTAACTAGAATAATTCTTTCTAGTTGCTCTATGGTAATTAATTTTATTGTTTCACGTTAATAAAGCTCTATAAAGCAAAAGATCCGACCGCGCGCAAGCCTCACTATCAAATATCCATGTAATATGTCTCAAAACTCCTCTTTTTTTTTCATTTTTCTCGTAAGAAATGCATCTTTCGAAAAATTTCATAGAAATATTCTCAAGAATATAATAAGAGTATAAGAATTAAAAAAAATTTAATCGTTTTTTCCCGATTATTTTGAAAACGGCATTCTATCGAAAATTACACAGAGAACATCGTCGGTAGATAATTCTATGCCAATTCCAAAACATATTTCATATTATCAATCCGATAATTTATAACGGAGATAACTGACAATTAGTTTAAAATCTTTGATCGGCCGTTATTTTGAAACGAATTTCATTGTAGACATTATACTTCCCAAAATTTCAAAATAGTGTCCTAATTTGTAAATGATAATATCAGAATCAGTTAATTATGGTCAATTTTAAATTATGCATTTAACAAAAATTATAGAAAAATGTGTCACTACTTTATAATTTCACTGAACATTATTTAGGTCAATAAATTACTTAGGGATGGTGTTACAATTATAAGTTAAACGTTAGATAAGCTATTTCTGGAATAACTGTTATGAAAACGTTTCTTGAGACGATGGTTTCCATGAAAATTATTCCAGAAATAGCTTATCTAACGTTTATCTCGTAATTGTAAAACCGGCCCTTATTCAGATAAACAAAAGTCGAAATTATTCTAACAAAAAATTACAAATTTGAAAATATAAAATAATGTTAGAGAAAAATGGCTATTTTAACGAATTTAACGAATAACGACTGAAATTTGAACAGTCTATTGTTTTTATGAAAACAAAGGACGAGTTCCTTAACCAGCTAGATCGACCGACTCATTTCAAAATGACGGTGGATTAAAGATTTTAAACTAATTGTGAGTTATCTCCGTTATTGATTATCGAATCGGTAATGCGAAATATGTTTTGGAATAGGCATATAATTTCGATAGAATGCATCGTTTTCGAGATAATCAGGAAAAAGTAATGAAATATCTTTTAATTCTTATAAAAATACTCTTGAGAATATTTCTTTAGTAAATGTAATTTTTCAAAAGATATATTCTTTCGATAAATTTTAAAAAAAAAAGGAAATTTGTGATATGTTCCATGGAAATTCGATATCGAGACTTATGACTCAAGTGACTGAAAAAATATTTTCACTAATTATCTAAATAGAAATATGTATAGTTAAGTACTTTTATTGTTTTCGAATAATAATAAGATTCAATTTATATCAAATCAAAAAATTACGTCGCCTACATTAAAAGCTTCAACTTTAATTAATTTTATTAAACAGGTACCTACTACAAAATAACAGTAGGCAAGGTAATAAACGAAATTGTATACCTACACCTGCTTTCGAATCCCACGACGTCCCCAATTAAAATAAAAATCAATAAATAGAAAAGAACGCATTTACATCTTTATCGATTCTATTTCTTGTTTTATTATAGGTAAATACGTCCTTTCACTCGATGGAAATAAATTAGTTTCTACTTCTTATATGAAAAACATGTGGTTTTTCTTTATTTTCTTATTATTTGTTTTCCAGACTAACCAATAGCTGTTATATATAGCATTTTTAACAATGAATAATAATACATAGATAAATAACGTGATGAGACCGATATTACCTAATATCTCTAAGATACGTCTACAATGTAAAGTGTGTTTTTGCAGAAAAGCTCTTATCCGATACCACCAGCGTCTTCAAAAAATAATAAATTAAATACAACAACAGGAAGGTATTTGTTTAATGAGATATTAGGAATTTTTAACTCCATCACTGGAACAACTTACGGTAATCCCACATCTACTGTGGATGAAGATGACGGACTATTGAGAAACTGTAGTTGCGGTGAGTAGATATTTTAATAGCTTATAGGCAATTATAAATTATTTTAATTTTATACAATATATAAATATAGAAAATATTATATCTATAATACCTATGTAAATATGATGTAACGTTAATTTTTTATTTTTGTGATCAACCCAAACGGTCACTTCATTTCAATCAATTAATTTATTGTAATATACCTACAATTAGATTGTAAATAATCAATCAAAAATGCAACAGTATGCAATTGGCAATAATCTATTGAGCATTAATTTCCTTAACAACTCATTGTGTTGTCATTTAATTGTTATGCATATTTAGATAGAACTTGCATTTTAACAATCAAGTAGTCTCGTCTTATGTATACAGATTTATATTATGTATTTCGAAAATGTAGATGTAGAAAAAGCAAATTTACCTATAAGTATACGAATTTCCATTTATATTTAAATATCTTAGATATATTGTTATTATTATAATCTATCTACTGTTATTTATATCTATCGTTTTGTCTTATCGTTAGTTTTAGAAATAAAATGTTGATAGATAGGTACTTATTGTTAGATATGCACCTATATGTCGCAGGCAAATAGTTATTTCAGAAAAATAGCTTTTAACTAGGCAAATAGCTTTCTAATGTTCATTTATATTTAAAATCATTTTCCTAGGCATTTGACGGAACCGTTGTTGGGCAAACTCTAAAAATAATTCAGGCAAATACTATTACTACAATCTATAGGCAAATATAGGCAATCTATTAGTAGATATCTACTGTAAAAATACGACGTTTTATTGATGACGCAATTGGAACCTGTCATGAATAAAGTATAGGTAGGTAAGAAATAAAAAAGAGTAAAGAATTTGTCGCGCAAATTTTTTGTTTAGAGTATGACTCCTGTTTATATATGTATCTCTACATTCTTAAAATAATATATTACTATTTACTTCCAATATTGTTAATAAATTAAACGTAAATAACATCAACACATACAAGTAACAGGACTAAATAAAAAATGCAAATATTTAGTCACTTAAAACTTGTACCGTGGACGAAACTTGTATAGGTTCCAAAATATTATAAGTGGATGAATGTGCCCCCGTCTTCCCTAATTCGCACAATAATTCGTGTCTTGGTATTTATATGTTTATTACAAGTACCTATGTAAGCAGAAAGTGTATAAAACTTTGTAAATGTATTATTTTTATGATTATATTGCTTTTACCTGGGCAGTTCTATTGAATTATATTATTTCAGTTTCTTATTAAGTAGTTCTAGAAAATGACAAAAATTTGTAAATTTTTATTACAGCGAAAAAAAATTATTTCCTGCAAAATTGTCTTAAAAAGCTCAGGCAAAGCCGTTAAGGTTAATTTTCGAAATACTACCCACTTACTTTCTAATTATTCAAACCAATTAAGTTTCGAATTCGCTAAACGAAACAAACGTTAACTGTTAAAAGCTTAAATTTTCAAAAAGTAAACAATATTTTAATTGCCAATTTTTTAATAAAAATATATAAATAATGTATTCCTGTATATAATAATATAACTAACGTAAAGCAATAAAGATAAAAATCAATTTTTTAGAATGCGGTGTAACGAACCAAGAAAATAGGATAGTGGGCGGTCAACCAACAGGGGTGAATCGGTATCCATGGATAGCAAGGATTGTTTATGATGGACTATTTCACTGTGGAGGATCACTGATAACGGAAGATTACGTTTTGACGGCTGCACATTGCGTGCGAAGGTTTGTTTAAAATGTAAACGTGGCCCGTTCACAACAAAGCTCTTTTTAATCTTTTACAGGCTAAAAAGAACTAAAATCCGAGTCATTCTCGGAGATCATGACCAAACAACTACCACGGACGCGCCTGCCAAAATGCGAGCGGTCGCATCCATTATTAGAAACCGCAATTTCGACGCTGACTCTTATAATCACGATATCGCAATGTTGAAACTTCGAAAACCGGTGGTTTACACTAAAAACATTAAACCGATTTGTCTCCCGAAAGGTGAAATTGAATGTTCCCTTATTTAGACAGACAAATTAGAAGTGTAGTTACAGGTGGAGATCCTGCGGGTAAAATAGGGACGGTTATAGGTTGGGGAAGAACGATGGAAGGGGGCACGCTTCCTAGTGTAGTACAAGAAGTGCAAGTTCCTATTTTGACTTTACAACAATGTAGAGCTATGAAATATCGAGCATCTAGAATTACTTCGTATATGCTCTGTGCGGGAAAAGGTGCAATGGATTCTTGCCAAGGTGATAGCGGTGGACCATTGGTCGTTCCGGATGGTGAGAAATACGAAATTGTCGGTAAGAAAATAAAAAACTTAAATGTTTATATACGTTTCTGACTACACTTTTATAGGAATTGTATCTTGGGGTGTTGGTTGCGCGAGACCAGGATATCCAGGAGTTTATACGAGAGTAGCTAAATATACTAACTGGATTAAAACAAATATACAAGGTTCTTGTTTATGTAGCTGATAATGTTAATTATTGCAATTTTCTTATTTACTTTGTGCCAAAAATAATCTGATAAGTTTGCGCAATAGTTTCTAGTATACATTATAAAACATTAATTGTTATTTATCATGTTATTTTATAATATAGCAACGCTTAATGGAACATTTCTGTTATACCACTCATTAAGATTCATATAATAAATCAAGCCAAACTGGAAAGCTATTATCCAAACCTCATGAATCTTTCATAAAATAATATCCTTTTTCGTTAATGATTAATTTTTTTTCGTTTTCTTTTTCTTTTTTTCTTTACATCTAAATAATTAATAATTTATAGTATTATATTTCCAGATAGCAGTAATAAATATTGTCAAATATTTTTTAGTGCCTATTTTTCTTATTACTTTCAAATGTATAACATTTTTCGAAATTAAACAATAATGATAATAGATACTTAAATTTTAAATATACTGTTTAAAATCTGCATCCAACCACAAAATGTCATTATATCTACATAGGTACTATAAAAATAATTATAGTTTTAACAAAAGAAAAATTTAACAAATTTAGGACCGCGACATCTATCTCTCGATATCTGACAAATATTTACCAGGAAACCATTTGTTCCAACGATTGTTCTTAAGGTAAATATCGATCAGATAAATTTATCGGGAAATGGATATCGCGGCCCTTAGTAACATTTATTTTCTGCAAAGCTATTCTGGTTTCGACCTCTAATAAATAATCATACTTCAGATTACACACTCAAGCGTAGGTAAAAAATAATATCAAATTAGTGAAAATTCCCATTTATACGAATTATAATTAATTGATAATATCTAGCTGTTTCAGCAGCGTGTCTTAACCTACAAAAATTAAATTATACAAGAGCGCACATTTTGTGTTAGAGTGTAGCTATATACATAGAAATACAAATCGATTTTTCTGGTGGAAAAAAAACGGAATATCGTTACCAGATTTTTGCAGATGATGTATTTGCCTTAGATATATAAGATAGTCAGAATAACTCATTTTCGTAAAAAAGTGTGGGTCAAGATACTGCAATAATTGAATAATAATTATTATTATTCAAGAGAACCAATTACAATTTAAATAACTAATTTTAATTTTTTTTAAATAAATTCGCGTTACAAAAAATTATGAAAATGCAATTAAAAGTTACTATTAAAAAGAATACCGATTTATAGAATTTATGTTTATGGGTCCAATAACTCTTACTAAACCTCTTTGAAACCAAGGTTACACTATTGTTATATACCTACGCTGCTAATGAATATATGTATTTTTTTATAAATAATAAACGATTTTAAAAATAACTTAAAAGTGAAAATAATTTTTGCAATATACAGGGTGAGGGTACATTAGGTGTAAGAAATGTACGTAACTGAAGTTTCTTTTAGGTCAAAAAAAGCAATTCATCACATATACCCTTAATACCAAAATGCTTTTTTAAAAAGATATGGAGGGTATTAAAGAAAAAAAGCTATTTTATTTCTAATTAATGTAAGTAATTAAACTTGTAAGGTAATTATCGCATGAATGCAAATCATTATCGAGACTTTCTTAAAAAAAAACACCTGCTGCATTCGATGACGTCTCGTGACAACATTAGACCACAGATGTTTTTCCAACAGAACGGTGTACCTTCCAGCAGTGGTAGATTAATCACAGAATGGTTAAATAATCATTGCAATGGTAGATGTAATGGCTGGTTGGGGCCTATGAGATGGCCTCCAAGAAGTCCTGACTTAAATCCGCTGGATTTCTTTTTATGGGATTTTATAGTTTAATAATTTTAATATTCATCAATGTGTATGCATCATTGATGCAATGGTGTCATCCCTGTATCAGGGCTGAAGATGGGCATTTTGAAAATTTGCTATAGTTTTCTATTTTTTAATATCTATCATTGTTTATTTTGACCTAATTCTATATATACTTATGTATAAATTGTAGTAATCTATACAATATTAAAAATCAATTCAACACTGTGATTAATATTGGAAAACAAAAATTCTTATAGGGAGATAAACAACTTATATTATAAATAGAAGAATTCGCATTCAAATACGAATATGGCAAATATAAAAATTAATCACACAAACAATAAATATAATGGTGATTTTTAAATTATTTTAGCGACAATCTTTGTTTGCAAAAAATTCTTACCTTGCCTAACTTGAGTCATTTTTGCGTGTACAAATTCTATGCAAAAACAAAAAATTAAGTATAAATATAGACTAGTCTCGGAACCGGTATAGATAATCAACTACTCAGTCAGTCATACGTAGATGCTAATTAGTCTGATTATGATTCTCTGAAAGCGAACAGGTTTCAATGTCAATGGCCCCCCAGAAGAATAACATCAATTCATGCAAATTACAACACCTATTCGTGCTAAAATTATTCTGGTGGATGAAAAACTGACCTTCAAGAATTTCTGCGGTCCTACCAGTATTATTCTTCAATTTCGTCTAAAATTTAATACTATTTCTCTGTAGCGAAATATGGAGAAAAATGCAAAATTCTAAATAAAAGATAAGAATCGAAGAGAAGAATTTGCATGCAAATAAGCAAACCAGCCCTATAAAAACCGTCATAAATTATGTTTGTAACGATTGCTAAACAAAAATCGAAGAATTTAGAATATCTTAATATCGCTTAGCAATTTAAGTCTTTGAACTGTTCGACATTGTTGAGTTCGTACAGTTTCTCTGCTGTCCTGACAGTTGTCTACAAGGAGCTGTTGGTGCGACAGTAAATTCTAGTTTGAATGAAGACGTCCGTTTGCATTTCTTTCACGTCATAAAACTAGGATATTAATTACAAATTAATTGTTCGATACAGTGGTAAATATGGTGCCCACGTATAAAAACTGGTTACTACTAGTGTTTTGGACGATTTTATATGTCGAAAGTGCCGCGGTAAGTGCTACGATTTTATCTTAATTTATATAAGTACATCATTATGTAGTTCGACCATTTTTTTTTTAATTTCCTAAAATTTTGGCGCATTTAATGTTCGATTTAATTTTTTGCGCGTTGCACTGTAAACGTGCGCATCGTATAATTTGTAAACTGACGGTCTCTCCCTAAGAATTTACACGAAACGTGCACCGAATAAACCGTTACTCATTTTAGTATTTTACAATTATAATTCACCTGATCCATTATTTTCTTGAATACAAATATCATTAGAAGGTGGTAATAAACTATAGAAAACAGAATGAAGCGAATTCTTTGTTTAAATGCATCGAGGTACTTTAGTAATGAACCTGACCACAACCTTAAAAACAAGTTGCTAATCAAGGATTTTCTTTAATGGCACTGCCCCTTTATTTTTCTTGTTCTTATTTTACTTAAATGGGAAACAAGTAAATTATCATTAGTGTTAACAAATAATGTTGGTAAAGGTAAAATTTTGAAGATTAACCTAAAACAAGATACTTAACTTAATACTAACTGTAACATACTTTTAAATTTTAAGTAGGTCTTATTTCTGATACTCTACATCGATGCTTTACAAGGCCGTCGTGTGTCCTTCACCAAAGATCTAATTTTTTTTTAATAATTTCACTGGCGAATTTTATTCACAAAATAATGGCAAAGATAAATAATTCCAAAGAAGATGACGAAGAAGAATCAATAATAGATTTCTTAATAAAATTTTCCAATATAATTATATGGGTATTGCGAAATAATAGTAGGTACATTTGAGCAAAATCTACTTGTTCTCAATGTCTTCCTGATAATAACTGATGGGGCTAACTGATTGAGCATTAAGGCTGCACTAACTTTTATCAAAAATAGAATCTTTTGAAGTAGATAACTGCGATAATAAAAAAAGTTTTCTATATGCATCAAAGAGCATTTTAAAACACACTGTTTGTAGAAGTTTTTAATGAGAGAGCTCAGACGGGTAAAACGTTTGATATACCTAAATATGTAGATAAAATGAGTATCCAAACAGTTCAACTCGAAATTGTGAGAAATTATTTAATAAAACTATTAACTATTTATTTCAACTTAGTTAGGTAAAAACCTAAAAACCTTACCCTTAAAAATCTACCTTTAATTTTACTTAGGTTACCTACACCTAGAAGTGCAGTAAAAACTTCTGAAGATGTAGAGTCAGTGATTTTTATTAGTATTGTTTTAATTTCAAAATAAATAGTACAACGTTCATTTATCTTAAAAAAAATTATATATAGGTACTTACATAGAAAGTTATCGATTTAAACATATTTTTTGCAATTTTTATACACTTTCTTATTAATATCGGCACTTTCGATTCATATTTTTCCAATAATTAAACTACGCATTTTATAAATATCGAATCAACTTGTGCTTACTCGTAAAATTAGTTTATCTAGTTGAATGAATTAAGGCTTTCACAGTCGTTGTCCATTTCGACAATTAATTTTCGATAAACACAGCAAAACCCGAGAGGTATCATCCAAATTGGTTTAATATTTAGTAAAAATTCAGAACTATGTATAATTTTTTTTCTGATTTAGTTTGATTTAGCTATATAGATAAACGCAAACCCATACTTTATATTAATATAATATAGCATTATATATGTAATAAAATAAATAATACAACGATAAATGTACTAGTAATATACCATATGTCCAATAAGTTTTGTTCCACATGAACTCGTAAGTGATAGGCAACTTATTAACTACTTAACAATTTTCTATTTTGTCAGGCGCATTCTTCAATGATCATCGTTTTCGAATTGTCGATGTCATTGAACGTATGGTTACGTGAGCTTGTTGAAATTGCGCCTTTGCGAAATAAGCAATTGAACTTCGAATCAAATGCTTAATAAGTTGTCTATCTTTCGCGATGCTACCGGTAACGAAACTTATCGAACGCAACAATGCCTACAACAATATATTCCACTTTTAGGGAGACATATCCGGTAAAAACACCGAATGGGGCCTTTTTAAGAAATTTACTCCTTTTGGAAATAAACCACCCCCAAGACACGATACTCCGCCATCGCCGTGTAGTTGTAGTAAGTAAGGAGAAGTAAATCGAAAATAGTATTACGTGCATAATTTTTTATTGTAGCATGTGGCGTAAGAAACGACGCCAGCAGAATCGTTGGTGGGCAGACCACCGCCCAAAATGAATTTCCGTGGATGGCGCGACTCTCCTACTTCAATAGATTTTATTGCGGAGGAATGCTAATCAACGACCGTTACGTTTTAACAGCGGCGCATTGTGTAAAAGGGTAAAAACGTAATTATTCTTTTTAACTGATTTTTAGCAAAATTATCTAAAAATTTTAAAAATCTTCTCCTTTAAGATAATACAGAAACTTTCTATAATCCGCAATATATAACACAATAAGCACAACATGGATACGTTTACCACAAAGACATTCATAAGAAATTCAATTACAGATTCATGTGGTTCATGATCAAAGTAACCTTTGGAGAACACGATCGATGTAATGACGCTAAAAGGCCAGAATCGAGGTTTGTTTTAAGAGCAGTTGCTGGAGCTTTTAGTTTCCTGCACTTTGACAACGATATTGCACTTCTCCGACTAAACGACCGAGTACCTATTACAGATTCCATTAAACCAATTTGTCTACCAAAAAACAAAAGTAACCGAAAATATTTTAATGCGAAAAGTTATATATATACGTTAAATTTTTTAAACTTTTCAGATAATCTATATGTGGGAACGAAAGGAATAGCAACTGGCTGGGGGACACTCAAAGAAGAAGGAAAACCATCTTGCCTTCTTCAAGAAGTCGAAGTTCCAGTTATTAGCAACGACGATTGTCGAAAAACTAACTATTCTTCGAAAATGATTACCGATAACATGATGTGTGCAGGACATCCAACAACCGGAGGAAAAGATTCGTGTCAGGTATTTATAACTCATTAAATACGCTATATTGAGTGTTTAGTATTGTTGTTTATCAACTAGGAGTATTATTTGCCATCCTTTAGGCAGGGCAACTGATAAATGAACGTATACTTTTAAGCGAGCGTTAATAGACTAATTTAACTCCCTATAAAATATGCTACGTACAAAAAATTTTTGATAAAACATTTTTTTATATACAGTGACTGGCATAAAGTTGGACACACATGGAAAATGAACTTTTTATTTGAAATTTCTCCGAAAATTTTATTCTTCGTAAAAATCTCTGCAGAGTTCCAAATTCAAAATACATATTTCATATAACCATTCGTATACGAGAGACATTCAAAAATTCAAAAGTATCCTTATTTTTGAAAATACACTAAATTGTTATTTGGAAAAATTGTTTAGAATGGCAAGAAGATATCAAATACGAAGTTATAGTATCTTTTTCAAAATATATTTCTTTCATTTTGGCCTTCGCTTTCCTTTCCTCGTATGTAATACGATATAATACGATAATAATAAAATAGTTCATATTAAATAAAAATTATAAACCAATAACAATTCGTTTACATAATTAAAACAGTTGATAAAAAATTAAGCCAACATTAACGCTATTATACCGCAAAATTGGCGCCGACGTTTCCAATTAAAAATATCAGCAATTATTAGATTTGCTAGACGTGCTAGATATGTATAAGTAATAACATACTAATTAATTTATGCTAGGACTTAACATACTTAGGTAGGTACATATTTACCTACTTATTACTAAAAATTAAGATTTTAAATTCATTTTTGTGCATCTGCATTAACTGATTTCATCAAATTTATAAAAAATTAATATATGTAAATAATAAAAATTAATAAACGTAAAGATGCATATACAGGACGTCGGCGGATTAGATTTACATAACAAACCAAAAATTACAACGTACGAAAAAATTTATTCTTTTTAAAACCTTCTGCTTGTCTCAAAAAACAAAGTTTGGCAAATAAAAAATCAGATTTATCACGTAGAGTACTTAAAAACAACTATTTAATGGTGTTAAAGTTTTTTATAAGCAAACCACGATATTAATTAAAATTTAAACCATCTAACCTATTTTATTTAAGTTTTAAGTTTGATGGAATCCACCACCGACCTTCTGATGCAACTCTTTCACTTAAATTTCATTCGTAAAGACCCAATCGGCGTTTTTAATTTGTCCATAATTTTCTACAAAAATGTTGATTACCTTTGTATATTTTTTCTTGTAATTGTTATAGACAATTTACGCCATTGTTACGTTTGCAACCATTAAAGATTCACTTGCATTTTAGAAAACATTTTGAAAAATCTTTAGTATTAACGTTACACAAGAGAAGTCTTAATGCACAAATTGAGTGAAGATATAATAGTCTTCAGTGTAGCTGTTTGAACAAAAATGCTTATTAATGTTACATATCATTAATGAATAGTAATTAAACACAAATTAATTCAATAGTAGTAAGTACCTAAATAAATTTCCAATTTAAATGATACATTTTATGTACATATTTTTAATTTTTAACCTTGTAAAATTTTGGTTTTATAATATTGCATTCCCACATGATCACGCGCTTTATATGACACGTATTTTGTATTTTGTCACATGTATTTTATGAATCATACGACACGTTTTATAAAAGAAAATATAAATATTTATTTTAAAAATTAAACATTTTAGATAATTATGCATATTTTTAAATATCTTACTTTTGCTATAATTAATTTTTTTATTTAAAAATTATGTTTATTAAAAAATTTAATTAGGTTTTTACTTCGGAACCCTTAAAAACAGAACCGATTTTGATAAAAGTTTTTTAAAATGTTTGTTATATACTACATTATTTGAAATCGGAAACATTCCGGTTGGGGCACTCAAGTATTTTGTATTGTTTAAAAACAATTTATTACAACAAAATACGGGGCGTCCAGGAAATGGTAAAAAAATATATCGGCAACGTATAGATCATAAAACAATAATGCCACAAGTTCCTTTAAATGTTTTTCCTACAGTGCTCCCCTGTTGAGATATTCGCCACTAAAGTTGAAGAGTAAAAATTAATCTTTTCAAATAATATGTTTATTTTTCTTTAGAATTTAATAATTTTTAGTGAACGTACATTATTAATTAAGAATTTTACAATGATGTAATAAGTTTTTTCATATAACCTCAGGGGAGTCAGGAATTCACAACTCCAAAGTTCACGAAATTCCGAAATTTTCGTGATTTTTCGACTTTATTTACTCAAACATTAACTCATTACCTACTTAAAAACATTTGCGCTGACTACTAATAAGCTCATAAATAAATTGTATGTCGCTTATTACTATTTATTACCGCAGTTTAATGCTATTAATGCGGTTATTAATGCTATTTATTTTGTTTTAGTAAGTAATCTGCGTACCTGAGATATGTAAAATAAATCTTGGTGTAGTATCTACATTTAAAACGAAACAACTAGGCGTGGTAAAGTGAAATGATTGTGCCTAAATTTTTATACGTCATTAATAGCGACCCAAACGACCTTAACCACGTATAATAGAGTTCTTAAAAGCTTTTCCGCTCAACAGCCATGCAGCCACACGGTCATTACAAGCATCGCAAACGCGATTTTCCGTTTATAATATTTTTCATCCACCCGAAAAATGGCCGATATCTTATTGATTTCAAAACTGAGGCAACCCTCAACGATAACATAGAATTGTCAATCCATAAATCTCCTACCCTACTTGGAAAATTTGGTAGCGTAAGAGATTCTGCAATGACTAACACCATCGCCGTCCGCCCGGTGGGGATAAAATATACCTAATACTCGACGAAATTAAACTAAAAACGAATAATTTGGATAGAACACTAAGAACCCCCCCCCCCGTAAACATTTTCTTTAGGTCATTGACAAGATTGCCGAAACCATCATGTTTTCTATATAAGCTACGCAAGCGTAGCCGTTGCTGTTTTCTTGGACGTCTAGAAATTCGCAAAGGTGTTAGCACCAAAATTTATTATATCTACATAGGTAATATAAGGTGTTAGAAGACATTTGCTCTGGCGATGGTGTCCTTGGAAAACAAAAATTTGCATTTTCATTAAAAATCTACGGACCTCTCGGCGACAAAAATTAACAGTGGGAGTTTCCAAAGCTCACTGCTTTCTGTGTTACTTTTCAAAATCTGCATCAAAAATTATCATGCGCGATACGGTCATCTTCGTTCAATTTCTGATAACATCTCGGATAACAGCGCCAAAAAAATAATTAAAAAAAATATTATCTTTCGACACTGTTATAATTATTAGTGTCGTTTTCTGTCGCCGATCATGCGATTTTTATTGCCGAAAGTAAACATTTTGCTATCATACAGAGGAAATGTTACGTGCACTCAAAAAAAAATCATTAGAAACATTAGATAAAAGTACATTACAAACGTATATTAGATAACTCTTAAAAAATAACGAAAAATTCGTTATTTCGATAAAAATTTTCTTTGTAGGTATGAAGAAAGTTTTTAAGTAAAAAATTATAAATGATTCGTAAAAACAACGATCGTTTTAATTGCATAATTAGGCACTTATTTTCTTCAGTGTATTAATAGTATTAATGAACTTTTCATTGTATCAATGATCAAAAAGTCAATAACTGGTGTTCATTAATATTATGTACAATATTTTTGTGAGTGTGCATTGGCGCCCGTTGTTATTGGAGGCGGGAGGCAATAGATACTTTATATTGAGTTAAATACCGAATATAAGAAATTAATTTGAAAAACAGGTTTCAATATGTCAGGTTTAAAATATGTTTATTTTACATTGCTGACGAACATTCAATACGTGAAGAAAAATAATGTCTAATTTCCTAGAATCTAACTAGGAAATTAACTTTGCATTTTGGAAATTTTTGTTTTGTTTAAATTGAACTATATACCTATATAAGTACCTACTTACATGAACATTGGTTCATCAATTTTCTTACTTATGCAACTGCACAATAATTATTGCAAATTTATAATTAAGTAGACAATACTAAGTTGCGTAACGTTCAGTTATGTAAATAGAAGCAAATATATTCAGCATCGATTAATTATAATTGTATTTCGTACTACCTTTTGTCTAATTATAAATATCCGACACATGCACTGAACAAAGTCATTGATCTATGTATATATCACATTTAAAAATGCAACCTAAATAAATCTATTGTAGGATAATATAATTTGACTAATAAGTCAAATTAGATAAATTAATTTTACAATTCAATCATTGTAGTTGCATGTACATCTGACTAAATATTGAGGTAAAATCATTGTTAAAGTAGGTAATCCATATATGTACAGTGTTAACTATAGACACTTGACGTTAAAATAAGCTGTATTACTTAATAAACCTATAGCGACCTTTACACGTATGCCCCTAACCGCGCGCTTGACGGCGTTTTCGTACAAAAACGTCCATGTAAAAAGCGAATTTCACATTTAGATTTGATACTAACAATTGTCTGCATGTATTCACCTTTTATATGGAAGTTTTTGTGCAAGAACGCCGTCGAGTATGCGGTTAGGAGTAAAGTCGTGTAAAGGTCGCTTATGCCCGGAAATCCATAGTTGATGATGAGTTTATTAATATTTAATAAAGATACAAATTTTTGGCCATTATTGTAAATGATTGGCAATTATGGTAAAGTCAATATATAAAACTTCGAGCAATTAAAAATGAACTTTGATTGAAGCTATCTTCAAGTGGTAAAAATGTATAAAAGATGAAAACAATTAACGATTACAAAGAAAATACAAACATTTGATGATGTCTGATGAGTTGAAATATACGATGTGTTTTAATTATTGTTCGAAGTTTTATATATTGGCTTTTTATCATACTTTTAAAGAAATTTATTACTCCTAATATTTAAGTATTAAGTTTAGTATAAATTTATTATTACAGATGTGATACAAAGTAAAATATTAATTGGGCATTTCATTAAACTACTGATGTATCCTCTACTAAGATCCTTAAAAGGTGATTTTTTTTAATTTTACTCAAAAACATGCTATCGGTTTTTAATTTTTTTTCTCAAAAATGGTCTTTTAATCAATTTCTTTTAAGACACAAAACAGTTTCTAAATAAAATCGTCTATTTATTGATTGTTTTCGAAACGGTTTTGTCAAAAACAAAAAAGTTCCAGAATCTTTAACACCCGGACGACCATCAATAACCATGTTCCTAAAGACAAAATTGTATTAAATTTACGCTAATGTATGCAATCGATAGAGTTATAACTAACTGCCAAAAATGATAACAATACAATTATTTGTTAAAAATTTATTTAGGTAACAAAAACGTTTTTTTTTCTTTATAACTCAACTATGGATTTCCGAGCATAAATTTATTAAGTAAATCGACTTATTTTAACGTCAAATATATGTTGACTAATTAATTCGCGACACTCTTGTTTTTCAATCGCTTATTAACGCTTAACCATCAATTAATTTCCTGTTTTGATAATATAGTTACTACGACAACTCAGATAGATGATACGTAGTTAGCATTAACACGCGAGTGATAAACCGACCAAAAAACTACTACTTGTCCACTATTTATTTGCAATTTTCCACTTTATGAATTAGCAAACATTTAATTACCATTTCTTTGTAGGGAGACAGCGGAGGACCGTTTATCGCCATAAAACCAGACAAAAGATACGAACTTATAGGCAAGTAGAACGAATTAAGTAAATATAATTCTTTTAAATTCAACTATCGACTTTTAAAAATTTTAGGAATCGTATCGTGGGGAAATGGATGCGCTCGTGTTGGATACCCTGGAGTTTATACGAGAGTAACCAGATATTTAGATTGGATTTTAGACAATTCATCGGACGGCTGCTTCTGTGAAGATTAAATTGATGTGATAAATTTTGTATGCGATCAAAAATTTATAACTGCTTACTTAGGTGTGATAAGTATTTAAGTACCTAGGTACAGTTTTAAAGCCAGATTCACTAATACTAGCTATCACTTAAGTAATTTTAGTTTAATAAACTAAAAATAACCTGTTAATTATCGTTTTCATCTAAATTATTGAATATTAGAATCTTAAGTATCTGTAGTTTATTATTCAATTAGTAGGAGAAGCATGAGACTTCTAAATCTATAACGTTGGATACGTAACATGATTACCTTAGTCATTTATTTTACGTATTTAACGTAAATAAGTAGACACGTAAGAAGTAGAAAAATTGTAAACAAAGTTAATGTTACATGACTTTATGTTAATAAAGTCATGTAAAATTTCGAACTTCTTCTTCATATTGTTTTGAATAAACATTATTTATAGGTACTATTGTTTTTATTGTACCTATCCACTTTTTACCGAATTTTTCACAAATTTTAAATAATCTTGTTTTTATTGTGCCAAAATGTATCTAAATAATTCTAAAATTAATCTATATGTAGATATATCTAAATAGATATATTTTATTTCATTAACATTAATAAGCAATAAAAACAATAATATATACCTATTATGTAGATATACGTAAAATAAAATGAATCGTAAATTATGTTAAGTACCTACCTACTTCAAAATAATTTGCAGTAAGTAAATCGCAAAAATAATCACCAAATTATTAGATTGGCAATATTATCAATTGATTCTTTATTTTAAACTAGTAATTAATAAAAGAGAAAATTAATGGTAGATCATAATATTATTTATTTTTGCCACTTTATACCTATCATTTTAAAATTCTTCTCGAAATTTTTCCCTTGTTTAATTGTAACGCCGCACCGGCATTTGATAGCTAAACTTTCACATCGTTGTCAAATATATAAGAACATAATAGTAATAATTTTTAGAATAAAATGAAGTAAACCCAGATGTCATCAGATTATAGTCAACAATACCTATGTATGTATGTATAACCGAAAATATTAAAATCGTGTTATACAAAACTTATTGTTAGTTGTATCGAACAGTACTAAAGTGTGATGGAAAAGTTCGTGCTGCATTAGGGTTGCCCAAGTCTATTAAGCTATATATGAACATAATTATGTGTAATATCGTGTCATAAAAGGGTTGTTGCATTTCTTGCACCGTGTTAACTCGCAATTTTATCGAAAATTAGTTATTTCCGACTATTTTATAGATGTAATGCAAAGACACAATTTGCTAAAATGTGGTAAAAAAATTAAATTAGTTCCACTACAAAAATTAATTTTTGTTTACGTAGATAATACCTACGTATCTATATCTATCGTTTATGGTTTCGCGACAGCACTAAATGCGCGCTCTTTGTGAAGTTTGCTTTTTGAGGCTTAAGATATTTTGGTAAAAGGCCATCGATATGATCATAATTTAAATTCTATGACGCATACACATACATTACAATGTTTTAACTTTTCGCGTGCGAGACGGTACTTGAAATAACCTCTAATGTAAAGTTGTTTTTTTTTGGCATTGAGCAACTACTAAAAGAATTAATTTATATATTTATCCATTTTTTTCTATCAAATAGGTATATAGTATGTACATACACCTACGATTAGTGCAAAATTTCTTTGAGGTACCTAAGTATACTTATATCGAATTCTCAATTTTTATTTAACCTAACATAGGAACCTGTACTATTGAATAATTAAATTTGCGTTTCATGTTTCGTATTTTTGTAATAGTTCATTTAATTTAGAGTTGAGTAATTCGATTGTTTGTAATAAAATACAAGACATTCAAAATTTTACATAAGTACCTATATCTACTATGTATTTTATTTATGTAATTTTGATGAAATCGGAATTTTAGGTAGGTGTATCTATGTATATAAAATTGTATGTACCTGTATAAAGCATGAACACGCCAAAATTGGAACACTGAGATTCACTAATTCATGCTAGTTTAAAACCAATAGTTAGGGAAAGGATTTTTTAGCAAAAGATATTTAGTAGGTGTACTGTAAAATAGAAAATAACAATAGCATTTTAATGAATTCACTATCTAACTTTTAAAATATCAGCAACAGAATTAGAATGTCGCAAATATTAATTTTGCGCACGTTTAGTGAAAATCCAGGTTTTATCTTTAGTACAAGAAAACTCTCTCAGAAGGTAAAACATCCAAAATGTATTGTTACAAACGTCTTGAAAAACCTCGGGCAACGTGTCGTTATCAAAAGGAAGTGTGGCAGTGGTGGTTAGATAATTTCTAATCCTAACAAAGAGCGAAAGGTTCAAAGTTATTCAAAGAAAATTCAAACATTTCGTTACGAGTTGTAGCAAACAAAGTAAAAATGTCTTGAAGCTTGTAAAACCTCTGTTGAGACAGCACACTGCTAAGCCGCTGTTTTAGTCGGACGTCGCAACTTGTCGTTCTTGCAACGACGTTAAGAAGTGATGCCAGGATAACAGTGTTGACTGTGTTCCGAAAGAATATAATCCACAAAACGTACCAGAACTTCGTCCAATTGAACAGTATTGGTCGAAAGTAGGTGAAGTTACTGAAACTAAGAATTATTTTCGACGTAAATGATCTTCGGCGTCAAAGAGACTTGTGCAAATCTGTCGAATGGTTTCAAAAACTACGTATTAATTTACGATTTACGCCGCCAATTAACAAAAAAAAAGCTTTTTACGAGACAAAATGACGTTGTATCAAAAAAATATTAGTTCTATCGTTTGTTTCATTCCCAAATTAATTGAAAGAGACCCATACCTCGCCAAGATCGATTCAATATTAACCGTTTTTAATTTTTGGTAGCCGTCATTTTCAAAGCGGCCGCCATCTTGCTCCTGCGGTTCCGAATAGTGGGTAAAGCGGGTCAAATCGCTTATAATTGCCTAAAAAGCATATGTGCCAAATTTCACGGTTGTATCACAATTTACAAGAAATTTCATACACCCGGTTGGATTATAAGGAGATTGTAAAACGTTGTGAAATAATAATAATGTGCCATCTTAAAATACATAAATAATTAATAATTTTTTATAGATTGTTCTTTATTTGCGGGAAATTTTCGGTGTTCCGATTTTGCCGTGTTCGCCCTTTATAATCTAAACATAAGTTTATAACTGTACTAGGTACCTACATAACCGTGTTTCAATTCACAAGTACACCATGCGGGTTTGATCTAAAACAAACAATACTTATTGCTATCTGTTCAGTTTAAGCTACAATCGAAAAACATTTACAATTATTTTTAAATAATTTCTGACCAGTTTAACAAGATATATAATAGAATTTGCACATATAAACTTCCTTGACCTCAACGAGCAACTGTTATGATGTTATACCAGAAAGAATTTCCATTATTTTTATTTTTAACACTAATGTGTGTTGGCGTGAGTATTTAAAATAAATATATATTTTTTAAATATCTTCAGGAATTTGTGTGGTAAATAGCAACCGCATCACGTTAAAGGAAAAATTGGGTTCATCAATCTTCTGTTTAATTCTTGCAAATGCAGTACGTTTTAAAAATATTATTTTTTTTACATTTTCTTACTGCACTAATTTATACATAGAATGTGGACTACCAAACAGAGAATCGCGTCTTCTTGGCGGTGAATATTTGCGTGTCTACGAATTCCCTTGGTTAGCTTCCATTCAAGTAAAGGGCGCAAAATCAATACCAGGAACTTTAATTAACAATAAATATGTTATCACGGCTGCATCTTCAATTATGGAGTAAGTTTTTAACCTATCAATATGAATCATCCATTACTATAATTCGCTCTAGATTAGCGCCTTTCGATTTAAAAGTAACTTTGGGACAATTCGATCGATGCTTTCCAGACAGTTCTTCGCTCAATGTAAGTGTGGAATCCATAATAATACATCAAGAATTTAACCCAAGTAGTAGAGCGCACGATATTGCCCTTTTAAAACTGTCAGCGCCAGTTACATTTGAAAAACGCATATCTCCGATTTGTCTTTCAACTATAGGTAAACTTCACGATTACTAGATTTAATTGCTTAAATCCGAAATCTCACTGTTAATTATTTTATAGGTGCATTTTATGTCGGCCAAGTAGCAACAATTGTTGGTTGGTCAACAAATCACGATAAAGAGAATCATACAGAAGCATCAACGTGTCGTCCTCGCAAATTAGGTCTTCCGGTATTGGAATACAATGATTGTTTAACTTCTGCCTTCGATTTTCAATCTGTTAGTACTGATAAAAGATGCGCGGGCATCATTGGAGCCCCTAATTTAATTTGTAACGTAAGTCGTATCATTTATATTAGGTAGGTACACATCTTCTTGTAAATTTTGTAATATTTTAAAACAATATCGGTGAAAATTGCAATGTTCATAAAAAATACAATTATAAATAATTATTTAATAATTATTTTATTAACTATATGGAAAAGTGGATACACTATCTCCAGGTATTTCGCCCCTTTTGGCTCTCCCATACTTATAATCATAATAATAATCAATATCTACCAAGAAGTTAAATATAGAAAAAAAGTAATAATTAGTTGGATATCATAAAATCTAAAACATACATTACAGAGTACCTATTTTTTATATTATGCTAACGTATAGTCTAATAAAATGATTATCGCATTTTTTATACACCTGTTAAAAATTTGATGAAAATATGTTTACTGTAGCAGAAGACCTATAAACATAACTTTAATTGACTTAAATGTCCCAGATTTTTGAAATGCAGGCCAAATATACTTACATTTTTTTTTAAATATAGGAATAAATACTTATGAAATATCCTATCACGAATACCCTTTAATCCCTAACACTCTTTGTCAGGAGAGTATTTTCATGATTGTTTTTGTAATGATCTAGTTTTCACACTAAAATAACTATTATTTTTAAAACTTACTTATTTAAAACAGTTAATACAATACAATCGTTATTTATTGATTTTAGTCAGATGCTGGTGGGCCTGTTATGTACCGATCATATGGTGGAACTTACGAACTTATAGGTAAGCTCGCATAATTTATGAATTTCTTGGGAAATAAAATAAATAAATATTGACGGCCAAGAAACTTAATTTTTTAATAGAAACCGACCCTTCACTGGCGATGAGACTTAAGTAGAGTCTTTAGTAAAGTTTAGCTAGTCATTCACTTTGTAAAATGCCCTATTTGGTAAATGAATTTTTATAAATAAAATTTTTCTCCGTGAAGCCTACGAATAGGTTATCCGCGGTAGTCAAGTAAATGAGAATTTCTACAAATTTTTAAACTGCTTTAAAGCTAAACAATAATAAAAACGATTTTAAATTATGAGGAATCGAGACGGCGACCTTTCTTATAATACAATTTATAAAGAACAGATCTGTTCTGATAAACAATCACAAATAAATTCAAATGTCTTTAGTCAGCAACTAATACATAAACTTCATCTGTACTGTATATCATTTTATGTAATTACCTAATATATATTCAGATACTTAAACATATTATTTTCGTTCTACTGACTTTATTCACTATAATAAAAATTTCATAGAACCTAACTCCCTTTTTTACACAAAAAGATAGACTCAAAATTCGCAAATTTAACATTCGCGACGGTTTCCTAAAACGTAATCCCCGCGAATGTTAAGGGATTACTGTATACCTACAGGAAGCTTAAAAATGTGCACAGTACATAAACATTACCCAGCCACGTATTGCTACCACAAAACCACTTTTATTTTCTAGTTGTAGAATTGTTTTTCATTAAAAAAATAGCGTAAAACAAAATTATTTAATTTTATTGTAAAAAATTCATTTGAAATCATTGTTTATAGGAAATCCAAGCATTTACTTATCGGAATAAATAGGTTAAGAAAATTTTTAAATTTGAAGTAGTGGAATTGGTATTAAATAACTATACATAAATTAATTATTAGGTACAACATTAATAAATTATCTAGGTATTTTTCTTAAAATATGTGATTGATACCCTAAATAAAAAATGCACTTAAAAAATATGCTACGCAAACTTAAAATTTAAGTACATACAAATTGTAAAAGCTGCTTGTTTTCAGGAATATTAACAGACAAGAATGATTGTTCAGATAAACCAAGTACAACGTTGTACGTGACCATCAACGATCATCTAAAATGGATAACGAGTAATACCGTGGATGCCTGTTACTGTATCAAATCATATTAACTAATGTTAATTTATTGTAAAATAAATAATTATATATTTGGGTGTACAGAACTATGTATGTATATCAAATATATATATATATATATATATATATATATATATATATATATTCTGTTATTAAATTGTAGATATTTCTGTTTAAAAATAAAATCTACTCAATATAAAGATATTGAGTTTAAAAATTATTTACGGTGGTACACCGAAAACCAAACAGAGGTATTTTGAGGAATATTAATTTCTTTAAAAAACGCTCGAACACATCAATTTTATTAGCAGGGGGGGGGGCATATTAAAAGTACTAAAAATGTATATTTTTTTCAATGTATTCTTTGTAAAGTTTAAATTCACCTAAACGATGCCTCGAAAAATCTCGCAAATTTCTTTCACAGTATCTACATAATATAGTTGATTTGTATCTTATAGAGAAAATTCATTTTAAAATACAGAAATTTCAGGATTAGATACACCAACAATGAAAATAATTGCAATTGTTTTAAATCGCTACTTCTAAAAATATTTAGTTTTTTTGAAAAAACGGCCTGAAAACTTAAACACCCTGCATCTTGGAAACGAATTATGTTCCTACTTTTAAAAGAAAATGTTTTGAAAAGTTGTTAAATTTTTTCCATAAAACTACCTATATTTTTTTATTCGCCAAAGTTTTAATAAATAAACAAAAATGTTCCTTATTATTCAAATTTTTTAATTCACTGAAGTTAAAGGTTCTCGTGTATTAATAAAATTAATTTAATCCTTCAGTCTTATCGTTTAAATCTTTCTAGCTATTGAACTCGTTAGCTATTGAATCCATTTAAAAATACATTATGTATGAATGATTTTTAATTAATAGATTATTATGAATAGGTACTTAAGTGCATTTTTGAAATTATAGTTTCTTAATATTATGAAATCGTCTTAAAAATTGTATCATCACTCTGTTGGCCCTCGTTCGGCAATTTATCTATCGATTAGAAAACAAAGCCATTTAAATAACCTTATATCCCCATCCTTTAAAAATAACTCTACAATGACACAAAATATACACCATTACAGTTAGAGTGTCAGTTTACATTAAAAAGCTCTATTTTGCTCAAAAGCTCATCTGGATCTAGACCAAAGTAACGTCTAAGTGACCTTCAGCTCTTCACAAACCAGCGTTATCGATCCGTTTATGAAGAACTTATTGGTTGATTAAATGTTCGTGAACAACGTATTAATTTAGTCTGAACCTGGTTTAAGAATAACAAGACTATTTCGTATCAACTACAAATAATTTTTTTCATTAAATTTATGTTCTTAAAAATCCGTCTTAAAAATATGTATGGTTACGGCTATGGTTATGGTATGGTTACCGGTGGTTATGTCAAAGTGGTCATTTTTGTAAAAAATCGATTATGACTGTGTGAAGTCTGTGATATAGGTATACCTGTAATATATAGGTAGGCCTATACTTCGAAAAATCTTCGAAAAATCTACTTCGCCTAAATCGAAGTTTGTATCGTAAAAAAAATTAAAACTACCTGCTTCTTTTAACAAAAATTACCGTATTTATACAAGGTGTTACCTACCAAAAAGTTGCTCAAAAATTTTCGGGCGCATTCTACACTCCAAAATAAATTTAAAATTGTTATATAAGTACACATTTGGCGGAAAACGCTTCCTTGTTGAGAAATGTTGTTCTTATCGCTAATTAATTATATCTTATAAAAAATATTTGTATCTATTATTGTTATTAATAATTAAATTAAAAATTAAATTAATGATATAATGCTGTATGAATATAATATTAATTATATTATTTGCGCGCTTCAAATTTACCTACTGCGTACAACAGATACCGATCTTTCGAATTCCGTCAATAAATAATTACTAACTAATCTAAAAGATACGCCTGTTTCTGTAAAATTTATTTGTTCGATAAGTTATTGATTCAGTAAAATAATATCAGTAGGTAATTGATTGGCTAAAATCAAACAGTACATTGAAATATTAACATATTATGTCTACCTAATTGGTTAATTTAAAAACCTTATTGATTTATAAATTTATATAATTACTATTTCAGAAATTGGCTACCAGAGAACTACATAATTAACCCATTAATGACCAAAGTACCTATTAAAAACGAAACGTTTCATAATTATTTGTTTAATAATATTTTTCTATGTGGGCTATGGCAAATTCCGTGTTGGGCCTTTATTTAGAAATTAGAAAGGTTATATGATAAACGTCCTTAAATAAAAGACATTATTTGACGGAAACTACCTACCTACTTTTATTTATTTAAAAAGTATTCTAATTTCTAGCGGTCTCGTAGAGACCGGTTTAAATAAATATAAACAAATCATGGAAGTATTATTTAACATATGTGTATGGTAACTGTGCTCTACATATAGATAAGCACCCTACATAAACAAAATCTTTTTTTTTTAATTTAATTTATTAATATGCCATACCATCTATTGGGTTTAGGCATAGGTTAAATTTATATTATTATAATTACTGCATGATTTGTTTTCATTTTAAATTTGGTGAATCAGTCCTATCGACCTAAGAAAATCCAACACTTTTGTCGGATGGTTTTCCAGAAGTTCAAGCAGTTGTAAACTGATAAACAAAATCTGATTAACTAATTAGTAATAATATTTTGTTTCTGATACCTACTTTGGCCGATTTCGTACACCAAACAAACTATAACATTTTGGGCATTTACAATCATTTTACATCGGTAGATACAGAACCCACCTATCATCTTCAAATATACAAACTTGTAATCATTTTTATCACATTAAAAAAATTGTATCAAGAAAGAAAATAATACATATTTATAAATTGTATTAGGATCGGGAAAAAAGGGAAAAAGAGGACGTTGCAAATTGTGCAAGACGGTGTTTATTTGTGTAATAAACGTAAAGTGATTTTTACCAGATTTTAACACATGATGTTTTTGCCTTAGATGCATAAAATAATCAGAATAACTCATTTTCGCAAAAAGTGGTGGTTAAAACATTCTGACAAAACTGCTCGATGTATAAAATTTCTAAAAAAGTCCGCATAAGTAAAATTCTTTAGTTATTACTTACGTTATACTAAATATTAATTTTTACTTCATATATGTAGGTATTACATATGCCAAAGTAAGTATCAAACACGAAACATTAATTTTCGGTAGGTACGTTATTAATAGATATTATCTATTAGGAATATTATTATTTTTTTTTAGCTAAAAATAAAATATGCCTATAAACTCGCGTTAAAAAAATTAATTATTTCAGGGCTTGGTCAATAGGTAATGGGTTAAAACCATGGAGAAAAGAAAGTGAAATTCACATTAAAATGCTATTGTAATTCTAGACTGCGACCTTGAGCTATCTAACCAAACAATAACTTAATGTAGATAGTTGTTAATCAGCAATTGTAATACCGAACCGAGCAAATTTTAAGTTTATATACACACGTTACAAGGTAAAAATACGTCATTGCACTAGTTCATGTGAATGATTGTTTACCTATTTATTTCTGAGTCAAGTGTAGTGCCCTAACTATCGCTATCGATTTTCTTCCTTTTTCGAATTTTAATGTATAGTATTTCTAGTTTTAAAGTTTTAGATAAACTGGATTACTCCCTCAAACGTCAGTTTGTTGCAGCATATTTACGAAATTTTATAGCTTTATCTTTCACGAGTCGTTCGATAGGGTACACTATGATTTGTAATTTCCTACACACTTCTTCTTTGCAGAAGAACACTGTTAAATAGAAATTTGACATTTACGGTAATTATAGCCTGGAAAATTTTACAAAGCTCGATCTTGATCCTTTCTAATAATCAACCTAATTCTTAAAATTATACAAATGTATAGGGGAAGGTTGCCTAAATCGTACTACTTTTTAGTTTTTATTATTTATTTTGAAGATTATGGGAAATTTTCCACAACTAAATATTGTAGGTTTATGCATTGTTTTCGAAAAGCCTGCAAATAGTACGATTTAGAATATTAGTCGCCTAAATCGTACCACGAGATTCCTAAATCGTACCTACCTCGACGTTATGTGAAAACTATAGAAAAATGATTTGATTGATTGATTGAAATGATTTGAACAAATACATGAAGTTACTACTTACTAGTAAAAGTTAATACTACATAATACAAAAAAGTAGCAAACAACAAAAACTCGTATTTGATAGAATGAATGGAAAAAAATTATAAACACTCAAAGCCCATAGGCATATTAAAAAAATAATTTGTTATAACTTGTAATTTTAAACATAATATACTTAACGAAAGTAACGAAGAATATTCTTCGATATCTATATTTTTTAAGAATTACCACGATATTTATTAAATTGTTTTATTTAATGAGATATAATATTTTAAAACTAACATCAATCTATTCGATTTTTTTTTAAACTGCAATGACAACTATTATTAGTTTATTAGTTTTTGTAAAATAAGAGTGGAACGCTTTAGAAACCGATACGGTTTTGACGAATCTCCCCTACCTGTACTATACCTACACTACAGATATTAGATTGGTAAATTTATTATTGATAATTGACGAATAACACTGGGTAGGTAGATGTTAATAAAATGTTAGTTAAAATGTAATTGCCAAAACGTAATATTAAGAATAGAATAATCTTAAATTAATCTGTATTTCATCGAGTCATAAAACATAGGAATAATAACATAACATACAATATTGGTAACTTGTAAAAATTTCGTTCGCATTACTATTTTTATTAAAGTCATTTATCGATACACATAGTTTAGTATCATTTTACGTAGATATACAAAATATCCCAATCTAAAATAGCCCCATCACAATAACTTCTAAATAAAATAAAACATAAAATGTACAAAAAAGATTTCATCAAAACTTCAGAGTGACATCTAACAATAAGAAGTAGGTATCTATTAAGTTTAAACAAGTTTTCAGAAGAAGGACTAACTTCAAAACAAGTAAAATACTTCTAATGTTACACAGAGGAACTTCGGGTATTATGGAATAGTCGGGTAATATGAAATACCAACTCACCCTGTATATGGAATACCAAGTATTTCATAACACCCGACGTTCGTTATCTTCATTTTAAATGCCCTACTCCATATTACCCGATTATTCCATATTATCCTCCAAATGCAACCTTTTTTTGAAAAGTATTTTTGAGTAAGATGAAATTTTGAAAATTAATTTTTGACAAAAAAAACTACCTAATCACAAATAGTTAAAGTTTCTATTCGTTTTGGTTTTGGGGTTTTAAATCATTTCAATGCTAAGTAATTAGGTACAAATGTACCTAAATGGTATTCCATAATACCTAAAGTTCCTCTATATGTATGTCCTTGCTCATGTAAAAAAATGTAATGAAACAAATATGTTACATGTGCACAAAAATATACGTAACATCACCGTGATATTACCATAAGTTGTACTATATTTAAATAAACAGATTTTTTAAATTTTCTTGGTGACATGGTTAACGACCCTAAGTATATATTGATTTTGACGTTTCTCAAACATAATTTTTAATTTTTATATATTTAAAGGTTCGTAATTTTTTTTTGTATGATATACATCTGAAAAATGCGTTTAGTAGTAACCTAATAAACGTAAGCTATTAGTTCTGGAAACTTTCATATGCGTGCCTTAAATATGCATTTTTCACACTTGTATCATAAATAGTTATTGAACTTTGATAAATCAATTAAATAATTAAATTTTAAATTATAGGTATCGATTTTTGTTTTAATGGTTCACATCAACGAATCAACTAATAACATAGACAACATCAATAGTAGAACTTATACCTACATAACAATAATTTAGGCTTAAATGCCCGTAATATTTTGTTCAATATTTAAAGATGTTTCATAAATCTCTTTTAAAGCATTAAACATAAGTGTATAATTTACAAGACGAATAGCTATTAGGCATAATCATCATAGATTTATGTTAGTAAAAATTTGAAAATGTCAAATTAGACACAAGGCTGCGAGAACTCATGAGGCAACAACGAAATTATATAATTATTAAATTGAAATTTAAAATATTGCTTTAATATAAAGATCGCCCAATTTTATAACAAAATTCTTTCAAATAACTTTGTTAATAGAATACAAATTCAATTCCTTTTGGCTTAGAAAACAATTAAATTATTATTTTCTTCAGAAATATACAAATCCAACCCAACAACTACTTTTAGATTTATTAAATACAAACATACATTTTAAATGTCCTTTCATGTTATTTATAAATTATCTTTACACCTAAATATTACATAAGTAATTTTAAACTGTTTATTTTTTACGACCTACTTTTTTAATTAATTTTATAGTACCTACCTAATCACCGTTCTTGTACACCTATAATTGTGCAGGACAACACAGTATTTTTGCAAACGATTAAATACCTATGTATATGAACTACAAATGTTTTTTTATTTAAACTTGCATTTTTGTCTTGGTCTTGTCTTTTGTCTTCAACATTTGTCCATTTTCACAAGTAGGTACCTACCGTGAGATCAGTTAAAAGCAGAACAGAAAATGCCATGGAATGTCCGTTTTAGATTAGAACTTTGGTTAACAGTCATTTTAATGTCGCACAAGACTAAGGTAAACTTTCATTAAACGTCAAAAATCTAAATGGCCGTTAACTTAATTTTTATGCACTGGGGCCTAATTCTCGATCATTCGTTAACATAACATATACGAAAATGACGTCACAACAAACAGATTTCCACAGAAAACCATTGTTGTGACGTCATTTTCGCATACGTTATGTAAGCGAATGGTTTGAGAATTCGATCCCCGGTCTAAAATAAAAATTCTATGGCAAATGATCTTACGGTATTATTTTTAAATTTCTTGTCAGTTATATTTTTATCTCATTAATTATTTCATTTTAAAACATTTCTCATTGATGATGTACAGGGTGTATACAAAATGGCGCATAAGTTCTCCAGTGCGTTGTAGAGGACCGTTCAAGGAACCCCAAAAAAATCGCTCCTTGACCATTCTTATCGATATGAAGAGGTAAAGTTGAGAATTCAACTTCTTCGTTTTTGCGAATTTTTTAAAACTGCAATATTTCCTATAAAGAGCTAAAATATCTTTATTGTTTAATGACAAAATAACTCATAATAAATGGTGATTAATTTTTAAATCGTATTCTATAAATTCCTACATCTTTATCATGATAGCCAAAAAACCGAATCTGGGAACGATATTAAAAATTTTAACGAAAATTTAGAAAATGTAGTGGATTAAGAACACTTTGTTAATGCTCAGCTAGCGATTGTCTACAAGTAATAACTTTTCGTAATTATCACTGATGAGACATCAACATCTACATAACAATTAAAACAGAGCTACTGGCGAATGTACATATGTACATACATAGGTATTTGATATGTTGCCAATTCTTACATATAATTTTTTGCTAATAACATTGTTAAAAATAACATACAACGTATTGAAGAGCTTTCGCGCTATTTTGTCTACACCCTATATATGAGGCTTTTTATTGTAAGTTCAAATTAAGTATAAATTTCCTTTGAATTAGCCTTCCTTTGAAGGTTTTTTATAAAATTTAGCATTTTTTATAGTTTTGCCATAAATAAATAATCAATTAATATCTAACAAACAGCATAAATTTTGACTTTTAAGGATTGTCTAAGCAGGATGTTTCGAAATTCGCGCATACGATAAGTAGAATGATATACAATAAAAACTGAATAAAAAGTTTCTTTACGATTTTTCGATTAGTTCAATACTTCTCTAATTATCGTAATTTTAAAAATTTTGAAAGTTACAAGTTGTATTTGGATACAATAGGACCATTACGAATACTCATAGTGTTTATTTTCAATTTTAAATGTATGAATCTAGTAAACTGCACACGAAATAACACCGGAGATGATACGTAACTCGGTTCGAGCAATAAAACAACGCCAACGTGTTCGTTCAACACGTTTAGCAGCAGACGGTGGACATTTAAACAAATATAATAATTTTTCGTAAATTTAACTTGTATTTTCTTTTGTTTTTAAATATTTGTTACTGATTGATTTTAATTATAGATATATGATTCATGAACTTAAAATTGAAAATAAAGGTTGTTCTCGACCGTTTTTAGTTTTTATTGTATATAATATCGCGTGCGCGAATTTCGAAACACCCTGTATTTATTATTAGGAATAAATCATATAAAATATTCACATAGGTATTTATCACATTACATATTTGTAATCGTGCAATTAAATTATCCAAAATATTAAATAAATAGATTATATTATAATCAATCAAACTACATGTATAGAGAGTTATACAAGTATTTTAAAATTATACTCACTTAACAATTTTAATTTTGCAAAACTATTTGTATTGCCTTCAACATGGCTATTAAACGACATGTAATCGATAACAAATTACCTTTAGAAAGTATTTACACAATTTCATCAAATTAATTTTTAGACTAATGTTCGAAAAATACTCAGCACCAAATTTAAACAATACGTTAAACTTACTTCGCCAGTAGCGTATTGAATTTTGATGGTACAACGTGGTATATTAGGCAAATTGTATTTTTGAACGTCTTATTTTTTAAGTGTCTTTGTATTCTAATCATCATTAAAGTACCTGTATACAAATGAAAATATGGAATACATAAGGGATACCGATTTTTTGGATCAGTACAATAACAATGTAAGTATTTTTGTAGTTTTTGGCTTGTTTGGCTTCAGATTTCTTATTTTCCTTAAGAATCGACCCTTGCGCGTTATCGCGCAATATGTGCAAGAGATTGTTACCCCGTGACAATTGCGGTATTTACGTATTCCCATTGTTTCACATTTTATGATAATAGAAAATCACACAACTATAAATTCAAGCGCTATATTACGTACCCGTATTAGTTTAACAAGTGATACCTGTGGGACAGGTAAAACATTGGCTCAAATAAAAATTTAAATGTAAGTATGTACTTATTTTTTAATTTTTCTAACAGTAGATTGTTGTATAACCCTATTGTTCAATATTACAATAATAAAGCTCGTGATTTACGCTTAATGATCGTAGGTAACTTAAGTATTAAAGTAGAAAGCGTCAAATTTCTAATTAGGTATAAGTAGATAAAATTAGTTTCCAAGATCGTAGGTAGTTCGAAAATAAACAATTCTAGGGTAGTTTATTTTCGTTAAATGCAAATTAATTATCAATCGGTCAACATTTATTAACTGCTTCTAAACATAATTTATAAAACTTACGGCGTGACAGACGTTATCAAAGTTTGTAGCAATTATACGTATAAACGCATCGGTTTTACTTATCCTTCTGATATTAATAAAGTAATTACTTGAACATGTTTACCAAAATATTTTACCCAAGTAATTGTAAAATAATGTATTTTCAAGTAGAAATAAGGTATGTTTTACATTTTATCTTTCTAATTTCCTCCTTGTTTAATTTAAATTAGTTTTGGTAGTTTAAACGACAATTTTTAAATTGTCATTAAAACCGTTTCGTGATAAATGCAAAGTAAGAAACATATTTTAAATTAAATATTAATTTTTATGTGCCTAATTATAAAGTTTGTTTATATTAAAATCTCCTAATATAAATAATTCGTGTGCAAGTTTTTAAAAACTTTTTTAAATCTTTTCTTTAAAATTTCCGCAAGTTGTTCATTATATTTATACATAATCTATTATAATTATTATCCATAGTTTTATATAGCTACGGGAATATTATTTCGATGAATTTCAAAGTCTAATGCTGCCGTGTTAGTACAAAAACACTAAATACTTACACATATAAAATATGGGAAGGTACTACCTAAGTATCTATTTTAAAACAATAATGTCATTGTTAAATATTATCATTTACGTACGTAGGTACTTATATTTCATTATTACGCTTTGCATTTAAAAGTGCTTATTAATTAATTTAAAACCTAGATTTTCCTAATCTGTAGACTTGAGTCACTTTAAAAATTAAAAGTCATTATTGGAGCCACATGTTTTGTAAGTGAAAATAAAAATCCGACCGCGCGCAAGCCTGGGTACCGAATTTTCATGTCGCATGACAAAAAATTCCATTTTTTAATTTTTTTTAAAGAAATACATTTTTTGAAAAAATATTTACGAGAGAAATTTGTAATCCGATGATTAATAACGGAGATTAGAATTTTTTTAATTTTTGAACGGCCGCCATTTTGAAACGGGTTTGTCGATTTGGCTGGTTAAGGAACTTGTTCTTAATTTTCATAAAGACAATACACTGTCGAAATTTCAGCCTCTTACAATCAAAATTGCGACCGGAACCATGTCCACAAGAAATTGATTATATATATATGACCGACCGAAAATAAACGACCTATATTTTCGTGATCTAGGGGACGAGAACGGAGAAAATTCAAAAGGACACGTCTGGATGCCGTCATCAGGCAAAGCTAAAATTAACTAAAAGTCTTTATTAAATATAATTATTCTTGCAAATTTTAACGTTCTTTGAAACAATACTGAATATTTAGTATCACGAGGAATACGTATGGTAGGTAGGGGAAGGTAAAAAAAATGACGTAAAAGTCATAAAAATTGTATTTTAAAATGGGTTATTTTATTTTCATTGCAACCAATCTTTTTTCTGTAAACAATATTGAGCAACCGAGACAAACAATTTCTTCTTCCTTTTGCTTATTGATTGAGCATGATTAAGAAAATCGTTTGAATAGATTATTTTACACATTTTCCGCATTCTCTTTTGTCCTTTATTTCTTTAACTACACATAAAACGTAATTTTAAAATTCAGTTTAGACAAGTTGCAGTGCCAATGATGTCCGGCGACTGTGTGCAAAACTTTAGTTAACGCCCTTACACCCCCCCCCCACACCAGCAAACAGTTTCCACAATTAGTTTCCGACGCCTGTGTGCAAACATTTTTTTTAAGTATTTCCGCCTCGCCTGCGATCTTTGGCGCCTTTACTATCCTGGCACACAGTGCACACTGTTATGCTAGCTACAGACGTAACTGTATACTTGACACGTGTACATGAACACTTTTTTTGTTCAAGTATACATATACGTGTTGAAAAAAAAATAAAAATAAAATTAAGGAATAATGCACTCTATCGTCCGGAAAGATAGCTTAACTTTTACAATTTTTTATGGGAATACAGTGAATGGAATACAAAATCCGTTTAAAGGCCTTTATTGTAGGTACTTTGAAATTTATTTACAAATGTTGTTTCAATTTTTGTGTTACGGAATAACGGTGACAGAGCTCAGCAAAGGAAACCTCTTCTCGGGGATAGTGTTTTGCGACCGGAAAGATTTTCCCTCTAACTTTTGACGTGGAACAAAAGACCAAGCATTTTTGAGTTTGATATAAGATTCGCTCGGGAAGTGCCTACGTATGGAAATTACAAAATAACGTTTTTTGTAAAAATGGTACACGTTTTAACAAAAAATGTGATTTTTAGGTTACAAATTACGTAAAAAATGGTTTATAACAAAAAAGTTTATAGCAAAACGTAAAATCCTTAAGTACTTCCCCAGATAATGTAAATTTGAAGTTACAGTTAAAATGTCAAGTAAATCGATGAAGATCTGTCGACGTTATGTTTCAAAAATGCAGATTTGAGAAAAACACGTTGAAAAATTTATGTAGCAATTGTCGATAGAAATTTTGTATTAACCGCTAGTCTAAGATGCCTGCACCATAAAATTAACCTTCTCGCCTTCTTCCATTCTTTATTATTCTAGGAGATATTGTTAAAAAAGTAGCGGATCGCGCACAGGCTCCTGGAAGGACCTCGAAGCGCGTCGTTGCACAGGACTTAGGTGCAGTTCACGGAATAAGCACTTAAAACCATTTCCCTCTGATAAAACTTATTACATCTAATTTCTAAGACCCTAAGGCATCATTTAAGTTAAAAATTATTTTTGAACTTTTCAAAATTCTAAAATGACATTACCCCTTAATATATGTGTATTTATAATCAGTTGGCATATTGTAGATATAACGGACTTTTCATCAATACCTATTCATTTATCAATCTACTAATCATTTACCTATTTATATTATAGTATTACTTTTATGATTTTAAAAATTTACGCTTTTCAGTTCTAGGTGAGTTTAGCATTAAATACGTATAGATACATTTAAAAACATTACTTATGTCAATAAATTTCTACTGTTTTTGAATCTAAAATGGTATTTTACTTAAATCGCTATTTTTTAGGACAACTAACTTAATAGTATAAATTACAACTAATTAATATATTTTTTGCGGGCTTAAATTTTAAGGACAAGTCTCATGGCTGATAATATTTACATAAGTAATATACCTACATATTTAAAAAAATACGCTACCTACTTAAATTAATAATTATAAGACAGTTTAACAGTTTTAATTTGTAAATTTATTTATTTTTATTTAATATTTAATTAATAGGTTATTTGAATTAGGTATTTATATATGTACGTATTTTATATTACTTGTTGCCTAAGTATTCGTATTATTTCGAATACCTCCTCAAAAATGACATAATTTTAAATTTGACTACGATTTGACTTGGCTGTTTTTGAGGCCCATTAGATAAAGTAGGTAGGTCTATCTAAATACAGTAATCCCTTAACATTCACGGGGGTTAAGTTCTAGGAAACCCCCGCGAATATCAAATTCGCGAATGTGGAGTCTATCTTTCTGTGTGAAAAAGGGAATTAGGTTCTAGAAAATTTTAATTATAGTGAAAAAAGCAATTGGAGCAAAAAAATATGTTTAAATATTAAGAAGTAATATGTTTATGCATATATATTAATTACATATAAGTACATACAGCACAGATGAAGTTTATTTGCTAGTCGATGACGGAAGATACTCGCGAATGTTAAGGGATTAGTGTAGTGTCAATTTTTCTAACATAAGTCGACCATTATCGAAGTTGCTTTATAGAGATGATCGTCTTACAATTAAAGAAACCTCTTTAAGCCTAATTTTTATGTTCTTAGTCTAATCACCTTGTTTAACCTTGCTAGAATTGAAAAAGGTTTTCGTATCTAATGATTTGGGCCTGTAAAAAAATGCTTTTCTAGAAAACTTGTTTAGTAATGGTTTTTTTTATACATATTATGTATAATTATACATACCCAAAGTATATAGGTAGCTACTTACTTTAGTAGGTTAAAACATTTTTTTCAACCTGCATAATTATAGTAGAAAAAAGTATTTGTAAAAAGAAATAATAATCGGAATAAGATCATTTCTTAACAGTAGGTATAATGTATGTATGTATGTATAACATGTAATGTCCATATCAAATATACTTCTTCCATAATTCGTACACAAAATAGTTATCAAGTAATATGTACCATACTATGATTAACCTTTAACGTGTCGTTTAAATTATTATTGAATAACAAATATTGACACGCACCTAAAATTTGGAACGCACGCACATTTACAGCACAATATTGAAATTAAAATCGCATTTAGATGCTTTAATTAGATTATGACAAGAGAGCTCCTAAATGTTTATTTCGTTGCTTAAAAATCAGTTAAAAAGTAAAGGTCGACAATTTTTTCACCTTTCACTGAAGGGCAACGCATTAAGCATTTAACACTTTACCACACGAAATATCATTTATGTCTTTTGGTTTAAAAACATGATGAAATTGTTGGACACGCTAATATTACATTGACGAAACCCCCTTATCAATTTTTAACATTTAAACCTTCAATCACGAATAATTAAATCAAACTGAAAATTAAAATATCGCACAGATGTCACACAGATGTCTTTAAGCAATTTTGGTGGAAAATTCATAAGTAACTACTTTGAATGAGTATTGTTTACCGTCTTTCTCTGTAACTCCCCACTTTATAACTTACTTAGGAAGGAGTTGTCGATACAAGAGTTCTTATTTAATGATCGTTATTTAAAAAGAAACTTGAAAAATTTTAACACAGTGTGAAATTTCTTGTATACGTGAAATACGCAATTATTTAAGAAGTGTATAATAGTTTGAAAATCATGTTATCAATATTACAAATTTATAAACGGTGTGCTTTATTTTGGCTTCAGTTTATCGCCATGGCACCCCTTAGTAAAACAGAAAGCTCGTTGAACGATACCTCTACTACCGCAAATGAAATTGACTACGAGAACTACGACACTTATTTGAAACTTCCCGCCGAAATTGGAACCGATTATAATTTTAAAAGAAAGATAGTGTGGTTCAACACGCTTGGATTTATAGTCCTTCATTTGCTTGCTCTATATGGTTTATTTTTGACTTTTTTCTGTCGTATTCCAACTGTTCTTTGGGGTAAGTAACTTTTTTAATATTAGTTTTCTTTATTTTTACAACCGCAGTTTTGTTTTACTTAGTCTGTCTATCCCAGCCTTAATGTTTTACTACATTTTTTTTCATTTAAAAAATAACAAAAGACTTCGCACCACTTAAATAGAAATTCAGGAACCAGTCGATTTTAATGCTTTTTATACCATTCGATAGATAATAAAAAAAACGAAAAAAATCTTATCTTTGGCCCAACACGAAAAAATTGTTAAGAAAGCCGTAATTCGCGATTTTAAATTAATTTATTTTCCATTGAAAATACATTACTAATTCTTCCAGTGATTCTAAAACGTTAAACTTTTGAATGTAAAGGATGAAATAGGAAGCAGGTTAAAACCTTACGTCATAATCGCGATGATAAGATTTTTTGTTTTTTCATTAACTATCGAATGGTATACGAATTATCAAAATCGACTGATCCCTAGATTTCCATGTAAGTCGATAAAATGGATTGAAGTAAAACGATAAAACTAATGACTGGATAAAAACAAGTACAATACCTACCTACAGTTAATAAACTAATTAACTAATACATTAATTAAAATTGTACACGTTAATTAATAAATCAGTTTTAATCGATCATTTTTTGGAACTGCATTATTCAGATAAATAAATTTAATATTTATTCGATAAACATTATCTATTAAAAGGTAAAACCAAAAGGCTTTACCGAATAAAACGATTTACTAATACCTACTTACAATTAGTAAGATACCCTATGTTTGTTTTAGCGGCATTCGTAGGTTCATCAACCGGTTTGGCAACGACACTGGGAGCTCACAGAATGTATTCGCACAAAGCTTTCAAAGCCACATGGCCCTTAAAGTTCGTTTTAATATTATTACAAACTATGGCTGGACAAGTAAGTTTTCCGTTAACTATAAGTTTGTTTTTTTTTAATTCCTGGTCAACGACTATAAATACCTACATATTATTAAACTAAACTTTTGTAAAACATCTTTAACGGTTTCTCCACTAATTTTAAAGATAAGATAATCTGAGAAACTTAAATAACTAACATTTTAAGCCTATAGGTGGTAAAAGTTTACAGTAGACATCCAAAGTAAAATCTTATAGTCAACATTCGATTTAATTTATCTATTGTTATTTTAATACAATTGCATTTATAAACGTATTAACAACAACAAATATAGTATTTTGTTTATGTTGTTATAATTACTTAACGACTCGTAAAATATTCCACAAAAATAGATGTCTATCAAAGGTTACGCTGAAAGTGTGAAATATTTACATTGTTCTACATTTGTTATAATTTCATTGTTAAACAATGCGAATTCAATTGTTACTTATAATTTCAACAATAGAACGGAAATTATGGAACAACCAGCAATAATGCTATAATAAAATTTTAATTATTCAAGACAATCTGTTGCTATTAAAAACAAGGCATTTATCTACCACACTATTACACAGGGTGAACCTAAATTGATTATTTTAAGAACGTGTACTCTTCACGTTCGACGTTCCTATACATAATCGAGTCAAATTAGGTTTTTACTTCGGAACCCACAAGAACAGAACCGATTTTGATAAAACTTTTTTTTTTATGTTTGTCACATTACATTATTTGAAATCAGAATCATTCCGGTTGACGCACTCAAGTATTTGTATTGTTTAAACAATTTATTATTATTAGATATAATGGGTTTCTTTTTTGTTTTTATTTTGGAGAAATTCTTTGTGTGCATTTTAATTTTGAGTTGTATTTTTATTTTTAAGAATATTTGTTAGAGCAAATATATCAAATTTTACTCTGCTAGACTATTTTGAATAGTAATCACAAAAAAAATACAACAAACTACGGGTTATCCAGGAAATGGTAAAACAATCTCCTGTTAACGTATAAACCACGTCAAAATAATGTCACAAGTTCCTATAAATGTTTTTCCTACATCGCTACCCTGTCGAGAAATTCACCCCCAAAGTTGAATAGTAAAAATCTTTTTTTTTTAATTTTGTTAATTTTTCGTTGGAAAACGAAAACCCTTTTCGGATTTAAGTTTTTAAATTAAAATAATTTTCGGATTTCCTAGACATTTTAGGATAAAAAGTATTTTTATTTAATTTCGATAAAATAAACCATATCCTAGAAAATCGCACTTACAAGGGGAGGTCGCGATTGACATTGCCCCGTTTGTGATTTTCTTTCACATGGTAAATCTACATAAAAAAAAGCAGAGCGTTTGTGCGAATGCGCCTTGAAAATAGTACTTTTTGATGTTTGAAAGTACGCCCGCAACGAGCTTCCTGGGATTCGGTAGTTCTGCATCGATAATTCGATCATTCTGAAAATTTGAATCTTAGCATATCTTTAAATTCCAAACAACTTGTTTCAAATAAATTTTGTTGTATTTTTTCGAATAAGACTACTTTTCTTTTATCGTTTTTTAGACATTTGCCTTTACAACACCCTATATATGAATGATTGAACTCGTTTTCGCTATAACACTGTTTGAGGACAAGCAAGAGCTAAATCCGGAAAATCAAAATTCAATTCAAAAATTTTTGGTCAATTACGCGTATACGCGATATCAGTTATCCGTCGATACACTGTATACAAAGGTGATTCGCTATCGCGCGTACAAACTTCAGGGAGGAGTAGCTGACGCAAAGACGAATCCGGATCACATAGTAATGTGTCTTTGAATAAGCTACCCCCACCCCGAAGTTGTACACGCGGTAGCGAATCACCATGTATATACCGAAACTCGTGTGTATTTTCACTTTTTTAACAGTTATTCACATGACATACATCATAAAAACAAGAAAGACATAAATATTGTCGACGTAATTTGTTGGATGGTGAATAATCCAGGACGCTCGTTGTGGACATACTTTCAAACATCTAAAGTACTATTTCCAAAGCGCATTCGCACAAACGCTCGTACACCCCTCTACTTATTTTTTATGTAGATTTATCACGTGAAAGAAAATCGCAATCGGTGACATGTCAACCGCGACCTCCCCTTGTTAAATAATAAAAGAAGCAGAGAATCCTAGATATTGTTTAAGTGTAAGACCTATTAGACCTATTGCAAAGATCTGAATTTATTATGATTGTAAACCAAAAATTATTAAATTCCAACGAAAAATAAAAATTTTATTTAAAAAAAAAATAATTTTTACTCTTCAATTTTGAAGATGAATATCTCAACAGGGAAGCGCCTCGTCTCAATTTATGGCATTATTTTGACGTGGTTTATACGGTCCAAAAGGATTTTCTATTTTCTATGGTCTGACTTAACATTTTCTGACACTCCGTATTTTGTTGTGCCTAATAGTAATTGTTTAAACAATAAAAATATTTGAGTGCGCCAACCGAAATGTTTCCGATTTCGAATAATGCAATACAACAAACATTTTAAAAAAGGTTTCGTGGGAATCGATAAAATCGAATTAAAAAACTTTTTGGACGCCCGTTAATAATTTAAATTTTTCAGTCTTCAAATTAATGTTTTTCCGCCATTTCATTATTTTCGATCACAATTTATGTAATCTTCTCATCATGAGAATCTGATGTAATTCAAATTAATCGTTCTTGGTGCAAAATTGCAGCAAACCACCACTGCACCACACTTGCACGCACTTTTTTTATTTATGAAATGTATTTAATTAATGTACCGTTCTACTGATTTAAACACAAAATTAAAACAAAAATTGTATTACAGAATTGCATGTATATATGGGTTCGAGATCACAGGCAACATCATAAATACAGCGATACCGATGCAGATCCACATAATTCAAACAGAGGATTCTTTTTCTCACACATGGGTTGGTTGATGTCGAAAAAACATCCCGCAGTTATAAGTAAAGGCAAGGCGATCGATATGTCCGACTTAGAAGCTGAACCAATTGTAATGTTTCAAAAAAAGTAAGTACCTATCTACATATTGCATATTCAGGTGAATATCCATCACAGAATAATTTAACGATTACAGATACTACAAGCTTCTTTATACAATTTTCGCCTTTCTATTGCCGATAGTAATACCTGTCTATTTCTGGGAAGAATCTTACGTTAACTCTTTGTTTATGTCTTACTTTGTACGTTACATGATATCGCTTCATCTTACGTGGTTGGTAAATAGTGCTGCTCACTTTTATGGCACCCGACCTTATGATAAGTAAGTTAAGAGTTCGTCCAGTTTAAGATTGGGTATGTTAATCATAACAGTTGCCATAATTACTAGTTTTCTCTTAAGAAATTACAAAGAAACAGCTTATAACATTGCATTTCAAGAAAATTATAGTAAGTATATAACTATAGAACTATTATGATCGACATGCTCAATTTTAAACTGGACGAAATCTATTAAAATACGTCAATTAACATATTAATATAACTTATAAATTTAGATCCTTAAAACCCGTGGAAAATATGTGGGTTAGTATCATATCGTTCGGAGAGGGCTGGCATAATTATCATCATGCTTATCCGTGGGATTATCGTGCTGCAGAATTGGGCACGCATAACAGTTTAACTACATTTATTATTGATGCGTGCGCTGTATTAGGATTAATTTACGATTTAAAAACGGCTCCTTATTCAATGGTCGAATATAGATCTTTATCAAAAGGCGACGGTACATATGAAACATACAATAAAACAACACTAACAAATTTGTCTAATGTGCAGTATCGACAAACACTGGACACACAGGAAAAGAGCACGTCACAAACTGGTAATAGGCCTGTAACAATTAAAGGGTAAAATTTTAAAAATCTACATACTTAATGTATTTATTATATAAATTTTGTAAAATCGCTATAGTGATATGATTAACCGATTAAAATTAAAAATTCGGTTTATCTTTTGAAAACATAGCTTTAAACGAAAGTTTGAGAATTGTTATGTCGACTTATTACCATACTACTAGATTGTAACAACGTACTATCTGGGTTTATATGTCTATTATTATTATATTATTTTGATATAGTTCACAAATAAATAAAATAAGAAATAATTCTTGCGTTAAAACATTTCAAATAGAACTTAGACCTTTTTAAAAATTTTTAATACCTACCGTATTATTGTTAATTTTTAAAGGTGATAAAATAAGTATTAAATTATATATTAAAAGAATTACCTATATTAAATGTGTAATCTGTAGTAATTAAGGGTACCTAGCACTAATTTGAGTATCTCTTATTTTTTGTAATTTATGAAAATTTCACAATTTCGAGTTATTAAGTACAGAAAAAAAACATAGAAAAACAAGATCTATATAGATATAGATCTATAGATCTAAGATCTATATAAATATACAACTCGCTAATTGGTGTTAAAACATTGATAAACATTTTAAACAAATTAAGAGAATTGTTAATAAATGCATCTAGTACAGGGGTCGGCAACCTGCGGCTCGTGAGCCACATGCGGCTCTTTGGATGTGAAGCTGCGGCTCTAGTTATTTATGCGAGTACTATTTATTGTTGGCAAGAAAACATTTTGTGGCTCTTTAAAAATTTAAAAATTTTGTAAATTGTAATTTTTGGCTCTTCCGACTCAAAAGGTTGCCGACCCCTGATCTAGTATATCGATCTAATATTCTGATTATTACAATTAAAATTAAAATTATATATTGTAATTTACAATTTCGAAATATTTATTTTATAATTTATATTATAAAATTATAATAACGTGTATAAAATACAGTTCTTGATTTATTTACGTAATAAACTCTCTAACACTCATCAGTTAAACTTTTAACAGTTTCAGTAGAAGCAAAGTAAGGGATATATTAATATTAATGTTAATAAATTACTTAAATTACTTTGAATAAAGATTTTTTGACTAGGTACCTACTTTTTGGTACCTATGCCTTAAAACGAAAAATGAAACGTTCAGAAATATTTTTAATTAATTAAATAATTTAATATTTTGTACTTTTTAAGTTAAATAAACAAAAAAAAATCATTCTACCTTTTTCTCGTTATTTTTTTTTGTTCATAAATTTGCTATTTGTTCAATATTTCCAAAATTATTTTGTATATCCGTCGCAAAATGTTTTTTCGCTTGTGACCAGGTAAGATGTAAAGTAAGATTAAAAAAATATATTAAATAACAGCAGGTGTCAAGTGATACTTGGGTCGTTCAATCTGAAATCAACCAATAAAAACATAATTTTGGATTGACATTTATTAAATTTCGTGACTGTATTTTTAATGTATCTATGAACATTATATTTTTTAAATTACAATATTTGAAGTTTTGATATTAAAAAAAAACTAACAGTATTGTTAGTTTTAATAAACTAACAAAATACGATTTCTCAAGATAGGCAGAGGTGGCGTTATATTTACATGTAGTTTTTAATTATAAACAACTTTTCTTAATAATAATTTTTGATAGTGTCAAAAATAAGGACACTTTGCTCTTGAGCCAAATTTATATTTTCGGATATACTTCGTATATGATTGATAAATTTTGACTTTTAATGGTTTTATTTTGGAGTTTAGACCATGCACAAACCTTTATCAAGAATAATTTTTTTTTAAGAAATCAATAATAAACAAGTTTTCCATATGGCGCAAACTGTTTGGCGGACACTGTATGTTACCAATATTACATCACCTCTTTGATTTCATAATATTAAATATTGTAAGATAAAAAATATAATTTTCAGTGAATTTGATACAAAATCATTAACTCGTTATGTGCATAGCACGTTTTAGTTTACTTTTCCCTGTACATTATTAGTAAATATGTTTTTTTATAATAGGAGCCATCGAGATACTATCACGAAATTGAGCAATTATATTCTCAATAGAGTATAAACAACTATTTTTTACAAGAAAATTATAAAGCTATCGATTTTTTTATTTTTCAAAAAACTTTTTTTTAATTGTTTAAAACAATCAAGGTTTTAGTAACATAACCTTGTAGCACATCAAATTAAAGTTTATATAAAACTGAAGAAAATTACACAAAATTCAACTTTGTAAATCAAATCGTTTTTTAGATAGACTCGTTGAAAGGTTTAAAAACGCAATACATTTTGCGTGATTTTTATAATTTTGAAAATTAATATTTCAAAAACTATTAATAAGACTAAAAATATAAGCAGTTTTAAAACTCGCAAACAATTTTAAAGCATTATTTTCAAGTAAACCATTCAAAATAAAATACCTAGTAGAATAATTCAATTTATTAAACGTTTCAAAACAATAAGGCTAGGTGCTCAAAAAAAATGTGTCAAATATAAACCCACATACGAATTGAAAAGTTGCATATGTGTTCTCTACCCACTAATATAACAGTAAACAATATCATAATTCTCGAGCTCGACACTTAAATGCGCATCTTTGATTAAACCCGTAATAAAAATTACAAATAGGCCCTGTTTATAAACAAATAAATAAATTACGCAATTTAACTCTATCGCAGAAAATATACATTTTGTAATACACGCTCGAAGCATTTCGATAAAGTGTTACCTACAATAATCGTTGCATTGTAATGCGCATAAAATATTGTTTCTCTTTATTGTTGTTGTATCTGATAATTAATAATGTTTATAGCAGTGATAAGTGTAATCGAAAAATAGTAAGTACCTATCTAAAAATATAATCAAAATACTAATGTTATTGTAACGCATGTGATTGTAGCAGAAAGGAATGTCTAAAACAAAATGTGGTATGATGTGCCTATTTATCATCTCCAAAATCATAACATCTGGGTACTTTAACTTTTTACAGTAGCTGGTCGACGTTTCATTACAAAATCGGATGAAATGGTTAATTCTGATAAGATGTCTTCAGACAAAAGTTTACAATTCATGCAACCCTTCGTATACCCGTGGATCGCTAAATTGCTCACAGTGTACGCAGGAAGAAGTACGTTATTTACTGGCACTCTTGTTAACGACAGATACATTATTACAGCACAACGTAACTGTTTACCGTAAGTAAAATTTTACGATAACCCGCCACTTCATGTTCGATTTATTTTTCAAAAATCGTAATTCGAGGAAGTTTAATAATCATAGTGTAATAATCTATACGTGTATTACCTTGAAAAGAAATAGGTCTAGACAATAAAATATTAGAATAATAACTATACAAACCATATTTTGTTAATAATATACCCAACACCGAAATACAAGATTAAAATTAAATGGTTATAATTTTCAGACCTTTAGAGCCCCAACATTTTACGGCCACCTTAGGATATTCCTCGACTTCGGATTCTTCTCAAGATTTAGAAGAACCCTCAACATCCGTATATTTTGAATATCTTTCTGTATTGGAAATCATATTACACCCAAATTATGATTATACAGATGTAAAAACGTCATCTAACGATGTAGCACTTTTAAAAGTAATACCCGTTAATTACACAAAGACCATTTATCCTATACAGTTGCCGATAATCACGGATAAATGTAATGCCCTTTTTAATTATTTATCATTTAACCGGTTTAAATCTCAAATCATTGTAGACTCAGAAATGGTCAATACGATCGGTGAAAATGCGGGGTGGAGTAAAATTTTTTACAATTACAAACAAAGAAATTCATCTGTTATTGGTTTTCAAAGAAACCTAGTATTAATTATAAATAATAATAGATGTTACAATTTTAACGTTTATTATAAACACGCCATCAATCCTGAAGTTATTTGTACCACTAACGTTGAAAAACAAGCAGATAATCAGTGCCAGGTACGTAATTAAAATATTTTACACACGTACTCGAACATGTTGTTTAAACCAATATCATTTACGATTAATAAATGATTATAAAAAAATCATTTCGAAAGATATACCTATTCGTTCAATGTCGTTTTCGAGCAAAAACTAAAACAAATTTTGATCATTTTGATTCTCATCAATAAACGCATTAAAAATAGTTTAAAAAGTTATGTAGATATATTCCTTGTGTTGATCATTCTATTCCATTCAACTGAATGGCGGAAAAAATCGAAATATTGTTACCAGATTTTAACAGATCATATCTTTGCCTTAGATGTATAAGATAGAATAACTCATTTCTTCAAAAAGTGTGGGTTAAGATGCTCTGTCAAAACTGGTCGATATAACAACCAACAATAATAATATGGATTATATACAAAACTTTTAATGATACCTTATTATTTATAATAAATAAAAAGTGCGATAATTAATAAGTAATTTAACAGTCAATGTAAACTACAAAATGATACAAATTATCATTCAATTTTCAACAAATTATTACTTTCAACAATTTATTAGCGGATAAAGCGCCTTACAAAACTAGTAGGTACCTAACTAAAACTTTTATGTGATGTTTGAAGAATTTTTTAATATTCTTCATTCCTACGATTGGTGGTAGTGGTGAAATTAATTGATAGATAGAAACTAATTAGTTGTCTGAAATAAAAACTAAATAGTGAAAAATTACCAAAGTATGATTTATGACATATTCGCATCTCTGTGCTTCTTGTCAAAAAATCGTATAAAATCATTAGTAATTATTTATGTTGGTAGGTAATTTTTTTAATTAATTTCAAAATTAGTGATTTTCTTTATATTTTAGAACCTAATCGGTGCCCCACTAATGAAAGAATACAATAAAAGAATATATAATATAACAGTATTAATCGGTAAGTATCGGTATCTACTTTAAGATGTAGGTATACCTACAATACGTATTTTATTTAATTGTATTTTTATTAACCCCTCCACTCGGAACAGTAACGAAAGCAACTAAAAATAAACTTGCATACAAGATGAAAAAGAGTTGCATACCACCATTGTAAATAGATACAATAAATTCATAATTACCTATATAGGTTTTTTTGAAGCACCGACGAAACTGACTGCACGTGTTGCATAAAACCAGTTTCACATCTGCAACTGAACACATTCGCAACGTTTTCGGTTTGCAACTTTGTCTTCAGTTGCAATCGAGATGTCGGATGATGAGTACGTGGGTACACTTTTGTGGCGACTTTAAAATTAAAAAAAAAGAAACGGCGGCACTCGGTTCATCCTCTTACATAGGAGACATAAATTTAAAAGTTGTTATAGAATAAGTCAAACAGATTTTGAGCGCTTGGTGCTGCTAGTCGGCCCTCGAATAACGACGAAAAAACAATTTGGTAAAACAAACGGAATCTTTTTTTAGCATCGTCAAGAATAGTACCTGCACGCTGTCGATACTAGTCGAAGTTCAAACGCAACTATAATATTGTTTGCAACAACTTTGTAGAATTGGATAAAACTATTATTGGACAATCGTCTGCAACTATAGTTGCCTAAAACTCAGTGAGCGTCGCGCTATATTTTTGCACTGAACAATTGTTTTACATTTGATAAAAACAATATTATAGACCAATTAAATATGTGAAATTAATCTATCCTGTATACCGTATACTGGGGACCTATTCTTGAAATTACTCGACATTTATCGTATACGAAAAATGTCGCACGGCAAAATTCGAATGACATATAAAAAAGCTATGCTTGACAGCCATTCGAATTGAAAGGCGTGTACGCTTGCTATGCTTGGTACAATAAATACTAATTAGTTCAAACATACTGACATAATTATTGTCTAGTAATATAAGTAGTTTGTCTTTAGTTTTCCTTTTTTGCGGTACAGAAATAACCAAAATGTAAAAAAAATAGTTATACCAGTGCAAAACAAAAGGCATCGTTAATTAATTTATTTAAAAAAAAAAATCAGTGGACAATTTTCATTCACTTTTACTTTCAAAGAAGCCCAACGATGCACTCTAAACGCTGTTCCAATCGCAATGCTACAAGAACCTATAAAATTGACTTTAAATTCTATTTAGCTTATAAACACTGATAGTCGTAAGTTAAAAATCCGACCGCGCGCAAACTTCGGGATCAAATTTTCATGTCGCATGTCAAAAAAGTCCGTTATTTAAAATTTTTCTCGAAAAAAATACATTTATAAAAAATAATATTTACGAGAGAAATTTGTGAATTAAAAAAAAATTATCACTTTTTTCCGATTATCTTGCATGCGGTGCAATGTATCGAAAATTATAAAGAGACATGATCTGTAGAGAATTATATGCCGATTCAAAAAAATATTTCTCATTACTGATCCGATGATGAATAACGCAGATTAGATTTTTTTTAATTTTTGAACGGCCACCATTGGGAAACGGGTAGGTCAATATCGCTCAATAACGAACTTGTCCTTTGTTTTCGTAAACACAATGCGCTGTCCAAATTTCAGCCTCCTACGATCAAAATTGCGAACGAAATTGTGTCCAAAAGAAATTGATAATATATATTTATGTATACGATCAACCGAAAATGAACGACCTATATTTTCGCGACCTAGGGGTCGAGATCGGTGAAAATCAAAAAGGACACGTGTGGGTGCCGTCATCAGACAGGCTGCAATTACTTTATTTTCTATGGAAACTCGTTAAAATTACTTGTAACGCTTTCCGAGGGGCCGTTTCCGGCACCAGTCCCTCGATGTCGGCGAGTTTATGAAAGCAGGAATGCAGACTGATCGCGATGACGCCGTCTGCGGTGGCAATTAGACGGATTTTCTAACAGATTTCGAATTCGATGGCTAAAAATTAAAAAAGTTCATTAACACTTCGCGAAGAGTCGTTTTGCGTAACAATCTCTCACAGTCGACAACCCCAAGCTAAGAGACGTCGCAGTAGAAGGTGGTATCGACGGTGTTCACTCGAAATCGGTTTTAATGGAAGTTCTCTCATTGTCCATCTGAAAATTACAAGCACTTATTAACGCTTCTCGTGGGGACAGTTTCTTACTTCAGTTCACTTGAACTCGACGTGATGTAAACAGGAATCCACGCAGAACTCATTGACGAGGACGCAGTTGGCGATTGAATGTTTTCTCCAGCTGATCTATAATCAAAAACGGAAAAACAAAATTTATTAACACATCTTAGAAACGCGTTTTCGGCAACAGTCTTGCGATCTCGGCCGTATCCTGCTAACCAGGCTCGTTGAACATGACGAGGACGACGTCGTTGTTGATAAAAATCCGGTATTAACCGAAGTACTGGCGGATTCACCATCTAAACATCTTTAACAGTAAAATTATTATTAACGCTTCTACAGGATCTGTTTCGGGCACTCATCCCTCGATTTCAGCGAGTTTTTCAAGCGAGGAATGCTGGCTGATCGCGACGACGCAGTCGGCGGTAGCAATTAGGAATTTTCTAACAGCTCTTGAATTCCAAGGCTGAAAATTAAAAAAATATTATAAACACTTCGCGAAGGGTGATTTCTTGCTCCAGTACGTTGAACTCAACATGACGTAATCAGGAATACACGCAAAAACCGCTGTCGAGGATGTAATAGACAAGACGATTTTGTCAGGTGATCTATAATCAGACACGGAAAAAGACAAATTTTTACACATCGCAGAAACAAGATTTCGGCAACTGTCTTGCGATCTCGGCCGTATCCTACTAAGCGGACTCGAGAGCACGACGAGGACGATGCTTCTCGTGTGGCAGTTTCTTGCTCCAGTTAGTTGAACTCGACGTGATGTAACCAGGACTCCGTGCAGAATTCGTTGTCGAGGACGTTGTTGGTGACTAAACGTTTTCATCGGGTGACCTAGAATCACACACGGAATGAAACAAAAAATTTTAACACATCGTAGAAACGCGTTTCCGGCAACGGTCTTGCGATATCAGCCGTATCCTGCTAAACGGACTTGTTTAACGTGACAAGGACGACGTCGTTGTTGATAAAAATCCGGTATTACAAACAGTATTATTAGAGGTGCCGTTCCCGGCACCCGTCCATGGACGTCGACTAGTTTCTCAAGCCAGGAATGCAGGCTGATCGCCATGGCGCCGTCGGCGGTGGCATTTAGACGGATTTTCCAACAGATTTCGAATTCGATAGCTGAAAATTAATAAAGTTCATTAACACTTCGCGAAGGGTGGTTTTTCGCAACTGTCTCTTGTAGTCGACAACTCCATGCTTAGAGGGCTCGCTGTAGACGGTGGTACGGACAGTACTCACGCGAAATATGTTTTAATGGAAGTTCCCTTGTTGTCCTTCTGGAAAATTACAAGAACTTATTAGCAGTTCTCGTGGGGGCGGTTTCTTGCTCCAGTTCGTTGTACTCGACGTGACGTAACCAGGAATACAAGCAGAACTCGTTGTCGAAGACGTAGTTAGCGACAAAACGTTTTCGCGAGGTGATCTATAATCAGACAAGGAAAAATACAAAATTTGGATAATACTTCGTGGAAACGGGTTTTCGGCAACGGTCTATCGATGTCAGCTGCATCCGTCTAAGCAGGGACTCGTTGAATACGACAAGGACGACGTCCTTGTTGATAAAAATCCGGAATTAATCGAAATACCTGCGCATTCGTCATCTAAACATTACAAATAGTAAAATTATTATCGGCGCTTTCCGAGAGGTAGTTTCCGGCAACAGTCCCTCGGCGTCGAAGAGCTTTTCAAGCTGCAAGCTTTTCAATGCACGCTGATCGCCATGGCGCCTTCGGCGGTAGCATTTAGGCGGATTTTCCAACAGATCTCGAATTCGATGGCTGAAAATTAACAAAGTTCATTAACACTTCGCGAAGGGTAATTTTTCGCAACAGTCTCTTGTAGTCGACAACTCCATGCTTAGAGGGATCGCCGTAGACGGTGGCACAGACGGTGCTCATGCGAAATCGGTTTTAATGGAAGTTCTCTCGTTGTCCTTCGTTACGATTTAACTTTACAATGGTTCTAAGTTTCGTTTAAAAACTTACCCAACTGGTAAAAAACATCCAACGAAATGGCCTTAATGATTTGAAATTAATTTTAATAGAGGCTGGAGCATTAGTTGGACCTAAAAAAATAATTATATAGTAACTCGAACTATTTAAACGTTAAAAGAAAAAATTAGAAAACTCATAAATTTTTCTTTGTGTTCTATTGTACGACATACATACTTTTTATCTCTTTTTAACACGTACACTCCCGTCAAATCGAATGTTGCGAGTTGGCGATTAACAACGATAATTTCGATAATCAAGTAACAACGATTTTCATGCTGTGCACTCAAGGTGGGCTGGGAAATATCTAATCATACCTTGAGATGTCCATCTTCTGTTGACTGTGAGTTTACAACATTCCATACGCTTTTACCTTTTACCTTTACCTTTACCTTTACCTTTACACTTTAATAATCACTTTGAACACAAGAACGCAATCCCTAGTGTGCAAGCGCACACGCACTAAGGATATATACTTAAGTTGTAAGTTTTCACAAGTGGTTGCAATGAATTTACGTTGGTTGCATTGCAACCAATGCACTTATGTATTATTCTTACAAGTAAGTAGTCGTCAACATTAGATGGAGTCGCATTCAGAAACAGTAGTTATTCAGTCATGGGCTAAACCATGTTTACTCCTATGAAATAGATCGTTTCTCAGGAGATAGGTATAGCTTAATTTAAAGACTACGTTTAAAAACGATTCCAAGGTAACGTGTGTGTCTTTCAAACGGGATCCCTTTCGGACACAGATATCTGACTTTACTATAGTAATCATTTTTTTTTGTTGAAGTTAATTTGAATCTTTCTCTTAGGCAATGAGTTAAAATTGTTTTTATCGTCATTACAAAAATATTATGTTTGTGACTCAAAGATTTTGAGAAACGTTACCCTTGAAACATAAAGTAATTTTTATGTAATTTACGAAGTTAAAAAAATTGAAACTATGTATTTTTTTTCCATTTCCACTAATTTCCCGAATTCATCATACAACAGGTGTCGTACTTGTATGATTATTGTGTTTTTTATAACTAATCAATGATTATGCTCCTTTTAAAATAAATATAACTAGGTCTACTTCATTTAAATTATTATTGCTATTTTTTATCTAAACTCTTATGTCATTGTCGTCTACTGGTTTTACGTTTAATACTACCAATAGAGTAACAATTTGAAATAATCTATAATTTTATTTTGTTAACCGATAGTACCTAATGTTATTAAATTTTCAACAAAAAACGTAAAATTAAATCGTTTATTTCTTAAAGTCACACACGTAACGCAGATTTTATTACGTGTGTGACGCCTTTTATTTTTAAATGAAAAGTTAAAAATTAAGTATTATTATTGTATCAATCCTCATCGTAATCTAAATTTGAAATGAAAATTTTAACTTTTATTCATAAAAGGCACCTAAATATAAAACTTTTCACACTTTTTTGTTACGTGTGGATTTTACGTTACCTACATCTGAAAACTACCTATGCGTCGTTACCAACAAATCTACACTAAATTGCAATTATTTGGGGGAAACAGTACTTCACTTATCAAAAGCGCTTTCTGTGGAATCGCCCTTAATCACTCTTTAAGAATACAGCCCTAACCCTGTAAACGAATACCTACATCGTCGTCACTTACTACTTGAAACTGTATTTTGCGACAGGTACAATCCATCATGTATGAATTCCCTAACGACTTTTAAAGAATTACACCTGCATATTCACATTTTTGATCCAACACTTAAAGAGTTAAATACAGTACTTCACTTTTTTTAATATAGATAGGTACCTATATATTTTTTTAATTCTGATACGAATCCGAACGCGAAAAATAGGCAGACGCCTAAAACCCCTAACTTTCTAAAAGTTCTAAAAAGACCGCATGTTCAGCATTAAATTAAAAATTCAGAGAGATTTTAATAATAGAGAGTAATAGAGATTTGGTATTAGTGCTATAATGGTCGTGTGTTTGCAACAGTATGCAAATACACGTTAAAGATTAATAAAATACTGAAGGAACCAACCTTTGATCGTTGGCTAAAAACTCACAGTCACGCATCCCTCGCCGTGGGTCACAAAACACCCTAAACGCGGTGGGAATGGGGACTATCATTGTTACCGTCTTAAAACTAATAACCACTAACATTTCACTGATTAACCAGCATAATGATTAAATACCCATTCTATATTATTAACGAGTATCCAAAATTAACTCGCTTTATTTTTATCTATAGCTAAAGCTTATTCATCCCTATTCTAAAGCTCATCGCTAAAAATTAACGTGTCTTCAACTGACGTCAGTTACATCGTTAACTGGTTTAAATGAAATTCCAAAATCAATGTGTCGTTAAAAATAAACGACTTGTCGTTAAAAATTATCGCTAATCACTGTATTTTAAAGACAAGTCTATTTGGTGTATTTAACATTTTAGCGCGATACCGTATGTGCTTTTAATTGGAAATAATTTATGATATTGTGCAGAAAAATAAAGGCAATGAATCTTATAGTGAATTTAACGGGTCCATGACACCAGAACACCCACAGCTTCGAAATCAAATTCGAACTATCACAACCGATCGAGCTACGTTTGATCCCTAAAAATTTTTGTTTGAGCTGTTATCTGAAATTAAAAAATCGTGAAAATAATCTGAGCATATGTAATCTCGTGTGCTTCTAAAGTAAAAGAGTGTGTGTTTGGACTTAAAATCTTCGTAAAAGCTTGTAAATTACGAATTTCGATGGTGTCACCCTCTCACCTGTCAGCAAATTTTTAAGACGTCAAGAAGATGGCGCCGAACACTGAAGTTTCAAAATTCAGTTTATTTTCTCGGAAACTGAGGGTCCGATTTCAAATTTTAAAACGCCAAATTGTAGGAAATTTATTTAGCTAAAAATATTGTCATAACGTTATATTACTAAATTAATGGTAGTTAAGGAGCTACAAATCGCAAAATGCATTGAATCGTTAAAATTACAATAAAACCTCTTTTTTGAGATCTTTTAAACTATTTAATTGATTTTATTCGTGTTATATTTACACATATATAGTCACATATTATATTATCAAATCCGGTATTATGAAAATATTCATATAGGTACAATCTTACAGAAGTTTGTATTAGACTTGTAATTGAGCCCCAAGATGAGATTATGGATTTATTACTCTAATTGTTCTTACTACCTACCTATTAAGAAATAACAAAGGACAATTAATTTCAATTCAGTTCATTTTAACGATTTTTGTCAAACTAGATGATAATTTTATCAAACATACTATAAATAAAGATATGTCCAACAGTATATGATTTATAAATTTTCGGAACGGCCAACATATCCAAAATGGAGTTCGAAATTTGACTTTACAAAAAAATTGTTGAAAGTCTTGCATGAAATCGGAGGGTTCGGTAATTAACTTATGATGCCCTTTCTTCATGATTCATGCTCGGCGATGTCTCTTCTTCCCAACAACATCAAAGGAACAATGACCCAATGCATAACGCGGCATTGTAGACAAAATTGTCATACCTAATCTGACTTGCACCCTCAGAAACAATTAGATGCAATCCAAGACTATCAAGGAGCTGATTATGTTCCACAAATTATTATATGTATTTTAAAAACTGCTATCGAGTTTTAAGACTAGATACTTAACTGTGTTTATATACTTGCGATAATGTCCGATTTTTACATCAATTTCTTATTAAAAACAATTGTACGGGGAACGGATTTTTAATCCGGAAACTTTAACTTTTAAATTGTATCGTTTAATTTGATACACGCTACAACCTCTGCACTGTTGCGATTTTTTTATATAGGTAATTATCCATCAGAAATTCGTTTTTTAAATAAACTATTGGATCATTTTTATTTCTAAGTTAGAATAACAAAATGCATGTTCGAATGCATTATTTATAACTTAAAAATTCTGTTATTTAATGCCTAATCTATGTACATTATATGTTATTTAAGATATGTTCCAATACGCGTCATCGATAAAACCTCGTATTTTTATACAGCATCTACTAATAAATTGTAGCCATGTCATATGTGCGCAGATAAATCATCGATACAATATGTCACGTTCAAAACTTTAAACTGGATATTACAACTATACAATTTGGTAATTTTTTATTGATGACGTGCATCTGAACCTATCTTGAATAACGTATAACATTCTGCAGTTAACGATGTTTATTTCAATAAAAGCGAATTAGAATAGGGTTGATTAAAAATTTAATTAAAAATGTTTGAAGATACTACTGGTTATGAGGGAAATGCCAGTGGGCGGGGGTTTTTTTGCGGTGTTCATAGATAATACTTAACTACCTTATTTCTGAATAATACTTGCAATTTCATATCAGACATTTAAATGTACAAACGCTCTGAAAACTCTAACTTACTCAAAAATTTAAAAAGACCGCTCATTTAAATGCGCAAACGCCCTGAAAACCCTAACTTACTCAAGATTTTAAAAAGACCGGAGATATAAATGTTTGAAATTAAAATTAATTTTAATTGGATCGAATTTGAATAGCAAAAAGCAAATAAAAAAGCATTTAATTAAGTATTATTCAAAGATAAGCTTTTTGATTTTAATTCAATGTTTAATACATATACAAATTTTGTAATTAAAAACTCACCGTTTGTAGCCCCGCATTAAAACAGAAAAATCCTACCTGTAATGAATAAAATAAATTAGTTTACGTATTCCACGTTATAATTATTTAAATGCGTACCTTAAACTCTTCGACGTCCACTAATAAAATGTTAGGAACCGCCAACCATTAACTGCTACGGAATAGGCCCTTCACAACTACAATAATAAAGTTATAAATTAGTAGATACCTACATACAATAATTATTTATGTATTATATTGATGGCGTTTTGCCAAAAGGGCGTAACCCACACTTTTTGCAAAAATTTGTTATTCTGTCTATCTTATGCACCTAGGACAAAGATATCTGTTAAAATCAGGTAACAATATTCCGATTTTTTCTACTGGAAAAATCGATTTGTATTTTCATGAAACGTATCTACTTACAGCTACGCGACAGCACGAAATGTGCTGCCCTATTGAAAATTTACTTTTTGTGGGATACGTCCATTTGACAGAACGCCATCAGTATATAAATGTTAATAATTAGAAAAATACATTTTTATCACTTTGTTTATTTAAAAATCAAGTTAAATTCTATTTTAAAATATTTAAGAAATGTGTGGTTTTACAATTAAAAATCTAAATAAACATGCGATAAGAACAACTATTTTTTTAATACATACTAACAATAAGTAAGTACTAGTTTATTCTTATAATTTCGATTAAAAATTTCAAAGACTGTTTTCGGGTTTTAGTACACGAGAGGTTAATTTTTTACCGGGTAATTTTTTTTTGTTCAAAAACCTATTTTCCATGAAAATTATTCGAGAATTAAGCTCCAGTTTGTTTCGCAATTTTTCCCATGTCCCTTAATCAATAATAAGCAAATTATTTACAAACTTCCTATGATAAAACAATTTCTGGTTTAAAATTAATCATGCGAAACAAATTGATAAAACGAAGGTGAATGAATTACATGACAATTAGTCTGCATGTGTAGATGGTTCTTATCTCGATAAATGCGGAACAATAAAAGTAGATAATATTTCAAGAAAATATTTAGAACTCTTAACTTAATAAATTTATTGAACTATACCTAGTTGTTTCAAAATTACGTAAAATAATATCTAATTTCATCCTTTCTATAAGCTGTTCATTATTAACTATGTACAAGTAAAACAGAAATATTTGTTTTGTAAAAGATATATGATTAGGTATGGCCTATCTAAACCTATATGCAATTTACGTCATCAAAAAAAAGTTACTAGATTGTTTATTTGTAATTCGGTTTAAAGTTTGGAAAATGACATATTCTATAGATGATTTACCTGCGCCCATATTAGATGGTATAAAGAAAGAATACAATTTATTAGAACTGTCAAAATACGAGGTACGAGGTGACAGCACTGTGTGAAACGTCATCATCTAGTAACCTTTTACTGATGACGTGGATTGTATATAGCTTTGAACGAAGTGTATGTACCTATAGCTTATCCAAACCTATATGTTGTTCACGTCATCAATACAAGGTTTCTAGATGATGACGTTTCACACAGGGCTGTCACCTCGTACCTCGTATTTTGACAATTCTAATAAATTGTAGTCTTTCTTTATACCACCTAACATGTGCGCAGGTAAATCATCTATAGAATTTCTACACTTTTCAAACTTTAAATCGAATTACAAATAAACAATCTAGTAACTTTTTGTTGATGACGTGAACATCATATAGGTTTGGATAAGCTATAGATTAGTATTTTACTAACATTTATTTAAATGAGTTAAAAGCCAGCTAGATCAATTATCAAGTACCTTTTCCAAATTTTTCGTACATTCGTAGTAAATGAAGGTACCTATTTAAACAGTAATGTAAGTGTAATGTATTTTTCGCCCTAGGGAAGCCTGAGAGTGCACTACCCCTAATATTTCTAATCACAATTTTTTTAGAGAATCAACGTTTTAAATTTTTGGTTTCTCCAAACATTTTACGATAAAAACCATATTCCATAATACCATATTCGAGAAAATTGCACTTAAAGAATAACAGGTGAATTATATCCGAAATAGGTATTATTTTAAATACCTACTATTTTTTTGCAGTGTTATGTTTCAAAATACCAATAAACGAAAAATGCTTTCTTTGTCAGTATTTTTTTATCAAGTCCATTCTTTTATAAGCGTTGAAATTATCACCCGCTAATCAATTCATTAAATGTTTAGCGGGTAATAATTTAAACGCTCATAAAAGAAAATAATTGTTTGTATTAATGCATTAAATGTTACAAACAATTATATTTTTTATCTTACTCGCTTTATGCATTATTTTAAACAACCTAAACGAGAAAAGTCGTTTATGATACAAAAAGTTAAACGTTTTTCTGCTATTTACGCATACGCTCAATTGCCATTTTTTGATACTATAACAGAACAAAAATCCGCAAAAACAAAATATTTAAGTATAAAAAGTAAAAAATTTATAATCAGAAGATTTAATTGACGTCTAATATACAAAATTCGTCTAAACTTTGAAACCTAGTTATTGTTTATTATTGAATTCTAGTACATTTTTACCGGATAAATTTTTTACTGGCTCAAACCTATTTTTCATGAAAAATAGATTTAAGTCAGTAATAAATTTACTCGGCAAAAAATCAAGCTCCCGTGCATTGATACTCGAAAATCACACACGTCCAAGTTTAGTTTTTCAACACAAAATTATTTTCAATTAGTAAAATGGTATTATGATTAGATATACAGGGTGAATTAAATTAGTAACACTAATTCGTAAGTAATTAGTTCGTTGAATATTCATATTAGAAAAATATTTTCGATGACCATTTTAAAATAAATTCAGACATTTTTCCTTGAAAAACAAAGTCCATAATTTTATCGAGAATAAAAGCACGATGATTTATAATTTTTTTAGTAAAATAGGGATACCTATAGAACAAAACATATGACATAGTAGCTGCATAAAATCGTCACGTAACATTAACGACGACAATCAATCAATCAATAAGACGCACGGACGTTATGCTGTTACGAATGGCAACCAAACATAATATGCGATGGTAAATTTTACGATATATTTTATTTATGTCTTCACTTAGAAAAAGTTCGAATCGCAGAGAACGTTATAGACGTAATTGTATACCTAACCAACCAAATTTCGATAATTACTTGTTCTAATTTACGCCCCAAGAATATCGATTTAAATATATTACAACGAAATTTTAAAAGCAGTAATAAGTAGGTTCTTACATTTTTTAAGATCGGTAAATGGAAATTTCCAAACCGGTAAACGACGCCACGTACACGGAAGAATCGGCATTATTGTTATATTATAAAACGTGGATGATGGTATATCACTCCTGTTCAATATATATTCTGAAGAAATTTTTGTCACAGCTCTAGAAGGATTGACAGAGGGGATATTGTTAAACGGAGAGCGACTCAATAATATTAGATTTGCCGATGATACGGTAATATTCGCAGAAAATCTAAAAGGTCTACAAACACTGATCAAAGCAATATCACAAACTAGCCAAGAATTCGGAATCGATATCAATATGAAAAAAACCAAATACATGGTAATCACTAAGGGTCCTCCAACACAAGGCCAACTTAGGATAGGACAAAAAATTATTGAAAAAGCCACAACTATCAACTACCTAGGAAGTACAGTAAACGACCAATGGGACCACTCGCTTGAGATAAGATGCAGAATTGAAAAGGCGAGGACAAGTTTCATCAAAATGTCAAAATTATTTAAATGTCGCGAATTGAATAAACAAATTAGAATCCGACTTCTGAGATGTTACGTATTCAATGTGCTTCTGTATGGTGTGGAATCATTGACGCTAACTGAGGCTTCGATACGGAGACTACAAGCTTTTGAAATGTGGCTATACGCCACGCATATTACGAACATCGTGGACCGACCATATCACGAATAAAAGTGTACTAGAACAAATAGGCCAAGAATTGGAAATTGTTAACACAGTGAAAAGGAGGAAACTCGAATATCTTGGACACATAATGAGGAACGAGGATCGTTATGGATTGCTCCAACTTATACTGCAGGGAAAGGTCGACGGAAGGAGAGGACCCGAACGGAGAAAAATCTCATGGCTCAAAAATCTAAGGACGTGGTTTTCTGCATCAACAACAGGACTATTCCGAGCGGCTGCCAATAAAGTAAAAATAGCCAGTATGATCGCCAACATCCAGTAATGGATAGGCACGTGAAGAAGAAGAAGGATGATGGTAATGTTCTACAATTCTAACACAACACACTTAATTTGAAACGTATTTATACAAGATTGGTCAATTATCAGTTGAAAATTATTACTTTCATACAAAAATTTAAAGACACAGCGAACATACTAACACGTTGAAATACCTCGCATTTCTGCAGGTAAATTCCTGTCTCAAACGGAGTCGAGTCACGGCCGAGGTTCGTTCGGCTTCGCTCGCCCAATTAAAACTGCGCAACTGTAAACTGTATTTAGTAGATGTACAACACATGTCGAACGCATTTCGAGAATAGGTCCTCTGGATGTTTAAAGTATCATACATACATCACCTAATTACATTATCGTACTTACATATTAATAAGTGTTAATATTAATAATTTAATTAAAAATTAATTGCAGGATTAGTATCGTGGAATGCGCCATGGGGCAAAACATGTATCTGGTACGGCAGCCCAGTCGTGTATGTCAAACTTGTCGATAAACTTCAATGGATATTAGATAATACAAAGGACGCATTGTATTGTAAATATTAACCGACCGATATGTATAATTATAAATAATATTCTGCTGCTAACCTGAATCTTAATAATGAACATGATAAACCTAATAAAAATTACATACATATATGTATATATGGCCTATCCAAACCTATATGCAATTTACGTCATCAAAAAAAAGTTACTAGATTGTTTATTTGTAATTCGGTTTAAAGTTTGAAAAGTGACGATACGAGGAAATACGAGGTACGAGGTGACAGCACTGTGTGAAACGTCATCATGTAGTAACCTTTTATCGATGACGTGTTGCATATAGGTTTGGACAAAGTGTATATGTAATTACATAGCATCAAAAATAGACTCCTACTTTTCTGATTATAAACCTATTACTTTTGACCAATTTGTTTTACGCCCATTAATTAAAATTGATTTATAAATTAATTTTTAAAAATACGAGCTACTTGATATTTTATTCATAAAAAATATTATGTAGGCTAATCTTCGTTTTATTTTTTATTTTATCTTTCTTTAATCTAATGTTTTAATTATATTACTTATTTGCAATTGCTCCTGAAAAATGACTACCTACTAAAAAAACTTACATCAGACTTACTTAAAGCAGATAAGAGTAGCTTTTTATCCTAAAATGTTTAGGGAATCCGATAATAAAGTTAATTTTTTGTTAAATTATTCTCCCGAAAAAAATGTAATCGAAAAGGTTAGGGGTAGGATATCCTTGCTCCCCCTGAAGTGGTATCCAAAAATCTATTTCATTTATTTGAAATACTTTATTTAGGTATTAGTAACGTAAACCACGCATGATTAAATTTTATTAAAAAATAAAAGTGTTACATATTTAAACAAATTTATTTTCTCCTTTCAACTTTGGTGGTGAATATCTCAGCAAAGAAGCGTCGCAGAGAAAAGCTTATAGAAACTTAAAGTTTTATTTTGACGTGTTCTATACGTTGCCAAAATATTGATCATCATTTCCTAAACACCATATATTATGGGGGTGTTAAAAGTGGGTTATTTTAAATTTAGAGGGTGATTTCAAAAGTGTTCTGGTGTTTATCGTGGTTAGTATAGAATATAAAATATATCTCTAAAATTTCATTCTAGTATCACAAAATGCATGGTTTATGCACTTACAATTTTATTATACATACCGATGGTGTTTTGCCAAAAACCGTAACCCACAAAAGGTAAATTTTACGAGAGAGCACATTTTGTGTCGTTGCGTAGCTATAAGAAGATACGTTTCGCGAAAATACAAATCTAGATGCTTAAGATAATCAAAATAATTCATTTTTGCAAAATTCATTCATTCATTGCCCTTTTGGCAAAACGCCATCGATATTAAAATTTTGAATCTGAGATTTTATTTTTACAATACCCTATCTAATTAGTTTCAATCCAAGAAAAAGAATTAATATTAGTTACGATATTTTTGGTAAATTTATTTGTCTACATTTAAATTAAACTTAATACTTGATTATTTATGATAAGATAAACAGATGATCTTGAATTAGTTTAATTAATTGATTAACTTGAATAGAAATAGCTTGAATTAATTAATATTGTACTATACAAATAATTACTCTCTTGCTCAAAGAATAAGAGATGCAGATCATCGTATAAATATTATTTTTAGTTAGATAATATTTAAGGGTACGTTCGAAAACGCCAGGGCGAATTCGTAATGAGCATTGTGGAAGCTTATTAGATTTTAAACTCTGTCGTTCGACAGATTTAACAGGTTCGTGTTTAACTGCTAGCGATTATACTACTGTTCGTTAGAATGTAAAATTCAAAATATTTTCACTAACAGTTTACAGAATGTTACATAGTTATAAAAATTATTATCGAAGAGAGGACACCTTCATAAAACTGACCCTCGCCTCGGTTCATACTGTCCTCTATAACGGCGATTGCCAACCTGGGGCACGCGAGAGGTTGTTAAGGGGTGCGCAAAAAGAAAATTAGTAATGACGGGAAAATAATATATCAACGTTGAGCAAAAATACCTCACTTGATGCCTTAAAAAGACAGTACAGATAAATGTGTGTTTCTTTTAGGGGATAGGAGGTACTCATAACTGATATACCTAATCAAGGGGTACGTGGGACAAAAAATATTGGGAACCGCTACCCTATAAGATAATTCCTTTCAATACAGTATTGTTTTTTTAAATAATGAAGCAACGAATTTCGCATTTTGTTTGCAAGAATGGCCCGGTATAAAGATCCCTCCTAAAAATTATTTAGATTTTTTAGAGTCAATTATTTTATAGAAACAATTTTATTATTCATTTAAAAAAAATGATTACCTGAGTTAATAGTTTGTGTATTTTAATTTTGTAATTATTATATGTAAATGTAATTTTGAATTTTTCGACCGACATCTATAATAATTTTAAATTGGTACCTGTGACTTCCAAATGACACCTTTTAATATGGCCAAAATCTGAAAATTTAATACCTAAATATTTTAAAAAGTATCACCATTTTTGAGAATTAAATATCTATGATTCGTTATTTTTCACCAAATACATATACCTAGAATAACACCAAGTATCTATAAAAAGCAACTTCTTTTCGTAAATATTCGAAAAAACAATAATTTTGGAATGTTAAAATGTTCATTAATTTTCTTATCAATTTTGACTTTTAAACAGCTATAGCCTTGTTTGTCTTTGAACATTCAAAAATTTACATCTAACGATAAGAAATAGTATTGTCTATTTTTCTCAAGTTTTAACAAATAAACTTCCGTGACAATCAGTCTATCTAAACTGGTCGTTGGTAATGTTAGGATGTAGTTCAGAATATATTGTAGGTAGGTATGTAGTACATGTACATAATATGTATATGCCCGTATATAAGGTTATAGATAATTTAAATATTAATATTGCCATAAATACACAATTTTGTGATTACAAAATTCCAAATAAGTATGTATGTATTTACAATGTAGAATGTAAAAATATAGGTAGGTACCTAAAAGATACTGAACTGAATTATATTATTTAGGTACCTACTAATAATAAGTTAATCTTGACAAGCTAGGACTCACACATTAGAACACTAAGCAGTCCTTCGATTATGGCCCAATATGATAGCTTATTTACATTATACATAAGTACTTGTTAGATTTAGTTAGGTATGAGTTAATAATTGTGATTTATTGTATATAACACCTATAAGCTTGCACTAATTTTTTATTCGACTGTTGAGTATATGATATAACAGTACAAGAAAACAACTAGTGCAAGCTTATGAGTGTCAAATAAAATATATTACAACCAACTCATAATTAAATCATGAGCAAAAACATAATGTAACATGCTATTAAAATAGGTAGATATATATTTACTTATAAATTAGTCGAAGGCAATATATTATTACTACCAACATGTAATACGAGAGATTCTCTTGTAATAGCAAGAACCTCGATAACTTCAATCGAAAAGATGGCCACGATTTGAGTACATCGTTACCATCCTCTCGATAATTAACCATTTACTAAAAGTGTCATTTCATTAATGGTACTTTCAGAATCTTGTTAATTTTAAGACCTGTCAAAAAGAAAAGCCTTTTTGGCAGAAAATTTAGAATCGATAATTTTAAAGCCAAATTTGGCCTTCAACATCTACGGTCAATGTTCCAAGCAACTGCCCCCAGTACAAAGACACGAGACATTTGATTTGTCCAAAATGTACCGATGTATCGAAAATACCTATACATATACTTGTTCATGAAACACAAAAAGGTGTTTCTGCTGACCGGGGTAACATCATATGTAGGATCATCATATGAAGGTTTCATATTGTGGAATACATACATTATTTTTGTTTCGTAACTGCATAAAGCTTATACTTAAGTTAGATACTAAAATATTACCTTCCTCAAAAATGAATAGCCAACAACTAAATTTATGTGCTACGCAGTTCTTTTGCGATTTTCATACAGTTTGGTGGGTATTTGCATATATCGGTCAACAGAATATACACCTTCCTACCTATGAACACCTCAAAGTAAAATATGAGGTGAAGGTATTCGACAAGCAACAATATAAAACTATACCATAATAGCAATAGTAACTTTACATAAGTAGTGTTCAACTCTTAATTTGTATACCTAAGTTAATGCTTTAAGTTTTTCTACTAGCTAACACTTACGATTTTCAGGAGCATAAGACTTCCACCTCCGGGCATGTTGTTTTCCTTTTCGGTGGCGTGGAAAATTCACTATACGCATTGTTCGGAGAAACAAATGAACACACAATTTTATTTAAAAACGAAACGAAAACGCACTTATTGTATTTTAATTTACGATCACAAGACACACCACGACACTATTAATAATCATATCCGATCGCGACGCCATATGGTCCTTAACTTACGAGTTGACCTTCAAAGTCAGGGCGCTTACCCTACTTATCCACATATGTACATACATTTTCGTACAGAGTACACTACTTAGAATAGGCAATGTAGAAAGTAATAAATTATGCTTATAAAGGGCTATTATTTTATTTATGTACTTGCAAAAATTTACTTACACAACTACAATTTGAAAACCCTAATGGATCTGTACAATTAGTGAAAATTGGTTGACAGCGCCCTCATAGCGCGTCTTTGAAACTTTTGGTAGTACATACTCAAGTGCTTTTGGTTACCCAAACCTTTTTAAAGCGAAGTTATTTGGTAAATTTTATTATGTTATAAATCCCAACTTTGTTATTTGAACATACCTAGTTTTTTTTAGTTAAAACGCAACTATGAAACGCCGCGCCGGGAAACTATGCGAAAGGCAGAAAATTACACGATTCGGTTTAGACAAGCATTTAGTTCACTTCCACCTTACGATATTGTAATCTTGCAAGTAAGTGTAGTTTAATTTTGCCCATTAAAGATCTTTTAATACCAAAACTGCCTTAGCCGTCATTTTAATACCTATAGTTTTAAAAATGACAAAATTCAGAATCGGGCTGGTGGCACGAAGTGAACCCTATGTTACATGTTCACAAAAATACTATAAAGTCCCGTTGAATTTTATCGAGAGATCCCTGTTTGTTAGTCAGTCAAATTGACCGCTTCCGTGATTCTAGTGTTAAAAGGATCGCATACATGATATGATAGATCGATTCGATAAACTACCACATAAATCGACAAGACTGGTTTAATGCATTGCGTTATTAAAAATATAGCACCTGATATTCACATAATATATACGTGTAGAAATCCTCGATATATGAGGTTTTGATTAGTGCACAAAAAATTATTCTGATCATAAACTTGATATATCGTTGTGGTAACTGCAACGGATGTTGTACGTCGGATGTCAAACTTTACAGGAGAGACAAAAAACATTTCCATTTTGGCCCCATTTTCTCGGCTGCTTTTATAAATTAAATATCATGATTGATTGTATTCCATTTCTCATCGGTCACAGGCATATTGCAGTTGGTATAGTTTACTAGATTTGCCACGATGGTGAAATAAACCAAAATGTGAATTTACCACGACGATACGAGGAAAATAAAAAACAAAGGGTTAGACTCGATCAACGAAACCAATCTTAATTCTTAACATTGATCTAACTGATTAACTGCGCTAATGAAGTGATTTCTGAACATGTTTGCTATTAAAATCGATTTGATTTCTTATTTTCTATAAAATGCACAATAGGCAGAAAATCAGCAAAAAATAAGATGTCACACATGTATTTCTAAAAACATATATATATTCCTCTTAATTTTATTAATCCATAATTCACGTTTTAAATCATGGTGCTTTGTAAAGAAGCAGTATATGATACATTGTGTTACAACAAATTGCACGTGAGCTGCATTTACTACTTTTAGGGAAAGCTCCATTCATTTTAAAACAAGTAATTTTAAATTGAAATTTCTAAAAAAACAACCCTTAACGAGCACAGAAGATTACAAATATGTATACCGGAATTTAAAAATTCGTCGTTAACGACACTGTTGGCAAATATGCAATATCTCCTACATTATAATTTTAATATTATTATAAAACTAATTGTTCATCAGATTCACTTATACCGAAATTTTAACAATTTTAAAACATTTAAACAATTCTTTAAAAAAATACATCTCATGAAAGACATTAACGAATATATATTCAACTAAATACAAGTTAATTAAAATAAAATACAAAACTACATAAATTCTGGATAGTAATAATATTTTATTTATATACAGTTTTAAATTTCTCATACAAAATTTAGCTTATTTACCTAGTCAATTTACATAACATTTATAAATAAAAATATTAAGAATAATTAATTATTAGGTACTATAATTATTAGAAATTGTTTTTTTCTTTATTTTATTTAATTTAGTATTGAAACCCAGTATTGTATTCTTTATTTTAGTCTTGAAAACCTCTTATACTATTGACATTTAATTTGGATAGACTTATAATGTAGATAAAAAGTAAATTGCATTACGATAAGTAGGCATTTCAATTAAATTTTAATTTGACCCGTGATCTAACACATATAATTAACCCCTGTTAAAATATTAATTGCCATAAATAAATCTGCAATTTTTACTTTAGACGTTTTCAACATTTTTAACTGTGACCCCAAAATATGCCATTTTTACTTAATTAATCTTCATCAATAATTTCATATATTAAAAACATGCCGAATTAAATTTTATTCTTACATATTTCGATTCCTAATTTAAATATTATCAATATAAAAATTCCATTTTCTTTTCAATTCAATTCAATCTTAATTACTTTTTCATTTAGTAAATTAAACAAGTTTTCCTAGTTTTCTAAACATTGCATAAAATAAAACCAACTACCTACTAATTTAAAATGTGCAAAAGAAATTGTAATACTGAATAATATAAATCTTATTTATAAAGTACATTATAAATATTAACTTTTTTGTAAGACTAATTATAAATATATACAAATTTTACAATCTCTACCATTGTGTTAAACACAAAGAACATTAACAAAAATTGCAGCTACAAAATATGTGCTTTTTTAAATATTTTAAACATGTATCGAAAACTGATGTAAAATCGTACAACTTCATCATATCCTAAATAATTACAAACAAATAGGGCTTTTCCAATAAACAAAAACAAAAAATTTTGAAACAATAAATTTATTTACTTATCACACTCGATACAAAAACTTATTTTATTTTAATTTGACAATAAATGATAAGTGACGCTCAAAAATCCTATTAAAGAAATAAAGTGTAGAATATCAAATGTTGCAAAATTTTAAATAATCCAGCAGTCTTTTTATACCTTAAAATAATAATTTTAATGCAAACAGGAATTCAAATCACATTGTTCCTTTCTAATTATCTCAAGATTGAGCTTGTAATAATATTATGCCATTAAACCCACTCTTTTGAATGAAAAGGTTTCAAAATAAATAAGTACAATGCAACAGCAAATTAAAAAATCGAAGTACAAAAAAACGACCTAATTAATAAATAACTTGAGTTGCACTTTTATTACAAGCCGATGTTACAGCTTCTTCCAAATTGCTATCCAATTTGCGATAATTTGCCGAATTTGGTCTTCTTGTTCGCGATTGTCTTCTACCTTTACGTCCTTCAACAACAAGAGCCAAGATCTAAAAATTTTAAATCACTTTTAATTATGTATATTCACCAACCTTCGAGTAATGTTAACCTTTTGTTTGTTGTGATAGGCCACATATCCACAAATAAACATAATACAAACCATCATGAAATAGGAAAAGAAATAAGATTCGCTATCGTCGATATTCTGATTTTGAAAATTAGCCGCCAAACTGGAACTATCTTCGTCAATTTCTAATGGTTTTGATTTTTCGACAAATTTTGATTTTACTAAAAACAAATAGAATTAATAATAAATTAAAATCGTGATATTTTTAATAGTCACCTTCGCTCGATTTAGGTTGAATCTCATTAGGATTGTTGTTTTCCATACCTTCATCTGCCAAATCAAAATTTTTATTAATCTTTATTTTGATGCACTAGTGCACATATTTTTTGTAGTTACATAAGCTTCAATAGCCGAAGTTACTGTTACAATTCAACTTAATTTTATTTTAAATTAAATATGCATTTTAATCAAAATTGGCTATTGTATCAAAAATTACAAAATAAACTATTAGATTGATAAAGACCATATTTTTAGCCATAAAACTAGTAATTTTAGTACAATCAAACATTTTGCTACTATACATAATAATAGATACAGTGTGCCCTAAAAAAAATTTACATCGGGCTTTATTCGGGAAACACGTCGCTTCTGTTTACAAGGGGAACGGCTGATTGTTATAAATTCAAACACTTTAGGTTAACCCTCTAAAAAGTGTAGCAACCTCCCCATAAAAATCTTAAATGAAAATAGTCAAATGGCACATCATTTGAATATCTTTCAATTTTCTTTATAATAGTGTTTTGTTTTATTAAATTTCAACCAATACTTTCTAAAAAATACGTTTTGAAATTACAAGTACTTACAATAAAATGCAAATTTAATTTTGAAAATAATTTATTAATTTATTAAAAATGGAGCTCCTCCATACTGATCAAAATTAATAAAAAATAGAAGTTTTTAAATGTTATAGCTAAAGTAGGTAGGTAGGTATACGTATAATAAACCACTATTTTATGAATTCAATTATTACATCTAATTTTGCAGTTTCTTTCAAAATCGTATAAACCAAATTTACAATGACACATCTACACATATCAGGTTAATAACTTTTCGTTGAATATAGATATCGAGAGAAAATTTATACTTACTTCCTTCACCGACCATATCAAAATCTTCTGTTTCATCATTTCCCAACTGCTCTGGTACGTTTTGGATATCAACGTCGACAGGTTCTATATTAATGGTTTTAGATGGCTGTTTGTCTTCTACTTTTCCATTATCATTAGTTCCAGATATAGGTTTAGTTTCAACAACATCGTCGTTTTTTTGATTCTCCAATTTTGGTCGGTTGTTCTCTTGATCGACAACGTTCATTATCAATTTGTTTTCTTCCATTTTAACTTTTTTATCATTGACGGTTGAAATTACTTGTGATACATCAGTAACTTTCGTATTAGTTATTGCTTGTTCTGCTTCGTTTTCAACTTTTTCGTTCGCAGAATGTTGTTTTCCAGTATCAGGCACTACTGCAGTTAAATTGTTTGCAGTATGATTATTTGTTAAATTTTTATCAGCATTCACATGTTCTTTATCATCCGATGTTTCTTTATTTGGTTGAAATTGTATTTGAACTGCACTAACGGCCATGTTTTTTCCACTTGTAACAGAATCTTCTTGTTGTAAATTATGTGATGTTACTTCATGTTCTTCATCCGTTTTCTTATTTTCTGCAAGTAATTTGTCATTTGCAATATCTTCGTAACCAACTAAAACCTTCTTTGCAACAGAAGGAAGAAATTTATGCTGATCAACTTTTGCACCTTTTATCTTGTGACTAGTATCTTCACCATGTGCTAAAGGTTCAACTATAACTGGTTTTATTACAAGTTTTTTAGTCAATAATATTTCTGTTATATTATACATTAAAGCGATTGCACTACATATGGGTTTAACATTATCGCTGTAGTCTATGCAAATATGTGTACATAAACTTGTAGAAAGGTCCTTTTTGACTGTTTCCATAACAGGTTTCTTTAAGTTTAAACAAACGTTATTTTGTTGTTGAAAAGTTCGTAAATTATTTTTCATTAGATTATTAATAGCTTCTTTGACAGGTTCCGATTCATTCCTTGTTAAATTACAAATGTTTTTAAAAGCGGTATAATACATTACACATAAGGCATCATTTTTGTTGTTGTCGTTTAATATTTCAATTAATTTAATAGAATCTTCCTTAATTGATACATTGCATTCTTTAACATATTTTGGTAATACATCAGATAATAAATAAGGGCACTTTAAAGAAATTAAAGAATTTAGAAATTCATTCGTTGGTTTACCATTAATACTGGATACTGTTACAATTAAATACGTTACCACCATATAAATATATAAATACATGTCTTGGATAAGTTTAGTTTTAATTATTTTCTAATTTTAAAGGTTATTAAATATTTCACACAAGTGTATTAATTTCACAATAGAAATATTCATTAGAATTATGTACTAAGCATAATTACTATTTAATCCATCGACTATTTTTATATAAATCACTTAAATTGCACGACACTACATTAAAAAGCAATCACTAAAAAAAGTTGACAATTACAAGAAAATCTATCATTATTGGACACGTTCAACTTTAGTTCAATCGTGATTCAATCATAAAACAGTGACTCTCAAAATTGAAAGCCTAACTCACACTATCAAAATTTTATAGATTAATATTAGTTCACTGAATAATGGATAAAATAGAATTTAAAAATTAAAAAATACGCCATGTTTTATAATATATTCATATTTATTTATAAACAGATTGTAAATAATTTATTTTTCAAAATGTGAATGTATAAAAATTCATGCGTAAAAATGTATAAAATGCATAAATTTATACAACCCACCTATTCGCTTGCTAGAATTACTACAAACTATAATAATGTAGTCTTATTATAAAACAAAAACAAAAAACGTCCAATATTAACAAATAGAAAAGGTGTTTTTCAGAAAGACAATATGCTCAACTTCGTGCATCTTTTAAGCACCGAAAAAATTGAGTGTAATAAATCGGTTAGAATATAGTTATGTACAACATTCTTCAAACTTAAAAACCTCCAGATTATTTAGTATGAATTCCATAATCCATCATAAAAAAAAGTTTATACTTTTTTTAGACCAGGTTAACCAGTTATACCAGGTTTTCGTTTATACCGGGCTTATGCCTGGTAGATATTTTGAATCTACCCATAATAAGTAATTATAAATCTATTTTGGTACACTGCCCACAGAAAAAATCGGGACAGTAGAAGGAGAGAGTTTTAAAAATGTTATGTTGTGAATCGGGTTTTAAATAAACTGTTTGTAAAAGGTTGAAATAGCCTTGTGCATTTTAAGACGAGCCCCATCTTCCAGTAAGCTAACAAACTTCAATTCTATTGTTTCAAATTGTTCTATTAGTATCGGAAATCACACAGAGATGTCCACTTTGTAGGTAACAATGATGATTTATAGCTCCCTTTTAAACATACAAGCATTTTACCTAAAACCCAATTCACAACCAAACATTTTTAAAATTCTATCCTTCAACTGTCCCGAATTTTTCTGTGAGAAGTGTACATATTGTTTTTAATGTTCAAAAGTGTACATACATGTGTTTTATAAACCTATACTTGTGATTTTAAAAATATATATTATTACATATCAAATTATTGATACTTAATTAAAAAAATACACCTATATATATTACTAATTAACCAATTTCCGACGATACATATTTAACAAATATATTACAATAGCAGCCTTTACATATACACTCCTAGCTGTGTACCTGAGCGAGACACTTCTATGTCCAAGTTTGCAGATTCGGATGTGAAGGCATGTGGTGTGAAAAAACACAAGTGGCTCATGGAGTCATAGAAACTTGATCACTCCATAAATACATGCGTCACTCCTAGTACACGTTTAACTGTCTTTTTAAGTGCTATATCATAGCATATGCGACGTGTATTGCACCATCGGCAGATGCATGTACATATAAATGCAAGGTCGGTTTGAATCGGGAGAGATTTGCGAGCACACCTAACTTGCTTGCTTGTATGCTCAATTCATTTTTACACAGACGCTTTCGCTAATGTGCCTGCATGGCTCGTAAAGCACGCAATTAGAATTATATGCATAAAGGCCGCTATTAATTCTTAATTTGATTTGTAAAAGCATTTTAATCTACTTTAATAAGTAAACTTTTAAATGTAGAAAAGATCATATATATTACATAAACATAGAATTATGAAGATTTGCTATATCCGTATCTCGTTCTTTTGCTCTAATTTTTTCCTTACGATATTCTTCATAATATGGATTATCGGTAGGTAACTCAAATCGACATAGTGGACAAGAATTGGTCTGTAAAAACTTATTATAGGTAAAATGTAAAACTGCAGTGTGTAGAAAAAAAACCTTTGCTAACCAAGCCATCAAACAAACTGCATGAAATTTATGTTTACATGGCATTTTCTTAATTGTTTCATTTTTTACATAGTCCTTCAGACAAACTTGGCACTGACCCTCTAAATAAATGTGTTTATAATTTCATATTTATAAATATATCCTGTCTTACCATTTTCATCGGCTTTATGTTCCAATAATCTATCAATAGAAGTTTTAGAAGCAGGAGGAGCTAACTGGTTTGTAACACCAATTTCTTCAAATAAACTAAAGTCTGCCAGTAATCTCATAATGTTATTTTGATCAATTTCGTGTCTATTTTCCTCTTGAGTATTGATACCCCTTTCTTCAAAATAATCGGCCATTCCTAATTTAAATATTGAACAACCTAGACAAATTATCTATAAATTTTGTAGAAATAATTATGACTAAGTACTAATTTCACTAAATATAACCTCTTTAAATGAGATAACTGACATTACAATACAATATAAACAGAGGTTTTTAAATATACTACGGTACATATTTAATACAAAGATTATAACAATTGTTCTCAAGTTATCTGTCAGATAAATTTAGATGGATATTCTTCAATTTTTGATATTAATAATATAATTATGATAAATAGGTATATCTATCAAGAATGACAAGGGCAATTTACTAGTTTTTATTATTTTACTTTTACAATTTTACTTACCATTCTGTAAACAGAAACCATAAATATACCATCGTGCTCTTATATGTAGGTACTATTATTTTCTTTAGATGCTTAAATTAAATTCAAAATAAAAATTTTAATCAATAATAATTACCTAAGTGCAGAACTAAATTGAATAGCTAATGACAAAATTTCTTGAATTACCTATTCCTATATATGAATTAATTAATTCATAATTCACCTTTAAATAAAATATTAAAACCTTTAAACGTAATATGTTTATTTGCAAAAATATGTTAGGTAATTGATAATATACAAGAATTATATTCAGTCTCTTCGATCAATTACATTGCTAAGATGATTTTTGAATGAATGTTTCTATATGAGTATATAATTAAAAACAGAAGCATTTTATTACAAACACTGATTGATAAAACATCGATTTACATTCATCTTATTATTATCATCATCAACGTAACACTTATTATTTAGACTAGAACTTGGTCATGGAAAGCACAAGATTATTTGTTACCTACCTAATTAATTTTTTTACAGTTTTTATCACATCGATTAATCACTGTCCAAATTTAGATATGAATATTAAAAACTGTGATTATAATAAAATTGTATCTGTAAATTAAACTGACATGAGATTACTTCGAAAGAGCTGAATGTTTAGTTCGCAAATGATTTCGTAAGGTATCGATTCGACTGTAGGTAGCAGGACAATATGGACATGACGAACGTTCAGAAGTATGAGAATGGTAATGATGCCACCGATTTGTTACTTCCTTGCTGCAAGTTTTACATCTCCATAGAAGAGAGTTTGACGATGTTGGCTCAAACATCTCATTGTAAAATAACTGAGATCCCCCATTGTATTCTAAGGAAAAAATATTAATATTAAAAACAAAATAATTAGTGAATGAACGAATTCCATTAGTAAATAGGTAGATAAAGGTGAGAAAAACAAATGATACTATTATTGTTTAAATGTATCATATTAAACACATCTTAAAAATTACAAAATAAAATATATATAAATAAATTAGCAAAAACAAATTAGGTTTGGAATACGTACCCTGACTTTGATAATCACTCTAATACAATGTACAAATTGGCATAGTGATTTTTATACTTATAATATTTATAAATTCTACAATTCTTTTTATAAAATAGATAAAGTAATTAAATTTCAAGTCTTACATACTACAGCTAAACTTACAGTTACTAAATTTGGCAAAAATTCACAACACATAATTACAAGCTACCAAACAGTTATAAATCTTGACCTACCGATGCTAGTTTATATTTATATACATTATTACAAATAACTTAAGTAAGCAGATCCATTCGACAAATTATATCGACGCAGTTTTGGTAATGTCTTAACCCACACTTTGTGTGAAAATGAGTTATTCTGACTATCTTATGCATCTAAGGCAAAAACATCATCTGTTAAAATCTGGTAATAATATTCCGAATTTTTTGATCAAAAAAATCAATTTGTATTTCCATAAAACGTATCTGCTTATAGCTACACTACAACACAAAATGTACGCTTCTGTAAAATTTACTTTTTGTGGGTTAAAACACTCTGTCAAAACTACTTGATATATATTAAACTTATGATTTAAAATAACAATTGTTTTAAATCTATAATTAGAACTTCCATTGAACATATTATACAAGTTTAATACAAAATCGTGAATTTGGATCTGCCTTAAGTTTAAATTTCCTATTTATTAGTAAAAAATTATTTTAGATTAAATTTATTTATATTTTCTAGGAACACATTAAATCAAGTAACTTTCTATGTACAATAAATTTCTTTTCTTTGGAGAAAATTTAAATCTTAGAGATTTTTTTACATAGATATACATTTGATACAATAATGTATTTCATTTTTGGGTTTAAAATTTAAACGAACTTAAACTATTAAAACATACAATAAATAAAGAAATCCTAGCACTACGATAAACTTTTAATTTGTATTCGTTTTATGGTCATTTATTATTTAAAAAAATGTTGCATTATTAATATAGCATATCATGTATTTTTACTTCAAATAGTCAACGATGATTGAGCCACGTTTTTTTTATAAATATTTGAAATTTACTCTAATAATAAAAAAAAAGCGTCAGATCTCAAAAATTTCGAAATTTCCATTTTTGTAAGTAAAATATTACAAATAAAAATCTGGAAGAATGTGTCATATTGTGAATTATGAAACCACTTAAAATATCATACTCAATATTATTTCTAGGTAAAACGAACATATTTAATATTACACGTCATACCAAACTTCATTTTATCTTAACAAACTAACTGCAGAAAAGGTATTAATACCAATACTGTTAACTGACATCGAAAGATGATCAAGTATTAATATTTCTTAAGTAGATGAAGTACAACGTAAAAATTGATTTTTTCTATTTTTGATAATTTATTAACATCTATATAAATCAGGTTGTTGTATTAGTTGTCCTAACTTGCAAACATGTTTGTGCGATCTACAGAGATAGTGTGTTAAAGAGTAAAACACATCTAACTGACTATTATTGGTAGTAAACCAACAATTAATAAATTGCTCAAATTATATATTATAAAACGTTTGTTACTTTTATAAAGGCACTAAACAAATGTAGGTAGTATTTGACAATTTAAATTTTATTTATTTACAATATTAGACTCAAAAGTTTTGACGGCTAACTTCAGAAGCACGTATGTATATTAAAAGCGGTAGGGATAAAATGAATTATTTCATGTTATACTGTACAAATATAATTTTTAATGTCGGGGGCACTCCGAGAAGACAAACTAAGCCAGGCATGTGTTAGAGAAAGATTCCATATCGGCTTTTTACCATATCATCTTTCTTCAGACAACTGCAAGGTTTACGGACTAATTCAATGTGGTAGAATGTTTTAACTCATTGTCAGACAAACACACTGATTATATAACTTTCTTCTCGGAGTGCCCCCAACCATACCTATCAGTAAAGTCATTTCAGAGACTCTTAGGCGATTACACATTGTAAAATATTAGATATGTATTTTGTCACATAAATTACCAACAATAAAATAATATGCGCCTTATTTCTTAAAATATTATTTGCATCAATACCAAGAAATAAATTACCTGTTAATACGTAATTTTACCAATAATACGTTTTTTGTAAACTGAAATGCTTAACCCCACGATTCCCAAAGTGTGCGCCAAAACGCCCTGGGGAGTCGCGGCCTTCTCACAGGAAAGCCGCAATCACATTTTTCAAAATTATTCGCTATTTCGCAATGTGTACTTGTTAGAATTTGACATAGAGCGCCTTGGAAAAACCTGGATTCGGTAAGGGCGTCAAGAATCGAAATAGTTTGGGAACCGTGGGTTTAACCCACTGGTGCCCAGAGTAATTTCCTAATGCTCTACTAGCTTTATATGAAAAAACATACACTATTGGCTATACATATTATAATAAATGAAAATCATAATAAAAAATGTATAAAATTGACAAAACAAGTACTACCTACAGTTACATGGATAAATTGACGTTGTAATATTTTGACATAGGTATTTAAAATAAAGCAAAATCTGAATGTCAACATATTAACATCTATAGGCAATGTAATAATTCAATAAGGCAAAATAACGCACAATATAATAATGAATTCTAAAATGTGAATTATTACTAGTTTCTATTAAAATGTATCTACTACTAATATTTTTCTATGTATTTTTATAGGGATTACTTGCTTATTGTGAGTAGTAGTCAATTTTACGGATATTACAGATATTTAAAATTGATCTCCTTAATATATGGAACGTAACACTATTAAAATGTTCTTAATTCACAATACAGTTTAAAGCTGTAGATCAAAGCATACATTTTGTATTTTCGGTTGTATTTGAAATTGTAATGTTTGTAATTGTAATGAAAATTATAATTTTTATTTCAAATTAGCATGGAATAAAATAATTTTAAGAAAAACAAATATTGTCATATTAAAGAGCACATAAAATTATTAAAGAATAGTGTTCGGTCTCTGCCGAACAAAAGTGAGCGATGTCGGTGTGTGTCCAGTAAGACAGTATAAAAATGACAGTCTTAGATTAACAATTTAAGTGCAACAACACAGCTCAATATATCTTAGGACCAGCTAAATCTAAAGCAACCATCTTACATTTTACAAATAGTTTAAATTAAAATAAAAATACACGCTGAGTAAAAACTGTAACTCGAAATACACTGATAAATAAACAGATTTTAAAAATTGATGCTTCATAATAAACGTTCTGATTGGAGTTCTTACTCCGATCCTACCGTTGCATCAATGAAATGTATGACAAGTTATACTAGCGCCATTAGCGGTTAAGTTTAACAAGCCCAATTGAACTATGTTCTTAAAATGTTCACTACTATATCTTCAGATATATTTTTTAATGGTTGTTACAATTATTAAAGTACAAGTGCAATTTATCAACCACCTTAACTAAAATTAATTATATATATATATATATATATATATATATATATATATATATTATATATATATATATATATATATATATATATATATATAATATATATTTATATATATATATATATAATATATATTTATATATATATTATATTATTATATATATATATATATATATATATATATATAAATAATTTTGAGTATTTTTGTATTTATTTTAAAAATAATGTAAGTGAAAATATGTATTGGAAACATCTTGGAAAAGAGCGGTTTTAGGTTCTATAAATTATTAGATTGTTCTTGATTACATTGTTGATGTTACTATGTTTAATCAATCATTCAATGTGGATGTATATTTATTTCCAATGCATCCATTACGAATTTGTTTATTACTATTACGCTATGTAAGTCAAGTTACATGTATAGCACACAAGTAAACATAACTTCATACTTTGGGAAACATATCTGATCTGACGTATTTTTTCAGATACGGTAGAATTCTCTGGTGGACTATTTTTTTTCCAGCAGTGTATAAAAAAAGAGAAAACATCCAATTAAAAATCTAAAAAAATGCGACCATCTTCTCAGATTTACTATAATATAACAATAACTATAAAATTTATATAATATCATCGGTCAGTTTATAAACTGATTCAAAAATTAAATTAAAAAAATAATGATGTTAAGTGTTTTTGATAATTGCACTTGTATATATCGAATGTATATCTTTAAAAATATAAACTTTCAATTATTTATCACAATTAAAAATTGTATATCATGTTAATTATAGTTTTTGTAAATGGTTGATATTTCAAAAGTGACAAATAATTACAAGTTTGTATTTTCATGGAGACAGGTAAACCGACAAATTGTTCAAGAAAACAAGTTCAGGAAAACTCGGCGATTAGGTAGAAATTACATGAAACTGATTTATTTCTGCATATCCTCCAATCACATGCAATAGCTTACATGTCTAGCTGCTGAGCTACTTAAATGTGCCCAATTTTATATGTTAAACTATCATCAAATTTTAGTGCAGCTTTAAACAAATTAATTCAAATAACTTCGTTTAGCAGTCATCTAATTTCAGAAATTTTGAATGACGCTAAGGCACATTTTTGGGTTGATATTATAGCAAATTCATTTAAATCACATCGTATGTTATTTTTATTTTTAATCAATGAATGTATTATTTCATAAGAAAATGAGAAGAAATACCTACTAACATTATGAAATATCTAGATCATCGGTTTCCAAATTTTTTGAAACATAGGCTACATTAGGTATACTTCGGCATTTTTCTGCAGGTCATATAAAATCCATATCTATCCATGTAAAATCACTTCGTGGGCCACATGTAGCCCACAGGGACGTAGTTTGAAGACCGATGATCTAGTACAAACACATACCAAGTTCAAATTATGCCTAAGGAAAAGAAATGAAAATTGTAGTACAACTGTAGGTACTTATAACAATAATTGATTAATAATTGTAATTAAAATATATTATACCTATATGCTTTTGTTACATATACACAACCTATTAAAATAATCTAACAAAGGAAAGATACTATTATTTTATGATAATAAGAATATCTCACTTCTAAAGAAAATTATTGTTGGTAACATCTGTGACTAAATGTATAACGATTTGTTTAAGAACCACTCTGCATATTTGGTAGTCAAGCAGTATAGAAAAAAATCTATTTTTTCCAAATTTATTTATATAGTTAACTTTAGCAAATATGGAAAGACTAGCTCTTAAACATCAAAATTACTTACACTACGGTTTGATCTATTTATTTTTCAGTAAATTAACACCAACTGCCACACATTTTTTGATAAATCTCATTTGGGCTGTATGACCAGAAATTAAATACAGAATTCTCACTTGCTTTTTAAATTGTGTAATAATTTCAAACAAATTATATTATTATATTTATAACTTCATTTCGTTCTGATTGTCTGTACCTATGTATAATTTTTTTTAGAAATATTTTCAAAATAATTATTGTCAATCAAAATATGTTGTGTAAAAAAAAAGAGCATGTGGCTCTGTTGGCAAGTTAACTGTGTATTAAATAAGATATGGCAGTTAATGTGTTAAAAATGCTATAAAAATATGTAATTATCAAATTATATGTGAAAATGGAAAGATCGGGCCTCGGTTAATATTAATTAATTAATTATAACAAATACATTACCCATGGATAAGTATAACTATATCAGTCAAATCTTTGGTTATCCATCAGCTCTTTTAATAAATGGCACTATAATAAATTTCCGTGAAAATGCAATATTCAAGATCATTTATGAAAATCTGCAGAATAACTCATCATTTGACTAGGATTGAATAACATAGTCCTGAGACTTGCTACTATTTATAAACATTTTTTTTTTGGGGAAATATTGATCACAGTACTGTTCAGTATAAATGAACTTGAAAGTGCTTTTTAACATATCGCTTTTGTGTCAAACTTGAAAACATCAACAAAATGCAAGTCTTTGCCAATTAAAAGTTGGCCAAATTGAGTTTTTGGTTGAATAATAAAGTAATCATCCAACATATAATAGTTTATGCACTGTCCATTATAAAAGTGAATTAATTTTAGTAAAACACTAAAATATTCTCACTACCACTAGTTAGCAACAGTCGGATGCTTCGTACGCATGTGCAACAACAAAGTGTCGCTTCGTGTATACACAGCTGGGCAATGTGAGCAGGAGTACTGTCCAGGAAAATGTACATAATAATGATTTCTTGTGTTACTCACTATTTTTCCACATAATACGCATCGTCTTCTTTCATCCATTGAGCCAACTCTTTCAAATAATTGCGAAACCTTGTAGCATTTTCCGTCTGAAACAAGAAAGCAATCAAAAATACTTTTAGGCTCCCGATAATGTTTTCATTACCGGTTTTTATAAATTGGCTTCCTTGGACTACGATGACTTATTTTTAGCATGCCTTATGATCACTACATTACTAATGTGCCTTTTTTATGCAATACGTGTGAATAATAAAAGGCCATCAAATTTTAAATACGTAATGTAATAAATTAGCGAGTCGATTTTCACAATATGAAAAAACAAAGAATTTTATATTTTAACACTTTACCGTCTGCTACTATTATTACTATATTTATTTAAGTACTTGTGCATTCGTTTCATATTTCGAAGTTGTACGTACCTACAACGCTACTATGCACTTTTTATTGATAAAATGTAGTCAATGTATTTAGTAGTAATACATTGTCACGTGAATCATATTCAGAAACAAGATATTATATAAAAAAAAAAGAGATAAAGATATACTCAGTACGTACTAGCAGAACCAGCTGAATACGTTATTAGTTTATAAATTTGTTCCTTTGTATTGCACTAACCTGCATTAGAACAGCCTGGTAAATTATAATTTGCTCTACTATTGCTCTGCTTTATTTGGTTTTTTTTTTACTTCAAGTTGTTTGAAATGTGCTCTTTATAATCAATTACCTAATAATACACATTCAAAATTTTTGCTAATACAACTCTTAAGTAGACAAACCCATACCTATATTATTTACTAAACGTTACTGTTTAGAAACAGTTGTTTCTACAGAAAAACAAAACAAAACAAGGTTAAATAAATGACTAATCATCACTGTCTCGAGTACACGCAGCCCTGTGTAACTTCATTTTATATCAATTAATTAATATCTTAATTTTGTAAAATTGAACACGCACAGAGTCATTGATAAACTGGTAATGTGGGTTTGTATTAAGTAAAACCCAAATTAAAACACACCATTTTTTTAATGAAAATTAATAAAATACAAAATTCAAATAAATGCAAATGAGAATGCAAAATAACATAAACATAACTCTATGTAATTCATTTATAAATTAATTACTAGTTTTTAAAACTTAAGTAACTTGACTGTTATATTATTATTTTGTTACCACAATCGGTTACACCGACTTATTGCACTTTTCATTCACAAATAATAAAGCCATCTAATGTAAGTTAAACATCCTTTGACTTAATTGTTTTAAAATCCACGTGAATTTTCTAATTAGCAATTTACAATTTATTGTAAATCTAAAAACTAAATGTAAAATATGAGGACAGTACAGAAAATTAATAATTAATTACTTTATGAGTATTAACGTTTAGAACATAACAAAAATGATACTACATTTTCTTATACATTATAGACAATCGTGAAATATTTAAGTACTGTTCATTACATTTTTTTAATTATTTGGACACATTGAGAGATCTTTCTAAAAAATTATTAATGAACAGTAAATAAATTTTTTTAATTTTGAAACAACTATTTATTCATAGCTATTTCTTCTTCCAAGTTGAAATAGTCCTACATACGAAATATTAAGATTCTATAGTGTTTTAAAAAATATTGAAAACTACTTCAACTTGATAGCTCGATAGTTTTACATAAAATTGAATTTTGCAAAAATAAGGGTATAATTAGAAAAGTTTAATATTCAATGTAAATGTCAAATATTAAAATACTATCCTATTCTTAATTCTATACCGCAACCCTTTTAAATGATTTTTATGAAGTTATGAAAATATTCTTAAGAAAACTTGTGAATGAACTTTAGACACTAATACTTTTAATCACATCAAACATAACAGTGTGTTTTTTGAGTAAGTAAATAATTTTGAAAAATGTATGTAAAGAAACATTAAATTAATTAAAAGCGATATTTATATATAACTTAGTAGTAATTAAACAACTAAATATTGCACTTTTAAACTTTTTTTTAATATGGTCAAGGTTGCTTAACAGTAGCACCATTCCAGTATTTATCACAATCTTTACTTTCCCAATATAAATCCACCTTTATGTCGATATATAGGTATATATATATATATACATATATATATTATAATCTTTAGTATCGATACTATAATATCAATGTAAAAACTAATAACAAACAATTTTCGATAAACGATATAAAATTTGTCATTAAACAATGTATCATAATTATCAAAAAGTTTGTCCTAAGTATTTGAGAATATATTATAAAGCAAAATCTTCTTAAACAAAGCCCTTTATCAGTAATACCACACCGATAACACCAAATGTTTCAATATACTATAATATATACACTATCTATTAAGGTACCATAACATTCAAAAGAATGTATCACTCAAATTGCAATACAAGTACTTAAAAAGTTATTAGGCCTCCATACTATTCATATTTTTATAAAATTATAAATCATGCAGTCCAACAGTTCATGCGGCCAGGAAAAATTGGTAAAGTGGATCTAATGTGCTTTAGCCTCGCGTGTTAGGGACATCGCTTTATTTTAGCATTCACGACGTGACGAATACTTTTTCTCTCTGCACACAGCTCGGCCCCAACTGCCAATTCTCCCTGGTCAGACTGCATATTAAAGAACAAGCTTTGATAGTTTAGTCTAACTTTAAAATATAAGATATTTTTAATTTTGGCTTAATTTTAATTCACCGATAATTCATGTGAATAAATAATATACAAAATAAAGTTTCAAATCACACAAACATACAGTAATTAAGCCAATTATATGTAAATAAATAGAAATTATTTTACAGCAATTCTCATGACTATTTGCATCAACATAATTTATACATAATAGTCTTATTAAACCTTATTTAAGTATAAATTATTTATAGAAGCAATCAGATCTAAAGAAAATCAATACTTTTAATGTTAAATAAGAATAAGTGTTATATTAATTTATTTATTAAACCTGGAGTTCAAACCTCAAAAAGAAATTATCAATTAAGAAATTCTCAATATTTAAAATTTTTTTCGATCAATTCATTGGAATACAAAATTTGCCATATATTTTAAACATGAAATTTCTTGAGCAATATGACAATTACTTTCTACTACCAAACTACTATGTGCTAATATTTTTATGGCAATTTTTATAATACCAAATACACCATAATAATATATAAAACTTTCACGAAGGTATAAAATACATACATCTAAAAGGCTTTAAAAACTGCATATTCTCGTGATGCACGATTCACTAAAATATTTAAATAAACAACTTTTGCATTTTAAAAATGTTAGACTAGAATACTTCATTTTATGAACTAAAATATGAGATTAAAAAAATTAAATAAATAATTATTAGATACTCTAAAAGGTATGGATGACCAAAATAACCAACTTAATTAAACAACACACAAATGAACTGTTAAAACTAAAAATATCAACTTACAATAGTTGTAAGTAGATTCGAAGGCCTTCAATTAGATAAAATATATTTGAAAGCGAGACTAAATCTTAAACGTTAACTTAATCTTACATAACTTGAGATAAAGAATATGAGGTAATATCAAGTAAAAAAAAATAACATTGCACTTAATCGATAAAAACTAATATAAGTTTGGCAATAGTTGCAGAGATAAATATATATATATATATAAACGATGACTAAGAGTTTTACTTTATTCTTTTCGTTCACTAACTATTGTTCGAATTTCATCGGACGGGAACTAGCCATGAAATGCAAATTTTAAGTCCTAAGATTTAAAACTTTAGACACAATTTTTTATTTACGAGAAATTTTATACCTATTTTGAATAGGTAAAATGATCTGACTTTTTAACATCACAGACACCGTGTATGGTTTTATTTTCCTAGCGATTAATTTTTCATAGATCAACATCGATCCACGATTTTTCGGTAAAATTTACAAAGAATCTTAAAAACATGGTGACATTTTTTTGTAGTTCCAAGTATGTGCAAAAAATTCTAGCAACTCTAAGATTTTTGTACAACATCGATCCAACTTTAAAGTTGCACAAAATTAGAACCAACGCCTATTCCCCACTTGCGATTCAAAAGAATCTGTAAAAATTAGGCAACCTTAATTTAGTCAGTCTAGTTTTGATTCTTGTTGCTGTTGACATTATAAGTGTCAGTCTTTTAAACATCAGTCAAACACTTATCACATTAGACTGACCTACGTTTTAAAAAATGACATTAATATGTTCTATTTAAATGTTTCAAAATTATAGTGCGGGAATAGGTATATACTACAATAGTATCACTACATTTTTTTTCTTTATAAAATACTTTTAACGTGAGATTCCGTTTTTAAAAATTCTCTAAAATGGTCCAACATAAATTCTTGTGCAAGTCTCGATTTAAAGTACCCTAGCGGGGTAATAGTTTATGTAGCACAATAGTGTGTTACAAGGTACGTGATGAGCTAAAGTAGTACGGTTGCAGCTATGAGTACAACGCCTTGTAGTAGAGATAATAATACAGCCAGAATCAATCAACAGTGGTATCATTTAAAACAGCAGGAGGCTCAAATTTCCTAGTATCTGGATTGAAGCGTGGATGTTTGAACTTGCAGTGTGTGCGCAGATTGTCGCTGCGGGTATATGTGGCTCGGCACAATGGGCACTCGAACCTGCCCGGGAAATGCACATGATAGTGGTTGCGAATGTGCGTCACTATTTTGCCGCACAGTTTGCATCGGTGCAGGTTGCAGCCACCTGGCAGCTTGTCAAACGTTAGTCGCATGTGCCAGGCTTTTGAACCTGCAAACCAAAAATTATTTTAATGCAGGTTATTTCTAAGTGTTAATAATAATAGTGACAGCAGAATAGTGACAGTGCACCCCAGAGCTAGGTTTGTTAAGATTTTCAGTACCATAAAAGAAATATACAAAAGCAATTACAACTTACTATCTTTTTATCTTCTTTCATTACTGCTATTTTCATTTAAACAACGCAACTATTTTACTATGTTTTGACGCATCATTTTAATTAACAAAAGATAATTTGAGGCATTTTAATGAAATTTATTATAAATAATTACTATTTTAAATATTTTAACATAAAATAATAAAAAGGGCAGAGGACCGTAACAACATATTCAAATAGTTGACTATAAATTATATACCAGATGTAATTAAATTTTGCCAATTACTGGTACTGAAAATCTGTATTAAGCGAGCCGAGCCAGTTTAGTAATTTGAAAATTATTTGCGGAAAGTTAAAAATAAGAAAACACATGCACAGCAATTTTAATATATTTAAATTTTACACCTGATGTAACTATTATTTATAGCAAGTTAATATTAAAACCCACCACCTTTTTACATTTTCCCAAAAAATGTATCGTAATTATATATTATATATTTTAGATTAGTCGAAATATGTACGCGTAATTTTTATTATATATGATTGTAATTATTATAATCGCTTTATTTTACAAAAAACACATTCAAAAATGATTAAGGTATTTTCAAACTATCACCAAAACATCTAATTATAAACGTCGAATCGTCAAAGGTAAGTCCTACTTCGTTAAGGATGTCGGCATGATTATTACTTAAAAGCTTATAAATAATTTTTTATCTGCCTTGATTGTATTTATAACCATGAAACAAGTGTTTAATACCCATCCTTACTAAAGCATAAATTGATAACGCAAAGGACCACCTTTGATGATTTTGAGGATATATACCTATTTAATTTTATTACAAAATATGCACATATTTAATTCTCTGCGGATTATATTAATTTTCAATGAATTTTCATAAATAGATTAATTTTAAAACTAATTAACAGATAAAATAAATAAAATCCTCAATATTACTTAAATATTTTTACATTGTTAGAATTATCGATAGAAAAAAAATGATAATTTCAAATTAATAATAACGTAACAAACTTGTTAACTTGTCATTTTTTATATAATTTAATTTGTATGCATATTAAGAAAATTATAAAGATGGCTTTATCAATGAAAGTAATAAAATAAATCGCATTTAATTGAACTACTAAAATTGTAGCAACAGTCAACTTGACCTAATCTTTAAAAAAAAAAAGAAATCATCCATAACTCACAAAATTTTTATGTATAAATATTTTAATAATTGTTATTTTCCAAAATAAATAAATTAGAATTGTTGTTCAAGTAATAGAGATTTGACAGTCTTAAATGATAAAAAAACATTCAAACATATTATAAATCCTTACAAGAAAAAAAATAAGATTTTTAAATGAATCTTTTTTATATTGCAAATCCATTTTTAAATCATCAAAAATGTTAAAACAAACAAATTTAATACTGTATTAAAATAAAGTTGGAAGTTATCGCTTTTATCGTTATAACGATCATGTTATCTATTTCTGATGTAATTATTATTATAAAAAACCTTTATTATTATAATATTTAAAATCTACATAATATTATATCTATACAGAAGACTCTAATTGATAATCAAGACAGATATGGAACCAGATGGGTGTCGAATTGTAATTTTAAAAATGATGGATTGTGGAAGGTACCATTTAAAATAATGCTAAATACAGTATTTAGCTTGGAGAAATATATTAAGCAATTTTTTCACACACATACACATACACAGTTTCATAATAACTGAACAAGAGCAACTGCAATACTGTAATTTATTCACATTGTGACAGGAAAACAAAAAATCCCTCTCCCTTTTGCCATCGTTCACGATTTATGCACTGTCAAATCATCAAACGTGTCGGATTATCAAGAATCTCATATATTCAAAATAAACACAAATATTAAAAATAAATATTTATTATGAGTCAATATTATTTATTCATATAAAAACAGTTGTACTACATTCCAAAGTTTAAAATTAAGCTATACTTATATTAAACATTAGAAACCGTCGTCAATTACACGTTACTTAAAAATTAAAATCTGCATTTAACTACGTACACAAAATTAACGTTATTTTTAGTTTTGGTAGCATAAACCATTAATGTTTAAGATAAAAATAATGTTATGTTTCAATATTTATGAAATAGTATTATGATAATAAAGAAATGATTTTTGTACTTTAGTATTTTTTCTGAAATATAGACTAATTGTTGCAACAATCGTTTATATAGAGATAATCTCAGGTTAGTAATGATTTCATCTTATCACATGTCTATGAATACAGCCAATGATCATTTTTGTACACAAGGTGTACAAACAAAAGCATCAAAAACGCACAAGTCTTCAGAATAAACACAATTAAAAATTTATACCTTTAATGCCTGGATACCTATACCTTTTAATACTTATATGACACATTGAAAGCTTTAGTTTTTACGTATAAAGTACACAAATATATATTGTTAATATATCGCATTTCTACATATGCATAAAAATAATAATTTGTAGATATATCAATAAAAAACTAAACTATAGTTAATTTATTTCGTAGTTAAAACACAGTTGGCATCATAGTATTTTTTTAAGCTTTGAGGAAAAAGGCAAAGCAGAGCATTTTTTTTTATTACAGGTCAGCAAAATATATATCTTTACGTTTTGCTGTGTTGTACAGCTTCATCAGAAAATAACAATTAGTACAGTATATAGTTTTGAAACAACAAACATGGGTAGCCTAAGATATTTAAAAATAGTAATAAAATAAAGGTGATAAAAATATAGTAACAGTATGTAAAACAAACTAATATTAGAAATAAAATAAAATAATTCATATTATAAACAAGGAAATAACAATGGCAAAATAAGAAGTGTACTCGTATCAAATTTAAAATACTGCATAGGAATGTTATAATTAAGTGAGACTGTACTATTTTGAAATTACAGATTATTTTTTTCAAAGTTTTCTAGCAAAGGTACTTACAAATATTAGTAAAGTACTGTTTTTTAACAAAATCACAGATAATATTGCTTATTCTACTATACCAATATATGAAGGATTCAGAAGTCAATCTGTGTAAGTCGTTATTGTCCTGCCATTGATTTATGTAATGTAAGTCCCATTGCAATGTTCATATTTTCTGTTAATAAAGCGTCCAGTGATGTGGACGCTTTGTTAATCGAAAATATGAACATTGTAATGAAACTTACACTACATAAATCAATGGCAGGACAATAATGACTTACACTGATTGACTTCTTAGTCTTTCATATAATAGGTACTATAAAGATGAGATAATTCTATTCAGTTGAACTTTGCTATGTTTATGTCAAATATTATGTAATGTTTTTTTTTGTGTCTACAGACATTTAATGAAAACATAATGTGTAATGTTAGTGGTCTTTTTACACGGATCGGTTTAGTTCTCAGTTTCGGTGCAACCGAACTGAACGCTTCTGTTTTTTTATGATTTATTTCAATTCTCGTTTTATGTTTACTAAATACTGAACGAAGAAACATTATTAGCAGTTGCCATCGAATGCAAAATGTTTATTTTACTTAAAACAATTTTTTTTGTAGCGTTCGGGTAATATTCCTTAAATTTTTCTAATAAGCATGTTTCCTTTTGTTTATGTTGTGATATTCATAATCTAACTGTAAATGATCGAATTCAAGATGTATTAAGAACTATCTGTATCTTGTATCTACTCTCGTGTATGGTTACTGATAATTAAAGGGGGATTCTTATGTAACGGCTCTAATAGAAAATAATTTTCGTGATGTTTTTCAGAAAACCATTTAATATATCAGAATATTCTTTCAATGGATATAAAATGACATTCCTAAATAATAAAATAATGCCATTTTTTTAAATTCACTTTATTATTTGCTTAACAGTGTATAAATGTATTAATTTGGTCAATTTGGTTAATACAACTGTTGTTAGCATACATTATAGCATCAGCCACAATTATCCATCTATTAATCATCAACAAAAACTGAAAAACTCAATATAAGTAGGTAAATAAATAGTATATTTTTGGTTGTAAATTTATAGTAGGGATACATACCTATAATGTATGCAGATTTTATTATTAACTTTACAAGAAAATTAGTTCTTTAGAATCACTTAATAATTTAAGAACTGACCAATAAATTAATTAAATATTATTTTACCTATGAGTATCATTTCATTAAGTGTTTATTTAAAAATCACAAAAATTAAAATGTCATAGTAACATACGATACAATTGCCTTTTAATACTATTGCATTATTTTAATTTTTATGTATCGTCTTTATCAGTTCTTGCATCACCAAACATATCAGCAACAAATGAACCATGTTTTACCTTTATATGCACTTTCATGTTATCTTTTCTAGTAAAAGTCTGTAGACACATTGGACACCTATTAATTTGTGGTCGATGAATAGTACTGTGATGCCAACGATTGCTAACTCGTTTACCACAAATCTTGCAAAGATACTGCATAGGCGAATCCGATATTTTATCAAATATATCACAATAATCTAGAGGAGCCGCACGATTTTCTTGAATATGACAAGTAGTCAATGTCAAACCAGTTTCTAGTTTTGGAGAATGGAAGGTTGGTTGGCCCTGTTCCCGCCCAGAAGCTGGAACAGAGAAAGCCAACCATCACCGTCTACCAAATACTTAAGTATATAGGTAATTGTACTAGATGTACCTACTACTTTTCTTTTATCAAAACTAAATAGGTACATAATAATACGTGAAATTCAAATATTAGAAAACTTCAAATTACATTCAAATCATGTTACTTTGCACAAAAAAGTATTGGTTTTTAAATTAAAGAAACATATAACGTAAGAGATGGAATATTATTATTAATCATATAAAGCTGTATTCAAAGGAATGATTAAATTTAGTTATTTATTACATATTAACAAAAGGCTAAATTTAATTATTGTCCAGAATATGACCCATAGATGATGCTAAAAACATCATCTGCTATTAAAATATAAGTAACTAAAGCATACGCAACTTTGATATAAAACTAATCAACAATAAATAATATACGTTAGTAATTTTTTCATATCAACGCCGTTTTTGCAAAGCAACAACCCACAAAATGTAAATTTTTCAGGAGAGCACATTTTATGTTGCCACGTAGCTATAAAGATACGTTTCACAGAAATATAAATTGTCTTCCAGCGGAAAAAACTGGAATATTGTTATCAGATTTTAACAGATGATGTCTTTGCCTTAGATGCATAAGATAGACAGAATAACTAATTTTTGTAAAAAGTGTGAGTTAAGTCACTCTGCCAAAACGCTATCGATACATTTTTTATTAATCTCGATTACATATAAATTCTCACTTTGAAGTTTAAATAAAAAAATATTATTCACAAAATTAAATTTGCAACAACTATGCATAATACTAAACATAAAATTTTATTCTTAATAATTATAATTTAATAAACATAAATTTACAATAAAATTAATATACCTACCATAAAATGAGGTACTTAGATACAGTGATATATTTAAAAAATAGTAATATAGTTGTTTCATAATCAATAATTTAAAAATAACCATTGCGGTCTAATCCACTTTGTGAACAGGATAATTTTTTGAGTTCTAATTGTAAGTTCTAAATTTGTGAATTGCTAAATGAAAATTTTTCAAATGTTAAAATTAAATTAAACATCTAAAAAACCAATTTTTATTTTATTGTTAGCCTGAGTATAGAAAGCATTAAAATCATTTTCGACTTCTAAATGCTATAAACCTCTTTTAATGCATAAATAACAACAAAAAAAAAGAAACAAATTTTATGTACGATTGGTTAATGCAAACAAGACTGTTGCAACCAGTTTCTAATTATTTCAATTAATCAAAATTTTAGATTTACAGTAGTAAAATTTAATCAGTAAATTATCAAAACCTAAAATCCTGATTGGCTAAAATAATTATAAATTAAATCTAGTCAAAGATCATTGAACTAACAAACTTATAATTTACAAGTTACATTAAAACCCAATTTATTGTTTTAAATGATCTCATTTTAAGGTAATTAGTGATGTCATTTAATGAATAAATTCTTAAGAGATGGCAGCATAAAATTGAATAAAAAAAGTAAATTTTCCAAGATCCTAGTTTACACTTATTCCACATTTACATTTACATAAGTCTACTTTATTTGTATTTATGTAATTTACCCACATTAAATTAGGTGTCCAAATTCATAAATGAAAATTCTCATACTCAAACTGAGCTACCGTGCAAAATGCAAGTTTTTGTTTTTACAGATGACAGTGCTGCACTGAATTTTAGTATTACTATTTAAACAACAATGGTGTAATTTCGTGGATCAAATTCTAGTCTAATTAAATTATCTAGTTAGTTAACAATTTACATTTTTTAATGTGCTTAAGAAAATTTCCATTACGAATAAATATGTTTCCACAATTCCTGCAAACATGATTATCTACTTGTTTTGAACTCCTTTCTGGCTTATCATAAAGTCTTTTCAAAGAAGTACCACTTGTCGTCGGTTCTACTAATTTATTTAAATTTATGTTTTTAGAAAATTCGTTTTCATTAAATGAAGTACCATTTGAAGAATTTAATTGTAAAGGCGAATAGGCTCTTAAAACTGGTGGAGATTCCTCTCTACTCTCAAATTCATCTAAACTATCATATTCACTTAAAGATTCAAATTTTGGTAAATCAAATAACTGTGTTTTGGGGTTTTCTCGAGTGACAGATTTATTTTTCAATGTTACTTGTAAACCATCTGTGGTTTTCTTCGTTTCTTTTTCATCTACTACACTATAATTTTCATTTGTTTGATCCTGTTTTTCTTTAACAGAAAGGTATGCAACTAACTTTCGCTTTGGAGTACATTTTTCAAATGGAGACTTGTTACTATTATTTGGTAAGGAAATAGAAGCATAATAATTTTTTATTTTTACTTCTTGGCCATCTTCTAAAACTCTTGAAAGCACAGCTTGTTTATTAGACTCTGTTTGATTTTCTTTACTTTCTGTGCAAGTTTTAACATTTTTTGTTCCATTTATATGGTCGGCAGAGAGTTGAATATTATTTTTACCTAAAAATTGACATTATGTACCTATTATTAAATGAGTATTTCTAATCAAACTTACCACATTCGGTGGTGTTACGTGCATAATTAAATTTTTGAATTTTATTTGTTGTTGAATTAATAGCGTCTATCCTTAATATATTGATTTTGGATTTACCAATTAAAACAGTTTCTTTATTTTGATATATATGACTACAATCAGGTAACCAATTCTGCGATGTATTCCCAATTGCTTTATAGGGGTGTGAATTTGATTTTGAACAAGAAACATTAGTATCACGAAGGTCAGCATTTGTGGTTTCCTTGGAATTCAACCCTGTAGTGCCTGAGGTATTTAAATCAACATTCAATGAAGTAGTAGTTGAATTTGATGTATCTTTATTCCGGTCTAAATATTTTTTATAGAAATAGTTATCTACATCAATAATTTCATAATCATTTTCCATAAGTTGCATTGAGAAATTGGACAAAGAATCCTCACTATTTACACTAATCTTTTTAAAATCTGAATCTTTATCTACAGAATAACGTATATTACAGATTTCTTTTAAATCTGCCAAAATCCTATTTTTGCCATCTACCATTTCAAAAACAGTCAACTGCTTCTTGTTTGGCACTGTAATATAAATTATATGTTAATATATTTTTTAAATAGCTGACTTTTAAACTGTGTTTATTTAACTCGTATGAAATAATAAAACTATTTTCACACCAGTATATTATAAGATTGTATGTATACTCACGTGTATCAAATAAACACAACACTACCACTTTACACTTTTTCTTGACGCTTAACGATTACCGAATTGTACCTTTAAAATATATATTTGGCATTTAAATGTGAATCAATTCAAATAAACAAAAGCCTAAAAGACAGCATTACATTAACAATTTAAACTATAACAGTTTAAATTTGCCTTTCAGTTTATTTAAATATAAGCTAACAATTTGATTGCAATGTAGCAAGAAATACTAATGTATTTAATCAATATATCACTTTGTACATTACTAAAATTTAAAACAAATATAATTTAAAAAGGTAGAATTTTATGTATTAAATATAACCAGAAAAATGTAAAATAAGATTATCTATTACTTATAAAATTTCTATTAATCGCACTTTCTCAACATTTTTTTCCCATATAAAATATGATAATTTTTACTTTCTCAACACAAACTAATGCTAAAATAATAAAAATAATAGGATGAAATTTTATAACGGGCGTCCAAAACGTCTTTCAGTCTTGGTTGGCTATGGAAAGAAAAACGCAAGTCTTAGACTCAAACTACACTATCCCGTTTTTTTGCCAGATGCAAAAACTCTATTCGTAAATTGATGGACAAGTGTAAACCATACCATTTAAACTCTCAAGTGTTGTCCCAAATTTTTCAGGTAGTTGGATTTTCAACGCATCTAGCAAAACCAGACAGTGTAGTTCAGGCCTTACAATTACTATTAGCTTAAATTATGTCATAGCAATAAAATTACTTAAACCAAGACTTGCTTTTATCTTTCCGCAGCCAACCAAGACTAAAAGACTTTTTGGACACCAACAATGTATAACATAAAGAAAAAACTAATAATTTTACTTGTACTATAGTGATTATAGTAAAATTAACCAATAAGCTGACCAGAAAAACCCTGTTTCTATAACAACACTTGTAATTGTAAACTTTTATGCAACAGGCTCCAAAATATTATTTCTATAAAAATTTCTTAAAATCGCCGTTTTAACAGAAATATTTAATAACCAAACAATGTTTACATTTTTGGATTACATACATTTACCTATACACTACCATACACTATCTATATTTTGAATTAGAACATACTCAAAAGTGGAAAGAACTTAAATATATTAAATTTGTTAAATAGCGATAAAAAAATAAAACATCCTAATTGAAAACTAATAACCTCGACATATAATAAGAATACCTACAGCAATAGAAGCATAGCTATACAAAAGTAGGTAATTCAATTTTTACATTCGAAAAACTAATTTTAATATCACTTAATAATGATTTTTTACTAATTTATATGTTTAGTAATTTTATATTTGTAATTTTGTAAAACTCATGTCAGAACCACCACCTGTTGTTATGTACACTCACATTATTTGCAAATTTCAAGCATTTCATTATCTACAATTTCAATATCGACGATTTGATAATTTAAAATTAACTGTAAATCCTATTTATTTATAATATCTCGATTAGTTCAGTATTTCGATAAAATTGCTTATTTTACAGCATGGAGTAGGTGCGTATAAAACATATTAGATATGATATATTAGGGCCAGTTGTACCACAGCCGATCATGCTGAACATCGATCAATTTTTATAGAAACGATTGTCTAGACAATCTAGCGATTGACTGATGTTTAACGTGATTGGCTGTGGTATAACTGGCCCTATGGGTTAAATTTACAAATACAGCATAACTATAGTTCAAGGTAAGCTTCATATATAATTCTAGAAAGAGCAATGTGTTTTTTTTTTATTGTTTTCTGATATTTCCAAAACAACTGATGATAAAACTTGAACCAAATTTACTCCTGAACCACACACATTTATATATGATACAACTTTTTTAATTTAAAGTTCAAATATATTACAATATATACAATTTTATAAAAATATACAAATTTATCATAAAATTCTACCTTGTATAAAACAGAAGAGATATTAATGCAATAAAAAAGGAACATGCAAGCTTTTGTTAGTTACCAAAAAAAAAAGAGAATGCATTTATGCTTACCATCTATAGTATCTGCCATTTCTTGTTGCTGAATTGTCATAGGGGGTGTACTATCTGTTTCTGAATGTTCTGCCATACTATGCCCACTGCCAAGGTTCAAATCGTCAGGATGAACGCTCAAACTTCCACCCTGATTTACAGATCAATATTAAGCTTATATTGTTAAAAATAATTGATTATTTTAATTTATTTAAATTTCAATTTTATGCAAAACCACTACAGTACTTATTAATATTATTAATATGAATAACATAAATACATAGACCTGCTCAAGTTATGTTAAAATACAATAGAAATACTTAAATGGATTTTGTTTCAAATGAATCCTAATTTAAATCATTTAAGAAAAATTAATTATTTTAAATGTTTGCATTTATTATTGTAAAACTTTATTATTTGCAAAATACAAATTTATGATTACAAATAATTAATTTTTCAAAAAATAGCGATAATTTTGATTTATTTAAATTATTATGTACATTTTTGAACAATATTTTATTTATATTTTCAACAATTCTAGAAATATCAATAAAACTTCTTAAAGAAATATATATTTTTATTTTTATACATTATTAAAACCTATCGAGATAGTTAAATCATTTTGTTACTAATCTGATAGTAAAACAAAAATAAATAATAGCAATATTTATGAATCGTGCAGAGTGCTTTCATTAATAATTATGATCACAAATCACATGGATTACGATCATTAATGAAAGTACTGTAGAATGAACATTTTAAATAACATATTCATTTTGTATAAACACTCCTCAGTTACAAAAAATAGATTGATTTATCATATAATATAGATACACAATACAGTAGGCCAAATACATACCTAGTATGTACCAGTCTACTCGACAAATGCCTAGTAATTTCTATAATTGCATTTAGTGACTGCGAACGTCTACCTAACTATAGTCCTAAACAACAGTAAAATTAACACAGTTAAAAAACAGAATACTAAAACATTGTTATAAATTCTAGTTTACAATTAGATTAAATTTTTTAAATATTTACATTAACGATTTAACAATAAAATTACAAACAACAAAGCGTAAAAAGTATATTGTATAATTCAATATGTATCTCTAATATTTCATTATTACAGGCATAACAATTTTAAAGGTACTGATAACCTCATTTACACATTTAATAAAAATATATGACAATGTATAATATATAATTGAATTTATAGAAAGAATATTTATACAAGCACTAGCCTTAAATATTCACACTCTTCTATCATGAGGTGTTTATTTGCAAAACTCGCAAATCGACAAAAATATCAAAAATCATTTATTGGTGTTTACATTAGATGATCTAATTTTGAAAAGAAATTGAATTAATGAAATCGGATTTTTATAATACACAATCTTTAGGTTGCTAAAAATACCAACAAAATTTGATGTTTCAAGGTAATTCGCTCGATTTAACGAACGTTTTTTCACCTCCTAAACAATTCGTTAAAAAATCAAATATTTAGTGAGTTTTGCAAATAAGTGCTTCATACATACATTTTACTGACATTGGTCAATATTTTATTGGTAAAATTAAGTATGCATTTGTAAATTTTCTTCACTTAAAATATCTAATACAATAAACAATTTACTAGGTACTTCTTTTAAAAGGTAACAAATCTTTATCATCATAAATATTAAACAAAAAAAACAGCCACATATTTTATACTATTCATTAATTTTATAGTAAATATAGTAGTTATTTCTAATTTTCTATAACCAATATAAAAAAAAAATTAGAAAATATACCATTTGGAAAAATTCTAAACTAATTGTAAGTCATAAAAACAGATCGAGTTGATAGGTTCCAATACATGCCATCAATAAAACCTCGTATTTTTACATGTTTTTCATACAAATTGCAGTCTTTCTTTGCCATGTTATGTGTGCAGGTAAATCATCGATAGACTATGTCACTTTTAAAACTTTAAACTGAATATTACAAATATTTATCAGAATTTGTTTTAACTTTTCAAAAAAATAGTCACAAGTATTTTTAGTTATAATAATAAAGCAAATTCCTTTAAAGTTCGTTTTCTTAATTTAAATCAAACTAAAGTCATAAAAATTTAATAAGTTCATTTACTATAATAATTATAACAGATAAAGTACTTTACAAATGCCAAATATTTAATACAGGCCAATTAATATTTAATATTTATTTATTTACGTTTCATTTGTGAAAGTAACTATTCAATTCCAATTTGAAAATCGTTTGAAATTATAAAATTTAATATAATACTGTAATAAAAGATTTATAAAAGTTTTTAAATTGATTGACAAATAATTATTAAAATGTTCAACAACAAAAATGTCAACGATTTATTTACTTTTGTAAATATTTAATGACTTATAAATGAACAAATTATAACTAATAAATGCATTATTATTTGATTAATTATATTATGATACATATTTGGTATTTGTTTATATCATAGTACAAAATAGTTGTTATAAAACATATTTGTACATGAACTGCCATTAATAATAGATGAACTAACTCATTAATTGTGATGCAATTAACCTCATTATTTAACAAAACATTAAGTAAAAAATTGATTAAAAAAATTCAAAACAATTTTTATACAGTAAAAGGTTGATTTTTGGACCTATGTATATTAAGGCTTTATGACTTATGTAAATTTTTAAACCGTTTTTTTTTCTACACTATACTATATGGCAAATATGTAAAAATTGTACAAAAATGAATGCTAATGATATGCTGATATTATTATTGCTGCTTTTTAGATTTCAAAATTTATTAAGCGTTTTTTTTTTATTGACAGTTATTTCACATCTGAATAAATTTTAACTGTCCAGCAAATATCACACTTGACTTTCACGTATTTAAAATATTCAAATTACAACAAAAACATAATGTCGACTTTTACTAAAAATAAATCTCTTTTAATATCAGTAAATCTCATCTTGCACATTTTTAGAACTACATATAAACTGTAAATTAACAATTTTATTAAAATTTGACAAAGATGTAAAAATAGCCGTTATCAAATTAAAATTATTTATAATGTTTACAATTTACAATGTAAAATGAAAAATATTCTTTTATATTATAAAACTTGTATAAAACATGTAAATTTATTAATCAACATAACAATTTAAGCTTTTATTTAACAAATTTGTTGTTTATAAATTATATTCATGTTCATTTCCTACAATACTTATTTCTTTCAATACCAAATTTTACATCGTATTTTTTAGATGAGCTTGAGAATGAGATTTATATTATTGCACCTTACTACCTATAAATTAAAAACACAATCAATGTAATTCTATTACAATGTGCACCGTTTTAGTTTAGTTATTCATTGCTGATACAACTTTAATGACTTATTTTCCTCGATTAAATGTCTGTTGAGAGTTTCGGCTTCTATTTCTTTTGCAACACACAACCTGTGAGCTTTACATTTATCATGATGGTTAATAATTTCTAGTCTAAAATTTGTACTTCCTAAGGCAAATGATGTACGTATATCAGGAATATCTGCACTCCATTTTCGACAGTATTTGCAAAACATTAAATTTTGTTGTTCATCATATTGCAACCACATATAAGATTCGAGCCAGTTTGGTCTGAACCGACTTCCTTTTCTACCAATATTTCCTTTTAATATTGTAACTTGAGAATTTGACTGATTGTGAGTCGAAACATTTTGTATTACTGAACATTCTTGCCAATAGGCACTAGTATTAGGTTTGCTTATTTCAGGTGGTATAGGCAAAGGTACTCTTGAAATAATTGAAGGAATAGATGATAAACTTGGCCTTTGATGTTCTATTTCATATGGATTATTTTCATGATCTCTTGCAGCTTTGCTGTTTAGCAACGCAACTACTGAATGTCATATTTTCTATAAAAGTAGGTAATCCATCTGGATTTTGCTGACATACTTGTTGTTGTCGAATATATGGCAAGTCAGCGCCAGGAGAATCCACGTATTGGCACAAAATGGGTTGTGTGGACTTGGATTCTAGCGATATGTCTCTCCCCCACCTGACTTTCTGTTAACAGAGAAAGGAAAGGATGTCAATTTAATCTGTTAACAGATTTTTACTAATGATGTTGTAAAAAACTCTCAATTTAATCAAGTGAATGACACTTTTTTAAAAGGAGCACCATTGCATCATATGTACTGATAAATATTTTAGGAGTTTCAAGATTAAAATTCCTTCCTTTCTTGGTGGGGGAGAGTTTATGGTATGTTGACAAGTATACCATAATTGAAATTTATTTTACTTATCACTAAATACTAAGCTATACTAAACTAAACCCTACGAGTGAGGCATACAAACGTGTCCATCAATAAAATTATAATTTAAAATAAATTCGTAGATAGATACTTACAGTTTGCAATGCTTCTGACATAGAATGATACGAATCTACATGTGGACTGCCATCTTGTTCTTGTTTGATATGTGGAGAAGACCCACGCATGTCTTCCACGTTCAGGTCCCTATCGGCTGGAGAAATGGGATTCAGCTTTGGTAGGGTAGGGCTCGATTTATAGTTAGTTTGAGATGTAGCCTACAAATATAATTTCAGTTTAGGGTTTATTAATTTTTAAATAAAGTCCGAAGAAGTTATTCTACGTAGGATTTAATTAAAATTAAAATAAAACACACTTTTAAGATGTTTTGACAAAAATCTTTAAAATGAGTAATAAATTTATTAGAAAACTGCAATAATAAATGAAAATTTGATTCATAAAAACTTGTTATCCACAATCAACTCATAATTGGACCATAATAATCCTCATTTCAACTATTTATATAAAGTGAAATGTTATTCGCTAGTGAAATAAAATTTACTCCATTAATAGAAGAATGGAAAAATAATAAACACAGTCGTTCAAATTCATCGAATTAAGTAGTTATTAATATTAACATTTATATTAATGCAAAAATTCTTGTTTGTTTTATCAAATTTAATTTCGTTTCCGTTGAAAACAATCTTATTCTTGTTGACATTTTTAACAAACTTGACAGGCATAGTCTACCACTGATATGTCAAATTATTTTTTGATTAAATTCGGATAATTATGACCCAATTATTGAATTGATTATGAATAAAACGTTGTATTGCATTCATTTTTTAGTTGCATTTTATTCACTCAAGAAAATTAAACTTTCGCATTTCGTTTTTGTATTTAAACTTTCTTTTGCGAATAAAACGTCTCCGAAAACACTCGTACAATAAATAACTATTATCTGATGTATAGGGTGAATGCATCGATTTTTGGCCATAACCCTTAACCAGATAAAAGTATCCATCGGACACATTTGCACATTTAAATCCTTAACCGTCTAAGGATTAAGTAAGATATTTAAGATTAACCAGTAGTAAGTGTAATTTTTTACCTGCTTTATAATTTACACCATAATATGTCAAATATACCTCTGTTGTATCAGAAATATTCAAAATGCACTATAAGCTAGTTCTCGGCCAGCAAGCCAGCTTTTGGCCATGTGTCTATATTTTATATAAACCAATAAGTGGGTTAAATAAACAAAATTTTCATATTAACTCTTATTTATTTATTATTATACATACATACAGTAAGTATTATTTCAGTAAGTAGGAATGTATATAAAAATGTTTTTTTTACGACATAGTTACTTAATAATAAATTACAGAAATGAATCGATTTTGAAAATTACAAACATTACAAATAAGCACACAGTGTTACCTTGTACCTTGTACCTGTGTACCTTGTTCCTATATCTATAGTAGGACACACCTAAAGAAAATATAGTATAAAATATAATTGAAACATAATAAAATAATAGATATTTTTATAGATTATTATACAATAAGTGCATAATAGATAATCTTTAATGACAGCTTTATAATCGATTAGAAACACTGTTCTATTTTATATCTGTATTTATTCTATCATGTGAAGACTCAAAAAAAAAATTAGACTTTGCATCTTCTGCGTTTATTCCTTGGTTGAGAGGAAGGGGAGTTAAGTAATCTCTTTCAAAATCAGCAGTGCTATGTGAATCATCAACTGAGGGTGTAGATAGCTCTGGTTGAATGCAGTTTGTGTAGTCAACATTGTCCGGATTCAAAGGAAAAAGACCACACTTTAGGAACCCATCTTTTATCGCAGTTGTCATATTACAGTCTGTTAATGTTTCCTCGAATAGCCGAAAAAAATTAGTTTTTGTAACCAAACAATTTACATTTTCGAGTTTATTTTGCCATTTGCAAATCGTATTTTTCCAATCTTGTTTTAAAGGTCGAAATACACTGACATCTGCTGGTTGCAATATATGAGTAGTGTTTGGTGGAAGAGAATAAAGGATTATTCCATTTTTTTCACAGAATTCACTCAGAGGTAAAGTTACATGTGACCTATACCCATCAATGAAAAGAATAACGGGTCTTTTTATTGAGTTTTCAGTTAGCCAATTATTGAAGGAATTAGTTATATATTCAAAAAATATATTTCCTTTTATCCACCCAGAATCCGACTTGCTTGAAACCCACGAATCTGGCATATTTTCTACTATTGCCTTTGGCGGTGTAACATAAGGAAAAACCACCAAAGATGGACATATTTTGCCGCTAGCAGTAAAAATTACTAATAATGTTATATCTTTTTCGCTGTTCATTTTAATTCTATATAGGTTTCGCCGTTCTTTCGGAGCTAATACTTCACCCGTTTTTGGACATAAAGAAAACCCTAATTCATCACCATTTAGGATTCTATCAGGATCTTTAAAAATGTCCAATGCATTTTTATTTTGTAGAAACTTATGTAATTCAAAAAACCAAAGCCGGATACTCTGTTCTGTGACAACAGCTTGAACCTTATTAATTCCTTCAGCTTCGTGAAATGGAATTTCTGGATGCCTTCTTAAAAAATTCGTATACCATTTTTGACCAGGTCTTCTGTTTTTAAACGTTTCTTTATTTTTTAATATATATTTTTTATTTTTTTGATTGTCTTCAACAATTTGTTCTGCTGTGTCTATAATAGTTTGTTTTTGAACAGGAAATCCGCATTTTGCTACTGTTGCCACCCAATCAGCAAGCTTTTTCTCACCATTTCTGGTAAGAATAGGTTCTGGACCCATTTTCCCAAATTTTTCTCTGGTTCTGCAATGCAAATGATCCTGTATTGTTGCTCGTGGAACTCCAAATTCCCTACTGGCTTCACGAATGCTTTTTCTACCCTCGCGGACTTCTGAAAGCGCCTTTTTGAGATCTTCTTCAGAATATTTGAATAGTTTCCTTTTTAAATTTTGGTTAACAGTTTCTGGTTTTTTAATTTTTGATTCAACATGCGAAGGCATCTGAAACCAACCAAAAAAAAAATTGGATGCGGCTGAACCCCATTAGCTTAATAAAATTAATAAATACAGCAGTAAGTGGCCGAGAACTAACTAAAATTATTAAGTTGATCATCTTTTTGTCATTACAAAAACCTATTTTGGTTAGATATATCAATTAAATAAACATATCTAGTTCACAATTTAAAAAAAAAAGATAAAATATTTATTAGCATTATACGTAGGTACGTGGTTTTCGACCATCCAATGCAATCCAATCAGATGACAATCCAATTGGATTTTGAATTTTACACTGTCCTATTTAAAGGTCACCACTTATTAAAATTTAATACAATAATAACAACTGACCCGCAAAAAGCGGCCACCTCGAAATTTTTCACAAAAAGCGCTTAAATATATTTTATTAATTTAACTAAATATTGTAATTGAGTTAAAAACAATTTATTGTTAATACAGAATGCACAAATTAGATAAAGATAAAAGACAAATAAACACAAATGAATTTAATTTAAAGGGAACAAAAATAATATAAGTGGTTTTTTTCTAATTCAATAAAAATAAAAATGGCGACTGTTTTTAATGGATCTTCTTGTAAGTGTTAGAAGCAGGTACGTCCTCTTCGAGCCAGACTTACAACATTTAACTGTCATTTATCGACGCATGTTAATATTAACAAGAAAATTTTTTCTGCCAGAATTAAAATTAAGCTGTTTTGTAATCGAGCATGTATCTTAAAGCATTGATAACGAAAAAATATCTTATTAGCTTCCTATTAAAATTGGTATACAAATATACGGTTTAGTAAACTTTTATAAAATATTTCTTAGTGGCTGGTCAGTATATTATATTTAAAATGCAGTTTGAAGATTATTTATTCCAATAGTCAACATAAATGCGTAAATATAGTTTATTGAATACATTATTACTTACCTTGTATAAGTAGAATGTCGCTCCAGAAATACTTTTTAAAACTAATATGTAATTCATCACATAAATCGTTACACAAGCACGTCCAAATGGATATACATACTTAATTAGTTTATACTTTTATAATTAGCTGGTGCAATATTTAATTGTTTTTATTAATTAGTAATGGTTAAAAATGTTTTATTTCTAAACTTCTTTTTATGGCGTTTATATTATTTCATAAAATATCCGTTGATGGCTAACAACTGGTAAAGGCCACAAAACAAGCAAATCTACCCTAATAGTTATCATTATTCAAATGATAAATACTTATATCAATAACTTTTTGCCAAAGTATTACATGTAAGTAGCATTTCCTGTAAGCATAGGTGAGTAAAATTGTCTAAACAATTACAATACTTAGATGTACCTATATATCATAAACTTGAAATTACATTTTAAGTGAAAATGTCACGACAGTTTAATAAAAAGGTATTGATATGTTCATCATAAAGATGTGTTTTACTAAAGCATCTTAAGCTGCAAACCTGCACATATTACAGTAGCGAGCATTTCGTGCCGCCGCAGAACCACAACCAATACTCGTATTATATATCTGTACCCGAGAGGTAAACAGTTGTAACTCAATTTTTGTCATTTATAGAAACGATAGGAAAGAACAGAAGTTATCTAATATTTAGATCTGTAAATTTAAATTATTACATTAAATTGTTTTTAAGAATACTAGTCTTGTGGGGGGTTTTACTTTGTCGGTAATTAGTAGTAAAATATATTTAAGCCAGCTTATGTCAAAATAAGAGTTATGACTGTTTACTTCTCTCATACTAATAATACTCTAATTTAATTGGTTATAGTTTGGATTTTTGTAATGGAAAGAATTAAAATGTTACCAGATTTTAGAAAATTGTGTCTTTGCATTAGATGCATAAAATAGTCGGGGAACAACTAATTTTTGATAAAATTGCAACTTATGATACTTTGGCAAAAAGGCATCGATAAGTTTTTGTTTTTTAAATCACCGCTAAGTCGTAACTAACTCTTAACACGTTCATCGTAAACAAAACAATATCATAATGTAAACTCGGCTTTAAACAACTAGACATGTTGCACATAATTTCTATGTACAAATTTTATGAAACAAAAGGTTTGCTTGTCGGACTTGTGCGTTGGAATGCGTTCATTTGTAACTGTACAGTGCATCAATCGCATTCACGTGACTTGTGCAAGGTATTTGGTGTGAAGAGTGTAGTTCAATTGGGCTTGACAAACTCTACCGCTAGTAGAGTACCGCTTATTCTATGCTAATTTGAAATCAAAAATCCGAATTTTAATTACAATTACGAACATTTATCTTTAGATGTAACTTTGAACTATTAGATAACTTGATATAAAATTTAAGCCAAATACATTTTCGAATGCAACTGAAAATACGAAACATATGTTCCGATCGGTTCACTGAAATGCACCTGCAAGGTTACTGTAAGCAAAACCCGATTTTTCAATTGCCAGTTATCTCTGACCATCAGATCATAATTTTAACTATGTATTATAACAGTAAGCGTACGTTCAATTTTAATATTACTTATGATTTAAGCAATAATCGGTCGTATTCAGAGACGGTTATTTTTAATCATAAATTAAATTATACTTATTATTATTGTAATTTATATTATATTATTATATATTTTATATTTATATTATTGTACAACTGTATTAATCGTTTCTAATTTAATAACTGTCTCTGAATACGACCGAATGTCATAAGTCTACTTACAGTGTTAAAATGATTAACTTATAAATATGAAATATTTTACTGCTCTTACCTGAGTATCGTTAAAACGTTCATTATCACAGTTGTTTGACGATTTTCGTTTACGTTTCTCACTCGGAGGAGATTCCCGTTCAACGGCGCGATCTCGTTTTGGCACTTCCATCGATTCATCTTTATTATTTAAAGAATTATTATCAGTCAGACCCCTGATTTGTAAGGCCTCGGCCGTTTTTAGGAACATGGGAAGCAGGTTCTGTGAAACGTTGACCTCTCCTTTATACATGAAATCGAGAAGCGCTTTCATTTCGTGATAATTGACATCTTTCAGAAATATAATAGGATGAGGGTGCGTATTTTGAAGAAATATCGTTTCAAAATATGGACTACACGCCGACAATATAGTTTTGTGTGCTTTAAAAGTTTCGCCGTCACAAGCCAATGTCACATCACACAGGGCTTCACGTTTTAATAAGTTGATTAGAACATCCGTTAAGTTGTGCGGGTGGTTGTTCCAACGAAGGCAGAATTGCTGATCCATTTTGTTTTTGCTATTTTTTTAGTACCTACAGAATAAAAATTAAATGAATGACGTTATTAACTATTTATTAAAATTATAATTTTTCATAAGTATTTGTGTACTGCTATGAGAATGACCTGAAAACTGTGTTAAGCTATAAAATACAGTTATTTAATTGTGCATAATTACTTCTAGCCTTGGGGTAAAAGTGTTTAAAAACCATTTTAAAAAGACTTCGTTCACTAATGATTCAATTTAGCAATATTTCCACTTACCCAAAGGCCTAAATGATAATGAAAGGGCATTAAAAAACAAAATGGTACGATCTTATTTTCATAACCATGCCCTTAAAAGTACTTATTTAGGTTTTAACACTTCACAAATATTATTTGGCTAGTTAGTAATCGTAAATTATTTTTAAAATAGCGAACTTATCAAAGAAAATACCACGTCGTAGGTAAACGCACCCATCGATAAAATTTATTAATTAACCGATATAAAACTGTACATTCGTCATCTTTTACCGCCATTACGGCTGTGCTATGCCATGATTTCTTCTCGATTAAATTCGTTTACAGTTTTTCTTCAAACTCAAGATGTTCAATTACGTGCATCTTTGAGGCGAAAGAACACGATTCACATTGTTAACGTTACTATAAAAGCGTAGAATTTTATCAACACAAACGATAAAACTTACCTCTTGCCAAGTTTTTGCCATCACAAACGCCACCCAAAATTTAGACTTCTCAACTGCCATGCCAATCTGTCAGATTATGTTATTTTTGTTTTTCATGTGCGGCAACCGAAAAAAATTAATCATATTTTTTGATAAATGATAGTTTTGACATTTATTAAAGGCTAACGGATGAATGTTAATTGTTATAACCACAAAATGAGAAATATTGTAAGGGCTTTTTGTTTATTACATTGATTTGATTACATAATAATTAACGAGTCGAAAAATCTCGTACCAAAATACTTCTTGGTAGGTAATGTTGCATAACATCTAGGGGTTGTCGTGAATAGTTCGATAACTTCATTATTGCTTTCTTCCTTCTTCTCATTTCTTAAACAATTGAATTATGATAAACATGCAATAAATTGAACAATTTGGAAAAATTAATTCGTTTAACATTAAAAATAAATTTGCATAGAACTTTTCAGCAAGCAATTAAATGACAATTTGATGATGAAACTTTAATAAGTAACATATAAGCATTAATAAATTGTATTTAAGTATAGTACTTATGTCTATTTACAATATTTATAAATTGTAACTTGATAAAATTATTATATCTATTTATTTGTTTACGTAATATTATCTGTTTATGTTACAACGCGAATTCTGTTTATTTGAATCACTTGGTTACCTGAATCAGAGTCACTTATATGTATGTATGACAAAGTATCAAAACCAAATCCATATTATTCAGTATAAATTCCGCTTAATTGACTCAAAAACGTTATATTGTTGTATCAATATGATTCTAATAAGCGGCAGCTATAGTTACCGCCGCATTATACTGAATGTATTTCTTTACAAATTTTGTATAAAGTTGTTTTTGTTACAAAAATAACTTTGTCAAACTTATGTAACAATGACCATCATTGTAAAATTAGCTTCATTTAACTTTAATTTACCTTTAAATTAACAAGTTAAATGAAGCTAATTTTACAATGATGGTCGTTGTGACGTAAGTACCATACCTAAGTAATACATTTTATATTTCATTTACCTACGTGTTATTTTCAATATTTTGTAGGTATTTATATTCGTAATAAAGTCACAATAATAATGATTAACAAGAAATTTATATTAAATATCTGTATACAACGTTTATAGACTACAAAAAGGTCCATGATTCAGTTCCGCATTCTTAGTTCATAAAAATTCTCAAAATTGATAGACTTCGCCCATCTACCGATTATTAAACTTTTAAAATACCTATGCGTTAAGATGAAATGACAGACAACTCTCTATTTATCAATAGAAAAACGAAACTATTATAGGTATGTCAAATCCCATTGAGGTAAAATGATAATTTTCTTAAGGGAACCATCACCATTAGATAGGTATAAGCAAGTCCGCTTTGGTTTGTTGGTTGGTTCACTTTTGAATGACTGCACACGGTTTTAAAATTAAAAATGCAATTGATTACAAAATTTCTCATTTACTTCATGTGGATGACGTAAAATTACAAATATGCATCAACAAAAAATCATCTTTTCCAGTTACTTTTACAATTACTGAATAATTTTCACAATCGATGCAATTCGATGTTGATGGTTATAAAACACAAATTGTTACAAGAGGTAAACAGGAATTACACAACCATAATCCTAATGACGGTGAGATAATTAAAAGTTTACAAAAAAGAGAAATTGAACATTCGATAGTTAAAGAAAGACTAAAGAAATTTAGAACATTGTTTGCTAAAACTAACAAAGATCATCCTAAATCTTCTATCGAAAGATTTTCCGTGAAAAGAGAAAACTGAGGTCCCGATGGATTTCTAGATCTCAAAGTCTTACCGAATAATCAAATTTCCGAATTAATAGATTATTTCGACAATAATAACGAATCTAGTGGGCTTAAAAAGTTACATTATTGTTAGCTTGTAACCAACAATGGAACATCGACAGTTAAACATGTGTACCATCAACTCAAAATTTATTATCAATAATAGGTAATACCTAACTCAAAATTTTATCGCAGTTTTATCGAAAGCACATTGTTTGATAACAGCTCGAAGAAGTATCGAAGCGGAGTTTATTAAACTTTATTGTTTACTTAATGTTAATTATACTAATTACGTATCACTTATTTTGATTAAAAATTGGACTTTTAAAAATAGAATTATTATGTTTTCATAATAAGTTTCATAATGTATTTTATATATCGTGATTTTAGGTAATTGATCAATGTTTTATTTGATAAATATAGATATGTAATCATAATACCTAACGATAAGTGTAAAAAGTTATTAAAATACAGCGATCCTGTCTATTGCGGACATCATAAGGACAGCACAAAATGTCTGTAATAGAGAGGTGTCCGCAGTAAAGGGTGTACCGTGATTTCGTCGCTTCCTCATTGCGGCTTGAATAGAAACAACATCAACTTAATAGCACAACTAATAATGGCCAGTTGTATGTTTGTAAATACAATGCAGGTTTAACTATAACCCGCAGTTTAAACCATATGTACATTTTTCTTAGGGTCGATCTTTCCATCTCCTAATAAATTTATTTGACAGATAATTACCATAGAAACAATTATTTGAACAAACATTTCTATGGTAAATATCTGTCAAATAAATTTATTAGGAGATGGAAAGATCGGCCCTTAGTCGGGGCCGATTTTACAAGTGCCAGATAAGCTATTCTTGAAATAACTGCTATGGAAACGTTTCTTAAGACAATTGTTTCCATGGAAATTATTCCGAGAATAGCTTATCTGTAGTTTATCTGGTATAGCTTATCCAAACCTACATGATGTTCGCGTCATCAACAAAAAGTTACTAGATTGTTTATTTGAGATTCGGTTTAAAGTTTGGAAAGTGACATATTCTATAGATGATTTACTTGCGCACATATTAGATGGTATAAAGAAAGACTACAATTTATTAGAACTGTCAAAATACGAGGTACGAGGTGACAGCACTATGTGATACGTCATCATCTAGTAATCTTGTATTGATGACGTGAACATAATATAGGTTTGGATAAGCTATAGTTGTAAAACCAGAATAGAAATGACCAGTTTAAACTTTAGTTTGGCATGAGTTTAAATTCACATTCTGCTCGATTTTCTAAAATTTTGTTGACATTTAGCAAGGGACTTGCTTGCTTATTTAACAAATTGTTTGCTATACAGACTGACTCGAAATTCATATTACAAAATTACATGTATAAATTAAACAAGACAGTAATAAAAACTCACGACGATCAAACAGTTCTTTACTGAACATGGTTTCATAAAGCAAATATTTATTTATACATCCCAGAACATGTAATATGAATTCCGAGCCACTCTGTACAGCAGACAATTTGTGGAATAAGCAAACAAGTTCCTCGCTAAATGTCAGCAAAATTTTAGTGAATCCGGCAGATTGTACAATTGGACCAGTTGCACAACAACCGGTCATCTCTGAACCCCAGTCAATTGCCATGTAAACAATTGTTTAGACAATCATTTCTATATAGTGCTTGACTGACGAATAACGGTGATCCACTGAAACTGGCCCTTAGCGTCAATTAATTCTGACTACCAATCAATCACTAATAGAAATGATTATTGAAACAATTGTTTCTTTCAATTGTTAAAGTTAATCAGCGATAAAAAAACCGGCCCATAATCGAACTTATATAACACTTTAATAAAGTAATTTTGCTTTCGCGGTAATAGATATTGTGATTTACTTACCTCTGTATCATAACAAATATAAATTTTTAAAATAAATTTTATTTACCTATATGTAGAGCTAAGATCGGGTACACACCAAACGGACATTAAAAAAATTGTCCGTTTAAAAAAAATACGAACTAACTGGTTAAACATAGGCCTGAACGAATAAAAACAAATTGTTACTTTTATCTATCTAAAATTGTTCAGAACGAATTCCGTTTGTAATTTGTTTTTAAAATGTTTACAAAAAAGACCAAAAGTTCTATCAATTACGAGAAAAGACACAGTGCGAACTCTATTTCACACCAACAACAGACAAACCGCGAACAAAACGCAAACTAATATTAGAAAATAGACTTGAATGAATAGAAATAAATTGGAAAACTTTTCATCTTTTCGACAAGAGATAGTAACCATGGAACATTGAAATATGTGGGTAAGTAATTATATCAATAATTTAAGCTATAAAATGACATTGTTTTAAACATTCTTAATTTCTAATATTATATGCTACTGAAGTGTTGTACATTCCACGCAAAGATGATTTTTGAAATGTAATGACAGTATATTCTTCATTTCGAAAAAAATATATATTTATTAGAACAATATTGTAAAACAACACGTTTTATATCAATGGAAACATCAAAAATATTGATAAATCTATTTTGCCCTTGAAGATAATACTCGTGCAAATTTAAACAAGAACATAAACTCAAATAGATGATTTAAAAATATCTATTAGATAGGTTCTACACATAAAAATAACCATGCAATATTTTCTTTTCTTCGATTCTTCATAGTCTTCATTAATGAAATAACAGTTAGATTTTACCTTAAAATCTGCGAAGTCTACCTTGAACTTGAAGGTTTCAACTGACTTTATTAAATCGATTTAATTTAACCTGTTGCACGCTATTATAATTTATTTATGTTCAACGACCGTCGCGACGTTGCAATTAATCGTTTAATTTTGTATTTACAATTTTATTTGTTCTATTAAAATAATTTAATTACATTAAAAATACACATATAATTTAATACACAATATTTTTAATTTATATTATGTACCTACTATAAGTAAAAATTTTATAATGTTACGGAAATAGGGGATTTACACAACCGCTTGTTCCGGTAGCTTTGTCGCCATTAAACTAATAATTTATTTAGCGAGTTTCTGATAACAACTGCAACTGAGATGAGAGCATGTGCAACGGTAAGCCTTTTGTACCTTTCCGATGCGTGTGCAGGTTGCACCAGCCCCTTTCCTATTCAAATGTGGTTTAATTGACTAGTAGAAGACCACCCCTTCAAGCAGATAACGAAAGAGGTGTACTTACGAATTATTGCAGTTATATTTACTTAATTTTATTTTACATTATATTTTGCGGTACCGATTTTAATCAAGTTTTCTCTATGCTACTAAATATACTTACATAATATTGCAATTAAGGAATTTTATTTTGTCGAATTTGTTACATTATTTCTGGATTCGGCACCGAAAAGGAGAGAAACAAAATCTACAAACGTACCTATGTACATCTAAAAGAAAGTTATTCCATAAGTTTCAAAACCTAATCAATTTATTATTTCTGTTAAACTTTCTGTATTTAACTGGACTACCTGCGTTACCTGCTTATATATGGAGGGCTCAGAAGTCAATCAGTGTAAGTCGTTATTGTCTTGCCATTGATTTATGTAGTGTAGGTAAGACCCATTGCAATGTTCATACTTTCGGTTGATCAAGCGTCCACGTCACTGGGGCTTTATCAGCACTAGTCGTTTTGAAGACAATATTGACTTACGCTGATTGACTTCTGAGCCCTCCATATATAAAAAATGCATGCACCTCTATAATTATTACAGGAAGTTGACCATTGCATCAATCAAATAGATCAATTCGTTAGATAATCAAAAACTTTCTAATCCGTATGAAATTATTTCACACGCTTTTATTGAGATATGTCAATAAAGTCGTAAAGACATCTTGTAGGTCACTATTTTATGCTCGCCAAAAAAGTATAATACAGATATTGACCATTGGGGTTGTGTTGAAATTAAACGGTTATATTTCCCTTCCGCGATTTCGGCGGTCATTTAACTGCTTAGTGTAGTGTAACTCCTGCTGAAGAAAGTTTTTAGCATCACTTGTTACGGAATATCATACCTACTATTTGTCAACAAGTTCCACATTATCAGTTAATAGTATAGCGATAGTATATAACATCAAGAAATTTGAACATCTAGATAATGTAATAAATTAATATATATTAGGGTGGTCTCTGACTGAACGAAATAACTTCGCACAAAGATTCTTTGAACAATTCTAAGCAAAAATGTTTCACAATCGGCGCAATTTTGACACAACGACTTAACTCACAAAAAGTAAATTTTACAGTAGCGCACATTTTGTGTTGTAGTATAACTATGAGCAGATACGTTTTTCATAAATATAAATCGATTTTTCTGGTGAAAAAAATCGGAATATGTTACCAGATTTTAACAGATTATGTCTTTGCCTTAGATGCATAAGATAGTCAGAATAACTAATTTTCGCAAAAAGTGAAGGTTAAATCGTTCTGCCAAAACGCCGTCGATGTGTACTTGCGTGAATCTAATTCTCAACAGTTTTCGAGATATTGAAGATGAAATTTGCCGATCCCCATGGATCATTTCATAAAAATTCAGTGTGTTTTGAACAAGAAATGCTTTCTAACAACAAACTGACTATTAATTACTAAAAAATAGCAAGGTTGTATCAGGCATAGGTAGTCATCAGATTTTATAAGCGGTATATAAAAGCAAAATTTACGATATTTATTAAATTATAAAAAAAAACTAAATATAGCTATTGATATTAGAAAATTTTAATATGTAACGCTACAAACTGCTAAACATAACCTTCTTCAACAACTACACCACAGTTCTACTCGACTAGGCAATTCTCCCTTTCAGTTGTAGTTCTCCATCTTGGCACTTGTTTCTTCAAACGCTGCATGAATACGCTGGATTAACTCATCTTTGGTTCCGAGCTTGTTGCGACCATAAACAATTGACCTCAAACGGCCACAAATAAAAAAGTCCATTGAGTTGACATCAGGAGACCTAGGAGGCCAAAGAATTAATCCGTTGCTATCTATTTAATGGAAAACTTTTCATTAAAATAGTCAATGATTATTCGGCCATAATGAGGAGGGGCTCCATTTTGCAGATACCACATTTCTTATCTCTTTAATGGAACATCTTCAAGTAATTCTGGGAAATTCAGAAATTATCTGTAGATTTGACTGTTCGGTATTCTATCAAAAATGAACGGTCCGAGCAAATGATTTTTTACTGAACCTCATCAAACATTTGCAGAAGAGCGATGCTGCAATTGCTGTGGGTTTCAGTAATGGAATGCGTTTCTATGGCAACGAAAATGGCGTCGGAAAAAGAAATGCTTATTGTTAGAATTTTTCTACCTATAGATATAGGTAATGAAAGACCCGTAGGATCGTCAACTATCACCTTCGATATCTCGAAAATCGTTGAGAATTGGACGCATGTTCATTGAAACATTTTTACTTACAATTTAGAATTGTTTCAAAGAATCATTGCACAAAGTTATTCCTTTTAGTCAGCGGCCATCCTGTATTTATATCCTTTGTTGTTTGTATGAATAATTATTTTAATAGCGTTCTTGTTTATTTTTTTATAATGAGTTATTGAGAGTGTTTTGCAAATAAGTGAATATGGTTAAATTTGCATATTCGTGATATATATATATATATATATCTTTTGACATTTAAATCAAAACCAAAATTATTACATTTACAAATTCTTAACCTTTTCTCTATAATACATTGGAAGTCATATCCCAGACTTTTTGAGAAGGGCGTATGTAATAAACTAATTGACTCAATCATACCAATTTGAAGATGATTGTGTAAGGGTATTATGGCGTAATTTAGTTATTTCTGTAATTATTTACAGGATCGACCTTTTCTTTTTTCAAGATTACTGTTTATTTCATTATAGTTATATTGTAGACAATCATTTGAGAAACTTGTATATTTTTTGTTATTCTAAATAACAATAACATTAATAAGAACAAAAAATAAAATAAAATAACAAATATAGGTTTTAAACCAAGTAAAATGTACAGGTAATTGTAGTTAAGTTTTTATTTTCCCTTCGTATTTACATATCAAAAATTGTTTAACATTAAAATGTACCGTAAAGTAGTTCAAAATGCCCCTATGATAACGTTCCAAAAAGTAGATTTGAGGAAATAGAATATAGTGTATACCTTCCTACTATATTCAGGAGAGAGTTTATATGTTAAATAAAAACAGACTCGGTAGGTAGGTACCTACAGTAAAACCCCTTTAATCAGGACTAATTGGTGCTAGAGATTGTCCGAATTAACGAAATTTCGGATTAGCGCGAATATGTAATATAATCGTCTAGTCTTGTTTATTTTGTAGGCCTACATAATTTTAATAAAACAGGCTATGTTAACTATAAAAAAAATAAGGTTTTAATTTTCAAAAAAGTTCGTTAGGTAGAGAAAGTGGTCCAACCCTCGTTTGTTTTTTTTATACTTATTTTACATAATTTTTCAAATATTAATGTAAACATTGGCATATGTGTAGTCCAAAGGGTCATCTTTAATATTCAAAGTTATTTGTTCAAGAAAACCCAAATATACGATGGTTTAAGATAAAGTTGTCAAAGTGGTGATTATTATTGATGATATTGAATATGGGCCCTTTTAAATATAAGCCCTTTTTTGGTATGAAAAGGTTAAATTTTGTAAAATAAATCTTATTTTCATAAAAAAAATCAACCTTGCGTTCGAATTGGACAATAATGTTAAAAACTAACGCCAAAAATCGTAAATATAATAGTTTGTTTCGGTACCGGAACATTGTTCATATGCCAACATACAACACATTTGACACTATCTGCAGCTTTCCTCCGTGACTTTCGGAAAAACAGCCGTTCCAAAATATGCGCAGGTATCAGCATGGTTATCATCACGATCGGGTTCATATTTGAACTCCTTAGGTGGCCCATATCAGCAACATTCTATCTTACAATAGAAACTAAGAAAATTAATTTTTGATGTTTTGAAATTTTGTAAATAAATAAAAAGTCTACTTTAAGGTACTGATGAGGACGAATAGCGTCCTTTGTCTTACTAGATTTTGATTGGTGACCCATGATTGGTGGAAATGTTAAAGTTATAGAATGTGTTGATAAATCTATGTAAAAATAATTATTTTAAATATTTGCATATTTTTTAAAGATATGTATTTTTTTGTTTTATTTTACCGCAATTAAGCACAATCCGGATTAACGGGGTTTTACTGTACTTACTAATTAGAAATTTAAATTTATAATGAAACTTATCGTTTTCATTTAAACATAGAACGTTACTTAATAAAATTATAATTTGTAGATATAGTTTAAAAATATTAAACTTAACAATAATTGAAGTTGTTTGATGTATCAAATAATTTAGAAAGCTTTGATGATAAAAATTAAAAATAAACATTTCAGAATACTACACCTACCAAGTAAAAGTACTTGATTACTTCACATCTAGCAACGAGTAATTCAATATAGACATCCTGTGAAGTGCTCCATTTTAAGCATTTCTTACTGAACCGCCCCTAATCCTGCATAGCAACAATATTTTGCAACATAAGTAATATTCACATACCTAACTCGAAGTTGAAATAAAGGATAAAATTACTAACTAAAAAGATTGTAATAGTGATTCAAGAAGGCGTTTTCTTCTACTTGTTTCTAAAAAGTTAAAAGTATTTTGACGTATAAAACACTATTTTAAACGAAATGATTGTGAATTTCTAATCCTATCTATTAATGAACGAATGCGTTTTTCATAACTTTTGGAATACAATTATATATATATTTAAAATAAATTATCTGTTTTTTTAGCACTACTTAACGTATATACTTATAAGTTTAGAAGTTGCAAGTTTAATTTAAATTATAAGATGATGTTGATATAACGAAAACAAATAAAATAATAAAAGCAATAAACAATAAAAAAGATTGACGTACAAGAATTATAAAGTCGCAAATGAAATTTTAGTATTCGTGATAAGGTGTGTGAAAAAATATTAATATTAAAATATTAATATTAAATATCAATTAAATATTAACTCAGTTTAAGTAAATTCAGCCCTTTTTAGTCGATATGTGGTAGTATGTTACGACCGAAAATGCACAGAATCGTTGTTTTTGCGTTCAATAATAGCCATTTGCTAAATGAATATTTACTAAACCGCTTAATTTTATCGTAACTTAAAAGAAAATTTATGTTGTTAAAGGATGTGGATATGGCTAGAGGTTATAAATATTGTAAATAGACAGTTACAAATATTAATGTTCATGTTTAAAAATATCACTAACCTTTTAATTAAACTTTTGAAAACTCCCAACCAGTTTCACAATTTTAACATCGTCAGAGGGTTATCTGTCACGATCCAGATATATCTGGAACTTTGTTTTTTAATAGTTCATTTAAAAATGGTGAGTTGATCAGGTCAAAATCGTTAAAACATAAAAAATTAAAAAAAAACAAAACTATTCACTAGTCACTATTTTTTTCTTAGAAACGATTATTGTTCTAAAAAGATCAAAATAAATACCTTGTTTTAAATGAGCAACTGGACCTGAACAACTCGTCATTTTTAAATGAACTATTAAAAAACAAAGATCCAAATATATCTAAATGCTAAAATTGTGAAACCGGTTGAGAGTTTGTAAAAGTATAATTAAAAAGTTCGTAATATTTTTAAACATGAACATTAATATAAACGAATATCACCAAATAAGTGCAAGTAAAATTAAATCAGTTACAAATATGATTATTTCAATGGTAAAGATAAAGCAAATTTTGCTCAGATTTAACGTTGAAAATTTCCAAAACCGATTATTTTTCTTTACGTTTTAAGAAAAGACGGTCTACTGAAAACAATTACATTTCTTATTTTGAATCATCGAATCAAACAAGTTTTGAATCACGCAACAATTACCGTACCTTTTCAGCTCTATTTTCCAAAATTTTCTGCAATCCTGTCTTAAATGACCATAAGTCTGTGTACGCAATCTATTGATGTGTCGCCCTTATGCCAAATGTTAATGTTAAAAATCAGTAATGGAGCATTATGCATTCTAAAAACGTAGTATCACATGATAATTATTATTATGAAGACATTTCCTTAAAGTAAATGTTCAATTGTCGTGTCGCTTAAAAACACCAAATGAAAATTCTAAGCACTATACGTAACGATCGTTATGTAACGATCCAGGTATGTAACTTAAGGCAATGCAATTTTTGCTGTGTAGTGTTTTTGCAAATTAATTCTCTGGAAATTATGTGTTCTCGAGTTGTCGCGTGAGAAAATGAATTCTATTTTAAAGTACGAGTATACTCATAATATTATTTTATATAATTTATAAGTGAAACGCGATCCGCGTCAACAAAATACGTATTTACCATTTTGTAAATTTTTTTATTTCTCATTTTTAGAGAAAAAGTCATTCTTTATAAAGAGTTTTCCTTAGTTTGAAAAGTCCTTAGCCATAGTCAGTATGTCAATACCGATTGCTTAAGAATAATGAGACATTAAATTGTTTAAGTAGAGTAAAGTACCAATTATTTGAGCAATAATGAAAAATGTTAGAGAAAGAATTACTCCTAATCTCAATAAAAGTTCAAATATAAAGTTTCAAAATTTTGTCTCAAAGTTCACACTTTTGCATTAAAGGGAACTTTTGAGTGAAAGACAGGCTAAATAGAAATAGGTTCGTATTATTACAATAAAAAGGCATTTGAAAATTTGAAAACAATATCACGGTAAGAATTACAATAAAATATGACATAAATAGGCTAGACGTAAACTACGTCGGGTTGCTTAAAATTTAAATTGGCAAGAAAATTGTCGGTATTTTAAAACAATTTTTAAAAGTTATTACCTACACTTCGTCCAAACCTATATGCAACACGTCATCAATACAAGGTTACTAGATGATGACGTTTTACAGAGTGCTGTCACCTCGCACCTCGAATTTTGACAGTTCTAATAAATTGTAGTCTTTCTTTATACCATCTAATATATGCGCAAGTAAATCGTCTATAGAATATGTCACTTTCCAAACTTTAAACCGAATTACAAATAAACAATCTAGTAAATTTTTATTGATGACGTGAACATCATATAGGTTTGGATAAGTTATAGTACGCATATATTACGTATTTATTTTTGTTTAAAAACGTAGTGCTAAGAAATATTATTTTACATCTATAATCAATTAGTAATTGTATATACTTTTCAAATTAAAATTTTTGTGGAATTCCCCCTTTATAATCAATGAAGTGTACAAATAGGTAATTATGAGAAATACCTATTTATAATACATACTGTGTGTGTATGCATCTTAATAACTGTATAATATATTTAAAACTAGAATTAGAACTAGAATTAAACTTTTTTTTTTTTTATTATCGTAATTACAAGATCAAATAACAAGGATAAGAATGCTCTTTAATTTTTTTTGTAGTTTAAATATGAAGCCCGTAATTTAAAATGTTTAAAAATTGCCGTAACGTCATTGGTGCCTAAATTTACACATGGTAATGTATAATAAAACAAATAAAATATATATGGATTGACTCTAATGTAAGCGAGAAAGAAAACCTAGCTTATTTAAATAGTAAAAAGAATAGGCGTGTAAAGCAACTTTTGTTTTGCAACTTTTAAAACGTAACAAATATGACGTGCCAACATAACCTATATTCAATTTTCACTTGACACTGTTCCAAATATCGTGATTTACCAAACACAAACGTCAAACGGATATTAAATATAGGTTATGTTGTGGTATTCCAGAAACTTTAGTCATTTTACATGTCCAGTTTTGTATCTGAAATCAAACATTTTCTTTCTCATTTTTACATATATATATATAATATATATATATATATATATATATATATATATATATATATTATTTTATTTTTACTCGCTCCCCCACGCAACGTTAAAAAGATAATTTTTGGCTTACCACTTGTGTTAGAGGGAAAAAAATGTGATAATGAATCGTTTTCTTTTAATTTTATATATTAGTAATATTAAAAGTAAGAAATTTCATTGTAGTCTAATTCCCCATTATATTTTTACAATTACTTATACTTAATTTTATATGTTTTAACAAAATTTACATTATTTTCATATTTGGATTCTAGATTTGTATTTAAATAGGTCTTAAGAATAAAAATATAATTCCCTAGATTTAGTAATATTTATTAATGTTAATAATCCGAGTGGGTTGGTAATACATGTGTACAATAAAAATCGGCATCATAATACAGTTCAACATCCATCTAGTTTAACAAAAATTAAATTGTCTTTAGATATTTGTTTGCAATTATTTAATAAAGTTAGTGATTTGTTATTATTTTAGTAAAAATCAGAGTGCCTGTAAATTAAACGAACAAGTAACGTGTGATTTTTGTGATTTTGATTAATAATTAGTTATAGGTACTGTTAACCATGGGTACATTTGCTCCATCTAGTAATTTATCTGCATCGTTTAATACAATTCCAATAGCTGCTAAAGAAAACTCCAAAATTTATTTGTGTTCTAAATGCGGCAATAGCTATGAATTTTTAGGTAAAAAATGACACTTGTTTTAAAGTTAAAATGTTATACCTATAACGTTAAATTGTTTTCAGCACGAAATAAGAACTTAGTAGGAAGAGTTCCATTAATTTTAAATTGTAACCATACAATTTGTGAAGAATGCATAGGACAAGCTGCAAAAACAGCAGGACAAGTCGTTTGTACTGTTTGCGAAGAGATATCGATTATTGATAAGCAAGATCACCGTAAACTTCAAATGATGTTTCCTGTTAATTTCTATATACTTGGAATAATATATTACACTAAATTGCATCAATGTGAAAATGTAAATAAGATTCTTCTTCAACCTGCTGGTGTTAATTATAGTAATCGGACACGAAAACTTAAACAAGAAATTTCAGAATCTGTATTAAAGGAAGTCCTTCAAGGTAAGAATGGCCTTTAGTTACGTTCCGATTGTGATTTCCGTTTTTACTGATATTAAATTTATTATTGTCATAATGGCTAGGTATAAATGATTATTAGAAACAATTGTTTCTATTGTGATTGATTGATGGTCAGAGTTAACTGACAAAAAATCAACTCGTATCAATAAAACTTGCGACTCTCACAATCAGAACATAACATTTGTTACTTACTATGTATACTTATATTGAAATTAATGTTTTGTATAATATCACGATCAATCGAAATAACAATAATTTATTAACAGTCTCACAAATATCGTAATCAATTCAAAAGTTGAACCTTTGCAAACTTTAATTTTTTAAAGAGCATTAAATTATCAAGTATCTAAACAATATGATGCTAATATTTAACAATATGAATTAACTCGTATTAATAAACAATCGATTAAATTTAGTTGTTACTAAACTGCAACTATCTTTAAAGAAACGATTATTGCAGTGATTGCAAGTCTGGGGTTTATGGAGCATCCTGTCAAAGGCCATAACTTAAATTAAACAAAAAAAAATTGATAACAATCTGCGTTTTGTGTGGTTGGCATTGCCATGCAAAATTGTAGGAGTTTTGTTCGCTTAACTACTGGGGGGGGGGGGTATATTTTTGAAGAAACTATTCTTTAGTGTAGCTGCTGTCTGTCTTGTTATGACGTACCAAATGTAATGTCATTAAAATCCATTGCATGTATCAGCGTTCATTTAATCCTGTAAATATTTGATAAATTTCGAAGAATTCTTTACGAAACATTGATTGATCTCTGGTGGGTGTGTTGAATAGTGAAATTCAACTCTCATACTCAAATTATCTATAAGGATAAAATATAAAAGATATAATAGATATAGATAAAATATCTATATAATTATCTATATTATCTAATTATTATAATTATCTTTTATTATCTTATCGACTAATTATCTATTATCTCTCACTCAGGTTTTTCTATGTAAAAGTGCTTGATGTTTCTTGATTAAAGACAATAATGTCCTATCTCTGCTTTCACAAAACTATTTCTTTATTTTTATTTCCCTTTCCTTGTGGTCCAAAACCTGAGGATGGCCACTTTATCGTCTAGATATCTATTTAACACTTGCTGTATTCCTTACCCTTTAATGTGTTTTTGCTGTCATGGTATATTTCTAAAGTATCTCGGTCAAAGAGAAGCCGAGATGATTTGATTAATGCCTGCTGTTTTTGCAAGAGTAGATAACACTTTTTCAAGTTTCTTCTAAATCCACATTATTATACACATTTATATGAAATAAGACTAATGTTGTTTGCTTATTTAGAAAACTTTGCCATTTGTCTAGTACATAATTGCAAATGAAACTGAAATAGTAAAAGGTAAAATAAAAGGTAAAATAGTAAAGGTAAAACTTAGGTATATAAGTAATGAAAAAGATTATAATAAAAGAAAGTTGAACAATTGGACAATTTTTAAACTGTAAACTGTTTCATTTTAATCATTAAAAACAACTGATTGTATTTTTCTTTTTACAGAAAAATGTTCACAAGACGGCTGTAACAAGAACGTATCAATTCGTTGTAGTGACTGCAATAAAATGTACTGCAATGTTTGTAGTCAAGTAATACATAAACTATCCCAGCAATTGCAAAATCATAGAATTACACAGTTAACAATAAATAGTTTTCAAGAACTAATGACTAAGTGTAACGTTCATAAAGAAAGTATTCTGGAATTTTATTGTACTACTTGTGAAAAGAATCTGTGTTGTTACTGCATTTTACAATATCATTCAAACCACAATTTTTACCAGCTGACTCAACTAGTAAGTATCAAATCAATAAAACAGATCAGGGCCATATTATGCACCAAATTGCAAATCTTACAAAAAATAAATTAACTTCAGGCGTTTTTTATAAAATAGGCGTTTATCTAATAAGTTGTCTATCTAACATACAAATAATAAAAATAAAAATTAAAATGATAAGTAAACTATCGGGTTACACAATAAAATTTAATTGTTAGAAAAAGTTTATATTAGACTGGCAGCATGATTTTTATTTAAATATAAATTCAGATATAGAACTGTAAATATGTATGTACCATAATTAAAAAAATGCAAATTTGGTTCATATATTTCTGTTTTAATATTCTTAATATTGCATTGATTCAATTTATGCCATTATTATATTTATTTCTACTTTTTTGTATTGATAGTAATAATATTTAAATGTTACAGACGGATTTAGACCGTACCAATATGGAAGCACTTGTTAACAAGTCTGAAGAAAACCTGAAACATCTTCTAATGACCCATAAGGTAGGATTTTAAACTTTACTTATATACTTCAGTTTCTACCATTATTTATGTATGTTTAGAAACCACTTATTTAACGAATTTAACATAAAATGAACTAAAACACTAAAAACGTGTAGATTGAAGGTATTTATGAAGGTATTAATGAACTGGAAATAAAACATTTTCGTTTACTTAAAGCTGAAATCGCATGAAACATTTCACATGCGTATAACTTGCCTATAAGCTGAGTTTGAAAATCAATTTTTTGACTATTTTAGAGAGGTTTTATATCTCATTAGGTATTTACAATTTGAAATATTTTATCAATATGTTTTCATCTAATTTTTATTGTAGAATTCATTGACTGTACTGTTTTTGAGTTATAACACAAGCTTGTATTTTTTTAAGTGGTAACCATTATCGATTTTAGCACCTTTATAATGAGGGATTCTTACGCCCGGTTCCACCACCTCGCCTTGAGCTCTGCTTAGAGCTTAAGCTGAACTTGACAGAAAAATTCAGTTCCACCACGTAAAACCAGACCTTAACTTCGCTAAGTCAAGCTTACATCTGAGACATGAATAATGAGAGCTTGAGATCATGTTTATAACCTCACATTGTTCAAGTCTGTCACAGTAACTAGAATTTGTTACTTTGATTACTAAAGTTATTATGGAAGTGGATATTATTAATATAATTCCCGTTACTGTCGTATCATTTATTACTGAGAGAATCAAATATTGCGAATCATCGGTTGATTTGACTGTTGTGGTCCTCCACCAGTTCTGTACAACTCTGCACGGTGTTTGGCTTTGCCTTTCTTCGCTTCTTGTTTCATATTACTCCATTGTTTCTCAATGAATCATTACTCCTAGTCACATTTTTCCTCTGAGCGTTGAATAATGACGTTATTTTACTCCACGCCGCATCTTTTTCTTTATTTGTTGTACCGTTTGTGGTTTTACATTCTATTACATTTTTATAATTTGCAACCAGTGAGGTGAGAAGGTACTTCTCCTCTCTGGTGTAATTGCACCGCTTCATTGTGTCCATAATAATATGGATAACATGAAAACGATAACAAAACGTCGCAACAGTAACGGGCAATTTGTTAGGTTAGGTTAGGGAATTTCATTTTTTCTGACGTTCTGTATTACTGTCGCAGTGCGGGATATTTAAAAACTAAAGGAAAGGACCAATCACGCGCAATTTCTGCAGTGTTGTCATATTTACGTACAACTTAGCCAAGGCGTGCTTTGAAAAACGTGGTGGAACGCATTTTCGTCTTGAGTCGTGCTTACATTTGACTTCGACTTAGATAAGTTCTAGCTCAAGATGCAGTGGTGGAACCGGGCGTTAAACTTCTTTCTATCACAGTTGTTTGAAAATATTGCTAATAGTGCCATAACTATTAACAATAAGCAGCAACACATACTAGTTGTGGCAAATTGGTTTTAAATTGCACATCTAATGCCTTTATATACTGGATATAATGTTTGTTAATATAATACATAATTAAAACATTTCGGTAAATAAAAAAGAAAGATAACTAAAAATCAATTTGATGCGTTGTATCTATTCATAAAAAGTAGTAGATGCTAATACAAATACTTCGAAACAAATATATACTTCACTTATGAAATATCTACTTTGAAGTACAATGGAGTGTCGATTATCCGAAACTAATTGGGGCCGAGGGTGCTTCGAATAATCTACCTAATCGTTTGAATAATCAAACATACATAATTTTAATCAAAATTTTTTGACAAATATTAATTTATGGATGTATATTATGTATGTACATGCCGATGGCGTTTTGGCAGATCAGCGTAAGCGCCACTTTTTTGGTAAATTAGTTATTCTGACTATCTTATGCATCTAAGACAAAGACAATTTGGTAAAATCTGGTAACAATATTTTGATTTTTTCCAAAAGAAAAATCGATATGTATTTCCGTACGTACCGTGCGGCATTTTCAATATCTAGGGGGATTTTATTAAACTATGCAAAGTACGATAATAATAATGAAACTCGAATAATCTATTTTAGGGTAATCTCTTTACTTATAAAGTGTTTCTTTAAAGTCCCTTATTTGTGTTGAAGCTTAAAGGTCAATGTATTTACACTTTATAAATACATGGAGAGTCAGTCGACAAAGAAATATCCTACCTTTCCTCGTCGTATTAATCCTTTTTGTTTGTCCTTTTAGAGTACACAACGCATAACACTCGCGCACTCACACGCAAAAAGACCTTATTAATCGAACGAGCACTCCTCGCACACGCGGTTAATACGACGCCGTAATTTAAAATCCGAACTACTGAAACAAGCACCACCGCTCTGTACCACTAACGCGAATGATCTGAAACAGTTTTGCCGGAATTCTATATATAAATACATTCGAGTTTATACGTGGATATTAGAAAATCCCGCTTTTATTTTAAAAACATTCAGTTCTTTGTTCGTACTTCGATAAGATATGAAAATAGGTGACGTACATGTTTTATTAGTTGATTTGTATTTTATCGGTCGCATAAAAATGCGATTAAACTTTTATCTGGTTTGTGGTTTGTAATAGGGAAATTTTCAATGCTAAGGGCTCACGAATAGTTTATAAATTAGAAATAGAATGAATTTATAATTCTGCTGTATAAAGGTAGCAGATAGTGATTATTCAAATAATTTTAAACTGGTATTTGGTTTTTTCTATTTTTTATTTGGATGCCGAAATTTTTATAAAGGGTGGTGGTACGAAAATGTTTTGCTATTCTTTGGGTGGTACGTGTAACCCACATAATTTAGAGCCATTGCAATAGATTCTTGTCGAAAACGAGTCATTGACAAAAAACAATACAGGAGGTTTTCTAATAGTTTCAAAGCCGGTCATTATGACCAGGTAAAATTTTTATACGTAAGATCAAATAATACCAAAAGACAACAACAAAAACGTTTGTTATTATTCTTTGTTTTATATCTGACACGTATCTAAAATTAAGTAGGTATGTATCTACATATAAATAACTAAATAATTAGATAATATCAAAATTAAAAATCCTTAATTAATATGAAATTCCAAAAATATTTATTACAACTACCCCTACGCTGTACTGATCACTCAGTAGCACTCGTGAGATCGGTGTCGGTCTACGCGGCGCGCGTAGACAGCTCACTTATACGTTACACGCGGACGTTCTTGGTGGTTTTTACAGGGTTCAGATAATTCAATTTATATAAATTTATATATCATATTAAAATTGAAAATGTGGGGAATAAATTTTATTTAAAGCATTTTGACGCTAAACTTATTAGTTTTAAAAAGAATTACCAATATTTATGGAGGGTTGATTTTTAAAGTGCGTTTTTTCGTAGTATCTCGTTTAATATTGAAAAATCAGTCATTATTGTTATAGACATTTTTATTCAATAAGAAATATTTCTCCATGTTTGGGTTTTAAACGAGAGCTCTATCTTTAAAGATAAGTGAGGTAGAGCCTTTTGAAATACTTACCTTTTATAGGTTGGTGGGGGTAAAGCGAGTCTGCTATTAATATATTTTTAAACATTTGTAGCATGGCACGAAGTATATCAAGGATAGCTGTATTCGAAGTTTGGACTGAAAATAACAACAACCACCAAATTGATGCAATATTTATACTTATTTTACAACAATTTGGTAATATGGTTTGAGCGTTTTTTGAAAAAGTAAATTTATATGCCCAAAAAACGTTTGTTTTGTTTTCGTTGAATTACCTTATATTTTTCATTAATACGTCAGGAATATTAGGATAATAGTTGTACTTATAATCATGAGTATTATATTATAAAACATTATTAAAAAATTATTATATTATATTATATATATTATTATATTATAAACTAAAGAAAAAAAAATTAAATTGTTCGACTGTAAATTAAATCCCGCTAGATATCGAAAATGACGCACTGTGCGACGCCGGCATTCGGCTAATCGACACTATTATATTAGCTATTTTTTTTTTAATTTCAAATGTTCAAATCTTTTGATTTAGCTTCTGAAAAATTAAATAGTTGTGCAACTTTTAAATGTAATAAATAAAGAATAACCATAAACTACAGTAAACCGTATACCTGTACCTGTTTAAAATTGAAATATTTAAAAAACGGAATATTTTTGGGTCTCACCAAGGTACTTACCTACATACTTATATATTTTTGTCATAGTAAAGCGGAAACCTTTATAGCGCGGAAGCGGAATGAAAATTACGGTCCCAACGTGTACATAATAAAATTACGAATTTAAACTTGCTTATGTGAAATACATTACCACATTACATTCTTGCATTCTTTACCTACAGAAATCCGTATTCTATTCACCGCACATTCGGAAGAGAGGATTCTTTTTTTATAAGTATAATATTTATTGCCATCTCAACACTTGGTGTTATAGCGTTGTTGACATTGTATTACATAATGTATGAGAAGTGTTGGTTTCTTGAAGAGGATTTTAGGGGATGAGAAATTTGCTCATAATGCGACAGTGCGATCAGTTTAGGTAATTAGGTATTGTTCCCAGAAAAACTGCTTCGACCTTGAACATGAAATTGGTTTTCCCATACATTTTGCGTAAATACATATAGAATTCTGTTATCACAAAAACAGAGAAGCGTCTGGTTACTGAAAACGTCTCTCTCTTGTGGTGTTTGAAGTTTTACATTATTATCCAAGTTATTAATAAATTATGTGTAAGTACGTTAATAATGTCTAATAAATGATATTTTAAAAATACATTAATATAAATAAAATAAAATAAACACTTTGATCACATCTGACAAAAACGGAAATTTTACTTAAACCCGCCAATTTCTGTTTCGGCAGGTTTTGCTGTATTTGAAAATTTGAAATTCGATATTCCTACATTTTATAAATAATAATAACGTGTTTTTTACGACAGTTTTAATTTTATTTAAATATTCTATATTAAGTACCTATATATATATATTTATTTAAGTTCTAGTTAACAAGTTTATAATTACATTTATTTAATGATAATATTGCACATGTCGGCAACTAAATAAAATAATATTATAGACTTTATATTTCACTTGCATTCACATAATATTTTAAAATAAATTATAAGGTATTGGTCATTAATATACTAATGAGAACTGTACATAAGTCACAATTAAAATAAATAAATAACAAAAATACTAGGTATCTATCTTATCACAAAATTTATGAATTTATAGTAGTACTAGTATGATTTTTTATAAATGTAGTTGTGAGACTAGGACCTTCCGTATTGTTGTCTTGCAGAATTTCAATTTCATTAATTTCTTCACTTTTATTAGTTGGTTTTTCCTCAACTTTTTCTTTTTGCAATTTTTCCTCCATTTCTTTAAATTTGATGGCTAAATATCTGATAACATCAAAACGTTTTACAATTAGCATTGCATATATAATATGATATTCTGTATTTAAATACTACCTAACAATTTTAGTTAGAAAAATTACGAGAAACAATAACTACCTATGTATTTTTATATTTATTTGACCTGCAAAATTTTACGAATGTTTAATAAATTTTATTTGTCTAGGCAATAGAATTAATTTCATAAATAGATGTTACACGTATAATAATATTGTTATAATGTTAATTTTAAGTTCTGCTTAGTTTTTTTTTTTTGGGATTAATGTGCTAAAATTAGTAAGTGTCCCTTGTATTGGGGTTTAGCTAGATCTGTACCTCAAAATATAAATGATTTATAAAAGCACTCCCATTTTTGATTATTAAGAAAGTTATATTTTTCTAATGAAATTTTATCTATAGTACTGGGTTCCGTTTTTGGTACCTTAAAGTACTTTGTTTGCGGACTCATAGTTCATTGTGGTAGCAAAAGCAGTGAAACGGTGTTTCATCTTCCTCTTCACAGAACCTAACATATTATGCCAGTCCTAGTGTTTTGTTTAAACTATTTAGTATTTACAGTATCAATAATGTTAATTAAAGAAATTGTATAATTTAAAATACAATTTATAGTCATATTTAGTATTGTAATACTGGCTCTTAATCGCAATATTATTTAAATATAATGCAACACAATGTTAAAGGAGAATTATTGTATTAGGCCGAGGAAATATGTTAAAAAAGATTGATATCTTACCTATCTACTAAAGGCCCAGTATAATCTTCAGGAAATTTGGGCGATAGTGGAATTATATACTTATACAGTCTTTCATTGAGTACATAAAGTTGCGTAGTTGTGGAACATTTGACGTTAAACCACCAATCACATGTTAATGCAACTTGACTAAATATTGTTCCATTTGGGCAAAGGAATGATGCTTGTCCTCCATTCAAGTCACAGTAATGCCATACCTATAAATTAATATAAACTTTAATTTTAATAATTATTGTAATTCCTATGGGAGTTAACCCTCCTAATACGTTGTCAATTTGACGCGGTTGAACGACAATTAACAAGGGCAGGCCACAACCTCCGACCCACCGATTTCGATCCGCTTTAACATACGGATTGGGGACTACCCAAAAATAACTTGTGCAAAATGGCCCTCGTTTTTGAAAAAAAAAAAAAACGAAGATACAGCCATTCTAAACCCTTTTACACAAGTTACTTTTGGGTGGTCCCCAATTCGTATGTTAAAGCGGATCGAAATGGATGGAACGGGTTGTGGCCTCCCCTTGTTTAAATATGTAAGTAAGTAAATTAAGTATTACTAGAAATGTTTAATCGCTTCATATTATTTCATGTTGCAAGCGCGATGTGAAATTTTGAAGAAATGCTACAAAATGTCCGCGTTATATTCAAAAATTAACGGATAGTTGGAAAGTTGTAAAATATAAAGCATTTTCGATACCGGTAATTGAATTCATTTATTTTATTATTAGGTATAGCTTATCCAAACCTACATGATGTTCACGTCATTAATACAAAGTTACTAGATGATGACGTTTCACACAGTGCTGTCACCTCGTACTTCGTATTTTGACAGTTCTAATAAATCGTAGTGTTTCTTTATGCTATCTAATATGTGCGCAAGTAAATAATTTATATAACTTATCCAAACCAATATGATGTTCACGTCATCAACAAAAAGTTACTAGATCGTTTATTTGTAATTCGGTTTAAAGTTTGGAAAGTGACGTATTCTATAGATGATGTACTTGCACACATATTAAATGGTATAAAGAAAGACTACAATTTATTAGAACTGACAAAATACGAGGTACGAGGTGACAGCATTGTGTGAAACGTCATCATCTAGTAACCTTGTATTGATGACGTGAACATCATATAGGTTTGGATAAGCTATAGGTAATTTATTTACCTGACAGTGAGTGTCTGGATCAGCAAAAAATCCTTTATATCGTTGAGCTTTGCAATTGAAATTTGTCGGCGGAATATTTGCAAGGGCGGGATAATCAATTCCGGCTCTTCCAGGAGTTCCTCCTTCTGGCGTGTGCGCCGGAAAAGTTTGCGTTACGGCCCCTGGATACCCTTCATTGGGATCGTCTACTGTAACTCCAGCTTCGTTGTCATGATCTTCATAATCGGGCTCTTCATCCGCAACAATAATAGGACGTGCCAATTTTTGTTGTTTTTTCAACGTATTCAATATTTTGACTAAAGTTTTGATACTGTTATCAATGTTATCTGGTGTTAATGTATGTGGTAGAGCATTAGAGTCTTGCAACTTTTTTAATATTTGACTTAAAGAATTGGGATTTTCAATCTCATTTATTGGAGTTTCGACTACTTTTGGCACTGGTTGTATATTTACAATTGGTTGATAGGTGGAAGTGGTAATATGTTCCATTTGATAATGTTTATTATGAGCTGGTGTTGGTTGTAAAATGATGAATGGTTTGGTTGCTTTTATTTCTTCGGTATTTGGATTCGGCGTGTATGAAACTTGTGGAATTAAAATTATAGGTTTTCTGTTTGGAACAATCTCCTGAAGAAATTGCTTATGATTTTGATTGTGGTAGGCCTTTTGTTCTTGCACCAAATACTGGGTTCGAGGATTAAATGTCAAAAGTTGCAAATAATTTTGTTGTGGATTATAATATCTTACGGGTTGTTCGTTAATTACAATTGGACTCTGAATTACTTGTTTGGGATTATGTATCTGAGTTATTCGAAATGGTTCTTGTGTAACCACTAAGTTTTGCGCTTGTTTAGAATCACTTTGCTGAGGAAATTTGATTGGTAGCCGGTGTTGTACATTATATTCTTGTTTTTCATTTGATGGAACTTCTATACTTGTAGGTGTGTAAGTATGTATGTAAGTCTTTTCAGGTGGAACTGGTTCTTGAAATTCTTGTACTGGTATTAAGTTTATTTGAGGTTTTCTGACAATGTATTGTTGATTGTTAACTTTTTGTCTTTTGTAAGGGATTTGTGAATTTAATATATTTTGTTGTAGTTTTAGTTGTGACAGTTTGTCATATATCGCACTGTAATTTGGAATTCTTTCTGGAGAATAAGTGATTTTTATTTTTTGCGCTTGGGATGTTACCATTGGAACAAATGGTCCAGGTAAAGCGTTACTTTCAAGAAACGGCGTGAATTTTGTTTTTGGTCGATAAACTACTTGTTGCGTTTGATATGCGTTGTTCGACGGATAAGTGGTTCCTATTAATTCGCCGTATTTAGTTTGAACTATGGGTTGATAAAAATCTCTCTTTGGCGGTTCAATTATTTGATATCGTTCATTAGTTTGATAATAATCGTCGTTCTGTGGGTGATTTAAATTTTGCGAAACATAAAAATTAATGTATGGAAGAAGGCGTTTTTGTCGCTCTGCGAGTGTCAGATTTGATAATTTTAATAGTGGTTTTGGAACATCTCTTGAAATTGCTGACGTCATTTCCAATGGCTTATCGTAATGGATTGTAGTAATTGCTAATGCAATATTCGGAATTACTGAAACAAAGTTATTTTAATTAAAAGAGTGAAACAAATTTTATGAAAAAGTTATATTTTGACAATCGTCAAATAAATTTAACCGAATAAATGTGAAAAAAAAATATTTCTCTTACCGATCAATGAGATACCTTATATGCTTTGGATGTGTCCTAGAAAATATATTGTATCTAATACATAATGGGTTGTCTATGGGTTTTACTTTGACCACAAATACTTGAAAATGAGGTAACATTGAATCCAGAGAACGAAATCTGAGATCAAAAATCACTGAATTTCAACAACTTCTATTTTATTGTGTAGCGATAATTAACAAATAGCCACACAAAGATTTAATTACGTGCCTGTTGATTTAAATTACGTCGGTTTCGCACATGAACGGTTCACTGTATTAATGCAATTCAGGTCGTTTATATATGTGTAATATGTATGTACTTAGTTTTTATGCAAAATTATTTGTATAGTTTCTATTATAACTGCATTATATTGTATACCTAGCTGGTATATATAGGTACACGGCCTTTTATTAATAACGTTAATGCGAAATAAATAAGTATACGACTATATATTCGCATTAAAGTTACAATTAGAAAATTAGATTGTCTTTTTTTTTACTAAACACGTGAATAGGTATTTATTCCGCAATCGCGGAAGCAGGAAGGATAGCGCTTGTTTAAAGTTCTTTGTGCATTTTTTTTTTGAATGCCCGAATTGTTTTAAATTCTATTCGTTTTTTTAAATAATAATTAAATGTAATAGGTAACGTATTGTTCGTTTTACCTGATTGAAATAATTTTTGATTAATTGGATATTCGTTTTTTGTGATAGGTATTTGAATATTTCCTTTTGTAATTAATTATGTACGTTTTGTTAATTATTGTTTTGCTTTAATTATAGTTAATATTGTTCCTTTTTAAGTTAGGACCGTTTTTTTAGTTATCGATTATCGTTAACCGTCAAGTAATTGATCGTTGAAACGATTATTTTTATGGCGATTGACTGATTGAGTTAATCGGTGATTGAAAATTAACCTTAAGTGATCATCAATTTCCAACAAATAATAGTCGTCAATACTATAAAATTCAAACGGAAATCGATACACGAAAGTTTTTTATTGGTTGTTAAACTACTGACAGTTGAATTTATCGTTTTTATTGGTTGTCAAAAATGCAATACTCGTAGAATAAGAGGAGAATACGTTTCGTTTACGGATTCGTAATTCATTCATTCATAATTTTATTCATAAACGATTCAAAAAAATTTAAAATTTTGTTTTTGGCAACTAATAAAAAAACTTTCGTGTATCAATTTCAATATGAGAAAAGAATGAATTTCCTTTATGAATTTGGGCCTAATTGTAAGTCTTAAATCATGGATTTATCGTTACTGCAATTTTTGTGGTGCTTTCTCATAATAAGTTTTAGAGATAGTTTGGTGGTAAAGACAGTACAGTCTGGTAATAAAGAAGTGTCGTTGTTCGAGTCGTAATAGGTTAATTTTATTAAGGGTTAAAAAAAATAATAATAGTTACTACTATACGAGTCTTATTTTTCGATTTCTTGAAATGATGTAAGAAATTATTTCGATGTTGTGACAACGGCGGGGAGTGGGCGTAAAAATGAACACAAAAGCTGTACCTACCACAAAACTAATATTGATTTTTGATTTTAAAGTTAATAGACTTTTTAATATGATACCGACCCTTTCGCGGTGATTGTAACGCGCGGTTTTTAAATTTTTTTAACCCTAGTCAGTAATAACGTATTCGATGTTGCGATGGCGCTTGTCGAAAGGTCCACTTTTATTGTTCGCGGTAATAATCAATTTTAATTTAAGATGTAAAAAATATTTTACAATTTATTCAGTGAGTTAAAAAAATTAATTTCAATATGAGTAAATACGGTGATTTTAAAATGGGCGGCATTTTGCAACAATGGCAATGGCCTAACCAGGCCAGTCTTCTCTACCTTTGGGTCGCACCGAGATTATTATGGGTCGCAGAATGATAAAATATTAGCACGGGACACCAACAGCGCCCTATTATTACAATTACCTAGATCTATTTTGCTAGATTGCGAAATATAACAATTTTATAATATTTGGGTAGAAGTGTAAAAAGGTTGACAAACGCTGGTCTAACCCACACACGTCATGTTTCCCATAAATGCGAACATATTTAAACTGTTGTAATAAAGTGAGTACTAATTTATTTATTTTTTGCTAGCAGTATAAAAATACAGACAAACAAAATTCGTATAAATTATGTACACAAAAGAAATGTATAACCTAAATCTAATAACGAAGAGGGTTAGGCCCATTTTTACAAATTTTAAAAATTGCTTTTGTATTTGCCGACAGTGGATTAGATTTTGTTGATAACAAGGGCACTATTCATTTAAAAATAATGAACATTTTAAACAATAAAACTTAATAAAAACAAAGCATATTGTATCTATTGTAAAACCACCATTGTTGGAAAACGTCATCCAAATACACCTCGTCCAAACTTATATGCAATCTACGTCATCAATGAAAGGTTACTAGATGATGACGTTTCACACAGTGCTGTCACCTCGTACCTCGTATTTTGACAGTTCTAATAAATTGTAGTCTTTCTTTATACCATCTAATATATGCGCAAGTAAATCATCTATAGAATATGTCACTTTCCAGACTTTAAACTGAATTACAAATAAACAATCTAGTAACTTTTTTTTGATGACGTAAATTGCATATAGGTTTAGATAGGCCATACTTATAGTTGTTTCTGCAAGGAAAATGCATCTCATAATTTTTGAATTTTTTATTCACTCAAAAATATAAATTATTTACCTAAAGTCGCATCATGCGTGGGACACGTTTTTTTTTTTAAATATTTTTTAGCTGGCTCTGCAAGAAGATGCAATACACGGCTGTTTTATAGTAGGTACTTATAACTGAGATAATGTCAAGAGGAAAAAATAAATTAATAATTAATAAAAGAGGAAAATAAAATTAATAATAGGTTAAGTGAATTTTTAGAGTAAGTCTTGTGGTAGCCTGCGTTTGAGTCTTATATGAATGTCTCTTTGGCCGAGATTAAGTTTCGTAGCACTTGTACACTTCACTAAATTTTCAAAGAAGTTATTTGTTAGCTTGCTTATGTATTCTGTGATTAGTGGAACTTTTAATTCATGATGTATTTGATTGTTTCGAATGAACCAAGGGCAGTTTAGCGCGATACGAAGAATTTTGTTCTGCATAGTTTGAAGTTTCTTCAGCGTAGTTTTCGGTGCATTCCTCCAAACTGGGCACGCATAAGTCAGTATGGGTCTAAGAATCATCTTATAAATTAGCAGCGAACATTCAGATCTAAGATGTGATTTTCGGTTGATCAACGGATAGAGTATGCCGAGTCTGGCATAGCACTCATTTAACTTTTATGAAGGTGGTATCCCCAATTAAGTTTTGCATCTAAGTGGACTCCTAAGTACTTTACCGCTGAGTCCTTAGGATTCCACGATAGGTCTTCATTATGTAATCGCAGTGGTGGGAGATGGTTGTAGCGCTTGAGAGTGAACATTTTTACTTGGGTCTTAGTATGGTTGATTTTGATTTTCCATTTTTTGTACCAACGACATGTTACGTTTAGCGCATTTTGTAGGTGTTCAACTGTTGTTTGAATTGTATCACTCTGAGTTAGTATCGTTGTGTCGTCTGCAAACATGGCTAGGATTGAGTTATTTACTGTGGGCACGTCATATACGTAAAGGTTAAACAGTGTTGGTCCCAGTAGGCTTCCTTGGGGGACTCCAGCGTGGGACACGTGTTTAAATGATAGATTATAGTAGTTTTCGTTTTACTACACAATTTGCAATTTTACTTCACTTGCGAAGTGATTTGATACACGCTAAAACGAACAGTCATTTGATCATCAGTGGTAACGTCGCCAAAGTCGTAATAACAACAAATACATATACATATACAGTCAACTCTCCCTAAGAGAAAACTCAAGGGAAGATCCAATTTGCTTTACAATAAAGATGTTTTACTATAGAGAAAACCTCTACTTATATAAGAAAAAATTTCCTTATATAAAAAATATTTCTTATATAGAATCAAAACTCAAACACAACAGGTCGACATCTCTTGGTGTTAATATTTTTTGTCTTGAAATGATCTTCAATTATTTATCGATTCTTCCAGATTTTGCTGACAACAGGAATGCTAACATCAAATTTTTTTAGCTATTGTAGTTTTGGACGAATTTATTTTGACATCAGCAACAATCTCGAGAGTTTTCTTGATTGTGATCGACTTTCGGATGGTTTTTTCTCCGAATTCATATTAATTGCTGTAGCTGCGTTAGTGCAACAGAATGATGTATATATTTTAATTATATTGAATGAAAAATACTGATGAAAAACGAACAAACAAAATTAATTGAGCTTCACTTTTTCTTTAGTACCAATACTGACGGACAATTTTTAATTAAAAATTGCTTAAAGAACGAAGTGCGACTTGCGTGCATTTTTTCGGCTGCCGAATGCATTTTTCGACACTTGCATGCAAAACTTTTCTTATAAAGAGTTTACGGCGTTCAAGGGAGGAAATGAAATTGTTACTATAAAGAGTTTTTTTTTTATGAGGAGTTTTCTTTTAGAGAGACATATTGGCACACAAAACCTCTGCGGGGAAATGGGTCGTTTTCTTATATGAAATTATCTCTTGACTATAACACAGAAATGAGATTAGAACATCTGAAGTGAGAGTGGAAATTTAACTGATATACCTAAACCATAACATCACTTGTATTGGTGCGCTTCAGTTAAAATTCAGATCACTTAATAAAACGGGGGAGTTTGACAAGTGAAATGATGTAAATGAATAGATTCAAATGCTAAAACGAAAACGTCTAGTTTCACGTTTTTGGAACTTAAATTTTTAAACTATGCAAATTTACTTATTGTTATTACTTCGATATTTGAAAAATGTAAATTTAAATTAAAAATATTGCGCTTGTGAAAACTTAAATTTACAATCAATGAAAGTTTATTACAGTGGAAAGTACTAATGGCCGAATAAGAAAAAAAAAGAATCATTCATTTGCATTTTCAATTAATTATATGTATATGTATCATAATAATATGTTTGCATTTAACATTTTGCTAATGGCATATTTAGAAATTGACTTTATTTCTTGGTTGAAAATTAAATGTGTTTTGTTTTTCGTATCTATTTATATTGCTAATTGATCATTAATTGTCGCATATGTGAAATAATTCGAACTCTAATTGTAAGCAGTTCGTATGTAGTGTTTCAAGATCGAATGGTTTTGATTATTGTCGACTTAATTTAGCATTTTAAATTAATAGAGGAAATATCGTATTTAAATGAAAGATAATATATTAATACTGATCGTGTTCTGGTTCTCAAATAACGTTTGCTTTGAGCATTTTATGTTCGTTTGCAACACCAATAGAATTGCGACCCGATTATATTGAAAGTAAAAGAAGCTTAAATCAGTATTAACCTACGCATATTTTTAAAGGTATTAACCTTATTTATTTTAGAAAATTTAGAGCATGTTGTAATTAGATTACCGTTATGGTAAATAATAACTTGTAATATGTTTATCGACGATGTTAACGAATTTTTTTTTGGAACATTTTGATTATAAATCTGATGTGGAAGATGAGGTGCTTTACAATAAAATATTACTTGATAGATAAGTAGTTTCCCGGTTTCTATCGTAAAACTTTTAACATTTTAATTGCGGACTTCTTTTCGTAAATTATTATATAAAAAAGTATCTAAATTAAGGAAATGATGTGTTAAAATTTTTATGTTTATTTAATTGCTATATATGATTTTTCAATATAATTTTATTATCTAAAATGAATATTTCAATATATTTCTGAATAGAAATTTATCATTCGTAAATTAATATTATTGTGGTTTTATTAATTTAATAAAAAATCGATTTTATTTTTTAAAAGGATTACGACTGTTATCAAAATTTATTTATTTATTGCTTATTACATTCCTACTGTACTTATAATTTAAATGTAAAAGTCAATTAAACAAGTTAGAATTTAGAGGAATTTAATCTTGTAGAAATCACTTAAATTTTATCGACAATAAAATCTCGACGAGGGATTTCTGATGGTCCCAGAAAATTATTTTAATGGCTTGCGTATCATCGGGGAGTCGTTTCGGCTCAATTTGCTAATATGCCTCCACCTTCTTAACTTTTATTAGTTTTAATTGAAAGTAAGTGCAAGAAAGTGTTTTTATTTTCAAAATACTTCGGTAGAATGTTAAATAACGTGATGGACTTTCAAGACAAGTTTTAAATTAACATAAATATTTATTTCTAGTAGAATTAATTTTTAATAATACAGGGCATTTCATAGGTAAATGTACATATGTTACAATGTACATGTTACTGGGTCTCAGATACTTAATAACCGGGCGTTTTATCGATTTTGCCCATTTCTTTCGTAAGCCCTAAGTTTCGAACCACTGCATATGGTTGCCGCTGTTTATGGAACCGTTGTATGGTTTTTTCATTTTTGGTAAACGTGTTTTGTTTCAATAGCGCATTCATCCAGTATAATATCCAAAGTTAAAATCCAGGTCCGGCTTTAAAAAACAATAACAAACTCTTGAACTTCAAAAACAACGCCCTGTATATCAAATTTTCTAAAATATTTTTAGTTATTTGAAAACAGCGGAAAAATTAAATTAGACTGTATAATTTTTGTAGGTGCGTATTTATTTTAGTACAAAGTATTTAATGTAAGGGGAGGGCAAGATAATATTTTCGGTAAGTACCTGTGCAGATGTCCTTTGCCCATTTCCTCCTGGCGTGACTTATATGGATTCATATAATTTTGGTTATAGGTACTTTTAATTCTTACAAAATTAATACTAATTATAAATAATCAATATGTCGTTTTTTGTTTTGTTTTGTTTGTTTTTTTTGATATTGGATCAGTTATTTAATCGTACATTTTAAAATTAGTCTATAATTTTTTTTACAATTTTTAATTAATGTGTATTTTGTAATACCTGTTTCTTCTAATCTTGATGAATTTTTGTAGGTACATTAATTCTTAAATATACTTATCTACACATATGTAACCCTATTATGATCTTACGTAATTAACATGGTTTTGTGTGTCTTTCAATTTAATTAAATCGCAACTAACTTCTGTATTGTTGAAAGGTGATTCGAAACTTTACTTCAACAGAACATCTATAATTCAGGTCAACTTATGTCGATAACATGCGGAATACTGGTTTTCCAGTAACTGAAAGTTTAATCTGCATGCTTGTCTTTACTTGATTCTGTCTAGATCGGAACGTGATCAAACGGTTGTTTATAAAATTAAAAATTATTACGGAAACTATCAAACGTTATAATCCCATTAATCGTACTTGATTTAAAAAAAAATAATATGGCAATATAGCCGAGGGCGCAGGTATTTTAGAAATAAGAAAGGTTGCGCCTTGATCAATTTATTTGTGTACATAATCTAGAAGGAAATGCATTGAACACGATCCGCATTAAACAGATCGTGTGTTTGATCAAGGTTTCGCCTTAAATTTGTCCTAATTTCAATATAAATTCTATTGCGAAATGTGACTGCAAATACGATTATGTAAAACTTTAAAATTATTTAATACGTAGGTAAGTACCTATACCTTGTAGGGAATATAGGTACATACAGTAACAGTTTAAACAAAAAATTAGTAGGTACTTTTAAATTACCACTTAAATTAGGTACTATTTTGAATAGTAGGTACTTAAGTGCGTAGCAAAATGCAAAAAGCACTTTAGTAGAACTATTAGTAGCATTATTTTGACGTGATTTATATGATCCAGAGAAATTTCCCACCATTTTCTATAACCTAACATAACGTTTTCTGACACCCCGCATTTTGTTGTAATAATTGTTTAAACAATATAAATACTTGAGTGCGCCAATCGCAATGTTTCTGATTTCGAATAATGTAGTATAACATCCATTTTAAAAAAAGTTTCATCAAAAATCGGTTCTGTTCTTGTTGCGAGTACCGAAGTTTTCACAATTTTTCGACTTTACTTGTTCAACTATTTCTTTAATTCCTTTTCCCTGCATTTTTCCCATACCTGTCAGTCATCAATATTAAAACATTTCTTTCGTTCCGAAAAATAACCTTATTAAATGCGTCTACAGCTTCTGATGATGCACTTATTTAAATTATTGTTTCTTTATTATTTTTATGATTGTTCACTCTATGAAATTAATGTATTAAATTTTAACTGTTCACTATTATAGTGAGATAATTCCTATAGTGGTGTTAAGATGTACCTAAAAAACGCCTGCAGAAAAATTAATATAGTTTTGGAAATATAAACCTAAATCTAGAAAAGGTTCAATTTTCCAATCACCAGTTAATTGTAACCACTTTTTATCTGCAGGGCCGATTTTTCAATCACTTTTCATGGTTTCCAATTAATAATCATGATTATCGAAACAATTATTTCTGTGGCGATTGACTGAATATCAGAGTTAAACTAGCGATTGAAATACCGCATCAATAGTGATTTTCTCGAATGTGGTTTATTTTATCAAAATTAAATAAGAATACCTTTTTGATCCTAAAATGTCTGAGGAATCCTAACATGTTTTTAAAAGTATTTAACAACTTAAAGATCTGAAATATTTTGGGGTTAGAAAGGTTAGCGGTTGTGCATCCCTGGCTCTCCTGAAGTAATACCAAAAATTCTATTACGCCATTTTAAAAATATTAATTTATTACGAATGTACACCAAAAATTATTAAATTCCAACGAAAAATAAAAATTGTATTTAAAAAAATTGGTTTTTACTCTTCACCTTCGGGGGTGAATATCTCAACAGAGGAGCGCCGTAGAAAAATATTTATTGGTAAATATTATGCTTGTGGCATTATTTTGACGTGGTTCATACGTTCTCCAGAGATTTTTACCATTTCCTGGATACTCCGTATTTTGTTGTAATAATTTGTTTGAACAATACAAATATTTGAGTGCGCCAACCGGAATGTTTCCGATTTCAAATAATGCAGTATATAACAAATATTTTATAAAAAGCTTCACCAAAATCGGTTCTATTTTTGTGGGTTCCGAAGTAAGAACCTAATTTGACTCGACTAAAAAAGGACGATGTCAGTTTGTTGTATAATTTTGGTCGGGCAATAATCGAAATCAAAGTAATCCTTAAAAGTATAGTTGCCTACATTAAAAATAGCATTTATTTAATAAATACTTTGTCGATTATCATCATGTTTATGTTGTGGTTGTATGGACTAGGTCCCAACGCTATAAAAAAAATTACATTGTTAGCCTAGTATAGTGTTTTGTTCGAATTTTGGATTGGAAATGTGATGTGATATTTATCCTTGGCATCTGGCCTCTGCGAAAGAAGTTCAAAGACATATAACCGTAATCCTTTATAATAACGTGAATAAAAACACCTTTCGATTTCGAGCGTCTACTGTACAAACGAATATGAAACATTTGTATAAAAAATATACCGTTTAATACCGGTTACATATAGCTACATTACATATTTTATTATAATTTTTCAATTTATTATTGCACCTAGGTATGTACTCTGAAGTCTAATTGTTAGATTACTATTATAGTAATTACATCGAATGTGCATACATCGCATCGCACAGTGATTGTTATAAATAATATCATATTGAATCTACGATACATTGTCTTACGTTTTCATAACTGATATGTACCTATACTCGGATTCAATTTAATTTTGCGGGCGATCTTCGCAGTTTTTGATGTAGATATGTTCTATTAAGAATATTAACATTAAACATAGAAAATATTGGTAACTGCATTTCATTCGAAACTTGTCTTGGTCACTGATTTTTGAGTACGTGGATGCTCATCTCCAAAATAAGAATAGACTGCGAAGGTCACCCGTAAAATTAGATCGAATCCGAGTATGGGTACATTTAATTGATATTCAACCCACTTGGGCCCACTTATTGTTTGTTAGTGGGCTTCAATTCATTTTTAACGGCAAACAATAATGAATTAAAACATTAAATGAATAAAAAACTATCGAAACTGTAGGTACTGAACAGAAAATCGATACTTTAATGCTTTGAATTTGCAAATGTAATATTAATTAGGGTAGGTATCTATTTGATTTGCGGACAGTAATAGCTTACATCCCACCTGATTTAGATTTATTCGTAAACACCACGATATTCTAATGAATTTAAAAAAAAACTAACCAGAATTTGTTTATATGTCATACTTTCACCATGTCGTTGAACGACCTTCACAGTGTACGATTTGTAATGTTTCCGTAGTTTTTGTGTACTACGGAATTAAAAGTAGCTAAAATTTAGAACTTTAATTTTTTTATATAAACATTAATAAAATATTTGCACATTAAAGAAGTTTAATTTAAAAAAAAATGTATATTGGTCGTATTTGTTTTATAATTGTATTTTTTGTATTTATTTGTCGTTAATAAAATGAACGAAATTATAAATTAACCCAGATATGCCTAATGTACTACATTTAGGACGGAATAAACATTACATTCCTGCAAAGCTGAAGGTATACTCGAAAGTTTGTGTCCCCCAAAATTCCGTCTTAAATATAGTACATTAGGCATATCTGGGTTAATTAAAAATTGAAATGTAGGTACCTAAATTATTAACAAATTATTATATTAATAATAATCAGTTTTATAATTGCATAAAATTGTTTTAAATTTTTAGTTTCTTTAAAATGTTTTTTATATGTTTTAACAATATTTATCGATTATTGAAGAAGATACTCTCACTCAAGTTCAGTATACCAACAGGTTTGCCTGTTAGCTCGTAATTATCTACCAAATGCTGCATAAGAATTAATTATCTTTTTCACTTTTAAAAATTGATGGTCTGTTTTCTACAGTAGGAAACCGTTTCACACAACAGGTGCATTATTTGATTTAATTTAACGCATTCCAATATAAGTAAGTGCCTAATTTATCTGTGTCATGTTTATTCTCTATATTGAATGCAATGAAAAAATCGTATAAAATTATGTTTATTCGAGAAATTAATAAAAGACAATAGTAAAAATAAACTTTCCTTCCTTTGAAAAATGACATTCACGTCCGGTAGTATTATTAAATACCGGTTCGATAATAATTAATTTCTATTTACTGCAGTCGATGTGATTAACACGTTTACGGGTGTGGTATTTCGAGGTGTCCCATTTCTGTCACTGGAACGATTATTTTAACGCTGAAACTTTAGATGGAAATGAGATCAAGTTCAATTATGAAAGATATAAAAGATATAATCGGGCATTGAATTATGAATAAATAAATTATCTCATCCATTTTCATATTGAGACTTGAATAATAGGTAATGGTTCGCAATTAAGTAACATACTATTAGAACCGCGTAACAAGCAGATGCGTTAATTAATTATTTTTATATGAATGGCTACATACAGTGTGTTTCGAAAAGTTGTTATCATATAGGCAACTTTTTTATTATTAATTTGTTAAAAAATTTCACTCTTGATAATAGTTAATCCTTTAAAATTAATAATGAACCCATCAGATATTATCAGGAAGGTGAGCATACTAAACAAGAACACGAGCAACATTATGTGCCTAACTATTATTTATTCTTTTATGTACTATCTACATATATTTTATCTAATTTTATAATTAATGCATATTTATAGGTAAATACTTTGAACTTTATATACGATTAAGTTTTGTATCAGTTTTGATCTACACTTATTATTACCAGTTCTTAATGTGTACATATGGTACATTTACGATAAGCGTTTTTTCAAAAAATAGCCATATTCAAAAATTATGACAAGTGAATGAACTTAGACCGGTTTTCGTATCGTAAGTTGACCAAGATACGAAAACTGGTCTTAGTTCACGTGTAATAATTTTTGGACATGGCCATTTTTGAAAAAACGCTCGTATATTCTGAGTAATCAAGAATTTTCGCTGCACCGACCGGCCCTCGGTTCCATAAATGTTGAATAATAAGTTTTATTACCTATATAAAACAATTTCCCCATCTACAAATTTCAAGGAAACAATTTTTATTGCACAGTGGGCGCCACGAAAACAGCAATATGTCTTAAAGTAGATTTTAACGAATATTTAGTGGAGTTACTTGATAGTAAGTAAGGTACCCAAGAAGTCTATTTGAAGTTTTAAAGTCAGTTTTACATTGTTACAAATTTTGATGTCTCATTTTCCATGTACACACAACTGATAGATAACGAGATTTCCGCGAAAAACTGATTTTATTTTAACATTTTACGCGATGCAAAAATGTTAGTAAATGTCGGATCGATGCGACATATATGTGGTCTTCGATATGTTATTTATAAAGTCTAAAAGCATCATATAAAAATTCTGCTTGATCGGAATTATTTCGAAGAAAAAATACTCATGGGACTCATGATACGAGTCACGTGTCCTATGACAATTTTAGCTCGAAATTAACATGAATAGTTTTCATTGGTAAATAGGAAGGTAATAAATCTGAAATCTTTCAAGATTTGTGATAGTATAATAAGGAAAAAATTATGTACATAGGTATTTCAAATTTATTGCTGGATATCTAAAGTAGTTTGTTGGATTAACGATAAGATGTATGCGAATCAACAAGGAAACATTTTTAGATAAAATTACGTATAACTTCTCATGCATTACTGCAGTGAAACTTCTCAACACTTACTGGAAATTCACGGATCCAAAAATGTCAACTATTAAGAAGTGTCCTCTAATGAGACCTTGTGTCCCAAAAAGTACCCGATTTTTGGAAGAGTCCGCCAAGGGAAGTTTAATATTTGAGATAATTAAATCGAGGGCATATTTGACACTGCATGTTTTTATAACGTGTTAAATGTCCAGTTGCGCAGTATTAATATATCGATGGCGTTTTTGGCAAAATGAGTTAACCTTCACTTTTTGCGAAAATGGGTTATTCTGACTATCTTATGCATCTAAGGTAAAGACATCATCTGTTAAAATCAGGTAACAATATTCCGATTTTTTCCACCAGAAAAATCGATTTGTATAACCGCGAAACGTATCTGCTTATAGCTACGCTACAACACAAAACGTGCGCTCCTGTAAAATTTACTTTTTGTGGTTTAAGTCGTTCTACCAAAACTGCGTCGATATGTATATGACAGGTATAGTAATTATTTATAGGTAGTATAGCAATTTTTGTTGTTTTGTGAAGAAGCGGGGTAAAATATTTGTTTGATTTGTTTTATAAACATTGTAGTTTAACGAGAATAAGCCGTATTCGTATTTTGTCCTGCATTATTACGAGACAAAAATAAACTTTCCCTACAACTCGCTTACTTTACCTGGTGACTGCAAAACAACTTCCTCTATCGTTTTTTAACATATATATCTATGGAATCGATGTATTAATTATTTTGAATTAGTGAGCGAGCATTCGAACGTTTTCGTATCTAATAAATGCAAAATAAATTAATTAATCTCAAAAAATAAGTATTTTAAAATTAGTTTGATTAGTTTTATCATAATTTTATTATAATATGTATAATACGACGTGTAATAATAAGAAGTGGAATAGTTTTGGAAAGTAAAAAAAAAAAACGAAAGAAAGCATTACATAATTATTTGTTTTAATAATAAGTGTTTTTAGTATAATTATTAACCCTATTTACGAAGTTGTAATTAAAATAAATTTTCTTGAAAATTAAAAAAAAAATGCAGTACTTACATACGTAAGTAAGCACATATGGTACATATATCCATGACAAATTTTCTAATTGTATTTTAATTATGAACGTCCATTCATTGAAATTACTTTCATTTATTAGTGGTGATCGTTGTTAATGCTTCATTGATTTTGAAAACCTTACGTACTTATATGTCATTTCAATTAACAATTCCAAATTTTTAATGCTCGACGCCTTAGAAGTGTCTAATTGATAGAATGTAATTTTCTAATCTAAACCCATTTGCTAATGTTTACTATCGTTACGTTATTGTAAAAAAATTTCACTTTAAAGACAATCGTACTTATAGGTATAATTATTTATTTATTACATTGCTTCCGGAATCGAATTTAATTGAGCTTTTAATGATTCAAGGTATTGAAATTTCTTCCGTGATAAGAGCGCCTACTTACATATTTACGATTAATGTAATGAAATTAATGCTGTTTATATTATTTTTATTACCTAGGTTTGGTATAGATAGTTAATTATTTTGATGTAAGGATTTGATAAATTAGCTAATTTTAATTTCAATTTGTTTTTTAATAAATTTTATTAGGTTATTTTACGTAATGACTATAGACCAACAAAATAGTTACATTTATATCGCGTTTTTAGTCTCAAAGTATTCGTCACTATTATTTTTTATTTATTTACAATATGTTTCATTATGCATTATTCATAGCTATAATTTTCAAATTATACAAGAAATAAAATTCACAAACTTGATAATCTTAAAATGATTTCGAAAATTAGAATTAATTTTGAAATATTTTTGTTTAGAGATAGGTAACTGTCAAAATGTGGTAAGGTCTAAGGTATCTAATGTTTTCATTGGTTTGATAAGAATTTCCAGTAAAACTTCCGCATAAACCTTATTCTGATTGTTGATTGATCAAAATATTCACCTTATAAAGCAACTTTTTTCTTAAAATTCACACTTAAGATAAGCACGATAGAATACTAAATTATGTTTAATATTCGATGACACACTAAGCAACTTGCTGATTAGCAGCAAGCTAGCCCCTTGCTAGCCCCACTAGTACATGAACAGAACATGAACATTACATCATAAACGAATCTTATTCTCATTTAAAACTTAACTACTGCAGTTGACATCCATACTATTATCGAATATCAAAAACAAAATAGAATAAACCAATTTATAAGCGAAACTCCTTCTCAACTGATATTCAAATATGTAGTTCTGTTTTATTTTTGACAACCAATAAAAACAATGGGTAGGTACGAATTGCAGTAGTTAAGTTTGAGTATGAGGTAAGAATCATTTTCGGGTACGAATTTGGACCCTAAATGTCACGTTTGATGTCGATAGACATTTTGCTGTTGCAATGTTTTGTTTCACAAATAAATATATTACATTTAAATTAATATCCTCATTATAAACTAGAATTACTAGAATTTATCTTGCAATATTATAAAGGTGGTCAAATTTGACGTGAGGACCACTTCATTTATCCTTTCTGTACCGTTAATGGTGCTTTAATATATCTATTAAAAATAGTAACACAGCTGGCACGCTATTGCTCTCAATTTAAACGGATTTTAAAATTACACATACTACTACGTACATTATAAGTTTATAAATAATGTTTGATCCACATTAGAAATACATTAACGCGCAACGTACGGCCGAGATTGCTAAATTATTAAATAGATTATGTAAAATAGTAATCGATGGATTTCAATTAAGAAAGGAGAAGAGACTAGCAACATGTTCACGTTGTGCAAGTAACGGAACATTCTTATTAGGTGCAATGTTGTTATGAAAGTTAGGAATTAATTTTTATAGTGCATTATATGTATGTGTAACATCTGTAATGACGTAGATATTATGAAATTGGTAATTTGGACATGAATAATGCATTCCTACGATGCACATAACTGTAAAGTTGATTACGGTATATGAATGAAAGTTTTAATGACCTTCAATTATTTCATAAATTTATTTTGTGTTACCGTGTTATTCACCCATATTTTTACGGTTGAAATGTAGGTATCTAGAAAAACTAGTACCTACACGCAATGTCCATGTATAGATAGATTATCGAGTAGCTTAGTTGTAGTTCAAAATTGACAAAAGCTGGTTAATTAAAATATCGTCGCCTATTTTAATTTGTTGCGAAAATTGTCATTAACAACTCGAATTTTGTAAAAATCTCCCAAAATTTTCAAACGTATTTACTAACGGCAGTTTAATAACGAACAAGTAATCAAATAATAATTGAACTACAGTTAAGTAGTCGGAAAATTGGTCAATTCGAAGCACCTGTTTACAGGGTCCCCTGTTAACGCCCTTTATTGGTCAATATTCACGTCAATATTCAATATTCAATATTCAATGGCCACGTTTCGTCAGGCACTCTGACATATTCAAGAGTAGACATAAAAATGTTAACTAATTGCAACTTGATGTTACGCATGTGTAAGGCTACAAAATTACACACTAAAATTCCCACGAAGCACAGTTACAAATTAAGGTAAACATTAAAATATCAATTAAAAATAAGATATTTTAAAAATTATTTTATTAATATTATTTATTATTTTATATATTAAAAATAAGACCAATCAATTTTAGAGAGCTCGCTTTAAGGTTCAATTCGCAATTTTTACGCAATTTTCGCTAAAGTTTACAGTCCAAATATTAAACAATAATTTTGGAAATTTGGTCGTTGCACTATTATATTATTTTTAAATTATAGAATTTGATGTAGGTATGCATCGATTTTATAAACAAAATGTTTATTTTCTTGTAATTTTTCAATGCGATTTTCATCTATTTTATTCCAAACAAATAGCATTTTTAATCCTTAAATTTAAACAAAGATAAACGTTTTCTTGTACAAACTTGATGCGTAGGTCAAATTCTATAACGTAAAGTAATATAATAATGCTAGGATCAAATTTCCAAAATTATTATTTTGACTGTAAACTAAACTTTAGCGAAAGTTCCGTAAGACTTACGAATATGAACCTTAATGCGAGCTCTCCTAAGAGGCGTTAACAATGTTATTATGCATTGTACTTACAACTAAAGTACAGGTACGCGAAGATTAACATAACGGTATCTAGTTTATTAAATCATTTGAGTGTAAATTATATTCCTGTAATTACACTGCATATAATGAAAAATGTATAATTTGTATCTTTATACCCATTGGTTTGAATAATTGAACGTATGTAGTAAGTACGTATAAATCCAATTGTAAAACTCTGAATTTGATTTAATTACATAAATGCATTTAACGTACACGTAAAGTTTGTGAAATATATTCATAATTAAATTTCCGAGTTCACCCAGTATTCTTGTATTGCTTGCTAAACTATATATCGAGAATTTCTTATAAATTGATTTTTCTTAAAAAACAAATTATTTTTTATACCTCCATCAGACAATTAACAACTTGGTTAACGACTTTATAAATATTTGAATAGCTCACAATATTTACCCTTTGGACAAGTACTTAAAATCATTCAATTTTAACTAAGCTGAGATATCTGATTGAACAAAAAAATTTAAAGGAAATAGAATCCACAATATTATTTTCTTGAACGTTATCCGTTTTCCGGATAGGTAATAATCTCAATCTTTGTATTTTAAAACAAAAGAAAATTATTTAAACTTTATTACAAACAATAAGTATTGTATAATTAGTAGAGTTCCGAAAACTTAATCAAAATATTAATTTATTTAATTTTTCGATATTACAACCAACTTGAAACTTTGTTAAATAATTTATTGACCGCCTAGCAAGGACATTGGGCGAGTCATGCAAAGTGAAAATGTTAGTTTTTAATACCAAATAAACGCCCTTGATAAACATTTATGAAATCTTATGAAATTTTAAACAAAAACTGACCGGTGCAGGAATTAAAATGAAATCGAAGAACATATTCATAAAACGTTTAAATACTGGTTATTAACAGATTAACAGAATTTATGTTTGTTGCTATTCAAATAATATTATCATTAAGCGACATATAATTTCTTATTTGTTTTTAATGTTACAAAATAGAAAATCTTAAAAAATATTTACAGGTATACAATATATCGCTTCAGAGCAGCAGAACTAGTCTATCTTCAAAAAGTACCGTTTTTAAAAGATGCTGTGGTGGCCTGAACTATCCAAAAACTGGTAAAACACGATTAGTCAAATTTTTCAATTTGGATAGTGCAGACCTCGGAGTTAACCGATGATAGAAAAACCGCCCCTATATGATTCTCTCTCTCTTTCTCTTAAAGAACCAGCAATTAGTCCCCCCCCCCATAATTGCTAGAACTTGTCTGGATAACATTGTTACATTGCCAGGATGTCCTCACGGAACCTCTCTTCTTGAAAAACAATATCCAAATCTTCGCAGAAATAATTTAAATGTGAATGCAAAAAGCGGACTATAAAGACAATTTACCGCCCGTTTTATGGTGGTTTTTAATTAATTCTTCCAAGTATAAGAGGTTTCTATAATGTTTTATTCTTCTGTTGCCTAAAAACTGCGTTGACAACTTTTTTTTAAGATCTCCAAGCATTTAGTTCAACTTTTGATGTTGGGGTGCGTTTTCAATTGTTTTTCACGTGTGCTGTATAATGTTTTTTTTTTAATTAAATTTTATTTATATTTTTGTAATACGGTACCTCTACAACACTTACTACCTATATTTATTTTTTCGGTTTTATTTTTCATTAGTTTCTCTTCTTATCAAAGTGAAGGGAGGTAATTAACCTTTTTCGTTTTTATCTTTCGTCTCAATTTGTACATACAGGGTGGGGCAAGAGTATGGAACCAAGCCTCTCTTCGATCGTCATTTAACTCTAACCATCATTCAATCACCACTAACTGTTAAAAACTTATTCGCCATATTGAAGATGCTCAAACTATTAAATAACTACAATATACATAAGTATCTAGTTTATCCACTTATTATTTAACCAACGATGATTATGACCAATTCAATATTGATAGATGTTAATTTAATTTGTATTTACCTAAATTAATTTTAACGTGAGCTTATTAAAAACATTATAAAATATATGTTAGGTCTTTCACCCTATACTATGGGTAGTTCAACCTCAGATAGAAATTTTTTACGTGTCGAACATCGAATTGATATGGAACCTACAGTTTACTTCCTTATAAAGGAAGGACTTCGAATTTTTCCACTTAAAAATTTCCATCAATATAGTCGGATTTCAATCCGCAACTATATATAAAAACACAAGCCGACTACTACAACACTGCTGAAGCCGGTATTTTCTGCAGTTACGTATCAATTAAAAAATAATTCACGATGTTTCGTTTTCCACTAATCATTGCAATAAAATATTAGGAGTGAATAATAAGCAAATAGTGGGCGATTGAAGTTTTCACCGAGTATCTCGATTTTCATTTTCAAAGCTATCAAAAACCTTTTATACAAATTAGAGTTCTTATATAAATTGTAACAGTAATTTCATTAAAGTTAAAAATAATTGATCAACTATGTAAATTCCATGACTCATTTTGTGAATAAAAACTGGAATAAACTCACCGAGTTGTTGGTAAATGTATTTATAATAAAACAGGCGCGCGATTGCTTTTAAAAAGTTTTGTAGAAAAACTGTTTTTTTCTTTGGTAGATAATATTTAGTTACCTACTGCTTTTTAGTCGGTATTATAATTAACTACTCAAATGCATGCGGGAACAATTTTTGAAAGTTCGGTTTTAATTGTTGCAAAATTAAAAAAAAAATAACCTTCAAATATGACTATTTTCTTATGAACTATATAAATGTTTGCACACAACAGGTAAATAGATATATTACGTAATATCAGCCCAATTACAATTACAAAAATAAGACCTTCAAGTAGATATATATTTTTTTAATTAATTATAGTTGATTTTTGTGCGGAAGTATCCAGCGCGAAGTTAATGAATTGAATCCTATCACTTTGAAGTAGTAAATTAATTATGATACGGTTGAATAATTTATGCGTTTTCCTGCTTATGTATGTACTTACATATTATAATCATAGTAAAATAAATAAGTTATCAATCTTTTACCAATCTTCATATTTTTTTACTAAAAGTCAAATTTTGGTTTGTTGTAAGATACAATTGTTTTAAATTATTTCTATTTGTTATCTTTATTTATTTTTTTATTGATTTTTAGTTTAATTCGTTTTTTTTTAGAGTTTATTTTTTGATTATTGATAGAATAATATTAGAAATTGAGATTTTTAATTTTAATTTTAATTTAATTAAGAACGTTCATAATAATTTTTACTAAAACTCAAATTTTTCAAAAAAAATAGGTATTATGTTACACGAAGGGTTTTTCACCGAGGCAATTTAGTGTACTACAAGTGAATGGGCAGTGCGAGAAAATGTGGAACGATGCGATATTTTGGTGTACAAAATTTAGCCATTTGTCAGTGAAATACCCCTTGATGTTACATTAATGATTTTTGTTTATCACAGTATCTATGGTACTCACCAATACTTAACCATAACGTAGTTGTATATTTAATAGCTATCAGGGGGTGATGCCAAAGTTTTCTTGCATTTAAAACGTTCATATTTATTTGTTATAAGGACACTGCGTTTTACGTAAATTGTATTTCACACTCGAAAATTAATGTCATTACTAAACGTCGACGTCGTTTTGTTTAGATACTTGTCAATTATTAAAAATCTCTATTCTACCTGCAAACATGGCACTCGCGATATATCTTTTCATTGTTTTTAACTACATATATGGACGTCCTACAAATTACTATCAATAGTTGTTACTGACAAAACTTCTGCTGGAAAGTATACATGTTTGAAAGTCTCCCTGCCATACAAACTCCCCACTGACTAAAATTTCGAGCAATGTCAAAGATGATGGACTGCAATTCTACCTCGTTGCCTTGCGAAGGACGCAAAGTGTTGTGATTTCTTTTTACACGCTTAGAAAGCCGAAGTATTTGCATCAGGATGCTATAATACGTGTATGTGCGTACAAACATCGACTTCTATTTCATTTAGTTTCACACTAATTGAGTTCTCAAGGAACTAAATTTACATCAATTTTTACATCAATATATTTATTTTGTATTCGCATCATATTTTAGTTTCGAATAAATATAGATTATGACGTATTATAGGTATGTTAATGACGTTTAAATACGTCGTAATTCTATTGCATTAGTTTTTAATTAGAACTAGGATATAACACAATACTTGACAAATGTTTATTTTTTAAAATTTGCAATTAGTAAACGAACTATTTTATAGAACGTCGTATTTTAGAAGAAGAGCAACATCGTTTTCAATATTTATAATAACTAATGGGAATTCCTTTTAGAGTTCTTATAATATTATTTAATTATTTTTAATATACCGTGTGTAACAGAATCATCATGCACCCCCTAATTTTGTTGTTATAAATATCTAATGTACTTATCGAACGTCACTTTTTAACACACCTAATAATTGTTTTTCCACTTCCGGTTACGCCGGAACTGACATCAATTTTCGATTTTTAAATGGAACACCATATATATTATTACATTTTTAAAATCTGCATAATTTTCTGAATATTATAGCACGGCAAAAATAGCATTTCAACTGTCAAAAAATTTAGTAGTATTAATCTCACAAGCAAAGTAGGCACGCACCTTAGCACCATCTTGGTATTATTTAAAAAAATTAAGTTTTGATACAAAGACTATTGTTCGTAACTTTACCAGATGATAGGTCAAACAATTACGTCGTTTTTAATGTGAATTTATTTTTCGATGTGTTGATGTGGTCGATTAACATTAATCCGGAGTGGTTATAGCACTTTAGTTTGAAAAATAAAATGACCGCCAAAATTTTTTTGACAGTTGAAATATTTAGAAAATTGTGCAGATTCCAAAAATGTAATAATATACAGGAACGTTTCGTTTGAAACGTCAGTTTCGGTGAAACCGGAAGTGAGAAATACACAACTTTTATGTCAAAAGTGAAGTTTGATAAGTACGTTACTACATAAACATAGTAACAAGTTTGAAAATTTTATCTTAATAAATAACAAAATTAAGGAATTGTACCATGATTCTGTTACACACGGTATGTGGCGAATAGAAAACGATCTTATTTTCTACTTTACTTAACTTAATATATTTCGACCTTATTCTGATGTCTTTCTCAGCGGTTTACAATATAAATTGATATTAATTTCAGTTCATTTGTTTTTTGTTATTGTTGACTCTTTATTTTTTTTAAATAACAAAACGGCAGTACTGTAATATACGGTTTATATCTTTCTTTACACAATGAATTAAATGTTCGAGTCGATGGATGGGCCTAACTATATTTATAAACTTTTATTTCTTATTTTTAAAGAAAAGGCCATTCTTTATAAAGAGTTTTGTTTAGTTTAAAAAGTCTTTAGTCATAGTCAGAATGTCGTTATAACATCAACTCCAATAGTTCTATTTTGTTTTTAACGAGCTATAAAACATGAATACGAACTTCAGTTAATAAGTATCATTTTTAAATTTAAATATAAATATATATATATATATATATATATATATATATATATATGTAAATTAGGGCTAGTTTATATAAGAAGTTTATCTGAAAGTTGTAGTAAATAACTCCACTGACCTATATTACCTTTTTCTTCTTTGTAAAGAAGTTCTTATAGCTTTTTATGCTTTCATTTTTCCACAACAAAATCGAAAATATAATAACTATTAATTTACTTATAGTTATGAATATCGATCTCGGCGATCAATTCTTTTATTTGTCTACTTGTAGTTCAAGTTGCGATGCTACCTAAAATATTGACCGTCATCGAACATCCAGTTAATTTATGATAAAAACGAAAGTAAACAGTGCAACGAAAACGAAACCGCTTGTCAGCCCAAACAAATCTTGGCACGATTACAATTAATTAGGTTTAATTAACGGTAGGTATGTATTTCGCATCCGTTATTTAACATCCTGGTGAAATTCACAGGATTTGCAGAAAAATACCCTGTACTTTAAAAATATCTTTGCCAGCTTTACCCCTTCCGGGCAAAAGTATCTGGCTAACCACCTCGAAGTGGCGGTTTTGTAGTATCTTGCCTCCGTCATCAAACATCAATTTTATATAATATTACAATATATAAGTACATACATTATTTAAATAGTGAGGGTATTTCTTTGCAAATCCTGTAAATTTTATCAAAAAGTTGTGTAACGCGGACGCGGATTACTAATTACCTATTTAATTAAACCGAATTAACTGCAATCGTGCTAAGATTTACTTTAGGCTGACAAGCGGCTTCGTTTTCCCTACAGTGTCTACTTTAATTTTTTTCGTAAATTAACCATATGTTCGGTGACGGTCAATATTTTACAGTCGCCGTTTGAACCATTGTAAGTATATGTTACTCTTGTCTAAAAATCGCCATTTTCATCGTTACGGATTTTTCTTATTCCGCAAATTGTAAGTTATTTATTGCTACCATTCAAATTTGACAAAGAAAATCATTAAAAGTATACGTATGTGAAAAATACATATTAGAAATCGTTTCCTTCGTTAATGAGTGCATCGGAAGTTATCAATAAAGGATATGTGTAGTATTGATTTTTATTATTACTTATGAGACGATTTAATCGGGTATTTTCTTATTAGAATAAATGACAAAATACAAGGATTTGCTAACAATAATAAATTAGACATGCGCAAAATGTTTGATCGTTAAATGATAATTTTTATAGGAATTTTATTAGCATCTACTCCCGAGTTTCACGCTCCACTTATCTGCGAAAGTTGATGACAAGATATTAAAATTAACGCTAAGGACAGCGTCTTGTAGGTTGGGGAGTAGGCACAAATTATAGATTATTTTTTATGTTTTTCCTGTGCGAATTATTTTTAAAAGCACATAAATTACTTAATTAATATTAAACGCAATTTATTAAGTAGGTACTACTACACAGTATGTTACTATTTTTATAGCGTTAAGGCCGTTTGTTATGATTAATGGTTATAATACTCTAAATGATGAAAAAAGTCCCTCTAAAATGAAAGTACGTGTAGGTAAACGCATCAGGTTTAAAAAAAAAGTACTTATAAAATAATTTTAAGCATCGGAAATGTACCTTTGCTCGAATTTAGCTAATTACTTTTTAAAAGGTTCAGTTTGACGTAAAGTCAATTTTAGCAAAATATTAGACTTCAAAAATTCACACTTTCCGAAAAAAAAAAGTTTATTAGAAACTATTATCCCGAATTCTGTGGTACTTGTATGATATTGTAGAAGTACTAAAAGTTCATCAGTAGTTTGGTTTGGGCTTTGGGATTCTCCGTGTACAGCAAATAAAGAATACTAAATTGAATTTATTTAAAAATATATCTCATACTCGGGGGGGCAGTCGTCAATTTTTAGTTAAATATTCCTCGTATCCTACCTCTACTATATAGGTAAGCATCAAAATTTTTCAAACGGTATAACAGGTAAATATTTAAAAAGATACCTTTGATTTGTTGTACATTTTGTCAATTTCTTTGGAGTTTTTTGTTTTATTTTTAATATAGGTACATATCTAAATAATAATATAAATTTAGGTACACATATAGAAAGTGTTTTATTATAATCAGGAAATTGGTAGATAATTAATATAATAAATAAATTAATAGCACTTCGATAGGTATAATAAATTAATAAGTAATTACATTGAAAACACATACACATAAAATTAAGTCTTCAATGATTAAAAAATTCATGTTATTGAATAGGTATCTATTATTTTAAAAGGAAAACATCTATCATTTTAAAATAACATAACTATTACTATAATTTATACCTTTCTAATAGATAATAATAACAATCAAACGCTCCCATTACAATAGTTTTAATGTTATCAATTCAAAAGTACAAAAATTATTTATTTTTTTAAAAATTATGTCAGTTTCTGTAAAATTATAACTAGAAACAAAAACGCGCACACAATTGCTTTTTAATTTTTTCTTATCATTATTTAAGGTTCCTTGACCGCCACAAAATAAAATGCAGATACACTTGAAATAAGGTAACCATATTTAAAGAAAAATTCTTATTTCAAAACTTGTCATTTCAAATACATAATGTAATTTTATTTTATTAAGAACTAAACATGCATTAAAAACAAAACAAAATGAATATAATGAATAAACGTATGAAATTCTCAATTTAATCGGTAATTTATTTTAACTTGAAAATATTACTTTAATGTTAAAACAATTTATTTGATAATAATAATATGTGAATGTCGAGAAATTCATTTATTTGTGTATCTATATAGGATATTATATTATTAAATTAATTGTAAGTTTTATTAACTGATTTAATATGCAGGTACATATTCTAAAGTGGTTCTATTTAGGGTCAGTTTTATAATATATATAATTGATGCCGACGGTTGTTGACGTTGAACTAATTTGTGGTAAAATAAAAATTAAGCTGTCTCATATATAACAACAACTTGATTACCTTAAAAAACTCACATAAATTTTTGCCTAACTCTAATTTAGACAATTCAACTTTTGATTTGGGAACTTACCTTGTGAATTTTACGATCGGTCTTAATTTCGATATTTTTATTTTAAAATAGTTTTAATTAGTATGTGCTAGTAGTAGAGTAATAGGTATATGTTTTTTTTTCGTTTAATCTCGATATACGAGTTATTTTAACTATTACAATTGTTGCAAGTTGTTAATTAAAATTAATTAGCGAACTTTTCCTATTTGAAACACCACACAAAGTACCTACTTTAATTAATGGCAGAATATGTGCTATTTTATTTTGTTGGTTTTCTTGTTTACTACCGAAAACGATATATTTCGGCATTGCTAGAAAGCAAAACATAAAATAAAAAAGGTAGCTGTCGTTGAACGCTTACAATTATTACTGAAATGTATATCGTTGTCGTAAATATGAAATTAACATCATGTGTTACAAATTACAAATTTACAAATTAGTACACTTATTCAAAAAAAAAATGCATAACAAATCTTTATAATCATAAAAACGGATTGAACGAATAGATACATTTAAAATTTTTCTCACATCGGTATTTATAAAACATTAATAACAGTATTAAATATTGAATTATATTTTTATTTTAATCTGTGCACATCGTTTAATAATTATTTAGTGTAATTAAACACCCATTGCAATTTAACATTTATTTTTAAAACAATGACAATTGTTTTGGTTTTTTCAAGGCATCAACTATTGTAAAAACCGAATTTAATTACTTTCGTTTCTTTTTTGTTTTCTACATTATATGCTAATATTTCACAAAAATGTACACCCACCCATGGCATTTCACACTTGATATTTCTTACCTATCGTTATGTTTTTCGACTTTCTTCGATTCTCCTTTAATTTATACTAATTGAGGTTTTTAATAACCTACATAACGTGCAAGATTATTTGCACATATAGGCTACAATATAAATAAAGTACCTACCTAAAACTTATCAACAACAAATAATAAAAACAAAATGTTTTTTTTTTGTTGCCGAAATTATTTTCATTTCGGTTATGGAATATTCAATTGTTTGTCAATACAAAGTGTATTACATATTATTTGTCGAAATAATATTCTTCAAATTTTAAGTTTGAATTTTGTCAAATAACAATGAAAGTATGAAACATATCATAGTTTTTTTGATAACGTCAAATACCTTATATTTTAAATTTTTTGTCGTGCTTTTATTGAAGCTGGTGAAGCTATTATACATTCGTACATAAATATTTACACAATTTTTTAGAACTTGTTAAACTTCAGAATTAGGTGTCTGTTTTTACCCTTCCATTCAACTACAAAACAATAATAGATACAAATTCGATTCAAGATATTAAATAAGTGACCTACAAAATAAATATTTACTCGCTTAGTATACCCAGACAGTGATTTAGCAAACAATTTGAGAAATTACAATGAAAAACTAGTATGTGCTTAAGAACACCGTTTTCCAAAAAGTTATTTAAAAATAGCATTGTTTATTTGTAAATGTAGTTAGAATTTATTTAAACACTCCTTGTTTTATTTGTGTAAATAGGTATGTACTACCTATTGGAATTTGTTTTTTTAAATGTGTACTTTTAAGGTAAGCGTACATTATGCCGGGGCGCGGCGGGCCGCATCGCAGCACATAACTCCGCAACCAGTCATTGTCGCGCAACAGAGATCCCGGCATTGGCTCGTTTAAAATGCACCCCAGCAATTGGTTGCGCTGAAATGCGACTCGCTGCGCCCATTACCTTTATAGTTTGTAAAATACACAAATCCGGGCGAGGGAAAATTTTAGTTGTCCGTATTAGTGAAGTTGTACTGTATTTATAAATACGATTAGATAGTAGGTACATTATTTTTAGTTGATCGCTTAGCATACTGACATATAAGTGTTTCATGTACTAAGGGTCGATCTTTCCATCTTCTGATAAATTTATCGGACAGATATTTACCATGGAAACAATTGTTCGAACAAACGTTTCTATAGTAAATACTTGTCAGATAAATTTATCAGAAGATGGAAAAATCGGCCCTAAATTGATCGCGTTTAATCGAGTTTCGATTGGTTATCTCATCTAAAAAGAATGAAATTAATATTATTTTACATAGGTATACACTTTATTTTACATATGTAGGTACCTACTTGTTTTAGTTTTTATATAAGTGTTGTTCAATGCGTAATATCTTGTATTCACATAATCACATAGGAAAATACGTAATAAGGAAATAATATGTTTAATTAATGCAGTTTACATCTCGCCATTAATTAAAGAATGTGCAATATTAGAATATGGTTCGATAAATATTGGGAATTTAAAGCAATTTCTTAAAAATTTTTACTTAGGTATCAAAAGCTTTGTTTGTAATTTCTGTAAATTGTAACATTCCCGTGGTGTTCGTTATGAATTAAAAATAAAAGACTGTTTACCTACTTCTGGTATTCGGTATCGTTGAGAAATGAAGATAATTATATTCAACATCTAATGGCTATTTAATTAACGAATTTATAACGGAAACTTCATGTTTAATTGCACAATCTATAATAGTATAAAAATGCTTTCAGCGTTGGTATCGTTATAAAAACTTTGCCAAATATGCAAATAATGGTCTACAATCTGCAAGTAATATATTGTTGTATAATTCACTATAGTTTTTAGTTACTTTTAGTCAGAATTTATTTTGTTTTGCGTACGCATAGGTTTAATGCGAAATTGAATTGCCTAGAAAAAAAAAAGTTAAAATTAGGGAAATGAAAATGATTAAAACACTTATTTTATAGTAGGTATATTATATTACCTATTAATACATGTGAAGGTATATATTTTATATACTACATAAGTACGTTAGTACATTATTATATCGATGTCCACATCGGAAGCGCCACTGTTTTGAAAATGAGTTGTTCTGACTATCTTATGCATTTAACGCAACGCGGTTACGATATATTACATTATCTCTAAGGAATTTGGGTACCTAACCACCCAAAACAACACGTGTAGTACTTACGATACTTGTCATCGTATCTCAAGGATAGTATCTAACCTCTGTACAATTTCATTTTTCACTCAAACCAGTGACTGCATCGTAGAATAAATACGTTATTTGATACAGACGTGCCCCGAATTACGTATGTAGACGGTTTCCATGAGGTATTTGCTTATAGTTAAGCTACAACACAAAATGTGCACTCCTGTAAAATTTGCTTTTTGACGCTTACGTCGTTTTTTCAAAACGCCATCGATATGTAGGTATAATGTATCCCAATAATTGAATCGTCGATTGCGAAAACGATTTAAGTCCCAGCACTTTAGTTATGGCATAATTTAAAACGAATAATTTAATGAAACTATCACGTCTCAACAAATATAATTTTTTCGTCGGTTAATGTAATAGGTACTATTGTGACCTGAAAATGTGATAAAACTTTTGTAGACTTAATTGACTACGAAATAACGGTCTGCGAGTCAATTGAATGCGAATGATTTATGAATAATTCTGTATCTATGATAATCTACAATCGTACAATCGATACCCTCACTCAATGGAGGCCATAAACTACAGATGCACCAATTAGGGTGTTGGGTCAGTTTCACTTTCCGAGTTTTTTAAAGTATTTAAAAGGAATAAACTTGAGTAAGACGATTATTAAATTAATAATCGCAATAACTAGTAAATTATTTACTTTAGACAAAAAAAAATACTTATTTAAGTTATTTGTTCCTTTTGATCTCAAATATCCATAGTTTTTTCTAAAACTTTCCTCGACTCGCGCGCGTTGCCCACGATTCGAGATATTAGCAACGCCATTTGTGCATTCAGTAGTCGAGCGATAGATACAACGTAAAGACGTATTTGATTTTAACAAAAATCGCCCCATCTGGACAAGCCCTTAAGTTGTTTCTGCAATCATGGGTTCAATTATTATTGTTCTAGAATATTTTAGAAGTAATAAATAAAAGGAAGTATGTATTAAATATGTGTAATTGCAGATTAAATTGCGGAGTAATTTCCTGTGAATCGCAAATCACACTAATAGGTTATCAGCTCCGGATCTTTAATTTATCTTTGTGCCTGATTTTCTTTACGTAGGTACCTAATTAGTACCTACAGTGAAACAGTAAAAACCGTTTATTATGAATACATAGTATGTACTTAGGAAGAAGTTGCAGCTAATATTTGATTGTTTTCTACAAACACTGTAATTAGGAAGGAATTCGTCCAATTTATTAGAAGAGCGTCTAATGAAGCGCTCTTCTAAGGCATATGAAATAAAGAAAGTTTTCAATAATTTATTGGATGAACGGTGAACGAATTGTTTGAAATATTATATGTATAAAGTACGTATTTACTAAATAGGAAGTCAAATGTTTATAAAGTTGACAGAAAACAATATTTCAGGAGCACAGATGTAATTCTTATTTAGAAAATATTAATAGTAGTTATGCTCATTTTTAACTCAAACTGACAGCATTTCGAAGTAATTACGATGGAAAATTGATGCCGAATTAGAGTATAATAATTAATCGTAGGTCAGATAAACGTATTCGTCGGTATTTTGAACAAGATAAATGAACTAGCCCTTGGGCTTTGAAAGGGAAATACAATTGAAAAGAAAGGAAGCAGTTTGTTTTGACAATATATGTAAATTACAAATACAATTCAAGTTGTTCTTTCTATGCCGTTAACAAATCTATTCAGCAGTAAATTTGAATTTGATTCAAAATGTTTATGATTTGAATTAAATAGAAACCGATTTTGTAACGATTTCGTTAAATTATCTGTAAGAGAATGTCATTTTTATCGTTCTTTGTGATTAACTTGGAGTTCCTTTTACTTATAAGTAGCTTTTAACCTTGGGATGCGAAATAAAAGCTTACTTCATAATATAGTGCACGCTTATCTACATAGTTTTCGTACACAAGTTCATATTTCGTTCATTGTTTTTGAAGGAAATTAAATTATTGTTCACGATTAATTTCTCAAACGAACTTTTGAACTAAAGATTTTGTTCCAATTTTAATTGAAAGTTTATTATAGGTTGTGGTATTATGATTAAATATAAATCGAAAATGAAAGTTAAAAGTTTTAATTATTGAAACAAAATTATCTCGTGTACTTAGGAATCGTCGAGAGGCATTCACTTGACTTTCTCGTATTTGCATAAAAAGTAGCATTAGGCTTTTGGTGCGATACATTTATATTTTATAATAATTTTAATATACTATTATCATTAGTACATCACATCTCTTATGAATGTTACGCAACGTTTCGCATTCTGCACAAATACCGTTTTCGACAATTTCGTTCAAAAGTTCGTGTAAATATATTTGTGGAAAACAAAGAAATCGTGCTATTAAGGGAAAGTTTCTCGATCATCGGTCATTGTTGATCGTCAGACAGCTGCCACAAAAATGAATATTTAAATAATATTGTTTATATGGTGATTGACAGACGTCTAATATTGATCAGCTATTTAAAAATCAATCCTCTTCGAAGAATAAGAATCTAAAATACCTATGTTAATTTACTATTTATAATAAGTGATAACACAACCAGAGTTGAATGATTTTAGATTAAGACTAATAACATTTGAATTGAATTACTTTTGGTTCTAAACCATAATTAAGACGAAATTTACTCGAAAAGAACATTAAAATTATCCATGTTTACATTCGCGAGTTTATTAGGTAATATCCATGGTATGAAATTAAGTTCGAAAGCAGCAGTTTTATGTAACCGTGTATGTACCTACTTTCAAAAATTCTTTTACAAGGGGAGGCCACAACCTCCCGATCCGCTTTAACATACGAGTTGCGGACCACCCAAAAGTAACTTTTGTAAAATGGTTTAAGTCACTATGCCTTCTGAAAACTGAGCAGTGACGGTCGAACGAAAAAGTGAGGGAAAGCTTTTGAGTAGTGTAGAGTCGTATTTGTTACACCTGTTGAAATAAAACTCTTGGTGTTTTGTAACCCATTTATTATTAACCCTGAGAATAGCGATGTATCTGCAACTTGTAGGCACCTATAGCTTATCCAAACCTATATGATGTTCACGTCATCAATACAAGGTTACTAGATGATGACGTTTCACATAGTGCTGTCACCTCGTATGTTGACAGTTCTAATAAATTCTAGTCTTTCTTTATACCATCTAATATGTGCGCAAGTAAATCATTATAGAATATGTCACTTTCCAAACTTTAAACCAAATTACAAATAAACAATCTAGTAACTTTTTTTTGATGACGTGAACATCATATAGCTTTGGATAAGATATACTTAGTTTAATAGGTGTTAGGTACTTATATATGTTTTGTAACCATTGTAATATATATTGATAATCTTCAGTTTTAATAAAGATTATCAAAACCATCATGAAAATGTTACCGTAATAATAGGTAATAATGTTGTAACGGTAATATACAATTTGAAGTGCTCTTTTGGATTTCGGAAGGTTTGGACGATTTAGAAAGTATTTGTGAAATATTAATATTCATTTAACATTTTAAAAAGATAATACGATAACCTAATTAAAATTTCTTGACATACCATCGAGGTATAAATATAATTCACTATTTTCTTGACCTATCAAAGGGTGTAGGGCCGGTGTAGGATGTTTTTTTATGTATATCTACAATTATTACCTTCAGCGTTTTTAGATTTATTAACCTTAACAGTTTTACTGATTCGTTGTATGTGGGTGGGTATTCGGAAAAAGAATAATCATTTTATATAATATTTATAAAAGAATAGATCAAGGTAAAGGTTACTCTCTGTGTTATAAAATTAAATTTCTATTCCAGATATTTACATAAAACTGATTTTAATTACATAAGTAAATATGTTAATTTGTAAACGAACAGTTTCCTAAATTTTAAATTATTGGGTAAATTGTGGGAAAAACCTTGAAGACATACCTACATGTTTTACAGCTGTTGATAATATTTATTACACATATCACTTTAAACATAAATTATCGACGAAAAGTAGTTAGGCCAGTTTTGAAATAAGAAATTTGATGGAAATAAAATGTAGCTGTTCAAGAAATGATTTTATAATTAAATATAAAATTATTTTTGCACTTGACTAACATATTATGTTTCTATGTATATTTATATACCAATTTTTTTAAATATTTTGTAAATTGTACATAGGTGCGAATTACATTTTTCATATTGTTAATAATTATTATAAAAGCGCTGTTTTTTTCTGAAAAATTTATTTTTAGTTTCTTTAAAAGAACTTTTTTTTCTACCTACTTGTATGTACCTATACTTAATTCACTTTGCTTAGGCTAGTTTTACATGATCGTGAAATGAATTATTATTTCATCATTTACATATAATTTATTATAAAAATACTTAAAATGAATATTTAAATTGAATATTTTTTTATAAATTAATTGTAAGTACCTACGTCATCGTGAGTGGTACCATGTTATTTTAATAAAATTTAGATTTTTTTTATGAATAAATAACAGTAAAAATTCAAGAATATTTGACGATATTTTTCTGACGACCACTATGGAAAATGCATAAATTCTTACCATCAAATGTTACCAAAAGTGGACCATTGTACAGAAATAGCTCGGGTTAGTCAATCAAATGCCTTCTAGCGCGTGCGAAATGTTTTCGCGCGCTTTTTAACAACCAAGCATTTTCTAACCCGTACGAAATAATTTCATACCTACTAAAAATCATTTTTTCGTTGTCGAAAAGTACTATAGTGTACAATTCGTGTCGAGAAGATATTTCACACGCGCGAAATATTTCATCATTCACTTTTAGCGAACTTTCGTAGAAAATATGGCTATGTTCGTTTCATTTCTCAGCACTCGTTAATATACAGTCGAATCTGTCTAATTGAAAATTAAATCGTTACTTACCATCTCAAAACGTTTGATTTAAGGATAGTTCGAGTTACCGAGATTCAATACTTTTATTGTCGGTAGTATAGACGAGTTAGAGAAAATTCGAGTGGTAGGAATGTCAACTTAGGGAGTCTCGACTATATCTACTATTTAATTAATCCGGTGTAATCATATAACTTACAATTAGCTGATATAATTATCGTTTAAATTGTTCTTTAGTTTCTTTTTTTGTTAATTTACTTAATATGCACAGAAGGCCATTTGTTATAACACCAAACTGCGGAGAGTAGTTGATTTTAGTTTTTTTATAATAAATCAATCAAATAGTATTGTTTATTAAGGGGTTATTTGTAACAGTACAAGTGCTAACAGTTAAGTTGTTATAAAAAATTTGTTATTCAACAATGTACTTGTTCATACTTAAGTATATTCGGTGCCAACCTGAGCTATTGCACGAAGTTACTTAGGTACTCTAGTAAGTTACTCTAGCAAGCGGCTTAATTAAATATTTAATAAATTAATAATACTGGTTGAATCTCAACCTGTTGGTTGAATGATCCCCACTTTTTTTCTACCACAGTTTCACCCTCTTTATCAAAGTTGAGTGATTTTTCCGCAACGTTGTATAGTGGCATAGTACTTACTTCTGAACAATTTTCTTTAATGACATTTTATCGTATCTTTAATATTAATCGCCCTTTACTAATGTTAATTATTGAATATTTTTTAATAAAACACCCTGTATAGAGTTATTTCAATTTTTTTCCACGTTACCTAGTTTTGGACCAAGTAAGGCTGGTTCTCTGAGTATCATTTCAAAACTCCAAAATTATTTGTCATTGTCACCTATTGCAAAGTCAATCCGGCGGACACACTGTATATTTACAGTTATTAGTTGAGAAATTAATACCAACATCTTTAATGTAATACATTATTTAAATACACACACACACACACACACACAAATATATATATATATATATATATATATATATATATATGTGTGTGTGTTTAAATAATGGTATATATATATATATATATATATATATATATTTCGATTTTAATCCATAATTGTTGAACTCTGACATTATCTTCGTATATCTGGAATGGTGGTTGGTTGAGAACGATTTGGGCATAATATGCAATATCCGTTTATGTAAGTTATAACTTTGAATTGTAGCGAGACGTTCACGATAGTGAATGTAGTTTTTGTGGGCGTTTGTCGTATTTCTTTCACTTGTTGTAGTTACCGCTCGTGCGGAAAATGATATATTTAATGGTATTACAAGTTAGCATATATTTTTAGTTTTAATTCGTTCAAGGTCGTATATTTGAGTGTAATTATTTACGTAAACGTTTATTCTGAAAAATCTAGAAGATAGGTACATTCATTGAATGAATATCTGGTACATAAAGTACCTATTGAACGTTCCACTTGGAGATTTTTGTTTCTCATTTTGTATTATAGCGCCTTTCTAAAAATTGTAATTAAATTGTCTGTGCTCGTATTGATGTTATCTGCGTTGATATTCACAAATTATTTCGTAAATAATAATATAGATAGTAATAAATTAATGTCTGCAATTCTATTATTTAAAATAAATTATAGGAGTTCTGTCTTATTAATTGAATAAAATATTATACATACCTATAAGGGGATAAATAGTACACAAAGAAGGAAAGCGATATTAGAAATGGATAAACATATACAGTGTGTGTCACTTTCAACGAAGACACCTGAATAACTTTTTTATTTTCGAAGCAATCAATATAAAATGTTCACGGGTTATTTAGTCCATTTTCTATGGCAATAGAATTTTCTTAAGATCAAAACCTAGCCAACTAGAACAAAAAAGTTGTTGCAAATCACAAAAGAATTCCCAAATATGAAGTTTCGCTGAAAAATTTTCGTTTTTGTTACTTTTCAACATTTTTATTCAGTTAATTCAATATTAAACGATTTAGACAACAGCTTAACGAACAAAATTTTTCATAAAGTTTTTCAACTAAGTTGCCCTGAAGACGAATACATTTTTCATTGTGAAGGTGTTTTCATTAAAAGTGAACATTACTAAAAATATAATTAAACGCTAGAGCATCTTTTTTTTGCATGATTAATTATTGTTATTTATGAATAAACAATTGTGTATTAATAAAGTTTAGTTAATTTTTGGTTATTATAAAAATTTAATAATTCATAAAAAATAAAAGGGCAAAATTTAGCTACTTGCAGTCGACTAAATTTAAACGCATTTTTCTCTAAAATCGTTAACTTTAATGACATGAATAAAGTATACCCTTTTTTAGACAAAATAGATCGCTGTTTCAAAATTTTTTTGACCATTTAAAGCAAATCTCGACTCACAAAAAATATATCGCAGAAACCATAGAACATGTTGAATAGAACGTTTCGAACGCCCTCTATAATCCAGGCAAGAAATAATTATTTTGTCTTATTTGGTCACATTTAAAACCCTCATACACCAAAGTTGAATGAAATAACTCCAAAAATAAGTGAGTTATCATGAAAAAGTGAAATTAAAAAAAATTCTTTCAAGGTGCATAACTTTCTAAGGAAGCAAAATTACTCTAAGGTAAATTGGCCCATTATTTGCTGCACAACCTGTATACTATAGTTTTTTTGTTATATTTAAAAATCTAAAATCTAAATCTAAAATCTTATTTCTCCGTCTAGGTATAGCGATAATTTGAATATTTTGTATCAGTATTTTTATTTCTATAATATACTTATCACAAATTTGTTTGCGTTTTCGGTACATTAGGTAACAAAATTTCTTTTATATTTTATCTGACAGTAATATTGTTCTAACAGATGTTTCTAAAATAAACATCTGTCAAATTTTAGGTAAGTACTGTCTACTATTGATTCAGAAACTGGCCATAAATGTAAATTTTGCAAGTGAAAATTGCTTCTTTTTTTTTAGTAAAAATGGATGTTTATAGGTTGTATCACAAGATAAATTAAAATTTATCAACAGTTGGATGGTTTTTTTTTTTTCAATTTCGCAAACATAATTCGGTTTTAAAAGTAGCGTGTCTTATAGAAATTTATTTGTTAAGCATGGTTTTTAAATTATTGTTTCCCTTTCTAAAATTCCAAACATTTAATGGAGCTCTTGGGTTATTAAAAATGCAATTACCGTATAAGGATGATTTAACGAGATTATACGTTAGACCGCAGTGTAACGCTAACGCCTTCACTTTGTTAAAACAGCCTAGGGCTACGTTACAATCTTGACAACTATAATTATTATTATTTGCTTTGATGAATTAATATTTAAAACTGTTTTAAATCAATTGTTCATATACAATTTGCAAGTTCCATATTTTAATAGATGCGTAATTTAACTACATAGTTTATTGTTAGACAAAACTATATAAAAATAGGTATTTCGAAATGAATGGACATTTTGTCCAAATTTGAATTAGTATTTGATTATTAATTTACTTTTTAAACCATTGTTGAGGATAACAAAATAAAACTTGCGGAAAAACTGTTTTTAAATAGTTATAATACTTATCGAAACAATGAACATTTAAAAAAAAGCTCGGTCTGACATAACTTCATAAAACTTTTTTTTTTCGTAACAAAAACTACCAGATATGAACGTGTATGACCTTCGCGTTTTAATTAATATACGTTGTTCAGCCTCCTTCAAAATCCAGAATCGCTTGGTATTTCTAATACAATTTACAGCCGATTTATTGCCATGATATCTGATTGAATTTACTCCAATTTCCAAATTTGTTTTAGAAAACACTGTAAATGTGTTTGATCACATCATATATTTTATTTTTCTTCCCTGCAACTGCCACTTCATATTTGACCACACAATCTCAACAGAACTGACAATCCAGGTACTGTGGAAATTAACCCCAGCGATCGATATTCCTCGTGAACCTTAATAGACATGATATATACGAAAAATAGACTTAAGACGGTTCAAAATATCTTCGACAGCTGTTAAACTTTCGTTAAACATCGCGTATAAAGATCTTTTGCCTATAGCAACGGTCGACCTTGGCAATATAAAAACTTTGTTGCGCTGTGTGTGTGATGAATATAAGGCATTCTGCATGGATAGGTATTCTTGGAAGTCATAGGCCGAAGGTTGCAAAAATAGAAAGAAACAAAGGATATGTGATTGTAAAAAGTTTTGACAAATATAGCTGCTTTCTTACTTTCCAATTTCTTGTTTATTTCAGAAACAACCCAAGTGCACATTTTCAAAGTAATTTTTAAGATCAATACACATATTTTCGGCATGTCTTTATACATCACTCATAATTGTTTCCATATCAAGGATACGTTAAAGTCAATTTTACAGTAATGTACCATATTCTGTCCGTGCATATCAATCAATTTTTTCGTTTCCTGTAAAGTTGGTAAAATGTCATTTGGGTTGTTTTAACAATAAGCGATTCATTTATTAAGAAAATGTTAGAATATAATTAAAAAATTTTAAAATATTTATTCATAAAATTAACTATAGAATATCCTGCTATAATAACTACTAAAGGTAGGATATTCGAATGTTCTAAACACGTTTAACTCCGCGCAGTGACGTCAACCGTGAATAGTAGCACGTGCAAAATTTAAAAATAATAGAAATTATAGCCATGTAGGATAGTCACGAGTGACGTCAAATCCCCTCTTTAATATACGCAGAACCGCCTCCATATCCTACCTTCTTAATTATTATACCGTGATAGAATATGTTTTAGTACAAATAAGAGACAAGATACATAGATATAAATTAAAATGTGATTAAATTCTGATTTAACATGGATGGTTTTAATCACCTCCCTGCCTGTGACTATAAAAAACTAAAAAAAAACACTATTTCTCTAGTATATGTAACTCTTAAGACTTAATAACGTGATACTAAATTTTACACAAAAATTTTGTGTAAAATGCATTGCTGCCGATGTTACAAACTCAATAAATACAAATATTTTCGATAGCTATGCGACATTTCTATAAAACTTTTCCATATATGAATTAATCTTGTATTATGCAGAAAATTTTCTACAAAATATGGCACCGTTTTATGCAGAAAACAATATTTACAAAGAATTGTACGAAAACAATTTTAGTTGACGAACTAAAAATTAAGTTATAATTTCTTTCAACGATAAAATAACTTTTTGTACTTACTTGAATAAAAAAAATAAGGCGTTGATGAAAAAATGTCATCTTTTGAGTAGGTAGTTATCTTTATTTTTCTGGGCTTTATTCTGCCTGAATACAAAACGTAAAACCAAAAATGATATTCATCTATAATTAAATCACTGCCTAATTGCATTATTTTTACGCTACCAAAACTATTGTACATACCGTGTAGACCCATGTAATATTTCTCATAAACGATATGTCGATTTTAATGTTGAAAGACTTAATTTATCTAATTAGTGCGCATATTGTTGATTAGGTATTAGACAATAGCTGTAAATGTTTGCGTTAATTTTATTTATATACCCACCTGGAGAATTTCGATAAGGTATCCGAAATTATTATGTATCTAACCGTGAGCTTGAATCTTAAACACAATCCTTTGCAACCTTGACTTCTTTGTCTATTATTTATTTTGGAATAGTTTCTTTTGTATTGTAATTTTATACGATAGCATAGTTTGATAATTGAATGGAAAAATAACTTGCGTGGGACAATTTTAATGTTAAATAGATATTTGTTACCAAATATCATGCCAATATGGCACTTACAATTACCTACTTTTTTTTCAAGTGACGCTAATGAATTAATTCCAATTTTAAATTGTATTAATTAAATAATATTAGTCTAGAGTATGAAATAAATAAACAGTACCGGAAATGAGATTAATTTATTTAATATTTTATATGTACCTATATCACTTATCGATGTTATTTCTTAATGTATTAGTTCACACACATACAAACTTTATGACTACTAAACAATGAAAGTTGTGTCATTAAAACGACGACCTTATTCTCATATACCTAACAACCCTCCTTTCTCTTAAGTTTCTGTAATGTCCATTATAATTTTTGAAGTGAATATTTCGGAAACCTCGTTCATTTAATAATAATCAGGAACATAAAGGAAGTCCATTTAAAAAGCTTTGTTATTACTTTCTGAAATTATATTTCGATATAAAAAATTGAGTGCTTTCTGGTGCTTGATTTATTTTTAAATTGATCGAAGTCAGTTTTTTGTGCAGTTCTTTCCTTTAATAGTTCAAATAAATATCGGAACTGTACTTCAAGGAGTTACTTCGCATAATCTTTATAAGTTTTCTTACGGTCATTTGTATATCTACACCTTTGTTTTAAACAACTAAAATACAATTATTGTTATATGATAAATTTTATATCACGAATTTGACGTGAACGTTATCCAGAATATTTGATCTTCTAATAATTAATAATTGGATTAATGTAAATTGACTTATATTTATTATTAGATACGTTAAAATTATAAAATCGGATTTAAATTGTATTTTTATAAATTTACATAGGTAATATTAAAATTAAAAATTATAGAATAAATTAACTTTTTTAAGTCGAATTTCTATTTTACTAGTAATCTCGAGCTTTTCGCCTCGTAATATTAATGGAAATGACATAGCCGAATCGGACATTATTAACCTTTCTGGCTCGAGGGAAATTACGGAAAATCTCTGATCAAATTTCCGCAAGCGTGAAACGCAAACAATATCACCCAACCTGTGGGTTATTGTTAACGGCACGTTCTCAATTTACATAAATTGATGATTGCAAATTACCGAAACTGAAAAATAAGTAGGAATTGTACTATTTAAAAAATGAATATTTAGTAAAATAACAAATTATATACAACATTCCAAATATATCTACTCACCTATAATTACATTGAAACTGTCTTTTTTCAGAAAAAATGATTTTTTCTGCGCATAAAATATCTTTTTCTTCTGCCTGCTAAAAAATGACATCTTCACACCTCTATAAATATTACCGAAATTTGATCATTAAAAATGTTGATGTCAGTTGATCATGTCAATCAACATAGAAATAATTGTTTCCAATAATCATTTTATAGTGTTTAACCGATGGTCAGAGTTAACTGGCAATGTATTTATCGAAAAATTGACTGTTAGAGTCCATTGAGAGCCAACATGTACAATCAGATTTTATGAAAATGTCCCACGTCCGACTTACTTACGAAAATAAAACGTAGGTCTTAGCTTAACTTAGTCAATTATTTGCCGAGTGTCTACATACCGATATACAACAGGATTTTCCTTTTAAAAGATTATAATTTTATTTAAAATATACCCTCGGGCGCATTTTGGCGTTCTTAAATAAGTTTAAATAAGTTTTAAAACTTATTTATTTACTTGTGTAGTTTTAAAATGATGCAAAACACCACAGTAACGCATACTTTTAAGTGCTTATTCACAATGAGCGTAAACGTAAGAAACACATAAATTATAAAATAAAAATTGAATTATAACAAATCAAATTTTGTATTTTTAATGTTCATCTGGAAACAATACGTAACATATCATCATAAAAAAATCGTACATACATTACGGATACTTTTACGAATTCTTTATAATTTCGTTTTTATTTTATAATTTCTTAGATATTTCTTACGCTTTCGTTCATTGTGAATAAGGACCTACTTTTCATTTTTTCAATCAGATTTATTAATTTTTTAATAGGTAACATTAAAAAAAATTCCTTTATTATGGCTTAGTCGTGCCCTCAACTTAAGTATACATAATATGTAGATGCATTTATACAATTTTAAAGAATTTCCATTTCAGCTTGGGGACTGGTTAGTTAGGCATATTGGTAGGCATTGGATATTTTGAAAGTACTATTTTCCTTAATTCTGTACCGACACATTCTGTTTTTTTTTTTAATTCTGTAATTCTTAATTTAAGTACCGACAAGGACATTATATTATTATTCAAATACAAATCTTATTATTTCTGAAATTTAAGAGTTTTACTGATGTGTAATATATTATATAAGTAAGAAAGCTTACTCTATTTAGTGCATTTGTTACCAAATTCAGTAGCTCAATTCTTCAGTCAAATAATATTTTTTAGCATGTTTTTAAACAAATACACAATAACTTTTTTAATTGAATTTAAAATTTCCATGCAGTTACATTGTTTCTAATAAACTGTAAAAAAAAATAAAAAAATAAAATTTACGGGGTCTGCTAGTTATTTAACTTATCTGCATGTTTAGTCAGAATTATTGGAAATTACGTTACTTGTTAAACGAAATAATTTTACCCTTAGCGAGCGGCTGACCTTCTTCTAAACAATAAGGATTTAAAAATTGAGGAATTTAGTAAAAGCCAGTTAAGTGGTGTAAGTATACATGTGGTCTATTTAGGAAATACGTTTTGTAAAATGAGATAGAAAACAGGGACATTTTTAATGAATCTGATTGTACCTAATGGTTATACTATGTATTTGCGTATTGCACTTATTGTTAGTCGTATAGGTAGATAATATCTCTTGTGACCAATTGCACCAAACTAAATTAAACAAAGAATTAACTAAACCTCGATTAAATCGTTTAATACTAATTGGTTATCGAAATAGGTCAAAAACTTTGATTACCATGACTATAACAACTTAATCCGAGATTAAATTATTTATTTATTTGCTGTAATAACCGGCTATTAATTAACCTAACAGATGGATGTAACAATTGTATATTTGAAAACGGCATAAAAACTGCTATTAGAAACAACTAATTTAATTTTGATTACTTCCAGGACCAATTCCGGCATCGTCCTTTAATTTATTACTACCTATCTAAAAACGTGCCCCGAAAACGACTCAAGTTTATTATAATTTACATTTTCTTTTATTTACAAAAAGTAAAAAAGACACAATACGTAAAATATTTAATCCTCCTATTACTGATATAATCACGCAGATTGAAAAGCGGGCGTGTTGAGATAATAATTGCGGTGCACTTGGAGCGATTAATTAAACAAACATTTGCGGAAAACTCGGAATCAAAATAATGCGAACTAGGAAATGCAAGAGAAGGATGGGTATAACGGTTCGAATTCCGTGTTTCTGAAGTTGATATTGTTGCTTAGTAATTATAAAGTACAAATAGCATTTGTCTGAAAGCTGAGCGGAGTTATCTCATTAACAGGAAATTAGTTTTGACCACCGGGATTTAATTTTCCGTCGCTGTGAAGACAAGTTAAGGGTTATCTCGTGCTGTTTAAGTAAGTGCAATCAAGGAAGTAATTTGAAGATAGTGCAATTCGTATTTATTAAGGAATTGCATCTTAACTTCTGAATAAATTGATTTACTGTTAATCATATTGGTTTTGAAATTTTCGACAATACACTTTAGAAATTGCAATTTCCCTTTTATTAATCATCATTACACTCGTAAAAAAGATGACATATTATTTTCATGTAAAATGATAAAAATAATCTTTCAAAATTATCATTTTTATTATTTATATTTCATTGTTTTGGGAAATTGTTTGCAGGTATAATTATATAATTAGTTATAAAAAAATTAGGCAACTTTTTCAATATAATATTTATCTATATATTGTTTCATATTAATTATGTACTCCTATAATATTATATACTATTTTTAAATTTATATTCATCAATAAGTACCTACTGCGTATTACCTAATAATTTTATATAGACAAATACAAATTTTGAATTATAGTAGATTTTATCAACCGCCTGTGTATAGGTATTTAATTAAATATTTAGCTTGTTAGTTAATTATTTTATTCTTTAACTACATTTAAACTATTTAACATATTATTTTCTTTAATTATATTAATTTAATTAGTAATTAAGTGTGATCGACAAAACCATACATAATGTTAAATTTGTATAAATTTTATATTCCAAAGAGAAAGTTTTACTTTAATTACATTTGCTTAAAACACCTATACCTACCTCTTAATTTATGATTCACTTGTATATATTAATGATATAAAAGAACATTTAAAAATACACTTTTTTTATCATTACCTAACATTAAAGTTATGGTTAAGGAATTCTCACAAATTTTTTACATTCCATGGAAACAACTAAATATAATAAGAAATAAAATGTCTATTATTAAGATTTCTTTAAAAATTTTAAATACATATTAAGTTAGCATCCGTTTCCGTTGCCTTTTGATATATATGTAGTTTAAGAATGTACTTTTCACACATAATTTTGAGGAAGAATCTTAAATTTGGTATTTATAGTCGCATGATAATATATAATATATAAGAGTTAATCCTAAATCACGTAATTTTAATTAGCAGAGACAATCGTTGGAACGTTATTTAAAAAAGTATTATTTTTAAAATACCATTTATAAAAAGGTGTAGATATTTTGCAATTAGTTAAGTAGGTGCATACACTATTCTAAACCATACAGTCCTAAAGTGCCCTAAATAAAATATCTACAGAAAGACAAGATTTATCAAAAAAATATATACAAGCTATTGTTTCTACGTTCCCTGTGAGAATGTCTTTTTGGTTAAACTTTGATAATACTGTTGTGGATAGCGCTATATGTGATTTCGTCAAACGTGCAAAACTCTGTATACAGGATGATACCAAAGTAACGCCCGTCTTTTCAAGGATCAATTGAGTAATCTAAAAAAAATCAAAAGTCAAGAATGACAAAATTTCCGATTGGCCTTCCTTACAATTTTATTGGCAGAAAATAACGCAACGATGAAGTTTACGAAAATAAAAATTACAAAAGATGTTCAAATACGTTTCCTTCGAGGTCAATACGAGCTCTTGCACGGTTTAAAATGGAAATATTGACCGTCTTTAATTGTAAGATGTGTAAGTACGTACATTTATTGAAACGACAGCTGCATGAAGATGGTCAATATAACATCTGCTGGTTCCATAAGGAAATAAGATGATATTATACAATATACTTTTCTAGTTACGATGGTTTTAAAAAGTTCGAAAACTAACGGGAATTATTTTTATTTTCAATTATAAATGTATGAATCAAGTAGTTAAAATCAATCAATAACAAATTTAATGTATATATAAAATGTAATTTTTTCAATCAATGTATAAATCTAACTACCAAATCTATTACGCTAATAACCCTTAGAGGTTGATGCGAAAATAAAATAAATAAATAAATAACAAATTTTTAAAAACAAAAGAATATGAAAAAAAAATAAGAAAAAAACATTAAATTTATGAAAAATTATTACAACATTTGTTCAAAATGTCGACCGTCTGCTGCTAAACATGCTTCGGCACATTGTTGCATTGTTCGAACCGAGTTTTGAGATTTGATTTAAGTAGGCCTACTAGATTTATGCATTTAAAATTAAAAATAAGTTTTTTTGTTCAGTTTTTATTGTATAATGTCATTCTACTTTTCCATTGCACGAATTTCGAAATGCCCCGTATATCATTTATACTAATTTTATAGATTACAATAGGTCTGTCATCCAGATTGTTATAGACCGCTGTACCTATATTTTTACATTTTTAAAATTATCTACCTACATTGTATTTTATTTTTTAATTTACAATTTGCTTAGGTACTTACGAATTACACAAATCACTACATTTTATTAAAAACTTAATATATATAGTTAGTGTGTTGTGGCGGATATGAGTAGTACGAATCAGAATTCGAGAGAGACCAGACCTATTTTTGAATAAGCGTAAATTGCCATAACGTGCCCTTTTAAAATTGCCGGTGAAATGATTTCGGCCACATCCTATTCAAACCTATCCTTAAAGTGGTCGAAGTTTGAATAACTTCATAGTGGTGAGTAAATCGCTTTTTTTAATTTTTTTTATACAGTCCAACATATTCCTACCAGCGCTCAATATTAATGCCCATAGTGAATATTTTAATTTATTACATAACTACTATTGTTAGATAGGTACTTTTAAGTAATTTTAAAATTATTAGTACCTTCTATTATAAAATTAATGTAATATGTGGAAGGTATAATTAAAAATCGAGAATATTTTAACCATTTTAAATTTTAATCCATAAATAAATTTAAACAAACTACATATTTTGTAAGAATTGCTACATTACGGCGACAAGGACGAATTACATCCGTTTTGCGAAAAACGCTAAATTTAAATACTTCCACTTTGTCATGGAATATATAAAATATCCTAGGTATCCTGTAAAATACGATTAAGAAATATATACGAATAACTTCAAATTTTATAAAAAGCTCCACGTCTTCTCAAATTTTTTGTTTGAATCTATCCCATTAAAGATTAATCCCACTTTAACAACTTTAACAATAAATGCTAAATAAAATATTGTTCATAATTTCAAGAGACTAATTAGGTACTCTAATATTATAAATAACCATCTATCTAAGTAATTAGGTATTTAATTTTTTGATTTTGATTTCGTCGTCGAAGACCAGTAGGTATATTGTTTGTACTCATTTAGTGCATGCTGTACCTATTATATAAATAAGAATAAAGAATATTACACTTCTTAAAAAAGTGAATATTAGTAATTAGAGCAAGGTAAACTTGAAAATTATCAAAATAAATTAACAATAAGACATGCACGGTACACACACACTATTTCCAGTGATTTAAACGGCAACCGACTATGTACAACAATTTTTTTTACAGCTACAATAATTTGCAGTTTCCACGGGATCACGAAATATTTTTCGTTCAATCGCGGTTTCGAATTTTGTTTCTGTTCAGTAAGGTCTATTTTCTATTTAATCTGCGTTTTGTTCGCAATTTATCTGTTGTTGGTATGAACTAGAGTCCGTATTTTATTTTAAACGTACGTTTAATAAACAAAATATGAACTTTTTGTTCTTTAGCGTTGATCCGAGAATTTTTTGCAAACATTTTTATATGTAGATACTAATTATTGAATTCGTTCTTGACAATTTCCAACGGATATAGTGCAATTTATTTTGTATTTAATTTGCGTTTCGTTCACAATTTGCTATTTGTCGTATTTTGTCTTTTAATAGACATGTTCGGCATTAGTTCACATTTTGTTTCTTACAATCTTTACCGTTTCGCGTGTAGATGCCCAGGAGCCTTAAAATACAGACCTTCTCGATTTACGAACATTCGCTATAACGAACATCAAAATTTAAGATTTTGTTTATTGGCATAAATATGCATATTTTATGTATGTACATACATACAAATAATTATAAATATTATATAAGTAATTTTATTTATGTTTGTAATTAAAATTAACTATTTACTATTGTATCTTGTTTTCTCTTACGTTAGTATTTTTTCAACTTTCCTTTACGTTTGTAGCGTATCGTTATAATAAATCGTAGTTACATATTATTATGTATTCGATGATTAATAAAATGCTTTTCATATGTAAAAATGACTGCTAACATAATTATTATAATATCCCATCGTATAAGCAAAAGTGCATATTTAAGTGTTTTGATGCATAACGAACAACCTCTAGGAACGGAACTCGTTCGTAAATCGATAACTACATGTACAATATTTATTGTTCATGTATTCCTAACAATTCCAACTTCAAATAAATAAATATTTAGGTGTCAAACATCGTACTTACTTAGTTACTTATACAGAAACTACAATTTTATTTCCTCATCAAGAAATTAATCATATTTTCGGGCATTTTCCACCTAAAAAATATTACTAGTCGTAGTACAGTAGCTTTCAAAAAAAGTATGTTGATTGATATACGAGAATGCTACAAATATGATCGATAATTTAAAAAAAGAACAGTAGTTTAACTTAATTATCTAATTAGAAGATTCAATGAATGTGACATCTATAGAAAAAGCACTTTACTAGTGAAAAAAATAACTTTTTAAATTGTCTATTTCCAAGACATGCTTGATTCATCAAAACTGAAATTACGGTACAAATTAGTTTCTATCCAAGCAAGGCTGAATATCAGAAGTTGAAATTTTTTAGACTGTCACTTATTCATGCGTCATCCGTGGACACATATTTGTCTGTATATTTGACAATTCAATTTATTACTAAAAACCTACTTTGAAAGAGAAATTCATTGATCGAATCAGGTTAATATTATATTTAAAGTAACCCAATTTTTACACATTAATAGCTTGAAAAATAATATTGACAAATTTTAATGTGTCTTTTTTGTTTTGTTTCAGGTGAGTACATTTAGAATGCTCTATTTCTTTCAATAAATGAACTAGCAATAAGCGTATAAGGTAAGAAAGTTTAAATTATTTTGTATCGCAGTTTGTAAATAATGTAAAATTTGTAAATTGATGTTGTAAAATAGGATCCTCATAAAATATATGCAGGGCAAGGGGAGAGTTATATTTACCATAAATATATACCTAAAGCTATGACTAAAAAGCTCAAAAATTATTAAATTATTATTTGTTTTTGAATGATGGCGTCCTAAAAGATTAAGAGCCGATCTTTCCATCACCTAATAAATTGATTTGACAGATATTTGCCGTGGAAACTATTGTTTTAATAAACATTTCTAAGATAAATATCTGTCAAATAACTTTATTAGTTAACTAAGGACCGATCTTTCCATTTCCCGATAAATTTATTTGACAGATTTATACCATAGAAACGTTTGTTCCAACAATTGTTTCTATGGTAATTATCTGTCAAATAAATTTATCGGGAGATGGAAAGATCGGTCCTAAGGGTCGGTTTTTTCATCTCCCAATAAATTTACTTGACAAATTTTTACCACGGAAACAATTGTTTGACCAAACGTTTCTATGGTAAATATATGTCAATTAAATTAAATGGAAGATGAAAAGATCGGCCCTAAGTTTAATTAACTAAGTTTGATGAAGTTTAATCAACTAGGCTGGTATATATATTTTAATTGTCAAACAATATCGAAAATTACGGCGTCTCAAATATTTACCTCCAAGAAATTCTGTTATATCTTATTTATTAGTTTAATATCAAAGTTGTAATTTTTGCTGCTTATTCTACTCCTATAGAGCTTCAAACCACACAATTCCTAAATTTTTATCACTTTTTCCATCTGAGATATGGGACATCAAAAACAGACGATTTTGACAAAACCCGCATGTTTTATCCTTCATAAAAAATAAAGGAAATTCACGTTTCACTTCAAAATTGATAAATAGGCCCTCTAGTATCATATCAAAAAAGTGTACAAATGTTAGGACTGATGTTCTTATTTGTTCGTAGTAAACTGTGGAAAAATTGAAATTTATGCACGCAAAATGAATTTGTTTTAGAGCATAAATCAATAAGATAAGAAAATGTTGTATATAACATGAAATGTAGTACTTTTTATATAGAACACAATGGTTTTTGTTTCAAGTCGCTAACAAGGAAGGTTAGCCAGGTGGAAATCTCAGAAAATTTTGAAACTTTGCAGAATTGTAGTACTAGTCAATCCTATTCTGTTCGTGCTCTTACGCGGTTTAAGAGGGTGAAATCTACCCTTGAAAATTGAAACTTATTTCGATTTTGCTTATTATCTGTGAAACAATAAGAGCTATCGGCAACAAACTATATATTTTCGTAAATGGCTGTTCAAGACCTATATTATAATACAAAAATTACGTATGAAAATCCCAAGGTGTGTTATTCCTTCGAATTTTCGCCCCTAATTTTTGCCATACTTGGGTACATTTTTACATCGGCAGACATATATATTCATCTAAATGACAATTAAAACTATAATTTGATAAATAACAACGCGATGTAGTTTTATACAGTATGTGACATATTGAAAATTTATTCATTTGGACGGAGGTCTGCCAGGTTTGCGAGGCAGACCACAATAATTTTAAATAATTGATATTTTACTAAAGTCTATAATACATTTTATCAAGTATTTCCGTATTACAAACCATAAACCAGATAGAAGTTTAACCGCATTTTTATGCGACCGATAAAATACAAAGCAACTAATAAAACATGTGCGCCACCTACTTTCACTTGATAACCTATCTGAATGCAAACAAAAAACTGAATGTTTTTAAAATAAAAGCGGGAATTCCTAGTGTCCATGTATAAAATCGAATGCATTTCCTACAGTAGAGCGTCGATAATCCGAGCTAATTGAGACCGAAGGTGGTTCGAATGATCAAATATTGCTGCTAAATACGTGCATAGTTGAAAATACGAGTATTGGATACAAGAAATAAAACACTTGTATGCCAGAACTCGAAAGCAATATATTTCTGTAGACACATAACTAAAATTCAAATCGTTATCTGCCACCGTTGCAGAGGAAAATGTACCGATGTGATAAAATTCGGCAGAGCGGTAGGACAGCGCCGCGCTCGATGTCCCGAGTCGAGTCCTGTAGCAAGGGCAATAATCACCGACTTGCCCCACTGATTTTTTGGGCGTTCGGATTATCGACGCTCTACTGTACTTATTTTTACGAGATAGAACATTAGGTACAATTAGGTAATTTCTACCTTGTTATATTTTTTTAATTAATAGTTTAACTAAAATACAAACAGCGAAGTTCTAAATCTTAATTCATTTTATTGTTATACCTACATATTATTTACAAATTCTTAAACATTTAAAACTTATCAATAATTGTCTTTATTACTTATGTACTATGTAAGTACGTATCTGCTTATGTATATCTTACAAAGTAGAATATATCTTATATATCTTGTATATCTTATTGCTACTAGTTTACGTATTTTTTGTATACCGGATGAAAACTGATTAGATGTTTACACCTATAATTTTATATGCATTTGTTTTTATGTCGAATCATTTATTTATATCCGAATTATATTATTTAACCTTATAAAAACATTTAAAACATTAAAAATATTATTAAATAACATTTAAGCACGTAAGTACTAGAATACTTCATTGTTTACAACAAACATTCAAATTATCACTTTATTTATGAATTTATATAAGTACTTGCGCTAATTGCGATCATTCACTCTTGTAAAATAGTATATAAATTCATAAACAGTTTTTTATATGACCTGAACTACCTTTATAAAGTAATATTGTGATTTTTAATCAGTTATAAATTTGATCTCACATATCCGTACGTAGTGGTACTTCCCTGCAAGCCTATAAATATCTACCAGAAGAATTGTTCTATTATGAACAGCTTTTGCATATTTATTAGACTTGGGTTTCGACATAATTTCTAATAGCTACACATACTTTAAGTACCTACCTATATATTTTAAAAACCGGTTTTTTTAATATCACAATTTATTAAAAATTCACATTTATCGCCAGTAATTATAATTCGAGAAATCTTTGAAATGCTGAAAATGGAGAAATTAATGAATAAAACTTAACAATAAGATGTATCATTACGTATGGAGAATCGAGGTAAAACTTGTACTGGAAAATTCGGATAAGATCCATCAGTTTATCAACAATAATTAAGAAAAACTAAACTTAAATTTTACAATAGGTTCCTACTCGTACCTAATAGAAGCTAACTTAACTAGTAATTAGCCTTACTTCCTATAACTTCATTAGAAATTGTTCGTAAGCTGTAAAATTACGTTACTCGATTTATCACTCGAGCAAACAATTTTTTAATCGCACTTTATATTAACGATTAATTTGTTAAAGTCATCTATTCATCGTTGAATATGTCTTCCAACAACTGTTTTGTTATGGACCGATGCGGCTTTGTTGGATCCAACTTAGGTCTTCCATATAGCCTTGCATTTATTATGTATAACCTGAAACATAATAATTATTAAATGACCATTACCAGAATTACTTAAAAATTAAGGCCTGTATTCGTGGACTTAATTAAATTTAATCATTATCAAACCATCTTTATTTTCTTAGAAACGATTATTGCTAAAATAATTACAGCAGACTCCCTTTAACCGGTCTGTACGGAACCGGACGGACCCTTGACCGGATTTTTGTGACATTGTGGCCGGTTAAACTGATCAGTGCAAATTATAATTTTTATTTAATGGATATATTATTTAAACTTAATTTACTATAATAAAAAAAAGAACAGTGCCTACCAAAAAGAAAAGCAAAAAAAGGCTGATTTGAACAAAGTAGTTATTTTCGAGTAGGACTCCATAACCTTAACAAGAAATTGTTGTTTTATTTTTTTTGTACAACGATTAAAACAGCGGCGCCGGATCCAACTGTGAGCGACCGGTTAAAACGGGATCGGATAAGAGGGAGTCTACTGTAATAGCTAATTTTATAAATAATGAAATATTAGATATTTTTAATAATATTAAGTAATTAAAAAATGTTCTCTATAAATACGGTCCCTAAACGATCATGGTTCATTCGAAAACTAATTTTTCGTGTTTACAAAGCCCTGAAATTCAATAAATTAATAGTTTTATGTATAAAATAACAAAAAAATACCTACTTATGCGATAAATAATTTAAAATGTAAACATCCTTAATTAAGGAGCTGTGTGGTGGCCGAACTGGCTTAGTGTCTCTCCTTCGACCAACCAGCCAAACTTATTTAGTAAAATCATGCAATACTACCAGAGCCATTAAATTAAATAAAATTAAACAAAAAACAAAAATTTGTTATGCGACACGGCTGGGACCCTACCGAATTGCAATGCAATCGCATGACGTCATACTATAGAATAGCCTTTGAAAGTAAATTTGGTAAATTGCTTGCACTTCGTGTATTTCCGTAAAAATGCAATCTAGTTACAAAAGTATACTATACATTTTACAAAGTTTGCATACTTTTAAAGAAGTGTACATAGGTAGTAGGAATAAAACTACGATCGCAAAGTGACGGTAGAATATCAAGCGATAGCAAGTGATGTCAAAATGACGTCATGCGATTGCATTGCAATTCGGCAGAGTCCCAGCCCATGTCTTAATATTCAGGTAGACTTTGTTCTCCTTAAAGCCATGGATGATCTTATCGCCATTGTTACCTATTTATTTTGAGTTATATAATCGTTAGCTTCTTTTACATTAATAATAGAAATTTTAAATTTTATTGTGTGCAGGTAATAATATTTTTAATCTGATATTTCGTATATTCATTTTCCTATTAAGTACTGTTACTATATAAGTAATTAAAATATAATTCAAAATGGAATTTTACCTCCTACTTAGTTCACATCGTACGTTAAACCACCAATCGCATGCAAACACTGCCTGATTAAATTGGGTACCATTGGGACATAAAAACGTGGTTTGTCTTCCATCTATGTCGCAATAATGCCAAGTTTGACATCTGGTATCTTGGTCGGCGAAAAATCCCGGATAAGGTTGATCGTCACAATAAAAATTTGTGTATGGCACGATACCTAATACCGGATAATCTGTGCCAGGTCGCCCTAGAAAAGAACAGTAATAAATTTCGGCAATTGATCATTATTTATAACAACAATTTATTAATTTTTAAAATATCGTTTACTTTTTACTAATTGTTTTCGGTTAGGAACCTTGTTAACGAATCCAACGTACAAATTAGCGTAAAATATTTTCAAATTTACTTACAATTAGATGTAAATGCCGTTTTATTTATTGAGTAAAAAAAAACACTAAAATATACATAATTATGTGGAATTTCATTTTAAAATAAGTACCTACTTATTTCAATATTTTATACTTGGTTTGTAATTTTAATAATCTGATACCGCAGCCCATGGTTAATCGACCTTGTTCGAATTACAATACTTATCGTTAATTTTTAACAAGGTTAACGATAATATGATGCATTGCTTTCGTTCTTTTTTCAGCAAATTTTTATTTCTTAGCATTGTAACAGTTATTTATGTTACAAAATTTATAAATATAGTTAGGTATCTATTATTTTACTTAAGCAACATTTCGACATGTTAACGTAAGTGCAAATATTAATCGACTTCAGGGGTAGCATTTAAATCAATTAAATTAAAATAAAAACGATATTATTTGAAATTCCATGCTCTAGATTTTAAATATTGTAGTTGTGTATGCATTTTTAAACACATTAATTTTCTTAATTATTTCAGACGGTAGACACAGCAAATTAAAATTAATTAATTTTGAATGTACTTATTATATCTCTAGAATTAACGAAAGTAATAACAATTTAATAAATTGTAAATTAATAGTGCACACATAGAATTACTTCAAATGTACTTACTTAAATAGTAATTTATACATAACATACAATATATAGCTACATATCGCTTTATAAGTAATCATATTACGTATTTCGACGACGTAGACGCAACTTAGATCAACTTTACCCCATTTTAGACATGCAATTAATTTCACTTACCGGGAATAGATTTTCCTAATTCCAAATATTCTTGAACAGAAGGACTAAGAAATCCTGGTGGCAGTGAACTTGTGCTCAATTGGTTATTTCTTTCGTCTGTGTAATCTTCATCCACGTCATTTTCAATAGGCAACGGCGGCGGTGGTGCCCTCGGCCTTTTTATTCGCGACTTTTGCTCGAGCCCATCTAAATTATTAATTTGTTAGTTAATTACGATTTTACGAAAAGACGGTTATTGTAAAATAGAAAATTTGTTATGCCTGTAAATAACTCTAGATATTGAATCAATCACTCTCGTCAACAGTATAGTCAGTCAGTATAAAAACACGAAATATTCAAGTAAATATAGCGCATGTAGGTAATGGCACAATTGAATGAAAGCAGGAAGCTACAATTGCACTTGCATCATTTGTGCATCTAATGCCGACAAGTCCTTTTGTTTTTGTGTGGTAACTTCAGGACGTCGTAGAGAGCGTGGAAAAATGGAATTCTTTTAACAGTTTATGACGTAACTAAATAATGTAAAAACCTTCAAGAAATCTGGAAATTTTATTTAACGAGCTAAACATTATTTTATTTAATTTTCTATAAATACATAGGTACACACTTTGCTTTTAAGAGATTAACCAAAGTGTTCCTAATCTTTCTATCGAAGGAAGTAGGTACATATATACATATATACTTTTTAATACATTACTAATATAACACGCGACTATAATTTTGTGTGTATTGTTAAAAATTATTGTTATTTATTGTAAAGTAAAGTGTTGTATTGTAAAGTGTTATTTAAAGTATTGTTATTATTATTGTTATATAAATTTTATCGCTTTAAATGCCGGTTCGTTCGTAATAGATTTTGAAATTAGTTTTTACACATTTTATTATTTAGATATATATTTTTTTATTTTTAAAAGTTTGTTTCATTTAATTTTTATAGGAATGTATTTTTATTTACTACTTATAGTTGATATTTAATATCAATTGAAAATCTCCAAGAAATCAAAATACACAAAATTGTACAACTTTTTCTTCTAAATTTATCGTAAATTGGCTCTATTTCCTTAAATTTATTTTATTTATATGTATTTCATTTTAAAAGTACAAAGAAAAACGTATTATAGTGCTGATATTTTCACTAATAAAACTTGTTAATTTTTATCATATTTCTATAATTCTATAATATTCCTTTCACAATTAACTACAATTTGTTTCTTTTAATTAACTACCTACTTTAGAAAAACCACTTAAAAACGGTTCTTCGATATTTTTTTAAGTAATTCAATATCTACATCGGATTACTTAATGTCTTCGAGCTGATTACAACACACCCGGAAGCGCCCCGCAACATTGTGCTATGTAATTGATAGCAATCATAGGATTTTACTAATTTAGTTGCTGACAGTTGCGTGCTTACGAAAAACGAAAGATTTTTTAAATGTTGTTACACAGTAGCAATAAAAGTGAAGGGTTAGAGGTTAGACGACTACTTACTATTCGGTCTTTCTAATTTGTTACCGTCGTTTATAATATTATAAGTAGTGTACAGTCGTCACTTAAACACTTAAATAGAAAGCACGTCTTTTGGTTTTTAATTGACTACTGTATTTTCTCAAACATCTACCTACTATTTATTATTCAGATTAGATCTATCACATTATAATTTATTTATTTCATTAGGTAAAAACGAACAGAAACTGCATTATAAGTTTTACGAAACTGTATAATTAATATAGGCTGAAAAAACTACATACAAACTTTTAATTTCACTAAATTTTTATAATTAGTTCAATGTTCGTGTAGATGCTTCGTATAATTTCCGCCTTTTTTGCTTTGAGGCAGTATATTACAAAATAGTTCCTGAATATCTCAATAAATACATACGCAGCGTAAGTCTTTGAATATTATAGTTTTTCTTTTTTACCTCTTTAAGTACCTACCTACCATTATATTTTTGTCGCAATAACACAAAAAAACTTATTGTTTCTCTTTGGAAGTTAAGAAAAAAACTGCACTGTAATCATTTCGTGCAATTCCAGTTAATTATAGTAGTTAAAATATCTACATATCTTGCTTTCTAAAGTGCTCATTTCATTCAATAAAATTTCTTAAATAGAACCAAAAAATATGGAAACCTCGTTTATTGTAAGGAAAACGTATACAAAATAAGAAAGTCTAAGTAATAATTTTAGGTAAATTTCAATATGTGCATAGTATGTATTTTAATATGCATTTGATTTTAATTACATAAAGAACGTTACTAATAACCAGTAAATAGAAGGTAGGTTTACGAGGAGTATAAAAAGTTCGTTTACAACGTTTTCGGAATGATAGAGTAGGGAAAAACAAGCAACTTTTGTATGTGACAAAACTTTGGCAAATGCACCATGTTTCCGCTAGGAGGCCTGAAAGGATAAGTCGTTTAATTTGCGTCGCAGCACGTTATTATTCATTTAAAAAAAAAGAACAACAGATAGAAAAGAAGTTCTTGTCACATAAAAAAAGATATTTGTTTTTCCCTCCTCTATCATCCCTGAAATGTTGTAAAAGAACTTTTTATACACTCTGTATATAATATTATTTTTCTATAGTAAAACAGACTATAAATCATTAGATTTACGTATATACCTATGAGTAAATATTTCAATAATAAAATTACTTTTATTCCTAAAACTTACAATTAGTGATTTTATTTTCCTTCATTTTGTCAATCTTTTGTCATCAATATTTGTAATAAATTACCTCTACAAATATATAGGTACTATTTTTTTCTTTCGGAAAAACACTTACCTAATTCCATTTTTTAAATAAAACTTTAAATTCCTAAATAGGAAGTGTGACGTGTTTTGTGATGTGTGATGTGATGTGATGTGAATTTATAACAACTACAGATAAAACTAATCGTACTTTACTCCTCTTAACTTTTATACAGGGCAGTCAGGGTATAAGGGATACTTTTTTGAACCAATGTTTTTTGGAACTTTATTCATCTTTATGACGATCCCTGCTCGATCCCTTATTTTAGTCAACTATTTCAGGACCACTCTGTATGTGTAATTGTTCATGTTTTGTTAGTTTTGATGATATTGATAAAATTTCACATTTTTTAAATCATATGAGGATATACTTAGACATCATCAAATATAGAATACAGTGGGCGCCATGAAAAATTGGACCTCTTACAAAATTTATACAATATAAAACTGACTTTAAAACTTAAATTATAGATAGGTATATATCGATGAAGTGACATTCAAATTACTTTGTAAAGTAGTAAAAAAACAGGTAAATTATAACAACTTTTGAAGATTGTAGGAATAAAAGTTGTAGTAAACCATATAGTTGCATCATAAAGTATTAAAAGCTTGTTTATGAATTTACCCCTCTAAATTCGCCCGAATTTTCGAATTTAAGCATTTGTTTGGTAGTTTTATTTTATTAGTTTGTGTTTAATTATTATTTTTTGATGAACAATTTTTCATCTTACTCGCTTTATAGATTACCTAGATTTTTATTGATAATAATAAAAACAAAACATTAAAAGAATGTAATAAAAACGTTAAGGTTATTTTAAATTAGATCGTATAATTTTCATATACAAATTTTATTGATTAGCAATTAATTGGGTAGCCTGCAAGTGTTATTGAATGGATAGAAGTAGGTAAGTGCAACCGCATTAGAGGAAAGCCACGGTCGAATTACACCAAGTAGATAAATTAACCTTATCAACAATGTTAACTAGTAATAGGTATATTTATCGACCTTTTTGAAAGGCGGTAAGGTTAGTTAACTATAGGATATTTTCAACATTTACGAATAATTTGTATAATTAAATAACCAAATACTCCGTTTAATAATAAAAGGTGTGCGCGTAAAGAAATTAAGCACGTGAGATAACATAATTAAAACATTTCGTAATACCTGTCATTAACAAATTAAAACACACCGGTTTGTCTAGTATTTACTTATAATTATACATATAGTACCTAAGTACGTCATCCTGAACATAGAGTTTTTATACATCTGTTCGTTTTTAGATTTTATTAGAAAAGTCGCAATTTTCCAACGTGCAACATCGATTTATCTATCGATAATATCGATCGATAATTATCTATCATCGATATTTATCTATTAATTTTACAACATAAGGCTTTTTTAATTATACAATACAACGTTTTACAACCTGTGGGGCGCCCTCTCCCTTGAGCCAGATGCTAAAAAGGCACAAATACAAAAAAATCGAGAAACGCCAAATCACTTATAACAAATTAATCGTCGTGAAAATTACAATTTGAGATTTATATGCTTGCGGTATTATATTAAAATTAATTCTTTAAGTATCCATATCCATAAATGTCCTTATTTAAATATGGACAAAAGAACTTTGTATAGTTGCATAACTCTTACTTTTAAACAACTTCTTTTAATGGCATTTTGTCGTATCTTCAATATTAATGGTCTTTATGTTGATTTAAATTATTGAATGTTTTTAATAAAACACCCTGTATAGAGTTATTTCAACATTTTCACGATACTTACATCTTAGTTTTGAACCAAGCAGGACCGGTTTCCTGAATATCATTTAAAAACTTCAAAATTATTTGTGATTTACACCTATCGGAAAGTCAATCCGAGGACACACTGTATATCTTAATAATTTTAAGAAGTAAATAAAAACATAAAATGAAACGGACATCAAGAAATTGATAATATTTTAATAAAATGAATACAATTCACTTCAGAAATTATCACGAATAATTATCTACTATAGGTGCGCGTACTTACCTTATTGCATTTTTCTTAAATATTTAAACTTTTTATCATTAAAAAACGTGTACCTTGCCGGAATCGATTATTTTTATAATGGAAATTCTACTTCTGATATTAATTTTTAAAGAAACTGTCCCTCATTAAAAAATTTAATGTTCAACTTTGTTATATTGACTGCGTTTTTGCAGAAGGGCGTAACCCACACGTTTTGCGAAAACGAGTTATTCTGACAATCTTATGCATCTAGGACAAAGACATCATCTGTTAAAATCTGGTAACAATATTCCGATTTTTTCCGCCGGAAAAATCGGTTTCGTAAAACGTATCTGTTTATAGCTACGCGACAACACAAAATGTGCTCTTCTGTAAAAATTACTTTTTGTGGGTTACGCCCTTCTATAAAAACTACGTCGATATGTATCTAACACAAGGTTATTATAATTTTAGTTAAAAAATGCGTTATCTTGAACTAATTGAAGTAATAGGTATACACTTAATACCGACAATTTCTCTAAAATTGCTGGATAATTTCAAAGAAGTGGGGCACGACTTGAAAAGATAATAACATCTGGCACGGTAGGGAAAATAGTGAAATTGGTATGAATCCTTTATATACGCAACTAGATACCACTTCATATTATAAATGTTGGGAAGATGTCCCGACAAGGTTAACTTGTCTGTAGTCTGCAGTAATTTGAATGACAAAATGACCATGATTAAATTCTATGGTACATAAATACAATGTTCAATATTATTAATTAAATACGACTTCTGCTTTATTACCTAATACGTATTTTTTGGATAGATATATAAAATAAAAGAACATCGGGCTTTGTTTCTAAAACGGTTTTCATTTAAATTTTTGTGTTTAAGTATGTCTTTTTTTTTCTAGAATCAAACATTTTATTTAATAATTAATAGCTTTGAAAATAATTTTGTGTATCGACTTCGATACTTTTTTCGAGATAATTAAGAAAAATACTAGAGTAAACAAAGCATAAATTAAAATGGGTGTATGTAAGACAATCGCTTTATTAGACATTTTCAAGACTCAATATATTTTCTTTACCAGATTTCTGGTGTTAATCAACGTTTAATGATATAATGATTCTAGTTTGTTCAATTATCTTAGAAAATGGCTACAATTTTGTTTACGCACGTGCTAGACGACGAGTAAAACTACTTTTTCATCAAGTTGTAAATGATATGCCTACCAAATGTGTTTGAGTTAATAACTGCTAGCTAAAAATGAAATGAAATTGGTTTATGATTAATGTTCAGTATTGATCGCAGTATCTCTTTATTCTTTCAATGTATTCAAAGTAGATAAATGACGGTTAACAAAGCGAATAATAAAATTAACAAACAATCGTAAATCATGCTACTAGTTTTGGAAATCGCTGATATTAATGAGATCCGAAACTTTCATCCTCGGTAATTTTAATTATCAATAGGATTAGTTGATCAACGGCGTACTAACCCACTAATTGTAAGCCAGACCTGAGAGCGCCCAGGCAACATCGAACATTGCGGGGGACGCCTTTGGAGTAGCTTGCTCCAGGGCTCCGCTGTTATATTCATCATAATATAACTACATAATAGATACTTTTTGATCTCGTATAACATACTGTATTAATACGAACTACTTAAGTAGACGTTCGATTACATTTAGTGATTACTAAATCGTGTTTATTTCCTTATTATAGAAACAATTGTTGCAACAATCGTTTCTATGGAGATAAATACGATTTACTAACCACTAAATTTAACCAAATGTCTATCTATGCATAAGTCAAGTTCATATGGTTTGTCCCGTGAGATGTGATAGCAAGCCAACGAGAGACGAGAGAGAATCAAAGGGTCGAAGGGTAGCAGTTGTTTCTGAATTGTAAAAAGGCACACGTCAGATAATAAATAAAAACGGACAGTAATCTTTTTTTTTTAGCCTTTTACGATAAAACTAACACAGGCGACGAGACAAAACATATGAACTTGACTGTACGTATATCTTAAGACACGCCGCGCACTCATCTATGCGTAGACTTACAAGGGACGATCCCCAACCTGCAAATTCAAAAAATTACGAAACTTTGGATATATGTACAGCACGTACAGGTAGGTATGTATAATGCAACTTCTTTTGCTGCCGAAACTCGCTCTACGGGGCTAAAATTAACTCCTGAATTTTAAAAAAATTGCCAAATTCGAAAAAAGGCACATTTTACAAGAAAAACTTCCCCATAATCCCTATTATGTTGCATATCATAAGAAAGGTCAGAAGAAATGCTACAAAATGGCACTTATCTCACCTTTCTGTCTTAATTAAGTAAGCTGCTATAACAATTTTAAAAATATATATGTCGGTGATGCGATTTTTAAGTTTTTTTACGGAACTTAAGGTTTTTTAAGGAACTTTCCATGGTCTTATTTACAAAACTGATTGATATATTTTAATAAAATTTTGAATTTTTCGTAGTTTATATAGAGGCTACATTTGTACCAAATTTGATCAAAATCTGAGATGGTGAGGTAAAATTTTTATTTTAAATGCGTTGAGTTGGCATGGAATAACCCTTGTTGTATTTATGTAAAGAAGAAAATTTGATAATAATTATAAAAACAGTATTACAAAATATTGCTAATTTAGTGTCCTTAAAAAAAGCACCAATATTAAATAGGTAGTCGTAATTTCTAATAGTAAACAAAATTATATGCACAGTTTCCAAGAAATTGCTAAAAACGTGTATTTCTAATGGTTTTTGTAAATTACGCATAAACCTAATACGATTTTTTAGAACAATTACCATAATATTAGAGAACCAAAAATTTTAATTTATATTAGCAAAGCATTTCGCCCTCGATACTCGTAAACAAAAAAGGAACACACGACGAGACGAATATCATCGATAATGTATTTATTTAAACATACTTATGGATGTTGTATTTCTATTCAAATACATTAAAATCTCTTCAAGCCGATTGACTATCCTAGCTTCTCAAACATTTTTTTTCTGTAGACGATCGCTTTTTAAAAACTAAGTTCAGTAAAACCTCATCAAACTTAATTTTTGTGTTAATGTTATTAATCGTGTTTAAAAGTGAAAAGTGAAAACCGACTCGCGACACGTTGACACTATACATATTAGCCTAGTGCGTCCTATGTAGTTCAACATTTTTTGTTTAGGATTACTGCGATAGTTATAAATAATATTTAATTGTTTTATTGCGTTTATATGTCTTATTTAGATCAATTCGGTCAAATTTTGAGAAAACAATTAAATTTGGAAGTGTTCATTTAAAAGTAATACGACACTTCACCTTTCAGATCATTGATATTCCGAAACAGTTAATGCAGACTTGGAAAACGATAACACTGAATGTCAAAGTCATGATTGACGCTATTCATGTTACAGGTTAAATTACAACAACGTAAATCAGTTTAATTTATTTAATCTGATCGACACAGTTATGAATGAATATATTGTTATACAGTTGCTAATACATACATATACAATACAACATGGATAATTAATTAACAGTTACTATTGAAAAATGAAAAAACTGACACTAATTGTAAAGAACACTGTAAGGTCGATGTAAATTTGATTATTTCAAACAATAAAGTGAGAGAATTTTCACAGGCGAGTCCTGTTTTGCATTGAAAGGGATCTCCAAGTAGTAGTAAAATAATTTTAAATACAAGTTGACATTTAGAAAAGGTAAACAAATTATGCGATTGTATTTGCTGTGACTGAAATCTAAATTATAATAAAAATAAATAAAGGAAAACAATAAAACTGAAAGTTATTTTAAGTATCGTGTCATCGCTATCATAATATTTAAAGGTGAATAAAAACACGAAAATAATTGAACTATTTATGAACTCATCATAAATACCAAGCATTACGACACACATGCGCCTGTCTAATACACAGATTCAATCTTCTTTTTGTTAAAGTACTTGCGTTTGGTATTTATTTTGTTCATTATTGACGTTACGACTGCAGCTCAGAACATCGTTTCATGTTTCTCATTCCATTTGAAAATGACTGAACCGATTTGGTTCAAATTTTGTAATAGTCCAAAGTTAGGTACATCTAAAGGTTAATTTTTCTAATTATTATAGAAATTCTATTATTTTTTATTTCAAATTAGCATAGAATAATGTAATTAAAAAAAATGTGGCATATTAAAAAGCACGTGAAATTATTTAAGAATAACTTAAATTAAAATAAACGCTCTGACTGGAGTTTTTACAGTCGCTCTGTAAACAAATTCATATTAAGTCTTATTAAGTCTAATTCATATTAATTCTTTAAGTCATAGTAAAATTAATTTAAATATATTTATAATATTTAAATTTTATTAGTTTAATCCTGAATATCAGAAAAATATTTTTTCGAGAAGATTGCGTGTGTAACGTTTCTTTTGTAATATAATATTTGTTTTTTTTTTTTATATATAGATTCCTACTGGAAGTGTAAAAGTCGCCTTCTGGTCGAATTCGTTTAAAATTAACGTTTAGCATTTTGATCACATTATTCCCTCTTGTAATGATTTAAATAGTTTAGAATAAAAATCAATTGTCGGTAAATTTAATGAAATCAAAAAGTAGAAATTCAAGTTATTTTTTACGTTTTTTATTTTTTTAGCATGGTATGGTTCGGTAGTATCTAAAATGCATTCTAATTACTTTTTCACCTTGAATTCATCCGCTATTATATGTTGAATGTAAATTGATTAATGTTTAAAAATTAGCATACATTTAAAACTACTTGATTGGATAAGTGTTTAATTTTGGAATGTGAATTTTCTTTTTAAATGAATAGTTACTACTCATAAATTTTAAAACTTTTACTTATTTTTTACTTTTACTTTACTTTTGATAAAATTATCGAAATGGGCGTGGACAAATCATAAAAGAAAGCTCGACCCTTTTAAAATACAATAGAATTTCTATATTACGAATCTCTAAATTTCATAAAAATTGCCAGTATAATATGCCAGAGATAATTACCTAATATTATTATATTTTAAAATTTCGATAATTTGAAATACACTGAGAATACAAAAAAAATGTCTTGGCCAAACTAAGAATGATACTTTGCAAAATAATTCCTAAAATTCAAAAGTTCAATATTTGTTGTCACCTTATAAGAAAAATAAAGGAAATTTTTGCGAATCGCTTATTTTCGGCGTTTACACGTTTAATGGTTAGCCGTCTACGGTGTTTTTCTTAAGAGATTTAATTTTAACGGTTTGGAATAACAGATTCCTTAAAAAAAAGTTGATTAAATAGAAATTGGTTTTTTTAAAGTAGGTATAAACAATTTTATATACATAGGTAGGTATTAATTTTTTTTGTTAATTATTGAATGTCAAAATTCAATAAAAGTTTATAAAATGAAAAAATTCATTAAATCGTATATCATAAAAATGAGGCTCGAAGCAAAACAAAATTAAATGTTTTCGTTTAAATAATATCCTAATAAAATTTATTATTTATACCTACACACTAGCAGTTATTTAATTGAAAAAAGTTATTTAACTGGAAAAATAAAAGCTTTTAATTAATTCAACACCGTACAAAATAATTATTAATAATAATTATTATTATTACATTACAAGTATTTGCGAACATCATTTCAGTAGGTTTCTTTTGTTAAAACTATAAACATAAATTATAGAAATTAATAATCGTTGCAACATAAAAAATTCCCTTACGATTGAATTAATTACAATAATAATGAAATAATTAATTTACCATGAAAACGCTTGTTGAAACAACATTTCCGTAAATTAAGTATGTGTTGGTATATCCGCCGGATAAAAATTAATTGAAAGTAAAAAGATCGTCCCTCCTCGGTGTCTGCGTATTTTTATTCTTGGAATTCGAAGAATGTTTTTTTTTACTTTTACAATATTGTCATTATTTCTATTACGTAACACTAAATTACAGATCAATAAAATGTATTTTTCTACTGAATCGTCCCAACTTGTATACATTTAACATTATAACATATCTATAGCGCGTCGTGAACCTTGGTATTATAAAATGTTTTGCCAAATGCTAATTCGTCATGCAAAAATTGATTATTATCTAATAGCTTGTTGAATATTGAACCAGTGTAAACAACATTTGACAAATTCCATCATCGGAATATTTATTTAAAATAGCATGTTTTCTGACATAAATTTTCGCGACATCCGTAAATTATTTATAGGATATTGGCGATTTCGTAATTATTTCACTGCTTAGGTAAGTTGTTTGGCAACAATTTTGAACCGTTGCGAACTTAACTTTTATTTGTATTATTCGCATTAAAAAAAAACTACTGCCATTTACATTCGTACTTTATATTAAATGTTACGGTTAACAGTGACATGACAATGATGTACGAGTTATTTCCGACACACAAGCCCGAGATATTTCAAAACATTTTGTTGGTTTATAGTATCTATGATCGTATCGGAATCTAGTACAAATTGTCAGGGTCATATTTTGCAATTCTACTTCGCCTATATCCGATATAGATTTTTAATTGCTTGGCAGCGGTCGTGTGTTTAGTAGAAAAATGAAACGACTAATGCATTTATGCTCATTTGCGTTGATGTAACCTAAAATGTTAAGCATTGCTTAAGTATAAAATATTTATCAAAATACAATCATATCTAAAAAAAAATTAATTACTTAAGCAAGACTTACATTTTATACATTAACAGTACAAATGGCCATTCAATGTCGCAACCGAAACAATAAATTATTTCACGATTGTTAAGTTTAATTTATCTGTCTGTAACGTTCAATCAATTTGGACAAAGTTTGTTTATTCTCTCGAATTACCGAGGAAAGCGGTTTGTAGTCGAACTGTGGCCATCGTTATTAAATTTCAAACTTTGAAGCAGTGACCACGCCAAAGTTTCTAGCTGTGTTTCCAACAAAGTGATCGTCAAACAAGAAAACAAGTCTAGTAAAGATAGACGAATATTTTAACAAACCATTGGTTCAGTACCTACTATATGATTGTATGTGACATTTTTAGGAATTTGAATTTTTGGTGCTGCAAGATTACATATTTTTTTGTCTCGGGATCTTAGCCACAGTCTGTTATTATTTAGTATGTGCAAACGGCATCGGTACGCGGTGTGCGGTGGTGTTCCTCAGGAGTTACCCTCTTGGGTACTAATCGTGTCCAGCACTTGTTCATTAGGTTGTCACACCGATGCTGGTAGTGTAGCATACCTAGCCGTTGCTTTTCCTATATTTAAAATTACATTCATAAATATCCATAGTTACAGCGGGATTCGAACCCCCAGCCGTGAATGATAGCTCTCTAGGCCACCTTTCGTTAAGTGTCGGCACGAAATTTCCGGACCCACGTTCTCTGACAAAAAAAAAACATATTATTTTGAGCCCCTTTACCACTTTACAATTTGGCCAGACATTGTAGAAATACTGTATAGTATTAAAATCTAGTGAATGTGAATATAAATTTAGGTGCAATCTAGTCGTAAAAGGGCCGTGCACGCGAATCCGTGTGGTGCAGCCATCGGTAAATGTTGAAACTTGTTGCCTCAAAAATTATATGTTATTGATGCACAGAAGTGTGAAATATTGTTTATTAAAAGTGTAGTACATATTCATATTACGTTAATATGCGTTCAATTTGAGAAGTTCTAGCTATGAAATAAAATGTTTGTTTGCGACAACTTAAACTGTCAATGTCAAACTGATCGACTTTCGTAGCGTAACAATAACATCCGATGATGATTTAATGACATTTCTAGGTTATTAACCGGAAAACTAAATAGTGAAAAAAATTATTAACTGCACCGAGCGTATGATGTTTATTTGTTAAAAAATTCGCTCGAATTCAATTTTCATTTATACTTATTTAAATTTTGATCATTGAATATGTTAAAAAGTTGGGGTGATTAGTTTCTCGATACGCCACCGCGAGCGCTAGCATCGGTAAATGATAAGCTCCACCCGCGCGTGAATAGTCCATAGGTAGTCGTCGATATGTTAGTATATTAATATGTTAATATACGATATATTAATCCGGCATTTTACGGTTCGGCACTTTCTATAATACGGCACCGATTGAGCTGTTCGCGTTCGAATTTTTTCATATTGAGTTTTTTTTATTAATTTCAAGAATTATTCAGTTAAATAAATATTCAATGTTTGAATTTAATTTTATACTCTGTTTTCTATAAACCGCGCACTTGCTAGAATGACGAAATACAATACTTTGTCAGATATTTATATCGTCTGAACAAGTTCAGAATGTGCGTAAACACATAAAATACTACATGTTTTAATCATTTGTGTTTTCATCTAGAGTGATTTATCTTTGGTATTCCCGTTAAAACTACATATGTAGTTATATTGACGTTCGATAATCCGGCAAAATCGCTAATCCAACACGGCCGTGGTATCGAACGTGCTAGATTGAAGAGCGCCTACTGTATTTAGTTTTTGAAGTACACGAAACATTAATCTCCCGATTCCTCTCCCCTTCAATCAATTTTTTCCCCATACGTTTAATTATTTACGTTAGAGGTCATTTTAGAGTAATATTAGTTAGATACTTTATTGCCACGGTGCACGATAATGAATAGAAATTGTTTATCGAACTAATACATATTCAGTTTCAGAACAATAAAACTATCACATTTTTACAATTTTTAGGCACATTTTTAGAAGATGTTTTGGATCTGTTTTTAAAAAACTTTCAAAACACTAACAACCAGGTAATCAGAATTGAAATTTTCATGTTTCTGTGGATGCTACATTATAAATGGACTTGAAAATTAAAATATTTCTTACCGAATACCCCTCCATGTCTTGTAAAATGGGATGTGTGAAGTTAACACGCCAACTAAGAGTTTCGTGAGTTCTAATTAGTATTCCGACTTCTATTTCAAAACATATAAGAGTATTTTGAAGTTTCCAAAAAGTGTCCGCCAATTAACTTAAAAACATTGAATTTTAAAAATGACGTGCCAACTTCACACCTGATTTAATGACTCGACAGTTCTGAGTAGCTTGTCCGAAGCGTTTTTCAGTGTTCTAGAGTTTTTGATAAGAAAAAGGTTTTTTTGACATTTGCAAAAATTGAATAAATTCCAAAATCACACTTTGAATAGCTCGCGTAATTTCTTGCGACGAAATCCTTATCATAATCACGTCGGCGACTGATTTTTTTGGTTGAATATCTTTTAAGGAGCGATTATAATCGAAAATTTTGGCACTTTTAGATTTGACCTCATTTTCCGGATTAAAATGTTTCTAAAAGTTCCAAGAGTTCTGACGGCGGTTTTGGATAGAAAAATGAAAGTTCTAAAGGAAAGTGTTGTGGAATTTCAGACAATTTAAACATGCGATCGGACCGTTTTCGATCGTAATCTATTTTAGAACTCTTCGAGCTCTACCGAAAACTCCTTGCACCAGAACTCCTTGAACTCTTAGAAAAATTTTGATGCATAAATTGCGACCAAATCGAACTTTGCTGAATCTAGGTAGCCGAATATATTCTCGTTGATCGTGAATAATCCGATCGTATTCCTTTAGAGCATTTAAGCATTTGTTGATGAAATAAGCAATTAGTGCGTAGAATTTTTGATATCAAAAGTATTGTTTCTGAGTTTGCGAGTCCTTGCTTTTCCTCTTTGTAAATTATCTATTGTGCACTAACCACAAGGTGAATACTACTATTAAATCGTTTTCGTTATTAATAAAATAATCGATTTAAAAAGTATTAAACTATATTGTTCGAAAATTTTTAATTATTGGTATATTTACTAGCAAATTACGTATTGATTCTTAAATATAATAATTAACCAACATTTACGGTTAGATTAACATAAATGGACGTAGGCAGTTTCGACACTAGCAGGTATATTTCTAACACATAAGCGCATATAAGCTTTGAAGGTGTTTAATGCAATTTTTTATTCGTAGCACGATCGCACAACACTGAAACGAACGTATTGCAGTACCTACATTAATCTAATAAATATCTTCTATCAGCCTCCTTTTACTTTCAATAATACTTACTGAAAATATATCGCGATCTTACGATTAGCTCATAATATATACAGTAAAAAATATTGCATCTACATAATATTTAATACAATTGGGTGTTACAATATTGTGGGTTTCAGTATTATAATGAATGAACTTGACGGCTACGTTATTTAAGTTACAGCTCATTGTTGTAATATGTAGATATTTGTAAAAAACGCCTTGGCCGATAAATGTTCCTTGAATTTTAATCGTTCACTTATTACCTCTACCACAAATAACCTCTAAAATTTATGTAGGAGTTTATATCTTTTTTTTTGATTTTCTTAAAAATATTATTTTTTATTTAATTGTAATCAAATAAGTTGGGACCTTTTGTCTCGTAAAAACCCATATTGTCTTATTCATAAAGGTTGTATTAATATGTAATTTTTTGTTTAGTTACATCAGTATTATGTACCCTAGCACATTAAAATCATTTCTAGGGGTTCGATATGGATTGTAGGTACTTGCTGCATAGCTACTTATACCTCGAGCAATCGTTGACCTTTCAAGTTACCCTTTCACTCTCTTGCGCTTTTAATCTCAGGAAGAGCTCGGGCAATTCACGGAATCTACCAATGCAATTGCTTGATATTTTTATTAATTTATTAATACGCGATATAATCGAATTGTTTTAAGGTAGGTGTAGACCTTTGTCAGATCCCTATCGACTAAGTACTTCAATTTAAAATAATTTTCAAAAGCACGCGAGGATCATTCCATGCGAAATCAACCAATAGACCAAACCTCGATAACTCAGAAATTTTAGTCTTAACAGTTTTTGAAAAATTAATTTTCGAAACTATAAAAATCACGCAAATGTATCTCGTTTTTAAACCTTTTTGATGTGCTACAAGGTTATCTTACTAAAACTTTTATTGTTTTAAACAATAAAAAATATGTTTAAAAAAAAAAAACTAAAGCTATGTTTTTATACATAGATTAAATGAATATAAGTGTTTAATTTCGTGGTATCTCGATGGAATGGATCATACTATTATATAAAAATATATTGACTAATAGTGCACATCAGGGAAAAAGTTAACTAAAATGTACTATGCAGTTAACGGGTTAATTAATTTGTATCAAATTGACTGAAAATTATATTTTTTATACATTTGATGTTTTGAAATGAAAAAATAACAACTTTAGTTGGTTTTCAAGGTACATAACTGTGACTGCATATTTAAATGTAGTTTTTAATTCTAAACCACGTTTCTTAATAACAATTTTTGATAATGCCAAAAATAAGGGTAGGTATTTTACTCTTGAGCCAAATTTATATTTTCGGAACATACCCCGTGACTGATAAATTTTGACTTTTGATGGTTGTATTTTGGGTTTTAAACCATACACCAAGTTATCAAGCATAATTGTTTTTGAGAAATCAATACCCAGTAAACAAGCTTTTTATGTGGTGCAGACTTATTAGCGGACACTGTGTATGTTACCAATATTACACTATCTCTTGATCTCTTTGATTTCAAAACTTCAAATGTTGTAAGATAAAAAAATATAATTTTCAGTCAATTTGATACAAAATAATTAACCCGTTAACTGCATAGTACGTTTTAGTTTACTTTGACGTTTTCTTAATACGCACTATTACTAAATATATTTTTTGTAATATGATCCCTACGAGAATCACGAAATTGAGCACTTATATTCTCAGTTAGTGTATAAAAAGCACATATATTTTTAAAAATCAAAGCTTTCGATTTTTTAATTTTTTAAAATAATAAGTTTTAGTAAGATAACCTTGTAGCACATCAAATTGAAGTTTATAAGAAACTGAAGAAAATGACGCAAAATACAGTTCTCTAAGTCAAATAGTTTTTGATATAGAGCCGTTCAAAGGTTTAAGAACGATGTAAATTTTATGTAATTTTCGTATTTTTGAAAGCTAATAACTCGTAAACCAAGTGCACAAAAAATCTGAAACTTGACATTTTTCATCATTTTTATAGATGATACAATAAAAATATAAAAAGTCGCAAAATTTAAAAACATCGAAGGTCTAAAATTATGTTTTTATTGGTCGATTACGCGTGAAATGATCCGTGAACTACATTTTATGCATGGTAGCAAATATAATAAATATGTAGATATCGTTCTAAATAAACGAAAAAAAAACACAAAACATTTAGTTACGTTATTTTTTTATATTAGAATAATGAATAAGATTAATTAATTTTTTAGTCCTATTTTCAATTATACGCAAAGCAGATTTAATGGATTGTAAAATGACCCATAAAATCTTTAAGTAGGCAAGCTTTCTAGCAAACGTAAAGTTTTAAGAAAGCGTTGAAATTGTTCGTTTCATATTTTGGAAAAGGTCAATTGCTGTGAAAATCGGAGGATAATAAAAAAGTAATTCGCAGAAGTCACTTAAAACTTAAACTAAACGAAGAACTACCGAGTAAGGTTAAATAATTACGCGATACATAAAAAAAAATGAGCAAAAAGAAACATCTTTCGTAACAACAATATAATCCGTGATTTTTAGATTAATCATGTTGTCGTTTTTTTTTCATAATTTTTTCAAAAGAGTACCCAACAGAATAGTTCGTTTAATAAAAGTTGAAGGTGTTGGTAAAATTTGAAATTACGGCGAATAGGACTCTAGAAAATGGAAAACTATAATATAAAAAAATTAATGTCGGTAATTTGGTATTTTACACAATAATCTTACAGAGTGACTAGTACGTACACGTTATGAAATGATTCTTCAATAATGTAATAGTTTCTTATTGTTTTTATACATTTTTTATTTTTACAAATTATAATTCGCAGTGGTTATGATTTACTGGCCGAGTTATTTCTATTTTAAAGTGGACGAATTTGTAAAAATACAATTTAATTCTTGTTATGTAGCTTTATTATGTATGTCGGTTGTTATTTGCCTTATTGCCTACTTATAAATACTTCATAGTTAAATACAGTTAAATAATTATTAATATTTCCGAACACGCTTAATTTCGTATAAATAAATTTTGTAAATGAATCAAAAAAGCATACAGACAGGGCGATTAGAGTGATTTGATGAAGAAAACATTAACTCTATCTACGGCTCTGAATATTATAGATAAAGTGTGAGGACACGTTTATGATTCCGGACGATAATTCGACAACATTGAAAGTAGCGATAACAACGGCGTAGAACACAATTCTCTTGGAAGATTTCATAACTAATAGTTACCAAAATAAGTGTCCCATTTATATATTTTATTTGTCCACTTTTCAGAATAAAACTTGATTTATTATATTAACATGTATTTTGATAACTTTATAAGCCTTAAATAATAATATTCTACGGGAATTTCCACATAAAAAAAAAGAATAAAAATATATTACGCATCAGAGGTATGGAAAACCCTCATCAAATTCTTAAAAATGTCAGGTTCTATAAGAGAAGGGTCGTGAACGTACTGACAATACATGCATAGTTACTGAAAATAACTGCACGTTCGAGACTGCCTACAAACACGTATCGGGGAGTGCATGTATAAACGCAATATGAAATAATATATATATATATATATATATATATATATATATATATATATATATATATATTAATAAAAATAAGATAGATGCGTAATTTATAGTTATTAGGTAGATAATTATTATCTATTATGTAAACTGCGCAACAAGTAATGATTATATCATTATCTATTTGTTTTCTGCTTGTGGTAGATATGTTTTTCCTAAAAATTCGGAATAAATTTTGTTCCAAAATTATAATTAGACAGATATTTGAATATTGATTTAAATTCGGTGGCATTTCAAACATCAAACCAAAGTACCTATAAATGTAAAAAAATTTCATCCTACATATTTGTTGTTTTATTAAATGAGACACCGTGTTATATGTATGCGTATATTTTTCCAAGTTAATTTAATATTAATTATAATCTTGAATTTAATTCGCCTGCAAAATTTTTTAGGTCAAGTATATGTTACTTGTATCACAGTTGATCGTCGCCGTCGCGCACTTTCCATGCAATCTGCATAGTAGATGAAACGAAATCTACAAGTAATTGTTTCACTAAATATTGCACTCGTTCATTATCTATTACTTATCGAATTATATAATATTAAAAGAAAATCAAATAAACTACACGTTATATCGCGAAATAAATTAGAAAGTAATATGCGACGACGATCTCATCTTCATCATTCAATAACTTCCGTTTTAAAATAACTTGCGCAAACTTTCTCTATAGTACCTTAATATTAGTAGTATTAAGTTGTATTAATGTAATCTTACTTATTGGTATATTATTTTTAAATGTAAATATATCACTCTCGGTCGGCACTAAAGGTCGGCTAATGACAACCGCTGTGGCCCAATTTAATCTTTGACGTTTGTAAAAGTGATTTGCGCAACTCAAAAATTACAATAGTAAGTACTACGATGCCGCAACGTTACTATATTGTACTCTCGTTACTTAAAGAGCAATTGTCCTTTACATTCTAAGTAGGAGAATAGTATTTAAATTGCCCACCTAGTATAATTAAGTAATAATTTGACGTACTTGTTGATTACTAATTGGCATTGCTAGAAAGTACTTATTTTATAGTAATTATTAAGGTCTTATTAATCAAACTGTGATAAATATAATTAATTTAAATATCATATTTACTGTTGACAATAGTGTAATATTTTTGAACACCCGCCTCTGTTGTCAAAGAACTAACTCGTCATTTTAAAATCGCGCCAATTAATCTTTTGATAATTTTCACTTAATTGTTTAGTTTGTTGAAACCGTTGCGCGCTGATGTATAAAAATGAACGGTCGTCTCATGACTATTATAGCTAGATAATAACATTTAGTTGATAAATGGGGCAACAACTTTTACTTCTATATTGTTATTAATTATTATATAGGTTCCACGATATTTCAGATTCATATCTCCATTTATTTTTATGAATCGAAACTACTAGGCACTGACCGTGCGGATTATAATTTTAAACAAAATTGCTTTTGTTATATTAAATTGTACGAGTAATTTTTAGAGGTCGCGTCGTGTTTATTAACTCACCAATAATAATAAAATATCCTAAAATAAGTATCACAGAGTGCACTAAATAAAAAGAGCAATTCATGATGAATTTCCAATATATGACAACACTCCTTTCTTACTTTCTCGACATTTCGCGAACAACTACTACTGGAAGTCCTCCAACAGTCAGGACAGGCCCATCGGAGCCCCTTCTGCTTCCTCTGTAACAGTTAAAGAACCATCACGATCTATTCGCGTATCCTTGATATTGCCAAATCATCATTCGGTAACGAATTTTTATCATCCTGTATATCTACTTATTTTAGAAAAATCTTTTTTCGATAAATAAAAATCGAAGATTTCAACGTTATTGCGGAGAGGAAACTAAATTGAAAAACGTGTGAAAATGTCTTTTCTCGAATATATACCACCTATACGAATTTTATTTTTATTGATACTTAATTACCATTTCATTGGCAAAAGTATTTTTATTTTTCGATGATGGAAGTTACGAAAACTAAAAACAACTTAATAGGCACAAACGCGTATGTCGAAGTAGGTACTCGATTTAACACCGGAAAAAAGAAAACAAAAAGTATCACTAAAAGAAAACAAAGTTAGGGTGAAATAAATAGGTGCGGCAAAAAAAAAGATAAATAATTGTGCATACGTGTACAAGTTGAAAACACAAAGGAATAATAAATGAAAAATCCTAAAATGAATTTGCGAAGGAACTTACGACAACGGAAGTTCCCAATTAGCGGCAGGAATCTGTCATCTGAATTATCGAATGCCCGAAAACAGGGAAACTGTGTTAATAAAAATTACTTTTAAAATTTAGGAGCGTTGTTTCAAAAATAATCATGTTCAAAACTTACGCCAAGCGAATTAGGACTTTAATTCACTAGTCGTAAGTGTTGGACATGACCATTTTTTTTTTAGAAAAAAAATCGCTCTTCCATTGTTCTTTTAAAGGGGCCCATTCGCTAAGCGATATTGAAACAATCGGATCGAACAATCCCGTCCCGTTTTAGACAAAATTTTCAAAATATCTCCTAGTCGGTGGACAAACGCAATCATATTTGTGGCGGTTGTCAATCAAATCTGTTGCATGTCGATGTCACTTATTTAGTGAATGAAGAGAGCTGGGAATTCAACTGCATCTTGTAGCAATTTTAGAACAATCACATCCTACAATCTAGTTGTTTCAAAATCACCTAATGAATGGGTGGCTTTCGTCGTATCGGAATTATTTTGGTCCCATAATAACGCATAGTTTGTCGTTCCACAAAGTGCAAAATGCATTTATTATATATCGCATTTGCTTTCAAGTGTATATTGACACTGATGTGGACGTGATGTGAAAAATGGCGATATCGGTTATAAGAGCCAAATTTTGCGATTCCTTGGGAGGTCGTTATAAACGATTTCCACTGTACATACAGGGTGTTAAGAAGGTCGATGTCGATATCGAAGAGGGTGATAAGTGAGGTCAAAAGGAACAAAAATAACCATGCATGTTACGGTTATCGAAATAGGGACCATTATTCATTTTTGCCAATGGAAGAGGCAAAGAGTGGATTAAACAGTAATAAAACATAGATATCGTTTTGATATCGTAAGTTTATTATTATTATTTTTTAGTACTTCTTACTTGTTTACGTAATTAAAAAAAAAACACGTTTTCGCATATATCTTACTCGAATAACACAAAAGAAAGCACTAAATAAATGTATCAAATCTGATTTGTTGTTAAAATACGCCGATAACAACCACAACTGATCAACCGTCAGAAAGGCTATGAAATACAGAAGTTTTTAAAAGTAATTGAACGTTATTAAAGTACGCAATTATTTTTGGCACAATGACCTCTAAAGTTTCAGATTGATTGTGTGTTGGGGCATTCTGATAGTTTTGTTTAGTATTTCCTTTTCCGTTATTCGAGTAAGATATGCGGAAACGTGTTATAATAATAATAAACGTGCAAAGTTATATCTGTGGAATTTTTATTGTTTTCGTTCCTTTTGACCTAATTTATCGCCATCTTCAATATTGACATCGACTCTCTTAATAACCTGTATATTTGTAAGCTAATATATAGCTTGATTTGTATCGTATTTAGCGCTAAACAAAACTATTTATAATTTATCAATTTGAAAATGTTTGTATTTATTTTTATTTCAGAAAGTAAAAGAACAGTTAAGCCGAATGAAATCCAAAAATAATTCATCGACAACAGAAGCAACGGTTAGAAAATACTTTGCAAATATCCATGCCGCGGTTCAGTCTGTGGAAAACAATTTATTCGATGATATAGAAAAAATAAAAAGTAACAACATTGTCGTTTTGAAAGATATCGACAGCAAAATTATCGACGATGTACGATTTTTATATAATTTGGTTGGAATTGCCAAAAACATTATGAACCCAGATACAAATTCAAAAATAAATGTAAAAAATGTTATAGAAGAACTTGAAAATTCTATGGACCTGCCTTGTTATCTTATTGGCGAAGAACAGTCACATAATATAGAGCAAGTATTTTTCTAAATATGATACGTAATTAGTTTTCTCTTTCTTATTAAAAAAGTACCGACATATATGTCATTCAAATTTTATTCCGATGCATGACAAATAAAGACTACAATTTATTAGTAGATACTGTAAAAATACGAGATATGAGCGATGACGTGCATCGAAATAAAATTCGAATAGCCCATATTAAATCTTTTTAACAAAGCAATTTACATATAAACTCAAATTAGAAAAAGTGATATAGGTAATGTTCGAAATATTATCGAACGTTCATCATCAAATGTTCATTAATTAATGGCATATCTGGGTGACGTTTATGCACGTACTTACATAACTATGTGAATACGGTTGCATTTTGTGAATCCGACCTTCTCTTAAAATTTGTACAAAGAGTTAAACTTAGTTTGATAAAATTTAATTTTATACCTATTATTTTTAATGAAATTTTAGATTTCCCGCAACTTCACTAGTTAATAATTTAGAAGCTAATTTTACTGTCACTTGTGATAACTTGAGCAGTTTTCAACTTGTTGGAAAAGACGGCATTCCTGAAAATTACGATGTTAGTTTGTCAGAGGATATTGCAACTTTGAAGGTATCTGAATTTAATATTTCATCAAATGATTCAGATGATGGTTTATCTACACATTCTAAATCTTCATGTAAGTAACGTTGTTTGATTAGCTTAAGTTATTTCAAAATTGCGTAATGTTTAATAATGTCTCAAATTAATTTATTATCGAGATATTGAACGTTAAAGATAAATATCTAAATATTTGGAGAACAATTACATATCGTTTATTTGTTTAACAGGTTTTTAAAAGTATGTTATTCAATCTGTTAATTAGTATTAAACACTGTTTGTGTAAGTAACTCCTTCTTCTTACCATCAAGGTTTTCAGGAATATCTTACTTGCATTTTTTGCAAAATAATTATATGAATAATTTGTATTCCGATTGCCATTAGGTAGGAAATTTGGTTTAAGCATGACGGTGCCCCAGCTCCCTTTTCTCATATTGTTATTGTTTCTCGTACTGTTAAAACAGCATATGGTAACCGATGGGTTGGTCGAAACGGATATGTTAAACGAACACCACGATCTCCCGATCTAACGCCATTAGATTATTTTGTGTGGGGCTTGATGAAGTCCATGGTCTATTGGCGCACAAGAAGAGGTAAGGAATCGTATCGTGGAAGCTGCAGCATCTATCAATAGTCAAGCATGAATTCGTCGTGCTGAATGCTGCATTCAACAACACGGAGGCCACTTTGAACAGTTCCTCTAAATGTTTTATTGTTAAATAAATATTTTTATACCTGAGGCTCATTTCACACGCTCCAATGCAAAGTAACGAAACATATAACTATACCGCTCTCAGATCTCTAGTGGTATAGGTAGCGCTGTACTTGTTTCACACGATTCGGCGTGTCGAACCGGTGTGTGTGAAACTAGCCTCAATATCTCGGTATTAAATTAATTTGAGACATATGTTTATATGGACTTTTATCATCTCTAAAATAATGCCGTGCAATTCTAAAACACCCTGTATAAGTCAACCTCTGATATTCGCGGATTTCCCATATTAGCGGAGATCCCGCGAACGTAACTCCCGTGAATGTCAAGGGTCAATTGTAGGTCCTACCTATTTTGATTATAGTCTAAGATTCCACCGTAAAATTTGTATTATAATAAAACTTGAGCAAAAAAAATTTCTCGTTAAACCGCGTGTATAAACCTTTACAAAACTCCAATGCTGCCATCGATAAATCGTTGTTTTTTTGAATAAAAAAATAACATGTCTGCTTGTTTTTTGTAATAACTGGTATGATAATACTTGAGGAAAGGACCACGCACACTTTATATGGAAAAATAGGAACCACTCAAATCGATTTTTTTAATATCAATCGTCTCGTCTTAATGTGAGGAATAATTATTATCATTGCACCAAATTTTGTTAATTTATAAATAAAGCCGCAATCTTTAATTAACGCTCTTATGGGAATTTCGTAAGAGCAAAAGAGAACCTATTAAAATCGAATTTGTTTTGCGTCCATAAATCAACTTTGTTATTTATTGCGTGGTACTTAACGACGACGGGTCGGTACCTACCTACTTAAACTGGCCTGAGATTTAAAACGACTGAAATAATTCTTTAAATAGGTATTGGCTTTGTGCACATTAAAAATGTATACTTAACTAAAAGATTATTTGTACCTATCTATAAAAAGATGGCGATCGATGGCGTTTTGTCAAAAGGGCGTAGCCCACACTTTCTGTTAAAATGAATTATTGAATTAAATGAAAAGACATAATCTGTTAAAATCTGGTAACAATATTTCGATTTTTTTCACCGAAAAAATCGATTTGTATTTCCGCCAAACGTATCTTCTTATAGCTACACGACGACACAACATGTGCCCTCCGGTAAAATTTACTTTTTGTTGGTTACGCCCTTCTGGAAAACCTGCGTCGATATTTATATCAGCTTGCTTTTTACAATTACTGTTATAATATAGTTGCTGTTGCTGTTAACGCTAATAATTGGAAATAGAGTAATAATATGTTAATAACAATATATTAATATATTAATAACATTAACGAACAATTCAAATAAAAAACAAAACACATTCACGAATATCAAATCAATAAAAAAATAATTCTTCAATATTCAAAATTGTGACTCAAATAAATAAATAATAAAATAATCCAATATAAGACAAAAATACACATAATGTAGCTGTTTATTTTTCTACCTCTATTAAAAATGTGCACCATAAAATATCTATAATTAAATTATCTCCAAATTATTAATTTTATTTTAGTGGGGGTAGCAGTGACCAGCCTCATTGGAGATCTCTTTCAAGTAAGGTTAAAATAACGTAATAAATAATTCAATAAATCATTAATATTGAAAAATTGTGGCTATTATAACAATTACGGTTTATCCAAACCTACATACAATTCACATCATTAATAAAAACTTACTAGATTGTTTATTTGTAATATAGTTTGAAGTTTGGAAAGTGACATATTCTATAGATGATTTACCTGCGCACATATTAGATGGCATAAAGAAAGACTACAATTTATTAGAACTGTAAAACGTAACACTGTAAAAGTGTAACTAACAAAACTATTAGTTTTTAGGCAATTCTTTTATTAGGCTTACAGTAGGTACCTTCCTAATTCTATTCTAACGACTTTTTCTAACTGTTTTCTACCTGCTACTTACATTTGTGTCGTTTCTTAGAAACGTATTTATCATGACCCCCTCCATAAATAACGAGCGACAGATTTATTAACTTCCGACATAATTTAAAGCCCAAATTTTTTCAATGAATTGTTCATTAACGGGTTTAGTAATGAAGTTACAGATTTGGCGCAATGGTAATAATTATTCCTCGCATTAAGACGCGTCAATTGATATAAAAAAAGATCGATTTGAGTGGTTCCTATTTTTCCATAAAAAATGTGCGTGGTCCTTTCTTATTCCAGTATTTAGAAAACAATTTTTAGATTCGAAAAAGTTTATGCTGTCATTTCTACCGTCGTCGTCTTATCGGCGGCAGCAGCGCTCAAATAGTTCAACTTTCTATTATCATCAAACTTGAAAATGATTTTTATACCAAATGAAAGCTTATGCTTTCCCATTGACGAAAAATGTATGTTGCCACTCGAATATTATTGTTTAATTCACGGCAACAATGGACCGTCGAATGTTTGAGGAGAACCCTATCCAAGAGCCTAACCAAGCTCGATTTTCAGAGAATTTATGTTAGAGCTTAAAGGTCCATGTGTCGCGATACACTCTGGCCCTATATGCGCAAAATTGGGTTTTTAAGACGTTCCAGAATATTCATATAATGTTCATTGGTAACATTCTGGCGATTTGAAACGTTATTGTCCATACATCTTTGGATGACCACTTTTCGAATCGTTTTCAATTGATTCCCGGCCATCTTTGAATTGCCTAAACCAGTCGTAAATTTGTATATGAGTAGGTTAATCATCCCCATGAGTACTTGTTTCAGTAACTTTTAAACGTTTTGGTAAAGGTTTTCTTAAATTTCACTAAAAACTTTATGTTGACGCATTGCTCCATTGCAGTTTTCCAACAAGGACCACGCAACCACTGTCACCTTTGATGCTACACAAGTGGTTGTTATAAACCGATCGCAATGCTTTTGTGCATGATGACTAATATAACGTTCAAACTATTACTTTTACTCTTCGACGCTAACTGGCACGACTAATGCCAATTCTATAGAGCAAACGTTAGATTTCTTTCTAGACAACCTGTGTATTTACTACCTATGTATTTGTTGTCTTACAATTAGTTTTCATTAATATATAAATTTATTGATTTAGACACGAGCGAAGAAATAAATTCACAAAATTACAAGTCTGTTCAAAAGTTTGTTGAAGATTCTTCGAAAGCAGTGGTGAAGGAAACGAATGTCTCATTACTTAAAACAGGTAGTATAGATACTATTATACTGAACTATATTCTTCTAATGATACTAGTTTACAGAACATCAACAAATTATTGTAACACATATTGATACACCAGAATGTTTCTATGTACAACTGCTGCAGTCTAGAAATGACTTACAGAAATTGTCAAGATATATTAAACAATATATCGATTCATCACCACCAATTGTAAAAGATCCTGAACTTAGTAATACATTAAATATTATATTATTCCATACATTTATTGTTTGTTTTTCAGATAAATTATATATTGTTAATTATAATGCACCCAATATTCCGTCACAATGGTATAGAGGAAGACTAATCGATATTATAACTAACAAATCTAACCAAACACAATATAAAATACTATTTATCGATTATGGAAATACTACCTTTGTTAATATAGATATGTAAGTATAAAAACTCGTATTAAATTAGTATTTCAATAAACTAATCATTTTTAAGGTTACGAGAAATAACTACTACTTTAGCAAAACCAAAACATTTTGCATTGCAATGTAAATTATATCAAACTTTCCCATTAAAAGATGAATGGGATGATAAGACAATGAAACTAATGGCTCAAATAATTACTGGGTAAATAAATCTCTCATTTAATAATTAATAATACTCATATTTGTTTATGTCATTGTAAATTATTTTTATTTATAAAATCATTAATTTTTACAGAACTAGTGTGTCTATGGTAGTTCTGAACAACTCTTATGGAACTTTAGAGGTTGATCTTTTCCTGTTTACAATGGAGAACAGGTGTCTATTCGAAATTCGTTATTCTTTACTGGTTATGCAATGGTTCATTTAGATGCAGGCATTCCAAAAACCGTCTTTGAAAAGAAGGTAAGTACTTACTTATTAGACAAAATATTTAATTCTCTTGGTTTTACTTATCTCTTAAGTTATATTGTAGTACGCTAGTGAGCTTACACGATAGGAGCAATATACATAAACATTTGTGCTACTAATAACTACTAACAAAAAGAAAAGGAAGGAATTAATTGAAATATTCTTATATAGGTACCTATCTTATTTACACAAGCATGTTACTCATTCTCCCACTCAAAAATTACACCCATACCGTGGCTTAATTTGAATTAGAATATTAATTATTTGCCGCAGTACCAGATGTCATAAAGTTTGTGTGCTTGTATGCTTTTTTGTTCTAATTTTTAAAATTTCTGAATTTACCACAGATAATCTCAGCTTTCTTATATGTATTTTATAAAATATCGTGTATAATTTAAGCGATTTATCATGAAAAATTTTAAAAATAATCAAGTTTTAATAATGATGTAGTCTCGGTCTGGTCTGAAATTGTTTTTTTATCATTTGTGGAATAAAATAAAAATTTGTTTTTACACGATTGTTTTGCTTCGTTACTGACTAAAATTTTTAAAAAACTAAAATGATACAGAAAATTACATTTTTCAAACTAGATAGCAGTGTTTGCAATAAATTATCTTTGTACAAATGTATTTCTCTCGATGTAAAGAAAATACTGATAATAATTATATATTTTTAAGGTGTCAAAGCACAAAACAAAATTATTTGGAAATAGAAGAATTTTTAAAGCCAATGAATCTATCGAAGTCGTTATTTCTCATGTAATAGATCCTGACTGCATTTATGTACAAATAGTAAGTATTGTAATTACCAATTTTCGTAATCTTATAAATTTTCTACATTTTAGGCAGACTGTGTATGCCATATTATCCATTTGAGTGATGTTATGTATACCTATTATAACAATCGTCAAAAATGTCGTAGAACTGAGGATATCTATTTGCCAGTTAAAGGTAATTAATAAAATAATAAAAATAATTCGTGTGCACTTACGAGAATGCGTAACTACCAGTTTTTCTAAAAAATGCGCCAATTGACATCTATTCTTATGGAATTTGGGTCGGAAAAGCCGAATCTGCTATTAGTTTTTTCCTATGGGGATTATAAACACGAAAAAGCGCATTTAAAGTAAAAACTGATGCAATATATAGCAATAAAAATTCTTTGGAAGCAAAAATAGATTATTGGGGGAGGGGGGGTCGGTTTATGATTAAGCAAAGTGCAGGTTTGGGACTGGGTGCCTCGCAACCTTTTTTTTTAATATTTTCTTAATACGAGTCCTGATCCCAAGTAGTATGGAAAATTGATGCTCTACTGTACCTACTTTATACACGCTTTATATTAGATTATAAAACCTTTTAAAATACGAAACCAAACTCATTCGATCTTGACAGTAGTTTTTCAAAACAGTCTGTATTAGAACTGAAATTTCACTATCGTACTATCTAAAACGAATTTATTGAGTTTATTTTGGCTGAATGCGCTGCATTAACCACCTATTAGTAATTTTTAGTAAATTTGGATACTTTTATAGATACAGCAGTAGCTGCTTATGTTCAAGAAGTTAATGGTATTACATGGTATCGTGGTATTGTAAAAGATGTTATTAGTGGTCAAGGAAAAGTGAACGTATTTTTAGTTGATATTGGCACAACTGTTACACTTATATATACTCAAATTAAACACTTATTGGGAAGATTTTGTGATTTGGAATCGCAAGTAAAATTTGATTCGTAGTTAAATTTTCAAATTCTTACTTACATTTTTTTTAGGCAATTCCAATGAAACTTGTCGATATTAAACCTAAAGATGATGAAATTGTTTGGGATAAAAACTGTTCAGATTTACTTAATAAATATGTTTTAAATAGATCTACTTTACGTTTACTTGTTCTTGAAGTTAAACAACCAATTTGTGGTGTGTTACTCGAGCGTCATCGAAATATGGAAATTTGTATTAATGCTCTTTTTGTAAAAAATGGTTATGCCGAAGCAACAGGTCAATTGTAAGTATTTATTATAGGCGATTATATTGTTTCAGTTAACTGCATGTTTAATTATAGTGGTAATGAAGTGGAATATATTAATAATGCTTCAAGTGCAGCACAGTCAATTTTACTAAATGCACTTAATGATTGCAAAGAAGACGAAAGTAATTTCAGTTACGATTCTGATAAAGATGAAGATGTAATTCGAAAACCAATTCAAGTGCTCCAAAGCAAAAGTCCAGATCTCATATATTTTAAATTACTCGATTCGGATAGCATAAAAATGTTGGAATCTATGAATGCCAAACTGCAAGAATTTTATTCTACGAATCTTAAGAAAACTAAAAATAACTGGGAAGTCAATGATTTTTGTGTTGTTTTGGATCCTAAGATGCTTGAATATGGCCGTGGACTTATACTAGAAAAAGTCGATCAAAATAATTTTAAAGTAATGTTGAGAGATATACTTCAAGAAACCGTAATTCCTAAAGAAAATATATTCATCTTAGAAGAAACATTTAAAAAATATCCGCCCGGTTTTCATCGAGGTCATTTAGCAGGTGTAATTCCGGCAGGCGACAGCAAAAAATGGAGCGGCCTAGCTATAGAATTTTTACAAGACATATTCGAAAATTATAATAATATCTTTATGACGAAAGAAGGATCTGTTGATAAAGAACGTAAGTCTATACCTATAGTTATGTGGTATTCTAAAATTAAACCTGGAGGAGCTTTGGAACCATCTAAAGTGAGCATTTACAACATTAATAAATTATTAATAAGAAAGGGACTGGCTTTGAAAGTAGAGTTAGACTTAAACAAAATCAGTGACAATATTACTAACAGTGAAAACAAATCACCAGAAAAACCAGCCACAAAGGATATTACTTTCGATCAGGTAAATTTTATTAATCAATTACCTAAATGTAGAAAATAGCTTAAAAATTTCACAATAGGTACTAAAGTTGTAAAGAGCACTTAGCTAGTATTTAATAATTGAAGGACTTAGAGCTATAATGCAATGTAGTTAAGAGACACAAATTGAACTAATGAATATCTAATTTATTTGGTGGAATAAAGAAACGAATACTTTTGCAATGCCATTTTGTTAAATCCTCAAATATACTACATAAACAGGTTGCTTAACGTTCGGAGCTTTGACAGACTTATCTCAAAATGTATATTTCTGCACTTGAACCCTTATATTATGGCTCTAATCTCCTCAATTATAAAATGTTCTATATTAAAAACATTCAATCGTATGTATTAAATTTAGTCTTACAAACGATTGTTGCAAAATCATTTCTACAGAGATAAACATTATTTAATAGCACTTGTGGGCACATTCAGCCTTAGTGCTAAAACCAATTCAATCGAACCCCTGTTTATTTGGGCTATTTTATTTTATTTTTATAGTTGACGTATGACATCAGTTGTGTCACGTGTTTATTACAATAACTTAAGGTCGTTCGGTCGTGCTGAACGTGGCTGAATGTGCCCAATGCCTATTCATACGGCTGATTATAAGAGCCGATCTTAAAATTTAAACATAACTTAAATATAAATTATCTATTGAAAGTGAATGTGGTATCCAACAAAAATTAGATAGTTAAGTTACACTTAAATTATAAGATATGTTGGTGCAATCGGTCCTATGTTTTATTTTTAACTATTACTAAACTGCATTTATCAGATGCAAAAGATAGTCAGAATAACTCATTTTTGCAAAAAGTGTAGGTTAAGTCACTGCCAAAACGCCATCGATATAAATTATCCATGGAAACAATTGTATCCAAGGAAAATTGGGCAATTAAATTACACTTAAATTTTAAGCTTAAGCGGTGTAATATGGCATTGAATATGTTTTGTTTAATTGTTGCTTTAAGTTTAAATTTATGCTTGTTGCATTGCTTATATTCTTCTGCGATTAAATATACATATGTTTTCACAGGCGCAAACAAGTTGGAAAATAGCTGATTATAAAAATACTGCACTTACTTCTTCATTGAATATTGAATGTACAGCTCAATCGCATCCTAAAAATAAAAGCAAAAATAATTGTGCAGATGTAAAAAAACAGTCGAAGGATAAATCCATAAAAAATCCATCTACTGTATTAGATACTATGAACAAGCCTACAAATAAAAAAAGTACTGCCGATTGGAATGAACTAATTGCTGAAGAGGAACTAAGAAGAATAAACAATGGCAAATCTCCACCTAAAGATTTTTGTGATTGGAGTCCAGCTCGACCATTTAAGTTTTCTGAATTTGTCGCATATGCTACATTTGTTGATGAAGATGCATGTATTTATTTGCACGATGCTGAATTTCAACCTGTAATTAAAGCTATAGAAACTGAAATGAAATCTGTATTTGATCAAACTCCATCGGAACCAGAAGGTACAATTTGGGCCGAGGGACAAATATGTACAGTAAAATACTTCTTAAACAATAGTTGGTACAGGGGAAAAATTGTTAAAGTGACCGATGATCACATAAAAGTTTTCATGATTGATTATGGCAACACGGAAGATTGTAAACATGAAGATCTACGATTCAAAGTTATGTATTCAAATATACCGGCTCTTGCAAATAAAATTAGACTTCTCCATGTGAATTCGAAAAAAAGTTTACAATGGTTGACTTCTGATTTGGACGAACTTCATAAAACAATTGTAGAAAATAAAATATTTGTGTCCTTAAGTGATTCAGTTGCAGAAGATGGTGTAGTTTATGCCACAATAAAACTCAATGGTGTTAACATTAACGACTTTATGATAGAAAATTGTACAAATTTGGTGTCTTATAGGGAATTTATAAAAGAACCTAGTGATTCAGAAAGAGATATTATAATAGAAGCTGCTGTAGAAACTGATGAAGGAAGCGAAAATAGTTTCGATAATTTTGATCGTCTCAAAAACCATGACAAGTTTATTTACATTCCTTTACCTGATGATTCCATTGGCCAAAAAATAAAAGTCACAATAAGCACCATCATAAATTACAACGAATGCGTAATAGAAATTATAGAAACTATAGATGAAACGATGACACTATTTTCTAAAATATACGCTGACATTCAAAATAAAGCTACCGAGCAACCAATTTTACGTAATTTAACAATAAGTCAAGCTTGCATTGCTCAATTTTCAGAAGATAATAAATGGTACAGAGGAGAGGTTTCTAACATTAATGATATTGATAAAGGTATAGCAGAAATTTGGTTTGTAGATTTTGGAAACTATGAAAATGTAAGCCTAGACTGTATTCGAAGCATCAATCACGAATGGCTGGAAATGCCTGTATTTCAATATAAAGCACAATTACATGGTATTGGACTAACAGATCCTTCTTCTTTAGATATAGTTATGGAAATCATGGAAGAGTTTTGTAACTCTTCGAAAATTATAGAAGTTATAACTACAGATCCTTTAGTTATAAAATTATATGATGACTGCGATGAAAATATGCTTGCTTATCAAAGTCTAATTGATAAGGAATTGTTGTTTATCATAAATTAAGGTTGTTGTTTAAACTATTTTAATTTGCTATCGTGTATTTTTTTTTACCGACTATTTATATAACTGTAGTTATTAATTAATTTAGGTTTTTTTTAATATGAATACTTTCATTATCAATCTAATTGTTTAAAAAACTTAGTATTTCATTATTTTTTTAAATTACATAATAAAAAAAGATACATAAAAATTACAATTTTTGTTACTCTTGATATTGATCGATCGATATATTTCAGATGTCCTTATTTCGAATTAAAACTGCAGATTTTTAATTTATTTTATTTAAACATGGGTTTTTAATTAATTATAAATTTAATTTAGAATGTTTGTATCTTTGTAACAAAATTATAATAATACAGTAGATTTTCTTAATTAACTTGACCAAAGACCCGGGATCGGATCACAATTGAAAAGTCGATTAATCATAATAAAATAATGATCATTACAACATCCGGAACAAAATAATATAATAAATATTAAAATTTCGTTAGAATTTATTATGCCAGGCGCGCTTGGAGTATTTTTGGCCGGCCAGATTCGTGATTGGTGAGCAATGGCAATGCTTTTATATGGGAGCGTGCGCATGGAGAAGTTGTAGCCCCTGCCAATCACAAATGTAATTAAATGGGTCCGCACGCACCAGCACTGCGATCGGTCGATTACACTCCATACACGCCTGACTACATATTTTTTGAAGCACCTTATATATTAAACGTGTATAATAACTTTCGAATGATACACTAGATGTCATAGTATGCTTTAATATTTAAATGGTTGGTATTTTTCTTAGAACTAAACAGTTTTAAAGGTTATATGTTAGTTTTTTTTAAATTATGCTTGCCTTAATTTATGTTTATTTATGTCTGTAATTATTATAAAAATTTGTTTATCGCTGTGGTATTAGTTAAGTTGTAAAAAATGTTAAACGTTCGAATAAATTCGTTCGGCGAGAACGGCTTGGGAGAACCAGAACAAGATGCAAATTTTTCTCTAACAGAGCTCGATAAAGGTACACTATTAGTTAAAAACAAACTAAGTATTGTATAAAACTGAAATTATTTGCTATAGGTTTACGATCAGGAACAGTTGGAGAACAATGTGAAGCTATTGTAAGGTTTCCTCGGCTGTTCGAAAGGTACCCATTTCCTATTCTTATTAATGCCTCCTTTTTAAAATTGGCCGACGTTTTTCGTATTGGGTAATAAGCTTAAGGTAATTTATACTTTTTAATTATTTGTTTTAAAAATTTCAGAAGTAATTTCTTACGTTTATGGGTATTGCGAGTGTGCCAACAAAGTGAAAAACATTTAGACAAAATTTCGAATGTAGATGAATTTGTAAGGCGTGTTTATAGTGTAATACATAGTAATGATCCTATAGCTAGAGCTTTAACTTTGCGGACTTTGGGTGCTGTCGCTGGAATTATACCTGAACGTCAGCAAGTACATCATAGTATTAGAAGAAGTCTCGATTCGCATGATAATGTTGAAGTAGAAGCTGCAATTTATGCTGCTATTCAATTTGCCGCACAATCGAAGTCTGTTAATTTTCCTTGGATAATATTAACTTATTAATTGTTGTTTTATTATAGAATGTTTGCGATTAGTATGTGCAATAAGGTATCAGACATGATACAAGGACAGTCTACACCAGCTAACATGAAGCTTCAATTGATTCCAATTTTACAATATATGCATCACGATACTAGCACCTCTGCAATGGTTAGGAAGTTGTGTACTGACCTCTTGCCTAGTTATCCTGCTCAAGATTTTGTTTTAGTAACTTTAAATACCCTCACACAACTTGCTGCTGCCACGTTAGTTGATATACCTAGTCAGGTATTTATAAATAGTTCTAAATAATATCAAAATATACTACTTAAATTTAGTAGGTATCCTTATTATTAAAGTATTTACGCATTGATCCTCGATGGGAAGTAAAATCAAAGTCCTTGCAATACTTATTTCAACTTGCAAAACCAGGAGCTCATTTATGGCCTCCGGGTTCAATCGATAGCATCGTAGATATGGCTCTACAAATGGAAACGCCCAAGTATTTAAGCTTGGCTCTTGGTTAGTTTAATGTTTTAAGTATTGTAAATAAGAAATTATGTGTTTGCTTAGATGTTATAGGAGTTCTTGTCGAGTCTCCTAATATTTGCCACGAACATCGCACATCGACATCTAAATTAAGACAATTTTGTACCAAAAATAGTTATCCCCATCATCCTGCCATTGCCGCTCAAGCAATAGAAGTACTTACAAGAATATTATGTTATTGGTAAGTGTAAATTTAAGAAAATAATAATTAAAACATTTTTATTTTCTTTTATTGTTGTTTGCTCGTCATTACAACCTTGCGAGTCTCATTTGTTTATTCAGTTTTTTGGTTTTGGTTTATAGAATGCATTAAAAAAAAATTGAAATTGCCTAGCAAATTTGTTCGATTTGACATAAAACTGCTCGTTTATTTGAAAATAGTAATCGACATTTTTTTGATTGGATAAGTTCGCTTGACCTCGACTGTTGTATTGTTGACTAAACAATGGCACTGCTTGCCGGTTGCTAACAGTCCATCGACCGTGTTAGTGAGCGAAAATAAATTACGCTCATTAATGACCATTAACATGTAGCTATGCGTTCGGACAATTTCCAACAGTTGTTAGTAATAGCAGAGGTCGGGTGATACAAATAAACTTTTTTTTTAAACGTTGAATTTGAACAATTTAAGTAACATGCTTTTGTAGCTATAAGGAAAATTTAGAAGCACACGGAGCTAAAGATGTTATCAATTCATTGGAAACATTGACGTTGTTGCTTCTATATTCAGATGAAAAATATCCGTACCAACTGAAGCTTGTATTAAAATGTGCTGTACAATTATGTGAAGCAAAACGTGAACATTGCGAAACCTTCGTAGAACTCTTGGGATCTACATTAAAGAATGTTAATGGTAAGATCAACCGATGCAATTTTTATTTTATTATAAAATATTTTCACAAATTCTGATTATAACAATATTTCTTAGTATACTATTTGCTAGTTTCACATCGATAAATATTTTACTATTGTAGAGAATTGCACAGTAACAGTTTGTGAAGCGCTGGGTGCGATTGGTGGCTTGCAAGCTGAAACGTTATTGCCGCTTCTAACTGATATTTTAAAACTGTTGAGTGAATTATCAGAAATAGAAGGTCTCGCACCGCTACAAACGCACACCCAAGTGATGTTGTGCACTTTAGTGTTTCAAACTCTATCCGGATATCAGTGGAATTTAGAGACAACAAATATAATTAAGAATATCACCTCCACCAACCATAATTTGTGGGCTAATTATCGCATTGGGCGTGCTGCCGTTCGATACGGTCACCATCAAATAGCGTTAGACATATTTATGGGTCTAACTGAACAAGTCAGTTCTGAAAATTTGCACTTTTGGCTTGTTTGTTTAAGAGAAATGTGCGAAGCAGAATCGCAACTGTTAACTAATAAGAAACTACATTTGGTTGATCGTTTAAATTTTGCAATTATGCATTATAACAAGGCAATTGCTGGTTTGAAGGTAGTCTTGACATAACGATAATTCAACAATCCAATATATATACAATCCATTTGTATATTTTTAGGCTGCCAGTACCCCATCTCATAACCTTCAATTTCAAGCCGAATACATGCGTATACGCACAGAATTTTTACAATGTTTGGTTCAATTAATTCACACTTTGAATATCCTATGCATCGTACCACCTCCCGCCATAGCATCGACGATAGTGCAAGCTACAAGGGACGAATATCAAAGACATGGGTACATTACAAATCAGATCCGCAAGTGCGTTAAGGAATTCAAAAATTGCGGAGAAATGTATTGGAAACTTTACCAAACGGCTTTCGACGCCGATCCTGCAACCCTCGAAAACATACAGATTTTGCAACAAATGAGTGCACTTGTTGAAAAATGCATCGAAATCATTTGTATGCCTGGAAATAAAATAGAAGAGGATCCGATTGAATTTAATTATCAATCGACAAGACTTGAAACACAGCAACTTGTGCAAGGTTGTCAAGATGCTGCGAAAATTGCTTGTTCGCTAAGTGAAGACACGGCACATCAAACTATAATGCATAAAGTATGCGATAACTTTATCTAACAATTATAGTGTTAATCCTCCAACATGTTTTAAAAAATTGTTTAAAACAGCAACTAACCAAAAATAATTTTGATGATTTTTGTTAGAAAATTATCATTTATGTCACAAATTAATATGATTCTTTTCTAGCACATTGATCTTTTGAAGAATATTCTAGAAATCTTAACAAATACGTCATTGCCGATTCCTCGATATTTTTTTCAAGTGCTGCAATCTACAACGTTGAAGTTAGCCATATCGCCTCAACCTCGAGTTATGGGCGAATTCATTAGCGTGCAGTCAGGTTCACAATTAGCCGTTAAAGTCGAAGGCATCGTACAACATGGACAACACCCAGGACTATTTAGACAAGTAAAGGGAATTTTAGTAAGTGTAACGTCGCAGTTGCAAGCTAATACTAAAACAAAAGAGGTTATGGATGTAAAGGTATTATCTGTTGAAATTAATTTGTAAAAGAATGGGCATCGAAAAAGTGTTGTAGGTTGCCGATGCAAATTTGGAATTAACGCAAACGGTTACACCCCACAAAGATTTTTTCACTGCCCAATTTTTGTTGGCCTTTCCAAGAGGCGGACAATATGTATTAACAATAGAAGCGTCTGTAGTGGACGAACATAGTAATATATGGAAAACAGGACCACGGTCTACTTTAACGGTTAAAGTGCCCGAAGAAAATAAACCTGCACCAATTAACATGCCTGGAATGGCTACAACTATTAATAATGTGTAAGATTGTTACTTTGATGCTTAAGTTTTGTTATTATATTTGTTTGTTTCAGTATTCTTATGCCTGAAGATAGTGTTTTCATACGTCCCAGCCCAAAGATTTGATGACCTTAATTATGTATGAATTTACAACCATTTTGCCATTTAATTTTGGACCTGAACTAATTATCCAAAGAAACTTTTACAGCATATGCAGGTACTTACTCTATGCATAGCTATATAAAAATGGCATTTTCTTTTAATCAAGATTTTCACAACTATTATTTATTGTTATTGGTAGAGATTACAATGTGGGTGAATGTTAAGCACAACACCCTGATTTTCACAACAAACTAACTTTAAAATAAATTATAAAATAAACAATAGTGTAGTACTTGATATAAATATTTTTATCAACAACAATAAACAACTTCTACAAAAATATGTTAATGATTTGGATATCTGGACCTCCAAACCAGAGGATATTGTCACATATTAAAAATTTACAGGACCAACATCTTCCATCCAATCTTTCCAAGTTAATATAGTTTTTACAATATTTCACAAACAGCCGGTGCCAGCGATGAGACGTATTACTCGGGAAAAAAAATTAATAGGGTCTTAATACTCCCTGGCTCTGAGGTCCAGATATAGCTATTTCTAAATTGAATGGAACAAATATAAAAGCATTCTTGATTTAAAATAAAAAAACATCAATATTGAATATATTTTATAGGTTTGTTCCAACACATCGCCAAACCAGTTTGCGAATGATCTGGCACATGCTTTCAAAATCTAAAAGTTCGATTGGTTGAAAGTATGTATTGAAGCATTCGCAAACCGATTCGGTGGTGTGTTGGAACAAAGCTTGTGGAACACTTGCATCTTTATAAAATAAAATTTTGAAGAATCGCAAAATAAATTGTTTCTCAAAAATCCATGTCCAATCTCGACTAAAATAGCTTTTATATTACCGTTTCTTAATATAAATATAGTTTACAAATATTTAACAACAATTTTATACAAGCAAAACAGAAAACGTATAACAATAAATGTTTTACACGTGATTTAAAAATACTCCCTCTTTAACAATAGGCGAAGTGTCATAATCTTGCACCACGAGAATCTTGTCTCGTTTATAATCACTTTTTGAACCACCGGTCTTACTTAACAACATTATATCGGTAATGTTAATATCGTGACTGACTGCTTTACACATATCATATACAGTTAAAGCGGCCACTGTAACAGCAGTAAGTGCTTCCATTTCGACTCCAGTTTTACCTTGGCATTGAATTGTAGCACAAATAATAACGGCTTTTTGAGTTTTGTCTAAATGTATTTTAACGTTGACATTAGTTAAAGGGATGTTATGGCAAAGGGGAATAATATCCGATGTTTTCTTAGCTCCCATTATACCGGCAATTTGTGCAATTGTAAGCACGTCTCCCTTTTTCAAAGCATTTTCACTAATAAGTTCCGTAAGCTGACTTCCAACTTTCACAACAGCTCTTGCTATTGCAGTGCGAATTGTCGAATCTTTAGTGGTTACATCGATCATGGTTGCTTTACCTTCTTTATCGACATGTGTTAATTTATGGGACTTTGATGAATAATAGCGTATAGAATTTGTTGTAACATTGTTGGTGTATAAGTATGAGAAATGGCCGAAATTTAACTTTAGGTTTTGAACGTTTGGTAATTTATGTTTAGCACTGGAACCTAAAAATATCTTCGATATAATTGACGATTCCAATTAAAAAGTCTACAATTGTTAGTAATGAAAACAGCACTATTAACAATAACATTCAGATGTAAAAGTACATACTAACAGAAATATCATCCACCAATAAGTATCATAGGACGGTTTTCCATATGAGATAGATTCAGCATGCCTGTAACAAGTTTACAGTATGTCTTTGGCAACTCAGATGCCATAATTCAAGATAAAGAAGAAGACATTTTAAAAAACAACAAAAACAAAATATATATATATACATTATAATACCTATATAAAAATATAACGAAACATACCTGCGTGTTGTTTCTTTTTCCGACTTACAGCTGCCGCAATAAGAGCTAGCAAGTCGTCTTCGCTACAACCACTTCTTATGGCATCTCTTAAGGAAACTTCGGCATTACCAAACAAACAAACTTTCACATTACCATCGGCTGTAATTCGCAACCGATTGCAAGTTCCACAAAAATGTTCACTCATAGATGTTATAAAACCAACTTGCCCTTTGTATCCTGGTACTTTCCAAGCCTGTAAGTGCAAAAAGTGAATTTATTATGTAAACTAATACGAAAATAATTGAAATTTAAAATAAAATATACCTTAGATGTATCGTTTGGGCCATTTGCTAATTGACAAAAATCGGGCCATACACGTTGAATATTAGTTACCATTTCCTTATAAGGTACCATTTTTTCCATTTCCCACTTGTTGCCACTGAAAGGCATATATTCGATAAACCTAACATCCACATTTTTATCTTCGGTTAATTTTAGAAAATCGCAAATTTCATCATCATTAAAACCTTTCATAACAACGCAATTAATTTTAACGGGATTATATCCAAGTTGAAGGGCAAGATCGATACCCATCATGACACGTTCCCAACCCTTCCTTCTGGTTATGTATTCGTAACGTTCTCGTTTTAATGTATCTAAACTAATATTTAGAACGTCTAAACCGGCTCTTTGCAATGCCACTAACTGTCGTGTTAAAACAATACCGTTTGTTGTCATACACACTGTTTCAAGACCTTCAATTTTTTTAAGAGATGCTGAAAATAAATATTTAGGGATTATTAAGGAGTTGATCTTGAAAACAATTTAATTTACCAATTATATCCACAAGATCTTTTCTAACGGTCGGTTCGCCTCCCGTTAATCTAATTTTTGTTACACCTTCTTTAACAAATAATTTTGCTACGCGAATAACTTCATCTGTCGACAATAAATTGTTTTTAGGAGTTAAATTTACACCGTCGGCTGGCATACAATATTGACCTGTAATGTATATTTTGTAATTACCTAAATTGCAGTTTAAAAATTATACCTACAACGTAAATTGCATCTTTCTGTTAGGGATATTCGAAGGTACGTATGATGCCTCCCGAAGGTGTCGGTAAGAGGACTGTTGTCCACATTTTGTTGTTTCTAAAACGAATGCGATTTTGTGTAAATTATTGACTTTTATATAAAGCGACCCCCACATGAATATACAAACCATCATTTGATAATCGCTTTCGAATCTATAGATTGTTTGATAAATAAATTTGAAAATGTATGGATTAAAATGATAAATCTTATCATGTTTGGGGCCCTTTAAAAATCTACTCCACACAAGTTTATATACAAAAAATAATTACTAGATAAACAACGTTAGAATCGTGTATTAATTGAATTTTTGAAAAAAACAAATGAAGATGCAACAGGTGTTCTTAGATATACAAATTATCCGTTGCACGTAAACGTAAAAATAACTTATTTTGAAGTGCTAACCACGCACCTTTATGTCGGAAATATTCACAGCTGTTTTCGTTGATAAGAATTTTTGAAATTTGTACCAGATATCTTGCGAACGTTGACGAAGCATTTTAATTATTACTGTTTAAAAATTTAATGTTAACCAGTAACGGTATAGTAACAATATTTGATTAGCACAGTGATCACAACTACAAAATTACTGATAAGGAAGCGAGAAATAACACTTTCTGTTTACTCTTCATATTTCATCTTATTTTTGACCTTCAATTGATAAATTGTTAGTAATCAGCGTATACAGATTTGAGTTTCTTCATTTATATGATTAAAAATGATTAAAAAGCATGTTTGGTTATTTGATTTTCACAACTGCAAATTACTTTATGTATAATTTATGCCTACACATTCTAGGAATGTAATTTCCTAAATTGGGTAATAGATGTTTGATAAGATTGTTTGTCTGAAACGTAAAAGAATATGTCAATTTAGCGTGTCTATCCAGTGGCGTAACTACTCCATATTAATAATATTACATTACTATTTTGAAACTTGCGAATATCATAAGTCGATAATTTAATATGACAGAAGATTCCATTCGTTAATGTAATAATATATACAAAATTACACCCTGAATTCGCGTCATAAAACGATTTAATTAATAAAAGTGTAAAATCATTTGAACATATTGTATATAAATGTTTTAGCGATATTTACTTTTAAAGTGTGGCGGAAGCGTTAATTTCTTACAATGTTGTCGGTTTTCTTTGCACCTTATTATTTTACTTGTCAACTATTATTATGCTTTTATTAATAATTTATAATTATTTTTATTGTTTTTGAATTCATTATCTAAACTTTCTTTCTATAAATAATCCGCGATTAGTTTGTGATTTTTGTTGGTAATAAATTTAGTTTTGACATTGTGTACATAAATGTAGAAATAAGTTGGAGACGGTGGAAAAAAAAGAGTTATGTAGGTACGTGTTTAAATTAAAAAATTTAAGTTAGTATTAAATGGAAACAATTTATTTCACACATTACGTAGATAAATTATTAACAGTTATTATACTTGTTTTAATTAGTCAATTTTGGTTTTTAATTCGTTGATTCACGGACTTTATTTTTATATTGGCAACTCTGTTAATAGTGATAGACGTAACCTCACAAATTGTAAACAAATAATTTTTATTGTATTGTTATGTTTTAGTGAAAACAGCACATCGAACTAGAAGTTATAATGGCATTATTTCCAGCTTTTTCTGAAGCTTTACAAGTAAAGGAAGTCGAAACTACTACAGATCCTCAATCTAATTGGTTAGAGAATTCTAGTTTCAAAGTCGATGTCGACGCATTTCAGACTAATACTTTAAAAAATCCCCCAAAATCAACAACTAAATATAAACATAAACATAAACGTCAGAAGAAAACCAAAGAGAAAAGGGAAGCAGTAGAATCCGTAACCGAACGAGAAGTATGGGATGATTTTAAAATTGACAAAACTCGTAATCGCGAATTTTTATCTGTGGAGACGATTTCTAGGCCCGCTGCTCCCAAATATAAAGTGCGTTTTAAAATGTATAATAAGTCGTTTTTTCGTAAACGAAAATTCCGACGTTACTTTCAATTTAAATCATCCGACAAAATTGACAATGGTGACCAGGAAGCTAAGATTACTAAAAAAGACCTTAATTCAACTATAACCATCGAACGAGACGAACATTTTACAGGTTTTAAACAAGAAGAAGATATGTCACAAAGAACCGGTTACTATAACAAAAGTCTCAACGATACTCCGTCTAACATCGATTTGTGGTTGGAGTATGTACGTTTTCAAGATGAAATATTTCAATTTGAGAAGACATATCGTAAGGGAAGTTTTGTAAAAGGTATTCGCGTTACGGCAGAACGCAAGCTCGCTATTTTAGATAAAGCTTTATTGCTGAATCCCGATTGCGAAAATTTAATGAGGGAGAGATTGTACACTGCCGTCAACGGTTACCCATCGGACGAATTACAAGTTCAATTAAAAAAATTTGTCGAAAAAGAGCCGGGTAACATAATTTTGTGGCAAGGCTATATCGAAGCTACGCAGTGCTCTATGTCACATTGCAATACGCCGGCCGTCTTGAAATTATACACGAAATGTTTGTCAACTCTTCACTATTTGCGGCGCAATTCGGCCATGGAGAAAGCACATCTAGAAGAGAACATTTTGCGGATGTTATATCAGTGCGGTTTATTTTTAAAACAGTCTGGTTTGTTTGAACAGTTATGGACACTGTTGCGTTTGTACTTAGAATTGAATTTGTCTCCATCCGATAAACATAAGTTTAATATAGGTTCGGGATTCAACGATAAACAATTGGTTGAACTCGAAGAAGTAGTTTTAAATTCACAGTTACCAATACACGAACTATGGTTACGGATTGAAAGATTGCGCGAAGCATGTCACTGGCTTCCTTATTCCGGCGAAGATACATGCGAAGATCCGCAGGTAATATTAAAAATTAGTTTTTACTGGTAATTTTAGTTTTAAACAATTTTAAATGTCATCCGTATGTTTTCAATAATAAGATAAACTTTTAGTTTCATGATGTTTGTTATTTTACTGTGTTTTTAATAATTATTATCTCATAATTTTTTTACGCCAGTTATTATATTCGTTTTACCATTTATAGTTCTTTCAACGTAATTATGTTCAATTTGTATCATAGTTGGTTAAAGATATGTTTGTAACAGTTGCGGTTTATTTCCCATAATTTTTTTCGGTTAACTGACACAAAATTATCTCGTTCACAGCGATTGGTTTTTCCTGAAGATGTATCCGAATTAATTCATCCAATTGCAATGCCTGGAAATACATTCAAAGTAACGGCAACGATTCTTACTTTACTGAAAATTCCTCTGCTGCCGTGTAGGCATACAACCATGCAAGATCTTGGATTAGACTATGTTCCTTGGGCTTTAGATTCCGTAGAGATACTGCTACCCGTATTTTTTCCCTTGTATCCTGTAAATTTAACCAATACATATTTGTTGAAGGACACTCAGAGACTCGCCGTCGGTCCTCAATACTTAAAAGTCTTACCTGGACAGGAGGAATATTTAGAATTTTTACTTACGACTCTAAGGAATTGTGCGGATTGTCTCAATAATAAAGAGAAAACGGCAGTTACAGTGTGGTGGTTCCGATTTCAAAGATTACTGATTGTTTTAAATAAGGAAGGCCAGTTTAAAATGACATCATCTTTAAAGAAAAAATTCAAGAATTCAATGAAGCAATTGCTGAAAACAGACGAACATAGGAACAACGTTATTTTTTATCAAGAATATGCTCTTTGTGAATACGAATTTGGTAACACCGAGAGTGCAATAAATATTATCGTTACAGCAATATCGATGAATATTGATGATACAGATAAATCCTCGACATGTTCATTGTATCGTTCTTTAATTGAATTACATCTTAATTTAAAGACAGACTATGAAACAAATAGACAGACAGCTTTGAAATATTTAGTTGCTTTGTCTTTAGGCAAAAACATGAAATCTTTGGATCTTTTAACGCAAGAATCTTTGAACGAGGCAAGTTTAAAATTTAAGCATGTTACTTTACAATTGCTTCAGTCTGAATTGTCAACATTGATGAGCGTAGATCATTTCTTGCCTAATTTCTTCGTCGATTGGATAATATGTAATGCCTGGTTTTTGTACCTAACACAAGGTACAATCAATTGTGGAACGTTTCTAGAAGAGACTTTGAAGAAGTTGGAAAAACCGATATGGCAAAAAGAAGTCTTGTTTGAATTTTATGTTACTATTCTATTTAAACATTGCGTCGAAAAACCGGGAGTTGGAATGTTCAAGTTACTTAACGATGCGCTGCATCGAGCTATCGAAAGCTTCCCAAACAATTTATTTTTATTGTCCGTACTTGCAAAGGAACAGAGCTTAAGTTGTTCCTTAGGACAACCGTGGTGGAAATTAAGTAATCTATTAATTAAAACAGGTCACGCAATTCCTAGTGTATTTTTAATACTGATTATCGATCAAAGAATGCGCTTAATTGAAGAAAGCTGGACCGATACTATCACAGGTACTTCAAATTAAAATAAAAATGTTTCAAAACTAATATCCGATTTCTGTAGGTAAATTAATCACCGAAGACTGTAGTTTGATTAATCGCATGACTTCTCTGTTTCATCGATTAACAAGTTCAGGAATGTGCACCCGCCGATGTGGGTTAGTGTGGAGATTGTATTTACAGTTTCTGCACGCACATTTTGACCTGTCTCTGTGTAGGAAGGCATATTATGCAGCTGTAGAGGAGTGTCCTTGGTTGAAGGTATAAAGATTTTCGAGTTCCCATTTGTAATTTTACTAAAAGTATCTTTCAGGCTTTATATATAGATGCCGCTATTTATATTCCTGCTGAATTGGCACAAATTCAAGATCTTCTAATTGAAAAACAGTTGAGACTGCATATTACTCCAGAAGAATTGGATATATTAAGGAACTAATTAATTTTTAGCACTGTGATAACTTGTTAGACTTGTTAACTGTTGAGTGAAACAGTATCATTTAAAGTTTTAAAGATAAATTTTTGCGAGTAATGTTTAGTTTAGTTATAACATTATAATGTTAAATTTTCTGCTAAGAATAAGTTATTTTCAGAGTTATTTAAGTTATTTTGTTAGATCCAACTACAATCGACATTGTGTGTTTGTAGTTTCTACTTTAGCACTAATTTAAATATTATAATAAGTTTAGTAGATGTTTCATGAAATGGGCACTACACTATATGTATAGTGAAGTATCACTAAGATTGTATTATGGAGAAGATGAAACAAATTGATAAAAAATATTAACGATATCAGTGATATTTATCTAATAATTTTCGTTACCAGTGAAACATTTTCGAAAAAAAAAACATAAGTCTACGGATATGTCAAAATTTTAACACAACCAAAAATTTTTTATATATAAATTTATATATTTTTTAAATATAAATTTCCAGTAAAATGATCATAAAATAATGAATTAGACGCGTTTTCGAAAATTTTGGATAAAAATGCCTTATTATAGCCAATGGATTTGGCAAAATTTTGGCACGACCAAAAATTTTTTGTATCGGCTGTTCATCGAAAAATATAAATTTCCAGTAAAATAATCAAAATAATGAATTAAACGTGTTTTCGTAGTAATCGAGTTTTCGAAAATTTTCAATAAAAAAGCCTTATAGCCTATGGTTTTAGCAAAATTTTGACATGACCTAAAATTTTTTGTTTAGTCTCCGTTCGTCGAGAACTATAAATTTTCGATAAAAACCCTTATTATAGCCAATGGTTTTATCAAAATTTTGACATGATCTAAAATTTTTTGTTTAGTCTCCGTTCGTTGAGAAATTAATTTCCAGTAAAATGATCATTATATAATGAATTAAATGGCTTATAATAGTTGATGGTTGTTGCAAATTTTGACCATATTTGAAAATTTAAGATTACTGCTATTACTACTTTATATTTCACACAATCTTAAAAAAAACATCAAATTTTTATATCTTTGTGTAAATTTTTTATCGTTTACAAGTCGGCAACCCAAATGACAAGTAATGTGGGTTGTCGGATTTTAGGAGTCAGATATTAACGATATGGGTGATATTTATTTAATAATTTTCGGACAGACCAGTGGAACATTTTCATAAAAAAGCCTTATTATAAGTCCATGGATATGTCAAAATTATGGTCCGATCAAAAATTTTTTATATCGTCTCCGTTCGTCGAGAAATATAAATTTCCAGTAAAATAATCATAAAATAATGAATTAAATGAATTTTCGTAGTAATCGAGATTTCGAAAATTTTCAATAAAAAAGCCTTATAGCCCATGGTTTTGGCAAAATTTTGACATGACCTAAAATTTTTTTGTTTCGTCTCCGTTCGTCGAGAACTATAAATTTCCAGTAAAATGATCATAAAATAATGAATTAAACGCCTTATAATAATCGATGGTTGTTGTAAATTTTGACCATATTTGAAAATTTAAGATTATGGCTGTTACTACTTTATATTTTACAAAATCTCAGAAATAACATCAAATTTCTATACCTTAGGTGTAAGTTTTTTATCGCCTACAAATCGACAACCCAAATATTCGTAGTAATGTGGGTTGTCGGATTGTAGGCGTCAGATATCAGTGATATTTTTGTAATAATGTTCGGAATGACCAGTCGAAAATTTTCGATAAAAAAGGTTTATTATAACCCATGGATTTGGCAAAATTTTGCACGACCAAACATTTTTTGTATCGTCTCTGTTCGTCGAGAAATATAAATTTTTAGTAAAATGATCATAAAATAATGAATTAGGCGCGTTTTCGAAATAATCAAGTTTTCGAAAATTTTCGATAAAAAAGCCTAATTCGGGCCCTATTTGAAACTTTTAAAACAGGCGCGGAACTAGTTTTTACGTATAACAACGCAAATAATGACGAAATACATGCGTTTCTGTCTAGTTCAAATTTTCGTGAAATCTCAAATAAAAACCCATATTAATACCTGAAATTTTTAGTTTGGTTCCTTTACTACTGGAAATGTCCATTCCTATCTAAAAATGCGTCGAAAATGATGAAATACATCCCGTTTTGTGGAACTCGACATCTGGCGAAATCTCGAAGATAACATTTTATTATTATATAGTACATCGTTTTTTCGAAAGCCGAGTCAACACTTTCAATTATTCTATTACTATTAAACGAGGCAACTTTGATAACTCATGTAACACTACTGTAACTAGAACTTCCATTAAGGATTTGCACTTTTTAACATAAGCCAATCTGAAAATTTTCATTTTCGTACCGTAATACGGATCCTATACAATATCCTATTACTTATATTCTAATGTTTATTGTTATTTTTGAAACCAAAGTCGTTTAAATTCTTGTTTGCTTCCATAAATTAAGTACCCTATCATTTTCAACCACGTTATTAAACAAATAATCAAGACTTAAAAAACGACGGAAACGGAAATATTAATTTTCTAATTTCGTAGCGCACTTTCTGTAATTGATTCATCTTCACGATTATTGGTAAATTGCTGATGAAACTATTAATTTTCTTATTTTCAAAAATTGTAGAAACACGCAATAATAAACTCATGTTTATCCATTAAGTAAAAAGTATAGATACGCTAACGTCCGTTTTTATTTATTATTTCGTATTTGTTGATGTATCAGAATTAAAATGCAATTTTTTAAATTGTGATTATTGCCTGTACAACATGAACATGACTTGTAAATTAATTGTTACCTACGTTTTATTATTTTTTTGGTAAGTCTTTGAATTAGCAATTTCCAACAGATAAAAATTATTTTATCAGCATTTCAAAAATCAAACCTGCCGTTCCCAAACCCAGAATGAATAGCATACAAAAACCCAAAACGATTATACCGGAATATTACATAAAAGGTGAATATTGTTTTAAAATATAATTATAGTTAGCTACAATTTTCTATTAACACTAGAAATTCGACCACCGACTTACAAATTAAAACCTGTAGAAGTTGAATTTAGCATGAAAATTGTCGATATCAATTCGATCAATGTTGAAGATATGGATTTTAGGTAATATTTACTGTTTTTGTTTGTGTTTTGTGTTTTTGTTTTTGACCGTGTTTATGATTTAAGGATGGACATGTTCATAAAGCAGCAATGGACCGATGCTCGATTAAGAATTCCAGAAGAGATGTTTGAAGAGGGCGAAGACGCTTTCGCATTACCGACACAGTTTTTTGATAATTTATGGCAACCCGATTTATATTTTTTAAATTCGAAGATAGTCGGTAGGTACAGCATAAATACTTTATATTCGTTTGTACCATAATCTTTACCTACAGAAATTGCGACGCTCACTCAAAAATTTTCATCCGTCACTTTGTACCGAAACAAGACTGTAAGTTACTCGGCAAGAATGCACGCTATAGTTGCTTGCCAAATGGAATTTCGTCATTACCCTGTGGATATACAAATTTGTCCGCTGCACATCGAGAGCTGTAAGTTGTAACAAAATGAAATATTTATTAACACCTTTAAATGTGCCGGTATCAGTTACTTCTTCGCTGTCGAAACAAGATTTGATATGAAAACCTTTGCTCTATGTATCTACTAAAAATTCTTAATTACCATGATAGAGAGAGTAGCCTTTTACAATAATTTAGACAAAACAAGTTTTCATATCACTGTTTCATGCTGTTACTTACAAAGATACTCAACACACATGGCAGGTTTCTTTCTACAGATAATATAAAAGATTGCAAAATGATCTGATATACCGTTAGCGAATTAGGTTATTTATTACATATCTCAAGTTTCTTTCTCAAATAAACCTATGGCCAGTTATATCCCTTCAAATAGCACACCTTGATGGTGAGACAGTTCTGATTAAATCACATTAAATTTTATTTGCAACAAGTCTTTAAAAATTGAAAAATTAATTAAATTTAATAATGCCTATTTATTCGGTACACTTGAAGTATTACTTGTTACCTATGTAGGTATTCGTTGTATAATCAGGTATATGTTTAAAATTGAGTAAATACATAAAAAGCATAGCATAAAAGCATAATAAATAGGCAACCCACTATACAATTTGAACACACTCTTTAAAACAGATCCTATAAAGTGATCGAGTTATGAAATTATTAAGGAAATAGAATAACTAGACAATGAACAAATGTTTTCATCAACATTTAAGAGATATCTCATATTTTAGTGACGGCATAAAAACTTAATTGAAATTCGCGTGATCTTCGTATATAGGCAACCAAATATGCACAGTTGACAATAAATCATCGAACAATCATTTATTAATATATTCTTAAACCAACGAAATTAAAATGAATCATTACTGCTAATCCAGCGCTAATACGAAATTGTGCAAACAATATTTTAATATAAAATATTTGTTGGGGGGGGTGTCAGTCGCTAATAACAATGGGCTGCAGTTCTTTCTTTAAAAGGCCAAGGTCTTTCACAGTACGTTCGACAAAAACGTTCTTCAAGTGGATTACAATAAGTAATGATAGCGCCGTAGTTCAGTCATTAAGTTACCATATTTTTAGGTAGATTTTGTGTTTCATGCGAGTTAAGTTGGGAATCATGCTGATTGATCATATCGTTAATCTCAACTCGTCAAACTATGTCCTGACAATCCAATACGGCAACTACAATGTTGAGTTGTTCCATTTTGTTGTTTGAGTTTCCTAAAAGTTTTCTGAATCAAATCTGTGTTACTTAAGTTATTTATCGATATGCGAGCACGGCTCGTTTTGAGTCACTCATAGTAAGCATTTTAAATTCTGAACCCGAGCGGCTCATAGTGAGCAGTCAAGCCATCCGCGATTAGCCATCGTACTCAAACAATTTGCATGTACTGCCGTCTTGACTCTTCGCGCAGCTCGGACTGAGCGCCCTTTGAACACGACAAAAAAAAACCGATAATAAACAGCTCGATTCGAGCTAAACGGCTCAGCATGAGCTGCACTTGCATGTCGATACATAGCTTTAGAATTACATAATCGACAAGCATAATAACAGACGAAGTTAGGACACGTATAATACTAATTATTTGGATCCGTAAGCTATAATTACTTACTATATTCATTTTGCTTCTTTTATATAGGTATTATTCAAAAAATAGCCATTTCAATAACACAATTATTCATTCATTGATTTTGAACAGTTTCATATAAATATGACAAAATGAGACTGAAATGGAGTGAAGCCGGAGTAAGCATAAGTCCAGAACTCAAACTATTACAATATCATATCGGGCAGCCTCTAGAACTTGAAGAAAAAAACGTATTTACATCTGAAAAAGGAGGTGATTATGGATAATTAATTTTTAATTTATGTACCTAGTAATAAATATTTAAGGTAATTTTTCAAGACTTCTTGTGTATTTTCGTTTCGAAAGACAAATTGGTCATCATCTTATTCAAACGTTCGCTCCTTCTTCTTTAGTTGTAATGTTATCGTGGTTTAGCTTCTGGTTGGGATTAGATGCTGTTCCTGGAAGAGTAACATTACTTGTAACTTGCATGTTAACATTGGTGACTATGTTTACTGGATTACGATCCGATATTCCCCCAGTTGCTTATGTCAAGGTATAAAACTTAACATACTTTTTTGTTTTAAATAAATCCTATTTTTAAGATAATAGGACTAAAAAAATACTTCAGTTTATTTTCAATTACTAGCACTAATCTTTAAAATAAGCCCAAAACACTAACTTACAGCATACATTTTTAGGCATTAGATTTATGGATGGCATTTTGCATGTTACTAGTATTTGCAGCTTTAACGGAATTTGTAATAGTTAAAGTACTGGACCGGCATTATCAATTGTATAAAAAACAGGCACCTAAAGAGCATCTAATGGTAAGACTTAAGTACTCAAAATTATTTAATACATTTTTGTATATTTGTAGGAAATAACTACATGGTGCAATTGCATCAATAAACATTCACCAAAAAAATTTATAAAATCAAAACAAAGTTGGTTACGATTATGTTGGTTAAATGTAAGTTTTGTTTAAATGTGCATGTTTTAAGTAAATAAGAATATTACGCAACACTAAAACACAAAATTAAAGTTTGAACATGTAAGAAATAGCAATTAATGCCATTTGTTTTTGGTAAAATCTGTTAAAAATTACTGTTACTAAAATGTAAAACAAAAATTGCAAATGTGTTTTATAGTATTGCAAAACGTTCTTTTCCAATTCAAAAATTGACTGAAAATTTAAACATAATTTTGATCAACTTGTTTGTTGTAGAGTAATGGAGAAGAGAAGATATTGTGGCAAGAAATAGATCGACTATCAAGAATCATATTTCCAACTGTGTTTGTTATATTTATGGCCGTTTACTGGCCAATGTTACTTTTGCCTAAACCTTATCCTATAATAGCATAGCATATAAATGATATATTAAAATCAATAAAACATTTAATTATTTCATGTTGGAAATAAATAACTATTGGTAGATACTTTTTTTAGATTTCTTTCCATATTTTTCTGTCGTCGATGTGTGCTTTCTCCAGTCTCTTAATGGAAATCCCTTGATCCAGGAATTCCATTAAATCAACCATGTGGGTTTGTAGATAGTTTATCACACTGGTCTTCCCACCTTCCTTTCGGTCAGTTCGTTTTGGATTTTCATTCACTTAGCCTTTTTATTGTGGCCTTAGAGTCCCTCCCGTAGGTGTGTCCATATTATCGTATTCTCTGTGCTTTTATAAAGTTTACAAGATTAAATTTATACATTCTATATGGTAATGTATTATGAGGCAACATAAATTTAATTACGATTAATAGGTAGTTACTTCTTCAACTACAATTTTGCTAATTGTCTATATTCTATTATCAGTTAAACCTACTAAAGTCTACAGAAAACTAAATTATTATAAGGTCAAAACACCTACAAAATTTATTCCATTACCAATTTCAAATTATTATTATTGTGATTAACGTTAAATATTATTAAAATACTTACATGTCATGTCATTGTATAGCATATTAACGTAACACTCCTGTTTCAACATATATTCTCTCATATTGAACAATTTTTACGATAAAACACTTCATTATCTGAAAAAATTAGAGGTTAACTTCTAGAGTTCCTAAAACTGTTCATTTTAGTTAATAGAATTAAAAAAAAATTCCCTCCAAAGAACACAAAACTGTTTCTTGTAATTAATAAAATAGTTTTGTTTTATATAGATTTGCTTACGATTCGAAGAATATCGATGGTTGCTAAATGGAAATTGAAACAAAGCGAATAAACGAATAGTTCTTCCCTTTTGCAGTTCTGTTGGTTTATATACAATAAAACAGTAACGAAAACACTCACTTTAAAAAAAATGGAAATAAACCACTAGATCTGCAGTTATATTCCTTCTTTCTAAAATTATATTAGCTTTTGCTATATCGACATAATTAGAATGAAATAGCCAAAACCCTGTGCTGTAACCCATTTAAAATTATATTGCAGTATAGAAGATAGCATTTTTCATAACACTATATGATAATTTCCTTAGATCAAATATTAATTTTTCCCATATTCTTATACACGATAACACTTATCATATCAATGTAACAAAAATTAGGTAATTAGAATAATAATTCGTTTTTATTTAAAGGTACATATATATAAATAAATAAATATATATATATATTTTTTTTTCTTGCCACACACTATGTTTAAAAATTACTAACTTACTACCAACTTCGAAATATAAAAACTTTGTTTATAGTGTAAATGGAACTTAAACTATTTTAGATTATTTGACCTGACATACGTTTTTCGCATTAACCACGCAGCTGTTTGTACTGAAACCGGTAGAAACGAATTAACGTTTGTTATAAGAAAATCTATAAATTTAGTTGAAATTTTATCAATATATAAAAAGGCGAGTATGTCGGGAGACACGAAAGGTAAGTTTCCATAAATACAACTAAACTTTAATAAATAAAAACGGATTTTACAAATAGGTGATGCAATACTGCAGATCATTATAATGTACTTCATGCTTTTAATTTTTTTTTATATGTATAGATAAAATTTATACTTCCGAAAAGAATGGAAATGACGAAGCTGGTGACGGAACTGAAATAAAACCGTTTAAGACGATCTTAAAAGCTATGCATTGGCACGGATCTGAACCGTTTCCAGTTATTTTTGTAGATGGAAAAGAAAAAAATTTAAAATTTGAGCCTGCTGCTAAATCTCAGTTGAAGAAGATCCACAAAATATGGGTGCGTGATCAGTACAAGCAAGCCGATAAATTGAAGAAGGACGAAGAAGATGCCGAGAAGCGTGTTAAAAATCTTGAAGAAGCAAAGAAAAATATTATTAGTGAAGATGAATCCTTACCCACAGCGAAAACAATCAAAATCGCACAAGGTAATATATTCTGATTAAAAAGTATTAGGTAATATGTTTCGTATTGCATCATTGTTAGGAAAGGCACACAGGGATCAAAGGGTAAAGATTTTTGGATGGACCCATCGTATACGGCGTCAAGGTAAAGCTTTGATGTTTATTTTACTGCGCGACGGAACGGGATTTCTACAGTGTGTTTTGACCGATCTGTTATGTCAAACTTACGATGCTATTGTGTTATCGACAGAATCGACAGTCTGCTTATATGGTACACTTGTTGAAGTACCAGAAGGCAAAAGTGTAAGTAAACATTTGCATTAAATTGGATGTTAATTTTGATAAATAATAATGAAAGATAACTATATAGTGTAATTTTTATATTTAATCATTAGAGAGAAATTTATAAATTGGTTATTATCGTTCTATTAAGAAATATTGTGCATCTTAGGCTCCCGGTGGACACGAATTAAAAGTGGATTATTGGAAAGTTATTGGACTTGCACCGGCAGGTGGGGTGGATTCAATTTTGAACGAAGAAGCTTTGCCAGATGTACAGGCCGAACAAAGGCATATTATGATTCGTGGAGAAAATACATCTAAAGTGTTACGAATGCGTTCAGTTTTATTACAAGCATTTCGGTAAGTGTTTAGTTGGTATAATATTTTTAATTTTAAATCGTCTTTGCAGAGATCATTATAATGACCGTGGATATTGCGAAGTAACACCACCGTCTATTGTTCAAACTCAATGTGAAGGTGGCTCTACACTTTTTAAGCTAGATTATTTTGGGTATAAAAATACAGTTAATTAATTTTGTTTTAATTTACAAACCTCAACCTATAGGGAAGAAGCTTATTTAACTCAAAGTTCTCAGCTGTATTTGGAAACATGTTTGCCTTCCATGGGAGATGTGTACTGCATAGCTGAAAGCTTTAGAGCAGAACAAAGTAGAACTAGGCGACACTTGGCAGAGTAAGGGTGTAAAAATATTGTGGATATAATTTACAAAAGGATATTTATAGATACAGCCATGTAGAAGCCGAATGTCCTTTCATAACATTTGATGACTTATTAGACCGTTTGGAAGATTTAATCTGCGATGTAGTTGATCGTGTATTAAAGTCTTCATTTGGAAGAATTGTATATGAACTCAACCCTGATTTCCAAGTTCCAACTAGACCATTCCTTCGCATGGACTATACTGAAGCTATTGCTTATTTAAGAGAGAATAATATAACCAAAGAAGATGGAAGTTGTTATGAATTTGGAGAAGTATGTGCATTAGCTTTATTTGTAGTTTTCCTAATAAAGATTTTTATAGGATATTCCGGAAATGCCGGAACGTAAAATGACGGATCAAATCAACAAACCGATAATGTTATGTCGTTTTCCTGCTAATATTAAGTCGTTTTACATGACGAAATGTCCTGAAGATTCAAAACTTACTGAAAGTGTAGATGTTTTATTACCAAATGTAGGAGAAATTGTTGGAGGTTCTATGAGGATATGGGATTTGGAAGAACTCTTTGAAGGGTAATTTGTCTGGTTTGTTTTTAGCAACTGTTATTGTTAAAGTGAAATTTTAGATATAAACGGGAAGGGATCGATCCTACTCCATATTATTGGTATACAGATCAACGTAAATATGGTACATGTCCACATGGAGGGTATGGTTTAGGTTTGGAGCGGTTTTTATGCTGGCTACTTAACCGCTATCATATACGTGACGTCTGTTTATATCCACGTTATCTAAACCATTGCAAACCATGATTCCTAAATAAAATATTCCAAATTAAACCAATTAGGTTGTAATTATTGTTTTAGCAATGTAATATGAATATTTATATGTGCTTTGAATATATTTGATTAAGTTTATTATTCTCGTTGTATTAATTGAAATAAGTTAATGTTTTTAAGTATCTACCTCAACTTCTTGATTTTTTTCTGCTGTAATCACTACACGTTTTTCAATAATTTAAAACTGTCATATTTTAATTTTTCAGAAAATCATGTATTTCGGTTGTAGTTTCTAAAGTAATTTTATAGTGATGTTATTTACATCTATTTATCTATCTAAGTTTACACAATTTGATCGTCTTTGAGGACCAAACCTAACTTAAACCACCTGACCAAGTGTCAGATTAATTCGGACTATTGAATCTTGCACTAATCCACTGTAGTTAAGCTTAAATAAGTTTGGCAAGCAGATGGGCCACATGCAGCCTGCAGGTTTAATCTATAGCATTTTTATATTAGTAGAGACATACTATAATCCATGATTTTGGCAATATTTCACCCTACTAGAAGCGCTTAGTACAGGTCCGTAACTTAGTAACGTAATTTTTCAAGTATAACAAAGCAGTAAATGACGAATTACACGCGCTTCTGTCGATTTAAAATTTTCGCAAAATCTCGAAAAAAGACGTCCGTGATTTTGATAATATTTTGTATCTACCTGTAACAAAGCAAGAATTGACGAAATATTCGCGTATAAATGCGAATAATCGTTATAAAACGATTTAAAATTTTCGAGGAATATCGAAAAAGACGTACTACGGTTTTAGCAAAATTTTGACCCTACCCGAAACGTTTGGTGCAGGTCCGGAACCTGTTTTTTACATATAATAAAGCAAGAAATGATGAAATACTTGCGTTTCTATCGATTTAAAATTTTTCCGAAATCTCGAAAAAACGCCTTATGGTTCATGGTTTCGGCAAAATTTTGACCCAACATGAATTGTTTAGAACAAGTCCGGAACTACTTGAAAAGTCGTTTTTTAAATATAGTAAAGCAAGAAATGACAAACTAAGCCTGTTTCCGTCGATTTCAAATGGTAGAAGGAAGGTCTGAAGGAAAACGTAACAGGCGTCCAAAAAGTCTTTCAGAGCGGAATTCATAGTCATTCCTTGCCTTAAGTATTTCCTAAAGTCACTATTGTTTTTTCTTAGAAATGATTGTTTTTTCTATGGAAATGCTCAAGATAAGGACCGACTATGAATACCGCCCTCAGTCTTGGTTGTCTGTCGAAAGATAAAGGTCTTACGCTAGATTTAAATCATATTGTCATAAATTATTTCTTGCCACGTCAATCAAATCATATCATAGTAATCAAATTACTTAAACCAAAACACGCCTTTATCTTTCTACAGCCAACCAAGGCCGAAAGATTTTTTTGGACACCTGTTATGAATCAACTTATCGGATCAACTGACGGATCATTCATCTGATCACCAGTCTTCTCAATAAAAGAGATATTTCTCATTGCCCATCACTGTTGATAACTCTGCTTGAGACCAGAATCAATGAAACAATAGTAAAAATGCGGTAATTGGTCAAACTGTACGCTATGTAAATGTTTCAAAAATTGACGAAATATGTTATAAGACAAAGTACTCGATCATTGGATAAAAAAGTGAAAATTTCGCACAGGCGATCGAAAAACGAAACGAGGTCGTCGAGTCAAATATCCTACTTTCAATCGCGTTAGTTTAGATGGTGAAGATTCGCATTAATATGTTCATCGGGGCCGGTTTTATGTCTTTGACGGTCCTTTAAAGTGGTGGCCACATATAGGACAAGACAATGGAAACATTCATTGTTTATGTATTTATTCAAACCCTTCTTTATAAGTAGCTATTTATATATTTTTGATTCGTCATCCCCAATTATAATGCCAGCCGAAACTAAAATCGTTTAATCATTACCGCAGTGCTTATCATAATTGTCCACAAGTTACTGCGTTTGACAGCACATACCTACTTCATTATTAACAATCATACCACAGATTATTAGGTACGTACCATTTAAATATATGGCAGCCGTTCTTATCACGCAATATTCTAAATTCAGTTGCCGCTATCGGAATGTTTAAACCTGATAATTTTTATTCCGTTTTAACGCCGATATTTTACGTCAGTAAAATATTTGGATTGGCCCCTTTTAGTTTAAATAAGAATTGTTACGAAAAATCCAAAAGTAACATATTTTGGAGTGTCTGTCTTGCTTTCGTTCTCTACGTATTGACAATTATACCTCTTCATAAAAGAGAACAACTACATGCTGGTTTTATTACCAGACTCACCGAAACGTTGGATTCGTATTGCAGTCAAATTGGCATGTGTTTGGGAATTATTCTGGAATGCTTTTTTATCAATGATGTAAGTTTGATTTGTGTCGATGATTTTTTTCTTACCGAACGTGTTCTTTTAGATATTACGGTTAGTTGATAATATCGACGAATTCGATAAAAATTTTCAGCGTTATTTTCATAGCGATTTGAAAAAGGAATACAGAAGCGACAAAATTTATTTAGTTAAAATATTAACAATTACCGTGGCGTTTATGATCATAACGGCAGTACTTGCCGTAAGGGCAACGTTGAATATCTATAGTGTTCCGGTTATAGGTGAACTGATACTTTACGTGGGCCCCTCTTTAATTAGCACATTTATAGATTTTCAATTTTGTGCTATTGTGTTATCGTTGAAGAAAAGATTTCGGTGGTTGAACGGTATTGTTATTAAGGTTTCGAAGAACGTAGAACAAGGTTTTCATCAAAGTGGAGATATATTTTTTATCGACGATAAGAGAAACTCACGACCAACAACGCACATGTAAGATTTGCATTTTAATAAGCGGCATTTTTATGACAGTGAATTACCTAACTACATCATTCGTTGAATGTTTAGTTGACGATTCCAAGTCAATAAACTAACTTCCTACCAACTACCAAGCTATTCAATTCATCCAAGTCAATAAGGCGTACTTATTCCGTCTATTAAATATGTATTTCCGCATCGTATTCCGGTCGAACGCAGACTATGTCTTGAATTTAGAATCGTCCAGCGGTATTTTGCTTACCACATCACCGGCCATTTGTGTAAATGGAATGTGGACGATTCTAAGCGCATGACACACTCGAAACACGGCAGGCTATATGGAAATACAGCTTTATTTCGTTCAAATCCAACGTATTTGACGACCATCAATCATCAGCAAACCGTGTCCGCTGGATTTCGTCCGCATTAAATTACATTTTTTTACGTTACAATTTGTAAGGGTTTGATTTTTGACTAAATTTTATGTAGATGGTCTTCTGGAGAAGACAATAACCCTGTAAAAATTCGTTTTTTTTAGCTGATGATTTTATCTTCATAATGCATGCGAACATAGTTGTCAACTGTTTTCAACTTCATCATCTTGCTTAATAGATTACGAGTTTCTTCATTTAAATTTAGATACGATTTTAACTAGAAAAATATCTTTCCGATTTATTATTGTGTTCGTTTACGTTAATTATTATAATATTATCATTTTTATTTATTCCAAGGCCTTAATTTAAATTTCGTATACTTATTTTTTAGAGTGTCAAATGGACTAATACAAGATAGAGCCTTTAATATTTTCGAAGATATCAGAGAGAAACATCAAGTGCTTTGCGCTATTTGCAAACATACGAACAATTCTTACTCGTTGCAAATTTTATTTATAGTGCTTCAAGATTTTATTACAATAATTTTGGCTTTATATTTTTTCGGAAGACATCTAGTTAAAGATAAACCTATATCGGTAGAATACGTGTTCTACTCCACGAATCAGATGATTCTGGGGATTGCGCAAATAATTGTTCTGGTTGTTACGTGTTCGTCTACAGTATCTGAGGTAAATGATAGACTAGCTTTATCTACGAAGCAGTTTCAAAAAGTAATGAAAAGGGCGTGCTTGCAAAATATAACGTCTATTATTATTTTACAATGTCGACATTTACCAACGATATATTCTTATACATAATTACGTATTATTACCTTTTGAAACACAATTATAATGTAAATTATACGTAAATTAAGGAAACGCATGCATTATTGAAAATTTAGGCACAAAAAACTGGAAATCTACTCCATAGTACAATAACAATTCAAAATCAATGTAAGGAAGAAATTTATTTGGAGGTATAATAGCAATATTATTTGAGTGATTTTAAAATTAATTTAGCTAATTTATTATAGACGTCCTTCTTTTCTTTACAACTCTTACATCAAGATTTGGAATTTACAGCGTGTGGAATATTTGTATTGGACGAAAGCTTATTTTTATCTGTGCGTAGAACAAAACCCACCAAAATCTCGAATTTCTTTCGTCACTGTTATAATTTACAGATTGTTGGAGCAATTACAACGTATTTGGTAATAGTGGTGCAGTTCGAATTGGGGCACATAACAGAGGATTAACGTAATTTTTAAAATTAAACTTACAAGGAAGGTTACGCAGGTGGAAATCTCAGAAAAATTTGAAACTTTGCAGGATTGTAGTACTAGTCAACCTTAATCAAGAGTCATATTCCGTTCGTGGTCTTACGCGGTTTAAGAGGGTGAAATCCACCCTTGAAAATTGGAACATGTTTCGATTTTGCTTATTATCTGTGAAACAACAAGAGCTATCGCCAACAAATTATATGTTCTTGTAAATGACCGTTCAAGACCTACGTCATCATACAAAAATTAGAGGTGAAAATTTTAAGGGATGGTACTATGCGTCTGATTGCGGACTAGTGGACACTTAGCTTAACAATGCTGCCGCTGCGACTGCCACTTGTCTGTAACAGACTATAAGAAAAAAATTAGAAACTTCTAAATTTTTCTTTGTATTTCCTACCTTTTTCTCGTTATCGTTTTCCTTCTATCGTCAATTTTCCAGCGTAGATTCTTCCGTTGACTGCGAACTTGTATTATTACATACCTTTTACCTGCATAAGATACAATTTCGTTCGCGAAAGTGGACCGTCGATTGTTTGAGGGGAGCACTAACTAAGACCCTATCTAAGAGCTTAACCAAGCTCGATTTTCAGATAATTTGTGTTAGAGCTTAAAATTCTATGTATTTACACTTTATAAATACAAAGAAATATCCTACCTTTCCTCGTTGTATTAATCCTTTTTGTTTGTAATCCTTTTAGAGTACACAACACAACACATAACACTCGTGCACTCACACGCAGAAAGGCCTTATAAACCAAACGAGCACTCCTCCCACACGCGACTATACGACGCCGTAATTTAAAATTCGAACTACTGAAGGAAACACTACCGCTCTTTACCAGTAACACGAAAGATTTGAAACGAAAGATCGAAAGATCTGGTTTTGCTGGAATTCTATATATAAATGCATTCGAGTTTATATGTGGATACTAGGAAATCCCGCTTTTATTTTAAAAACATCCAGTTTTTTGTTTGCACCCGATAAGTTATCATGTGAAGTAGGCGACGCACATGTTTTATTAGTTGCTTTCTATTTTATCGGTCGCATAAAAATGCGATTAAACTTTTATTTGGTTTATGATGGTTTGTAATAGGGAAATTTTCAATGCTTAAGGGCACACGAATAGTTTTTGAATTAAAAATAGAGTAAATTTATATTTCTGCGGTATAAAGGTAGTAGATAGTGATCATTCAAATAATTTTACTGCATAAAAGATACATAATTTTAGAATAAATTTCCTAAAAAGTTCATATTTTAAATATTGGCGTTTTTTCTTAGCTTGGTGCGTATGTGTTTTGTTTCTCGTTTCTTTTTAATGTATACAATTGTTCTAGTAAAATAAACAGTTTTACTGAATCAACAATAATAACATTGTAATATCCTGAAAATAATTAAAATACATCGAATTCAAAAATGTAGGTACTACTTACATTACATTTTTGTTGTTTGATTGAGAAACTTCATTTGAGAATAATTCATTTTTGGCAAAATTGCGGCTTAAAATACTTTGGCAAAAAGTCATCGACCGTTTCATCGTTTTTCAACCGGGCTGGAGACCCTAATTTGACTCCAACGGACGATCGTCGAGTGGCGATGAATGAAACGGCAGCGATGAATAATGAATAAGTTTATTACGTACTTAGATATTATAATATCAATGTCTTTTTGACAGAACAGTGTAAGTGACAAAAAGCGAATTTTACAAGAGCGCACATTTTGTGTTTCAGCGTAATTATAAGTAAATACCTCCTGGAAACCGCGGGACACGTTTGTACCAAATAACGTACGTATTCTGCGATGTGAAAAAACGGAGTTGCACGGAGGTTAGATACTATTATTGAACGAGATATTGTTACGGGACATCGTAAGTACCACGTATTCGCTGTTTTACGGGACCACCGACACAACTTCCGTACAGAGAATGAAACGTAGTTTTGTAATTTCGTAATTACACCTTCGGCACTGGTTATATGGTTGTTTTTCCATGATTTTCGGACTTTGTGAATTGTGGTGATGTAGATTGGACGTACGGCCACGTGTCACGTTTCTATGTGTTCGATACCAACGGTAGTTTATTTACACGGTCATGAAAAAAAAAAGATTTCCATTTGATTCACCCTCGTATGTACAACGAATTTTCTAAAATCATTAATTCTATAACATTGTAGATATAAATATTTTATTATTTATTTATCGTCATTGTTATCGTTGTAGTTGTGAAATGTGTTAAACCTACGATTTTATCAATGCCACGATCGCTCGATCGCAATTATTTGAAGAGCTACGTGCATAATCAAAACGTTAAACGTATCTTCCGCGATGTTTAGACCTACCAACTTATATTCGGTTATAGCTCCAATATTTTACGTATCCAAAATTTTTGGATCGACCCCTTTCAACGTAAACAACGTTCGTTTCGAAAAATCAAAGTATAACATGATTTGGAGTTTAACTTTTATGTTCGTTATTGCCGTCTGCTCTATAATATTTTTACAAGCAAGAGTTTACTTCAATTCAATGTTTATAACTAAGATGCCAGAAATTTTAAACGCGTATTTGAGTCCATCGGTTCTAACTTTCGATATTCTGTTTGCATGTATTTTTGTCGACAAGGTATTGAAACGGCAATGAAATATTCGGAGATATTTGTAAAAGGCAATTTTTAGATTTTGAATGTGTTTAGCGACATCGATACATTTGACAAGAAAGCGCGAAACTTTCTCCACGTTGATTTGGAAAACGAGTACCGTAAGAGTAAAATTTGTTTATTTTCAGGACTTTTACTAGTGATTACATTTACGATGTCGACACTTATATTTACCGGAATAATTTCTCGTTGTACTGACGTCTATTACTTTTTGATTCTTTGATTATTTATATTCTACCTACATCGAGCAATGTCTTTGTTGGTTTTCAATGTTGCGTGGTGGTGGTACTACTGAAACAGAGATTTCGATGGTTGAACGTTGGTTTGCGCACTATCACTGAAACTTTTAAAACAATGGAAATAGAGCAGCTTCAAAACTTTAAAAACAATTGCTATTATCAAAGACGTTGCTTTTCTGAGTAAGTATTTGATAAACGTAATATTTAAGTACAGTAAGTAGTAGAGCATTTTTGGTTTAGTAAATTTAAGTGTTTTTTGTTTTTTTTCTTTTTTTTTCTGACACTTTAATCGCACGTTATACCACATTTTCACAGCCGTTTAAGATTTTTTTTACCAATCTTCATTTCTCATTTTGGATTTGTGCCGAACGGCCAAACCACCAAAATTGTTTTTATTTTATCTAATTTTTCAATTCTTAAAAGTTTTGAACGATCATAATTTATTTTAGAGTAAAAATGAAAAAAGCGATTTGCGGTCTCGAAAAAATTAGGATAAATCACGATTACTTATGTTCTATTGCCAAGGATGTAAATGCCGTTTATTCAGTTCAAATACTATTGATGGTGCTTAAAGATTTTGTCGCAATCATCACGGAACTTTTTTATTTAGGTCGAATGATTTTTCTCGAAGACGGAATTTCCGTCGATCATGCAATTTATTCTGCGATAAAACTAGGCTTAGCATTCTCTCAACTGCTCACCCTAACTTTGATTTGTTCTAGCGCATCTATGGAGGTGAGTCATGAAAAAGTATCTTTTCATAAGTACATTATTAAAAGAAGGTAAATAATTGTTGCAGGCAAAATTAACCGGATCACTCGTTCATAATATACAACAAATTTCGGATAAATGGAAGGGCAAGGTTAAATTGCAGGTAATTTAAACAATGAATATTCGGTTTTTTTACCTATTAATTATATATTTGAATACAATGATATATTTTAAAAAACAGTATATTTTTCAAAAGTTTAACATAATCAGTTTCTAAAAAAGTTGATTTTGTCAGTTATCGGGTTTTATGTTCGAGCCTTTAGATATAAAGTAGATATAAGATATAATTGTAGATATTGTAGATATAATATTAAAATAAACAAATTTGCAGGTGACATTTTTTTCTTTGCAAATTTTACACCAGAACGTAAAATTTACGGCGTGCAGAATTTTTGTAATAGACGAAACGTTACTATTGACCGTAAGAACGTTGTTTTATAATTGTCGAAGTTGGAAAAACAACTTTGGATCAGATGCATTGAAGATCCTCGCGCAAAGTTTCACAAAAATAAATAATTTTATTTTTAATTCTCTGTCTAAATGTTTAATCAAAACTGCTCTTAAAAATTTCGTTTATACACATCAAATTTATGATTTATCATATAATTTAACAAATTTCCCGATGTGGAGATTGTTCATAGAGCGACAAAAGAGCCATTTTTCAAATCATCTACCTATAATATTATTCACGTGAAGTTGTTTCATCAACTTCGACTATCTGCAAATTAATATGATATAATTTTTTATAATTAATTACTTTAGATTACAGGTGCAGTTACTACATATTTGGTAATTGTGATGCAATTCCAACTTGGAAATACTGACAAATAATATTCAGCAAATAAGTTTCTAAAACTACTACCTATTAGTGTTGTCCAATTATGTATGATGCGTATAATGTTTGTGTTGTAATTGTTTAATATAATAAATAAGTAATCATAAAAAATGAGTAGAATTTTATTTTTTAATGCCTAATGGCGTTATTATTAGGGGGAAAGGTGTACAAAATGACATAATATAGTCCCCTTTATTTTAAATTTTCATCTTTCCGATTAAAATTTGTTACCACCACCTTAGAAAATTAATTTCGCTAACATCTGCCTATCTTTATATACGCCAATCAGAAAATGATCAATTTAAAAACTTGACGTGCTTGTCATGTTGGTCTTTTTATCGTTTTCCAATTGGCGTAAACAAAGATAGGCGGATATTAACGAAATTAATTTCCTAAGGTGGTGGTAACAAATTTTAATCGGAAACACGAAAATTTAAAGTAAAGGGGACTACATAGGAACTGTTTTCAGTCCTTCAACACCACCAATTTTTAATTTTTATCTACGGTGTTATTGTTATTTCCGCATATTTTTTCAAGACAAAACATACATAAAGATCGCCACCGAAAAAATTTTATTACACTTTTTCAAAACCCTATCATTTTTGTACACCTTTCCACCACATTTAAAGCTTGCCAACATCTCTGTATAAACCCACAAACCCATAAGTAAATATGGCTTTTGCGGTCAAATTCGAACAAACATCACTTTAAAATCAATTACCTATGTATTTAAATAATTCGCGTGTCGATAATGTGAAGTTTTACATGCACATGGCCGAAGACACTTTGCTTTGTACACATGATGAACAATTACGCCGATAAATTACAGGGTGATCGAAATAAACGAGTTTTTACGTTTAAAATCAATACAAATTTCGAACTATAATTATATAACAATAAAATAATCACATCGATTGCTTTCCATTTAACAAAACGGAATAAAAAAAATCAACGTAAACGTAAAAAGTAGGTAATACCTACTTAAAAAATGTTTCTTTAAAAATTAAAGAAATATAGCTTATCCAAACCTATATGATATTCACGTCATCAACACAAGGTTACTAGATGATGACGTTTCACACGGTGTTGTTACCTCGTACCTCGTATTTTGATAGTTCTAATAAATCGTAGTCTTTCTTTATACCATCTAATATGTGTGCAAGTAAATCATGTATAGAATATGTCACTTTCCAAACTTTAAACCGAATTACAAATAAACAATCTAGTAACTTTTTTTGATGACGTGAACATCATATAGGTTTGGATAAGCTATAAGTATGCAGATAAGTATAGGTACGTCCTTATAAAAAGCGTAAAGTTAATTTATCTACGTTCGAAAGCATTTACATAGGTACGTTAAATTTTGTTTACCTATATCATATAATCGTTAAGTTACTTACAGCTCTCGTCCTTCTTATCGATTAAAATTATGAAATATTACCCCAAAAATAAACATTACACGGCGCGCGTTCATGTTGACAAATAATAAGAAACCTAATTCGTATTTGTAAACTTAATCTCTGCATTATTAATGAAATAACATCGAATCGACTCTTCTGTCATAAACCTACGATATGTTCGAGAATAGTTGCATCTATTCGGTTTTACGCCCTTTGTATATTTCCACTAAAATTTTCGGTTTTGCACCGTTTAGTATAACGAGAACTAATTATAAAAAATCTAAAATAAATATAATTTGTAGTATAACGTTTATGCTGTGTATACACGTATACTGTTATATTGTTTACAACAATCAATACATAGGAGATGTACCATTTATCGATAAAATAATTGAATTGATGGATACATATTCTAGTCAAGCTGGGATTTTCTGTGGAATCTTCTGTCAATGCGTTTATATAAGCGATGTAAGAAAAATCACCTAATTCGTTTGCGTTCGCTCTCTGTTTTCCTATCTATTTGTTTATAGAGGACATCGAGTGCAGCTTTGCTTGACAAAACGACGAACAGTGATCATTTTAATTAACGTGGAATCAAATGTTCAATCGTTTTCCAACAAAATTTAAAACGTTACAAATTTAAATGCAACGGAAAAAATATTAATTCGAAAATCCAATTTTTCTTTTTAATCCTAGAAAAGTAGCCGATGCAAATTTTACAAGTCGAATTCAAACGAGTAACGTGTGTAACCACTTGCAGATAGACGTTAGGTATTCACGAACGAAATAGAACCATGTTTATACAGATGGTCGGTCCTATTTACAGGAAGAACTTCATGTTTAAATAAGAAATTGTACAGGGACTCCATTTTCGGTGGTTGCAAAATTGCTGTCCTCGATGATCGAATTTCGTCTCGAGTTTTAAGCGATGATCAGGGGACTTAAAACTAGATGACACAACGAAAAACCAACTATGTATTGCGTTTATCCTTATATCTACAGGTAAGTCACTAAATCCGAAAGCGCTTAGGAACATAAAACAAAACTTGGAACTGTGCTTGGACACTTTGTAATCAAATATTCCAGTAAGAGTTATGACGGTCGAAGAGGAAGCCCTTATTTTTTCGAAAGAATAGAAGACTGCTTCAAATTTGAAGATGAAGATGGCCTTTTTGATAATATACGTTAAAATGAACATTGTCACTAACCGTTTTATAAAATATATATGACAACATTATGTTGTGATTACTTGCTCTTCCGGCCAGTACAAACAAAAAGTGTAGAATAACTCGAAAAAATGTCATTGCAAGAAGCAACAGAACCAAGACTATATCGAGTCCATTTAGATCGATAACACATCATGACTGTCTTGGTTGTTTCGTAATTGATGGTCAAACAAAAGCATTGAAATAAATTTCTATAGAACCTTAAATCATGTAAGAGAAATGGATTTCAATTAAATAGCTCCATTGTCTCGCAAGGCCAGATATTAAGTAATGTGCTTTTCCCTGTAATTAACCAGTATTAGTGAAATAAGAATACTTACACGCCTACATCAAAATCATACATATTTGCATTAAAATTACTGTAACGTCGTCAAGTTCGCGATGGTACTTTTCTAGGACCAAAAGGAAATTTCTTGGTTTACCTTACAAATCAACAATAAAAATTGCTCGGAAATTTAACATCGACCTTCAAGAAAATTATTTAACAACTGCCCCCTTTACAATAGATTTGCTAATAATTTATTTATTTCAGATATTACAAGTAATTCAGAGTGTGGACGCTTTTGATAAATTCGTCTCCTCCACTTTTCATATCGATTATAGAAAACTGTACGAAAGAGAAAAAAGATTCTTGTATTTAGGAATTTTTAGCACCACAGTATTAATAACAACGTCGTTATGTTTGACCGGAGTTGGAGGTATCAATCATTCTGCCTCCGATCTAATTGGAGAAATAGTGTTTTTTACGGCTTCCGCCATTATAAATTCGCTAGTTTGTCTACATTTTTGTGTACTGACTTTATTTTTGAAGAAGAGATTCTCTATTTTAAATAATCTGATTGTTACGATTGGCGAACGTTTAAAAAATAGTTTACACGATTACGAAAATTTATTTTTTAGCGATTTTGAACAGCGCAAATTGAGACCCATCACGTATTCGTAAGTATGTTGCACACAAAAACTATAAACAATCGATAATTTTTCATAATGTCAATTTAAAACTATTTTTGTGTTAATTTTGCCGTAGATAATTGTTTCCAATTTTATAAATACCTAATACACTTAAATAACTTGAATCAGTTGATGACAATAATTGATAAAACTTTTCCGTAAGTCTGCGACGTCCAACAATAAGAAATATTCCAAATCATAAAAGTTTACAGTTTAAAACGCTTAATTTTGTTTTGTTATTAAGCAGTTTTGTTATTAAATGTCATTTACGAGTGCGATAAGTTGGAAATAGTGTCATACATATTTTATCAAATATGTCTGATTTTTTTAATCTTAATTTAATTTAATTTATATATTTTTATTCGCGCTTTTAAATGCGTAAAATAATGTATTAAATTAATGTCGTTCAAATCTTCAGAAAATGAAAGTATTTAATAAAAATATAATTTATCAAAAAAATTGTATAACTAAAATATAACTAAAACTAGAAATAGGGACCTATTAGAATTTTTTATAAACTGTGATAATCAAGTAATCGAACTTAGAAAATTTAATCATAATCAATTGTTAAATATAACATAAGCAACCGTGTGATATTTTTATAGGGTCGCAACCGGATTTCTACAAGACAAAGTGTTACTGTATATGGAAATTATACGAATAAGGCATTTTCAATTATGCACGTTGTGCAAAACAGTAAATAAGGTTTATTCAATTCAACTATTGGTAGTAGCACTGCAAAATTTCATAACAATAACCATAATAGTTTATTATGCTGGTCGACATTTAATTTACAGTAAAATAGAAGTTGAATATATTATTTATGCTATCGTTCAAATGTCTTTATCTATAACTCAAATGGTGATTTTGGTTTTTACGTGTTCAACCACCGCAACTGAGGTGAGATATCTCATTTTGAAATAATCGTACGATGTGATATTTTAGGCACAAAAAATGGGCATCTTGATTCATAATATTGCTACAACGATGCCCGGTAAAATGCAAACTAAAATAAAAGAGGAACTGAGGCTCGAGGTGGGTAAGAAACTCGTCTTCGATCGTCACATTTCGCAATTTAATACTAATACATTAAGTAACTTTTAGATAGTGTTCTTTTCTCTGCAACTTTTTCATCATAATGTCGAATTTACGGCATGCGGCATTTTTGTAATCAACGAAACGTGGCTGTTTACAGTGAGTTTAAAAGAAACATGGCAGTAATAATATAAAAGAATGCAAATAATTTTAGGTGGTTGGAGCAATCACGACGTATTTAATAATTGTGATACAGTTCGACATAGTCTCCCATAAAAATTAATAACGGCGTAATTTTGTTGATGTTTTTGTGTTTTCAAGATGTGTGAATATAAAAGTTTTTCCGACTCCAAAACATAGCTGTTACATCTGTACTTATGTATGTTCAATAATTTTTAGTTACACATTAACTCAAAACTATAAATTCTATTAGTTCTCAAGTTTTTTGAATACATTTATTATTTTATTGTCATTTGTTTTTAAATTTTAACAATTACAACAGGCCAACAGACTTATGCGTTGTTCCCATTCACTTAAGAAACGAATGTAATATTATATTATGATATTATACTGCGAGACTACTCGCGAACGGACACGAGTTTTGCAAATGACTGTACGCACTTGTAAATTGCCAATAGATAATAATTGGTATAAACGTAACCCCTTATCTAAAGTTGACAATTTAATACGAGCTCGCAAAAAGATTTATTTATAATAAATAATTATTATTCATACGCTACGTTGAAAACAGTTAAAAAATGATTAGAAAACGATTTTGATTGTAAACATTGATTTCATGATTAAAAATAACAGACATCCACTTTTCAAAATCCCTTACGATAATTCTTTACGTTGAACATGTGCAATTAAAACTGCCATTGTAAAAAAAAATACAACTCTTGGTATAATATGCAATAAATTTGCAATTTATCGTTTGTATAGCCATCGTACCTAAATCCAAAATCGGAAGCGAATTAATTCAGATTTGGAGGGATTAGAGCTGAAACCGCCCAAGTGCATTTCTAGTCCAAAACGACTTATTGTTAGGGCCGATCTTTCAATCTCCTAATAAATTTATTTGACAAATATTCACAATAGAAACGTTTGTTCAAACAATTGTTTCCATCGTAAATATCGGTCAAATAAATTTATTAGGAGATGGAAAGATCGGCACTTAAGCATCTTACTGTATAATTGAAATTTAATTTTGTTTACCAATAAAACGGATCCACGTCGATTATTTCGATTTTTGTGCTATTTGTGCGATCGAGAGGAAAAACCATTGCGAACAGCGGTCGAGATTGTTTTATTTCTAAAATCACGGGCAACTGAAAAATTCAGAAACTCGGCAGGTTTGTAGAATTCCCCGAGATAAGAACGTTGCTTTTTTTATTAGCGGCCCAATCGCCAGTGTTTAGGGCGTAGCGCCGTTTAAACGAAAGGTCAATATTTCGATCTCTTATTTATTCTAACTATCAAAAAAAAAGTTAAGACACGATTTGAACTAAATTAAGAGTTCTAAAAGATGATGCTAATGTATATCGTGACAAAATTTTTGAAAAAACTTTTCGAAAAAAATCCGAACGCTTTCCAAAAATACAGAAAAAATAAAAATTTTGATTTAGGTCGGTACTTATTTTCTTTTCGTATTATTTTGAATAACCGTACAAGAATTAAATTACGTTATAAAATTTACGTTGAAAGTCCAGAATAATTTATAAACTAAAAAAAAACAAACAACTTTAAACATTTAATTTTTGTACTTGCCAAATTTTGTTTTTACGACAAGCAGAAGATTTTGCAAAGAATACATGCATTTCTTACGATGAAAGTTTTGCTCCATTATTAGCTACTTCCTATAACGTAATTCCGGGGACAGCCTGTATATTTAAAATGATAATGTAAAGGAAAATATGAATAGTAAGATACTCAATTTTAATTCATAAACGTGAAAATTTGACAGTTACAAAACATAAATAACGCTTATTAATAGAATATAATTATTCATTTAAAAACAGCTTATACATGTTTTTAATAATAACTAACCGCGTTTAGTGGATACAAACAAAACAATAACAAGCTTAACAGAGTATTTCTTCATTTTTGGTTCGCCGATCGCTTCCGATAATTTCGATAGCACTTATACTACCTATGCAAAAATGAGCAAAAACTTTTATTCAGTTATAATGCCTACGTATTATGCCACCAAAATATTTGGACTGTCGCCTTTTAAAATTGACGAAGAAGGCTTCAAGAAATCCAAAATTAATATCATCTGGAGTTTAATTTTCGCCATATTTAATGTATCTTATATATTCAGCGTAATTAACGAAATCGTCGAGGACGAATCGAAATTAATTGAAGCAGTTGTAAGCATTTTGGACACGTATTTTAATATAGCTGGAATGACATGTGGAATACTATTTGGATGTATATTTGTTAATGACGTAAATATTACAGTAAATTCGACATAGACCAACCTTATTGAAAGTTCTCTTTTAGATACTAAACATTTTCAAAGAAATCAACATGTTCGATATAGAGATGCAAACGGTTTTCCGCATAAATTTGGCAAAAGAATACAAACAAAGCAAAACAAATGTAATAATTGGACTGTCGGTGTTTGTAATTATACTATCGATAACTCTGGGGTTAACTGGTTTCAATGCTAAAAAATTAATTCGGCCCGATTTATTTGGCATCTTTTTAAATGTTACGATGCCTGTATTAATAATCGCTTTAGTTAATTTACAATTTTGCGTGATGGTTTTGTGTATTAAGCAGAGGTTTGGGTGGCTCAATAATAAAACTACGGAAGTTTTTAAAAGATTAGAAGCAACGTTACAGAAATACAATCAACTTTTAGTAAAAACGAATTGTGAGACTTGCACACGTCTAGCCAGTCATTTGTAAGTAATTAAATGCTTAACATGATAGTCAGATAAATTCCTAAAATCAAAACGGACATTTATTACGAGTCAATTTTAATGAGTTCGATAGCTGCATGAAAGAAGTTAAATATTTGTATACAGGTCGGTCGACGACATTTCGGCCTTAATTGATACATCTTTTGAAACGCTTACTAGAACGACAAATATATTATTGATGGTTTTATGTAGCTGACAGCGATGTCTTTATTTTAATTAGTTAGATTTTGCGGGCTTTCCATTTTCGATCGTGTGAACAACTTGAAAGTTTTAAATGAGACACACTATATATTAACAGTACGTTTTTGGAAAGCTTGTGCTAAAACAAATTCAGCAAAATAGTCATCAAATTTCGTGTTTGAATGAATTCCATTCAAATGCCAATGCAACTTAATTATTAAGCATTCGAAGTTCAGTTCTCTATTTTGAAAGGGCGAAATTTGAACATAAATTGACAATGACATTTCGAAGGCAACGCTCAATGAGAAATCCGCCCGCACAAAGAGAAAGAACCGAAGTTCGAGTGTTGCCTATAAGTTAGTACCAAGTACCAGTAGTTAGTATAAGTTAGTACGTCTAGTACCAACACTTACGTTTTAGAGTCTCCATCGGTTTTCTACAAGATGAACTGATTCATTTTATCGAAAAAATAAAATCAAACATCATCAGCTCTGCTCCATTAGCAATAAATGGAATGATGCATACGCGTTTCAACTACTACTTATTATGATTCATTGTTTTACAACGATAATTACGTCATTATATTACACTGGCTTACATCTGTTACTAGATCCAAAAATTTCAGTTTATTATGTACTATACGCTGTAATTCAATTATTAACAGCAGTGGTGCAAATTATATTTATGGTTATTACCTGTTCTTCTACCACTGCTGAGGTATTTATTTATTAGATTTTAGATTTAGGACCGATCTTTTCATCTTCCATTTAATTTAATTGACACATATTTACTATAGAGACGTTTGTTTAAACAATTGTTTCTATGGTAAAAATTTGTCAAGTAAATTTATTGGTAGATGAAAAGGATCGGCCCTTAGCAATTTTATTCTTTATGGTTGCTGAGCTACAGCTACTACGTAAATCCAAAACAACTAATAATTGTCATTAGTAATTAATTACCAATAGGTAATATATAATAAATACCTACACAAAAGGTAGACTTTTCTATTAATTTATACAAGTGATCAAAAAATTCATCGTCGTGTATTCACGTTTTTTAAGTGAGAATAGTATCAGTATTGAAAGTTTTTTGTTTCAATTTCATTTTTCATCTATCTCTATAAATAAAAATCTAACAGAATAGACCTGTGAAGACCTAGGCGGCAAATTAAATCAAATTTCGCTTTCAATCAAAATAATTTTCATGCAGATCATGGTGATATAAGTCACTTGACGAATATAGAATATGGATGAGCTGATTGTTAGTATCAAACAGAATTATGAAATTAATGACGGCTGATATTATTTATCATCATTTTTACATTAAGATGAATCATGAGTGCTGAAAAGTTTACCATTCCCACGTAGCTTATTTGAAAAATCTATTGGATTTTCTTCATTTTATAATTCTACGATAACATTATTCTGTTAATTACAGAGCCGCAGTTGAGCTTTCATCTCAAAACCGTAAATGTAGTTGGCCTTTAAAAATCAGAAATTTATGAAACAACAATAATTAATATAATGATAATTAGCTGGTGTATTGTTTGATTTGGCCAATATTACCTAGAAAATCTGTTGGTTGAAACCATAAAAAAAATGCATTTTTATTAACGGAAATGCTAAACAACTGTATTTAGCAACTATAAAGAACTGTCGATCTATATCTACATAAAGCCTGTACCAAGTATTATCCGTAAAATTTAAGTTACGAAAAACAATAGCTGTGCGGATTTCTTTAGCATTTTTTTTGACAGATTTTGACGTGCGTCTAAGTACATATGTATGAAGAAGAGTTCTGCTAAAAAAGTAGTTGACAATAACGGGATGGAAATCATCAACGGATCCAGGCATTTTATAGCAAAAGAGTTGAAAATTCCGCAAAGCAATGTTGACACGAGTGCCAAACTCGTGCGTTATGACACTTTCCGTTGCTCGAAAACCGCGTTCAATTTTAAAAAGTGGAGCTGCTGATGTTAAAATTCACCGGAAAATCATCAACGCCATTTAAAACCATCGAGAAATGTCGGAAATGCTCCCAGAAACGCTTCGCTGCGGTGGAAAATTTAACAACAACAAAAAATGAATCGGTCAGCCAAAACAATTATCTACAAAAAATACTGTTAAAAACCTCTTGAAGGACATACGGAAGAAGTTGCGAAAAGAATAGATAAAAACTTAAATTAGCAAATGTTTTGGTACCCATAACTTTTTTTTTTAATATCTATGAGTTATAGTATAAACGTACCTACCATAAATAAAAATCCGATTCTGATTAAGAAAGTTATTAATTTTTTAATTTACAGATTACACTCGGTACAGGCTTTATGTGCATTTGTATTTGCAGATGCGCATTTTAAAATGCATTTAATTAATTTTAGGCTGAAAGGACGGCTGTACTTATACATAAAATGACAAGCTTGCATAGAGAAGGAAAAATTTATTTCAAGAACGAACTACTTCTAGAAGTATGGTTACACCCGAGTGCAGATGTATTGTGTGGACAGTAAATAAGATAACGAACAAATCTACGACGAGTTACAAAATTGCCGCCTTAAATACGTTGGTCCTAATTTGTTCGTTGTGTTGCGATTGACTGCGCACTGTTCGCGATCCATGACATTACATTTGTACGCGACTGTACATATACAGGCATCAAAAATGTTTGACGCCCACGTAACATACGTATTAGATTAGGCAACGCAACATACGAACGTTGGCAATACAGTATTAGAGTCTCGTTAATCCGGACTTGATGTGACCGGACCCTGCCCGGATCATCGCATTTTTAAAATTAATTGATATGGGTATTTAAATAGGTATAATAAACCCGAATTTAACGTTGTGGACGACAGAAATAAATATTTACACACGCCGATGTAATAGCTGCAGTCAATACAATGAACTACCGGTGCATCGTTTAGGCTGATTTATTTCTTCCGGAAAGTACGTCCGGATTACCCCGAAGTTCGGATCAACGAGACTCCACTGTACGAATGTACATAACTAAATGAATATTTTCTGTCATCATAATAATTTTGTTGTAAAAGAAATTAATTGTATGTTCATTTGTGCAGTAATTGCACGAACGTATGAGCGTTATAAAAATTTTAGGATTCTAGAGTAAAAAATTTCTTTCATAAATAGGTCAGCGACTATTAAAAATACAGGATAACTAAAAATGCCTTCATCTACTTCAAAAATGAAGTGAATTGAATTAATATCTTTATTTTTTTATACAAACAACATATTTCAACGTTTTCATAACAACCAATAATACACCGTGTGACCATGTGGCGTCAGGCATTTTAGATTTTACTGTACCACTTATGTTTTTGTTTATAAAGGTTTATCGCGTATTATATTTTACAGATAGCATTATTTTCTCTACAAATTTTGCATCATGATGTTCAATTTACAGCTTGTAGAATTGTGATCATAAACGAAAAATTCCTATTTTCCGTAAGTACACGTAGTGTTACGTTTATCATCAAAATGCAGTCGAATGTCTTTTTTCCAGATTATTGGTGCTATTACAACATACTTGATAATTGTTATACAACTTGAAGTTACAGATAAATAATATTATATTAATGTAAATATACGTCTACCACTGTTATAATTTTTGATGAAATTAATACTAAGTAAATGACTAATTGTAAAAAAGTAACTTTTGAAAAAAATTTATTTTGGGACAAACATACATTTAAGCAAACATGAGTGACCATTTATGTATGTTTTTGTTCCACCACGAGTTAAATAAATCATTGACACAACGTATGAATGAGCGTTATTGAATTTCCACGACAATAGCTATAACTTTTCATTATAAACGAAATGCCCTATAGATTTTTATCAATAATTATTATTGCATTAATAATTATTATCAGAAATGAGAAACGTTTTCATTAAAAATCATTTTCCTGTTAAAATTCGATTTAATACCAGATCAAATCATCCACAAAACGCTGCTAAGAACCACAGAAACAATTGTTTCTAATAATAATCATTTATATCAATCTACAGCAATTGATTTATGGTCAAAGTTAATTGGCGATTGAAAAACTGGCCGTAGATATTACGATGAAAACATTCCACAAGATTTGTGTAGGAATTTGGTAAATTCTATGTCACGTCAATTAAAAAAAAGTGATTGCAAATAATGGTGACCATGAGAAATATTAAGTTTTTCGTTTTCACACATTTTTGGCATATTAATTAAATCAATATTGTTGTAATTCAAATTTAAAATTTGTATAGCTTACATAATTAAATACAAGGTGTTCCTAAAATAGGTAGAGTAAGCCAAACCATGACGAAAACCTTCGTATGTTTTTGTTTTCTAGAACGCCACCGAAGGAGATAAAATCCCCTTTAATATCTCCTGAACCTTTTAAGATAAAATGACAAAATTGACACACAATGTAAGTTTAATAAGCATTAAAACAATAGTAAATGTGCCAATTTTCGTCATTTTATGTTAAAAGGTTCAGGAGATATTAAATAAAAACGATTCTAAAACGCACATTTGAAGGGGCTCTATCTCCCTTAGGGGGGCGTTCTAGAAAAAAAAACATATGGAGGTTTTCGTCATGTTCAACTTGATCTACGTGCCCTCAAGTTTTGACCACCTATTTTAGAACACATTGTATGTAAATTATGTATCTATACCTACATATAATATTTGTTTGATTAATAGAAGTATTTATGAAAGTATATTTTATTGTAGTAAACGTTCATCTCATTTCTAAAGATAGGTACAGTTTGGATCTTTACGTCTGCGACTACAACCACGACCATTATTTTCGAGTATTTTCTGCTGTACCTTTACTATGAACAACGATTGGATAGGTCCGACCGCGTTATACGGCAAGCGCAGACGACAGAATAACGCATGCCTCGATTGTTGTAAAGCAGTGCTGTCGTCGAGTCGTACGACTGCGAATATCTACAACCACGTGTTAGTAAACTCCTAGATGTTTGTAAATACAAACGGCATGCATTTCACCAACGCCGAAGATGAACAGTTAATCGATTCAATAGCCAGCAATCCTACATTGTATAACGCACAACTGAGTGCATATAAAGATGTAATTGTGCGGGAGAACATTTGGACAGAAATTGCACAAATTTTGCACAAATCGCGTAAGTACGAGAAAAAAAGTACATAGGCATTATAAATGTGTATTGGAAATACAAATGTCTTTAAATTAAATATCGTTATACTTCGAGTAAGCATAGCAGTTATTCTTTATCACGTTTTTGGTACATTGATATTGCGTTTAAAGATAGATACTGCTCGCTCCACGTATACGGGCATTATGTACGTATATGTATATATTTATGTATGTACTATCAGAAAAATTTTAAATGTCTTATACAAGTTTGTATTAGAGCTAGAATTGACACCCCGAGACGAGACTAGGGTTTTATGACCCTCGTCCTTGCTGCCTATTAAGTCCGTATTTATGCATGCCGTTGGTCGCTCGACGGCACGGAGTCGTAAAATTCTAACAAGTTCACAGATAGCAATGGGTCCATTCATGCACAGAGGTCGCAGCGGCAAACGGTCTGCATAAATTGATCCAATGCTATCTGTGCATTTAGAATTTTACGACTTCGTGCCATCGAACGACCGAGGGCACGCAAAAACCAAGTAGTGACGAACTTTAAGGGTGTTTGGTACAGATTTTCAAAATTATTTTTTTCTGTTTATTTTATCACATATAGATAATTTATAATGTTTATATGGTAATAAACGCAAAATTTTTCGAAAAAAAACAATGTATGTACTAGTAATTGTCGTTCAAAGTTCAAATCTAATATCGCGTTAATCTTGAAATCTAATAAGAGAATTACAAAACTTTGGTTTTGCAAGTAAAATAGCCAATGTACTGTTTATTGAAATATTTTCATTGCAATAAACGCAATAACTTGTTTATTATAACTGTTATAAAAATTTACAAAAATGACGTTTACACAAACTCTTAATTTGTCGTCCTAGAAAATACTTAACTGCGATAAAATTATATTCATTGCGTAGCTTAAAATATCTACGTTCAAGTTTAATTTAATAACTTCAACGACATTTTTTAGTTTTCAAATTAACGCGAAATTAGAGATCGAGTGCATTTTCGATTTTCCATCCCGTAATTTTGTCTCCGTCTAATTTCTCCCACTCATAAAATACTATTCTACCGCACGTGGGCCAGTAGGGGAAGTAAACATTTGATAAATACCGAAAGCAATAAATCTTTATTGCTTACGATTAGTGAAAGTTATGGTTTTTTAAGTTTGACTCGCAAATTTTGAAATCGTAGTTTTAGTCGTAATTATATTTTAATGGATTTATTTATATTTATAATTAGATACTTATTAGGTAATTAATATATTCATTTATAATACTTATACCTTCTAATTATCTGTAGGTACCTATAAGTTTAGTAGACAAACTGATTTTAATTAAGAGTAGCGGAACTCATGTCCTTAACTTGAATTAAAAGACACGTAAATTACGTAATCGTAAATAGGAAATTACGAGCAGAATGCATATATATATGTAGATATATAGTCAAAGGTTAAACGCAAACTTGGATTTATACCACTTTCCTGCCGGGCCGCCAATTTTTATTGTTACAGGAAGTAACAACTAAAATAAGAAATTTTGCTACATAAATTCTGGCATATTTTGTCGACCAGTTACTGACACATCTGGGAACCAACCCCGACCAACTGAAACATTTCAAAATACGTTCAGATTCTAACTAATTTTAGTGCTCGATAGTTTGAATTTTCAATATTTTCAAAATATTTTACAAGAAATGTATACTGCCAGAAATAATTGATCCTAGGCTCTTTAGAAATTTTAAAATTAGAGATCTAAAGGAAGAAGATTTGTTAGCAACTCCATTACCAGAAAAATAAATATTTTCGATTTCAAATCGTATATATTTTTCTTCTCCTTTTTTCTATTTGTATATAGTATATAATTTGTATTGCTGCCGTACAGCTAAAAAACAGCAGCCCACCCTGCTAAACTAATGGGCTCTCGAGCCTACAACAAATTGAGACTTTTTTTTTCTATTTTTTTGTTTCACAATTTTTTATGTGGTATATGTTTTTTTATGGTCTAACATGAAAAAAAATTAGTAGATATCTCATGTACAACTACTTACGATTATTTACGATATTTTGAGCTAACCAATACTGTCGAAAGACCTATGACGTCATTTATTTCTATAAAACTTTCCAGGTTTTTTGTAAACCAATTTTTATATGTTAAGTCGTAGAATAACTTGAAGCTTGAGTTACACCTGTGACCAAATGTATAATGAGCGTAAAAGTAAAAATACATTTAATTTTGAATTATCTTATGATGCATCGGCTTCTAATTTCTTTGTATTTAATAAATAATCTTTTATTGAAAAAGATCCTTTTCTTTTTAATAGTGGCAAATAGGTAACTAATTTTTACATTATTCAGAAAATTCAGAACAGCAAGTCTGTTCGTAGACCGAAGGTTTATGATTCTAGAGCTAATAAATTATGTTAATCCGTAAACCAAGGCGTTTCTAGGATCGCTGTCGGTTCCGTATTGTCCTCAACTATTCGGGTAGTGATGGTAACATAAAAAAATAGGGGAATACACTAGTTCGCTTAGTATTAGTGGCGCCCCTATAGCGGAATAGTTTGGCTAAATTACCCACAAAACACCCTTAATATCTAACTACTTTTGTATTCGACTTTATTAATGATATTTTAAAAAGTGCTATCGGTTTTAAACTACCTACTCGAGCACCTACCCTTTTACATTATGCGAGATCTTGTACCAGTTTACAATTCGAGCGTATCTAACTACTGATATCGTAAACGAGATATGATCCTGTTTATATTGGAAAGTGATACAAATACCAGCGAATACGTTCAAAGTATTTAGTATTTTGTTAGATTATGTACACGACACAGTGTTGTTTTCGAATTGACAAAATAAATTTTAAGTAATCAATATTTTTTTGATAACTTACCAATATCTCTACGTATGCTAATGCACAATATCAGCCGTATAATGTACTGCGTCAAATGCACATGCGCAATACTAAACTCGCACGAGAGCTCGCACGAAAATAGACGCAGATCTAATCGTAAAAGTTCTCGTAAGAGTCCTCGAAAACAATAGGTCACGCGAGTCATATTTTAATGTAAATATATTCACTTCGATCTGATAGAACTCGTACGACTTACTGTACGAGATTTCGCATAATGCAAAACCTGCTTTTCGGTTCGGTTTTTACACAAATTTCTTATTAAAAAACAGGAGCATACGGATTTTTAGTCGGAAATTTATTTAATTTTTAATTGTATCATTTCATTTGATACGCTATAATCTCTGCACGGTTGCGAATTTTTTATGTAATAAGTCATGGGAACTCGGTTTTTTAATAAAATTGTGGATAATGTGTTATTTCTGATTTAAAAGAACAAAATCCATTTTGAATACACTTATAACTTGTAAAACACTGTTATATGTATATTAAATATTTTCTGAGCTCCATTTCGAAACCAAAAACGTTAGTGCAGACTTGCTGCGAATACCAGTATTTTTCGAAAAGAAAAATTTAGATTAGAACTCAATTTTAGAACTTAATAGGTAGAAAAACATAATTTTTCAATGGTGTCTTTTATATTAATTTATCATGAACCGGTATTTCTATTTAGACTTAAACTAAAATCGAGAATTATTAAATCGGCCATCTCTATAATAACAACAATGGTAACTAGGAAAAATTTTGGTTTAAGGGGATACCAGCGGTCGTTTAAACTACAAATCTCGTTATAGAAATATTGAAAATAGGCAACAAATATTACAAGAAGGCCGTGCAAATAATTAGTTAGTTTTTTCATCGTCACCGCCTTCTTGTGTAGTGAACCAATAGAATATTATTTATCCCATTTTAGGATAATATTTCAAAATACTTGTGCGATTTCGACGCGCCGAGAATGATAGAAGATCTTTTTACAGATATTTTCTTATAACGAAACGGGTAACGTTTAGATACTACCGCAGCTTACTTAGCGAATTTCCTTTTTATTCTATTTATTTATATCTATAAATACATTGCGTTTAAAAAAGTTCTTTCCATATGAGAAGCTCTATTTATTATTATTTATAGTGTTTTGGTTTATAGTTGATGTGATAAATACTTTTGTCGTCGCATTTTATTTGACATTGTCATTGAAACTCTTTATTTAAAAGTTTTTATTGTTTAATGCATTTAATTTACGTTATTTTCTAACCCTGTTCGTATTATTTAATACGAGTCAATTGTTTGATATAATAGTCTATTAAACATAAGAACAAAATGAAATAAATATGCAAGTATTTTACTAACTTTAACAATATTGAACATGACTAATACCTATTATATACAATACCTATTAACAAAAATTATGTACCTATTTCTACTGAAATATTTAAAAAGGTGCCTATGTACAGTTATTTCTTACAGATGAATGTACGAAATAAAAACAATGTTTAAATTACTTACATATTATAGCTTATCCAAACCTATATGATGTTCACGTCATCGATACAAGGTTACTAGATGATGACGTTTCACACAGTGCTGTCACTTCGTACCTCGTATTTTTACAGTTCTAATAAATTGTAGTTTTCTTGATACTATCTAATATGTGCGCAGGTAAATCATCTATAGAATATGTCACTTTCCAAACTTTAAACCGAATTATAAATAAACAATCTAGTAACTTTTTGTTGATGACCTAAGTTGCATGTAGGTTTGGATAGGCCATACCTATAATGTAGCTATAGTATTATTTTAAATAAACATTTCTTAATGGAAAACAAAAATATCAAATAATTGTAAATATATCAACCAAAACACTTTAAAGTAGTTCTGAACATATAAAATATGTCCAAAGCGAAACAGTATTTGTTGTATAATTGTAAGGCCCTGGGTAGAAATGAGTTCAATGTATAGTGTCTTTTATACTCACTAATATAGAATAACGCAACCGATATAGTTGCAATAGGAACGCGAAAACCATCCGAACTCTGAAGATGAAAACAATCAACGTTACCTTTCATTAAATCGAATAATAAGTCCAACACTATTCTTCTGTTGACACAAGGTAATAATTTACGGTAGTTGCGAAGTAGAACATAATTAATATGATCCCTAGGAATACATAATTTAAAATATAACATAGTAGAGTGCTCAGCGCCCCGAAAACGCTTAGAAATGACTTTCGTGGGAGGTCGGGTTACAAGCTGAAACCTCGGCAGATCGAAAGAGCGTATTTTTATTTAAAAGCCAAAAGCCGTCAAAAATCGTCCAGTGCAAAGGGCGCTATCTTCACCGAAAGAGTTATTCAGCGTACGTATAGAAGAAACGTGAACTTTCTTTTGCCGTAAAATTCGTAATTGGTTTTGTGGAATTAATCGTTTAAAAAATTTTGGAAAAACGCAAAATACACGGGCTCTTATGAAGAAAAATAACTTTCGGGGCCGATATCTCGATTCGAACAGCTAAAAAGTTCACTTCAATTTCGCGTTTTTTACCGTTTATACTGTCATAACTACAAAACACTACGACATATCGAAAAATTTTATTCTTTAAAAAAGTTTGGTTCGTCCTTGTCGCATCCGATGGTACAAGAATTATATTTTTGCAGGGCTTTATAATTAAGATAAATAATTAAAAGTGAAAACATGCGAAAATTGCATTTGCGAGTCGCGCTCTCAGTGGGCGCACGCGTCTCCCATCTCACTTTTCCCGTAGCTCCCTCTCATTCTACACGTAATTCAAAGAATTGCGACATACTATGATTATTATTGTAAATACACCTTATCCGTTATTTTAATAATTAAGTACATAATATAAGAAGCGTTTTATATTAAATAAATTTACGAAAAGCTCCTATTTCATAATAAAACTACAGCGACTTTAAAATTTAATGTCTGCTATTGTTATTCTTCTTTTCATAAAATTGTGGTAATAAGCCAATAACAACAATTAATTAACACCATATATTTCAACTCTGTTTAGAGTTATCTTCAAGTGGTAAAATTTTATAATTTCCACAGTAAAATCAAAAATTTGGTGCAAGAAGGAAACTCCTGGTAGGTATTAATTGTATCCTTATTATGGTAATTTATTAGGGCTATTGGCCCTAATTGTAAGTGTATTAAATAACCACAAGTTAATCACCATTTTTCTACTACAGTATGCCAAATGTGCCTTACAGCCTTAAGTTTGTTAACAAATTTGGTATTACTACGTTCAAAATTGTACTTTTCGCAGTTTAAATTAACAGCCTTGATATTACACACCCTTAATAATTTAACACTCACCTTATTCATCATACATTGACACATTTAGAATTGTCACTGCATTGGTACATTTTGTTCCATAAATCTACAGAAACCAATGCAACTCATTCGATTTTCCTACATCTGCACACTTTGCTACTGCAATCTAGAAAACATAATGAAACGAAATTTATGAATCAGCAAATAATGCATGTTAGAAGAATACCTTTGTTACAACCACACGATACTAACACTCTTAGGTTATTTTGGAAGGATGGAAGAGTACTTAGTATAGGTATCAGATTTCCTTCCAAATCAATTTTCCACCCAAAATCAGTTACGTTGTAATGAATTTAGCAAAACTTTAGTTTGATAATATGATCTTAAGATGAGGGTACCACTATTTTTCGAATATCGTTAAAATTAATGTACAAAATAATGTAATGGTTACCTAAATTTGATTTTTAACATAGGTAATACCAAATTTGTTAACAAACTTAAGGCTGTAAGGCACATTTGGCATACTGTAGTAGAAAATGGTGATTAACTTGTGGTTATTTAATACACTTACAATTAGGGCCAATAGCCCTAATAAATTACCATAATAAGGATACAATTAATACCTACCAGGAGTTTCCTTCTTGCACCAAATTTTTGATTTTACTGTGGAAATTATAAAATTTTACCACTTGAAGATAACTCTAAACAGAGTTGAAATATATGGTGTTAATTAATTGTTGTTATTGGCTTATTACCACAATTTTATGAAAAGAAGAATAACAATAGCAGACATTAAATTTTAAAGTCGCTGTAGTTTTATTATGAAATAGGAGCTTTTCGTAAATTTATTTAATATAAAACGCTTCTTATATTATGTACTTAATTATTAAAATAACGGATAAGGTGTATTTACAATAATAATCATAGTATGTCGCAATTCTTTGAATTACGTGTAGAATGAGAGGGAGCTACGGGAAAAGTGAGATGGGAGACGCGTGCGCCCACTGAGAGCGCGACTCTCGCAAATGCAATTTTCGCATGTTTTCACTTTTAATTATTTATCTTAATTATAAAGCCCTGCAAAATATAATTCTTGTACCATCGGATGCGACAAGGACGAACCAAACTTTTTAAAGAATAAAATTTTTCGATATGTCGTACTGTTTTGTAGTTATGACAGTATAAACGGTAAAAACGCGAAATTGAAGTGAACTTTTAGCTGTTCGAATCGAGATATCGGCCCCGAAAGTTATTTTTCTCCATAAGAGCCCGTGTATTTTGCGTTTTTCCAAAATTTTTAAACGATTAATTCCACAAAGCCAATTACGAATTTTACGGCAAAAGAAAGTTCACGTTTCCTTCTATACGTACGCTGAATAACTCTTTCGGTGAAGATAGCGCCCTTTGCACTGGACGATTTTGACGGCTTTTGGCTTTTAAATAAAAATACGCTCTTTCGATCTGTCGAGGTTTCAGCTTGTAACCCGACCTCCCACGAAAGTCATTTTCGGGGCGCTGAGCACTCTACTAACAGCATCATCTAAGGTTCTAAGGAATTCATGGTTTTAAATAGTTTTAAGTCATCTACAAACATTAATATATTAATATCATTGAAAAAATTAGAAAACGTAACGAACCCCGGAGAGAGTCCTCCGGAACACCGGAGGTAGCAACAAAGTCGCTGGAGTCGTTGGAGTAATAATTATCAATTTTAACTATTAAAATTCTATTAGTAAGATCCAAGCCACGCAAGAAAATATCCATGAAACTCCAGAAGTTCGCGTTTCATTACTGAAAATTTACTTGTCAAACGTTTTACTTAGATCAGCATAAATGGCATCAACTTGAAGATTGTCACTTTCAAGATTATTAAAAATGTCATTCTTATCAATTAAAAGATTTGTATTACCGAAGGCCTTCTTATAAAACCATTCTGCGCTTGAGAAATCAGTGGTTCGATGAAGTATATCAATTTTGACAACACGATTTTTTCAAAAATCTTAGGTAAAATAGATAATTTTGATATAGGTCTATCATTTTCAACATTCTTTCTATCTCCAGATTTAAATAATAGAATAAAATAAGATTTTTTCAAAAATTAGGAAACACCAGTATTTAACGATGAGTTAAAAATATAAGAAACAGATTCAGCAATAATATACGCTAAAGACGTACCGCGAAAGTATCGCTGGTTATTCATCATAGTCCTGTACCTTTAGAAACATCAAGACTGTATAATGCATTGTAAACGACATCAACTTCGATCATGCAAGAAGAAAATCAATGAAATGATTAAATTGCAATTAAAAAGGTCTAATTCCACACTATCAAACAACGCAAAAAATGCCTAGAAAATAAAATTTGTGAATTTTATTTCAAGCTGAGTTGTGACTCAGCTCCAAATTTGACAAATTCATCACGTAGATAACACACATCAGGATATTTATTAGCGCTTCTAAGGGAATGTACATAATTCCAAAATACCTTCAAATTATCAGTAATTGAACACTGCATATAAATAATTAATATAATTAGAAAAATCCAACGTGAATTTCATTTTACATTATTTACGCAGGCTTTTAAATTTTAATAATTGTATAAAAACACGAGTAAAAACATAGTATCAACGCAATCAACAGAATTTATTATGCATTTATTAATTTATAATTTATTCAAATTATTTATTTGATTTATTTATAATTTATTCAAATTATTTATTTTATTTATTTATTTATAATAGGTATACATAAATATAGGTAGTATAAGTATTCGTATCAATTATCCTGTTTAAATAGTTTTTAAATAAATTTTCGCTGTCAATTACTTCGCTACACGATAGATATAGTTTACAGATCTTGATCTAAATTTAGAATTTACCACTTCTCTTTCAATTTTACGCCTTCTGAAAAGAATACGCCTGTCTTGTAAGACTGCCATCTTTTCGAATAATACTGAACTAAATACCAATAAATACACAAAATAACGATATTTCTACATCGAAAAAAACGCATTTAGCATCAAATTAGGTACATTATTTTTTTACTATTGATTAATCTAAGCATTGCCTATCGTATACAGCAATATTGGAGTTGTAAATAATTTTTATTTGTGAAATAATGAACGTTTTCTTTAAACAGTAGTTACCAAAAAAATTAATGAATTATACAAAAAACTAATCAATCGGCACCCTCCATCTTACTTTTTTTTATAACTGTATAAAGTTTTATAATTATCAGACATCATTTAACTAGCAAAAATTGAAAAATAATTTCTAAATTACTAGTTTTTCTATGGACAAACTTTTATTTATAGTTTATCGCTATTATAAACCGATCAGCACCCTGGCTTATGTAAATACGAACAATTTGATATATAATTTGACTTAGTTTAGTTACAGGAATTAAGAATTATTGCAAAAATATGATTATTGTGTGCGCTGGTATCCCCTTAAACCGAAATATAACGGTAATTTTATTTTTAAATCTTTTTGCAAGCAGCAAATCTTGCGATTGCTTACCTACTAATTATTTTAACATAAACTGTAAAATCTGTAGAATTTGTCCGAAAAGTCACGACTAACCTGGGCGAGAGCACTTGCTGTGGGAGTGGCATTAAATCGATCCTGGTGCTTTTTTAGTACTTGCGTAATGATAACACTAACATACGAACGTGAGATGTGATAAGCGCAAGCTAGCGATGCGTACGATTCTCCTGTAGACATAAACCCGAAACACAAGTACTAGGTATTAACTCCTATGTTTTCTGGTTATTCAGGCGAGGAGTGCAAAAAACGCTGGCGGCACATCAGGGATGCGTATACACGCTGTAAACGTAAAGCCAAATTACGAAACGGTTCCGCGGCTTCGTCGAAACATCGGTGGCCTTTATTCGACCGATTATCATTTTTAAATGAAATTTCACAAGAACAAAGAAGACGGTCCAGCATTGCTGCTCCGGAATGCGCACAAAAAGATCCGGATGTGCAGTCAGACGAGGTGGACTTACCGGACAATCGCTCTCCAGAGAAACAAAAGGCTCTGGAGGTTCCAACCATTCAGGAGGTGAACGGAACACCGAGACTAATTAGACGTAGCACAAAACGAAAATCGTCAAAGGAGTTATTGAAATACCTCAAAGTGAGAGACAAAGAACGCCAGGCAGTATATCAGTCGCTTGCAGACGATACACATGCTGAAGACAGCGATGGCTTGACATCATTTTGTAACCATATGAAAGTCGTGTTGACAAACTTGCCTCCAACACTACGGGTGAATGCCAAAGCGGAATTGTTTCACGTCCTCACGACATACGAGCGTCATGTAGCTCAGCAATCGATCGTCCAGACAGCAGAATACTCGCCCGGCGGTATACAATCGTCGTTTACCTCATTTCTCGCCGAAGCCACGGAGAAGTCACGGTGGAAGAGCATACCTTCGATTTTAAGCGACTGATAAATGTTCGTCTGGTTCTGTTGGTTACGTTTGTTTGATGCAGACAATGTTAATTTATGTACAGTACCATTGAGTTGTTTGGCTAATACCGAACACTACAGGATGTAACTAAAATAAGTCTAAATCTCTGAATGGTGAGGTAAGGGCTTAAAACATATTTTCCTTATGTTTTGTCCGTATGGTCACAATTTGCGCGAAAATTGCATTTCAAATTTTAAGTACGACCCTGACCTTAATCAATTGAAATTATATTCATAATGTTAAAGCAGTTCAAGTGCAGAAATGACTCATTTTCAAGGTAAAATGAACGTCGATGTAGTTTGTAAATCAGGAAATAAGTACATCCGAGACGGTAATCTGATATTAATTGTTATGACAACATGGCATCAGCATTCGGCACGTTTAATTTATTGCATTGGCCATTGGATCTTTTTCGAGATGTTTTCCAATGCGGATTATTTAAAAACACAGCAGGTCCGTATTTATTCCTATTATATGATTCAAGTTTCAACCAAAATTGGTAAAATTCGATAAACATATAAGATGTTTATTATCTTGTTTAATGGTCATAAAGAAATGATTCCGCGGATTTACCAGATTACTATAACCATTTTTTTAAATGATTTTTACTTTTGTATTTTTCTAGTTTATTGTATTTATTGTTAATATTTGTATTCGTTCTACCGATGATAATTCCAACCGGAATTATCCGCACTTTATGGGTTGTAGATAACCCGAAGTTGGCAATGTTCGTCATAATAATCACTAAATGATCAATATTTTTATGGTTAATTTGCACGTTAGGTAACGGTAGAGTACCATACTAATGATTCCTGTGTATTTTTTACTTACCGTAACTTAAGAAACAGTTTATTCTCGCCGAGGTGTTTTGTGTTTCTTTGGTTGAATGTCTTTTTTAATACACATTAGCACAAACCGATTTGTGTGCTGATTTAACCTATAAAACTGCCAGAACTTCGGTTCATCGGATTGTAAATGGTTCTGTATAAGAATAGCAAAATCTCCTTCATTACGACGCGTTTGGTATATATCGTGCATTGGTTATTGTTTATCTTTTAAATAAAGACAAAACAAAAGCAATTTCTCATCCTCTTTTTCGTCGTGTAACAATGCGAATACAGTTGCTCGAATGGAGAATTTCTCGTAATCTACGCTCCCAAAGTGTGAATCAAACGTTCACTACTATATTTACATAATTCGAGCAACTGCATTATGTTTCGAGCAATTTTCGTAAAACCATTTTTTCAACATTGATTGAACGACCGAACGTTTTTCGGCTGATTAATTTCGAGTATGTCACCATAAAAATAATAAGCTGATATTGATCTATCTAAAATTTCAGTCGTGAACATTTTTGGTTTATTAAAATAACATTTAATTGTTGGCGATATACATATACGAATATCCAGATATCGCTGTTTTTTCATCGGAATACCGAATCACCATAAATATTTGATTATGTATAAATAATAATGTTAGAATAATACTTTTCTCTAGAAATTTGATGAAACGGCTCCGACACTTTCCGCAATCAATACAAACATGCGACATTCGTTTCAATCGCGCCGTGAAAAAATGGTTTAAGTATTCTTTTGTTCGTCAACGAGAAAAAGTGTTTGCCGAGATTTTTATAGTTTAAGTAAAACATTTGAAATGTTTAGACCGAAAACGATATATTCCGTATTAGCTCCTATGTATTACACGACGAGATTGTTCGGATTAACGCCGTTCAAGATAACGGAAGATCGTTATACGTACTCCGTTCCGCATTTAATTTGGAGCGTATTTTTTATGCTTTTCATCAATGTCTATACGATGACATCTATAAAATTGGATAAGACAGTATCGGAAGAATTAATTGCAAAAATAATAAAAATTTTAGATATGTACTTAGGGCAGGCGGCAACATTTTGCGGAATATTATTTGGAATTATATTCGTTAATTGCGTAGGTATTTTTAATTAAATTTGGTTATATATCTACTAATTTTGTAACTTTAGTTGCTGCATTCTTTAAGAGAACTGGATTCGTTCGACAAAATCGCAGCATCGACTTTGAAGATCAATTTAAAAACAGAATATAGAAAAAGCAAACTGTATCTGACCCTTGCAGTTGGCATTGTTTTAATATTTACGAGTCTCGCAATTACGTACACCACTATACACGCATCTTCGTTATTGACGTTAAACTTGTTTGGCGAATATTTAACCTACATAGCCCCGTACACCATTAGCATTTTCGTTAATTTGCAATTTTGCACATTGCTGATGTGTTTAAAACAAAGATTCAAGTGGCTAAATCAGAAAATAATATTCGTTTCTACTAATTTAAAGCAAACATTAAGAGAATGCGAGAGAATATATTTTATCAAGGGTAAAAATATTAGGGAACGTCCTGTGTCGCACTTGTAAGTATGCTCGTTGTGTTTTTTGTTAGTGTATATAAATGAATATATAGTGTGAATAACATTTAAAACAAAATTATAGAATAAATACTTATGTAATGCAACGCCGTATCAAAGATACGAGGCGCCTGTGGCAAGTGTCTAACTTGTGCACCTTCCACCCCCAACTAAAAAAAATTAAATATAGAACATAAGTGGATTTTATATATATTTATTTATTTTTAGATTTTTTATGTTTTTGCGCTCCCAAACTTATCTGCGATTGTGGCGGGCGCCTCTTTCGCTACACCCTCGATACGGCGTTGATGTAATGTTGCAAACGTAAAAAATGTCACCGATGGTTCTATTGTGTTTCATCTTAAGCTTATATGTCTTGGGTTAACGATAAAAATCTGATTATAGTGCTATTCTATTTATGATATACCTACATATGTATGTACAGTCTAGGTCATAATTAATGTTGCCGACAACATTCAATATGAGTAATAAATAATAAGAAATTAGGCAAATTCATGAAAACAAATTGAAACGTAGCATAAATATTTTAATTACTTATATACCTATATAACATAATATATAGACACATAAACATATAAAATACACTTATAAAGACGACATTAATTATGTGCATGACTGTTAATACACCGAGTGCGTGGAGAGGATACAAAAATCACGTTTATCACCGTTACAAAGAACGATATAGACAATTAACCAAAATTTGTATCTCGCTTAAAAAAAAGACCGGTTTTATTAAATCTTCGTTTGTTGCGGAGACAACATAACATCACTAATAAGTACATATAAAGTCACCATCATCGTAGAATTTTACTAACAATAAGTAATATCATTTATATAAATGTTTTACTGTAAGTTTTAAAGTAAACACTCAGTATTTAAGTTATGACACATCCTTAGGACTATTTATTTCTATTACAATTTCAGAATAGCGTTCGGTATATTACAAGATGAAGCTTTGTACCTATTTGAACAAATTAGAATCCAACACTACAAGTTGTCCAACATAAGTAAACAACTGAATAAAATATACTCCGCACAAACTTTGTTCGTCATTCTTCAAAATTTTATTACTCTAATCACAGTGTTATATTATAATGGAAAATACTTAATTGTCGACAGGGTATTTAAAACGAGTTACATAATTTACTCGATGGCGCAACTCCTTTTAGCCGCTGCACAGATTATTGCATTAGTAATTTGCTGTTCGTCGACTACTTCTGAAGTAAGAAGAAAATGCATTATTTACTTAATTAATTAATTTATCTAGATCGCAAATTAGTTAAATTTAATTATTGTTATCTATCGATTTAGACTGTGACCATATTTTATCAAGATCCACTACGATATTTTACTCAAAAACTATTTATCAAAATTCGCAAGTAGGGATGAAAGTGCAAGATTTTGGAGAATGCATTCAGATAAACAAAAAAATCCTAAATAAATAAATACATATATATATATATATTATATACACACATGTAGATATCTTATTTTTAACTGTTATGATGCTGCCTCATGATAGAAAAATTGCGAACAAATTTCAATAATCAAACGTTTAAATAATTGCCTATAACTACGAAACGTTGTTTTCCACCCTTAAGGGTAGGAGGGTATCTAGAACTTAGCGAAACGTCAGAGTAAATGGTATTATAGCAAATTTCTGATACATAGACAACCATATTAACACTAGTTCCTTGAAGAGACAATTTAAAAGCTTATTATCGGTCCCGGTTTATTTATGGCCCACTGATTTACGACTTCTCAAACATTTGGTTTGGCAGGTAAAAGTTCTTTCTGAGAACGGATTTGCCTAGTATAGTTTGAATTCTCAATCTATACATTCAAGATAGGTTTCAATGCACGTCATCAATAAGAAGTGACTAAATTGTATATTTGTAATATTCAGTTTAAAGTTTCGAACTTGAACTATATTCTATAAACGATTTACCAGCACACACACAACATGACAAAGAAAGACTGCAATTTATTAGTACCTAATGTAAAAATAGGTACGAGGTTTTATTGATGACTTATATTGGAACCTATCTTGAATAACGTATAATTAAACACCCTACTTCTATCCGTATTGAAAATAATATAACAGGCATTTTACTTTGCGCGCACCTGCGCCACCCCGAAACGGTCAGTTTCGATAATTCGTTTTCTTGAATTCGTTAATGGCCCTGTTATTACAGAATAAGAATGATGTGGTTTTTCATTTCCCCATTTATTTAAAATATTTTGCGAAAACTTATAAACTTATTGCCGATTTTTCACCTCTTGATGAATTTATTTGATAGGTATTTCCCAAAGAATCTAATCTTACTTTAATCGTACGGTTACCGTTAAATTTACCAAGAGCTGGAAAAATCGACTATAAGATCAAGAGTAAGTTTTTGCAAAATATTCTAAATAAACGGGAAACGAAAAACCACATCATTCTTATTTTGAACGTCGTATTTCGAGAACGATTCATATCTAATTACTAGTTATTATCGCACCTAAGTGAGCGAATTATCGAAACTGGTCCTTTCGGGGTGGTGCGGTTTTTTTCATAACTTGTTTGGTGTATCGACCTTGGACCAACGTTAAAAATCGTTGTTTATTAAAAGCTTTTAAATGACATACGGCTTGGAATGCGTTTCCATTTGAAATTTTTTAGTTAACCTCCACCTCCCACTGCCGGAGGTTACATATCTAAACATTTTCCATCAAAAGTTGTGGCCTAAAAATAATGGAATAGGTAGGTAAGTGCGTGTTCGCCAATTTTTCCATATAGGTACCCAACAATTTCCGAAAAAATGGTGCTGGGCCAGGCTTTGTGGACATTTGGTATATCTATGCCATTTAAAACAAAACAAAACGTAATTTTTAACATTATGTTTAAATCTAATAACATTTGCAACCATTCCATTCTGTTTATAATAATAACACTTAAATTTTGAATAGCTGATTTATAATTAATATTGTTTATTACAAACTACATTATTTTTTATTACACATATTATTATTATTAAAAATTATGTAGTAGCAGAGGTACCTATAACGTTTTTATTTTTAAAAAGCAATTTCTGACGCTTTCTAACTATTTAAAACTTGCCTGCAGTTTCGAATGTATAATATATAGGGTACCTTTATATATTTGTCAGGATTATTTGGGTAATAAATATTTCTAACAAGACCACGTGCCGAGCTGTAGAGGTGTGCACATTCTTTCTCTTTCTGTGAGTTTCTCTTTCTCTTTGTTTAATTGTGAAATTTTATAAAAACATTTGTACGATTATCATGTTCTATTAAAGAAGAAAACTTGATCGACATCTTAAATGATAGAAAAAAAACGTTCTCTAGGCAATGACAAAACATGAGCTTGATATGTTGACGCATATATGAAATTTTGAATTTTATTCATAAAAGTAATCTTATACGCAACATTTTTTCAATAAAAAATCTATTTCTACTTCAGCTATCTTCATCAAAACTTGTTATCTCCTAGATATTGTATTGAACATTATACATTGTAAAATTGAAACCGCAATTTAAATTTGATTTTAAAAAAGTTAAAAAAGTTCTAATTTCGTTATTAATAATTTTATATTAAATTTTAAAAACTCAAACGATAGATAATTTGTTGGCGAAAGATCTCCAAATGAGAGAATTTTGTAGAATTTAAAAATAAAGAATATAATTCACTTCTAATGGTCGCCGGGATTAGAGTATACCCTCCCCTTAACTCAATTGGGTGGGAACGTTTATTAATATAAACTAAAATTATTTATAATGGCTACCTAAAAATTAAACAAACATGACTTTTTTATTTATCCTGCGAAGACATTCTTCAAATCGTCTGTATGTACTACATGTCTAATAAGTTTTGTTGCCGGTAGATTTGCGCGAGGGAGGCATTTGAACTTCAGTTTTTTTGTTTCGAAAGGGTAACATTTGAACAGACTTACGCAGTCATGGGTTCATGGATGTTAACAATTTCGAAGATAATAACACTATCTGTCATAACTCAACACTACAAATAACACAAACTATCGTGAATAAGTCATGTCTCTCACGACTCTACCATCGACAAAGCTTACTGGACATTGCACTCCAAATTTCAAATCCTACAATATATGTACCTATGTACAGTCAAGTTCATATGTTTTGTCCCGCGAGATGTGATCACAGGCCAACGAGCGATGAGAGAAGATCAAGAGAGATAAAAAGTAGCAGTTGTTTTTTAATTGCAAAAAGGGAGACGTCAGATAATAAATAAAAACGGACAGTAATCTCTTTTTGAGACTTAGGATAAAAACTAACACAGGCGACAGAACAAAACATATGAACTTGACTGTTACCTATATCAAAATTTAACTAATTAGTGTTAAACGGTATTTAAGTTTATATTTATTTGTGCTTTTCACGAATTATCACGTTTTATTCAACTTTAGACGCACAAAATTGCCGTAATTATTCATAAAGTGATACCGTTAAATGGGATGTTGAAAAGGAAATGGAAACGAGAATTGCACTTAGAAGTGAGTTGAATATAATTTGAAAAATCATTTCAAATGAACAATTATCGATTTGTAGTTGGTGTTCTTTTCTTTACAACTAATGCAACAGGACGTTGAATTTACTGCTTGTAATATGTTCAGGATTAACGAATCTTTACTTTATTCCGTAAGCGTGATATAAAAAAAAACTAAAGATTATTCAAATCATATTTATCTTTTTAGATTGCCGGGGCGGTTACGACTTATTTAGTCATCGTTATACAGTTCGAAGCTCAACGAGGCTGAATTTCAAATGTAGCAATTAAATAACGAGCGTCCGAAAAGTCTTTCGATCTTGGTTGGCTGTGAAAAATTAAGGCATGCCTTGGTTCAAGTAATTTTATTTGTTTTAAAATTATTAATAGATAAATAATTGATATCGAATTACTTATACGTACACAGCCAACCAAGACTGAAAAACTTTTTGAGCAAAAATAAATTTCATGCATTTTGGGCGCAATTACCGTTTCGAGGTGTTAGCCGAGGGCTACTATGTTTGCTCCCAGAGCAATAAACGTTTATTATAAGTCCTCAATACATACTTATTTTTTAAGTAGACTTAATTTTTATGAAACTTAATTTAGAAAAAAAGAACGCCTTAATTGCTATTAAAAGATAAATAATTGATATCGAATTACTTATACGCACTAGTTGTTTTACGCCTCCATATAAATATTTAATTTGCTTTATGCCAATCTTATAACTTGAAGTACGTATTATGCAGGTATCGCAACTAAATCTTAGTTTCAATAAAGTAATAATCACGATTCGTTCGTAGGCAATATTTACAAAATAAATCAAAATTTTATCAAAAAGTTTGGGACGCAATCAAACATACATTATTCAAAGTTTATGTATTGCACACATTTACGGACTATTACAGGTTTACATTGAAAGCATTCAACGTATATTATGAATATCGAGAAAATGGAAACATTTCTAAATCCAATTAGCATATATGGTGTACTAACTCCAATGTATTACGTTACCAAAATATTTGGATTGACGCCCTTTAGTGTTCAAAAGCCGAGATACAAAAAATCCAAGTTAAATTTATTGGCAAGCCTAGGATTTATGATTCTACTTAGCGCATACACATTCGCATTTTTGGATCATGCTGTGTATGTTGAAAAAGGTTTGATTTCAAGAATCGCACATATAGTCGATTCCTATCTAAGTCAATTCGGAATATGTTTAGGTATACTTTTCGGCTGTATCTTCGCAAATAAGGTTAGTATATTATACATTATTTAAACGTCTTGGAAATTCACGTCATCAGTAAAAGGTTTGAAAATTGACATATTCTATCAATGATTTACCCGCACACATATTATTTGGTATGAAGAAAGACTACAATTTATTAGAACTGTAAAAACTGTATGAGGTACGAAGCGACAGCACTCTGCGAAACGTCATCATCTAGTATCCTTTTATTGATGACGTGAATCGCTAGACAGGTTGGATAGGCCATAGTAAAATAAAATTATTTATTAAATTTGGTGAGTCATGAAATTTGTAATTTTGGAACGTAACAATATATAGATAGAGTAAGTTTTCTTACATTTAGGGCCGATCTTTTCATCTTCCATTTAATTTAATTGACACATATTTACCATAGAAATGTTTGTTCAAACAATTGTTTCCATGGTAAAAATTTGTCAAGTAAATTTATTGGGAGATGAAAAAACCGGCCATTATTGTCATAAAAAAGTAAGTAGGTACATTTATGTATTAGGTACCTACCTAACCTAAAGAAAATTATAAATTCTTCATTCTAAAACTAAACAATTTTGCAGATTTTGGTAATATTAGAAGCCATCGAAAAATTCGATATTGTAGCCAAAACTTGCATCCGTATCGACTTAATAAAAGAATACAGAAAAAGCAAAATTTATCTGGTAACATTCTTATTTATGTCATTATTATTTGTAATTATGACGACAATTTCAACATCGATAGTAGGGGCCCCACGAATAGTGTCATTTAAAGCTTTAGGCGAACACCTTGCTTACGTATATCCGGCAGTTATCAATAGCTGTGTAAATTTTCAATTTTGCTCATTAGTTTTAAGTCTAAAGCAAAGATTTAAATGGATAAACGATTTTCTTCTCGTTTCCAATTACATGAAAAATTCAAAAAATGTAGTACGTACTATAAATGGGTAAGTAAAAATATATTTCACTAATTTAAAGTAATAATAGGTTGTTTTATGAAAAAAACCTACTACGTGAATGATTTTACTTGATGACACATGGAGCATTTCTATAACTATTAAAAAAAAAGAAGGCTCCGCAATATCGAATGATTTTTGTCTTTCTTGTCTTTGATTTTCAAATTGTAATTTTTGAACATTTTTCATAATTTTGACTTATTTCTATTTCTATTAATTGATAATTAAATTGTACCTATTTAATGCTCTAAAATTTTCGATTTTAGACAAATGGATAATTGTTCTCATGACAACGCCTTCGTTATGATGGAAAATCTCAGAACAATGCATTACAGTTTATGCAATATTTGTTCTAACTTAAACAAAGTTTACTCCTTTCAAATTCTTCTTATTATAACGCAGTCGTTTACAACAATGATTGTATTACTGTATTATGCTGGAGATCATATATTGCTTGATATAAATTTATCGATAGAATATCTCGTCTATTGTAGCATACAGCTGTGCTTATCTATAACTCAATTACTTTTAATCATAATAGCGTGCTCCCGTACATCGCTTGAGGTTAGAAACACGTTTATTTTTTGCATTATTTATTCACTTACTATCACTAACACTATGCCTTTTAGATTTTATGTTTTCCTACTTAATAACACAAATTGCGTGAAATAAATTAATTCCAAAATATTTAACGTTAAAATAAATTAAAGATTTTAGTTCGTACAAGTAATTCCTGACTAGTGTAAGATTTTTTTTAAGCGATAATAATCTTTAAGTTTCGGCTGTTAATTAAATTCAACTAGAAATCTAAAGTTTTGATTTGTAGAAATAATTGAAAACCACAGGGACTCTTTGTAAAAACAAACCTAGGGCAATGTATTTAAATTGTATTTTTTTTGTGCAACAATTGGCGTGGGATGGTGAGATATCAACGACATAAAGCCGGTTATTCAATCAGTACGCTGGTTAACTCTAACCGTCAGTTAGAAACAATTGAAAAATTGAAAAACCGATCCATATGCCCAATTTTTTCTAACCGCCTGCGCCTGTTAAATTAATTATTTGTTAATTACTCGGCCCTGATCGGCCTGATACCAAATAATTCGTTTGCTAAATCTTAAACCAACTGTTAAAATAAACTTTCCTTTATGAAATCGGGCGCGAGACCGCGTTTTAATCAGATATACAGTAAAAGTCAGTTACGACGAACCACAAGAAATTTGCAAAATGATTTCCGAAAATGTACCCGAAGTTTGTAGTGTAATAAATGATAGTTTTCCGGAATATGCGAAATAGCTCGTTAAATTAGGTGATTCATTATAAACAACTTCAAATTGCTGTATTGTAGGTACAATTTGACGTACACACGATGTACACAATTTGTCCTTTTTAACGCCACGTGAACACGAAATGCATGTCGCACGTGTTATAGCACGAATGACATTTTGTAGACTATATAACAACATATTTACTATTTTAGTCCCGACGAACGGGCATTGTAATTCATAGAATTGTATCGCTAAATTCAGAAGATAAAGATACAAAGGATATGCAGTTGCAGGTAATATTATATTAATCTATAAAGGAAGAAGTTATATAACGATTACGATATATATATTTCCGATTCGCTGAAATTTCTCAAATACGCGATTCATTTGAAAAACCGACCCTTAGGACGTTTCTCAATAACTAATTGTTTCTACAATAGTGATTGACTGCTGATGAGTTGTGATTGGTGAATATCGGATCCAGTGATCCTTAACAGTTGTAATCACTGTTGAGATGAGTTTTACTATATCGTCCGAAAAACGGAAATTGTTTCGATTGTTTTACTAAACTGAAACAAAAATCGAGACGGCGTTGATTTTTATTATTTTACGTATAAAATTATATTATACGTTTACGTTATATTATTTTTACGTGTTTTCTGTCTAGATGAGACATTAACGGTAGGTAGGTACTATTTGTCCATAAAACAACGTCACTGGTAGTCCCGTGATGTAGGAATTTTATTAAGCACTCGAACGTCAGTTCCTTAAACAACGACGTTACTAAATGGACATATTGTAGGTATGAATTATTGTAAATACTAACTTCGGTAATAATAATAGGCTCATTATACCTATTAATAAATTTGATAAACACTAATAAATCTAAAATGTTTTCAGGTAACATTGTTTTCTCTTCAGTTACTTCATCATAATGTGGAATTTACGGCATGTAAACTATTTGTAATAAATGAAAATTTACTATTTGTGGTAAGTCAATAGAGTATTGGAAATATTATAAATTAGCTCTGTGGTAATATTTGTATTTTTTTTTTTAAATTATCTACTTATACACAAGTTTCGTTTTCGTAGATTATGGGAGCGGTTACAACTTATTTGTTGGTAGTTATACAATTTGAAATCGCCGGAGAACTTGGATCAAAACATTGAACTTCTCCAAATGACGTGTTAAATCTAAATTACTTACATTATAGACAGCAATAGATTGTTGAAAAACATTGAAATTTTTTTAGATAAGTAATGAAAACAATTTTGATTATGTATACCTAACAACAAATATTTTTAGGCATTAAAAAATTATTATGTACTATTAATTTTTTTTTAGAATTTATTAAATAATGTATTTATGTGTTAAGTAAATAATAAATTGTTCTATCAACGTTTTTAATTTTCTACTTTACACACACTACTGATAAACTTATATCACAAGTTACGCCCCATTTATCGAGAATGAATTAAGAAAGTCAATAAATATGTCGAAAATAAGTGTAATGACGTAACTACAAATACTTATACGTAGGTAAACAAATGAAACGCAATTGTATTATTATTATTATTATTATTATTATTATTTTGATTAAAGGAATTTAGAGAACATTACCTATTTTACCTATATACGAATGAAAATGTATGAGCTTTTTCTCGATAAAAGTTATGGATGATTTATGTTCACCATTCACTTTTTCAGAATATGCCACGAAAAGGAATCAGTTATTAAATTTTCATGTCTTTTAATAAAACAATATCAATATAAAGCTTTTTACAGTTTTCGTGTGAACCACATTTATCAGCACTTGAGTCAATAACTGTGGCACTTAAATACACTTAAAAGGTATTGAATTTTTCATTATTATCCCCAGAAGACGATATAAATGTGTCACTTATTGTTAGTTGGAGGCGAAAACAGTCAATTGTTAAAATAATGTTCAAACCCACTAACTTATACTCCGTATTATCGCCAATGTATTGCGTTACAAAAATATTCGGTTTATCGCCTTTTAAAGTAACCGAAAACTGTTTCGCGTCATCGAAAATAAATATATGTTGGAGTATTTTTGTTATGGTATTTTTGAACACCTATTCGAGCATCGGTTTGCATAAAAGACCAAAAGTAGAGTTACAGTTTATTTCAAAAGTGGCAGATATTTCCGCTGCGTATTTTACGCAATTAAGTATGGCAGTTGGAATTATTTCTGGCTGCGTTAATGTCAATAAGGTACGTTATTTTAATAATGTTGTCTCGAGAACAATAATTAATAATAAACTAAATTGTCCGTTGCTCCAAAATTTCAGATACTACAATCCGTAGAAAAACTTCACGAATTTGACGAAGCTCTTAAGAAAAATCCATATAGTGTCGACACACCAAAAGAATACACAAAAACCAAAATGTATTTATTAATCGGACTTTTGTTGACCGTCGTTTTCCTAGTAGTTGTCGTTACGCTTTCAGTTTTACCTACTACGAGTTATTTCACGTTTTCGTTTCTTGGAGAGTTTTTGGCATACGTCGTTCCGCAAATTATCAATACGTTTATTTTGTTTCAATTTTGCTCCTTGTTGCTTCTTTTAAAACAAAGGTTTGGATGGTTAAATAAACGACTCGTACAAGTACGAATACAATTAGAACATAACATTAAACCGTCTAACAATAGTACAGTTTGGTCTGTTAGTGACATCGGAGAAAAGAAAATCGCTTCAATGCAGTAAGTGGAAATGTAATCAGATAATTATTACCACGACTTTTCTTTGGATGTTTCAGAATGATCATGGATATGGTGCAAAATGACGTTTTGAGTATAATAGACAACGTAAGATTGAAACATCACGATTTGTGCAAAATCAGTAAAAAAGTGAACGTCGCTTATAATTTACAACTTCTATTTATTGTGATTCAATCTTTCACAATTGTAATTGTATTGGGGTATTATTTTGGAAAACATATGGTTATGGATAAACGTATTCCGGTGGATTACTTAGCATATTGTTTTATACAAATAAGTTTGGCTCTAATGGAATTAATAGTTTTGTGCGCGGTGTGCTCGACCTCATCTAATGAGGTAAGATATAAGTATCATTATTACTAACAATAAGTATTAAAAAATAAACAATTTTCTTTCAAGTCGAATGATGATGGCATACATATTTTATACGCGGTCACAATAAAATATAGTTTTGTTAATTTTTAAAGAAATATATTTTTATGTTATGTACTATCTGGTAAAATAGTGGTGTCGCATACCGAGTCGTACGGGATAGGCAACTCAAAAACCACTAAGAATTCAATCCCTTATTTTATGAAGGCGGAGTTAAACGACCTTAACACTGGTACTTACATTACAAATTAATTTCGACTCGTTTTTATAACTAGATATTATTTGCTAAACTAGGGGGAAGATAAGATAAGATAATTATCGGTAAATTTATTGTTTACATCAATTATACATAATTATGTAATGTTAGAATTTAATTAAATTGGTAAATATAGATATTTATGAGTATAGAATATTAGTATTCGATAAAAATATAAGTTAGTTAAATTAAATTAAATTAAATCGCGTAGTTTTATTCATTTTATTTTGGTCAAAACTTTCAAGGAAGACGATCGGTAAACTTTACCCTTCTTGTTTACCCTTCTTGAATAAAATATTTAGGGCCAATCTTTTCATCTTCGATTTAATTTATTTGACAGATATTTACCATAGAAACAATTGTTATAACAAACGTTTCAATAATAAAAATTTATCAAATAAATTTATTGGGAAATGAAAAAACCGTAACCGTAAACCGTATATAAAGTGTATACACTTACAGAAATCCCCATCCGTTGGGCAATTTCACTATTGGAAATACCAGATTGGTGTAGGCCAATTATAATTCCCCTTTCTGGTGGGTTCATGTTCATAATATTAATTAATAACAACAAAGGCAACAATAACAATAACAATAAAGTTAACAGTAGCAAATAAAGTCAACAATAATAACAATAGTACGAAAAAATAAAAATAACACTATAAAACGAGTAAGTTCAAGAAAAGCAAAATAAACACTACAAAAATCAAAATGAACGTAGAACCTTTGGTAAAACTTCACCAACTAAAATAAAATTGATGATTTACAGAAGCAACAACCACCTACTATTTCCAGGAACAAATAGTTACCCTCTCTTATTTGCATTTATTGTCACTTTTAAGAGCGCCAAGGAGTGGTGTCCGTATTGGAAAAACGTGATTAAAATTTGTGACCTTATCGAATTAATTATTTAAATTCTGCCTTTGCCAAAATGTCAGAAATTATGTTAAAAATCTGGCAAGGTCCAAATAACTAAAAAGAAATAGAAGAAAAAATTGATTTCTTTTATAAGTGTAAAAACTCTATTAACCTTGCGAGATCGTATACGATGATGAACTAAAAACTTTTTCTAAATAACATTTTTTGATAAAACCTTTAGATTTCCTGCAAATTTAATTGACAGTAAAATTTATTAAAACTTTATAAATATCGGCTACTACACATGAAATAAACAATCGACAACAAAGCTAAGATATCTGCATTTACAGCGTGAGATTATGTTTAGCTGATTCAGAATATGTTGATACATTTATAAACTTATATATTTTATAAACTATATATTCTATTCCTTTTAGTACGGATGGAAGTAATGTGCTTAATTATACGTTATTCAAGATAGGTTACAATGCACGTCATTAATAAAATCTTGTATTTTTACTACCTACTACCTACATAACGTTTATTATATTAGATTCACAATTTCTCGTTTTCGGAAAAAATAAATTTTTAAGAATTCCATCAAGCTAGTTAGCTTGTAATCGGAAGTAAGTGAATTTTTTACCCTTATAAGTTTCTTCTATTCATTAACAGTTTGGCGTAATGATGAAAAATGCTTATTTTTTTTAAGACGAATCGTTTGATATCAAAAAAAATTCACATTTGAGTGGTCTTCCATTTTACATAAGGTTGCAATTACATTTGCCGAAATTTTCCTTTATACCTGGGCTTTTTACCCGCAACAGCATCGAGCGGTGACCGGTTTGGCATTCTTAAGGTAGTTATGCGTAGAACAAGAAGCATATTTAGTTTTTACTTAATAATAGTAAAATAAATTCCTACGAAATTGCGAGAATGATATAAAGATGGGAAAAATATTAAAACGGTAGCTAGGTATATTAAAAATTATACATAATTAATTAGGTATAATAATATTTACCGACATGTAAATATATAAATAAAAAATGTTCGATTTCATTCAAATATGTATTTTTGCATCTGGTGTAATATAGAAAGAAATTTCAACGATAATATGCATATTTTTAACAACACTTAACTAGGTAACGATAACAATGAATAACCTTCGTTTCATACCTGCAAACAGGATAGTTTAAACAAGAAGGGTAAAAGTTTACCGATCGTCTTCCTTAAAAGTTTTGACCAAAATAAAATGAATAAAACCACTGCGATTTAATTTAATTTAATTTAACTAACTTATATTTTTATCGAACACTAATATTCTATACTCATAAATATCTATATTTACCAATTTAATTAAATTCTAACATTACATAATTATGTATAATTGATGTAAACAATAAATTTACCGATAATTATCTTATCTTATCTTCCCCCTAGTTTAGCAAATAATATCTAGTTATAAAAACGAGTCGAAATTAATTTGTAATGTAAGTACTACCAGTGTTAAGGTCGTTTAACTCCGCCTTCATAAAATAAGGGATTGAATTCTTAGTAGATTTTGAGTTGCCTATCCCATACGACTCGGTACGCGACACCACTATTTTATCAGATAGTACAGTGTGTCCCATTTTCGTTGCATTTGCAAGGTATATCTGTTATTATAAATGATGGAGTTGCGAATTTTACATTTCTATCTCACTTCTTTATGCTAATTTCAATGGCAAAATAAATAATTAAATAAGTATTACTTTTTGACACGAATTATAGCCGAAAAACGATTTTTTGACTATTTAGCGATTTATATTACTTGACCAACATAGCTACTCCTCTGGGTTGCGCAGAACGGGAGTGAGGAGATACGAGTGTGAGTTAAGAGATGCATGACAAAATTCTTTTCGAATTATAAATCGTTGTAAAAAGTTTACTAAAATAACTATTATGTATTTTTTATACTAATTGAACAAATTTAATTTGAAATTATGATAGGTATGAATTTAACTTTTTTATGAATAGACCAGGTTCTAAGTTCTCAGGGTTTTAACCCTGGCATTTTACGATAGAAGCATGAAATTTTAGGAGAATATTATATATCCCATACTAACCACAATAAACGTCGGAGGCACCCCCTAATTCAAAATAACCTCCGTTTTAATACACTGGGCAATTGTAAAAAAATTCCTCATTTTTGTTTTAGGCCAATAAAACGGGAGTCCTTATAAACAACATCGCATCGCTAGATATTGGAAACAAATTTACAGACAATTTTAATATAGTTGTAAGTGAATGACTGAAAATTGCGTAACTATTACAAGATTATAGGTATTACAGATATCTTCTTTTACCCTGCAATTGAGACACGAAAATCTAAAATTCACCGCCTGCGACATTTTCATCATAAACGAAGCACTGCTACTTTCTGTAAGGAATAGATTAATTGCGCTTTTATATTGTTATAATTTATTTTAAAGGTTATTGGAGCGATTACGACGTATTTAATAATAATTGTACAATTTGAAGTGGGAGACTACGCAAGATACCGTAAACGTCATCATAAATCATCTATCTAAATCAACGTAAAATTATTAATTAAAAAAAATGTGACCAATAAATTTGAATAATTGATCAAAGTGAAGAACTGGGCAACTGGTAAAATGTCATTGGAGAAAATGTTTAATCAGGAAAAATGAAATAAATTATTTATTGAATGTCTAAACGATGAACAAAATACGTTTTTATGAATGAAAACAATTCGACACCCTGTAACTTTGCAAAACTAAGCATTTTTTGATATTTAGTGTTTTAAAACAAATTATTTTTCACCAGTCTAAGAATTCCCGTTATACACTGTATATAACAAAACTGTAATCTAACATTACAAAATAAATATAACAATAGGTAACAAGTAGCTATTTTTGTAACTTATCAATCAGATAATAAACTGACAATTAGAAAAATGGTTGTCAATGGATTATCAAAACTATTATACAACGTGTCAGCATACTAAGAACTAGTAATATAAAGACGTTAGGTACTCAAAAAGTTAAACAACTAAAATGATAACCGATCGTAACCTTTACTGGGCGTTAGCGCCCTTATATTTCACCACAAAATTATTCGGCTTGGCCCCGTTTAAAATAACCGCGCGCGGTTTCAAGACTAACAAAATAAATTTTATTTGGAGTATAGTTTTAATGATCTTTATTAACGTTATCGCTCGAATGGGTATGAATAAAAAGATAAAATGCCATCTTGGATTTATAACGATGATTACTAACCAACTTGATTCATATATAAGTCAAATGGGCATATTTTTTGAAGTTTTACTTGCTTGCATATTTGTAAACGAGGTGAGAATTATGTTCTTTAAAAAATTTCTTTTGATGTACAGTAGAATAAAAACAAATTTTTAGATTTTGGAAATAATCATCGAATTAAATGAATTTGATCGAGAAATGCAAAAATTACGACTACAAGCCAACTTAAATAAGCAATATCGTAAACATAAAAGTTACACAATTGTGACCTTACTGGTCGTTGTAATTTATTTAATTTTTTTTCTTACGTTCACTATCGAAGGTACTACGAAAATGTTCGAATTAAAATTTCTACCGCAATTCATCGCGTACGCATCTCCCACTGTAATTAACACTTGGGTCGTGTTTCAATTTTGCACGCTACTTTGTTGTCTGAGACAAAGATTCGTTTGGTTAAACCAAAAAGTAATCGAGACCGCAAAACAATTGGTATCTACTTTGCAGAACGACGAATGCATTTTTTTCAATAAGACAACGAGAGCGAATTCGAATCGTCCAATGACATACATGTAAGTTAGTTTGTCTAAACTGCGTTCTATTTTTTTTTAAACTTTTGTTAAGAAACGTTTCCTAATGTCGAAATGAAATGTACCTCTCACCTTCACCCCCATTCCTGTTTGAGTTGTTTTTAATAAAAAAAATTAAATTCCGTTAATATCATAAATCCAGGTTGAGCAGTTCTCAGCCTTACTAATAAATCTCACAATTTTATCTATAGTTAGTTTTAAAAATAGGAAAAAAACATCTTTAGGGGACGAAAAACTTCCTAGCCAGTATTTAAAATTAAATATTTAGGTAATTAAATTTTTTTATGATCCAGTCACCTGTTTTTAAACTTTTTTTTTGACCAACTATTTAGGACCATCCTGTATTGCTATACAGAGCGGTAGGCGTCTCGTTTTGAACATGACGTTTCTTTGAATTTTAGGGTGGCTTGTGGAAAAGTCCAAGACGAAACTGTTAACGTTCTCGAACTAATTAGAAGATCTCATTTCGAACTTTGCGACATCAGTAAACGCATCAACAAAGTTTATACATTTCAAATATTAATGATAATCGGTCAATCATTTATAACCATAATAGCTAGTTCGCTGTATACGGTTCAGCATATCTTTTTGGACGATTTTATCTCCATTAAGTATTTGATATACACTGCAGTTCAAGCGAGCAGCGTTATAATACAAATACTCGTACTTGTTTTAACTTGTTCTAGCACATCTGCTGAAGTAAGTAAATAGATAATTAAATATTGTTTATTTATAATGATAAGGAATTACATTAAAGGCCCATAAAACTGGAGTTTTGGTGCATAATATCTTATCGGCACGGTTAAAAACGGTTTTCAAAGAAAATCTGTTGTTAGAGGTAAGCGCCATATTAATTCCTATATGGCGTTCGATAGTTTTAATAAAACTATTAATTACAGATTACATATTTTTCTTTACAACTAATACACCATAAACTAAAATTTACTGCATGTAAAATTATTACTATCAACGAGACGCTGTTGTTTTCGGTAAGTTGGGTTTGCGCAAGTAACAGAAACAAATGATATGTACCTTCAAATAAATCTACCAAAATTCAAGGGCACGCTTCCAACATTATTTTAGCAAAAGATTAACATTACCTAATAGCATTTTTAATCGGCAAAGTTGCACAATGTCTGCGTGTATCGTACCTTCAGTTACATAATTATTACTTGTTTATACATTTATTTTATATTACCGATAAATAACTCAAACTCATAGGTCTCTAAGCTCAAATTATGTAATTAGTAAAATAATTTTATTAGTAGGAATAAAAAGTAAAGTTTTTTTAAATATTTTTCGTTTAAAAAATTTAATTATGTTATTCGAAAACGTAAAATATAATAGTGACTCACCGAATTCGAAGGGATAATTGGAGATCCGTCCATTTTTGCTACAAACCAGGCACACGATATTATTAACGTCCAGTAAAAAAAACAAACGTCACTGCGTACACGTATATGAATATTTACAATAACACAAATAACCGCTATAATCTGTTAATAAAATTTACTGTTAATTTACTGGTCCTTAACCACCATTTCATCGATTTTGAAAAACAATATGCTCCAAAAGAATATGCGGGAGTCGTCATCTCCTATCATATTTATAGGTAGGTATAATAAAAAAATCCTGACTTTTACCTTCAGATTTTCATTGGCATTTTCAAAAATTCACATTTTCCTAATTTTCCAAGTACCAGGTAGTACCTATGCTACTTAACTATTTTATGATTTTTATTTTGAAGTTTAGCGGTTTTGAACGAAATAAAAACTTAGAAAAAATAACATTTTTCGTAAAATCACAAAAAAAAAGATGCATTTTGTTCAGTTTATCCGGGGACATTGTATTTTCTAAAAAAGACCTTATTTTAAAAACTCTCGAATCGAAATATGTAATCATAAAATCTGATAAACGACGAGCAAAATCAAGAGCCTTTTCAAATTTTCAATTGTAAACCACAAAGATTGAGAGGTTCTGGAAAAACTGAAGATGTTTAGGAACATCTTAACCAGTGAATTGATGTGATAATCATTGAAATTTGGCAGATTTGCAGTGTTCTGTATAATTATTTATCTACTTACATTTATATTTTTATAGATGCTTGGAGTTATTACAACATATTTTATAATAGTTATACAATTTGAAATAAACTCAGGAAATCAGTGTTAATGTGATATCGAATTTCATATTTACATTAAAATAAAATACCTACTTTTCGACTGTTCTAAATGTTTGTACAATAAATAAGTAAAAATATAAAATTGATTCATCCCATCTATGCTCCCCTAGAATAGTTTTAATAATAATGGCGGTGGAAAGAAATGCAACAATGTTACCAAAAAATACCAAAATTGATTTTTATTACAGGTAAAATTAGAAGTGATATACGTACGATAGTTTTTGATATTAATTTTCAAAAAAATATGTGTAGGATATCAGAATGTAGAATCATCTAGTGTTTTATAAGAAAATATTTCAAAAAACAGGAAAATTACAGTTTTAATTACATAATATAATTATGTATCTATATTAATCGCACCTTTTTAGTAGTGATTACAACGTGTGCTTTATTAGAGAATAAACTTTTACTTTCAATCATTGACAAAAACAAATTACGACCCGTGCCTTTTAAATCGCCCTATATAACATTTTCAAAAATATCAATAAAAACTAAATTAATAACGTTATAAAAATTTCAACGTAAATTAGCGAGAATGACATTTTACTCGAAAAACACATAATTATCTATTTTTAAAAAGAAAAATCTGGGACATGATGAAAATCAAAATATCGCCCGTCATTTATGAATAATTTCAGTTAAAGACACGCTGAATAATTTATAATTTACATAATTGTGCTCGGCGTGCGACAATCAATATGACGTCCATCGTATATTTTCGACTCATTCTTTCACCATGATAAAGATAAATACATTGTTCGTAGTTGTTCGGCCAATATTTTTCGTTTCTAAAATATTCGGTTTGGCACCGTTTACTGTTACTTTTACTGGATTAGAAGACTCAAAATTAGCCTTACTATGGAGTATTGTATTACAAGTTGCATTTGCAGGTTTTGCGATAAACATTCTTGTTACATACAAAAGCAAAGATTACGGTCTAATACTAAAATTGGGCGATGTTTTATACGTATACTTGGATGTATTTAGTATGTACGGTACAATGTTGTTTAGTTGTATTTATCGAAAAACTGTAAGTATTCATTTTGTATTTTACTTTTACACTGCACGAGTATTATAAATACAGAGTGTTTACGACAAACATTTAAGGAGTGATTCCTTGGGGTTATTTTATGAATAATAATTATACCTCTGATGATTTTTCGAAAATCGTTTCTATTCGAAGATTATCACAATATCTCGTTATTATTTATTATTAATTATTACAAAAATTATCTTGATAACGGTGCGACAGTTTATTGAATATATTACTTGAACGTAAATGCGTATTCAGAAAATATTGTTTCTTGAAAATTTTTATAACCCTGTAGATATCTTTGAGATGAAACGATTTTAGAAAAATCATCAGAAGTATAATTATTCATAAAATAGCTTAAGGAATCGCTCCTTGAATTTTTGCCGAATGTTTAGTAAACCACCTTCTATAGTACAAGCCGTTTTTATGATTATCTCGAACTTTAAAGGAGTCCTAAGAATAAAAAGAATTTCTACGAAGATAGGAGATATCAAAATTCATTTATGAAAATTTTAAATACCTAAATTATTAAAATCAACAATTATTTAAATAATGGTCAATAAAATAAATTTAGAAGTAAAACGAAAATAGGGTGTCTACTGATTTTCAATAAATCAACTTCACGACTTTTCCATGACAGCTTCAGTTAAAATTCATGACTTCTCAACGGTGCCCGGCACAATGACACCTATTCTAGACTTATAATCTATTAGGTATGACTTGAAGCCCCAGGTTATTTTTAATTTTTACAAAAATTGAAATTAATTCCACGCGACAATAGTTTAGCCAAAACTAACGTGTCTATAATCATTGCTGCTGAAATGGCTTTTGCTAGAGTTTAATTTGCCTTCATTCAGGTGCCGATTCAAAAAAAGACAATTTCAATGCCCACCTATTCAATTTCATTACTTCATGACCAATAGACACCCTCGAAAATTCTATTCAAGTGTGTAAAAATCAATTTTAAAATATTCAATTGGGTATTAAATAGAACTATAACCAAAATATAAAACCAAACACGACTCTGGAAATTAGACATGGAAATGAGCATCAAGTATCAATACGTTGTTAATTTAAAATACCAGTACATTCGAAGTAGAAAATGAATAATCGGCATCACCCTTCAAACGCTATTACTCAATTACAGTAAACAATATTGTTACGTACAACGACATGTTTTCTCTGAAACTTATAGAAAACCTAATGGCCTTCATTTGGCCGACAGTCATAAGTCTTGTAATGGAATTACAATTCTGTAGTTTAGTACTTCTTTTGAGACAAAGTTACTTATGGATAAACGAAAAAATGTTGAATATTCGCGAAAAATTATGGGCAAAAAATGAACTCAACTCCATAGATTCGACAACTCTAAAGTAAGTCTTTGATAAATATTATAACGGGTGTCCAAAAAATCTTTTAGTCTCGGTTGGCTGCGGAAAGATGAAGGCACGACTCGATTAAAGTAATTTTATTACTGCGACATCGACATGAAATAATTTATAACACGATTTACCCTGATTGCAAGACACGCCACTCCACAACCGTCAGCCAAGCGAGGCCGAAAGACTTTTTGAACACCCATTATTAAAATATTATTTTTTTCAGGAACAAACAATACTTTTTGAATGATTCAATGCTGACGATTCAAAAATCTAAACATTATCATCAACGGCTGTACATAATTGCAACAGATATTAACAAAGCCTTCTCGTTCCAAATACTGATTCTAATCCTCATTATGTTTCTTAATTCTGTTGTAACTCTGTTTTTTTGGGCAATGGCCAGTAGTTTGACCGCTAAAGAACCATTATCTAGCGCTAGCATTATTTACATTAATAGCCAACTTGTTTTACGTATTCTACAAATTTTGATCATCATATTTGTTTGTTCGGTAACAGCAAGAGAGGTAAAAGATACGTTATTTGTTCATCTGTATTTTATAACTATTTCGATCTTGCTTTATTTTTTTTGACAATTTAGTTACTGCGAGTTTTTTGTGTTCGTCTGACACACATTTTGCGTTATTTATTGTTATCGCAACTTTTACGCGATACGTGAATTATTTTAATATACATAGGTACATAGTACCTATAAATTATTTTTAAAACTGTTTTTAGGCCAAAAGAACTGGATTTTTAATTCACGACATCATGCCATCATCAAATATTTTATCGAATAAACGAAATCTACAAATACAGGTAAGAAAGATGCAAAATAATTAAATTATTGTGAGTGCTAATTTGTTAATGTTGATCAAAAAGAAACCAAGTTCCAAATTTTTAAAAAGTTCTGGCAAAAACGTCAAGTAAAACCGCTTCGTGTGATTTGAACATTCTTTAAAATTTGGCGGTTGTTTTTTTTGATAAAATCGACGAAGTATAGTAACTGAAATTTTTGTTTTTCATTACGCATTATATTCGGATGAATTATTGTTCGAATTTAACGTTCGTTAAGGGTATAGGGAATTTGAGTTGTTATAGTTTTCATTAAACGCGTTAATATAAATAATTGAGATGATGAAATAAACGAAGAAATTATTATCCGAATATAACGCCTGGTGAAAAAAAAATTTTGTATGAAGGTTAGGCAGGTGGAAATCTCAGAAAACTTTGAAACTTTGCAGGATTGTAGTACTAGTCGACCCTTATCAAGAGCCGTATTCCGTTCGTGCTCTTACGCGGTTTAAGTGGGTGAAATCCACATGAAAATTGGAACTTTTTCGATTTTGCTTATTATCTGTGAAACAACAAGAGCTATTGCCAACAAACTATATATTTTTGTAAATGGCTGTTCAAGACCTACATTATGATACAAACATTAGGGGTGAAAATTTTAAGGGATAGATAGTATTGTGCGTCCGATGCGGAATAGTGGACGCTTAGTTTAACAATGCTGCCGCTGCGACTGCCACTTGTCTGTAACAGACTATAAGAAAAAAATTAGAAACTTCTAAATTTTTCTTCGTATTTCCTACCTTTTTCTCGTTATCGTCTCTATCGTCAATTTCCAGCATAGATTCTTCTAGATACTTATATCTACGTAAGGTCAAATTTCGTTCGCGAAATTGATAACCTTCCAGTAATCCTGGTCTGATATGTGCCAGATTAGCGAGTCTGCTGTAGGTAAATAAAAATACAGTAGATTATATACAACGTAAAGAGGGGCAAGTGCACACCCAAAATTTATAAAGTTGGCTTTAATGTTTTCTCTTTCTGTGTTAAAAAAACTGCTAAACTAATATGTCACATATGTAAAAAGTTGTGCAAATGTATGACACTTAAAAATTTAGTACAAATGATGGCCACGAGAGAATTGCAATTTTTCATAATATGTATTTGGGATGAGAAAAGATGTTTTCAATTTTAAGCAAGCACCTCATCTTTATCTCAACACACAAAGAGAAACTTTAAATGAGATGAAAGGGTGGAAAGTTGTAAATGTGCTAAAAAAGGGCATTAGTTTAGACCGACTAAACAATATTACTCTTCTATTTCCTTCCTCTTAAGCTTTCTATAGCAAATCAACTATCTGAAGACAATACCTTGCCTTGCCTTTTTGTTTACCTCACATTAACGTTTACAACACTTTAAGCGCAATTTTCTCAATTCTTAGATCATTATTTAACTACATTCTTCAATTAGTTAGAAATATATCTATGCATGGACACACTGTATACTGTAAAATCTCTCTATAACTGCATTGGAGGGATTAATTGTAAGAGTTGTTGGTGCTGAAATTTCTGTTATAAAGAGAATTCAATACAATACATTCCATTGTTATAGAAACGTGCAGAGACCAGAGAACGTTACTGTTAATAACGATTTTTTTATAATAGAACATTTATAAATATAAAAATTACATATAAAAATATACACTTACATTTATAACTTTTAATTATATAGTATTTTAATAAAACAGTGTTAAATGTATGTAACACTCATAGATAGTATTTATTTTAGTTACAAACCCATTATTTATGACAATTGGCTCCATATAAATGTTGCAGTGCAATAACATACATATACATGCATCGATAAAGGAAAAAAGTACACAAATTTGCTTTACAACGATTTTCGATTTGCGACTGATCTAAAACTTAACTTGTCGTAAATACAAAGTATGTCTTGTATTTAAGATCTTCGCATAGTTAACATTGTATTAATTTCCCAGATAATCCTTCTCAAATGATCAATTACTTCCTTAAGTTGACGATTCTTTAATATAACCTGTTCCATAACTTCCTTACTTTCTTCACATGCTAATCTGTATGATTCAGAATTTTTTTTCTCATCATATTTTGGATCAATTTCATCTTTGAAGGGAATTAGACTTTCAATATGTGTATATTCCATTCCCTGCAATTGGCAATTTTCGTTGCACTTTTCATAAATTAAACGAAGACGTTTAAATAACACTCGAATAGTTCTTAATAATTCCTGTACTTTAGCTTTCTTTTCATTACTTGTACTGCTTCCTTGGGGTGTACCATTTGGAGGCTACAATAATAATAAATGAAATGGTATATTTATAAAGATGCATAATTTAAAATACCTGTATTGCTTTTAAAGTTTGAAATACTTCTTGTGTTCTACTAACAATATCTTGTACAGTTTCTTGACCAATTCTACAAAGTGAAGCTGTATTAAATTCTTTGGATTGTTGAGTGTGTTGTTGCACTGGAGGCGTTGCCGTTACATTAGAAGTTTGTTGTAATACTTGTTGCATACTATGGTGTTGCATCGTTGCTATAAAATGAAAAATTATTGTTATTTAGTTAATTTGCAACGGTGAAATTACCCATAGTATTTGGTTGCATTTGCATAACATTAGAAGTTTGATGAGACAGTGGATTATTTGTCAAATTATACTGTTGACTTAGTGGGCCAAGCATTTGATTACTGTTAGGCAATCCTGAATTAATTGTTGCTGTCATTTGAGATACCATTTGATTGCCAAGTTGAGCATTCATTTGATTTGATAATAATACTGGCATTTGGTTCCCTAATTGATTATTTAACTGATTTTGTATACTGTTTCCCATTTGATTTTGAATCGGCCCTGTTCCATATTGAGATCGTATTCCACCAGATTGCACATTAGTTAACGCTGATAAAAAATGATGTGAAGTTCCTGACATGTTTATGAAGTTTTTTTATTATTTTATTATTAATTTATTTTATTTTACTAGTTATTATTTTATTATATTATTTTATTGTTTTATTTTATATTAGATATAATTACCTACTATTTCAATATAATTACGGATTATCACTGTTATCATTTTAAAACCATGTTAAAAAGTTTAATGAACTGTAAAGAAATTAACTTTAAACAAAACGTATAAACGTATAACCTTGTATTTTGACAACCATTAAGACTGCGTTTGCACGCCACGATTTTCATAACATGAACTAAAGCTTCAAACATTTTGCATAGATGGCGATACCATGCGGTTTAGAATTATTCTTATTTAAATTTCAAGATTTGCCTCCTAAATGAGCCAGCAGAATAAATGCCATGAATTGCACCTGAATAATTCAAAAATAAATGGACTACTGTAGTTGATTGGCAACTACGCTTCTTGGAAATGTGTTTTCAAATACAGTATGTGTTATATACAGTTGTAGCGACGGTTCAGTTCGCTATATTTGTAATAACAATGATGATAAATTGTATGCTAAGTTGTAATGGAGCCTTATTACTTAGAAGTATTATTTTTATTCTACAATCATAAATCAGTCACTAGTTCAGTTACCTGTATGTGCTTGTTATATCAGTATTGAAAAAACACATTCACATATCACAATTTAACTGTAACTTTTGTTGTCGATTTAAATAAAATTATCGAAGTATTGCGAAACTTTTATTGTATGCAGTGGGGCACAACACCCAATGAGAAACTGTTTCTATTTCTAATTAGTTTTACTTACATACTTAGTTTATACATAGTACGTAGTTTATAGGTTAGGTCCCCCACTAGTCATGCAGTGTTTATTTTGCTATTATATTCACATGTCACTACCATTGAAAATAGATAATTGTTTTTCGATCAAAGTATAGCCAAATAAACTTTAAAAATCACAATTTATAGACAAATTAACCAAGTAAAATAAAAACACTCCAACTTTTATAACCAATAAATAAGTAGCTTACTTTTAACATAATTATAATCTGTTCATAATAATTATTACGATGTTGATCACGATATCGTTATTTTAAATATTACTTTTTATATAATTATAATATTTATATAATATACCTAACCATAATTTTGTAAATTTACATAATATTAGCAGTAGATATTAATTTGATTAAATTTAGTACTAGCTACTAAATCGTGTTTATTTCCTTAAAAACAATTGTTTCTGTTTTATAATAGGTTTATTAATTTATAAATTGCACCATTACATTTAACACACAATTACATAAACTAGTCCTTGTTACTTATCACTTTAGTGATCATCCACTACCACCTAGATTATTATATAACAGTTTCTATGGAAATAAAGCTTAGGAAAAGGATTTAGTAGCTAATAAAACTAATTAAATGTCTATGAATAGGGCTGTATTACTTTTACGATATTTGGCAACAACGCAATATTTTCCACTAACAGTTACTAAAAACTATCCCTAAAAATTCACCAAAATTACGGAGTCGCCTTCTAATAGAGAACCCTTGAACTAAAAAATAATTTGAACTTTGATGAATCAGCTGTTTTGTGACAAGTTTTGCTCCGAAAACACTTTATTGAGATCATCTTCAATTTGACTTCGTTTTATGTAGTAAAAATTTAGGAGCATAATTTAGACGTGATTTCGCAGGGCACTATCCTTTACAGTTTCGATTTGATGTGTAGAACGACCACAAAAAATTCATGAAGGTTAGACAAATTTTAACCATTTCAACATTTTTTTACAAGATTTTTATTGACTTTTCGGAAAAACCAAAGGAAAGGTCCCTGCGTTTATGTTTTTTCTTCATCCTGTAATTTTATGCGGCCCGTTCGATATGTCGTTTCGACGATGATCTTAATAGAAATACCCCATATTTTCACCATTTTTAACGCCATTTGAACGTGGCGCTAATTTTGCGAACGCAGTATTAAGAGGGGGCTGCAAAAATCAGCTTCTACATGTTTCCGCTAGTAACGCCACAGTAGTATTTATCTAATTATTTTAATTAATATCAAACGGTTTAATCGTAAGATGGTGCGATTTTGGCATCAGCTATTTAAATGTTAATTCCTGTTTTTTTGTACTAAATAGTTTCTACAGAGTGCGCTTTTTCATTGATGCATTGGCATCTAATTTAATTATGTTTACGTTGTAAACTTTGCTAGCGTTTATAATTATTTATTCTAGGATATAAAATTACAGAATATAAAGAACGGGCGTTTTGATGAGAGACACAAAAATAATGAAATGCAAGATAACAAGCTTAAAAAAATTATTTAACTTGCAACCAGAAAAGTTACCAAGTTATGAGAGCGAAAAATTCAAAATATTTCTCTTCAAGAAAGTCACAATGATAATGATTATTGATTTTTAAAATTTATTTTTTGTGTAATATGTGAGAGAGGTGCCATTATTAATACGAAATAAAAATTGTAACAATAGAAAATCCAATATTACTGATATATGCACATATGTAATTACTTATGTATATATTTCAGAATAATAATTATTATAGCATGCCATTAATTGCATTAAAAGGTAAATAGTTACAGTTTCGTTCTCAAATACATGTAGCTATACGTTATTCACGATAGGTTCCAATGTACGTAGCCATGCACAAAAGTTACTAAATTGTATATTTGTAATATTCAGATTAAAGTTTTGATCATGGTACTCCGATGTCTACCGATGATTTACCTGCACACATATGACTTGGCAAAATAGACTAAAATCTATTAGTACTGTAAAAATACGAGGTTTTATTGATGACGTGTTGGGACTTATCGCGAATAACGTATGTATAGATATCTACTTATTTATGGGAAACGTCCGCCGCATTCTCGCATTTCTCAGTAATTCACAGAAATCATAAACAACAACACGTCGAAATGCAAAATAATTATGCTTACTATCAAAAAACAAACCGAATGAGATTCTATATTTTATAGAATGAAAACTTGTAAATAAATAAAACCGTAGGAATGACAAACGCACCTACATACATACTTAATTTTAATTGTAATTTTGAAATTGGACCTTTTTATACAATATTATAAATCACGTACACATTTGTAGAAATGGTTGGAATTTCACTATTTAGAGTGTAAGAAAATACAGGAGTTCAATTTTGGTTTTAGTTTATATGTATAAAAATTACGAGTTCATTTTCGGTATAGGTACGTTGACTATAAATATTTCCACAACGAAATATGCCACCTATGCAGTTTGATATTTGTTTATCAAGCGGGAGATTAATGTCCACGAATCAGCCGGTAAATAAAAAAAAATACCACTCTAGTATTTTTATAGCACCATCTATTCAATAATAGTTCGACAATTTTGTTACACAAATTCTTCGAAATCAAGCAGGTATCTGTAAGATAGCTTTATACTTGAAAATGACGATTTTTCGGAAAACGGTTTACGAATTCTAGCAACAATTACACCCTGTACTTTCATATACGTATTCACTGAACCTTCTTCTAGTTGCTCCTTATAATATTTTAGTCATATAGTAGCTAAATATCTTATAATTTGAAGTATTCGGAAGCATGTGTACAACTTAGAAAAACTGTTCTTTTAACTTTTTTAGGATAAAAATATAAGGAGCAACTAGGTAATTGAATTAGTATTTATTATCAATTAAATTTTTTTAATAAAATTTAATAGTTTTTTAGTATCGTTTCCTGAAGTGAATCTACCATAGCGACATGTGTTGATTCTCGCTTATCGAACCCCCCTCTTAACAATAAGACTTGTCAAAAATAGTAGAATCACAAGGACATTTTTAATAAAGCTCCGAGGATCCTACCAACCATTATTGATGTACCAAATTACCGTCATATAAAATATCAATACCTAAGTAGGTATATAACGTTTATAATTTTAATTACAAATTTTTTTAATATCTAATTAAAATAAGTACTTTTTAGAATAATTAACCATATGCATGAAAAACTTTTGCACTTCAGGTTTTTCTAAGTTTGTGTGGTAAAATTAATCCTATCTTAATGTGAAAATCGATGTTAATATTAGGTAAGTTCGCCCGACTTCAACTGCTGAATAGGAACAAAAAACTGTTGACTATCTATTACTCGCAACTGTTGGAAATCGTCCGGACGCATAAGCTACATCATGTGACGCGATATTTGAATTTTAATAGTTTTGTAATGACACGTCTTGCTAACCGCATGCGTACATTAACACTCACTAACCAAGCACAATTTATTTTCGCTCACTAACACGGTCAACAGTTTACCATGGTATAATAACTATAAATAGTAGTATGGTATGAGGTATATGATTTCCGAGTGTTCTAAATACGTTCAAGTCCGCGCAGTGACGCCATCCTGAAAGTAGTAGCACTTAGAAATACGTGTAGAAATTTAAAAGACTACTTTTCCGTTTCCGAACTGTTTCCATTTAATTTATAAAAAGAGAATTTCTAAATAGACTTTTGAGAGGCTATACATAATCCTAAAACTATAAACTTTGTTAGACATTTTTAAAACTGTACTACAACTTTGAATTGAAAACAAATTGAATTTGTAAACAAAAAAGACATATTCAAACATTATTAGCATGACCCAACTATTTCCATATTAGTTTTAATCGCGTCCCTCTTCCCATGATTTTTTGGAGCCCTAATATTTTTTACTATAGTGGAGCCGCGATATATTTAACTAAGTATGGCAAAGTCCTTTCACTTTTTTGGGGTTGTTAATTTTTTCGAGCTTTACGAAATTTGAAATAAAAGACGCTTAATTTTAAAAAAGAACAATTTATTTAAAAAAAAAGTAATAAATCTATCAGAAACAATAAAAAAAAAAGATTTACGGGCACAACAAATTGAGTTATTTTCGGTTGATCTAATTTTTTATTTAACTTAATTTGCAGCACTTTTTGTCTTAAATTATATAAAACAAGCAGACTGGAATATTGAATTTCATTTTCATCAACCCATTGAATAACTGATTTAAAGATGTTAAAGCTTCGCCTCCAGTTCTAAAGTATCCAAAATCAGGCACCGCCAAAACAATTGCGTCTCTACAAACATTTGTAAGTAAAATAAAAGCGACACACGTTGAAAACATGAAATACGAACTTTTAGGATAAGTCCCCAAAATTACTTTATTCATTCACAATCCCACGTGTGCTAAAATAATACGGTTCACTGTATCGGGATCACCACTGTTCGTTATATTGTGACTCAATGTTAAATTTTCTGTGTTCACTATTGTGGGTAGTTCACTCAAGACGGTATTCATTATATCGCGACTCCACTGCATATCTATTTTTTTGCTGCTGATACTTTTGTATGCTTTTATTTGTTTTTTTAATGTCTTCGTGCCCCCCCTTTTGTTATTTCGCGCCTCCTAAGGAGACAGATTGAGAACCATTGTATTAACCTTTCAAATCCCCGTGTTATCATCATATCAATGGCGTTTTGCCAAAAGGGCGTAACCCACACTTTATGTGGAAATGAGTTATTCTGACTATCTTATGCATTTAAATGAAAGGCATCATCTGTTAAAATCTGGTAACAATATTCCGATTTTTTTCACCGCAAAAATCGATTTGTAATTCCGTGAAATGTATCTTCTTATAACTACGCGACGATATAAAATGTGTTCTCCTGTAAAATTTACTTTTTGTGGGTTACGCCCTTCTGGAAAAACTGCGTCGATATGGTTTAACAACTTTAGCGCATTTTCATAGAAAATAAAGTTATTGTAGCCTGTCACTCATCAGCTAAGCAATTTTAGATTTTCTTCGATCTCAACCACGAAAATATAAGTCATTCATTTTGGTTTTCCTTATATCATTCATTACGGTCGCAATTTTGATGGTAGAAGGCTAAAATTTGACAATATATATTCCTTACAAATGTGAAGGACGAGTTAATTAACTAGAAAAATCAGACAACCCCGTTTCAAAATGGCGATCGATTGAATTAAACTGGATTTTACCTGGCTTTTCCACTTTCGATAAAAATATATCGTTTTCGAGAAAACCGAACAAAAATTATTTATACGCCTATTTATGGAAATGCATTAATGCGGCTTGCCCGCGTGCGAGGATTTTTTCGATATGAATCAAAGCTAAACTTCAAAAAATACTTTATTCTAAAATGCTCACTGCGTATAAAAACTTAAGTTTTTAAAGGTGATTTTTAAACGTTATCAATTACAGTAATTTTAAGAAAAAATGTTAATAACAGTAATGATACAAATTTCAAAGTTTTAGAATTTCTTGTACAGCAATTACAATATGCTTTGAAGAAATTCCAAAATAATCCAATAATTCCGTTGGAGGTCCAGAACGAGGTACAGTTGGAACAGCCAATTTCTTTACGATTATATTCTTTTCTTCAGCAACTGCTGATAATACAGCTTCACCTAATCCTCCTTGTGGATAATGATCTTCAACTAGTTCACAATCTTGCCACCTTATACTTCTTTTGCATTTTTAATGATAGTATCTTATATCTATTGGATTTATACAGTAAAAGGATCATTAATATATCTTACAGAAATTCCTGATTGTAACTAACGCATTTGCATGCACTCAAACTTTTCATAGCAAAGTTATCTTCCAGCACCAATTATTAGAACTTGATCATTATTGCGAATTTTTTCAACGATATTAGCATTGCCAATCTATATGTAGATTTATTAATAAACAAATAACATATTTTTAATAATAATACCTTACATTGAATACTTGGTCGTTTGGATAAATAACAGCAGTTGCTGGACGATTTGTACGAATGAAAACAAACTGCCTTTTGTATTTGCTGCTAACTCTACAGCTTCGTAATCGCAATGAAACAGCATTCAGTCTGGATAGAATACTGTACTTCCAGGAATTGCCCGAAACATAGCAATATCTTCCAAACCCATTATGGCTTGGACCATCTTCTCCAATACTAACTCCACAGTGAGAACCAATCAAAATTTGACATTGGTTTGAGAAATAGACTACCCATACGAATCATATAAATAATTTTTAAAAGTTGAAAATACGTATGATACATTTATGTATTTTTACATCATGTAAAAATCATTTACATCATTATCATTCTTACATGATACAGATCAAACTTCCATAAAAATCGAACGTTGAAAATATTTCATGTTTGAATAGATTCATTATAGTAGTTTATCTGTAACTATATAGTTGTAAAATAAATGTAACTTTATTACATATAATGTAAATAAATAATTATATAGATAATATAAATGCAAATAAATAATTTTAAACATTTTACTCGTTTTGCCTGGAAACAATAAGCGAAACTAAAAGCATTAGGTATCCATTTTCAACTTCCATTTTTACATACAGATTCGTGAAAATTCTCATTGCAAAGATTCATGGAGATCCATGTATTGAAAGAAAATAACATAATCCTTTCACATGTAACATTCCTTGAATTGGAAGCAGTGCACGCCAAAGTACAGATGGAGAAACTTGTAAATATAAACTAGACTATTGTCAACTATCAATATATTCTCTTTAACCATTGGTTGATATTCTTGTAGACTATTTTAGTCTAACACATTAAAATTTCCAAACTTGCGATATGAACTTTCCAAATCTGTATATATCGTATTGATCTTAATACTTATTATAAGCCAATTAGATTTAATTTTGTGGATTACTTTCGCAATCTGCTTGTATTGGAGGTAAGCGTCCACCTGCTCACAGAACCAGTGACCCAAATAAGTTTCAAATAACATGTAGTTAGTTAGATACAAATAGTTACATTTTGATTGTACATATTTAAAGCAACGACGTGTCAGTAGTGTTCGGCACCTGTGTGCAAAACACTATATTTTTTAAATATTTTCGCCTCGCCTGCAATCTTGCTTTTACTATCCTGGTGCCTATGTGCGTCGCACACATTACACATTGTCGGCACCTCGTTGGTTTAAGATATATTCACACAAATCAGTCACGTCACGTTTCACTTTCGTCAAGCCTCAGTCATAAAAATATTATTTCTTGTAATTTGAGTTGACTCGTCTACACTGAGTCGGTGCATTTTCGAATCACATCGTCATCGTCAGTCTCATTCCCGGCGCCTGACAGTCAAATGCCATGATTATGTGTGAATAGGCATCATATGAGTCAAATTTTCTGAACTGGGCCACTAAAACTGGACTATGCGAATTCCATAGTTCTTTTTGTGGATTCTCGTTCATTTATATGCATAAATTAACGCCTCCAAATTTTTTTGAAAAATTTTGATTTTTCAAAAAGTTATAAACAATTGAGTTTTGAGGCATGTTTTTTTTCAAATTGTAATTATTCCGAGTAGATTGAATGAAAGTTCACCAAATTTTCAGGATAATTACAAAAATGATTGAAGATTAAGATGCTTTATCAATTGGGAAGAAAAACATTTATTTATTAATAAGTAATTAGATTTGCAATAAACAATTGCAAATTTAACTAACTTCTCCTAGGTGTAGGGAAATTTTTTTTTAGATTATTATTGTACAAGTCTAAAGCTACTTATAGCCGCCGAGACATTTTGGTGCAATTCATAAGAACAAAAGTTATGAATTTTTAAACATTTTCGCGCTGTGGCTAGGCGCGACGATCGGCGTACGGGCGCTTGACTCTTACTCTTTCTAACGCTTGAATTTGGGCTATGATTAGAAAATTTCTTCGTTTTCACATATCTTATTCAATATTTATGTACAGCAATATTATTTACAAACTTTCAAAATAACACTTTCAGTATAATCTGAAAAAATCTTACACTCTAAATTTTTCATATCAACCGGCTTGAAACGGTGTATCATGAAAATTCAAACGTTTACAATTCACATCTTACAATATCGATATAAAAAATGTCGATTCTGTTGAAAAATTCGAACATCCATGATTCATTTTTCGAGATATAGTTGAGTGGAAATGCTACATAACATAAACAATTGTAGATCGTACCTAATAGAAGGCAGCACCAACATTCGTTTGTTTATCAATGCGCACGTGTTTTAATTTCTGCATTATTGTAAATGTTTTCACCATGACGCCGCCTCCTAAGTGCTGTAACCCTTTCAGTAAGAAAAGCCACAATAGTTTCAAACAAAATTTGAAGTATATCTCAGAAAATTGTGATTCTAAATTAAGTGAGTTATACGGTTCGTATGTTTGTACCTCTTGTAGAAGACAGCTTTACCTTAATATAAATACGGCAAAAGAACAAAAAGTAAATACGATCCGTGAGAAAATAGTTGAAGAAGTAATAAAAGAATGTGAGTCGGAAAATGAAATAGCGTCAGATTGTTCAGAAAAAGATAGTGATTATACGTGCAATGCCGTCGATAAAAAATATAAGAGATTGAGACTCGCATCTGCAATGCAAGAAGTAATTTCAGCGTCTCCAGATAAAAAGTGTCGCCCACAATTTTCAGATGTTGATTATAAGATTATAAGCAAATCACTTAGTAGTTGCAGTGCAAATATGTCTGATTATGTTGATTTGAAAGATTATGTTGGTTAGAAAGAGTAAGAGTCAAGCGCCCGTATGCCGATCGTCGCGCCTAGCCACAGCGCGCTACAACGCGCCGGCAACGCGAAAATGTTTAAAAATTCATAACTTTTGTTCTTATGAATTGCACCAAAATGTCTCGGCGGCTATAAGTAGCTTTAGACTTGTACAATAATAATCTAAAAAAAAATTTCCCTACACCTAGGAGAAGTTAGTTAAATTTGCAATTGTTTATTGCAAATCTAATTACTTATTAATAAATAAATGTTTTTCTTCCCAATTGATAAAGCATCTTAATCTTCAATCATTTTTGTAATTATCCTGAAAGTTTGGTGAACTTTCATTCAATCTACTCGGAATAATTACAATTTGAAAAAAAACATGCCTCAAAACTCAATTGTTTATAACTTTTTGAAAAATCAAAATTTTTCAAAAAAATTTGGAGGCGTTAATTTATGCATATAAATGAACGAGAATCCACAAAAAGAACTATGGAATTCGCATAGTCCAGTTTTAGTGGCCCAGTTCAGAAAATTTGACTCCATGGAAATGACCGACTGTGAGACTGGACGATGACGGCTCTGAGACAGAACTGAGATGTGACTTGACTGATGTGTGCGAATAAACCTTTTAAATTGTAATATTTGTAATATACATCAAAAACACTTCCAAGGCTGCGCAGTCACCCGCAAAATTAGGTCGAATACGAGTTTAAATAATTAAAGTAATTTAATGGCAAATAAAAGTTATTACAGATAAAATCGCTGTTTACAACGCAAAACACATTGAAAAAGTTTCGTTTGATCGAAAATCCACAAGGACGTATATGTACAGTATGTCTACGAGTTTTGGGATCCTTTGATAGAACCTAAAGTAAGCACAATAGAAAAGAATATTTTAGATAAAAGTTTTCTGGTTGTGACAGTCGCACAAGGTAAAATTTTTTTCTCCTATACAGGGTGATCGCTATTGCGATCCTTATCCCTATAGGCCTATTGCGGTAGAGCACGCAACTTTATTATTTTAAGTAGGTCATTCTATTTGAAATAATAAAGTTGGGTGCTCTACCTCAATATTAGACCACCCTGTATAGGCGAAAATAATTTTACCTTGTGCGACTCTTACAACCAAAAAACTTTTATCTAAAATATTTTTTTCTATTGTGCTTAGTTTAGGTTCTATCAAAGGATCCCAGAACTCGTGGACGCACTATACAGGGTGTTAGTGAATTAATGTCGCGGAAGAAATGTACACGTACCTGAGACTAATACAAACAAAAAATCTTAGTAACATTTTTTGATTTGAGCAAATTTACTTTTGAGGGGGGCGGGGTGTTTTTGTCCGAGAAATTAAACTAATCTGCATGTGTTGTCCTTATAAAATTTCTAACTAATTTTTGTGAAATAAAAATCAATTTCGATAACGGCACTTCGATAAATGTACGGAAAAAACTCGAAATAACACTGAAAGTTACTAACACTCATTTCGTCATTATGGATTGTTTAGTTTTTAAATTTTACTTTTGGTCCTTATGTTTGGTAAAAACCAAAAAATAAAGTACCTATTTTCCTATTTGCATTTAATTATACTTTAAAAGCCTATCAAAATTTCTCAATTTCTCAAAATCATAAAACTAGTACCGGCACCCCTTTTAGTTCAAGCCTTTCAATATTAAACGTAACTGTTCCAAAAACAGGCATATTATTAATTATGTTAAATAAAGTAATTTAACTTTTACGTGTAAACCGAAAATAGGAATTGCATTCATAAATGAAAATATCCACAACAATCGGCACTCTCCTACAAACGGGGGCCATAAATTAAAGAGTACAGATGTTTTAGCTGCTGACCCAACAGTCAGTTTCACTTTCTGAGTTCTTAAAAATCTTTAAAGGGAATATACGCGAGTAAGACGATTATCAAATTAATAATAGCAATAACTCGAAAATTATTGATTTTAGGAAAAAATTTTATTTAGGTTTTTTGCTCGTCTTAATCTTACCTACCCGTAGTTTTTTTCTACGATATTAATTCACTAACACCCTGTATACAGGGTGTCCCCGTTTTTTGTAGCAGGACTTTCACAACTTGTAGTAAAATTCATTTTGAAAACAAAAGTTCATATAAACATGGATGGAGGCCTCGTTTTCGATTTAAAGGGTGTCGAAATTTAAAAAAAAATTGGATGTTTTATTTGTAAAACAAAATTCCCTTTTTTGATTTTGTTGAAACTTGGCAGTTTTGTTTGTAATAATAATATACACATTTTTTCACATTATTGAATTTGCCCTACTTCTTCCAGTGCCGCCACAACAGGGGACCAGCTTGATAAAAATAGAAAAAAGTTTGAAATTTTTTTCAGATTCAGCAATCAAAAATAAAACTTTTTGTATTACGCAACTTTTTTCCTATCTCGCTGCGTTTAGAGAGAAATAAAACTTATTTTTTTACAGAATTTATTGTTTGATAATAATTTGTATGTCAAAAATCAACCACACGGTATGAAAGGAAACTTATTCAATAAACAGAGACATAAAATCAAAGGAGCTGTTCAAAATGCCTGCCATTTTGTTCGACACATAAATTACAACGACGTATTAAAGACTGCCGAACGTTTTCCAAATGATCTGGAGTTATTCTAAGAGCAGCATTTCGGATTCGTCGTTCAAGTTCCTCTTGTGAATTGACAGGCGTAGAGTAAACTGCTTCCTTAATAAATCCCCAAACAAAAAAATCCAAGGGTGTTAGATCAGGCGATCGAGGAGGCCACCCTACTGGTCCTCCACGACCCACCCATCTTTGCGGATATGCTGCATTCAGCCAGTTCCGCACCACCAAAGCATAATGGGCAGGGCATCCATCTAACTGAAAAAACGAGTCTATTCTTTGTTGGATTGGAACATCCTCCATCATGTTATGATACTCTGCATTTAAAAATTCCAAAAATAATTGACCGTTTAATCTATTGGGCAGGATGTAGGGTCCCAACAAAAAATCGCCAAACACTCCCATCCAAACGTTTACACTACATTCTTGTTGGAATCTCATTGGCCGAATTAGATGCGGATTTTCATTATCCCAGACGTGAAGGTTATGGAAGTTTACAACACCACGTCTTGTAAAACAAGACTCATCCGTCCAAATAATTTTATCGAGGAACTCGGGATTTTCTCTTGCTTGATTTAGTAACCAATTACAAAAATCTAAACGACGTTCAGCATCACCGGGTTGTAATCCTTGTACTGGCTGTAAACGGTACGGATACATACCATTCCGTTTTAAAGTTTTCCATATCTTGTTTTTAGATATATTTAATTGTCTAGAAGCTTGCCGCGTACTTAATTGTCGGTTTCTTGCAAAAGTATTTAAAATTCGTTGTTCTTCCCTCCACGCCTTTGCCGAATCTGTTCACCTGCTGCTGCTTGAAGCGACTTTAAACCGTGACTTCTAAACTGTTGGTGTATTTTTACAAAAACGCTTGGATGTGGTTGTCGTCTATTGGGAAATCTTCTTCTGTACTCTCGAGCAGCACCAGCAGAGTTTCCATCACAAAATCCGTACAAATAATGCATGTCTGCATATTCTTCATTTCGGAATCGAAAAGGCATTTTTATGAGAAATAATAATGTGTCTAATACCTACACACTTGGAACTTGAAATCGAAAACGTCTACTAAACACGTCAACAAACAACAAAACATTTGCTGTAGTGCCTTGGCAACTCGCAAAACGGACAAATAACAATCGTCCTAAGCCTACTTGGGGCAGCAAGCGGTAACAAGCATAAATAAACAACTTAAGCAAATCTCGAACTTTTTGTGAAAACGTTTTATTTCTCTCTAGTTTTATTTTTTAAGTTAGTATTTTTTTAGTTTTTAAGTTTTATTTTTGATTGCTGAATCTGAAAAAAATTTCAAACTTACAAAAAAGCAGGGGCGTACCATATTTTTTTCTATTTTTATCAAGCTGGTCCCCTGTTGTGGTGGCACTGGAAGAAGTAGGGCAAATTTAATGATGTGAAAAAATGTGTATATTATTATTACAAACAAAACTGCCAAGTTTCAACAAAATCAAAAAAGGGAATTTTGTTTTACAAATAAAACATCAAATTTTTTTTTAAATTTCGACACCCTTTAAATCGAAAACGAGGCCTACATACATATATGTTTATATGAGCTTTTGTTTTCAAAATGAATTTTACTACAAGTTGTGAAAGTCCTGCTACAAAAAACGGGGACACCCTGTATACATATGATAATATAATTGTAAAATCAGTCTAGCCTTGTAGGTAAACATAAAATTTAGCTACGTATCTATTGTAAAGGGATGGTACGGTGCCGAAAGTTTAACTGCTGCCGGTTCTATATTTTTCAATAAAGAAGATATACCTACTTAAACGTGAAAAAATACATTAGTATAAGAGAAGCAATTTCGTCTGATTCTGGAGGCCAGGATACGGTAAAATGCTTCTATAAACCTAGCAAACAGTGTACTAAAAATAAGTGGGTTTGTAAAAAAAATGATAAGCTTTGCAATAGCCATTGTCATAGCAGTTTGTCATGTATCAATAAATAAGTGTTCTAAATAAAAAAAGTTTTTTGGACGTTACATTACAGTAGTTAGAAAAGTACTTATAAGTAATAGTAAGTAATTTAAGATTTTCATTGATTTTATATTTTACCTGTCTACTTTTGTTCTTTTTTTACTTATTTTATATTAGTAATATATATTTCTTATTTTCTAAATAAATATAAACATTGTTTTAATATTTAAATAATGACTTTGCCATAAATAGTTAAATATTTTATGTTTATCTACAACCTACCTGATTTAATTACGCAACGTCAAATTACAGCATTACATGAAACGTCTAGGCAAATTACAGTCACATATGTTAGTGTAATTTTCTATGATTTCATTCAGTGACAGTAACGTGTTAGCATTTCATGCAATGTGCAAAATTTCTAGTCTTTTAAAGTAACGTTAATTAATTTCAATATTTGTCAGCGTTTCGCGTACTGTACAGACTTTTTGTAAAACGCCTAATAGGCATTAATAGACTGCGACCTGGAAGTACTTCCACGCATACAAAAAATTGACATATACAATTCGAGATATACAGTGTGTTCAGCAAGGAATATGACATCGCAATATTTCGGAATTAGATGAAGTTTTAAACTAATGAAAATATTTTAATGAATCTCAGCGGCACATACATATAATACAATTTATGTGTAATAAACAACAAAAACGCAAAACATCAATAAAAGGAGAAAATTGACTTGAAGAAGTTCGAAATGTGGAAAAGTAAAATCTTACCTGATCAAAAGCTCTTGTGAGAAAAGTAGCAAAAGTTGATACAAAAGCTACTGTCCGGTCTCTGCACGCAGCTCCAATTGCAACACCTACTAAATTCTGTTCTGCTATAAAACATTCAATAAATCTTGAAGGATCAACTGTTTTAATTTTTTCAGAATAAGTAGAATTCTTCATATCGCCATCCAACGCAATTACTCTGGGATTATTTTGTGCAATTTTAACTAAAGCTGTACCATAAGCAACTCTAGTAGCTATGGATTCCCCTAATTTATAAGATGGAGGAGATGATAATTTAATGTTATTGATATTTATTTTGGGAGCATCCTCTTTTAATGGTTTCTGAGGATGCAATTGGAGTGGTCCTTGATTTTTTATTAAAGTACGAATATGTTGTAAAACTTTTTCTCCTTGATCACCTAATGCTTTTCCATGCCAATTATCAAGATTCTCGATATTTGGAAAATGTTTTCCTTTCATAGTTTTTGCTATCAGAGCTGTAGGTTTATCTTTAGTATTTGCAGCAATATGAAATCCCTTTACAAGCTCTTCTATGTTATGTCCATCTACAATAATTGCATTCCAGCCAAAGGATTCTAAACGCTTTCCGTATATGTCTACATTATGTGCTAAACTAGTTGGTTCCGATTGACCAAGACGATTTATATCTAAAATAGCGCACAAATTATCCAATTTGTAGTGTCCACTAAAATGAACAGATTCCCAAATAGAACCTTCTGCACTTTCACCATCACCAATAAGACAATAAACTCTAAAATACATTGTATATATGTATAAAATAATGCTGTTAAAAATTTACCTAATTTTAAATTTCAATTAAAATAAGTTAAGAACGTGTATTTTTTTATGTGCAGTTTTCTCAAATATAGTTCATTTTTAGTTCAATTAGAAAAAGTAATTTTTCTATCTGACAATGTTTGGAAAATTCTTGAGTAAAATCGCGATGTAAAATCCTAACCGAAACCGTAACATACCCAGCTAACAATTTTTAAATTTCGCGGCGGATTTCTATTGGTACCACATGAAAACATTTGCAGTCAGTAGCGGTGATAAATTAGGCGAAAGGAATTTTGAATTGTTTGAGTAACGAAATATTATACCTGCTGTAACATATATAAATACTTACTTCCAGTTTCACGTATTTTACCACTTATGTTATTTTTGAACATGTTTACATTAAAATATTATTAGTTTAATTTAATCATTCACTGCAGTACGTCACTGCCTTTGTTATTTAACCTCACATTGACGTTTATATACGAGTAGTACCAACAGAAATCCGCCGCGAAATTTAAAAATTGTTAGCTAGGATACACTCCGTTTACGATTTTAAATCAACATGGCTGAACTACAAACAATACGTGTAGCTACTGAAGCTGTTATTTTAATAGAAAAAAAAAACACAAAACGCATTAAAACTTATTGCTAAAACGATACTACCGAAAATAAGGTTCGGCCTGGTTTCTCTTTCCATTATGAAAAGGTACCCCCTCTAAATAGTCCTAATAATCGATGGAACTTGATTTGAAACACATACAATGTAGTTATTTTTGTAAAAGTTATTAGCCAAAATAATAATGAGATGTTTTTACTATAAGGTAGCTATAAAGTGTTATACTAACCGCAGTACATTTGTGAAATCGGCGGTTTCAGGCTCTCAGAAAAGCCGGTATGCGTGACAAAATTGCATAGGTAGAAACGTTAATCTATCTCTCTTGATCTATAATATACAGTGAAATCTCTCTAACGCCATGTGCTGACATGCAATTATCAGTTGCGCAACAGTTTGATTGAATGAGTGACTGCTACGGGTTTATATGACAGCGCGCACACATGCAATTAAAAGCTGGGGACACATTGCCAATACGTCACGTCATGGAATTTTACATTAGTACACATAGGACGTCACGAGATGCATCTGTTCAGATGCTCACGCAGCACGTTCCAAGTAAAGTTATATCATCTAGCCGCTGCTATTTATTGGCTTGTAATTGATATATTAAATAAACTTAGATAGTAAATTCCTATATATTTACTTATTATTATATATTTTTGCACGCCGGCAAGTAGAAATCAGTGCCATAATGTTGCGTGCCGTAACGTGACGTGTCGGCAGTGTGTTCCCAGCTATATGCAACTGTGAATCTCCGCAACTAAACAGTTTGTGTTTTGTGCCCTGTGCAGCTCTTGTCTATCAAGCATATTGAAATACACCTGAACTCACTTACAACCAAACAGTTGCATTTCTAGAAGTTTTTCTACAGGAGAAATCGCTTTTTCAGTTAGTATCCTGATAAGTGACGTAAGGTTGTAGCAGACGCAATCAAACTGAACTGAAAATTGCATGTCAGCGCTAGGCCTAAAACGATCACGCTCTGTGCGACTTAATAATGGTGCTATTCTGTAAAATTACTACAACAGTCTGTAATTTTTACAAAATGTTAATAACATTGCTCTATAAAAATCATTTTACATAATATAAAAATGTAATATTCTATAACCTATTCTGTAAAAATGACAATTAACTATGATTACAAAACATCAAAATTTATTTAATTTCAAACCGCACTTATAATTTTAAAACGGCAATTTTACAAATCAACACTTTTATTAAGTAATTTTTTAAATAAAAAATGTTTTTGTTAAAATACTCATGAAGCATTGTTTGGCGACCTTTTTGTATTTTTTTTGGTTTAAAGCCTATTTTTCTAAAATAGTTTGAAATTTTGTAAGTAATTAATTCAATGAATTTATAGTTTCCTAAGTTATGGGACAGGTTGTGTTAAGTCTTGAATAGATCTCAAACTTTCTCTGAGGGGAACAGCTAACGGTTTATCCTCCTTTTCTGATAAAATTTCTTCGACACGGTTTGAGTTAATGTAGTGACAAGAATTTCTTTCTCCCAATCTTCCACATTTTCAACTTCTTCAACTTCATTAAATTCAGTATCAATATCGAGATTTGCTCGTCCTAATTAAAATTCGCAAATACATAGATTCTAATACCTTAATTTTCGGAATAAGTGGTCACTAACACAAAAAATTTGACGGTCACGGTCGGATTAAAGTGGTTGTCAGAGAATCACAAATCTTAATAAATAGACTATTTTAAAACTGTTCCTACAAATATAGGTTCATCTTAGAGGTGGTCGCCGCGAGAGATTTTACTGTATTATAAGACGTGCAAAGATATTGTGTAATTCAGTGCTATTATGTTCAGATCATCATACCTTGTTAACTTATCATTTGTATTGTTTATGCTAGATACACTATAGTTCATGCCACATAGAAATTACCTGTCGACCATTTCCGAGCAAGGAAAATTCGTTTAATTGGACAATAAGTGGGACCTGAATTTAATTAAATTGAATGGCACATAAATATTTAGTAGTTGTCGAAAAGCATATTCTTTCAACTTGTTCCACTTCAAAATTACTGGCGTATTTAAATAATTGACAAATCCTTTTCTGTATGGCATGAACTTGAGTTTTCTTTAAAATAAAACGTTCTTTTAAAAAAAATAAATGTTTAAGTTTTGTAAACATGAAAAAAGTGAAAAATTTTTACCTAAAGCCTTGTTCAGATTAGGATAGTAATTTAATCGAGTAGCAAGTAATTTGATAACTAAACGCGTGTGAACAACAAAATTCAGTAGAGTAATTTAGTAAAATGATTTAGTCGAGTAGATAGAATTTGTTCTATTTTCTTGGTCGAATAACGTCCCCCACTGCGACTCACTAATCACTAAACGTTCCACGGGCCAGTTGTATAAAAATTCTCTGATTACGAAAACTAGTTTAACACGATCTGTGATTTAACCATTATTGAGTTGTATAAAAGTATTTGAACAACGAGTTTTGTGATCGATTGCTTATGACAGTTGGTAATAGAAAATTCTGAAATCGCATAGCAATTTTTAACTTTTTAATGATTTTCATATGTGAAAATGACTTTGAGATTTTACAAATGAATTATATGTGACATCATATTAATAAGTTAGGTAGAATAAAGCCAGGTATTCACTAGGGTTGCCGACTCGGTGGTCGAAAGGTTAGGAGACTAACCTCTCGCCTGACGGGTCCTGGGTTCGAATCCCGGTACGGGTGGTGGAATATCCCCCTGGTAGGCATGGATGTCCCGGGGGCACTAGAAGGCACTAGGCATTAGCCTAACGGCGGTTCCTGGTGTCTTTCGGGGTGTGCTACTAACAAAAAAAAAAGGTATTCACTAGGGGACATGTCCGCAACCATGTCCCCGGAACATTTAAGGAACATATCTTTACTTTCGGGTTATTTCACCTGTTTTTGCTTTGAAAACGAGTGCGCGCAATCATAAATTATTTGTTGTATGACGTATTTATAGGTATTTCTCGCGTTGTTTATTAACGCCATTGAACACAGTGAGCCAGATTTCGAAGAAGCTGGCCAAAACTTCGAATAAAAGTCTTATGGAAGTTTGTATTAGAGCTAGAATTGACACCCCGAGACAAAACTAGGGTTTCATGACCCTCGTTGTCCTTGCTGCCTGTTAAAAACTGACGAACTTTAATGCCTACCTACTTTTGTATTAAACTTTATTCATATTTTAAAAACTGTTATCAGTTTTAGATTAATTGTAAGTACCTATTTACTCTATTTACTCGCGTAATGTTCGATTTTTACACAAATTTCTTATTAAAAAACAAAGGTACGGGAAATTTCTTTAATTTTTAATTGTATTATTTCATTTGATACGCTACAACCACTGTTGCGAATTTTTTATGTAATAAGCTAAGAACTCGATTTTTAAATAAAATTGTGAACACCTACTATGTTATTTCTGATTTAGAAGAATAAAATCCATTTTGAATGCATTTATAACTTGTAAAATTCTATTATATGTATATTAAGTATTTTGTGAGTTCCATTTACAAATCAAAAATGTTAGTGCGGACTTACTGCGAATACCGGTATTTTGCGAAAAGATGTATTTTTTATCAAATTTGTTAATACCGGACGATCGGCACTTATCTACAATTTTAAAACTTGGTAGGTAGCAAAATATAATTTTGTAATGGTGTCGTCTTTTATATTAATTCATTATGAACCGGAATTTCTGTTTTATATAATAACAACAATAACTAAGGAAAATTTTGGTTTAAACCGAAATATAACGGTGATTTTATTTTTAAATTTTATTGTTAATAGCAAATCATATGATTGCTTATTTATTTTTTAACATAAACTGCAAAATCTGTAAAATTTGTTTTTAATAGTGATATAATTTGTTTAACCGAAAATGACCACTATTGGGTAAATATAACGTTATCTTGAATTTTTACGACCGATATCGTAGACCCTTCGCAATTTATTTCAATTTCAATTTCTATCGATAATTGTCGATAGGCGCAAATGTTGCATATTGCACATGTGTAGACTCAGATGTTTTTTTGTAGTATATCGAAATAAATCACTCTAATAATATTGTACACAATTTTATTAGAAAAACGAGTTCTTGACTTACTACATAAAAATTTTGTAACAATAGTGTATTAAGTGAAATGATACAATCAAAGTTAAAGAAGTTTTCCATCTAAAAACCCACATAATCCACGCACCCCTATTTTTGAATACGAAATAACCGTAAAGATCGATCTTTCCATCTCTTGATTTTGTCCGATAGGTATTTACCATTACATAGAAACATTTGTTCGAACAAATGTTTCCATGGCAAATGCCTATCAGATAAATTTACCAAGAGATGGAAAGATCGACCCTAACGATAAGTAGTCTAAAATCGGTAGCAGTTTTTACAATATCATAAATTTAATGAAGTCAAATATAAGTATAAATATAGTTGCTAGTAAAAGTAAAGTTTGTCATTTCTCAATAGTTAGTAAGGGCAACTAGGATCATAAAACCCTAATCTTATCTCGGGGTTACAATTTCAACCGAAATACGAACCTTCATAAGATATTTCTAATTTTTTTGACTGTACAACAAATTGATTACTCCTATCAGCAATTGTACTGACGTCGTCTTAAATATTAGAATATTATTCCACTCATATTTAATTCAAGTATTCGTTAGGATACTAACAAGAACAACGATTTATCGACAATAAATGTCGCACAGGCTTTTGATTAGTTTTATTCTTGTGTTAGTAATAATAATGAAAATGGTCTTATTTTCAAGGCCACTCGCTCTACTCTTTTTAAGTCCATTTTTTATTTATTACGAACGTAAATCAAAACTTAGTAAATTCTAACAGTGTTAGGTACAGAAACTAAATTTTATTTCTTAACGGTGGGGGTAAATATTTAAGCAGGGGGCGCCATAGGAATAACAATGATAAGAATGTATGGTATCGTGATGTGGTCTATACGCCCCGGGAGATTTCTGGCGAAATTCCATCAATTTCTGATCACCTTGTAGATATGGCGTTTATACATTGAATCATGTAAGAGACAGATCTAATTACCAAATAATTCAAAGAAACTGAATTTGCTGTATTACAATTATGTCATCAGATCATATTTTTTTCTGTCCCTGAAATGTTCCTGGTCTGAAACCGGGAACTTGCACTGCAACATCGTAAATAACTTGTCACATAAATTAAGCTATAGAGGTGGTTGTATTTATTTTTCTAACAGCTTTTTTTATATACGATGACTTCATATTTTGTAATAGTAGGTACTTACTTATTGCTGTCTCAAAATATTTAGTTTACCTATTCGCAAAAATACAGTTTAACTGCCCTCGCTTCGGAAGTAGGTAAATAAATCTGCATTATTTTCCTATTTAAGTAAATAGTACTTTTGCACCCACCGCCGTTTTTTACTTTTATTACGCAAAATACTTCTATTAATATAGATAGATATATTGGCACAAATAAATTTCGTAAGCAAAAATAAGACCGTTTTTAATATTATTACTAACGCAAGAATAAAACTGATCAAAGGCCCGCAATTTTCCGGGGGACATGTTGTGGAACATGTCCCCTAGTGAATACGTGGCTTAAGTAAATATTATCCATAGTTTTTTATACGTATATACGGTATCCAAGATAGGTTCCAATGTAAGTACATCATCAATAAAATGATGACTAGTTGTATATTTTGTAATTCAGTACAAAGTTCTAGTAATAATGATTAATTTATTAGTTACATACTCCTGGTCCATATTAGTTAAAACGAAAATATGGATGGAAAACAGAAACGCACTCGAAATTTTAGCTCCAGGAAAGAAACCATACTAATTTCGTTAGTAATTAAATATAAAGAAATTTTAGAATGCAAAAATCTATCAAAACATTCTTTATCAGACCACTTTCCAAAATGGTTTACTCGTGGACGAAAATAACGGAGAATTCTATCTTGCCCCTCTTGCACTATATTATTTCTAAAAAATCTTCATCATCTACCATGTCATCCATTTTTACAAAAAAAAACTAATAACACGATTAACTGTGAATTTGGTTTTGTAAATGGATTAATAAAACTGGTGATTAACTTCAGGTAAACTTAGAACGTTGTTTATACAACTCACATATTGAACTAAACCTTAGTAAAACTCTTGACTATTAGTTAACTTTCTTATATACAACTGGCCCTAAATCGTGTCTAACAAAAAAAAAATTAAAAAATATGTCTTTTCTACAATCTCACGTCATAATGGAAAAATTATGAGTAGGTAAGCTCGGATTCGATCTAATTTTGTGCAGGTGCACAACCTTGGAGTGTTTTGATGTATATTACGAATATTAACATTAAACATGTACTACTATAAAAACTACAACTGTAAAATGTAACTACATTTGATTCGAAACTTGTTTTGGTCACCGTTTGGTTTGGTGAGCACATGGACGCTCATTTCCAAAACAAGCAACGAAGCTGCGAAGGTCACCTACAAAATTACATCGAATCCGAGATTATACGTATTTTTATTTTCATACTATATCTATATATACGTTGTTCACTAACAACGAAATATTATGTCAGAGTTTTTTTTTTGTGGGGTTTTCCTCTGGCCTCTGAAACAAATGTTTTACCGTTCTAACATCGCACCATAACTGTACTCCCCATCAATTTTCAAGTAAATTACCTGATATTGCCAAAATGATATTTAGATTATTACGTTTTTAACACTTATGTATACATTTCATACGAATATATATATATATATATATATATATATATATATATATATCTACGAGGGGGGTATATAATCCACTTTAAAACGGTTTATTTTTGAATATGTATATGTCATAGGCATAAAGGAAATTTAGACAAATGATCATTTGACTAGGCATATGCAAAGTGTTACGGAAAATAGTAAAATAACTTAAGGGCGTACGGTCCCTATTGCCGCCAAACGATAATTCGTAAATGGCACTGTTAGTGAATTTTAGAGAAATTTTAAACAGACCATCCTTCTCGGTTGAAATAGCCTGCCTCTGTAAAGTCGTAAAATCTACCTGCTTTGAAGCTAAGGGTATAAATGTTTAGGTACGGTGTTTTTACATTAAAACGTATTCGAAGACGATTTTAAAATTCGCAATACAAAAGTTAAGATTTAATGTTAAATACAGGAAAAATCTGAGATTACTGATCTGAAAAACTAATTTATTTAAAGTTCGCTAATAAATAATCTACTTTAATTTTAATTGAAATTAGAAAATTAATTCATAATTAATATTATTATTATTATAACAATATAGATAGGGCGTTCTCGAGGATATTGAATGCGAACGGATCTCAGTAATTGTATTGTTATCAAAAAATGTTGTTTTTAAAAAAATAATAGATTTCACATGTGAAAAGTATTACATTAGGAAAATTGTAATTTAAGTAGATGTATATTAAAAGAATATGTCTCGTATAAATTGTAATAATGTTTATTTAACTTTATTAAATTTTCTTTTTCGATAACTGCATATAAAAAGTTTATTCTTATTGTTTCTGTTACGCAAAATAAGGTATTCTGCGAACGGAATGCGAAATGACAGTTCCGGACGCGAAATATTATGGATTATTATCATTAACCTCAAATTAATTAATCGTAAATGTCAAACTTTCTAATCACATTTTTACTAATTTTGGGACAGTTATCAAAAAAATATTTGATATACGATTGCGAAATGCTTTCGCATTCTCGAATGATTTGTTTGCTCGCTAGCGCTCGCAGAAAAACTTTTATTCTCGAATGCAAATATAATACAATAGTAATATTGTATAACTAGTGCTAAAATATCCACCTTTCCGCACGTGTTATATACTATGCTTTTCCGACGACCACAAGTATTTTTATTAAAAAAAAATTGATTTTTGACGTTTACGTAAGTTCGTTTGACATTTTAATAAAATGTCAAATTTGATAATAAAACAGTTTGTGCGTAAAGTAATTGCATGACAGTGTAGAAGACTTTGATTGACCGTGTGCAATGATAACACACGGGCTGCAACGTTTTCGATTGGCTAACGAGTTTCTTTACGCACGGTCAGCCTATTTGTTTGTAATGGTCAACTTTCCATAACATTTATTGGTGTGAAATTATACACTTTTCATAATGGTCGTCGGAAAATGTAACTTTCCTTACTAATAATGTAGGTAATATACCTATTTCTAGTATTTTTATTTGTATTACACCACCAAAGTTTTATAAATATGTACATGTAAATAAAGAACATTTATTAAATAATGACGTCAAAAGTAGAAGGTGCCATATACAAAAAAAAGGTAAATCGTAAGAACTTCAATTGCAAAATAGTCGTCAAAAAACTTAGTTACAAAATAGCAAGAAAAAAGAACAAAATTGATGTATTCCAGTGATCTTGAGAATTCCTCATTGTTAATTTTCTTAAATTTAAGACATTTTATTGGTGCAATGTACGATGTAATGAGATAGCTAATCGTGATTAATATTTTGTTAATCAGGATTCCTTTTCTAAAATGTATGTAAAATGTCATATACTAACCGTTTATTCATGTTACAATAAATTATGTCTAAATTCACAATATTGACTTAAAAGGAGAACGTTTCGCTTGATTTATGCTGTTAAGTGGCCAATGCTCGCGTTAGATTTTTAGGTTATAAAATTTATGACCTTTTACAATGAAAATAGGGAGGTCTAGTCATATTACCCAGTATTTAACAATAGTTGTGGGACGACCCACAACCATTGTCCGATATTGGGCGTCAACATTTAAACCAAAAATTAAAACTTCCAACAACCCGCTTTTGATTATTTATAAAAAATTGATGTAAAAACGAAAATGATCATCAGAAGTGATTCTTAACGGCAAGACGTGCTAAAATTTCTCCAATTTATTCAAATGATCGTTAAAAACACACATTGAAATTTTACAAGATTGCGAAGCAATTATTTAATTAAAATAAGTATTTATTAAGCAAAAGAGCACGTTGTGTCGTAGAGGGAATGTTACGTTACCCACTAGTTATTAATTTGCAAACTTTGGTTGCCCCATGATTGCAGTAAAATTGTACTTTTTACACAATCATTAAGGTTTTTAAAGGTGTTATGGAAATGATAGATTTTTTTAAGTATTTTTCTGTGAATCAGAATAATAGAATAATACGTATTTAATAATTCTTCAACGAATAACTTTGCGGTATAAATTTATCGTATTAAAATAATGTGTTTAGTCATTTTTTTGAAATTATTTTGTTAAAACTATAAAATTATTTTTAATCATTTGCCAGATATTAAAATTAAATTTTAACAAGTAAATTCTTTACCGAATGTAAACAATTTGAAATGCGTTTACTTGATATTTATTATATCTCTGACCTAACGATAAAAACACTGCATCATAAGTTTGATAAAAATAGTATTTCCGTTACTATGTAAACTTAATTGTTCTTGAAAACCGGTTAAACAGAAATGAATAGACTTTTGAAAGTTACCTGTAACTAGCCTTATCGTAATTTTTTCCAACAAAAGCCATGCCTGCGGCTATAGCTAATCCTTGTCCAAGGGATCCGGTTCCCACATCAATAAAATTCAATCTTGGGGTTGGATGACCTTCAAGGTCTGATCCTAATTTTCTTAAATTTTGTAAATCGGAGATCGGAAATAGACCTGCTTCGGCCCATGCAGCATATAAAATCGGAGCTGCATGCCCCTTAGATAAAACAAATCTATCATTCGAGGCATCTTTCGGTACAGATACCTTGTAACGCATTGTATGGAAAAAAAGGACAGAAATTATCTCTGCGATAGAAGAGCATGATGTTGGATGTCTATAAAAAAATAATATATATGTATGTACGATCTGCGTAAAAAATATAGGTATCTATGGTTAACATAAAACTTAAAATTGCCTTCTAGGTTTTGACTTTGTAAATGTAAAGACGTCCTCTAGAACGAACAAGGTCAATTTAAGATTGAGGTTAAGCAACATTATAATTGTTTCGTTTTAAAATATGTACTATTGTTTTAATAGGTAACATTAAATAGTTTTTATGTGACTAGGTAGGTATTTTACCAACTGTAACAGAAATAATATTTAAACGCTCATTTTAAGTGAAATATATACTAAGTACCTAGCCAAATTGAATTTTACATTTGATACCATACGGTAAATCATTATTTATACCGATTAGCAGATAACTAATGTTACTTAAGATAACTAAAAAGTAATTAAACCCAGAATTACAAAAGTTAGCGACTTTAAAACTATAAACGCGTAATATATTTCCAAACTTATTCTAAACCTTGAAAATCTATAGATCACACATATTATTTCAAAATGCAGTTGTGTGCAAGCAAAACTATGGTTCACTATTTTCGTATAATTGATTATTCGTGTAGTTACTACAAATAAACTTTATAGTACCCAGTGCATAACTATTTAGTAGACGAAGAAAAAAGTGTGACGTTTATAACTTAAAATATGTCAAAGCGGACATTTATTTCTCGTTTCCTAAAAATTTGTTCTAGGTTTACTTATATCTTTTCAAAAAAATTAACTCACCCCGAATTTGACGCTTGGGTTGAATTTATCGAATGAACACGAAGTTTATTAGCAATATCGCCTAATTCTTGTACTATTTGTGCTTCGGGTTTCTGATAACTAGCCATACTGTACGTTATACGTTGCTGCAATACACAATAATGGTTCAAACCGAAGTTGTGCTGCCTATTATGAAATTGCCTGACTTATTGAATGTCATCGTATTAACCCCGCCACTACAAAAATTAAACAAATACATCGTCGTAGCAACTGCAAACAAGCGTATAATAACAAAAACGAAGCTTGATTTTGTGTAGTAGATACCTAATTGTTACAAAAACGACAAACGTCATTTCTATTAATTTGGACATAACACAGGCTTTTGATAAAGCGTGGCATATCGGACTGTTATATAAACTGCGATCAATCTTTCCATTAAACTATTTCCTGCTTCTAAAATCTTATCTCCACAATAGACATTTCCTCGTAAAAGTTGGCACTGTTCTCACGAAACTCTATCCGATAAATGCTGGGGTACCCTAAGGCAGTATACTTGGGCCATTGTTCTATGTCATATATACGGCTGATCTCCCGACCACACCACAAGTTTTAACAGCGACGTTTGCTGATGATGCGGCAGTCCTAGCCACTGACGGCGATCCAGCTCTTGCCTCACAAAAACTACAAACTTCTCTGAAATCAATACAATCATGGTTACAGAAATGGAGAATTAAAGCAAATGATACAAAATCCGTACATGTAACGTTTACTACGAGACGAGAAACGTGTCCTCCCGTTAATCTATACAACAAATCATTACCGCAACAGGACAATGTAAAGTACCTTGGTCTGTACTTAGATAGAAGACTCACCTGGCGGAAACACATTTTTACTAAGCGTAAACAACTAGATTTAACTCTCACCAAAATGTACTGGCTAATTGGGCGATATTCTAAACTTAACATCTTAAATAAGCTCCTCATCTACAAAGCTATCATAAAACCAATCTGGACGTATGGTATTCAACTTTGGGGAACTGCTGCAACATCAAACATAGAGATCCTTGAACGTTTCCAATCCAAAGTGCTCCGCATGATGGTTGACGCACGCACCGTGGTACGTGACAAACGCAACAATTACGCACGATCTGCAGATTCTAACGGTCAAAGAAGAAATTCGGAATTTCAGCACAAAATACAAAACTCGACTCAGTGTACACCCCAATGATTTGGTAACAAATCTTATGAATCAACCACTAAATAACAGAAGACTAAGAAGGCTTACGCCCAATGAATTACCAAATAGATTTTAAATTGCATTTAAGTAAGTTAGGTTTAGTTTTAGTTGTAAGTTTAGTTTCTAAGTTATTTTCTCATTAGTCACACCAGGTTTAAACCTTTATATATGGAAGAGTGCTACTGAGCATTCTCTGGCACGACATAGTTGTAACAGTCAATTAATTTTCTAAATGTACTGATACAGATTGTAAATATAGTGGGATTTAAAAAAAAAAAAAATTTCTATTAAAACTTTTACTATTACACAACATCTACATGGTTTCTTTATAAAAATTATCTGTAACCGTTATACAACATAAAAATTGTTGTAAATATTCATCTTAAGTGTTAATATTTCAATCTTCAAAACAGAAAAGCCAAATTTTTATAAAATTTTTGCAGCTTTATCAACGAACATTATAAATAAATTATTTCTTCACCAAATTAATAGTTTAAATCTTATTTATGGGAATGTAAATGAATTTTAATCTGCGTTTCATTTGTTTAATAGTATTTATTGAGCGAGGAACCGTACGTTTAATACATACTATTATATTATATTCGTATTTGTAGGTATTGAACATCAGCGACTTATAATACTTGTTCGTACCGAACAAAAACTACCTGTAACCCGAGATCTGCGAACCGACTTAAGGGGGTTGCAGGTAGTAAACAAAAAGTAATACAAAAAGCAGTATAATGTAAATCTTCGAACGGTTCAGCTCGTAAACTGGCTACTCTGCAGTAAAATACAGTCTACTAAAATCTAATCATCTGTGATCAATATTCAATTCAATATTGAAATAAACAATACTCGAAATATCCTTTTTTTATTATTATTAAAGTTTATCAAGTTGGGCACTTTAAAAATGTCATGCATGGATCTTTTATTTTTAAAATGTTAGATTTTCATTATTAATTTGGAGGCTGTAAGTTCTCATCTGTCTTTTGGTTTGTCAATCAGTTAATAACTCATTGTCATCGATATATCTAGGATTAAAACCGGACATGTATCTTTTTGTAATGATCTGCCCGATTTTAATCCTAAAAGCCTCACTTATAAACTTTATATTATACTTAGTTCGATGTCTTTTTGCCAAACTATCGTAAGCGGCAATTTTTAATGAAAATGAGTTGACCTATCTATATTATTTTTGTTTATCTAATGCAAACACAATTTGCTAAAATCTGGTAAAAATCGATTTTTGGAACGTAAACATAAATATTGTACCATCATCCCACAAATCAAATTAAACCTTTGACATTAAGCCAACAGCGGCGTGCCGACACAGTGAGCAATATGTGCGACGTACACAGGCGCCAAAGATCGCAGGCGAAAAGAAAATTATTGTTAGAAAAAATAATAGTGTTGGCACATAGGCACTACTGAGACGCCGTTGTTGGTGGAAGGGCATACGGGTGCAAACAAAACTTTTGAGTACGGGTGCCGGAGACTACTGGTACGTTCTTGCATCAAGCGTCTTCAATCGCGCGACTCTTCTCTATTGAATCCTGTGAAAGATTATCTCTTTACATCAGTCGCACAACTGCAATCGCCTTGTGTGAAAGGTCCCTAAAGATGTGTACACATTTGTACCACACTACAACACAAATTGTGCGTTCCTGTAAAATTAGTTTTTTGTTGCTTAAGATGTTTTGTCAAAATGCCATCGATATTATAGGTGTATACTGTATAAATAAAACATACAGAATTATGTATTTTGAACTTGCTCTATAAATATCTAACGAAGTTAACGAAACACTAGCTGCTACAAACTAAGTAGTTATGCGCCACCACCCCAATATTCTAAAAGCATGATCTTATCGCTCCTAATTAACGATTGCAACGGAAATTTTTGGGACCCTAACAGGTCGATAAAAATGTTCTTCTGGTATTTAAATGATAAGAGCCAATCCGTTTCAAATCGAACATTAGTAGTCGCACTTCGATCGCAGATTTTTCTCATTTTTTCGGGGTTGATTTAGGTTGGAATAAGAAACAAAATCACAAATATTTAAAACGAGTTACATAATTTACTCGATGGCGCAACTCCTTTTAGCCGCTGCACAGATTATTGCATTAGTAATTTGCTGTTCGTCGACTACTTCTGAAGTAAGAAGAAAATGCATTATTTACTTAATTAATTAATTTATCTAGATCGCAAATTAGTTAAATTTAATTATTGTTATCTATCGATTTAGACTGTGATCTTATTTTTAACTGTTACGATGCTGCCTCATGATAGAAAAATTGCGAACAAATTTCAATAATCAAACGTTTAAATAATTGCCCATAACTACGAAACGTTGTTTTCCACCCTTAAGGGTAGGAGGGTGTCTAGAACTTAGCGAAACGTCTGAATAAATGGTACTATAGCAAATTTCTGATACATAGACAACCATATTAACACTAGTTCTTTAAAGAGACAATTTAAAAGCTTATTATCGGTCCCGGTTTATTTATGGCCCACTGATTTACGACTTCTCAAACATTTGGTTTGGCAGGTAAAAGTTCTTTCTGAGAACGGATTTGCCAAGTATAGTTCGAATTCTCAATCTATACATTCAAGATAGGTTTCAATGCACGTCATCAATAAGAAGTGACTAAATTGTATATTTGTAATATTCAGTTTAAAGTTTCGAACGTGGCATATTCTATAAACGATTTACCAGCACACATAACATGACAAAGAAAGACTGCAATTTATTAGTACCTAATGTAAAAATAGGTACGAGGTTTTATTGATGACTTATATTGGAACCTATCTTGAATAACGTATAATTAAACACCCTACTTCTATCCGTATTGAAAATAATATAACAGGCATTTTACTTTGCGCGCACCTGCGCCACCCCGAAACGGTCAGTTTCGATAATTCGTTTTCTTGAATTCGTTAATGGCCCTGTTATTACAGAATAAGAATGATGTGGTTTTTCATTTCCCCATTTATTTAAAATATTTTGCGAAAACTTATAAACTTATTGCCGATTTTTTCACCTCTTGATGAATTTATTTGATAGGTATTTCCCAAAGAATCTAATCTTACTTTAATCGTACGGTTACCGATAAATTTACCAAGAGTTGGAAAAATCGACTATAAGATCAAGAGTAAGTTTTCGCAAAATATTCTAAATAAACGGGAAACGAAAAACCACATCATTCTTATTTTGAACGTCGTACTTCGAGAACGATTCATATCTAATTACTAGTTATTATCGCACCCAAGTGAGCGGATTATCGAAACTGGTCCTTTCGGGGTGGTGCGGTTTTTTTCATAACTTGTTTGGTGTATCGACCTTGGACCAACGTTAAAAATCGTTGTTTATTAAAAGCTTTTAAATGACATACGGCTTGGAATGCGTTTCCATTTGAAATTTTTTAGTTGACTTCCACCTCCCACTCCCGGAGGTTACATATCTAAACATTTTCCATCAAAAGTTGTGCCCTAAAAATAATGGAATAGGTAGGTAAGTGCGTGTTCGCCAATTTCTCCATATGGGTACCCAACAATTTCCGAAAATATGGTGCTGGGCCAGGCTTTGTGGTCATTTGGTATATCTATGCCATTTAAAACAAAACAAAACGAAATTTTTAACATTATGTTTAAATCTAATAACATTTGCAACCATTCCATTCTGTTTATAATAATAACACTTAAATTTTGAATACCTGATTTATAATTAATATTGTTTATTACAAACTACATTATTTTTTATTACACATATTATTATTATTAAAAATTATGTAGTAGCAGAGGTACCTATAACGTTTTTATTTTTAAAAAGCAATTTCTGACGCTTTCTAACTATTTAAAACTTGCCTGCAGTTTCGAATGTATATAGGGTACCTTTATATATTTGTCAGGATTATTTGGGTAATAAATATTTCTAACAAGACCACGTGCCGAGCTGTAGAGGTCTGCACATTCTTTCTCTTTCTGTGAGCCCTCTTTGTTTAATTGTGAAATTTTATAAAAACATTTGTACGATTATCATGTTCTATTAAAGAAGAAAACTTGATCGACATCTTAAATGATATAAAAAAAACGTTCTCTAGGCAATGACAAAACATGAGCTTGATATGTTGACGCATATATGAAATTTTGAATTTTATTCATAAAAGTAATCTTATACGCAACATTTTTTCAATAAAAAATCTATTTCTAGTTCAGCTATCTTCATCAAAACTTGTTATCTCCTAGATATTGTATTGAACATTATACATTGTAAAATTGAAGCCGCAATTTAAATTTGATTTTAAAAAAGTTAAAAAAGTTCTAATTTCGTTATTAATAATTTTATATTAAATTTTAAAAACTCAAACGATAGATAATTTGTTGGCGAAAGATCTACAAATGAGAGAATTTCGTAGAATTTAAAAATAAAGAATATAATTCACTTCTAATGGTCGCCGGGAATTGAGTATACCCTCCCCTTAACTCAATTGGGTGGGAACGTTTATTAATATAAACTAAAATTATTTATAATGGCTACCTAAAAATTAAACAAACATGACTTTTTTATTTATCCTGCGAAGACATTCTTCAAATCGTCTGTATGTACTACATGTCTAATAAGTTTTGTTGTACAAGTTTTGTATAATTTGTCCTTTTTAACGCCACGTGAACACGAAATGCACGTCGCACGTGTTATAGCACGAATGACATTTTGTAGACTATATAACAACATATTTACTATTTTAGTCCCGACGAACGGGCATTGTAATTCATAGAATTGTATAGCTAAATCCAGAAGATAAACATAAAAAGGATCTGCAGTTGCAAGTAATATTATATTAATCTATAAAGGAAGAAGTTTAAGAAACGATTACGATATTCTGTCCGATTCGCTGAAATTTCTCAAATACGCGATTCATTTGAAAAACCGACCCTTAGGACGTTTCTCAATAACTAATTGTTTCTACAACAGTGATTGACTGCTGATGAGTTGTGATTGGTGAATATCGGATCCAGTGATCCTTAACAGTTGTAATCACAGTTGAGATGAGTTTTACTATATCGTCCAAAAAAAAAGGAAATTTTTCGATTGTTTTACTAAATTGAAACAAAAATCGAGACGGAGCCGATTTTTATTATTTTACGTATAAAGTTATATTATACGTTTACGTTATATTATTTTTACGTGTTTTCTGTCTAGATGAGACATTAACGGTAGGTAGGTACTATTTGTCCATAAAACAACGTCACTGGTAGTCCCGTGATGTAGGAATTTTATTAAGCACTCGAACGTCAGTTCCTTAACCAGCGACGTTACTAAAAGGACATATTGTAGGTATGAATTATTGTAAATACTAACTTCGGTAATAATAATAGGCTCATTATACCTATTAATAAATTTGATAAACACTAATAAATCTAAAATGTTTTCAGGTAACATTGTTTTCTCTTCAGTTACTTCATCATAATGTGGAATTTACGGCATATAAACTATTTGTAATAAATGAAAATTTACTATTTGTGGTAAGTCAATAAAGTATTGGAAATATTATAAATTAGCTCTGTGGTAATATTTGTAATTTTTTTTTTTTAATTATCTACTTATACATACGTTTCGTTTTCGTAGATTTTGGGAGCGGTTACAACTTATTTGTTGGTAGTTATACAATTTGAAATCGCTGGAGAACTTGGATCAAAACATTGAACTTCTCCAAATGACGTGTTAAATCTAAATTACTTACATTATAGACAGCAATAGATTGTTAAAAAACATTGAAATTTTTTTAGATAAGTAATGAAAACAATTTTGATTATGTATACCTAACAACAAATATTTTTAGGCATTAAAAAATTATTATGTACTATTAATTTTTTTTTAGAATTTATTAAATAATGTATTTATGTGTTAAGTAAATAATAAATTGTTCTGTCAACGTTTTTAATTTTCTACTTTAGACACACTACTGATAAACTTATATCACAAGTTACGCCCCATTTATGGAGAATGAATTAAGAAAGTCAATAAATATGTCGAAAATAAGTGTAATGACGTAACTACAAATACTTATACGTAGGTAAACAAATGAAACGCAATTGTATTATTATTATTATAATTATTATTTTGATTAAAGGAATTTAGAGAACATTACCTATTTTACCTATATACGAATGAAAATGTATATGAGCTTTTTCTCGATAAAAGTTATGGATGATTTATGTTCACCATTCACTTTTTCAGAATATGCCACGAAAAGGAATCAGTTATTAAATTTTCATGTCTTTTAATAAAACAATATCAATATAAAGCTTTTTACAGTTTTCGTGTGAACCACATTTATCAGCACTTGAGTCAATAACTGTGGCACTTAAATACACTTAAAAGGTATTGAATTTTTCATTATTATCCCCAGAAGACGATATAAATGTGTCACTTATTGTTAGATGGAGGTGAAAACAGTCAATTGTTAAAATAATGTTCAAACCCACTAACTTATACTCCGTATTATCGCCAATGTATTGCGTTACAAAAATATTCGGTTTATCGCCTTTTAAAGTAACCGAAAACTGTTTCGCGTCATCGAAAATAAATATATGTTGGAGTATTTTTCTTATGGTATTTTTGAACACCTATTCGAGCATCGGTTTGCATAAAAGACCAAAAGTAGAGTTACAGTTTATTTCAAAAGTGGCAGATATTTCCGCTGCGTATTTTACGCAATTAAGTATGGCAGTTGGAATTATTTCTGGCTGCGTTAATGTCAATAAGGTACGTTATTTTAATAATGTTGTCTCGAGAACAATAATTAATAATAAACTAAATTGTCCGTTGCTCCAAAATTTCAGATACTACAATCCGTAGAAAAAGTTCACGAATTTGACGAAGCTCTTAAGAAAAATCCATATAGTGTCGACACACCAAAAGAATACACAAAAACCAAAATGTATTTATTAATCGGACTTTTGTTGACCGTCGTTTTCCTAGTAGTTGTCGTTACGCTTTCAGTTTTACCTACTACGAGTTATTTCACGTTTTCGTTTCTTGGAGAGTTTTTGGCATACGTCGTTCCGCAAATTATCAATACTTTTATTTTGTTTCAATTTTGCTCCTTGTTGCTTCTTTTAAAACAAAGGTTTGGATGGTTAAATAAACGACTCGTACAAGTACGAATACAATTAGAACATAACATTAAACCGTCTAACAATAGTACAGTTTGGTCTGTTAGTGACATCGGAGAAAAGAAAATCGCTTCAATGCAGTAAGTGGAAATGTAATCAGATAATTATTACCACGACTTTTCTTTGGATGTTTCAGAATGATCATGGATATGGTGCAAAATGACGTTTTGAGTATAATAGACAACGTAAGATTGAAACATCACGATTTGTGCAAAATCAGTAAAAAAGTGAACGTCGCTTATAATTTACAACTTCTATTTATTGTGATTCAATCTTTCACAATTGTAATTGTATTGGGGTATTATTTTGGAAAACATATGGTTATGGATAAACGTATTCCGGTGGATTACTTAGCATATTGTTTTATACAAATAAGTTTGGCTCTAATGCAATTAATAGTTTTGTGCGCGGTGTGCTCGACCTCATCTAATGAGGTAAGATATAAGTATCATTATTACTAACAATAAGTATTAAAAAATAAACAATTTTCAAATTTCAAGTCGAATTTCTGATGATGGCATACATATTTTATACGCGGTCACAATAAGATATAGTCTTGTTAATTTTTAAAGAAATCTATTTTTATGTTATGTACAGTGTGTCCCATTTTCGTTGCATTTGCAAGGTATGTCTGTTATTATAAATGATGGAGTTGCGAATTTCACATTTCTATCTCACTTCTTTATGCTAATTTCAATGGCAAAATAAATAATTAAATAAGTATTACTTTTTGACACGAATTATAGTCGAAAAACGATTTTTTGACTATTTAGCGATTTATATTACTTGACCAACATAGCTACTCCTCTGGGTTGCGCAGAACGGGAGTGAGGAGATACGAGTGTGAGATAAGAGATGCATGACAAAATTCTTTTCGAATTATAAATCGTTGTAAAAAGTTTACTAAAATAACTATTATGTATTCTTTATACTAATTGAATAAATTTAATTTGAAATTATGATAGGTATGAATTTAACTTTTTTATGAATAGACCAGGTTCTAAGTTCTCAGAGTTTTAACCCTGGCACTTTGCGATAGAAGCGTGAAATTTTAGGAGAATATTATATATCCCATACTAACCACAATAAACGTCGGAGGCACCCCCTAATTCAAAATAACCTCCGTTTTAATACACTGGGCAATTGTAAAAATTCCTCATTTTTGTTTTAGGCCAATAAAACGGGAGTCCTTATAAACAACATCGCATCGCTAGATATTGGAAACAAATTTACAGACAATTTTAATATAGTTGTAAGTGAATGACTGAAAATTGCGTAACTATTACAAGATTATAGGTATTACAGATATCTTCTTTTACCCTGCAATTGAGACACGAAAATCTAAAATTCACCGCCTGCGACATTTTCATCATAAACGAAGCACTGCTACTTTCTGTAAGGAATAGATTAATTGCGCTTTTATATTGTTATAATTTATTTTAAAGGTTATTGGAGCGATTACGACGTATTTAATAATAATCGTACAATTTGAAGTGGGAGACTACGCAAGATACCGTAAACGTCATCATAAATCATCGATCTAAATCAACGTAAAAATATTAATTAAAAAAAATGTGACCAATAAATTTGAATAATTGATCAAAGTGAAGAACTGGGCAACTGGTGAAATGTCATTGGAGAAAACGTTTAATCAGGAAAAATGAAATAAATTATTTATTGAATGTCTAAACGATGAACAAAATACGTTTTTATGAAAGAAAACAATTCGACACCCTGTAACTTTGCAAAACTAAGCATTTTTTGATATTTAAGTGTTTTAAAACAAATTATTTTTCATCGGTCTAAGAATTCCCGTTATACTCTATATATAACAAAACTGTAATCTAACATTAAAAAATAAATATAACAATAGGTAACAAGTAGCTATTTTTGTAACTTATCAATCAGATAATAAACTGACAATTAGAAAAATGGTTGTCAATGAATTATCAAAACTATTATACAACGTGTCAGCATACTAAGAACTAGTAATATAAAGACGTTAGGTACTCAAAAAGTTAAACAACTAAAATGATAACCGATCGTAACCTTTACTGGGCGTTAGCGCCCTTATATTTCACCACAAAATTATTCGGCTTGGCCCCGTTTAAAATAACCGCGCGCGGTTTCAAGACTAACAAAATAAATTTTATTTGGAGTATAGTTTTTATGATCTTTATTAACGTTATCGCTCGAATGGGTATGAATAAAAAGATAAAATGCCATCTTGGATTTATAACGATGATTACTAACCAACTTGATTCATATATAAGTCAAATGGGAATATTTTTTGAAGTTTTACTTGCTTGCATATTTGTAAACGAGGTGAGAATTATGTTCTTTAAAAAATTTCTTTTGATGTACAGTAGAATAAAAACAAATTTTTAGATTTTGGAAATAATCATCGAATTAAATGAATTTGATCGAGAAATGCAAAAATTACAACTACAAGCCAACTTAAATAAGCAATATCGTAAACATAAAAGTTACACAATTGTGGCCTTACTGGTCGTTGTAATTTATTTAATTTTTTTTCTTACGTTCACTATCGAAGGTACTACGAAAATGTTCGAGTTAAAATTTCTACCGCAATTCATCGCGTACGCATCTCCCACTGTAATTAACACTTGGGTCGTGTTTCAATTTTGCACGCTACTTTGTTGTCTGAGACAAAGATTCGTTTGGTTAAACCAAAAAGTAATCGAGACCGCAAAACAATTGGTATCTACTTTGCAGAACGACGAATGCATTTTTTTCAATAAGACGACGAGAGCGAATTCTAATCGTCCAATGACATACATGTAAGTTAATTTGTCTAAACTGCGTTCTATTTTTTTTAAAACTTTTGTTAAGAAACGTTTCCTAATGTCGAAATGAAATGTACCTCTCACCTTCACCCCCATTCCTGTTTGAGTAGTTTTTAATAAAAAAAATTAAATTCCGTTAATATCATAAATCCAAGTTGAGCAGTTCTCAGCCTTACTAATAAATCTCACAATTTTATCTATAGTTGGTTTTAAAAATAGGAAAAAAACATCTTTAGGGCACGAAAAACTTCCTAGCCAGTATTTAAAATTAAATATTTAGGTAATTAAATTTTTTTATGATCCAGTCAGCTGTTTTTAAACTTTTTTTTTGACCAAATATTTAGGACCATCCTGTATTGCTATACAGAGCGGTAGGCGTCTCGTTTTGAACATGACGTTTCTTTGAATTTTAGGGTGGCTTGTGGAAAAGTCCAAGACGAAACTCTTAACGTTCTCGAACTAATTAGAAGATCTCATTTCGAACTTTGCGTCATCAGTAAACGCATCAACAAGGTTTATACATTTCAAATATTAATGATAATCGGTCAATCATTTATAACCATAATAGCTAGTTCGCTGTATACGGTTCAGCATATCTTTTTGGACGATTTTATCTCCATTAAGTATTTGATATACACTGCAGTTCAAGCGAGCAGCGTTATAATACAAATACTCGTACTTGTTTTAACTTGTTCTAGCACATCTGCTGAAGTAAGTAAATAGATAATTAAATATTGTTTATTTATAATGATAAGGAATTACATTAAAGGCCCATAAAACTGGAGTTTTAGTGCATAATATCTTATCGGCACGGTTAAAAACGGTTTTCAAAGAAAATCTGTTGTTAGAGGTAAGCGCCATATTAATTCCTATATGGCATTCGATAGTTTTAATAAAACTATTAATTACAGATTACATATTTTTCTTTACAACTAATGCACCATAAACTAAAATTTACTGCATGTAAAATTATTACTATCAACGAGACGCTGTTGTTTTCGGTAAGTTGGGTTTGCGCAAGTAACAGAAACAAATGATATGTACCTTCAAATAAATCTACCAAAATTCAAGGGCACGCTTCCAACATTATTTTAGCAAAAGATTAACATTACCTAATAGCATTTTTAATCGGCAAAGTTGCACAATGTCTGCGTGTATCGTACCTTCAGTTACATAATTATTACTTGTTTATACATTTATTTTATATTACCGATAAATAACTCAAACTCATAGGTCTCTAAGCTCAAATTATGTAATTAGTAAAATAATTTTATTAGTAGGAATAAAAAGTAAAGTTTTTTTAAATATTTTTCGTTTAAAAAATTTAATTATGTTATTCGAAAACGTAAAATATAATAGTGACTCACCGAATTCGAAGGGATAATTGGAGATCCGTCCATTTTTGCTACAAACCAGGCACACGATATTATTAACGTCCAGTAAAAAAAACAAACGTCACTGCGTACACGTATATGAATATTTACAATAACACAAATAACCGCTATAATCTGTTAATAAAATTTACTGTTAATTTACTGGTCCTTAACCACCATTTCATCGATTTAGAAAAACAATATGCTCCAAAAGAATATGCGGGAGTCGTCATCTCCTATCATATTTATAGGTAGGTATAATAAAAAAATCCTGACTTTTACCTTCAGATTTTCATTGGCATTTTCAAAAATTCACATTTTCCTAATTTTCCAAGTACCAGGTAGTACCTATGCTACTTAACTATTTTATGATTTTTATTTTGAAAATTAGCGGTTTTGAACGAAATAAAAATTTAGAAAAAATAACATTTTTCGTAAAATCACAAAAAAAGATCCATTTTGTTCAGTTTATCCGGGGACATTGTATTTTTTAAAAAAAGACCTTATTTTAAAAACTCTCGAATCGAAATATGTAATCATAAAATCTGATAAACGACGAGCAAAATCAAGAACCTTTTCAAATTTTCAATTGTAAACCACAAAGATTGAGAGGTTCTGGAAAAACTGAAGATGTTTAGGAACATCTTAACCAGTGAATTGATGTGATAATCATTGAAATTTGGCAGATTTGCAGTGTTCTGTATAATTATTTATCTACATACATTTATATTTTTATAGATGCTTGGAGTTATTACAACATATTTTATAATAGTTATACAATTTGAAATAAACTCAGGAAATCAGTGTTAATGTGATATCGAATTTCATATTTACATTAAAATAAAATACCTACTTTTCGACTGTTCTAAATGTTTGTACAATAAATAAGTAAAAATATAAAATTGATTCATCCCATCTATGCTCCCTAGAATAGTTTTAATAATAATGGCGGTGGAAAGAAATGCAACGATGTTACCAAAAAATACCAAAATTGATTTTTATTACAGGTAAAATTAGATATACGTACGATAGTTTTTGATATTAATTTTCAAAAAAATATGTGTAGGATATCAGAATGTAGAATCATCTAGTGTTTTATAAGAAAATATTTAAAAAAACAGGAAAATTACAGTTTTAATTACATAATATAATTATGTATATATATTAATCGCACCTTTTTAGTAGTGATCACAACGTGTGCTTTATTAGAGAATAAACTTTTACTTTCAATCATTGACAAAAACAAATTACGACCCGTGCCTTTTAAATCGCCCTATATAACATTTTCAAAAATATCAATAAAAACTAAATTAATAACGTTATAAAAATTTCAACGTAAATTAGCGAGAATGACATTTTACTCGAAAAACACATAATTATCTATTTTTAAAAAGAAAAATCTGGGACATGATGAAAATCAAAATATCGCCCGTCATTTATGAATAATTTCAGTTAAAGACACGCTGAATAATTTATAATTTACATAATTGTGCTCGGCGTGCGACAATCAATATGACGTCCATCGTATATTTTCGACTCATTCTTTCACCATGATAAAGATAAATACATTGTTCGTAGTTGTTCGGCCAATATTTTTCGTTTCTAAAATATTCGGTTTGGCACCGTTTACTGTTACTTTTACTGGATTAGAAGACTCAAAATTAGCCTTACTATGGAGTATTGTATTACAAGTTGCATTTGCAGGTTTTGCGATAAACATTCTTATTACATACAAAAGCAAAGATTACGGTCTAATACTAAAATTGGGCGATGTTTTATACGTATACTTGGATGTATTTAGTATGTACGGTACAATGTTGTTTAGTTGTATTTATCGAAAAACTGTAAGTACTCATTTTGTATTTTACTTTTACACTGCACGAGTATTATAAATACAGAGTGTTTACGACAAACATTTAAGGAGTGATTCCTTGGGGTTATTTTGATGATTTTTCGAAAATCGTTTCTATTCGAAGATTACCACAAATCTCGTTATTATTTGTTATTAATTATTACAAAAATTATCTTGACAACGGTGCGACAGTTTATTGAATATATTACTTGAACGTAAATGCGTATTCAGAAAATATTGTTTCTTGAAAATTTTTATAACCCTGTAAATCTTTGAGATGAAACGATTTTAGAAAAATCATCAGAAGTATAATTATTCATAAAATAGCTTAAGGAACCGCTCCTTGAATTTTTGCCGAATGATTAGTAAACCACCTTCTATAGTACAAGCCGTTTTTATGATTATCTCGAACTTTAAAGGAGTCCTAAGAATAAAAAGAATTTCTACCAAGATAGGAGATATCAAAATTCATCTATGAAAATTTTAAATACCTAAATTATTAAAATAATGGTCATTAAAATGGCAAATAAAATAAATTTAGAAGTAAAACGAAAGTAGGGTGTCTACTAATTTTCAATAAATCAACTTCACGACTTTTCCATGACAGCTTCAGGTAAAATTCATGACTTCTCAACGGTGACCGGCACAATGACACCTATTCTAGACTTATAATCTATTAGGTATGACTTGAAGCCCCAGGTTATTTTTAATTTTTACAAAAATTGAAATTAATTCCACGCGACAATAGTTTAGCCAAAACTAACATGTCTATAATCATTGCTGCTTAAATGGCTTTTGCCAGAGTTTAATTTGCCTTCATTCAGGTGCTGATTCAAAAAAAGACAATTCCAATGCCCACCTATTCAATTTCCTTACTTCATGACCAATAGACACCCTCGAAAATGCTATTAAACTGTGCAAAAATCAATTTTAAAATATTCAATTGGGTATCAAATAGAACTATAACCAAAATGTTAATAAACCATAACATAACCTACTACGATAACGTAATTTACTAATTTTTATCGAAAATGTTAATTACCAACATTTTTTTAGGTAGTTATTCGTTTGGATAAAATAGGTAATACCTTACATTGTTTTTAGATTATGAACGCAATAACACGACTCTGGAAATTAGACATGGAAATGAGCAGCATCAAGTATCAATACGTTAATTTAAAATACCAGTACACTCACAGTAGAAAATGGATAATCGGCATCACCCTTCAAACGCTATTACTCATTAGTGTAATTACAGTAAACAATATTGTTACGTACAACGACATGTTTTCTCTGAAACTTATAGAAAACCTAATGGCCTTCATTTGGCCGACAGTCATAAGTCTTGTAATGGAATTACAATTCTGTAGTTTAGTACTTCTTTTGAGACAACGTTACTTATGGATAAACGAAAAAATGTTGAATATTCGCGAAAAATTATGGGCAAAAAATGAACTCAACTCCATAGATTCGACAACTCTAAAGTAAGTCTTTGATAAATATTATAACGGGTGTCCAAAAAATCTTTTAGTCTCGGTTGGCCGCGGAAAGATGAAGGCACGACTCGATTAAAGTAATTTTATTACTGCGACATCGACATGAAATAATTTATGACACGATTTACGCTGATTGCAAGACACGCCACACCACAACCGTCAGCCAAGCGAGGCCGAAAGACTTTTTGAACACCCATTATTAAAATATTATTTTTTTCAGGAACAAACAATACTTTTTGAATGATTCGATGCTGACGATTCAAAAATCTAAAAATTATCATCAACGACTGTACATAATTGCTACAGATATTAACAAAGCCTTCTCGTTCCAAATACTGATTCTAATCCTCATTATGTTTCTTAATTCTGTTGTAACTCTGTTTTTTTGGGCAATGGCCAATAGTTTGACCGCTAAAGAACCATTATCTAGCGCTAGCATTATTTACATTAATAGCCAACTTGTTTTACGTATTCTACAAATTTTGATCATCATATTTGTTTGTTCGGTAACGGCAAGAGAGGTAAAAGATACGTTATTTGTTCATCTGTATTTTATAATTATTTCGATCTTGCTTTATTTTTTTGACAATTTAGTTATTGCGAGTTTTTTTTATGTGTTCGTCTGACACACATTTTGCGTTATTTATTGTTATCGCAACTTTTACGCGATATGTGAATTATTTTAATGTACTTAGGTAAGTAGTACCTATAAATTATTTTAAAAACTGTTTTTAGGCCAAAAGAACTGGATTTTTAATTCACGACATCATGCCATCATCAAATATTTTATCGAATAAACGAAATCTACAAATACAGGTAAGAAAGATGCAAATTAAATTATTGTGAGTGCTATTAATATAGGGCAATTAGAAGAGAAAGTAATTTGTTAATGTTGATCAAAAAGAAACCAAGTTCCAAATTTTTAAAAAGTTCTGGCAAAAACGTCAAGCAAAACCGCTTCGTGTGATTTGAACATTCTTTAAAATTTGGCGGTTGTTTTTTTTTGATAAAATCGACGAAGTATAATAGTAACTGAAATTTTTGTTTTTCATTACGCATTATATTCGGATGAATTATTGTTCGAATTTAACGTTCGTTAAGGGTATAGGGAATTTGAGTTGTTATAGTTTTCATTAAACGCATTAATATAAATAATTGAGATGAGGAAATAAACGAATAAATTATTATCCGAATATAACGCCTGGTGAAAAAAAAAATTTGTATGAAGGTTAGGCAGGTGGAAATCTCAGAAAACTTTGCAGGATTGTAGTACTAGTCGACCCTAATCAAGAGCCGTATTCCGTTCGTGCTCTTACGCGGTTTAAGAGGGTGAAATCCACATGAAAATTGGAACTTTTTCGATTTTGCTTATTATCTGTGAAATAACAAGAGCTATTGCCAACAAACTATATATTTTTGTAAATGGCTGTTCAAGACCTACATCATGATACAAACATTAGGGGTGAAAATTTTAAGGGATAGTATTGTGCGACTGATGCGGAATAGTGGACGCTTAGTTTAACAATGCTGCCGCTACGACTGCCACTTGTCTGTAACAGACTATAAGAAAAAAATTAGAAACTTCTAAATTTTTCTTCGTATTTCCTACCTTTTTCTCGTTATCGTCTCTATCGTCAATTTCCAGCATAGATTCTTCTAGATACTTATATCTACGTAAGGTCAAATTTCGTTCGCGAAATTGGACCGTTGAATGTTTGAGGGGAGCCCTAACCAAGATCCTAACTGAGTCCCTATCTAAAAGTGTAACCAAGCTCGATTTTCAGAGAATTTGTGTTAGAGCTTAAAGGTCCATGTATTTACACTTTATAAATACATGGAGAGTTAGTCGACAAAGAAATATCCTACCTTTCCTCGTTGTATTAATCCTTTTTGTTTGTAATCCTTTTAGGGTACACAACACACAACACTCGCGCACTCACTCGCAAAAAGGTCTTATTAACCGAACGAGCATCGTCGCACTCACGAACAATATGAAGCCATAATTTAAAATTTGAACTACTGAAATAAACACTACCGCTCTGTATCATTAACGCGAATAATCTGAAGCGGTTTTGCCGGAATTCTATGTATAAATGCATTCGAGTTTATACGTGGATACTAGGAAATCCTGCTTTTATTTTAAAAACACCCAGTTTTTTGTTTGCGGTCCGATAAGTTATCACGTGAAAGTAGGTGGCGCACATGTTTTATTAGTTGCTTTGCATTTTATTGGTCTCATAAAAATGCGATTAAACTTTTATCTGGTTTATGGTTTGTAATAGGGAAATACTTGATAAAATTTATTATAGACTTTAGAGAAATATCAATTATTTAGAATTATTGTGGTCCGCCTCGCAAACCTGGCAGACCTCTCTCCAAATGAATAAATTTTCAATATGTCGCCTACTGTATAAAACTACATCGCGTTTTTTTTTCAAATCATAGTTTTAATTGTTCTTTACGTGAATATATATGACTAAGTATGGCAAAAATTCGAAGGGATGACACCCTTTAGGATTTTCATCCCTAATTTTTGTATCATAATCTTGAACAGCCATTTAGAAAAACATATAGTTTGTTGGTGATAGCTCTTGTTGTTTCACAGATAATAAGCAAAATCAAAAAAAGTTCAATTTTCAAGGTTTGCGTTTCGTTCTCTTAAACCGCATAAGAGCTCGAACGGAATACGTCACTTGATTAGGGTTGACTAGTACTACAATCCTGCAGAGTTTAAAATTTTTCTGAGATTTCCACCTTCCTTGTAAGTTAGCATGAATTTAAAATAAAAATTCATCCTAGTAAACAATGGAACTTTTAATAACAGAAATTATGATACTGCAACGAGATTTGGAACAGAGGCTTGCTACAAAACCTATAGATTGTACCCCTAATCAAAATGCACATGTAGGTACTTTTTCACACGTCAATATTAGCAATGACCGGCGTAACCCCGTTCTCCCTTAATTTCAATTCGTTATCGTTACTAAAAAGTTTAGGGTTATGAATACATATAAAATAGGATGTTGATCGAGACGACCAATACACAATGTAAGGTAACTGTTGATTTTACAATAAATTACCAATCTATAATTGAAGAATGGAAACGTCAAAGGGAGAAAGTGTCAATTTTTTGAGAACTCGAGTTTTTCTGTTAGAAATCTTTTATTAAATGGTATTTCCCACATTTATAACGCAAACGTTCGACCGACCTCTCAAAAAATTGACACTTACTCTTTTTAATCCTACTCTTAATTGATCTTTTTTGCAGCTTGCATCTTTTTCGCTTCAACTGACACACCAAAACGCCGAATTTAATGCTTGCGGCATCTTTCCCATTAACGAGACTCTCATATACTCAGTTGAGCATAATTTAACCAAATTAGATCTATATATTAATATGACTGAAATTTTTTTTTAGATTGTCGGCGCTGCTTCGGCCTATTTAGTGATTGTAATTCAATTTGAACTTTCGAATAATAATAATAATAATAATAACACTACCATCAACAATACAATTTCATAACTGTATACTTTTCAATAAATGTTATGCTTTAAATTAATTTTGTACCAATATGTTAACCAGTATACGTAAAACAGAATTGCTATTTAAACAAATATGTACTTATAGGCTGGAAAGTCTTCATTTTTTTAGGAAGAATTGATCAAAAGAAATTTTTAATACTTTCTAAAAAACTTAGCGGCATCTACGTTAAAATGTTGTTTTGTTCGTTCATGTGAAAATTCATTAAAAATCGATCGTTGGTTATGGGACTATTATTTCTTTGAAACTCATTGCAAGCGACAAATATATGTATTGTGGTTAATTATGAGCGATGTAATTATGTACGTGACCGTACTTAAAACGCCTACAGATAAAGAGATTTTGTGTCTGTGCCAAAATATTGTATTTTCAATAAAATGGAGCCTCAGAACGTGACCATGTTCTTTGGATTATTTCAGAAAGATTTATCTTTACAACATAATGTCTGAAATGTACAATTCGATATGTAACTGCTATTATCAGTGAAGGTCAATATTTAAAACGTAAAAGTGTTCCGCAAATTTTGTGATCACCAAGTATGTGACATAATACAATTTATTATATTATTTTTAAACTATTAGGTAAATTATCGTACATAAGAATGTATCAGATCGTTCCGTTCCACAAGGAACTGATTACATTCAACCAATCAATAGTATATTACAAACTTATATCAAAAGTTAATAAATGACAAATACCAACAATTTCCTAATTAAATAATATTTTTCAAGCATATAGGTATGTATGCCTATACATAGATAAATTACAAAATTGTCTGGTGGTTTCGAAACATAAATCATCATAATGATCGCTAACTTATTAAAAGTAGACACTCTTTGAATAATGAAAATTTAAACAAAAATATCCTGAAACTTACCCCATTTTAAAAACGATGTGGGAGTAACATTTTCACTGACACTCCGCGCTCGACGCGATTTGGGCATCGACTGCATTACACGTCACTTAATCATTTAAATGCTGAAATAAATAAAGATAAAATGCAATGTGTTAAGTTCGTTATCTTGCAAGTGTATTTATCGCTGCGCGCAGTCGAGGCACATGAGGCACAGGTGTTGTACGTACACCTAATTTGTTACGGAAACAAATTCTTTATTCGAATAAACGACACTATCAAATTCTTTTCCCCTTCGAAATAAATTTTTTCTATGACTAATAGATTACAAATTTTACCTTTAAATATAATTCGGCTGATGTGAGTTTGGTGAGTAATTAAGTATATAACCACCCTTAAGCGATATGACATTCGCGACCTATATTCGTTAAATCTTAGGTTACAGTACCTATATAATTTTCATTTTGGTAAAATAAAATGTTCTTTTAGGTAATCTTAAAAATAGAATAAAAGATGTTTATAAAAATATATAACTTAAAAAATATGGCGCATAAAATAAAAATACAAACTACATTCTTCACAATATTTTGCATGAAAAATAATATTATTAGTTATTTTTTAACCGTCCTTGTTATTTAAGCTTTGGTAATTTTGTATCTTGATAAATTTTCAAAATTTTGAAAATTAAACACGTTTTTTTTTGTTTGCGGCGATAGTTGAAGTAGTTTGAAATTTTCATATATTTTTGGCGAACACCCAAGTTGCGACATCGCGAATATTAGCAACTTATTAAGCAACTATTAAGCAACTTATTTAATAAATATCGCTTAGAACTTTCTATTTTTGTATTTAATTATTATTTTATTACTAATCTTTCAAATTCAGATAAAATGTATTATTTAAAATTCAAATTTCTATTTGTCGCTGTAATCATTCATCCGAATCTCCTTACGTTTTAAAGGAAATTGCAATTTTAATAATTTAATATTTGTACTTGTAATGCATGGAGATGTGGAAGCACTTTCTTCAGGTGCTTCGCCCCTTTTGTCTCTCCCTTACTTTGGACCCTCCATAAATAATAGTGCATGGAAATAGGTTATTAAGACAAGAACATTTATTTAATATCTTTTTCAAATCATTCGAAGGCACGATATTTTCACTTTTGAATAATTGTATTTATGTATTATTATGAAAACAATTTCGCCAACAAGTTGAAAAAAAAGACAAAAAGGCTAGATGAATTGATAAAAAATACCCATTACCTCCATCCGGCTCCCAGAAGCTATTTTATGCAGTGATAGTAAAATTATTAAAGAAATAGTCAAAATGATGAAAACCATACAAAGCATACGAATATAATACTTATTTTAATTGTTGTTCTTTTTACGATTCGACTATATTATTGCATAAAATAGCTGCTAGGCGCCGTGAAGAAGTAAAGGGCCATCAACAGGCGAATCTACCATTAATTTGATCTATAAGAAATTAGATTTATTTCGACAATCCCATTGTAATGCTAATGGGATTTTTTTAAGATTTTTAAAATCTAGGGAAATTTTTAAATTGTCATGTTTTTGTGTTTTTGATATAGACGTATAGTTAATTCATTAAAAATTAATGAATTAGAAATTATTTTGCAGAATTAATAGTGCGACGTATTTGGACCAATAACTTCTCGTTTCTAATTGTACGCTGTTATGTCACATGGCATGAAGATACATTCTTATTAGGTTTCCCAGCGCTCTCGCCTATTTAAATTGACGATAAATTGTTGGTATTTATCAAATCGTTTTTAAACGTTATTTGTTTTTTTTTTGTTTAAGAAATATTATTTTGCATCTATAAAAGTTTTTGATAATTCCCGATTGTAAAAATCTAAAAGGTAAAATCGAATATCATTAATCATTAATCGAATATCAAAAATTATTACCTTCGGTTACCTACGACGTATTTACTTTGCAACAAAATTAGAGATGTTATTTAGGTAATTAACACCTGCTAAAAGCAGAAACGATGACCACGATGGGAAAAAGATCATCGGGCAACTCTTTAAAATTTGAGACAAATGGGGAAAAAGGTTTTGCGATTCACCATGGTCGTGAAAAGTTTAAGACATTTGTTCATCTCGAACTTGTAAACGTTTGATACGTCGCCATCTAGAAATAATACCGAAAACAATGATACAAATTTGTGATTATTTACAGATTTTAATTATTCAAATATTCGTCGTTCGTGATAAGCAAGTGTAACTTCGAAACAGATGTGTGATTTATTTTTATTATTCATATCACTGGTAACGATCGCCAACGCTTCAAGTGAGTATCGTGGATTGCAACGATTACAAGTCGCGTACGGTTACCAATTCGGTTTTCATTGCCATTCACTTCACTACTCGGTTTTAGCTTTTGAATAAAAATGAACGCCAGCAGACCGCAGTCGGCCGTAATTCGTTACACGGTTCATTTGTTAAACAATATCAATTCGAACAAGCGGGAAATTTCGAAACGTGCAATTCGTCCAAATACAAGTAAGTTTAAATTTCTACAAATAATTTTTAATGGTTTTTATTTCTACGGATAGGAAACATGACCAGCATTCATGCCGCAAATATTATGGAAGTGCACGAAGTTCCGATGTCTGTGATAATTCGGCCTTTGATGCCGGAAGTTAATCAAAATAAAGTAGAATCCTTAATGAGGACCCTTTCAAATCCCGAAACGGTGGATCAAGTGCCTCCCGTCGACATTGTGTGGATTCAGGGCCGATTAGGGGGCAATTATTATTACAGTTTTGGTGGATGTCATCGATACGTAGCGCACAAACAATTAAATTTGCCAACAATTAAAGCGAAAATTATTAAATCTACAGTCAACGACCTGAAATGTTATTTAGGTTCGAGTGCGCCCGACTTGATTTAAGTAAACACATTATTTAGCATTAAAGAACGTTTAAAAAAGTTGGCAACTGAATGTCAACATTTCTTAGCCTTGGAATAAATAATTATTATTTGTTATACATTATTTTCAATGTCGTATAGTTTTTAATCAAAATTGTTATCCTACGAGATAAAATTCCCCGACGAAATAATAGGTGACGTATTATTTCTTATTTTGTAAATGTTTATCTATAAATAAAAATATGTATATAATAAAATGGATTTTATTTTATCACAGAAAGTAACAACGACTTAATATCTACGTACACACAAAAATTAAATTATATCGACCCTCGCTTAAACCGCCAGTGGATTCACAAACGCATTAGTGTAATTAAAAACATGAAGCATTATGGCGAAAACAAATGATCAATCATGATCAAAACGATCATAATCAAATGATTATAAACTTCCGGATCTACCTATATTAAGTACTGATTATTCCAAAAGCGAACGATCAATTAGAGTTACCGTTTGATAAAATTAGAACACCTCCGGTTAACAGGTTTTGGTGTGTAATAAAAATTCCACAATACATATTTAAAAGTATAAATATCTGGCAGTGTGTGACATCGCTTTTACTATTTAGAAATTCTGAATACGTGCAACTGTAATTTTAATAAACGAGGACAAAATTAAAAATTCATAACAAGATAATGTTTTAATTTTCCATAACACGTTATCTACGTTTGTACTAACAACTTTCATTTGTACTTTTTAAATTACCTATACCTACTATCAACAACGTGGAATCATAGAAAATGCTATGCCCATATACCTCACTATAAAAAAATCTAACATAAAATTAAAGAAAATATTTCCATAGCGCACATAATCTCACATTAATTGTTTTTTCAAACAAACGAGAAAATTGAGCGCACTTTGCTACAATAATACTTATAAATATCTTTTATCAAACATAGATAAAATTATTTACATTAAGTTAGTACTTATTACATACATTTTCTTAATTTTAGAAAATTAATTAATTAATTAGTTGTGTACGTGAGTGGATATAGTATTAGCAATAAAGTTACGCGAAAAATAAACATAGTTCCTCAATAATCTCTCTGCATGATTTTGATAAAATTTATCGAACAGCTGGACAGCTTGAAGCTAAGAAATTATTTTCCTTATTGTGCTAACTTGATAAAACCTCTATAGTATTTCCACCATAAGACCGAGAAATTGCAATGTATATTATCCGGTTTGAACTAAATTCACATAGCAATTCGTTAACAATCTAGCAGAAAAACGAAAAGTTTTTATCAAAATCGTACAGAACGGGAATTACAATTGAGGTCCTTCGAAAATAATGCAAACACGCACATTTCACAGTCAGAAATAACGGGCGCAATAGGCCCAAGAAATTGATCATACTTATTCCATTTCACCAGTGGCTTACGTTATGATTTTAAAACATTGGCAGTAATCAGCGCTGTCAAAATTGTTTTCAATTTAACATGATTCGCCAATTAATTTACCTAAGCACGTTGACACAAACGACATCGCGCACAAACAAAACCACCTCGAAGTCCTACAGAAAATTCTTCCTACATCCGCGGACGATGACTTGCCATTGTTTTGTGATAGTACATCAATGAAAAACATTACGCCATAAGGTGTTCAACGAAGTTCATTCTTTCGCACACCCAAGTAAACATTAGACTCTCCGACAAATTGTGAACGAACTCGTTTGGCCGTCGATGGGCAAGGATACCACCGAATTGATTTTACATCTTTTGATAACGCTCAAAAATATAAAAGCACACGATGTCACGCTTGAGTAATTTCTCAGCGCCGAGCAACCGTTTCGATCATGGATTTGGACCATCACAAATAACGATACAAATCAATGTTAGGTGTGACTGTTGACGTTTGGAAATTGTCGCAGTACGTGATTTTTGATAAAAAAGCCTCGACTAAACAGTGTCTACAGAAACGAAATGATGAAAAATCACGACCTTTGTTGTTACTACTGCTGACAAAAACTAAAGAGAGGTATACTATTTATCGGTGCACTCCGTCCCATTATATGGGAAAATATGCACGTTTCAAATTATTATGAATATCGCATTTAGATAATTATCAACACTTTAACATGGTATATATAGCCGAAACAGCTGACGAACGATTTCAATGCGGAAAATCATGACTTTTACACGATTTGCAAGAATTGCAGGACCTGTAGACACCCTGCTAAATGCTTTAAATGTCCGACCGACACTCGAATACGAGTACAAGAAAAGAAATTAATCAACAGTTTGGTACAAAGTGTGGTAGAAAAGATCCGGCATTTTAATTATCTCGAAAACCATTGCTTGTACTCAATAGATTTTGGAATGAAGAACTAAAGAAGCTTTTCTAAAAAAGACAAATGTACTAATTGACGTACCAATTAATAAACCTTTCCAAGATGGGATTCTAGGGTTCTGCGCAAAGTGGATGGCTAGAGGTAACCACAGCTCGACACCTATTGATAAAATACAACGGCCTAATCGGGAAAGATGTACGAATTGATCATGAATGAGGCATATGACGATATGATTCATCGATAATAATTGAAGAGTTTTAAAAAAACCGCGATTGTCAACATCATAGATGGTTCTAATTGTGAGAATGATTAAATAATCTCGCAAGATACTGAAAACGACGACGTTTATGAATTCACGGTGCATCGCCGGCGACTGTAGCAAGACGTAGCGTCTGGTTAAGAATAAATACACCAAACCAACCAAATTAAAGTAAATATGTTGTTTTTTTTTCATGTTTTGATTCTATATAACAAATGGTAGGGTTAATTTAATTAATTTAAAACCATTTAAGGATTACCGTTCAATTCCAATTAATTAATTACTGATATACTAGTAGTAAACGTTAGTTCAATTTTCCTTTTGTTTTTGGAGAACCTACAAATACCTAGCAAAAATGAATTACTTACATAATAAATTCTATCTATTGTGAAGAATTTCAATTTCACGTTGGTAGTAGCAGCTTTAATTCATAAAAATTTATAATAAATAAAAAATTAATTTAATTATTTCCTTTCGGCAATAATGAGCGGCTGATTCTAATAACCAGTGAACACGATAAGCGGTGACCACTGTTTGTTTGAAACATAAAGGTGCTTAATGTTATTCAATATTATGATTTAAGGTAAATGTTTTACTTATATTATACTTAATACAATATTTTATTGTATTAATGTATTGCATTAATTATTGTAGGTTCTGTATTATTAATAACTATCAGTATTAATTTCATATTGTAAAATATAATAGAAAAACAAATATTTTGTATTTATTGAGTTTTCAAATCTGAATTTAAATGAAAAATTTTAATAATGATTATAATAGTAGATAAGCAGATCAGTAAAGGAAGAGGGGGGTTAGAATGGACAGAGGGCTAGTATAGACAAGTAAAATAAAACTTTAATACAATCCACTAAAATCTAAAATAATTTGCACCAACTGGCAATGCTGATGACATTTGCGTGTGAAAGTTTGACGACGTTTACTAATGTATTACAAAAGTTGCAACAGTTTTGCTGAATTCGAACAAAAAAGGTTTTCTACAATTTGTTTTATGTTAGCAGAATTAATACTGCCGGAAGTAGATTTTAAGTTGATAGTGCCTTACAATCATACAATGATTTCTCGTATATTCACATACTTGATCGTGCTATATCCACATGCGAGTGGACATGTCCAGATTAACCCCTGGCTATTATTTTATGACTGTAATATGGTTATCAGCATTAAACATGTATAATAACAGTTATATGCACTAGTTTTTTATCATTGCAGATAATAATTATAGTCCACACATACAAGAGAAAAACCGAGAAAAACGATATTGATGCAAACAATGTAAAGCTAGCCATTAAAAACATAATAAAGAACAAAAAATCTACAAGATAGGCAGCACAAGAATATAGTTTGAAAAATCATTTCATTTAAAGCAGCAGCAAAGTACGCTTAAATGACTAGATGAGGGCAAATCCTGATATGCCTACTACCGTTTATAAAAAGGCTAAACTTGCAGCAAAAGCGTATCAGCAATCTTTTACTCCTAAGAATCGGCATTTGAAAAACTAGGAATATGGCCGTTGAACAGCCTAATCTTCACGAAAGAAGATTATTATTGCAGTTATGTTACAGACAGAAGTAGTGTTCTAAAATTAAAAAGCTTGCCCGATGTAGAAACATTAAATAATGAGCCTCGTACTCCTGATTAGCAAACGGCTGATGTCATTAGTATTGCTGTCCTAGCTCCTGACAAATGATTGTCACCCTATCGTTTTCAAAAGCAGTTGATTAGGCACTAGATTTAAATAAAGTAACCCCATCGGTGGAAGAAATTAGACCACTGCCCAAAGCAGTCACATAAAAACTGCAAAAACAAATTAAAGGCAAATCACGTATTTACACAGACACTCCAGAGAAAACACAGTTAGAAGAACAGTTTGCCTCTAAAAAGTAAAAGACAGTAAACGCAGACAAAATTAATGTTCGCTGAAGAAGATACGTCAGACATTGACGAAGGTGCTGTATTTAAATCCGATGAAGACAATGATAACTTAACCGATGAAGATCCAGAACCAAACCTGTTATGCGACGATGAAGAATTACAAATTGGTGCCTACGTTCTTGTGAAATTGGTCGACAAGACAAGGTTCAAGTTTTATGTTGGTTGCGTTCAAACAGAACATGGTCATTCTGATTTCGATATTAAATTTTTAAGAAAGAATGAAGGAATGAAATAATTTCCAAATTTCCGAACCCGGATTCAATTCCTAGAACTGCAAGGACTGCAAGCTATTTATCTTTTAATGTAGAGTTTTTGCTGTATGACATTCAATAAAATTTTATCTTACATAACAGTTAATAAAAAGTTGTAAAAGGCACTTATTTGTTTTGTTATATAGCAGTTGCTTGTGAAGTACATGCCACACTAAGCTATGGTCGACACCTATCTTACGAGTGCTAGTACTTGAATCTTTTGCAAGCTTATCTAATATAGTCACTTCTAAATCCACAATACGAACAGATCTTGGCCTCCCAGACAAATAACATGCAATTCTTCAAATGCAAACATTATTACTGACACCGAAACTTGTAAATTGAAAACAAAACAACAATTAAACATACAATTTATGGCATTTTTATTTCCAAGGCAACTCAAGAATTTTTGCCTAACACGAAAATAAAGCATTTACGGATCTGTTTATATAAACTTTTTTTTCTTATAATTTCACAAAAAAATCATCTGTGTAAATTTGTCCTTATTATTTTGAAGCGTCCTGCCATGTAATAATTCTGTCATCACTAAATACATAATATAAATGGAAACCAAATGGAGGTTTGTGGAATCAAGTTACTAATTTCGACAAAAATAAAATTTATTAACTGATTTAAATTTTTGTGACCGATTGAGAAAATGTTGCCTATTTTACTATTTATCACACCAACATTCTATAGTAGATAATCCAAATTATTTGAAAATGGCAAATCTATTTTACCATTTTTACATTTAATTTTACACAATAAATGATCTGATGAGATATGCCGACGATATGGTGCTCTTAGCAGAAACACTTGAAGACTTACAGGTGTTAATTAATAGAACTGTCGAAATAAGTAAAAAATATGGGCTATCGCTGAATATAAACAAAACAAAATATATGCTGATAACAAAATCAACCGAAGATAACCGCAATGTATATGTAAAGAATCGACCTATTGAAAGGTAAGGAAAATATAACTACTTAGGTACAGCCTTTAATGAAGACGGTACCAGTTCTCAAAAAATACGATTTAGAATCGAAAAAGCAAGAAGTACGTTTGCAAAATGAAACGGGTTTTCTGCAGTCAAGATCTGAACCTCGAGTTGAAGGTACAACTGATGAGATGCTATGTACTGTCAATACTATATTATGGAATGGAAGTTTGGACATTGAAAAAGACCGGTGAAAGTCGACTGGAGACATGCGAACTATGGATGTACCGGAGAATGCTGAGGATTTTGTGGGTAGAGAGAATAACAAATGCGGAAGTGATGAGACGGATGAATAAGAAAAAGAAAGTGTTGCTGACTGTTAAAAAGAGAAAACTGTTATATATGGGTCATATTATGAGAGGTATCAGCTACTCTAGGTTATTATACAGGGGAAAATTAAAGGAAGAGGACATAACTCATGGTTGAAGAACCTCCGGGAGTGCTTTGACTGCACCAATAACCAACTGTTCAGATCGGCAACCTCAAAAATAAAAACTGCCTTAACGATTGCCAACCTCCGGATCAGAGATGGCAACTGAAGAAGATCTAATTTTAAATATTAAAAATGTCATTTGATTTCTAAGAATATGTTAAAAAATAAGTACCTAGTATTTTCTTAAACTCAACGTTCAAATAAATGCAACTACCATTAATAGAGATCGAATTCTGTTAGTGCACACAAAATTTGTTTCTAATTATTCTAATCATTATATATAAATCAGCACTTATATTAGTTTTAATTGTAATATTTCAAGATATTTCCGGTGCAGTGCCATAAAAGTATCACTCTATTATTGCAGGACTTTTTACAACTTTTCATATTTGTTTGTGTGAAACGACTATTATTTTTTATTAATACTACAAATTTCTCAAACATAAAATTTAAAAACCATACCTGTTTGTTTTTGTGGTTACGAGTTTTTCCTATTTTTCTTTCTCTTGTTACTTTCATCGAAACCATTTGGGGAATCTTTAAATTTTAGATAGGACTTACGCATAAAGTAAGGCTTGTACGAATTGTTCGAGGTAAAATTTTTATCACGTGTCGAATTTGGATCAGGCACACTATCGGTAGTTGAACCCTGAGTTATATTACCATGAGCTCGTAAATGTTGCGGAATTACACCATACTTGACATGTAATAATCGAGTATCTAATACTTCACAATCGATCTGCATAAGCGATATTGTGGGTGCTTGCGATGAAAATGGAGTAACTATAAAAGAAAAATTCGTTTTACTAAATTACTTACCTATATTGTTAAATGATTAATAATTAAACACAAATATTATAAATAACAATGGTTGAATCAAAGAAAAAAAAAAGATAAATTCAAATTTGTATTGCTATATCAAAACTTATAGTGACATTTAGTCACGAAGCTATGCCTATAACAAATTTGATATCGCCCCCATTAAAAAAAAGCTGACAATTTTTGTCACCTTACAATATAGGGCATGTTTAGATTAAAAAAAACAGTAGTAGCTACTCACCATTAGATAGCATTGATGGCAGTAGAAGAGACATTTTAGGCCTCCGGGTTTTGTTGTGGTTTAAAGCAGGTAAAAGGAGATGATCTGGACTAAGTGAAACCAAATAAAAGGTATCCCCTTGTCGATTGATTGCTTCGAAAAATTCTGCATACGCCTGCTCTTCAGTTGGCGAAAAAATTTGAAGCTCATTATTTATGGAACTGGCATATGTGACTCTTTTGCTGCGTCTGTTTACTTTATATAGAGACGAATGGAGAGGCACACCTAGCATATTATTACGAGGTTTTAAACGTCTCTCTTTCTTGTGAAAATAGTTTGGTTCGTGAAACTGGCTGGAAATGTTGTACGGTTTTCCAATTAATCTAAAAAAAAACAACAGTAAATTAAACATTTTAACTAAATAAGTGTTCCTATGGTTGTTATAAACACAACTATAACAAAATAGAGGAAGTAATATTATTATTTTATGTTTTATTGTAAACAATTTCTACTTTTCTATTCTATTGAGTTAACTATTATTTATAAATAAATATAAAAAGTAATATATTAGTTTTATGTTCAACTTGTTAATGTTATAAATAGAGCAAAAGAAACCTAAGAATATTTTATTCACATACTTATTATTAAACTTCATCTTGTATGAGCCTTAACACAGTAAAACTGTAATTTTTAACCATAAAACTCTGTACAGTATTATTATAAACAAAATTTATAATTATTTAATTTTTTTCGATATACCTAAAAACTACCAAGGATAAAATTCAAGGTATTTCCAATGAAACTAAACTACAAGTTTAAATAAGAAGGAAATGTATGAACACCTACAGATTGGTTTATTTTTTATTTTAGTTGCAACATCATGTTTTATTTTTAATATTTGAAACAAAATATTGCAAATGTTATGAAAATAAAATTATAACAATTATTATTTAATTTTTAAATCAGAATTAGATAATATATTGTTTGGTAAATTGTAATTTTTCTTTTCTAACAATAATATTATGACTGGGAACTTGCTATTTATCCATATAAATTATACCTGTGTAATTCGAGAGCTAATCGAACATTTTCAGACTGGTTTATATTCATAGGGCACATTGGTAAATTTAAAAATTCTTTGGTTTGATTTTTTGTGGGAAAACTTGGCTGAGAATCATCTATATCTGTTGACCACAACAAGTTTCTTCCATGATGATCTTGAACAGCACGTTCAGACCTATATGTGGATAAACCGCTGTTTTTGGCAAGTAATGGACTTCTAAAAGTAATAAAATGATATATTATACGTTTAAGATTATAATAATAAAATTTTATCTTACTGAAAATAATTGATATTCAAACTCATCACGCAAAAAAGTGCACACACCGCCAAAGTTCTCGTTACGGTTTTTGAAGGTATGTTCAATACTGAAAATGGGGATTGCGATTGTTTTGTAAGTTGTTGTTTTAGCTGCATATTTTCCTAGAAAGTGAAAGAAAATTATTTATAATTATTAGTAAACATGAACTTATAATGTTTGCTGCACGATTATTATGCTGTGAAATTTTTATAGAACAGACACGGATGTGGTGTAGAATTATTTCAACTTCGAGAAAACTACATTAAAATATAAAGTGTGTTCGATTGGTGTTTGGTTTGCACTAACTTAAAACAATTACATATTACACCATCTATCATGTAAAAATTAAATCAACATTAATACAGACTACAAAGATAATAATAAAAAGGTATAAAAATAGAACATAAAACTAAGCCACGACCTTCTATTCTACATTTATCTGATAATGTTATCAGGTTTAATATGAAATTGTATGGCTATACAACTTTATGATATACTAACTGAACATTACTCAGGTAGATTTTTAATTCTTTATTCGACACCACCATTAAAATTTGTAAGTTAGTCGATACATATTGTTAAGGTTGCCAGTGTTCTATCTTTATTACCTACTTATATTTTACATGCATAAAATAAATTGCGAAACAATAATGAACATACCGTTTGCAATCTTTCATTTTCTTCAGTCAGTTGTTGCACTTGTATTTCAAGCGATGTCACGTAGTCTTTTTTCTTTTTTCTAGATAAGCATGCCGATTCTCTATTTTTAATCATTCTCTGCTGCCTTTTTAAAGCTCTGGCATCTATGGCCATACCTCGAGATGTTATAATACTAAATGGAGCTTCTTCCTTACTAATAGGTGATGTTACAGATGTTAATGTAACTGTTGATGAACTGTTGTCTGTATTAATTGTAGAAATCGTTACAGGATTAGTAATGGTAGTAATCTGAGGTATCGTTGTCACCGTTTTTAAATTACCATTAACAGTTGCTGCTGTTGTTATGTTATCCAATATAACAACTTTATTGTTAGTAATATTTCTTGGTAAAATATGTGCAGCACGAGTATTAGGAGTAGAAGGGAGCAACATTACTTTCTGTTTATTTTGAGATAGAGGAACTGTATATGGAGTTTTCGGCGAAATTGCAATTCGTTTTGGAGGCAACTTTGAAATTTTTACATTTTGAGGAAAGATTTGATGTGCCAGTATAATATTTTTTGAATTATTAGTGGACAGATGATTATTATTCTTATTTAAATCTGTTTTTATAATGGTCGACTTTTGAAGGACATCCTCAAATGTTATTTCCGTATTTGTAACAGAATCTTTTGCATTTGAAATTTTTGTAGAATCGTCTTTAAAACATGTATTAATTAAGTCCATTTCTTGCAGTTCCATTTTAATTTCTGCTTTTACGTTGGGAAATGCTTCCGGGCCGCACCGAGTTAAATCTATCTCATGCAATTCGTTCAATTCGTTCTGTACATCTTGCCATTTAATGTTCATCATTGGAGCCTTAATTTCTGATAAAATTTCTTCCGGACTTTTATCGAAAAATGAATTTAACAAACTCATTTCTTCTTCACCCGGATTTAATAGCAACGGTATGTCCAAATCGGACGATAATTGCTGTAAGAAGTCTTCATCTGAGGGATTGTCGAAGTAATCTAAAGACATTTAACATTATAAATAATTAAAAACATTACTATGTAATTTATATTTACCACTCAACAAAGAATCATCTCCGGACGATTCCGGCGAACTTTTAAAGACATAGTCATCAACATCTAAAGGATCGTTAGTCGTTAACATAATGGTAATATTATAAACACTATTTAATTTATAATACAGCAAATAACTAATAAGCCGGACACTTGTTTCACGTTAACCACATTGTTTTGCTGACGTTGTTATACTAAAATGACGCATTTATTTAGTTACTTTTATTACCAATAATAAAGTAAAATTACTAGATTTGAATTTAAAAAGCGAGTTTTGATTTTGAGTTATACAATATTAAATAGTCATTATATACATAAAAAAATAAATAAATACATAAGTTCTTACACTGTGAATTAAAAAGCAGTCAAAATAAAAATTATACCAAGCATATCAATAACATACAAAGAACAGTCCCAGTTAACAATTTTTAAATTTCGCGGCGGATTTCTGTTGGCACTATTCGTATATAAACGTCAATGTTAGGTTAAATAACAAACGCAGTGACATACTGCAGTAAATGATTAAATTAAACTAATAATATTTTAATGTAAACATGTTCAAAAATAACAAGTGGTAAAATACGTGAAACTGGACGTAATTATTTATATATATAACAGCAGGTATAATATTTCGTTACTCAAACAATTCAAAATTCCTTTCGCCTATTTTATCACCGCTACTGACTGCAAATGTTTTCATGATACCAATAGAAATCCGCCGCGAAATTTAAAAATTGTTAGCTGGGAGTACCTTATGTATTTTATTTTGATTGGTTCTACTATTACTGCATAAAATAGTTTTTGGGGGCTATGAGGAAGTAAAGGGTCCTGAAGAGACGAATCTACTCTACCTATATTTTTATAAGATAGAGATGATATATACAAATAAATTGTAAAATCTGTGAAAACAAATTTTTTAAAACTAACATTAAATTAAAAATTAGCTGTTCTAGATTTTTGTTACATTGCCCTTTTCAATATTTAGGTATAAATCAAGATTGAAATTTGCCAAACATTTTAGTTACCTTCATTACAAACATGTTTCGGAAACCATTCAACACCCCCACTAATCAAATTTTAATAATTATAATGATATGACAAAGTTTAAATTCAAAAGTGTTTAACTAAAATATAGGGATATGTGATCCAAGAATTTTAAGACATCTACATCATCGCAGTATTTTTATAAAAATTTCCTCTGAAGTGGGACGTAAACAAATATGAAATTCAAACAAGGTAACAGAAATTTAAATACACAAATTAATGGTCCAGTGTATTTTGTCTTCTATGGTACATAAATATTTCTTAAAATGTGAACATCTACATCGTTAAACTTATTATTACAAACCATTGTCCATTACCATAACAAGTACTATTGAACTAATAATAAAATAATTTACAAAATCTGAGATCTGAAACATTGCAATACAAAAAATTTACGAATTAAGTACCTAACATAAAATTAAATCTTTACATATTGGTTTTTGTCGTTGTAATTTTGACAAAACTATTAAAAATTATTTATAATAAGTAAAGCTATTTTAATAATAAAGCACCCTTAGGCCTTTTAAAAAAAGAAAAACGTTAAAACAACCTATGCAATTACTTTCTAGATTTATTTTATTACAATGAAATTTGTAATGTGTTTAATAATCAATCGTTTATTTTCACAATTTTTCATAATATAACAATTTCAACTACTGAATATTTACAAACATTTATCGAGATACACTGGGAAGAAAATTACAGCAAATAGACAGATAATACGTACTTACATATTAGCAAATTGAAAACATTGTAGAAAGATATATAAAAATTCTATATAAAAAATGGAGTCACAATGATAGTTTATAAAACTAGAGTCGTAGGATCAAAATTTTGTAACCTTTCTTGCAATGTTTTCAAATGACAAATACGTATACAGTTTAATTTGTCCATCACAAGTGCACAATTTGGAGCAGTGCCACTCTGTCATTTTTAATTACAAATTTCATTGTTATAAATAAAATGAGACATAAAACATGCTACAATTAATCGAGCTGCACATTTAAGTGGCATTTTGAAACAATCTGTGACTGCTTATCTATAAAAATGTTGATAATTTTAAGACATTTCTCACAATAAAAACGCCACTTTATCCTATCAAATTTAATTAAAAGGGAACTCTTTATTACCACACTAAAATTAAAAGCAAAGAACTTTGAATGTCCCTGTAACTATTAAATCTATACTGGCAAACAACTTTACAATTAAGAAAGGGCTTTTTTTATACTTATATTATTCCTTTTATTGCAAAAATAGAAACTTCGATTAGTGTTTTATATAGGACTTACCTCAATGTGATTAAAATTTAAGAGACAATTGCATCGATGTAACTCAAATATACGATTAAGTTTATTTAAAGAAAATTGGAAACAGTAAGTATTTGGAAAAACTGCTTCGAATTTTAACTATCATCGGTGCAGCTGGCTTTAAGTTCATTCGATTAATATTTTCAGTAGTAAATACCGAGCACTTTGGTACTAAAAAAATTATGAACCAAAGTTATCAGTAGTTTTATACTTATTTTACTCTGTATGTATATCAGAAAGCTGTCACATAATTATACAAATATTTTGAATAAAGTGAAAGAGTTTACTAGAAATTATTATTAATTAGAGTTGTTTGAGGGCCCGGCTATGAATATCATTGGCATCAATGTATTCGATTGATGTATTTTAGAATTTGCTATACATATCTACATTTTATAACCCATAAAATTTATTTCTAAATGCAGTCAGACGGTTATAAATATTTACCTAATAAAATACAATACGAACAGAATTTACACAACAGATTCTAAAACACTATTATTAAAATCAAACCTGTTTCATGATCCTATTGTATTTGATACATACTGTATAATATACTAGCTACACTTTTAGTGTTTCCATCCATATTTTTAATACTCGTTATAAATTTATTCTATCTATTTACATAAAATTTTATTTGTTACAAAATGCTTTAGTAAAGTACCTAATTTTTAATTCTAGTACGAATTACGTAATTGCATCGATGCCAAAAGTGTTTCGATAGTTTCTAATACCGATTTAAACCTTATTCAGATATAAATGTGTCTGCCCTGTATAAAAATAATCTGTTTCATGTTGTGACGGTTGAATTTCGTGCAGTATTTATAACCCGATATTTATTACCTATTGCGTTCGTGATGGATATCACACTATAAAATTTTGGACATGTAATTTTTCTTTAAATAACACAAAAAATAAGAAGCGATTTGTTTAGTCAAACAACAAAGAAAAATTACCTGTCCATCAACGACAAAATAAAAAAGACGTGCGCACAATTTTTGAATTCGTGGTGCAAAAAATAATGCGATCTCTTTCGACAGTCTAATTTATTGAATGTAATAAAATATTCGGGTATCGTATTTTTCTTGTTCTTCTTTAAATCACAAAATATCACTTAAAAAAATAAATCACTACAATTGAAGAAGGCTAATAGATAATTGCTCTGGACAAGTAGTAGGAAGAACAATAATATACAATTTCCAAACATTTTGTCGTTAATATAAATTATGTCTAATAAGAAACAACATAAAATTATGTACTTTAAAAGTACATACGTATAATTCGGATGAACAAATTTTCATAAAGAATTATTACAGAAGCAAGAACTTTTTAACTTTCAAAGCACTTACTAAAATTCAAACAAGCGTAAATAAATTTATACAACTGGGACAGATAGATTATCTATCTTTTTATTTAAATTGTCGAGTCAAAGGTGAAATAAAATAGTTTTTAATGCAGTTATGTTGTTCTCCTAATGTGAATTACGAATTCGTATAATATAAATGTAATTGTCACTGTAAGAAGGTTCAGGGTATCCTAAAATATATTTTTGTATAAAACAACAAGGTCAACATGCATGCATTAAATAATGTTCTGTGCGCACAATTTAAATTTCACCTTATAAAAAATTTGCGAGGAGTAATAGTAAACGATCTCGAAGGCTTCAGGACCATGAATAGATCACGTCAGGTACCAAGTGAGCCAAACTGATGAGTGAATTCTCCGTAATGTTTAAATATGAGAATGAGAACACTGTCTATATGACGCAGCCAGGTACTGAGACAGCAAGGCGACAATGGCTAACTACTAGGCTACATCTGTTGCTACCTGTTAATTAAATAAGTGTTACCTTTTAGAATATATTCATAAACTGAATTCTTAAATGGTGCAACAATATAATAATAAAATTGAGACTACACAATGTATGACAAATCGTTTTGCAGGACTGGCCTTTTTTTTTGTTTGTTTATTTACCACCTCTCTTTGCCAAACATTGCTTTCGGGCAGTAAATCGTCCACGATAAAACATAAAATGTAACACAAATCATAACTTGTAGCGGCTTATGTGTATATTTTTAATTTAATTTTTAGAATACAGTAGCCCCCCCCCATACCTTACAAAATTGTAAACATTTAAAAATAAGCATAAAAATTAAGTCGTAATTTTATCGATGTTTGAAAGACATATATATTAACAAGTTATTACATAAATCGAATACAAAAACTTACCTGTGACCTATTATTCCATTCACAGGAGGTGATACAGTGGGAACCATTTCGAGTTCCACAAGAAGGGGAAAATGATCTGAAAATACGTGAGGATGAGGACAACCAACTATTTTGTTTTCCCTTAACCACTCCCCAGATAAAGGTCCTAAAAGACCCAATGGAGTCATTGTATTTTTGGAATAGAATATGTAATCAATTATTCCTTTGAATTCAAATCTACAAGTAAAATAATTTACAAATATTTTCTTGTTCATTTCAATGTGATTGGCATTTACGTATAATTAGTGTATGGCATGATGTCTTCACTATAAGCCGATGCTAGTTTGAAGGAATGTGTAAATTCATTGGATTTATCACAGCCTGAGATCTTCTCCAGACACTGCTTATAGCTGAGATCCTTGAAATCTTTGTGGTCTAACGATACCTTTCCCGAACTGAGAAATTCGGAAACTCCAGAATCGGGAAGAGAATTAAAATCGCCACATAATACGAGCTGTATATTATTAGCGTCGATAATTAAATTTTCGGATGTTTTTAATGTTTGCGTTGCTTCATCTAAAATGGCTTTTAGTTCTTGACTTAGCATCATCGTTTGGATTAATTTCACATCACAAAACTCAGGATCCCAATGGATATGTGCTGTACAAACCAATATAGGTTGTTGAACTAGTAGAGAATCTGCTGGAACTAAAGTTTTCACTTCAGTATACAAATTCATTAAAAAAAAAAATGAGTTGGTATAATAAATTAATATTGAGAATATTTTTGATTGTTTAATTTTTGTCAAATGAGAGGCATTATATCAGAGAAATGATAGATTAGCGACGTATTTTCCGTCTGGTGCGACGCTAAGTTAAGTGTTTTTACGGTTGAAACGAGATTTCATTATAATAAAAAATTTCACAAAATTATTTGAATTAAATAGACATACCATTATCCCATGCTGCTTCTGTAGTTTGTAAAAGGGCGGCCAAGCCGATGTTATCTCTTGGCATGACTCTATTTAACATATGATCTAATCCATCAGCGTTAGCCATGGCCAACTGATTGAATTCTACCAGATGTTCTTTCACCAAAGTAAATCTAAAATATCCAAATAAAATTAAACATATTTTGAATGATTTTTAGAGCCAAAGGTCCTACTTCGATGTTCTATAAAAGACAGCACAACCATCCACATACTTTCTCTCATTCTCCGCCATAGTTTTCGCTCTAGATTTTGGTGAAAAAATTCCGTCGTAACCGTCGTGTTTTAATTCGGGCAAAAAGAAATTATAAAATTGATCCATTTCTACTTCTTGCAAATTGATAATGTCTGCCGCGTAATGTCGAATTTCATCAAGGATGCCTTTCTTTCGATAATCCCAATTTAGTGCCCAACTCGGACAATAACTATACATTTGTCTTGTTGCATATTTATCGCAGAGTACGTTGTAACACATCACAGTGAAAATACCTGCAAGTCAAAACAGAATTTAATTATAATTTAATTTTTAAATTTACTCGATGAATAAAACATAAAATCCCACAAATAGCTGCCCACAATAGATGCTTATGGGTGCAGCAGCATTCATTCAACCCAATATAACTGGCCACAACAGTACAATATAAAATAAGCGAGTACGTTATTGTTAAAATGGTTTACTTACAGGTAGGACGATTCCTCGAGGGCCTTGTGAGCGGAATCCATGGTCTTTGTGGTGGTACGGGCGCCGTTACTGTAATAAAAGGCACTATTATGATATTAATTAAATTATCCAATAATAAATAAATAGGTATGTATAGGTATATATATAGCAAATACCTTACATAGTCCGGGTAATCGGCTCCACGGATATCCCGAAATGTTTGAAACCGGACTAATTGAGGAACCGAATACATAGACATATAGTTCAATAAAGATTTTTCATGATTTCTGCGCTTTTTATTTCGTAGGTCGTTCGACGATTGTTTAGTTATTGCGTAACTCGTGCGTAGTTTAGTTAATAAATATTTTTTACATAATTTTGTGCAGGTACTAATTTTTTAGGATTTAAAACCGGACTGATCGAAGCCGGACTATGCGAAGTATTGTCGTATTTGGTAAATGACTATAGACAAATTATTGTCGGAAAATTTTTATTACGAAAATTGTTAAATAGGTATATTTACGTATATACTGCTGGCCAATAAAACTGCAACATCTAGAAGGCATGCGTCCAAATTGGGACAGGATTTAGACACGAAAAGAGCGATGTAAAAAATTACAATTGCAAGTAGATCCCTAATCACCCTTCGGAGAAAAGTAAGTCGACGAAAATTTATCAATTTGTTTTAACGCTTTTAATAAATATTTCACTAAATTACAAGTCTTTATATTTTTATTCCTTCTGGATGTTGCAATTTTAATGCCCAACAGTGTATGTATGCAGTCTATATTTTTTAATTTAATGGCTGTGGTTGAACCAATTGCTTATACAAATATAATATCTATGGGTATATAACATGATATATTGACTCATATACACATATAAAATACGCCTATAAAGTATGTTGCCGTAATTTTTTATTTTAAGGTAAAATCTACTACAAAATATGTCCCAGTTTCTGTGACGGCCACTGTACTGTAAGTGAAAAATAAAAAAGTTCGTTTCTTATCAAGTTGTAAATAGACAATCAATATATATATGGTATATAATATATATAATATATGATATATAATATATGGATATATATATATATATATATATATATATATATATATTACTGATATTATTTCATTTAAAAACAGAATCGTCTTCATGCGCGTAAATTAAACATATATAATAATGATTATAATGTAATTATTGATTTAAAAAGAATTAATTCTATTGTTGGAGTTATTTGGAGTACTAAATCCAACATTATATTGTTCTACGCTATTGTTGTTAAAAATTGTCCTTGACTTACATAACAAACAAACATAGCAAACATCAATAACGAATCTATTTAGAAAGCTTATAAAAGTTCAATAACAATAGGTTATTCAATTTAAGTTCTTTAATGGACGCGAACGAACATTCTAAATATTGAATCAAAAACTTATAATGCAAAAATACGTGCAACCTGACAATGAAGTCAAGGCGGCGGCGTAAAAGTTTAAAGAACTCTTATAAAATTTTACGTAATTGCGTTCTTGTGTCATAATTACTGTTATGACATAGTGGGAATATGTGTACTATGCACAGTTTAAAATTTACGAAACAATAAGTGAAAATATCCTTTTTGTTAGACGCGCATTTAATTCGTAATTGGTAAATGGGGTTAGAACGATGAAATATTATTTTAATTATAGGTGTAATTATTTTTACATTTATCATTTTATTAAAAATTATCAATCGTTCTAAGGTTAACTCGGCGTTGTTTTTAACATATATTTTTTGTGGCAATTTTGAAAGTGTGCCTTCTTTTTGGATAAGGCCGTAAAACCGCGGACTAGCTGTCGTGCGTTGTTCGATATTAAAATAAATTTTTCCTCTAATTCTAGTTAAAAAGTTAATTCAGTAAAAGTGCGCACAGTAAATAATGCGCACAGAAACACTTGGGAATTCGCTTCCACAGGGGGCTATTTTTGACCATTCGCTTGCAAAACGTACATGCGAACAAATAGATTTAATAGAAACCCATTGTTATGATGTCATTTTCGCATATACGTTTTGTAAGCGGATGGTCAAAAATAGCCCCCAAGGGGTCCAATTTTCAAACCATTCGCTATCATAACGTATGCGGAAATGACGCCATTTTCGCATATGTTATTATAGCGAATGGTTTGAGAATTGGTCCCCAGATCTCATTATCAGTTCATTAATAAACACCCAAACTATAATGATAGCATCGCAATTTCGTGATCTGCAAAAGTATGTTATAGGTAATCTACTACTAAAAAAAAAAATCAACTTAATAACTTGTGAAGTTGAAGTATATTTCGTTGACTATGCTTTAATCTGTGTAATAATTAAAATAGGAAAGTTCTTTAGAAGTTTAATTTGATTAAAATCAAATTTGCAAATCCTCTTATAATGAAATTAGTAATATGTAGTAACGATTTAATTACATGCATCTCATAAGGGTTTAATAAAGGGTTAAGAAATATACATTTGGATATATTGACTGTAAAAGCTTTGAATATTATGGGCAACCTGTGTACGTCGTATATTTGAGGGTTAAAAAAATGCCATTGCAAGTTGTAAAAGCACTTGTTTTTTATGCCACCCAACGAATTAGATAAACATCTACAATTTGCGTCACTTAACGCAATTTTTTAAAAATATATTCACTTAAACCCTTATGATTCGAATCCCTTCAATTTACTTCTTTGGGAACAATAATAGATTTAAATAAAATAGCATAAAAATAAACATGAATTATACTTAAACACTACACGTTTAGATGTTAGGTAAATGGAAAGGCAAATTTATATAACTGTTAAGCATTTGCAACTTCTGTAGATGTTGATTATAGTAGAGTAATTTTTATCAGTATACTAGCACTTTTTACCCAAAAAAAAACGGACTTACGGACCCAAATGTCAAAAAAAATACTTTTAGAGACTTAGGGACCTCCCCTAAAAGTCCTGTTCTACATATATACTAAAAATTATGTTTATTTTAAATATTAATTAGACGTTAAATTTTCGATTCTATCCAGATAAAAAAAAACAAAAATATAAACAGAAAAATTGGAAAATTTATTCTTGCAAATATTCACTTGTCAAATGCTTCCTACATAATATGATCAAGTAAAATGTCAAGGAGTATATGTTTAGTTATCGCGGTAATATAAAATTATTTATTATAGGTATAGGCCCACCTTATTAATAATGCACACTAATAGCGGCATACGCAGTCCGTAATGAAACAGTTAAATTGGAGACTTTTAATGCCATGTTTTTAGGCAGCAGCAAACCGCAACGAATTAGCAAACGTTCAAAAATTCTAGTGACACACATTTGTCGCTACTGTATACAAATCGTTTCTACTTTCGTAATCGTAAGGTCGTCGGGTCCCTACCGCTTTTTTTGGAATAATATTAATTTTGCACAATAGAATTCCATCTATATCGTATATCGCACGTTCATTTAACTTCAAAAGTAAAAAAAAAAAAACTGCAATTATAGATACTAGAGCGGATTTTACACACCAATTAAACACCGTGTATTTATTTGATGAGCTTTTTTTCTATTCACATTTAGTAAATAAATTTCCTTTGTGGGTCACATTTATACACTTGCCTGTGTTAAGATGCGCATAAAATTAAACCAAAATGTAGAGTAGAACTGACAGTTTCAACATAAATGTGTTAATTAATGGTATATTACACACACCGTAAGAAACACTGTTTTAGTTGTTCTAGGAAAGTAGAAAAGTGGAGTCGACTATAATATGTTTATAAATTATTAATTATTTTTAAATACAAGTAAACGAAAATTGCATATAGAAAAACTGTACAAGTTAATGATACACGTATTTTGCGATGTATTATCCACCGTGTAAGTTATTATTATTATTTTTAGAAAATTAGTGTGGAAGATGTGAACTACAAAAATCTATCCGCGCGCAAACCGCGGTATCGAATTTTCATGTTATATGACTCAAAACTGCTTTTTTAAAATTTTTTCCGAAAAAATACATCTTTTACATCTCTACATATTAGAGAAATATTCTCAAGAGTAGGTATTTTATAAGAATTAAAAGAAAAACATTTGTATCAGAGTTTTTCCAGATTATTCCGAAAACGGTACATTTTATCAAAACTATCAAAGAGAGATATTTGATAGAGAATTTTACGACGATTCTATAACATATTTCACATTACCAATTCGATAATTGATAGCGAAGATACGACAACCCCGTTTCGATCGGCCGCCATTTTTAAACGGGTTGGTCGATTTTTCTGATTAACGAACTCGTCTTTTGTATTCATAAGGACAACACACTGTCCAAATTTCAGCCTCCTATGATCATAATTGCATCATATTATACTTATTAGTATAGGTATTTTATGAATTTTTTGAGAGTGAATTTGAACGACCCTTATTTTCGTGATCTAGGGGTCGAGATCGGAGAAAAGCCAAAGCGGCACATCAGTCCTGCCATCAGACAGCTTGCAATAGCTTTATTTTCTATAAAAGTTTGCTAAAAAGCAATTACTAAAAATAACGATTTACAGTAGAATTTTATAAAACAAGCTTATCTATTTATCCACCACTATGCCGAGCGACTGTATTGCAAAACGTTTGAAAAATATAGTGCGGGAGATTCACCAAAGGTGTCTAAAGCATTAAATATTATCTGTATAGACACTCTTCATACTAAACTACATTTTACGTCAAAATTTTGATATATTTTGCAACTACAATCAAACATTGATAAGGCGAAAACCACATCATGAGTTACCACAACAATTCGCATATATTTCGTGTAAATATGATTAGTTGAACTTTTGATGATTCAAATTCTTCCTATTCATTTCAATTCAAGTTGTCAAAGTTCAACTATAAATAATTTATAAGAATTCAATAAATAAAAACGAGACAAATATGAAACAACGTTTTCCATTTACTGTTTTTAAGGACATTTCAAGTTTCTTACTAATGCTTTTATTTAAAAATTAAAGCTTTTTTCCAGAAACTTCAAATTTGAATATTTCGAAAACAAAGTCCGATTGACACAAAAGTTATTTTTCGTTTCTGTTTACAGTTTAGCACTTCATTTGCTTCACTTCATTTTTGTATTATGATTTAAATCGCCCTGTATATTATACAAATATTAAAAAGTTTCAAGGCAATATAAATAAATAATATTGATAGGTAGATTACAAGATGCGATATTTTCAAGTAAAAGCTCCATCATATCAGATATTCCTATGGATTTATATAACTTTAATAAATCGAATTATTTTTCAACTGTTTCGGGAGTAAAAGCGTATCGATAAAATTCAACAAAAATACGTACATGTTAAATCAGCATTTTTACCTACAATTAGTGTACAGGTACATACCTAGATAAATTCATCGTCAAGAACACGTCAAGAACACAATAATATGTCAGAAACTTACAACTTTACGTTACTACAAAACAAACAAACTTTGGGATAACCGAAGTTTCTTCCCAGAAGCAATTGCGAAATATCGAATAAATTTTCTTCAAAAGGACTCTTAAAATATTCGTTTCCATAATAGTCCAAGTATTAAAACGAAAATAAAAAAAAGCCACTGAAGTTGAAGAATTTAAATATGCGTTTACCTAGATGTAATTTATATCTACAGTTGAGAGATGGCCGTGAAAGATTAGGAGATATAAAAATAAATAAGTGGTAGATATGTCAAACAATATGTATAAAATTTTAAGTACATACCAAGGCGAGTCTGAAAAATAAAAATCTTATCTAAGAAGTATACGAATAGGTAGGTATACTTACATTTAGGTAAAATTGAAGTTTTAGATCTTTTATATGATATATTTATGTATCACTTCTGCCTGTACCTACTATAAAAAATAATTTTGATAACAAACCAAGATTAGAATGACTGCCAAAATATAAAATGTTCAACAAAATGAGAAAGTGTGATCCGTATTTGATTTAAAAAGTCCTTGATTAATTGTCCATCAAATACTCAGAAAATTTTTTACAAATGTGGTACTACAAAACAGTCATCATTTTTATTTTACTTATACAAAACTTCGAGATGAACGTGATTTTATATTTCGCAGATAATGCATTTTATATGGAACGCGGATTATGAATAAAATTGCAAAACTGGCATTGTACAACAGTAGAGGGGAAATAGTGGCTTTAACTCAAAATTCAATTTTTTTGAGTTGTTACGCTATTGGCGATTCCAAAAATGAACGAGCCCTCAAGCGGCGACTGAATTAAACGAAGTTAACGAGTAATTTTTGATGAAACGAGTATATTTTTATGGCTCATAGCATAATATCGCTTTTAACAATTTATGTGAATATGGTAAATTATGTCAGCAAAAACTGTACATAATACAAATTGCAGCGCGTATAATAGCTATGACAAAAAATGGCACATTATTCGTTAACCACATTTAGTGGCGCCCTCATCGGTAGACGAAATCGCCAATTGTGTTGTGGTATCGATATAATGAAAACGCAGAAGTATGGCAATTACAGTTTTATGTTTACCAGGAAAATTACGTTTTATGTAACATTAATTTGGTTTACCTAATGTTTTTAAGCTACATGTAATAATTAATAACACAATGACTGTCTATACATATTATAGAGGAAGTGGTCCGAATATGAGCCTTGCATATAATATGGGCCATCAATAAAAATCTAGTTAAACAAAGGGAGACTATTCGTCTTCAGTAGGTACTTTAAAGTAGGCTTATTACTCATGTAAAAATTTTGCCATCGTGGCACAGTTCCCTGTCCAGTTCGAAGACAAAGTTGATTTATTTTTTAAATAAAAATTTGATTTATTTTACAAAATTTAACCTTTTTTATGATATATTTAAAACAGGCCATATTTCATGCAATCCGCTGCTGTATCAAATAATCACCAGTTTGATAAATTTATCTTGAACCACCATATTTTTTTGGATTTTTTATAGTAAATAACTAGGAATATTAAAGATGACACTTAGGTGACTAAGATATGACTATACGTACCTATATAAATTTTTACATTAGTATTTCAAAAATCATGAAAAATATTCCTCTACTATTTTTTTTACTATGAACAATTACACCCTTTCTTTGAATATGTCCCCATTTAAAAGAATATATTTGATATTACGGTATCTATAACAAAAAAAAATTATCCAACCACTAGACTCGTATTATTACGGTTGAGGTAATTCATTCCTACATTTTCAATAGGTCTAAATTGATACTTAAGACTTGGATTAAAAATTAATTATAAATTTAATATCAAAACTGCAGAATTACCTTAATCGAATTAATTGTAAATATATTACGGTAAATTTAGGCTTACTGGAGATTGTTCTGGTTTTCAGGTAATTTTATTCCAGTTATTTTAAATTAATGGAATTACTATATTGTGGTCCAGCTAATTCACAGGTTAAGGTACCGGCTGTCTGTCTAGTGATCGTCGTACCGTTAATTGGACACCACTGCCCGGCAATGTTTAACCTACATTAAGCTACTACATACTATCTAGATATAACTTAGTGTTTATACAAATATTCAACAATGTAAGGGTAAACAATTAAAATTATTTATATTGTGCGTACAGGAAGTCGATATTTTAAAAATTACTGTAAATTAAAACACATTTGAAAGACCTCATTTCTGACTGGTTTTTACTGTGATAAGGCACAACTGTCAAACTTTACGTACACGCCGAATATTTCAAATAAATTATGCGCGTACGTCGATAAATCAAAATTGATCAAAACAAATAGACTGGGAAAAAGTTACCTCCAGTCATCACGCTTCGGTGCTTTTCCGCGTTGAGGGTTTCAGTTCGAAGCACAGGAAGCTGTTATATAATTTTATTTTATAACGCCGGTCGTCTAGAAATAATGGCTATTATGTTACCTATCAGTTTTCGGTAAAATAATAGTCGTTCTCGCAATGCGGGGTTAACCTATCTAATTGTAAACCGAAACAAAGCCGGGCCTATGTCAAGGTTTGAACAATTTAAAATAAATTAGTCGGACAGCGTAATTTTCGCGTGATTGATTTAAAAAAAATTACGAAATCTTTAACTAACCTTCAGAAGATTAAAAAAGCACGACTTATAGTAATTTAATAGAAAGCGGTGTATCTACCATTAGATTTTCAAAAAAAAATTATGTTACGCCGAATAGTCCCATTTGTTAATGTCGAGCCAAATTTGATGTTCTTCAGAATCTAAATTAATTTCTAGATTGGTTAGAAAGAAAAAAAAATGAGTCGGTGTACCGTCATAATTATGTGAAAATTCCAATATTTAAAACTGTTTAAAAATTGTCTAATTTTTCCACGGATTGTTCGTCCGTTTTATTGATTGGTAACTCGTTCCAATTTCGAATCTCGGCAATAGTCAAATCGATCAAGTAAATATCGATTGCGTTTTGACAGAACAGCGTAACTGGCAAAAAGGAAATTTTAGAGGAGCGCACATTTTGTGTTGCAGCGTAACTATAAACAAACACCTCCTGGAAACCGTGTTATATATGTAATCCGGGGCACGTTTGTATCAATTAGTGTACGTATTCTGTGATGCAGTCATGGGTTTGTGTGAAAAATGGATTTGAACGGAGGTTACATAAATACATCTCTAATAATATCTCTTGAGCACAGGAATCGTAAGTGCTACGCTGCTTAGTAAGGAATTTATATCAATTACCTAACTAAAATTGTGTAACATTAGACTGACAATAATTAGTGTTAAACCCTAATTTCTTAATAAACATTTAAATTAAATAAAAATTTTAATTTTTTTAATTCATGTTTTCCTCGACATTTGTTTAATGGCGAAAGTAAAAAATGGGGCGAAACGTAGAAAACGACGAAGAAAACAAAAACAAGCTGGGCGCATTTTTGACTAGCATCATTAAACAAATGTTTAAAATTTAAAATTGTAACAACGATTTGAAGCCCCCTTTAAATTCAATCTAAAAATAAGAATTAGAACCGAATAACTACAAAAAAAAACAGTTAGAAGAAAAACGAGTTATCATATACCTACATAAATCAAACTAAATTGTGTTAAATAATCGTAGTAATATATTAAAATTACAAATAAACGAATAATAAAAGAAGGCGAAGGAATTCGGACAAAAACAGTAAATTACTGTTTTAAGTAACTACAGCCAAAGTTCCATAATAGCAATGATACTTAAATGTTTATTGTTTAGTTATTACCTACTTTTAAACTAATCAGTTCTCAAGGACTTTATTAGTTAAATAAAATGTTAAAATTTTTTAGTTTACTTATTTTAAAATACGAACACGATATTTACAATGCGAAAAGGCGTGATTAGGGTCAAAACAATGTCGTTCCAAATTACGCCATTTCATATTTTTGTAGGTAAAATAGTGACTTGCATAAACACTCCTAGAACCAAAAAAAAAATGATGACAAACTAAAATATTTTCATGCGAAATATTAAAATATTTCTCGTTTATTACCTTATTAAAAACAATCCGTGACCGAACTAATTACCCATATTTTTAAATTTGAGATTCGAAAAATCAATAATTTTGAACAGTCGTCCAAAAAACCCGGCGGTATTTATTTAAAATGACAATACAACTTAAAATCGAGCATCAATTAAATGTTTCAACTTTTTGTACTTCCAAACAATAGTCGCGTATCATGTAACTTAAAATTTTTGGAAATTCTTAAATAATCTCAAAAATAATGGTTGCGTGTTGTCAAATGCTTACAATCTTCCATGGTAATGTTAACCTTAACAAATTTTTGACATTTCAAAAAAATCATTTGATTTACAATCAAACTTCCATATAACAAATTTCCGTGAAATGAATTTTTTGGAGAACCTTCATCCTGAACACGTTTCCGATGCATTTTATGCCGCGTATAACAACGCGAAAGTTTCTACGTAACGAATTTTTTACATTAAACTTTTAAAATTTTGTAGGTACAGTGGCCGCAACAAAAACTGAGATATGTCTTGAAGTAGTTTTTAACGAATATTTAGTGGTGTCAAACGCAGTTTTACGGCCTTATTGCTCACCAATACTTACAATATATTGTTATTTTTTCCAACCAAGCAAGTCCTATTTCTATTTTCTTTATAATTTACATAAAAATTAAATAAAATTAGGTAAATAAATAAATATAAAAATGAAGCAATATGTATAACTATGAATAAATGTAATTTTATTAATAAACAATAATTAGGTATGTTTAAAAGTTGAAAAGAAACTAGAAGTCAATTAAGCAAATTTTTTGATTATAAATTTTTTACTTTACTGTCTTTGTTGAACACAAAATATTGGATGTCAAAATTGCCGTTTTCTGTATAGCGAATTTTCTATATAACAAATGATAATATAATTTATTCAACTTTTCACACGCAAAAAACTTGAAACTTCTAAAGAATTACATTCCTTCTAAAAGCATAGGCAAATTAATTTTTTCGAGTATAATTTTCATACGTAATCACTAAAATAAGCAAACGATAAATAATTCCCGTCTGAGAAATTTTACAAGTTATTAAGTGGGTAGAATTATTTACAAAGTAATCATAAAACTGCAATTTGTATTTTTAATAGCAAACGTAATAAAAAATGCCCAGTTAATTTGAATGTATCGTCATAGATCAACGATACGTATAAGTAGGTACCTATACAAAAGAGTAAGTTTCTGATGTTTACAACTTTCATTAAAATGACACACTGTAATAAGAATTTTTCGATAATTAAATAAATTTCAGTAATGAGAAAGCAATAACTATATGATAGTTACGAGAATTATGATAATTACGATGCTATAAAGGCGATGACGTTCTGGAGGCAGGTTTAATCTAAACAACTTTCATTTCAACCGTTTATAGACCTAAAGATAAATCTGTTAAAGAAACTAGTAGGTAGAAATTACTAGATTTAATCGATAGTTTTACTAACGATAAAATGAGAACGACGATGACAGTTGAAGTCTTCTAATCGTCGAAGACAAAAGTTGTGCGTTTGTTTATAAGCCGCAGTATAGGGGACCAACCGATGAACCAACCCCATTTAAAAAAAAATTGAATGCACGATATGAACTATTTAGTTATTAAAACAAATTATGTGTATATCTAACAATATCTGGAAGTAGAAAATGTTTTAAACAAATGAAATTAATCCTTACGACATTTCAGTGGAAAATTAAATCGAATGTTAATTTTCGAGAGACCGAGATTTTTAAAAATGTCGTTGCATAATGCCGTTATAAACATTTGTTCTCACGTGGTATAACCTAATAAAGTGGCAATAATTAATTAACGATGGAGAATTTATTCTACACTGAAGATAGCAGTAGGTAGTTAATTAATTTATAGTTACAGGGTAGTAAAAAAAGAGTTAATGATTTTAAGGATATAAAGTACGATTAAAAACATGGTAAAAAGTCTTAATATAATATAAGTACATTGGTTCGCAATAATGGGTTCCGGTTTTTGAAATAAAAGCGATTTTCCTTTTTTCGACAGCTTAAATAAATTATACAATATTGTTTAATTTTTAAACATAATTTAATGCCACAAAACACATTAATTATGATCAAAGCTGTTCGAAATACCCTCCTTCAAAATAAGAGCATTTTTAAGCTACCTATATCAAAATACGGTCAAACTTCTATATAGTGAATTTCTCCATATAACGAACTAATAATATTTACCAAAAGGTGTTACTTCTATTATATAACGAAGTTTCGTTGTCATTTGCCGACTCGACTCGATGAACGTAGTTCAGAAAATAAAACAAAATAAAAAAATAAACAATGAAACAATAAAAACATTATTAAATGTTACTTTTGTTTACTTTGCTTTCCACGGCAATAAAATATTTCACTACGTCAAAAGGAACCTCGATTGTATTAAGTATAACTCGTCAAGAAAGGTGTTTTTTCAATTCACGACGTGTTTTTGATCTCGGCTGGCGTCTCGAATCAAAAATTTCACGTCTAGAATGGAAAAATTAACTTTTTCTATTTTGTTGTACAAATATCTATTCCGTTCGTTGTCATAGTAAACGAGCGCAAATTTCGTTTTAATTAAACAAAACAAAACGTCCATCGACGTGAACGCTTTGTCAATCGAAAGTATGAACATTACAATTGGACTAACACTACATAAATCAATGGCAAGACAATAATGAACCCTCCATATGTTTAAATGTAAACGTATTTTGTTTTTTCGTTATTATTTTTGCGCTACATGGCACCTTTTTATTTTGAATACAAAATATTTAAATAGACAGCTACGTAAAGATGACAATTTCCTTTCACATAATAGGTAATAAGTAGATACAGTCTATCCAAACCTATACGCAATTCACGTCATCAACAAAAAGTTACTAGATTGTTTATTTGTAATTCGGTTTAAAGTTTAGAAAATGACATATTCTATCGATGATTCGCACATATTAGATGGCATAAAAAAAGACTACAATTTATTAGAACTGACCAAATACGAGATTCGAGGTGATAGCACTGTGTGAAACGTCATCCTCTAGTAACTTTTATTGATGACGTGAATTGCATATAGGTTTGGACGAAGTGTACTAGAATATTTTTATCTTGCATAATAGAAAATGATAAAATATCAAGGTCTCTACAGCCGCTACATACAATTTGCAAGTACAAAATGCAAAAACCAATACCACAACATCCACCTACTCCGTATATAAACGACATAAATGTAGAAAATAACCTGTTACCGCAATATTAAAATTGCACGTCTACATGAAAATGTTTACGTATAAATTTAAAGTTATTGAATGATTTTGTATTTCTGTTCGTAGGCACAAACAATAAAATTTTTAAATGATTTTCTTATTGGTTTTTATTACACGACATTTTAATAAAAATATCGTGTACTTTAAAAATTACAAATTTTCTTCGTCGAATGTTTGCCCCTAAAATCATTATTATTTCGTCAATATCAAAATTATACATAAGCAGGTGTCTGATAATAATTTTCCATTTAATGTAATATTGTATTTATAATATACTTTAGCACTTCTTACACTTTTAAATTTATCTATAATATAATTTAACATATAAACAAAAAACATCATGAAAAATCATCATGAATATCATGAAAAAATATTGTCCTCAATATAAAAGCAACCTTTCACGCTCCTTAAATACGTTTATTAGTAGATATATATGCGTAATGACAGGTGGATAATTTTATTCAAAAGGCTATAATACTAAACAGAGCAAAATGGAAGGTCAACAACATGCATAGGTTTAGTTACACCGTAACGAGAGTAGGCTGCCATTAAAAAAAAAACGTTTTCATAGTCTCCATCATGGACGAACGAAATACGCATTATGTAGGTAGGCATTTATATTTATTATGCATTTTAACCCTTTCTACTCGGAGAATGTTTTCACATTTTCACCAACTCGGTAATTGAGCCGTCTAAGATCGAAACCGGACATGCCCTATACCTTTTTATAGTGACATGCCGGTTTTGATCCTAGACGCTACAATTTATAATTTATTATAACGATATTTACTTAATTTTTTTTAAATAATTAATTTAATTATTTATAATTATAAATACCAACCGTACTGGCATTCCGAGCGTAAAAGATTAACATTTTTTGTGAAGTTTATAATTTATGGCTATAGTCCTATTTTTGTTTCACGCACAATTTTACGTTTTTTTTTTAAGTACATCGTTCGGATGTACGCGCTGTTATATTGATGATTAATGTCTTGTTTTTATCGTAAGCATCTTTTAGAAAACCAGTTTCATGACTTTATGCATCGTCCACGCCGCAAATGACACCTATGTTTGTTTTGTCGTCTTTTGAGATAAGCTACACACATTTACGCTTCTTATCAGCGAGTACCTACTTACGTACGAAGATTAATACATGTTTCATAAGTCTTGTGGGCATTAAGGAATTTCTGATATATTTTTTATTTAACTTTTGTTGTAAAACCAGCTCCTTTGTTTTTTTGTTCTTTTTTGGATAAATGTTAATTTGTAGCAGGTCTCGATCATACAATGAAAGAAAAACGAAAGAGTGATATAAATTATTCATTACAAATAAGAAAATGTGAGGGTTAAAAAAAGTTAAAAATAATAATGAGAATATTATCACAAATACCTCAGAACCTATCTACTGAAACTGTAATGATAATATTGTGAACATAAAAAACAGGATATACCTATGTATATGTACAGTCAAGTTCATATGTTTTGTCCCGCGAGATGTGATCGCAGACCAGCGAGCGACGAGAGAGAATCAAGAGGGATGAATGGTAGCAGTTGTTTTTGAATTGTAAAAGAGACAGGTTAGATAATAAATAAAAACGGACATTAATCTTTTTTTTTGAGCCTTTTACGATAAGCTACGGATCAATATGCGAGCATGGCTGGCTTTAAGCTGCTCATAGTCAGCATTTTAAATTCTGAACCCGAGCTCATAGTGAGCTCTAGAGTCAAACAGTTCAGTATTCTCATGGTAACAGTTCGAAGTAGATATGTCGCATGTGAACTTACACGTTTCTGCTGCTGCGTTTATATTAATGAATTCATTAATAAATAATAATAAACGACGGAAGCTTTGGCGATGGGTTAAGAAGATGCCGTCTCGACACTTCACGCGGCTCGGACAAAGTGCCCTTTAAGCACGACCAAAAAGCCGACAATGAACGGCTCGAAGTTGAGCCGCTCGATTCTAGCAAGCAGGTGTCGACATCCGAGCTGAACGGCTCAACGCGGGCCGCGCTCGCATACATAGCAATAAAAACTAACACGGCCGACGGGACAAAACATACAAACTTGACTGTACATAATATTCAAAAAAGATTGGTTAAAACGAACGAATACGTCACATACGGTTGAAAAATTCGTAGGAACTATTCATAGATCTCATAAGAACTATTATTGTTTAATTTGTAAACCGATATAATTAGCTGCACGAGTCTTTTAAGTCGACTGTTGGGAAGTAATTCCGAATGCAACCTTCTTGTCTCCAAATTATTTTCGTACGCCCGCCCTATATTAAATGCATAACTATTTGCAAATTCTTCGAACGAATACAGTCATCAACAAGGTAACAAAAAAACAACATATTAACGCGTAGAATGTGTTCAGAAAATGTTGGCTAATCTTTTGCTAACACCCGGTATACGCAGGTATATAGTTAATGTGTTTCAAGAAATTATTTCCATATGGAAAATTTTGTTATTATTGTAGTTTGTCAAAATAATTCTTGATTAAAGTATAAAATACCTAGGTACCATTATTTTACAATAAATATATCGGAACATTTTGAAATATTTTTTAGGATTTCAAGTACTAATTATATTTAATTATGAATTCTGATCGATATATTTTGAACAGTTTGAACCAATTAATAACATATTAATGAGATTCTTGAAAACACTGAAAAGTCTAGGCTTTTATTAAATTTAGTACCTATTCGATATCACCATTTTCGTAAAACGCAAAGAATGTTGACATCATTAATAAATACATCCTGCCGCATTCATATTTCGTTAGCTTTAACATTCTTGCACAGTATTTTGCGAGTAGTTCGACATATTATGAAATACCAATAGGTATCTTATATACCTATATAAATATGATAAGTCCATTGATTGCACTTTATAATCATCGATTAGAGTTTATCAAAATATATAAGTATAGATACGTAGGTGTCAAAATAAAAGTAACTGATCAGATAAATCCCGTTCATTTTTCAATCAATCGTGAACAGTGAAAGACCGAAAATTTTGCATGGAAATTTAAACACAACTTCCAATTTCGGAAACATTTCCTTAGAGGCACTATTAGAATATCAATTATTTCGATGGTCTTAAGCAAGCTTTTCAATAAATTATTCGATTAAGTCAATATAATGTACATTTGATTGACTACTTTATTACTTTTTTTGAAATTTATTTACTGTTGCGCTCCACCCATGCTTCCTTTTGGGTACAGAAATACAATAGCTGTTGAATGTGCAGTCACATTTGGATGTTACATATTTATTTATATAGAGGTCAGGTCATCACCATAAACAGAAAATACGCTCGTAGGAGTTGATTACAATGATCTTGATTAACTCCGGAAATTTTTATCATGTAGTCGTTTACTATAAGCTGTGACACAACAGTATTTAGACACACCCTCTTCTCCTTAAATTATTATATTAGAACGTTCACATTGTTTATTGAGAATGTAGTTGACCTCGTAGATGCTTCCATATATCAAGGTTTAAAAAATAAATAACGCAAGTGCGAGTACACAAGTACGCTATCTTAACGAAATGTTTATCAACGAGAAAAAAGACATTGATGAACGATTACAATTATAAAACAATACGACGGTTTTGTTACGATATTAATAATTAAACGCGAGGAATTATATAAATATAGCTCACAATAAATGGCCTTCCATTAAGGCCAGAAGGTGCAGGTGTGTTTATTACACCTGCCCATAATCAGGTGCAACACTGTAAATAATAACAGTTATAATTTTTAAATTTAGATTTTATATTTAATATAACTATACGACGTACTAATTATTTCACCCATCATTCTTGCAATTTTTATGATAGGTATTGGCACGATGTCTTTTAAGTAGGTAGGTACATATGTAGATAATCTACAATCATATCGATGCCTTTTTAAATGTTAAATAATACCCACTAATATTTTCGTAGTAGTCGAGTGTCGATTACGCTATTTTGGTTGTCATCGAGAAAATTATAGGCACCCAGAGCTTTTTTAAATCGTACAGCTACATGTCAAAATTCCGGTGATCTAACAGTAATACTCGCTCAAGGTACCATTAAACGTACCTATCTGAATTTGAAAAGGTGTCAATAAAGATAAATTAAAAGTCCATCTTCATTTATCCTACATTGCAATCATCGGCACTTTCAGTTTAACAAATTGAAAAAAAACAACTTAAATGTACATTCATTCTGGTCATTAAACATGAAACTTCCAATAATAAAAAATTAATTACTAATTTATTGATTTCGCAAACTAAAACTGTTTAACTTCGGCGAATAATTAATTAAAACTGTAAGGTCGGAGATTTTCTCAAAAAACTATAATTTATAGAATCCTGTCGGCGCAGTGTGCGTTTTACCTATTAATACTAGGCTTTGTATTGTTTTAAGTGTCAAACTAATACGTTGAAATACGAGTTATGAATCAGTCTTTAGTAAAATACAACAGCTTTTCATAAACACAATCGCAATTTTACATTATATTCCATAATTATTTCGGACCAGTGAATGTTTATTTTCAGGCAGATAACCGCAACTGATGAGAAAAATTTAATCTTACAATTACTAAGTATTTTTTATTTCATTATTAATAGATAGGCACCTACCTACTTATAGTTTTAAATTAAATATACTCCATATTTATATACAAACTGATTTTCTTAATTTTTAATGCGTAAAAATAAAAGTACCTACTTTAATTTCGCCAATTTCACAAGAGGGCAAGTTTTTTGCACAACGGTACCATGAATTAGCAAAAACCATAATTGAGATCTCGCTTCTACCTGCATTAAAATCTCCGTAGATTTAGTTAGCTAGTAATTAAAAGAGATCGTAAACACCATTACTCAAGAATCAAAAAATCTATAAAAAAAAACCTAGTCAAGTATAGACTACGATCTAAACCGGAAGGATGAAAGAATGTAAAAGAACGAAGTTTAAGGTAATTCAACGAGTTGAGAAAGATCTGAATAACGTGTGAAAGTAAACTGTAAAACAATAGCCTCAATATAAAATCGAAATCGTTTTATAATTGTTGATGATAATGCCCTTTAATGTAACATCGACGACCCCAACAAAGTATTAGATCACCTGCTTAAATTGTTATAGTACAGTCAAGTTCAAATGTTTTGTCCCGTCGCCTGTGTCAATTTTTATCGTAAAAGGCTAAAAAAATTACTGACCGTTTTAGATACAACCCTGTATTTTGATACAAGCATGAAATTTTAGGAGTATATTCTATTCACCATATTAACCACAATAACCGTCAGAGTCATTTCGGAGTCACCCCCTAATTCAAAATAACCCCCTTTTAATGCTTGTATCATAAATTGCAATAACGTTTATGCACTCAGAATGTTAGAACCTAGAGTCCTAAACTAACACTGCACCTGTTACTCTTTAAGTGTGATCTTCCAATTTTCAATCTGAAGTGGGAGATTACCTTTTTCATTTTTAATATTGGAGGAATCCGGCAATGAAATTCAAATTATTTTAAATTTACCCCCTGAAGAATAATTTAAAAAAGTTAATAAATAGAAATAAAAAAATTAGTATCAAAATAAGTGGTTAAAAGTAATACAAAACTACCATTACTGAACAATAAAATAATTATTTCGTTCACTTTTCCTGACGTCATAATTTACAAACCTGAAGAGTCTAAAACTCTAATTTTTTTTTGTTAGTAGGGTAAATATAGATCTTTAAATCCTGTAAGTTTTGAATTATTTTCTGCTCCCCCACCAGAGATATCCGCACTTGAAAACCACCAAAACTTGATAATCGGCCATATTTAAAGGCCACATAACAGGAAAAGGAGTAGATTTTAAGACCTAAAATTTTACTGACGTATAGCTTTAATATACGGTAAAAACACCATGCCAGACTCAACTCCTTATATTTTTCGTGATTTAAAAACGGATTTTTTTCTTTACAAAAAATAATCTAGATTTGAGATCGATTTATGGTACTTAAATGTCAAGTTGGGCAAAATATGATAATAAAAAAATATATATAGACCCATTTATGATGGAAGAGTCTCGTGTCTTTACAAGTCTCTAACTTACTTATTACCTAACTGCAATATGAGAAATTTTGTAAAATCTTGCAATCGCAAAAATCGACTGTCGGCCATTTTTTTTTTAGTTTTTATCCTCTCTAGGTATACTTGGAGGGTAGGCTTTGGAGCTTCTCACAACTGCTGTGGTTAGTTAACTCCACGATAACAGCTACCATCCACGTCTACCAGGGGGGATATTTCACCATCCGTATTGGGATTCGAACCCAAGACCCATCAGGTGAGAGGCCATCGTTCAGCCATCCAAGTCGGCACCGAACACTTTTAGAATTATGTAGCTGGGAAAGATAAACGAGTGGGGATAAGTTTTTAAGAAAATAATTTTTGTGATTTATTAGTTTAATTTAATTTTATCATTATTTGAATTTTCTTTATCAGAAAAATCATCATATTCCAAAAGAATTTCGAGGGATACTTATCGTTGGAACACATGATATAACGGTTTTATGCTGTAGGTACTTAATTTATGCAGAAACGGCAGGTGTAAGTATTATAACCATACCTATGTCTTTTTTGACTACATACATATACCTACATTTTCGGATTTTACAGAGCAACACTTTGAATTTTACCTAACGAGTTAAATTAATGGCATCAATTCACATATCTTATTTATTTAAAATAACGTTTTACGCTTAATTACTTATAATTAGGTACAGCTTATCCAAACTTATATGCAATTCACGTCTTTAAAAAAAATTACTAGATTGTTTATTTGTAATTCAGTTTAAAATTTGGAAAGTGACATATTCTATACATGATTTACTTGCGCACATATTAGATAGCATAAAGAAAGACTACGATTTATTAGAACTATTAAAATACGAGGTACGCCAGGTGACAACACTGTGTGAAACGTCATCATCTAGTAACCTTGTATTAATGACGTGTTGCATATAGGTTTGGACGAAGTGTACTTAATTTAAAATTTGTCGTACACATTGCTTTTTTGTTGTGTACCTATTCTTTTCTTACATGAAAATATTATTCTGAAACCAAAAGTTTTTGGTTTATTATTTACGATAAAAATAATTATATATGACGTATTTTTATGAAGTACCTGGCGTACCTACAATAAATATTCAGAAAACAGTCGTTAATCCGAACGTTGATAATCTGGAACAAGGAAAATCCCGATTGCTTAGCCAAAAAAAAAAAGATTTTCTAAGAAGCGTGAATTATTATTACAAGCGTATTTCATAAAAATTAAAACATACAAGACTTGAAAAATTTGAAGTTTTTAAATTAAATAGTTATCGTAAACTATAGATAGATACTGAGATTTTTATATTGAATTTATTGAACAATAGATATTAGATTAGCAATGGAATTTCAAAATCCGAATAAGTCGATAATTCGGACAAAGTTAAACCTTAACTGGACCGGATTATACTGATGATCTACTGTATTTCAATTTTTCTGTTATAATAATTTAATTTGAAACTTTTTCCAATTAAAACTAACTTACTAAACGTAGCGTCTCATTTATATGCATAAACAGGAAATATAAAAGGCAATTATTAGCTGGCAACATTAATTTACGATGCTTTCACTTCCTATTTACGGTAAGTACGTATTCGATCTATTTTTATTAAAATATCTATTAAATAAAATTCGTCCGGTGTTCCTGTTTAAGAAAAATCCACGATGAAACAAACTCGTGGAGTTCTTTGAACTGTAATATTTTGATAGTGCATTATTCTAATAATTTATATAAATATAAATATCAATTTAGGTGACGACAAGATTAATTCAAAATAGTAAGAAACAATGACTTAATCGACACATAACACAGTCGATGAATCTTTAATGGATTGTTTATTTTTATGGTCTTACTAATCCTGCGTGAGGAATTCAAATGTTAACTTTTACATCAACTGTCCTTCAAAATTAAAACACCTATAATATATTTATTATAATAATGAAGTTATCAAAGTCACTTTAACTTGGTAATAGTTACTAACATAATCAATAAATTCCAGAAAATTTGAATTTGAACCCTAAACAAAATATTTATTGCAAAATAAATAATCGTAAATATCTTTGCGCTCTGTAAATCGCGAATCTTCCTGCAATTGGAAAGTTAAAATTTATAGAATTGCGAAATAACTGTAATAAAGGTTTGGTTGCATCACGCTGTTATTACAACTTTCATTTCATTCATTGTCATGTTTAAAGATAATAATATAAGCAATTAAGGTAAAACCGTTTAATGTAGGTTACTTTTGTTATAAAAAGACTATACATAAAAACATTCCAATATATCTATAACAAATTGACTAGTAATTGATGCTAATTTATTTAAGGATTTGTTTTTGAATAACACGTCAAAAAGGAGTGCCATTTAATTTTTCTAACGATTTATTTGTAATTGGAATTAATGAAGATCGATTTCTAACACCAAATTATTATTGAATGTGCAGTCGGGTGTAAAATTAATGTCGCTGATTACGAACATTGCGCGGATACACACGATACAACGTTCAACTTTTATCTCTAATTCATTCAGTTGTTGTAAGTGTTTTTCGTAGATTTGTTTCATTGGGTCGGGTACTGTCCGACCGATGCTCGTGATTCGCAACATTAATTTCGCACCTGACTGTACCTGCACATATGTACATACATCAACTGAAATGTAAATAATATTGTTGATAATAACTTTTGTGGGTAAATATTTTTTTAATAATAATTAAGCAATTCAAATAATTAGCTGTCAATATTGCTTATCCGAATAATTCTAATTAAGTAACAACTAAATAAGTCCATTGCAGGGGTCGTAGTGGAGTTTGATAGAAAGAAATGCAAATAGTGAGCGAACATTTTTAAAATAAGAAATTTATTCTAAAATTATATATTTTTTTTGCAGTAAAATTGTTTGAATAATTACTCTCAACTGCCTTTATATCGCGGAATTATAAATTTATTTTATTTTTAATTTAAAAACTATTCGTGTGCCGTTAAGCATTGAAAATTTCCCTATTACAAATCGTAAACCAGATAAAAGTTTAACCTCGTTTTTATGCGTTCGATAAAATACAAAGTAACTAACAAAACATGTGCGACACCTACTTTCACAATTTATCGGAGTGCGAACGAAGAATTGAAGGTTTTTAAAATAAAAACAGGATTTCCTGGTATCCATGTAAGAACTTGAATGCATTTATATATAGAAATCTGGCAAAACCACTTCAGATCTTTCGCGTTAGTTGTTTGTTTCAGTAGTTCGAATTTTAAATTACGGCGTAGTATTTATTCGCGTGTGCGAGGAGTGTTCGTTCGATTTATAAGGCCTTTTGCGTGTGAATGCGCGAATGTTGTTTTGTGTTGTGTTCTCTAAAATGATTACAAACAAAAAGGACTAATACGACGAGGAAAGGTAGGATCTTTCTTTGTCGACTAACTCTCCACGTATTTATAAAGTGTAAATACATGAACCTTTAATTTCTAACACAGATTATCTGAAAATCGAACTTGGATAGGGACTTGGTTAGGGTTTTGATTAGGGCTCCCCTCAAACATTCGACGGTTCAATTTCGCGGACGAAATTTTATCTTACGCGCGTTTTCGCGATCATAGTGGTTAGCGAAATACAGTGAAATGTGAAGCGTATAGGTACGTAATAATGCAAGTTCGCAGTCAACGAAAGAAAAATTGTTTTAGAAGTTTCTAATTTTTTTTTGTAGTCTGTTACGACAAGTGGCAGTCGCAGCGGCAGCAGTGTTAGTTTGTATATTACATAAGAATAAAAAATAGATTTCAGGATTTAAATTTTTTAAATGTTTTTTGATTTTTGTAGGTCCTAGATGGGTTTAACAATGTACACATTTTTATGTTTGTATTAAAAATGTAATGTAATGTAATTTAACATCGAGTTACCCGGTAGATTAAATTTTGTGAAGCTGTCACATCGAAACTATCGACTTTACAGAAAAATGATAACACAAATTGTAAGAAATTTTCCTAGTTTATTTTGTCATATAGGTATTTTTGTAGTAAAATGGGCCGTAATGGAGATTTTAGTAAAATAAACTCATTTTTGGCGTCTTTTCCTCATGATGGCGGCTAAATTCGGACTCGGCAGACAGTGCAAAATTAGTACGTCTTTTCAGAGACCCAAATAAAGAGAATAAGTATTATTTTAGTTAGCGCTTCCATCAAAACCCCTTGCCGACTTGCCTATAATCCAAATAGCAAGTTTTGTGTATGATTCCAAATTTCGCTGGTATTTTTAGACGCTATAAAACAGATATTTTAATGAGGTATATAAGTCTGATTTCACCATTCGAGTCCTCTTCGAAATTAGATCATTTAAGCACAAAATAGTTATTTTGATACGTTTTGTGAGTTTTGCAAATAAGCGCCTCGTTCTATCGACTAATGCCTTAAAACACACAATATTAATAGATACTTTTAATAAAGTTTTTGTATTCATCCCTCCAAAATCGCAATTCTTTTGTTATTTTATCATTCATTCCACGTAAGTTCACTTTTAATTTCTAATTACGGTTAAGTATTAGGTTAATTATTTGAATAGCCAAACTTTAATCTATTTAATTAATGACTACAATAGTATTGTAATTTGTAATCCATTTAATTTTTTCTTTAATTAGCCATTAAAAGTTTCTTAATTTCCAAGAAATGTCGGTAAAACGAAACTTTCTTATATAATGTTATATAATTAAGAGGGAAGTTGAAATATCGTTGTAGCAAATAAAACGGAACTTTTTCAAATGGAATGACAAATTAAATTAATGATAATACAAATTAAAAGATTATACGATGTATAGGTACCTAAATCAAAATATTAAAATACTGGATACAAATAAATAATGGTGAAAAGAGAAACATATTAGAAAATATGAAAAGAAGAAAGAAGGTAAATTATTTTTTTTATAAATTAAACTCACGGTAAACTAATAAAACTTATTAAAATTAGTCAATAGGTCTTTAAAATAAATTGACAGACTAAGTACTGTTATCTATTGTAAAAAAATTAACAATGAACTATTCTATATACACAAGTCATTTTGCTGAACAAACACACACGTGCGCGCTATTGCCGAAACAAAGAAAAAAACAATGAATAATCGATTACATATTCATATAGCGGGTCATTCGTATGTCATTGCCGAGGATTAAACTTGAGCACCAACAGGATCATAGTTGACACTCCTGAGTTAAAGGCATGTCGGTTGCGGTCGCTCACCGCTGTGATGTTATGTATGTTCGTTGAAAGCGACTTGCAAATCAATGATTGTCCTCGAGCCAAACAATGCACGTTCCATGATTTTTAACTAATTTGTTTTATAGTAATGGTGCTAATAAGAAGAAAAACCATGATTTTCTGAACGGCTTTCTTGGGTGATGATTTAACGTCCGAGCTATTATTGTATTGAAATTTGTAAAAACTAGTGAGAAACGTATTTTTTTTAATATAAAAAAATAATTTAAAGAAATTCGTTCAAAATCTGTTCAAATTTAAATATTTAGAAACTAAAATACAATTAATTACCTGCGTAACCAGTGAAGATTAACTAAAAATAATATTGCTTTAAAAGATTACAATATTGCCTACAAATGTCTCATTTTAAAAAGTTCAATGAGTAATATAGTCCCGCGTCTAATACAAAAAATCCAGTCGTATTATTGCTTTGAATGAGTACTTAAGTACTTTTAAAATCGTCCGTGCTATACTTTTTTTCACAGAATTATTACAAAAATAGTGTTAATAGAATATAAAGGTTTTTTGAACCGTCAGATATTTTAGAATAAGAACAAGAATGACAAGACTAACGTGAAAGATGATATTCTGATTTACCTGGTATAACTAATTAATATTATTTAGGAGGGAGAGATCGCATCAATAGTTCGATATTTTTAAAGATTACGGGGAGATGTTCACTGGGCACATCTGAGGCTATTTTAAAATGTATTTGACACATGTTAACATGTTAGCAAAAATGTCTCAAAGTTAACTAGTAATATAAATCTTGAGGAAAATAGTCCTTTATCACGCTTCAGAAACATTCCCTTCACCTTTGCGCAAGAAAATATAGATTGATGACTACACAAGTAACATAATCCACGATACGAGAATTACGTGAAAATGTGTTGATAAAAATCTATGGCTAACCACATTATTATTCTCTCCTTTAATTCTATCCTATTCAGATCAACTCTGAGAAAGCCGAATTACAATAGTCGAAAAGCAAATATACAACATAGCTGCAGTTTCCAGATTATAATATGTAAATACATACTGATATAAATAGAAATTTCAACATACGTAAACTTTATTTTAAGAATATAAAAAGCAAAGCAAGTTTCTATCAGTCAGTGATTTCCTGAAAATACTGAAAATATCAATACTGTTAATATTTAATCTAAATCTGTAATGTTGCTTATTTATTATTTCATTCGATAATATTTAATTAATAAGCAGCTCATGTTCATATTAAAATTTTAATTTTCATCAGCCAAGATAAGCTGTTTGTTTGTTAAATACAATCGCTACGTGCCATAAAAAGAAACTTCTGTACATTATGTATGTACTTACGTGTCAACATACATACCTACTAATTATGGTATCATTCCTTCTCTTATTGTTTACGAACATTAACATTAAGGGATGAACTTTAAAATAAACTAACAAGTAAGAGTTTTTTTGTGATTGAGACCTTTAAATTAACATTACCTACAGCGTGTCCCAACGAAAAGTTTTCACCGAAATCGAATGATTTTTCTGAATCTCGAATTTGACTAATTTTTTCCTCAAAGGTCCATTTTGATGTACTTAAGTTTAACTTTAGCAAAATATTAACTAACAAAAATTCATATTTTCCGGAAAAAAAACTAACTTCAAAATGTAAATTTTTTTCTGAGAAACTATTATCCGCGAATTCTGTGGTACTTATATGATGTTGTAGAGGTGATATTTTTTTGGTACTCTCCGTGTACAGCAAATGAGAAAAATCAAGAATAATAAATTGAAATAATTTAAAAATATATCTTATACTCGGAGCGCAGTCACCAATTTTTCGTTAAATATTTCTCGTACCCATCCCTACTATACAGGGTGCTTCAGAATAATTATTCTTACTTTTCAGATGTAATGAAGAGCATGCAATTAAACACATTTTTGTAATAAAGTAATGTTCGGAACGTTTAGTTTTCTCGGTATCTCGAAAATGAAGCATTTTCGAACTTAAGTCTATAGAGGCTTTTTGTCTTATCTAGATGCTTACTGTTACTTTCTAAAGTTTGCAAACGGTATAGTATAAAATACATTTTTCCACTGACACACGCTTAAATGGATATCAAATAGGATTTTGTCGTTCATTTCGAAAACTATGCATCGCACGATAAGAGTGGAAGTGATATTATTTTTGCAAAATACATAAAAATATGTAAAAATGCCATCAATTTTGCAATAAGCCCAGTGGCGTAAAAGTTTGTACTGAGAAACTGTAACGGTATGACTAAACGAAAACTAAACGTTTACGGACATTACTTTATTACAAAAAAAAGTGTTTAATTACATGCCCTCCATCACATCTGAAAAGTAGGAATAGTTATTCTGGGACACCCTGTATATGTAAATATTAAAATTTTCCATAGGTTTTCAATATTTGAAAAGGTTCGTCACTTGAATTCTATAAAAGTGTGCTACATACAGGATGTCCAGGAAATGGTGTAGAATCTCTCGGGAGCATATAAACCACGTCAAAATAATGCTACAAGTTCATATAAATTTTTTCCTACTGCGCTTCCCTGTTGAAACATTCACTCTCAAAGTTGAAAAATAAAAATCAATTTTTTTAAATAACATTTTTATTTTTCATTGAAATTTAATAAGTTTTGGTATACCTACGTAATAAATGAAAGTCTTTAAATTGCGTAATAAGTTTTTGATATGACTAGCCAAGGCTGCACTACCCCTAACCACTTCAACTACGGAATTTTCAGGGCTTAAGTTTAATTTTAAATTTTTTAAGGTCATTTTCGGATTTCCCAGACATTGTAAAATAAAAAAGGTACTCTTGTTGAATTTCGATAAAATAAACAATATTCGAGAAAATCACACATAAAAAATAAAAGACGCAGAGTACCTATCCTGGATATTATTTAGTATCTCAATAGAAAAGCGCCGTAAGAAAAAGATATATAGGAATTTGTGTCGTTATTTTGACGTGGTTATCTGTAATTTCAAAACGCATTTTCTCGAAAATTATTAGCTACAAGTTCAAAAAACGATGCACCATTGTAGATGGAATTAAAAGACCTTTAAAATGATGCGCCTCTTAACCTCTATTTCTAGTTCATATTACCGAGAGGGCTACTACCCCACTTAAGTTAGGGTTAGCGTAAAGGGGGTGTATTAATTTTTTTGAGTTCTGCTTGAAAATAAAATCTAAAATATAATTGAAAATTAAAAATAACAGAGGTCGAGACTTAAGGTTAAATCGACGATACAATAAATATAGGTGATCGAAATTGATTCATTTCAATTATAAATACATTACAACATACGAGCGCAAAATACATTGTGTTAATAAATATATGCTCGATTACTTGTAACGCAAACGTTCTAATAACCGTCGTCTATCATTATCAAACTAAAGTACCTTTAATTTATTTCAGTATTTAAATGCACAGTCACTTCCGTAAATATTAATTATTTCAATTAAGGAGAATAAATTAACTGAAAAACTATTTTATCGATTACAACGATTCTTTAACATAAAACTACATAAGCACATCGATTAAAAAAAGAGAAGAAGTCAAAAGTATAATGATTTTTATTTACTATATTATTTTCATCTGTATTTCGATGTTTTTATTTTTTCACGTTTAAGTATAAAATTAGATTTATAGAAGAATGATAAGCGAAATGTCGATAACGTTATTTGCATGATATAATAAGAAAAATAATACAAAAATGTAGGTATGCAAATGACAGCGAAATAATTTTAATGGCAAAAAAAGGAAAGATAATCTCTTTATAGATGATCTACGTCATTTTATACGTCTACGTCTGCAAAATAAGTAACTTTTAAATTTATTAAAATTTATAGGTCGTATACGTAGAAGAGAGATTAATTAAAAATAATAATTTCTACCCTTTAATGAGGTACCTATTTGTATAAATTTTGTTAAGAGATAGATGAGCTGCAATAAAAAAAAATCTAATTAACTAAGAATCCGGGAACAGGAAGTTAGATAAACAAATGTACACAGTTCAAACACATTATAAGATTTTACACAGAAATAACATTCCATCAATTAAAATTCCTATAATTGAATAATATTAAAACGAAAAGGATTAGAATGAAATTGATTAAATAGATTTGCGAAACAGTAGGTACAAATTAATTTAGAATAAAAATACGTCAGTCACGGACTATTTAATTAATACCTGGAGGACTCCTTTGTTTACAAAGCCGTTTACATCCATAACGTAATTTCACTTTGATTGCGAGAAAGTGGATGTTTTTTGTTTGCGCTTGTGAAACGAAAGTTTAAGTTTTGTCATTGTGCCGTAAACAGAAGCCTGTGTCTAATTGAAGTTAAGCGAAACAGGTGTAGTTCTAATTTAAAGTTACCGGTTAATAATACCGACTTTAGTGAAAGTTTAGATTTAAATGTAGGTTATGTATAAAGATGAAGGATATTATAATGGATGTGAAAAAGTTGCGGAAAAGATGCATTTTGAAGATTAAAAGCTGCGTTACCAGAAAAAGCCCGAGGTTCTCTAAATTTAAATAACTACTTATCTATTTCCTACGGATTTAAAATATAACTACGCTTTTGTTGTAGATTATTCGCATGAATTCGCAAAAAGAAACAATGGAGTTTTGAAATCCAACAATAAATCCGTTTTTTTTAAAATCAATTATCTACAGAGGCAGACCAAATGAAATAACAAGGAACAAAAAAAATAATATTGACGACGTATACTAATATAAGATCTATTCATTTTACAACTGACAGCGGCGAAATCACGCGCACATGGAAACTGAAAAGATTTCTCGTTTGCCAATCACGAAAAATTCATTTGTAAGGCAAACAACTTAACCGCGGGATACTTAATTTTCCTCCTGTCAGAAACTTATCATCGAGATATTAACAACCTTTAATTTAGTTGTTTGTGTTACAACGATATTTTTCGCATTTTTTAATAGTGTAGACGCGGTTTTTGGAGGAGTTTTGAGTCGAGCAAACTCCGATTACAAAAACACTTTTTTTTTAATGTTAGAATTCGTTAAAATTTAATATTTAACAAAAACGTGGGAAAAAATAATCCAATTCCTTCGAACCCATAAAATTTAGAAAAATTAAAAAAAAAAGAACATATTTCATGGTTAATAGGAGACGGCGCTAGAGCTATTTTACATTTTACCATTTAGTAGTTCTACTATTACGTATAATTTACGGTCTGAGTTTTATTTTGAGTTTCAAGGGCGTTAAAAAGGCACAAGCTCTACAAAATCTAGGTATAAAGTAGGTGGAATCCAACAATTAAAATGAGGGAAATATTGTTGGTTCTTAATGCGGGAGGATTTATAAGGGAAAATCGATTTTTGTGACAAAGTCATCGACTACATCGTAAACGTATTTTTATATATTCATTGAGGACGGACCAGCCGCCGCAGGGTGATAGAGGACATCAATACGCATCGATTGGACCCCCATATATGTTTTCCGAAATTTGTTAATTTAGAAGTTATTTAGGTTTTATGTATTACATTTTTAGTTAAACTCCGGTTTTGTCCACAAATTTCGCTATTCTGGCTAAACTATTGGTATGATTTTTTTATGATTATAGCCCAATAATGGATCTATCATCCTAAACAATAATTTTTTTATTCGAATTAAAGGCATTTCGACTTTTAGACATTTTATTAAAGCAAAAATTATTCCTTAGTTTTACAATACACTAGCTAAAAATAAATAGATAGAAAAAGAAATTAACACCTATCTGAACTTTCTCTACTTTACTGACAATCATCCCTGGAAATTTCATTTGGCTAGAATAATTTTTGTTTTAATAAAATATTTAAAAGATTTTTTTGTCCAAATACCTTTAGTTCGAATAAAAATATTATTGTTTAGGACGATAGGCCCATTATTGAGCTACGACCATAAAAAAAATCATGTTTCTAGTACCAATAGTTTAGCCAGAATAACGAAATTTGTGGACAAAACCGGAGTTCAGCTAAAAATACATAAAACCTAAATAACTTCTAAACTAACACATTTTTCATAACACATATGGTGGTCCAATCGATGCGTAGTGAAGTTCTTTGTTTTAGTGGGTATTTCAAATAATTTCGCGTTTCTAAGTAACTTTATTTTTCTCTCGTTTTAATTTTATTTGTAAATCATGCGTAAAAACCCGTTGAAATTGAGTAAAAAATTGATGGCCTTTAACTAAAAATCATTACGTAATGTAAAATTTTGCATGCTAAATCTATAAATCTATCTAAAAAAATTTTTTAAAAATGTGTTGACTAGTGTTATTATAAAAACACACGCCACAGATGTGGCATGCTTACGTTGATGCTCTTTATTGCAAGTAATTATGTTGGATATTATTAATTAAAGCGCATTGTCGATACTCATCGTACTGCAATAAGAAATGTATAAAAATGTGCCTGCCTATAATCAATTTAAGATTTTTTTCATTTATAATTAATGTAATTATGCGTTTATATAGGAGAATATTTAAATAATTATTATTAACAACCATTATTCCTCCTATATAAGCGTACGAATATTTTAACTTGCAAGGTTATCCGCGCGAACGAAGAGTGAAACTTGCAATTAATAAAAATGCCATTCGACGCCCATTTGTTCATATAGCCTCTATCATACATTAAACCAATTATAGACGTTTATAACAAAACATAACCAAAATTATAGCAACAATAACGTAGGTGCAAACAGTAAAAAAACTGTAATTTTCATTTAAAATCTACCTACAACTTAATTGATACCGTTAGGTACAATTTAAAACCAATGCATCGCAAAATTCTTATGTAAATTGAGTTGTAAAATGTCTACCGATCTGTCTCAGCTTTTCGATATTTGTTAAATACAGGAATGTCCCCCTAATTTCTTTTGAATTAAATGCTATTTAATAAGGAACTATAATTTTCTACTTCAACTGATTTTGTCATGAATGGCGTGCGTGTTATTATTAATTTACGTCAAAATGGGACTTAAAAAGATGGCGTGTTACGAAATTATTTTATTAAATAATTATCGATGATTATATATGTATGTATTACACGAATGTATTTTTACTTATGTAGGTACGCCATTCATTTCGTCCAGGTTAAATTTTATGGATGATTGTGAAATCCTTTTAAGTTATTGTATTTACTAGACAATTCGTGAGACGGCGATTACTTGTTCACGAGAAAACTAGGACACAAGTGATTCCGTAAACTATAACATCTACTGACTCATAATTTTTAACTTTTCTTTTGAGAGACCACGCAAATACAAAATTACATTTAAGCACGCCACGTATGTATATCAAGGTTAATGAAAAAAAAAACAACAACAAATTAGATACGTTATAGGTACGTTGCAATAAGAGTAATTTGTGCCCCTTGTTTCGTCGAATCGTTTTAGTTCATTGTCTATTGCAAACCTGGTGGTTTAGTTCCAGAACAAGCGTGTCACCTACATTAATTTTACATGGGTTAAACAAAACTTCCGTGGAGTTTATCTTACTTTCTCCAAAATCAGTAATCCATCACCTACATACTTACTTACATCGGATTAAATTATGATACACGCAGCGATATTTAAAAAGTGAGAAAAACTGTCTCGCCTTGGTACGATGAACGAATTAAAGCATTTTATGTAGGTACATAATGGATACTAACTATATCGTATAGATAGTTGATGATAGACAACTCAACTTTAAAATACTGCAATAAAATTGATGTTTGCTATTAGGTATGGCCTATCCAAACCTATATGCAATTTACGTCATCAACAAAAAGTAACTAGATTGTTTATTTGTAAATCGGTTAAAAATTTGGAAAGTGACATATTCTATAGATGATTTACTTGCCCACATATTAGATGGTATAAGAAAGACTACAATTTATTAGAACTGTCAAAGTACGAGGTACGAGGTAACAGCATTGTGTGAAACGTCATCATCTAGTAACCTTTTACTGATGACGTGGATTGCATATAGGTTTGGACGAAGTGTAAACCCTATCTGCCTGCATGTATTTTCAAATTTATTAATCTGGTCAGACGAATCTACAAAGAAATTTTTAAACAAAATCCAATAAAATTATCTATTCCAGTATAATTTATACTTATTAATTATATTGAAAGTTAACACCGTTCTTCAAAACTAATCGCGTTTGCGACGAATCCCACAAACCAAATTATCTGAAATGACTGGAGGTGTCTTTTTAAATTAAATTAATTCGAGTGTCTTTTCCAAATACAAGATGAAATCAAAATGATAAATATATTCACTTACGAACAACGTATAGAATTACGTTCGATAAATACAGGATAGAAGCGTTAACAGTCCACTTATTTTATAATTTATGTGTAAAATTCGTAGATTTAAATTGGCATCTTTCTAATGAATAAATTAAAAATCAGGAAAAATTTTAATGTGACATGACAAATTTAGATAATTTTTACAAAATTAAAAAGATAAAGTAATATCCGTTTATAAATTAGACGACAACAAATTCGCAGTTATCTTAGTCCAGGAAAGACAAGGTTTGGGATCAAAAAAATCCAATAGAAACGATTTTTTCACCATCGTTTCGTGTTCAAAAAATGTGGAAAATAATATAATTTATACAAATAAACGTTTACGAAACATCCGTATTCTTCAAAAGATGAAAATTGAATAGTTGCAACTTTAGTTTGAGTTTACATTTTTGTACAGTTTTTGGAAACATTGTACAATTTGTTCAAAGATATTCCCGATTATATTAATCCCATAGTAGCCAGAAACGGAAATTTTTTAGTGTTTTTATACAAACGTTTAGGTTTTATTAAAAAAAAAAAAAACGTAGAAAACTTGTTTTGATCGCTATTTCTGAAAAATACGAAGGTTCTTCTCAGCATTAATTGGTGTGAACTTTCGTTATATATATTTTATTAGTTACAGCACCACAACACAACGGATCGGATGCTGTTCAAAGAAATGTTTGACTAACCAACGAACTCGCGAAACATTCGGGAATTATTTTGATTAAAAGTTCCACCGAATCGCGCTTTATATATAGTACGTGATATTGGAATACCTTTATTTCCCGAAGAACTTGCTAAGAATAACAGATTACTTTTTCTGTTTACTCGTTTAACTTTAAATTAAAAAACTAACTTCTAAAAAAATACAGGTTTCAAATAATATGCTCAAACAAAACGAAAATCGTCATGTCCCTAAGCACTAATATTTTAGAAATAATGATAATCTGTAATACCTACTTTCGTGTAAATATTTGTAATACTATATACTTACACAATGTACAGGGAGATTTCAAAATGGCGCACCAACTCTACAGTACGTTGTAAGCGATTGTTAATGGAGCCTGGGAAAAATAACAAAAAAATCTTACTCGACAATTTACTGAGAAATGAAGAAGTAAAGTAGAGGACTTAACTTCATTATATTAACAATAAGCAATTTTGAAACATGACACCATTTTTTTTATAAACCTCGATGTACCCTTTATTGTTCTCCATTAAGGGCTGGTTTTACAATATTAAATAAACAACAGATAAGCCTCTCTCAAAATAATTTCTAATCTATGGAAACCATTGTCACAGCAAACGTTTTCATGACAGTTACACCAAGAACTGTTTAATCGGTCCTAAAAAACATGGTTCACGGCTGTTTACGCACATTACCGGAGGTCTCAGACCACCCAATTATTTTGTAAACGGTTTCAAATGATGCGTCAGATAGTGGTATTAGTGTGACCTTGAACGGCGTTGCAAAATATTTTAAACTGGAACCCCGTATTTTTCATTGCGTATTCTTATAGTTTATCTCTACAGCTTTTCAAAATACTATATAATAAAGTATTTTTCCATTAAGTGCTTTTCGAGTATCGCCGCACAATTTAATGACAAATTCAACTAAACAACACTGAAATTTGCTCAGACTCGAAAAAATAGGAAATATTACGGTTTAAGAGATGCTAAATCCGAAATCGAGTGCAGTATTGTCCTATCACATAACACTTGTGGCCCGTGTGTAGTCGGTTGCGAAGCAGGAGCATCAGGCGAATTGTTGGTACGAATTTTCCGGGAAATGTTAGGGCGGAAAATTATTGTAAAGTGATAGAAGTTCCACTAAAAGCGTACAAAGAGATGAGGTGCACTATGTCCCTAAAAATTCACTTTCTGCACTCGCACCAAGGGCCATTTTGTATGTTATTTGTATTTTGTTTGTATTTATAAACCTCATTTTTGGATCAGTGGGTTTTCTTTCGATGGAATAATTAATTTTCGACTCTTGATAATATGGGGACATTTTGTAAAAAAGAATGCGAGACCATTGGAATTTGCTATAATTTTTAAATACTTCCTCAAAATTTTAACTTGAAGTCCCAAAAAATTGGTAAGTGATACAGTATTTTCACGGAATCGCGACATGCTAATTAGTCAAAATCACCCAATTTTGTTTCGGAGGAAAAAAACAAGTTTAAATTTGTTGTTCAGTGTTATTATATAGGATGTCCGTTTGTCGTTTTGATTTAGTTTTTAAATTAGTTTCCGCAGAAACAATAAATAGTAATGAACTTCCGCTTCTATTTTATACGAATAAAAATACAGCAGGTAGGCATATTATTTTTTCTAAACTTCATTAACAGTCCTCCTATAATGTGCTGTAGAATCGATGCGCCAATTTGGAATCGTCCTGTATAATATGTATCATTATCTATAAATAAGTACCTGTATATATTTTTAATGTAACTTTTAGGGTACAGTATCTATTGAACATTCAATTAATATAACCAAGTAATAAGCAATATGTACAGTATGCGGTAGTAAAAGGTCCTAGAAGCGATGTAATCGGTAGCAGTGTCCAGTCACTGTAAATATCGCACTGGAACATCGCGAAATTTTTTGTAAGAACGCTACCCAGAGGATTAAACGAATATAGGAAAATTGTGGTGGAAAAAGTTCATTATATTGGAGATAGAATTTTCAAGTTCATCAAAAAGCATATCATGTTTTATTAAGCATCATATACCGATAAGACTGTGGATGATTATAGAGCGTATTTTTATTTATGGTTGAATCCCGTTTTGGCTTACAATAGTTTAATGAGCGAGAAAATATGTGAAAGAAATTGTAAAGAGAGGTATCATTCAATAATTGTTGATCGATACATTGCGGTCTATTTTTCAGACCATATGGTTCCACACGCACCGTTTACCGATGAAATTTTTAACTTATGCACGATAAAGTAAGACTACACGTTGTGAATATATAAACTTATCATAATATCTGAATAATGTAGAAATTATCCGTACGATTTAGTCACTTTAAAGTCCCGGTTTACACCTCATGAAGCATATTATTTGACAAATGGACGGAGCTGTCAGCACTGTTCCAGAATTGTTGAAATGAATTGCGAAATGATCTTCATGAAAGGCATCTGTTAAATCAATAGATACGATAATTACGGGCTTTGTATGTGGGAATACAGAGAATGAGTAGGTAATGTCGGATGTGTTATGCGCTATTAGAAACACATTTAATTCAAATAGGTACTTTACTTTGTGTATTACAAATAGATCGTGTAGCGATCGTGTCGTGATCAGTAACTTATTATTTCTGTAGTGATATTTGATGAGCAAATGAAAAAACTATTAAATGAGAAAAAAACGAAATTGCATTTCATGCAAATTTCAGTGTCTGTGTTGTTGTTTTTTATGTAGGTAGTTAATTGAAACCTTTTCATCTTTTACATCGTGAAGCTCGTGAATAGCGAGGCGGACAGTTTTTACCTTTTTACTTACACACGACAAAATCTTATAAACTACATATCACTTGCTTTATACATTTTTTATTACCTATTCGTTTCATGATGGGAAACATGAAAAATTATATTTTTCTTGAGTTTACACTTGTAACAGATACTATTACTAACTTATCATAGAATCTCGAACATGTTCTCGGTTTGTTGCTATAATATTTTATACAAACCACTAGCATGGCGATATACAATCTAGTGTGATTTTAAAACTAGTCTCGTCCACTTTAGAAATTCGTGAAATATCTGCATATATTATATTTACGATTTCAGCTGAGGTAGCTCCGGTTGCCCTGCCCTTGAAGAAAAAGTAATTTCGTCGACAATGCCGGTCGTAACTTAGGTCAGTATTGTTGGAATTTCTACTGCTTTTGACTATACTTATAAATAATGTAAATTGAAGACCGTTTTGTAATCCTCACAACAAACGCGGTCTTGTGTTTTTAAATCTCGTATTGCACAAACGGATTGCGTTTTCGAATTTAAAAAAAACCGTTATGGGGGAAGGGCCCGATTGTTATTTGGATAAGATATTTTATCGTCTTCTGTAAATATCATGATAGTCATTTTGATATTCTTAATACTATTTCTTTTCCGTTAATAACTTTGATTTGATCTATAAGGTGGTGTTAAATTACTAGTTTTCTTTTATTATTTATCTATTAGGTACGCATGAAATAGCACAGTCGTAAATATAAATTAATGAATTGATTATATAAGTAACACTACAACTTTTTATAGCATTTGACTATGTAATAGGTATAGTACCAAAAATTGCTTTAAAGTCGAATTACAATATTAGGTGGATTATGCCCATGAAAATTAGGTAATTTCGAACGTTAAGATAATTCTTCATATTCCTGAATTTAAAATTTCGAACGTTAAGATAATTCTTCATATTCCTGAATTTAAAATTTCGAACATTGGGAGTAAAATGTAACGAATTTTAGTTTTATACAAGGTGTGTATAAATTGACGAGAAAACTATACGTGGTGATATTCTTCGTTAAATTCTGAATCGACAACTTTAATACTAAAATGTTGTATATCATGCATTAATAATATTTTTCGAAAACGTTTTCTTTTTGATTTTTAAGTTTGTTTCTAACATTTCTTCGTTAACTTGCTCTCATGCAACGTCGCACACTGCACATTCGGAAAGTTGTAACTCAATAAGTCGACATTCTAATGTAATTGCAATCATATTATTATGTATTACTGTCAAATTTTACACTTATGTACTTAATTCGACTTGCTTGTTAGCAAATGTATGTTTTTTCAATTGGTTCCTGAACACCAGGTACAACATTTAGTATTAAAATTTTCTATTCAGAATTTAACGAAGAAACGAGCAACTTTTGCGCCAATTTATACACACCTTGTATAATCTACAAAACCAAATACTTACAATCAGTTTACATGTTGAAATTTTAAAATGCAAAATTGTTTTATTCGCATATACAAAAACTTAAAACAATGCGTCATTTGCAACCTTTAATGCAATTTTCAATTTAACACCTTCATCGTTTATCTCGCCACCTCTTTAAATGTTAAATTACATATTTACCTAATCTTTATAAGGACTTGTTCATTTTTATAAATAACAAAATAATAATTTCTATAGTTTAAATAGCAAAAGATAGAAATTTATGCCAATCTGTGAAGGGCGTTATGAACATTAAAAAATATATGTGCTGCTAACCCCCCCCCCACCCGTCTTAACAGGAACCATGGCAGCAGCCCGAAAATGCGAATTTCTTTCGCAACGTGACTCCAGACATCCAGAAAATTAATATTACGCATAAACAATCAACGGACAACGATCATTTCCTACATATTTGCTACAGTTTTCATCCTTGCTGTGAAGGATTTTTCCTTCCGGTTCGGTTGACAAATCAAAATTACAGCACTTTTTTTGAATATCCTCTCTTTACATGTTTCACCTCGGGCTTGGTTTTTAAGTTAAATTATTTGTCCTTGTCCTTGTACTATCCTAGCAAGCGAAACTATGTGTTTTTCATCAACAATGACACGGTTCCGACCTACAAATTGACTTTCGGATACATTTCGGACTTTCGCACTCTCGAAAAATAATGGTGTTATATGTAATACAAACATTTGAACATAAAAAAGCGGTAGGTAGGATAAGGAAAGAAATGAAAAAGTATTGCAAATAACGATAAAAAATATAGCAGTAGTATAGCGTCAATATTTTTTGATCTTGATTTAGAAAATATAGTCACAACAATGCAATTATTAAGAAAACCGTTCTTCTAATTGTAAGTCAAAGTTCAGGAATTTGACGAATAGAGTCACTAAGGCCATTTAACTACCTCGCTTCCTCTCACTATTTAATTTTTTTATAGATACATAAATCTTGGCCCGAAACGTTATTCCGTATAATTATCTGTTAATTTCTCAATTGTCAATTAAAATAATAGTATGAGATATATACACACCTATCAAATAATTGATTTCAGTTGGAAACGCGAAAAAAATATCTCCAGGGCAGTGATAACATTGAATCTCGAGTCCCCGATGTTATATGTTTGCGAAAGCAGAATTAAACTTTAATTGCCTACTTGATTTAAATCAATTGATCACCGATAATAACAGTCCGGAATCAATAAAGTAAAGAACGTAATTGAACAGTCGGGCGCGATTAACGATACGGATTAATACACGAGCCAAGGAAAGACAGAATTGCCAGTCGTCGTCAGGAGCAGAGAAAATAATATAAAAGTTATACTTGAGCTTTATATTTTATAAATTATTTTACATTCTAACAAATAAATCGAATTATTTTAACAATATAAATGTTATAAGTACGTTGCAAACGTCTGCAATTTAGTATCTTTTAATAATTGAAATGCCAATGATCCTTTGTGTAGATATTATTATTAACCTTGAATTTCTTAATCCTTAACAGTGTGCGGACTTTGTGATGATTGATAATTAATCTTCTGAATACAACAGGTATCCTTCGTAATAATTTAAATGGTAACAAAATTGCTATTATAAAAGTTGCAAAAGCCCTGAGGTTAAATTGAAACAAAAACAGATACCTCTTAACGAGTTACGCATCATAATGTCTATCCTTTCGCTTTCGTCCATTACGTCGACTAAATTAGTTGTATACCAAGTAAAAACTTCAGCAATTGGCTCGAATTACCAGTGCATGCATAGCTCGAGGAAATGTTCTGGTATGAGCGAGACCACGTATAGAAAAAGGCTTCTATTCTTCTCGAAAAAATCTGGTCTTATAATCATTTATAACGCATAGTATATGTATCCACGCAGAATACATTGTGCAGATGGGTTTATTGCAACAGGTCAGTTGTTAATGGTATCCAGGTGTCCCTTGTAATTGCGCGGCCAATAACTCGACCAATCACTTGCATACTTGGGACTCTTTCTAATCGCAACTTGCGTTGCTACTTCATCCATAAACTTGCAGATGTAAGTAGAACGCCGTGCTTCAAGAAGAAACGACCAGAATCCGTGCAGATGTATGTATATGGTTAATGTCTCTCGGCTGCTTTCTAGCAGTTCGATATTAGCACCCCTACGCAGAATTGTACTACTTTCTACCAATTGGTTGCGGAAACGTGTTTAACAAGTTTGACATAATGAAAGCGTGACCGAATAGCGAACACTTGCCTCTTTGACGTCTTACAAGAAAGTGAAGTATAGGTATATTCAACCGACTACAGCTAAATTAGGTACTTATTGTTAAAATTACATAGTTCGTAGGAATTCTTTATAAATATTAATGAAAAGAAATAAATATTGATACTTCTTAAAAGATTGTGGAAATGCATTTAAACCACTTTTTGTATCACCTTCGTGGAATATATCTAGTTCACTAATTATTATCGCTCATTTCCGTGTATTTTATCTTTTATTCTACATAAGTAAGCGATATTAAGGCTAAGTAAGTTTCCTATCGTTTAAATTTCCTATACCTAAATACTTAAAGAACAAACATAAAAGAATCTAGTACGGATAAGATAATGGAATTAAATTAAAACTAAACGTTTTAAATGTGTTTTATACATGTAGTTTAAAGCTTTTAGGCCAATAAAAGCTGTCTTTAAAATCGATTTAGATAATTAAATTTGTAGTTTATAAAAACAGTTAAAACAGCTAAAACTATATACGAAAACATTCCGCAATTAATATTTAGATATGTAATGGCCAGAGGTATTTTCAAATTTATCGGCAGTTTCTATTTTATTTCTTTCTGGTACATTCCTACTTAATTAATAAAGTTAAATAGGAAATTTAAGTAAACAATCGAGTATATTTTAAATTGCAACACATACCCTCGCAATTGCCTAGAATTTTTAAAGCACTTTATGAGATTATTTTCTTTGTTTATAGATTGCTGCATAATGTTACAAAATTAATTTTAGGTACAAACAACCAAAACGAAATTTCAATTAAACGACCAAAGATTTTATTTCTTTACGGCAAAGATACTCGGGTAACACCAGTGGTAACATTAAAGATTAAATTGGTGTTTTACATCGTGTATATTTTAAAGATTCTGTATCTCTGTATTTTGCGATGGCTAAATTGTAATATAACAATATAACACCAACATAAATTTATATCATTTAAAGAACATTTGTTATAATTTTGAACAATAAATTGGTCACCCACGACCAAAAGCATGGTGCATAGAAAGATACAAAATGTGTTGAACAAGATGAAGCATAGCGAAAACTGCTCTCGCCCACAATCGGTCTATTCATTATTATTGTTTTGTGTTTGTGGGCGATTGTAATTTTCGCTATGCACCATTCTTTCGACTGCAATATAATGTCCGATTCCGCATAATTCAAATACCTACATACATATTTATGAAATATCAGCATCACCAAAAAAAAACTACACATGTTAATATAATGTTATGTAACTACTAATCTATAAACGCATTTTTTCAAGTCCTGCCATGTCAAAATTATTAAAAATGGTTTGGTTAACTTTTGAAAGTGTGTCACGTACATATCGACGAACAAATTATCGAATACATAGAGGGTAGGTTGGGCGGATATGTAAATTGATAAGTTGGTTTATCGTCATGTTAAACTTTTGACAGCGCGACCATATTGCTGTCATATTTGCACCATGACAGTAGTTAATCAGTGACAAAGCGACAAGTTGATTGCACATGTTAAAAAATTTATTTTGTAGTAAGTGATAATTACGATTCATTATTACTGAATTTGCATTGATTAAAAGACGAGCAAATAAGTATATATTAAATCGTTACATTCACGTGTTATTGTACATTATTTGCATGTCAATGTTAATGAATAACTGCATTCATTAATATACAAAAACATACGTTTATGATATTTACAACTCCAAATGAAAATGGTAGCTTGAGAGTAGATTGCCCACGATTTCAAAATTGAGCCAAAAAAGCGTTTGTTACTTTTTCTTATTTTCAGTCATTATAACGGTATTAACTTCTAATTTTTCTCCAATGGCGCAACTAAAAGCTTTGATTTGAAGGACGAATTTACGAAATTTATGAAGCATTATATTCAATTTGTCCGTAACATCAAAAAACAGCCATCACTACTGTTTCTGTTGGACATGTTAATTTGTTAAGTTTAATTTCAACAAAAACACTTAAAATTTCAAAAACCAAATTTTTGTACCCGAGAAAACGGCCGACGTAACCTGCTACGACGACAGATTGGCCACTGTGACATATCGAGAGAAAATAAATTGTAAAATGGTATCGTCTTACCAAAACTGAAAACTGTCTGAGGAAAAAAGTTAGCTCATTGATGTGAAGTACACAAGTGAACATTATTTAAATCAATCGTGGGGTATATAGATACAATCATAAAATGGACTAATTTTCTAATCGTTGGAAATTTGTTGAAATAACCTTCAATAGAAAACGTATGTCAGATAAAATTCAAATGTGTAAAAGTCCACAATTAACGTAATAGTATACGATATTCAAGATAGGTTCCAAGGCACGCACGTCGTCAATAAAAAGTTACTTAAATCGTATATTTATAATTCAGTAATATAGGGTGTTTAAGAAAAACATGACCATATTGCTAGAGGCGACTAGAACAATGAAAAATAAGTGGGGTTTGCAATACACATTAGCCCGAAAGTAGTCCATTTATGCGAAAATTGCTTTTCGTAATATTTTTTTTCGACTGCAGCAAAACTACGAGCGATATCGTATTGAAATTTGATATGTAAATGTTTTCGGAATAGCTGAAGCGATTGGAAGTACTCATGTTTCCGTACGTTATTGAGGACGCTAGTTACACAACGTTTACGGCCGAACTTTTGTTGATAACTTTTTTGAAGTCAGATTTGTACACATGACAATTGAAAAAAAACTGAAATGTTAATCAATTTTACATAAAAAAGTTACTCGACGTCGATAAAAAACGTTCAGACTCATCATTTTCTAAATATTTCATAAGATATCACTAGATATAACGACTCGACACACTTATTGCATGTCGCATGGAATAGACAACTAAGGATGGCGTAGAAAGCTGCAACAATTACACATTGAGACCAGAAGGTTTTCGACTTGTTTGATTTGACACATTTCATGTTTTGTAGTGCTTCTTAAGTTAACCAAAGAAGCTGTTACGACATTTATTGTTAATTATCTATTTGTTTTTGATGAAGTAAAGTAATCGGCCTACTTAATTGTCTACTCCGTGCGTATACCACATTATTGATTATGAAATATCTCGAAAACGGTGCGTCTGGGTGACTTTTGCTAATTGTAAAAGTAAAATTGAGTTACCTATCAGTTTTTTTCAATTGTCATGTCGACAAACTTGACCTCAAAAAAATTAGCCGTGAACATTGTGTGACTGACTCCCTCTATGATATACGAAAACGTGAGTACCTCCAATCGCTTTAGCTACCCCGAAAACATTTTCATAACCAAATTTCAATGCAATATCGCTCGTAGTTTCGATGCAATCGAAAACAGACGACCTTCGGGCAAATGTGTATTAAGCAAACTCCATTATTTTTCACTGTTCTATCATCTCGAGGAATACAGCCATATTTTTCTGAAACATCCTGTATATTTGAAAAATGTCATATTCTATCGATGATTTACCTGCACATGCTATAAAAAAAGGATTATAATCTATTAGAACTGTTAAAATACCAGGATTTGTTGATGACGTGTACTAAGTACCCAGTATCGTATAGTACCTAAACAGTTTCTTAAGTATATTTTTTCAAAAATCACTACAAACAACTACAATATCTACTGGAAGTCGTCTACTTAACGTCATGTTATTATATCGACGCAGTTTTGATAGAACTATTTAACTCACAAAAAGTAAATTTTACAAGAGCGAACATTTTGTGTTGTAGCGTAGCAACAAATAAACATTTATGTTTTACGGAAACACAAATAATTTTTTCTGATGGAAAAAAATCGAAATATTGTTACCAAATTTTAACAGATTATGTCTTTGCCTTAGATGCATAAGATAGTCAAAATAACTCGTTTTCGCAAAAAGTGACGGTTAAATTGTTCTGCCAAAACACCGTCGATAGGCTATGATGTTTAAGTAAACTAATTACGCTGATAAGTGACAAAAAATACTGCAGATAGATTTATCATAAAATAAACGAAAGAAAACGTAAACAAAACATTGTACCAAGATGTACAAATACTAATACAAATAAGAATAAAAAAATAATAAATATAATAAATTAACTACTTAATTATGTTAAGATGCTACATTTATGCATATAAATCGTTCGAATTTTGACAGTCATTTTTAATTTTCAGATTTAAAAGATGTATTGAAAATAAAAAACGAGGTAAATAAACGACGACTTACCTACGTTAGATTTTATGCCATTACACATTTTTAATTCCGCATAAAAAAATATAAAAAAGCATTATTTCACCAGACAATCGAGCAAAACCATAATGAATAGAAAGTTGGCGAAACTTTCATCGCAGAATAGGTGAAAATAAAATAACAACTAGAAACGTAATACTTTCATATATATTCAAAATAATACAGTAAAATTATCACTTAAAAAGATAATATAATATCGGGAATAAATAAGTAGCCATAAAACCAACTCGTCCTCGTTATAATAAAAATTAACAACTAAAACCGAACTTGTAGTTTTACAGGACGGCTGGGTTTCCGCATGCACCAGTAAACTTTATTTTTAATAAAATGTCAAGTACAAAGTTTAGAAATGATACACGCGGAATTTGTCGTAGTGGTATGTTTACTTATTAGAGAAGATTTTGCGTAATTCGGTGAAAGTAAAACAAAACTCATTTTGAATAAAAATGAACGACGATTCTCCAAAATTCTCACTAATTATTTTGAAATTAATAGGTTTCTCAAAGAATTTTAATTATATATAAGAAAACTTTGTCTACCATTATATGATAATTTAATTTCCTGAAATACTGCCACACTTCTATTATATTATGTGTAAATTAAAATTTATAATTTATTCTACATTTTAAGTGATAGGTACTAAAATAAAAAGGTGCTTTTTGAAAATTCACGTTGCGACGCATCATTAAGGAAGCAAAACTAGGTTACCGGAACAATACTAATAATTTGAAATGTGATTTTGTTGTAAGGCAATTTCTATTCAAAGAAAACTATTTTTCGGAATACAATTTGATATCTAAAAATTATAATTGTTGGCCGAATAAAATCATTTTAACGTTATATAAATTTAATACTGTGCATACACAAAAAGAAAAATCAATTATTCATCCGCAATAATAGAATATTGTTTTCGAACAATTTTTTAATTTGGTTTTGGTTTATTTATGTAACAAGTAACTAGTAACAACGAAATATTAAAAATTGCGTTTCATTTTCTATTTTCTCTAATAGTACTTTGATTATGCTCGTTCTAATAACCTCAATAACCTTCCTCAATAAGTCGACGTCGTAGAATTTAAAATTTGAAAATCCTATACTTCATTATACGACAACCTTTAAAAATTAAAACCATATAAATACACAAACTTTAAAGGAGATCAAAACTTTCACTTTCGCGTTTAAAGTGTACAAAAAAATTGACAGGCAAGCGCGTATACGCGGTAATAGAAGTACCGAAAGAAGAAAATTTTCACTTTTTCAAAATAAAAACAACGTTACCTAATTAGTTCTAATTATTAAACTTTTTACGTACACAAGCATCACTGTTCAAAATTTAAACGTTTAGTATTATTTACACCACCACTTTCGTCAATGTCACTCTTGCTTCTATATTCTTCTAAGCTGATAGTTCTCGCGGTTCCTTTTCTTGAAATTTCTGGCGTTAGAGGCGAAGAAAAGAACTTGATTTCGAGATCGCGATGACCGTTATGCGAGGTAACTATTTCGGTTGACACCTCGAGATCTCTTAAAGATCCGGAAATAGAGGAGTCACTATTGGCCCTCTTGGAATCCAACGAAAGGGTCGAAATAGCTTCGACTAAATCTGTACACAAGGAGCTTATCAAAGGTTTGGCCTGAATATCAGGAAAACTAAAACTGTTTTGGCGCTTAGGCGTTGTTAAAAATGGCGAATAACAATGTCGGTCGACATCCCAAATTTGTCCGGAAGGATCGCAATAACGGCACTGGCAAGAACTCGCCGGTTGATTATCGTTGATATCCTTCGAGAAATCTTTGACATCTTCGAATGAATGATGTAATTCGGGAATTTCGTGGATATCAGTTTTTAATTTTAGTTTACTTAATGAAATCAAGTCCGTATTATTATCGTTACGCACGTTATTAATGCCTAAACTATCCGAATGCGGGTAATTGAACTGTTCGAAGGTGAAGGGTAAATATGAATTAATACTAACTATACCAGAAGGTGAGTCGATGTCCGGACTAGCACTATCGGTCGAAAAACAATCGTCCGTAACAAGCGATCGGTTAAGATGGGGCGGTTTCCTATCTTTTTTCCGTCGCTTTCGCGGTTTAATAATTCGCGGCAAACTATTTTCAGAGTTCGTAGACGTAGAACTTTCGTCACTATTAACACTAATAGTATCCGCGCCCTGCACAGCATCCTTGGATTTTCCGATCTTTTCTGATCCTCTTGCGTGTACAAAGCCTTTACCGGGCGGTTTATTTTTGCGCTGATTATATCGGTTAGTTAATATTAGTGGAGCTCCTTGTGTGTGCACTGCAAGTCGTGACAAGGGATTATGCTGTTCTTGCATCCTTACATCCTGGGAAATCTTACCACGTCGCTGGTAATTGGCGAAGGAGATAAGTGGCATGCCGCCAGCCCATCCGTCGACAGATCGACATCTCTGCGAATGATGATTGTTATGTACATATCGTGGTGGTTGAAAAAATGAGTCGCGTCCGTGCGACTTCAAAGTTGCCCCTTTGGACCGACCCTGCGAAGAAATAAGACACGCTCCAATATAACGCTCGACTTCCAAAGTGCCCGAAGAAGCAGGGCTCATGATTAAAACTGAAACGTCATCGTCGCACAGTCACATGTCGACCGGAGTTGATAACAGACTAATGCGAAGACCACAGCCGTTCGAAAGTCACTGGGACCATCGAAGCGGCTCGAGCAGAGCATGGCCCCACCGCTGGCTGCACTAACCTACTTCTTAGGCGAGCCAAGACCCGAACAAAGAGAGCGTACCGAGATCCACCCACACAACTGGGTCACAAGTTTACGTAGTGGGTCGTCAGAGAAATGCACCCCGTCACTACGGGAGATCATCTTGTTTTAGTGGCCGCAATATCTGGCCCAATTAGTTAGTGGGTTATTGTTGGGGGTCAGCAAGGTCCGCTAGACTTACTGCCGCCACTTTACGAACTATGTAGGTATAGATGAGACGACGAGAAGAAACGCACACACACAAACAGCACACTTTAACGGGAACGGATTAAACGGCGGACGCAGTAATATCAGTAATTAACTAACTACTAAAAACCTGTAGTTATTATTTACCGAGAACTTATTTATCGTACTTTTCCACCAAACTCATCGTTGGCGAGCAACGAAAGCGGTTGTAAAAAATTGATTTCACGCAGCCATAAACGATATTGTATTGTAAACCAACCGGCACTAATCAAATTTTTACAAGTGCTAGTAGAAAAAAAATTAGCGTTTTCCGCAATCGAACATCCTACTTCGAACACAGCTTTCGCTAATCAATCACTACCAGAATTTTGATTACAGATAAATCACCGAACGTCAGTTGTAAAATGTAATTAGTAGCATTTGTAAATTATGTAGGTATCCTCGCTACATACCTACCTACATATATATATATTTTAATCGAAATGATAAGTAGGGTACGGTATGTTTTATATTTCAAGATATATATTTTTTTATTTGGTAATTATTGAAACGCTAGGTATTGCCCAAAATTCTTTACTGCTACCAAAGAAAGTTAATTAAAGTTGATAACCGCGAAAGAACAAATTAAATGAACACATATCGGCTTTATAAAATAATATGTGTCATAGGGGAGCCACACGGCACAGACTTGCATCGTACAGATATCTTTGCACGTGTATTGTGCGGACGTATAGTTACTTGTACGCACAGACTCGACTTCAACACAGATGACTGTACGATGCAAGTCTGCGTAAAATTCTGTGTCGCGTAAATCCACTATCAGGTGTGTCAAAAAAATTGGATATACAGGAAGATTTAGAGTATTGATGGTGGAAAAAGAATGTTTTAACCTGTTTACATATACTCCAAGTTAACGCGCAAAAACTTTTGGAAATTACAAGAAAACTCCTTTCATTCAAGTTCAATATCTATCTTACAGGAGATCCACGGAAATAATTTTAAGTTACAAGGGGAGGCTACCGACATGCCCATCCACAAACTCCATGCATGAAAATGCCTTGTTCGTTGATGTTAAAGGCCGATATTATCTAGAATTGTTATTTTAAAACGTGGTTTAACAGTTTTGATTATATATTTATAAAAATGTTTTGTTCAATTTTCTATCACGAGTTTTTCTATGATACGTGATACGTGTGCATTTAATATTCATTGTTGGGCCGGTTTTTCAATCGTTACAGTTAATTCTGACCATTAGTCGATCATTATAGAAATGATTATCGATGCAACTGTTTCTATGATGAACATTAGATTTAATTAGGGATTGATTAAATCGGCCCTTAAGGGCCGATTTTTCCATCTCCCGATAAATCTATCTGACAGATAGTCAGTTGAGTGTCAGAAGAAGAGGCGTTGACTTCATAATAATCAATTCGAAACAATCGTTTAAACAACCTCTACAATTTTGCCTGGGGTTTATTCCGTCACTAAACCCTGTGATGTGTGCGCCGGACCTTAGGGTTGCACGAAATAAATACGGCATTATCAGCGCGAATATACGCTGCGAGCAAATTTTCCAGAAGGAAAAAGAATTCAGATTACTGCTTGCTGCAGATTCGTGGTGTATACCTATGACATTAAAAACTTTTGCTTTGCTAAAACGCTTTCACGACTTTTTCAATAATAAGAAAAAAATATTAGCTATAAATATATATTACAGAATTATATAACGTAATATTTGAACGAATAAAAAATATTTGTTCTATCAAAATAAAATCGAGATTTCTACTTTTTCAACATCAAACCGACTTCGATTTATTCTTTAGTAATAAAGAAATGAAGCATGAAATTACCAAAATTTACGGAATAATTTAATAATGTTTGGTATAGAAATTGCAAGTTACACACCATAAAATCGTTTTATATCCAAAATGTCAAAATACAAATTACAATTGTTCGCTAATAATTATCAATGTTTAAAGTTTTTATTGTAGCTAAAATTAAAACAATTTGTTTTAGTTTCAAATAAATTATTATTTTATATAATAAAATATAAATTTGATATACAGGGTGTTCCCGGGTTAAATGGTCAAACATGTAACATTTAGGACCTCGAAACAAAACAAAAATCCTCTGGAAGTACGTTCGCAAATGTTTCGTTCGAGGAACATTAGTTGGTGCATAATTTGAAATTTACACGACTGTCAAAATCTAAAATTCTGATCGGTTAAAATAATTAGAAATTATCGCAAGTATGCGTCAGTACAAATCTAATATCTCTCGAACGAAGCATTTACTTGGTTTGTCTTGTACTTTCAGAAGAATTGTTTTGTTTTGTTTTGATGTCCTAAATCCAAATTCCGAGTTTGGCCATTTAATATGAGGACACCCTGTATAATATCTACCGTAAAATGTAAAAGGTTTTCAGTATTTTTAATAGCATACTCGTATGCTTGGAATCACTGTTTTTTTTGCAATAATCATTTGTATCTTCTATTAGTTTTAATTGAAGCCTGAAAAATGAATATCAAACTAAAATTGTTCAATGTAACCACGTATTACGGTTTCTAATGTAAGTTTGAGCCTTGGATCATTTTTGAGTGTTTCTGTTTCTTGAATCTTATCAAAGCATAGTCTTATAAAAATTAGGAGTATTATCTAATTCTATTGTTTTACTTTAAAAGTTTTCTAGGTGTCCAAGTAAAATGCCTATTTTTCCACGATATATTAAAAACATGCCAAAGGAAACTTAGGCGTTTAAAGAACAGTTTCACGATCAGATATAGACCCTGGTGGGCAAAAATTAAAGGCAAAATGGAGAAATAAACCCACTTTTGAATAAAGGTCCTTTCGGTTCTTTTCTTGGCCGGTATTGTTCGCCTTTCCCATAATCTTACATCTCGACGATGTTATAGTATGCCTTGTATTGATTTGAAACACTGTTGCGCAACATTACATGTGAAAACCTTTCCCGTCCTTAATTTTGCACACCAGTGTATAAAAATAATACTTTTTATATAAAATACAATTTAGTTTACTGATTTTATTATTATTTTTTAAGTACTGACCCAAAATAAAACGTTCATCTGGTGTTTGTAAAGTCGAACATTTTAGTAATGTATTAGTTATCTTTACCTATTTTATTTAATTATTTTATACCTAGATTTCGTCCAAACCTATATGCAATCCACGTCATCAATAAAAGGTTACTAGATGATGACTGTTTCACACCGTGCTGTCACCTCGTACCTCGTATTTTTATAATTCTAATAAATTGTAGTCTTTCTTTATGCCATCGCGCGAGTAAATCATCTATAGAATATGTCACTTTCCAAACTTTAAACTGAATAACAAATAAACAATCTAAGTAACTTTTTATTAATGACGTGAATTGCATATAGGTTTGGATAGGCCATAGGCACTTATTTCTAGACGGCAATGAAGTATCATACACGCAAAATACCTAATAGTAATTTATTCCATATTTAAAATAATAATGATTAGCGCAGAATAATTAACATAAAAATCACTTACAACGAAGAATTTAAGCAAACAATTTCTCTTGAATGAAATATCTTTACCGTTTAAATGTATAAAAAATTGTTGTTAAACGAAATAAAGGAAAAAGCATCGGAAACTTTAACTGTGCCACGAGTATGACCAGGAAGAATTAATAAGATAGTTTTCGAAGAAAGCAACTTTCTCTTAAAGCTCCTTGACACAATTAGCATTTCAATCTACCTATAGTTGTTTTGATTTTCTAAAATTAATGTAGTTAGTTATAATTGATAGATAAAATGTAGTATCTTTAGTACGATTTGGCAGCGCATACGTGTCTGATTAAATATGAAAGTGTCATCTATTTATCGCTTCATATCACTGAATTTATCATTTCTATTCTAAAGAAAACAGAATTAAGTGTAATAATGTCACATTGGAAAACAAAATAATACCTATAGAAAGTAGTCGTCTCTATAACATTTAAAAAATGTGTAACACAAACAAATCATAAGGAATGTTTTTAAATTTCAGGAATTTCCTGATAGGTTACCACTTATAAAATTAATCTGCTCTAATTAAATTACAATTTCTGACATCATTGGGCACTCTTAATTAAAACGTTTTAAGCAAACCGGATTAAGATCGCAATGTCTCTGTGAAAGTTCACTTTAACAGGATATGCAATGTCAGTGAACTATTATTTTGTCATGGTGTTTCGACGAAATAATTTAAATATCCTCTTGGCGTAAAATATAAAATTAAAATAAACTATATTGAAAACCATTCTTCAGATTTAATATTAATATCGAATGGGTAATTACTTGACCTTAAATAATTCATCATTAAAACAACTACTTCTTACATGTAGAAAAATTATGTGGACCTTGATATCTTGAAAATTATTTTTCTATAATATTATCTATCTATAAATACATAGGCATCTACCTATGTGATATTTCTAAAATGCGATATGAAAACTTAATAGAAGATTATGAAAAATCAACCCGGTAATGTTGCACAAAAAAGTTTTAAACTTTTTTCCTCGTTTCGTGAAGCAATTTAAACATAGTGTTGTATTAAATTTGTATTTCTACGAAAGACTGGGTAAAAGTTTTTCTAATATTATTGATTTTCTAATGATTTCAAACATATTGAGGTGATTAATTAGTTAATTAAACATCGCATATTTACTTTAATTTTAAAGTCAATTAATGCCTCAATTTTGTCATCATATTATTATTACGACGAGAAAAACTTGTAAAATACTTATTTTAAATCTTTTTCGTTAAAATTCACGAATAATAAAATAAGTATATATAATAATAAATACTCCTAAGAATTTGACGAATAAACGTATCCTAGATAATCTAAAATATCGATAGTAGGTACCTAATATAAATATTACGTTTAGTCCATTTGCTTAAAATTAATTGTAGCATTAATTATATTATTAATAATTAAATAATTATTTAAGCTTGTCAGCTTTAAAGCTAATAATGAAAATAAGATATACTTAAGTACTTTTTGTATACCAATGTTCATAGTAAATAAATAAGTAATTATTGCTTTGATAATTTGAAATAGAAAAAAATACTAATTATTAACCATATCTACTAATTTAATTACGTGAATCATTAACACAATTTCAAAAACACCGTTAAATCTACAAATAGTGTAAAAAGAGAAAATAGTAAGCCTGTAGTTCCTGTACAATTATCATTCTGAGCTTCAGATAATCTGATATTCGAATATCTTCCGTGATTTCAAATTTCTGTTATATTAATTCATATTTTAATAAATAATATTATCGAGTTGAATATTGGTTTTTATTTATACAAAAATTAATAACGAGTTTAGTGTTCTTATTAGTTATCCGTAGATTAAAATATTTAACCTAAAAATTCGTAATTCATATTTTAAATAAATTAATAACATTAATTTTGTTATAAGATTATTGGAGTTTGAATGCTCTAATTGTGTTTTATATTCACAAACCATACATATCATAGCAAGTTTATCAAATTGTCAATACATTGCTTTCAGTGCATCAAAAATATTGAATTACTTTGACCTAACGATATATGTATATATCTAACATTTTCATAAGAATCCTTCAAATAATGTATTCTGTTTTAAAAACTATTATAGAAGAACGTAATTCAAACAACATATTAAAACTGTTTACGGTTTTCAATAACGTTAAAATAAAAATAAATATTACAACAAATAATTAGCACATTGTTACGAAAAACAAATATATCTAAATGGGAAATTTTTATTTTATATCACATAAAAAAGTACTTAATTATAATTTAATTTATTTAATCTTTTCGTTAATTTTTTTTTCTAGTAGTGTCCTGAGTGTTTAATTTGAAGAGGATCTTTTGAAAATAAAATTTAGTTTTATCGATTATCGTGTTATTGATAGTTATGTTATAATTCAACTGAATTTGTGAAATTAAATTTATCAAAAATAATAAGTCCGTCATAACTACATCGTAATTGAACATAAAACTATTTTCACCACCGGTACTACTAACTAACGGTAATTTTAACTAGCAGCAAGGATATTTATCGCTTAACGTGCTATAGTTTAAATTATAGCGTAGATAATGAATTATTTACAAACAAAAAGGCGGTTGACAACATTTTTCAGTACAAGAAACTGTCGCGAACAAAGAAAATCGATCATTTCCGGTTTGGCGAAATTTCAAATATTTAAACCTTAATTTACAATTTATTAAAAAGTATGCAAAAAAAAGTATCTACCCCTAGTATTTTTTAACAGAAAATGCATCATTCTAATAATATACTAAAAGCTTTTTACAGTATTTTGCATTCGTGTAAAGGGAAAAATTTGATAATTAAATTAAGTATCTACGATTAAACAAAAACTATACATTCAACGTCCTTGAAAAAAATAACGTTATTCATAATTCGGTTTCATAATTTCCATCGATAACCAAAATTAAAACAAAATTGTATCTATAGTTTCCAACAAACTAGCTAAAAATATGTATTATTTTACCGTTATTTGTAAAGGCCTAACATATGATTTTTTCAAAAACTTGCCATAATATTACACTCGCTCACATTAGTTACTGTGAATTTTTTAAGAATTTTTGAATGTACAGTTTATTTTTTTTCCGGTCAGTCAGTTTTACCTTAACAGAGATAAGGTCTTAAGTTCATAAAGTTTATAATTAAAGGAAAAAAACACATGAAGTTAATCCCATCCCGTCCCATCACTCAATTTATTAAAATTTGAATATTTTTTAGTCAAGTTTATTCTTCACTTTACTTTTCAAAAGAAGCAAATCACAAGACATTAGAATAAAAACAATTTTAGTTTAATAAATTGATTTACTTTACAAAATAAGGTAGGTGTCTAACGCGATAAGAGTCTTGGTGAAATAAATTATTCAATTTCAAACTAAATGTGATAGTAAAGCGTCACAACAATGTTTTACTTAATCGTAAATCAGATTTATGGATAAATGTAGTAGAAATTAACAAAACCGCAAGCTATAACAGGAAAATAATTAACTGATAATGAAAGAAGGTATTGTCGGGACAACAACCTTGCACGCCCGTAATTACGAAATTTCAATAGATTTTGTTTGCAGATAATTATTTAACAGGTGAACTCAATAAAAATGCAGAAAATATTTTATATACATAAGATAGGTACCTATAAATCATTTTGTACCTAATAACTTTTTTACTTTAACGAAAATGTAAATGAATAGTAGGTAGGTACAGATTCACAATAAAAATTTAATTCTGTAGAAAATCTGGAATTAATAAGGTTAGGTAAGGTAAGGAATTAATAACAATTAGGTAGGTGCGTTTTTGGGTAGAAACCCTTAACTCGATCGTTAAATTAAATTAAATTTAAAAATTCTTAAATTAATTCGAATAAAGTTTACACACAAAATATGTGTAAATGGACGATCGCTACCAGAATTATATATCATACAAACCGAATTACTATGGTTTTAATCTACAAAATGAGCATCAAATCCATTAGGCCCTTTTAAATAAGTAGGTAATATCTAATATACAGGGTGCCCCACGACATAACCGCCATGGCCCAGGCTGCGCCGCGCGCAGTCAAAAATGTCCAATAAACATAATATCATGATGGTGCTGATCATGAGACAATTCGAAAAGGCACTTCTTCAATTGCAAGGAAAGATAAATTGACAATTTCCTTTTTTATCTTAATGCATCTTATCTTAATGTTATATATCTTTTTTATCTCTAATGTTCATTAGACATTTTTGACTCGAAACGACCTCGGCAACACACCCCTAAGCTATGGCGGTTATGTCGCGGGACACCCTTAATAAATAGATAATACGTTTAAGTGTTTAAATACCTATATAAAACAAAACTTTTATTAGATGAACTGTTACTTTAATTAATTATTTTTTAACTTTTACGCACCACCCAAATCCAATTAAAACAAATTTATTAGGTACTCCTATTTCATTATGTAAAATTTAAAAAATAAATTCTTATCAACGCTACAGTTAAATAACGGCGCAACAGAAATACCGAATATTTACCTATTTCAATAAAAATGTTAAAGGACCGTTTAACTTATTCGTTGTCGGTGAATTTTCTCTAAATTTTAAAATCTAAAAATTTCGCCGTTATTACGTAGGTATTCTTTTTAATTTAAAACGATATCGAAACGGCAACGTTCGTGCATAAATTGAAACGTATTCTAGGACCCAACTAAAATTTTCATAAAAAGATAGAATTGAGGAAACGGGGTTTAGTTAATTATTTCTTTACTGCTTGTAGACGTCAGTGCATCAAACCGTTATTCTCCGCATTTTTAACTAAACCGATTGACCGTATTATTTGCTCACGACTCTAATTTTAATTTGCATCTAAAAAAAAATGAGACAAAAACGTTTAATTGCCCGATTTTGTTACTATATATGGTTAACGTGGCGTTTTCAATTACCTCACTTTACAATGTGTGCCAAATTATTCGACATTCGATGGACTTTACATAATATAAAGCACGAGCTACATTAACAATTAATAGGTAAATGGAACAATTGATTGAAGTTAAAGCGACAAACTAAACATTCGATTTGCCAGTCCCAAAACTCTAAAGCAATTAAAATTATCAGTACAGAAAGGCTGGGATAATATTATGAATGTACGTGTTTCGTTACCGTAAAACAATGTAGTAAGTATGTATATTAGTAAAGGAGAAAATTCGTGTTACCATAAGTTAGGAAGTCGATGAACTAAGATAAGTATTAAACAAATAGATATTAGGTACGACGTTAAACCATCGTTACGTAGCTTTCATATTTTATTACTGTTAAGTAATAAGATTACTTTTTTAAATTGCATTAAGGACGTTCAACCGACAAAATTAGGTAACATTTTTTTTTAAATAAAGTAACCCTCGACGATATATAAAACAATAACTTGTCACAAACTGTGCAGGTAGGTCCTTTTTTTATGGGGACGTTTCCGGAAAAAATACAATTCAATTTATGGCATATATTATACAAAATATTAATCTCAGGGCTTCGAACAAAATGGCTTTAAAATAATACCGACTTCTTGGTTTAAAAATGACTTATCCTGTGTAAAAAAATAACCTTATACGAGCACAACATACAAAAATAAAATAAAAATGTATTTCAATCAAAATACTAATTATATAAATGTTGATTAGAATAAATAATAAAATTAACTTTGTAGCAAAATAAAATAAAAACAAGTAGCACAAAAATATATTTCAGTTCATGAGAGTTTTCACTTTTTACAGAAAATAGCAAAAACAATAAGAATTAATTACCTATATAGTTTTTGGACGATCATGTCGACGTGCAGCAAGAATTAAAATTATTGTATCAAAGTGTGTTTAAGAATAATAGCCAGATAGAATAGGATGGAGTTGTTTATCTTGTCACTTATGGTGGGGGTGTAAAATTGGCACCCTACGGGCTGCTAACTTCACAGTCAACTTAAAAACTCGACGGAATAGCTTACCTGAAGCGCTTTAGCGAGTTCTAGAGTTCCTGATAAGAAAAAAGCTTTTCGATACTTACTAAAAATATATTTAAAAAAATTGGAACTCACGGAACTATTAGTCGGGGTGCCAACTTTACGCACCCCTTATTAATAGGTTAGTATTAATAAAACATACTTAATTCAATTTTTGCCCAAAATAAAATGGAGTTACACTGAATTCAAATATGTGCATTTTTGTCATCAATTTCATAATTATTTTCACTTTACATAAAAGTTATTTAGATATCTATGTATATGAAAAATATTGAGTCTAATAAAAAAATATTGACTTTACCGACCAAATGGCCTAATCTGAAAAAACTCATAGCAGTCGTTAAAATTATTAAATTTTTTAATATAAATATAATAATTAATATATAATATTAATATATTATAATTAATATAATACTGGGTAGGTATTATTTAAAAATGTCTTTAAAATGAATAAACATGTCTTAAGAATATCTGATCTTGGATTTACTATTTCTGGATCTAGTAGTAAAATTTAAACAATAATTTTTCCCGAGTGATTGGATACATTTTATTAGATATTAAAGTATCAAAATAGAAAAACGCGTACAATACTAGACAGTTTTGTCGCAGCAATATGAATTTTAGTCATCGATCCAATATATTTATAAGTGTTAAAGGCTAAAGTTTTTATTGAAAATGTCAAGAACTCTTCATATTAATTTACCAAATATATTAGTAATTATTTGTATTTCATAAGATTGCAAATAAATAATAACAACTCAAAAGGATTCGCAAGACACAAAAAATCTAAATAAACTAATAAAATTCGCCATATATGTATCGAAGCCCAGCAAGACGAAGTAAGATATCTGCGGCCAACAACTTAAAGAACAAAACATGAATTTATTACAACCCACAAGTTCCTCGATAGATTTTCGACGCTCAAGGCAAGATGCGGCACTACAACCATATTCATTATCCGTTAATTAATAAAGATTCGAAACACGTAATCAATAAAAAATGTTATAAATCGAATCAAATTTTAAAACGATAAATAACTAATAGGCGGTAATTTTACGGACGTGATCGTCAACATTATTAACAAAAAAATTAATTTTAATAAATATTAAATCGTTATTTTCAAATATCTTATAGAGTCCCTAAAATTTTTCAATGTCATTCATATTTGCGCATTCATTAATTCAAAATAACTCTAATTAGATAGGTATTGCTCGAATAAATAATATATGGTCGGCGATTTCCTTATTTGAATATCAAGTTGTATTAACAATACTACCGTCGTACAAGAGTATCGAAAACGACTTTTTAAATAAATTGACATTTAAAAACAAAACCTTTTTAAATCGCTTACTTCGACTTTCGATTAGAACATCTCCCAATTATTCTGATCCACGGCAGAAAATTCAAAATAATTCCGTAAAACAGCTTATAATGAGGAAAGTAATAGGAATTGTATAAATATTTATCAAGGCATAAGGTAAACCCGGTTTCCTACTTAACAAAGATAGCATCAAACTAGTTATTTACGGGTTAAGGAAGTACTCCATCAGACTCATATGATGAGTTCGTTTACCAAAATGGAATGTTTCAATTAACTGCAAAGTGCTGCATTATGAACTTTTTTTACTTGCTCGTTCACGTTGTTCACGTGAAATTACATAATTTTCATTTTAAATATTATAATATTAGTTGAGAGTAAAGCGTTGTAAATAAAACAACAATAGCAAGACAGAATTTAAACTAGTATTTCGAAAACGTACGATATACGACAGGATTAATAACGGGAAATTAACAATTAAAATTTGAAAAAAATAATAAATAGGGCAATGACGCCGTTTTTGGTCACTTTTGTTTTTAACGAATTATTGTATATATTTAATTTTAAAGGTTTACATTGTATTCGACGTCGTAATTTTTTTTTTAATTTAAATTTGTTTAAATCTTTCTCATTAGGTATTAGCGTGATTACATTATGACTCTCGGTCAATTAATATTGCATGTGATAACATAATGTTTACTTGTAAAATTTTCTTGAAAATAAAAGTGGCTAAAACGGTGTCATTACCCTATTACCGCTATAATTATATTTGAATAGTTCTAAGGCGTATGTTAGTCAGTTTACCGTATAACAAGAATACTTTAGTTGCAAATAGTAGCGATTTTATGATTGTGTAAACTGAAAATGTAGTTTTTTTTAACCGTATTTATTTTGTTACGTTTAATGGGTGTTAACATTTACTTTCAGACCTCTAATATAACATAGATAAACATAATTCTGTCCTATTCAATTAGTCGAGGGGCCAACTTATGATCAAGTTGGAAAATTACGTAAATAGGATTTCTTTATACATAGATATCATTAGATACGTGTCTTGTGATGTTTTTTATCTTGGATAGATGATCAAATTGTCATCAATTTATTTTAAATAGCCGTGAAAAGTACATGGTTTTAAAAATATGTAGGTATAACAGCAGTTAATTCCTAATGTTATCGAGTTTGGTATCCAATGAAAACTTACCCATATTTATGGCGATGAAAAAATGGAAAAAGCTAAAATTAGTTGCATAGCCATAAAATAAGCGCTTTCATTTGATAACAAACTCGATAAAATTACGAATTAAACGCCGTTATACATTTAACGGTCGGTTTCTAACCATGTACCTTCGACAAACATTAAAAAAATTGATGACACTTCGATCATATGGTACCTAAAACAAAAAGCATCACATGACACATTTACCCTCTATACGCAAACTTTGATACGCATCTTGATTAAATAAGTAGGTAGTAGGTAGTAAAAATGAAAATTTCTAATAATCTGATACCAATTTCGTTTTGTTAAACATAAACTTTTGTTTCAACTTAATAATTTCATAATACAAAAATTATTTCTTTGCGTTTAAGATTCATTTTAATATAGGTACTTAGGTACCGTTTTAATAATAGGTTCCAATGCCGTTCATGCATAAAAAGTTACTAAGTTAACTCCGACTATCAGTCAATTGCTATAGAAATGATTAGAAACAATTGTTTCTATGCTGATTGATCCAGAGTCAGAGTTAACTGTAAGTTGTAGGTATATTTGTAATATTCAGTTTAAAGTTTTTAACATGGCATATTCTACCGATGATTTACCTACACACATATGACAAGGCAGAGAAAGACTACAATCTATTAGTACCTACTGTAAAAATTCGAGGTTTTATTGATGACAAGATTGGAACCTATCGTGAATAATGTATATGTACTTGCTAAAAAAAAGTTAAAACTTCAATATGGTCATTTGAAATAAAAAAAAAACTGAAATTATTTCTGGTAAAACTGGAAATACAATAATAAAATGAATTTTATATATACAGTGTACAACAGCATATACAAACGTTATAATTTTAAAATGAAGAAAATAAAGTAACAGGAACATAAGTAGATAATAAAATATTGAAATTAAGTTACACTAATTATGACATGAGTCTTAGAGATATCGAGGTTTAAAGATGTCGAAATGTAAGTAAGAATTCAGGTATTTTATTTTAAATACCTTATGAATGAATATCAACACATCATAATAGTTACTAATATCAAAATTATAACGTAATTACTCTACACTATACAGAAAACCCTAAAATAGTACTCATTGTCAGTCAAAAATTGTAGAAAGTAGACCAGATTTCATTGACAAAAAACCTACCGTACCTATATACTCGTGAATAAGCCCACCCCTACTTTTTAGCAGAAAATCTATCAAAAATGGCCGCTCCGTGTATTAAGTTCACCTTCTTATAGATATTCTGGCGAAATTTTGTCGAAAATAACTTGTGTATGTTGAATTTTTCGTTTCTTGTCCTTTATTTTCGTCACTTACTTACGGATTGCGTCACGTTTAAACGCAATCGACGTTTTTGACATTTAAAAATTCGAAAAATATTTGACCCGTGTATAAAACCCAGTATTTCTCAACTGGTTTTTGTTCAAAAAAGTGGGCTTATTATACACGAGTATATTATTATGCAGTATATTTGCAAGGATTTTGATTTTTTTTCGTTGAAAAACAAAATTGGATTATAGTTCTTAAAATATTCAGCTAATTTAAATTAAAAACATAAGTTATGCAAAGATAATTACCTACTACCTTTTTAATTTAGGATTCTTCTAACATCATTGTTAACGAATAATTTTGATTTTTACAACACTAAAGTTTGTCAAGAAATAAATCAAAAGTAAAGGCACTGCAAAATTATGTTGATTCAAAAAAAACAACAAGATTTAAAGGTCCCAGCAAAAAAAACCAAGTCGTTCCGACCCCCTGACAATGTCGGTTTTTGTGAATGAGATCTCGTATAGGTACTTTCTACTGTTTTCGTCTGACATGAGTATTGTTTGGAACACCCTGTAGTATAAGTTGTGTTTGACTAACAAAAAAATCATTATAAAACATTTTTGAAATTATTTATTATTCATCAATCATTTATTATTTGTCGGAAATGAGCATGATGAAGTATAGATCCTACAATAAGATAGATACTTGTTACATTTTTGATTCCACCCCACAAAAAACAAAACGAATTCCAAGACACGGTTGTGTACATACATTAAAATACGAGATATTTCCATAAATTACACTACCTTAACGTAACCTTTACTTCAAAAAAATATCAGTAATTTAAGCGACTTCGATGCAATAAAATGAATTACTACAACTCACTAACGAGGACATTCGTGTACTTAAATCACCATATCGTTCACTATTAGAGTATCTTTTCCGCCTAACTATAGTTCATACCATATAGAAAATGATCTCTCAATCTAAATGCACCAGTATTTTTGTAACGAAACAAATTAAAATCATATGTGCTTTTCGATAATTACTAAACATTAATGTGCCATTCGATTTACAATTAGTTAAATTTAAGTTCCCCTCAATTGGTCGTTCAATCAAACGAGTTTTTTTGAACTTGAGAATAATTGACAGGTGATTTCTATATGGCACGAACTATGGTACGTTTACAAATAAATTGCGGTCGTCGTAAACGATAACTTCGTATTAAAATAAAGTTCACAAAAGTTTCTATAATTTCAAATCATCAACATAAGACAGTTTGTAGTAAACATATTTAATAGATACATACTTATTATATGTACACATATAATATAGTACTAGCAAAAATGGCTTAAAGCTTCCCGTCATGAATTTTACTATAACACGATTTTATAAACGTAATAAAAAGATTACGAATTGTTGTTGCTAAAAATGGTAAATGTAAAAAATCAAGCGTGAAAATGTGAAAGCTATAAAAAACTGTAATAACAGTTTTTATTTTATTAGATTGCATATTTCTCGCTACAGAGGCGAAAGTTTAAAAATATCCGCACTAATTTGGAAAAAGTGAAAACTTGCTAAATAAAGTAGTCGTGCTAATTTAAATCCGCAACTAATGTGAATTAATAATTCAACAATTTGTTTATTTACATACTTTGCGCTTCCAAAATATTAATTTAACGTAGGTAGTTCCATAAAATAATTGAAACTATCGAGTTATCTATAAGTTTGCCGATTAATAGCTAATAATAATATTAATTAACTCACCTAAATTACAAAATCTACGGAAGTAGAACTCACCTGAAATAAAACATGAAATGTTAATATAGGTAAATGAATAAAATATTAAAATTTATACAAAATATTTAGATTTTATGTATTCAAATCGGCGAATAAATACATAACTGAAATAGTGTTTGACCTCTAGAGATTAGTTTTTTTCAAATACCTTAAAAACAAATACTTGTGGGAAACGATATTATGATTCGACTTTCCAAAACGACAATAGAACAAAGGCGACTTAGATGGTATTGTACAACAATATTTTTTATGACCAATCAAACTTTTATCACTTTTTTTTAGTCTTATTGAATTATATTCCCATTTGATTAGCATTTTTTTTTCGATTAATAACAGCAGAAAAGACGATGCAAATACGGAATATGCTTACAATATGGAATACCGATAGTTCACCATAAAACAAGTGTTAACAAATAGCAAAAAAAACCGCTTAAACTCGAAGAATAACTCCGCTTGAACGATGATTATTTCAGTAAGTTTTAAGTGTGCTACATGTGTCGTTGTAAATTGTACGAAAGGAAAATTTTGACAAGTAAATATTAATCTCGAATTTTTTTAGTTGCATGTTTTTATTTTTATGTTTTATTTTGACAAAAGGCCGCGAACAGCAGCCAAAAGAGCGGTTCAATTGAACCGCTTTTTATTCGCGTCTTTTAATTTTATTTTTGTAATTGACGTATGCTATCAGTTGTGCCACGTGTTTATCACAATAGCTTAAGGTCCTTCAGCTGCAGTCGGCTTACTATAACGTAGCGCTTACTTTCCGCTGCTTCAGCGCCGAGTTCGGCTGAATGCGTCCATTGTTTAGTGCAGCATGAATTCGATTTTAAGTAAAATGTGCTGTTGTTTAGTATAGTTTGTCATTTCTAACGAGATCTAACTTAAAATGTTGATCATGTGGTTTGTCGGAAATATGGAATACTCGTCCAGAGAAATTGAAACTAAGAGATTGCCTCAAAAGTAGCAAAAACCAAAACCTAAACGCAAACGCCCAACAGAGAACCTCTTTTCTGATTAATCTGATATTCCAGATGCAGATGTGGAGTGCATGTTTTGCGAAAATAACTTTTGACAATATTATCGGTTTAATGCTGAATATGTTTCATGTGGACACAAAATTATTGCCCGGGTGCTGAAAAAGATACATCATACGTTTGCGACTGGTGCAAATAAATACATACATAAATATCACGTTATATTTTGTTTTGGTAAATAAAAAAATGTTTGTTTTTTAAAATTTCGAAGTAGGTATTCCATATTTGCACCATATTTTTTCAGGTATTAGTGACTTTGTAGTTTTTTGAAAAAAGCCGAATTACGCAAAAAAGTGTAGGAATTATTAGAAATCTGATTTAACGTTTTGGTCCCTAATCGTATTGGATAACTTTTTGTGAAATTAGGTTTGATTATTTCAATTTACTAGAGAACTGTAGGTATATTCCATATTTATACCTTCTCCTGAAACCATAATTCGCGGCCATAAATTGTTTAACTCGAAAGTTTTGACTTTTAACTTATCGAAAAAAATTGGTAGGTAATAAGGGAAATATAGCAATTATAGTCATTATTTACTCTGACGATTTGATTCACTCGCCTACGACTCGTTTTGCAAAGCTCGTCTGCATGAATAATGCTATAATAATCCTACTTACCTATTGTTATTTTATATTCTCAGCTATTATTTTATTTAGCTATATCTAATTCAATTTTTCGTAAAATAAAAGAAATGCATCAAAATATGAAATCTTCATATGTAGGTACGTAAATGTAAATAACAAATTTTATTCTAGTAGTAAAAATTATTATTATATATTACTAACATTACCAAAGGGCCAGGGTTTTTGATCAATGTGTTCTGCCCGTCATAACATACGGAGCACAAACATGGACCCTCGCTAAACAGATAAAATCAAAATTACAGATTACACAAAGAGCCATGGAGAGGTCTATTTTGGGCATAACACTAAGAGACAGAAGGCGGAACGAGTGGATACGACAAAAAACCGGAATAACGGATGTAGTTGTGAGAGCGGCACATTTGAAGTGGGACTATACAGGACACATATCCAGATCCAAAGACAACAGATGGATACAGTGGAGGCCGTGGTCAAGAAGAAGTAGTAGGGGGAGACCACAAATAAGATGGTACGACATCAAGAGAATTGCAGGACTACTGTGGGTAAGAATCGCACAAGACAGAGAAGGATGGCGACAGAAAAGGGAGGCCTATACCCAATACTGGGTGCAAGAAGGCTAAAAGAAGAGAAGAAGAAGACTAACATTACCACAAAACCAATACAGAAAAATACAGAATAAAATTGTTGAATTTGACGAATTGATAAAATAGTCGAATAAAACAATAAAATTTGGCGTCCTACTAATTATACCTATTGAATTACCTACAAACGGTATAAAAATGGTAAATGGTACGATGTTATACCTACAAATTAATGATCGACTCATTGCGTTATCCCTAAAACGAATTATATACAATTGGCGTTTACCGGAGTATCGTTTTAGGAATCTGTTACTTTCTCTACAATAGTTTAGGTGTCTACGTGAACAGTTAGTTTATCTGTGGGAAGTTATCGTCAATTTGCACAACCTCAATGGAAAGCCATAATACAATTCATTCTCGTGCACTTCGTTATAATGGGAAGTAAGTCAGGGTATTGCATAAAATTCATTTTGCCCTAAATTTCGTGTAGATGCCTATTTAAGATAAGAGTGCAGTAAATTAATTAGATTGTTACTATACATATTATAGATTAAAAAAAAACTAAATTAAAAATCTATTGTAAATAGATAACATAATATAAACTCTTCTCGTAACCATTTTAGATTTCAGCAGCTGTCATTTTATGCATGTTTCAAAAATTTAATATAATATTATAAGAATATATTTTAAAAAGACCACCAACTGTTTTTAATTGGCAAAATATTAAGTAACTATATTATAAAGTATTATTTAAAACAGACATTTCGAATTATGATATATAAAAACGCCACGTGAAACCCACATGGCGAGATGTCAAAATAACGGGTATAGTAAAGTAGCTATATCATAAAACATTAAAATGGTTAATTAATTTTGTGCACGCAAAGGGTTGTCAAGTTACCAACCGATTGGACAAATGCAACATTAAAAATGATTAATGTGCCCTTAAACTTAATCAGAATTTATAAGTACCTACCTACCATATGAATTAGTGGTACGAATTCGTGATACAAATTCTACAAAATGAGTCATTGAGTACAGTTGGTCAAAATAGTAATGCGCGCGCCCGAAGCATTGGACGAGCGGCACAGCATGAAATCCCTTATAATCCACTTATCGTTAACAAGACCGTCGTATGAATAATTGATAAATCGAGTTCGGAGTTCTTTTAACGATAAATTTCACAGACAATGCTTTGAAGATTTATCTTTATTTAAAAATAATAAAAAACGATACTTTTTTGGTCATACTAAAATGAATACGGCCCCAATGTGAACAAAATTATGAATTTAAAACCTACTAATGTGGAATTGTTGTTATCACAAAAGTAGCTAGAGAGAAGCAGTTAGTGTCCGGTCGTTAAAAACGTTGGTGTTTATCCATGTTATTAAGAAATTAATAAATTCCGTTAGGAACGTCAAATAAAAGACATTATAAAAATACATTAATGTAAATTAAATAAAATAAAAAGCATTTGTTTGATCAGGCCATACAAAAGCGGAAATTTTTTAGAACTCGTCAGTTTCCATTCAACAGGTTTTACTGATAAACAGGTTTACTGGTTACTTTTATAGGTATTAAATAGGAATGACCCAAAATCTATTCGTAATCTAAATCTGACAATAAGTCGTAAAACGGTGTTAAGATGCCTACCTATTATTATTTGCAAAATATTCTTGGTGTATTACCTAAATGGACCATTCCCGTCATTTGGTCATCTCAAAATTTTCCATATTGTTTGGTTTTAGTTTACAAACGTGTCCTATAACGATTTTATTTAACAAAATATTGAATACCTAATAATTAGATTATTTTAATACAAAGATATTGTGTCTTTAATATTTTTAAATAATAAATTAGATAACGTAAGATAAATCTACCAATCTATACATATTTACAAATCTAAAATTACCACGTTTGAAAAATATTGAAACTCTTCAAAGCATTTGCATTGCCTGTAAAATTTATCGTTTAAAATTTGAACTCGACGAGGAAACCGGTTATTTCAACTATTCTTAGTCTTGTTAACAATGAAAGGATTATAAGGGATCTCATGCTGTGCCGCTTGCCCATCGCCTTGGGCACACGCATTACTTTTTTGGCCGACTGTACCATCTTAATTTTTTTATTAGAAGTAGAACATCAAAACAACAAAATAACAATACTTCCTAATCAAAAGGCTGTTTATTCTTTAAATATCGCGAAAATATTAACGTTAAGATTAAATTTAGGTACAGTACCAATAATTTTTATAAGTAACACATTATTAAATGAATTATCAAATTGATTCATATTTAAAAAAAAATCGAATTCTTCATTTTACGTATTTTACCAATCATATTTTACAAAACAGCATTTTCCACCAATGCAATAATTTGATTTACTGCAAAATCGTTTAATTTGTATCCATTTCATAATCTTAACCTCATTCTCAGAGATATCTCCGATTTCCGTATATCTGATTTCAACTATTGAAACCGAACTACGAATTGTTTATCTTTTAAAACTGAATTAATATAGCTGTATATTGCGACATTTACTAAACAATACAACGCTTGAACAGAAACGAACAAATTCGTGCTGCAACGTAAAACCCTCCTTAAATAGTAAATTTAAGCTCTAATTAATTTAATAAAACGGAAAACTTTCAAAAGACAAGGCGTTGTTTCAGGCGTTGCTGTCTAAGCTTTATAGCGTGTAAAGTCATCAAACATAAAATAATTGTTGGTAAGTGGCGATGCTAAAGTGTATCGGTTAATTTCGTTGATGAACATAATATTCACAAGTTCGATGGATGATTAGGGTGTGAAGTTATGGCGAACTTTAGAAAAATGTGGGAATAACTAATAAGCAACATACAAGAGAAACTCAAATTAATTTACTGGTTAACGTTCTTGGTAGAAAACCATTTAAAAATCATTATTCTATCCCACATGCATAACTTACGATTAGTTCTAGAAAAATAATCACAAAAATATTTCGATACCTGCCATTATTTCAAACATATACAAAATCATTATTTTCATGTTCGATTTATGTATGTATTAACAGTGATTACATAAAAATATTGTTTTCTAATAAACATTTACAATGAGATTTAATACGTAGGTACTTATGAACAAGTTAATGTACGTATGTAAGTGGACTTCCCACGAGCAATACGTGTCATGGCAGAAAATTTGTTAAACGAACATTATGTGGTACCCATGACGAACCATAATTCGTACAAAATGTCAACCATAACGAACGTGATGTACATGACAAATCAAGTTTAATAAGATTCCATCTTGACAGCAAGCTTGCTTGTTAGTCACTTGAAAGACAGAAAGTCGACACAACGATGAATAGCGTAGATGTGAAAGTACACACCTAGCGTCTTACATACAAAAAAAGTGAACCACAAGTCATTTGGAACGCCCAAATCTTGCTTCGTAACGATATTTCTACGAAAAAGTTAACCACGTGTACGCTAGGTAAACGAAAGTAACTAGAAACAAACCATATCACAAAGTAATGTGTTTATGCGCAATGACCCACATCTAAGAAAACGTGGCATAAGGAAAAACTACCATCGCCACCGAACGCCGTCTCCTATCGATGCAGGCGCTGCAAAAGAAGCCGTCAGTGTGCCACTATAGATGTCCCCGTTATAGAAAACGTGACTCGTTTTATCAATTTATCGAGGCAATTTAATCGACAACTCGTCTAGAAATTGCAATTTTATATGTAAAAATTATGTATATTATCTACATAAATATGCATAGATTGTAGATGAAGAAGTGAAAAATGTTTTAGTTTCCGTTCGGGTTTATCTAGTTTTCTGTCGGACGATTTTGCAAATATCTCACTATATTTAGTCAAAAAATTAAAGTGTTCTGAATCTCGCATTGTTTAGTGCAATTAATCAATTTTAATATTTTTTATCATTAAATATTAATTTAAATGTTATAATGTTATATTAATACAGGGCGTTTCATTGAGGACGGACCAGCCGGCGCAGGGCGATAGAGGACTTCAATACGCATCGATTGGATCCCCATATGTGATGCGAAATTTGTTAGATTAGAAGTTATTTAGGTTTTAATGAACCTATTATACACAATACTTTTAGCTAATCTTCTGTTTGCTCACAAACTTCGTTATTCTGACTGAACTATTGGTACTAGTGTCGTGATTTTTTTTTTATAATCGTAGTCCAATAATGGACCTATCATCCCAAACATTTTTTTTATTATTCCAACAAAGTATTTTGAGAAAAAATAATCTTTTAAGAATTTTATTAAAGCAAAAATTAATTCTTAACTTTACAACACTCTAGCGAAAAATAAAAAGTGATAGAAACAAAATTATTAATATCATTTTACTGAATGTACTTTACTCAGAATCAACCCTAGAAATTTCATTTAGGTAGCCAAGTGACTTCACATCGAAAACTTTGTGTAAAGTGAAAAAGACGAAAATTTCACTTTTTAATTTTGATCCAAAACATTATTCGAAAAGTGAGTTAAGTTGTTGTGGATGTTATGTTTTCAATGTTTTTTCGTATTTTTGTGAATTTGGTTTGCGTTTTGGACTTTTTTTTGTTTGTTAGTTGTAATATCATCTGCTGTAAGTCCTTTTCCGTCGCCATTTCGAACAGTTATTGTAATGAAAGAAATAAATATTTATTAATTTTATTCCCGTTGTTTTACTTGATTTATTGTCTAATTGTTTGATATAACGAACGCATTAAATCACAATAATTATTATTATGTATACGATAAACGCTGCGATATTGAAAAAAAAGAATTAAATTTACAGAAACCACACTTATAATCTCGATTAATTCCGATTTATTCTGAAATAAATGATTACGATTAAATAAATCGTTTTCTATAATGTCAACATTACAGAAAATAAATCATAGGTAATTTTCAGGTTGTCTATAGTTAATTAGTTGAGTATTCGTTATAACGACTATATATTCTACTTTATGTAAGTATAAATATGTATAAAACACATTTTCAATTTGGATGTTTTAAACATTTACTTAGGTTATATAAAAATGATACACCTTTCATAAATAAACTTATATTTACATTTTCTTTTGTAAGTGGAAGAAAACTAGAATTAAAAAAAAATGAAAAAAACGAACTGCTTTTCTACTGTGAAAAATAATTATTGATAGGTAGTAAAAACCGGTGCACAATTTTTTTCGAACATATTATGACAACAAAAAACAAAACAAATCATGCAAAATGATTTCGTAAATTTATTTTCCTAAATAAGTAGAAACGTCCTATAGTTTAACGGGGTCAGATCAGTGTAAAATTATTTTTTGCTTAAAAAACACCGAAATCTGTAAAATAAGAAACAAAATGTTACAAGTATCAATTCGGGGTAGTTTCGAAGTTATAGAGCCTACAACGAACTCCTAAACCTTGCAAAACTTTAGATGCGTTTTTGTCGAAAACGCGTTTTCCAAAACGGTGTTGAAGGTTTCTCGGGGTGTACCTACTCATCGATTGGACTTAAATTTTGGTTTTTATTTATTTATTTTATTATCTTTATAGGTTTCTCTATTCGTTGACCGATTATTTTTACAATATCATCTTTAATTCGTAAAATACATTTTTGTTTTTCGTCATTTTTGTCATTCGACAAAAAAAGCCTAAAAACAGGAATAGAAAAGATATGTATTGCTATTTGAAAAAAAATTTGATGTGCATCTTTTTTGTAGTATTTAGAGACTCATCTTATTGGGTTTTTGAATTATTGAAATCGGATCATCAATAACATAGCTATAGCGTGGTGCGTTTTTCAGAAGACAGACGGTATGTGTAGGTAGCTATATGTAACTACTTTAAAAATAAATATTGCTTTCAAAGTCAAACAAAATTTTCATGTATGCTATTTGCAAATATCAATTACTAGATACTATTATGTAAAATAACATTTCCGAAAGTATTCAATGAAAACATAAATATTTCATCATCATCGTCAAATTGCGTTAATATTTTCTATCTGCGTGCGAATTACCACTTCGGAAATAAATTTCGACGACGTAGATTTTGCAATCATGATTATAACCTTTTCGATTGGTGACTATGATTAATTGCAAGAGCGGAGCCGAAAAACTAATCGTTTACAAACATTGGGACGATACCTACTATTACAAAAATCGGCGATTAATTAATATCCGCTATGTCGACATCCCACAAAAGCCACAGGAAGTCGTCTGTTAGGTGAGAGTAATTCTATTACGGATGTTTTCAAGTTCAGGTACTCGAAATGAACGTAATATTATACTGTCATATTTATTACAAATATGGGATTTCATATAATACTGTAAATAAAACCACAATACTACTTTAATAAAAAGTTTTTCCTTGAGTGGATTATATGGTAGGTAGGTACCTACTTATTACACTGACTTTTTATTTATTACTAATTATTGGTAATTTTTTTTTAGATTTTAATTATTTTTTCATCACTTTTTGCTTTTTTTGTATGATGTTATTAAAAGTAATGCCTGATCTAAGTCTTTCCTTCACAATATAACATACCATGTTCCTGAAGACCGGATATTCGAAAATGTATCTTTTAAAAAAGTTATCTAGGTACCTACCTAATTATTTTAATTTTTAGGGGTTCTTCATACAATTTTTGATAAATGTAATATTAAAATACACAAGTAGGTGTACTCACGTAAACTTGTAATATTTTCTGAACAATTTAAGAATAAGTTTTTATTTGTTGATTATTATTTATCATTCATTGCATGTTAATATACCGATCATCTAGGTATCTATGGGACGTATTGGGTTTTAATTTTAATTTAGTAAAAGCGCTGTTATTATTAGTAGTATTATAGATTAATTAGTAATAGTTACTATTATTTAAAAAAAAATTAATTATTAAAAAAAAGAATTTTTTGCATGTCAAAAATTATTGAATGTTAAAAGTGCCACATTTGAACTATTATAAGTATTAATGATTATTTCATTCACTCACTTCGAATTCAATTTAGGTACATCATTAAGAATTCATAAGTCTTTTATTTAGAGATTAACCGTTAAAACGACTTTTGCATTGCTTGTAATTTGAATGTAATAGATGACTAACAAAGTGTTAAGTGCGTTTTCTTTTCGAGTTAACGATGCTAAGAAGCGTAACTTTTGTTAAAAATTAACAAGGAAAATACAGAAACACATTGTCGAACTATATAATCTTTAAAACACACACTTTAAATACAAGAACGTTCGTAATTATTTCTTATTATGTTGTTCAATCAAGGTATATACCTACTTCGCTAAAATGATATCATTTAACACCTAAGAACAGGCACCTCTGTAGTTATGCAATTATTCTTATTTTATAAAACAAAATAAATCATGTTATAGTAATAGTTTATTTGATTTATTTTGAAATGTAGAGTGCTGTTATGTTGGGATTTTTTATAATATACATTAATTTTTTTAATTGATTGTTAAAGCAGTCTTCAATGTTCTACTTCAATGTTACTCGAAACATAAGTATGAATATTATGTACACTTCGTCCAAACCTATATGCAATCCACGTCATCAATACAAGGTTACTAGATGATGACGTTTCACACAGTGCTGTCACCTCGTACCTTCTATTTTGACTGTTCTAATAAATTTTAGTCTTTCTTTATACCATCTAATATGTGCGCAAATAAATAATCTATAGAATATGTCACTTTCCAAACTTTAAACCGAATTACAAATAAACAATCTAATAACTTTTCTTTGAAGACGTGAATTGCATATAGGTTTGGATAGGCCGTAGCAAACAATTATTTCATGATATGTATGTAGTATCCCTTAATCATTGAACATTAAAGCATCGTGGAAAAACTGGGAGCTTTTCTATTATTTTATTTAATCATTACCTTAAGAGTAAAAAAATTTCAATTTTATTTAATGAAATTCGAGAAAATTGGCGAAATGTATTTAACAAAATCGGGAATGAAAAATATATGTACCTATACGGCGCAATTTCATTGGACAAAACAATTTATTGTTTCGATTGAAATGTATTCGCGAAAACACCGACATTCTAATAATTTAGTTGTCATTCCCTATCTGTTATACGTTGAAAGCGTGTACCGCACGTGAAGATATTTTTACATCATTGGAAAATTTCCAATTGTCATTTGAAGGACATGGGTCGAATTTTATTATCAAAACAAAGAAGCGCCGAGTTGAATACACTCGAATAACAAGAATTATTGATATCGCACATTGTATGGGTTCGTGCTTTAAGTCGAGGATTACTAATCTTACAGTTATTTACATCTGTCATCAAACGAGTAGGCAATTCAAAATATTATGAATGAAATACCTATAAGGCCATTCAAATTTTATTCCGATACACGTTATCAATAAAATGAAGTTCGAAGTTTGGAAAGTGACATTCTATCGATGATTTACCTGCACACACATTACATGGCAAAAAAGACTCCCGTTTATTAATAGAATACAGTAAAAATATGAGGTACAAGGTAACATCACTGTGTAAAAGGTCGTCATCTAGTAACCTTTTATTGATAACGCGACGTGTTCGGAATAAAATTTAAATAACCTTCGCATACAAGGGGTGTTCAGAATACGATGGAAAGTTTCTAGGGGGCGTAATAGAGGCCCCCCCGACAGATCGATGATCCATTTTTATAACTTTGTAGACTAAAAATTGAAATTTATAGACTTAATATACATAGGGCAAAAAAATATTACAAATCTTTTTTAAAAACATGAATAAAGAGAAACAGAGGGAAATGCCCTCTTCACAACCTCCTCTTGCATTTCTGATTTTCTTTTTAATTATTTTAACTTTGTAAATAATACTCGCAAGGGGACATTACATTCAGTACATCGAAATTTGGGATGCCAATTTTTTTGACGATTCTAGAGGTCAAAAACAAATATACGTGTCTTGGCATAGACACCTACTATAAATAATCATGATAACTTTAATACAGTAGACTGATAAAGCCTAATTAAAATACAAAGATATTAATATTTAAAGCACGTAAAGTGACAACATAACAGGGTAAATGGTCAAAATTAGCATCAGAACGACCACGCAAAATCGTCACGCAAAAAAATAAAAACTTCACACAAAATGTGTTAAATATAGATTTTATAGATTAACTCGGTGAAAATATAGACTTTCACAGACTACATGCTAAATTTATAGACTAATATAGACTTTATACAGGCAGTTCTCGTTTTACGGAGTTTCGTTTTACGTCGTTTCGTATTTATTGTAACAAACAATATTTGATATTTTACATATAAAATAAGTATTTGCGTCAAACGATTCTAACTTTGTACGAAGTTTTGAAGTCAACAATAACATTTCTCTCGCCTATAAATGTTTTAGAAAATGCATGAAAAAACAACAAATGGAAACGTTTAGAGAAATTTTTTTTAGAGGAATTGTTTTGTTATTTTATTATTTACTGTATACATTATTTTGTTTAGAGATTCGCCAACTATATAAATAAAACTAGTCCATTTCATTAAAAATATTGGCTTTTTCATAACTACATGATTTTACATATACTTCGTCCAAACCTATATGCAATCCACGTCATCAATAAAAGGGTTACTAGATGATGACGTTTCACACAGTGCTGTCACTTTGTACCTCGTATTTTGACAGTTCTAATAAGTTGTAGTCTTTCTTTATGCCATCTAATACGTGCGCAGGTAAATCATCTATAGAATATGTCACTTTCCAAACGTTAAACCGAATTACAAATAAACAATCTAGTAACTTTTTGTTGATGACGTGAATTGCGTATAGGTTTGGATAGGCCATAGAAATGTATACAAAAATGTGTCTCGTTTTACGTTTGTTGCTAGTATGTAATCTGCCGTAAAAGAGAGGACTGCCTATAGAGTATTTAGCAGCCCTGGTCGTCTAGACCACATCAAAATAATACCGAAACTTCCCATGAATTTTTTGCTATGAAACCCCCTAATTGACAACGGCTATTCCCTCCCTCTGTTAAGAAATAAAAATCTTTTTTTTTAAATAGCATTTTTATTTCTTATTGCAATTTAATAAGTTTTGATATATTTACATTTGTAGTAAACGACGCCGACATGTAATAGATTTTTTTGGATCGCCTCAGATGGCCTTTCCAATCAAAACATTTTTTCAAGGATCAATTTTTAATAATATTTTCGAATTTACCAAACATTTTAAGATAAAAAAGCACTCTTTTCAAATTTCGATAAAATCGCACTTCAAAAGTAAGATGGCAAGTAACATTTACGGGGCGATCTAAAATAATTGACAGGCTACGCACGTGTACATGCAAATAAAAAAATTTCCCCATAGGTACCAAGATGGTACCCATCACAATTGAAAATAAAACACCCAAATAACCAATAACCTACAGAAACAGTTGAGACGTACCACACTGCAAAGTTGCATCTTATAAATCTGCTCAACTACAACGTAAATTGAATAACTATTTTGAAAATATTTAATTTCTATTTAATATAAAACAAATCAATTACGGTTTTCCATCAATTGATTCATATATTGCACATAAAAGTTAATTATCTGTCTACCTTTGAAAGAATATAATAGAAATAAACAAATAAAGTCAATTGCATTCAATATTAATTATTATTCGTACATCACAAAACGAAGCCATTATTACTACACTTTCCTTTTAGAATGTTTGTATTAAAAGAACTTTCTTTAGAGATATGTCTATTTATAAACCGGAGCGAAACCATTAAATTTGCATAAAGGACTCAGAGTAGACGTAAAGTTGGCAAAAATAAATATTCCGATTATGGTACTTATTACACTAATGGTACAATTTTACTGCACAAAATAGCGGACCGAAGACAAAAAGGTAATCGGTAACACGAACTAGTTAGTAGAGAGTACGCCTTTACATATTAATATAGGCATAACCTTAGGTGATTCCTTGCCATCGTTTAATTCAATATAACAAGAAATAGTTTATCCTACAAGTTTCATTTTAAAAACATTAATCACCGCAAAACCGTTTATAGTAACAGAATCATGATATAAAAGTTGAACACAACTTTCCGTTTACCAAAAACGTCTTCTACAATTAACAGTTACCAAATAAACATTTAACGACATATAAAACAGACTCATTAATAAAAACGCCGGTAAAAATGTCATTTTTTTCACACTTTATCCTGTTAGATTAACCCTTGATAATGATAATAATCTTTTAGAACTTGTGCGGGATATTTTACATACACCGTTATTTCAATTAATTTATATTAACATGATGTATTTTCAATGCGTTTTATGATAAAATTATAATAGATCACATTTTCCGCGAAAGAATTGCGTGTTTTTATCTTATTACATAACTTTACATAATTTATCTACTAACAAAAAGGCGATTGATAATTCTTTGCAGTACAATAAACTGTCGTGAACAGAGAAAATTGACCATTTACGGTTTGGTGGGATTTCAAATATTTAAACTTCAATTTACAATTTATTAAAAAGTGTGCAAAAATGATGTGTTTTTTAACAGCAAAGACTTGATAATGCATTGTTCTAATAACATATATGCTTTTTACAGTATTTTGCATTCACATAAAGGGAATAATAAAATCTTTTAATCAATTATCTTTTTGTAAAATCAACATCTGCAATTGATGCTGATTCCATCTGGAAAAACTGAAGGTTTAAAATACCGCACCAATAAATGACAGGTGCTTCTTGTTGCAAAACTACTACTAGTCTATGTAGGAGCTGGCAACGTGAAAACCTACAGAGTTTTGTCCTGAGAAATTAAAGTCTCTTCGTGTTATGTATAAAACCGGTCTAAGTCACTTACATCACAGTCTGGCTGACGAGCCCTACTGCATATTAAAAGGGCAGGCACCCCAATTTTCCTTAATAACATAATAACTTGTCACATATTTTATTGGTGCAAAAATCAACTCTATTGTGAAAGTTTCAATCGGAACGTTTATTTGTAAGCGCCAATGTTTAAAAACTATTAATCGTGTTTCGAGTTACATCTTTTTATTCGGCGTGTACTTATCTACGTATTTTTATTTTAATTGAAACTATTTCTTAAATAATTTCACGTGCTCTTGAATACGACACTAATTGTTTTTCTTAAAATTACTTTATTTTGGGCTAATTTAAAGTAAAAAATTATAATAATAATAATTAGAAAAATTAACAGGTTGTTAGTATTTTGGAACCATCGTGTAATTAAGTATGGATAAAAATCAATTAACCGATATGATACAATTTTTTTTCGAGTATCGAAAAAATTCTGGTCGATTCTGCGCCTTTACGCAGCACGATTTCCTACTCGAAAATAGCCCCGACCGTTAAAAATTTAGAAGACTGGACAACAACTTAAGATATCACGGAGCTTTTAGAAAACCAAGGAGTAACGTAAATTTTGTGAAGATGTTGAGTTAGATATCCTTCTTAGTGTTGAAGAACGGCCAAGCCCTTCGACGCGCGAAGTCGCACGTAACACTGACATATCAAAGACACCGTTTCCGCTGATTTCAAAGAACACGTGCGAATTATTAGAAGAAACAAAATTATTTTCGCAACATACCTATCAGTTTTACAAAATCAAGTTGGAGCACACCACCATCGAATTCGGCAAATAAACAACCTATAGCTTATCCAAACCTATACGTTCACGTCATTAAAAAAAAGTTACTAAATTGTTTATTTGTAATTCGGTTTAAAGTTTGGAAAGTGACATATTCTATAGATGATTTACATGCGCACATATTAGATGGTATATACTACAATCTATTAGAACTGTCAAAATACGAGATACGAGGTGACAGCATTGCGTGAAACGTCATAATCTAGTAACCTTGTATTGATAACGTGAACACACATTATAAGTTTGGATAAGCTATAAAAACATGAATAAAAAAATATATGTATCGCTATTTGAAAAAAAACAATTACTGTCAGCTCAATTAAAGTCACTCCTACAAAAATGTAATCTTCATCTTTTTGTAGTATTTTGAGACTCCATCTTATTGGATTTTTGAATTATTGAAATCGAATCATCAATTACAGAGCTATAGCGTGGTGCGTTTTTCGTAAGACAGACGGTATTTGATCAGATACCACAAAACAATAAGCTGGCTTCAATATCTTAAGCAGATAATTAAATATAAAACTTTAAATATATTGAAGATTCGAATCTGTTGACAAGCACCTAATTCTAACACACTTATAACGAATCAATTAATAAAATTCTGACCTTTTTGTCATATAAAACTACATTCAATTGATTCCCAATTCCAGAAAATGTTCCATCAACATCAAAATAATACATACAAAAGCACAATTCAAAGTCTAAACGTCACTAATAGATACTTATAGGTATGCACCTAGTAACCGAACACAGTAAAAGACTATTAACTGACTAAAAGGAATTTTTAAAACACTAATTCGAATCTGATTCGATTTGTTATATAAATATCTACCAAAACCCTTTATTTAAATTTTAGAAAGTTTATTTTATCAGGATAATTCTTGCAACTCGCGATAATAAAACGTAAAAGGTCATGTATACTTTGTGCTCTTATCATTACACATGTAGGAAATTGTGATTATGCCTAAAATTTTCTACTGTGTTCGTTATTTTAAATTACGGGTTGCAGGAAAAAATTATTAAAATAGATGACGTATAATCATCATCATACTTAAAATACTGATGTCGACGTCTATACCGAACAATTCAAATTTAAATGCAGAAACTTCGCACAAGTACGCAAGGATGTATTTTAAAATCTGAGAAAATTCTGCTCGATCTAATATGTATGTACATAATAAGTAGGCACCTACATAACTCGATTTTTAATGTACATGATATTTTCAAAATTTCATTAAGCAATAAAATAAATGTGTGTTATTAATTAAATTCCAACGTTACAAAGAAGAAACCCGAGTACGGTTATTTACTAGTGAACTCCGCGCGACAAACGTGGAATGACAATAGTAAATAATAATGCAAACAAGATGCACGAAGTATAATTCACAATTTTTTCTTGAATTATAACACAATAAATTCTAAGAGTTACTGAAACTGCGCAGTTATAAATCTAATAGCATCTGTGTTATCTGAATATGTACTAGATGCAATATGTAGGTATATATACTTATCGTTAGTCATCACGTGTAGGTGTTTAATAGAAGAATCTAATATGTATGAATGTATTTTACTAGAACTTAAGAGTAGAGTGCTATTGAACTTAGGATGAGGCATAAACAAATCATTTTCGTAGGTGGACAGTTATTGTTGTATGTACTAATTTCAATTCGAATGTTGAAAACTTTCGATCCTTACTGGGATCTTGGTAATTACTATCACGTAATTGCCAAGAGTCATATCAAGATTTTACAACTATCCTTAATTAATTGAAGATGGTCTTTGGGCAATTCTTTATGTAATTGTAATTAATAATAGGTAACAGTTGTTTAAAAAATGTGGGAATTTTGAAATGACAACTTAAACATTGAATTAAGAATATTGCAGGAAGTACCTACGCATTTAAAAAATATATGTAAGTAAATACTTGCAGATACGTCTCACTTCGACTACGTCTAAAAAAATTACAAAAAGTAACCTAAACTTAATTTCAATATTTTTTGTTGAAACAAAAAATTACAAAAAAGGAATCTATCTGCAATTATTAGATAGGTAGGTACGTAATATTTGCAATCGTCACTTGTAGCTACACCCACGTTAGGGAAAATAATTAGGAACTAAAATTAGATACAAATTAAATTATTAAAATATTCAAATTTTGAAAGTTGTGACTTACGAAATTTCCGAAGTCTGCAATGTAGTAAAACCATTCAAATTTGCACGTTAACAGTTCGAAAACAATCACAATACGTAATTGAATGTACATTATCAATGAGGAATACAAAAGAATATTAAATTATTTATAAAATTTATAAAAAACAGAAACAACATTTTTAACCTCCATGCACTGGTCGCGAACTAATTAATACCAAAATTCGAGAGAACTAAACGCTTGCAACTACCAACACATATCACTGATAAGTACTTAATAACGTTGCATATGTGAGTCCGAGTCGCAGAATCCGTGTGAGATATTTAAAAATTTATCTACATTGTTTTATTTGAAATTGAGTAACTGGAAATTTTTGATTGAAATTTATTTTTAAAGCAATTAAATTCGTTCCATTTTTATAAAAATAACGTCAGTGTACCTACATAAAATATTATCGTGTGTGATATTCTGTATAAACGTGATAATTTCAGGGGTCGTAGACGTGGAGTAAAATACAAAGGAACTACTAAAACATGTGCGCCAACTACTTTCACAATCTATCGGAGTGCGAACAAAGAATTGAAGATTTTTAAAATATTTAAAATTTCCTGGTAGCCATGTATGAACTCGAATGCATTTACATAGAATTGCATTTAGAATTTTGGCAAAACCGCTTCAGATCTTTCGCGTTAGTGGAACACAACGGTAGTATTTGTTTCAGTAGTTCGAATTTTAAATTACGGCGTCGTATTATTCGTGTGTGCGAAGAGTGCTCGTTCGGTTAATAAGGCCTTTTTGCGTGTGAATGCGCGAGTGTTGTGCATTATGTTGTGTTCAAAAAAGGATTACAAACAAAAAGGATTAATAAGACGAAGAAAGGTAGAATCTTTTTGTCGACTAACTCTCTATGTATTTATAAAGTGTAAATACACGAACTTTAAGTTCTAAAACAGATTCTCTGAAAAGCGAACTCGGTTAGGCTCTTGGATAGGGACTCGGTTAGGGCTCCCCTCAAACATTCGACGGTCAAATTTCGCGAACAAAATTTTATCTTATGCGCGTTTTCGCGATCACAGTGGTTGATGAAATACAGTGAAATATGAAACGTAGGTACGTAATAATGCAAGTTCGCGGTCAACGAAGGATCTAAGATGGAAATTGACCATAGAGACAAAATGATGATAAGAAAAAGCTAAAAAATAGAAAGAAAATTTTATAAATATCTAATTTTTTCTTATAGACTGTTACAAGTGGACAAGTGGCTGACAAGTAGCCTGACAAGTGGCAGTCACAGTGGCAGCAGTGTTAGTCTGCATTTTACATAAGTATTAAAAAAGTATATTTCAGGATTTCAATTTTTTTAATGTTCTTTAAATCGCTTCTTAATACTATTAAAAGTTTTATATTCTTAAAATTAGACTTAAGACACGTAAAAAACGCCTATCTCTTGTTTTTTGTGACCATTTTCGTTTGTCTAACACTCAACCCCAAAGTGAAAGTTGACGTAGTCCTAAAAATTTCAAATATAGTAAGCTGTAGATATTAAAATGGTTGTCATTTGAAAGTATGGTGAATTTTCTCTATAATATGGAACTTTCAATGACATTCCTTTTATGACCCCTTACTATTTGAAATTGTTGGGGTAATATCATCCCTCCATTTTGAAAAATAGATCTCTAATATACCCCCTGGCAAATAAAATCAACGTGTTCGACATAAAATTATTTTATATATATATACCAAAACATATGAAAATTGCATGCATGGAAAATGACCAATTAGGTCAACTTTGGAGGTCCGTGACTTCGGTGTCCGTACGATTTAGCAAAATTGGTAAGGCTCACGAAAAGTACCAAATCTTATGGTATTAATTTGATTTTGATTTTGAATTTCCACACTTCCCTTATTTATCAAACCAAGTTAATGTTACGTCGAACACGTCGCTTACAACATTTTAGTATGGACAAATTCTGTAGATAATCCTGTAGTTATAGTGAATAAACTATAGGGTACTTACAGTAAATTAATAGCTACAAAATATGAACTTTAAAAGTTGCAATCTTTAGAAAAAAAAACCTTTAATTAAACTTTAAACGGGAATTTTTGAAAAGCACATTTACCGATGTAAAACGTCTTACAATAAAATTAAAGCAAAAAAAGTGAACGTGTGAAAGTATGCATCTTAAACGGGAATCGCTATTTCGATTAAATATAAATTGGACTCTGTATAATACAAATATGTATTTTTATAGAGGGTAAATTCGTTTCACAATCCACTTGTTTGTGAAATAAGTATTTAGTCAATGAGTCACTTGCCTTCCTCGGCTATCAGGAGCTCCAATGTTGATACCACAAAAGTGGTTTAAGTTAAAGTGGAATATCTTCCAGAAAATCAAACAAAGTATCATCTAAAAAATTGTGGTACAGTACAATGCTGCAGTACGTAAGGGTTATTTTTTTAAAAAGAAATTATAACTTTTAATACGTCTAACTTGTAAACAAAAGAAAATTGGAAAATCTTTAAATTACATCTACTTTCAGTTGCCGAAGTCTGTAAACAATCTAGCAAATTACCCTGTATACGCACACCGAAAATTTGTGGTGCATATTAAACGGGAACCCCTTAATGAGGTTTCACTGTATTTGTATAATCAGTACCTTTACAATTCTAAAAATCATCGTAGCTAGCGAACTGGCCTTTTCATTATTCTCATAAATATGTTAATCACGTCGACTTGTCTTATTAGTGTGGTTGTTATGTAAAACAATAGGGGTACATATATACATGACAATTGCTTATGTTCATACATTACCATCGTCGATGATAAATATTCCAGCATTTCATTTAGTTAATAAGCGGCAGATGGATCATCACGCCTTATTTTGTCGAGGTGACCCATAGATCTAAATATGGTTGAAGTTGTATTTGACCTCTTCTATGTATGCATCATTAAAATTTATTATTTTTAAGATGTTAGTTACATTTCTTATATATTTAGCACAATGGCAACGTATGTATGTATGTAAATGTACTACTATTTATACTGTGGATCCGTGGGCCCGTTTATGGCTGTCCAAGATATGTGGAGATATAACTCTGTAACCACAGATTAAAATCTGTGGTTTTTCGTAAACGAAAAAGATTACTCTTACCAAAAAGAAAGAACATTACATTGATATCTAAATTCATCGAAATTGGAATAAAATTAATGGTAAAAATTGGAGTATTACCGAACGTTTGATTCATTCATTATACAGTGTATAGCGCGCGTTTAATATAGTTATTAAATCTACCTGTCACTGAAATAACACTGTTTTCTATAATTTCAGCAAATTCATTACTAGTTAATAATTATTTATTTGATTATAGAGTAATAAATATTTATTAATAAAAAACAAAGTTTGTTAATAAATTCTAAAGTAGATACCTATTAGATATTACTAATCAGTTAAATTTTTAAATTATAAATTAATTTTTTAAATTAAATTATTATATTTACAGTAAATAAATATGTATCTATTAATTATTAAGTATAAATTTTGTACATATGAAGTAAGTACATTCAATTTCCATACTAGTTTTATTCTGAAAATTTTAGAAAATGTAACACCTATTTAATTCAAACAAAATAATATTTAATTAGATTTTTGATAAGATTAAAATTTGCCCCATAAAAAAATCAATGAAATCCCCGTTTCCGTTATCATGCAATAACTAAACAAAATTCAAAGAGGAAAATAACGTAATATGGGATTTCCTAGATAAATCCGAAAATCGAAAAATTTTAACGATTTAGAGTAAGCAAATTCGTAGGTAATAGCCATAAAGTTAGTACATATAGCAATTATATAAGTGTAAGAAATCATTGAGTAATGAATTTAGCGCCGTAAAAACGATAGGAACTAATACTAAATATTCACACCTTCATTCGAGAATTAGAAAGCTATGTTCTAAATGCGAAATAAACTATATAAGTAGTTATACTTTTCGTCGGGATCGTGCGAAATGATCTTCAGCTAATAATTTTATTCGCATTGTTAATATTTAATATTTTCTAAGGCGATTGTGGCACTAGCGTCGAACGGTTTTTAATACATAAAATCTAGTTAAAATTCGAAATGTAGGCAAGTAGGACTAATTCATTAGTAATTGTTTAGATAGTCTCACAACACTAATTGCCAAAAAAAATCTCAACGCGGAAAAACTCGCATGAATAGAGATCCTTATATGGTAAGATTTTTTTTTAACATTCAATTCATGGTCGTCCGTGAAAGGTCAATTACAATTAGTTGCAACTTTTGTTTATTTATCCACAATAGAATTTCACTTACACAATTCTCACACGTTTATAATAAGGAAATCTTACCTGAATTTATTATTTCGACAAACTTCTTACAGTTCTTATATGGGCTAATATTAACATAAAATTAATTTGCATAATGTAAGAGTTAATCTTAAAATAAATCTCTTCGATTAAAAAAAAAACGATAAAACCCATTATAATTTATAACAGAACTGTCTTCTATGATGGACAGAATTCTATGATGCAGACCGAAAAAACAAAAAAAAAATTAACGTGAAAGGAGGAAGGCTGATGCTTTTAAAATACTATTTGAGCTGAATAAAATAGCGAAAAATAATTACGTCTGTACTAAATAGAGCACGCATTCTAATTATTCATGACGCAATAAAATTAAACTATTTTAAATAGGTACGTGGAATTTTTTTATACGCATTAGGGAACGTGAAAATTAATGTCTCTTTTATTATGCCTTTATTCTACCAAAAGGGCATATTAATAATATGTAAGCACGTGTATAATTTATATTTTTCCAATTTACGTGTAATTGTACACCTAACACTGTTTTTACATGAACTTCTTTCTACACGATTTCGAAATAACACGGCTTAGAAAACAAAAACAATTCTATTTTTTACACGATATATTTCGATTTAACACGGTTCAAATGGCGATGATTTTGAAAATTTTTGTTTGAATGAAGTCCTTTTGTACACGGGGTTCTTATAACTGTACACGGTGCAAATTTTATTTTCTTGTTTTACACAAATTTTCTTACTTCGTGCAAAAGCAGAATTGGGTAGTACCTATTTACTTAAACAAAATTTAGCAACTGCGCACCTAGTAGAATGAAAATTATATCAATTATGTCAATGATTTTTTGTAAATATTCTCATTACACAAAGAAAAAATATCAAAATGCGATGTTTGTTTAATTTAAAAAGAAAAATTGACTGTTTGAAAAGAATAAAAATAAAAGTTAATAAAATATCATGATCTACCTATAACAAATAATATTGAAAATACTTAAAATTAAATTGCAAATCAAGATTTGTAGTTTTCACTTTTTAAATCTTCACTATGACTATAAAATTTCCAAAATACGCCGTTTTTTAATATTTGATTATTAATAATTTGTTTTATGATAAAAAATGAGAAAATAAGCTGAAGAAATGCTTAAACCGGTTTCATTAATTTATTTTATTAACGTTAGCAACATCGAGTTTTAACGCCTGATTGTTATGCAATACGTAAACCTGAATGTTTTAACCAAATGAAATTAGTTTTGTTAAGTTCCCTTTCGAGAGTACTTAATAATTATTTTGCATGATTTTTTTTAAACTTCATACAAACATAATTTTTTAATAAAATATTTTCGCGATACTTTAAATAAACTGTTTTAGACATTTTTTATTATACACATTTTAAATTAAGTTTTATTTTTAAAAAATTGACATAATTAAAGTGAAAAAGATATAGCTAAAGACCCCTAAGACAACTAGAACACTAAATTTGACACTATTTGCATGACTTTTTTTGCATTAATTTCAAAATAGTAAGGACATAAATTAAAATTTTAAATAGGTAGGTACACTGTTTACAACAATAGTTTCCCATAAAATTCTCCAAAATGTTCAGTAATGGGTAAATGATTTACAGCCAATATTCAAAATTAGCAAAATTTCAGTTTTCGCCAATAAATGAATGGATTATCTATTCCAATTAGAAATTTCATTTCATTTCATTTCAAATTTTCCATTGCACACACGCATATTTATCGAACAGCAAGAACAATTTAAATCGAATTTTTAATATTCGTGGCAGTTATTGAGCTAGTTAGAGTAACTTAATATTTAAAAATAGTGACTATGAATTTTATTGTAGCAATTAATTCTTAATTTATTGAATATTTCAGCAAAAAAAAGATTTATAAGTAATTTGGAAGCTGATTCAAATAATATATTTCTCATTTTTTGTTCTGGTTCACGTAGTTTGTTATTTTTTACAACGTTTTGAATACACAAATTAGTGTGACTCATAGAGGCTACATAACTCCGTTTTTTACTAGGTACATGAAGTGAAATCTCTTTTGGTTTGTACAATCACAATTTTTTTCTGTTCAGATGCACTTAGCATCTTAATTACCAGTGCAAGTTTGTTTTGCACTTATTTTTTCGGTGTTTTATTAATTGTATTTCTTAGATTTTTAAATTTTAAATTTGTTTTTAAATCTTAAGGATTATTAAATGTAGATATTTTGTATAAATCACATTTTAAAATTATAATGTGAAATAAATGTAAAACTCGTAAAATTCGTATGTAAAACAATCGTGATAATATTTGCAATCATAATTCATATCAATATCAAAGATTTACCACAAAAGTCTGTTTTTCATGAGGTTTAAACAATATATAATCTACAAAATTATTGTAAAAATCCTACCTTGTAGATTGTCGAGCATATAAGTGAGAAGTTTATGAGTCCCATTTGGTTCACTATATAACGTCATGATTTCTTTGTTTAAAGGATTCCCATGAAGTCCTAGCACAATAAGATTGAATAGTTTGCCTAGTTCGTATGGCAGGATGCGTAATATATTGTGACTCAACAGCAATTCCCTGTAAACCGTACCGTATCAATTCAAAGTTCATAATTTAATCAAATCATAATTAGTAGATATTTTATACTCAATAACTTACATTAACAGAGGATGGACAGTGGGAATGTGATATTTCAGGATTATAAGTAGTTCAGCCAATTGTAAATACAAAAGGAGCAAAAGGAAGTAGGTACAAATAAAATGGATTTTCTGGTTTTTGTGCAAAAAGAACTGGAACAAATTAAAGCTTTTATGACCGATTTCACAAACGCCAGTTAACTTTATTCTCCGGTTACTTCTATGGTAACAGATTGTTCGAACAATCATATTAAACCATTTAGTACCGAACTAAATATTTAGACCCGCTTTCTGAAATCGGGCATTAGGGTTTTACAATTATGAGATATACGTGAGATAAGCTATTCTTTAAATAACTTTCACGGAAACCATTGTCTCAAAAATCGTTTCTATAGCAGTTATTCTAGGAATAGCTATTCTGCCAGTATGAGCCGAGAACAGATTGTTGGAACAATCGTTACCATAGAAGTAACCGGAGAATAAAGTTATCTGGCATTGGTGAAATCGGTCATTAATCATGTTTGTAAAACCGAGCCTTAATCTATAAATAAATTATAATAAATCCCACAATTGAATTCTGTTTTCCAATATCACAATAAAATTACTATTTTAAATTTTTTCAAAAATTTTACACGTATTTATAAATGCACTGATCAAACAAATTAAATATTTAAATTAAAAAAATATATATCAGAAAGAGCAATTACATTCTCTTCTCTTTGTTCCATTGTCAAATAGTATTATTAATTAGCACGTTCGGCGCCGTAATGTTAAAAAAATTTGTGATCCCCGGATCAACTTTTTTGTAATTTGCGACAAATCTGTATAGAAAGCAAATGTGATTCGCGCAACCCATTGAACAAATGTAGTGTGAATCATATTTAATTCATACGGAGCTCGACGTGTTAAATTGTTAATAAATACTGCTATATTATGCGAGTATCTCTCACTCATAATAATTATAGTTGTAAAATAAAAATAGAAAAGAACGAGACGAGAATAAGTTTTATTTATGAATTAGACCCTTAATTTATACTGAATTTTATTAACTTATTGTTAGTTTCATTTCTGTTTGCATTTCATTAATTTAAATAATGAATAATTTATTCAATCAATACAGTTTCCATACAAATTTCCATAAATTTTTTGGTTATTCAATTGTAGGATTTATTAAATTTGAGATGTGTTTACAAAAATGGTAATTTTTAATTTTAAACAAATACTTTTAACTACTGAATTGCAAATTTTTAGTATATAATTAACAATGCTGAATAAAAAGTATTTAGCTTATTTCTCAATATAAGTATTCAATATTATCAAATATTATTTAGAAAAAGTAAATTCTATTTTGTTTTATAAATTACAAGGTGTTTAAAATCAGTGTTGACAATAGATTGTAAATTATAAAATATGCTAGCACATACAGAGTTACACTTTATATATATTTTTTTGTTTGCCTCCTGGTTATTTTTAAATAGTTATGTTAGTATGTTTTATATCGTATATTTTCCATAATTATTTTTTCATTGCAGACTTCTAAATTTTTAAAAATGTTTAATATACTGAAAGTCCTCATGTTACAAGCGAACTATGTTTCTAGGAATGCCTGAATGATAGTACATACCTATATGGTAATGATACTAATAATTATTATTAAATTATAATAAGTACAATCACTTACATTATGTGATTTGTTTACATATATGAAAGAAACTATAGTTTCTGAATTATTAATTTAAGTATTTATTGTTAGTTAAAAGTCATTCTTATAAGGAACATTGGGAGCCTGTTCGTAAGTATGGAATGCTATAAGTAAGGTCGTTCATAACTTTGACTTCCTGTACTAGTATTTATGATTAATTACAATATTAAAAATATATCTTATCCAAACCTATATGCAATCCACGTCATCAATACAAGGTTACTAGATGATGACGTTTCACACAGTACTGTCACCTCATACCTCGTATTTTTACAATTCTAATAAATTGTAGTCTTTCTTTATGTCATCTAATATGTGCGCAGGTAAATCATTTATAGAATATGTCACTTTCCGAACTTTAAACCGAATTACAAATAAATAATCTAGTAAGTTTTTGTTGATGACGTGAATTGCATATAGGTTTGGATAAGCTATATCTATTTCTATTTTGTATCTTATTTGGATAAACACTTTCAAAATACTATTTAATAATGTGCTATTTAACCCTTTGCGATCAGATGGCAAGGTACTAGCGGTATCGCATACATGTTCCATAATTCGAATGTTCATACAGAAATAAACAGATTCTGTGACAAACTTAATAGTCTGATTTAAATTATCAAGATATACTACTTAATTTAAATTCAAAAATGTAACTGTAAACATAATAGTTTGTTTATCAGATATAGTTGGCATCTGTTTATGATAATTTAAAATGAATATTTGATATATGAAGGACAGGTAGTATATAGAAAGTATGGTAAAAAAACTTCAGCAATGACACCACATATTTTCAACATCCTTAGAAAAAGGAACTCAACCTTTAAAAACCCAAAAAAATTTGATGTCACCAACTAAATGTTTTACCACATTAGTCTATAGCGTGTTCTTTTATGTTAGTTGATTTGGTAGTTTGCCGTGCAGGTGATTTTAGATCTTATTTTGTTTGTTAATCTCTATCTGTTCAACTACAAAGGATTAATTTTCAATAATTAATAATTATTGTTAGTTTATAAAATAGAAACAATGAAAAAATGCAGTAATAAATTATTGACCACTAATTAAATAACTTTATCTATCATTATCAATATATAATTGCACTTATAATTAATATGAACATTCACATTTTATATATTTGCTAACACAACTATTTAAAAAATTATCCAAATTTTATTGCATAAGAACACAAATTTTTTTCTATAGAAATCATTGCAGTGAGTTGTAAAACTGATAAAAAAAATCTAAAAAAATTGAGCATAACACCCTGTAACTTGCTTAAAAAACAAAATAGAAATTTATAATTATGCAATTTAATTTAAACAAAACTGAAAATTTGCATAAAATCTTCAAAATATCTAGGTAATGTTTACAACTCAAATACAATTTAAGTTTACTAAATATTGGTTTTAATGATTGAGTTTTATCTTTTTTTTTTTAATTGAAATTAATTTGATGTAGCTAATTATAAATAAACAGTAAATGTTTCTTTCATATTGTATTTTACTTATTCATAATATTTATGATACAATTAAATGTACATTGAAATAAGTTTTAATAATTGTATTCTGCCATTTTGATCATTAATGTTAAAAATGTATTAAGACTGAACTACGTGCTCGATAAAACAAAACTGCGGATGCAAAAATCGGAAAAACTAATAATAATAGATTAATGCAGTTTTTTTTATTATAATGTGTGTAATTCTTTATCCGCAAAACAACTGCATTTATTTATCTATATTAGTTTTCTCGATTTTTATAACAGAAGTTTTGTTTTATATAGAACACGTGGTCAAGCCGTAAGGAAAATATTTATTCCATAATTTTGTATCTTGTTTATTATATCAACTGAATAATATATTTTCATTCCATCAACGTACAACATCATTTTTACATGAATTTAGCTGATAGTATAAAACTGCGGCTCGTATACAATTTTTAGGTTTAAAAATATCTACTAATTTTCAAAATTGATAAATAAAAATAAGAAAACAAAAAAATATACTTCGAAAGTTTGAAGTTATTGTTAAAATACTGAAGAACTTAAAGAGGACTTATATAATTATTAGTATCAAGATTTCAAAACCTATTTTCTGTAACTATTAATGAATGTAGATTATTTTACGTGACTTTGTTAATATAATGCAGTGGAATTGCAGATAATGTTATCACTTTTGCAAAGTACAGATCGGATGTAGACAATTATATAGGAAAAACATCATTTATAGTAATCAAGACTTCATCATGACTGTTATCAATTTTTTATTGATTGTTTTGGTATACGAGCAATAACCTCGTTTGCATGCATTTTTTGATTTGTATTTTCAAGTTTAAGTAACGTCAAACTTCTGTCTTCCTTAAGTTACCAGTCTACAGATCAAACAACACTGAATGACTATTTTTAATTGGATAATGTGAGACACCGCAGTACTCTAGCGAAAGCTTTGTTTATGAATCCAGGCATATTCAGCCACCAAGTTATTATGTTAATTATTTATTTATTTGATATTTTTTCATGTTATTTTCAAGACTAAAAATATTGAATTTATAACTTTGTCAAGAACAAAAAGTATAAACTACTTAAGATTAACTCAAACACCTGTACTTTTCTTGGAACAATTTGTTTTTTAAACAAATTATTAAATGTGCATTAATGAATGTATGAATAGAAGCAAAATAACACAAACAAATAAAATAAAGTTAAATAATAATAGTAAAAGAACAATTTAAGTCTTACTTAAAGATAACCTCCGCTTAGCTATTATTTATAAATAACGATAAAACTAGAAACTATTTTAAAAATCTGAATCAGGGTTCTGCAATAATGGCATATTGAGAATATATATCTACACTGTACTTCTTTTTTTTAAACATAACTGAATATATATATATATTTTTTATAATGTGCATATAATACACATTTTTGCTTTCTTTGGATTTTTTCTTTTAATGTAAATCTAACAAATGTCATTGCTTACCGCACAAAATTATAACCCAATGAAAAAAAATATGGTCACATCCAGTATATTCAAAATATTTTAATTTAATTCTTATTTATCTATATATAAAAAATAATAATTTTCACTAAAATGTACATAAATCAATCACATTGAATATGAAACTTATGAAACTAATAAAACATATAAAACAGAATATAACGTTTGGTTGTTCTACGTTCCTCCCTGTATAAATGAAGTTGGATGACAAATATTTTAAGAAATATCGATACCAATAGATATATAATTCCTTGCAATTCTTGTATTATATTTAAGTATATCTTAGTTCTATATTTAATAATCTAAAATATTATATTACATTATATATTTGTTTTTACGATAACTATCATTCGAGATAATATATATTTGTGAATAACTTTTTCAAGTACACCTAAATATTTTGACTACTTATTATTATAAATTACGAAATATATTAATAGTGCTTTCTAACAGCTATTTACCTGAGATGAATAAGATCTCCAAGTTCAGCCGGCAGTGAGCGCAGCTTATTGCAAGATACGTCCAATGTCCTAAGATTAATAAGCTGAGAAATATCAGGTGGCAACCGTTGAAGATTATTATTTTTTAAATACAATCCGGTAAGATTTTGTATCCGAAATAAATTAGGACTTAAGTTACGAATAGTCCCTGTTATCTCCAGTTCTGTCCAAAGTGACTTTTTCCCGGCTGCCTGATCCTCCACAGACATAAACGTATGGTTCTTCCTGTTCGACCCATTATTCTCATATTTGCTATTCTCTTTGTGATTTCGGGGCATAATATATCCTGCAATGTAACATACATCTTCAGTAACACGAATAACATTATACTTAATTTTACAAATTAAAAATTTGTTATCTTTTTGGGTTTTAAATGTTTAAAGGTTCTTCTAACTTATTAGATTTACAAATGACAAGAATATAATCCATTCCCAAACATTAGGACGATTAAAATCACGAAATGTAAACATTACCTTATTATTTATTAAATAAAGTGTTTTTACTATATTTAACCTTACTTTAAGGTATTCTAACGATCGCGCGATATCTTAACTAATAATAATCATACATACATTTTTGTAAAATGATACTTTTAGAGTAATGACGCACGAAAACGTAAAGGTAAAGAAGTCCCGTCAGATAGGGTCAGGACAAGCCCCCAACAGTTAGTTTATTGTTACCTTTATATTGACACAGTTAATAACTTGGTAGAAACGTCGATCGAAACTAATAATTACCTTCATCTACTCCTTGGTAATGTAAAAGATATTAGATATGTAAAAAATATCGTTTTTACAAGAGATTCACTTAATACACAACACTCTCCATAAAAAACGCCAAGGTAGCAAAGTTTAGAACCAAAAATTGACTTTAATGACACTAAAAATCCCTAAATTATCACACTTGAAAGTTTCGAATGAAAAGAAATAAATTGAACAAAACTGATCTGGAATAGTTATAATTTTATTTTAACTACCAAATCTATTAATATTTATATATCAGGTTAGTTGTCTCTGTTTTTGTGCAATATTTTACGATTATCTAGCATAAAAAAAGGTAAACACCGATAAATCAGCTGATTACATCACAGCTGCTTGGATCAAAACAAAAAATAAAATGCTAATCTTGACGTAGCACTCCTAAAATGCAGGTGCTATTGGTTTCAAATGGACTTTCCTGACATTATTAATCCGTCAAAAATATTAAGAATAGGTAAACAAGAATGATTTAATAGTACTATAAATTAAAGCAACGCAATTGTTAAACTTGAAACGAAAGGGGTGAAGGGGGCTGTAATGATTGCGATTACCTATCATCATTTCGTAATAAAATTTATTATTATATTTATAAGTTAAATAAGATAAATGTAGAATTATCTGATCTACAGGCTTAACTGATGATTGTAAATTGATAGTACCTATATTTTGATACACCTGTGGGTAATTAGGTACACATATAAAATATATACAGTGAAACTTTTCTAATGGCCACCTCCAAATACCTGACACTTTAAACTTCTTAATAACGAACTTGTTTTTGGTCCTACAAGTGTCCGGTATTGAGAAGTTTTACTGTATATACAGAACGCGAGTTGGGAAGAAAATCCTATTTACAATAAACGCTATAAAATTGTGAAAGAATTGGAAGGGCAATACTACTTACTAAAATTATATATGCATACCGGTATTATGCTCTTAAATCTTTTCTTAAATAGAAAAAAGTTAGATAAGACACCCTATTTTATTTAATGAAGGGTTGGACTACATAATTAATATAAATCTTCATAGTTAAGTTTCGATATTTGCATCTTATTTGCTTAGTTTATTTGTAATTGGTGCTACAAATCGGCATGTATTTACAGCTACAACAAACCAAATAAATTAGATGCCACAAAACCCAACAAGAACTCAAGCTGAATATGTTCTATGTAATTTCCTTAAGTAACAAACATACAAATTTTGCTCCTTTTTATATTGATAAAGTAAACATAACATGTAAATATCATCAGAAAAATCTTCATATGTTTTATCAATTCAATCAGTGAAATGTTGAATAAGATAATCATAAAATTCACTTTGTACATAATTTATTGAATGTTTGCTGTGAAGGCATAACTAAAAAAATAGGTACAATACTAAACTAAAGTAGACGTATAATGCGACAATATAAGATTGCCTTGCCATTTTTATTATAAAAATCTTAATTAAATGAATTACAGATCAAAATGGAAGCAACCTTAGATCTTTATGAGTAAAATAACGAAATGACAAGGAATAACATGAAAACATCACAAATTATTCAATACAGGCACAAAACTGTACATATTAATTAATAACCATTGTATATTCAATCACTGATTTAGAATATTACACTTGAGTTTATAATTAAATAAAAGCGTTTTCACAATCACGAAAATCACTATATTGTTCAAAAAAAAACTTCGAGATTTGCAACAGTTCTAACAAAGTAATTGCACATCAAACAATTACTAAATGTGTAAGGTAGTTAAACTACTTCCGTTAACAAACTTGCTCCGTCATACTGGCCTACGACCTCGTCATAACAATAAAGTTCACAAACTCTGGGAAAAGTAGCATTAAAAAAGGTTATCACAGAGCAGTAAATACCCAGACTTTTATAGCATGCTAGAACTACAGGAAGTATATCTACTTTGGTTCAGTTTTAAATTTAGATTAGTTTTAGCAATGCGATAAGCAAAGCACGTTCCAACTTTCAAGAATCAAAACCGAGCTGCTCGTTAACAAAAGACAGCACGTAACCTTACACATTTCCAAGACTATAATAGTATGGACCATTCTGTGAAGAACTACACGACGTGTTTTCAAAATTACCTAGACCAACTTGCACGTTGGAATAAAACAATCGAACGGATATCAGTCAATTTTGTTGAACAATAGAAAACAAAATACATTTTCATATTATGAGGCACTAATACACAAAGTGTAAATTTTGTAATGCAAGAAAAATTAGGATGAAATCAAAAAAAACAAACATCACCTTACTGTGTTTGTATATATCTAACAGGAGAAACGTAGGTCTATTTATTGGCACAGTCTTTATCTCTTTCATTTTAACCATCTTCTTTCGGTGGTGTGAACCAACCTGAATTAAACGTAACTTACTGTTAGAAATCTAAATATATATTTTTTAAATACATAATTACCATTTTTTTCGTGAATTTGTACAAGTGATTTAAAACTCTGTTGAGCCCGTGCAAGACTATATTGACCCTGCGAACAAACTTTTGGTGCTCCGAACTGAATGCGTGCTTTTCCTTTCACGAGAGTTGCCGAAATTTGCATTATAACAGCTTCTACAGTATATGCACTTGACCAACCTTGTTTTGTTAATAACTCCATACATATCGCTCCTCCTACCAACACATAACCCCCTAAAAACAAATCACATTTAGATCATATTCTTATATGCATTAATTACCATCACTACCTGATATAATAGGATGAACTACTCTAACAAACGGTGGTTCAAAGGGATACGTATCTTTAAACAACATATTAAGCAGTATGGCATCCTTTCCTTCTTTTTCTTTGAGCAACGCTAAATCATGACTAAGAGGACTATCAGGATCTACGGCCATCAGCCGAACATTCCATTCATAAATAGAATCATTTACTAATTCAATCTGGTACATTTTGTTTTTAAACGAATCAGATCTATAAATGTCTCTAAGTTCTTTCATTAGGCGATCCGTTGCTTGAACAGAACCTGACACGGATCCCTATAACAATGAAAAACGGCATTAATAACAAAATAAAAATAGATCAAATTTATGAATTATTATAATAGCGTCACCATCTGTGATAACGACAGTGATTCAAGCAAGATGCCAGACAAAAAGATATATTTAGAATAAACAATTTAGGTAATTACCATATATACCAGCATATAAGATATACTGTTTTCCCAAAAAAATACTGTTCGGAAGTAGGGTGCCTTGTAAGTCAGCAAATACGGTAGTTTCCTTAAAACTTCAATAAATTTTCTGCAAATTTAATAAAACATTAAGAGAACCATTGATAAAACAATGCTTTTAGAAATAACTCAAAAATTGATTGAAAAATTAATTGGCATTAGCACTAAAATATGTTTTTTAACCAAATAGATAACCTTAATAAACATATACAACAATTAAACAAGTTAAAAAAAATTACCGAAATTAGATTTTTTCTATTTTATTTTTTAATCGAATTTTTGAACATCTTTTCACTTGCATCTTACTCTTTACTAATTTTAAAATTGATGTGCAACTTATACTATGTTAAAAAGTCTATATTATTTCTAAGACCTAAATTTATAAACAAAACTTATTCTGATAATTGGTATTGTAATTGATAATTGAGTCAAATAAATACAAAACTGGCTTAATCAATTTTTTATAGTTTGCAGAAAATTGATAAAAACCCTAGCTTAAGCCAGTAAACGATATTTTTAATACAATCACAACATGTAACATTAGAAAGAGGCCACATTATGATTTTCTAAAAATCTTGACAAGTTTGGACTATACATCTACATCTACAAGATTGCATTGATAGGTAAATTTTTATAAAAAATGAATTAACCGGTTTTGTATCTAGACAACTCATATAAGAAAGTTTTTTATTGCTTGTCAAACTACTGACAGTTCGAATCCATTGTTTTTATTGGCAATAAAAGATAAAATACAACTATTTGAGTATCGGTTAAGAATGAGTTTCGTTTACGAATCTGATCCTGTAAAAGTTTAACAAAAGAGATTCAATCAAAATGTATTTTTAAATTTTTCTGATACTTTTTGTAGAAGATGTAACAAACTAAACATTTTTGAAGAACTAAAAAGAAGAATTAATTTTTAATCAAGTGTTCAATGACAATTAGTTCACTTAAACATTTGAGTACATCATTACATTGTTAATAAAAATATTAAAAATAGAAAAGTACAAATAAAATTCGATTATCTGTTACAATAATTTAACTTTTTCGTGCTGGCCAAAAAATAGGAACGAATATCTAATTTTTTTTTATTAGCATTTAATACGTGCTAAATCTATATCTTTTGTAATAACTAAGATTTCCACTTTGAAAATATTCCTATCGGGCACCTTGTATTTTATATTGATTTTTCTATTTCAGTTATTTTCTATTAAGTACAATTTTTACCATGGAATGAATGTAATGGAATTTATGATATTCATTTTAGTAAAAATTAATAAACTGTGAAAAATCAATTCATTTTATTTTAAATACTCTATACCCAGAAGAATTTTAATTGTTTAGTAAAAGATAGACAATAATAATAAAATCTTTTACTGTAAATAAAAACTTTCATTTGTGAAGTTTTGCATTTTATTTTTACATTATTCACTTTTTTACAGTTTAAATTATTCACTTCGAAAAATCAATAAAAACGCTTAAACATTTACTAATTTACCCTTAAATAGTCTTGTCTTTGATTCTGTCTGAGACGTTCTAATGTTGCAAGGATGTTCTACGCACATTTCATCCGCTTTATTTCGACCATCTTCCATTTCCATGGCTAAATCTTCATCAGCATCACTATCACCGCCATCGGCATCACTATCCACCATATCACCCTCTGCTTCACTATCCAAACCTTCATCTTCCATATGATCACTACCATTGCTTAAACTATCACTACAATATAAAAATAACATAAACATATGCGTCAATACTAATACTAATTGGTATTGATTACTTTTGTGATTTTGACTTTTCACATTAATTTTTTATGCAAACAATTCTGATCATCTTTTATGTAATGTAATGTAAGTAAGATGTTCACTATGTTCACTTTCAAATATTTCAATGGCTATCTAATCGAAAGTTGGCTTTTTAAAAATCAAATAGTGGGTACTTATCGACTCAATTTAATTTCTATTATATTAAATATATGATAAATATAAAACGTTACCTGCCTATTTAATTTACTAAATAATTTATTTCTTTTATTTTAGTGTATGTTATGTACCTATAGGTAGTTTTACAAACTTAAACAAGACAGACAAGTTCGATAAATGTTTACAAAGTTTCATACTTCAAGGTCTACAAGAATGACCAAGACATAAAAGACACAAAACAAGATTATTTAATTATCACACATTCCCATCGTTTTATTAAGATCTGATGATTTAAAAGTCAAGGGCGTTTCATTAATAACCTATAATTGATACAAAATGAACAGAGAAGTAAGTAGGTACCTAGTACAAAATAATAATTAAACCAGATAGATATTTTATTGAAAATCCATACGAGCTTTTCAGAAATTGAGTAAATCGAATTACATTTAAATGGATACCATATGTCAATAGAACAAAGAATCAAATTAACCTTAAAACAGGGAAATAACAAGCAAATGGGCATACTCACCTGTTAGTTGTTGTAACTTGTGGATTAGGAATTTTCAGTCTATCTAAATCAGGAGGTTCGGGGACGGCATGTAGTCGACATAACTCTCGTAACAGTATCGATACTTGAAGGATAACGTGGTTATCTAAGCCTTCGGTATTACTCAAGATCTGAACGGCATTTGTGATACTAGTTTCTTCTGAGTCTGCAAACCACACGGGTGGCACTGATGGGTATGTCTCCTAGAAGAAATTAATATTTGACCAATTTAATTTTTGTATAAATTGGATTAACTATTCAATGTATCAATACATACATTACAAATAAGTTTTAAAGCCGATAGAAAACAATCATACGTATTATAGAATAAAGGCTCTCAGCTGTTCTACTACATATGTTAAATGTCAAAAAAACAAACATGGAGAGAACTCTTTGTTATCATTAATTATTTGCATCTAAACATTTCCCACATAATGAATTATTACATAAGGTAATCTAATAAACTCTCTCCTTTGAAGTCTTACCGTAATATTAGCGTGAATTTCGTATTTCTTTCCATTTTTTGCAATAAACCTACAACTTAGCTCGTCAACACTCGCGGATAGAATCTGAAATCGTTCATGATTTTTAGGGAAAATTGATTCTAATGTCCTAATTTCTTGTTTAAGCGTATTTAAACAAGCCATATGTTTCACTAAATATTAATTTTTAAAGTCTTGTCCTACTGGAAAATTATAAACAACACAAAAATATTAAACGGAATACCGTAAGTGTTCACTCCCTACACACCAAAATGGCCGAATTTCTGCTGCTTGGTTAAGTAAAAATTATTTCGTATATGTCCGGCTATAATCGTTACCGCCTCGTCGAGTTTAAATGGAATGGATTAACGGGACCGAACGGGACCTCGATTTTTTTGTCACACTTTTCTGCATTAATTTTTGAACCTAAAGGACTTACTTAAGAGAATTTTATTAAATTTTGACACGTTATTTATATTTTAACACAATGCCATTCATTAGTAATAAATTTACTTTGCCAAATTAGATTCTTTATTTGAGTCGAAGAATTTTAGTACAGAGTCGTATTTATTAAATTTTCCATACAGTAAAACCTTCCATATCCGAAATAAAGGGAGCTGAATGCATTTCGGGTAAGGGAAATTTCTGATATAAGAATATATGCTTGTACGACCATAAACGGGTTAAAAAATCTTAAACGTTATGAGAGTTATAAGAATAGGATTATTTTACGTCTACGAAACGCGTAGATTGAAGAACAACGTGTTTGGATGCGCAAAACGTACATTTTACAACGTGTTGCATATAATATTTTCCAATAATTAACAATTTTAAAAATATATAAATTCGTAAATTCCAAATAGAGATTAATTACTTACCTACGAACCTTTTACTGTCATTTAACACATCACTGTTATGCGCTCGTTACTTTGTGGTGTTAGGAAACGATTCTTACCTTTAATTTATATTGAATCCGTAGTTAATTTTTAAGTATTGGTGCTTAAATGAAAGTCGTTTTAAAACTAAAATAAGTAGCAAAATTTATCGTTTCAAGACAGTCATAGAAAAAATATTTTTACTGATTTTATATTACTTATGTAGTATTTAAAGGTATCTCTAATTCCTATTTAGTAAATGTTTAATAAATAAAACTATTATTTCTTTATTATTATTATATTTATTACTATTATTATTATTATATTATTATTATTATACTTTATTATTAAATAAAGTATATTTATTGTTAATCGCCTAGTTATAAATATAATTTACTTTTAATTTTTAAAAATTTCGTGAAAACCATTTAATTAGATTAAGAAAATTAATTTCAACAAAGAACATTTTTAATATTCGCGAACCTACAAATTGAACATTGCAATTTTAAAACTTCAACAACTTGTTGAAAAAGTAATAGAAATCGACCCTTCATTGGTGAGGAGCTTTAAATTTAAAAGAGGAATCAAGACCGCGACCCTTCCTTATAATGAACTTTTTAAAGAACACATTTGTTATGCTAAATATTCACAAATCACCAAATATCTGCAGCCGTCGATTAACAAATAAACTTTATCTGTATTATATGTAATTATATAATATCTACACAATATGTATGTATTTACATTATTAATCCTTAGTAAAAAAATTGTTTTCGTTCTTCTTGCTTTACCCACTATAATTAAAATGTCATAGAACCTAAAGAGACGTTCAAAAAGGACGTCACGCTTTTTTGGGTCTTTTTTACCCCTCCACCCATGTCACACCATATCATGAAATTCTTACCTCACCCCAGAAATAGACGTCACAGTATCAATCTGACCCCTCTAAATATTACAAAACATTTTCATATAGTCAGCATCCACTGCTACAGTATTCGTAACGTCGCTTATTTGCTACCCTAAAGTCTTCATGTCACGATTCGTCCCCCCCCTAAATAAAGTGACGTCCTTTTTGGATGACCCCTAACCCCCTTCTTTACACAGAAAGGTAATCTCAACATTCGCGAATTTGTCATTCACGAGACTGTCCTAGAACACAACCCCCACGAATGTTATAGGATTACTATACTGTCTTCTTTTTTAAGATTATGTTTATATAATATTACAGATTTTGATGTAATATTATAATAAACAGCACGTTATGTATTTTTGGTTGCCTACATCATAGGCGTCAGTACTATTTGATATAGAAGCAATAATTATCCTAATTTTCAATTATTAATGAATATTTGCTATTATTTAGTAAGTACCTAGTTGATAATGATCATGTCCCTAAAGGTGACTAAAGCTGGTTGGAAATTTGAAATAAACTGATAATAACACATTATTAACAACTAGTTGTTAATAAAGACGTACTGAAAAAAATGTAAATTTAGTGTAGGTTTTATATGAATACCTATTAATTTATCAGTTTAAATAGAAACATGTAATTTAAAACGTAATTTCCGGTTTAATTACAGCTAGAATATCTACTTATTTTTAACAATTTACTGTATATATTTTGTTTAATTTAAAACCATCCGCTAATTCAAAATAACCCACTTTTAATACGTGGGCGCGCTATAATACAGGGTGCTTAAAAATGATAATAAATCTTCTTAAGACATATACAACACGTCAAAATAAAACTTTATGTTTCTATAAACTTTTGTCCTACGATACTCTCTTGCCTTGTCAAGTTGAAATGGAAAAATTTGTTGAAACATTTGAAACATTTTCAAGTATTTCAAACAAGGTACTCTTGTTCACTTTCCATAAAATGAGCCTTTCAACTTTGAGGCTGAATATCTTGGCAGGGGAGCGTCGTAGAAAAAAAGTTTATAGAAACTTAAAGATTTATTTTGACGTGTTCTGTACGACCTAAGAAGACTTCTCATCATTTTCTAAACACCCTGTGTTACGACGCCCCCCGGGCATTAAAAGGTTATTTTTAATTAGAGAGGTTCTGACGATTATTGTGGTTACTATGATGAACAGAATACACCCCTAAAATTTCATGCTTCTATCACAAAGTGCAGGGTTTATGCACTTTGAATCTGGACTATAAGTAGATACGTATATTGAGAAAATATTGTGTTTCTTGATAAAATTGATAACACTGTATCTTGAAATAAAACGATTTTAGGTATAATTATTCATGAAATAACCCAAGGAATCGCTTCTTGAATTTTCGCTGTACGTTCAGTAAATGCCCTGTAAATTTAAAATACCACTACAACTAAATATATATATATATATATATATATATATATATATATTAAGGCACGTATCGTTAGTACGGCAGACGCATCATTAGCGTCGAAAACCAGAAAATATATTATAAACGGTTCGTTAGATAAAAAAATTTAACATACGGTGGAACCTCGGTTCACGAACTTAATCCGTTTCTAGACCCTGATCGCGAAGCGAACTGGTGGTGAACCGAAACACTTTTTCTCATTGAAATTAATGTAAATACAATTAATCCGTTCCAGGCTCTGAAACTTGGTATTTTTTAAGTACAATATTTTTGTTTAAAATGCACGTAACATTAATTATAGAAAAATAAAAAATTAATTAAAATTAAATACTTTACGTGAATATTGTTTAAAATTAAATACTTTGGGTAAATTAGTCTGATTTGGTAATTTTCTGCACTTTTTTTAGGTGGTTCATCTCCCGATTTATCATCTGCTTTGCGTACAAGAAATTCATCTAAAAAAATTTGTCTTTTTATTTGTTGTAAAATTTTTTTGAAGTGTGACATACCGGTGTCATTGAAAAGATTAGTTGTCCTATTAGCTACAACTTTGGTCGTGAACCGAGTTATTGTACGCCAACCGAGTCAAAATTTGGTCACCAAAGCTGGTCGTAAACCGATTTGGTCGTGAACAGAGGTTCCACTATAGTAGCATAATCAAACTGATAAAAAATACCAAAATCATCTATCATCACATGAAAGCATTTATATTTATGATAATCAAGAAATTAATGCAGTGTAGGTATTTAATATCTGTGAGTAGTTGATATAAACATACCGAAGTAATCATTTTATAATAATTTCTTCTATAGGTACTGTAATAAAAAATATATATATAAATTAAGATATATATATATATTCTAGAATACGTTTCATTATACAACTAACATTTCAATTATTTTATTTTATTCTTTAATTGTACGTGATTATCGTCGAATATATTAAAATCAAATATTGAAAATGAATTACTTACCTACACAAAAAATTAAATTGCAATTCTATTTTGAGAAATCATTTCAACCAAAACACGTCTGTGAAAAATCACATAATTTTATAATACAATACGTTTAAAAACAGTAAATAATTTACCTACTGGGAAAACCAAGTATTTGTCAAACTTGGCACCAAAATTTTTTCCAGATCTAAAATACATATCCATCCATAATGAACTATTTATTAAACTACTTTCAATTTTCATCGAACTTGTTCTGCATATATAGGTACTTTTTATGTCAATAAAAAAACAAGATAAACGAGACGCTTCTCGACTGGAAATAATTCGTTTTTTAGTGTGTGTCATAATATTTTACAACAATTTAGGGTATTGTGATGGGTTAATGCTCTCCACTCAGATTTACCTTTAAAAATAATCAAAGCATAAGTATAGATCTATAGCATTATCTAATCGCTAACGATCTAATCTACGTTTTAGGCTCTAGTATGTCAGGACTTGACTTTCTACAAATGATGTGTCATGATGGGTATTGTTATTTCCAAACAAGATTTTTTTATAAATCTTTATATTTAATAATAATGAACGTGTGTTGTTTGAAAAGTTGTTTGTGCATACTTGAATTGTGGATAGGTATCTTTTTACAGAAACCGTCTTAATACACGTTAAAACATGTTCTTTTTTTTAAGATGCTGTTTTTGTATCTGTAAAATTTGAACGTAGGCGTTAATTAAATAAATGGGTTTTGGTTTTAAAATTCTATTTTATAAATTGATTCTGTTGGATCCTAGAACGAAATATAATAAAAAGAAATTGATCGCTTCGGTAATTTGTTGAAAGTTTATGTGGTTTGTTAAAAAATTCTTTGTGTGGTATCCCACGCAATTCTCGTCTTCTTTTTATGGGACTATTTTATGCCATAAATAACATATTAGGTATAGCTACAGAGTGTCCAGAAAATGGTGGCGTATTTCTCGAGAGCGTACACTCAAAAAATTATTGTACATAATATCAATGAACACCAGTTATTGACTTTTTGATCATTGATACAATGAAAAGTTCATTAATACTACTAATAGATGTTCATTTTTTAATTTTCATGTTCGTAGTCCCAATGTTATTATGTTCATTAGAAACTGACGAACATATTTCATAATTTAATGGATATCTTGATATATCATAACTTAAAATTTATGAATTTAAAACATCATATTAATGTAAGGTCGTTTTGAAATAATAACTACATTTATTGTATCTATGACTAAGTTCACTAATATACAATATAAATACAGTTGATTATGTATTTTTTTTAATTCTACATATAGAATAATCTAGGAATATTAATGGCTTCGCAGAAACAGGATAAATTCAAGACAGTGCAGTTTGAAAACTGAAACTAAATAATTGCAAAAAAAATTATCACGACGTTTACATTAATATTTATGTTAGAACTGTTATAGAAAAATATTTCTAAAAACGATTTGTGTTTGTTATTACATATCAAATTCCAGAGAAACGTGTACAAATCGATTTTTTTCAGCGGAAAAATCGATTTGTATTTCCTACAATCGACAACATTGAACAATAAAGAACTAATAATCAAATTTTCTATGTAGGTATATTTGAGCGATAATTAATTGTAACATTACAAAAAATAAATTTGCTATAGAAACAATATACATAAACATTGTCCTATTTACAATGTGAAATAGCAACTGTACTCTTTTAATAGGAATAGAAATGTACATTGTAACAATACAAGAATATTCCTTTATTTAATGAACACATTCATCGATACAATAAACAAACTTTGCATTTTTGGTGAAATAATTTATTGAATTTATGTAAGAATATTGATAAAACTAATAAACACAGCTATTATCACTATAAATCAAATTCATATTATCTATGTATTAATTTATTAAAACAAAAAAAGCTTGTTCATTGGAGCAGTCAAATTATTCATTAATGTAATGAACTGCATTCGATGTAGCAATGTATGAGGTCATTATACCAATAAACGTTCATTGGGTAATGGTTTCGAATATCAAGTAATCTTTGGACATACGTTGAAATGATGAAATCGTACTTCGGATGAAAATTAATGAACTCCAGTTCTTAATATAATGATTTTTTTATTGTATTTGCGTACTTTTTTGGTTGAGTGTATAAACCACGTCAAAAAAATGCCATAAGTTCCTATGAATTTTTTTTCTACGTCGTTTTCCTGTTGAGATATTCGCCCTCAAAGTTGAAAAATAAAATTGTATGATTTTCTCAAATATGAAATATTTTCTCATTTTATCGAAATTGAGCAAGAGTACCTACCTTTTTTGTCTTAAAATGTCCATGAAATGCGAAAATGCCCTTAAAAATTTAGCAACTTAGACTTAGAAAATTATGAAAAAAATGTATAGGAACTTATGGCATTATTTTGACAACGTAATGACTTATACACTCGCGGAAGATTCTCCGCCATTTCCTGGACACCCTGTATAACGAGTGTCCAAAAAGTCTTTCAGTTAATAATAGATACCTACATAATCGTTAAGCAATTTTTTTTAAAGTCGGTATATTCAATAACTTTTATTACTATTCCTTTGAAGAAAGGGCTCTAATTGAAGCACATACAAAAGCAAATTTAATAAAATGCTGTATTACTTAAATAAAAGTTGGTAGAAGTAATTAATTGGACTTAGGAGATCCGTGAAATGTGTCCTAAGATTATTACCCTTTTAGCTCAAATGCAGACGTAGTAAATCCATTCGCGCGACGTTACTTTAAACGGATACACGAGGAGTCGTGATCTAGAGAGCTTTATGTCGGGAGTTCGAATCTCCCTGCAACCACGGACATTTGTTAATGTCATTGAATTTAGAAAAAGGAATAACAATGGCTAATACATACAACACTACCTGCATTGGTGTGATATAATCGTCTAGGATATAACAAGTACTGGGCACGATCAGTACTTACCAATGTGGATAACCCTTGGGGAACACCACAAATGTGCATAAGGGTTTGATGTGCAAATGGCAAAAGTGCCGCAGTAAAAAAAACGGATCCGCGGGATACAGACTAGTATTATTACCTATTATATATATATTCGCGTAGTGTAATTACTAACGTCGCGCCGTAACGAGAGAATGAAACGTTTGTGGCAAGTGTTTAACTTGCGTTCCCTAACCCAAAAGTGACAAAAATTTAAAAATACAATACCTAAAATAGCGTACTTTTTTGACTATGTAGCAGCCCTTCAATTTCTCGATATGACACTTCTTTGATGATTTTTGTACAGATACGACAAGAAACAGTAAATTTTGAAATTTTTATAAACTTAGTTTTAAAAATGGGACTTTCTTGTACTTACAATAATTAAATATATCATTCCCTATACCTATATCATAACCTATAGGTTTTATTCGTATATTTTTCGGGTTCGTCGTCTACACGACAGTTGAAATCTCCAGCGATTATAATTTTTTTAATTACCTATTTTGATAACAAGAACGTTTAACAAACTAATATAATAATTACAGTATTATAACGTGTTATAGACCTTAATATTTACGGTGTTAAAATACGTACAAAACGCGTACCTATTTGACAAATGTCTACCTTGCGCTCCCCTAACCCAATAATAACAAAAATTGAAAAATATAATATAGGTAAAATAACGGACTATTTGTCAATTTATTGTTATTTATTGTTAGTTTTTGCATTTTTTGTGTTTTTGCGCCCCAAACCTAGTTGCGCCCGTGGCAAGCGTCTCATTCGTCACGCCCTCGTTATAGCGTTGGTAATTACCTGTGCCATTCGAATTCGCTTTAACTGAACGTAGGTTTACCATATAACGTAAAAACAAAAGAAAACCTGCTAAAATTGTACTCGACTATAGCTAGTCAAAATTGTTTCAAAAAAGTTAGGAATAAACTAGAACTTTTAGATTGTAAAATTACAGGTAAAAGACACGATCGAATAATTTAGATTAATATTTATGGAGTACATGTTTATTTAAAATAATAAAATTTAGGAACGTTTCGTCGAGTTAGTTTAAAACATTCCTTGCTTGAAAACAGTAATCTTAATTTCTTAAAGGACCCTTTTATAATGAATAAGTAGGTATATTTCGCAAATACTTTTGTCCGATTAAGTTTTATAAAAATCCCGAGCAGTGCAGAATACCAAATATGTATAAACAAACAATTCGAACCTGAAACGCCCCCTTAAGCATACGTTCCATAGTTCTACACCTCCTTAACTCCTAAAAGCCATTAATTACAAACAAGGCCGTTCGCCGAAAGCTTCCTACGAATCCTTTGGTTGACCAGTTTGAAGGGTCAAGAAACTTATCGAACGTGGTGGTCAGTTTTTTTATTGTCAGATATTTTTTAATTTTAACTAAAAAGTTATACTTAAAGTAAACTATTTTAATTGCCCTAAAACATGACCTGAGAACACTTCAGCGATAGATAATTATAAAAATGCTCTTACAAACAGTTTATTTACTGTAAAAAAAATGAATGCGGCATCATTCCAATACTTTGAAATAAAAGACGAGATGGACATGTATTAATTGTTCCTTTATTTTATCTTATTAAGTGCCAGTCAATTTCAGGATGTTAAGTAGTGTATAAACACGTAACTTCTTATCGCAAGTTGATGTTCGAAAAGTGCAAATCATAGTATGCTGATTAATAAGTTATCTATTTATTTTCAACGGTATTCATCTATTATGGATATTATGTAAGAACGGGTTCAATTTTTTTATTATTTTACTTTCTATAAAGCACCAGGGGCGTAGCCTTTTTAAAAAATAACAATTGTTTGTAACGTAACAACGTAACATTCTGTAAAATGTTGTAAATCAACACCATAATACTTAATTCTTACAACAAAACTTATTAAACGTTATATTAGCAAAAATTTACCCCATCTTTAACAATAGCATAGCAGTCAAGCCCGAAATAAATAGGCTAAAAATAATTATAACTAAAAAAATGATTGTAAATAACTATCTTAAACAACAATAGAAATATCGCAGCAGTGATTTCTATTTATTTGTTGTTAAAAGAGTACCTAATATTAAAGGTTTAGAAACGCCACTGCTGTTTCATCAATCAATGTCAATAGTTGTATTAGTCCCAAGATAAAAGGTAGTTTTGAAAATAGCAATGGAATTTCTTATAAAATATCTGATTTTTCAAAAAAAAATTTCGAAACTAAAATTACAATTTTCAAACAATATCTAAATAAAGTCTAAACAGTCTCGAAAAAAGTGTTTTAAAAACGTATTAAAAAGCATCAATGCCAAATCAAACAATTATCTACGAGCGATAGGTAGTACCTACTTAAAAAAATATGTAGGCACCTAATTGAAACAACTATTTTAAAAATTTTGTTTTTAAACGCCGCCAGAATTTAAATTAAAAAAATTAGCATTTTAAAATATCGTAATTCTTTAAACTGAACACACAAAATATTCATATGAATGCATTTTAAACGTTTTTGGAAATCTGATTTTTTTTTATTTGAATGACGCAGACAGATCGGCATTCGAAAGATTAAATATTAAATATAATCGCTATAAAAAATATAACCAACCATAGATGTGACCAATTACCTTTTATGTAATTTTAAGTCTACATACAAACGTCCTTGGAGGGGATGTCTTGAACACTATAAGAACTCGCGACCGTGACATTGGAACAAATTCGCGAATTACACAAACTACAGTTGAAGATTGGGGGTTCGATGGTTTTCGAAATGATCTTAATAAAGTTCTTTGTTTGTGCATTTTTGTTTCTACCAATTTGTAATACGGCTACCGTAGAAATTCATGATCAATCGCCGACTTTAAATAAGGGTAAGTTAATAATTGTTTATTTTTTGTGAACATAATTAAACATATTGAGAATTTTTTTGACTTTATAAAGTTTTAGAAACCTCACGTTACCAATTAAAAAATATAACGAAAGCTTAGGTACATTAAAATAAAAAAAAAAGATCGCGTGATGCACAAATTAAAACCATTGTATTTTTACAATATTGAACCGTTTGTTTCCAGAAAAATATGTAAATAAACTGAATTGAATTCAAATCAATGATAATATAGTACCTACTTTAAAGGCATTTTAAATAAGCTGAATGACAGAATGTAATGACAGAATCCTGGATTAAATTGAAGTATTTTATCCCTAAGTGATTTACACTTTTCATTTATTTTTTTTACAAGACTTACAAAGTAGTTAATATAAAATTGGATTAGGTAATAAATATACGTTCTCATTTTATAAATCGATGTTCTAGAATAACATTTAAAATAGGTATTCGCTAATTATTCATATGCGTAAATCGAGGGATAGCTCCGATGTAAGAACGTGACGATTTGTGACAATAACACCAATTGTATAATAAGAGCTTTATTAAACTAATTATAAGTTGTCATATGCTTATCGATTAATCTAACAATTAGTTACAAATAACTTGTTGCCCCCTTTTTAAATTATGTATTTAAATTTTGGAAAAAAATAAATCGATTAATTTTAATATTCAAAAATTAGGAACTTTAGGTTGAACTTTCCAGAAAAGTGTATTTACTTAAAATTTTTCCTGTAAATTTTTATACGAAATTATGTAATTGGATAAAACATTTATAATAAAATAATTCGCCGATAAGTTTTATTTTAATAAATTAAAATTTTAACTGAACTAAAAAGCTACAAAATTAATAGGTATCGACCGTTTTATTTATCGGCCTATTACAAAAGCATGCAAAAATTATACATAAATTATCGGGAGTACGTTGTACTTGGGAGTAAAGCGCTGCGCCTACAAATTGTTGCGTAATATAACCGCAATTAAATAGATGGGGTTTCAGTTGTAGATATTATGCTAACAATAAGACCTAAAATATTTGGAAGTTAACATTTTTATAGCGTATTTATATTAGTTTCATTTTTCTTCCTAATTATTATTATCTTTTTTCTTTATTTTTATACTATAATTGAAATGGCATTTACTACTCATTGACTTTTGAATGGCAGTCAGCAGCAACAAAAAATATTACTTTTTTGGTAACTTAACATATTTATATATTTAAACTCTACTAACTTTTTAGGCCATAAGATGCATCTTTTTACTTAAACTATAAAAATATTTTTGTATACCTAGTAGTTTTCTAAAATACGTCATAAATTTGCGATATCTTATCGTTCGGTACGTTTTAACGTCCGAAAAATATGAAAGTCATAAAGACGAAAACCGTTTTTCTATTTTTACGGTGATAGGTCATAACAACTAAAAACGAATAAGTATTTGAATTTTAATCGTGTGTACATTTTTCTGAATATTAATCGTTTTATTCTTCGGAAAATCAGTGGGACATTGTAAATGTACTGCTATTATTCATTCAAAGGATTATGCATGCTGAAAATAAACGAAAAGTTTACTGATCTATTGTCAACGAAAGAAAAATACTTATGACAGCAAGAGGACTTCCTCTAACAATCCCTATTTTATAGCTTCTTATTATTTTAGGAATTTGCGTTTTTATATTTTAGTCACATATACTCTTTGTTAGGTATTTTTAAGAGGTTCATGGCCGAAATATGAGTTTATCTTAATACATTTCAGCAAATTCCTTTTCGTAAATATGTTTATACATTCTTGTTGTCTGACAGAAATGACTTTAAACGAAAGCTTCTATTCTTAATTTTAATTAGGTACTTGTTAAATGTTTCAAAGTGTTTTGCATAAAAAAGCTCTAAATAATATTTAATATTACGTTTAATCTAATATGCAAATGACCGTTGTTTTTTTAAGTGAATATAAGAGAGCTTTGTTAAACAACTTGTCGTCCTTATGAGTTGCACTTTTTGATTACCCAGCAAGTAAATATTTTGATGGAATGAAAAGATAATGTTCTTTTAGAAAGGGGAAAATATTTAAAAATGAAATAAACTGTAGTGCTGTTTTACAAAATATTTATTTTAATTTTAAAAATTATTTCGCCACATACCTACCTATAAAATTGACGTTTTATGTAATTTCTTAAACTTGTAATTGTCATAATTTGTTGTTTTTTTTTATTTAAAATTTTGACCAATTTATTTTTCTGTGGCTTCTTATTTCGGTAATGTTTTCTAAAACGATTTCTTATTTAAAGTGCGTTTTTTGCATCTATGAATATTTTCGATTTCCCATTTTAATATTAATTGTAAGTTAAATAGAGATCATTCCCATGTTAAATATTATAACAATTTATATCTAATATTTTTCTGCCTCATCTTCATAGATTGAATTTGGAGCAGATTTTTAAGGACCTGTGTTCATAAAATCGATGACGTTTTGGCACAACCGCCACTTTTTTCGTCCCCTTAGTAGTGGAATTTTGAAAAATCTCTTTTTAGTTGGTGGGTACGTCATAAAAGGAACATATCCTACAAATCTTACGTTTCTAGGACCAGTGTTTGAGGCTAAGCGTTGAATTATAGAATTTTTAAAAAACATACTGTCCCCGTTTCATCCCATTAGAGATGAAATTTCGGAAAATTCTTTTTTGGTGGGTTCCTACATCACAAAATGAACATAACCTTCAAATCTCATTTTTATTGGAACAGTGGTTGAGACAGGGCGTTGATATGTTCGTCAGTCAGTCACGCTATATTTTTATATAGTTGGTCAAAATAAGGGATTGAGGAAGGCTCTCCAAAAGGATAAAAAAAGTTTCATTAAACTCAAAAAAAAAGTATCCCTCAGGAATTATGATTCAAGTACTTATTAATTCCCAATTAAAAAAAATGTAAGCTATGAAACAAAAGAACATGCATTGAACATGAGATGTTGAAAATGTCCACCGTTTACCATAACGCATGCTTCCATACGTCTAACTTGATTGAAATTGATTATTAAATTAGCTACAATTCCCAACGGTTACTTTTTTGGACCAACAGGAACTTTATTCATCTTTATGACGAGCCTTGCTCAATCCCTTATTTTGGTCAACTATTTTTAGGTTGTAGATTAACTGTAATTATACTTTAATTAATCGTAAATCACTCACCGATGGAGATATGGAGCTAAAAGTGGTTTCGTTTTAAAGATCTTTTAGTGGGCTTTTATATGATACGTAACACAATGGGGTTTATAAAAAAAATTCAAATTGGTTTCCTCAAAATCGGACATTTTTAAAGTATTTCAAAAATTCTCAAAATTAGTTCATACTTAACTATAACTGTCCACGAAATATTATCTTAATTAAAATCATAACGGGAAGAAAAGATGTGAAATGTACATATGTAACACATAAATGCATGACTCTGATAAATGTGATCTACAAGGATAACACCTTGTGTTGCCGCCGATCTTTATCTATCTTTGATATGTTATTTGTTGCAAAATAAGTGAAACATAATGTTAACCTAAAACTTAACTCTAGACCAGAGTCTAGGTAACGTATAAAGATAATCGTAATTTTAATTAAACAAGTCGCCTCTTGGTAACTTATACGTTTTGTAGAAAACTGGAGTTGCTCACCATTCTTAGAACTTATTGTTAGTCATAATTAGTACAGATTGAAAGATTATTATCTAAATTGTAAAAACAATTCTCACCCTTGCATTCACCGTGGTCGCTGTTGACGCTTTTTATTAGTGCGTTTTTTGCATTTGTTGCACGCTCATTGTCAGAATATTTAGCACAACGAAGTCTTCTTTTTTTTTGCTTTACATAAATTAACCATAACATCTATGTAAATATTGCTTATAAATATACGTCGAAAAACTTTTATTTCGATATGATATAACATAAAAGTCGACGAACTAAGATTCGCAAAACGTGGGAACACATATCTTTTAATTTTTATGGACATCGTTTATCCACCTGAAACGTTCCCTAATTTAATGTAAGTTTGTGGGACGGTGTGGGTGTTATTGCTTTTTTTATTCACTGGTCGATAGCGTATTTTTTATATTGTACGCCTCTGCTTTATAAATGTTTTAGTTAATCTTTGCGGTTATTTATGGGTTAGATCATAAATGCAAAACATCGGGGATGAGGGCGAATCGTGGGCGGAACATAAATTTGTCAAAGTTATAAAACTATTAAAATTTATTAAAGAAGTTACCGTCGTCGGTCGCTTAACACGATAGCGGACAAATTAACTATAAAATAGAAAACGGAAACTTATTAGTATTAGTGTCTTCAGTACAAGAAGTTCTTCGTATTGTTGTGTCGACGGAGGAGAACTTTAAAGCATCTAAATTGGCACATAAGTTGGTTGGTTGGTTAGCAGTAAGCAAGCAGTTTGCTTCTTGAATAGTGTTGCCTGTAGATTTAGAACATAGAAATACACACCTTCGCAGATATGTACTTCGTCTGACCTGCCTTGAACTTCACTAACCATAGGTAATGTTGATAAAACTAAAGTAAGTTTTGTTTCATTTTTAAGATTTACTTGATAGAGGTAATTTAAAAGCTCAGTTTACAACCGCTTCCTACGTTAAAATAAAAGAAAATCGCTTATAAACGGGTTAAGAAAACCATAAAGCTTCCACTTTTCTATTTATGTGTTTAGAAAATACGTGTTTCGCATTTTTTTTAATTTTTACCTTTTGTAATTTTGTAAATAAAGTTTGTAATTTTAAGTAATCAATATTACCTATGTATTATCGAGAGATATGTATCCTAGGGATAGGGGTTGGGTATTATAAAGAGATCTTATGTGTGTAGGTAAATTAATAATAATCTTAATTAATAACGCATACTATTTAATATTACTCTGAGCGTATGCACAGGTAAGCTAACTCAAAAATCTTTAAATTTTTTAATTTGAATTTTCATAAACATTTTACTACGTTAATCTCTATTTTTAATTTTAATTAGGTGTTATATCTATGTTTATAATATTATTATTTGCAAAAAATTTTATTTTACTAGATCTAGAAGTACCTACTACAATAAATAACTTTTTATCGTACGTCCCTCATTCGCATTAATTATTCTAATTGAATCGCTTATTGTTAAAACAACTTGAGTAACATTTTACGTGATAGCGATTTAACCCATATGCGGTATAAAAACTTAAGTTTTTCTTGCATCAACCGATGCGTCTCTCACTATATAATGTGCCATTCTACCAAAAAACAAAAATAGCCAAAAATGTAACTTGGGTTGTTTTAACAATAAGCTATTCAATCACATGATATGTGCTATACATATTCATAGTGGAAGCATTTTAGCAAAATTCGATCTAATAAATTAGTATGAAACGCAAACTTGGTACCGTTGTTAATTAGTTCTTGCTGGTAAAAATATCAAAAGTCCTCATAAATTCAGACTGTGTTTTAGCCGCCATCTTAAAGACAGGACGCCAAAAATGAGTGTTTAACCAGCATTTCTAATTTACTATTATTTCTGCTAATAATAATAATAATTTGTTAGGTGGATTGTTTTTTGTCTCTAATTTATTGTAAAATTCATTTTGTACTGTACTCCTACTTGTATTTAATTGGTCAGTTAAACCTTAAACCAACGGTTAAAATAAAGTTTTCTTTATGAAATCGGGAGTAATTGTCAATAAATAAAAAAATTAATGCCAGAAACAATAAATTGCATATGAGCAATAATTTTTATGAAAATCAGGGTCGGTTTTTAAATCACCCGCGAACTTTAACCATCGGCCACTCGCCATAGAAACAATTGTTTCTGATAATCGATGCTGTAGTAATTGATTCATAGAGTTAACTGACGATTAAAAAGCCAGTCCTCAGCGGTAGATCTACTTAGAAAGAAGAATGCTTAGAAGAAATAATGCTTTATAGATCAAGAATAAAATGAGTTTTTATTTTTTAATTTGCTACCTAACATTTTTTAATCGGTTTTGATTGCTACGCGTTTTGAGAAAATTTGCAATTAAACCAGAAATTCCATCTAGAACATAACAAAATAATTCGTAAATATTGAGAATGTATTATTTAAACAATTAAGCCCAATTTTTTGAAAATTGATTTACTCCAGCTAAATGAAAACTTTCAACATTGTTAATACACGATTTGTTAGGAACAATAACCATCGTTGTAAAAAGTTCGTTACTCCAAATATGCATTAAGATAAACATCTTTGGGATTGGGTTTTTACTGGTCTTTAGCTTCAACATAGCACGAACTATAATCTCCCGTACTTCGTTTATGAATTGTGGCTATTGGAATTTTGGTGCGTTTAGAACTGGACGAGGTGATGAAATTTTGAATGGACTCTTCTTTAGTCGCATCTGTCAAATTTACAACTGTCGCATTTCTATCTTCACGACTGTTTTGTAGAATTTCAATAATTTCTTCATCTAATGCCTGTTTTTGCTCGTTGATTTTTCTAAGCTGTTCTTTAATGTCTTCGTAACTGGGAGTACTGAATGCTTCATCGAAATTTTCATTTTCTAGAGTTTTCATCATTTGTACGCAATCTGTACCTCTTCTGGTAATAATATGATTTTGTTCTTCCATTTCATTTAACACGATGAGTAATTGCTTGACATCTTGAACCAATTCGTTCGCGATCTTAGGTTGCACTTGTCGGTTTAACAAATTTATCGTACTTTCGACCCAAGTACGTAAAGTAGAAATATTTTTAGTAACGTGTTCTAATTTACATATTAACATTCCTACCCTATCCTCAAATCTTTTTTTATCGTCTTGCTGGAATAATTCGTTAGCTTGTTGATAGAAGAACTTACCATACAGTTGCGGTATGTTCATTTCATTTTCTAGATTAAATCTAACTGTTGCGGTTTTAGGCGGCATTATGCTATTCGCACGTAAAATGCCCATTTTTCTATTGAAAAATATTATAATTAATGCATAATTCAATTGATTACTAAAATTTTTTAATTATGTCTATCAGTTAAACTTTCAAAAAACTGTCACTATTCAATAATTTCTAACTTTACTAAATGAGTGCTTGATTAATTTTTTCCAAGACGATTTGTCATAGAGTTATGAAATTATGAAATCTTGAAACTATAGTAATTGCGATTTAACAATTCAAATGAATACGCATTCAGTGCAAATAAAGACAAAAAACAATTTTATGAATACATAGTTCACATTTCAGCAAAGTTAGTTGCCATAAATGTAACGTATGCCGTTTAAATCTTCTACTTTATAGTTTTTCAGCGACAAAATTATGATAACTGTCTGCACGTGCATACGTGTTGCATGTTAAATCGCTGATTATGGTAAAGCTTAAATGTAATTTGTGTAAAGTTAGGCATAGATACTTGTTAAGCTGCACAACCTAGATATTATAAGAAAGGGTTGCGTTTTCGAAAATATAATCTGCTTAATTGAAAACTTCAATCATTTTAGATTTTTATATCTCATCATTACAAAATAAAGTTGTTCCTTTTTCTCAAATTTTGCAACACAACAGTCGTGTTGCTACCTTATAGGAGTATTTTTGAAAATGTATTATTATAAAATAATTCATAGGAACCACAAGGTGTTCTGTAATTTGGAAACTAGGTAAACCATTTAGAATAACGATTTATACAATTAAACATTTATTCATAAAATTTTGTAAGGAATTGCTTCATGATGAATTTGTATTTGTAATTAATTAAATATAAAATTCTACATAATTAATTATAATAATAATTAAAGAAGTAAAGTAACTAATTAGTTATTTTTTAAATATTTTTAGTTGTACCGCACGTGGCAACAATAGTTAGTCCAGCACCTAATGTTCTCTCCAACACTCAACATAAATTTAACTTGCATCCGGTTCCATCAACAATAAGCCTCCAGGGCGGTTCGTCAACAAATTACCAACCCTATCCAACATTATCAAACGGTTATTCGTATTTACCGCCGCCGTCACATCAAACACAACATCTAAATTCTAACCAGCCAGCATTAAATGTTTTAAATAATCAATTCCTTCATCCGCAGCATCAACAAAGCATTTCATCTCATTCGTCCACATCAAAACCAGAAATTCACACTCAAAATTCTACTCAACATAATGTTCATCATCATTTCATAACACAGTCGCAAACGTCGTCACCTCAAATCAATCCAGGCCATCTGTTCGTTAACAATCCTTTTCTACATAATTCTCCGTCAGTTTCGGTCTCAAAACCACCAGTAATTCAAGTGCAAGGAGTTTCTCTAACTCCAAGTTATGTACATAACCCATTTTTAAATTCGCAACCGTCTTCCACTATTGCACCTCCTGTAGCCTCCACTAAACCAATATTTGTTCAATTACAAGGTGGTAATCCTTCAATTCCAAACTATTCTCAGAATCCATTTTTAAATTCGCAACTGCCTTCCACTATTGCACCGCCCGTAACCTCCGCTAAGCCAATATTTGTTCAACTACAAGGAGGTAATCCTTCAATTCCAAACTATTCTCAGAATCCATTTTTAAATTCGCAACTGCCTTCCACTATTGCACCGCCTGTAACCTCCGCTAAGCCAATATTTGTTCAACTACAAGGAGGTAATCCTTCAATTCCAAACTATTCTCAGAATCCATTTTTAAATTCACAACCGCCTTCCACTATTGCACCTGCTATAACTTCCGTTAAGCCACAAGAAAACCCTTTGATTCCAAATTATGTTCATAATTCATTCCTAAATCAACAAAAACCATCTGAAGTGTCTCCTCCGATTACTTCTTTAAAACCTCCAGTAATCCATCAGCAAGGTGTTCCTTCGACTCCAAACTACAATAATAATCCATTTCTAAATCAACCTTCAGGAACACCAGTCGTTCCTCCCAATCCACCAGCAGCTCAAAAACCGATATTTACTTACGTTCCATACCTTCCTCCATCGACAGTCCCACAACAACCACTATTACCTGCAACTCAACCACCCGCACTCGTGCATCCACTTCCAAGTACAGAAAGTACGTATTTTAAATTTATTTATCTATCATTTATTTAATATATGTATTGCCTACGATTTACAGTTAAAGGCATCAATCAACTGAGAAGTTTCTGTATAAAAACAAGGGGGCAATTCTCCAGTGGAAGATGTAATACGTTCATTAATTGCTGGGATGACGTAGCTGTCGAACAACCGTGTCCTCCAGGATTACTGTTTAATTCTGCAGGTTTCTGCGATTACGTGCAAAATGTCGACTGCCATGGAAGAATCTATCAAGGTACGATCGACTTTTAATTTTAAACGTGCGAGTGTAACCATTATAACTTTGTTTAGAAGTGTCGATATCCGAAACAGTCGCGCCTGCAGTTAATCCATACCCACAGGTCATTTCAGAAACAGTGCAGCCAATTCCATCTGTGTGGCATACGACTGACAAACCGGCAGTTGCAATTATCACGCAACAACCGTCAAATTTTGTAACTTTCTTGCCAGAAATTGTAAGACCATCGACATCTGATTTAGTGGTAGCTCCTGGTACGATAATTAAATTGTTAATTATCTAATTTACAATAAATTGATCGCATGTGTTTGCAGAAAATGTTGCATTAAAACTGAGATGTTTAAAACCGCGAGGCCAATTTCCCAGTGACGTTTGCCATCGATATATTGACTGTTGGGACGGATCCGCAGTAGAACACGATTGTCCTGCCGGACTGTACTTTTCCGAGAAAGGATACTGTGATTATCTGCAGAACGTTAATTGCAACAGCCGCACCGTTATTAGTGAGTAGTTCACTGTGTAATAAGGACAACTACGAAAATCACTAAACCGCAATTGCGAGGAAATGATAAATCGGACAAAATTTTGTAAATTTTAGATTTAGTTTTTAATTTATTTAGTATGTAGGCAAATTGTGAATACCGCAACACGTCAATAAATATTGAAAACATTTTATATAGGTCTTTTGTGAATTGGCTCTTTTCTGCAAATTACTCGATTGTTTTCCGCAAAAGAAAACGTGTTTTATTCAAAAAAAAAAAGATTCTAACGCTGCTAAATTCCAATCGATAACAATTGCGATATAACAAAATTAATTTATGACGGCGCGGCGCGATTAAAAAGTTATGATTATTTTAAATATCAATTAGTAAACAGTTTTACTAAATTTATTAACGTAACATAAAGTGCCGTTTAACGTATTGTTTAATATTTAACTAAACTTGCCTAAACAAGTATTGTATTCCCATTTATGAACACAATGTCATTTATTTTTGAATTTAAAGCTTCAGCGAATTCCTGGATTTTAATTTACGTTCATAAGGAAAATCAAACGTCATCGTTAATTTTATGTTCCAATCGATCTTTAAGGCTTTTTCCAAGTTATCGATTTAATGATCTTCTCCATTGTTTCGTTTGATTTGCAATTTTGTGTTCGTTCGTGCAAGAATTTGGACACTTATTTCATACGTATCGCGACAATTTCATTGTCAATACGTGACTAAACCATTTTATAATCAATTGTTTCGAGTTGCTTTTGATCTTGGGTTTTTTATTTTATTCATTTCATTCGAAATTTATTTTCGTTATTTTATTTCTGATATAAAATAATCTTTATCCGACTGTGTACGTATCCATTTAATTTTTTTTTTTTTATTACAACTAGTCATAATCCATTTAATAACTAACAATGATGATCCCTAATATTCATGAAACTTAACGAAAATTAAAACTGTCGTTAATATTGCAGAAGCTGCCCTAGAAAGTTCTTGTCCCATCCCAGATGGAACGTTTAAAGATCAAGGGAACTGTAGCCGCTATTATACGTGCATTTCCAACGTTATTGTCGCCAAAAACGAATGCCCCTCTGGACTTTATTTCAACGACGTAATAAAAATTTACTATAATTAATAATTTCTAGGAAATTAATCCTATACTTTTAGGTAATCGGAGTTTGCGATTATTCTTTTAGGGTTAATTGTAACAGGGAACCGTTTATTTACGAACCAGTAAAAAAAGAAGAAGTCGTTCAAAAAATTCCAGCTAGTAAGTATTTATAATCAGTTTAATTGTTTAATGTACTTACTAAATATTCAACTACTTGTAGGTGTATTAGATACCAGTGTGGTATGTACACCGGGCAAAATATTTAGACTAACCAATGACTGCACAAGTGCCGTTTTGTGCAGAAAAGGAGTTACCGAAGTAGTCTATTGTCCGACAGGATTGGCTTACGATGCAAAATCCGACCGATGTTTACCTGCCCAATTAGTTCAATGGTAATTTAAATATTTTAACATTTAAAAAAAATAAGTATTTGTACAGTATGTCCATTTAATAATGTGCATAATCGAATAGGTAGATAACTTATTAGCTCGTTATAAAGAACTGAAGTTCTAGTGCTTAATCAGTTGTCTACCTCACAGGATTACCGGCAACTTTATTTTACGGACAAATAAATTTCTAGAAAAATTCTATATTGTTCGGATTAAAGTAGACGGTCGTTTTCAACAGAAAAGGCGATTTCTTCTCGGTTCTGTCCTGGTCATCGTTCCTTCATCCCTAGCTATTCGCCAAATGCCTTTTATTAGTACTCTTCAAAAAGTTGTCCACAATGGTTTTACAAATTTTATCCAAACAAGCTGACAAAATAAATAACGAAATTTCGAGAATAATTTAATGACAACCATAACCGAACCTGGAAGAAATCATTAAGCGCTCGTTTTAACCGAAACAAATTCAATTTTTAACACAATTATGTTAAACTGTAGTAAGAACGTCAATCGTTAAAATTAATGATCTAATTGTTAGACTGAAATTATTTATTTAAATACGTATATTAATTAATTTAGATGTACCTGCAACTTAGGCAAACCATTTTACGCAATATAATTCAATTGCCGATACATCTAACCAGCCTTTACGTTAATTAATTTGTTTTTTTTTCAGTGTCTACTAAACTTGCGGCAAACGTTCCCCCCTAAGGATTTATTTAATTTAATAGTAAATTTCGGCATCTATTGCTTTTATATTATTAGTTTAATAATAATGAGACTGAACTGTACGAATTGTCTTGCCATTTAAATGTTTAATATAAGTTTTTAAAGTGAAATACACGACACTATTGCGTTATGTATTTTACAAAGTTTAGGAAAACTGTTAACAATATTTATACGTACCTACGCATTAAACTATAAATTACAGTTTTTCTAAACGTGGGATGGTGGCGGGTTTAGTGTAAAATTAATTGTTAGGTTTATAACGTACTTTACGTAATCAAATAAATAAATTGTAACATACCTATCATGAATCTTTCACTGCATTAATTTATCAAAATAAGAAGTTGACAAATCTGCATTTAAGGTGGTCCTTACATAATGTCCAACTATTCTTTTAAAGCTGTTATAGTAAGTTAAAATATAAATATTTTATTACGCAATATTTGAATAGAAATATCGTTACTGGAATGTTATTTATAGGAAATACAAACACGCATTCTGTTTTAATTTATAGTAGATAAGTGTAGGTATTACAATTGCATAAAAAATTAGAAACACTTTCTACATTATAAAACAATTATCGGTTCTTATTCAAAAGCAATATAAGTCATAAACTTGAACAAGTTAAGGTATGGTACAATCACGTGCAATTAAAATGTCCCGTTTCCAAGGCGTAGCACGATGGAGAATGTAGAGCTTTATTGTGAGTTTAAGTCAGTCTAGTTGCCGTGAAAACACTTTCTGGCTGTTTCACGAATAATTACTACTACAAAAAAGGACCCCTCGTCTTGGGTCTAAAAAGGTGCCGTTTTAAAGGGGCCCCAAAAGTATATTTCTGAATTTATTTTGTTAACATTTGTTATTTGCAATTCTTACGTTTTCCTGAACTTTAATATTTTACGTTTAGACGATTATTTACAAAACGCGCTGTTTGCCTTTACAGCCCAATTATTCAGAAAACAATGGAAACGTTTATGCGATCAAGCGAATTAGGTACCTACATCAAAACGTTAAATTTCGTTGGTATTTTAATGCCGGTGTTCCATCTTCTTACAGAATTATTCCATAGAAATATTTGTTCGATCAATTGTTTCCACGAAAATTAATATCTGTCAGATAAATTTATCGAAAGATGGAAATACTAGCTTTTTTATAGCTATAAAGTCGACGGCCGACGTTTTCAAATGTATAGCACATGTGTTGAATGTAGGGACATTTTCATTGCATGTGACTGTACGCGTTTATTATACACATGGAATTTCGGTTTATTGATAAGATTATGTCTATCGTATATCACACGGTCAAACAGTTTGATTCAAGTTTGTCAGTCGCTGACGATGACGTACTTACAATAAGTAAAATGTTTAATTGAAATTTACTAAGTATAAGAATAAGTTCGTCTCATACTGATTGTGAAACTGATATACGAAAATTTTTTATTGATTATCAAACTATTGACATTTCGAATCCATTATTGTTATTGGTCGTCAAAAAAGAAATAAAATGAGATGAAAATGAGTTTCGTTTATGAATTCGACCCTATGTGGTTTTTGACCAGAATGTAAGCCGTAAAGCAGAAAATAAGCGTTTGAAACTAAAAAGTAGCATTTTACAACTGATAGTAAAAAATATAGTAGATATAAGACATGGATAATTTATTTAATCTATTCTTAAGTGATGAATAGTGCTTATAAGCTTTTAAACTCCATCTCGAAACACTGCGGAAATGGGAATTCCTTTCTTTTGTCTAAATGTGTATTATTATGTAACCGACTCGTTTAGCGAAGCGCAAATAGCTAAGCAGTTTCGGTTTTCCACTATTATTTCAAAATACACAGAAATTATTTCAATTATAACTATCTACAATATCGCTTGTAAAAATTAAAAATTACTTTTAGTGAGACGTCGGCCGTTGTTTGAAGTTAAACATTAAAAATACGAACAATCTGGCATCTATGCCGTGACTCGATTAAATTATCTCGTTATAAATTGATGTAACTGAATTAAATATTGATGAGATGCTAAGGCAATGTAACATGTAAAAATGCAAAAATATTTAAATAATATTTAATTCATATTCGTATAACCCTCATGAAATTAAAATAGCTATTTATAAAGAGAAATTATACATAACCCGGGAAAAATGGTTAAAACTTTATTTTATGAATTTTGGAAGACAAATTAGGTACGGCTGGCCACAAATGAAAATCCGCAAATTCGGCGCTGTGCTATTTTAAAGATCATCTATCCGGAATTTTAGTTTATTGTCGTATGTAAAAAGAAATAAAAGGTCATATGTAAACGAATAGAGCAATATGCAAATGAAAATAATCGTAAGTTTCGATGGGTTCGAGACGAACCCGAACGCAGAGAAAGTGTCGTCAAATCGCATAATGTACGAAGGGCAACTCAACTTTCACTTACCAAATAAGTACGTGATCTCGTTCAGTAACGGCGAACCGTTCAGTACCTATCGATTTTTAAAATGTTCCCTATAAAATTTGCCAACGATTTCCAAAAAGACGATTGATTACCCAAACTTCGTTGATGAAATTTGAATTTTGCGTAAATGCCACCTTATGTAATAGGTACCGATATTTATCGAGAATTTTTATAATTTTTCAAATTCGAGCAACACCAGTTGAGCAAGGAGAGAAAGGTGTTATGGGTAGGTATTACAATTAAGATTCAGATCATCTTCAATTCGAAAAACACGACGTTTAACAGATCGTTGAACTAGACTGAATTTTGTCGAAAGACGAATTGATCGTGAAAGTAACAACAGATTTGTACAAGAATCGAAGATTACACGCCGACGGAATACAAAATGTATTTAATTTATTGTCCGCCAAATGTCACAAAACCAACAGTTGTATTGAAAAACACACTTTTAAATGACGCAACGTCGAAATAAATTTTACGAAATAACTTATAAAGTATATCCGTAAGGAACAATTTGCATTAATATGTAGTTGATTATCGAAAAGCACATTTACGTTTATTACAGGTTTACAAAATTTAAACAAAAAATTAGATCTTAAGTAATTATTGTAAAACGTTTAAATAAATTTATTTTAATTCTTTGGTAAATTTTTGCGGGTCGTAGGTAAAAAATTATGATTTTGTTTTATTTTATTATTAGCCCGCTAAACAAAACCCGATTAGAATGATACGCTTTTATTATTTCGTTGAGTAAAATTTCCTGAATTTTAAACAAAATTTACTACCTACTTTTATTTATTTAATGAGTTGAGAGTTTTATAAGTAAGCGTATAGCTTATCCAAACCTATATGATGTCCACGTCATCAACAAAAAGTTACTAGATTGTTTATTTGTAATTCGGTTTGAAGTTTGGAAAGTGACATATTCTATAGATGATTTATTTACGCACATATTAGATGGTATAAAGAAAGACTATAATTTATTAGAACTGTCAAAATACGAGGTACGAGGTGACAGCACTGTGTGAAACGTCATCATCTAGTAACCTTGCATTGATGACGTGAACATCATATAAGTTTGGATAAGCTATATGTATATCGACGGCGTTTTGGCAGAGCGTCTCAACCGTCACTTTTTGCGAAAATGAGTTATTCTGACTATCTTATGCATCTATAGCCTATCCAAACCTATATGCAATTCACGTCATCAAAAAAAAAGTTACTAGATTATTTATTTGTAATTCGGTTTAAAGTTTGGAAAATGACATATTCTATAGATGATTTACCTGCGCACATATTAGATGGCATAAAGAAAGACTACAATTTATTAGAACTGTCAAAATACGAGGTACGCGGTGACAGCACTGTATGAAACGTCATCATCTAGTAACCTTTCATTGATGACGTGCATTGCATATAAGTTTGGACGAAGTGTAAAGCTAAGACAATCTGTTAAAATCTAATAACAATATTTTGATGTTTTCCACCATAAAAATCGATTTGTATTTTCGTAAAAGGTATCTGCTTAAATATCTACGCCACAACACAAAACGTGCGCTCCATTAAAATTTACTTTTTGTGGGTTAAGACGTTTTGTTAGTACTGCATCGATATTAATGATAGATACAAATTAGAAAAATCGATAATTATCCAGTTTACGATATGATCATATCCGTTTGATGTTATGACTTACACCACGTCTTACTGGATTATTAAAAAATTATATATTTAATAATTAGTATTACGATTATACGTGACGATTTAACTTTAAATGCAGTAACATTAAGAATTGATAGAGCAATGACAAATAAATAACTAGGTATAGACAATAATTTGTTCTAAAACATTTTTTCGACGTGTTTAGTTTTTTAAGTTTTTGTCTCGTAACTTAAATTAAATACGTTGCCATTTGTTTATTTTAATTAAGTAAAAACAGCAAAGAATTTAGTCTTGATTTATCCGAATCCAAATTTATCGATAACATTGCATTTTAACCACTGGGCGACTATCTGAACAAATTTGAAACTGAAACACGAAAATTTCATTTTATGCATGTAATTAATTGTGTAGTAACACTATCATTGCTCGTGTTATAAACATCGATACGGTATAAAATTTTTGTTACTTAAAATAAATTTTCAGCCCTTTAGTGCCCCTTTCATTTTGTTATTTATCAAGATAAAATTTTCAAACTTGTTACAGTATTATCTAATGTACTTATCAATTGTCACTTTTTGATATCAAAATTGTGTTTTTCCACTTCCAGTTTTGTCGGAACTGACACTAATTTTAAATTTTCAAATGGAATACCCTGTATATTATTATATTTTTGAAGTAAGGCAAATTAACATTCCTCGCTCTATTCTGTTTTCATAAGTAATCTGAGTTGTACTGGATATTTTTTATCTACAAGACACTTTGTTAATATCAATGTAACTTTATAAAAAATAAATTAGAAATTCATTTGAGTTGTCATGTTTAATTATGTAATGCTTAATAATAACTAACAAAGTATGAGTAGTATTTATAAAATCGTTTGATTCCATTCGATGAAAAGGGAAAAAATGATAAGTACCTACTCTTGCAAATTGATTATTACCAAATTCGCACATTCCAAAAATCGAAAACATTTATTTTTACAGGGTGTTTCAAATAATCATCAAACTTGGAGAGTGTGTTGAATATCATAATCTAAAACAAAAAAAAGTTTCTATGAACATAGATCCACAAACGGATGCAGCATATTCCCAAAATTTGATAGCGATTTTTCGAAATATCCTGTATAATATAATTCATAAACATGGTCTTTCTTTAATTATGTTTGTATGTACCTGCGTTATATCTCTATTAAAATTCATAAAAGACTGCTAATTAGTAGGTTAATGTTTGAATCACTAGTTATCAAAATATTTAAATTTACTTTAAACGTAAACTAGCTCGATGTAATGTTATATTAACCTACATAATTGTGATGATAATAATCAATTTATAAGATCTCGATAAAACAATCTTCATGCCGCAGTGCTCCTCTAATTGTAAATTAACTGTGTTCAGTTCGTTCGTATCTTTAATTTAGCACGTCCACTTGTTTGTTAATTTAGTGAAAATTACAAAATAGTGGAAAAATGTTCTATTTTAATACGTATAGTGCCCCAGTAAAATGGTTAATCTCCCGAGATCGTTTATAATTTTATATTTTACGAAGCGCCTCTACTTAAATACAGGGTGTGCCTAAATTGATTGAAGATATTTTAAGAGCGTATTCTTCGCGTCAAAATAAGACAAAATATTCCTATAAACACGTATCCTGAAAGCGCTTATGTTAATTTCGAGATAATTTTGTCGTTTATCTCGAAAACGATGCGTCGTAAGATAACAGTGCAAATGGTCCTATTTTTGGAAAACATGCCGAACAATTTAAAAATGCTGCTAAGTTAAAGCTTCAAATTTAGGTAGTAGGTACCAATAATTCACTACGGATTAATGTCCGTTTGAAATCGTAATTATAATATAAACTTTCCCACGTTTTTTCGGTATCAGTAAACTAATGGCGACAACGCCAACGCCGGGAATAATTGAAATTCAATTGCCATTCTAGACAATTCTAGTAATGGACGTTCACGTAGACCAGCGAGTTAAAGTGCATATAAGCTGCATCCGATGTTTATTATTTTTGAATACCAATGAGCACGTTTATATAAGAATCGTGACGTAATAATTATACGTTGGAAGGAACAACGGATAAGCACACGTTCATTCAACAGTTAAGCAGAATTAGACGAAGAATTTATTATTTGCCGAATAGCGTATTTTAAAAATGAATAATGCATCATTTTACGTTTTCAGAACGAAAATGTGAAATTCTTCCTTAATAATGTTTAATTAAATATATAAAATTCTGTAAGGTTATAAAAAGAACGAACAAAATGTTAAAACGAGTTTAGAATTTTATACACGTTTGGAAAGTAATAGTTTTGTAATACTCATCGAGGAGAATATTATGCAGAATATGAGGTGTCGATTTCGAGTTAATGGCGTGTATTGATCCCAAACTTTTTGTTAGCATAGTTCAAATTTTCAATTTCATTCGCAACGATGAACTATCAGTTTTTTTTTTATTGACATATGAGGATATTATCTGGAATCGCGATCTCACCGACGAAGATCTCTCTCAGAAGGGCAAGCATGTGCGTGAATTGATGAAATTAAAATAATCTTCCGACGTTCTTCAAATACACACCAAGTACAAAATATAAGTTTTGATGAAATGCGATGCTTCAAACAATAAAAAGATCTTTGGACAATCACTTTAAGTATAGGTAGGTAAATAAAATGTTCTTTTTTATACATTTTTCAAGATGATCATTACAGATTTAGGTATATTCCAGATGACAATAAAGTCATTTCAGGTTATACGCTATAAATCAAATCATTGCCTAACCTTTTTATTATTAGCCTTATTTTCAAAATATTCGGGCAAATTTGAAACAATAAGAATGATGTTGATAATAACTATATTACGAAGCAATTGCTCGATCTCATAATTATATTTTTTTCCCAAGAAGTTTTTTTCTTCAAATGCTTCGTCGACTTTCAATCTTTTCTTTCATGATTAGTTACAGCATGTGGATATGTTATCTGATAAATGTCTTTGACACTTTTTAGATGGTTTATTTTAATCTAAACGGTATACCTGTTTGTAGGTAGACACTTACATCATCTAATTATGCCAAGTTTAACAATAAAACCATTAGGGATTATTCATCATTAATATTAAGAAGATAAAGAAAGACATCGATCGTTATAATTTATTGAAATGGAAATGAAAAAGGTCTTCTTTCTTGTTCCACTTCTTTTTGCATTTAATCGATAACATCAGCAAACATCAATACATATTCTACCTATATATTAAATTAAATTTGGGAGAACAACATTCATTCTTTTAATAAGCGGAATAAGTTTATTTCTATAAAGAATTTTAATAACTATATATTGAAATAGCAAACCAGTTCTTTAAGATTTATCATATTTTCAAGGTTCTTTGCTGTGCCCATCGGTTGCGAATAGTCCGAACTACACGCGGATCGACTCAAATATTTTAATATATTCTCGTTAATTCACTTTCACTGTCCACACCCAGTATGAACCACTGTGTTATGTGTAATTTCACATATATTTCTGTATTTGTAACGAACGAAGAATGTAATTTAGATGTTATTTTCAATATTAAATCGCTCATAAAGCTTCCGTTAAACAAACTTTTTGCAATATTTCGTAAATTAATATTTCAATTTAATAAGTTGCAACGATAGTAAACGCTGACGGTTTAACCTTTTCTTTTTTTGAAGATGAAATTATTGATTATTACGCGATAGTGTTTCAATTTAGTCCTTGGCGCGTCATTAAAAAAACTTCATCCATTTTCCGGTGGAAAAATCGAAATATTGTTACTAGATTTTAACAAGCTCTACTTTTGCCTTAGATGCATAAGATAATCTGAATAACTCATTTTCGCAAAAACTGAGGGTTAAGACGGTTAAGCGGTTAAGTTAACGTATATGTTGCTGGTTTAACAAGTTTATCTTTTGTGAAATTTAACTTTGTTAACTTTCGATTTTTGTAATAAAAAGATAATAGTGTTTTTTTTTTAATTAAAACGATATTTTTTATTAAATCTATTTAAACCAAACATCAATGTATTCTAAAGCGTATTAGAACATATTACATATTAGGCACCTAAAATAGACGCAATTTCGATAACTAAACAACATGGGACTCATGTGACTCATGTGTCAAGTACTCATAAATGGAACTATATTTCTTTTTATAATCATATCGACGGCGTTTTAGCAAAAGGACGTAACCCACACTTTTTGCGAAAATGATTTATTCTAAAAAATCGATTTGCATTTCCATAAAAAGTATCTGCTGATAGCTACGTTACAACACAAAATATGTCTTCCTATCAAATTTACTTTTTGTGGGTTAAGTCGTTCTACCAAAAGAGTCGATATATAGTATACCTACTGTATACCTAATAATGAAATGTAAACAACTTTGTCGGCATATAGATACACACAAAAGTTCTGAATTTATAACTTTGGTAGCGATTAAATTACTTCTTTTTTAACTTGATAAAAACGTTCGAAAATAACGAAGTCATGCCGGTAAATGGCTAACATTCCCTAATAGTTTTTGTTTTATTATTTTCGCTCAAATCATGCTCCCAGGGAGGTACGGTAATTTAATCTTGTTTATAGATTGCCAGTCAAGAATATTAAATAGTCGAATTTAGCGAATACCAAGGCATTTAGATACAGTATACTTGAGACATACTCATTTTATATATGTACTTAATTTTGAAAGTTACGCCTACGAATTACCTATATAATATGTAAGTACCTATGTATGTAGGTACATATATGTCCAGAAGATGTACTTACGATGTAGATACTATCTAGATTCCACAGTAAGAAAAAATGTATATTTTCTATTAATTATTTCAAGCTAACGCAAAAAAAACAAATAAAAAATATACATAACTAAATAATTTAAAATTTAGAATAGAAATACAAATGTTCGCATTATTTTTGTTTATATTTTGATGTTGTCCGTTAACTAGTTAGTGATCAATATCGAATTCAATAAGCTCGTAATCTGCTTATTAATAATAAATTTTCAAGGTGTTACCTAACCAATTTTAAAGCTATTTATTTCGACTTTAATTATTACTGTAATTAATTTATTCTAATTAAGGTTTTTAAACTCGAAAATTAAATGGCATTTATAAAGTTGTACAAGGTGTAATCAAATAATTATAGGAGTTATATTGCATTATCTATTATAATTACCTAACCTAACCAAATAAAATTTTCTAGGAAAAACAGTTTAAATTTTGTGACCGTAATTACATCACTGTTCTTGCTGAGTTATACTCTTGAATACAACACTTGTAAGAATATTGTTATTGTTAAAATCTCTATCTTAGGTTTTCTCTCCGATAAAACGTATTACACCTTATTTCTAAAACTAAAATTTTCCAAAATTCCGTAGAGCATTACGTCTTAATACTAATAACGAGGTTTGTAGTCTCAGTACTCGTTGAAGTCACCTATTATTTCTTAATAATATAGACGTAAAAACAATATTAATTAATTATTGTAGTCTGTTTTAGCTTGTAACCGTTTATACTCTTATCGTAGCGTATATGGACAAAGATCCTAAAAATTCTTTAAATAAAAAGAAATAGATTTTTAGCCATTTATGGGAGGATTATAAAATATTTTACACGATTTAATAAATTTCAGGTAGTTGAACTACTTCAATTAATAATTGCAAATTAACCCTTGCTGATCGGTGTTATCCCAGGCGGCACACTATCGTTATAATGTCGTCAATTATTGGCCGTTTGGGGCCCAATGGGGACGCCGTAAATAACGTATATATGACGTCAATATGACGGGTTAATGTCATAGCCCAACGACGTCAAATTATGACTAATCTAGTACGTTATTTGAGACGTCTAATTGACGTCTAATTTCTTTAAATGGGACGTCGATTTGGCGTCCTATTGACGTAATTCTAAAGCATTAAGGACGCATTTAAAGGTGAAAAAAATACAAATACATTCAATATAATTATTACTTTATTACAAAAATGAAGGTACAAACAAAGAACCTAAATCTAATAAATTAAACAAAGTATGTTAATATATCAAAGAAGGAACACAAAATTATTTAGATTTACCTATTTAATAACCAAATATCGTTATTATTATTATATACGAGTAATACAATAATATGTTTAAGATAAGATGTAAGCGGTAAATATAATATAAAATATACAGTGTGTCCACGAGTTCTGGGATCATTTGATAGAGCCTAAAAAAGCTTTCTGGTTGTATGAGTCGCACAATATAAAATTTCACACCAACAAAAGACATCTAAATAAATTAATAATAAAATGGGGGTCACTCACGCCACAAAGATAACCTAGTCACCTAAAGGTTAAAACCTATAGAAATAAGTACAGTTTGTCTGTTTCTTGTTAAGCCATGATTTGTAAAATTATTGTAAAAAATATTTCTTCCAGTTGTTTAAATATTTAAAATTATTCGTTTTAACTTTAGGTGGCGATAGGCTGATTAATTTTTCACTTACCGTTAAGAAATTATATCAAAATTTACAATTTACAAATTTATAACGTAGAACTCACTGCAAAGTAAAACCACTAACCTAACAAAACTGCTGATGGTTAACCAAAGCGCGATCAGTTTGCACAGTGGCGTGACTCTTTAAAGGAACTAGTTCTATCCATTGACGTACACAATTAGAATAAATAACCGAATGCGAATTTCCTTACTAGTTCAGTTGTATACTAGCGTATTTATAACGTATACAACTATTACTATTAATCACATAGACGCGATGTAGCATAATTCCAAAATAGATTTTTTAGTTAAAATTTTGGTTTAAAACATAAACATGTTAAAAAAATTACGAGTAATTTACGCTTTAAATTAACGCTTCAAAAAGTCTTTATATTCTCAAATTGAATTAACGTAACATGAAAACTTCAGTTTTTCCATTAAGGATTCAGGACTTTGGAATGACCAAACAAAGACGTCAAAGTGTCATCGTGCGTACGTCACTTATTGGATCCACGACGTCGCCGACGAATAATTACCAATAATTGACATTATGACGTCAATGTACCGCCTGGGATGTGTTTTATTTAACTAAAACAACGGGTAGGTACGTTAGTAATAAATTATTATACACAATATAACAGCGCATTAAGTTTTAGCATACTAAATTTGTACCGTTCATGTGCTGCTAACTTCACGGACCCCCTTTTTTGCTCGATATATTATCATAAATGATTTTGGAGAACATACACAACTAGCAAAGTTCAATTTAATGAAAATGTTTAATCGATAAAAATACTAACAATTAAATAACGTTATAATTAAAAAAAAATAAATAAAAGTACCCAAGTACCAATAGTTTTATTTTCTAAAAATGTTCCAGCAGATAGTTGGAAACGTGAAGAAATTTTTTTTATAATAGTATACATTTATCAGATTTATTTTTAATACAAGTTTCTACATCCGTTGTAGAAATATGAACATTATTTGTCCTACACAGGATAAATTGAAAATTAGGAAATTGACTTACCTAACAGTAAGAGTAAAATACCTAGATAATTACATATTTTCATTTCTGAAGATACACGAAAATACTATTTGAAAATAAGTTTTTTAGTAGTGTAAGGTGATATTAAATACAAAATCGTAATCACCGCGTCCAAAAACATGTTTTTGGTAAAATTGGCAAACTTATGTAGGTATATCAATTTCAGTATAAAATGAACTTTTTCTTATAATAAGTTTTAATTTCCAGCTGAACTAATTTTGGTATGTTTATAAAACATTGTGCACTTACATTTCGAGGTTGACTTAATTATTATTAGAAAAAATAATGTAAGCATTGGCTTATTGCTGATTACAGTCACGCTCCCTTAAACATTTGTTATTGTTACATAATATTAAAATCTGTTCAATACCTCTCTACCTAATAAATTATTAAATATCTATATTTGTACGAGAATAATGCGTATTTAACGTTTTATAGGTAATTCATATGCGAAATCAAACTACAATAAAACAGTTTAGCTAATTTTTACTGCACTTTGTACAATTAGGCGATTATAATCCCGATCACGTTTAACGGACATTAAAAGTGAAGCAAATGAATAATTTTGCAGTAGGCAGGTACTTAATACAGATTATTATTTATATGTATAAAAGGTTTTCAGTAAGATATAACGCGTGTTTCCAATTTGGTAACTTATTTTTTTACAATGATATATATAGCACACCGAATCCTATACATCCTTAAAACCAGTTTCTATAATAAAGCTGACTTTTATAAATGCAGTTAATTCAAATTATTATTTTGTTTTATTTTTAAGGTTCCGAATTTACAAAGTATAAAATATTGTTTTTATAAATACATAATGTATTGTCTACTTATGATAATTTTTATTATCTACTTGCAAAAATTCTGGGAACTGTAATTTTTGAGAACAAATTCATAAACGAAACTCTTTCTATTTCCTTTTTGACAACCGATAAAAACTTGTGTGTGTATATCAGTTACAGTATAAAATGAACTTTTTCTTATAATAAGTTTTAAGAGCCAGATGTATACCAATTTAGGGTTAACTGTAATTCGCAGTTTAAATTATAGCTTTTTCTCGATTAGGTAGCTACTAGTCAAGTTAACTTTAATTTAAGTTTCAACTGACATTTTACAATCGGTTCCAAATACTTTAATTTAAACTTTATTAACGATTTTTCTTATTATTAAGTAATTTATTGTTTCTAAAACATTTGCATTAAATTAATTTACATTAAATACAATTAAAATAAATTATTTTTTTATTTCTTTAGAATTATTATCATCCTGCATTCCAAATCAATATACTATATTTTTTTTATAACATTAAATACTAGCGGGGTCCGTATTGACCCCAAAGCCGTACATAACATTTCGTTGTCGCCGTCGCGTCGTCCAATGTTTGGTTTTTGTGACTCTAAATATCATTGATCAAGTTTATTCTTTAACCTGCAGGATAAATAAATCTGTTTTTACCTTATTCTTGAAAGTTTAAATTGATTATTTAAAGTAATAGCTATGTTGTCGATTATTGTCTTCGTGTTATCTGTTACGTGTAACTTATTTAATTTTTCCGAATACAACACGTGTTATAAAAACTATATTTTACTAAAACATCATACGTACAAGGTCATTTTTTTTGAATTTTAGGAAAAAATATTTCTTAGATATACACCTCCAAAAAGCAAGTGGGGTCTTCAGTGACCCCCATGGTAGTATAAAGGTTGATGCTATTACTTAGTAACGTGTTAGTAAAAACCCAATTTCTCTATTTATAATAATAATCGAGTAATTCGTGATTTAGTTTGTTACGAAAATAAATACGTGCTATTTCAACAACAGCAGGTATACATGTAATTCGTAGGTAAAAATATAAATTAACAAAAAGATATTTTGACATAAAAGGCTTCATACATAATATTATGTAGGTTATAATGTATTGTGTGAGTACTACCTACTAGTAATTAATTTTTCGACGCATTATTAAGATTTGAAAATAATTTTGACGTAAACATAATTTTTGCCACAAATTACAGCTTGTGAAATCAACGTAGGTCGGTGTACCCTTGAGTATAGATACAGAGAAATTTCTCTAACTGTAAGTCAACCATCCTTGGTTCCAGGAAATCTTGTTTTTTTTATAGAGGTACCTAATCGTCTTAAACAAAATTAACTGAAAATAATAGATAGATAACTATAATAATATGTTTGTGTTCTTATTGTTATTATTACTGATCATATTTACAGGTGTCCGCTAAAAGCTAGGTAATCGTGTAGAAAGATTTCACTGTACATTTCTTTAAAATTTTCAATTTTTGTACCAAAAACGTGATTTTCGTTGGTTAATTTAATTGAAATACCTAATTAATAATGTAAAACATTAATGGTTACGCGTTCAATTTCTTATTGAAACAATTTTTCGAAACATTTTTCGATTGTTTTAAAACAATTGAGCTTAAACACTTTATGTTTGGATTCATATTAAAATAATAAGTCAAAATACTTAACGTATTCATTTGTGACGGGCGCCTATTTACAGTTAGTAGATTACCACTAGCATTTTAATTAATACGTACGTATTATAAAAACGTCATACTTTTTGTACCAATAGAGAAATAAAATATTTTACTGTTCTAACGATTTAACATAATTGTTCATTACTAAAACGGGCACAACTCTTACTTTTATCACCCACACCTTGTGCCATCTGAATGCAAGTCAAATTCAGCTGGCAAAGGAAATCCGCGACATTCGTCCTTGCCTTTGAAGATGTTAACAATACGACTGGCAAATATTTATGATAATATGTAATGTAAGTAGGTAGAAATATCCTTAAGTGTGTTCAAATTTAAGAAGCGTATTGCTTAATTTTCCGCCTTCGTCTGCCGCACCAAAGACGTACGAATACATTACTTGCATACATAAAAATTATGGAGACATACATTGTTAAATCCGTTAACTTACTATCAATTGAATGACTTCAAAAAAAGACGTTATCGTAACTGCACGTCCTGCGACGAAAAGGAAGTCACGGTTGAGAGCGACGTCCTTTTTATGTGGGAAGAGGAAAATTAAAAATTTTCTTAGAAATTTACAACATAGATAATGTTCCACGAGTTTCTATTTTAATGTGTAGAATTAGTGTATTTTTTAATTACGATTTGTCATCGACTCAATCCTGTTTTTAGTCGCTTATCGGAAAATTTAAATATTTTACAACAGGTACCTACAGACTATTAGACTGAACGTTAAAAGTATAAAAAAGGAAGTAGAGCATCTGGCAAAATCATTGGTATTGACACGTCAAAATTTATTACATTTTACAAAAAAAGATAATTTTTAAAAACCACGATCGGCTGACCATTTTCAGTTCGCATATACGTAAATACAGGCAATAACTTTAACAAGTTACAAGATGTATTTTAGTCCTTTGTTGTATAAATTTTCCATTATTAATCTAAAATAGTTACCGATTAGAATTACTGACAATTAAGCCATTGGTTTTGGAAACGAATTCAAAAATAACAGATTGCGATTAAAAATTCTTCCCATTTTCCCACGTCTTTTTACAACACGACATTAAGTAGGCGCTGTTTGTTTGTTTACAATTAGCACGATAGTTTTGTTGTTCAAAAATGGTCTCGACGAAAGAGAATTTTTGTGACGTGATTTTACTACGTATCTATGGTTTTAGGTGCAGTTTAAGTGAAAACGATTGTTTACGACGACCTTATTTGGATTTTACAACAGAATTTTCCCAGAATTTTAGAATTTTCGTACCACCATCCTTTATAAAAATGTCGACATCCAAATAAAAAATACAAAAGACCAAATAACAGTTTAAAATTATTTGAATAATCACTATCTACTGCCTTTATACCGCAGAATTATAAATTTACTCTATTTTTAATTTAAAAACTATTCGTGTGCCCTTAAGAATTGAAAATTTCCCTATTACAAACTATAAACGAGATAAAAGTTCAGTCACATTTTTATGCGACCGATAAAATACAAAGCAACTAATAAAACTGTGCGTCACCTACTTTCGAAATGCGAACAAAGAATTGAAGGTTTTTAAAACAAAAACGGGAATTCCTAGTATTTAATGTAGTATTTATTTAATGTAATTTCTAGTATTTTATATATAGTATTCTGGCAAAACATTTTCAGGTCTTTCGCGTTCGTGGCACAGAGCGGTAGTGCTTATTTCAGTATTTCGAATTTTAAATTACGGCGTCGTATAAATCGCGTGTGCGAGGAGTATCTGTTCGGTTTATAAGGCCTTTTTGCGTGTGAGTGCGCGAATGTTGTGTTCTCTGAAAGGATTACAAACAAAAAGAATTAATACGACAAGGAAAGGTAGGAATCTTTCTTTGTCAACTAACTCTCCATGTATTTATAAAGTGTAAATACATGGACCTTCAAGTTCTAATACAAATTCTCTGAAAATCGAGTTTGATTAGGTTCTTGGATAGGGACTCGGTTAGGGCTCCCCTCAAGCGGGATTCGACAATCCAATTTCGCAAAAAAAAATTTATCTTACGCGCGTTTTCGCAATCATGGTGGTTGGTGAAATACAGTGAAATGTAAAGCGTAGGTAGACGTACGTAATAATGCAAATAATGCGTAATAATGGGAAGAATCTACGCTGGAAATTGGAAATAGAGGAAAAACGATGACGAGAAAAAGGTAGGAAAATAGAAAGAGAAATTTGAAAGTTTCTAATTTTTTCTTACAGACAAGTGGCAGTTGCAGCGGCAGCAGTGTTAGCCTGCATTTTACGTAAATATTTAAAAAACCATTTATTTCAGGATTTTAATTTTTTTAAATGTTTGATTTTTTTAATATTTCTTATTTTGAGAGATTTTACCTTTTCAATACATTCGTTTACGGATAAAAAACGAAATTCAAATTTTTGATTGTCGCAGCATTTTTTAAACAATTTAGAATGACAACGAGACAAGATTTGATAGATTAACCTTTTATTTTGCCACCACTTTACTTAAAAAAAAATATTATAATAATTCCAGTTTTTTCGTGGCATTCTTTTAATTCTTCTTGTTCTAAATTTATCCGTTTTTTTTTTATTAAATAGTATAATACTTTCATGCAATTAGTGTAGTTATTTTACTAACAAAGTGAAAATAAGGCAACGTGTGGGGGTAAAGATATGGTTCGGTTAGTTTCCTGATTACCTACCTACTCAAAAATAAGGAAAATTTCAGAACTTACCGCCAAAACTGCAGTAAATGCTTGCGATGTTAATTTTTATGAAATTTAGTTAATGTAAATTGATCTTTAGTTTTACGATTTATTGTTAAGCTACGTTTAATTCAAGTTAAGTCAGATATAAGGTAGATTTCTTTCGGAAATTGATCTTCAAAGAAGGCACATCAACGACTGGGATGTTTCGGTGCAAGTTGATATAAATGAAAAATTGAGGAGAAAACGAAGACGTGGAAGAGGTTGAGGAAGCGCTATAGAAGACCTTAGTTAGACTCGCGTCATACAGTAGTTGGATGAAGAACAGAACTATTGCTATTATGTACATAAAATAGAATAAGGTGGAGATTTGAAAACAAGTTACACTAAGTGCGTTGTGAAGGTCAAGATCTTGAATTGACCTAGGCCTGTTTGCTGTGGGTTGCGCGTAATAATACACATAGGAGAGTTTGAAGATGCGGTAGGGCTATAAACGAAGTCTCGACCTTACTGAGATAACGTACCTGGAGTACCTCGAAGGTGGTGTAGAAAATTCAACAATTTAAAGTTTGTTGTAGGCACATTTAGCGAATTTTCATAGAAAATATAACTATTGCAGCCTGTCCGATGACGGGACCTAGACGTGCGGTGGATTTTCTCCAATCTCGACCCCTAGATCACGAAAATATAGGTCGTTCATTTTGGGTCGGTTATATACCTATCTACTTATATATTTTATATAATCATATTAAAGCTGAAAGCGAGAGAATACATTTTATACGAAGCATTTTGGCCGTAACTTATTAACTTCAGAAAGAATTATCATTATTTATGGAGGGTTGATATTTAAAGTGCGTTTATTCGTAGTGTCTCGCTTAATATTGAACGTTTTTATTCCCCATAAAATTTTTCGTGTTTTCGTTATAAAACGAGATCTTTATCTTTAAAGATAAGTGAGATAGCGACTTTTGAAATATTTACGATTTTAAGGGATGATGGGAAGTAAAGGACACGGTTTTGAAGTGGCCAAAAAGTAATTTTGTACTCTATAATCGACCCTCTATGAATTTCTTCATTCAATGCACACGAAAGTACACAAGCGAGTCTATTAATACAGAAGTCATCAAGATAGTTTAATTACTAGTTTAAATACTATCTTTCTTAATTGTAAATCTAAAATATCTAAATATCTAAAAATTTATAGAAATTCATTTATTTCCGTCACTTGTTGTAATAACGAAAGGCCATTTAAATTTTATTCCAAAACACGCCATCTAGTTTACTAGATGATGACGTTTCACACGATATCACCCTGTACCACGTATTATAGTACTATAAATAGTACTTACTAATAAATTGTAGTCTTTCTTTGTTCATTGGTAGAATAATGATGTCACTTTCCAAACTTTGAATTGAATCAGAAATATACAATCTATTATAGTAACTTTTTGTTGATGACGTGCATCGAAATAAAATTTAAATGGCCTATAGTTGCACATAAATTCTTGTCCGAAACATCAAATAGATGAATCGCGATATCAATGTTATCATAACTTGACCCCAATTGTGGAGTTAAATTTAAATCAATGATCGACCATCTACTCTGAACCAATTATCATCAGTCAAAGACATAGAAACACTCGATAATAGACAATAAACCGAACGACTGAAATAATTACATTAGTACCTACGTAATTAATTCAGAAACGGTAAAATTAGTCAATCTAACAACGCGCCAAAAATACATAAGTTAGTATATGGTATTCATTTCAAACGGCAGTGGGAAAAACGTGAAGTAACTTTTATAGTTGTAATAGTGTAATTTAGCGTTTAATATGAATGTTCCCATAATAACATGTGCTTCCATGGTAATTTTAAACGACTGTAATTTTGTTTGTTCTTATACGTTTATCTAACTGAATTTGACTGACTGTACAGGCACCTTTTACTTAATAACATTTATTTTGATAAAAAATGTCCATCCAATTTGGATTACCTCATTCCCAATTCATCTAGAGTTTCGACTAAATCTTAAATGTAAAGATCTGCCTTGGGCATATCAATTACATTTCGAACTAGTTTAGCACGATGTAAGTGTGCCAGTATTGTAAACTAATGTCTGATAGAATCTCACGAATGTATTTACCCATCTCCAAGGAGAACTACTTTTCATTTTAGTTCTTGAACGGTAATCGTACCGACAACTTTAAAAATTCACCTGCTGTAACGAGCCGACCGACTATTATTTAAAACAACGTAACTAGGTGAACTGAATTCAAAGCTCTCATATCGCGTGTAATTATAATAACAACCTTAATTTGCGATTTCCTGAAATATTAATTAAGATTCCGGAATTATTTTTGTGTTTGTGGCTAAATGAATCTTTGTTCTTAACGCTATAGATTAAAACACTATACGGTGTTATTGGATTTTATAACACGCACGACAATTGGGCTCTTGTTTAAACATTTATTATCACAATTAGTTGGAGAAATATAACTTCAAACCAAAATTTAATTTTTATTTCAGAAAGAGGATTTCATTTCATCATCGATCTCATTGTTACCAGAACAAGATTTTTTTTAAGTTACATATCAGAAGAATTTGTACAACTTTTAGAATGTCACATTGCACAATTTGAAGCGCACTTTAAATGACACAGTATATATATTTATATATTTTTTTAAATTTTATGGCCTCGAGATCTGAGTCCATTAGCCACGGCATCGGTATGCGGTGTTTTGTTGGTGTTCCCCAGGAGTTATCTTTCTAGATACTAATCCAAACCTAACCGCTGCTTTTCCTATTTTTAAAATTACATTCACAAACATCCATGGTTACAGAGGGATTCGAACCCGCAGCCGTGGTGAGCAGTAGTGATAGCTCACTAGACCACCTGACACATTATATGCTGAGGACCATCTCTTGAAAGTTCAAGATCTTCAACCGAAAAATCACAATTAATAATTCAATGTGTCAGTGAATTATTGCAAATGCGGAACTTTACAGAAATGTTCTTGTTTACAGATAAAGTGATTTTTATTCACATTGGAGTGGATAATACTATCTAACAAAAACTATCATTGTCTCATAATATCTGTGGTACTTACTCTTAAAATATTGAAGAAAAAGATACTTTTTATGATATAGAATGAAAAAATACCATCGAGTTTCTTGCATAATAATAAATCACGCTATATCTATATTCCTACATAGGTTCAAGTTCTACTTGATTGCATACTAAATACAAAGTATGTATACCTACGTTTATATTTGCATATGGATAGATATACGTTGATCTACATTCCACGAGCCAAGCAATTTCACATCACCCATATAACATTATTTTCTCTAGTCAGCAGTGCCGACTATGGAAGAAATGGATGTGCGAGCGTGACTGATTGTTCGATGCTTAATTGATTAAGAAAACCAGTTGAAAGTACTGTGAACAAGAAAAGCGTATAGGTACATATAATATTAATAGATTTATGTACATATTCTGTATCAATGTGAATAAAATTGTTAACCCCTATTGTATCGGTTAATCGTATTTATTATGTAGTTCCATATTATTTTTGGTAAATTGTAAATAAACACACAAAAACCTGTGTATACACAGGTACGTGTATAAATAATAATAAAAATATTAAATCGTCAAAGTTGTTAAGTATACAGGGTGTTTCGCAAGAATGGAACATTGTATTATTTCAGAAACGGATAAAGATTTTAAAATTTCGAAAACATTTTAATAAATTTCAATCACGGGCACATATTATGCAATAAAAAATTTAAAACTTTATCCATCGCCGCTAGGTGGTGATAACTAACTTTAATTTTTTAAACAAAGTTCTATATTTTTATTTCATTTTTGGATTCTATGATATATTCGTGATAACTTTTAATCAAACTTCTACCAACATATCTTTTGTAGTTTTCGAGAGAAAAATAATTTTCAGAATTGCAAGACGAAAACACGATGAAAATAAATACATAAATTAATAGAACTGCCTTTTCACAAAACTTATGCAGATAATACCAAAATAATATATAATAATGTATGGGACATTTTTTTTAAATACTTTTTATGACACACGTAAACTTGAATTAACTAATTAAAAGAAATTAAACTAATCTTATCACTTCACGTTCAATAAGTGGCTAAATTTATTACTGGTTTACTGGTTTTATAAAGTGACATTTCATCTCGAATACATGAAGAATGTATTTCCTTAATTTTTAGTTTTAAACTGTAATGCCATTAAAAGTTCAAAAATAATCTAATCTGATAGTAAAAAACCGCGTTCAGAATATTATCTAAAAAAAAAAAAGTTTTTAGAAACAATAAATTTATGAATTCGATAACTTTATTAAACGTCTGCGGAAGGCATCATCATAAGCCTACATCAAGTGCAATACTATAATAAAATTGTTATTAGTAGGTATCTATGTATATAGGAACGCATTATTATACAATTAATAAAAGTTCCATGATTACAGTTAGATACCTAATTATGGTATCCGCATTCTCCAGCTGAATAATTTCATTTCTTTTTTTTCTAAGTACTAACATAAACCTTAATGTTTGTCGAAATTATTGCCATCCTATTAAATTCCTTTCGATTAATTTTTGAAGATAAACTCGAATGCCAGCTCTTTACGATGTTAGTTAACCTAACAATAAACTTAGAATGTGAAGTTCACGTGTAAGTACGTAGTCTATAAGTGTATGGTAAATATTAGAACGCACCTTTGTCTCCAGTATAATTAATTGCATAACATTAGTATTCAAAGCGAGAATGCAATGTTAATAAACGCCATTCTGGTAATTTTGGATTCAATTATGCAAAGCCTACCTAATAAATTCACGTAAATAAGAGAGGGGGGGATTAATCTTACGAATTTTATGAACAATTAAAGTACCAACAGTTAAGCACGTAATTTACCGATTGTTTTTTAGCGAATTTTCATAGAAAATAAAGCTATTGCAGCCTGTCTGATGACGGGACCCAGACGTGCCCTTTTGAATTTTCTCCGATCTCGACCCCTAGATCACGAAAATATAGATCAATATATAATCAATTTCTTGTGGACACGATTCCGGTCGAAAATTTTGATCGTAGGAGGCTGAAATTTGGACAGCATATTATATTTATGAAAACGAAGGAGGAGTTCGTTAATCAGCCAAATCGACCGAAGCGTTTTAAAATGGCGGCCGTTCAAAAATTAAAAAAATTATAATCTCCGTTATTAATCATCACATCAGTAATATGAAATATGTTTTGAAATCGGCATAAAATTCTCTATTGATCATGTTTCTTTATAATTTTCGATAGAATGCACGGTTTTTGAAATAATCGAAATAAAAGTGATAATTTTTTTTATTTAAAAAAAATTTTCTCGTAAACATTATTATCAAAAAATATATTTCTTTCGAAAACAATTTTAAAAAACATGAGGTTTTTGACATGCGACATGAAAATTCGATACCGAGACCTGCGCGCGGGCGGATTTTTTAATTATGTACCTATATATTTAATAATATTAACTATTTAATTTTTTATTATATAGATAGATAATCTAATATTTTTAAAATTAATCTATCTAATATTCTAGGTTAACCACATTTAGTAAAGGGATAGTTTCGTTATGTTGTTGCTTCCGAAATCTTTTTTAAATTTAAATAACATCACCAATATTTAAATAAACTTTTATGTTCGTCATTTTATGTGTTCAAGAACAAATAAAGTTAAAAAATTAGATTAATTTAACATTATATGCAGAGATATATATACATATATTAACGATTTTACAAAAAAAAGTTTAGATATATTTGAGAAAACCCAAAGTTCACATGATTACAATTAAAACAGCATTATCATTGTTGGTATACGAATACTCAAACCCCCCCTGAATCCGAAATATTTATTTCTTTTAGATTAAAGAATCACACAACTCTCTATCCGCTCGCCCGTTAAATTACTCACATGAGCGCCCTTGCTCCTCAGTAATCCAAAAAATAACCTTAATATAAATGGAAACTATTTTCTAATTTTGTTTTATATTTACCACAACTACCTATACTATTTTAGATAAACATTTTACATAAATTACTATATTTAAAAAATTAAAAATAGTAGGTACCCTTTAACGTTTTTTTTTAAATTCACAATAACTAAACATGAAGCTAAATTTAACACAAAAAAAATAATTTTTTAAGGTACTTTATTTTATATAGCAAATCTGAATTTCATAAATTTTATACATGCATAAATATCAACCTCTGTGAGTACTAATGTATTCTGCGCTTTTAAAATAATCCAGTTAAGAATGTAATTTTAACTTAATTTCGTATAAAATGGGTACCTACGCATCGTTCTACAAGAAAAAATGATGTAATTTACGTTATATAATTTTATTAAAATTAAAATTTAAAATAGTTTTTCACTTTAATATTTGCCCAAGTTATTAATAATAATGCATAGAAAGTAAAGTGTTACAACACGATCGCATAATAGAAATTCGATGTTTGTTTTTAGTAATAAGGTACGAATACAGTTTAAACGAACGTAAAAAATATTATTTTAAAAAGTAGGGGATAATTTAGAAAACTAGGAACAAATATTTGTGTTGCACGTTGTTACTCCAAAATATACCTATATGGTAAATAAATAAGTTATAAGAAAAATCATAAAGTTGCATCACGTCTAATTAAAGAGCATAACCTTTTGAATAAAGCAAGTTTTAAAATTTCGACAGTGCCTCAATATGGGTCGAATATCTACATAAATTTCAATTTTTATAATGCAAAAAAATTCCATTATGTTATCTTCACGCTGTTCCTTTAATAATTTTATATTTTATACACAATTCATTTTTAACAAATTTGCAGGACGTAACTTCAAAATTCCAATCGATTTTCAATTTGGAGCAAGAAAAGTAAACGTATCGGTTGTAAAATAAACGTTACAACATCTCAGAAGAGATAAGATATGTTGTAACGGTTGATCCTGATCTCGTTGAATGTAATTTACGTTTATGCCTCGAAGTTCACGTCAGATTTGCATACGTACTAATTAAATATTCTCACTTCAATATTTGTAATTTTATCGAGCACGTTTAATAATAATAATTAATTTGAGTGTATCATTTTAATGAAACAAATTCGATCACTCTAAAAATCAATTTATATCAAATCTAATTTTAATATTATTAAAACTATAATTGTTATATAGTTGTTAAGTAGGTACCTACCTACATATTTTACAGAATAATTACGTATATTGTTTTATTACGTGTAATGACTTAATATAACCTATGCTATAACTTCATCTTATTGTTAATTGTGTTTGTGTAACTATTTTTCATTTGTGAAAGTTCTTTATTTTCTAAATTGAGGCGTTCTCAATTTTTTGATGCTATTAGAACACTATCGTGTAGCAGGCGAGTGAAGGGAACATATAGCTTAATGCCTTTAATGTTCGTTTCCACTCCAGAAGAAGAATAAGTTATTGTAATAATAATTAGAGATCGGTGAACTGAATGATACGTTTATGTTACACGAGTATGTATGTACAGATTGTTTTTCAAAACATTTAAACTACTGAACTATTGATATAGAAATCTAATTTAAATTTAAATAAATATAAAGAACGAAGATAACCAAATTAACACATCCAAAACCAAGTAAGATGAAGAAGAAAAAGAAAAATTGAAAATGAAATGAAATGAAAAAAATATAATTTTTTCGGTGCTCTTGCGTAGCATATTTTGGGACTTATTCTGAAAAAATTTGTTAATTTTATCGCCCTGTTAACATATCATCACTATGAGAACCTGTGAAAATCTCGATTGTGATCGGTTGCCATCTCGATTGGTTGTTAGTTTTTTAAGAGTACTTGTTACAAAATAGATCGCTTTATTTGAAATAAATTTATACCCAAAACCACAGTTTTTCAAAAAGAATAAAGCAAAAGTAAGCTGTCATTCGTTAAAGAGAAAATGTAAGAATTTTAAACAAGAAATTGAAAGATTCTAAAATACCTACAAAAAACAAACATTAATTTTCAAAAAAAAAACTAAATTTTATTTTAACACAACATAAGAAAAGTATTTTCTTTTTTGACTTTAAGATACATTCGACATTAAGATACTTCGACAATGTATTGCTTTAACATTTCAATGCTGTTCTCTAAATTACTTGTGTAGATTTTTGTAAACGGCACTACAAAAAAATAATCAAATGTACGTAAACCCGACGACCGACTTGGCCAATTCGCTGGTCTGGACTCTTAGATTTTTACCCAATAAAAATCTTTAATTTTAACGAACAGCTACTAAAATTTAAATATCAATTTAAAATTGTAATTACCTAGCTGAAATAATTGGAAACAAACTTTTTTTGCAAATAAAGTAACAGTCCCACATCCGGATCGTTCCCGTCTCCATTAGTCCGGATATGAGACTGTACTTCCAAATAAAAACTTTGATTAACATTTTCTAACTTTTTTCTTTAAATTTTCATATTTCCTAATATCTGATTTTTGTTTTGAAAATTATTAGTTTTGATCAAGCAAAATTTTTATACTTAAAAACTATAACATATTTTTTTATAAAATCAAAAATAAAATCTTTACCTATTTGTTTAGTCTATCTAAAGTGTTCATTTATTTCACACTATCACATTTATTGAGTTTGTGGTTTTTTGTTTATTTTTGTTTCATTTGTCGTTTTTTTAAACAGCTTACAAAACTAATCGATGATAATTCAGTTTATATTTAAATAAGAAAGCGACGAATCGATCGCAGCCAACTTTCTTCGATACAATGGAAATTATCTAAAATACCATACATCGAATCGGTTTTAATACATAACAAAGTAACATTTCGTGTCTTGAATGCATCAACAAAGGTCTTCGTAAATAGAAAGAAGCCTTCAGCAATATACATCTCGTTATGTAACTGGGCAGACGATCTTATAGTGAAAGTGACAAATTTAACCTCTGAAGCTTAATCGTTTGTAATTGGCATAGATTTAAAGGCTAAATTTTTAACTATTTTTTAGTGTCAACGAGCCGCGACTTATCGGCAACATAGGTATACGTGGATGTGCAGTTAAAATCTCGGAAAACTGAACAGGTTACGGTGGCGCAACTAAAAATCCATAGAGTAGTAAAACGTTTTGCTATTGGTGACATTATAACGTGAACCTTTGAATTTTAAATATCAGAATGTCATTTAGCGAATGGTTTTTGTAATTAACCAACTTAAATCTTTTTAATATAATAGTTGTGAAACGCGAATTTGTAGGTAAGTTGAGTAGAGATATACTGCATTTTGGAAAAGTTGATAAAACTTGAGATTAAGTTTAACACTACCAAAATTGTATTTATTTGTATGTGATCTGATATTAAAAGCACCAAAAAATTTATCAACTTTTTTGCGAAAATCTTCAATCATTTTATTTTAACATCAAATTTTGTTATGCCTTTATGAATACTGACAAAAAGACTCATAATACTCATAATAATATCACTCTAGAACATTTTTAAAACCTAAAGTCCATCCCTGTTCCTTTTACCCTTAAGAAAAAATAGAAAAGAAATAACTACCTATATAGACCGTTATAAACCTTTTACCCTATAGAAACTGTAATTTTCAATAGAAAATGTTAAATGTTAATGATGTCATAAACAAATAGTACCTAACGATTGTTATAAGTCTTATGTAACGCCATTAAATATAGATGTTTAACCGATTCATTTATTAATCATTTTCAGTAGATATGTGGGTATCTATACCTTATCCAAGCGGTTTGCCAACACACGTCATCAGTAAACAGTTTTATGTTTGAAAAGTGACATATTCTATTGTTGATTTACCTGCGTACATATTAGATGGCATAAAGAAATACTACAATTCATGAGAATTGTAAAAATACGAGGTACGCGGTAACAGCACTGTGTGAAAAGTCATCATCTAGTACCTAACCTTTAATTGATGACGTGTTGGCAGGTCACTTGAATAGACCGTACCTATCGCATTTTCGGACTAGAAGATTTACTATGTTAATTTAAAAATTCTATTTAAAATTAGGGATGTCTTACGGTCCGAAAATAAATGATACGTAGTAAGTCTCATAAAATTCGGGAAATAATTAAAAATTAAGAGTTTACAAATATTTTTGTATGAAACCATTTTTCTTTTATTGTCATCTTTATCGTCAAAAAAATGTGGTACTTATATCTAATAATAAGAAATTATATCGATGACGTTTTGTCAGAACATCAAACAACAGAAATCAAAAATCATCTAACAAAGAAATGAAGCGATTGGGAAGTGGAAATTCTTGACAAGCCATATATTGTTAATTAGAGCTTGTCAACTGAAACTGAAACGAAACTGAATTGAAATTTTGCGAAACAAATTTGTACTACGAGAAATAGGCTAAAGAAATTAAATCCAAAAATTTAATAAAAGTTCCATTAGCTGTTTTACAGTTGTCATTGTGGTCGAGTGGATAATCTCGTGGATAGTACACCTGATTATAAATCTTAAAATTAGTAATGCGGGTTCAAATCTCAATGAAATTATTGTTTTTAAATAAATATTTAAACTATGAATAAAGGATATCTAGATTAACACCATCGTATACTCCTTTAATATCAACGAATAAAGCTGAAACGGCAATAAAGATATTGACAATAAAATTATCTTCCAACAAAATGGGGCACCTCCACATTTTCCAGCATGTGTTGCGAAATACATACTTGAATAACGTTTTACTTAACAGATGGAATTGGTAGGAGGGGACCTATGAAGTGGTCACCCTGGTTTCCTGACTTGTCACCGATAGATTTCTTCTTGTGGGATTAGGTACATAAAAATAATGTGTAAAAAGTGAGACCACGTAATATAGATAACCTAAAGGCGCGAATAATTTCCGCAGTGCAGAGGACATCAGAAGACATGATAAAAAAACAATAATAAATTTTCAACACCGATTAACTCACTGCCTGGAAGACAATGGGCTCAATTTGAACTTTTCATTTAATGTGTTTTTTATGTTTTTTTAACAATGTTGAAAATTAAAGTACTTTTGTATTTCGTTATGAATTTTCTCGATTCTTTTTCTAAAATTATTTTTTTTATATTATTTCATTGCAGCATAATGACACTACCAAATAAAGAAAAAATAACTCTTTTTAAAGACACAAAGAAAACATATGAATGCCGTTTAAAAAAAAAAAAAATTGGTTACCATGGCAACGAAACAAAACAGTATACAAACGAACCAAATACGTTTGTATTTGACATTTTCTTGTAATCCTTATAATTAAGAATAAGTTATACAGTCAATAAAAGTTACTTTTGTTACACCCTGTATTTATATATCACATTGAAAACAGTCATAACTGAATCAGTATTAACAATATTTATGTTTTAATCAATTAAGTGGATTTTCCATTAAATTATAATAGCTCATTAAACAACTTTTTACGTTAAATTTCGCAAAAAGTTTAACAAATGTATTACTTAATTAATACTAGTCAAATTCTTAAAAAAACCAAACAAAAAAAATCAAATTAACTTTCATATATGAACTGAAATTGACTAATACATCAAATTAAAAACCTAAAGGATTATTGTGGAAGGCTACACATATGTCCTCTAAAGCGCGATGTCTCGGAGCTGAGACGCAAAATTAATTAATTAATGAAAAAGACGGCACATCTGAAAAACTGAATAAATAATGGTTTAAACGCTTTAATATTACCTAAATTTAAAATTGCGCCTAAACGTTTAGTTCACGTGAAACGTTGATTTAGAACTAGGAACATCAGCTTTAATATCAAAAAGTTAAATCAAAGCGGAAATTATGATTCGTTTTAGTACTACATAAACTATTGAATAACCTTGAAATTATTTAAAAATTCCCACCTGCAATAAAATGACGTTACATTATAAAAATTCAAAATCCTAGACACAAAAAGGTTATAGTGCAAACTAATAATTATAAAATACGGTTAATATTAAAGTCGAATACATTTGTTCCACTACATCCTTAAATACATAGAAGAATAATTGCTCAGAAATGATTTAAAAAAACCTTCATAAAACGGTATTAAGCACCATTAACGTCGACATTAAAACATCATTTCGATTTAGAAATCATTTCCTATTTACGTAAAAATTGTTAAAATTTTATCAATATCTATACACTTCGTCATTTCATTCAAAGCATTTCCACGTTTTACAATATAACAGAACTTTTAACGGCTATAAATTACTTATCTTTAATTTCATTCAAATTTCAAGGTTCTTCGATTTATTGTAATTCCAAAGGTTAAACGTGCCGTTTTAAGTAGTACCTATGCAAATTGTTTTGAACGTTTGATTTATAAAAGACTAACGAATTGAGTGAAATTCTGTTTAAATATTCACTCTCTTTAAACAGTAGGTAAAGCACCTACTTACATTTTATCTTATTTACTCTGATCGTTCTAGAGGATTTAAAACAATTAGTTGTTAAATTTTTTTTAACATAATTAGTTTCGAACAAATTTAAATGCGATGGTATTTCGATTTACCATTAATAAAACAATTGTAAATTACTGCATGCGTTTCCTCAGCAAATTATTTATCTATTTTCAATCAATAATACTTAATTATTAAAACGGCTGTTTGCATATTTGCTAACGGCAAATAAAAGTAAAATTGGAAGTAGTACAGTCAATCTGTTGTTAAAAAGTGGACAACCGTAGATTTTGGGTAGGCAGCGATTTTTATTTTGGATTTTCTGTAAATGTAAAACCAAATGAATGTAACTGAATAAATGGTCGTGAATGTAAAACCAAAAAAACGAGTTTCCGGAACTGAGGGGGGGTGTTGTCATTCGGCCGCTATCTTCAAATTAAAGATGAAATTCGTTTTTGATTTATCTCCGTAACTGTAAATCGGACAAAAATTTTGTAAACAGCATTTTCGTAGACAATTAACCTATTTACTTTTTTTTATTCGGTTTATTTTTATTGATTCTGCAACGTTTTCTAGAGATGTACGTTTTATGAATATTATACCTACTTGGAAAATGCATTGCAGATGATAACTGTGTGATGGGAATGTACTTTTGAATGTGTCTTAATGGTGACGTGTATCAATAAAAGACCTTGAAACCGATTTAGGAATGAAAGCAGTTCTCCCTAGTTTTGTTAATTATTAAATGTTCCGTCAAAAAATTATTAATAAAAATTGTAGAGAATTGTACCTATTATCTACAAAAACGTTCTTTATAAAATGTTTGTCAGACACGGTTACGGAGATTGCGCCCTTATATTTAATATGGCGACCGAATGACAACTCCTCCAGTCCCGGAAACTCACTACCGACCTCTCCCTACAAGATCAAAAAAAATAACTCACGGTCTCATGCCAGATTAACTGTACTAAAAACAATTACCTATAAATTTGTAATACATATAGCGTGAAGGGGAGTAAAAATGAGTCACTTTCTAAAACTTTTCATTCTTTTACACAATTTTTACGTCAAGAAGAAAACAAAAATACGCAATTGTTGAAAGAACAATGGGATTACGTGTTGATAATACTAAAATTTGAAAATGTTACCTTTTTGAAAAGAAAAAATAAAATAAATGTCTCATTTTTACCCTAAAATTTGTGCAAAAATGTGACAGTAGCGGTGAAAAACAAGACATCTCTGGATAAGTAAACCTATTTTGGTAACGACGCAAAAATAAAACAGTACAGCAATTATCTTCTTCGACAGATTTGACACAAGCAACATAATGTACTACGCTCTTTTTTTGCACAAAACTTTACCAAAACAATCTCCAATATTGTTCTCCAATTTAATATTTTCAAACTCTGTTTCCTTTTCGTTTGGTTCATAAAAATTCTCAATCGGTTAACTTTTCATCATCACTTTCATCCTCTAGCTGGACAGATTCATGATTCTCATCACTTTTGCTGTCAGTGGACGTGTGTATTAGTTTCCATTTAACTGCTACTATTGTCTGTCTTATTTTTATACTTTTTACTGTTTCATTTTTACCCAAAATTTTATTATTATATATTTACTTTATCATCATAGTTACAGGTTGCTACCATATGGTATAATAATCTGTAATGTATTGTATCTCTATAATAAACATCTCAAGGTATCCGATGTCAGTAACAAAAGATTTAGGTAAAAATTTCAATGTTTTTGATCATCAAATTTGCACCTACTTCGAACAGTTTACACGTACATTCAAATTTGAATATTTGTTATAAAAGAGTGATGTTTCGACTCAGAGTGACTCTCATATTTTTTTTGTTAATTTTAATGTAGTACAATTTAGAAAAACATACATCTCTCCTTTTTCACCGCATTTTTAGCCGTCTCATTTTTACCCCGTTCACCGTATATGAATGGCTTAATATTAACGAAAATAAGTACATACTTACATATAATTTTAAAACATAAAGTAAAATATTTTTAATACGCATTCATTTGTTTAATTATCTACTAACTTTAATTCCAATAACTGTGTAATATTCACGGTCAGGTTAGTCGAACATAAGTTGAACATTGCGCGGCAATTTTCAAATTAAAAAATGAATGTGTTAATTATTTCGGTCGTTCTCGAGTTATAAACACAGTAATATTTATAATTTAGTAACGTCAGTCAATAAGAATCTTGTACAATGAAATAATAATAAATTAATGAATTCGCTTTGCGAGGTCAGTTCTACATTATTTATTAAGTCTTATGTTATAGTTATTGACAGAAAATCAAAAATGTACATAACTCAATTACTTAAGTGCTCAAAATATGATGAAGTGGACACTGTGATTATAAAATGTTGGGTATGTGAAGATTGAAACAATAAATAGCAATTACCTATTAATCATTTCAGAAGCTATAAATATAAAATTATGAAACCTCATACTATGCGCCCTATATAATCGCGATTTACCTGGGTGGCCTTTAATTAAAGGAAGCGCCAACAATACCTTTTTAATGGTAAAATATTGTTGCTTTTGTTGGGAAAATTGAAAATTCGGTAATGTGAGACTACTCCGTTCAAAAACAAAGTTAGAAAATAATCACAAATATTACAAAATATATTGATAAAAATTTAGAAAATTTCGTATTGGCTTTGAAACGGAGTAGCCATGTTTTACAATAAGAAAACAAACGGAACATGGGCGTGGTAAATAATTTAATGTACCTGCATAAAAGGCCTTGATTAAACCAATTAGCCGATATCCGATTTAGCAAAATCGTTAACGAATGACGAAGGTGAACCGTATTTTTTACCTTCTTCATGAATCACTTATTTGTCCGTTTTAAGACAAATAACCTAATAAATTTTGTTAACTATATAGGCATAAACTGCCAAAAATGATTCGAATTAGACTAACGATAATTTCAGACAACCTTTTATAAAACATTTAAAAGAAGATATAATTAGTATACCTAGTGGTATAACTATCAAAAAATACTTGTCACTGCCATTTTGTACTTACCAAATTAATTTTAAGCAAAAGTGGATCTATTAGAAAAAAATATTCGTTAAGTACCTATTTTGTGAAAGTTAAAATTATGTAGTAAGTACTGATTTTTTAAACACTGTCTACTACATATTTAAATAAATTAAATAAATTTCACTAAACTGACCTCGAGTAAATGAAGTTTAACTACTGTGAACTGAAAATCACCACTTATCGTTAGATACCTAGATATAATTAACATATTACAATGATAGGCAATTTCCAAACATCTAACGTGTGATACCAATACTTCCGGTTAATATTAACGATTGCACCGATTGTGATACATTTTGTTGATAATATTTGCAGAAAGGTAGTCGGACGGTGACCGCGGAATGCTGGTAAGAAATTAGATCAAGGTAGTCTCGTCTAGGTGTGGCGTGCATTGAAACAGTATGAAATGGTCATAAGGAAATTATGATGAGAAATACTAAATAATGCGGTTGTCTGTTGTGTCTGATTGTACGAACAACATCGACTTTTCTTTAGTCCACGTCAATAAGCGAGAGAATGACTAATTTTTGAGTATATGTATTAATTTTTCTATATAATTGAAATAAAATCATTATCGTCATGAAAGAAAAATTAAAAACATTTTGATGAAAACGCCCCTTATAGATAGTCCAGGTTCTTGGTGTAAAATTAATGCCGAATTCTGCACTTTGTGGTACAAGCATAAAATAGAAGTATATTCCATACTTTGTACTAATGAAATCACCCCTTAATTCAAAATAGCTTTATTTTAATACTTAGAACGCGTTATAATACAGTTCGTTTTGAATATGATAAGAAATATTTAAGGAACGTGCAGAATACGTCAAAATAAAATTTTAAGTCTCCATAAAATATTTTACTACGACGTTTCCCTGCTAAAATATTCACCTTCAAAGTTGGAATAAAAAAAATAATTTGTTTAAGCAAATAACACTTATTTTTTATTAAAATTTAATCAAGTTTGGTTTACATTCCTAATAAATGAAGAAATGTTCCTATAAACAATTTTATAGATTTTTAATACCACTTCAGGGGGAGCAAGGATGTACTACCCCTAATCTTTCTAAACATATTTTCTTTCAAGGAATTAATTTAAAAAAGTTTAACTTCATTGTCGGATTCCCCAAACATTTGAAATCTTCTACTTTACCTCTTCATTTCTCACTAAATTGTTGATCAATACTTTTTTACTAATTTTCCTGGGCTACATTTGCGGTCCTCTACAACGTACTATAGAGTTGGTGCATCGTTTTGAAATCACCCTGTATATAAAATATATTTAATATATTTTAAGTAAGTATTTCCATAACGCATTGTTATGGAAATACCTAGCTAATAAATATTTTAGGTGTCTAAAATGTTAAAAACTATACGCACGCAACTTTCTCCTAAACAATATTACTTATATATTTATTTATGTGTAAGACTGATTTAGTCAGATAAATAGAGCATAATAATATTGCATGCTTCTATTTAAATATTTATAAAATTTTGTATCAAACAAGTAAAATGCTTCACCTTTTTTTAACTATAATTAAATTACTAGAAAATGTTAATTAAATATCTACTTACCATTGTAAATAGCCTGACGATAACAATTTTTAAGTATCACGTTTGCTATTTTGAAATTAATCAAATTGTATTATCTCTAACTATTATATTTTTGAAATTATATAACAAATAATTTTATTTATCCTAAACTGACCGATTCGACGTTAACGTTCGTCATTTACCTACAATGCTAATACTTTTACACGTAAGCACTACATAAAATGTTAACAAAAGAAAACAAAATAATTTCCATTTTTAATTTTAGGCCTAATTAAAATTAATATATCTAAATAAAATTAATTGTGCCTATTATCATTTGTTAAATCACGAGAAGTCCGTTAGTGTACAATACAATAAAGATATTTACTTACAATAAATTAAATGTAGTGATGTAACAAAAATTAATTTACGTCATTAGCCCAGTTACTACATATTAAAATTGAATGAAATACACAAGACAATTTAATGAACTTTGTAAATCATACTCCTATTAATTAGTTGAATAAAATATTTCTGATTTATAGTTAGTAAATAAAAGCGAAATTAATTAAAGCTGTAGTATTTTCGTTTCTGTTAACACGCATTATAATATCTGTACTCATAAATTTTATTAATTTTCAGTTTCTTAATTTAGGGTGAGCACACGGTGTTTGGAAACACGATGATATGTCCCGTGCACATATCGATGGCACATAAAGTGTACTGTTGGTCTAGTTAACAGCTGTACATGTAGTTTTAAATAAAAGATTATTTAATATCTAAGGGTATTCATACGAAATAAAACGAAAGTTAATGTTGAACAAAACAAACTTCACAAGCCGCACAGAGCAACTTCCATTAAAACAATCAGACATTTAAAAATATTCCCGGTGTACGACCGTAGTGAATTACAAAATATTAGAAGATTTGGAAATCTGAATACAATCAGAAATAGTTGTTGGTGTTGCATAAACGTTAAAACATACATAATTTGTCACTTATGTTGTCAACATTGCATTATGCAAAATTTTAGAAGACTGCATTTAATATTAATTATTTATTTGAACAATTGAATGTTCAATTCGACTCCCTTTACCCTTAAACGTTCGATTTTTCTTTTACGACGCCGCCTGCTGGGTAATCACCCGAAAATTGAGAAATAAAAATATATTTTTTAATGAATTTCTTTTTCTAATTGAAATTCTAATTGATTTCTTTTCGTACTGTGTTTCTTGATATCACCTCAGAGGAGCTAAGGGTGCACTACCTCTAACCATTCTAATTACAATTGTTTCAAAGGGTCCACTTTTTAAATGTTTAAGAACATTCACAAACAAAAAAATTGAAAATCGCTATTTTAAAATAAAAAAGGTATGTATTTACTTTTCGTTCATTCCTATCTTTGAAAATTTCGATTTTCGAGCGATTTTCTCGAATACGACTAATTTGATCGAAATTAGATAAGAATTTTTCTATTTTAAAATGTTTTCTAAATTTGAAAATGTCATTAAAAATTTTAAAAATTGGTCAGCATAAAATGATTATAAAGGTTAAAGGTGGATATAAAAAAATCTATTACACTTTTTTAAAGAATTTAATTTTCTAGGAATGTATAGGTACCTATCAACAATAATTAAATTCCAATAAGAAATCAACATATTAGATATTTAAAAATACTGATTTTTATTTCATAACTTTGAGGGTGAATATCTCAGCAGGGGTCGTTGTAAGAAAAACATTTATAGGAACCAGGAACGTGGACTATACACCCCCGAAAATTTCCCACGATTTCCTAAATACCCTGTATATTAGGTAAACAAACAATTATAGTGAAAACTAATTTTACGATAGGTAGGTACCTGTACCTAGTTAAAAATAGAAAATAAAAATTAATTTTTTATTTTTTGGCATATTAACTAATCTGAGCTAAATGAAAATCAATAACCGCATTTACCAAATTCTCTGAATTTTCATTGTACTCATGCTGTGGTCACTTTTTAATTATAATACGGTGATTAAACTTTTTACTTTAACAATGAAAATAATTACGCGACCAATCCTTTTTTAAATAAACTCTCCCGTTCAACTTTTTGTCAACAAATTCCTTATTGGCCCGTAATTATGTACCCATTCAGCATTGACCTTAAATTTTCACAGTCACACACATACACACAGACAAACTCCGTGAAATTCTAATTTCAATAAATTGATTGACAAACAAGAATTGAAACAAGAGTAAGGCCGGTGCGTAACACGCCATGACCTTACTAATGGCAAATTTACGTCGAAAGTATGCCTCAATATTGACATTTTTCAAATAAAAATAAATAAATAAAAAATTCAAATAAATTTTTTAAGTAAAAGCTCATCAAATACTGAAGGCTGAATAAGTTTAATGTATGTGTTACAATTTTCATAAAGGCTTTTTAAATGGATCAAGACCGAACCAAGCCTCTGTCCAAACGACATTGCCTAGAATCGATAATAATTAAAAGTAACGTTTAATATTATTATTATTACTTAGGTACTTAAATTTAGTAATTAAATCAACAATAAGAAAATCAACTTTATAGACCTACAATCATTTTTGGATATTATAAAAATATAGCACGTTCGGACACATTTTAACGAATTTCCACAGGAAATAAAGCTATAAATTTATTGTTTGTATTCTCCATATTTTATAAATTGTTGTTATACAAACTGTTACATTTGTATGAAATATCTGCTTTTCGGAACTTGTTATGCGATATACTATAAAACGAAACAGATGCCTCGTTGTACGGCAAGTTTAAAATTCAAATTGTCTAACTTTTTTAGAAAAAAAGTTTGCCTATTAATTACCACCTAAAGAAAAAATGGAGTTTGTTTTTAGCCCCTTCTTAAGTTTTTGCGAATCAAACTTTGAAAAATTACAAAATTTTAATTTTCAAGGTTTTCATAAAATGGTTGTATTTCTAATATTCACACATTGGTGTATAGGTACTAACAAGTACTGTTTAGTTTAATATTCTAAGACATATTTATGTAATGTTGTTATTTAGTTACTGAGGGTTATTTGTCGCCCCTGAAAATGTGAAAATTATCGATATTACACTACTAAGTAGATTAAAAAAGTGTCAATTTTGATACGTTTTTCTATCGGAGGACATATGAAATTTTACCGTAACGCACTTTGAAATCATCACATGGGTTTATTACGAACCGTTTTCTAATCGTCGGAGATAAAATTCTAATAATACTTAGGTAATGTTCGGCACATTACACGTAGAGGTTCAGAAGTTATTTATTGAATTATGAAATTTATGCATTACTGATATGTTTAATCACTCACAATCAGCTGTAAGGATACAACCATTTTAAATTAAGTATTAAAATATTCAATTTAACTTAATGATCTAATTTCCTTATTATTGTGGAAGTCAATTTAGCGAATTTCACGTACCTACATTATAATATAAAAAAATTAATTTAAAATTTGTCTTGTGATAAACAGTCAATGAATGTCTTTAAAACATTTTTTCTTCAAAAAAATTAAAAGGGTGTTATTAAGATTTAAAAAACAAGTCCTTTTGAGATATTAAAAAATTACAAAATTTAAATATCATGTCGTATATCAAGTTAAAGCCCATTAAAAACAGAAGAGAACGACACCAAATTGAGCTCTAGGTCAAATAGTTTTTCAGTGCCAGCTTTTTAAAGAGTTAAAGATGTTGTCATTTTTGTACGATTTTTGCTTCTTTTAATATCAACAGCTCAAAAACTATGAGCTCAAAATCTGAAATGTTGGGTTTTTCGTCCTTTTGATAGGTACAATGAATATATAAAAAATCATACAAATCTCTAATCTTATAAAGTGCAAAAATATGTTTTTATTGGTTGATTTATTTCCAACTGTAATCACAATTTAGTCCATCTCACAATCAGTTAATACAGAATAAGAAAACTACAGTAAAGCTCCGTCAATCCGGATCAAACGGAACCGAAAAATAATCCGAATAAATGAAAAACCGGGTAATCCAATGAAATGTAGCATAATTATAATAAACTAATATTCGTTCATTACTCGCCTTTTATAATTAAACTTCATTTATTAAAAAATTATGTACTATCACGGACAAAAATTTTCAAAAGTTCATTTCAAAGACATCGTCGAAGATTTATTGCAGTTTCTTTCCTTAAAATGTCTAATCACGTTTTAACGGAAGCTGAAAAAGGTTGAAAAAGGGATGGTCATAAAAACCTAATTAATAATTAAAATGAAACCTAAAAAATTAATTTTATTTTAGCAGTCGGATTTGACAAGACAATTTCGTTTTACACGAACATAAGGCAATTTTTAGAAAACCAAACACCTTGATAGAAAAGGGTTGAAATTTTTTTGACCGCGATAGTACAGTTTTAAAAGAAATGTAAGTATTTAAAAATGAACCGAAATTTGATCCTAGTAATCCAGAAATTCAGATAAACGGGATCAGGATGATCGGAGTTTTACAGCATATTTAATATCAAAATATCTCACTTTTTAATGATACTTTTAGACGACGCATTATTGAATTTATTTGTTTAACAAATAATAATAATAATTGAAACTTCTAATACAAATAGGTATGCCAATAAGTTACGTCACGTAAATACATCCCTACCTAATGTGATTGAGCCGAGCTTGCGGCAGGTGCAGTTTGATATGACACGTCATTCAAAATTTTGAAAAATGTTGAACAAAAAACTCACAACTGGTGTGCGAGTTTAGCATTTCTCTTCATCTACGAACAAACAAATATTGCAATAATTAATGGAAAAATGATATTTACTTCTATGATAGACCGCTTAACTAACTTAACTATATCGATGGCGTTTTGCCAAAAGGGCGTAACCTACAAAAAGTAAATTTTACAGGAGAGCACATTTTGTGTCGTCGCAAAGATACGTTTCGCGGAAATACAAATCGATCTTTCCGGTGGAAAAAATCGGAATATTGTTACCAGATTTTAACGGATGGTGTCATTTTTGCAAAAAGTGTGGGTTACGCCCTTTTGGCAAAACGCCATCAATATCATAATTGAAAAATAGATTATGTCAATAAAATAACATGCAGGTTTATATTAAAAGTACTTTAGATATTCAATATCCACGAAATAGAAACTAAAAAGATAGAAAACCTTTTATAGATTTATGGATATTCATATTATGGATTCCTTATAGCAGCAATAGTTGTAAGTTATATACTTTAAACATAACTGAACTCGTGAAATACGATATGTACTATAGTTAGACTATATTTAGTGCTAATAATTGGTTATAATATGATTTGGTTGTTGAATAAAAAATAATATGAAATCATAAAACTGGCATATTAACAAAAGCAAATTAACTATAAACACCTGTTCCGATATGACACGGATTATTTTCTTGAATATTATCTTTTAATTTCCATCTGTTACTTTTTCATTATACATGAAATTTTAGTTGTATGAACAATTTCTATTTTGGAAAACATTTAAGTTGCTTTCTCTGTATAAATACCTATATGGATTACTTATTGTTTTTAGGAGAGATCTCGTAAATTATTTAAGAAAAGCCACGTATGAACAAACTTAAATAATAATAATTAGTAGCCATATCTAGGTTTCATTCGATTTTTTTTTAAACATGAAAACCAAAATATAAATTCTATGCGAAAAACAATATGAAATTATCTATATACTATATGTAAATATGTAAGTACCATTATTTTTACAGTAGTGATAGATTGTAGAACATGCCTTGTTCAAATCTTTAAACTGAATATTACAAATATATACAATTTAGTAACTTTTTATGCATGACGAACATTAGAACCTATCGTGAATAACGTGTATGTAACGTTATAAAAGCGTCACGTTTACGTTAGCAGTAATAACAATATTGAAGATAAATAAATGATGCCTATATGGCCTGATGTACATACGTAAAATCAAAATACAACAAATATTATTAATATGGTGTATTCAGCAACGGCGGAACCCTTTTTATAGCCCTAAGGCAAGCTACTCCAAAGGTGCCCCCTTAATGTTCTATGTTCCATTGGGGATTGGCACTCTCAGAGGTTGACACCTCGGGCCACGCTTACAATTAGCTGTCTTATGATCAGTAGGTTACGTCGCCGTTGGGTGTTTTTACTTACTATCGTTAAAAACATTGCACAGTAGGTACCTACTTATATTTTTCGTGAATTATTAAAGTTGTAATTTTTTCATTATTTTACTCCTTGTATCGCGATAAGTTTGAAAACACTTTATTAAATATTTCTGATTTCTTGATTTTTGTTTTATTTAATTTATGTAATATTTTTATTCGCGCTTTCAAATGCATAAAATAACATATTGAACAAATATCAGAACAATCTTCAGGAAATAAAAAAAATTGATAAAATGTGTTTGATATCATTTCCAACCTATCACGAACAGGCCATATATTCGACACATAAACCACAAAAATAATGGTCTGGAAACTTAATACTGGTAATGGGTTAAAACGTCGTGACAAAGAGGCGCCCGCCACGGACGCAACTAAGTTTGAGGCGCAAAAACGTAAAAAATGTTAACATTAAAAATAAGTAAATAGATATAAAAGTTCGCTATTTTATATGGTATTTTTACATTTTTGTTATTTTTGGGTTGGGGGGCAAGTTGGACACTTGCCACAGGCGCTTCATACGCTCGTTAAGACGCGACGTTGAATGATACCTAACTATATTAAAATAAGCTCCATGTTTCGAACAAAATCAATAATCACTGTTTAATCAAATTCACAAATTAATTACGAAACATTTTGGTTACATATGTCTAAAAGATAGATAGAAGAGCTGATTATAAAAGGAAGGGTAAACGTTATACTAATTTTACTGTAAGAAGGAAAATTATCAAAATTAATCGGGAAACAAGAAATATAGCTAAATCAAAATATTAAAAAAAACGATGTGTATGATTTTTGAAAAATAGTACCTTTATTGTATAACTACTGCTGAAAGGCGGATATTTCACACGAGTGTGATAGTTTGAATCACGATACGAAGTCGAGCGACTTAATCACATAAGCCCTTTCTGCACGTGTTATACACTATGCTTTTCCGACGACCACAAGTACATATTTTTATTACAAAATTTTGATTTTTGACGTTTATGTGGTACCTTTGACATTTTAATAAAATGTCAAATTTGACAGTTTACGCCTAAAGTCATTGCACGATAGGTTAGACGACTTTTGATTGGCCGAGTAGCGTGTGCAATGATTGCACACGGGCTACAACGTTTTCGATTGGCTAACGAATTTCTTTACGCACGGTCGGTCTATTTGTTTGTAATGCTGGACATTTATTGGTGTTAAATTATGGACTTTTCGTAGTGGTCGTCCCATAATTTTATCGTTATCGTATTGTTAGCATTATGATATTTCCAAGTAATTTGACTACTGTATTAGGTATTTTTAGTTTCGTTTTGATCAAAAGATATTTAAAATATATTTCTCGATTGCGAAAGACTCCGCGTAATAGCGATTTAAATAAAAATTTCTGTTACATATAAAATATCCAAAACAATATCGCGACCAATGTTCAAACTCGGTGTTGCACGAAGGTGCGGTTCCTTGATAGTAGCGGCAATAACATATACCTAGTCTGCAGAATGCATGATGCTTTCCCAATGACAGTGCGGACCCAGGAAAGCTATACCAAAAGAATCAACAAGCGGGGGGCTTTCCAACGGTAGGTATAAAGTAAGGAGGCCGCCTGCAAATCGACAGTTATAGGTATTCTTAGTGAACAAAATGAAGAGCACAGCGTGTTTATTAGTGCTCGGTGCACTCACTTCTGCTGGTATGTACAGTGACTTCTTTACCCACCAAAATGGATACGCGAATTTAGAATATTTTAGGGGGCGAGCATAATTTACTTACCCCTCGGATGAGTTTTGTTTAAAAAGAAGTGCAATTATTATTATCGTGTTGGTGCAATTTAACCCTGTGTTTTATATTACCTATATATTCTTAAGCGGCATTTAATTTATTTTTTTGAATTTTTGTAATACGAAATTTGGATATGCAGCTTGCATTTGAAATTTGAAGGAGATATTTATTTTCAAAAGTACCTAGGGCAACTGTTCGATTTTAAAGTTACCCAATAATGATTCGATGGAGTTTATTAAAAAAATACGCATAGGTGCTTTAAACGACATAAAAAAAATCATTCGACTGTCATTGATAATGGCGCCTTTCTAAAACACTCACATGTACAATAGATTACCATGTAATTAATTCAAATCACCTTCAGCAACTTAAAAACCGCAAGCTTGCCTCTCGTTACAACAAGTTCAGTGCATAAAAGCATAACGTCCACATGCAGTTTTACTGCACTAAATTTCATGTGTTCCAATTTTCGAACGAGGGTTTATTAACACATTTGTTCTGTTAAGTTTATCACGCGGAACAACTTTCATGTATAATTTCTCACTTTTATAATTAATGAAGTCGTATTAATATCAGATCCGCCTGGAATGCGCAATATGGAATATTTACTGAATATTATACGATAATTAAATACAAAGTATGTGAGGAAAACGAGGACAACCTGTTTGCATTCAACGATTTCGGTTTTCTTAAAATTAATTTAACCTTTACTTCAGTTAAATAACTTACAATATCTCTTATACCTACTTATTACTTTCCAAACGCATATTTTTACCCATAATATTATGTGTATTTTAACTCACAAGTATACGAATATCAATCATGTTCGTACGTACAGCACTTTAGCAAAAATTATTTCGTAGCATCATCGTAAAAGATAATTAAGTATTTATAAAAGTGATTTGTTAGAAAAATCGAGCTCCGAATTAGTGTGAATAATAGAGACTTATTTAAGAAATACCTATTATATTTAATTCTAATATTAACAATATTGGGCATTGCATAATTCATTGTTAATACCTAACAATACAACGAAACATTCAACAAACTTGTTAACAAACTGTTTCTTTTAAGTAGAGCAAAATATAATACAAATTTTATGAATACATTTATGTATAAAAAGTACATAAGATTCTTTATACAGTAATCCCTTAACATTCGCGGGGGTTACGTCTAGGAAACCCTCGCGAATCTCAAATTCGCGAATGTTGAGTCTATCTTCCTCTGTAAAAAGGGGATTAGATTCTATGAAATTTTAATTATAGTGGATGAAAAATTTTGAACGAAAAAAATATGTTTTAGTATTAAGCATTAATATGTATATGCACAGATATTAATTGCATATACATATACAGTACTGATGAAGTTTATTTGTTAGTCGATGGCTGAAGATATTTGACTTTATTTGTAATTGTTTAGCAGAACAAATGTGTTCTTCATAAATTTCATTATAAGAAAGGGTCGCGGCCTCGGCCCGTCAAAATTTAAAATTTTTTTTTTATTACTTCGTTTTATTTAAAGATTTTTAGTAATTCTCATTTACTTGTCTACTGCGAATAACCTATATGAAGACAAATTTTGTTAACAAAGAGATTGTCATTTTAGAGAATGATTAGCTAAACGTTACTAAAGTCTCCCCTTACGGCTCCTCATCAGTGAAGGGTCAGTTTATATTGCTTTCTCAATAAATTGTTGAAGTTTTAAAATGTCAATGATGTACAATTTTTAAATTTCCATGTTGTTATAATCTATACATTTTAATAAATAAATCAATTAAATGCACTACTAATTAATAAAAGAATTCGCGAATACGCAAGTTGCTTCGCTAATGTTACGTTTTTCCTCATTTGTAGGTTCGCGAATAGTTAAAACTCGCGAACATTGAGGGATTACTGTATTAGAAATAGATACAATATTATACGAGTAGGTATTTTCTAAGAACTGTTTTATACAAAACCACGTTATCCACGTTGTTTCGGTAATTTTTGTGTGGTCTTGTGAAATATTTTCTAATTGTATGCATTAGCCCATTAAAAGTTGATAAAACCCAATTTAAAATGCTTATAACAATTATCTGGAAACTCCTCAAATCCAAAAAAAAAACTATTTAAATATAATATTTATTATTTCTTTTTTATTGAACATTTTCGTGTGATTCAGGATAGTTAAACTGTAATTAAATAGTAATTACATTATTATCGCATTCGTTATGATCCGTTATTTAGGATCGAATTTTTATTTATTGTAAATTTCAAATATTTTTTAACGAGGTATTCTCATTCTCAACTGAAAATCAAATGATTTAATTAGAAATTATACTTAAGTAGGTTACCATTTATGATAAACAACAAAGCCTTGCTTGAGTTTATTAACTCGGCAAATTTAAAGCTATAAAAAAATTATTCCTTGTCTTCACCTGTGTCAAAATCCTGCTTATCCCTGGTCTGTTTTGTTTGTTAAATAAGAATAAAAAGAGACGAGTGTAATCCCTGTTTGATACCAACACAAAGAATCTGGCTATATGGCTGGCACCTAATGCCACAAAAGCATCGTTTGCGAATCAGTTCTTAGGGTATAGTTATTATCTTATTTGAACAATAAAACAAATTAATAATCGCTTTACTCTTTTTTTTCATTTTTTAATATCTAGGTATATTGAAAGTATCTATATTATAAATTCATATTTTTTACAGGATTGTTAAAATAAACGGCAAAAAAAGGGCACGTTTCTGTTCATAATCGATTCTTGAAATAAACATTAAATTTTTATTTCGCATCCGACAGGAAGTAAAGCCTTCGCTAATAGTAGGTTGTGTGGCATATTAACTCTTCGTATTTAGATTTCAAAAGATAAAAGCTCAATAACTCTTCTATAGATAAGATCTTTTAAAAAACGCTGCGAATCAAGAAATAAACAACGAGGCAGTACATAATTGTATATTGTTGCATAAACGCTATGTTGCACATAAAGCCCAGCGATTCTGTCGTAAGTCAACGTCTAAAACGATTACTAAATAAAGATAATTACTAAAAATTATACAATACCTTACCCACAATTTAAAGTGAATTTAAATATATTCGACATTAATCACGTTTACCTACCTATCCATATTTTATAACATCAGCTCGTAAAACATCCAAAGTTAGGAATTTGAAGGTTAACAGTTACATAATTATAGTTTATTATTAAAACTATCGCAAATCCTTAGAGTTTCCTGTATTACAAAAGGTCACTGTCGTGTTCTTGATGTGCTCGAGATTATTACTGAATTTTCTATAAATTTTAAAACTTAACGCAACACCACGTAATTTAAGGAAGGTTTTGGTAACAGATATAAATTCCTGAATTATAACAATAATTTGTAGTTGTTTTAGATTAATTTCTAACTGTATTATATCATTATATTTCCTGTTTAACTGAATGTAGACAGCATTGAATGCCGTGAAAGCCATTGACGTAATCAAATCAATGAGAATAGACACATTGACATTATTGTTTATCGTAAAACTTAATTCGCGGCGGTTTGAATTGATTTAAAAAATCAACTTTCGCCGAAATTATATTTTTTGTAAGTAATAAATTTTTGAGTTTTTTACGTAACAGTAACAAATTCGTAACCTTGACATACAAATTATGAGAATAAAAGTAAGTAAAAGAATTTATTATTACATAAAACGATTTCTGCGACAGCCGATCTTTTCTAACTGATTTTAATTAATTCAGTTCGTATTTTGCTTATTTTCTTTTTTGTATTTATCTAATAACCAAAAGTCTAACCATCAATGTCACTGATAATTCTTTATATATTTTTATGCGGAAATCTTGCTCTACTTAATGTTAAGTGAATTTTATTGTTCTCTTTATTGCATCGTTTCATGTAAAAGTGCGTTTCTCGTGCATTAATTTAAACTATTTCGTTTAATTTAACTTGTTGGTAACGGATGCCCCACTTATTATTTTTATATTTTCGTAAATGTCATTTCTCACTAAAGTCAAAAGTCAATTTTTTTTGGAAAATATTAATATTAGTTCTTAAACACAACAGTATTCAAAATATTGTATATTTTGAAGATTATATCGACAAAATTGTTTAAATAGCTGTTCATTTTACATCAACCTTACATATTGTTCAGTCACTGCGATAGACAAACAATATTAAATTGATCAATTCATATTTTTAACCTTGTGTTAATCAATGAAAGAACTAGTTACAGACGATTTAATGTGGTTTTATTTTAAATGTTATTTTTATAGGTATTAGCTTTACGTTAATTATTTTAAAAGTAATTAACTCGAAGAATAAACCTTACGTTAAACGTTTAGCAAATGAATATTTGATCTACTTTTTGTGTTAGCTTTCCAAATGCTTCGCAAAGCCAAAACAATATCGTTTTCGGAAAATAAGTTCATAAATTGTAACATTATTTAAATTAGGTATCTACTTATTATTTCATATTAATAAACGTAATTTGGAAAAAATGAAAAAAATAAAACTTATCACTTACGATGCAACTTGATTGACTTTTCATACAATTATATACACGAGGAAAATACAGATTTAGGTAGGTAAATATCAAGAAACTATGGAATTGGTCGACTCTCTCCGAACTGACCGGTGAAAATCGAAATAATCTAATGTCCTACTAACTGAAAACATCTGTTCATTATTTTTAGATAAAACGCGCATGCATAGCATATTGTACAAGATTTTCTACAGTTTCACAAACATTAAAATTATTTATGTCGATTGTTTTTTTTTTGGTAGATATACTTACCTACCTAATTGAATTTTTGAAATTTGTATTTTTTTTACATTATTTTTCAAGGACGCCATGGTTTGGATTATTTTGAGATGTAATTGTTCGACAACTTCCAAGTAAATTAGAGCTCCTAATAATCCAAATACTAAGAAAAACCCGCAGAATCAGTTTAATTTCCACAGTTTTTATTACTATTAATAGCATGATTTCCAATATAGATGGAAATCATCTTTTGAAATCTTGTCTTCTAATTTTGTTAATTAAATTAATTTAAATAAACATTGAACATTCTATAAATACGTCTCCGTGATGAAAAAATGATGAATTTCTTAATGATGATGAAGGTTAACATCCTTTTTTTTCAATCTCTTTTTATTTTTGATACTAGTATTTTAAAGACGTTCAAGTTAATTAAAGAACGTTCTTGAAAAGTTATACAAAAACGGCAGTCGAATAAAACGTTTTAGTACTGAAAAAATTACTAGTGTTTAATAATAAATAAACCAAAACGAAAAATGTTTTATTGGGAAATTAGTACTTAAGTTGCACTCGCACTCACAGAAAACTAGCCGCATTCTGTTCAATCGGTTATTTTCAATTTTTCAGAAGAAATCGTCGTGAGTGCGACGACTCCACATAAATATATTGCTATAATTTTAAAAGTCCGGAAATTTGTATATAAAAATTCTAAATCTGATTTAATTTAGTTAATCTTAAGTAAGGCATATCCCGATGATTACAATAGATTTTCGAATTAATGTGATTTTAATGGTTATAAAGTTTTATTTCCTTATTAATACCTAATTGCGTCCTACAAATTACTCGCAAGCTATTTATGTAATATTAAGGTCATTATAGAATTTAGTACAAAATAATTGTTATTAATATTAACCGCGCTCGTCCAATTGGAAAAAGGTATTTTGTAAACGATTTTACGTTAAAAGTAGGTATAGATATAGATAGTTAACAGTAACAATTTATTTATAATATTAAAACGACCTTCACTTTCAAATCGTTTTTCACGCATTGGTACTTAGGTACAAGTTCGATGTACCCTTGTTGATTTTGAACATTCTTGAAGAACAACATCATTGCCGATGGAAACTACACTTTCCGAGCCTATGGCGTTAAATCATTATAAAATTTCGTGCAGTTTGAAAGCGAACACGTCAAGGTCAGTTATGCATAAAAAAAGCAATGTCACCAGATTTAGAGGACTTCTTAATAATTTACGAGCGACGAAATCGAGTCGTTCTAGATAATTTGAAATTCAAAATAACACCAATCTTGTTCGCGAAAAAAGAAGCGTAAAAATTCTTTGGCTATGGTTAATTTTACGCTTAATTAGTGATCCTTTTCCGATCGAGTCAACAATTTAAAAGACTTTGTTTTTCATTTGGTAATTATAATATTGGCGCAACGTTTTTTTCTTCGATAAATGGAAGCTTTAAGAAATGATATTAAAATAATTAAACTTTCTATCGATTATAAGAAGGTTACCTTACATACGGCTTTTCCTGATTTAAACGGCGAGGTCGACAATAATAAGGAAGATTTAAAAACTCTCTTTTTCCTTTCGTCGGAATAATTATTTAATATAGTGACGAATTACCAAGAAAAAGTTAAATGTGTAGTATTATCTATGTTATATACATTCCATATACGTGTTATTTTTGTAATAGTAGTGAAAGTGTTTAGTATTTTATAACTCGCTTAATTGGAACAACTATGTATGTACCTACATTTTTCATCTTGAGTCGAAAAAAAGGCGTGTAATAAAGGATTGTTAAAATACGGTCAACGAGCTACGTTTTCTCGTTTGGACTTTTGCTATACATTTACTACTATTAAGAAATGAAATAAAAATAATTCTTTCTTGAAATAAATAATAAAATTTACACCATAAATATAAATTACAGGTTTAAACTAGCTTAGGAATAGGAAAAAGTGTAGAATATAATAGTAACAATGAATTTTTCCAAGAAAGTAAAAATTAAATCTCATGTGAGCATTGTAATATATTTTTTTTGATTTTCTAATTTAGAACTGTTTGCTTTATTAGTTTTATGGCATAGATATAAATAGCATATACATATTATGATGTAAATGCACCTTTAGATTATACAATGTACCAATCTTAAGTATCCCAATAATTTTTCACCGAACTTTTTTTGGTATCTAATAATTTTTCTTTCGAAAAATGCTGAGGCATATCAGTTTTGTTTGTAAGATAGGCAAATTATTGCTATTAACATTGTGTTAATCCTTTTGGGTAGTAGCAAGAACCAAGAACATTTTAAACATTTAACATATCCTTCAATTTAAATTTTATTGTACATAGAAGTTACATAGTTGTGTCAACAAAAAAATTCAAATTCAAATTTAAAAAAAAAACGAAGCACCACTGTAATGAAGATTAACATCGTCTCTTTAATATCTTATTTATTTTGTTTCAAAGTTAGTATCATTTGAGAAGCAGTGTGTAATGGCTAATTTACCGAGTTATACATACTTATGTACCGTAAAATGGTGTTCCATTTTTGTAAGTTTATTTTGATATTAGTGAAAAGCAAGCATTAAAAATAATCCTAACAATTTTGCTATAGCAGAGACATTGAAAAAATCTTGCTTTTAATATGAAATTGACGTATTACCTTTTTTTCCAAATTACAAAAGTATCTAAATTGTGATGTAAAATGGGCTATAAGCTGCATTTACTTTACACAATCAGATTTTACGTTAGGATGCAACAAATGCCCATACGAGTAAAAACTTTAAATATCTGGCATTCTTTTGGTCTAAATAGTTTGTTTTATGATTGATTTTAGGTAAATTACGACCATTAAACTGTCGAGAACATGTAAATTTTTAATGAAACGAACTGAAAGTAATAAAAGTAATTGAACTTATCAATCTTAAAATGAGTAATCTGTAAAATATGTAATTAAATTGCCTACGTGTTATTTTCCAAATTCGTAATTTGTTAATCGTTAATTATTTCTTGCATAATTAAACGTAATTAAATTTTATAATTAAATTTGAAGCACCTAAGTACTATTTGGTTAATATTCAGTGAAAATATCTTGGAAAATATTACAGAATAAGCAGTACAAAATATTTCTTATCTTCACCCTTTTGATTTTTAACCATTTAAATGTTAGAACGATTAAAAACAAAATAAAACACAGATAAAAACATAAAACGTTAAGTAAAACAATAAAACAATATTGTTCGTTTAAAAATTTGAAAATTGAAGTAGAAAATTAAAGAAAACATTATAAAGAAAAAAAATTACAAATAAAGAAGCAAGAAAATAATTTAATTTGCACTTAAACGATAAAAATTATAAAAAATCCAAAAAATTAAACGTTAAATTGTACTTTGATTGTATATCTGAATATATCTTACTTTCCATACAATGATAGTAGGAATACGTATTGTTCGTCCTTTGTTAAATGTTTAGATATTTAATTTTCTATTTTCTAAACATTTGAAATGGTTCTACTTATACGTTAAAGTAAAAGCTTATAACATAACATCTAACTTAAGTATTTTGATGGGGTAATTAAAAATACCTATAGAATTGAGTGTTAGTCAAAGAAAAATTGAATTTTGATTTTCAAAACGAATTATTAGTCTTTTTTAATAAAACTATCAATAAATCTAAATAGATTGTACTTGAACTCGTATTTGGAGAGTTATAAAAACGTAAGAAATGTATTTGTTGCATCGCAACAAGATTTCAAAGTTAAAAATTCAATTAAACGTCGTCAAACACGCATAACTTTAATATTAAACTTTAAACCGGGTGTGCGAAAAGAAGGTTTTAAGTACCTACGTATTTTGATTCGCCGCACGTGAAGAACTCGACCAATTTATTTGAATCTCAATAGAAAAAGGCATCTCTGATACCTAGCGTTTTCTAAACAATTTCATCATTAAAATTGATAAGTGTAATAGCTGAGAATACCTATTATATAATATTAATTAACGAAAATCGCTAACCTACAGCTAACTACTGGATAAATCAAACATGTTAAAATATAAGTAGGTAGATATCGAAATTACACGTGACAAATTCGCCATACCTTAATAGCATATTTACGAGCTAAGGTAGAAACGTGTGATGAATAGATACTAATGATAATATGATATTTACATAACTGAAACTCATTTTCTTCATAAACTTTCGGCCTTACGAGTACGTGCACGTAATTAAAAAAAAAAAATGGAAAGTGGAATCTCTTCTTGGCAATCGTAATGCCCGCAGAGAAAAGGTAACTCGAGCTCGGGTTGCGCCAGTCGAGCACCCGCCATTTCATATCTGGTGCGCGGAGCCAGTTTTTTATTTACCAAGATCCAGCTAAAAGTGAATTTGAAAAGTGTCCCACATCGCGGTCTTTCACCTACTGAGCATGCAAATATACACCACACCCAACCTTTCTTGCGTTTAAATCATTTTTTAAAACGCGTACTTGAGCGTCCTCTTTGTTTTCGTTCTGGAGAGCCAAGTGGTAGGCAAAAATCGAAAGTCGATTATTCGTTTCGCGTTACTGTTGAACGATCATGATCATAGCCTTGGTACCGCCTTTAAACCAACGATCAATGACACTCGCGATGTTAAATTAATTTAAATGCAGGTAACCGACAACTTAATTTTCGTCGAATTCGATATTACATTTTTTAATGATACCACGATACCTACTTATAGCTGATTCATATTTATGAAAAGGAGTGGTTCTAACTGTCGGTCATCGAACAATAGACGACGGCATTAGAAACAATGCGCTAATTTGTTTCTATTCATAAGCTTTCCAAATACCTATATTTTAATACAATTTAAATCGTTGCCTAATGTTAACGCTCTTTTTCCTTCGCAGTATTGGCTCAAGAAAATTTCAAATGTCCCGATGAATTCGGCTTCTATCCTCACCACAAATCCTGTGATAAATATTGGAAGTGCGACAATAACGCTGCCGAACTTAAAACGTGTGGAAATGGTCTCGCTTTTGAGGCTAGCGATCCCAAATATTTAACTGAAAACTGTGATTACATTCATAACGTTGACTGTGGAGACAGAACAGACTTAGGTAACGTTCGACCATCAAATATGGTTTACAATTTATATTTAACTCTGATAACTCTGCAGAACCACCAATTTCGACGCCACACTGCTCTCGATTGTACGGTATTTTTGCCGATGAAAACAAATGCGACGTCTTCTGGAACTGTTGGAACGGCGAGGCATCTCGTTATCAGTGTTCTCCAGGTCTCGCTTACGATCGCGAAGCGCGAGTGTGCATGTGGGCCGATCAAGTTCCAGAATGTAAAAGTGATGGTAAGCCGTTCGGCTTTTTTCTCGTTGCGCATTTAATCGTACGTTTTTAATTTTAGAAGTAGCCGGAGGATTCACCTGCCCGGCTCCCGGCGAAATCACCAACTCCGGCACCTTCTCTCGTCATCCACATCCAGACGACTGCAGAAAGTACTACATTTGTTTAGAAGGGGTACCTCGTGAATACGGTTGCCCGATCGGCACGGTCTTCAAAATTGGAGACGCCGACGGAACAGGCAACTGCGAAGATCCCGAAGATGTTCCTGGATGGTAAGCGTTCATTTATACTTTGTAACCTCTCTCCGAGTTAATAACACTACTAGATAAATGTGATTGGTCAAATTTCACTTTCTTACGCTTTTTGTTAGTCGCATGCGGTGCACACACTTCTATTGCTTGTTTATTATTTAAGTTTTTCTAAGCCGCAAAATGTTTACTCGAGTAATTTTTGTAATGAGGCCGAGTATTTTTATAATCAATTTGTAAAAAAAAAATTGAATGAAAACACGAAGTCTCACATCCAAAATTGCTTACAAAATTTTAAAGATTCAAAATTAACTTATGATACCCCCTAAACAAACCCCCACTCTCCTAATTATGCTAAGAAAAAAATCAAAAACCATTGATGGGATTCACAGCGAGGACTACTACGGAGATTTGGATTTGAAGAGTATCCGTAAGAGCGAACTACTCGCAGGTTTGGGAGCCGGCGGTGGTTCTTCGAGGCCCTCAGCTCCGCACGCCCCAAGACCCAGCAAACCCAGACCATCGCCCGCATCGCGCAACACCCCAGAATCCGCGGATAATTAAATCCGTAACCTCATCATCCATAACCACCTCAATTTCGTGACAAGTGTCACTCGGACGACTGCGATACCGTTATAATTTAATTATTAGTTGCTATTATTATTTAGTTAATCGGGGTATCCACTTGGCCAAATGACTCTCTGTTCATACTTTATTAAGTCTAGTTAAACTTAATTTAAAAAAGTGTGTTTACAATGTGCGAACATTGTGTTTACTCAAAAATTGCCTATTTCCAATGCGGTACAAATAATTTGTATTATTAATAAATAATTAATTTTAATTCTTTTTTTTATTTTATTTTATTTAACTAGTAGCCCTCGTCGTAACCTTTTACAGAAATGATACCTCTGTATCAACTTTTGGATCTTGTACACATTTATAGACTTCTCGGGTACTTTTACTTGACCTAATTTAACTTTTAAGTGGGTAAAATGGAAAGGGAAACTGGTGCACTTCTTTTTCACTAAAGGTAATAACTTTTCCTTTCTCATTATCATTTTATATTTATACGACCGGTGATAAATCAACGTAAGGTAAGTAAAAAAGATCGAGTTCGATTCCTACTTTTAACAATGTTGTGCTAAACCATTAACTTTAATTAGATAAACTAATAGTAATTTGTGTTACATGTAAAAATTAATAACTAATAATTATTATAAGAGAAAAATCAGAAAATCAAAAAATTAGGTCGAAAGATTCTAATTGTAAGACTTGAGTTAGATATTAGGTACTTGTATAACGATTTTGTTTTTATCGAGTTAATTAAAACTAAATTTAATGTAAAAATCTTCAAAATATGTCATTCAAAAACTGATCGCGCCTTTTATCTTAAATGCGGTTTGCTCTCGTCTATTCAAAAACCAATATTGTGGTTATTTTTAAATGGAAATATATTTTTTGTCAATAAAATTATTTTAAACGATATCATCATCAAATAAAAATATTTCTTCCCGCGTATACAATTTCAAAATCATTTTAATTAAGTAAGATCGTTACACCTTTATTTAAGTCAATGAAATTTTAAACAATTTTTAAGAAAAAAAAGTGTTTGCAAAATATCCGCCGAAAACGAGAGTTTATAATTAATAAATTCCAATTAAACTTCTGCGCCAAACTGTGCGTACGAAAAATGATGTCAACGACAAATTTTAAGAGCTTTAAAAATCACATCTGCGCATCTGTATATAATCACAATTTGAATAATAAAATTATGTCCTTTATAAAACATTTGTTCACAACTCATATTCAAATAGCTAATTGATAAGTAACAAAAATATCATGATCACGAACTAAAGTAATTTGAGTATAAGAACAAAAAAAATATATATATTTTTTTTAAATTTATTTATAAGTTTACAATCTGTCACGTAGTGACATCCAGTAAATGATTTGACATTTGATAAGGCATGTAGAAAGTTTTCAACAAAAATTTCCTTATTCTAATTCTAATACTAGCTGATGTGAAAAAAAAAATAAAATACAATAATAAATTTAGTCATTAATTAATTATATTAGTGAATTTTCATAGAAACTAAAGCTATTGCAGACTGTCTGATGACGAAACCCAGACGAGTCCTTTTGGATTTTCTCCGATCTCGACCCCTAGATCATTAAATCTAGTAATATATTTTTTTAATCCTTATAAATTTCTCTCGTAAGTATTATTTTTCAAAAAAATGGATCTCTTTCGAGAAAAATTTTAAAAAAAGTTAGTTTTTTAACATGCAACATGAAAATTCGATACTGAGGCTTGCGCACGGTCGGAATATTCAAAATGATTTTACTCGAAAACGGTGCGTCCCATCGAAATTTGATAAGAGCACATTATTTTAGTAGAAAACATTGAAGTTTCATAATTTTTTGTCAAAAGTTGAAATAATTATCATACAAAACCATTAGGGTGATATTTACTCACTTCCTGTTCAGTTTGGCACACCTCCGAATTGAATATTGAGCATTTGATAATTTTAGTTTAATAAGCATAAGAACAATAGTAAATATACCAATTTTCGTCATTTTATCTTAAAAGGTTAGGGGATGTTTTAGAAAAAAAAAACATATGGAGGTTTTCGCCATAGTTTGACTTTTTCTACGTGTCCTCAAGTTTTGATCGCCTATTTTAGGAACGCCTTGTATCTATAATACCGAAATCCTTAATCTAAACGAGCTTTTAGAAATTTTTCATTTAATCGGTCAGACACGCTGTTTATTAATAGATAAATGATAATACGATAGAGATTATAAACTATAATAAATAAAATATAATAAAACAATTTTATTTTCAAAAATTTTGTAAAAATGCGTCTAACTTTGTTAGGTAACTACTTGAAAACTATCGTTACAGTGTTTAATCACATTAAAACTGAATCGTAAGATGGTTAACGTTTTTACTATACCTACATGTAAATATTTATGTTTAATAAAAAGTGAACTTTATAGGAAGGAATAAATGAATAGGATATAGGAATAGGAATTAAGCTGATAAGAATAAAGCTTCTTTTATAGGTGCATACGTATAAGTTACCCCCATTTTTATTAATACAATTATACTAAATAGTAGTAATATATAATAATATACACTTTAATATACACTAATGTTCACTTTCGTATATGGTTCGCTGTCAAAGTCATTTACCTTTGCTAAATTTTTCTCAGATGCTTTAACGTTATATACACGTTGTGAAATGTCGATAAACGCAAACTAAAGCAATTATAAAAAATACAATATTTTATCACATAAATACAGTAAAATTCGTTATGACGATCCCGTTTACAGCGCTATCCTGGATCTAACTCTATTTCGTGAGAAACAACCCGGACAAAAAGTTTTAAATACCGATTATAACGCTAAAAGAAATAATGTTAGCGCATCGATTTTTCAAAAATGATGAAGTTTGTGAAAAAATAGAAATACTTTGTTTTGTTTCTTATTGTATAAAATACGTCTAGGCAAACGTCATTCAAAATAGGTTCAACTACTCGTCATCGATAAAATAAATTGTAGTATTTATTTGCCGTATTATATGTGTGCAGATAAATCATCGTCATATAACTAAGTACATAATTTACTATAATTTAATTTATAAGTTATAAAATTGTAATAATTGTTTAAAAATAATCTTAACGTATTTAACGAAAATGTTTTTAATATTTTTAATGTTTCAACAGCGAAGATTACTACAAAGACGTGGACCTTAAGGCGTTGAAAAAAATGGGTTATTAAGTCGGCACGTTAAAACAACGACTTAATGTACCGAAGTTATCATCATCATCATCATTACGAAAGACTTGTTTCTGTTATCGAATGTCTTAAAAGATATAAATTGTCAAAAATACATATATAGGTACGTGACTAGGTGAGTATTCCAATTTTGATTGCTAAAGTTTGAAGCACATTCTAATCAAAATTCTACAAGAATTTATCAGGGCCAAAAAAATAATATTAAGTTATTCATAAATTTGCTTGTTAGTCGTCATCGTTGTTCTCTGTTATCGAAACTGTACCAACTCCGGTTAATTGTTGATTTTAACAAAGTTGTTATCTACTATCGAATTATTTCATCAATTTTGTACAATTTAGTTCGTATAATGTTTAGACAAACAAATCAATGTATACGAATGTCTTTGTTTAAAGTAAGAAATAAATAAAATTAAAAATCTACTTGTAATATTCATTTAAGTTTCGCTACTTCTACTTCTACGAAAATATTAATTTTCAGTTTTTTCGCGATATTTTTAAAATTAAAATAGGCAGATCAAATTTTTCCACATTATTAATCAGAAAAATGTAACCAACTTCGTATCTCTTAAAATAACCGAGATCCCCATGCATTCACACGAAAAACGGACACCTTGTATATAAAATTTTGTTATCAATTTTTGTTTTTTACTCTCAGATTTGATTTTTCTAACCTCTGTTCTTATGTATGTTTTTAATATGTACGTATATATAAAAAAAGGGTTTTTCAGCCCCGGATGTTCGAGTACTCGGATAATCGAGGTTGTACTGTAAATAGATTTTGTTTTATAGGCGCTATTTCGAAGATTTCTGGTTTTAAACAAAATTTTTAAAAATAAGTCTCGCATAAGTCAACATCAGTGATGTCAAGTTTATATAAGCATCAGGGTCACTATAAATACAGTTTAAGGTATTGTGCCGGAACGCAGCGGGTCGCGTTGCGGCGCAATCAATTGCTGAAGTACATTTTAAATGAGACAATGCCGGCATCTCTGTTGCGTGACAACGATTGGTAGCGGACTTATGCGCTGCGATGCGGCCCATTGCGCCTCGGCATAAGGCACGCTTACCTTAAAAGAGTTTGAGGGTAGTAGATAAAAAAGTATTTCATAAAAATGTATTTTTTAATTAAATAATTACACCACTAGCCCTGGCCTTATATTAATTTATACCTATTATTACCAAAGTTTATAATTTATTTATCTGTTTGAAAATCATCTAATGGCCAGTTTCTGAAACAATACCTACTATATAAATTTATCAATCGATATAAGTACCTACTGCTTGATTTTAGCCAATCAACCAATCAATCAATATTGAACCAATAACTTATCAAACAAATATATTTTCCAGGATTTGGCCTTAAATCCAATTTTAATATGTTTAGCAAAATGAAAAAATTCTGAAATGAATATCTACTAAAAATATTGCAAACAGATTGTACAATTTATATCTTATGATAATATTATCTCTTACATTCACTAACGTAAGAAAATGTTGTGAAAATCATGTGTTGTGAGGTAGGTTTTTGTGCACAGTGGGAGCTTGGACTATTAGGGCCGATGTTTCCATCTTTTAATAAATTTATCTAACAAATATTTACCACAGAAATGTTTGTTGAACAACTGTTTACCTACCTATATACTTATGTAGTAGATGTAGGTATTTACGTTTAAATATACGAGTGAAACTTACGTAACTTACATAATAAATAAAAGTGTCGTTTAAACTTACATACAATCAATGCATTTTTAAAAATTAAATAAAAAAACTTACCCCACTTATCAGTTTTTGTCTTTTAAAAGTTTTTAACCACAACAAACACTTTACAAGCAATAAAAGTACAGTAACACAATCTAACCGTATACACATCCAAAATTCTAACTTCAACTGATACACATTTAAAACTGAATACCGCTATAAAACAAATTACCTAATAGAAATGTCTTTATAGCGGTGTTATCTTGCAGACATACCTATCGCCGTTTCACCAGTCACCAGACACATACATGTGCATCTTTTTTATAGATAAAGAAACAAATTTTACGTTTTAAAGTAAAGGTCAACCGATATCGTGTACGCCATAATCGCGTAAATAAAGCTGATACGTTCGTTTTAACCGAATTGCAACTCACTTCGTTGTTTTATTTTAAATCATTAGATACGTTCAGCAGCAAGTTGGACAGAACTCTACTGAGCGGTTGGTAACAACAGCCTGTGATTGGAGTATTTAAATAAGCCAATCATATGCGATTTCTACATAACGCTATATACACAGTCGCTCAAATGTAAAAGAAAAATCTTTAATTTGATTATTAAAAAATCAGACCGTTTTTATGCAAATATAGTATCGATATTTAATAACTTTTACAAAATTTATATTATATTGATACCTACATGATAGTCAAAATAAATGTTATTTTTTCTCGCCTCTAAAAATATCAATCAACATTCTTATTTGAAAGTAATTTAAAATTGTTTATCATCTGCAGTAAGACACGACTCGGATTCTAAAATCTATTTTTCAACAAAATAGATATCCTCCTTACTCAACAGCGTTTATAGGAAAAATTGTATATGAATGATAATTTCTCAAATCGATGGACAGATTATGAGCCAGTAAACTAATCAGCTTAATTACAAATTTAAAACCCAACGGACACAATTTTCTTACATATTTATTTGAAACAAAACGTTTCAAATATTACAAATATAAATTTCAGTTACCTATTAAATATTAAAATACCAAACTAGATAGATGGGTATTAAATAAGTTTTACATTATATAAAAATTCATGCTTAAAGTGTATTTTATTTTGTTCAGATATATTTACACAATAATTAAATATTCACAATATCATAATTATGGCAACTTCTAATATTACACACAGCCTAGCAAGGTTTATTTGGTATTTATTGTTTTAAGATACTTCCGCTTTTTAAAGTGAGTGCTAAAGAAACCAAAATGCAATAACATCAAACCCTGCCAGACCTGCTCAACTGAAGACATACAGATTTTTAATTATAAATCAATTATTGCTTTGTGATAAATTATATGAAAATCGAGAAAAAAAATATTACAAACAAACAAAAAGATATTCTTAAAAATAAAAACATTTCTCTATACAAAAAATAAATTGTTTCGAATATTTTAACAGTAATATAAATTAAAATATGACAATTACGTTTATAATTGTAGCTTATAGAGTGTATATTTGTGTTGATCGATTTCTTTACTGAAGAAACCATTGGAAATGTTTCTACCATAAAAGTGTAAAAAATACAAATATACACTCAAATAAATTAATATCATACACTGTAATTGACTTCTTTCGAATTTTAACAAAAACATAATTTTGCTCTATTTGTTCACATAATTCTATTTGCAGTAACTATACTGCATTTACCGAGTCAAGTCAGCATGCATAAACACAGTGTTCCGTAATCAGAACGTCCTCACTGCACTTCTGTCTTCTCATTTGCTGCATAATTTTATGCACATTATGTTTAGATATCGGCCGTACAAGAAATCGTAAAAATTATTAGTTGTAACTGCTGACTAGACTCGATGAACATAATTTAAGCAAACAAACTGAGAAAAATAATTCATTTAAAAGTAGATGCATATTGAAGATAACTGGAAACAAATAACACAAAATTTAATGACTAGCAGTATTTACTGCCCCCATAATCAGTTCTACAATATAATTTTCGTTAATTTTATTTGTAACTTAAAATAGAAATAATTTAAATTTACTATAACTTATGCTTGGCTTCAGCCTAAAATACAGATAAAATAATTTATATAATACGTGGTCTACGACCAGCAATCAACATCCTGACGGAATTCAGACTAGTAAAGTAATCGGCACCGCGAAGAAACGCAGTCGAACACAATCGCAATAACTTTAAAAGGCTTTTAACTAATCATCAAGCCTTAATAAAGTTAATGTCATAAAAAGCAGTCTCACCAACTTTATAAATATTTACTATATAGTCAATATGTACAATTACCACCACTACAAATTGATTGCAATACTGACTTGCTTCTGGATTGCTCATAAAGAATAAATTAAAATTGTGTACCTAGTAAAAGTTCAGAATTGCAAACAATATCTTGCAGATGAAGAAACAAAATCACTAGCAAAATCAACTGCGGATTCCAAAAAAATCGCCTACTATCAGCTGACTCGTACATTCAAGGAACTATATACGATAAATTTGGTTCGCGTCTACTTAGCGCAAGGCAGTTTAGCTCTTACTTGCACAACACATATTACAAGAACACAAACACATCCTTTTCTTAATCCGCAAGTGATTTTAGAATAATTTAACCAGACTAAGTACTTAAACTAAGTTCAACAAAAACACAAGCGTTATGAGGAAATATCGTTGTTTTGATACAATCGCCTTTGAGGTTCTGGCGTGTAATGAAACCTTGTCCGCAAGTGTTGCGGCGAACCTGGTACCGATGTACTCTCCGATAATCTCCTCGGAGGTGGAACCGGAGGAGACGGAGAAATATATCTAAACATTCTGTTTTATAAATAATAATCTAATTTTTAAAACAACTATCTAATTACCTTCTTGTATTTGCATCTAAAAAATTTTGCCGAGTCGTTAAAGGACTTTGATTATCAACACTTAGACCTCGACTAAAACGAGGAGGAGGTTCGGGACTTTGATGCCTCGACGATCGTCCACTACGATCTCCACTTAACTGCAGTTTTATGTACGAAGCAAATCTCCGCTTACCTACAAATTGACGAATTACATACTAAATTTGTCATGAAAAACATTTTTACCTGGATCTTCTTTGGCAGCTTCTTCAGCTTCTTGCACTTTTTGTTGTTGTTTTTGTTGATGATAAAATCGTTGCAAAACAATGGGGCTCGTATTTCCATATACATGATCTTGACTACTTACAGTTGGATTTCTTAATGGTAAAGGTGATCCGCCTGGAGATTGCCATCCAACCTTCCTTTGTTGAAGCGACGACGAAGTATCGAAACTCTGCTCATCTGTAAATCTTTGTTGAGGTAAAGATAATGGACATCTAGTGTCTCCTTCTTGTAAGTAATTATACTGTAAACCGCTCTGATACGTTCGAAATGGAGAAAATCCTCGCACATTAGTTACAGGCGGCGATATACTGTTTCTATCACTAGTGTTTACACTTTGGTTGTACGAAGAATGTTTCTCCGGCGTGCTTTGGCGTGTATAAGGTAAAGAACTGTCTCTTTGGTGGCTCATATTTGAACTAGGCGAATTATGAAAAATCGAATAACGTGACAAATGATTCGAACGTCCATCAGGAGGTAAAGTTGGTGATAGCTGATACGATTGCTTCATTTGGTTTTCTAGTGATGTGAAGGGATTTGTGCTATTTGTTTCGGCAGTTATATGAGGTGATGGAGGAGTCCTCGAACTTCCATTGGTTAGGGACACTTGAGCCGACTGATAAGATTCCAGTGGAGGCCTTTGATGCAATGCATTTTGTCGACGACTGGTCATTAAAGGTGAAGTCGTGTGTCTGTTAAAATAAAATAGGTACCGAATTACAGAATTATATATACGTCTAACATAATGTTGGGTCAATTTAAAATGCAGTAGAACTTATACTTTTATTCATTTTTAAACAAGTTTGTATTGTTTTATATGTATATATCATGATTTGTATATTTACTGTACAATTTCCTTATGTTAAATTTTCATTATTTATTGATACCTACGAAATATGCAGACTTAATTCAAAGACCAGCCTTTATAAATAATTTTGATTTTTGTATTATGACAAAAATGCAACTTTAACATATAAATCAAAAATATGTATTTGATAATGTAACATGTTTAAAAAAATATACACATTATAAATTTTAACCAGCATAATCTAGTTTTTTTTTAACGTGCATGTTTAAAAAAGTGTCCTGTATCTTTATATTTATTGAACGTTTTAGAAATTAAATTACTAAAATAAATTTTTTTTGTAACAAATTACCGTTTATCAAATTTAATCTTGTAATGACTTTTTTCTGAATATTTCTAAACATTACGGCTTATTTAATAATCTCAAATAACTTACAGTAATTAATTTCAATCTGCATCATGAAAAACTTCTGTTTGAATACCCTTAAGCCTGCCTCTAGTTATTCACTTACTAACTTCTTCTTATTAAGTTAGCTATATACAAAATAGTGATTATTATTTTTGTAATTTTTTCTACAAAAAGTTACATGGTCTACTGTATTTTATATTTCACGCTAATTCAAATTCAAAACAACTTATTAATATTGAAGAATTTTTAATAGTGCATCTTGGAACTTCAATTTATATTTACCGTCTTTATGTGCAATCTATTAAAATTTATATGTAAAATATGTGTTAATAAAATTGCAAATAATTCTATTTAATACTTGATCTTGTAATTAAAATAAACATATTATAGCTGAATATTATAAAAAGCTGTGCACATGCTTTTAATATAAAGAAAACAATGAATAAATACAAAAAAAAAAAAATTGAAACTAACCATGCAACATACCTGGGCAGCGCCCTTTTGTTAGCAAGCAAATCTGCTTGCTCCATCGCTATTTGAAACCACTCACCCACATTTACATTAGCAGTCTCGAATTTTTTTATAAATCGTTCGTTTTGTAATTTGTTATATTTAGGTCTCTGTTTTGGATCTTTTGTGAGACTGAAATACAATTTTTATTGTAACAAACGTCAAAAACATTTAAAAAATGAAGAAAATGGTCCCTACCATAAACAAACAAATTGTCTAAATTCTGGTGTGAAATCCTCCTTCTCGGGTAGCACGGGCGGGTCTTGACCTATTACCTTTGTGAGTACTTCAAAATCAGTCTTGCAATCTTGATAAGGATAAACACCAGTAGCAAGTTCCACCAACGTAATGCCTAAAGACCATACATCAGCTCGTATATCGTAATCTGGATTATTGGGATCCGGTTCTATTCGTTCTGGCTATAACAATTAATACAAATAAATCAAATACTAATTACTCTCAACTATAAATACGTACTGCCATATATGCTGCACAACCTGCACTTCTAGTTTTTGCCATAGAATCTACGAGCCTTCCACTTATACCAAAATCACAAAGTTTAATATTACCACGTTCATCTAACAGGATATTTGAAGGTTTTACATCTCTATGTATTACACCATGTTTTTCTTTAAGATAGGAGAGGGCCTTTACTGTCTGCAAAGTATTTTTGTTAATAAACTCGTAATATAGTGAAAGATAAACAACTTACTGCAACTGTAACTTTTCCTATAACATATTCAGGTATCGCTTGTTTTAATCTTTTTAAAAGTTTGTCAAAACATGTAGCCATTAACTCCATGCATATCCACACTTCTGCATCGGTTATAAAACAACCTAAACATTGAACAATATATGCACAGTCGTGAGATTTAATTACAACTTCTATATCCATTATTATTCTTTTATTTTCTTCGCTATTACCAGAACGTCTCATTTGCTAAAAAAACACAATGGGCAATTTAGAATGAATACAAAAGTATGTTATATATTTTACTTTAACAGCTATAATTTCACCACTAGGTCTATGTCGCATTTTAACAACATGACCGCACGTTCCATTTCCTAGCTCCTCGATGTGTTCCATGTCTTTTAACTCAGTCATATAAGTAATTCCTTTAATTTTTAATTTACCACTAATTTTCATAATTTCTTTGAGTTTTCTATCAGTCTCTAGGTTGTCGTTACGTTTTGGTGAAAATGGTAATTCTCGTGGTCTCCTCATTACGGGCGAACTCGAAGCTGATAAATTTTCCACTTAAAAAAAGAAAAAGAATTCCGATAAAATACAACGCAGTTGCTAATGATTGTTTTCAAAATAACACAAACAGGTACGTACGTGCTAAATTGGGACGATTTGGTCTTCGGGAACCGCTTCTTCCTGAACCGTTGGGTAATCCCGATAACTGAGGAGAGCGCGAATTTATGTTTTCGGTTTTTAAACGTTCTAGCAAGTCATTTATTCTGCTTTCTTGACTAGACATTTTCGCAGGTGGAACTTAAAATGACAGCCATTTAACCTATACGTTAAATTTGATATTTGACAGTAAATGCAACAAACGTTTGATAACTAAAGATCCTACGTTTAGGATTGGCATTCTCCTTTTTTTTAATAATAAATTATAATATACAAGGTGCTTCATACCTTATCCACAATAATTAAATAGTGTAGTTTATTATAAGTTGTAAAAGAAATCGATCTCTAAAAACACATGATTTATTTCAAAATTATAATTATTATATTTCATACATCCGTTGAAAATCAAAGAAATAAAAATACAAAACATTTTCTGTAAATATATAGGTAATATATCAATTACTGTAAAAAATTAATACTTTTATTTAAACATTTCATTATTACATTTATTTAAGTACTAATACAATATTAAATAAAACTATATAATAACATATTACATCAAAGGATGCCTAGCTTTCATATGACGGAAAGCTTTTGACTTTCTGTAAATGATTTTCCACATCCTGCAGCTTTACAAGCATATGGACGTTCGCCTGTGTGTACCCGGATATGAATTGTTAAATGATGTTTCTCAAAAAATGTTTTAAAACACTGTTCACATTTATATAATCGAAGACCCTAAAAAATTGAATTTGAATAAATCTACAAATATTTTATCTGAAACAAAAACATACCTGATGATATCTTTGATGTTTAATTAATTCTTTACTGGTGTAAAATGCAGCTTGACATGATATGCATTTAAATTCTTTAATACCAATGTGAACCAGTTCGTGACGTTGTAAGCTACATTTCGTAATGAATGCTCTTGTACACTGAGAACAGTAAAAGCGGACGCCTTCGTGGTGTTTCTTTTGATGCGCCCGCAGATTACTTGCAACTGAGAAACCTATATTGCATTCCTGACAAACATATGCTTTAATTGTGGAATGAATCTTTTCATGACAGTTAAGAGAATTTTTTGTTGTAAATCCTTTACCTGCAAATATTAACTCAAAAATGTATCAAATATTTCAGTTTTTTCGTTACCACATGTCACACATAAGAATGGTGTTCTTCCCTCGTGTCGCATTACATGAGTTCTCAATGCATATAATGAAGTACAAATTTTATTGCAGTTATCGTAAGTGCAAGGATATGTGATAGTAGACTGTTTTGTCACTGAAAAATCTGAATCACTTTTTCTACTAATATTGTTAGTAACACTTGCATCGGACAACTGCTCATAATTGTTGTCAGATATTTGTATTTTATCTAAAATGCAAAAGTGATTGAAATTTATAAAAATTTATTTAGAATGTATGATTGTATGAGTTCAGTGGACGTAATCCGCTTTGCCTGCTGTTATACTATAACACACTGTTACCATTACACCACAATCTGTTATGGAGCAACTGTATGTGATAGGAGAATTTGAACAAATAAACCAATCACACGTAATTTTACTGAATAACAGCTATGTTACATCCCCTGAATGAGACAATAATAAACATAAAAAAATTAAAGCTTCAATAGCAATTATGAAATTATACTGTTTTCTTATTATTTGTTGTAAAAATTATATGCAACATACTTGATTTTGTAATAGGATCGGTGTTGACAAAAATAGAAGAAGTATCTTCAGCATTATGCTCTTTCTTTATACAACTTTTTTCTGAAATATTACATTTATGATTTCTATAGATTTCTGTATCATTAAAAGTGTTTTTACAAACTTTACAGTGTAAATTTATATCTACACTTTTATGTATTTGTAATTTTTTTTGTATTGTACATGTTTTGGAACGTTTAATCCGAATTTTCTTATGTCCTGTGTTTGACTGTTCTTCAACAGTTTTACTTGCACTTATAGTACATTTATCAATATCGGTTTCTTGAGATTCATCGAATTGGTTGTGCAAATTTTCATCTACCGAACGAACGGATTGTAAGAATAAAAAGAACTCTTCGATGGTACGTTTACACGGAAGACAAATAGTCTTTGGAAATGACTGCGTGTGGTTATCACTTAACTACAATTAAGATACTTTATTATATATAAAAAGCACAGTAAATTTAAAAACTTTACCTACCTTAATTTTTGTACATTCAAACACTTGAATAAGAAATTTTTCGTTTTCTATTATGGATACAGTTCCAAGATTTTGTTGACATAATCTACAGTGTTCTAAAATCTTTTTCATATTTACAAGCATTTTCGATATAAAATAAAAATTGATTATTCTTAAGGTTATGTTGCAAACTCGTTATTGTTTACAAAAAGCTTTAAAGACGCCACATATAGGATTCCATAAAGAAAAACGTTAAATAGCTGAATAATGCACAAACTTTTGAATAATTATATTTATATAAACATTTTAATATGAAATCCTAAAATAGATCATTAAAGACTAATTTAAAAATTTTAATTTCATGAAATAGTTAATTTAGTTTGTCACTAGATCCTACATAACCACACATACAATACATAACCTTACCTATAATATTTATGTATTTCTTTATACGTATTATTCATAAAGAAATTTTTAACAATGGTAATTGCAATTGGATTCGAAGGAAGCGCAAATAAATTAGGCATAGGAATTGTTAAAAATGGAGAAGTATTGTCAAATTGTCGAAGAACATATATAACTCCACCAGGTGCCGGATTTTTACCTAGGGAAACTGCACAGCATCATCGCGACAATGTTCTTGAAGTTCTTAAGGAGGCGCTTACGGAAGCTAAAATAGACGTAAAGGACATTGACGTTGTTTGCTATACGAAAGGACCAGGAATGGGTGCACCATTGTCAGTCCTCGCAGTTGTTGCCAGAACTGTAGCACAATTGTGGAACAAACCCCTATTAGGAGTAAATCATTGTATTGGACGTATCCTTTTTTCCCCTACTTGTATTTCTGTAAATTTAAAAAATATATTCCTTGATATAATCCATAGATATTGAAATGGGACGTTTAATAACAGGAGCAAAAAATCCAACAATCTTATATGTAAGTGGTGGTAATACTCAGGTAATAGCATTTTCAAGAAAGCGTTATAGAATAGTTGGAGAAACAATTGATATAGCAGTAGGAAATTGTTTGGATAGGTTTGCTCGAATCCTTAAGTTGTCTAATGCCCCTAGTCCTGGTTATAATGTAGAACAATTAGCTAAAAGAGGCACAAAATATATTCAATTACCTTATTGTGTTAAGGGTATGGATGTAAGTTTCTCTGGAATATTAACATATATGGAAGAGCGTGCCAATAATTTGTTGAAAGAAGGATACACTAAGGAAGATCTTTGTTTTTCTCTTCAAGAAACTGTGTTTGCGATGCTGGTAGAGACATCTGAACGTGCTTTAGCACATTGTAATTCTAGTGAAGTGCTAATTGTGGGAGGAGTTGGATGTAACGAGCGGCTACAAGAAATGATGGGTATTATGTGTAAAGAGAGGGATGCAAAATTATTTGCAACTGATGAAAGATTTTGCATAGATAATGGTGTAATGATAGCTCATGCTGGTGCAGAAATGTTTAAAAGTGGTTTCAAAATGAATTGGGAAGATTGTACTATTACTCAGCGGTATCGAACAGATGATGTAGAAACTACATGGCGCTCTGACTAATATTAATTCTAAAATATATTAAATGTACGTATGGTTTTCTTTTTAATTTTAAAAATCAATTGAAATTTTTTTTATTATACCTCTTATAAAATTGTTGTTGATATAGTTCCTATATAGATCTTCTGTGGTTCTTAATTTAAAACACATACACAATTATAAAAAGTATATTGGGAAGTAATGTTAAGAACGTAGTGCCATTGTAGCATATACAGTAACTACTCAAAACCTGATTAAAATAAAAATCGTAAAATAATTACCTATAATTATTTAAAATTATTTATATACCTTAAATTATTTTGTTCACTACTTTCCTGAAAAAAATGGTGATAGCCAAGTGAGTCTAGCACTCGGTATAGCTATCCAGCTGTTGGAAGGTTCAAATCTGTTTACAACCATGGACGTTTATGAATGTCATAATTTATATTAAAGGGAAAGTAACGGCCACATTGCCACCACCATCAAGATCACCATAGAAAACAATTTTGGCCACAGTTTAGTGCCTGATAGGTGATCTTTGGGGTCACTGTTTAGGAGTTTGGTTGAATTTCCGTTTTCGGAATCTACAATTCATCATCGTTATACTAAAAATCATTCGTTGTTCTAACAATAAATAGGTAACTTACGATATAGAGCTTTGATTGTAATTTTAAAATTTAAATAGTTTAGTTTGAAACGAAATTCCCTAGGCGTGTATAAAATATAAAAATCCCTAGTTGAGAATAATCTTTCGCCATTTTGTCGAAAAGCGTCTTGTTATTCACTAATTTATGAAAGTGTTATGAAAGTTGTAGTCGTTTTTGTGCAATTAAAATGATGACTGCATTTCAGCAAGAGCACCTGACTGTTAATGGACGAGGCACAATTGTAAATATGATTTATTCGTTTAATATACGCCTTTCAAAATTATTGATTACAGATGAACATGACACAGGCCTCCATGCAAGAAATTTCCGAAGAAGAACCGCCGGCTCCGGGCACAGAGGAGCCAGTACAGAAACGATTCAGGATGTTGGGTAAGTATTCCAATATATTCTTATTTAACGAGTAAAAAACTACAAGTACGGGTCTTCATACTAATGTGCGATGTTTCGGTCTGCTTGCGATGTTCCAGAATTGAGATCTACTGGCTCGTTACCACATGTGGAGTTGCACAAGCCAGATAAAGCTGTAACCGTTGCCTACACGGTTACATGGTAGGAAACTTACAATGACCCTTGCTTTTATGTGTTTGAGTAGTGAAAAAATGTAAAGATACTTTTGTGAATTTGGGCATACTCGGACTACATAAAAGTAATTCAAATCTATATTAAGACTTATCTACCTCAAATTTCATGCTGGAATAGACGTAAGTTGTTTTTTAAATGTAACAAAATAAAAATGATTTACGTCGTTTGGATTAGATTTGAGGCTTGTCGTAAGGTGAATGTTAAACGTGTTATTTTCAAGATTTTTGGAGGGGGTTGTTTAGACAAAGCTACTTTTCTTTTATTTTTCCAGATGCAATTAGGTGCGAGCTGTCACTTTCATGGCAGCGAATGTTGAGTCCTGTAGCAGCTGTGCTTGAGATTGAGAACTCACTTTCTACTGTTTTATTTTTACTTACTGTATGCAGGGTTTTTCGTTGTATTACTAATAAGTATTATAATAGTATATCTTTAAACTGAAATTAATTTCATCTTATTGTGGAGATATTAATTTTTCTCATTTTGAAGATGGTTTTTTTTTAAATTCAAAAGTTTAACAGATATAAAATTTAAATTTTCAATGAGTAGTTTCAATTATTTAAAAACTCGCATACATATTTTATGTGTTATTTTGTTGTAGATGGTTCAGAAGGGGCAGAAACTTATAATGATCTGATACAATCAGGTGAAGTTATAACAGGTTAGTTATTTGATTTCATTTCAGTCTAAATATTCAGTTACCTTATGAATTTGTAGGTCCTGGAGCAAGAAGTAGTACTATAGCTGGAATCTTGGGAGGAGCTTTGCCTAAACTCACATCGGACCAAAGTGATACGGTAAATAGAGCCAAGAAATATGCCATGGAACAAAGTATCAAGATGGTGCTCATGAAACAAACGTTGGCACATCAACAACAGGTATGCCTTTATTTCATTATAATGTAATGAGATTTATAAAAGTAAGAAATTCATTGTTGTTTGTATTAAGAATATTATGTTTGATGTATAATGAAGTATAAATTACGGTTTTAGATTAGGTATATGCACATGTAATTTTTGTGATAAAATTACTACAGCATTTATTGAAACAGTAAATAATTATAAAATTAATTTAAAACTTTGGTTTTTTAATTGGTGGTAAGATGTAGATTAAAAGAGATTTTTTTGAATAGGCGTTTGATGTTGCAATATTGTAGGATGCGCCTACGAAATAATATTCATTATTTAACTACTATTTAGTAGGTGGGATTTTTAAGGTTTTAGAATTTACATTCAAGGATTTTTGTTCAAATTGTCATGCACGAAATTTAAATTTAAATTTTATGCTATATATTTATTTAAAACTTATGTTAATAAAATTTATGTAAACATGAGGTGTAACTGGGCTGTTTCAGGAACTGTAGTACTTTTAGTACAATTACATTTTAAAAATACATACTTAATATTTCACTTATATTTCTTCAGTTTTTTTATGTACAATTTTTTTAATTATTTGGCTAATTTATTATCTAATAATAAAGTTGAGTGCAGCATAATTTTAATTTACTAAAGAATTACATGAATGAATTGTAATTGAATTATTGGATTTTACTGTTTGGATTTTAATTAAAACTGCTAAAAGTTGCAAATCTTGTTTATGATTATTATTATGACCTACAATTTGTTTCAAGAATGTTTGGATTTAAAATTAAATACATAAATGACGTCGATAAATGTTATATTGTTTCCATTTTTTTATCGGCTGTAAAATAAAAATGAGATAAGATACGAAAACGAAATTAACATGCTAAACAATATTAACAATTTAATGGTCTACTTGTCAAGTTTTTTACAAAATTTGCTTTTTAATAAGGGAATTTTGGGAATTTTTAATTGTTTAGAACTTTATTTTGAATTTCATTTTCATATCTTATCTCTCATTTTTTAAGAGTAATCAGCAAATTTAATATAGGGCGGTAAACACGTTTTCAGCCTTTTTCTGCAATTTAGATTTAAAATTAAAATTTAAACCAAGTAGCATGTATTTGACTGATCTAACTGCTTTTCAATGGTCAGCATAGATCGAATTATTAACTTCAAAATTTATAAAACTGTAAATAGTTTTAAAAGAGATATTTAACATTTAATTATGTAATCATCATAATTGATTTTACTAATAGCATGAAGATACAGGTATAGTTTTTCCATATTTTACTCTTAATGTTAACATTGGCTTTTTATCTTAGATATTATTTGTTTAATTTTTATATTTTATTTGTCTTTATTTAATTATTTATTTATAATTTAATTTTGTGCCTTTTTTTGTAAATGGTAGTAGATTTTCAATTTGGACATCTGTATCAGAGAGGTGCCACAAAGATGCCGATAATAATTTGCTAATTTCTCCACAGAAAAGTAAAACCTTCCAGAGACATCAAGTTTTAGTTTTAATGTGCAGGTTAGTGGTGCGTAGTTAAAAATACGTGCCCGCTCAGGGGGCGAGAGCTCGCCCCCAAAATTGCTTTTACTTCTTGTGACATGGCGCTTGTCCTTTGTTACAGCAAATGGCAAGTCAGAGGACTCAGGTCCAGCGGCAACAGGCTCTTGCCCTCATGTGCAGGTTAGCGTAAATTTTATACTGCTGTACCACCTTGTTCTCGACTTATCGTTAACTTTCTGTTTCATTTGTCATAAGAATAATGTGATACAGCATTTTCAAATAAATTATTTGCATGTTTAATATTAACACATTCGTATGATGCAATCTAAATTTTTCAGAAGTCGTCGAGATAATTGTTTCTCCGACATAATGAAGCATTGCTGATAAGATCTGACTGAATATTTTTAAATTTACTTAATCAACTTTTCAAAATTTATACTATGAGATACTTATACTTTTCTACATGTACTAATTTTTTTTGTTTAGGGTATACGTGGGAAGTATTAGTTTTGAACTTAAAGAGGACACAATTCGACAAGCATTTCTACCATTTGGACCAATTAAATCAATAAACATGTCGTGGGATCCAATTACTCAAAAACATAAAGGTTTCGCTTTTGTGGAATACGAAATACCGGAGGCGGCCCAACTTGCGTTGGAACAAATGAATGGAGTAATGATCGGTGGACGCAACATTAAAGTAGTAGGTAGACCCAGCAATATGCCTCAAGCACAGACGGTTATTGACGAGATCCAAGAAGAAGCAAAAAGTTATAATAGAATATATGTTGCTTCAATTCATCCTGATTTGACCGAAGATGACATTAAAAGGTTTGTAAAGTCTTATTTGACAATGCTTACTATTATTAAAAATTGTAATCTAAAACTATACAGAAAAATGCTTTTTAAACAATTAGAAAATTTATTACATTTTATATATTTTCAGTGTATTTGAGGCATTTGGCCCCATTATATATTGTAAACTTGCCCAAGGAAGTTCAGCTCATAAACACAAAGGTTACGGTTTTATAGAATACGAAACTTGTCAGGCAGCTAACGAAGCTATCGCAAGCATGAACCTTTTCGATCTAGGTGGCCAGTATTTAAGAGTTGGACGTGCTATCACTCCACCTAATGCCTTAATGGGACCTTCTTCAGGTTCTAGTGTTATGCCTACAGCAGCAGCTGTTGCAGCGGCAGCTGCTACTGCAAAAATTCAGGCAATGGACGCCGTTGCTAGTAATGCTGTAGCTCTTGGTCTGTCAAAATTAAGTCAACCTCCTACGATACCTGTTGTACCACCTCCCACCACTGCTGTCTTGCCTCCACCTGGATTGGCAATTCCCCAAATACCATCTCAACCATTACCTCAGCCTGCAATTATTGCGCCTATCATTAGTACCGTCACTACAACACCTACAATTCCTCCACCCACTGTAGTCACACCTACATTAGCACAACCTCCTAAAACTGTAAGTAACGCCGCTCAAGAGGCCAAGAAAAAAGCTCAAGAAGCACAAATGAAACAACAAGAAGAACTACAAAAGAAATTATTAGATCAAAATGAACCTCAAACACTTCAACAACAAGAAAATATGTCTATCAAAGGGCAAAATGCTAGACATCTAGTCATGCAAAAACTAATGCGTAAAGTAGATTCTAAAGTTGTTATATTACGAAATATGGTTGGTCCTGAAGATGTGGATGAAACATTACAAGAGGAGATACAAGAAGAGTGTAAAAAATTTGGAGTTGTAGAGCGTGTAATAATTTACAATGAAAAACAATCGGAAGATGATGATAATGCAGAAATAATTGTTAAAATTTTTGTAGAATTTTCTGAAACAAGTGGTAAGTATACTATATACCTATTTTAAAATGTATTAGAGCAATATGTGTACATTTATAGAAGCCGAAAAGGCTCGTGATGCCTTGAACGGGAGATACTTTGGTGGAAGAATGGTGCAAGCTGCGCTTTATGATCAGACTTTATTTGACCACAGCGATCTTTCAGGTTGACAGTTAAATTTGTGTATTAGAGTTTTCTACTGTGTAGAAGTGTAGCTAAAATAAACATTTTCACCAATATAAATAAGCTTGATGAAAGTTAATTTCTCCATATTGTTTTCTGTACAGTTTTTAATGTTTTCAAATTAGCTTTTAAACCATATTAAATAAGTTTAGTTGTAAATTTAGGTTGTTTATATTTTATAATGCCTTCGCGTAAGTGGGCGTTTGCAACCTATAAACAATTCAGCTTTTCTATTTTTCTATCCTTAATTAAATTTGTATTTATTTGATTATTGTATGTGTATAAAACAAGACTAATTTAAAATAAGAGAAATTCATTGTTATACATCTATAAATAATAAAAACATTTTATTTATAAGTTTTTTACTGTTTGTGTAATAATTCTAAAAGTAATATAAAATTGTAATGAAAGGTACCTGAACGTGCACTTATACTTGGCCCTTTTGTTTTGATTCTATAACTTATATTGTGTATTTTATCTGTGAAATAGTTAATAAAATGCACAGACTCCTTTACTAAAACTTATGCAACTTTAATATTTAAGTAGAATTTAAAGTAAACTAATACTTTATCAAGAAATTATGATTTCAAGAAAAATCAATTACATCTACATTTTGATAATTTATAACAAATACCTAGTTAAGTTACAAATTATGAATTTTTATAAATAAGCAATATAATCCTCGAAGAATTAAATATTACCAATTTTGTGCTAAATAGTTTATGAAAGAAACAAAAATATCTGTGCAATGGTAAATTTATATTGTTTTTGAGACTAAAATGCCATTATGCAATATATATTACCATCAACAAAATAGGTATTTACAGTTATTATTTTAATGTATATTATTGCATTCTCCTAAATGATCAATCCAGTTTGACATGTTAAACAATGTTTCTTCATACAGCTTTTTTTCTGACATAACATATCTACTTAAAAACTAATAAAATAAAGAATGAAAAATGTGCTAGCCAGCTATTCTAATAATTGCAAATAAATTTATTATTTATAAAGTATTACATTTTGAACAAATGAGGTATTATACTATACTTTTAAAATTTTCAATACTACTAATAAACAATATCAACTATTTTGTGACTTTCCTGGCATAATTTCATATTCTGGCCGTTTCGGAAAACTTTCCATTCCTTTTGTCATAGGTGCAGCTTTTCCTGCCTTTTTCTCAATTTCAATTGCATTTTTTTTCTTCAACTGCATTATAGCCAAATTTTTTAACACTTCTTCTTTTGGTGGAGGGTCATTTCGTCGAAATCTTAACCAGGCTTCCCATTCGGCTGGCATTTCTTGTTCGAAATTTTCTTTATCTTGGGGAACAAACCAACGCGAAGCTCTCCTTTTCCCACGAGTCGGATTAGCAGGAATTTCGTAGTATTTATTCCCAAAGTAATCGCTGCCTTTCAAGTCACCTATAATTTGTCGAGGTTTGAAGGAGTTTATAAAGTTTCGAAATATGACCGCAAGTATGCTTCTAGATGCTGGTTGTTGGGCCATTGATATTTATAATTATGTGTTAATTGTTAATGAGTAATTATATCATCTATTAATTTCTATAAGCAGTATATAAATATTTTATAAATAGGGTTATGTAGATTATGTGAAATCTTTCAATTTTTTTCCTAGCTGTGGCTCGAGATACGAATATATAAGGTCAGTCGTAATTTTGGCCAGAATAAATATAAATATGATTTATTTATCATATTATTGTGGGAAATCTTGAAATTATACACTGGTCCAGATGAAAAGATGTTATACGTAATAGATTACCAAGATGTAATTAATAGTTACCTATTTAAACATAGTTATTCAAAATAGACACGTTCGGAAAAATATTTAAAAAATTTCATTACCGTTATTAATTACGAATCAACCTATATATCATATACCACCCGCACCGTTTTAAAGGTTTCAATATTCGCCTATCATGTCTTAAATGAATCGAATAAAAACGAATCTATTCCATAAAATAGGCGTAATTAGTATTTCTTTTTGTTTTCCACTATTTATTTACTGATTTTTTTTGCACAAAACAGTTAATGTGATGGCATGCGCTCTTGTGATGTCATTTACAGGCGTGGTGCTGAAAGGGGTTAGGGGATTGGCTGAAGGAAATTGGCATGGCTCACCATTTTGACGAGATAAAATATACAAAATGTGATAAATTTGAGTTCGTCAGCTTTAATTTTGGCAGTGCGTGTAAATATTGACATTCTAGTGATACAGATGTTCCTTAGCGTAGGTATTTGATCTTTATTTTGTAGTGGCAGAAGTTCAGCCACAAACGCAATAATCTCCTTTCACTAACCAGTTATGGATGATTTTAAAGCGAAAATATCAAAATTTCGTTTTGTTCCTGTTTTATTAATTTGTGCAAAATTGATGTGTAAGAAAATTAGAACTTACAGTTATATTAACTTCCTTACTCGACCTTTACATCTACCTGTCCTGTTTGCATAATCTACTTTGTGCTGATTGCCACTGCAAATACAGGATTGTTGTATTTTACCTGTGGGTAATGATGCTAGATTCTTAAATATGAAGATGATGTCATCTTTTTCAGATAGAAAAAAATGTGGGAAACTGACTAGAAGAAAATTTTAAACCGATAATCATGCGGGAGACCACGAATGTTAAATAAATTAGAACTATTTAATTTTGATAATGTCGTTCTTTAATAATATTAAAAAAGTGCTTCATTTTGGGGGCAACGATGCGAAAAAGAAAAAAGTATTTAACAATGTCCGTATGGAAAGTGATCCCGAAGAGTTCTGGGATTTACTTGGTGAACTTGGCGATGGTGCTTATGGAAAAGTATATAAAGCGCAGCATAAGCATAATGGACAGCTTGCCGCTGCTAAAATGTGTCGGTTAGATGGTGATGAAGATTTGTCCGATTTTATGGTAGAAATTGACATATTATCAGAATGTAAGCATTCAAATGTGGTTGAATTGATCGAGGCATTTAAAAAGGAACAACAGTTGTGGATGCTTATCGAATATTGTGATGGAGGTGCTGTCGACAGTATTATGACTGAACTTGAGAAACCGTTAAATGAAGCACAAATTGCATATGTGTGCCAAAATATGTGTAAGGGACTACAGTTTTTACATAAAGTGCATGTCATTCATCGGGATCTCAAAGCAGGAAATGTCTTGTTGACAATGGCTGGAGGTGTTAAACTAGGTATGTCATAAGTATATCTTATAAGTAAGTGCATTGAAGAAGATAATTTATTTGCTTGTGGAAATAATTTATAAATTAAGCCAGCTTTGGCTTATCAAGATAATGAAGTGTGAATCATTCTTTATAAATAAATATTTTATACAGTTCAATTTAATTTGTAGAAAGTTAATTTGAGGTCAATTGAAACTTGTATATTATAGAAACGTTCATTTATGGAAAACAACTCGTAATTGACAATTACAATTTCATTTGCTTTATGCAGGATGGTTTATTAAACGACTTCAGCTTTTCCTAAATTATCTTTCTGGAATCCTCGAATCACTTCAGTGCACTATTAGTTTTTATTATTCTACTTATTTATAATTCAAAAGAAGTAGTAATTTTAAACACTACTACAGTTTACTTTAAAATTAACTTAATGAAAAATTTATTGCATGTTTTTATATGTACCGGAAAATGTAAAGTAAAACATATTTCAGCTGATTTTGGTGTTTCTGCCAAAAACAAATCGACTCTTCAAAAACACGACACATTCATTGGCACACCTTACTGGATGGCACCTGAAGTAGTTTTATGCGAGACATTCCGGGATAATCCGTACGATTTCAAGGTAGACATATGGTCGATGGGAATAACGTTAATAGAATTCGCCCAAATGGAACCACCTAATCACGAAATGTCTCCTATGCGAGTTTTGCTTAAAATTCAAAAATCCGATCCGCCCAAATTAGAACAACCATCAAAATGGTCCAAAGACTTCAACGATTTTATAGCGAAGTCCTTAATAAAGGATCCTCAGAAACGACCAAATTGCGAAGATCTCCTTAAACATTCTTTTATTAATTGTACGTTGGATTCTAAATTTATTAGAGACTTGTTGTTAGAGTACAAAGCTGAAGTTGTCGAAGAAGAACTTACTGATGATGATCCAGAGGTGAGATATTTGATGTTTTTTATTGTTTGCCTCGAATACTTAATGTTTCTGTAAAATGCCTTTTCATGCATAGCGTGGTAGGAAACACCGAAAACATAAAGATCTTTACCAAAGAATTGGTAAGTTGCGTTTATTGTATTTTTGACATCAGTTAAATGTCACTTCATTAATATTTGCACAATTACTTAGTAGTGTGTTGTGCTGTAAGTAATTATGTGTTATCAAAATTCATTTGTTATGCATGCGGCTCCCCGGGTCCCCCCCAGCATCGCATGTCAAAGCAGGTGAGATTGTCGAGATATTGTTCTTTTTTTTTGGTAAATGTTACATTTCCGTAATTGTTAAAATGCCTGGATCCAAGTATTATTGTATTTGTTTATTTTAGGACAATCGAACATCACAAGCTCCGTTGGACATCGAAGATGATTCGACGTCTGTACGAAGCACCGAGGTCGATAATAAACGTAAGAAAGTTATTCAAAAATGTGGCCAGAAAAAATGTAATTTTTGATTTTTCAGCAAGCGAAATTGAATCTGGCAAGCGAGAAATCGAAACAGAAGATACAGATCGCAAAAAACTAAAGAAAGACTCTTCTGAATCGATTCCTCCTGTTGCCGTCGGTGGTGTGCCAATCGAGGTGGAAAAAAATCGGTAAGTTTTTTACTATTTTAATTTGATAAATCTGTTATAGTATAAATTAAAAGCTTGTTCTGTAAGCATATTGTGATTTATTTTTATAAGGTAGTAATCTACATCGTTGTGGTTTACAGATAATGTTATCACTTAGGATACTAACTTTCAAGGTTTTATATTTGTGCAATGAAAAAAATGTAAAAATTACTTATACAATAATGAGCTTTTCTGTGTACCCAAAGCATTAAATTAGAAGACCATTTAAATTAATATTTATAGAGCATAAAATTTCATGTACTTGAAAACTTCATGTACTCGCTGTATAAACAAAAAGGCATGATTTTATTAAGCTAAATTTTAATTGTATAATTTATTGTAAAAATAATCGAGACAAAAATAGAAATTATTTAGACTTAAAATTTGTACATTATTTTAATAAACATGGTACCTATTTTTAATAACTTACCAAGTCATATATAAATTTTCTTATTTTTGATGATTAAATTGTCGATTTCGTGTTTTATTTTTAAGTGCGTGGTTTCATGCTTTCGTATATTAATTAAGTATTAGTAGCAAGTAAATAATTTAATAATTGGTGTATTGTAGATAGATAAAAAGGAAGAAGTGCAACGTAAATCTTCAAGAGATAAAGGACCGGCACCTCCACCGCCCATGCTTCTTCAAGCAAGTTCTTCAGACACCGAAAAGCCAAATAAAGATAAAATTAATGTTCTTGCACCTCCAGTTCCTCTTCCTGTACTTCCAACTTCTCCATCTTCGCCTTTAACACCATCGAGCACTCCACCTATTTCTGGTTCACCTGGTTCAGAGGTTTCTGCTGTTACTGAAAAATTGTTCGAGCAGGACCCTCCCAAGATTGAAATTTCAATGGAAGATAGTGATGCTCTGGATGCAACTTCTAGTACAAACTCTTTTGATAGTGTTAAAAATAAATTTGAAGATTTAGTATATAGTTCTCCCGATAAAACAATAATTACAAGCCCAACCGAGACTGGAAATTTAGTAGTAGTTTCTACATCTCAAGCTGAGCGTAGTAAAAATACTTCAACTGTTACAATTATTACAGATACACCGGATCCATCTAATAGTTTAGCTTCAAATATTAGTCAGGTAAATGTTAAAAATATATGTTTATTATAATAATTAATCTACTAAGTATTACTTATTAAACATTTTCAGGTGACAGTTGTAACAACACATCCGCCTGTATTAATAGATAATAGTCTTAATTGTTCTTCTCGTTCTTCAAATTCGCCAATTAATAACAATGGCAGTGAGGTTGTAATTGTGGCAAATGAAATGAACAAAACTCACGTAAACGAGTCTTCCACTGATGACGATGAATGTTGTCCTTCCTTAGACTCTTTAGAATATCCACCTCCCACGGAGTTCAGAGATAAACCAGTAAATGCTAAGAAATTAGATGACAGTGAAGTATTAATAGCAGACTCTAGTTATGTGATTAACAACTCTACTTTGGAAGTGTCAGAAGATCATTCTCATCTTCTCGATACTAGTCATGTTTCTGTTGTAAAAATAGACGAAGAAAAAGTACAAGTTAAAGACTCTGCAACTTTTATTTATGATAAAGGTAACACTAACAGTAATTTAAGGGAATCTACCAGTGATTTGTCATCCGCAAAGAGCGGAAGTACTAAAAGTGAATGCAGTGACGAAATACGGGGCACATCTATTATATTAGATGGTTCTACTACGAAAATGAATGGTCAAGTTATTTACTCCTCAAATCATGATGATATATTCAAAAAACATCATTTGAATGGTAAAATGTATCCAGATAGTCACGAATCTGTAGTTTCCAACTCGCGGTCGCATAGCGAAAGTGGTTCTGTTCGAAGTAACGATTCTCATAGACGTCCTCCTTCGGGAATAGGAAAAAATATGGAGCATTCAGATGCTGAAAGCATTTCTTTAGCTAGTCATGATAGCCGTGGAAGTAGCGGTAAAGGGCATAGAAGTGAATCTGGCGAAAACGAGGACGAAGTGGTAATATTAAGGAAAAAGTCTCCACCTGTTAGGACTAAAGACGAAATTCATTTAAGCATTATGAATCGAAAAACACGTAAGCGTACTAGGAAGTTTGTTATAGATGGTGTCGTTATTACTACTACTACTAGTAAAGTTATTTATGGAGATGAAGATTATTCAAATACCCTAGATCCCCACGTATTTAGAAAACAAGAGTTGCGAGAATTGAAATATCTCCAGAAACAAGAACAGAAACAATTCCAAGATTTATATCTTAAAGAAAATCTAGCAACGGAACAGCAAGAAAAGAGATTTGAACAAGAAAGGTTAGGACTAGAGAGAACATACGAAAGTGATCTTGAAATGTTGAGCCGCCAACAAAGAATGCAAATAGAAAGAGCGGAAGCACAGCAGGACGCCGATTTACGGGCATTATCTAAAAAAATACGTGCAGATCAAGAACGCGAATTAAAGCAGTTTAGAGAAGGTTTAAAGCAAGAATTGCGACTTTTAAAAGCCGAAATAGATCGTTTACCCAAGGATCACAGGAAAAACGAGTTTAAAGTACGCAAAGAGAAAATGGACATCGAACATTTAGATAGGGAGAAATCCTTCTTGGAAAAATTAAATGAAAATCACGAGAGTTCGTTAAGACGTCTGAGCGATTCCCATAGGGAGAAAATTGCATTGATGGAGAGACAATTTTTACAACAAAAACAACAACTGACTAGGACCCGTGAAGCTGCACTATGGGATATCGAAGAGAAACAAATTCATGAAAAACATCAGTTAGTGAAGAGACAGTTAAAAGATATTTTCTTCCTCCAGCGCCATCAAATGTTAATAAGACACGATAAAGAAATGGAACAAGTTAAGCGGCGAGCGGCACGCAAAGAAGAAGAGTTGCTAAAAAAACAGACGACAGAGAAGAGATCTTTACCGAAGAGAATTCGTGCAGAGATGAAAATTAGAGAAATGATGTTTAGAGAATCTATGAGAATATCAGTTTCGGGTAATGCAGATCCGGAGAGTGACAAAAATAAATTCAAAGAGGTAGGTATCGAGAAATTTTAATATATTACAGTAAGTACGTTAACATTTCAATTTTTAGTTTCAAGAAAATGAGAAGAAACGGTATCAAGCCGAACAGCAACGTTTCGAATTGAAACATCAACGGCAGTTAGAAGAATTGCGAGCAATGAGCGATGCTACCATTAAAGAATTAGAACAATTACAAAATGAAAAGCGTAAAATGCTCATGGAACATGAAACTCTTAAACTCAAACAGAGAGAAGAAGCATTTGCTAAAGAACTTAAGGAATGGAAGGCTCAGCTGCAACCAAGAAAGAAGGTATGTTACTGAAATAGCGATTAAAATTTACAAGTTGATTATTTATGTAAATGTAAGGAACTAAAAGATTGTACAATTATACCTCAGTATTGTAATTAAAGTTAGTTGGTTTGATAAGATGAAAGAGTTTAGTTGTTTGCTAACAAAATTTCTTTTATATATGATTACAAAATAGTTGATTTATCCAAATAAACGTATATAATTTAAAAATTTTGAAATGTTTGTTAGTATGAGTTGACTATTTTATAAGTTCATATAAATTTTTTCTTTGCCTTCTGTAATAAAAGTGACTTAAGATTAAAAAGAAAAATTAAGTACCTATATTTGCGATAAACAGATTTATGTTACTTCTTGACTTTATTTTCAGGGAGTTGACATATTTGTTTTCAAATAGGTTATTTATTAAGAATTGTTTTACATAAACATTAACTTAAATAATTCAATATGTTAAATTGCACACCAATTTATGCAATTTTGAATAAATGACTGCAATCAAAGAAAACATTTTATATCTATATTTAACTAGTATTTTAATTGAGATCATCTTCAAAATGATAGTGTGTTTTTGTTTAGCGTGCCTACTGTTGCAAACTTGTATTATACATGCATAACTGATTTGTAAAATGTTGTAAAGTGATAAATCGACTGCATATTTATAAAGATTGGTAAGATTCCATTTTTGTAATATTGTGTTAACCAAGATAATACAAGACAATAAGGAGTTTTCACAAAGATTTTCTCAAAGTAATTTGATAGCTTAAATAATAAGATAAGTACTATAATGATGTGTTTATTTCTACAGAATTTAATTCTACTTATGTTAAACAGAATTGATTGCCAAGTTTATAGAAGTAACTTAACAGAGCAAGACATGGTTTTTATATTAAAAAAAAAACTAGACATTAAAAATTGATAAAGTGTACTTACTATTTAATGTTATCACTTTCAAGGATTTACTTTCATTATAAATATAATTTTGCGACGAATGTAAGAAAATAATCAATTTTTGTTTTTTTGAAATTGTCACTTAAGTGATAATTTCAAGAATTTCGAAAAAAAATTCTAGCAGAAAAACTTCGTTAACTACTTTCATTTTTTTTTTAAATATTTTTCTGATTATGCAGTGATTGATGATAACGATACCAAGCTTACAAAAACTCCGAGGAGGCATGTCTGAGGTTGCATAGATCGTGGAAAGTACATTTGGATGTAAAAAATATTTTGGCAAAAACTTTAACATTTCATAAATTAGGTTTCACAACATTTCACTCGACAATTTGACGTCAAATATAAAATAAAATTTTATTACAAATGTACCTACACATCAATTAGTTCGGCTATTGCTAGTTAAAGTTTGAGGTCTAATTTAGTTTGCATATTTTCCAGGGACTTTGTAAGTTTGGTGGCACTGTATTAATAAGATGATAATTGTAAACAAGTGAACGATAGAGTTCTCGGATGTATAAAAAAATTCCAGAAACGATTTAAAAAAAGATTGAGGAGAATCGAGATTCATAAAAAATAGAATGGTGACTATAAAAGAGCCTAAAATATTGATTATGAATTAAGATCCACAAATTCTGATTTTATGGTTATTTTTCTTAACATTAAATTGATGATGATATGTACTCGTAAATAAATATACAAAATGCCGATTTAAGATGTCTGTAATTTTTAACAGTTTTGTTTAATTTCTGATATTAAAGAAATTCAGTAAATAAATTAAATTGGAATAAAAATGAAAAATGTTGAACATCATAGAGCCAAAATAAAAAAATTGGACCTTGTATTTGCTTGTTCAATTTTAATTAATTAAATATATATATATATTTATCTCAATGTAATAACGTCCTGTTGTTAGATGTTTATACAATTTTATTTGACTTTATAAATACTCAATTATATTGATTTATTGAATATAGTAAACACTTACGGGTAGACCTATATTTACTAAAACTGTATATTATGTAAATGTTTCATATTAATGTATCTATAGATAAAAGTATTTAACAATATTTTTTTATTTAACACCAATAACCGTTATTAATCTTGTAATTTTTATGCATTCGAATTTTGTAAACCTCGACATTCTAATAATGTTTGTCGACGTATTTTTAACGGTAATTTGCAATTTCAATTGCCGTTCAAAAAACTAATAGTGTAAGTTGAGGTATGATTGTATAACAGAATTAAGTAGTTCGGTTGTTTAAGTATTTAACATATTGTAGAATCACTTATCTTGTTTCTTATAATTATACTAACATTGCATGCCTTATTATAGAGACTAGAGGAGGAACTTTCCCAAGAGTTAAGAAAAGGTCGCTACTTACAATATCTACCACGATTGCCAGAATTTATAAACAATTCGACGATTTTGGAGCCTTCTTCATCTCCTTCATCTACTCCTTCCACTCCTATTACAGAAACTCCTCGTCCCGGCTGGGGACACCTTCGCTCTTGGAGCACTGGTATTTCTGTCTTTACCCACAAATCCAATTTGTTTAACCCCAATTCTAGTTCTCAAAATCAGGACTCCCTTGTTTGATTTTTTGTTTCTGTTGTTTGTTGGTAATTGTTGTTTCGTCCTGTTAATTAGTGACTTGATGTGGTCGTTATTAAGTGTTTCGTATTTTTATAGGAAAAAATTTAACGAAAAATATCTTTTCTTTATAAATGTTTCGTATTTTTATTAATTCTTTTTCGATGCCCCGATATTCATCAGTTATTAATATTATTTTGTAGTGGTGGTGGTGGTGGTTGCTTTTTACATTATTATAATTTATGTTACCCCATTGAATCCTCTATTCATACATGGTTTCCTTGTTTAACAAAAGGTTTGTTTCTTTCATAGTTCATAAATTTCATTCTCATATGCTAACTGAAACAATCTCTCGCTAATGCCTGTCCCTTTCAGAAATTGGAAGAAGTATTTGCTCAACAATTGGAAGAACAAGAGAGATTGTATGGACCAATAATGCCTCTATATTTGCCACCCGATTTACCTGAATTAAATCAAGAAAGTTCACGATTAGGAGTAGGTTCAACACGAAGCAGTTTATCTTCTGTGTCTGAAGGATAACAAACGCCCGATTATTTAGGTATTATTGCCTTATTTAAATTCATTAAATGAAGTAATAGTTCAAACTAACACTTAAACTCTAAAAACTATTAAATTTGAGCTTTAAATATGCCTACGACGTAGAGAATGTTAGCAATTAATGATAGGCAATTTTAAACATAGGGTTTATGTACATATATTATTGGCTGAACAGACTGAATATTATAAAAATAGAGTTAATAGGAATTGAAACTTGTTAATAATATTTTAGTCTTTTGGAAAAAAGTACGATCGGCAAATTTGCATTTTGATAATGCAGGTTTAATATTTATTTTTCTGTATTATCAAAGTATTGAATTCTTTTAAGGATAGCTATAGCAAGTGCCCTTTTAATTTAATAGAATCTCTAAAATATACCTGCCCAATTTTTGTAGTTAACAGTACAAGCGTTGTTTTCAGAACTGACAATCGAGCATTATGAATTTATAAAATCTTGTTACACAGGAACAGCGCTATAAAATTCTCTGGTACTGTAAATACAGACTGACAGTGGTTATATTTGTTAATGCCTGTTAAATGTAATTTTGATTAGATTTTTTTTCTTATTTTTAATAGATTAGTATTATTTTTTGATTAATTTTGTGAAGATTTTTGTTTAAAACACTTGTCAAATAAAATTAATAATAGGATTGTTTTTTTTTTAAATGGAAAAACGAAACATTTTTGAAAATGTTTTAATATTAATATTTAACATTACTAATTGATTAATTTTACATATAAGGAGATTTATGAGATATTTCAAACATATCTTGAAAGCGATATAAAGAATGAGATTGAATTATAGACAGTCTGATCAACTTATCTACTTTTTTATTTAATATAAAATCATTCTGTTTTCATATATATTATGTACAGTAATTGTATATTATTTTTATGTGCATATTATATTTACTAAGCAATTATTTTAATAAAATTATTGAAAACCATAGATTTATTTTGAATTACAGTAGAACTTCGTAATACCATTGTAAATTAGTAATTTAATTAAAATAAATTAAGTTATAATTGATTGATTTGTTTATGCGTGTATCTTGAAATATGAAATCCTTATTATTATTGTATTTTTTGTATATATTTAGCATTGTTTTTTATCTTTCAAGAAAATTATGTAGCCAAGAACTACTTATTAATTTATGAGGCTCTACTGTAATTTTATTATTATAATAAATTATATTGTTGATTTTAGATATGATTATAAACATGGGTTTGACTTTAACCATAAACTGACAGTGTTTTAATGTTTTTAATGCGTAACCTTATAAAGTTTCATGTGTGTCTTTTTACAATTATTAGCAAATCTAATTTAAATATGTATATGTACAAGTTTTAGAGATGGCATTTTAGAAAAGTTTTATTATAATTTTATCTATGAAGTGGGACATTTTGAAATAGTTTTAATACCAACAATGAATGAATACAAATAGTTTAAAACAAAAAGAAGTATACATACCTATAGTGGTTTTTTTATTAAAATAAAATACATACATAAATGTTAATAAATATAATAGTTAAATTATTATTTCACTTTCCTTTTTTTGAAACTTAGAATTAATTTTATTTAATTTGAAAAAAGTAACTTAAAAATTAAAATGTTTGATAAAGTATATATAAATAAGTGTTGAAATATGAAATATTTATATAATGGAACCTAAACGAAACTTATTGTTAGTAATAAAAAATACGATAAAAATCAAACTGATATTATTATTGCTAATTTCAGCGGTATGGTCGGAGATATCCTAATAAAATACCTTTAGAATCTATATTCACATATATCTACCTATTTTTCAAAAGTTTAATACTGTAACGGCACATTCAGTAAGCTCTATATGTACCTTTATATTAGCGAATTTATTTTTAATGTTTTATGGACCAATTATTGATTATTACATATTGATATTCATTCCTGTTTTATTTTTAATAATTTTTCTATTCGTTATTTTATGATCATACTATTTTCATATAGAATTATTTTTAATAATTTATATCAGAATTTAGTACTAAAATGAAATGTGTATAATTTGATTAAAATTGAAAAACTAATTATCTTAAAAAATTATAAGTACTTACCCGACTATTATAAAAACTGAAAAGTTTGTAATGAAAGTAAAGTAATAGAGATAGAGGTACACGTTTTTATCATTTATTATAAAAAGCAAAATATGTTTGTTATAATAAAATACGTATCACTGTCTGCGATTGATATTTAGTTTTTTTTTAATTTAAAAGTTGCAAAAATTGTAAAGCACCCTATGATAAATGAAAATTAGATTCCTTGAAAGTTGGTTAACATGATAATGTATTAATACTTTTTAATTAAAATTATGGATATTACTTTGTTAATAGCTTTAGCAGCTGTAACATTATTAATTCTGCTCGGAATTAGTTTATTTTTCAATACTAAACATCAACCTAAGCGTACGTATATAAGCATAAGGTTTTTTATATTTTGTTAACCTACAAATATTTTACAGTTAGAACGTTAGTAGAAAATCGTGCTCAAAGGGTTAACGATGGAGCACCGAGACGAGCGCAGATTGCTAGGAATCGAGGACTACGAATGAGAGCTAATGGTAAATTAAAAAATATACATATAGTATGTCAAAAGAAACAATAATCGAATTAAACTTTAGCTCGACAACAACAGGATGAATCTGAGAAGAGAATGAACCGGCTGAACATGAAACAATTCCAGAATTTCCCGAGGAAAAGATGGGTGCGAAGAAAAGGGCAAAATTGGAAGCTAAAGCAGAAAAAAAAGCTCAACGTGAAGCTGAAGAACAACAAAGACAAGAGAAGAAAAAAAGAGAACAACAGGCAGATGAAGAGAGGAAAAAGTTAGAGGATAAACGACAAGCTGATGAGAAACAATTGGAGGAAGAAGAACGAAAGTCCAAAGAAGAAAAGGAAAAACAGGAATATGAAGAGTATTTAAAAATGAAAGAAGCTTTTAGTGTTGAAGAAGAAGGATATGAAGAAGGAGAAGGGGAAGAGCAACAAAATTTGTTGCAAGAGTTTGTAAATTATATTAAAACAAATAAAGTAGTGGTAATAGAAGATTTGGCTGCACATTTTAAATTGAAAACACAGGCTGCCATTGAAAGAATACAAGATTTGCAAAAGATGATATTTTAACTGGAGTTATTGATGATCGAGGTAAATTCATATATGTATCTAGACAAGAAATGGAAGCTGTGGCTAAATTTATTAAACAAAGAGGTCGAGTTTCTATTGCAGAACTTGCTGAAAGCAGTAATCAGTTAATTAACTTAATACCAACTGTTACTAATTAGATGAAAAACATTTCATTTTATTACATTATCATTTTTATAAATATTTTATTAAAAAGATTTAATGGTTTTGTTAATTTTAAATATTTATTAAAATGTTAATAATATATATTTGTTTTAATTATATAGGTATATATAAATCAATTTTGTATATTTATTGAAAGAAATCGTATATGAGTCATTAATACAAGGGACGAGTTGGATATGAAATAAACGACCTGTATTTATATAATTAGAAAGTTATTAAAGTCACCAATTTTCAGGGAATTAATAGACAAGCTAGGGAGTTGTAAGATAAATTTCAAGATAATCTATTAATGGATAGTGAACCTGCAGGCAACAGGAAGTACGGGAGACCAAAACTACGATGGAGGGATCGTGTGGAACAAGATAGAAAAATATAGAAGAAATACAAAAATGGAAACAGTGAACCACCACCAGGACCGAATGGAATAAGAGACTTAACGAAGTCAAGGCGTCTAATTGAGCTGTAGCACTAAAGACAATAATAATTCAATAAAGAATTAATTGGAAAAGGTATCTACAGTTAATTGAATGACCTCTCAAACATATCTTCATTACTGATGTTTTTGAAAAATCAAAAACATAAGGTCAAGAAAGAAAGCGTTAGAAAGACCAAAAATAAGTTGCAAGATTGAAACAAACTGAGAAGTTGAATGGTAATGAATTTAAATAAGGTATTGATTCATGAAGTATGTAACTTCCATCATTTGCTGTTATTAGATTTGTCATATAAACCACATAAATTTTTTAGAAATTCTTGAATAGGTACGTAAACTTTAAAATTATCGTATACTGTAGAAAAGTAAGAATTTTGAAAAATTGTTGATTTATTTATATAAATAAATTTTTCAAATTTTAATTTATCCATTGTTGTCGAGTGCTATATATAGAGGTCGCTTCATTTCTAACCTTAAAATTGACCGACTTTAACATGCATTGAAAAGTTCATTTTTAAAATGGATATAGAAGTACGACTTATTGACGCAGTTAAGGTTCGTATGGTGTTATAAAATATTTAATATATTACAATGTTAAGTTTTATTAGGGAAAGGGACTATTCACAAAAAAAAATATTAAATGCGGCACCGTAATATTTGAAGAAGATCCTCTTGTGTGTTGTCAGTTCTCATGGAATTCTGTTTATTTGTACAAGGCATGTGATCATTGCTTAAGGTATACATGCATTAAACGTTTAAAAAGTAAAATTAAGATATATATTTTGTAGACCTTTAGAATCAGCACAAGAAAATGTGAGGCGTTTAACTGCAAATCCTGATTTAATTTTACCTTATTCTGAGTGCTGTACTACTAACAAAAATAAAATAGTATCGTGTAGCTTATGTGGAATTGAATATTGTAGCTCTCAATGTCAGCTCAATGCGTTTAATCAGTATCATCGCATCTTATGTTTGCAAACTCGAGAACGAAATAATAGCCATCCTTTAGAACAACTCAACGAAGCTTGGAAGTAAGTATCTTATTATTAATGAGAAAATTCGAAATTTAAATTGATTTAATGTTATAGACAAATACATTATCCTCCGAAACTAGTACAATTATGATAATTCCACGTTTATTAGCTACAATTTTACAGTCGACTAATCGTGAAGAAATGTGTCAGATTTTTCTTCAATTTTCTCATCGTACAGTTAATGAATATTCTCAACTTGCTCATAAGTTACTTGGAGAAAAATTTTCAGCTCAATTAACTCTATTGCATAATCTTCTAATACAAGCAATTCCCCATGAAGGAATTGAGCAATTTTTAACCTTGGAAGGGTTTCAAAGTTTATTAGCCTTAATAGGTACTAATGGCCAGGGAGTGGGCACCAGTGCAGTTAGTCAATGGGTGACACGAAGTTCAGAATTATCACTTTTAGAAGTCGAGAAGCAACAGCTTGATAATTTTATTGATAAATTATATGAAGATATGGATAGGGTCTCAGGAAATTTTTTAAATAATGAAGGTGTTGCCTTATTTTCATTGCAAAGTGCTTGTAATCATAGCTGTGTGCCTAATGCAGAACCTACATATCTAAATAATAATAGCCGTTTGTCTTTAGTTGCTTTGAGAGATATAGATGCTGGAGAGGAAATCTGTATCAGTTACTTAGACGAATGTAATCTACAAAGATCTAGGCATTCAAGACATAAAGAATTAATAGAAAATTATTTGTTTATTTGCAACTGTCCTAAATGTGAGGGTCAAGCGGAAGATCCAGATGTTACCAGTGATGAAGATGAAGAAGAAGATGAACTAATGAGCGAATAAGGTTTGGTTCGACATTCATTAAATCTATTTTTCATATGTATGTTGGTTATTTGCAATTTTAATAGATTATTCTTAATAAAATAATCGATCGAGTTTAAATTTATTGTTATTTCCATATCAATTTGATTAATTTAATTAGAATAATTATATAATAAATTAAACATTTAAAAGTTGTTAATTAACAATATCTTTGGAAGATGCCGCTGTTTCAGTTTTTAATATATAAAATGTTTCGGAACACCCCGTTCGCCCGAAAGACACTCACCCGAATCAAGGTCAAATATACAGCAGTACTTATACTCCCATGCTAAATGCACCCGTTCGCCCGAAACCTAACTTATGCAACTTAACTAACTTGTGGTATGATTTAGTAGCAGTCGAACAGGATAAGCTAGAACAAAAATTCATTTATCTTTACCGGGTTTACCGGAATAGACGTTCGCCCGAAAATCGAGGTCGTGTCCCGTTCAGTGGAAACTTAGCTTATGCAACTTAACTAACAGTATGTGATTTCTGTTGCAGTTGAACAGGATATTTTAGCAAAAAAATCAATTTGTCGGAAGAGACGTTCGCCCGAAAATCAAGGTCGTGTCCCGTTCAGTGGAAACTTAGCTTATGCAACTTAACTAACAGTATGTGATTTCTGTTGCAGTTGAACAGGATATTCTAGCAAAAAAATCAATTTGTCGGAAGAGACGTTCGCCCGAAAACCAAGGTCGTGTTCCGTTCAGCGGAAACTTAGTTTATGCAACCTAAGTAACGATATGTGATTTCTGTTGCAGTTGAACAGGATATTCTAACACAAAAATCAATTTGTCGGAAGAGACGTTCGCCCGAAAACCAAGGTCGTGTCCCGTTCAGAGGAAACTTAGTTTATGCAACCTAAGAAACGATATGTGATTTCTGTTGCAGTTGAACAGGATATTTTAACACAAAAATCAATTGTCGGAAGAGACGTTCGCCCGAAAACCAAGGTCATATCTAGAATCTCAATGCACCCGTTCGGGGGAAACTTAGCGGGAACTCGAATTATGCAATCATTTACAGTTGAATGGGACAAGGCATTACAAAAATTATAATATATAGATACCTATTGAAATAATTATTAAATGCGTAATTTTATACAATATTCTTTATCGATAAAAATTTAATTCAATATTAATTCAATATTTCTTATACAATGTATGTAAATGAAATATTTTATAATAAATTGTCGGTAACTATATAATTTTTTCATTGGTCTAAAACGATTACATGAAAAATAAAGCCACTCATTTTTCTTGCTAGATATTAATACCTATTTAATTATATCTACACCTATAAAGTGATATTTTAATACTTATCATATTATATAATAATTTTTAATTTAGGTACTGAATTGTACGATAATAAATCGTAAGTTAAATAAAAATTAAGCTAATTGCCTAACTTATATAGAAGAAGTAGTAGTTCGGTAGTAGTCCAATTGTTTATACACCGTGTCCAAGATAAGAATGCACAGCATGAGGATCTTGAAAACGGTAGAAGATACAGGGTGGCTTAAATTAGAAAAAAGTTGCGCTATTTAGAGTATGTTCACGTGCTGGTCGCAAAAGTTCATTATTGTTTATCGTTTTCAAAATTCTCAAAAAAATGTGATTTTTTGGATTTTCGTTTCTTTTCATTTTTTTATTTATTTTAAATGATATTAAAAAACTACCGGCACTTTCTCGTTGCCACTTTTTAAGCTCTACAAAATGGCGGGTTCAAATTTTTAATCCGACGTTTCGTATCCGAGAACCCATCATCAACTTTATTTTTTTATATGGCCACAAACAAAGAGACACCCTGTATTCGGTAGCATTATTCATTACAAATTCAACGATGGTTTTGAAGCCAAAAAAGGGGAAAAACAATAACCAACAATGGCATTTTCAACCGGCGTAACAAACATTATTGGGCAACAGACAATCTTCATTTAATAAAAGAAAAAAGGCATCAACATCGATTTGGATTTAATCTATGGGTAGGCATTTTGGGTGGCAGAATAATAGGACCTTTTATTTATCACAACAATTTAAATTCCGAACGATATCTCGACCTATTGCAGACTGATTTGGAGAATGCCTTGGATGAATTACCATTACTTATAGTTAACAACTGCTGGTTTCAGCAAGATGGTGCCCCAGCGCATAATTCAAGAACTGTGCGGGAATATTTGTCCCAGAAGTTTCCTGAAAAATGCATTGGAACTCACAGTGAAGTAGCCTGACCAGCCCGATCACCTGACTTAACTCCGTTGGATTTTTCCTGTGGGGTTATTTAAAAACCAAGTATATGACGCCACTTTTGAAACTGAAGAACAGTTATTGGCATTGGTTTTAGCAGCAGTTAATACAATCACACCAGAAATGTTAGACCATGTTTTGAATTCTTCTGTAGACAGAGCATACTTGTGTCTAGAAAATAATGGCAACCTATTTGAGCAATTATTATAATTTTTGACATTTTGTTTCTGTTATTGTACGAGCGCCTACTATTTTAAAAATAAAAACCTTATAACTCACGTTTTTCCCTTTTTGGTTTCAAAACCATAATGTGTGATACATCGTTGAATTTGTAATGAATAATGCTACCGAATACAGGGTGTCTCTTTGTTTGTGGCCATATAAAAAAATAAAGTTGATGATGGGTTCTCGGATACGAAACGTCGGATTAAAAATTTGAACCCGCCATTTTGTAGAGCTTAAAAGTGGCAACGAGAAAGTGCCGGTAGTTTTTAATATCATTTAAAATAAATAAAAATGAAAAGAAACGAAAATCCAAAAAATCACATTTTTTTGAGAATTTTGAAAACGATAAACAATAATGAACTTTTGCGACCAGCATGTGAACATACTCTAAATAGCGCAACTTTTTTGTAATTTAAGCCACCCTGTATCTTCTACTGTTTTCAAGATCCCCATGCCGTGCATTCTTATCTTGGACACGGTGTATATTAGATACATAAACGGAATATTATCAATACCTAGTTTAATTATTAGATAAGTAACAACTATTAAATTGTTATCACTTTTCGTTACCAGAGAATTAATGACAAAAATCCAAACCCAAACTTGGAGAAAGCTGTCTTCGTAGAATTTGTTTTCATAAAAAGTTTTTGGGAATTAAAATGGCTCGTTTGCCGATTTCATTTATAATTTTATTTAAGAGGACTCAGTAGTACCGTGAGAAAAAATCTTAGAGAGAGCACATTTTTTTCTAAGTAAGACGGAAATGTTAGGCTACCTAAGTACGGATTGTGATCAAAAAGGGTACGACGACTTCGAAGTGACCGTAACCTTGAAATTCCTAACATTTTTGCCGAGTTGTCGAATAACGGAACGACGCACGTGGTGCAATTTTGCCATCCCCTTCAATACTATTATTTAGCATGCAATTTTAAAATGATGGGAATGAAAAATTTAGTAATTTGTAGTTAATGTTTATCCGTACAATTAAATGAAATTTCTGTAATAATATGAAATTATAATGCTGATAATAATTTAAGTAATTCGCTTTCTTTTGGAAATGTGGTTTCATAATTTGAATAGATATCTCATAAAAACAGTTGTGATATAGATATTGAAACAAAAGAAACATAAGATTTCAGTAACATATTATGAAAACACGCAAAGAAACAAAAAGAATAAATTACTTAACAACGTTTTAGAACATTCGGACCTTCGTAAGTTCTTATACCAAGTATAGGTACCTGCTTTAAGGGTTAACCTATTGTTAACCTTCGGTCAATAGGTACCTAACGGGACTTCATATTTTGTTGCTTGACCAAAGTGCTGTCAAGGGGTGTCAGTTTACTGCAACAAAGCGGATAGTGTACTGCTATTTTCAATGTTCAATAGTAAGTATTATAAAACGTAAGTCAATTTTTATGATCTTATATATTACATTTTATTAATACATTTAATGTTTTATGAAGTCATGGGATGTAACATTCTGGGAGCAATTTAAAAAAAGCAACTTCAAACGTACGTCGATATTTTCGATCTCTTTTACAATGCCAACTTCTGTGGAAAGAGAAAACGATAGCTGAACGCCACATTGCATTACTTATTACTTTCATAGGTGAGTCATACTCTATTTTGACTATACCTACTTACTTTAGTATTTAAAAACACGAACAAATTAAGTAGAATGTACTTAAGTAGGTAATCTTTGTTATTAGATATTATTTTTTTTACTATTTTCTTTGAATGATTAATTATATTAATTTTCAGATAAACGTATCATATTATCCCATCGGAGAAAAAATGCCCATAAGACAGTTTACTGCTAAATGGTCAAATTACTAACTCACATTGTAGCCAATAAGTACAAGGCGCAGACACGGCGTTAGAAAAAAGAATCAACAAACCGACATTCTGTGACCTGAAAGTAACGAATGTATTGTTGGTAAGTTAAATATAAGTAATTTTTGTACAGTCGATCGTGTATTAATGTGTAATTTAATTTTCAGAAATAATACGACGAGTGTTGTACACCATCCATGAGGATAATTATAAGAAAATCCGTCGGCATCTATTTGGCAAATACAAAAATTAAACAATGACACTTCACTTCAACTTTTTTCATATTTTCGGTATTTTTATAAATATAAGTGTTATTTATAGATATCTATTAAATTTTATTTGATTATATGCACCTACTTGATGAAGTCAAAATTTGTTTATTGATTAATTATTTATTTTCAATTTTACACTATTTTTGTTAAACACGAAAATTTCTTTTTTGTCAATTTTTGTATTGTAAGTATTGTTAACAAAAAGACATTTTGTTGGAAAATGGAATTACAAAAATTGTGCCAAAACATTGAAAATTAATAAATGTGGACTTATATGCATTTATATGACTTATATGAAATTATGTTACTTTTAGCTAAGTGTGCTGCTAGGGTTAAGGTAGGGACCTCTTTAAAATAGTCAACAATTGCTTTCTATGATAAAAAGCTTGACAACATATATTATTATTAACTTAAATAAAAGAATTAAATTTTAATATTTTTACAGAATATCCTTTAAATTTCCTGTTTTATTAAATAAGTTGCAAGATTGAAACAAACTGAGAAGTTGAATGGTAATGAATTTAAATAAGGTATTGATTCATGAAGTATGTAACTTCCATCATTTGCTGTTATTAGATTTGTCATATAAACCACATAAATTTTTTAGAAATTCTTGAATAGGTACGTAAACTTTAAAATTATCGTATACTGTAGAAAAGTAAGAATTTTGAAAAATTGTTGATTTATTTATATAAATAAATTTTTCAAATTTTAATTTATCCATTGTTGTCGAATGCTATATATAGAGGTCGCTTCATTTCTAACCTTAAAATTGACCGACTTTAACATGCATTGAAAAGTTCATTTTTAAAATGGATATAGAAGTACGACTTATTGACGCAGTTAAGGTTCGTATGGTGTTATAAAATATTTAATATATTACAATGTTAAATTTTATTAGGGAAAGGGACTATTCACAAAAAAAAATATTAAATGCGGCACCGTAATATTTGAAGAAGATCCTCTTGTGTGTTGTCAGTTCTCATGGAATTCTGTTTATTTGTACAAGGCATGTGATCATTGCTTAAGGTATACATGCATTAAACGTTTAAAAAGTAAAATTAAGATATATATTTTGTAGACCTTTAGAATCAGCACAAGAAAATGTGAGGCGTTTAACTGCAAATCCTGATTTAATTTTACCTTATTCTGAGTGCTGTACTACTAACAAAAATAAAATAGTATCGTGTAGCTTATGTGGAATTGAATATTGTAGCTCTCAATGTCAGCTCAATGCGTTTAATCAGTATCATCGCATCTTATGTTTGCAAACTCGAGAACGAAATAATAGCCATCCTTTAGAACAACTCAATGAAGCTTGGAAGTAAGTATCTTATTATTAATGAGAAAATTCGAAATTTAAATTGATTTAATGTTATAGACAAATACATTATCCTCCCGAAACTAGTACAATTATGATAATTCCACGTTTATTAGCTACAATTTTACAGTCGACTAATCGTGAAGAAATGTGTCAGATTTTTCTTCAATTTTCTCATCGCACAGTTAATGAATATTCTCAACTTGCTCATAAGTTACTTGGAGAAAAATTTTCAGCTCAATTAACTCTATTGCATAATCTTCTAATACAAGCAATTCCCCATGAAGGAATTGAGCAATTTTTAACCTTGGAAGGGTTTCAAAGTTTATTAGCCTTAATAGGTACTAATGGCCAGGGAGTGGGCACCAGTGCAGTTAGTCAATGGGTGACACGAAGTTCAGAATTATCACTTTTAGAAGTCGAGAAGCAACAGCTTGATAATTTTATTGATAAATTATATGAAGATATGGATAGGGTCTCAGGAAATTTTTTAAATAATGAAGGTGTTGCCTTATTTTCATTGCAAAGTGCTTGTAATCATAGCTGTGTGCCTAATGCAGAACCTACATATCTAAATAATAATAGCCGTTTGTCTTTAGTTGCTTTGAGAGATATAGATGCTGGAGAGGAAATCTGTATCAGTTACTTAGACGAATGTAATCTACAAAGATCTAGGCATTCAAGACATAAAGAATTAATAGAAAATTATTTGTTTATTTGCAACTGTCCTAAATGTGAGGGTCAAGCGGAAGATCCAGATGTTACCAGTGATGAAGATGAAGAAGAAGATGAACTAATGAGCGAATAAGGTTTGGTTCGACATTCATTAAATCTATTTTTCATATGTATGTTGGTTATTTGCAATTTTAATAGATTATTCTTAATAAAATAATCGATCGAGTTTAAATTTATTGTTATTTCCATATCAATTTGATTAATTTAATTAGAATAATTATATAATAAATTAAACATTTAAAAGTTGTTAATTAACAATATCTTTGGAAGATGACGCTGTTTCAGTTTTTAATATATAAAATGTTTTAGGTTATTAAGCCAGTAACCCTACTTTTATTAAGAGTTCATGTATTAAACAAGATATGGTTGGAAAAAGAGTGTTTGTAACAGTCGGAACAACTAAATTTGAAAAATTAATAGACGTAACCTCGAGTAAGAAAATATTAGATATTTTGCAACATTTAGGTTATACAGTGGTTCAGTATCAAACTGGGACAGGAAGATATAAAGAGCAGTTACACAGTGTTATTAAACTATGTTATGATTCTTTTTTGTAAATTTCGACGAAGAAATCCATAAATCTGATTTAATAATAAGTCACGCTGGAGCTGGTACATGCCTACAAGTTCTGAAGAAACATAAGCCTCTAATAGTTGTTATAAATGACGATTTAATGGACAACCATCAAGTGGAATTGGCAGAACAACTTGAAAAAGATGGTTTTTTATATTATTGTACTTGTAATACATTGAAAGATGTTTTGTCAAAAAATTTGGCCAATTTAAAAAGTTACCCTAAACCCGACGAAAGTCTTTTTGTTAATTATTTAGATAAATGTATGGGTTTCATCGATTAATAATAAAATACATAATACAATAGTACCTATTTGTATAAAATTACAGGTACCTTTTTGCCAAATCATTATAATCAACATTTGCATAATTTTATAGATGTTATTTGATTTATTTTAATATAGTATAAGTTGAAATTGTAAAATTATTTATTTATTACATTTTAGTTAGTTTCAAGTTATTTTTTAAATCATTTACAAAATCTGCTTAAACGATTTATAATACTCTGAATACTTTATAAACTTGAAGTCGCATTGTAGATGAAAATGTTATGATGGTTCAACAAAAAGGTGTCGTTATATTGTTAATTTGGGTGAACTAGAGGTGTTTGTTCATAATAATATTAATATTTATAATTATTATGTTTTCTGCTGCACTGAAAGATACTTTTCATTCATGTGTAAGTAACTAAAATTATACAGCGTAAATGTATTTGTTTATTTAAATTATATTGAATAAATTTAATAGTTGCATATTATATAGTTTAAGTATTGTTGTCTTCATTCTAAATATTCTCGAATGGTCATATTAACGACAATTAATTTCAAAATTTTTAGTTTATTTTTGGACTTATAGATGGCAGCACATGGCTATTAGTATGGAGTCTAACCTCCGAATGCATGTTAGTCTTTTGTGTTATAAAACGTAGTTATTCTCAGTTTTTCTTATGAATTTTTAAAATTAATATATAAAATATTGTTAAGTGTACTTTAAATTGAAGTAATTAAGGTTCAGATTAAGTATCAATGGTATTTTTGGGCCCCCGTATACCAATCATATTCTGCAGTTGAGCGGACCGCAATAAATTGCGCCAGGATCAACAGAAACGTAACCACATCTTGCGGTCAGCTTCAATTACAATCCAGCTACAAACTATTTTGTGGCTGGGACCCGACCGCAGTTTTTTGCGGTTCGCTCAACTGCAAAATGTGCCTTTTGGATTGTTTTGTTTTTTTGAGGTCAGATAATGTTTAGGTGTACCGTTTGGATGCTTCGCAGGTCATTATTTAGTGTAGGGATCATATATTTTTGTAATGAAATTAGTATGCTGTGCTTATAATAAATTTTTGTTTGCTAATTACTAATATTAGTTCGATTAAAATTAATTGAACAGTTTTTAAAGTTGATAAGATTTCAAATAATAAAAGAATTCACTCGCTGATGACATTGTTGAGGCAAACCATAATGTCTTTGTAGTTTTGTAATGACAAATTGTGTGTACCTAAATATTAACGGAGGAGTGTGTAGTGACCATCAATACCAAAAATATAAATTTAATGTATTATTAACCTTCTTGATGGCATAAAAACCGGTTTGAGTCAGGTTTATGATTATAGGCGGAAGGGGTGAAATTCATAAACGAAACTCATTTTCTTACTAGTATTATCTGCATAGCAGGTGATTCATAACTATAGTGAAACAAACTTTATCAATAGGTTGGTAGTATTTGAATACCTACATAGGTGCAGAGAAGAAACTTTTCTCAAAGAAATATAGTTCATATGAAATTACTCATGTCTCTATCTGCATAATTGTGAGACTAAAAAAAGCCAGAGTAGTTTTTTGAAAATAATTAAATTAAATATCAAGTGTTTTAAAATTTTAGCGATAACTAATATTAATTTAAATCATTATTTTAATTCCTAAGAATTGCACAAGAGCTATAAAAAACAATAGAGGTGTTTGTGCATATGAGAATATCAGTGATAAAATGAAATTAGGTACTTATGTATACTCCATTCACCAATAATTCAGTTACTAGATATACAGATTAGGACAAGGGTTCATATGAACATTTTTACTCAAATAAAGCTCGTCAAAGGTTTGTGCCACCCGTTTTGTTTTGTGACTCATCCTGTATATTTTTTAAAACAATATAATTTATAGTCCACCAGTTCAAACAACAAATTCATGAGGAATAAGATACAAATATTTAATTTAAATATAAAATATACAATTTTCAATAAAACGACAGCTTAGTGTTTTGTAAAATTCTTATAATAAAATACTTATAATTAGAACAAAATTACTACCTATTTACATATAATTACATTTTTACAATAATGTCTCAATAAATAATTTTTAACGAATTATTTTATTTTAAATAAATGTCATAAAAATGCAATCAAAAAGTTTATAAAAAAGAGCGAAGTGCCTGCATTAGTTTAGTTATGGCAACAATGCAATGTAGTTATTTTTGTTGTTATTCGAATAAACTGCTATCTTTCATTTGTAGGTGTTTTCGAGATAACGTCCCCGATTCCTCATAATCATGTCCAGACTTGCTCCGGCTGTCGTGTTAGTAGTGTAAGTAAAATGTGAACTTTGATAGAACTTGTGTGTGATTTGTATAAAAAGTTTCGTTTTATTACTTTTATGGTAGTGATAGACAAAAAGTGCATTACGAAGTACCTACCTAGTGATTTGGATACTCGCGGATTCCCAACGAAGAACTGTCTTAGATTGATTGGTAAGTGATTTTTTCTACGACTACTACTGCCTATAACGTGTATTTTCTGTTCGGCTAATTTTTAAATATCGACCCCATTTTGGCAGAACGACGTAACCCACAAAAAGTAAGTTTGACAGGAGTGCACATTTTGTGGAAACCAAGATCGATTTTTCTGGTGGAAAAAATCAGAATATTGTTACCATATTTTAACAGATTAGACAGTCATAGATAACATAAGATAGTCAGAATAGCTCATTATCTCAAAAAGTGACGGTTAAGACATTTTGCCAAAACTGCTTCGATATTTATGTATTTACGCATTATTTACTATTAAGTAGATACCTATCTACTGTTTAAATTACTATTATTATTCATTTCGGTTTAAATGGTATTATCATTTTGAGTACCATATTATTATAGACTTCATGTTTTGTGTTAGATTTAAAAATACTTTTATCTACTATAAAATTTTAACACAAAGGTGTTAATGTTACACAACTTCATCGATAACTAGGCATTTCTGCAGGCGTCTTAGCTTTATTCTTCTTTATACTTGCACATTAAAAATTTCAAATACTTCGCGTAACAACTTACGATAAACTATTGTGTAAGTTTAGATAGTTTTAAAGGTAAATGAATTACAAATTTTAACCTTAATAATTATAATGCTATGACTAAAAATTTTAGGAAAATTAAATACTTATCGATGATTAAATATGTAATACATTTTGAACGTCGATTTTAAAATTTTGAGTCAAATAAAAATACCTACATACTTTTAGTTAGGTATGTATAACGGGTGTCGACGAAATCACTAGACAGCCTTTATTTTTGACGGAGAAAAAGGTATCAATTTGAATTTTTTTTTTGGGAATATAATATAACGGTACTATATTTTGACTGTTGAAAAACTACTATTACACTTCCGGTTACGCCGAAAATGACCTTAACTTTCGATTTTTAAATGGAATACCCTGTATATTTTGACTTTTTTGGAATCCTCTATCGATTTTTAGTACAATTACGTCCCTGTGTTTATATGAACTTGATACCACTTATAATGCAATGCTTAAATTATGAGATGTCAATTTGCATATTTGCGTTAGGTTATTGCAATTACTTGCATTAGATTGCAATTTTACTACTGACCGACCGGCCACCCAGAAATATTATATAAAAGTTTATATTTCAGTTTTTTTATTAACTGTTTTAATTTAATTGTTTTTTATTGTTTCTATCATTTTTGTATTAATCGTTTGCGTATTACTGGTTTATTTTGGATGATAAATAATAAACGTGTAGTAAAAAATACGCAATTTTCATTAAAAAATCCCTAACAATAAATTAAAAATATAAAAGTTAGTAATATTTCAGCGTACACTGTTATTTTTCGCATTATAAAATTTAAAAAAGTCTGTATCTAAAAAAGCTGTAAAAACAACTAGTAACAAAAGTTTACCCAAAAGACGAAACATGAAAAACTCCCAAACGAAAAATGAATCGTGAAAATTGTGACTGGAGAAACTAGAATAAGATGTTCACCGATGACTGGGGGAATTGATTGGCACACAATAGTACACTTACTATTAAATCAATGAAACTTATTGAATTATTCTGATGATTTACTTATGTTTTAATGCTTTTATGCTATTGCTTTAATTATTTCGTAATTAGTTTTATCTTTTGTTGCAAAGTTATGATTGTTTAATTAGATAATTTTATAATTATGCGTTTAAATATTTAAATATTACTATTACTAGAAGTTTCAGTATGTATTTTATGTGAAATTATTTATGTAAAGGTATTTTATAAATAATAAAAAAGTAGATAATAAGCGATTAAACATGCTATGTATATGATTTGTGATACGTATATATGTAGGTAGGTAAATAACAACATGCACATTTAAATTAGCCAATGTTTATTGGTAAAACAAGTAATTAGTGTTTGGTTATTTTTTAGTTATTAGTTGGTTTACAGAGACCTTAAAAAAATAATTTGATGTTAATAACTACGAATAAGATGCACATTAAAAAATAAATATTATAACGCTCGTTTATCGCAATTTTTGCTAATATGTGCCATAAGGCGGATTTCCAAAACCGTTAAATAATTCATTCCAGAATTGAAAATTCCTCCAGTTGGGATTAATAGATGGATTTAGGATTTTATTAATATCAAGATACGTCAAATTTTCCGCTCCCGCCGATGTAGTTAATGGCCAAGTTATATTTTGAAGTAATGGATCTTCATTAGGAGTGGGATTGCTAAAATTAAATTATTTAGAATGTTTATTGTTATAAGTAGTTTAAGTTTAGTTTACCCAAATTTGGCAAAATTCGTCCACATTTTAGTCATTCTTCTTCTTGTCAATAAATCCTGAGGTATTGGTGTCGCGTTATCTTTTGTCGTTCTCCATAAATATGGAAGTTCTTCAGCATGACCTACACCTAAAAATTGTAAATTCAAGTGAAGTTATTGTTACTATTTTTAAGTCAAATAAAAGGGATTAAAAATTATTTTTTGTATACTTAATTAAGTATGTTTTAAAAGTATATTAAGTAAATAAAAATGTTTTTAATATAAGCTTATAAATGTTATATGTTTGTTGTATTGTAAAAGTTTATATTTACCCGTTGTGTTATTTTCAGATCCTAGAGGTCCATTGTAAGAAAATGTGTATAAGTATACGGGTGCAGAATAGGAGTATAGTTGTACTGCTTTCAAGATTGGACGGACAAATGCATCGTCACTGATATACTAAAAAGAATCAAGGAAATCTGATAAACTGGTAAGTTTTAAATATTCTATTACTTACACATATGAATATGTTTTATTTGTAACTATTTTTGAGATTCATTTATAATTAAACAACATTTAAAATCGCATTGGTTACTGTTAAAGAAAGTTGAACGATAAAGGACGTTAAAGTCTAAAAGTTTATGTTCGATTGTGTGTTGGGGGGGACAACTTTTAAATAATATTACAGATTTAAATATCTATTTTTCAAATATTTTAAAAATTTCCCATAGTTAACCAAAACTTCAGATTTGAAAGCTCTACTGTATTATTTTTTTAGGTATTTTAAATTGATTTTCGGTAAATGACATATCTAGATATACTCTATGAATAAAATAAAAAATACGTAGGTATGGTTAAGTTTTACTAATCGTAAATATAATAACGTTTTATATCCAAATATTTTAATAAATATTATAAATACCTGAAGGAGTGCTTCTTGAGAGAACGTTACCGGTATAAAACCATAATAATAAGATTTTATTATCGAATTGACTTTCAGTTTCGATGTGGGGTTATCTATATTCATACTTGCTGGAACTAGAATGAATGGAAATAGATCATATTTCAGCAAATATAATCTGATTTTATCCAGAACTGTAAAATATAAATATTAATGAACAGACGTCATTAATTTCTAATCTTTACATGTATTTCTGAATTTTATTTCTTTATTACTAAAAATGTTTGGAACGATTCATTTTATTAGTTTAAACAATAAAATTTAAGTCCCATTCAAGATGGAACACTAGGAATTAAATTTTCTAAATTTTAATTACTAATTAAAATATGCATGTTAGAGACTATTAAAAATAAATTATATGAAACGACCATTTACTGGTAGGTACTTGATCATTTACTGGACTGGAATGTCATTTACAATAATAATATGAAAGCATCTAGAGTTAGAGTTTTTAATTAGCGAAATTGATGTGATTATCACTCACAATCAGAATTGTTGCTTTTTAACATTTGATTTTGATTATTACGGTTTACTTCGGTTCATAAAAATGTGATTAAATGGGTACTTTTGTGAATACAATTAAATATCTCAAAAACTACGAGATTTAGACATAGGACATCCCTTATAAAAATATCGAATAGTATAACAAAATAGGGGTCGTTCCATTTGAAAACAATTAGTTATTGCACTTTTAAGTTTGAATTATTTGCCATTTTTTTGTGAACACCCTGTATCACTAAATCCCAATTTCTCATTATCGAAATGTTGCTCTTTAACCGGATTAACATTATTGCTAAAACTTCTTTCTCGACTTCAAAAAACAGCGACGCTGCGATTTTTTAAAGAAAAGCCTATTTATGAAAGATTTTTAGAATTTTTATTGTTAAGTTAGTAACACTGATGCAAAATTAAAAAGTGAATTAAAAGAGGTTAAACAATTACATCGGAATATCTATAAATATATGGGGAGTTCCATTTAAAAAAATAACTTTTCGAGTTACACAACAAAATAATTTTGGGAAGTAGATCTTTTTAAACCATTGAATTTTTGTCAGAAAGTTTTTTCTTCATCGCCAACGGCCGGGGCGCTAGGAAAGATCGACTCACTGTTGCAGGAGGACCCTGTATAATTTTGGTATTTCTTTTAATATTTAACGTTTATTACCAGCATAGTAAAATAATTTTGAAATATACAATAAGTTTTTGCTACCTACTTATTAGTGAATTCAGTTAGAACGGTTTATTATAAATTAAGAAACTTACTTACCTTCAACAAAAGGTATAGCTTCCAAAGAGTTGTACCCGATAATGTAAGGAATGTTGTGAAAGAATCCTTTGTTGAGCTGGTCATAACTTTTATTAGTAATAATGGCATCTGAATTGGGCGGTTCTATGGTAGGCCCAAAGGGGAGTCCATTTAAAGGGTTTGTTATTAAATATTCCTATAAAAATTTAGATATATAAGTACTTAATTTTTATAAATGATGTTTAATTACAAATAAATTTGTAGCGGACGCAATAATTTCTAGTTTTTTGTATTCAATTTTTCTTAATTCATCGACCAGCGTCTCTGAATTTGTTGCATTTACATGTAAAAGTTTTCCTGTTGTTAATGCTACCGATTTTGAATTTCTTGTTAATGCCCAAAGATTTAACGATGTTCCACTTTCCATTATAGCACCATGAAAAAGACCTGAAATAATACATTAATTTAAATGATATTTTTATTAGAATCTATACAGAAGTATGTCCTACTTAAATACATACGTAAAATTTTAGATCATTTTTATTACAAAAATGTGAGTGAAATGAAAGTCGAGAAATAAATTTTTCAATAATTCTATAAGTCTTATAATGAAAAAACTAACAATAAGTTATTGCAATGAAAAAAAAACAGCGATTCCCCGAATTTTGGGAATTAATTCTGTTGTGAATTGGAAATCGACTACGATCCTAACTTTTCCTAACGGTATCTTGTTCTTTCTTACGTCCAGAATAAGGGAAAAAGCAATATATTTCAATATATTCATACATTTTTTTATAAGTAAAAAACTTACTTGGAATAGGGCGACAATACATATACCTACCGTATAATGTAAAGCTCTAATTATTTTTAGTCATTTTAATTTTTTAAATTATTTTAATTATCTTTAGCTCTGTTATTTTTACCTTTCGTTAATGGCGTTTGTGAAAGATAAGAAATAGATACAGCCCCGGCGCTTTCTCCAAAAACCGTAATCCTATCGGGATTTCCTCCGAAGTGTATTATATTTTCTCGAATCCATTTTAAAGCTAAAAGTTGATCTTTAAAGCCGTAATTACCAGGTGAAGCGTAATCTTCTGTACTTAAGAAACCTTTTAAAACGACATTACAAAATTTTAATTTTCAATTTTAATTTTCAACCCTTACCAAATATTCCCAAACGATAATTTAACATTACAACCATAACACCTTCGTCCAGTAAATAATCAGGCCCATAGGATTTATATATTCCTGCTCCATTTATAAAAGCACCTCCATAGATCCACACCATAACAGGAAGTAAAGTAGCACTTGAATGTGGAAGCTATATCATTAATTAATTAAAAATCGTCGAAACTGAAAAGATACTAATTTACCCGAGGCGTGTAAATACTAAGATATAAACAATCTTCTGAACCAATTATTGATAGATTTAGTGTCTGTACACACGGAGAAGCATCTTTCAAAGCGTTGATAGTTTGTGAATGATTGTAAGATAGTGGAACTGGAGGCTAAAAATAAAAATTAAATATAAAGCAATCGTGGTTACAATGGTGTTAGAGTCAAGAGTCTTCTATATCTTCTTATAATTCTTCAATTATTTAACAAACTTTTTTATTTACATCATTGTGTTCTTAAAATTTCTAAAGAAAGAAAACATTTTGTTGAATAAAATTGTCAGTTTTGAAAATTGTAATTTTTTTTTTTTAAATAAAAACAATACCTACTCAATCAAGTCAATAGAGCCGGTAATTTTAACTAACATTTTGCTACGAAATCGCATTTTCGAGTAATTGCTTTCATTTATTATCTATTTATTATATACTATGTACTTGTGAACGCTTACTCTGAATCTAAGATTTCCAATAGGGGGTTGTGCGAAAGGAATACCTCGGAAACTGTAGTAGGTCTTGTTTTCGTCAATTGTTTTATAAATATCACCGATAACTGTGGTGGAATTTTGTATTATTACCGTTGGACACGTTTTCTGTAATACAAATAAAAAACTTATATATTATTTCTAAAAAAATTGCGATTTATATTTTAGCAGGGAAAAAATAAAACGAAAATATATTGTTCTACAAAACACTTCAATTTATTATTAGTAAAACTTAATTAAAATAATAAGGTTAACAATAATTCATATAAGATAAATAATTAAATAAGTTGTTCTGATAGACCCCCTAGACATGAAGTGACCTTTGATCTTTTTCTTATTTGTATTTTTTTGTAATTTAAAAAAAGAGTTGACGTGCGAAAGCGAAATGACGCAGCCAAAAACAAATAAATAAATAATTGCGTCGACTAATATTTGGCTTTTGGAGTATTTATATATACGTGGATAAGAAAAATTAAAAAAAAAAGACAATATCTACCGAAACAGTGATCGGCAAGTTGCACACAAATGGGAAATTTTTAATTTAAAATTTCTCGAAAATTTGATTCTCCGTAAGAATCTCTGCATGGTTCCAAATTCAAAATACACACGTCAATATTTGAATATAGCCTTTCGCGCATGAGAGACGTTCAAAAATATGAAATCGGCTCAAGTATCCTTATTTTTGAAAATCCGCAAAAATTTTATTTGAAGAAGTTTTCTAGAATTGCAAGAAGATGCCAAATATGAAGTTATTCGTTACTTGTTTCAAAAATATGTTTTTTTTTAACGTATTGACCTACTTTTTTCCTTTCCCTGCATGTATTACGTAAAACGAATTTATTAAAAATTGATTTTTATCATTGGGTAACATAAAAGTGTACTATCGAATTTAACTTTCGATCACCTGATGACTAGAAAATGATCACAGTTGAAGCTAGCGCTGAAATCATCGAATTTTTTTTTGTCCGACTATAAAAAGAACACACAAACACGTCGTCTTTAACAACATTTATTGAGTAATAAAAACAAGAACAATGCAATTACTTGTGATTAAATTTAGTCATTATATATAAGTACTAACGTATATCTGTTTACTTGGAATTGATTGTTAAAACAATTCTTTCTAAAGAAATTAATATGGTTTAATTAGTAGGTATCGACTAAATTTGATCGATATGTATGAATACGAGTCGTGGTCCTTTTATTCATATTTGGTGAAAATTGTTTTTAAACAAAACAACAATTTATTGTTAACTACCAATTGCTCGAACTTATGTCAAAAACTTTATGCCTACGTTAGATTTAATTAAATAGATATATGTACACATACAGTGCACATCGCAAGTAAATACAGCAATATCTCGTACAGTCCGGGTAATCGGTTTCAGCGTTATCTCGGACCGTTTGAAACCGGACCAACCAAGTTTTAGTATAAGATAAGTTATTCTAAATGATTCCAGCGTCCCAAATTACCCCATTTGATGGCACCATAACATTATCATGGAACTATATGTACATATGTAGGCATACTTACAAGTATTTTTTCCGAATTCTTATTTATTAATATTTCACATTTACGCATCTGTTTATTTGATAGTGTAATTGTGATCATTAAAACTAGTTGGGAGGTAAAACATATTGTTTTTACAAATTTCATTATTTAAGAAGCACTTCACACTTGCAATTATTACCACATTACCAGGCGGTAATGGTTTATATTTATAAGTTGCAAGTATAGCTGACGTTCAATAACTATCTAAGAATTTTTGTGGGTATGTTAAAGTTACTTATTTCTTTTAAAATGTATGTAAATTATTATCTATTCATTTTTTAAACGTGCATAATAATCAAGGATTTAGTACATACTATTTAAGTATTATGTCGGTCTTTTCGTATTAAGGACAGCTTTGATTGAGTATACGACTATATTAAAAAAAATTATCTAAAAAAAATGCGTACCTACTTACATAATATTTGTTTTATAATCGTTAATATTATTTTTATATAAGTACCGATTTCGATAACGGAAATAAAACGTAACTTAAAGGATGTCGGAGTGAAATGGCCTTAATGAAACGATCGGACCCGGACAAAATATACTTATCATAAACTCTCGGGAAGAATGTTTATTGTATTACATTTCTAATTTTCGTGGTCAAGCAAACAGGCAATTTTTTGTAAATATAGTAGACTTACGTTAATTTGCCATTTATGGGACCAAGAAACAAGGGGGTGGGGAGCGGCGGATTAACGCGATTCCACTGCACTTACCTATACTACATAAACCTTTTAAAATTAATTAAAGCGAGTGATTTAAAATTACCGTCTTTTTTTTAAATTTGTTCTTGGGTTTTCTATGTTTCATTAACCACCTGTTCCAGAATGTGACGAATCTTGGGCCATTTTTTAATTACCACTTTTGAAGTAGACAATTTGGCCATCGACACAGGTTATAATCGCACTGTAGATAATAAAAAAAAACATGTCTTCTGCACAATGTGGTAAATACTTTCCAATTTTTTCGGAAAACGACAAGGAATCTGCAGTTTTGCCATGAGTTTTGAAAGCTCGTTTTACTCTAATAGACACCATTCACCAATATCTTAATCATATCTTATTCGTTTGTTTCATGGGTTGTTTTTTAATCAGCGAATACGGTGACATTTTTTATTTACAAATTTCGTGTTCCCCATTTTGTGCGATTATAACCTGTGTCGATGACCAAATTGTCTTTTCACTTTGCCATCATTTAGTGGAAAGAAAGACAAAGGTAACATAATTAATAAAATACTTTTTATATAGGTAAGTAGTGGTAGTAAATTTTAATACACAAATTCAACTACAATATTATTACAAAAAATAATTAGAAGTATTTACATTTTATCTTACACTCGAACGAAATTGAATTTGGAAAAACGTTCTGGCGGTCGTTCGTATTTTCCTTCATTTACATCACCTTCGGGTTTAGAATAACGACCGACAAAGGTAATTCCGGCAACTTTATGTTTCAAATAAAATATAAACGGATGATCGGCGCGGAATATTTTATCGTTGAAGACTCTTGCGCTTCTAGCCAGTTCCATAATTACTGAAAATTGAGTTGTTTTTTTACCGAATCTGTATTACACTGGTGTCGTTAGCTTACCCGCACTTGCAGCAGCAGCGGTCGTTCCCTGTTCGTCAACTTCTATGCATACTTTTTGTACAATTTTACTGATTTTTAGAGGTTCGTTTTCAACAATTATGTCTTTAAATTGTGCGCTATCTTCAAATGGAAGGACAACACCCATCTAAATTAAAAATATACAATAATTAAGTAAATATAAATAGTAAATCAAATAGGACCTAATATCGAAATATCGACAATTTTAAGAAACTGAAAAATACAATTCTAAAACGTGAATTCAATAATTGTCACGAAATATTGATCATTGACATTGACAAAATAATGTCGTACATGTTATATTACGAACTTACCGCTTGCAGAATTTCCTTAAACTGAATAGTACTTTCAACTTCAAACTTAGGAAGGTGAACGTTGACTGTTTCATAATCATATTTTGGCGTCATCAATATTCGAGCTAAGTTGTTTTCTAAAGCAGGCAATCCTTCCGGGTCGTTGGGCAAAACGATCGTCATTGTGACATCATTTCCCTCATAAGGCAACTCCAAAAATTTGGCGTCTAAGTCTTTATTCTCGAAATAGTTAAATTGAGATTTCACGTTCATTAAATCTACGTTCACGTAATGTCGGTTATCGATATAGAAAGGTTTTGTTTGCGTCCGTGTTTTTTTGAATTCCGTTATCCACTGACCCTTAAAATACATGGCGTTGATGAGAACTACGCGAGTATCTTTGTTTAACCAGCCGCTGTCGATCAGGTCGGTGATTTTTTCGTGTGTTCTTTCCTTCACCCACCGATTAATTTGATTGGCGGATTCGACCGAGTTTGCAAAATTCGAATTTTCGACGTCGGCTTCAAAAATGTCGACGACATTGCTCTTGTATTGATCGTGCAACGTGTAGTCTTTATTTACGTAAACTTTATTCGCCACTTCGAAGCTGTATTTATCCGTTCCTTTTAAACTTGGCGTTAGTGCGGAAATAACTTTCAAAATTTCATCAGGATTTTCCGGCAAATGAGTTCCCAGCGCCAGTTGTCTAGCGGTTTCACCTCGGGCAACTATTTGTACGAGTGCAAGGGCAATTTCGACGGACAGGGGAGCCAGTATAAAATTACCCGACTCAGATTTTCGAAGTTCCTAAAAATATTAGATAATTAATTAAAATAGTTTTCGCTATCGAAATAAAGCGATTTCAAATCAATTTATTTTAAATGCCTTTTATTGGTATTTATTAACTGACATAAGTAATTTATGTAGGTAACAAAATAACGAAAAGTCGATGAAGGCAAATAATAATCATAAATATTTATTAAATAATATTATTTTTACTTACTTTATATACGTTTCTGATAAACTGATTATTGGAGTTGCGAAATTCTTGCAATAGTCTGGATTGATCGGCCAAAATTACCGTTACAAAAGTAAGTAAGAGAAAAAGTTTCATTTTAAACCTATAAACATAATATTATTAAGGAATGAAAGTTAAATAACACGATATTTAATTTTAGGCAATAAACATCAAGATAGTAAGTGAGTAGGTAGGTACAGTATAAACTAGAGTACGTCGTAACGTCAAAGGATGATATACATAATTAAAGTTTAAGGTCAATTTAATTATATTAATCTACAATCAAATAAAACCAAAGGTAAAACCAGTATAGGTATTAATTATTTATTAACGACTTTATTTATATAAAGTAACACATACTGATTAACTGTTGATATGTCTAACGTTCGACCACAGCTTACTTAGCACATACTGAATTATTTATAATTCGTATTTTTAACCACTTTATAACGTAACTTTTGGACATCAAAACTCCGAGTTTTGAAAGAGGTTATCAATAGCAGTTCAGATCTTTATTTATTATACAAAGACTGCAATCAGAAATTATACTGACGCATCAAATTTAAATGTAAAATCTATTACACACTTAATACATGATTATTCCACGTAAATTTCTTATTGCTATGAAAATTTTTAATGGGTTATTCCAAAATTCGAAATTATTTCGATTCGAATTGCAGTCAATTTTCTTCCACGAATCATGCAAGGCTAATTACAATATTATCGAATTATTATAGTCGCCGAATGGTTCTGAATCAACATTTTAAAAGTCGATACACTCGATGAACTTAGACAAACGTTTACAGAATTCGTATTTAAAATATTTCTACGAAGTTTAAAGAAATTTTTTAATATACGGGGCGTTTCGTGAATGATACGATGACTGTTTTACGGCCTAAAATATTTTTAAAGCCCGTGTCACACTATCGGTCAAATTAGACTAACCAAACTCGGTTAATGACGTTAAAATTTGATGATACGAGTTTGACACGGTACGCATTTTCAATGGTTAATTCAAAAAGTTCGCCATAGTTTTGTATTTTCGTTATTGATTTTGGATTCGAGTAATTTTGATTTTAAGTTATGGCGAATTGTTTGTTACTGCCTGTCTTTCCTTTAAAGTTAGTAATTCAGGTTCGGTTTAAACTTCAGATTAAACTTCAGAAAATAATGCGTATTTTAGAATCAGTTTATCGGTTAATCTACAGTTTAATTTAAACAGAAGTCGGACCGTAGATGTTGTTTAAACTTCAATTATATTTGTCAAGTTAGGTTATATCAAAATATTCGAATATTTGGTATATGTACAAAACAAGAGGCACCTCGAAAAAATAGAAAGATTGATTAAACTAATTTGATCACATCACGTTACATCGTTAACCGAGTTTGATTAGTCTAGTTTGACAAACTGTCTGATAGTGTGAATCGGGCTTAAAGATAATCCGATAATTAAGTTTTTCTCTCTACATAACTCTCTTTGGCATTTCTCATATTTATCATCTTCTAATCGTCTTCAATTTTCCTAAGTGAATTTTCTTATTAAGTAAATAAATAGGAGAAGAATCTAAGAGATAGTCATGTTTTTCGCACGTAATTTCGAATTCGCACTATAGGACAACGTAGAAGTACGAAAACTAAAATTATAGCACCTATGGCCTATCCAACCTGTCTTGTGACTCACGTCATCAATGAAAAGTTACTAGATGATCACGTTTCACAGAGTGCTCCTTCCTCATATTTTTACAGTTCTAATAAATTGTAGTCTCTATTTATACCGTTTAATATGTGCGTAGATAAATCATCGATAGAATATGTCACTTTTCAAAACATTATATCCCGCATTAAAAAAAAAGAACATTTGGGAATCTCCGATTATAAATCAGCCTTCTTATTTTGTGTCGTAAATTGTGACTTATACGCCTATATTAGTCATTTAGTTAAAATTTGAAAGTACCTACATAAGCATAAGTACAAGAAATGGCGTTAATTTTGACTAAACGAATTACAATTAAAAGAAATGCGAAATGTTTTACCCTAGTTTTTATTCTTATTAATAGATTCGTCACTATAATAACATTAAATCCTTTGAATTCGATAGTCTTTTTTAATATTCTTATATATTGATATACTGCAATTTCTAAACCAACAGGTTTCAAAAAGTCTTTCGGTGTTGGAAAGGTAAAGACATGTCTAACATAAATCATGACATAGATTATTTCTTGCCGTGTCATAATAATAAAATTACTTACTTAAACCAAGATGTCATCTTTCCACAGCCAACCAAGACTGAAACACTTTTTGGACATCTGCTCAATATACTTATATTTCGTTATTCGAGCATTTTGAAATTGCAGGATACCAATCTTTAGCAATCACCAATATTTAAAAAAAAAATTAAATTCGGAGGATTTTATGTTATAGTGGCGAACCTGTTAGTAAGAATAAATTCTGGGGTGGAATTTTTCTCTCACTTCATAAGGTAGTGTATAAAGATAAATTTGCTATTCATTTTAATATCAACTAACGGCTGCGGGTTCGAATCTCGCTGCAACCATGAATGTTGTACTGTTAATATTAACACGAGAAACTCTCAAACACTAGGAGCCGGCTGAAGGTCATTCCCTGAAGCTATAAAAAAACAAACTCTTAAATTCAATCATCAATAAAGTAAAGAAGAAACTTTAATATGTTATTAAATGTTTTAGCTTTTAAATTCTCAATTAGTTGTACAGTTGTGCAATACCTATAGGTATATAAGATATTTTTCATATATATATATAATATGTGGTTATGTATCTATTTGTTTTTAAACCTTAAAATTATATAATTCTATATATCTTAATTAGTGCCATAAGGTATTGTTTGAAAAAAAGTTAAACTATAATGGATCTAGTTTTTCTCTAAATAATCCCCTCTTTATTGTACCGGAAACTATAGAGCATCTCCCTATGCAGAATGCACCGAGCTTGTTGTGGTGCATATAAAAAAGAAAGGGATGGTCGGCATAAAACTTCAAATGATGACTTATCGTAGGATCTCTAATCAAACTTATATCCTCTAAAATGCATTTATCTATAAATTATAGTAAATGATAAAGCAACAACTTACGTTCGCCTACAGTCGGTTCTACTTTCTCATCAAATTCCAAAAAGGTAGTTTGAATTATATCTGTGATTTTAAGTTGATCCTGTTTAGCGTCTGCTATTATTCTACCGAAATCTGCATCGTCTTGAAACGGCAATTTAATACTTCTCTAAAAGTATTGCAGTTACATACAATTAATGAACACTTGTCGAACATACTTTTTTGAATATTTCGCAATATTCTACGGTGGTTTTAATGTTTGTTTTTGGTATCCTAATATGCACCATTTTATTAGTATAGTTTGGATGAAGATCGTCTGTGCTTATAGTTTGCTCCAAAGTACTCAAGCCATCCACTGCATTAGGTAAAATAATGGTCATCGAGATTTCTCCAAAAGGCAAAACCAAAAATTGGGATTTTAGTTTCGAATTTTCGTGATATTTTAAAAATGCAAAAAATTCCATTGTTTCTATTTCGACATAATGAGATATATCTATAAAGAAAGGTCGGTTTTGCGTAACACTTTGTCTAAATTCTTTATTTAGCGTCGCTTTTAAATTTAAGATGTTTAAAAATATAACGCGAACGTCTCCAGTTAAATTATCGTTAGTGATTGTATCTTCTCCAAATCCACTTCCAATTTTACTTATTAACCACTTTTTTGTATCGGCAATAACTGTGTGCAGTTTTGAGAAATCGACGGATTGTACATCAGCTTCAAAAAGTTCCGTAACCATTTGTTTGTATTGTTTACTTATTTTCAAACCATTATTAACGTAAATTTTTCTCCACGATTCAAAACGATATTTGTCACTGGGTTTTAACGTTGACGGTTTTATAAACGATAGTATATTTAACATTCGTTCGTGATCAATAGGCAGGTAAAAAGTTCTGGAGAGTTGTTTCTGAGTTTCTCCTTTGGCACCGGCTTGAAGGAGAGCCAAAACAAGTTCCAACGACGGCGGACACAATACGATATTTTCAAATTCCTCCAGCAAGCTCTACGATAGTTTTCCGCTTTTTTAAAAACTAATTTAAAACGATTTATAGTTACTCACGCTTTTATGTTTTATCTTATTAACTAGGGAATTCTGCCCGCTACGTTTACTGAGGAATACTGTTGTCAAACTAAATAGTCGCATTATAGTGACAGACGCCAAAATGTTATTGCAAAAGGGTCGCCTATGGAATAATGTTTTTAAAATACCTATGTATTATCTACATAATAATATCGATGGTGTTTTGTCAAAAAGGTGTAACCCACACTTGTTGTGAACATGAGTTATTCTGACTATCTTCTGCATCTAAATCAATGGCATCATCTGTTAAAATTTAATAACAACATTCCGATTTTTTCACCGGAAAAATCGATTTGTATGTTCGCGAAACGTATCTTCTTATAGCTACGCGTCGACACAAAATGTGCTCTCCTATAAAATTTACTTTTTGTGGGTTACGCCCTTTTGGAAAAATTGCGCCGATATATTGTGAACTATTTGGCTATAAGCTACAACAATAGTATAGGAGTAACAACGAATTAAATTAGATTTTGTTATATGCCATACGATATACAATTTTTATTTTTATAATTTACTAATATAATTATGTAGATAAACGCGTATCGTACTTAATTTTATTATTTACATTCTATCATACAATCTGTACCTAAATTGATTTGAAATATTTTAAAGGTAAGCATACATTATGCCGGGGTGCAGCGGGCCGCATCGTAGCACAAAACTCCGCAATCAATCGTTGTCATACAATAGAGATCCCGGCAATGACTCATTTAAAATGTGTCTCAGCAATTGGTTGCAGAGTTCTACGCTGAGATGCGATCCGCTGCACCCTGGCACAGTGTACGCTTACCTTTAGAGTGTATTCTTTACGTCAAAATAAGAGGAACAGTTCCTATAAACATGTGTCTGAAAACGTTTAATTTCCAAGATATGGAATGTCAAATGTTTAAATTTTAACATCCTGTATCTCGGAAACGAAACATTTTCCAACAATATGGGCCTTTTTTCTTATCTTGATGGTTACAGTTGCTTCCCAATATTTAGAAACGGTATTGTGATATTAATAATATTTATTAGATAATTTAGTTATCTTGTGTTGACCTTGGAGTTAACATAAATTTTATTGATTAATATAACGTTAATTTAATAAAATGCAAAATTATTTAAATATGTAACAAATTTTGTTGTAAGTATTTATTTCGCAAACGGTATGCCAAAGGGTAATTCTGGTTCTGGAGGTGGAATGAATTTCCCTTTATTAACAGTTCCCCCGGGAGATGAATAACGACCTACGAAAATAATTCCAGCAACATTATGTTTCAAATAGAAAACGAATGGATGATTGGCGTGAAATATTTCTGCTATTATTTCTATGGTGCTCTTCCAAGTTTCCATAATGACTAAAAATATATTATATTGTTATTAATAAATAAAAGATATATTATCTATGATAACTTACCAGCACTTCCAGCAGCAGCTACAGTACCTTGTTCGTCTACTTCTATACACGCTTTTTGCACAATTTTGCTGATTTTTAAAGGTTCGATTTCATCATCTGCTATCATTACACCAAAATCAGCACCATCTTCGAAGGGAAGTTTTACACCCAACTACAAAAGTAGATAATATATATAGAAGAATACAAAAATAGAACACATAAATAAATTAATATGTCATTTAATATTTACCTGCTTAAAGATGTCTTTAAATGGAATAGTAGTTTCAACGTCAAATTTAGGAATCTTTACATTTACTGTAGAACTTGAATAGTGGGGAGTCGCTAAAATGTCAGCCATATTATCCTCAATGGCCGGTAAACCTTCCGGATTGTTAGGTAAAACGATAGTCATAGTAACATCTTTTCCCACATAAGGCATTTCCAGAAATTTGACATTTAAATTTGTATTTTCAAAATAATTAAATTCAGATTCGATGTTCATCATATCCGTGTCAATAAAATGTTCACTATCAACGTAAAAATGCTCTTTCTCTGTAGCAGATGTTTCGAATTCTGTTTCCCATTTTCCCTTGAAGTACATGGCGTTCATCAATATCGCACGTGTATCGTTATTTAACCAATTCTTGTTGATCAAGTCTTTAATTTTATTTCGCGTTTTTTCTTCGACCCATTTATTCATTTCGTTCGCTGCCTCTTCTTTTTTTCCAAAATCGATAGACTGTATAGCGGCGCCAAAAACATCAGTAACTTTGGTTTTGTAATCTTCCCTTAATTTATAGTTATGGTGAACGTATATTTTGTTGGCACTGTCGAACGAGTAGCGATCGGTTCCTTTCAAACTTGGCGTTACTGCAGCAAACATTTTTAGAACTTCGTCGGGGTCTGTCGGTAGGTGCGTTCCTAGGGATAGTTGTCTCGCAGTTTCGTCCCTTGCGCCTATTTGGGCAAGAGCTAGCGAAAGTTCTACAGATATCGGAGACATGACGAAATTTCCGACGGCGGATTTTTTAAATTCCTAAAATTAATGTTTTACTCGTGTGAATATTTATAAATGGGAAGGTACGTACGTACTAATTAAAGTAGTTGTGACATTTTTAATTAAGTTTTAAAAAGATAATTTCATATATCTAGATATTATAATAATTTTTCAAAAATAATCTATTTAGGATTTATTTTTTTATAGATTACTTATATATTATTTAATATTGTTATCTGTGTACATGGTGAATTTAAATGATATAGCATTACCGATAGCGTTGAATTTAAATGATTCTTCTCTGCAGAGTAATAAGCTCTTTAATGTTTTGGGGCAAAAATACATTTTTAGTTTTTTAATTATAGGTACAATTTCCCCATAACTTGAAAAATAATTTTAGTTGAATCGACTTATTTGTTTTATCTAGATTTTATTGGCATCATTTGTGTTACTTTATTTTAAAAGATTCTGTATATATTCAAATCACAATGAATGTTTTTAATTGAATTTTAATATTCGGGTCGAATGAATTTTGTGTAAGTAATAAAACGGATTAGTTATCATTTTAATTATCTTGCTTTATACTAAAACTTACTTTGTACGTGTCGGAGGTAAATTGCACGTTAGACTCATGATATTTCTGTAAAACTTGCGAATCTTTTCCCAATACAGCTGCCACTCCGAGAATTAATAAAATAAGTAATTTCATTTTCACTCTATAACAAATTATACTTTTAGCACTTATTGTTTTAAAATTACTTGGGTAATTTATTGTCGATAGTTAAAAATAAGTTACAAAATTTATGATATCATTTATTGACAATACTTTGAAAAATTTTGATAAAGACTTACCAGTGTTTTTGAAATTTGTAAAATGAATGTTTCTTGGTATCTGCTGTTTGTTTTATAAATTTTCAATCTATATGAAGTAAACTTGAATAAAAAAATCTACAAGGTTGTGTTATGAGGTTATCTGTGAATTATTTATATTATCACGATTACGGTTAAAAAGTTGACGTATTCCTTTATTTTTTTGTAGAATTAATTAAAAAGAGGCGCCATTGTGTCGTTAAAGGTAGGGAATTTACAGGGCATTTTCACTTAAACGTGATTGATAATAGAAACTTGCTTATTATTAATTCCCAACTTGTGATGAAAGTTTTAGCTAAAATTATTTTTTCGAACTCTCGTAGATATAATAAATACATTTATTAGCTATGGGCTTTTTAGTGTATTTTATTTTATATTACAAGGGACGCTTATAATCCATATAGGTAACGCTAATTTATTGAAAGATTAATATTGTGCAGTTTAGGGTTATTTTCAGCATAACGTATTATATAACGTAGTCATTGTCGTGGACATTTTGATTAATTACTTAAATTATTTTTAATACTTATTGCCATAATGAAAATATCTTGTTTTTTACTTTAATAACATATATTTCGCACGTTTTCTAATGTCTTCTTTAGCGTTTTTAATACTTATTAACTGATAATAATTCTTATCATATTCCCATACCCTCCTCTAACCTAATGGCTGATTCAAACTGGGTTTTTATCATTACAAATCATTTATTAAATCAAATATAGCTTATCCAAACCTATATGATGGTCACGTCATCAATAAAAGGTTATTAGATGATGACGTTTCACACAGTGCTGTCACCTCCTGCCTCGTATTTTGACAGTTCTAATAAATTGGAATCTTTCTTTATACCATCTAATATGTGCGCAAGTAAATCATCTATAGAATATGTCAGTTTTCAAACTTTAAACCGAATTACGAAAAAAAAATCTAGTAACTTTTTGTTGATGACGTGACATCATATAGCTTTGGATAAGCCATACCTACTAATAAATCAGTATATTATGTTGTAACTGAATTAGGTAAATAAAGTAAGGGTCAATTTAATGATTATCAAAATAAACGTTACTTTAAATTTAAAGGGATTTCAAATCACTGTTACAACAATGTGTCATCATAGTAATTGATCATAAAATTAATATAATGAAATACTATTAGTTTATATTTACTATATATTATTTTACTATATATTACTTATACTATAAGTTTATTATTTACTTAAATTTGCATTGACAATATCTTTTGTGTTTACGGAAGTACAACAAACGGCAATTTCGGTTCTGCAGGTGGGACATATTTTCCTTCTTTAACAGTTCCCCCGGGAGATGAATAACGACCTACGAAAATAATTCCAGCAACATTATGTTTCAAATAGAAAACGAATGGATGATTGGCGTGAAATATTTGTGCTATTATTTCTATGGGGATCTTCCAAGTTTCCATAATGACTAAAAACATATTATATTGTTATTAATAAATAAAAGATATATTACCTATGATAACTTACCAGCACTTCCAGCAGCAGCTACGGTACCTTGTTCGTCTACTTCTATACACGCTTTTTGCACAATTTTGCTGATTTTTAAAGGTTCGACTACATTATCTGCTATCATTCCACCAAAATCAGCACCATCTTCGAAGGGAAGTTTTACTCCCAACTACAAAAGTAGATACACCGTAGAACACATAAATAAATTAATATGGCATTTAATATTTACCTGCTTAAAGATGTCTTTAAATTGAATAGTAGTTTCAATGATAAATTTAGGAATCTTTACATTTACTGTAGAACGTGAATAGTGGGGAGTCGCTAAAATGTCAGCGATATTATCCTCAATAGCCGGTAAACCTTCCGGATCGTTAGGTAAAACGATAGTCATAGTAACATCTTTTCCCACATAAGGCATTTCCAGAAATTTGACATTTAAATTTTTATTTTCAAAATAATTAAATTTAGATTCGATGTTCATCATATCCGTGTCAATAAAATGTTCACTATCAACGTAAAAATGCTCTTTCTCTGTAGCAGATGTTTTGAATTCTTTTTCCCATTTTCCCTTGAAGTACATGGCGTTCATCAATATCGCACGTGTATCGTTATTTAACCAATTCTTGTTGATCAAGTCTTTAATTTTATTTCGCGTTTTTTCTTCGACCCATTTATTCATTTCGTTCGCTGCCTCTTCTTTTTTTTCAAAATCGATAGACTGTATAGCGGCGCCAAAAACATCAGTAACTTTGGTTTTGTAGTCTTCCCTTAATTTATAGTTATGGTGAACGTATATTTTGTTGGCACTGTCGAACGAGTAGTGATCGGTTCCTTTCAAACTTGGCGTTACTGCAGCAAACATTTTTAGAACTTCGTCGGGGTCTGTCGGAAGGTGCGTTCCTAGGGATAGCTGTCTCGCAGTTTCGTCCCTTGCGCCTATTTGGGCGAGAGCTAGCGCAAGTTCTACAGATACTGGAGACATGACGAAATTTCCGACGGCGGATTTTTTAAATTCCTAAAATTAATGTTTTACTCGTGTGAATATTTATAAATGGGAAGGTACGTACGTACTAATTAAAGCAGTTGTGACATTTTTAATTAAGTTTTAAAAAGATAATTTCATATATCTAGATATTATAATAATTTTTCAAAAATGATCTAATTAGGATTTATTTTTTTATAGATTACTTATATATTATTTAATATTGTTATCTGTGTACATGGTGAATTTAAACGATATAGCATTACCTATAGCGTTGAATTTAAATGATTCTTCTCTGCAGAGTAATAAGCTCTTTAATGTTTTGGGGCAGAAATACATTTTTAGTTTTTTAATTATAGGTACAATTTCTCCATAACTTGAAAAATAATTTTAGTTGCATCGACTTATTTGGTTTATCTAGATTTTATTGGCATCATTTGTGTTACTTTATTTTAAATGATTCTGCATATATTCAAATGACAATTAATGTTTTTAATTGAATTTTAATATTCGCGTCGAATGAATTTTGTGTAAGTAATAAAACGGATTAGTTATCATTTTAATTATCTTACTTTATACTAAAACTTACTTTGTACGTGTCGGAGGTAAATTGCACGTTAGACTCATGATATTTCTGTAAAACTTGCGAATCGTTTCCCAATACAGCTGCCACTCCGAGAATGAATAAAATAAGTAATTTCATTTTCACTCTATAACAAATTATACTTTTAGCACTTATTGTTTTAAAATTACTTGGGTAATTTATTGTCGATAGTTAAAAATAAGTTACAAAATTTATGATATCATTTATCGACAATACTTTGAAACATTTTGATAAAGACTTACCAGTGTGTTTGAAATTTGTAAAAATGAATGTTTCTGGGTATCTGCTGTTTGTTTTATAAACTTTAAATCTATATGAAGTAAACTTGAATAAAAAAATCTACAAGGTTGTGTTATGAGGTAATCTGTGAATTATTTATATTATCACGATTACGGTTAAAAAGTTGATGTATTCCTTTATTTTTTTGTAGAATTAATTAAAAAGAGGCGCCATTGTGTCGTTAATGGTAGGCAATTTACAGGGCAGTTTCACTTAAACGTGGTTGATAATAGAAACTTGCTTATTATTAGAGAGTTTTTGCACGATTACGGTAACTTTACCGTAATAGTTTACGGTATTTTGTTTGAAATGCGCATGCGCAATCCCGTTATTGGAAATGGCAGCGCGCTATCATAAGGTGAATAACTGGCGGTTTACGGGAACTAAAATGTAGGTATTTTTGCAATTTGGCATTGGCACTTGCATTATAGTTGTGGTGGCGCCCCTACGAAAGACGTCAGTCAAATTGTGTTTGACATAGTAAAATTATAACCTCTAAAACTATTCAAGTGTAGTTAAAAGTTAGATTGGAAGTAGCCGGCCTTCCGATGGCGACGCCCGGAAAGTCACGGCTTCGTTTCTCTATTATGGATGATATAATGCTTCTGCGGGAAATTGTGGGGGTGAACCCCTTTGAAGATTTTCACCTCTTCAGAACAATCAACATCCAACTTGGAATCTGAATTATTAGGAGATGATGCAGAAAATAAAAATTACAAAACTTTGACTTCCCATACATACATGTATACATGTGTATACATATATAAGTATATATGTATATGTAAATGTGTAGAATTTAATTCTAGTAAAATTTGAAACACTAAAAGGAAATATTAAAGAATATGTTGGAAAAATTACATCTATAGACGGCGATGAGATTGCTTGTAGCTTCATGCGAAAATCATCGAAAGCTGAAAATATTTTCATCTTTCCGCAAATCGAAGATGTTAGTGAAATAGCATTTAATAAGGAAAATAGAAATCAAAATATCCAAAAGAAGATTTAGTTTTTAATAATTTCATTTTATTTATTAGTCATGTTTCTGTTTATCTTTGTATATTTTATACCTATATTGTGAATTTTTAAAAACCACACATTTTTAAAAATGTTACTTTTGTTCCAAGAAACCCCGCAATAAACTTAATTTGATATTTGTGTGCCTTTAAATAGCATGTTTCAAGTGACCTCAACCGAGGGGTTACTTGAAACAATCATATTTTATATTTTTAACATTTTCTTGTTGAAAATTAAAAAATGTATTCGCATAAGTGGATTCTACGCCCCATTTGACTTAGTGTAACATTTTTTTATTGAGAATAATAATATTCTTTCGAAGATAAAGTAGAAAATTATCTCAAAGTCGTAATCAAGTAATCCCAGTTGATGATATCTTATATTTTAAGGTTATATTTGTGTGCAAAACGTCAAACCTAAATTCTGACGTTAACGCAATGGTCGTGCAAAAACTATACATTGGAATCTTTACGGAATTGTCAATACGGTATTTAATCACATGACTTTAGCGTTAGCGGGACATTTAGCGTAAATGTGCAAAAACTCACTATTAATTCCCAACTTGTGAAAAAAAGTTTTAGCTAAAATTATTTTTTCGAACTCTCGTAGATATATTAAATACATTTATTATCTATGGGCTTTTTAGTATATTTTATTTTATATTACAAGGGACGCTTATAGTCCATATGCAACAATGTGTCATCATAGTAATTGATCATAAAATTAATATAATGAAATACCATTATACTATAAGTTTATTATTTACTTAAATTTGCATCGTAAATATCTTTTGTGTTTACGGACGTACAACAAACGGCAATTACGGTTCTGGAGGTGGGACATATTTTCCTTCTTTAACAGTTCCTGCGGGAGCAGAATGACGACCAACGAAAATAATTCCGGCGACATTATGTTTCAAATAAAAAACGAATGGATGATTGGCATGGAATATTTGAGTTATTACTACTCTGCTGCTCCTCCAAGTTTCCATAATGACTAAAAACATATTATATTGTTATTAATAAATAAAAGATATATTACCTATGATAACTTACCAGCACTTCCAGCAGCAGCTACGGTACCTTGTTCGTCTACTTCTATACACGCTTTTTGCACAATTTTGCTGATTTTTAAAGGTTCGATTATCGAATCTGCTATCATTCCACCAAAATCAGCACCATCTTCGAAGGGAAGTTTTACACCCAACTACAAAAGTAGATACACCGTAGAACACATAAATAAATTAATATGTCATTTAATATTTACCTGCTTAAAGATGTCTTTAAATTGAATAGTAGTTTCAACGTCAAATTTAGGAATCTTTACATTTACTGTAGAACGTGAATAGTGTGGAGTCGCTAAAATGTCAGCGATATTATCCTCAATAGCCGGTAAACCTTCCGGATCGTTAGGTAAAACGATAGTCATAGTAACATCTTTTCCCACATAAGGCATTTCCAGAAATTTGACATTTAAATTTGTATTTTCAAAATAATTAAATTTAGATTCGATGTTCATCATATCCGTGTCAATAAAATGTTCACTATCAACATAAAAATGCTCTTTCTCTGTAGCAGATGTTTTGAATTCTGTTTCCCATTTTCCCTTGAAGTACATGGCGTTCATCAATATCACACGTGTATTGTTATTTAACCACTTCTTGTTGATCAAGTCTTTAATTTTATTACGCGTTTTCTCTTCGACCCATTTATTCATTTCGTTCGCTGCCTCTTCTTTTTTATCAAAATCGATAGACTGTATAGCGGCGCCAAAAACATCAGTAACTTTGCTTTTGTAATCTTCCCTTAATTTATAGTTATGTTTAACGTATATTTTGTTGGCACTGTCGAACGAGTAGCGATCGGTTCCTTTCAAACTTGGCGTTACTGCAGCAAACATTTTTAGAACTTCGTCGGGGTCTGTCGGAAGGTGCGTTCCAAGGGATAGCTGTCTCGCAGTTTCGTCCCTTGCGCCTATTTGGGCGAGAGCTAGCGCAAGTTCTACAGATATCGGAGACATGACGAAATTTCCGACGGCGGATTTTTTAAATTCCTAAAATTAATGTTTTACTCGTGTGAATATTTATAAATGGGAAGGTACGTACGTACTAATTAAAGCAGTTGTGACATTTTTAATTAAGTTTTAAAAAGATAATTTCATATATCTAGATATTATAATAATTTTTCAAAAATGATCTATTTAGGATTAATTTTTTTATAGATTACTTATATATTATTTAATATTGTTATCTGTGTACATGGTGAATTTAAATGATATAGCGTTACCGATAGCGTTGAATTTAAATGATTCTTCTCTGCAGAGTAATAAGCTCTGGGGCATAAGTTTGGGGCAGAAATACATTTTTAGTTTTTTAATTATAGGTACAATTTCCCCATAACTTGAAAAGTAATTTTACTTGAATCGACTTATTTGTTTTATCTAGATTTTATTGGCATCATTTGTGTTACTTTATTTTAAAAGATTCTGCATATATTCAAATGACAATGAATGTTTTTAATTGAATTTTAATATTCGGGTCGAATGAATTTTGTGTAAGTAATAAAACGGATTAGTTATCATTTTAATTATCTTACTTTATACTAAAACTTACTTTGTACGTGTCGGAGGTAAATTGCACGTTAGACTCATGATATTTCTGTAAAACTTGCGAATCGTTTCCCAATACAGCTGCCACTCCGAGAATGAATAAAATAAGTAATTTCATTTTCACTCTATAACAAATTATACTTTTAGCACTTATTGTTTTAAAATTACTTGGGTAATTTATTGTCGATAGTTAAAAATAAGTTACAAAATTTATGATATCATTTATCGACAATACTTTGAAACATTTTGATAAAGACTTACCAGTGTGTTTGAAATTTGTAAAAATGAATGTTTCTGGGTATCTGCTGTTTGTTTTATAAATTTTCAATCTATATGAAGTAAACTTGAATAAAAAAATCTACAAGGTTGTGTTATGAGGTTATCTGTGAATTATTTATATTATCACGATTACGGTTAAAAAGTTGACGTATTCCTTTATTTTTTTGTAGAATTAATTAAAAAGAGGCGCCATTGTTTCGTTAAAGGTAGGGAGTTTACAGGGCATTTGCACTTAAACGTGATTGATAATAGAAACTTGCTTATTATTAATTCCCAACTTGTGATGAAAGTTTTAGCTAAAATTATTTTTTCGAACTCTCGTAGATATAATAAATACATTTATTATCTATGTGCTTTTTAGTGTATTTTATTTTATATTACAAGGGACGCTTATAGTCCATATAGGTAACGGTAATTTATTGAAAGAGTAATATTGTGCAGTTTAGGTAGGTTAGGGTTATTTTCAGCATAACGTATTATATAACGTAGTCATTGTCGTGGACATTTTGATTAATTATTTAAATTATTTTTAATACTTATTGCCATAATGAAAATATCTTGTTTTTACTTTAATAACGTATATTTCGCACGTTTTCTAATGTCTTCCTTAGCGTTTTTAATACTTATTAACTGATAATAATTCTTATCATATTCATACAGCCATACCCTCCTCTAACCTAATGTCTGATTCAAACTGGGTTTTTATCATTACAGATCATTTATTAAATCAAATACCTACTGATAAATCAGTATATTATGTTGAAACTGAATTAGGTAAATAAAGTAAGGGCCAGTTTAATGATTATCAAAACAAACGTTACTTTAAATTTAAAGGGATTTCAAATCATTGTTACAACAATGTGTCATCATAGTAATTGATCATAAAATTAATATAATGAAATACTATTATACTATAAGTTTATTATTTACTTAAATTTGCATCGACAATATCTTTTGTGTTTACGGACGTACAAAAAACGGCAATTTCGGTTCTGGAGGTGGGACATATTTTCCTTCTTTAACAGTTCCTGCGGGAGCAGAATGACGACCAACGAAAATAATTCCGGCAACATTATGTTTCAAATAAAAAACGAATGGATGATTGGCATGGAATATTTGAGTTATTATTACTCTGCTGCTCCTCCAAGTTTCCATAATGACTAAAAACATATTATATTGTTATTAATAAATAAAAGATATATTATCTATGATAACTTACCAGCACTTCCAGCAGCAGCTACGGTACCTTGTTCGTCTACTTCTATACATGCTTTTTGCACAATTTTGCTGATTTTTAAAGGTTCGACTACATCGTCTGCTATCATTCCACCAAAATCAGCACCATCTTCGAAGGGAAGTTTTACACCCAACTACAAAAGCAGATACACCGTAGAACACATAAATAAATTAATATGGCATTTAATATTTACCTGCTTAAAGATGTCTTTAAATTGAATAGTAGTTTCAACGTCAAATTTAGGAATCTTTACATTTACTGTAGAACTTGAATAGTGGGGAGTCGCTAAAATGTCAGCCATATTATCCTCAATAGCCGGTAAACCTTCCGGATCGTTAGGTAAAACGATAGTCATAGTAACATCTTTTCCCACATAAGGCATTTCCAGAAATTTGACATTTAAATTTTTATTTTCAAAATAATTAAATTTAGATTCGATGTTCATCATATCCGTGTCAATAAAATGTTCACTATCAACATAAAAATGCTCTTTCTCTGTAGCAGATGTTTTGAATTCTGTTTCCCATTTTCCCTTGAAGTACATGGCGTTCATCAATATCACACGTGTATCGTTATTTAACCACTTCTTGTTGATCAAGTCTTTAATTTTATTACGCGTTTTCTCTTCGACCCATTTATTCATTTCGTTCGCTGCCTCTTCTTTTTTTTCAAAGTCGATAGACTGTATAGCGGCGCCAAAAACATCAGTAACTTTGCTTTTGTAATCTTCCCTTAATTTATAGTTATGTTTAACGTATATTTTGTTGGCGCTGTCGAACGAGTAGCGATCGGTTCCTTTCAAACTTGGCGTTACTGCAGCAAACATTTTTAGAACTTCGTCGGGGTCTGTCGGAAGGTGCGTTCCTAGGGATAGTTGTCTCGCAGTTTCGTCCCTTGCGCCTATTTGGGCGAGAGCTAGCGCAAGTTCTACAGATACTGGAGACATGACGAAATTTCCGACGGCGGATTTTTTAAATTCCTAAAATTAATATTTTACTCGTGTGGATATTTCTCAATATTCGCATACTTATTCTTACTTTAACATTTTTTTGTTGACTTCAACATTTTCTAAACCTTAAGCATTACGTGCTTACAGTGTTGTTTAATGTTGTATATTAAGGGCCGATCCTAATTTCCATCTCCTAATAAATTTATATGGAAATAATTGTTCGAACAAACATTTTCATGATAAATATCTGTCTGATAAATTTATCAGGCGATGGAAAGATCGCCCTAAGTCTACTAATGTAGTGATAACAACTTAAAAGACTAACTATAAAACCGATACCTACCTACCGCTAAGTAATAGATACCTAAGGTATAGACAATGTTGGTTAAATTTGGAAATTTAAGCCGTAAGAAAGAAATATTAAATATTTACCATACTATTTTTCGAAGGTTTTTTACGTATTCTTTTTATAGACTGCATTTAAATATCGTTACCTATTAATATCTGAATATATAATCAACCGGGTTTTTTTAATTAAGTTTTAATATTCGTGACGATGAAATATATGGTAATTATTATTTATTTAATTGTTTCTTACAGAACTTACTTTGTACGTGTCGGACGTAAATTGCACGTTAGATTCATGATATTTCTGTAAAACTTGTGAATCGTTTCCCAATACAGCTACCACTCCAAGAGTGAATAAAATAAGTATTTTCATGTTCAATCTACAATAAAATATTAATAATACTTCAAAATTAGCCAATCTTCTGTTGATAAACAGTTACAAGATTTATAAAATTACTTATCGATAATATTTTGAAAATTTTGATAGACTTACCGGACTGCTCGAAGATGAATGAATGAATGCTCAAAGAATGTTGCCGGGTACGTACTGTTTGTTCAAGGTTGGATTGAGGTTATCTGTAAATTATTTATATTTTCACAATCACGTTTTTAAAATATCGATGTATTCTTTTTTCCTTTTTTTTAGAGAATTATTTATAACGGCGACGAGTTATTACGTCATTAAAGGTGCGGAATTTACAGAGCATTTTCATCGAAACGTTATTGATAAATAATGGAAACGTGCTTATGTTTAGTAAAATTAGTTTTTGGAACTGTCGTAGATATGAATTTATTTGAATCAGACGTGGTTTTTATTGTATTTTATTTTAACTAATATTGGAGGCGTAAATTCCAAATAAAGTTAATTTATTTTATAGTAGGTAGACAATTATGCAATAGATGAATTATTCATAACATTACGTTGTAAACGATGTTGAGTATCGTTTTTGTAACGGATTGTATTTGTATGGTAAACTTAATACGATAATTATTCCGATGATTGTTTTAAGATGGTATTTAAAAATGTTATTTGTTTAAATAATATTTTTCGTCAGTGAAATTTATCTTCTTACTTACTACTCTTAAGTTAGAATACTATCGAGTAGTATTTAGTACTTAGTACTATTTAGTAATATAAGAAGTTTTAAACATAGAAGATGTTAATTCGTTAAAGACCTATATTATATGTAGGGTTGAAGGGGTCACTTTTGTACAGTAAAATGATGACAAACAAATTAAACATATTTCACATAATTTAGTGTATTCAAAATTGGCTTTAAAAATCGGAAAGCAGTTCTGCAACTATTCAAAGTTAGTATCTCAACCAGTGCATTTTTATACATGGCGCCTTTTAAGCGAGATTCAGTTTTGATTAATAATAACATAGAAAACTAATTTAAAAGAAACAGTGTATATGGTCTAATAGGCATGTACTCACCCACCTTATTTTAAAATTTAATTTTAAACGTTTTGCTTAAATATTTTTTGTGAAAATCTAAGAAATCGTTTGTTATTTAGTCGCATGTGGTACCTTTAAACATTGTCGAAAAGTGACCTAACTTAACAATTCAAAGGTGCCTTTGGACAAAATTTAAACAAATACTTGTAAATATTAGCAGTTTAATAAGATGAAGAAATATCCAAATCTAGCAATTTATTCAATTTATTCTATTTTAGAACTTTTTCTTATTGATTTTTTTTAAACTTTAGTAGAAAACACATTTAGCATCAAAATTAACATTGCAAGCCGACTTTAACATCAGTGGGCTATATTGAGAGACGTACCTCCTAATATAGCCCGCGTGACTTTTTCTAAAGTCACTGCTGGAAAATTCATATTTTCGTTTTAAGAGCAAAAAATATATATTTAATATATATTTTTTTTAATAGAAAAAAGATTCTACATCGCACGTAACTTTGTTTAATAATTCGATAATTCCAGACGAGTTAATAAAAATCCAAACCTTAAGTGGGCCGTATTCGGCGACGGTACCTTAGTTAAAATTAATCAATAATAAATTTTAAAAACAAAAGAAAATACAAGTTAAATTAACGAAAAATTATTACATCATTTGTTCAAAATGTCCACCGTCTGCTGCTAAACATTCTTCAGCACGTTCTTGCATTGCTCGAAACGAGTTTCCAGATTGATTTAAATATGCTTACTAGATTTATACATTTAAAACTCAAAATAAACACTAGGGGTCATATTCAAATGGCTCTATTTTACCTATTTTATAAATTTTTAAAGTCACGATAACTAGAAAAGTCTAATCTAAAAATAGCAAAAGAACTTTATTTAGTTTTTATCGTGTTTCGCCTACTTTAAGTATGCGCGAATTTCGAAATACCCCGTATAAATGAATAAATTTTCGGATTTGGATATTTCTTGACCTTTATTAAATAATTGGCTGCCAGCTTATCTTTTTATGTTTTATTATCAGTTTAAGTTTATTATCATAAGTATTAGGTACCTGCGGGCTGTTTTTGACCTTTCGCTTACAAACGTACATGCGAAAATGACGTCACAACAAATAGATATCTATAGAAACCCATTTTGTTATCACGTCATTGACATACGTTTTGTACCTTCATTAAAATCTTTCATTAAAAATTACATTAATTTGGCTCCTATCTTACATGTGCATTTAATTAAACTGAACTGAAGATCACTTGCTAAAAAATAATAGTATATTAGATATAATGGTGTAAAAATTTATCTATTATCCCTTTTTTAAGAAGATTAATGCATATTGTTCGAAGTTGCCCCTTTCCCCCTTATCTATCAATTTATTTACCTACAATTAGATTTTGTCAATTATATCTTGTGTTTTCCATTTAATATTCTAAATCTAATAGTGTAAATAAAACATTGTTGGTTATTGCTTAATTTGTTTATTTTCCTTTTTTTAAGAATAATAGGTAGGTAATAGACAATAGGTTCTTATTGTATACGGACATATTATCCTTGAGTAAATCGTCCAATGAACATAATTCCTGCTTGAGATTTTAAATAATAAATAAAAGAATGATCGGCGATAAATGTTTTCGAGTCTGGGAGTGGAAGTCCAGGACTTATCAATGATATTAATTCTGTAATTAAAACAAAAGTATATTGTGTTATGGTGGCATATAAGATATTTCATGTTACCGATATTTCATGCATGCAAATAGGTTTGCATGTTTAAACACGCATATCTACACAAATTATAAGTAGTAGGTATCCAATTAAGGGCCGATCTTTTCATCTACTGATAAAACCCGACAGATATTTACCATAGAAACAATTGTTACAACAAATGTTTCCACGGTAAAAATTTGTCAAATAAATTTATTGGGAGATGAAAAAATCGGCCCTAAATATCATAAAAAAATTATTATTAAGTTATTTATAGTGGATGAAAAGAGATAAGACAAAAAGTTATTATTGTTAGGTGTGTAATTAGAAAAATATTATATCGATAGTTTGACTTGTTTAACTCCATATATGTTTACTGTAATAGTTTCTTAAAATTTATCTTAAAAAATATTATGAAAGTGTAAGATACTAAAGTTAATTTAGCAATCGTACTTTGGAATTTGAAGCAATTAAAACAGAAAAATAAAGTTAATAATTAAGAAGATAATATTACTGATACGTCTATGAAATAAAAAATGAGCAATTAATTTTTTTAGAAAGTTATAAGTTATAATTGATTATTTTAGCAATAGCCCAATTTTTACAACTGATGTTGGTTTGGTTACCGGTGTAAGAAAATTTATAAGGGACGCCTAAAAATATTTCACCTGTTTAGGGACCTTTAAATTGTAACATGCTATCTAGTATAACTGCAAATTTTATTAGTAGGTATAAGAAAAATTTTCCGGATCAAACATCTGGCACGATGTACTAAACCCGAGAAAATGTTGAGTGTAGCGCAGTAGTTATAGAAATTAGGTTACTAATTAAAACAATTGAAAATTTAGAAATCTAATCTTGAAATCTAATTTTCATAAAACTTGTTTCATTGAGTTTCTAATAGTAAGAACTAAAATGTTTACATTTTAAAAATTGCCGCTTAATCGTTTTTAAGGGTCAATTCAGCACAAGAGCCTAGTTAAAAATTATTTTTTACTGGTGATGACTCCTACATGTTGGTAGTTTAAGACTAAGGTATTTTAATTATTCCTTAACTCGTTTAAAAATGGCGGTCATTTTTGTTTCATGTCGTGCGCGAGAGGTTTCTGTTTGAAGAGGTTTGCGGAAAATTCCGTATTTCAGTTGCGGTTTATCGCGCAGTTCTGGAATAAAACCTATTATTTTTGATACATTTCTATTATGTATGTTATTTTTCGTATCTTATTTCCTTATGCTCGAAATTTCATTATCTAACGACACTGGACTAGAAGGGCATAAGACTAATCGTAAGCAAGGCTGCATGATTTTTCTCAAATTTTGTGAAGTTTACTGTACATACTTTTACTCATACGATTCATCATACGATTTGATTTATTTATACAACGGTTTCTATTTTATTTCAAGTTAAGTTTTATTACATTATTTAGATACCTACATAACAATAATATTATTGGGATAGCATTATAAATAGTATTGTAGTGTTTAGTAAAATTACAAGGCTTACTTAAGCTGGGGACACACTGCCAACACGTCACGTGCCGGCATGTAATTTTACATTAGTACCCAAAGGACGACACGTGACGCATCTGTTCAGATGCTCACACAGCACGTTCCAAGTAAATATATATTATCTGCCCGCCGCTATTTATTGGCTTGTAATTGGTATATCAAATAAACTTGGATAGTAAATTCCGGTATATTTACTTATTATAAATTTTTTGCACGCCGACGAGTAGAAATCAGTGCCATAATGTTGCGTGCCGTAACGTGACGTGTCAGCAGTGTGTTCCCAGCTTTAACTTTTAATCAAGTGCATTATAAATTACCTAATTAGCGTTAAGTAGCTATTAATGTTTGAAAATTAGTGGTTAGTGCAATAACACTTTTAACGCATTTTTAATTGTTTACTACACATAGTATAATGTATTTTTATGAATGTTTTTAATGGTTAAATCGTATTTTACGTAACAAGGTATTTTATCTACCTAAATTAAGTTTTGACTTTAATCACCTATAATACTGAGGCAGGTTAAAAATTAAATTTTAATCACTGTAAGTTTTAAATGGATCACTTTTAAGAAAGTAAAATTCTATAACACCGTGTAATTAGCAATTTTTTATCATATTCAAATTTTGGCAACGTTTGGGTACTTATACGTACATACGTATATACGTCTGTTTTATACATAGTTTAAAATTTAAGAAAGTCGTTACATTATTAATTAAATTAAAATTATGAATAAATGTGGATGCGTGGTTTACCAAAATTATTTGAAAATTTCAAATGAAGTATACAGGTACTTAGGTATATAAAACAAATAATATTTTAATATCTTTTTCTAATTTATACAAATATGTGAAACGAAGAATCACTGGGCAGGTAATGAATAACTACCCACAAACATTGGCATGTGGATGTTGGCAACACGCATGATGAAAATGAAGGGACGATTTGCCACAAATAGTTCAATTTTAGGCACTACTTCCCCAATTCTGTCGTGGAACTCCACTGTAAATAACAAATATATTTATCGTTAATTGTCGAATGCTGTTTCAATTAACTTATTTTTATCTGTATCGTCTGGTGTCTATTTTGTATGCATAGTGTGTAAAAAATATATAGTAATTATTATGAATTTAGAGTAAACCATATCTACCGATAAGAATATTAATTTTTATTTGCTTGTGTTTCAAAAAAATAAATGAATGGATTAGCTATAAACATTCTTGAAATAATTTGCTGATAATAGTGGTGCGTTAACTGGAAAATAGTTTTATTCATAAGTAGTTAATATACAGTGCAGAAGCTAAAAATATAAAGACTTTGCGTGCACATCGAAATATTCTACAATAGAAAGTTCCAAATTTTACAAATTTATTAGAGTTCTGTGTTAAAGAAAAAACGAAATTGCTAAAGAAGAATATGCTAAAAGTATTGATAATAAATGTGCACTTGGTTATGAACATTTTAAGGGAGGTTTATTAATTATCGATAATTAACATAAATCGTTGTGCAATTATATAGAAATTTGCTTTTAGAAGCGTTAACTGGTGATTGTATAATTACAATCTAACTAATAGGATCGATGTTTTTGGTAATACGTTAACTGTCTTAATTTGTTGTTAGGCCAACGTTTTTACGATAATTCCTACGACAAAAAATTAGATTCTAGTGTAAGTTGTTTCAAAGTAGTTTCCAATTTAAATTGAGAACCAGTAAAATAATCGTCGAGAAAGTAATCGTATAGGTAGCATAGATGTCTTAATATTTTCGCGATTAATCGTAAATTAAAACTAGACGTTCAATTAAGAAACGGGTTTTATTTAGGTATCGGCACTATTGAGTAGGTATAAAATCACGTGTAGGTACCGTTCTACTTTTATTAACTTATTATTTTATTTGTTATATAACTTTACCTATAAAATCAATACTTACAAATTACAGAGCTAATTAAATTCTTAAGAATAATAAAATAATTTTTCGGTTTTTTTTTTGTCAAAAGTTGACTAATTGTAAATGATGCAGTTGTACTAATTTTAAAGTGGATATTTGAAACGTTAAGGGTGTGGATTTAAATGTAATATAATAGGCATCTACGTTTTAATGTTTTTATTAATAAAGTTATAGCAATAAATAATTTTATCAACACGTAATAAATAAATCTAACGTAAATAAGTAGATAAATAATGAAGATCGGATTTATATATTACAAACAAATTTTTAAAATTTTTAGCATCATTTACACATTGTACATTAAAATTTAGCCTCATATTAATTGACAGTAATTAAATTAGCCATTATTGAAATTGTTAACTAAGGTAATTAAATAATGACTAAATTTAATTATTGTACCTTAATGTATCGAACGTTTATTAATATTAGTCAGTCATTGTAGATCCGGTTTTAATTCTGTACTTGTACAATAAAGATAAACTTATTAATACAAATAAATAAACGTTAGTATTTTATAGTCGGATAATATTAATACAGTAACTTTACGTATTTATATAAGTACATAAATCCGCTCTTTAATACTCGTTTAAATCATAAACACTGATATTTTCTTAAAATAATTAATACTTATACTTTTTTGGATAAAGAAATCGATAAATTATGTTTGATTTATTTTAATTAAATATAGATGTATATATATATATATATATATATATATATATATATATATATATATACCTCATCCATCTACAAGTAAAATTAACGAATGGCGGAAGATGTGCGGCCGTGCCTACGTTTTAATAATTAAAAATTATTTTAAGGTGGAAAGTTTTGCGGAACGTTTACAGATGACAACGCAATGCCAAAAGGTGCAATGCAAATAGGTGTTATCTACCAAAAAAATTTTACCCAAGACAAATAATTTCTTGCGCATCTTACCTTTAATCGATCGACAAAATGGAATTATTTATTGAAAGTTAGTACATTTGCCGAGGAATAAAATTCCTATAAATTTACTTTTAAAATAAATATGAATGGATGTTCCGCCACGAACAACGTTTTTATATCACGAGCTTCGTTTATTGCTGATCTTGCTGCGACAATTACTGAAATTCGAAGAAAAAAATTATTAGCGAAACTTAATAGATGAAAACTTAATATAGTTTTTAAAATTTATTACGTATAAAAAAATGTTTTTTAAACAGCGCTCAATTTTACAATAGAAATACAATTTACACGTATGTAATCAATTTTAGTAAACCGTATTAAACTGGACTAACGTATCTTCCTGTAAATAAAATTCCGGCTGTCTCGTGTTTTATAATAATGACAAACGAATGATCTGCCATAAATGTATATGTCTTCGTATTCATCCACTCAACCAACTCAGTTTCTTCGAAAATTACTACTAAAATAAAACAAGGTATTAGGAAACCTTAACCCCCATAATTAACCAGAAGTATATATAGAGTAAAACTTAAAATAAACGTTAGGTAGGTATTAAAATTTATTTCAAAATAGGTGTAAATACAGACATTTGTCAGTTAAAACACATTGTGGCTGTCAAAAATAAAAAATAAATAAAAGAGGAGCGTAAAATCTACGCTTCAATTCTTTATTTTTTAATTTCTAATCTTCACATTAAAAACAAAAAAAAACTTTTTTTTTAATTTTTGGTTTTTGACCGCCACAACATAATGCAAATTACTGTCTTATTAAACTTTACAATCTAAACGATAACGTTCCCACAAGTACAATATTTTAAAATTAAAACGGTTTTTATATAAAATATGCACATAAGTAAATGAATTATGCTACAGTAACTTTATGAAGGATTGTTGTATTTGCCGACAAATAAAATACCCGCAGTATTATGTTTTAACTTAACAATAAAGGGATGATTAGCTTCGAAACTATAAAGTTTTACGTTGGGCAATTTCGGTCTTTTTCTTCTTGTCTCTAATGTTACTGAAAAGTAAGAAAATCAGAGTTAATTTCAAGATGTATACGGATAATATCTAATGTTTTTATTTTATTTTGTTTTGCAATCGTAAAATATAAGTATCGTAAATATATTCAAACTTCTTTAATAAAATTCAAATTTTATTTTAACGGATCAATCGTGTTTAGGCGCTCGGTAATCGGGTTACTTATCAAATTACACAACTTTTCAAAAAGTTTACACCCCTTACGTATCTCTACACTCTCACACATCTCTATGCAAACATTTATTTAACGTTAATCATTTTGTAGTATAACATCTCGCTATTGAATAGAATACAACAGGTTTGATTTTTGGTGGTTTATTTTGAAAACAAATTAACAAAGATACCATTAACGCTTATTAAGAAAATTGTAACAAACAAGAAACAAAATGAGAACGATTTAGATCTAAAAATTAATATAACGTATTATTTTCCCCTGTTATTTATATACAGACTCGTACCTTTCTGGCATTGATGATATTAAATTATCAATAAGCTTTTGAGACATCTTTCTTCATTCTTCTTCGCCCTGTCAATGAATCGATTTCGCGCAATAAAGTGATTTTTCGCAGGCGCGGCCATTCGTCTAGAAATGTAGCTCCAGACACATGTTCGATAGGGTTCATGTCTGGAGAACAAACAGGTCAATCATGCGAACAATTCCTTCCTCTTCAAAATCACATAACTGTCCGTCTTCGATGAGGTCCGTCTTCGTCATTATCGTCCATAAAAATAAAATTATTCCCAATCGCACTTTAAAATAATGCCACCATATGTCACGTACACGTACCGTCATCGCTCACTAAATAAGTCAAAACGACTCGTCCTTAAAAAAAATTCGTGAACTTTGAAAACTTGGATTCGTACGATAAAAACACGCCTTATGAAACACAATAATAACTTAACAATTATTTATAAACTATTATTGTTGTTTGGATTTATTATCTAATATTGTCGTTTCTGTTAGCAGAAGATAATTATTATGCAATAAAGATTATCATATATGTTATAAAAGATGCCGACCCTGATGGATTTTATTTAAAAAGGTGGACTTTACAATTTCTTAGATTCGTTATTCGTCAAAACTACCCTTCTTATGCAATGAAACAAAATTTTACTGCATTGTGAGGATAGCCCGCAATGAAAAATATCTACATTCCAAATTTGAGCTTTCCTATCAGTTGTTCTCAATCGATTTGACACGGAACGACCCGTCATTTAACCCCACTCTCATTGTATTTTCGAAATTTCTTTTCTAGCTTCGATATCATCTTGATACTTGCTATGTAGTATTATCTACGTTTCATAACTTCTTAAAAATTTTGAAATTCATAAGAAGTGGATAATAAATAATCTAAATTAATGTAAAACTACCTATTTTTAGTGACTTGTCTCCTAAGTTCGAACAAAATCTATCTGATTACCAATGAATTTTATTCAAACAGAAATACAACAATAAGAAATATTACATAGGTATTGTGATTTGTTAATTTGCATTATATCTTCCAGCGAATAGTACTACATTTTTATATTTTAAGTAAAATAGGAAGGGATGGTCTGCTACAAATTGAACTGGATCGGGATACCTAATAGCTGCAAATCCTACCATCACCACTAAAACAAAAATAATGATAGAATATTATTTACTGGAAAATTATTCAAAATTCAACATGCAACGCAAACGTATAGTTCTAAAAATGCAGGCGTTTAGTTAAGCAAAGTTATAACAAACACAAGGCAGTGTTAATAGGGCACTTGCATGAATTTTTAAATCTAACGAAATGTAGATAAATAGATGAAGATTTTAATCTATTTTAATTGTCCGAAAATAGTTTTTAATGAAATTACTTATTTAACGCGTTTTCGCAAATTAAATAAATGTCACACGAAGCAGAACGCTCGCCTATTGGCGTGCGGCGTTTTACGTCACTGAAATCACCGAACGGTTTAATCGCCGCACGAGAGAGCGTCCACATTTCGTTCGTAATTATATTTTTATTACTTAGGTAAGGTTAAGCGAACGTACATTCCTAGCTCTCACTAGCTTATATCCAACAATTACGTCACAGGCCGTTTTCGCGCGCTCGAAAATATACAGTTTGAATTTCAAAGTCGAATAACACAAATTTTATAACGTTATAATTTAAAATCTGTATATAATCTGTATTTTACTACGTCTAAATAAACTATTTAGCGAAAAATAAAAAAATGTGCGTGTACCCTATTAGGTATAAGGTATGCGAGATAAATAATTGACATCTATCTTTACGATTGAATTAAATTACGGCATTCACTTGATTACACATTCTTTATAATTGTGTTATAGTTTGTTTGCACAGGCACATGTACGGTTATACAGGCACCGATTAATCGTTGTCCTCCTATAAGGAATGCATTTTTTGTCCTATTTTGAAATGTTGAAGTTATTATAGTTATTGATTAGATTGACTAGATATATTAAGCAATTATTGTAGGTAAAAGTTAAAAATTAGAGTTTAGTTCATTGCTATCAATGAATAGTGTATTTTATATTTTGATTATCAGCTATTAGTTCTGTCTTTCGGTGAATAATATAATGGATACATTTTAGATAAAAAAGTGGTGGACGATCTGCAAATTTTGAAGTTCGATATGTACTTTTATTAAATTAATTAATAAAATTTCTTAAAATTGTATTAAATAAATCAGGTACTGAAATCAAAAAAGGCGTTTTACAAATACGGGATATATAGGATGGTTTTCAATCTGATGGTAATCGAAAGTTAATAATAATAGATAATACCTACTTATTATTTTTTAAGCAAATAATATTTAAATTTAAGTTCTTTTATTGTCTATAAACTAGTTAAATTGAAATCATTCAGATTTTATATCTATTAAATATTCTTATTGTACTGATGAACATGTTTTTTTTAGAGATTAGATTTGAAAGCAATTTAGTTCTTTTTTTTACTAGATCAATAGATCATGGTAGATAAAAATTGTAATTTTTGCAAAATATTTGTTAAAGATAGATTTATGTTGAAATTTAACCCATCGCCAAATACCCCTTTAAAAAATGTTAGAGCTAATGGAAAACCGTTTAAAGAAACACTCATAAAAGAACGCAATTTGAAAAAATAAAGTAGCAGTTTGGAGTCATTTCACGTCAAATCAACCAATGCTCTGAACCTTGACATCCCAGAAATTCATCATATTTGGCACAATGGTAGTTACTTAACAAAAAGACAAAAAACCCAAAATTTCAGATTTTTCGGGCTTATAATTTTTGAGTTATTGACTTTAAAAGTAACAAATATCGCATGAAAATGAGAACATCTTTAACTTTTTAAAAAACGGTAACTCAAAAACTATTTGATTTAGAGAGTTCAATTTAACGTCATTCGCTTCTGTTTTAATGGGCTTTAATTTGATACATAGCGTGACTATAATATTTAACTTTTGTAATTTTTGAAGACCTTAAAAGAACTTTTTGTTAAATATCTCAAAAATACGCCTTTTGATTTTTTTAAAAAAGATATGTTTTAAAGACGTTTATTGACTATTGGTGTGCCAAATTTCATAATGGGACGCCAATGGGTGTTGCTATAAATTTTTTAATAAATAATGTGAAAATCGCGTATTGTATGTATTAATAACCCAAAGAAATTAAAGGAAATTGATTAAAATGTTTTAGGCAAAAGTTTTAGGGTGTTTTCAAGCGATTCTAAAAATATAAATTTTAAAAATTCAAAATTTCAAAACGGTCGACTTTAAAATTTTTAAACGATCGTCATTTTGAAATTTTAAACATTTGGAAAATTATGTAAATATAAAAGTTGTAGACAATAAAAAGCAGTGCTCACTCACAAAATTTATACAACTAGGTACACTGTTTTTTCACTTATTTACTAACGACCAATCATATTTCGTGAAATTTTAAATATCAACCAACGACAACAGTATTATATTTTAATACTCTAGTTACCCGAAGACTCTCGGGTTTTCAATATTTATCAAATCACTCTTCTCGTTGCTACGCAACAAACAATTGGGGATTAATCGACAAAGTTACAGCTCTATTGTGTTATTACAGATAATCTTTGGTAGGGAAACAGTGTAGGGAAAACAATCTTTTTAATTGAGTCAATTAATTTGGCATTTTGGTTGCTTAAAAAAAAGGTCGGAAAATTTAAGGGCTTATAGTATTAACCAAAAGGAACAAAATGTCTTAAAACTTTCAGAATTAGTCGAGGAACCTTGCAGTTTTCTGGAAACGATAGGGTAAAATAGCGATATGGACTCTGTCTCTAACTCATGCGCTACTTAATTTGCGTAAGCGAATTTTTGATCGTTCAAACCCCATTCCCAGAGTGCTTTAGCCTATACATACCTATATTTGGGTATATTTAGCTTAATATTGTATTTAAAAGGATTTATTATATACATATAAAAAACGTATAGTATTTTATTTTATTTTATCATTTTCACAAAATATCGAAGGAAGACAAAAATTCAAAGTTGATCGTAAAAATTTGAAAAATATTTATTAAAGGATTAACTGGGCAACTTAAACGTAAAAAATTCAGCGTATCAATATTACTGAATGCAGAATTCATAGTCATAGTCGTGTCGATTCATAGTTCATAGTTACTTTTAAGTAGTACATAATGTGTATACCTAGTTATGAAACAACACAGCCAAATGATTACAAGTTTTTTCCTTTAATATATCATGGATTAATGACTCTTCCGGTGAAGAGAACGCCGACCGACTTGTGCTTCAAAATAAAAACAAATGGATGGTCAATTGTAAAAGTAATTGGTTTTGGAGTGACCATCAATGAGGCGTTTTTGACGAGTACTGAAAATTAAAAAGTACGTGTTAAAAACGTGAATGCATCATTTAAAAGCAACCATAATTAATACAAGTTTATCGGCACGGCAAGTTAGTAAGCACCGAAAGCCATGTCTTAAAATAACGTTTTCTTGAATTTAGTTTATGATATTTAAACTTTGTTCTCATCCACTTAAGAGACGTGTTATGTAATTTAACTTAGCAACCATGTTAAAATACACGAAAACCATTGTAGTAACCACCTAAGTTAACTCTCTTAAATGGATGAGAATAAGGTTTTATTGTCAGTAAATGATTGAATATAATTAAATTTGTCCACTTACCTACTTTTATTTTTTATAATTGATATAGCGTCACATATTATAGTCATAGTATAATAACTACTAGAGGTAGGATATGGAGGCGGATCTGCGCATATTGAAGAGGGGACTTGACGTCACTCGTGAGTAAATAACAGACGGTCAGACAGTTTCCGAATACCAATGGTACGGGTACGTTGTTCGCAAGCTACGTGCTACTACTCACGTATGACGTCACTGCGCGAAGGTGAATCTGTTTAGCACACTCAAATATCTTACTTTTAGTAGTTATTATACCATATATTATAATATAGATACCCATATACTTGTACCTTGTATACTTGTATATGTACTTGTACATATACTACCCATATATACTTGTACATTTAGGTATGTTTTGAATGTTGTATAGTACAAAGGATTATATAAAACAAAAACGTGCGCGAGACTAGCATCCTCACCATAAATAGTTGTTACGCGATCGAAACGCCACTAAGGCGCCCTTTGCTCCACTGTAGAAATGTACAAAATAAAAAAAATATATATAAAAAAACATGTACTTATTGTTCGTATTTTATTTTATTTTATAACTTTAACAAAATATTGAGAAAAGGATAACTTCAAAAATATTTAATAAAAGAATTAACTGGGTTGATAACTTAAACGTAAAAAATTCAGCATATATTACTGATTAAATTCATAGTTTATAACCATAAACTTTCTAGTTCATTTTAAGTAGTACCTAGGTACAATACATATTTATGAAACAATATAGCCAAATGATCAAGTATTTTTCTTTGATCTATATCATAGATTAACGACTCTTCCAGTAAAGAGAACGCCAGCGGACTTGTGCTTCAAAATAAAAACAAACGGATGGTCAGCTGTAAATTTAATTGGCTTTGGACTGACCACAAGTGCGAAGTTTCTGACGAGTACTGGAAATTGAAAAGAACATGTTAAAAACGTGATTACCTACAACGTATTTTGAGTTTATCAAACGTTTATTAAGCTGACACAGCCACTTTGGCACAATCGAATGAAACAACAACTTTGGAACAATCGAATTGAAATTTAGTGTTAATTTCTTGCTCTATTTCCGATTTTTTGCTCCAGCTATTTCGACAAAAACCATGGCCATGCTGACTTAACACAAGCACCCACACAAAAAATAAAAAACGCAAAAACAAGGAGGTATTTGTAAAGTACTATTTTGTTACTTTATTGCGGACGTAATTGCTCCACTCTTAACACGAAAAAGCCACCCCCATACCCGCCGCACTAAAACAATACCTAAAAACACTTGAACACTTAAAAATTTTGAAATATTTGATAAATTTTTCGACGATGAAAAAGGTCGGATCTGCATTTTTTGTAATATAGCACATCTGAGCTATATTTTGACTGTTGGAGAACTATTATTACACTTCCGGTTACGCTGAAAATAACTTCAACTTTCGATTTTTAAATGGAACACTGTATATATTTTGACTTTTTTGGAATCCTCTATCGATTTTTAATATATTTTCATCATTTTTAAATGTTTATAGCCTACATGATTTTTTAGATAATTTTATTTGTGCATCTAGAATGCCGCGATCGGACTAAAAGCAATCTAATTAAGAAAGGACAGAAAATTTATAATTGTGTTTTTTGTAACAGTTTTATAGATGCGGGTCTTCCTACCTAGGTAGCTATTAATTGCTATTTTTCAAGAGTGCCGTGAAAAATAAACAAAAAAAAGTTCAGAGTACTTAGATATCAATATTTATAATTAGGTAATAATATTTTATATGTTTCGAAAAAAGAATGAACAAGGAACAAAAATTGCTAGGAATTTGAGATAAAAACATGAAAACATAGTTATAAATATTACAATTTAAGTAAATAACAAAAATAATTTTACGAATTATCTGACAATATAATATATAATATATATATATAATATATAATATACTTTTATATATTTTTGTCTTTTCTTAGGTTAGTTGGATTACGTTTAGCCCGATCGTGGCATTCTAGATGCACAAATAAAATTGTCTATAAAATCAAGTACGCTATAAAAACTTTTTAAAATGATGTAATTATATTAAAAATCAATAGAGGATTTCAAACGCGTTGTTCTTGTCGAACCAGCTATTCGCGTAAATGGATGCGTTATTGGTAGAGTACCCAGTGGTAAGGTACCAACCTATATTTGCTTTTTCAAAGTTATATTACTACCTAGTTCCTAAATAAACCTAAAACTAACAATAATTAATATTTAAATAATTTATTAATTATATATATTAGTTAACAACAAAAGCAATATTCTTATATTTTATTGTGGATTTGCGATTTTTCCCACGAACAGTATTCCGGCCTGTTTGTGTTTTAAAACGGTTATAAATGGATGGTCCGCTTTGAACGCATATAGTTTGATTTCACGAGCTTCTATTAACAGCGATTTTGTTACCGCGATAACTGAAAGTGAAAAAAAAATAAGAAAATGTTTAATTGTTAAATATAAACAAAAGTAGATAAATTAGTAGTGCAAATAGAAAGACAGCGTGCAATATTTAAAAATGCCTACTTAAAGGTTTGTTTTTTAAATTCTAACAGAACAGACGATAACACATTTTTTTATTTTAAACTGATGGACTGGTCAACCTTCCAATGAAAAAAACGTGGTCCGTTTTATCTTTTAAGATAAAAATGTAAAGACGATTAAAAGTAAAAATTTTTGCAGAGCAACTCTGAATTATTTCTGGTATTGGAATTTACATATTATTAATAATAATTGTAAAATAGAATACAGGTGGAAACAGTATTTACATTTTTCATTATTTAATTTTTTTAAATTGCAATAAAAATAGATAAATTTATTTTGGACTATATTATGGACACACATATAAAGAAGAAAAACGTGAAAATAAATTTATAAGAAATATCACCGATACTCATGTATTAGTACTACAACGTTCCAACTATGGAGAAATTAGGTCTTAATTTGTTTTTTATTGTAACTTTGAGTTTAATTTCATTTAATTATTTTTTGAATTACCTAACTAGGTAGCAGTATCTTCATGAGGTCGAACGAAAAAAATTAAATTTTAAATTTTAAGAAATAGCTACCTACTTGATTGATGGTATATGTTATATAATATTATGTAAATACGCTTCGTCCAAACCTATACGCAATCCACGTCATTAATAAAAGGTTACTAGATGATGACGTTTCACACAGTGCTGTCACCTCGTACCTCGTATTTTGACAGTTATAATAAATTGTAGTCTTTCTTTATACCATATAATGTCTGCGTAAATAAATCATCTATAGAATAAGTCACTTTCCAAACTTTAAACCGAATTACAAATAAACAATCTAGTAACTTTTTTTGATGAAGTAAATTGCATATAGGTTTGGATAGGCTGTACCTACATTCAGTTTTCAAGAGTGTATCATATTCTTTACCTATATTTTTTACGTTTGTTGTAAATATCTGACAATGAATGTTTAATTTGATATAATACATATTGTAATGTAAATGACATTTGAAAACAAAATATTTTCGCTATGTATATTTAAGTAATTTTTTTTCTGGTAAGTTGTGCTCTACTATTTTTACTGCAGTTTTATCGTAAGTACTTAGATAACTTAGAGTAAGGGCCGGTTTTTTCATCTCCCAATAAATTTACTTGACAAATTTTACCACGGAAACAATTGTTTGAACAAACGTTTCTATGGTAAATATGTGTCAATTAAATTAAATGGAAGATGAAAAGATCGGCCCTTAACCTAATAAGTTTAGTCAGATTTCAAACATACATATTTATTGAAATCAATTTTTGCCAGTGCGCTTTGAGTTTTAAGCGACTTCAACATACTCTAAAACAGGTCTTATATTTAAATCGTCAATACTTGTGATGCCCAGTGTATTTTAAATATTTTTCTTCGATAAAAATGATAGGTGGATAATTAACATGCGCTGTCGCTAAATTTTCTTATAAATTATGCATAAATCCAGACTTTATTAGATTGAAATTAATTTTATTTAAAGATAGGTACCTACTTAGCTTATTGGTTTTTCTTTAGTTTTTTAGTTGTTGCAAGTGGGTAGATATAGACAAGATGAACTATAGGTAATTTCTTTATTTAAAACTGACAAACCAGTTTCAATAAAAGCTCAATATTTTAAATTTATATCCAGTGGTTAACTACACACACTTACAATGAAAAAGTTTATATAAATAAATTGATTTCATTCTAATTCGACAAACTTGTGGTCCGTGTTTATGGAAAAAAATCCAAATTCATTCGAATTCAAAAACCATTCGAAAATTGCGGAAAGTTCTACCGCTATTATAGGAAACAAGTATAAGAAATTAAAGCTGTAATTGACCTCGTTCTTTTATAAAACATATTTTGGGTGTTATTGGTCCAATACAGAAATGAAAGTTTAAGGAAAACATTTTTTCGATATAGGAACGAAATTAATTCGTTACAATTTGAAGCAAAAATGAAATAACTCGTCAATAATTTTTTTTTCTTGACACCAAATTATAAATATTTGGTTAAACTTTTTCCAATTTATATTTTTAATTACAACATGAGTGATTTAGAAATTCTTCTCAAGTAGGTACCACATATATTATGATGTAGAAACCAGTTGTGTTCGTAGAAATAGATGTATGTAGGTATCTATATACAACATTCTCGCTTTGCGATCGCAGTTGTAATATTCATTCTAGATAGTCTTAAATAAATTTACATTTTTATAGACTGTTGAACAACTTCTTTATGAACGGATTTGGTTTCGCGTTAATGATTTATAATTTTTATAGTCCGAATATGAGCCGTGCAAGTTGTATATTTTCTAAACATACGGGTTTCGTCCAATTGTTATTTTATAATAATATGATACAATTTAGTGCGGTACTTGTTTTTATAATTTTATAGATCACTTATTCACAAAATTACGTAGGGTATCTATTTAAGTAACGGACTTTCAAAAAGTCTTTCAGTCTTGGTTGGCCGTGGAAAGATAAAGGCATGCTTTGCTTAAATCATGTCATAACTCATAGTAACAAAATTCTGACTTAAATAATTAAACTCAAGTCAGATATGTCTTTATCTTTTCACAGCCAATCAAGACTGAAAGACTTTTTGGGCACCCGTTACGTTGTTTTTTAAATATTGAAAAATACTTAAGTATTTTTGGTTATACATGGTTATAAGTAACCAACCATTAGGTACCATTAGGTAATTATTGCAACAAGTAGCCAAATCAGTTTTTGCAAAGCAGGACCTATGCATCCAAATTTATTTTCGCTTTCCAACAATACTTTCCATATTTTTGAAAATTTATTCATTAAATACGATATAAAGCACCATTTATAATTTTCTGGGGTTTTAAAATAGAACATCATGTCTACCATAAAATGAACTCTTTATCAAACATAATTTTATATTTTAAGATATTACCATCACTGAATATAAGTATCGAAAGAAAACAATTTTTTTAAAGTACAATATTATTTTGTAATGAGCTTGGTAATATGAGCGATTATGATAGTCATTATTCAGGATGATGAAGTTTGCGACACGAGAGCCGTGTCGCAGATTTTGTAGAGCTTGTAACTTCTTAACTCATTTGAAACTCGAAATAAAACTCACAGGCCAAATTAGCCCAAGTTTCTTCTTTATTGTTATACTACATACAATGGTCCATCAACATGTCCACTTTGGTCATTTTGTCGACTTAATGCCATTGTAATAATATGAAAATAAATATGTAGGCCAATAGAGGCCAAAACACCAAAACTTAAGCCGTGTATATGTCTTTCATACGTTTTGCGAATAAAATTAAAATAATTAATTACATAATTGTTGTTTTCCGTTTAATAGTTTTTGAATAATCGAATTATGAATCCAGGCCTTTTTTAAATAAGAGTAAAAATCACGTTTTTTAAAACATATATTGTTGTAGTAACTCAACGCCTTTATGGAAAATTATGAAATTGCGTATACTTATGTAGGAATAAAGTATTATTAGCATGCAGTTAGTTTGAGTGAAATCCGTTAGATACTTTTTGAGATATTTAATCTTTAAAATTCACAATCAGCCGCCAGAACTTTTTATTTCTATAATAGTATTATTATTTATTAGCACTGGGCTAAGAAAGTATGAATTACTTACAATTATTTTTTAACAGAATTTATTCTTATATTTATCGATTCATTCAATTACATATTATGTAGGTTAATTTCTTGTATATCGTCCCACAAACATAATATTACTATTAATTGTTATATAATAGAGAAATGGATGGTCAGAAATGAATAACTTCGGCCGTTGTAGTATTTCAGGGGAATAACTTAACAGTACTCCATAATCATCTGAAAGAAATATCTACGCATTAACTTCGATACTTTTGCTAATTTTTATAATTTAGGATTAAACTCAAAAACCAAAACCACTACAGTGTGTTCAAATAAAATGTCTATAGTAAAGACAGAGTTTTATTATTAAAAAAATAATAATTGGAAGCTCATGTCACACGATCAAACAATTGGATCAAATTTGTTGGACAGCCGCTGATGATGACGTAACAAAATAAATAAATGTTTGACGGATTTTAAAATTTACGCTTTTATTTATACATATGGTTCTGTTCTCGCCAATCAACCATTTAGTATGCAAATTCGCATCTCTAATTTTATTGAATGTTTTAAGTGCGTTTAGTGCTATTTATTTCTGAAAACATTTTACGAACGTCATCAACAACGGCTGTCAAACAAATTTGATCCAATTGTTTGATCGTGACATGCTTTTTTAGAAAAAAAAATTAAGTAAAAAAGAAAAAAGAAATATAGATCAGATAGAGAACAATAGGCGTGTAAATGTTGAATGAAACTTTGCTAAGTTTCGAAAGTTTTAAATGAATAAATTTTTATCGTTGGGGGCGAGGCGCGGCGCTGCAAATAGTAAACAATGGCGACGATATTGAGAGTAATGTACAATTCAAAATTTATATACGCGTTGTAATATATCTAGGTACACGAAGTGCACACGAGTGGTTTAGTTTTTAGTAGAAACGTTTTCGAATTTTCTAGGTTTATCTTTGCAGAAATACGCTGTACGCTTCTGACTGTTATTCTTAAGGGAAATTGCAATAAATCAAATTACAAACACGATTGACGTTCGGTTAAAATTTTTCATCTAATTTTTTAATTTAAAAATATTTGTTAGCAATTAAACATCGGTATCGTGATTATAGATATGTTTAAGACAAAAATAGAAAATTATTTAATAAAAAATAGCTTTTAAGTAAAGATCACGTGCACATTCGTGAAGGCTCACCTTTGATGATTCAACTTGTATGTATATACAGTTAAATCGCGCACACATTTGTATTGCAAATGCCAAACAAAAATGTACCAGTTACAGAGCGTTCGACTTAAACATTCGACATAGAGGATGGTATTTTAATTTAAATATTGCTCTAATGCGTTTGACAATGAAATAATTCAAGTTAAGGAGATGTCCGACTTAGGGAGATTCGACTGTATTTTTAACATTTACTCTGTACGCAATATTTACAATACAAAATAAAGAAACGCTCAAGACCTTCACACGAATTTATTAAAATATAACTTTCCATTTGTAGGTAATAAATAATTTATAGAAAATGCGTACATAGATTTCATGCGTACATAATTTGTACATAGATTTTGTTATTAATTATTATTGTTTAATATATAATATATTTTTTAATTGGTGCGATGACTAAATTTTATAGCTAAGTCGTTTTATAAACGACGTATTTTGTAAAACACAATTTGAGAATTAATCGCCCGAAATAATGTTCGTTAATTGATATATTCAGTTATTAAATTTTAAAATTATCTACCAATAAAATCTCGTATACTAATGATAAATACTCGACCATTTAGTAATATGTATATTTACAACTATAAGAAATGGTGCAGTGTGAATTATTACGAAATCAACTGCGTAGGTGTAGTTGTAATATAATCAATGGCAAAAAAATTATATTGATTTGTAGGGCCTATTTCCTATTTATCTGGATTGCGTTGTAACTATTTATTAAATTTAAATTTAAAAGTTCTATTATTAGGACTTTTTATTAATCTAAATTCAGTAATGAAAACGTTGAAGGTATATGGTGTCCATGACCATAAATTATAGATTAAATACCATTACTGGTCTAAGAAATTGGACCAGTAAAGTCCACCGATCGCTATTAGAATGGTAATAATAATTAATCAATGTAATCCTCGGTGTTTATGTTTAAAAGGAATTCTTTAATTTATGCGCAGAAACACATTTTCCGTTCTATTTAATTAATAATTAATTCGATATGAATAAAATCGTAGCGACATAACATTAGCCTTCAAGTGAAATCAGTGACGTAAACTTCATTCGATAATTATACCTGAATGTTGCTGAATGAATGTTTACCACTCAATTATTTCATATAAACAATAAATCTTTAGAAAGTAGGTACGTAAACTTGAATTTATAAAATTGAATATTGCACGATTATAAAAAAGTAAGTAGTTTAAAAGGTAAAACCGAACTGTCCTTAAAAAAAACTTGACATTCAAAAATTCTGAAAAAATTCAAAAAGTTTTCGAAAATATCGTATGTTAGATTTTTGCGTAATTTCCAAAAAAAAATACAGCAAAAAACACATATTTTTAGCTAGTTTCTTGGCAACTATATTTTGAAATTTTGTTCTAATTTTGGTTATCAATGGAAATTGGGAATATTTAATAGTGTTATTTTTTTCAAGGTTATTTAATGTACAGTTTGTTTTTTAAATCATAGATACTAGTTTTAATTAGCAAATTTTCTCCTTTACATGAATGCAAAATACTGTAAAAAGTATATATATATTATCAAACCTAATTTGTTAAAAAACACGGCATTTTTAGCATACTTTTTAAAAAATTGTAAATTGAAGTTTAAATATTTGAAATTCCGCCGAACCGGATATGGTCGATTTTCTCCGTTCACGGCAGTTTATTGTACTGCAAAATGTTATCAATCGCCCTTTTGTTAGAAGATAAATCATTATCTACGTTATAATTTAAACTATTTCAAGATTTTAAGGTTTTTGTTTAGTTGGTTTCGTTTAACCTTAAAGATATAGTAAAAGAGCCATCGTAGTCGCTGTAACAACTTATTAGTGTTAACAACGACATATTGTCTTAAAATGTAGATAATGTCAGATATTAAATTAATACAATCACTTTTGTAAAGTTAAAATTACCTACTATTTAAAACAATTAGTTGCTGATAGATTAGTTGCCTTTAGATTAAATTAACCACAAAATAAAAAAATTATAGATACATATGAAACGACCCATACAAATTATTCTAGTGATTTTTTTTGTACTCTAAACTAAAATATTAAATTAATAGATATTATTTTAACATTACCCCTTGCAGGGTTTATTAAAAATAGGCACCTTTCGAGTAGAATTATTAAAAATAATACGGCGCAAACACTATGCAATATATTATTAAAATAGTAAGAATATATATATATATATATATTATAGCACTACAGGCTTTGTAGGCTCTTGGCTTAAAATAGTAAGAATAACTATATATAAATATTAAATTTTTTAGTTTCACCTACTTTTTTATTCTATTTTAAAATACGCGACGCGTTTCACGATTCATCGATTGCATTTTTCAAACGTTTTTTCGATCGACGAATTGAGAAACGCATCGCGAATTTTAAAAAATAATAAAAAGTAAGTGAAACTAAAAAATTAATATTTATATAGTTTATTAGGTATAATTTATTTCGCCAAATAAAACATAAGACAATTAAGTATTTACAAGAAAATTGTAAGGTTTATGCAGTTTTATCCTTTTTTTTTCTTTTTCATTTAATTCGATAACATCAACATTGGTTTTATTGTGATGTGATTGTTATTTTACCGATTTTTGTATACGTTATACGATATTGTGATAATTAAACAAAGTGCACAGTACAATCAAAATACAAAAGTAAAACAAGCTGACAAACAGATTTTATAAAAGCGACATGCTAGACAACACACAAAATGGAAAAAGCTATTCGCAAGCGACGGTATTTTTAAAAAACACTTACCAGCAGTTGCCGCTGCAGCAGTTGTTCCCTTTTCGTCAACTTCGATAAATGCTTTTTGAATCACTTTGCTGATGAATAGCTGTTCGCCTTTAGCGCCAATTCCGGAGAAATCGGCAGCTTGGTCAAAGGCGTCGGTGATTCCCAACTGAAAACATATTTTTACTATCGATGAAAGTCAGTATCGACTTATATTTACAGTTTCTAAAATAGGCTTGAATTGGATGGTGCTTTCAATCTTGAATTTGGGAATTTCAACGTGGACACGGTGATGTCCGAATGGGGGTGTGACGAGGGCGTCAGCAATTTTAGCTTCAAGAGCGGGCAAGCCTTCTTTGTCATTAGGTAAGACAAAAGTCATGGTAACGTCATTGCCTTTATATGGCACCTCGAGGAATTTAGCGTTTAATTTTTCATCTTCGTAGTAATTAAAGGATTCCGTTGTTTCCATCATATCAACTTCAACTGACTGTTGGTTGTTAAGGAAGAAAGGCCTCTTTTTAGTAGCAAATTCGTTAAACGCATTGACCCAAGTGCCTTTAAAGTACATGGCGTTGACAAGTACGGCACGAGTATCTGCGTTTAAATCGCCCGAACTGATCAAATCTTTTATTTTACTATCAGTTTGCTTTTCTACCCATTTATTAATCACATCGGCAGCCGCTACATTTTTGGTAAAATCTAAGTTTTCGATTCCCGCTTTGAACGTATTAGTCGCTACATCTTTGAAAGAAGGGCTGATTTCGAAGCCATCCTTGACGTACACTTTATTCGCGCTGCTCAAACTGTATTTATCGTTGCCTTGCAATTTGGTAGCCAATTTTTTGTAAGTTTCCTGAATTTCTTCGGCGCTTTCGGGAAGTTCAAGGCCGGCGGAAAGCTGTTTGGCGGTATTTCCCTTGGCTCCCGCATGAACGAGTGACATAATTATATTTACGGAAAGGGGACACACCAATACATTTCCTGATTGAGATTTGATCAATTCCTAAAAAAAAACAACAACATTGAGGTATTTATAATCGCGAATAATATACAATAATAAATATGTACATATTATGCAGATATACCGTGTGTAACAGAATCCTTCATTTTGTTATTTATTAGGATAAAACTTTCAAACTTGTTACATATCATCTAATGTACTTATCAAACGTCTTTTTTAACGTAAAAGTTGTGTTTTTTTCACTTCCTGTTTCGCCGAAACTGACATTCATTTTTGATTTTCGAATGAAACACCCTGTATATTATTACATTTTTGGAATCTATACAATTTTCTGAATATAATAGAACCACATAAGTTGCACTTCAACTGTTAAAAAAATTTGGTACCTACCTAATTTAATTTTTTCAAATTTTCTCCTGTAAAAATTCGATTGTATTAATCTCACAGACCATGTAGGCACATGGGTACATTCGTCATTGAATGTACTTCCTATTGGTGTCATAGTACCATTAAGGTCCAATTTAAAAAAAATTATTTTTAATACAAAGACTATTGTTGGCAACTTTACTAGATGATAGATCAAATAATTACATGATTTTATTTTTTGTTGTGTTGATGTGGTCGATTAACATTAATCCGGGGGAGTTACGGCATTCTAATTTGAAGAACAAAGTGGGCGCCAAAGTTTGTTTAAGGGTTAAATGCCACTGTTATATTTTGAAAATTATGCAGATCCCAAAAACGTAATAATATACAGGGTGTTTCGTTTGAAAATTGTTGATAGTTCCGGCGAAACCGGAAGTGGGAAAAACACAATGTTTTATGTTAAAAAGTGTCGTTTGATAAATACCTTAAACATGTAACAACTTAAATTAAGGGGGTGTACGATGATTCTGTTACACATGGTATATAACTGTTTATATTATGAATATATATTAAATGTAAACTGAAAACCTACATTGTTGGTACCTATTAAAATTTTTAATTAATAAACGTCAATAGCGCCAAATAATATTTAATTAATTTAATTCAGAGTTCACTTATCCGAATATTATTTAACACGTACCAGAATAGCATATGATTAACCTAGTTGCAAGAAGTATAAGGCACTAGACTTTTACAATTTTGAATGTATCTATGTGATATTATTTTAATATATCTCGCTAATAGGTAACAAAATTTGTATTTTTGATTGGATCAAATATATATATATACCTATATGTACCTATCTTGAAGATGAATTAAAAAAATTACGGTACCAACGATTTTATTTCTGTACAATTTACAAACAATGATATTAATTAATCCATGGATTATGATAAAAATATATGTAGGTTAGTGAGCGTTTGACAAGATATCTGAAAACATTCTTACATAATTAAACACTATTTTTATAGTAAATACTAGATCTATAGGTAGGTACCGCAGTTATAAATTTATAAAAAAATAGAAAGTCACCTAATAGTTGCCTTTTTCGTTATAATTTACGTACATGTAAACCTGCGAATTAAGGAATTTTATCATTTCGACCGAGTGATAAATTCGTGATATAATTTAATAGTATGGATGCATTATGACGATACTTACGTAAAAATGTATTTGAAATATTTTGAAATTATAATTTTAATTTTGATTTACCTCCACCAATCTTTAAACTTGTATTATAAACAAATAATAATAAATAAGGAAATATGTTAATTTTTTTTGTGATTTTTTTAAAATTTGTGGTAGGAGTGTCGTCTACAATTATTGTTATTATAAGCTTAAAAATTAAATTTAAAAAAACTGTGGAAACAGTACCTATCTAGAAGGAAATAAGACTTGTCAGTCTTTTACTCAAGTATTTTCCACTTTCATTAATAACTAGCAAAGACCAAAGAGGGTACCTATATATTGATCAGCTTTCTAAGAGGTGGCTTATTGTCAGTTAGTTAGCGATATAGTTAACAACTTTTATATTCTGGATTATTTAACAAATTAAAATCGAAGTAAGTGAATTTATCATTAATTTAATTACGCATTAATTTAACAATATATTATCGTATAACAAAAAGATTTTAACTGAAACAACGGGTTCGTTCGTTATTTTTAACTAGCGTATACTATTTCTCCTTTTCGTATTATTTATATTTAATATTTTATTAATCTAAATTAATTATATAAAAATAATTTTATTTTGTAAAATATAAATAACATAAAAATACTAAAAGTAAAAAGTACCAAGTAATGTAGTAAGTAAAAAAGTACTAAAAAGTATACTAGTGCAAGATAATGAATAATAAAATGTTGTTAGATTTTAGAAACCATGTATAATTATCGAGTTAAAATTCTTCTTCAACTGGTATGTTGTCTTTTATTGATATCGCCTTCATATTCAACAATGAAATTACAAGAATTCTATCGCTGGAGTGTCCTAGATTATGCCTATTCCAGTAACGAGGAGAGAGATCAAGCCATATTAACGGGAAAATTTATCCCAGGAAACAACCTACCGGTCGGAATCGAGATATGGAGAGATAAACTTTTTGTAACCGTGCCACGTTGGAGGGAAGGTAATATATTTTCTGCGTTAAAAATAATTTTTGAGTTTTTATCGAAAATTATTACAAGTGTTGGTACTTAATTTCGGTCGTGTCAGTTGCTCTAAAATATTTCTCTATAGATTTACGAATCAAACACGTACTCGTAGTAGGTATTTCCAAAAAGTTGATTTTTTATAATTTCCGTTAATCAGATGGTTAATAACGATGAAACGTTACGATATGGAAAATTCTTATAAAATACCTAATTATTCTTAATTTCTACGTCTGCTTTCAAGTTTTATCGTATAATTGAATCTTTGGCAATTGTGTGAATGTATGTAAGGTCACTTAATTTCCATATTATTTGATAAACATTCAACAATGAAAATATAGGAAATTACTTAATTATTACTTACATAAAATGCGAGCTTTTTAATAATTAGTGAAAATTCATCAATTCATCATTCAACAATTTTTTATGTATAATTTTACATCAAAATTGAGTATTGGTCAAATCTTTTATTCAAATACTCACACAAATATCTAACAATTCTGTACCCGAGAGGTAAACAGTAGAAAGAAATAGAAAGTGGCGCTAAAAATGCATTTCACTATTTTATTTTCTGAAATCACGCTTTAATCAGTACTTATCAGCTAATAATTTCAATACAAATTTGAGTCGGCTATAATTTTCTCAAAATATCGAAAACAACAAAGTGTGTACCTAGGAATATTTGGGGATTGCAAAAATATGATTTACAGCGACGTTAATGTTTTCGAGAAAAACACAAGCGTACTATAATAAACTGGTACTTTCGGTTCCACTAATTTCTAAACAAAATTTGCAAACTTTATCGAAATTTTAAATAATAATTTAAATTGAGAAATTTTTAAATCGTTTCGTTTTTGAGTGACAGTGGATAGACATGCGTGCGGAGAGCGTTTTCGATTTAAGAACTCTCAAAGCAAAGACATTGATGTAATCATGTACAGGGTGTCCCACGAATATGGTTTGTTAGTTGTTTTTTTTTAAAGAAATAAATCGTTTGAAAATATTAAAATTTTATAACGGACGTAAATTGTTTTTTGTTAGATCTCTTACGCAATCATTTTTGCTATGATACTGCAACTTCCGTTTATTTCGGAGATATAACCTCAATTTTGTTATGTTAAGTGATATAAGGTGTTTTTTGATACACATATTCTTACTTTTAAAATTTATCGTTTTCGAGCTATTCGCAATTTTATGAAAATTGTCTTATTACCTTATTAAAAACTTATTATTAAATTATTTGTCTTATTACCTAAAAATCACGTAAGTTACGTCACTTAAGTGGACGAGAACAAGATTTATGTTTTAATACACTAGGATTTAGTATTACAAGTGTACTTTGTGATACAAGCATGAAATTCTATACCCTATACCAGGGGTCGGCAACCTGCGGCTCGCGAGCCACATGCGGCTCTTTGGATGTGAAGCTGCGGCTCTAGTTACTTATGCGAGTACTATTTATTGTTGGCAAGAAAAAATTTTGTGGCTCTTTAAAAACTTTGAAATTTTGTAAATTGTAATTTTTGGCTCTTCCGACTCAAAAGGTTGCCGACCCCTGTCCTATACCAACCACAATAAACGTCAGACCTATTTTGAAATCACCCCCTATAGGATAAAACGTCGACGTGCGTAGATAGGGGCAGGTAGTTCGACTAACGCTGCGCCTTTTACTTTTTAAGTGTGATTTTCTCGAATACGGCTTATTTTAACGAAAGTGGACAAGAGCACCTTTTTTACCTTAACATATTTGGGGAATCGAAAAATGAAGTTAAACATTTTAAAAATTAATCTCCTGGAAAAAATGGGATTAGATAAGTTAGGGGTAGTGTATTCTTTCTCTCCCTAAGGTCGTATCAAAAAACTATGAAATTGTTTTGAAAATCTTTATTTATTATGAATGTAAACCAAACACGATTAAATTTCAATAAAAGATAAAAGTGTTGTTTAAACAAATTGATTTTTCCGTTTCAACTTTGGGAGTGAATGCATCAGTAGGGTTCAGTTATAGGAAAAAGTTTATGGGAACTTCAAGTTTTATTTTAACGTATTCTATACGACCCTGGAAGATTACCACCATTTTTCAAACACCCTGTATTGTAACTGTATTTTGGATTAGGGGTTGATTTTAAAAAGGGTCTGCTGTTTATTGCGATTAATATGTACCCTTAATATTTCATGTTTGTTTCATAAAGTGACTACCTCGACTATTATTGATAGATTAAAAATGAGCTTCTAAAGATGTCTATGTCATTAACACGCAGATATCGCAATAAAATACCATTTAATGGTTTTTATTACTTGTAAGGAAGATAACAAAGTTACTTATAATGTATCTTTAAATTAACATCAATTCCAATTCCATTCGACAAGAATGTATAACGTAAAACGTTTTAATTTGTAACTGCACTTTTAAATTTGTTTTGTTAAAACCAACAGTAAAATAAATAATAGTATCTAATAAAAATCTCTAATGGAGAGGAATATACACAAGGTATAACGTAAATTCAGTCATGTCATGTTAAATTCAGTCGCAGATATAGTAAAAGAAACACGATGATATGCACTCGCAAGCAAACGGTCATTTTAAAACCATAATCGACGTGCGGTTTTTACAGTAAATCCCCAGTCAACGGATACTATTGAAAGCATTAATAGATAGGAACATTAATTTTATCGGTTATAGAGAACTACTTTCCAGTTACAGCATTATTTTATTGTCAACGAGGTTTTTTTAGGTTTACTACTATTACAAATAATGTCGATCGTTTGTATTCAAAGATGGTTAAAGAAAATGAAAAAATATATATGTAGTTTTAATATTTTATAGGCAATCTTTTACTTTATCGAGCTAATAGCGAATTTCCAAAGAAATAATACAAATTGTACGGTCTTGATGGCTGCAATTGGCAACTGACAATGATAGAATGAAAATAACTTCTAAGAATTTTATATGATAAACAAGATTAAAAGTAAAATCACTGATTATTAAATTTGGGCAAAATTATTTTGTCAAAACTATTTAGGTTATTCTAACGAAAGTAAGAGATAAAATTAAAAATAAAAATATGTTAATGTTTTGGTCACACATCCGGCGAATTAATTATAGGTATAGCAGCAAGTGACCTAGTTCTAATTTTTCTTCAAATTTGATAGTACTCAAGTTAATAAGATTAGAAAAAAAAATGGTATGTGTCGTACAAAACAGTTTCATAAGCATTTAATTACGAATGTCCGGTATTTTACTGATAGTAATAGTCGATCGTGATTCCAGGAATACCATCGACATTAAATTATGTTCCCATAAAACAATTTCAAGATGCATCGCCAGCGTTAATTCCTTATCCTGATTGGAAATCGAACGAAGCTAGAGACTGTAAAAATGGATTGACGACCGTTTATAGAATCAAAGTGGACGAATGCGATCGCCTTTGGGTTTTAGACACTGGAACTTTTGGGATAGGTAACACCACAACCAATCCATGTCCGTACACTCTGAACGTATTCGATTTGAATAAAAACGAACGAATTCGTCAATATCAGTTTAGAAAAGAAGACACGAACCAAAACACATTTATAGCGAATATTGCGGTGGATATTGGCAACACCTGCGACGACGCTTTCGCGTATATGAGCGACGAATTGGGATACGGTTTGGTGGTGTACTCGTGGGAACAAAATAAGTCGTGGAGGTTTTCTCACAGCTTTTTCATGCCGGATCCGCTAGCCGGAGATTTTAATATCGACGGCTTGAACTTTCAATGGAGCGAAGAAGGAATATTCGGAATGGCGTTATCTCCCTTACAGATAGACGATTATAAAATTTTATTTTTCGGACCATTAGCTAGCAACAGGGAATTTGCAGTCTCAACAAAAATATTACGCGATAGCACTAAAGTTGAAAATAGTTATCACGATTTTTGGGCTCTGGAAGATCGAGGATCGCATTCGCATATTACGGCACGCGTTATGGATCACACAGGATTAGAATTTTTCAATCTCATCGATCGCAACGCCATAGGTTGTTGGAATTCCGCTTTACCGTATAAAAGAGAATATTTGGGTGTCGTTGACCACGACAGTCAGGGTTTGATTTTTCCATCGGACGTGAAAATAGATAAAGATCGTAATCTTTGGGTTATATCAGATAAGATGTCAAATTTCCTACTTTCAAACTTGAATTATAAGGATATCAATTTTAGAATTTTCTTTGCGCCCATTGACGTGTTGATTACAGATACTGTTTGTGAAATTTCATTTAAAGATTGATGGACGATGTATTGGAAAACAGCAGATAGGAAATGAATGTGTATCTTATTCTAGTTTTAAATTTAATTCGTTATAAAGTTAATTTATTTGTACCTAAAGCTTTATTTTTAATATAAAAAATATAAAATGAAACTATAAATTATTAGTATTATAATATAGGTAATACAAAAGTATAGGGTCATTCCCCACGTTAGTTCATCCAAGGAATGACTATTATCCAGCAATGTTTTTTTTGTCCTTTAACTGTTGCTTGTTTCTATAGATTTTTTAGTATTTGGATTTGTACGATATTTGGTTACTCAAAAATAATTGCGGTAAATGACATTTCATTACAAAATAATTAATTTCTGAAATATTATTACATACCTACTATTTTATTGTGAAATTCTACAGTTCTGTCAAATAATGTAGCTACATACTTATGTAGATTTTAAGAAAAAACACGTAAAGAGCCTCCAAAATAACATTTTTTTATATTAAAATTTTACATTTCTGAAAAATTACATATTTTTTAGAATAATTATAATAACTAAAGTGTCTAATCTGGTATCAAATTAATTAAACTAAGATCTTAGTGTTAACCACATTATCTACCATAAACAGAGCTATCGTTAATTTTTAAAATTAATAATATTATCGATATGATAAGGTATTTACATATAAATGTAAAAACTAATATTTCTAAAAACTTACCTCACAAAATTACTAAAATTTTTTAGCGAATTTAAGAGATAATATGGTGGGAAATATCCAATCGGTGTCAGACAATTCGATTTTAGTTTTAATCATTTCTTATTAAATTAATCATAAAGGCTATTAGTGGAGGAAAATTAATTTTTTTTTGGGAACCGGTTCAAACTACTCGAATTTGAATGATTTTGCCGTAAAATTGATCATAAGAGATGCGTTAAAGATGCAAAAATGTTTTATTTGCTAAAAATGTGACAATTTTCGTCTTTTGATTTTATACATGCGGCTCATCCTAATTTAAAGAGTTAGGTGCTAGTTCGGAGCAGAATTTCATGCTCTAAATTTCACGTCGGGGACCTTATACGAAGGGAAACATAGTTTTGGAGTTAATTACGAAAAACCTAAAAAAATCAGAAAATTTCGCAGTTTTTTTGACACAGTGAAGAAAGATCGCCTCCGAGGAGGGGGAAAACTCAAGCTATTCATTTCAGATGTAAACTAAAGCGATTAAAACGATTTTTAGCTTTCTTATAATTATTTCCAATCACAGTCTTTTTTTGGTCTAATTTCATTGGCCAAACAGCCGAACTTGAATATTCCGAATTTCTCAATATAACGAACTTTTATGGTGAACACCGCTCTTTTGAAAACAATACATAAAACATATAACATATAAAACTGTTTAATAACGAAGTAAAATTTCTTTAATATAACGAATTTTTCTATAGCGGTCGCCGGTGATCCCAATGGTATTACGTGTAACTTATTTAATTTTTTTGCTATTAATAACTATATTTTACTATAAAGTCAAGTCAAGTCAATTTTTTTGGAAGTTAAGGAAAAATTATTTCAAAGATATACATCTCCATAGTGCATGTGGGGTCTTCAGTAACCCCACGGTAGTATGAGGGTTAAATATAAAAAAAAATTGAACTAAATCATTAAAAAATAACAAGAAATTTTAAATATTTCAAGAGATACAGCTTTAACGGCGTTCTTTAGTCCTACAACCGATTTAAAAATTATGATATTCTTTGACACTTTCTCTCTATTACATTTAAAATCCTTCGAAACCTTTGATTGATATGTGATAAACAAAATACTAGATTCGAATACGCCAATAAATGAAAGTTATGAAGTGCGTATCTACCATTTACTGAATTTTCAAGAGGTACCTATACATATGTAAAGTACAAGCTTCGAGGTCTAAAATATAGGTTATGCAATAAAATGCGAGTCTCATAAACTAAATGGTTATTTATATGCTAATAACGATTGTAACCTCCGGGTAAAATTACGATTTTGTCAGATAATTGTTTTGTACTATAAATAATTAATAGGTAGTTCGAAAATCAAGGAAAGTCTTTTTTTTTAATTTAATACCTATACGCTTTTTATCTACGTATAAAATTTAAGTAACTACGATTAAATTATGTTCTTGTTTTACAACCAATTCAAATTAAAATATATCACAATTATTACTTTACATGTTTACTATTTAATTAATTCGAAAATAAACTAGTACTGTTTGATAGGTATAAGATTGAAATTTCAATTACATTTAAATTTAATTGATTTAATAAAATTTCTGCATTAGCAGTTGCTGTTTTTTTTTTTAAATAATGTCCATCATTGAATAGCTGTAATATTTTGTTACGATTACTATTTGCTGTTTTGGTTAGGTACTGTATTAGGAAGAAATTGATTGAAATTAACAGAAAATGTTAAACAATAAATAGATTATTCAAGAGATTATTATAATCAGTAAATTACACGATATTTTATAATTTTTAAACAAGAAATTTCGTCATGTGTAACTATGTATCTAATCTCTGCCATGTTTAATAAACGAGAGTTTGGGTTTTGTCAATCAAATACTAGAACAAAATTAAATTAGTAATTTATGTGTAAAACATGTTTTATTTTTTTAAATTTTAGAAAATTATTATAATTTGTAATTTTCGATACCACTATATTTACTTGAATTTATATTACTGCCAGTAGATAATTTACCTAGATATTTTATGTCACTATTTTGTATAAGTATCCAAAAGTTCTCATCTTCCTGTTTACCATAAAACAATTTCTAATTTTTATTTCCTGTTACAAGATTAAAACCAATATTAAATGCGTGGTATTTATAAACTATCCGACAAATCTATTAATTAAAAATTAGAGCTTATTTTAAAAATGAAATAAAAAACGCCATACGAAATGTTTACATATTGGAAGTTGCAATCTTTATTGTATAATCACACAGTTTACTTTCATTTCTATTATTGGTCGCTTAATCCGATTTAATATGTCCTCCACGATAAAGGCACCTACAAGTGTATATATATAATATTGGAAGTTTTAAAGATTCGTTAATGGTGCGTCAATTTTAAAGGCGAACAAATAATAGTTGTTTAAGTATTCAAAAAGAAGTGATCGATATTGTACCTATTGTTATCGATATTGTATTGAAGTTATAAGTTTTCGTTAAATAGACAGTGAAGAGTGTAATGATTCTTCGAAAATTTACGTTGGGCATTTTATTATTAAATGCCCATTGTGTTTTTGGAACGCACAAATTGCGAGAAATATTTAGTTGGAACGTTTTGGATTATGCTTATCCTAGTGATGAAGATAGGTTTGAAGCTATGCGAACTGGACACTATATTCCTGAAAATAGTATGCCAATCGGAATCGAAGTATGGAATGACAAATTATTTGTAACGGTGCCACGATGGAGAGACGGTAATTAATATTTATAAATTCCGCAAATAAGCTTACAGAAATTTATATTTTTGCCGGGACGTTATTTTGAAATTTGGAACATGCATATAAGACATAATTTTCAATTTATTGACGTATAGTGTCAAAATGGCCGACTTCCGGTTTAGTCGGAAGAGACGCCACATTTAATTTTTGAAATGTAACACCTTGCATATTGTACTATTTTTGAACTCTACGGACCAAATTATATTCCGAGTACGTTGTCAAATTTTCGTTTTTCTCAAAAATAATTTCAAAATTTTTTATTTTATTTATTCAACACAGAAGGTACAATAAAATTGTTCTATCTCGACGTTGGCGGACGAAGACCGTAAGGTATTCCTTTATTTCCAGGCCCGCTATGTTTGTTATTCAATTAAGCAAAACGACAAATACATTCAGACAATGAAGAATGCCAACCTACTTTTGAATTGTTTAATGTTAAATGGAAATAAAACTAGACATGTTCGCATGTCATTGTATTCCCAATAACATTTTCCATTTAATGGTGTGAGTGGCCCATTCGCTTTCCGTTTAAAAAAAAATAATTTTACATCAAAAACCAGACTTTTAAAATTTATGAGCGCACAAAAGAATTATTATTTGGGTGGATAACAGAGTCGAAATAGAAAAATCGTAACGCAGTCCCAGCCTTTTGTTTTGAAAAATAAAATAAAAAATTCTGAATTTATTTTTGAGAAAAACGAAAATTTGGCAACGTAGTCAGATAGAATTTGGTCCGTAGATTCCAAAAATCAAATTTGGTGTCACTTCCACCGAAACCGAAATTACGTCTTATATGCATGTATCAAATTTCAAAACAATTGCGATTCATAAACATAGGAGTTATAAACTTGGTTCGGGTCTGCGGTTCAATTGGGCTGCTGTTTCGGCGCTAAGGAAGCGCTTTCCCGGCTGAACGCGTATATTTTAATGTGGTACATATTACAGGCGTGCCCTCAACTTTAAATTACATACCACTAGATCATTACGGGGGACAATCGCCCGCTCTAATTCCTTATCCAGATTGGCAGTCAAACGAAGCTCGAAACTGTAAAACTGGACTTACAACGGCGTTTCGCATGAAAGTGGACGAATGTGACAGACTTTGGGTACTAGATAGCGGTACCTTGGGCATTTTTAACGCGACCACTTATCCTTGCCCGTTCGCATTGAACGTATTTGATTTACAAACAAACACGAGACTTCGCCGATACGAATTGCGTCAAGACGATATTAACAGTAAAACTCTTATATCGACCATAACGGTAGACGTTGGAAAAAGCTGCGCAGACACTTTCGCTTACATGAGCGATCAAATGGGATACGGTTTGATAGTTTATTCGTGGGAGCAGAATAGGTCGTGGAGATTCGCACACGGCTACTTTATGCCGGACCCTTTGGCCGGAAATTTCAATATTGGAGGTTTAAGTTTTCAGTGGTTCGTCGAAGGGATTCTCTCGTTAGCCCTGTCTCCTAGGCAGATTGACGGGTTTAGAATATTATTCTTTGGGCCTTTGGCGAGCAATAGGGAATTTGCGGTGTCTACAGAAATTTTAAGGAACAAAACTAAAGTTGGCGATAGTTACCAAGATTTTTTGGTGCTCGAAGATCGAGGTCCCGATTCTCACATCACGGCGAAAATTATGGACGAGAATGGACTCGAATTCTTTAGCTATATCGATAGAAATGCTATCGGTTGTTGGAATTCGGTTTTGCCTTATAAAAAAGAATATTTAGGTATTGTTGATTACGACGATGAAGCTTTGATATTTCCGTCCGACGTAAGGTTCGATAGGAATCATAATGTATGGGTTATGTCGGACAGAATGCCAATCTTTCTACTTTCAAAATTAAATACGTCCGATATTAATTTCAGAATATTTTTCGCGCCCGTGTCGGAATTAATTCAAGATACTGTTTGTGATGTTGTATATCAATTTTAAGATAAAATGATTTTGTGAATAGCAGCAGTTGCATAACTATTTTTCACATATCTGTATATATATTTTTTTTTAAATAAATTACTTTATTTTCTTTAAATATTGAAGTTTGTACAGTCTAGGTATACTAGGTAGATAAACTAGGAAATAAGTTGATAACTATCAGATTTTAAAATATTAAAAACCAGGAACACTTCAACGCTTACCATCTACCTACTTACATAATAATATTTATTTTTTACTCTATTAATTTATAAGTATGTGTAAGTGTAGGAAAGGCATTCGCGAAGGTTAAAGTTTACTATTTAATTGACCTTCAAAGTCATTCGTCTTTCGATTTCCTCATATTTATTTAATAATGTCTTAATTAGGTATATAATTATTTACCTTGTAGATGTTAGAAGTGAATATTATATTTCTGTCAGCGAACTCCTTCAATTCTTGATCGTCGGCTTGAGCAGCGATTGCTCCTAGAGCTAATAAAAGCAAGAATCTCATTCTGAACCTGAAACAATAAATACATGACATTGAAAACAAATTTACGTAACATACTATGATAATAAATGAATGGGAAATATCACTATAAATAGCGTGAAATTTTGAGTAACAAAAAAAATTGTTTAAGTAGTGGGTAATTAAAATTAATTAAAAATAATATAATTTTGTCGTTATTTAAATTCAGACAATAACAAACTTGAACGTAATGTGACATTAGATTTTGTTTAATATCTAATTTAATTACATTTTTCAAATTGATTGAACTGCTTAATTGTTAAATACATTCAAAAATATTATAAGATTATGTTATAACGAAATACAAATACGGATTTATTCAATGAGTAAACAAGGTCTTTACTTCATACCTTTGTGATGTGAATGAAATGACATTGACATGAGTTAGTTAGTTACAAGGATAACTTACTGAAATCGACGCATTAGCGATATACTTATCTACTTTTTAATTCTACACACGAAACATATCGAGATTAATATATTTACTAATAGGAGGTAAATTACCTTTAAACAAAACCTTAACCTGAATATACGAAGTTTTCGTGATCAGCATAAGTTCGATAATTTCTTAAAAGTGAGTAATACAAATTTTATAAATACAACCCTGAATCTCATGAGTTGAAAGTATTAATACAATAATTTTACTGATTGTGAGATTGCATTTGGGTCGAATTATTGAATCATTTTCTACACATTTTCCACAAAAACGATACATTCTTTAGGCATTTATTTTTGTGGAAAAGCAATTTTTTATCTTTTATTCGGTATGAAATTTATTAATTTATCTCTAACATAACTGAAACGTTAATACGAATATTTTAAAATCCGGCTTTCGTTTTTATAAATGAACCTCGTGTGTATTACAGAAGATTAATATTATGATTAAAGATTACTATCTAAAATGATTACTATTCCGCAAAATTATTTATTTAGAATTTAAGACATTTCTGCTCTTACAAAACTAGCGCAAACGTATAACATCAGATAAATTTTAATATTTTCGATGATATTTCTAGTTTGACACATCGCTACTCCGTTAAAAGCAAGGTACAATGTTTTCGATTTTTTTTTCACTTATTAATAGCCAATCGATGCTAAAACATTAATTTTTATTTAAATAATATAGTATTATTTATCTTTATTATTTATTATTATTAGTATATTATTATTATATTAGTATTATTTATCTATTATTTATCTATTTTTCAATAGTATTATTTATCTAAGACTGTCTAGGACATTTAGGCGCGCACGTTTGGACACGGACCGTTTAAACGCAGGGACTGTTTTACGCGAGCACTTTCGACGCGGATCGTTTGGACGCATAACAGTAACTTGTTTGAACGGTCAACCTATTATTTTTTAACTTTTTTAACGATCACAATTGATAGTAAATTGTTAAGTAACCCATACAATCTTAAATAGTGCTTAACATTTTTTTTTAAATTTCATAATAAAATTGTTAATATCAATATGAAAGCAGTAGATAATGACTGTGTTTTTGCGACAAATTGAAAATAATAGACATTTAGCAATTTAATTGATGTGTGAGAGTGTATATGGAATTAATGTACTTACTAAAGAGGAACGAAAAATTAAATTAATAGCACCTTTTCAGGGTCTTGAGCTCACAAAGATGTAGGTAATGTTCGAGTTTGAAAATTTTATTTACCATTTATTAAACATATATGTATAATAGTTACCTACCTAACATTTTATTGTCAAGTGTCAACGTAAAATTTTTGAAATTGCCTTGCCTATAAGAATTCGTTTGTTAAACTGCTGAAAAGCACTCGTATGTAAAATAACTTTATCCTTTCTACTAACAAACATCTAACCGACATCATTTACAAAAGCGTTCGACAATCCTTCATGTTACTTCATATTGTTACTATTAAAAATTGAAATGGTTTTCGCTAACGTTTGCGTGGAAAAAAACACATAAAAATGCCGAAAGCCATTAATTTTAGATTAATGTACTTAATTGCTGACATTTAAACCAGTTTGTTTATCTATATTAAAATAATTTACATAACAACATAAATGTTGATAAAAGAATTAAATTAGGTACGATATTTTCAATTTGCGGTATTTATTTAAAAATGATTCGTATCCACGGTCGATAACTCTAACATTATAATATAAGAAAACTTGAGCAAAGATAAATATAGATTATTCTATAAAAGGCAAAAAATAAGTTTGTAATAATTTTTTATACGTTTTTCAAAATTTTGAATAAATCGGTACCTAAATCCCAATTTAAAAATCTGAATCGGCATCTTCCGCTTTTTATAAATTACAAAATTTACATTTTACTTAGCACGTTGCTTTGTGAATTTTCAAATTATAATTAGGTACCTACCTAAAAACAATAAAATAAAAAAATACCTGTTAGAGATAAATGAATACCTAAATGTTACAAGATATCGTTAGTCGATTCGAATTGTTGAATGATTAATTGAGCGTCAATGAATTAAGTGTTACATTGCGTTATTGGTGAAAGTGATTAAGTATTTACTTAATTATGGAAATTACTCACAAGTAATTAATTTTTTTGTCACGACCTGCGTTCACCGACAACAAGAATAAACTAAACGAGTTTCGGTTTGATGCGCGGAACAAACCTCGGTCGTACGAACGATGTTCAGACTGATGATGCTTGGGGTTATCTGCCTAAATTACTTACGTACTATCAGAACCAGCAATACGTCTAAAATTTTGTAGAAAATTACAACAAAATTTCCACACTTTGAAGTAAGATGCAAATAGCTGGTCGACCTTAACGATACATTCGTTGGTTTGTACAGGGAAAACCGGTGACGATTACGTTGTTAAAGATATTATGTTATAATACGAATTGTTTTGTAAATAATGTGCATATCGATAAAAAGCGTGACCAAGAAAAATATTAACGTATATTACCGCTAATTATAATATTTCGTACTAGGTACTATTTATATTTTCAATTCTAAGTACCTATTAAGTACGTTATAATAATTTATATGGAATCAATACCACAATCATATTGACATTATAACTTGCGATAAAAAGAAATTATTTATAAAAGTAGTTAATTTCTAATAACATAATTATATTTTTACGAGTAAATGCTATTTATTAAATACAGAGTGTTTGCCTTGTGTCATTGTCAGAGAAAGATCTTGCGTTTATTATAATACGTACTTGTTATTGTTAGTTAAATTCTATTTGAGCTACCCTTTTAAGTTTATTTAACGTTCGTTACCTCGTCACGCTGTGGAAAAAAAATTTCAACTACTTTGCTTTATTTTTAGAATTTTGGCAAAATATACGTTATTCGCGATAAGTTCCAATCACGTCATCGATAAACCTCGTATTTTTACAGTACTAATAGATTGTAGTCTTTTTTGCCATGTCATATGAGTGTCAAGGTAAATCGTCGGTAAAATATACCACGTTCGAAACTTTAAATTGAATATTACAAATACAGTAAACTCTCCATATTCGCGGATGCGTTATTCGTGTTTTTTTTTATACTTTAATTCTCTATTCGCGGTCACTGGACTCGTTACTCTCGGTTTAGTTATGCGCCACGACACGAAGAAGATGTTTCTGATAAATCAAAATTAACCCTACAAAATTATTTCGATTGCGACTTTACCACGAGCTATGCGACTTTTTTTAGTGAAACAGATCCTTCGATGGGGCGCAGTATTGTGTTTATAAGAAAAATTCACGAAGCTATGGAGGTACAAAGTATGGTACACCTACAAAGACATTTATCAAAAATTACAAAGCAAAAAAGCAATGTAAAATAACGTATTTTTTCAAAGTTTCAGACAAGTAACAATACGAATTTATATTTTAATACATTTTGAGTATGTTAGGTATTAATGATTGATTACATGTTTCAATAACATTCCTCTTATAAAACAGTATTTTTTATTGTCCTCTCTTTATTCGCGAATTTTCAATACTTTTTGTATTCGCGATGTTTCGTGGGAACGCCTTACCGGCGAATATGGAGAATTTACTGTATACAATTTAGTAACTTTTTATTGATGACGTGCATTGGAACCCATCGTGAGTAACGTATATATTTACCGAAGTTTTATAGCTATTGTTAGGTAATAAATTAATCCGAATTAAAGAAGATAAGAAGTTTTTGATTAACGCACGTTCTTAAATTAATTACTGTTCCGACCCAAGCACTATCGATAACGTGAAGCAATGAAATCGAAAACGTCATCATTCATTATATACTCTCTTAATCTCTGCTCTTCAATTCATTAAATTGTTGCTGGTTTTTTGGTCATAAATTTTATGTTAATGAATCTCCGCAACCAAATGATTTGATCTATTGCATTGGTGTGATATATGGACAGCGTGGGTGTATTTTATTTTACTTCTACGAAAAATCTAATGTTTGGTAAATCAATAAGATAGGCCCTCGCAACAATAAGATAGTGGGAGGTGGGCCATAATAAAGTCCTTCTCATTTTTAAACTTTTTACGAATGCAGGTTATGATAAATTCCTGCAGGACTATAAAAATGTGAAAATCTTTACATTTTTTGGGGCACCACCTATTATAGGTAGGTATGATTGGTAGTGTATTTCTATTGCTTGTATGTATGTAGGTATTTAACATTGAATAACTCTATTACACTCTAACACTTAAACTAACACTATCTATCTCTTACACTGAATAACTCTATTTACACAACTAAATTACGCCGTTAGCAAGTAAACATAAAAAAATATAATATCTATCTTTTTTTTTCAAAGGGTTATCTATGTATCTAGTTAAATATTATTATTTAAAATATCATTAGATAATATATTTAATTATAATACAAATAAATCCGTATTTTGAAATATTGATATTAAAGTTACAGTGCGAATAAAGTATTACGTAAAAATTTTGTAATTAGATACTTATAAAGGGAAAACATGTTGCTAAATATTGGTTTTTGTCTTTGTAGTTTTTAATATAATTTTAGATAATTTTATTATGACAAATAAATTTATTAGAAGATGAGAAACCAACCCTTTAGGGCCGATTGCACTTATATTACTCTTAAATTTTAAGATAGATCGGTGCAACGGACCCTTAACATGAAATATGCAGGTTGTTGTAAAAAGGGTTCAAGGGCATATACTACAATCAAAAATAAGTTAGTCTTAATAAAGGGTGCCCGACGAAGAATGTGCGTAACTTCGTACAATGATTCTTTGAACAATTCTAAGCAAAAATGTTTCAATTGACAGGTGTCTGATTCTCAATCGTGCACGTTAAGACTTTTTAACGTAGATATTAATTGACATCCAAATATTAAAATAAAGAGTGAATTAATTAAAATTTATTTATTTATAGGAATTGAATCTACATATTTTAAAACGAAAAGCACCGTAATAATAATCTAGTTTTTAATTTTATCAAGTACAGTCATTTAAATTAAATTTGACGACAACTGTTCAAATTAAATAATAATAAAATGCAAATTACTACTTATCTATTACAACTATTACATCTGTCAATTAGCTAGGTAAATATAATATGTATGTATTAATTTGTTTTTATTTATCGCTAGTCTCAGTACCTATTCTAGGTGTTGCAAATCGCATAATTATGAAACTTACTTTGAATGCAGAGTAAATGCAAAATTTCAAAATAAGTCCAAAATTATACAACGTCGCAAATTTTCTTTATACTTTTTCGGATTATGATATTAAAATTAATTAAACTATTAAAATGAATTTCTAAGAGACGTGGTAAATGTTTCTTGCAAATACAGTAGTACTCCATTTATCCGGATCGATATCAGGAAACAAAAAATTACAATGTCTACGTCAAAACAACTAACTTTGTTGGACACGTTCAATTAAAAATCTCTAATTCTGTGTGAGTAGCAATTTTTAATTGTTTGCAGTAAAAAATACTTAGGTACGTTAAGCCTCTATTGATATGCCATTCAAATATACTTTAAAATAAACAGAAGTGATTTTAGGACAATTTTTACTTTTTATTTCACAACCATGACTATCCTAATTATCCAGATTTCTGATCACGTCCAGCATTCATTAGTTCGGATAATTGGAGTTTTACTGTATAAGTTATTGCGAATAAGTAATTGGGCCGTATGTGCTGTTATTATATTTAATTATTATAATAGGTACAATGAAGATTTTCTTAGTTACTTATATTTAATTTGTAATGCACAATTAGAACTCCAAATAAAAAATGAAATAATGTTTAAAAATTAATATAACTGACGTAGGGGAAATGTGGGTAAAGTGGTCACCATAAAACAAGAGCTTTTATAGAAATATAATTTTCTTTAAAATTTCTAGTTACGATTCTTCAATTTTATTGACTTTATCTATTTTTCTTGTTTGAAATTTCCTAGGTACTTAATAGAATTGAAATGAAATGAAGCCTTTAACTATTAAGAATACATTTTAATTTATTAACACACAATCTGTAGAAGTAACGTAAGTTGCATAACTTCAAACGCGGTACCAAAGAACAACTATGTTACTAATCCAGCGAAGGTTTTATTATTCTTCCAACAAATAGATTAACATTAAGTTTCTTGTGGCGAATATAGTACAAGAATGGACGATTAGCTTCAAACGAAAAGAATGGTGGATAAAATTCTATATCTGCCGACTTAACTGGAAGAACCACTGAAATTAAAAATACAATTTTAATTAACAATTACTATTCAATAATATTTATTAGGCGTGATGAATATATTATGCGGATAGTGTAAAAAATTTAAGTGTTGAAAATTTTAATTTAATCATACACAAATAGTGTTTCGATTATTTGTTTTTTTAATAAGTAGATAAATGATAATTTATAATTTTATAATTTTCTTTAAAATTTAAAAATGTATAAAATATATGTAGATATATATAACTCGTTTATAAGGTATATAAATTAAGTCTGTTATAGACGAGGGGTTTTTAGTGGTACATACATTAAAATTAATCATGAAATAACGCACCCAGGAGATCACATAAAGAGACCTTATACATAACGTTTTTAAAAAGTGGATCAATGAAATATCACGGTGTAAAATTTGAATAATATAAATAGACAGTGTTGGTAGAACATCGATTTCGAAAACAGTCAAAATACTTTTAATGTTGTTAATAAATGCAAGTAGCAACAGAATGATTTTTTTTTCAATGAAATTATAAACTGTAGACAGTCGCAACGTAAAAAATTATGCTGTGTACCAATTTTACATATCTACATATGCGCTTATACATATTAACGATCATTAGTAAACAAATTATTGATTTATACCTACATAACCTTTATATCTATCTACAATTCAATAAATTTTCAACCGTATTTAACGATAAACATACAATAAATTTAAAATTCACTGACCCGCTGTTGCAGTTGCTGCAGTTGTACCCTTTTCATCAATTTCTACAAAAACTTTCTGTATGACTTGACTAATCTTCAACGGTTCGTTATTAGCGCCGATTCCACTAAAATCAGCTTGATCTTCGAAAGCATCAATAATTCCCAACTACAAAAGTCTGCATGATTTTTTTTAATTATGAATTAAAATATGTAGGTAGCTTACCGCTTTCAAAATAGGATTAAATTCGATCATAGTTTCGGTTCTAAATTTCGGAATTTTAACATTAACCTTTTCCAGAGTATAATTTGGCGCAATTAGGACGTCTTCGATTCGAGTTTCTAGAGTAGAAAGTCCTTCGTTGTCGTCTGGCAGAACAAGAGTCATCGATAATTCGTTGCCCTTATAAGACATTTCCAAAAATTTCGCTTTTAATTTGGAACAAGCGTAATAATTAAATTCGTCATTTACTTCCATCATATCAACGTCTATTTGATTGTTATTGTCAAGATAGAACGCCCTTTTTTTGGTATTGTAATCTGGAAACTTCCACGTCCATTTTCCACGAAAATACATAGCATTTATGAGAACCGCGCGCGTGTCCACGTCCAAATAAGAAGGTTTGACTAAGTCTTTGACATATTGATAGGTGTTTTCTTCCACCCATTTATTTATATCAGCGGCGGCTTCTTTACTTTTTTGGAAATCGACGTTTTGAACGTCGGATCCGAATATTTCGGTGGCGATCGTCTTAAATTGATCGCTAATATTGAAATCTTTTTTTACGTAGATCTTGTTTGCCGTAGTTAATGTGTATATATCGTTCACTTTGAGAGATGGGGTTAACTTGCTAAAGATTTCTTGAACTTCTTTTTCGCTTTCCGGAAGATGAAGACCCACGGAAAGTTGTTTGGCCGTATTTCCCTTAGCTCCAGAATGGATTAGTGCCAAAACGGTATCGACCGATAAAGGACTGAGCACATAGTTTCCAGAATTTGATTTTAGTAATTCCTAAATCAGTAATTTTAAATTTAACGATTTGTTCAATATAATTATTATTTATAGTTCGCTATAAGTAAAGAAAAGAAAAAGAAAGAATAACATACAGTAAACTCTCGCTAATTTGGCCCTTCCAGTAATTAGGCGTTTTTGGGCGGTCTCCTTGCGAGCGTGTAGGGGAAAATATGCACTGCAAAAGACACTCTGAGCGAAGAGCAAAACAATATATTTTCGTCGCCCACCGCGTTCATATTGGAAGTTCAATTTATTTTCTAACTTTATTTGTCGTTTTTAATAGAAATGCGTTTTTTCTAAAATAATTTTCCAGTAATCCGGCGTTTTCGGTAATTCGGCACTATCTGATCTGGTACGTGCCAGATTAGCGAGAGTGCATGTATTTATTTACCTTATCGGCTTATTAAAATGTAAAAATAGATAATATTTGAACTAGACAATAAATCGGATAATGGCTGAACATACAAAATAAAGACTGGAATCCATAATCAAAAATAAGAGTAGGAATAGTTCAAGAATGAAATACGAATTTTCACGATGATTAATTAACATAATAGGTGCCCAAAATTCGACTGCCAACGAGCCCTAAAAATTCTCAAATACTAAACGTACAAGTACAATTTCCCGGTGCCGAATCATGTACATTGAGATAAGCGACTTATGTCCGCAAATGCACCTTTTCGAAATATACGTTTCAAGTTAAAAAAATAAAATAAATAGGTATATAATTTATTTTCAATAAATTTTAAGTGGTTCGGTGAATTAAAATAAAACTTTACGAGTGCTGTCAGACCGTTAAATTACTTGTTTTAACATGAATACGTGGCATCTAATTTCTTCCAGTGGCGTGCGTAGTCAATGACTCCAGTTTCTCCCTTAACTTTGTCGACACCGGATTAAACGTGGTAATTTTTAAATGTTTGACTTTTCCAAATATTCTTTTGTAAAAAAGTCATAATATTCTATTGTGCTAAAATTGTCCGTTTTCGAGAAAAAACTCGTTTAAATTTATTATTGCCGGCCATATGGCCATTTGGTAGACACGCAAAACAAGTAGTTTAACGGTCTGGTAAAGTTTCGTAAGTTCATTTTTTATTGAAAATTAACTAGGTATTAAGTACCTACTTATATTTTTTTAACCTTAACGCCCTATATTTTGGAAATGGTGCATTTGCGGACATAAGTTTCCTATCTCAATGTGCACGATTTGGCACCGGAAATTTGCATTAGACCGTTGGCAGTCGAATTTTGGAACACTCTGTATAATATTTGATTCGAATTTGAATGCGAAAATTTTCCAAGTCTTCTCTTAATATAAACAGGATCAATTATGTATTCAAAATAAAAAAAAATTAAAGTCGGTCTATAAAACAGAAAAACTATATGCAGATTAGCAGCAGGTAACAAAAGCTGTAAAGTATCACTACACCCATATTGTGTAGGAAACCCATGTCTAAAATTTGCAAGCCCAATTTTATAATCCAGTAAACATTATTTATTTATGTTAATTTTCGATAAAATTACTATTATTAAACTATAATTTAAAAAATGAGAAACATACCTTATATACGTTAGCAGTAAACTGTACGTTACCAGTACTAAAATTTGCTAATAATCGATCGGTTGCACGAACGGCAATCATAAACATTAACGAAGTTAAAACGATGTACTTCATGATTTAACTAGAACCAAAAGAAATACAATTACGAACTGGAAATTATAAAACGCGCAGCGTAAATTGCAAATACAGTGTGTTCGAAATAATATTTTTGCTTATTACTTGCACACGCCAATGTGCACGTACGTACTATATGTATATCGTTCGGCGATGATATGATAATTTAAATATAGATATCAACTTTACGGAACTTGTTTTTACATTTTTCTTGCGGTTTTTCATTTTTGTGGGTTAGCATTTACATAAAATAACAAACTTATTAGCAACTTTGAACACATTAAAAGAACCTGTTTTTAGCGGTATCTATAAACTACGTGAATTTTTTATTTTTTTTATTGAAAGGTTAATAAACCGAAGAAAATTATTTGAATATTAAACTAAAATAATAATATTAGAAATTACGGTTCGCATTTTAATTTGAAAAGCATCAATCTTCTAATATAATATTATGTAACACTTTTGATTGAAACTTTGCCAAATAATATAAACGCGTTAAATTTGAATTCTTTGTTTAAATAATTTTAGTACAGACTACTAATTTATATTGTGGTGCATCTTACAAAATAGATTTTATAGCACAACCACTACACTCTCAGAATAAATTCAAACTGAACAGGTTCGAGTTGTTAACCAAAGGTAGTCGCAGATAACCATTTAGATGAACTGCTAAGTTATTTGCATTTTAAAAATAAATGACATCCTTTTTTTATAAAAATTGTATCGCATAAATTTCTTCTATGCCTTACTTATTTTTAATGAATTTACAAAATGGAAATTCCAATTTGTTTCATTTGAATATCTACTATTTAGGATTAATTAATAAAATCACTAATGTATTAGATAATCGAATTAATTAAACAGTCCATGATTTTATTTTTATCATATTCTTTTCACATTTATCACGTTTATTTTTTACAATTTTATCAGCCATCTTTTACAAATTCGCAAACAAATGACAAACAAGAAGCGTAATTTTTAGCTAACTTTATAAAACTCCAATACGTGTAAAAAATATTACTATCTTATAACAATTTAGTTTTTATTTATCACTAAACTAAATTCTGAGGTTGACTATTTTTTTTTTAATAACTGATGGGCAATGGAATTTTTTATTTTTAATTATGCGTGATAAGGAATATTGATTGTTGAAATAATTATTTCATTGGTGAGAGTTAAACAGTCATTCAAAAACCGGTAACAGAATGGTCGAAAATATTTATCATGAATCATGATTCATGGGTTATCGGGAGCATTCACTATCGTCGGACGTATTAACCTTTCAGAATAATTTAACGTCAACAATAGTTTATAAACACCTTTTGATAAGATTATGGAGTAAAATGTATGCCAAGTTACAAGATATGAATTAAATATGTATAAAGCGCGGCTCGGTATAGTGGTCAAATTAATCTGATATAAATAAAACTGTTTTATTTATCGATGATTTTTTTTATTACGATAATAGTAACATGCACTTTTGCCAATTTTCAAACAATATTTGAATGTATAGATTTTAGTTTGGGGGCGTCATAAAGCGTCCGATGAAAAATACTCCGGTATTTTTATGCGTCAAATAGAATATAAAGGGATGGTCGGCAACAAACTGCTTTCGAATTCCGCTCAACGGTACGAGACCTGAAAATAATATTTCAAAATATACTGCATGAAAGAAAATAAACGATACCTAACGTTTTTTTATTTAAAATTTAAATAGTTTCAATTTTCGCTGTTGATAAGTTTTGCAACACTATGCACTGTAAATATGAAAATTGTCTTGCTTCTCTGAACTATTTTGTTATATATGTGCCTACTTATAAAATTTGTTTGATCTCGGTTATTGTAAGAAGTTGTTAAACTGTTCATTTCTAATAATTCTTCAAAATCAGAAAATCAAATGAGTACCTATCAGACATTTTGGATATAGCGAATTTATTCAAGATTTTAAATGGACGTACCCATTATTATTATTATATGCTTAACCATTTACAAAATTTCCATAACAACGAAGTGTAACATGTCATAGTTACTTGATTAATTAAAGATGTAAACTTCATGATTCGCATTTCATTCGTACAGCCGCAGATACTCTTTCCATGCCCCTATTATTTTTAAACAAACAAGAAAAAATGCACATTTCTTACCTAAATCGGTAGATGCAGCAGCAGTTGCTCCTTGCTCGTTTATCTCGAGGAAGGCTTTTTGGACTACCTCACTTACACGTACAGGAGGGCCAGTTTTACTAATTCCACTAAAGTCGGCAGTAGCGGTGAAAGCATCTACAACTCCCAACTGTAAGGTATCGAAGCATTAACATTTTCTATTTGGAAAACATAAATAAGTGTCTCACGTTCTGCAAAATGTCGTTAAATTCTATATCGGTTTCCATTTTGAATTTTGGTAGGATGAGTACTAGATTTTCCCTTTTGTACGGTGGTCTACTAATAACATCTGAAATTCGAGTTTCTAAAGCGGCAAGTCCTTCTTTGTCGTTTGGTAAAACGAAAGTCATAGTTACGTCGCCTTCACTAAACGACAATTCTAAAAATGTCGCCTTCAAATCTTTATTTTCGTAGTAGTTCTGAAATCCTTTCATCCACATCATAGCTACATCCACTTGATTATTTTTATCCAAATGGAATTTACGTAATGAAGTATGATGCGGAGAAAATGAATCTGACCAATTTCCTTTAAAATACAAAGCGTTCACCAATATTGCAAATGTATTATTTGGATCGATGTGTTCTTCTTTAATTAGATTTTTAATTTTATCGCTAGTTTTCGTTTCTACCCATTTATTAATTTCATCAACGACTTGCTTCGTTTTGCTAAAATCCACACCATCTACACCGGAATGGAAAACATCTACAGCTGTTTTCTGATATTCCTCCACCAGATCGTATTTGTTTGAAATATAAATTTTATTAGCGGTAGTAAAAGTATACGTTTTATTAACAATGACTTGTGAAGCTAATTTGAGAATGATGTCTTGAACTTTGCCCACGTCGTCTGGTAAATGCAATCCCGTAGAAAGTTGCTTGGCCGTGTTACCTTTGGCGCCCACAAAAGCTAACGAAAGAACGATATGAGCCGATACGGGACTCACGATGAAATTTCCCGTTTTTGATTTCGTTAATTCCTACAAAATGAAATGTTTTAAAGCTTATTATACGGAGTGTTCCTAAATTGATTGGACATATTTTAAGAGAGTATTCTTCGCATCAAAATAAGACGCAAAGTTCCTTAGTTTCCTAAGTACGGGTTAAAAGTTTGAAAAAAATCATTTCGTCCATTGGCGGAGATCTACGCATACCGTTACAGTTTTTCAGTTAGAACTTTTACACCACTGGGTTTATTTGAAAAGTTGGCGGCATTTAAAATTTTTCCGTATATTTTGCAAAAATAAGACCACATGAACTCTTTATCGTACGACGAATTGTTTTCGAGATAAATGACAAAATCCGATTTAAGTATGCATCTTTTCCTTGTATCTCGGAAACGAAACCTTTTCAGACGCGAGTTTATAGGGACTTTTCGTCTTATTTTGACATGATGAGTGCGTTTTTTAATATGTCCAATCAATTTAGGAACACCCTGTAAAATATTCTTTGTTCTTAATTTTGATCAAATAAGTACAAATTAATTGATTATATTTATGATTATTGTAGATTATGAACAAAAGATGAAAATAATTTAAAATTAAACTAAAAAAAAAGAAGATGTAGAATGTTATAAAACAATCGATAAGTAGATGAAATAAAAATAATTACAAATAATTACTTTATTACTTGGATCATTTTTCATTCGGCTACCTAATTTTGTTGATAAAAATAATAAAAAATAGTCAATTTGTTTGAAGTAAAACTAATACCAAAAATTTTTATTTTTCTTATTTTTTTTAATTTCATATTTACTTATTTGTTTTACATTTTATTTCTAAAATATAATTTGTTTTTATTGTGATTTATTTGTTATGATGAAATCTTATCTCTAAATTTAAAACATTAAACATCGTATTGATTGTGAATAGTTTTGACACAATAAAAATAGAACAATTTCTTTTGTGTGCATTCTTTTATTCTAAAATTTTTCTTAAATCGTTTTCACGCCTTACACAAAATTCTTGAAACAAATTTAAATACAATTTATGTTAGTACATAGGTACTACAAAAATACTGTTTAATGATGTTTCAAACAACATATTATTAATATTGTAAAAACTAATTTAAAGAAAAAATATGTGATGGTAAAAATATACTTTAATAGGAGTATAAGATAATTGAAGAGCATTGTTTTAAATGTATAAATAAAAATACCTACCCTATATACATCAGCTGTAAATAAATTACTGATCTCGGAGAATTCCTGTCCATGGCTGAATATAATTCCAATGACAAGAAAAAATAAAATTTTCATGTTATTTGGAAAATAAAACTTTTCAACACAATAAAAACTCGAACGTAACTTTGTGATTTATCAAAATATGTTGCACTCACTTGCTTAAATACTAGAATACCATATTTAATCTGTAGAAGTTGCGAAACTGGATATTTATGTAAATGACTCAATTCAATAATTTGAAGCTTAAAATAAATTTGGTTGCAGATAGGTACCTATAGCTAACTGAATCTAAATATTTTATTCTAAATTTTTTTATCTACATTTTTTATTAAATTTTAATCATATTTGGTTTATATTCGTAATAAACGAAGTAGGTATTTCAAAACAATTTCATGCATTTTTGATACCACATCAGGAGTAGCAAGACCTCTGACCTTTCAAGTCACATTTTTCTTCAGAAGATTAATTTAAAAAAAATTTAATTGCATTGCCGGATTTCCATAATATTTTAATTTAAAAAAGATACTCTTGATTAGTTTCCATAACATGAGTCATTTTCAAGAAAATCGCACTTAAATGGTAATAGGTGCAGCGATATTTTAATACTTATGTACTCTAATTTCTAATATTCTAATTGTAAGTGTACATAAATTTTGCACTTTGTGATACAATAATAAAATTTTAGAGTTATATTCTATTTCCTGTATTAACAACAATAAACATCAGAGCCCTTTGAAAATCATCCCCTAATTCCTCTTTAGTACACGGCGTGCGTAGCTGTATAATTACAACTAAAATACACCTGTTACTCTTTTTAAGCACGATTTTCTCCAATACGGCTCATTTTATGGAAAGTGGGAAAGAGTACGTTTTTTATCCTAAAAGTTGAGGGAAGCCGATAATAAAACTAAAATTTTTTAAATTTATCCACCGAAAGAAAATCTGATTAGAAAGGTTAGGGGTAGTATATTCATGCTTCCTTGGAAGTGGTGTCAAAAATCTATAAAATTGTTTTGAAATACTTCATTTATTAGCAATGTAAACCAAAAATAATTAAAATTTAATAAAAAATAAAAGTATTATTTAAACAAATTGATTTTTTCCTTTCAATTTTGGGGGTGAATATCTCGACAGGGGAACGTCTTAGGTAAAAAGTTTCCATAACTTAAAATTTTATTTTGACGTATTCTATACGTTCCCGGAAGATTTCTCATCATTTCCTAGACACCCTGATGTACAACGCGCGTCGAGTATTAAAGGGGCATTATTTTGAATTAGAGGGTATCCTCGAAAGGGCTCTGACGGTTATTGTGGTTAGTATGATGTATAAAATATATCCCTAAAGTTCCATGCTTATACTTATCACAAAGTGCAAGCTTTATCCACTTAGAACCTGAATAATATCTAATTATTTCTGTTATGAATCTTGAAAATTAAGTAATTTAAGCGTTATCTAATTGATAGCTATATTTAAATTTATGTAATAACAATTTTAATATCGTTAATTAATTATCAAAATCGTGTTTGTGTTTTTTAAATCGTTGAATACTAATTAATTATTTTGATAATTCTGAATACTCTAACGCGGTACCGCAACAATTTAAAATATTTCTATTATTCAATTATTAGGACAGATGTAGTGTGTTATAGCTTATCCAAACCTATATGATGTTCACGTCATCAATACAAGGTTACTAGATGATGACGTTTCACACAGTGCTGTCACCTCGTACCTCGTATTTTTACAGTTCTAATAAATTGTATGGCCTATCCAAACCTATCATCAACAAAAAGTTACTAGATTGTTTATTTGTAATTCGGTTTAAAGTTTGGAAAGTGACATATTCTATAGATGATTTACCTGCGCACGTATTAGATGGTTATAAAGAAAGACTACAACTTATTAGAACTGTCAAAATACGAGGTACGAAGTGACAGCACTGTGTGAATCGTCATCATCTAGTAACCCTTTTATTGATGACGTGTATTGCGTATAGGTTTGGACGAAGTATAGTCTTTCTTTATATCATCTAATATGTGCGCAAGTAAATGTCATTTTCCAAACTTTAAACCGAATTACAAATAAACGATCTAGTAACTTTTGACGTGAACATCATATAGGTTTGGATAAGCTATACACACAGAAACAATACCTATTTTTTGACACGGTCCTGTCAAAAAGGTATCTTGGTATTTTGACAATCATTAATTGATGTATAATTGGTGGTCGATGATCTCCATCCTTGTTGTTTTCATCAACATATTACGTATTATTTAATACATTTCTATAAAAACTGTTGATTCGTATTAAAGATGACTTTCATCTGGTTGAAGTAAGTATTTGTCCCAAGTGCTATATCTCCCTACAAAATTGCCCCATATCTTGGTATCAAAATTAAAATGTTTTATACAATGTTTATATTTTATTGGATAGATATCTTCTTTGTTTCATTTTTAACAAACAATGTACAGTTTTTAGTATGTTAAGAAATATATTAATTATTATTCATTATCTGTGGGTGCCACGAAACGTCCAATAAAAAATACTCCGCTTACTTTGTGTTTCAAGTAAAAAATGAATGGACGATCGGCATTGAAATAATATCTATTTAAGCTTACTTGAACAAAACCTGAAAATAATATTTATAGGTGCATATTAGTAATAAAGAAGATAAAGCGTAAACTCGAAAAATTTAATTAATATTTTTAGCATCGTATTTAATTCCAATTTTTAATTAAGCAAGTATGCGATAAGCGACGTAAATATGTTTGTTACTGTTGATTGTTGAAATCCTTGATTTCAATGATGATGATACTTGAAACCAAGTAGGTACTTACCTAATCTGGTAGATGCAGCCGCAGTTGCTCCTTGTTCGTTTATTTCGAGGAATGCTTTTTGAACAACTTCACTTATGCGTATAGGAGGGCTGGTTTTACTAACTCCACTAAAGTCGGCAGATTCGGTAAAAGCCTCCACAACTCCTAACTGTAAAATATTGACGTATTAAAAGGTTTCGTCTAACCAAATCAAGAAATTCGTATCTCACGTTGCGTAAGATGTCATTAAATTTTATATCGGTTTCCATTTTGAATTTCGGTATGGTGAGTATTATGTCTTCTTCTTGATAGGGTTGTCTAACAAGAACTTCCGATATTCGGGTTTCTAAAGCGGCAAGCCCTTCTATATCGTTTGGCAAAACAAAAGTCATGGTTACGTCGCCTCCGCCAAATGGCAATTCTAAAAATTTGGCGTCCAAATCTTTATTTTCGTAATAATTTTGATTGTCCTTCATCCACATCATATCTACGTTCACTTCGTTGTTTCGGTCTAGATAAAATTTACTCGGCGAAGTGTGGTGCGGTGAAAACGGCGTTTCCCAATCGGATTTGAAGTACAAGGCGTTAATCAATAATGCGACTGTATTATTCGGATCGATGTGCTCGTTTTTAATTAAATATTTAATTTTGTTATGGGTGTTCTTTTCTACCCATTCATTAATATCGTTGACGACTTTTTCCCTTCTGTTAAAATCTACGACGTCAGTTTCGGCTCGAAAAACATCAGTCGCGATTTGTTTGAATTCGTTCTCTAAACGATACTTATTTGAAACGCAAATTTTGTTAGCAGTTGTGAAAATATAAGATTGATTGGTATTCAAAGTTGTAGTCAATTTTTTAAAAACATCTCGAATTTTGCTCAAATCATTTGGTAAATGTAATCCCGCGGACAATTGTTTGGCCGTATTACCTTTAGCACCGGTAAGGGCAAGAGAGAGAATAATGTGAGCTGACAAAGGACACGTAATAAAATTGCCTGCTTTCGTTTTCGTTAACTCCTATAAGTAAATAATGAGATAATATGCTAACTACGTCTACTATTATACAAATTATTGTATCAATAACGATTAAACGTAAATACCTTATATACGTCTGCCGCAAATGAATTATTTATGTCACGCAACTCCTGCCCTTGGCTGCATAAAATTGCAGCGGCAAGAAACGGTAAAATTATCATCTTTCATCTGTAAAATAATATTTATAAGTATATAGAATAAATTCGCCGTAGACAAGTTAGTTATTCTTATACTTACAGAGATTTTAAAACACATTCAATTAAATTTCAGGCAATGCCGTATTTATATAAGAAAAACATTTAGATTCCGGATTTGTATGCAATTAAATTTTAACAATAAATTTAATAAATGATTACAATTACTTATTTACGTAAATTATTTCGTTTAAGTAAACTAAATAGTAAATGTGCTGTATTCGATAATTTTTTTTCATTTATTTTACGAATTTTTGATTTAAAACTCATATTTAGGGCGACATTTTCTTTAATAAAAACTAACATATTGTTAAACATTAAAGGGACACGTTTTATTCGGAAGCAATAAAAAAAGTATAGGTAATACGGAAAACAATACAATTAGTATAATAAATTATTCTACTTATGTTACTCAACATGTGTAACGTGCTTAATGGGTAACTATTTCGAATTTCACACTTTCAATGGAAATGAAATTTTTGGTAGAAAATTTTGTTAGTATATAGAAAAGGATCTGTCAATCATCTAAAAACACCAATATTTTTGAAACGGAACAAATTAAAATAACACGCATTTCGACAATTACTAAATATTTATGTGCCATTCGATTTAGTTGAATTTTAGTCCCGCTTATTGTCCAATCAAACGAGTTGACTTGAACTTAGAATGATTGATAGGTAATTTCTATACGGCATAAACTATACCTACATATTTATCTTTTAAATTATTTTAAATGGCTTCTAAAATACTAAAAAATAATACTCCCAATTTTTTTTAGTTTATTACAAAAAATCGTTATCGTAACTCGTTTAAAACCACCTTCGTTTTTTTTGTACGAAGCAAGCAGTTCGCCTTTCAAAAAAACAACTGTTAATCATAAGTATAGGTGTCTATACGTTATTCACGATAGTTTCCAATCTACGTCATCAATAACACCTCGTATTAGGCCATAGTCTTTCTTTGCCATGTCATATGAGTGTAGGTAAATTTTCGGTAGAATATACCACGTTCAAAAATTTAAATTATTACAAATATACAATTTAGTAACTTTTGTAACTTTTAGAACCTATCGTGAATAACGTATATATGATATCTAAGATGGGTTATAGCGCTGGGCGCTCAATTCCCAAACCATTCGCTTACATAACGCATGTAAAAATGATGTCAGAACAATGGGTTTCTATAAAAATCTGTTTATTGTGACGTCATTTTCCCATACGTTGTGTAAGCGACGTTTGAGACTTGAACTCCTAGGCCCGTATTAATAGACAGCTCTTAAACCCCATCTCAAACCCGGTTTACATGAGAGCTTCTCAATACCCACGTCGTATCTCGAGATGAACACGTATTAATAGTCAGGTTTCAAACATATCTCAGGTGAGACGCCGGAAATTTGAGATACTGGTTCGCATCTCAAGTAAAACGAGTTTTAAAACCGTATCTAGGGAATTTCCTGAAATTGTTACGTTAAGTAAGCAGTATCTTGGGAAACGTAAACAATTGTTAATTAGTTTGCGCGGTAAAAAAGATGGAGTTTCATTTCTTTATTTATATGTTTTGGTATGTGAAGTGAAGTTTTTGAAGTTTCGAAATACATGCCGTTGTAAATAATTACGTCAGCTTCACATTTTTACTACTTTTGTTGTTTTTCAACACGTTTACATTAAAATTTAGACGACGAAAACTTCAATTAGAGATTGACCTGACAGAACAATTATTTAGAAAACAAATTGAAGTTGAAAATATAAGACTGCGTGCGGAAAAACAGAAGCTTCTTGAAAATACGGCAAGGGCAGAGGAAGCTGAATTCAGAAGAAAAATTGCTGAATTAGAACACAATAGATTATTACAGTTAGAAAAATAAAGATAATGCTAATGACGAACTTTATCTTTATTTTTCTAACTGTAATAATCTATTGTGTTATAATTCAGCAATTTTTTCAGCAATATTAATGACGAACTTATATGCCTAATTACTTGTAACAGAATAAGTATCCATTTCATAATATTTATGAGATGCATATTGTGTATGCCTACATATATTATATAAGTAGTATTAAATAACTGTCCAAATACACAAAGCAAAATGCACGTATCAGATAAATGCAGATAAATAATCAGATAAATAAATGTTATGTATTAATTTAAGTTTTATTTTTTGTTAAGTTTTCATGTAAAATGTGTCATTACTATATTGTGCCTAAAGGCAAATCCTTCGCCGGGTACTGATTCTGCAATATCCACGGGCACTGCTTCTAAATTTAAAAAAGAAGGGGAATGCGAAGTAATATAAACCTTTTAAGGAATTCTACTTCACTGAACCACTCCATTGGGTTTTTAGCATCTCTGACATATCTTTTTTGTAGTCGACCACCTTCTTCTTCGTCACTACTATACTCTTGTACCCAATCATAAATATTGTAGGCATCGACAGCATCGATCATATTTGGTGGAATATCCATTCCTTAATAAAATACCTAATAACTATGAAAACGTATTTTCAAGACAACCTTCAACCACTCTTACTTGAAACGACAAATCTCATCTCAAGTCAAGCACTTAAAACTGATTTCAGCATTCGAAATGCAACTATTAAAACGCATAGATAAATGCAAAAACATTCACGATTCAAGATCTCACTATTAATTCCGTGAGATGCCGGTTAACAGCCACTTTTACGCGTGACATCTTACTTAAAACCCGTCTTGAGAATTATTTCAAAACGCAGTTATTTGTGATGTATGGCCTATCCAAACCTATATGCAATTTACGTCGTCATCAAAAAGTTACTAGATTGTTTATTTGTAATTCGGCTTAAAGTTTGGAAAGTGACATATTTTGTAGATGATTTACTTGCGCACATATTAGATGGTATAAAGAAAGACTACAATTTATTAGAACTGATAAAAATACGAGGTACGAGGTGAGACAGCACTGTGTGAAACGTCATCATCTAGTAACCTTATATTGATGACGTGCTGCATATAGGTTTGGACGAAGTGTATGTAGGTATACGCCAAGTACGAAATGTCCAAATAACAGTACCTTATACGGTGTTCAAGATATACCAATGCAAGTCGTCGGTAAAAAGTTATTAAATTATACATACATATTTGTAATTCAGTTATATGTTTGAAAGCGTCATATTCTATCGCGCACATATTAGATGGCATAAAAAAAATACTACAATTTATTAGAACTGTAAAAATGCGAAGTTTCATTGATGACGTGTATTTGTACCTATCTTGGATAACGTATAATTCAATGTTAATAAAATCAACAAAAATATCCACTTTTTTGGTAGAAAATTTTGTTAGTATAGTTCGAGCCATATTTTATAACACCAAATTTATAACACACTTGGAGTGCTGTCGATTAATAATTTTTCGATGCACCAGAAACATACAATCATATCAAAAACTTTTCGGATTTATCAAATTTAGAAAAAAACGGAAGAGGCAATTTTTGTAGAATTTTAGGTATGAATTAATAGGAAAATTATTAAGTTTGAAAGAACAGAAGCGTACAAATTTTTATATTGAAAATATTTAAGTCACATAGCCATGAGTCATATATTGGTGTGTAGGGCGGCTTGATTGCATCTACAAAAAAAAATGTTTAGTTCAATTCACCGTATGCGCTATGATATACAGCCTGTGAAAGAAGAAATTTAAGTCTCGTTTGGCTCGTCATCAGAACTATCTAAAATTACAAAAATGTATTTTTTTTATGCTTATTTATTATATTATTTATTACATACAGTGAGGTAAAAAAATATAGAATAAATTCAATATTTTAAAAATGCTTAATATTTAAAGAATTCGCTCGGACCCGTCGATTTTATTTCTTTTCTGGGCTCATTTTAAAAACATCATTTATTATACAGGGCACCACAAAAAACCTGAACCAACATCAACTTATATTTTTCAAATAGTAACCCCCAATTTTTTTGACAATTTCAAATTCCTCGTAAATTTCTAAACATTTTTTATATATTACACCCTATACCCAAAATCAATTGTTTTTGAGTCGTTGACATTTAAACTGTCAAGTAATTTAAAGAATAAATCCTGGCATAAATATCGTTAAGGTGTCTGGAGAAAGTTAGACTGAGATTTTCTTATTAAGTAATCCTATATCTCGAGTCATTATAGTATTTTTGACCCTTTATTTCACCCCCGCGAATACGACGTAGCAATTTGGAACCTTGATATTATTATTTCACTTACCTTACCCTATACAAAACTACATAATTAAAAGCTGTACGCTTATAGCCCAAACCCCCTTACAATCGGGACAAAGTTCTTTGTATTTTAAATATTAACTTAATATAAATTGTAGATCCTAAGTTTAGGTTGACGTCGTACACACTTCAAATCAAAATCAAAATATTTAATGAAATGTGTGTGACGTCATCATAAACTTAGGATAAACAATCTATGTATATCGTTATAGTTATCTTCTTTGTAGCCCACTCTTAAAATTCTGCACCAATCGGGGTAGTGTATTTACCGATAAATAATATTCCAGAAGTTCTGTGCTTCAAATAAAAAATAAACGGACGATTGGCAAATACGATTCGAGCCGAAGGAATTCTATCACCACTATCTGCAAATTTACCCCAAATTAGTTATTAATTCGCGATGAGCACCAAAACTAAACGCTTACTGACAGCTGTAGATGCAGCAGCGGTTGTTCCGCTTTCGCTCACTTTGATCAAAGTTTTTTGAGCCACTTTCGTGATGTACATCGATTCTCTATTTGCCGTCATTCCGCTAAAGTTAGCGTATTTCGTAAAAGCGTCTATGATGTATAACTAAAATTTTATAAAGACTTTGAAAGATGTCGATAATTTAATGAATTGTGTACCTTTTGTAAAATTTTATTAAATTTGATGTTAGATTCAATTTTTAATTTGGGAATCACAACTTTTACGTCAGCTACTCTGTACGGAGGCGTAACAAGAACATCGACAATGTTACTTTCTAATAAATGAAGATTTTCGTGCTTATTAGGTAAAACAATGGTCATACTAACGTCGCCTCCTTGATAAGGTAACTCCACAAATTGTGCTTGCAGTTCCTCACTATTATAATAATTAAAATGCTCTCTTTGTTCCATCATATCTACGGGGATTTTGTTCAATTTATCGACGAAAAAGTGACGTTGGGACGTTTCTTCCGGATCAAATTGTTTTTCCCATGTTCCTTTAAAATACATTGCATTCACAAGCACCATGACCGTACTTTCATCTAAGTCTGTTTCCTCGATTAATCCATCGATATTGCCGTAAGTATTTTCATTCACCCATCGATTTATTTCTGCCGCGGCAAACGCGCTCTGTATGAAATTAATATTTTCAATATCTCCGCCAAATACATCGTTAGTTACACTTTTATACTGATTATTGATTTGAAAGCGTTCGGCGGCGTACATTTTATTTGCACTTGTTAAAACGTATTGTTGATCGACTTGCAGGGTTGGAATCAATCTTTGAAATATTTCCTGAACCTTTTTGGTATCGTCTGGTAGATGTAACGCGGAGGCGATCTGTTCGGCGGTCCTACCCCTGGCCCCGGCATGGACGAGTGCTAAAATTATTTCCGTAGATGCTGGGCAGAACAAAACGTTTCCTTGATACATCTGCGTTATTTTCTATAAAAGGGAAAAATAATTATTCTTAAATATAAAGAAAAGTTTGAGAAAAAATAGAACGCGTTGGAATTTTCATCCAACTTTCCAACTTATTGTTAGTGATGCAATTTTCAAAGTTGTTGGAAACTAAATTGAAAAAAAAATGCATGAAAATTGCCCACAACGCGTCGAGAACATCGTCAAACGAGTTTAACGACAACATCATTGGTGGTTTGTTTGATCATATTTTGATCAATGAAAGATGATATTATGATCAGACGCCCGGTCATGTGATGGGTAAGTTTTTACTACCTGCTGAAAAAGTTGTGGTGCTCGAGTTAAAACTCCCACACACTTACAGTTCTGGGGGCGATGAAAGGTTACCAAAGTTGGTAAACAAATAAAAACGAAACTTCTTAAAATAGTTTATAACAATTACGTTTGTAAATTGCGTGCAATGTGAATATACACTTTTGGCATCGTGCATCACGCGCAATTGCATCGCAAATTATAGCAAATAATTGCCGCATCAAAATGCACAAGCGTGAACTCCGTTTTACTGTTGCACGTGCTCGATGCGCTTTTTGAACGTGACTTCTTCCTTCATTTCAACGTATGGACGTACACTTTCAACTTGGAGATCTCTGGGCAAACAAAGCGATCGTGACCTCCCACGCGCCAGACTTGTAGGTGTATGGAAGCTATTAGTCGATTGCCAGTTTTACTTTTTAGATAGGTAGGCACTTCTTAAAAATAAATCTAAATAACCTAATTTCGATTAATAATTATAAGAATTTATCCACAACATATATTGATAGGTAAAGTTCTTACCTCGTACAAATCCGCAGAAAATCTAATATTTCTAGCATTGGTATTTAACTCTCCTTTATTCGAAACAATTGTTATTACAAAGCACAACAGGTGATAAAACTTCATTTTAATCTAAAAGAAATTAAATGAAATTCGTTAAAGTATTTAAAGCAGATGTAGATAGAAACAACTTATGTATATGTATATTAGATTGCTAAATATAACATACATGTTTGAATACAAAACGGGAATAACAAATACCCCCACCAATTTCATTTTCAATTCAATTTTTCAAATAGGTGTAAATTTCACCAACACTTTTTATTTAAACATTCAGTTTTTTAGTAGGTATGCTTTACAATAGTTATATTAAAATAGCGTTATATTATTAATATAAAGGCGCATTTTAAAAGTAACATACACAGTAATCTAAACTTCTAAAACAATTTAAAATCAATCGTTTATTTCAAATATAAATTTATAAAACCAATACAGTTATTAATTTATTACTGATAAAGATTATTGAACTTTGACAATGCTGAGCTAAGGTTCTACAGTTTTACGTTAATAATAATAAATTAATATTTAACACGAAATGCTGTATTTAATGATATTAATAATTATCAGTCGTATTAATCATACATATGTAGTTTACTTACCTAATTAAAACAGTAGATACCTATAGCAATATCGAAATTAACGTGCACTAACAATAAGTAAATTCGAATACCAAAACTGGTTTTATAAATAAGATTCTTAGTGGGATATTATCTATCTAAAACAGTTGTGATAATAGAACTAATTCGTAAATAATTGTTGAAATTAAAGGAAACAAGGCCAAATAGTCATTTCTTAATAGAATCTATTGTTATTTTATATTGATTTTCAGATAAATAAACGATAAGCAAATTATTTATATCCACAAGTCATTTTTATGAACCACTATTTAAACATCTAACTGTAAAGTAGACATAAAAATTACGAGTTATACTTACAATTAGTCGTATTTAACTACTGATTGCGCAATATTAATTTTCAAACCAATGTCTCATAAAATTACGTGCTGGGTATTTATTGGAAAACCAATAGTACTAGTGAATAAAATGCTATTCGTTGTCTTCACTACGCTATTTCACATTTTTTAAGTAAAAACCAGTTTTTTATAGTATTTTTTTTAAATAAAATATTAGCAAACAACAGTTAACATAATATTAACATTTTGCTATAATTTTTTATTGGAGCCACTAGTCATATTATTTTATATTATTGATTTGTTAATTAATGTTCTTCTCTAGCGCATAATATAATAAAATTGTTACACACATTTTATTATCATATTGAGTAAACAAATTATGTAAGAAATTAATCATTAAAAGTTTTACTGTCAGACTAACGAAATTCAAATAAATAATAATTGTATCTAATAATTATAATAATTGTATAGGATGATTCATAAATAATGCGAAAAACTTGAAAGGTCGATTTTTTGTCGAAAATTGTCGCTTTTCGTAATTACTCAATAGGGAAAGCTCTTGAAAATGAATGACAATAATATTAAATATTTAGTTGAACAAAGTTATAGCAGTTGTTGATAAGTTCTGATAACACGGACCAATTTAACCAATAAAATATAAGTGAATATTGATATGTTTCAAGTTGCATTGTAATATACGATCACTTATTTTATTTTTTATTCAAAACTGCAGGTTTTTAGGGAAAAATAAAGGAACTAAAAAAGGTTCTAAACAAAGCAGCTTTCAAATGGGATTTTGTAAATTGTAAAATTTTAGCTCTCCAAAAAAAACAACAGGGCGTGCAATTTTCGTCTACTTGTGAAGATGGGGATGATTGAAAATATTACTATACGAAACCTTTTGATAAGTAAAAATTATTGGTAGATCCGCTTGTGTTAATATTATGCTTGTCGTTTGTATTGAAGGAAGAAATTTAGCGACCTATTTTAGAGAGAGGTTAATTGTAAAGTCTGAAATCACTTCTTGGCCACTTCAAAATCGCGACTTTTGCCCCCACCATCCCTTAAAAGGTAAATATTTCAAAAGGCTCTATCTTACGTATTAGAATTTACTCTAGTCATGATGACCGGCTTTGAATCTATTAGAAAACCTCGTGTATTATTTTTTTTGTTGGTGACTCATTTTCGACAATAATCTAATGTAGTGGCTCTCAATCTTGTGGGTTACGCGTACTATACAAAGAATATCAAAAGAATTTTCATACTACCACCCTTTATAAAAATTTAAAAAATACAAAAAACTAAATAACTATAAAATTATTTGAATAAACACTATTTTTTATACCGCAGAATTATAAACTTACTCTATTTTTAATTTAAAAACTATTCGTGTGCCCATAAGCATTAAAAAACCATAAACCAGATAAAAGTTTAATCTCATTTTTATGCGACCGATAAAATATAAAGTAACTAATAAAACATGTGCGCCACCTAGTTTCACATCTTATCGGAGTGCGAACAAAGAATTGAAGGTTTTTAAAATAAAAACGGAATTTCCTAGTATCCATTTAATAACTCGAACGCATCTACGTACATAAAATTCTGGCAAAACCGCTTCAGATCTTTCGCGTTAGCAGTACAGAGCGGTGGTGTTTGTTTCAGTAGTTCGAATTTAAATTACGGCGTCGTATTATTCGTGTGTGCGAGGAGTGTTCGTTCGGTTTATAAGGCCTTTTTGCGTGTGAGTGCGCGAGTGTTGTGTTGTGTTCTCTAAAAGGATTACAAACAAGAAGGATTAATACGACGAGGAAAGGTGGAATCTTTCTTTGTCGACTAACTCTCCATGTATTTATAAAGTGTAAACACATGAACCTTTAAGCTTTAACACAAATTTTATGAAAATCGAGCTTGATAGGGACTTGGTTAGGATTTTCGTTAGGGCTCCCCTCAAACATTCGACAGTCAAATTTCGCGAACGAAATTTTATCCCACGTGCGTTTTCGCGATCACAGTGGTTGTTGAAATACAGTGAAATTTGAAGTGTAGGTACGTAGTAATGCAAGTTCGCAGTGAACGGAAAAATCTACGTTGGACATTAGCGATATAGGGAAAACGATTATGAGAAAACGGTAAGAAATAGAAAGAAAAATTTAGAAGTTTCTAATTTTTCTCATAGTTTGTTATAGACAAGTAGCAGTCACAGTTGTAGCAGTGTTAACCAGCATTTTACGTAAGTGTTAAAAAAATTATTTTAGTATTTTATTTTTTTTAATGTTTTTTGTTTATTTTTAATTTCTCTTATTTTGAGAGATTTTACATTTTCAATACATTCGTTTATGTATAAAAACAAAATTCAAATTTTTGATTGCCGCAGCAATTTTAAATAATTTAGACTGACAACGAGACAAAATTTGATCGATTGACTTTTTATTTTGCCACCTCTTTACTTAAAAAAATACTTATTTTATTATTTATAACTACCTACTTAATGATCCGTTAATTTTTCAGGTAACACTGCTATCGTAGATAGGCAAGTGAGTTTATTCTGATTTTAATTATACTTCAAGACGATTTGATATATTTATAACCTATTGTAAAACATTTTACATAACTTATCCTGTTGTAAAGGGATACAATTTTGACAAGACTGACCTGTTGTGGTGTTGTTCATTGCACTTGATATTAACAAAGTATAAAAAATAAACTTTTAAACTGAATAATTATATATTGATTAACTTTTTCACTTCACTAAATGCACTACGGTTTCTTTCAATTGCGATAATAAACTTTGTATAACGTCTTCTTTCTACTCGCTTCCAAATTATGAATGGAAAATAGATATGTATTACATCAAAACAACCTTAAATTCATGTTTTTGTTTCTGTTTTTTTTTATGGCTGCAGGAACACAATGACTATCCGTACAATCTTTCCACCTTTTTTTAAACTTTTACTTGTACTATGTCTTTAAAATTTATGTTTTAGAAGAAAATACTGTTTTTTTTAAATTTCTTTATTTAAAAAAACTAAAAATGTAATTTCTAGAATTTATAAGTATTCCATAAGAAGTTGATTAATTATTGTACATAATAAAATGTATTATTTAATATTTTCTGGAGTAGTAACTCTGCCAATAAAAACAATACCTACATTGTGGTGTTTTATGTAGTACATAAACGGATGATTGACATCAAATGTAAAGGCAGGAGGAAATCTATCAGTATCCGCTAAAAAAATTAACACTGTAGATTCTTTCAAATCCATTTTTAATCGACTTACAAATGCCCGTTGCTGCACCAGCAGTTGTACCCCTTTCGGTAAACGCAATAAAGGTCTTTTGGAGCGCGTTATCCATGGCTATAGGACTTTCAGATATTCCACTAAAATTAGCTGCAGGCGAATAAGCTTCCACGATTCCCAACTAAATAACAAATATGGCTTATGTTAGCTATAATACAGGGAGTTCAACAATGATTGAAACCCACGTGACCTTAGTACATAAGTAACCAAACACGCTCAGTTGGTAATAACCGAATATGACAAATAACTAAAAATATATTTTTTTAAATAATCTTTGTGGAATTTTTGCTATATAACTAAAACGTAAAAATAATTAATAAATTAAAAAAAAATAGGAGAAACTCCAACAAACGGTGATTTAAATTTATATAACGTACACTAGTAAAATTTGAAGTTGTTAATCGTTGTTTAACGTTAAGTGGCAACACCAAAATATTAAATTCCCTAGTCTGTTAAAAAATGCTGGTCACGTGATTTACAATCCTTAATGAAGGCACTGTATAACATTTACGAACTTACATTTTTTAAAATAAAATTTAAATTAAGAGGGGTTTCCATTTGAAATTTCGGTAGATAAACAAGAACGTCCTCTTCTTGAAGCGGACGTTCAGCAATAACTTCGGAAATACGAGCTTCTAAATATTTTAGACCATTCCTTTTCTTCGGCAAGACAAAAACTACTTTCAAGTCTTGTCCTTTCAAAGGCATCTCTAAAAATTTGGCATCGAGTTTTCGGTCTTCATAATAATTAAAATCGTATTGAATTTTCATAGTATCTATTTCCATGGAGTCAACATTATTTATATAAAATTTACGCTTTTTAGTTTTATTAACTTTAAACTGATTTTCCCATTTTGCATCCAAAAACATAGCGTTAACAAGGAAAGTCGCAGTTTTCGGAGTTAAATCGTTTTCGCCAACTAAATCTTTAATTGCGTTATTTGTTTTCTTCTCCACCCAATAATTTATTATATTTTTAGCTTCGACTGTATTCGAGAAATTAATATTTTCGATTTCTGCTCGAAACACATCAGTTACAGTTTTTTTATAGTCCTCGTTAAGTATCACACGATCGGCCACGTACATTTTATTGGCGCTCGTCAAAAAGTATGGATCATTTGTTTCGAGAAACGGCGAAACGTTGTTCATCATTTTTTGAATTTCGTCGGTATTGTCTTCAAAATGCAGTGCAAAAGCAATTTCTTTAGCTGTATTTCCTTTAGCTCCCGCGTGAAGCATCGATAAGACAATTTGAGCTGATAATGGACATATTATCATATTACCGGTTACTTCAGCAGCTGATTCCTGTAAAATGATATGCATTATAAGTATGAAGATATTTTTTATTATTTTACGGAACGCATCAAGTACCAACATATTTGATTTCCCTTTTACATAAAATCTACTTTTTTGAAAGTAAATATAATATAAAATAAGCATTTACGTGTAAAAATATTTAGATTGTGATTGGTTGTTAATTGTCAGAACATCAGCCCAGCTTTTTCGAGACACCTTATATAACAAAAATACATAAAAATGAATTCGAAATTGTCAAAAAACTGGGGGTTACTATTTGAAGAATCAGAGTTGTTGTTGGCGCATGTTTTTTGGGACGTCCTATATAATAAATGTTTTTAAAGTAAACCTAGAAAAAATATATAATCGACGGGTGCGAGCGATTTCTTCGATAAAGAAGAAGATAAATATTTAAGATTTTCAATTGGAAATATCTTTTTGACTCATAATCCTTTTATTTTATCATACAAAAATATCAATAAAATTCTGCAGCTATTAAAAAAATCGTCTGGTCAATTGGCTCCATCACGGCGAAAAAAAACAAAAAAGTTTTTGTATTTATCAACTTATCTTTAATGTTTTATTTTCCTTAATCTGAAATTTTTCAATAATGATTTTAAAAAATAAACTACAATATTAAAACTTATAAACAAAAAAGGATGAATTAATAACAATTTTTTCTTCTGTGATAAACAAAGCTCAATAACCAGGAATGAATTATTACAAAAAAGCTACAAATACTTATTTTTTATTAGAAATTATCGCAATTCTAAAATGATTTTTGTTTTATATTTGTGCTTATTCCTGTAGTTAATACTTTTAACTTGCAAACATAGTAGATAAATGAATTTTTATGACTTCTTATCAAAATAAATACATTTGAAAGACACAATGTATCACACTTTTGATATCGAATCGAATCGAATACAATTATTCTGAAAACTTCGAAGGATGTCGATGTTGTTTGTGAGGGGCAGCTCATTGATATAAATTCACCCACTTCGTGTTAACTCCCTAAGGTAGACAGCCCAAAGTTGTTGAATTGATAACAATAAGTTTTTCCGTTTGCAAACAAAGCCGATGTGTCCTGGCGTTTTTTAAAAAATTAATTCATTCCAAACAAAACTTTGTAAAAACTGTTCGTTGGAGCGCTCAGTATATTTATAAATAGATAATAAATTATTTACTTACTCTATACAAATCTGCCGTAAACTTGGAATTGGCATCAACAAATTCTTGAAGCAGAATTTCATCTCCGATACTTGTTGTTATTCCGGACACAAATATTAACAAAAAAATCATTTTAAAGTTGAAATTTACTAAAAAGGCACAATACATAGTATGCACTTATATGAAACACTAGTTTCTATTTTATTTAACTAAATTTAAACTGAATTAATTTATCAGCGTGTACGTCTTTTTATTTAATTTTGCCTGAGGATGCAGGTTAAAGTTTATAGATACATAATTATTACTATATAAATGCATACATATCTAGTCACCGATCTACAGGGCGATTCGGTAAGAAGGGGAACATTTTTAAAGACGTTTCAAGGGAACAAAAATAAACTATAAATATGTTTAAATCCGATTTTCATCCATTGCAGATATAATTAGGTCTAGATTTGTTTCTATTAAGGTAATTTAAACCGAGCACTACCAGTGCAGTTTTTAACGCGCAACTAAAAGTATCGAAATTGTCGGTGATATATTCGAAAATTGTATGTGATTCAATATTGTTTGTTTGGCTTTTGTAACAAATCTTGTTCAGTATTCTTTAAATTACTGATTAAGGTAGCTAATGTAGCTGTGATAGCTAACAACAAGTTTAATTATCTCTGTATAACGAACGAATAACGGACTCTTTAAACGTAATTTATATTAGCTTATTTTGTTTGGGTAGTTTGGCTCTCTTAACGCGTCTTTAAAATATTTCCATTTTCGCCGCAATAATATATAAAATATTGCTAACATTGTAATTAATTTCCATTTCATTACTTATCATTTTATTGAGGTCAAATATCATTGCTTTTATAGTATTGATTTTTTATTCTTATTTTGTTATTAAACACTAATATGGTTAATCGGATAATTAACGAACAAGTTTCATAAGGCGTTTTTTTCCCACGAATCTTGGTTAGTTTAGATACATAAAATTAGATCAATTTATTTCAATATACTCACAATTAGATGAGTGCAATAAAAGTTTTATGAAACAATTTTTTTTTACTATTTTTTCTATTGTCCTTTAAAATAAAAAAATCGAATATTTTAAATTTAGGAAATTTTGTTGTGATTGGTGATACCGACGTCTATACAGGGTGTAACAAAAGTAACTTATATTGACTATAACTTTTTAAATAAAAGCAATACAAAAAAATGTTTAATACAAAAGTTTCCTAGTTTATTTAGAGTCTAGATAAACTACGGGGAATGGAGAATTTGAGTAATAGGATTGAATTGTATTGTATATGACACAAAAATCTATAAAACTTGGGGTTTAGGAATATTTGCCATTCTGTAAATGCTATTAAAGTTGATAAAGTGCTAAACACTAAAACCGAATAGGTATCGCTATTACAATAATCTGCAATAAGCTGGGTGGCCCCCAGAAATCGGGGGCTTTGGACCCCAATTTTTTTTATTATTTCTGAATTAATTCCAAAATTACACGATTTATGTAATAAGGATCCCATCGAAAAATTTTAAAAAAAATCCGGAACCCCACGAAGATTAGCTGTTGTTTGATACTCACATGTTCTTTTCTTTAATATATTATTACTGTTTAAAACGATTTAGTTGTATTTATACACTGCCATATCACAGACTATTTCACCGAAATAATTAAAAAGTTGATTTGTGGGTAGGTATACGTCGCGTCGTTAAAATTTAATTAGGTACATTTCAATTACCTAAAGTTATAAGAGCACATAAGGCTGTTTCATATTCAACTCACTAGACGCCAAAAAGTAAGAACAAAAATATTATAAAACTTCTGTTAATGGGCACTTTAAAAATTCACGGTATTTTGTAAAATTGTTTAAGCGTCGGGTTTAACGTGTTTCCCATTAGCGGACAATTTTTTTGGTCCCGTAATTGTCCATTATTGAGAAATTTCACTGTGTATATTTTTATTTTATGAAAAAAAATATCATTTCGTATTCAAATTAAATTTTACTATAGTTCATCTACAAGGTTTTTATACATGTTGTTATAGTAATATTTGTAAACAAAACAATAGCTACCTATTTGCGAATAATTTAAATATTATGAATTCGGGCCTAAAACCAAATCTTATTGAAATGGTTTTACGATATAACAGGTATTGTTTCGCACATCTATTTTTTTTAAATTTATTTATTTGTCATCTGTATTTACAGTAGTATTTATAGTTATTAATAATCTTTTAAGTGAATAAAATACAGAGAATAAATACATATAAAATCATTTTTACGGTTGATTGTTTAAATATATTTTAAATAAATTGTAATTAACGTTATCGATTCATATTTAAAAAAGCATAATAGAGAATTAAAATTCATTATTCGAGAAATTTTAAAATGAAGGTTAACGCGAAAAATCAAAAAATTAACGGTAACGCTTCTAACAATAAGAGAAAAATTTAAATTATAAATAAAACATTAAATAAATACACAGTGGGTAGGTGGTATATCAGGGTAGGGTTGGGTGATTCTCTTATATATATATATATATATATATATATATATATATATATATATATATATATATATATATATATATATATATATATATATATATATATATAGATATATTACACCTGTTAATGTACATGATTTTTAATTCGTCATTCCAATATACTTTTTAACTTTATTATGTACATATATGGAAAAACCTCGTTAATAAGAACATAAAGGGACTTTAAAAATGACACTTGTCATTATGTAGATTTTTTTACTTCCTTATACAAACATATTTCTGTTAGGTAAATTTCTATTCTTTTATTTTTGGTGTTTTACTTCAGCTTTGAGAACGTTAACAAGATAAATAAAAGGATAAATAAGACGTTAAGATAAATAAAACGTAGATAAAGTTGAAAATAGAAGTCCATGCTTCGTTGTAATTTGAATCTTTCGGGAAGTTCTTTTTTTCAACTTGAATGTTTTCCAATTTCTTCACTACACTAAATGTACTACGTTTTATTTAAATAATTTGAATAATTGAACTTTAACTGAAAGCAGGCGAACAGTATCCACTACGTATTACATGCATTATTTGCATTATCCGATGTCGTATTAACGAGGTTTTACTGTATATATTATGTATATATCGTAAATGCTGATATTTTTCAGTATAAAAATCACTAAATAATAAGCACATCTTAAATTTATGTTGGAAATGGGTATTAAAATATTTTATTCGTCAAATTACAAAATATGAAAATTATTTTTTAAATTTCTTTATTTACAATATTAGTAAAACTAAAATGTAATTCCTGGAAACTACAAGTATTCCATAGAAAATCGATTAATCCAATAATAAACGTTTCCAGTAGGTAAGAATCGAATTACAATTATGTACAGTCGGGTGCAAAATTAATGTCGCGAATCGCGAGCATTGGGCCGGCAATACACGACACAATGAACAAATCTACGAAAAATATTTACGAAAAGTGAGACAAATTACAAATACAAAGTTGAACTTTAAATTTTCCGATCAAAATTTGTTTGTCGTGTCGTGTGTGCCCGCGTAATGCTCACAATTAGCGACATTAATTCTGCACCCGACTGTACGTACATAATAAAATTTATTCTTTAATATTTTCTGGAGCAGTAACTCTGCCAATAAAAACAATACCTACATTGCGGTGTTTTATGTAGTACATAAACGGATGATTGGCATCAAATGTAAAGGCAGGAGGAAATCTATCAGTAATCGCTAGAAAAAGATTAACTTTAAACGTTTTTTAAAATTAATTTTTAATTGACTTACAAACTCCTGTTGCCGTACCAACAATTGTGCCCCTTTCGTTAAGGGCAATATAAGTTTTTTGAACCGCGTTTTGCATGAGCAAAGGATACGTAGATATTCCAGAAAAATTGGCTGCAGGCGAATAAGCTTCCACGATTCCCAACTAAATAACAAATATTGCTTGTGTTAGCTACAATATTACTCCCCGTTATAGTTTATATTAATTGTCTGACACTTACATTGTTTAAAATGGAATTTAAATTAAGAGGGGTTTCCGTTTGAAATTTTGGGAGGTACACAAGCACGTCCTCCTCTTGAAACGGATGTTCAGCGAGAACATCGGAAATGCGAGCTTCTAAATCTTTTAGACCATCAATTTTCTTTGGCAAGGCAAAAACTACTTTCAAGTCTTGTCCTATCAAAGGCATCTCTAAAAATTCGGCATCGAGTTTCCGATCTACATAATAATTATAGTGGTAATGAATTTTCATAGTATCTATTTCCATGGGTTCGACATTTGTATCATTATTTGTATAAAATTTACGCTTTTTGGTGTTATTCATTTTAAACTGATATTCCCATTTTGCATCCAAAAACATTGCGTTAACAAGGAAACTGACAGTATCTTTATTTACATCTTGGTCGCCGACTAAATCTTTAATTGTGTTATTTGTTTTGTTCTCCACCCAATTATTTATGTTAGTTTTAGCTTCGTCTGTATTCGTGAAATTAATATTTTCGATTTCTGCTCGAAACACATCAGTTACAGTTTCTTTATAATCCTTGTTAAGTTTCACACTATGATCCACGTACATTTTATTGGCGCTCGTCAAAAGGTATGGATCATTTGTTTCGAGAAACGGCGAAACGTTGTTCATCATTTTTTGAATTTCGTCGGTGTTGTCTTCAAAATGCAGTGCAGAAGCAATTTCTTTAGCTGTATTTCCTTTAGCTCCCGCGTGAAGCATCGATAAGACAATTTGAGCTGATAATGGACATATTATCATATTACCGGTTACTTCAGCAGCTGATTCCTGTAAAATGATATGCATTATAAGTATGAAGATATTTTTTATTATTTTACGGAACGCATCAAGTACCAACATATTTGATTTCCCTTTTACATAAAATTTACTTTTTTGTTAGTAGAAACATAGATAAATACCTATAAAATAACATTTAAATGAAAAACTATAGTTCGTTCAAATTTTGTTCGTTCTCACATCATCAATAAAAAGATTACTATAGCTTATCCAAACCTATATGATGTTCACGTCATCAACAAAAAGTTGGGCTACACTGGCTGGTTACTTGGGCACATATTAACTGGTATAAAGAAAGACTACAATTTATTAGAACTGTAAAAATACGAGGTACGAGGTGACGACACTGTGTGAAACGTCATCATCTAGTAATCTTGTATTGATGACGTGAACATCATATAGGTTTGGATAAGCTATAGCTTGTATATTTGTTATCGATTTATAAATATTGCAATTGTATATACAGGGTGTATCATCGAGGACGGATCAGTCGGCGCAGGGTGATATAAGATCTCAAATTTCGGATAACATATATGGGGGTCCAATCGATGCGTATTGAGGTCCTCTATCACCCTGCCATAACTATCAACGGCCAGCCTAAACCACTGGACCTAGAAACATGACATTTTGAGGATATGTTCCTTTTATAACGTAGGTACCCGTTAAGAAAGGATTTTCGAAATTCCACACCTAAGAAGATGAAACGGGTTAAAGTATTAGGTGTACAACTTTGCTTCCGCCGTTTTGCAATAAATGGCTGTAGCGGTAAGTGGTAGTCGAAATAAATAGATCGTAGCTGTCATACAAGATTAGGTATTTGTAAATATAACGCCATCGAAATATTAGTCGATTTGTGTCTGCATCATAAAGTTATTCTCGATTAAACATGTCAGCTTACGAGCCAAATTCTCGTCATTTGCGGGAGGTTTTAATTTTCTGTTTTAATATGAAGAAATCTGCGGCTGAGGCTCATCGAATGCTCTCAAATACCTACGGTGAGGCCGCTATTAGTGAAAGAACGTGCCGAGAGTGGTTTCAACGCTTCAAGAACGGTGATTTTGACGTCGAAGACCGGCATGGCGGTGGAAGAGAGAAGGTTTTCGAAGATGTAGAATTGGAGGCATTACTTGAGCAAGACGCAATACAACGAGAGACATGATAAAGTAATCTTACAGCATGACAATGCTCGACCCCATGTTGCGAAAGTGGTCAAGACATACTTGGAAACGTTGAAATGGGAAGTCCTACCCCACCCGCCGTATTCTCCAGACGTTGCTCCCTCGGACTATCACTTGTTTCGATCAATGGCACACGGCCTGAATGACCAGCACTTCCGGTCTTATGAAGAAGTAGAAAATTGGATCGATTCGTGGATCGCTTCAAAAGATAACCAGTTTTTTCAACGCGGGATTCGTACGCTGCCCGAAAGATGGGAGAAAGTAGTGGCCAGCGATGGACAATACTTTGAATCATAAATGTATAACCAGTTTATTACAATAAAGACTCGAATATCGGAAAAAAACGGCGGAAGCAAAGTTGTACACCTAATATGTTTTTTAAAAATTGACAAATTAACGCTCAGTCTCAATCACTTGTTCTAAAAACGTGAAATTTGGAGGATACTTTCCTGTTATAATGTGGGTACCCACTAAGAAATTCCAAATTCCATTCGTAAAGGGACGAATAAGGCTAAAGTATATATATTTTTCAAATTTGATTAGTTTGTCTGTACTTACTACCTTTGAATTATAAAATTTGTAGGATACGTTTCTTCGAATATTTCTAATACCTTGCAGACGAAGTCGCGAATTAAAGCTAGTTCAATATAAAGTTTGGAAAGTGACATATTCTACCGAAGATTTACCTCTGCGTGACAAAAAAGACCATACAATGCATTGTAGTAGCTGTGTAAAACGTCATCATCATCTGGTAATCTTTTACTGACGACGTACATCGGAATCAAATTTGAATGAACTTTAAGTATGAGAATAAATAATGTGTTTTTTTGTATATCGTGGGAATCATAAAAATGATTTGAAAACTAATAATAACAAAGTTTTTGATCATCTCATACAAAAATATCAATAAAGTTATGTTTGGCCAATTTGCTCCATCACGGCGAAAAAAACGTTTTTGTTTTTATCAATTTATCTGATTTTCCTTAATCTGAATGTTTTCAATAATGATTTCTAAAATTAAGCTTACAACTAAACAACTAAACAAAAAAAGATGAAATAATATCTAACAACTTTTTTTTCTGTAACTAACAAAGCTCAATAACCAGGAATGAATTTTTGTTTTTACAGTATTAATTAGTTTTATTAGTTATTAGAAATTATCGCAAATCTAAGATGATTTGTCTATTTTTGTGCTTATTGTTAATTTAACTTACAAACATAGATAAATTAACTTTCATGACTACGTATCAAAATAAATACATTTAAAAGGCACAATGTATACTTTTGGTATTAAACACTATTTTATTATATTTATACTGTGTCTCGACGAAAAACTTCCACCGGACATATATAGCGAATCTAATGATTATTCTGAAAACGTCGAAGGACGTCGATGTTGTTCGTGAGGGATCAGCTCATTGATATAAATTCACCCACTTCGTGTTAACTGCCTAAGGTGGACAGCCAAAAGTTGTTGAATTGATAACAATAAGTTTTTCCGCTTGCAAATAAAATCAACGTGTCCTGGCGCTTTAGAAAATAATGATTACATTCCAAAGAAAACGGTACGTTCAGTATTTTAACGCACAAGTACTTACAATAAATAATAAATTATTTACTTACTCTATACAAATCTGCTGTAACCTTTGAATTAGCAACAACAAATTTTTGAAGTAGATTTTCTTCTCCAATACTTGTTGTTATTCCGAACATAAATATTAACAAAAAAATCATCGTAAAGCTGAAATTTACGAAAAAGCATTAGAACGTGAAGCACAAATAAACTCAAATTGATAAATTCGTGTATTTACAATTAGTTGTTTTGTATCACGTTAATATTGCAACGTTCATCATGCTCAGTGTCTTAAAATTGCATGAAATAAAGAATGAATAACTATATTAGATCAATTTATCTCAACAAAGCATATATACGTAGGTATACATAGTAGATATTAGCTAAAATACACCAATTTAATATTTTTAATTTTAATCAAAATTTTGAAGATGAGTTTGTACTATAGATAATTTTATTACCTACTTCTTTCTGTTGCATTTATTCTTTTAAACGGGTCAATTTACTTGTACTTAAGTTACTTTTACTTGAGTTGTACTTAAATATAAGAATTCCATCGATAGATGGTCGATTGCCAAATAAAATATGTCATAATGTCCAAATTATTTTCTCATTTATAAACAAAATAAGTCTTAATTTTTTGAAACATTGCTTTTATCCGAATTTATATTCGTAATTGCGTATGTGAAACATAAAGTAAATAAGTGCACTCTATAATTCGAAAAAAAGGGAGTATTCTATTTTCATAGATTTTTGCAAATATAAAACGGAAGCTACTGTGTCGCCGTAAAATTAAATAAAAATAAAAGTAATTTAGTCTCCCTAGGTTCATTTTTTCACGCCTAATTTTAATATACCTACCCTCTTAATTATAAAGTATGAAAGTAAATCAAAAAATTCTAAAATCAAATGTTTTCTTAATTTTGTAAAATTATAATTTCAAATAATACTAATAATTTTCTTTTATTTGTAAAGAATTTGCCGCCATTTAAATTATACAATGTTTTTCTTTATTTTCGTTTTTCTTTTTTTAAATATCCTACAAATCATTTAAAAATTTATTAAGTAACTATAACCTATTTAGAAATGATTGCGAAAGTAGGTACTTACATCTTTATATGAAACGCTAGTTTCTTATTTTATTTTGTTTAAATTTAAACTGAATTAATTTATTAGCGACCACGTCCTTTTATTTATTTTTGCCCTAGGACGCAGATTAAAGTTCATAAATATATAATTAATACTATAAAAATATATAGCCACATAGCTATAAAATATTGCTAATACTGTAATTAATTTTTATTCTCTTACTTATCATTTCATTGAGATCAAATATCATTATTGCTGTAGTATTGATTTTATTTATATTTTGTTATTTAAACACTAATATGAAATCATATTTAAACAACATTTTGATGTTTCATGTTTTTTATAAGTGCTAACCTTTTGAATTAAAAACGGAATGTTTATTAGTACAATAACAACAGAAAATTGCATATTTGCTCGTAAAATAGTAATAAATTATCTGCAACAAAATTAAAGTAATTATACATTGTCAAGACGATTAATATAACAATAATTTATAAAGTAATAGAAACGTGTAATTTTATTCAATCTAAGCATCACTTTTACTTGCTGTAATAAATAGCAAAATTATAATATTTTTAATGTGTTCAGTAAAATTTAAATAAAACTGAACGTTTCCATACATTTTTATTTCAAATTGCTAAATATTTATTCGAAAAATGCGTTAAACCGCCTCATATCATTAATAAAACCTAGTTAATGAATTAAAACTAAAATTCCTGGAACTGGAGTACTACACATTCCACAATATCTTATTGTTATGGTAACGACCTTGCCATTAAAATGGCCGCTATAACAACGTAATCGTAAACCACGCCTACAAATTAATTATGAATGAAAATTATTTTTACACTGGTAATAATAATAAAAGACAGCAACCGAATAGCAATAGGTATATGATCAATGCTTAGAAAATTGATAATACATTTCGTGAAATAACAGTAATCGATCGGGTACAATAAAAATATAGTTTAATCTAACTTCACTTTTCTACTTTATTAAATTTCAATATATACAAATATATTATCTCTTATTTTTAAATAGCAAACGTCCCATAAAATTTATATAATTATTCACTGTTAATTCAAGGTAAAAGAACAACACTTGCTTAGGAAGTGTGGAGTATTTTATTTGTTTATATCATCGGATTACAGAAAAGAAAATGGCAAAATTAGGTATAAGACTGAATTGCATTGTATGAGACAAAATCTATAAAACTTGAAGTTTAGAGATATTTGCAACTGTATAAATGCTAAGGTTGATAAAAATGTTAAATACAATCTGAATATCACAATTGCAGGAATGTAGCTTCTTTAGCGTTGTTAGTAGTATTTATAAAGTTACAAACAATTAATTATTTGATATACACATATTATTTTCTTTAATATATGAAAAGTCTGAAAGTAAGCCTTCTTCTCGGATAATGAAGTAAAACCATAAGCCCCATGTCTCGATCATTCTTAACTTCTTTATTAAAACAGTTGACAAATATTTTTGGATTAAGCAATTTTCAGTTAAGTAATCACCTGTTAGAAAACAGTAGTAGGTAACTTAAAAATCTATTTACAATAAATGTTCGAACACAATGAAAAATAAACAAATAGTATTAATTAAAAAACTTTTATTTGAAATTGACTAAAAATCTTGAACATTGAACAAATATAATATATACATTATTTAACAGATAAGTAAACAGAACACACATGTATTTGTACTTCATTTTGAAAACTATTAAGTAACGATTCAAATAATTACTTAATATATTATCTTCTCGTATATAGTAATATGTTGTCCGATACGTCCATTTGGAAACTTTGTGTGAAAAATTCGATGTATTGGTTTATATCTATATCAAAAAAGTATTTCATCTTATAATCAAATACTGAATTTTTATTACATTTAATACCAAAATTGATTGGAACGTCAGAAATACCCATATAATTTACATCTATACAAATGATATAACTACCTGCTCAATATTTCCGTAGTTAAAGGTGCCAAATTATCGAACATAATAATGTGTGATGGAAGCGAACCGTTAGGTGGATAATTTTTTCTCAGCCAATGATTGGGGCTATCATAAAACTCATCGGCTTCATCTATATAATATTTTCTGTTAGTCAAGTTTGGTTCACAAGTAAGAAATCTCGCAGATACGTTAACATGTAAATGGCTAAAAATTAAAAATGTTATGTAATAATTTAAAAATGCACAATATTACCTGTAAAGAGGAGTCGAATGGCATGGCATAAGAAACAGTAAACTTGTGTTGTGTGGGTTTTTTCCTGCTATCTCCCTAAGCGGCACCATAACGTCAAGAGTGCCCCTTTGGTGAATTGTAGATAAATACAGGGCTGGAATTACATTTCCAACTAATAAAATGCCAGCAACAAACCATAAAAGGATACTAAAAAATAATAATAATTAAGATAGCATTCTGGTAACATTTTGATATATTTACCTGTTGGCTTTCCGACTCCATATAGATAAATATTCTGAAGATACATTTAGAGCAATCGGTAGCAATGGCAACACAAATCGAAATTCTTTATGGCCTAACAGGCTAGAAAAGTACACCCATATGTATTTATAAAAATTAAAGTTTAATATTTATTTGCTTACCTATAAATAATCAGAGTAAATACGATGCAGCCCAGGAGAGCCAACTCATGTTTATATACGTATTTGTAACGAAGAACATTGATTGTTGCTAAAATAAACGGAACAAATTGAATTCCAAGTATGGCCGGGAACCCCGTTGATAAATACCAATACCATGGTTGAGAACCATACCATTCTCCTACAGAATTAAAAACGTTAGCTTTCAAAAATTCGTAGCTTGTTATTGTAAAAGATCCACGTGCAAAAGAATCAAGTGCGACTGATGCAATTAGTGATACTAGTCTAAAAATGAATTTTTTAAACAATATTTAATTGAATGTAAAATTAAATTTACTTACCCAATAGGTAAAAACTGTTTTATTATTATTGCTAACAACTTTTCATCTGAAATAACTATATAATATATGCAAAGCGGTATCCATTGTATTACAGCTGTAGGTCTAACTAAACATAAAAAAGCTACGATCCACAAAAACTTATGATCCCTTACTATAAAATGTAAAATATAACTATTATATTTATAATGTATTTAAAAATAATAACCTTTTGATTGCCATGGAAAATTGTATAAAGCGATCACAGTTAAGGCAGTTTCGAAACTATTTATTAAAGTTCGCGATCCAGTATAAAACCAAAACCATGCTGTGGAAATACTGAAAGCTGCCCACTTTTTGCCTCCAGACCACCGGTAAAAGCACAAGTCCGAATATGCACTTAGAATCGCTTGTAATACTCTTGGAATATAAACCTACAAATAATTTTTAATGATAAAATTCTCAAAATTATCTCCGTAACTTACCAAGTTACTGACATTATCAAAGCCAGTTAATTGCAACGTTTTATATACTAGAGCAATTATGGAAGGATGTAAGTAACTCCTTATGCCTAAAATCCATTCCCACGACAAATAGCCATAGCCAAATGCAAAATTATGAGCAACTTCTAGGGATTGCCAATATTCATCCGGAACGAACCATGTTTGCACCAAAACGATTGAAGCGAGCCTGATGGATAAAAACAAAGCAAACACATCGAAATCTATCATATTGTTCGATATTTTTATTCAAAAATTTTAAAAACGAAGTCGTTGAACATATTGACTATTTTAGGTTAGAATGTGGTTTTAAATCTGGAATGCTGGGAAAAATAAAAATAGCCAACAGCAAAAGATTAAAATAGATTTTCTCAAATATAGGTTCCAATATCAAAATAAAATTTACATGCTACGCTACTATTACAATTTTTACATATTTTAAACAATACCTATAACAAAAAATACATCTATTGTTATGTTGTAAAAAACGATTTCCATCTTATGCATTTCAATAACATTTCAACTTATATTCAAACATTATTTCCACATTTAAATGTTAAATACAGCAATTTTGCATAGTTTGTAATAATAAAATAATTTCGTACAATTTTAATATTAAAAAAATCACTTAAGTAATTTACTGAAATTATATCGATGGTGTTTTGCCAAAAGAGTGTAACCCACACTTTTTGTGAAAATGAATTATTCTGACTATTTTATGCACCTAAAGCAAAGGCAACATTTATTAAAATTTAGTAACAATATTCCGATTTTTTCTACAGGAAAAATCCCCTGTAAAATTTACTTTTTGTGGGTTACGCTCTTCTGGAAAAATTGCGTCGATATATTTTTCAGTAGTTTTATATCGATGGCGTTTTGACAGAACATTTTAAGCGCCACTTTTTCCAAAAATGGGTTGTTGTGACTAAGACAAAGGCATAATCTTGTAAAAATCTGGTAACAACATTTTGATTTTTTCCACCAGAAAAATTTATTTGCATTTCCGTAGGAGATATTTGATTATATGGTTATGCTACAACACAAAATGTGCACTCCTGCAAAATTAGCTTTTTATCGCTTAAAATATTTTGCCAAAACGCAATCGATATATAAAAGTTCAAACATAATTACATTAACGATTGCAATATATGACCACGTTCTTGAGTAATAAATTTAATTATGAGCTGATCTAATGGTTCATTATTTCTGGCAATTTGTCGTTTTATTGCGTGCCTGATTTCTTCTTTGACACCTTTATCGGCACCTCTTGTACTAATTCGTCTTTGCCTGAAAGAGTAAAAATTAACATTTCAAGATATGAAATAATAATGGTGTTACCCTAAATGTGGTAAAATGTCGAGTGTTACATGGCCTCCTTGTTCGGTCCACAGATACGTTAGTTCTTCCAAAATATCAACATTAATTATATAAGCCTGAAATAATTATTTGATTATAAACATTTTATTATTTAAAAAGATGATTACTTGGAATAGAAGATAGGAAAAAGAACCTCTTTCATTAATTTGCTCTACAAGGCTCGGTAATATTTCTTCCTCTTGTGGCCAATCGAACTGTGATAAAACTAACATGTTCCCTACTCCCATTTCATTATAATTGGTGGAATTTTTTAATACATTTTCCTAAAACAGATATTCAATTTTGTTGCACGGTATAAATAAGAGTAGATCGAAAACAGCAAGACCGATTTTAATTATTTAAAATAAATAATATCTTGTAGGTATTCATTCATTCATTAATTTTTTTTTAATATTTTTAATCCCTGAATTTATTATCGTAATTTGTTATTTTGCATAGCTTTATTTAGAATTTTTATAGCATTAATATTTTGTTTCTTTAAGTAAATAAAGATGTAACTATAGCAAAAATAATTTTAACTACGAAAATTTCATTTCCCTTCTGAACATTATAAAATATTCATGCATTTCTTGATAGTTTTAACTCGCCAATTTAAAGTTGACCGAGGACAAGTCGTTATTAAAAAAAGTCATCTCACTTCTAAATTACCTTGCATATTTAATACATACTTTAATACATCTAAGAAGTAATTTCACGGCGTACTGAAGTACTGCCATTTGTGTAAATGGCAGAAAATGTAGGTGTCTTTGTTTTCCTCCAATAATTATTAACTGCGTACTCAAACTTCCTCTGTGGGCCATAGGAAACGATTGAATTATTAAAAGAATTTGTTCAAAGCAAGCCTAAAATGGTTAAACTAATAAATTTAACAATACTTTAATATATTATTACCCACTGTATAGTTCTTTCTAACAAACAAAATACTGGCTTGTCTAACGTGTTTTATCAGTGATAAATTTGGATCGTTTATTTGTTGAATACGCAACAAAGCATCATCGTGGAGTCCCTTGTATGCGGCATAGTCAATTAAAAATGTCAATAACCACGATTCAAGCTTCATGTGTGTATTTATCTTGGCAAATTCTACGATTTAACTAATTATAATACTCAATAAGTCATTTCGTTAAGTAATTACCCCTCTGTAGATTTTCAGAGGTATGAAACAAATCCCAACAATTAACTGCCATCATAAAATTATTTGTAATATATTTATTTTCATTTTTATCTATAGTTATTAAAGGAGCTGCATTATCACTTTCACCTTTACGACGTTTTGATTTAGGTTCCGATGCATTTGTGGAATTTGAATCTAAAATTGTATAACATTTATGTATTACGAATATCTCAACTGATATTAATATACCTATAAACGATTCGACTAATACGAATGTCGTTTGAAGTTGACCCGGACATGCTTCAGGGCGTAAACTTAAATTATAATCATATAAACATTGCAAGAAAAATACAGTTAAACAGTAAAGAAGTTGCTTCGTGCTTACAGTATCTTCGGTTGTCTTGTGTGTTTGGCAAAACGTCAATATTTTCTGCCAATAATTTTCTTTAGTCCTACAAATCATCATCTATACATATTATGATTTATTTAATTTAAATTCAACATTTTTTACCAATTATTTGGAAAATTTGTTAAATATGGTTCCCAGCCCAAGTGGCGGCCTGTTAATTCTAAAATACCGAATAATTTTTTCCAGGAATCACCTGCATCTATACTGGTATCCTAAATTTAAAAAAAAAAACTTACAATAATTTATTCAGCAATCGATCGGAAATTTCATACCTGAGAATTGCTTTTAGATGTATCTAACAAATACAAATAGAATTCGATCGCTTTATAAATCAACTTAAATAATAATTTAGGAGTAAATTCGATTTTGACATTTTCTGTACCTAACAAAGGCAAGAGATCGTATACCAATAATCTGCGATAAGCATTGACCGGTTGGTTGCTTGCATGACTATGTTTCTCTGCACTTAATAGTGTATCAACTAAACGAGGCTGAAATGATTAAGATGACATTTGCATTGTAAATTCGCAATAACCTACCCCATGAGTAGAAATTGCAGTTGGAAATTTTTGTAGTAGTAACATAACTAATTTACAGTGTTCCATAGTATCTTCACAATGGTCTGCTGTGAATAATAATAATTGATGCTGCATGTCTAAAACATATAAACAATTATTTAAAAAGTGAAACGGTACTTATATCAAAATTTACCTGAAGAAATGTGTTTGAACATTTTACACAAAAACTGCATTTTGAGATCGGCAGCATCATTTTCGTAACGTAAGGCGGCAGTAACATTTTCGATTTCCTGCCAAAATTCGGGTTCCTGTTGAAATTTGCTTAAACTAATTTAATTAAAATTAGACAATTTCGGTAGAGCATTTACGGCATTTGTGGACTTACAGATCACTAAAATATTTAGCAGCTTCTTTAACGTGTCCGGCCTCCTTTTCAATTTTATAAGCTTCAAACTAAAATATTAATTTAAAGTTCTAATACTGAAAGACGAGCGTTATTATTTAGTTTGTTACCTGAACAGTAAAATTATTCGGAAACAGCGTCTTAGCAGTTATCATCCAAGTTTTTGCCGCCACAGGGTCTATTTTTAATGATTGTTTCGCTCTTTGTACAATATATTCTTCGTCGGAAACATTTAACATTTTACCTTCCATCGAATTTTGTTGGAATTATAATTTTAAGGTTATATTTACTATTGTTGCTGTATTATATACAGGGTAATTAATAAAATTATTAAAGTTGAGATTCGAATAACTAAGTTCATTTTGGATCTGTATCTTGAAATTGATTTCAAAAACAATGATATTGAAATGTGACACATAGATAAGCTATACGAATTATTTTACTTTCAGGATTTTTTTATATTGTAGTAATTTATGGTCTGGACTGGAATAAAACATTTCCAATTTAAAAACGGGAGTGAACTTAGCAGACTAAAGCTAGCAGCCTAAGACGTATGTGGCAACGTCGCACTAAGCGTTCCCACGGACGGATTATAACACTTGTTATATTATTAACAACTAATGCTGTGATTCTGTAAAATTAGTTAACATTATGTTAACGTTAAATTATGTACATAACATTTCTCTGTTAAGTGATGTGCAACATTATAGCATTAAAATCGTATTCTGTAATTGGCAATGTTGAAATGCTTTTAACATTTTTACTAAAAGTTAAAAAATGGATATTTTTGAACCAACGGAATTTATCACATGCGCAGTGAATTGTTTTCATTCCCGGTATTTTCGAATATTGTTTGGATTTGTAAGGTTATTAGGTTATGAGGTTATAAGGTTATGTCCATGTACCAAAAAATGAAGTGTAACTAGGAATATCTAAGGAATATCTAGGAATATCATCTAGGAATATCCAAAACCAAAGTTTTAAACATATAGGCACCCATATGATATGTTATTTAATGTAATGATAATTACCTTCAAATATGCAGGAATAGCACTTGAACGGGCAATAGATAAGTAAGGTTTCAGTCGATTAATTAACATTATTGCTAAGTCTTTTGTAAAGCGAAAGCTTTTTTTGAAACACAAATCTGATAACACTTCAAACGGGTTTTGCATGCCTCGTAAACCTCTTCTGTAAAGTCGCATACTATTCCTATATAATATATATATAATCATTTATTTACATTTGTACCGGTAGGTGTTAAGGACTATTCCTAACATGTCATTATTCATGTACAATTGAGGAGCGTTTTTTCCAAAAAGGATTTTTTGAACACGATCGTGAATGTCATATGAACATTTAAATCAAAGCCGGTTTTCGTATTTTAACGGTTTTTCGCTTCAAGAGCGTTTTTTCCAAAAAGGATTTTTTGGACACGATCGTTTTTGAAAAAAACACTCCTCAATTGCAGTTTATAAAGAAATGTAGTTCCTATAATATATATACGAGTTACCTTTCTTCGTCCTCTTCTAGTAGTATATATGTCATTATAACAATATTATCCATCCCTTAAAGATCAACAAAAACTATTGACACAAGAAACGAAAATTACTTGCCAACATAACCTTACAAACCCAATGTAAAATCGTTACATTCACGTTTTACCTCACTGTTATTTTACAGTGAATTTTACTAACATAATGTTATTAACAGTTATTAATTTTCCTTACAGAATTGCATTTTCGTTGCATACTTTAAAATTTTACATTTTTAGTAGTTAACATAATGTTAAACGTAACATTTGCTTACAGAATCACAGCATAATTATGGACAAATAAAATCAATAAATATTTACAGTAACAACGAAACTAACAATAATAGATTACAAATTGTATAATATTGGCGAAATAATAGTTGTTAATATAAAGTTTGGAGAAAATTAATGTATGTAATGAACAACTATAAAATCTAGTTTATAAATTAAAAAAGGCACTTCTAATCGAGGTCCCCACATGAGACTTGGCTTAAATGTGCGCTCATGTGTTATAAATAATATACCAAAATTTAAACAAAATCGTATTTGCGGAAGGCCCTCAAATTCGCTAGCAGCCCAAAATTTTTGTATTTTTTAGATTCTTGCATTTCGGCGAAAGGGGCACTTAGCGTCGTGGTCCCCACATGAGACTTCGCTTAAATGTGCGCTCATGTGTTGTAAACAATATACCAAAGTGTAAAAAAAATCGTATTTGAGGAAGGCCCTCAAATTCGCTAGCAGTCCAAAATTTTTGTATTTTTCAAATTCCTGTATTTCTGCGAAAGGGGCACTTATCTTTACGCATACGCCTACAAAAAATTAATTCAGAAATACCAAGTGCTAACTATGACCCTGGACTGTTATCGCTGTGGCAACATGCGTCCTTCTTGTATGTACTATAATTCGAGAAACGATTTAAAAATTAAGAGGCCCCTATACGGTGCATTTTATTGGGTAGATGTTACTTAATAATATGTTACCTTTAGTAGTTTCTTTATAATTCTAGCAAGTTTATAAAATGTGCACGGGAAGCACAAAAAGGCATACACGGCACATTTTTGCGGGAAGCCAAGTAGAATGCGCCGATCGTAGGGTCTCTAAGGAACCGAGGTACTGTCCTTTCAAATTAGGAAGATCGTGATCGTGAACGACCGCCAAGGATATTTAATAAGAAAAAAGACTAGAATTATGGAATGCCCCTGGAATACCTATATTAACGACGGTTTTACATTAGGCGATCCTAAGTGATCGCCTAAGGGCGCCAGAACAATAGGACGCTTGTCTATCAGGCGAAACTGCCGTTCGTTGGTAGCCAAATTAATTTTTGTGTGTCAAAATTTGTAAAAATCTTCAACAATATTGGTGAACATATTTTTAGTTAACTATATAATCTTAATGATTAATATTTTAATACAAACTTTACTTAAATATTTTAATATAATAATAATTATAAAAATAAAATAATACTTTAAGGTGGTACGGTCCAAATAAAAAGATTGATGTTTTTATGAAATAAATTACGTTTTCCATAGATTACAATGTTCTGATTCACAGAAAAATACTTAAAAAAATCTATCATTTCCATAACACCTTTAAAAACCTTAATGATTGTGTAAAAAGTACAATTTTACTGCAATCATAACTCAAAACTGGGGTAACCAAAGTTTGCAAATTAATAACTAGTGGGTAACGTAACATTCCCTCTACGGCACAACGTGCTCTTTTGCTTAATAAATACTTATTTTAATTAAATAATTGCTTCGCAAATTTTTAAAATTTCAATGTGTGTTTTTAACGATCATTTGAATAAATTGGAGAAATTTTAGCACGTCTTGCCGTTAAGAATCACTTCTGATGATCATTTTCGTTTTTACATCAATTTTTTATAAATAATCAAAAGCGGGTTGTTGGAAGTTTTAATTTTTAATTTAAATGTTGACGCCCAATATCGGACAATGGTTGTGGGTCGTCCCACAACTATTGTTAAATACTGGGTAATATAACTAGACCTCCCTATTTTTATTGTAAAAGGTCACCTAAAAATCTAACGCGAGCATTGGTCACTTAACAGTATAAATCAAGCGAAACGTTCTCCTTTTAAGTCCTTTAAGTCAATATTGTGCATTTAGACATAATTTATTGTAACATCAATAAACGGTTAGTATATGACATTTTACATACATTTTAGAAACGGAATCCTGATTAACAAAATATTAATCACGATTAGCTATCTCATTACATCGTATATTGCACCAATAAAATGTTTTAATTTTCTCAAATTTAACAATAAGGAATTCGCAAGATCATTGGAATACATCAATTTTGTTTTTTTTTCTTGCTATTTTGTAACTAAGTTTTTTGACGACTATTTTGCAATTCAAGTTCTTACGATATTGCCTTTTTTTGTATATGGCACCTTCTACTTTTGACGTCATTATTTAATAAATGGTCTTTATTTACATGTACATATTTATAAAATTTTGGTGGTATAATACAAATAAAAATACTAGAAATAGGTATATTACCTACATTATTAGTACGGAAAGTTACATTTTCCGACGACCATTATGAAAAGTGCATAATTTCACACCAATAAATGTTATGGAAAGTTGACCATTACAAACAAATAGGCTGACCGTGCGTAAAGAAACTCGTTAGCCAATCGAAAACGTTGCAGCCCGTGTGCGATCATTGCACACGATCAATCAAAGTCTTCTACATTGTCATGCAATTACTTTACGCACAAACTGTTTTATTATCAAATTTGACATTTTATTAAAATGTCAAACGAACTTACGTAAACGTCAAAAATCAGTTTTTTTTAATAAAAATACTTGTGGTCGTCGGAAAAGCATAGTATATAACACGTGCGGAAAGGTGGATATTTTAGCACTAGTTAGTTATACAATATTACTATTGTATTATATTTGCATTCGAGAATAAAAGTTTTTCTGCAAGCGCTAGCGAGCAAATAAATCATTCGAAATGCGAAAGCATTTCGCAATCGTGTATCAAATATTTTTTTGATAACTGTCCCAAAATTAGTAAAAATGTGATTAGAAAGTTTGACATTTACGATTAATTATTTTGAGGTTAATGATAATAACAATCCATAATATTTCGCGTCCCGAACTGTCATTTCGCATTCCGTTCGCAGAATACCTTATTTCGCGTAACAGAAACAATAAGAATAAACTTTTTATATGCAGTTATCAAAAAAGAAAATTTAATAAAGTTAAATAAACATTATTACAATTTATACGAGACATATTCTTTTAATTATCTATCTAATCTAATTATCTTAATCTACTTAAATTAAAATTTTCCTAATGTAATACTTTTCACATGTGAAATCTATTATTTTTTTAAAAACAACATTTTTTGATAATAATACAATTACCGTGATCCGTTCGCATTCAATATCCTCGAGAACGCCCTATTTATATTGTTATAATAATAATAATAATATTATTAATTATTAATTAATTTTCTAATTTCAATTAAAATTAAAGTAGATTATTTATTAGCGAACTTTAAATAAATCAAACTGATTTATTTCAGATCAGTAATCTCAGATTTTTCCTGCACTTAACATTAAATCTTAACTTTTGTATTGCTTATTTTAAAATCGTCTTCGAATACGTTTTAATGTAAAAACACCGTATCTAAACATTTATACCCTTAGCTTCAAAGCAGGTAGATTTTACGACTTTACAGAGGCAGGCTATTTCAACCAAGAAGAATGGTCTGTTTAAAATTTCTCTAAAATTCACTAACAGTGAATACGGGTTCACTACGGATTATCGTTTGGCGGCAATAGGGACCGTACGCCCTTAATGAATCACTATTGATGTTTAAAATACGCCAAGTCTCATGTGGGGACCTCGACGCTAAGTGCCCCTTTCGCAGAAATGCAGGAATTTGAAAAATACAGAAATTTTGGGCTGCTAGCGAATTTGAGGGCCTTCCGCAAATACGATTTTGTTTAAATTTTGGTATATTGTTTATAACACATGAGCGCACATTTAAGCCAAGTCTTATGTGGGGACCTCGATTAGAAGTGCCTTTTTTAATTTATAAACTGGATTTAATAGTTGTTCATTACATACATTAATTTTCTCCAAACTTTATATTAACAACTATTATTTCGCCAATATTATACAATTTGTAATCTATTATTGTTAGTTTCGTTGTTACTGTAAGTATTTATTGATTTTATTTGTTCATAATTAATTGTTAATAATATAACAAGTGTTATAATCCGTCCGTGGGAACGCTTAGTGCGACGTTGCCACATATGTTTTAGGCTGCTAGCTTTAGTCTGCTAAGTTCACTCCCGTAAAGAATGTTGCAACGTAAACAAATTTACAAATCTTGTAAGATACATGTGTACCTGCATAAATTCTTTCAATTTAAAGTAGTTCTAAATAATTATTTATTTGTTTATTTACTCTGTATAATATCGAATTTAATGTTAATTAATTACAATACATCTTTCATAAAATCCTTTAACTTTACCAAAAATACATAATAAACAGTTATCAACGCTATCTTCAAATAATAATAAAATGAAAAAATTATGTAAGTTACGAATAACATTATAATAATGTGCTTAGTTTAATTTAAGTTGAATTGTAGATTTTAACAACGTACATACTCTCAAATACGTAAGTCTCGTCACTTTAACAGTACAAAATGCACTTCTTTCCCTTAGCATGCGTTATGCACGGACACGAGAAGGTGATATGTTTTTATCATCAACTGGTGAGTAAGTCGTTAAGTTTGTCTACCAAGAATTTAAATAAAAAATAATAAGTATATAGTAATGACTACATTTAAAACTCAATAACAGTTGCAATGTAATTTTAGCTGTCTTAATGTCTGAAGTAGTAAAATTAGCAGCCTGCCTCGCAATTGTATATGTACAAGCAGGAGGAGTTGTCCAACTTTTTGATGAACTAAACAAATTCATCATTCGACAACCCATAGACACCCTAAAAATATGTGTACCTTCATTTGTGTATGTCATACAGAATAATTTGCTATACATATCTGTTTCTAATTTAGATGCTGCTACCTACCAGGTAAATGTTAAACAATGAAATAACAAATTTATTTTGCGTAAACAATTTTCAGGTAACTTACCAATTAAAAATTTTAACGACTGCCATGTTTGCAGTTGTGATTTTACACAAGCAGTTATTGAAGACACAATGGTTATCTTTACTGACATTGGTGGTAGGTGTAGCTTTAGTTCAACTTGCGAAGTCCACTGGTCACGTTTCTAGTACAAATAATGAACAAAACAGAGTTGTAGGTTTTCTAACAGCACTTGTAGCCTGCATCTTGTCAGGGTTTGCAGGAATATTTTTCGAAAAAATGCTCAAAAGCAGCGATGTGAGTGTGTGGATGCGTAACATCCAGCTGAGTTTGTGTTCCATTCCTTTTGGTTTAATCACATGTTTTGTGGAGGATGGTGCTATTATTAGATCTCAAGGTTTTTTCGGTTATGATAAGTTTATTACTTATTTAATAATATTACAAGCAGGAGGTGGATTACTAGTTGCCGTGGTCGTAAAATATGCTGATAATATTTTAAAGGGATTTGCCACATCTTTGGCAATTATCATCTCTTGCGTTGCTTCTATGTATCTCTTTAATTTCAATTTAACTGTACAGTTTGTTTTCGGAACTATTGTAGTAATGATTTCCATATTTTTATATGGATATATTCCAAAACCAAGAATTACAATTGCATAAGTTACATTTACACACATTTCTATTAAAATCTCTGATAATAGGGCTGTGCGATAATTAAAATTTATATTAAAAATATTAAACATTTTATAATCTTTATCAAGTAAAATCTAATTGGTAGTATTATTTTTTTAAATTGCGAGATGAATTTTAAAATTTTTTATAAAAACGACATAAGTATTCAAAATATTTTCAAAATAATAAATGATAAATAAGTGTATTACCTACTAGAATATTACGTAGGTACCTAATTATTATTCCATATATAGTTTTTCTGTTAGATATTTCAAATTATTCAATTGCTAAAAAGGTCGACTTCATGAAACACTATGTTAAATCTTACTCTTATTTGTTTTTAATTTTTATTAAAAATAAGTATTTACACATACCTAGTATAAAATATTTGATACACAAATCGATAGTTTGTAATTAATATTTAATAAATTTCGCCAATACACTATTGTAAATTATTACTATTTACTTATAAAAACCGATACATTGAGTACTTTTAAAAACTGTGTAATTAAAGATTAATTAATGCAAGTTTTATTTAAAATTACATGAGCGTATATATTATATATTTTTAAATTATATCGCACGATCTAATATCTGAAATAAACTGCATATACATTATTTTTGACTCATTATTATTATGATGGCATTACAAAGACTTATCTAATAGCAAAGTTGAATTGTATATTGTATCAACTTTAGTAATTGTTATAATGATTTAGCAGATTGTTACAGTAAAACTAACAAATATAGTAATTAACCCTCTTGTCCATTAATATCATGGGGTGCTATAGGGACAATTATACCATTTCTTATTGTCAGTTAAATGGATTGGAGAAAAGGATATTGTTTAATAGGTTTAAAATTCCATTTTATTTTGAGTTGTTACGTTATTGTGCTGTGGTATTGTACAATGAATGACAGTTTTATACAACTATTGTAGGTAGAGGAGTTTACCAATTACACCAAAAATGATTTTTCTTTGGATCAAAATATTTCATCGATTACCGCTATTTATTATGTATGTATGTGTTAGAGTTAATGATTAAAAAACTGACTGCATGACTAAATTTGTGTAATGTGTAATTACAAAAAAATGTTATTTACTCCTATATTGTATCTTTTTATACAACGCAACTCTGACATTAAATTAAAATTAATGAAACTTTAGAATAACCTATGAAGAAAGTGTTAATTCTGAAAAAATAATTTTGTATTTTATTGTTTACATTATTTTTAATTTTTACCTAATTCATCAGGAAAAGTGTTTTTTCCATTCACCACGTGTTTTTGATCTCGGCTAGAGCCTCCATAAAAATCTCACATTTAGAATGGAAAAATTTACTTATTCTAATAGGGCTTCCATAGATATTTTTTTATTAAGGAAATGAAGTTTTAAATTAGGTATAACAATACAATTAATCCACTATTATTACATGAACATTTGATTGAAGTACTCCATACGCAAAACCCAGTGCAACTAAAGTAGTATAATATACACTTTATAGGCTTACCTATTTACCATATTTTTACATAGCTTAATACTAATACCTATGTAGTAAGTAACATTTGAACGGTTAAAGACATCTTGCATATAGCCTACAATCTGATGTAATAACTTAGGTAGTAGGATATCTGAGTGTTCTAAACACGTTTAATCCATGCAGTGGCATCATTCGTGAGAGTAGGTACTTATGCAGAAACTGTCAGACTTGTGATATTTTTACGAGCGATGTCACATTTCGATGCACTCTGATATCTTATCTTAATAGTTATTGTACTATGAGCCTACACTGTTTCATGTTTCACTGCTTCATGTGATACATATTGTGAAAAGTCTATTTGATTTAAAATTATATTTTTTTCTATAATTTTGTCAGTATAAAGATAAGCAGAAATTACATTTATTTTCATAATTCTTTTATAAATACAACTGCACAACATTGTTAAGAAAATATAATAAACCTATTTTATTGTTTAAAGTATGACAATCTATAACAATAATTATTTTAATATTAATTACTTAAGGAGCCTTCAAAATGGAGATTAGGTAACACACTCTGCTATTGTAAAAATACAACAATTGGCAGATCCTGTGCCTAAATCACAATTTCTATAAAATTCTGACTAGTTTATAACTGTAGAATTTGATCTACAGATATTCAGTATTTAATGTAATAAGGGTTAACATTATTTCTAGTTCGGATGCCTTGTAACTTCTAATACATATGGTCTAAATGACATTTTCTATTATAGAATATTCTAGTTTTTAAAAATATTTAATTAAATATGGAAAATTTATTTCTAGTTCGAGGCCCCTTAAGATGAAATAATAAATACATACTAAAATTGTAATAATTTCCAATTACGAAAGGATTTAATAGCTATTTATTCTATTAAGTTTAGTATATCTAATTACTTTAAGAATTATATAGTATTTTGTATACAGCCTATATATTATAAAGTACTTAAAATAATATGTAATTTATGTACATGTTTTATAAAAAATAAAGAAATAGATTTTTAAACAGTTAAAATAATAATGATTATAATATAATCAGTTCCACCCATAGGGTGTAAAGTGAATGTAGTTAAAGTAATTAAAAAAAAACCTTGTTCATTTCCAAATTATATATTTACAATTACAATGTCCATATGTTTACCAGAAAATAAAATGCAAAACTATTTAAAGAAATGTAACATTTCAAATTATTATCAAAGCTTATGTTTGAATTAGCTTTCTATCGATCTATTCATCTAATCAACAAGTCCCTAAACATCGTATTTTAAAAAACAAGTTCAAGTAACTGATTTCAGTATAAAAGACTTTACTATACTACGGATATGCTTTTAATAAGCAAAACACATGTCTTTATTGTAACCTAATCTATCTAAACTAGGCATGCAAGCAAAGTTAATCATGGGCGGTGGTCCACACATCACTATTAAAGTATCGGAACTTGGTGGGAATAAATGATCTTTGATCATTGTATCGTTAACAAATCCAGTACTATATTTCCATCCTAAAATAAATAATGCATCAAATTAAAAAATAATCATAATAATTTATGGTTTAATTACCAGGGCAGGAGTATCCACAGTATACCACAATTTAAGCTGATCTGGATGCTTTTCAGCAACCTCTTCTAATTCTTTTCTCACTAATATGTCCTTTTCGCTCTGATTTGCAAACAACAATGCCAATTGAGTAGTATCAGAAGGATCTTTGAGAATATGCCTAATCAATTGTAACATGGGCGTGATGCCAGTTCCACCGGCGATCATACCGACCTTCGAGGCATAAAGATAAGTGCCCCTTTCGCAGAAATGCAGGAATTTGAAAAATACAAAAATTTTGGGCTGATAGCGAATTTGAGGGCCTTCCGCAAATACGATTTTTTTCAAACTTTGATATATTGTTTACAACACATGAGCGCACATTTATGCCGAGTTTCATGTGGGGACCTCGACGCTAAGTGCCCCTTTCGCGGAAATGCAGAAATTTGAAAAATACAAAAATTTTGGGCTGCTAGCGAATTTGAGGGCCTTCCGCAAATACGATTTTGTTTAAACTTTGCTATATTGTTTATAACACATGAGCGGACATTTAAGCCAAGTCTCATGTGGAGACCTCGATTAGAAGTGCCTTTTAATTTATAAACTAGATTTAATAGTTGTTCATTACATACTTTAATTTTCTCCAAACTTTTATTAACAACTATTATTTCGCAAATATTATACAATTTGTAATCTATTATTGTTAGTTTCGTTGTTACTGTAAATAAATATTCATTTTATTTGTCCATAATTATTAGTTAATAATATAGCAAGTGTTATAATCCGTCCGTGGGAACGCTTAGTGCGACGTTGCCACATATGTTTTAGGCTCTTGCTTTAGTTTGCTAAGTTCACTCCCGTAAAGAAGCAACGTAAACAAATTTAGAAATCTTCTAAGATATATGTGTACATGCATAAATTATTTCAATTTAAAGTATTTCTAAATAATTACTTATTTTTTATTTACTCTGTATAATATCGAATTTAATGTTAATTAATTACAATACATCTTTCATAAAATCCTTTAACTTTACCAAAAATACATAATAAACATAGTTATCAACGCTATTTTCGGAACACCCTGTTCCCCCGAAAGACGTTTGCCCGAAAGACACACACCCGAACCAAGGTCAAATATACAGCAGTACTTATCCTCCCATCATCAATACACCTGTACAGCCGAAAGAAACACCCGTAACCTAACTTATGCAACTTAACTAACTCATGGTATAATTTAGTAGTAGTCGAACAGAATAAGCTAGAACAAACTTTCATTTATCTTTACCGGTTTACCGGAATAGACGTTCGCCCGAAAATCAAGGTTATTTCCCGTTCAGTGGAAACTTAGCTTATGCAACTTAACTAACAGTATGTGATTTCTGTTGCAGTTGAACAGGATATTTTAGCACAAAAATTAATTTGTCGGAAGAGACGTTCGCCCGAAAACCAAGGTCATATCTAGAATCGCAATGCACCCGTTCGGTGGAAACTTAGCGGGAACTCGAATTATGCAATCATTTACAGTTGAATGGGACAAGGCATTACAAAAATTGTAATATATAGGTACCTATTGAAATAATTATTAAACGTGTAATTTTGTATTCTTATACAATGTATGTAAATGAAATATTTGATAATAAATTGTCGGTAACTATATAATTTTTTCATTGGTCTAAAACGATTACATGAAAAATAAAGCCACTCATTTTTCTTGCTAGATATTAGTACCTATTTAATTATATCTACACCTATAAAGTGATATTTTAATACTTATCATATTATATAATAATTTTTAATTTAATTGTACGATAATAAATCGTAAGTTAAATAAAAATTAAGCTAATTGCCTAACTTATATAGAAGAAGTAGTAGTTTAGTAGTAGTCCAATTGTTTATATATTAGATACTAAAAATCACTTATAATTGTGATATTGATTATCTACATAAAATTTGTATAGGTAATGAATGTAATTGTTGTATCTTGCGATTATGATTTATACCGAACCAGGTACCTGGTTTATACCTACCTACTAGGCTTTGAAGTTTCTTTATTTGAAGTTTTCAAATGATCGATTAAATCGATTTAGATCGATTAATCGATAATTAACGATTATCAAAAAAATTATCGATTTAAATGTTATATATATATATATATATATATATATATATATATATATATATATATATATATATATATAAAAACTTAGCGTTAAAATAAATGGAGCAATATTTGAATATTTAATTATTTATATTAATAAAAATAAATTTATATTAATAATATTTTATTTATTATTTAATATTTATTTCTCCATGGATTAGTATAGTACTTAATTTGTTCTACATACTAATTATACTAGTTTCTAATTCAACTATAGGGGATACAAAACTTTTGAAAGTCTGTATAAATTAGGTAATATCGTAGTTATTATAATAATTTTAATATATAAAATTGATTAAATTTTAACTTTTCAGAAACAGAGTCGATAGTGAATATGCCTAGAACTAAGCGTCTAAAGAAAGCCGAAATGATGAAAATGTTAAATCTAATAAAAAAGTACTAGATAAAACAATAATAAACTCTTTTCTGAAAGATATAGACGATGAAAGTAATGTGTAGAGTTTTTCCTTATTTGCAAATTATTACTAATATATTTTATTTTCCAGTGGCTTTGCGGAATATAATGATGGAAGCCAAAAGTGAATCTTTGATGTTACAAATTAATAATTTCAGTCAAGAACAATTTTTTTAATTACGGGCTTACAATCATATCACAATGGGCGAACTTGTAAGTAATTTTATTATATTTATAACAACTTAATACGCGTATTTCCTCCCCTTTCACTTGAAAGATGTTGTCACCAACATCAGAATTTCATTTCAAACATTAAGAATTTTTGTAGATATATGAATAGAAGTTGTAATCCTTTATTGTTTTAGGTCTGAATTCATAAATGATACATTCCTTCACATCTTATACCCAAACTAAACTATTGCAGTTCATATTCATTGTTTTTTTGACTGTCAACAATATTATTTGTAAACAAAATAGAACGATTTGAGTACATATTGGTTGTGAATTAGTTTCATTTATGAATTTAACCCTTAACTGCATTTACAGAATACATAATAAAACAAAATATTTCACTTATTCATAGTGCTGCGCTAAATCTTGTGTGTTAATAAGAAACCAAGATCTATTGGATTTATATGTATATAAATGAATCTAATAGCTTTAAACATCTTGAATTTTAAGATATGTTTACACTATACGGGGTGCCTCCATCTTGCGTACTAGAAAGATCTTGTATTTATTATAATAATTTTGCATATTTAAAACATATTTTCTTAGATAGAGGGTATCCCGAGAAGTCACTATAACTCGAAAGTTTATTATTTTTTTCAATGGAATACTCTATATCCGGTTACGTTTTTAAATTTCCCTTCAACCTGTACTATTATTATAGGGCATGTTTTATGAACAAGAAACAGGTCATGCTTAAGACAATATTGTGTGATCTAACCGTTTACAATTTTCGAGCGCCATTTCTTTCAAAACAATTTAAATATGCTCTATTTTAATGGAAATTATGAAAATTTTACTAAGATCTATTTATTATACAGATTTTTGTAAATAAGTAATAAACTTCATAGTAATTATTAAAACAAATATAAAATTTTAATAATTTTCAACTAATCGTTTAACGTTATCTCTTGAATTGTGTTTTGTGAAGTAAAAGTATCGATTTTGTTTGTGTAGAAAAATATGAAAGTTGGTGAATCTGCTACTACCATTAATAGTACCATATTCAAAGAAGCGACCTTTAATTCGACAAGATCTGTGCGCAGATCCAGATCCATGAGCAGCAAAGGTGAGTTTCTTACAGTTTCACATTTACCTCTTTGTCGATTAAAATAAATCATTTTGATACTATTTTTATTTATCGTAATGTTATATTAGAAATTAGAAATCGATCAACATCTAGAGCACCTACTACCAAAACGAAAATTACTAGGGTTTCCAGATCATTATCCCGAAACAAAATAAAGCCATACATGAAAAATAATTTAAATTCTTATACCACACCCATGAACCAAAATATGTCAAACAACATGTTCAGTCTAATTACTCCAAAGGTATGTATGTATTAATGATAAATTTAGTAGCAAGTTACCCTAACATAGACTGTGTAAACAAGTAATGTTACCAATTGTTTGTATTCTAATGATTTCATGCCGTTAAATAAATTCTAATATGTTAAAATATTTTTGAAAAGAAAAATTATTGTCACTAAAATACTTTACAAAGCAGACTACGATCTTTCAAAATTTCTCTCCACGCTAAGTTAACAATGTTTTAGGTAAAACCAAATACACCACAAGTTGTAATACGCAGGCCTAAATTAGGAGAAATTACCGTCTCTATGCAAGGCTCTCCCCTAATGGTTGGAAATGTGACGAGTGACGAAAAACCCAACATCAATATTCCTTTAGAAGATGGTAGAATTTTTTCAATTCAAGCTGAAAGAGGCCTACGTCGATCGCAAGTTCCAGATTTAAATCCAGAAATAAGGCGTCATATGGAAACTTTAAGGGATAATCTCGATAAATTTTGCCGATATGCAAAATAAGTATTAATACCCGCTACTGCCATGTTATATTTTATATATAAAGATTATTTTAGATGATTAGATTATTGTTATTGAGAGATGTCTCGTTCGCATTATTTCAAATGTATTCTACACTCTCCATTAAGTAAAATTAAACGTTCTCAGTAATTAAATTCTATCTAATGACTTTTATTACTAATTATACATAAAGTAAAATAAGGATGATGCAACAACAAATGTAAAATTAAAATGTGCTTTTTCATATTTCTCATGATTATAAGTTAAATAACGTTTTTTTAATCTATGTGCCAACAACAAAACTCAATCGACTTGCAGTTTCTTAAAACTACCTTCTATTCCCACGCCTAATTCTTCATTCATTTCGTCGATTAATTTACAATTCTTTCTTTTCTTTTTTTCTCTAATTTCAACATACATATCGTCTAAAGATAAAATGTCTTTGCGGGAATCTTTCAATTTATTCTTAAAATGTTCTATCATTTCCAAAAGTGGTACTTTGCCTCCATATTCCTTGGGTAAGATATTTATATCAATTTTTTCATGAAGATCGCTAATGGATTTGTGTACCTGAAATATTTAAAGCAAAAGTGATTCGAACTGTCATTGTATGTAACTGGCCTTACAAAGGTTCTACTTTTAAGGGCGTACGGTCCCCATTGCCGCCAAACGATAATCCGTAGATGGCACTGTCAGTGAATTTTAGAGAAATTTTAAACAGACCATCCTTCTTGGTTGAAATAGCCTGCCTCTGTAAAGTCGTAAAATCTACCTGCTTTGAAGCTAAGGGTATAAATGATTAGATACGGTGTTTTTACATTACAACGTATTCGAAGACGATTTTAAAATTGGCAATACAAAAGTTAAGATTTAACGTTAAGTACAGGAAAAATCTGAGATTACTGATCTGAAAAACTGATTTATTTAAAGTTCGCTAATAAATAATCTACTTAATTTTAATTGAAATTAGAAAATTAATTAATAATTAATATTATTATTATTATAACAATATAAATAGGGCGTTCTCGAGGATATTGAATGCGAACGGATCTCGGTAATTGTATTGTTATTAAAAAATGTTGTTTTTAAAAAAATAATAGATTTCACATGTGAAAAGTATTACATTAGGAAAATTGTAATTTAAGTAGATGTATATTAAAAGAATATGTCTCGTATAAATTGTAATAATGTTTATTTAACTTTATTACATTTTCTTTTTCGATAACTGCATATAAAAAGTTTATTCTTATTGTTTCTGTTATGCGAAATTATGCGATTGTTATTATCATTAACCTCAAATTAATTAATCGTAAATGTCAAACTTTCTAATCACATTTTTACTAATTTTGGGACAGTTATCAAAAAATATTTGATACACGATTGCGAAATGCTTTCGCATTGCTCGAATGCAAATATAATACAATAGTAATATTGTATAACTAACTAGTGCTAAAATATCCACCTTTCCGCACGTGTTATATACTATGCTTTTCCGACGACCACAAGTATTTTTATTAAAAAAAACTGATTTTTGACGTTTACGTAAGTTCATTTGACATTTTAATAAAATGTCAAATTTGATAATAAAACAGTTTGTGCGTAAAGTAATTGCATGACAGTGTAGAAGACTTTGATTGACCGTGTGCAATGATCGCACACGGGCTGCAACGTTTTCGATTGGCTAACGAGTTTCTTTACGCACGGTCAGCCTATTTGTTTGTAATGGTCAACTTTCCATAACATTTATTGGTGTGAAATTATGCACTTTTCATAATGGTCGTCGGAAAATGTAACTTTCCGTACTAATAATGTAGGTAATATACCTATTTCTAGTATTTTTATTTGTATTACACCACCAAAGTTTTATAAATATGTACATGTAAATAAAGACCATTTATTAAATAATGACGTCAAAAGTAGAAGGTGCCATATACAAAAAAGGCAATATCGTAAGAACTTGAATTGCAAAATAGTCGTCAAAAAACTTAGTTACAAAATAGCAAGAAAAAAGAACAAAATTGATGTATTCCAGTGATCTTGCGAATTCCTCATTGTTAAATTTGAGAAAATTAAGACATTTTATTGGTGCAATATACGATGTAATGAGATAGCTAATCGTGATTAATATTTTGTTAATCAGGATTCCGTTTCTAAAATGTATGTAAAATGTCATATACTAACCGTTTATTGATGTTACAATAAATTATGTCTAAATTCACAATATTGACTTAAAGGACTTAAAAGCAGAACGTTTCGCTTGATTTATACTGTTAAGTGACCAATGCTCGCGTTAGATTTTTAGGTGACCTTTTACAATAAAAATAGGGAGGTCTAGTTATATTAAACAGTATTTAACAATAGTTGTGGGACGACCCACAACCATTGTCCGATATTGGGCGTCAACATTTAAACTAAAAATTAAAACTTCCAACAACCCGCTTTTGATTATTTATAAAAAATTGATGTAAAAACGAAAATGATCATCAGAAGTGATTCTTAACGGCAAGACGTGCTAAAATTTCTCCAATTTATTCAAATGATCGTTAAAAACACACATTGAAATTTTAAACATTTGCGAAGCAATTATTTAATTAAAATAAGTATTTATTAAGCAAAAAAGCACGTTGTGCCGTAGAGGGAATGTTACGTTACCCACTAGTTATTAATTTGCAAACTTTGGTTACCCCAGTTTTGAGTTATGATTGCAGTAAAATTGTACTTTTTACACAATCATTAAGGTTTTTAAAGGTGTTATGGAAATGATAGATTTTTTTAAGTATTTTTCTGTGAATCAGAACATTGTAATCTATGGAAAACGTAATTTATTTCATAAAAACATCAATCTTTTTATTTGGACCGTACCACCTTAAGTTTTTCTGATAATATAGTTAGAGTAAATTCAACTAATTTTGCAGCATGAGCCGATATATTTACAAGATGATTTTCTTTGTACCTCATCGGAGATGAATTCTAAAATTATTAAATTTAAATTATTAATGTAAGTTTTTTTTTTCAAGTAATACTTACCTGTACGCACCGTACCACATTTCTGACGTCCTTAAGAGACCACAACGATATGTGTCCCATTTGAAAGCCAACAACGTCGTTCACATAAACATATCCGTTTATTTGATTTTCCTTGTCGTCCATTAACGTCTCGGCGATTAAACTATGAATTCTTATAATATTTGTGGCCGTAAATTTATACGGGTCAAATTTAGCAGGGCACGTAAAAATCACAGCTTTTCCCTGGTGTTTTTCAATTAAAGGAACTATATAACCGGTTTCGATTAATCGAGATAGATCTTCATCGTCGAAATCCAAATTACGGAACCACTGAGGATACAATTGTCTAATAATTAAATAGCGTTCTAACATTTCGCAAGCTAATGGTACGCTGAATTTTTTTGTCCTCAAAAATCGCAAGAGAAATGGAGCGTCTAAAATTTGAAAAGAAAAACATTTAATTGGTTTTGTTATTATTCGTTAGAATATCAATTTTTGTATAAATACGAATTTATATTTTGTTAAAGTTGTAAGATCGCTTTCTAATATACTTTATTTAAACCTTTTAATTTAAAATAAGATTTGTATTAAGAGTAACTCAATTGTATTCGTAAATTAAAAATAATTACTTCGTATACTGCGGGTAGTTACAAAAATAACGGGTGATCAAAAGTAACGAGCTAGAAAATGTGTCATTTTCTACTTCCGACAAAATAACAACTGTCATGTTTTAAAAATATTAAATTTTTATTTAGGCTTTCTACGGTCTTGAAAGACCCTTTGGTCGCCTGTTGTAAATGTTTTGAAGATAACCATTTTGTGTATATGGTAAACTTACATTAGATATATTTTTGTAACTTTATAATTAGTTTTAATTGTATGATACATGAAAATATAAAATAACTAGAGAATGAAATTGTTTTATTTTGATAATTAACAAAACAGCTACATTTTAATCGTACGGCTATAACTGTCATGCTCTGAATATGATTAATTATAACAAATCAATTTATCTTTAGGTAGCTATTACAATTTGGAAGATGTATTGTTTTCGTTATAACTTTAACTCGAGGTTTAACAAGTAATTAGAAATTAATTTTTAAAGGTTTATTTCGTACCAGTACGACAGCTTTTAATATTTGAATTTTTACTAATCCATTCTTGCATTTGGTCCAAGGACTGCTGTCTCGTATAGTCGTCTTCACGTAATTCTTCCAAAGCCACTTTTTGTAATGGTTCCGATAATGAACAAACATATTCTTTATTTATAACATCTTTTCCTCCTAAACCCATTGTCGAAGTTATCTGCAAAATATAATTATTTACTTGTAGTTTGGTTTAAGTATTTTTAAATTGCTTATAAATTACATCACAAAAGCGGATATGCTCTGCTTAAAACAATAACAATTACTTTAGCGAATTTTACTTATTATTGTACTTTATAAGACAATGTTGTTGAATATATTTCTTTATAACTAATAAAATCGACATTACAAGTTCGCCTTTCGTACTGAAATTAATGTAAGATCACATAACAATTTAAAAGCAGGGAATCATTCTGTTGTTGGTAGAGTTTTTTTTTTAAATTTATGTTAGGGAAAAAATATTATCTATGATGAATTGGCAACTGCGATTATGTAATACTAGTTGTTGCCCAATAATAACAGAATTCCAATTCTCATTTTATAAACTTATATTGGTTAAAACTTAAATTGTAAAAAATATTATTCCGATCGTATTCTAATATTTTAGATTTTTAATTAAAATATTTACTTATATTGTATGTTACTTTATTGTATGTATTGTAGATAAATACTTAATCCGTGACCAACACTTTAGGTTTTTATCAAATTTGTTTATTATGCTATTATTAAATAACATACCTATTTATAAAGGATGTCTCATATCATTATAGTCGTACAATGACGGTTTCTTGTATTATCCAGTTAAATAATAATTTCCGTTGATATTTTTTACATACAAGTGTGTTGCTAGGGTTAAGGTAGGGGCCTCTTTAAAATAGTCAACAATTGCTTTCTATGATAAAAAACTTGACAACATATATTATTATTATTAACTCAAATAATTAACATAACCACCTTAAATTTTAATATTTTTTACAGAATATCCTTTAAATTTCCTGTTTTATTAAACAGTTTATCTGATCCTTAATAATAAATGACTAAAAAACCTTTGATACCAACAAATAAAATTATAAACATATAAGTAGGTAATCATCAATACAAGTTGTCATTTTACATTATTTTTTTAATTAGAAGATATTGTTAGATCCGTGTTAAATCTTACACGATAAATTTGAATTTGGCGCTACTCCGCCGCTCGAGTATTTCCGAGAGACGACGTATACTTAATTGCGTGACGTCACTCGTACGGTGATCTTGGTGAAGTGGGACCCGGGAGAGGTACCGCACTAAGAACCAACCGTCCGACATTGACGTATCATCGAATCTAACAAAATGATAACTATTAACCAGATGACAACTAATGATAACTATTTACCAATACACCTACATTAACTTAATTTGTAATTTATTTCATCTGCATTAAACAGTAAGTAGTAATTATATAAAAATGTTTTGCTCACTTATTATTCACTTTAAATTGAAATTGAACTAGGAAAAAATTTGTATGTAGTTTAGTTGCCTATATTTTTTTATTCGATTGAAGTAGGTGACGTTCGCCCGAAACACACTGTTTGAGAACCTCTGAAAGATAACCTATCTTTCGGGTGAACGTCTATTCGGGCGAACGTCCTTTACTCCGCTATCTTCAAATAATAATAAAATGAAAAAATTATGTTAGTTACGAATAACATTATAATAATGTGCTTAGTTTAATTTAAGTTGAATTGTAGGTTGTAACAACGTATATACTCTCAAATACGTAAGTCTCGTCACTTTAACAGTACAAAATGCACTTCTTACCCTTAGCATGCGTTATGCACGGACACGAGAAGGTGATATGTTTTTATCATCAACTGGTGAGTAAGTCGTTAAGTTCGTCTACCAAGAATTTAAATAAAAAATAATAAGTATATAGTAATGACTACCTTTAAAACTCAATAACAGTTGCACTGTAATTTTAGCTGTCTTAATGGGTGAAGTAGTAAAATTAGCAACCTGCCTCGCAATAGTATGTGTACAAGCAGGAGGAGTTGTCCAACTTTTTCATGAACTAATCAGATGCATCATTCGACAACCCATAGACACCCTAAAAGTATGTGTACCTTCATTAGCGTATGTCATACAGAATAACTTGCAATTCATATGTGTTTCTAATTTAGATGCTGCTACCTACCAGGTAAATGTTAAACAATGAAATAACAAATTTATTTTGCGTAAACAATTTTCAGGTAACTTACCAATTAAAAATCTTAACGACTGCCATGTTTGCAGTTGTGATTTTACACAAGAAGTTATTGAAGACACAATGGTTATCTTTACTGACATTGGTGGTAGGTGTAGCTTTAGTTCAACTTGCGAACACCACTAGTCATGTTTCTAGTACAAATCATGAACAAAACAGACTTTTAGGTTTTCTAACAACACTTCTAACCTGCTTCTTGTCAGGGTTTGCAGGAATATTTTTCGAAAAATTACTCAAAGGCGGCGATGTGACTTTGTGGATGCGTAACATCCAGCTGAGTTTGTGTTCCATTCCTTTTGGTTTAATCACATGTTTTGTGAAGGATGGTGCTACTATTAGATCTCAAGGTTTTTTTTTCGGTTATGATAAGTTTATTGCTTATTTAATAATATTACAAGCAGGAGGTGGATTACTAGTTGCCGTGGTCGTAAAATATGCTGATAATATTTTAAAGGGATTTGCCACATCTTTGGCAATTATCATCTCTTGCGTCGCTTCTATGTATCTCTTTAATTTCAATTTAACTGTACAGTTTCTTTTCGGAACTATTGTAGTAATGATTTCCATATTTTTATATGGATATATTCCAAAACCAAGTATTACAATTGCATAAGTTACATTTACACAAATTTCTATTAAAATCTCTGATAATAGGGCTGTGCGATAATTAAAATTTATATTAAAAATATTAAACATTTTATAATCTTTATCAAGTAAAATCTAATTGGTAGTATTATTTTTTTAAATTGCGAGATGAATTTTAAAATTTTTTATAAAAACGACATAAGTATTCAAAATATTTGTAAAATAATAAATGAGAAATAAGTGTATTACCTACTAGAATATTACGTAGGTACCTAATTATTATTCCATATATAGTTTTTCTGTTAGATATTTCAAATCATTCAATTGCTAAAAAGGTCGACTTCATGAAACACTATGTTAAATCTTACTCTTATTTGTTTTTAATTTTTATTGAAAATAAGTATTTACATATACCTAGTATAAAATATTTGATACACAAATCGATAGTTTGTAATTAATATTTAATAAATTTCGCCAATACATTATTGTAAATTATTACTATTTACTTATAAAAACCGATACATTGAGTACTTTTAAAAACTGTGTAATTAAAGATTAATGAATGCAAGTTTTATTTAAAATTACATGAGCGTATATATTATATATTTTTAAATTATATCGCACGATCTGATATCTGAAATAAACTGCATATACATTATTTTTGACTCATTATTATTATGATGGCATTACAAAGACTTATCTAATAGCAAAATTGAATTGTATACAATATATGGCTATATTGTATCAACTTTAGTAATTGTTATAATGATTTAGCAGATTGTTACAGTAAAACTAACAAATATAGTAATTAACCCTCTTGTCCATTAATATCATGGGGTGCTATAGGGACAATTATACCATTTCTTATTGTCAGTTAAATGGATTAGAGAAAAGGATATTGTTTAATAGGTTTAAAATTCCACTTTATTTTGAGTTGTTACGTTATTGTGCTGTGGTATTGTACAATGAATGACAGTTTTATACAACTATTGTAGGTAGAGAAGTTTACCAATTGCACCAAAAATGATTTTTCTTTGGATAAAAATATTTCATCGATTACCGCTATTTATTATGTATGTATGTGTTAGAGTTAATGATTAAAAAACTGACTGCATGACTAAATTTGTGTAATGTGTAATTACAAAAAAATGTTATTTACTCCTATATTGTATCTTTTTATACAACGCAACTCTGAAATTAAATTAAAATTGATGAAACTTTAGAATAACCTATGAAGAAAGTGTTAATTCTGAAAAAATAATTTTGTATTTTATTGTTTACATTATTTTTAATTTTTACCCAATTCATCAGGAAAAGTGTTTTTTCCATTCACCACGTGTTTTTGATCTCGGCTAGAGCCTCAATAAAAACACATTTAGAATGGAAAAATTTACTTATTCTAATAGGGCTTCCATAGATATTTTTTATTAAGGAAATGAAGTTTTAAATTAGGTATAACAATACAATTAATCCACTATTATTACATGAACATTTGATTGAAGTACTCCATACGCAAAACTCAGTGCAACTAAAGTAGTACAATATACACTTTATAGGCTTACCTATTTACCATATTTTTACATAACTTAATACTAATACCTATGTAATAAGTAACATTTGAACGGTTAAAGACATCTTGCATATAGCCTACAATCTGATGTAATAACTTAGGTAGTAGGATATCCGAGTGTTCTAAACACGTTTAATCCATGCAGTGGCGTCATTCGTGAGAGTAGGTACTTATGCAGAAACTGTCAGACTTGTGATATTTTTACGAGCGATGTCACATTTCGATGCACTCTGATATCTTATCTTAATAGTTATTGTATTATGAGCCTACACTGTTTCATGTTACACTGCTTCATGTGAAAAGTCTATTTGATTTAAAATTATATTTTTTTCTATAATTTTGTCAGTATAAAGATAAGCAGAAATTACATTTATTTTCATAATTCTTTTATAAATACAACTGCACAACATTGTTAAGAAAATATAATAAACCTATTTTATTGTTTAAAGTATGACAATCTATAACAATAATTATTTTAATATTAATTACTTAAGGAGCCTTCGAAATGGGGATTAGGTAACACACTCTGCTATCGTAAAATACAACAATTGGCAGATTCTGTGCCTAAATCACAATTTCTATAAAATTCTGTCTAGTTTATAACTGTAGAATTTGATCTACAGATATTCAGTATTTAATGTAATAAGGGTTAACATTATTTCTAGTTCGGATGCCTTGTAACTTCTAATACATATGGCCTAAATGACAATTTCTATTATAGAATATTCTAGTTTTTAAAAATATGTAATTAAATATCGAAAATTTATTTCTAGTTCGAGGCCCCTTAAGATGAAATAATAAATACATACTAAAATTGTAATAATTTCCAATTACGAAAGGATTTAATAGCTATTTATTCTATTAAGTTTAGTATATCTAATTACTTTAAGAATTATATAGTATTTTGTATACGGCCTATATATTATAAAGTACTTAAAATAATATGAAATTTATGTACATGTTTTATAAAAAATAAAGAAATAGATTTTTAAACAGTTAAAATAATAATGATTATAATATAATCAGTTCCACCCATAGGGTGTAAAGTGAATGTAGTTAAAGTAATTAAAAAAAAACCTTGTTCATTTCCAAATTATATATTTACAATTACAATGTCCATATGTTTACCAGAAAATAAAATGCAAAACTATTTAAAGAAATGTAACATTTCAAATTATTATCAAAGCTTATGTTTGAATTAGCTTTCTATCGATCTATTCATCTAATCAACAAGTCCCTAAACATCGTATTTTAAAAAACAAGTTCAAGTAACTGATTTCAGTATAAAAGATTTACTATACTACGGAATATGCTTTTAATAAGCAAAACACATGTCTTTATTGTAACCTAATCTATCTAAACTAGGCATGCAAGCAAAGTTAATCATAGGCGGTGGTCCACACATCACTATTAAAGTATCGGAACTTGGTGGGAATAAATGATCTTTGATCATTGTATCGTTAACAAATCCAGTACTATATTTCCATCCTAAAATAAATAATGCATCAAATTAAAAAATAATCATAATAATTTATGGTTTAATTACCACGGGCAGGAGTATCCACAGTATACCACAATTTAAGCTGATCTGGATGCTTTTCAGCAACCTCTTCTAATTCTTTTTTCACTAATATGTCCTTTTCGCTCTGATTTGCAAACAACAATGCCAATTGAGTAGTATCAGAAGGATCTTTGAGAATATGCCTAATCAGTTGTAACATGGGCGTGATGCCAGTTCCACCGGCGATCATACCGACCTTCGAGGCGTAAAGATAAGTGCCCCTTTCGCAGAAATGCAGGAATTTGAAAAATACAAAAATTTTAGGCTGCTAGCGAATTTGAGGGCCTTCCGCAAATACGATTTTTTTCAAACTTTGATATATTGTTTAAAACACATGAGCGCACATTTATGCCAAGTCTCATGTGGGGACCTCGACGCTAAGTACCCCTTTCGCAGAAATGCAGGAATTTGAAAAATACAAAAATGTTGGGCTGATAGCGAATTTGAGGGCCTTCCGCAAATACGATTTTGTTTAAACTTTGGTATATTGTTTACAACACAAGCGCACATTTAAGCGAAGTCTCATGTGGGGACCTCGATTAGAAGTGCCTTTTTTAATTTATAAACTAGATTTAATAGTTGTTCATTACATACTTTAATTTTCTCCAAACTTTATATTATTTATTTTTTTATATTTATTATATTATATTATATTTTTTATATTTATTTTTATATTTTATTTTATTTTTTATTTATTATATTATTTCGCAAATATTATACAATTTGTAATCTATTATTGTTAGTTTCGTTGTTACTGAAATTAAATATTGATTTTATTTGTCCATAATTAGTAGTTAATAATATAGCAAGAGTTATAATCCGTCCGTGGGAACGCTTAGTGCGACGTTGCCACATATGTTTTAGGCTGCTATTTCTGTCCAAAGCTATTTGAGGCACGTCATCAATCAAAAGTTACTAGATGCTGACGTCAGGCACAGTGGTGTCAGATTATTTCAACGCTATCTTAGTAAATCAAAAGATATAACCTCGAATTTTCACATTCGTAAACAATGTTAAAGTTTCGATACAAATTATTAGGCAATGCGTTACTACAAATTGTAGCTGTTGCTGGGTTAACTGTAGTTTGATTTTAATTAAGTTCATAGTGTGGATTTCCCGATATGTTACTTGCACACGTTGCTTACATGCCAAAGAAAGATTAATACAATTCATTAGAACAAGGTACGTAAGTCCTAATCATTGTAAAACGTTATATAATAATCGAATTGATGTTTAGATAGACGAGTTACTTTCTGGGGGTCGTCTTATTTTCATGCAATTATAGTGGAACCTCAATCGTCACCTTTGATAAAGCAGAACATGTAAATATCAATATTTTTGATAATAATTGACACTTTTATGACTAACTCTAATGTCTGCTTCTCCTACCGACATACACTGCAATGCATTTTGTTTCAGGGCGAACATATGTAGAGGTTAAAGCCACTGGGTCTTCACCTGTTACAAATTGAAATCTTGCAACACATAGAAAGTTCGTGAACATATAGTAAATCAATGTTACCACAAAATTAAGACACCTCATTCGGTAGTAATTAACTAGTTGTTACTAATTACTTGATTTGAGAACTAACCGTTTATTATATGCATGTTTTTCTGACGAAGTGGTACCATGCATTTCCAGGATCAATTTGTCCAACATATGTACACAGGAAGCTCACATTTATAGTATAAAAGCAAGAAAAAGCGTGTACCACTGAACGTTGTATAACTAATATAAAGCATTACATCTTTGAATATGCATGCATGGTCTTTTATAATAATTCATGTAATACTAAAACTCCGTGTAACTTGTTTACATGTGTATTAGTGCAAACATATGCATACAGATTATTTTTAAACAGAACTAAACTAATGACGATTAGGAATAGCAGAATGAAGTGTTATTTTTCCATTTTTTATGTGTTTTATTACAAGTACAGTACCAAAATATATCAAAATCAAACCAATGTCATAAATGAAAAACAAACACAACCAATTTGAAAATATACATAGACAACAGCTTGTAAACTTAAACTACACACACAAAACAATGTACATAACTAGAACCGTTGTAGGTTGCATGTCGAGCAATCCGTTGTGATAAGACGCATTATCCATGACGATCAAGGATGGTTCCTCTAAGGGCTTTAATAGCTGTTCTTCAAACCACTGTAGAAACTTACTAGTATTCATTTCCCCGTGGTAATTGCTAGTTGTCTTGGAATGAAATAATAATTTTGCGTCAGGTACAAACCCATTTACTGTTCGTGATGTACTACGATAATATACAAACAACATAACTGACACATTAGAATAATCACTACAGTATGTTTCTAAACTACCTTTTCCATCCTTTCCACCTTTTTACAGTATTATGTTGCCACGACTTAATCGTGGAACACATTTTAACGATCCATGTTTCGTTTAAATACACACATATTGTAATGGAATGTCACTAGTTGGATTTGCCTCATATTCTTGTAAAAATCTCACTCGTGTCAGCGATATGATGCAATTGAAATAATGTTCTACGATTACAGTCTTTCTTCCACTTAAATGCCAAGTTATTGTTATGTATTTATATTAATAATACAAATATCTTGCTAAAATTATATTGGTTATTATATTTTTCAGTTCTACACACACAAAGGATAACCTTGATCTGCTCCTAGTTGGTATTATAGTTTCCTTCCTAATACGATACAGTTATGTAGGATTTTTGCTAAGTTGTTTCGACCTACATCGTAAAAAGCTTTGTCTCTCAGTTTTGCCAATAACGAGTCCAACGTTACACTCATCCCTATACACAATAAGGTACGATAACATCACTTTTACAAGTCATTACATCAACTTACGTGCGTAATACATCTCATAAAATGATAACACTTCGTAGTCTGCATTTGGTAACAGAGTCAATGGTAACTACACTTGTTGCACGTGGCTTGCGTGTAGTAGCTGTGGACGCGCTACATACCTTTTCAACTGCATTTAATGGTAGTAATTGACCACCTTCTTGCCGTTCCTTTCTCAAAATAGCCTACTAAATTAAATATCTTTGACATATTTCGCGGTGGATTCCCTGCACATACTAAGGCGCAACACGTGCTTTAGAATGGGCGTAGAATATTTGGCAGCGTCGCATTTCTGATATATTTCTTGTACGCATATGCCGCAAAATAAACATACGGACGCGAAGCATGTTATCAACGTGTTAGATAAAGATAACAACATACAGATTTGTCGAAGAATGCAGGTTACGCAGATATCGGCAGCGGTCGGATAGAGGTCCTTGTATTACCAATTACTTTTTAAATTATCGCATCATTTTTACACGGAACTGTTAGGAAATTTCATATTACGGTTTTGGTAGACGATTGATGGCGTGAACCTCAAATAGCTTTGGACAGGCCGTAGCTTTAGTCTGCTAAGTTCACTCCCGTAATTTGAAACACTTTATTTGATTATATTTAAATAAAGTACATGGCATAGCGGGTGTCCTAAAAATTCTCAATCTAGGTTGGTCGTGGATAGATAAAAGTATGTCTTTTACCAGCACATGCCTTTATCTTTCCACAGCTATCCAGAGGGTCTATTCTAATTCATTTCGACTGATTTTGGTCGAAATTTGATGACGTCAAAACGACTCGACAGCAGGCGAGGGATTCTAAAGATTTCGACCAATAGCGGAAACAGCAACATGTCGGAATGTTAGGTTGGTATTATAAAAGAACTGACGTTGGCGATAATGTTTTATATGGTTTTCATAACGGGAGCGGCAAGTTTAATATAAGTCCTTAAAATATTTGCGGATAATTTAGAGATAAAATCGGAATATTAATGACATTTAATGACGGCACTCATTCTACCATTTGTAAAATATCGCATACGTGTAAGTTATAAAACCTATGTTATTCCCGTAGGTGTTACCGTGCTTCGCTACATCTTGTTTTGTGTTGTAGTTTAGTTCTTGATTTTTCCACTTTGGTTTCAGATTATTATTACTTTATATTGTTCATATTATTACTTCATAGTATTATTTATTACTCTTTATTCGTTTATTGTTAGTAAGTTTTTCCTCGTGTAAATATGTCTGTGTTTATTATTGATACTTACTATATACCTACAATTAGTAACTAAAACGACTAAAATACACTAACGGAAACTTAAACAGAATCTCAAGACGATCATACCTAAAATCAAGAAGACTAAATAAAATGAAGAAGATTAATAATAAACTAAAGAAGACTAATAATAAGGCTATAATAATTATTATTCTACGTTAGACACAGAGGTTAACGTATCTCTCAAATAATCTGATGTAACATAACCTCTATTTCACCAACAAACTGTCACAATTTCGAGTCGAAATTAAGATTTCAACACGATTTCAAAATCGAAATTAATTTCAACAGTCGCAATTTATGACGTCGAACACTGATTTGGCTACTACCAATAGATGGCTACGTGAATAATTTCAACAAATCGAAATTATTTCGAGTCGAAATCTGAATTAGAATAGACCCCTAGGTCTGAAAGATTTCTGGACACCCGTCACACGATACAGGAATCGCAGCCACCCTATTGTCACTTTTAAGTTAGCCACCTAACTAAAAAGCGCGACAACAATTTAAATTTAAATTTCGCCGCTACACGCATCAGAAAGCATTATCTCGTCTTACTTAAATAGGCAAAATAATTCTTTAACTAATTTTATTCTAAAATTAATTTACAAGAAATTATTGCACATTGGGCTCTAAAAGAAATGTCTATTATCTATTGGTGTTATTTTTAACTCAATTTCAAACTACGTATCTGTACAACCACAGTACAATTATATTTATAGGGCGAATTAGGAGTGGTATTTCTTAACTTATTTTATCATAAACTGTTTAATTTTCAAAATGGAGGGTGTTTAAGAAAATATATAAATATGTATTTCAACTCAAACTTCTATGTAGGTAAAGAAGTCGGCAATTCTTGAAAAAATATCTCTATGTAGAGTTGTTTCGTTGTATAGAAATAACACCTTTTGGTAAATATTATTTTAATGCCTTTTAATGTCAATTTAATATAATTTTAAATCCTTTTAAAACACAAAAAATCCCTCTTAGTTTAGACAAATTTAAGAAATCCTTTAGAAAGCCTTGCACTTTTTAAAAATGTGTTATGCTTTCTGTACAGTATTCATGTTTAAATGTGACCTTTTTGAAGATGGCTACATTTAAACTTTTACTGCTGCTAAGAAAGCGTTCTTATAGATGCGTAATGCGTATAATAAATATATCGATGGCGTTTTGCCAAAAGGACGTAACCCACGCTTTTTAACCATATAGGCATGTGAGGTATCATTTTATGTTTTTTTAGGATGCTGAATACGTTTCCGGTGACTTAAATACTATACAGTGATTACCAATCATTATTTGAACCCATTAGATGCATAGTGGGCTAAGTTCAAACAATTTAAAAAAATGAGTTATGACTTTTTCTTCATTACTAGACCACTAGCAACAAGCTTCAAATAATAAAACTCTAATAAATAAATGACATACAGAACTACCCTCAGTAAATAAACTAATTCTGCGATAAGTTTCTACAGAATCTATTGAATGCCTATTTTAAATTGTATTTAGATCGAGACTTTACCCATATAGTCGTAATGTGTAATAAATTTATAGGTAGGTATTCATTTTATTTTTATAGACCTACATTTAGTTGATATTAAATTAGAGTAAAAAATATTTTATTTTATTAAATAAACGAAATATTTTTCTATATATTTTTATATGTAACAAACATGTTTTTCTTGTAACTATGGAATGAAAAAAATCTATAATTTACTACTAAACAATAAATTAATGAGTAATGAATTTTATAAAACATTTATAATTTTGAAAAAAATTATTAAAACGACAATTTAGTAACTTGCAGATAGGCAGCCTTGTAATATAGTGTACTACTAACCTACGACACAGTACTACTTCTTCAAAATAGTGTCAATGTCGATAGACAATATGTGATTATAATTCACATAAAATTATAAGATTCACGATTTATAAAGGATAATACACGCATAAACGAGTTTAGTTTCTCGTTAAGATTATCATTAGCAATGCGTGCGTCTTTATTTTTAATCCTAATTTACTGTACTTCTGCAATTTCTAGTTTAAGATTGGTAACGCAATTTAACACAGGTAATGAATAATTTTTCGCGCGCCCACTTAAAATCTTTAAAGTTTTATTTCCATTCAATTTTTAAAATTTAACAGAAAATGCAACGACCAGACGTCGATTGAAAAACAAAACAACGATACGAACAGTCGAAGTGGAAAACGGTCTATTTGATTTTGAAAATGTCACGCTTGATTCCATTAAACGGTCGGGATTGATCGATTTGTGGCAAAATTTATTTACGCCTATCATTACAAATTACAGTAGCGCCAGTGCTAAATGCCAGAGGAGCGTTCGAAATTTCTTGCATGGACTGAACGATTATCAACTTTGGGCTTTAAAAAGTATGTTGTCCGATTTACTTGAAGTAGATACGTTAAAAACAATAACTCGTACTCGTAGTGTTTGATGCTACTGCAAAATTGCCATCCGGCATTTTAAGCGGTAATGTAAATCAATTTGGGGATTACGACGAATGCCTATCCGTTCGTGGAGCTCAATACTGCTTGGCAGAAATTAATTTGGAATCTGCGTGGAAGCCGCCGTATTCGTCTTACAAGAACTTGGTTCATTCTCATTTTCCTTTTAGAGGGAATTTCGATGATGTAAGTGATTTTCAAGTTTTAATAGCGCAGTTTTGCCAATTTCAGTAAATTACTTGTTTAAATAACTTGAACTTTAATAATTTTTTTATTTTTAAATGATTAGCATAGTAAACTGATGTTGAAATTAGTTCAAGTTTCTATATAACTTTCGTCTAGAAATCGAGAAGTTGTCGGTATTTTAAAGAAGTTCACGTTTACTTCATTAATGTAGATAAATAAATGTTTGTAAGTACGACGACATCGGTACGATTTTAAGAACAATTTTAAAATACATTCAGACGTATGTACATAAGTTTAGAATTCAAAAGCGCTCGAATCTTTTTATTTGAACAATTAATCGAGTCAAATTGGTTTTTTACTTTGGAACCCACAAGAACAGAACCGATTTTGATGACAAAATTTAAAATGTTTGTAAGCCGCCCACAATAACTCATCTTTGACCTGAAAATACTGTAATTAGTGCACTAAAAGTATGTGCCATTAAATTCGACACTAAATATATTCGACACTCAAAAATAAGCGCTTCTCGCTCATAGTCTACGATTAGTTCCATTACCCCAGGCACCGGGCTAATGGAGCCACGGTGGCCCCTTTACCCGGTGAACAAATAAAATTAAGGGAACCCAGGCAAATTATAATAAGTAAGAATTTTATTTTTAAGAATTATCAACGCAACAAAAACCTTAAAAAATTAAAAAAAAATGAAATTATTCTATATCGAAGTGATGAAAAAAGTTAAAACATGAAATGAAATAAACAGATAGTTGATAAAATACTTCAAAGAACACCTCTAAGATGATCAATACATTCATAAACACTAATCAGTTCACTAATAAAATAAAATAAACAAAATTTTAGGCAACGGCCACTCTGGCCCAATTACCCTAGAAAAATCTACATAATAAAATTAGTAATATTGACTACATTTTCAATATAAATACCACTAAACAGTGCACCGACGTCACTGAGGCTTACTTCAATAAATTTATGTGAACAAAGAGTCAGTTTCATTAGAATAATAATAAAATTTTTGAATTTTTTAATTTAAAATTTTAAAGTTTTTTGAAAGTAGAAAAATCTCAGGTTTCACTTTTAGACTAGAATCGGTGAGCCCACCTTGTTAAACTCAAATACAATAGTACGGACTATTTCAATTCGAGATGACCCAATTCCGCCGGTCTCCCCTAATTGTAAGTAATTTGTATTGTTTAAACAATTTTATTATAACAATAAAATGTGTCCAGAAAATGGTAAAAATCTCTCTCGAGCACATACACCACGTCAAAATAATACCACAAATTTCTGTAAATTTAAACTTAAATTAAATTTAAATTTAAAAATTTTCTATAAATTTCAAACATGTCGTAGATAAATTGTTAGATATCTCGCATTCTTTCCTTGACTTAATCTCACGCGTGCAACGTTATCAAGCTCTTACATTGTTTACGGGCGATATAACTACTATACAATGGGACTTGTAAACGTTTAGTTTTCAACTTTTAGTGCTATAGTTAGTTCTCGGCGTGTGATAATGGTTAAAAATGTGCCTTTCTTCATAAATATTGTAAATAATTTAATGTTCGTTCGTATTATTACTAATGGACGTTCAATACCTTACGTCTTCGAATTGTATACGTACAAAGAATGGTTTACTACTTGGAATGCTTGGAACATTTGGTGAGTCACCACTTTTAAAATTTAATTAAATTTTTAAGGGTTGCCGAAAATAATTCGAGGCGTGTTACACTAGGTACTTTAAGTTGTATTAATTTTGATAATTTGGGTGTAACTACACAAGTGGTCCCCAATATTATATATCTACAGTTGACAGAAGTAAACTTGATCTCTGAAGGAGCGTGGCGAAACTGATTGACAAATGCATGTAGGTAAACAATCACGACAGCTGAAATTTGCGTTTTATGGGGCGTACTTTTCGTCGATTGTTAACTGTCATTGGACGAATGTCTCGCCGCTAAAAATTTTTGTAATTAATTAGCGTATTTTCCGCAGATCATGTTTACTTCGGTGAACTGTACCTACAATTATTAATATTTTTTTTTGAATACGTCTATGCGATGTTTTATTTCATCAAATATTGAAATGGAGTTCAGATTATTTTTTGCCATTATGACAGTAGAAGTTGGATGTAGATATTTATATTTTTTAAACGCATAATATTTTTAATAAATGAAAGAATATTGAGAATTAAGTAAGAGGCACCCCACTTGATTTATGACCTTCATTTGCGGTAATTCATTGAATCTACAATTTTATTGATTTCATAAGTAACGTTCGAATGTCTAGAAAATTTCGCCACTCGTTACTTTTAACATCGAATTAAAATTTTAAGGTTTATTCAATTAAAAGGCGTGTTTTTAAATTTTTATTATTATTGGGTTAGGTGGGCGCAAGTTAAGCACTCGCCACCTCATAATCAGGCGCTTAATACCCTCGTTACCGCGTGGCGTTATATTAAGAATATTAAGATCTATAAGGGTGCCTTCCCACGGCCCGTAGCGGTGCGTACGCGACCGTGATGATCCAAAGACACCGACTCACCACGAATCGGATGGACCATTAGGGGCGCGTACGCGCCACTTCGGTCCGCCTGCTTCCCCTGCTTCGCGGGGTCGCGCGACGTTTGCTTTGGCGGCACATAACACGTTAGTTATGTATTAGTTCGTTAAACTTTCACGTTGCCAAAATAGGAATCGCAAACAACTAAACGCTGGAGATTTCAACGATCGTGTAAGCGACGAACCCGAAAAATATAAATACGAGTAAAATTTAAATGTAGGTATTTGTGTATAGTGAGGGACTTATTGTATGGCGCAGGAAACGTGAGCGCGAATGCAACCAATAGTGCGACGAGGGAGAAATGGCGACACGCGTTCTCGGCTAGTTAACTACAGTTTTTCCGTTTATTAATATTGACTTATTACCGTTAGGTCGGTCAGCATTGTTGTTGAGATGGTGCGATGGCTTATTTTATTACTGGAAATACCGCTCCGAAACCTTCATAAAGGCGAAAGCGAATTTAGATTCGAATCCAGATCAGAGATGTTTTTCTATTTTATAAATGCATTACGGATTTAGTGTTTTTTAGCACATTAAGAATCGTATAATTACGTAATTTTCGATAGTGTCGAAAATAAGGGTAGGTATTTTACTCTTGAGCCAAATTTATATTTTCTGACATACTCTCTAATCATAGTACCTACATTAAATAAGTACCTAAGTACATATTGCAAGTTGAAAAAAATACATCTATGTACTTGTTATTTGTTACTTCCCGCTTATTACGTTATCCTGTTTACAGCGTATTTTTACCAGGGTCCTTAAATAGCATTATAACATTGATATTTCTATTGGTTGATTGGTTGGTCGAAGTTTATATCATTTTGTTTGTCTTCCAAGTATTCTGCCTTCTACAACTTGCTAACATTTTGTATTTTTGTTATAATTTAAATCTTATCTGTAAAACGAATTTCAATCTTTCTTCGTACGTTTCTTTCGTAAAATAACTTTTAAAGTAACTCGCGGGTCGTCGTGTTCTAGCATAAGAATTTCGCGATAATAATCTAGAACCAATTACTAGTTTATACTTGACCTTAAAAATAAAAGTTATGCAGAAGCAATTACATAAGAAGCGAATTTATTCTTCGTTTGTTTAACTTTCCTTTAGTGTATTATTAGTACAACATAATACTGCGGTAATTCTAACAGCCATATAAGAATGAATTTTATTACAAAATGCATATTTACATTAATGTAAAAATTTAAACGAAGTTCTATTGAGAAATCGACCCATAAATGTGTTTTTTACCTATCCTATCAACATACAGTATGTGCATGGGTTAACTGCAGGTAATATATACGTGTAATTGACCAAAAAAAAATGAATTAAATTTTCACATTCTGAATTTAATTCCCCAAATGTTTAACCCTAAAACATGTCATGGAAAACGATTTAAATCGTTCATATCGTTGTGTTTTAGAGGAAAATTTATAAAAAGAGACAAGATAAAAGTGGCCTCGTTAGTAACTGTTGAAATAAAGTGTTTCAATTTGAAATATGAGCCTAAATTCGAATTTTGATTCACGTATTTTAAGAAAGACCATTTGTTTTAAATTAATGGTTAACAAAGATTAGTTTTTTTTTACGTAAGCAACGAACGAACAAATAGTAGCTATCCGTAAACATACTTTAGGTGCTTATATGGATAATAGGTGCTTTAAAATTAAAAATAAAATATGCATGTATATACGTCATGCGGAAAAAAAATTCAATAGATTAAATACCGTAAAGTGGGGCTATTTGGAAAAGCAAGAGAAAATTTTTATTTTTATAACACTTACGAATACAGGTTGTTTTGATATAATACGTTTCCCACTTATTTGTAATAACTTCTTGTTTTTTATAGTGTTATTTACAGGTGTTACCGTGCACCTAGTTGCTATTTAAAAATTACGATGGGTAAACTATTGATCAAAATTATGTACACTACACTTATGCGTTGCTTAAGAGTATCCCACTAAAATTTGAATTCCCACTGGTCGTTATATATTAACAATAAATTATAAATGGTGGGACTATTCGGGAATCCTAACATACCTATGTTATTTTATGCTCGGGTTGCATCAAAATGGTGAAAACTTATCGTTGCAGGTATTAAAATTGTAGAAATGAGAAAAATTTCATCCCTTACCGATATTATAGTGAATCAGCGTCCAAGTAGCGATTTAATAATTGTTAAAATACTTTTTGGTTTATGAGGAGAATCGAAATTCCGCTAAATCGCAAGGTTTCCCAAATAATCCCCATGGCTTGGGCTATTTGTAAAAGGGATTTATAAAAATATACAAGATTCACCGATAGGTGAAAACGAGGCTTCAAAGCATTGACCATTCTTACAACTTTCCAAAATGTATAAAAGGTCCCTTTCGATCTTTTTCTTTTTTATCCAAAATTCCATTCTACTATGAAAAGTGGACCAAATAGCCCGATTTTACGATACGAACCTTATTATAGTGGAATCATTTTTTTTTAAATGAATATTTAAATATAGTATTAACTTCAGTTAGTATATAATATTAATATATGTAATATTTAATAAAACGTCAATATTATTTTAAAATAACGATTAATTAAATGAAATTAAACGATAGGTATTAATTTAAATGTTTTATTGCTATCTAAATAATTTATGTACAAAACCTTAAACAACTAGTGGATCTGTCGTGAATAATTTAATGATAGTATTTGGTTACGGGGGCAGCGTAACCGAGAGGGGCGCCGTACGCTAAGGGTGCGGCATATTTAGCAACAGGAGCGGCGTAAGCGACGGGAGCGGCGATTTTAGCAATGGGCGCAACAGCTTTAACGGCCACAGCGAGCGGTTCCTTGTGAACCACTGCGTTGAAACCGTTGTGGGGATCGGCGGTGTATTCCACGGTTCTCTTGGTACCGTCGGGATCGACGACGGAATAGCTTCCACTAACTACATCACCGTCACGAGTCTCGTGCTGGCTCTTGCTGTCTCCAGTTAAACCGTCCTGGATGTCGTAGGCATAAGAGTATTGAGGATGGGGATCGTATTGTTCAGCAACTACGGCTTTGGCTACGGGAGCTGCATAGGCAACGGGAGCTGTTGCAACTTTCACAGGTGCGTGGCTGTACGCGATGTGAGCCGGAGCGGCGGCGAACGCTGGGGCGGCGGCGAACGCTGGAGCGGCGGCGTACGCTGGAGCGGCGGCGTACGCTGGGGCGGCGGCGTAAGAATAATGAGCCGGCGCGGCTCCGTAACCGATTATTCCTGCTTTAGCTACAGCCACAAAAGCGGCGAGTACGACGAACTATTACAAAAAAAAATTTGATTAACTCTTTTGATTTGATTTTCAAAATTGCTTTTTTTTTCAAAAATCGACGATGACGATTTGACGATTATTTGAAATTTGTAAATGTGATTGATACTAAATATGAAATTTACATGCGAATTTTCTATATACACAGTTTTCACACAGATTTTCTTCGACGATTTTTGATAACACTTGCATTTACATACCTTGAAAGCCATAACTGTAAAACACCCAAGACACTTGCACTGCAAATGGTACCCCGTCATGGTGGAATTCTGTTTATATAGCGACTTGATCAAGTTATTGTGTAATATTTTGCATCATAAGATACCCCCGAATCTTGGGCCATAATTCGGCATACATCTTAGACCTACGTTGGGGGCCCCGCCTTACTTTCACAGTCTTTGACGTTATTAGATCATGGGTCAACGGTATGGAGTTCACCTACTCGAAGGGAGATCTTTTGCCGTTACCTTGCTCGTTGTAATTCAATTTCAAGGTCACTGTTTAACGATTTATATATATGCCTTCGTTTCGTTTTTTATCTATCGACAACACTTAATGGATTTTTGGGGCAATTTATAATATTTTTTTAATACACAATCTTTTAGATACCTACTTACGAACAATTAGCTTTTTATCAAAGAAAGCCCACGAGAATGTAATTTTACGTGTTAAATTAAATTTTCTTTAGCAGAAAATTAAATTTAAATTACGTGGAAATATCGATTCTAGTTAAAAAATGAAGTACAACCCTTGACGCGGAAGATTAAACATAACATAAAATTAAAGTCGATCGCATAATTTAAATAATCGTTTCGCTATCGACAACCAGAAATAAAATCGTCAACATGTCAGTATTTAAGTTAATGTATTCATTTCATCGTAATAGACAAACATTAACAAATATCCTAAGGCATAAAATACCTTCAACTTTATTAGCCTTAAATTAAGTAATTGGACTAGTACTGGTAATTGTAATACGTAATAAATAAAAAAAATACGAACTTTCAAAATTAGATAAATAGAAGTTTGTCGGCGAATCAAAAAAAAAAACAGTTATTGTTAGGTATTAAATTTCCTATTCGATCTTTATAACTAATAGGTCAGTAAGCTCGTCGTGAGTACATGAAGAGATTACAAAATTGCGAAAACATAGGTAAGCACGATAGGTGTAGTATTTATATACGTCTATGCCTACATTAAATAAGTAAAGTCACGTTCTTGCATTACATATTACAAAGGGCAACTGTTGCAAAAGGAAAACTTATCTGATATCAGTGTTCGATTAGAAAATTACATTTTTAATCTAACTTATCCTTAATTAACTGCTAATTAATTTTAAGCTCGATTTTCAGTGTCAAGACAATATAGGTGGTAATTTACTAAGTTTTTTGAGCATCGGCAATTTAAAACTTAGGAATTTTTGTGTATATCCATTTATTTGTTGCTTTTATAGAGTTCAAAATTAGTTTCTGAAGGTTATTAAAGTCTTCGGTATTTATATAAAAAGTTTTGGTAACGTGTTCGTTTTTAGACATTACAATCATTTATTTCGATTAAACCACGCGTTTTATTATTATTTTTATTCGAAAAGGATGCTTCGGTTTTAATACCATTTAGCTTTCGTTTTAAGAGCCTAACAAGGGAAAGTCTAAGGATGTTAGATTCACAAAAAAAATGAAATATTGATCTATTGTGATTCCACTTGAACAAATATATCGCCATTTTTATATAGGCACATAAAGTGGAATAATAAATTACTTTTTCGACCGAAAATGTAGAATGTTGAGGTGAATGGACGAAGGCAACATTTTAAAAATAAATGTTCAGCAGCGGTTATCGTCGACTGTTTAGGTAATTTTAACCATCAATTAATTAATGTGGAAACGATTGTTTAAACATTATTTTTGTAGCATTCCTATGCACGCAGGTTCTATTTATAAACTACGATTAAATATGTATAAATTTAAGTACCTATTACAATGGACCACCACTGGTTCGCACGCGCGCGCGTTGGTTCTGTTCAAACATAGACTAGTACTCTGTCAAATTAAACTGAAATTGTTGAACTGTCACAGTGAAACTTCTTTTAACGGGCACCTCGAAATACCGGACACTTTTAAAAATCCCAGCGTGTAGTGTATTTCCCATTAGCGGACACTTTTTAATAACGGACAATTTGTTTGGTCCCGCGAGTGTCCGGTATTGAGAAGCTTCACTGTATTTGGTATCCTACAGCAGTTTGCGATCATGTTTTTGATCCTCATCATTGCAATTTTCCATCTAGTAATACATTAAAAATTATAAAGTGTTTAATTATATTTAATGTAAAATTGTAAATTATGCCTCCTTCAGCACTCGTATAGTCGTCCAGTATAGTTAATTTTTTGAAAATTCCAATTAGGTACCTATATATTAAAGAACAAGAAAATAGATACTTTAGAAAGAAATATTTTTGGTTTTTGGTATTTCGATTTTTCAATTGATTAGTTTTTAAAATCTAAATAATATGTAGATATTATTAAGTTTATTATAATTAATCGTTTTGATGTCCATTTTATCTGAAGATTGCTATTACACGTCGGTTTAATTTTTTACGCGTTTCAATAAATTTTTATTTCATCGTCTCCTATAAATAAATAAAAATGTCCGACGACCACTGTGATAAATTCATAAATTCGCACCTTCAATTGTTACTGAAAGTCGACCATTGCAAACAAATAGCTCCAAAACGTGGCACAAGCAATAGCTTTCGCACTCGTGCGAAATATCAGCTTTTCAGCACTTCGTGTACTATTTCATATAAATATCGATTAAATAAAACGTTGTGTGCGAACAGATTTTATTACGTCGCCATTTAAACAGAATCGATAAGTGAAAAATGGCAAAAAGTCCTTGTAAACGAAATTATAAAGTACCTAATTCCCATAACGTTCATTTCAAAATTTGAAACGGTTTTTGTACTTGAAGGTTATCGGCAACGAACTCACCTACTTTTTCTGATTGCCAAGCCTTATATCGTAAGAGAACAAGTTGCATTTTTTGTCTGTCTGAAGTAAACCTGTATGAATGTACACCGTTTAATTAAAACAATAACGATATTAAAATACCGAAATATTCCGAAAGTTGTACAGAGTAATGTAGAAGTGCTCGTCGATAGTAAAAGTACATTCATTGCAGTACAATAACCTGTACGAACTCATTAATAATCATATCACTATCAACATATATAGTAGTAATATCTACAGAAAAAATTAGAAGAACAATGGTAATAGTAAACGTCGTTCTATTCTTCCTGTCAAGGTCTTAATTAAATATGCACTATTGTGATTTACCTTTTGATTAAATTTTATTTTAACGGTATCAATTCAACAGTAGAGATAATTCGTTTAAATATTAAAATCGAAGTAGGTCAATAACTCATATAAGTAGTTTAAATAAATTAAAGTTATTCAACGGTTCGATCAGCATCCACGCCTTGAATTTCCTTTGAGTTACATACAAAGGTTACATTAAAAATTTTTATGAGTAATTATTATATGGAAGTGTATCTAATATTTCTAAAAAGAACGACATGCGTATAGGCACATTTTAGGAAGAAATGGTTAGATAATAAATTAAATCCAGGCGTAGGTTTTGCATAGATTATCATAATATTTAGTTTTTTACAATTGACAACACGTATTTTCCGAGCCCATTTTAAATGTTTTAAGTGCATTTTCGGTTGACAAGAATTTATTTTTTTAATACATATTAGTGAAAGTGCGCATTTAGATTTAGACCTTATTCATTTTCCCTATGCAATAGACATAAACAAACGTTACTGCGTGTAATACGTTTACATGTTATATTTTTACATTGTAGTTTCAGAATCTTCAGGAGATCCAGTCCTGTGTAACATGTGCTATCGTAAAGGTGACACATTCTCCGCATGCATTTGTTTATGTCTTGTGTTGCACGCTGGTTTTTGTTATAATTACAAAGGCGAACATAAGGTTTTCGAAAAAAAATGAACACAAGGTTTTTTTACCGAACAATCTTATATTCACTAATTGTCAGATCATTTTGTTCAATTGTGTTATTTATCTCTTTTTTTTAATTAAAAATGTTAGAAAAATAACGATATAATGAAGTAACCTGAGTAGCTTCGAGATTTTTAACAAAAATATGCGAATTTTAAATGTTATGTGAAGAAGATAAACAAATTTCACCTACTTAGAGCAAAAATGCAACTGGTACATCATCATCGTGTCATATGAATAACGGAGTGAACAATAATCGTTCTTTTAATTTTTGGTTTACTTTTAATTTTTATTTAGTATATTCTAGCTACTTCTTTTAACGGTTATTTAATTAATGATTTGATTAATTAAGAAAATGTGGTCTATGTGTAGTCCATATAATTATCGAATTAGTTCGTTAAACTTTTTTGTTATCAAAACAGGCAACCTAAACAACTATAATCGCTGGAGATTTCAACGATCGCGTAAGCGACTAACCCGAAAAATATAGATTACGAGCAAAACTTATGTACATATGTATTATATTTAATTACCTTATTGTAATTTTTAAAATTCTGCGTCTTATTTTTTATATAGGTAATGATAAAGATTTGATTATTTATTTTAAACTCTATACAAATTTCAAAATTCATTTCAAATTTCATGTGTTTCATACCCATTTGATTTTGTGGTAAATTGCATTCTTTGGTGTCAAGTAAACAGATTTTGTTCATTATACTTTGATTATAGTTTCGTCTTTGGGGTAGATTACAAAATAACTTGAATCTTTTTAAACGGTCAAAATATTCTTGTAAAAGTTAAATCCAAACACGTCTCTGATTAAACGTAAGCAAACGAGAATCACGCGAACAGATTTTTAATAATTATTTATCTGGCTACAATACAGTCAAACCTCCTTAAGTCGATATTGCAATAACTCAAATTCTTTCCAAACTTGAATTATTCTACTGGCAATAACACTATTAAAAAATTGCTTTTGAATTTCCATGATTCGAAGACTGTTTAGATGACAAATGCCGATTTGATTTACAATTAAAGAGATTTGTCTATAAGTAATACATAATTGTTTGAGTAGTTCACAACTTTAACTATTATATAAAAAACACAATAACCGCGGGATTCTCAATATTTTCCATTGATAAACACAAAACCAAACCATGTTTAGTTTGTTATGTTTCAAACGATTGTTGCAACTTTCTAAGGAAATAAACACGATTTAGTAGTCACTAAGTTTAATCAAATGTCTATGCATACTGATGGTTGTCTTTAAATAGCTGTTAACAACAAACTACATTTAATATAATGACTTAATATTTTAGCGAATTTTCGCAGAAAATAAAGCCTATCTGATGACGGGAGCCAGACGTGTCCTTTTGGATTTTCTCCGATCTCGACCCCTAGATCACGAAAATATAGGTCATTCATTTTAGATCGGTCATGTAATTAGTTTCTTGTGAACACGATTCCGGTCGCAATTTTGATCGTAGGAGGCTAAAATTTGGACAGCGTATTGTCTTTACGAAAACGAAGGACGAGTTCGTTAACCAGCCAAATCGACCGACCCGTTTCAAAATAGTGGTCGTTTAAATTTTTTTTTAAATTCTAATCTCCGTTATTAATCATCCGATCGGTAATGGGAAATATGTTTTGGAATCGGCATAAAATTCTCTACCGATCATGTCTCTTTATAATTTTCGATAGAATCCATCGTTTTCGATAAAATCGATAAATAATACTTATAAATTTCTCTCATAAATGTTGTTTTTCAAAAATTTTTTTTTTCGAGAAAAATTTAAAAAAATGAGTTTTTTCCATATTTCATGGAAATTCGATGCCGAGGCTTGCGCGCGGTCGGATCTTTAACGTCGTTTTCTAAAGCACGAAACTTAAAAATTAGAAATAAATATTTTACATATACTTGCGCCACCAACGTGGAGGTTAACTATCGTCTTACCGTAGTAGCTGTCTAAAAGTATTTTAATAGAAATTAATGTTTGTAATTATATAGGTACCTACCTAATTATTTTATTAATAACTGAGGACCGAAAAACTATTTGTGTATCCGGTTTTGTAAAAGATACTTTTATGACAGCTTAATTAAATAATAATTAATTTTTTAAACGTATAATAGAAACGTTTATTAAAAAAAATTATCTCCTGATTTCGAAGTACCTACCTGTCCTAACTATAATTTTTGATTACTTAATCGGCATAGAGTGTGATACTAAATTCGATACTTACGTGTATCTAGTTTATTGAATATAGTAGAGATCCTGGAAATTTAAATGCGATTCAGTTTAGTTTGTAATATTTAGGGATTTTTAATAAGCTGGAGCGCAAAATTACTGGTAATTGATTGGAATTATAGTGTACGCGTCAAAAATCTATTTTAATTTACTGTATACCTACTATTTATCAAAAAAAGATGTTTTATATTATGATTTCTGTTATTTTTCAAACAATATCGATAAAGTTCAAAACGCGGTTTTTGTATTCACCTTGTAAACACCTTGTTGCATTTAACGAAATAACGTCATTATCTTTTCCGTAATTCTGGAATCGGAACAGGACATTTCGGCGCGAAGACGTTTGCAAGCTAGTATAAAAATCTGTACCTTATAATTGTTATTATTAGTTAGCGTAGATGTGTTAAAACGAATGGTCTTGAGTAAGAGTCATACCCCTTAATGATCACGAATGAGTCATGTTCGTGATACTGGATCGATTTTTTCGTCTTCGTTGTATAAACAAATTTATTTTCTATAATATTCGTCAGTCATTAGGTATTATTTCTACTATGTTTGTTACGTATAGGTACAAATATTATATCATGCAATCATATTATAATTTTCTTTTTTGAGTGCCTTCTCCTATTGGAGGTAAGCGATCATAACAAAAATTCTTGTTATCGACACTGCTGCCCTAAACGGTTCTACAGAGGAGCAATTGTACCAATCCCGTAAGTTTTTTAACCGTCTTCCTACGTTCCACTTTCCTGCTATTTTTCCCTGGATGAACTGTAGCATATGATATTTTTCTCCACGCACAATATGTCCCAAATATTCAAATTTTCGTATTTTTATTGTATTGACTATTTCCCATTGATCATTTCTTACACAGATGTAAGACTTCTTCATTCGTCTTTCTTTCTAACAAATATTAATTATAGTGGATATGCTATTTATATTAATGAATGTCTTGTCTTGTTTCGCAGCCACAACATAGAGTGCCAGATTTTTCCATAATTCGATGGGGCATTTGTTTTCCCTCGGATTGCGATCCCGAGGAACTTCAGTATGCGTTGGAAGAACAATTAGCAGTTCGTGCCCGAGTACGTTCTACAATGTGCAAAAAATCAAATGAATCCTTAAAACCTCTGGCGTTCGGCGACTATTTTGCCAGGTAATGTATCTAAATCAAAAGTTGTGCATGTTTAATTGATGAACACACTAAATGGAATTTCAATTTGTTGCTAAAAATTTCCAAGGGTCTCATCGTGTAATAGAAAAAAAAACATTTTAAATAGATACTTTGTTACTGTCTGACAAGTTAATGATACAATTACAGGTTATTTTTTGCATCGGTGCTCCTGGCGGTAGCCGTATCCACCTTAGACGAGCTCTGTAAGAATCGATTCTTCGGTAACAGTGAAAGTAAGTGAAACACGAACTTGCACCTTGTAACACACATTGCTACTTAATCTTATAACTGTATCGTTTGCTCGCAGCAAGGTTCGAGAAGTAGGTTTTGCAATTTTTCTATGGAAATTCCGATTCTCAATAAGGTTTAATGTATGTACGACACTCGATTACGCTTTTATTATTGCAGAGCTAGAATTTCTATTACAGAAAGTTTTTATTTGGGTTAATATGCAAATGAATTTATGAGGCATTTCAACTTTTTGTACAGTAATAATACAATTGTGTGAATACAAAATGATTAGAAGTACCTATTACTGCGTTGCGTTTTACTTTCTTTATAATATTTGTATCTATAATATTATTATAAAAAGTAGTAACCAACGTATTGTCGAGAATGCACCTCGTTTTCGCGTTTAATATTAGCTGCTTGCTGAACGAATCGTTACTAAACCACATAATTTTAACGTAATTTAAAAGAAAATTTATGTTGTTAAAGGATGTAGCTTCAGCTAAAACTTATAAATATTGTAAATAGAAAGTTACAAATATGATTATTTCAATGGTAAAGACGATGATTAAACTGCCGATTAAAATTATATGTACTATTTCCAGTATTAACTACCTAAAACTATTTTTCACTATTTCCCGACTCTTACCACCATACACCATATTACCCCAGCGATTTGTCCTGAGTAAACATCAAGCAAATTTTGCTCAGATTTAACAGTGAAAATCTCCAAAATCGATTATTCTTTTTACTTCAAAATACCTTTTGACCATTCTATAAACAGCAATTTATATCATGCATTTTGAAATTTTGATAAATATTATTTCGTTTTTTAATAATTCGTTGGGAAAAAACGCCGTAAAATGAACTATTTTCGAAGGTAGTAAACCGTTAATGGGGTTTTCCATTTAGAGGGTTGTAATTCCTCTAGGAAACATTTTTGGATCTATGTTTACAGGAACTTTTTTTAGTTTTCGTATATATAATTGATAAAATACCACTGAATCCTGACGAATCACTGTGTATACAGTATTTTACATAATATTATAAATAGGTACCTAACGATATTTTCTGAAATTGTTAATTGTTGCGTTGCAGGTAAATCGATAAGGATTCTGCGGCCTTTTCCTTACTTAGCAATTGGAAACAACTAACCAATAACTTTCGTAAAAGTAATAACATTATTGCGAATAATAATCATAAACAAGGTAATGGAATAAGAGCAGTTCATGGTATTCGCGCTCTAAGTGCCGTAGGATTATTAATGTGCCATAAATCTCTTGCTCTTTTATACAATCCGTATGTTAATAGAACTGCCACAATGGAGGTGAGTGTTTATGCAATAGTATGACCTTTAGTCGATATATCATATTTTATAATGTCATATCATTAAACAATATTAGTTATTACTAAATAATAGAACAATGTAGGCTCATAAAGATATAACTACATTTTTATAATAGGTACACAATACCAATTTTCCAACTTTTTCAATTTGTAGTTGAAAAATAGATTTTTTTGTCATACATATTAACAATAACAAAATTTTGTCATAGGTACGTACTTTTAATTTATAAAGTGATTATTATTCAAAAATAAATATTTTGAATTTTCGAAAATTTAATGAAAAGAAAAAAAATATGAGAGAATAAGTTTTATTGATGGATTTTAAAATTTAAGAAATTATTGGTACCTACCTATCTATTATAAATTTAGATTTTACTCTAAAAATAATTTAATAATCAAATAAACATGATGTAACTTACAAGGAAATATCCTCAACCCGCAAATTCAAAAAATGTCGAAACTTTGGGAAGATAATAATGTAGAGCACGTTTATATGTATCTATAGCGCAATTTTTTTGCTGCCGAAATTCACTCCGAGAGAGTAAAATTAACTCCTCAAAAATTTGAAAAACTTGTGAATTGTTTCGAATGTTATAAAAAATTGATAAATTCGCTACCAGACGATAGATACGATTAAAAGAAGCAAATGTTGTCTCGAAACGTTTATCAAATAAACTCAAAAAATAGGCGAATATTTTTCACAAATTAATTTTACATCCTTCAGAGTGAATTTCGGCAGCAAAAAAAATTGCGTTATTCATACATGTGCTATACATATTCTCAAAGTTTCATATTCTTTTCATATACTGCAATCAGATCCAGAGCGAGATATTGGCCGTAGTCATTCATAATGTCTAATATACAGCACAATATTAACACGAAAACTACAAAACTTTACTCGCAAAACTGTCTCGTTCGAAATATATTCAGACATGCTGTATATAACATCGCCTTCCAGTTTTCTTTGATATGGTGACAAATTACCGATTAGAAACAAGAATGCAACGATGCAACATATAAATATATTATTTCTATAGCAAAATATCAGCTAGGTCAAAGATACAACGTCTCGTCGAAATCGATGATTTCAATATAGGTAGGTTGTACACGGTGCAAATACCGGACTTTAATGGTTTTTATTTTTTACGATAGTACACATACCTATATGAATATTGATAATGTGCAATACCCGCACACTTGTATTAAATTACCAAAGTCGTATCTTCAAAGTTTACTTTAGACGTATTAGTTTGAACAAGACGTTCCCGCTTCTAGTCGATATTTTACCATCAAATGAAAGAAAACGCTGGTGAGGTTTTTTAGTTAAATGTTAATGTTAGTGCAATATAATGGAAATTAATTACATATAAAGTTTATATGGTTTTTGCTCAAAATTGGTGAAGAGATGGTCAAAAATTGATCATGACTTCCATATTTTAGTTAAATTATGTACCTACAACATTGTACAATATATTAAATTGACAAGAATGCATTAGATATTTTATTTTGATGATGATAGAATTTAGTGATAGACTTTGACTATCTCACAATAATTAGAAAACGATTTACTTATATAGATTTACGCGACTATGAAAGAAAGGTGAAAATCTGTTGAACAGAAAATCTTTGCATCATGGTACCTACGTAGAAAAATCGACTTTACTAATATATACATTCTGCGAAAAAATGCAAGGCGTTTCATTTAGAAAAAATCTAATGACATTCCGTAAATGAAACGTTACGATATGTAATTAAAATAATTTGATTTAACATAACCGGTGTCCAAAAAGTCTTTCAATCTTGGTTGGCTGTGGAAAGATAAAGGCATGACTTAGCTTAAATTATGTCACGTCATAATAATAAAATTACCTACGTAAATCAAGACATGCCTTTATCTTTCAACAGCTAACCAAGGCTGAAAGCCAAGACTCGATTTCCGTACAATGTTACCGAAAATTTGCCTGACCCTGTATATTATTAAACTATTTAAAAATATCTTTGAATAAAAACTTTAAACGTAGGTATATATTTTATCAAAAGAATATACGCCAAAGGTTACTTTAAATTATATTCTAATAATAATGAACGTTAAACATTATAAATACTTATTACCTACCCCCCAATTTTTTGTAGAAGTAGCGCGCGTATTGTTACAAATACATCGAAATTACTACCCATTTACTAATAATACTTATAATATTTAAAAATTTATTAGTCGAATGGCTGAAATAATATTTTAAAAATAAATGAATTTTACCATTTATTTCTTTGCATACTGTATTACTATGCACAGAATGTTTGTAGTGGCCAACCTGTTAGATATTTATGCGCGGTATTTCTGATTCTTTTAAATTTAAATTTGCCCCTAACATATTATAGTTAAAATTATTTTAAAACTGTTGGGACGTTAACTATAACGACACCTAATCAAATAAAATTTTCCTAATTAATTTTGCAGTCGCTTTCATTAATTTTAATTAGGTACTTATGATTGATTTCCTATAAATTTATTTAGACTTTATTAAAATAATTGAATCTAAATATTATATTTAATTAATTTCCAATAAAAAAATGAATTACACTATTCGCTAATACTACTAAGTTTTGAAATTATAAACTTTATTTGAGGTAATATACAGTCCTTCACTTTAATTACATGTTTCATATTATGTATTACAGTGGATTTTGCTTATTTTGAATCATTGGTTAATTAAATCAGTCGTTTATATGACTTAAAGTATAAAATCCAAATTCCTGTTATTTATAATATGGTATCTAATAGATAGGTTCCGATGCACGTCATCAACAAAAGGTTATTAGATGAGGACGTTTCACACAGTGGTGTCACCTCGTATCTCATATTTTTACAATTGCACTTTCTTTGCCATGTAATGTATGTGTAGGTAAATCATCAGTAGAATATGTTATAATTCAAACTTTGAACCGAGTTATAAATATACAATCTAGTCATCATTTATTGATAATGCGCATTGGATATCTTGGATACTATAAATATAATGTAACACTTACTGCACATGTTATTTATAATATACACATTTTATCTTTAGTCATCTTTTTAAACTAATAATTATGAGTGCTATGAAGAAACATTTTAAAATGTGACTAACAATTACTACAATATAATGAAGTTGTTCATTGGTTAATCACTCGCCTTAAGTCATATTTTAAAATGTACGTTTCTGCATACGAATCAGAAAATATATTACATTTCAGAACTGGGGACTGCCTTGGACAATAATAGGGAGAACTGCAATAATATATACAGACTCCTTTATGTTGCTGAGTGGATTACTGACGGCTAATTCTCTACTACAAGATATAGATCTTCAAGGGTCGCCAAAATTCATTGAAAAAGTAATTCGCAGAATTTTCAGGTTCGTATATATTATTTTAACAATAAAAACTAATAACTATTTTAAAAAAATTATAAAATTCAAACAATATTTATTTTAGTAATAAAACAACTATTCATTGTTAAAATTATAACACTTTTAGTCACTATCTGATCTATTACCCGATTCGGATCCAGATCCAGAACCCGACCCAGATCTTGATCCAGATGCCGATCTAGATCGCGATCCAGATTTAGAACGAGATCTAGAGCGCGAAACTGACCGTGATTTGCTTTTAGATTTAGAACGTGAGCGAGATCTCGATACTGATCTAGATCTAGAATTGGAAGCTGATCTTGATCGAGATCTAGAACGGGATGGTGATTTAGATTTGGATCTTGCAGAATGGTTGGACGATCTTGATGATGCTCTCGAACCCTCACCTCCACTACTCTCTAAAATAAACCGATTAAAACATTTAAATGAAAAATATTCAGTACTTACTTTCGTTTTCACTTTCGTTTCCTTCATTATCCGGTTTTTCTTGATCCGACTCGGCTTGACTCTCATCGTCTTGGTCTTGTTCTCCTTCTTCAGGTTGATCTTGTTCAATATCCATTTCGTCGTCGTCGTCCCCTAAATTTTAAAGATAAGAACTATTTAAGAATGATTATTTTGAAACAAACCTGCAGGCTCAAGTTGTTTTTCTCTATAACGTTGCATACGAAATTCACTTGCATCCATGGGTCTATGTTTTACAATTAATCTTGTATTGCTCGTTGCTTGTCCAACTTTTTGTCGTCTTTTGCTTAATCTAACACGTGTTTCTAATTCATCATAATAAACTCCATCCTGACGTACTACCAAAAAGTAATTTTCTTCATAACCTTTACTAGCTTTACTCTTTACGTTCCAATTATATTCACGTGCCATTTTATATTCATAATCTTCATCGTCTTGGTACGCAATTTCTTTTGCAAAATCTTCTCTTCGTTTTTGTAAAGTTTCTTCAGTTGGTAAGAAGTAGGCAACAAATTGTTCACCACTTTCGTCCATTACACCTCTAAATTGATCTGAAGTAAATTAACTACTTAATTATTTAAATGTTTAAAACATTACCGTATCATAGCCTGGGACATTTCTTCGATTTGTGCAGGAACTTGTTTTCCTATAGGTGCAGGATCAGAGTCAAAATAACTTGAGCACATGGGTATTTCCAAAGTTTAAAATCGGGAAAAATTGGCAAAACTTCAGTTGGTACAACATTCGGTTTACTGTAATGTTTCTCGATGTGAATTTTGGCATCATCAAATGTTTTATCTATTGCTTTAATTTGTGAATCCCTGTCCATATATAAAGTTTCGTTTTTAAGATTTTTCTTAATACTATAACCAACTTTAGCTTCGACTTTATCCATAGTTTGAGGCTGGAATCGTGTTTGCTCCGTTGAAATATACTCGGTTCTTCGCAACCAAGATACGGACCGTGCATGATGGCGTGATCTTTTTGAATCTTGGGGGGTTAATATATCTTCTTCTAAAAGTTTTTCATCGGCAGGATCCAGCATCGCCCCATGTTCAACTGCGTATACATCTTTATTAATTAAATCTATACTGACGCCCAGTCGTGTTCTGTTAATACTTCGTAACGATAATTCCTTTCTAATGATGTCGGATTGTACTGTATAAACCTAATTTAAAAATTTTAAGATCTGTATTTCTCTTATAAATATTAAACTTACCTGGAAGATTCAAAGGGATAAGTTATAAATTTAAGATCGAAGGGAATATCGGGCAAAGTGTTACAGTATTTTACTCTGCATATTAATTCCGATCTGAAATGTTTGATAGGTTAATTTAGTTAATTTACGGACGACAATGACGCTTAACTATTTACGTACCTTTTTTCTGTTGGTTTCGCAGGCCGTTTTTCGGTGCTGTTTGTAGAATTTTGTATTGTTGGAGGCATATTGTATCAAAAATCAATTAATAGGTGTAATTACAACATAAACATACACATACACATAACCTTCCAAGTAGTTGTATATTTTCGTCGATTTTCATCAACTTTCATCGACGACTATGGAAGTGTCTCGAAAACCCACTTCTTTTAAATTTTTTTTAGAAATTTTTATTTTCTTTTAAATTAAAATAAGAAAATAACAAAATTTAATTTTATTTGATCACATTTATATTTTTTAATATAATAATAAATTTGTTAAGGAGGTTTTAAATAGAAATCTCTGCAAAAATAGTTTTTATACAGTTATTAGGAATTATATATATATATATATTAAAAATAAATAAATATATATATATATATAAAAATTAAATATTAATTTATTAAAAAAATATATATTTTAATATTTAAATATTTATAAAAATATATTTAAAAATATTAAAAAATTTAAAAAGAAACGTAACACCTACACATTTTATTTTCATTAACGGTAATTTTGCGTATAAATTTAACAATTAGTCAATATTATTTTTTGTTTTTCTTGTTGATAATTTTTTTATAAAAAATTATTGTAGTTCACATTTACAACTTTTTATACTTTATCTAAATAATTTCCTTATTAATATATTATATCATGTTAGTTATTTGTATCTTTTACACTTTTATTTTTCTTGTACTATTACGAAAGGAAATCATCATGAATGAACAAACATACATACATACATTTAAGGTCTCGATGAATTCATAAAAATCTTTAGAATAAACTGTTTATGAAATAATTAATGTACCAGTTTATGCACTTAACGTAAAAAAGACCAAAAAAAATTGTTGAACGACCGATATTTCTTATTTTTATTTTGTATATTACATGTAAATGTAAATTTCAGGACGAAGTACGGATCTCTGTATTAAAAAGCTTTATTTTTCAGAATAACACCGAACATGGTTGCAGTTATATTATTTTGCACTTACATTCTTCCCAACATAAATTCGGGACCATTATGGCCACTTGTAATTCAACATCATTCTGATCTCTGTAAACAAAATATGTGGAGAAATTTTTTATATGTTCATAATTTTTACGGATTCGAAAATATGGTAAGAATGAATAATTGCTCTGTAAATATTTTATATTATTATTTTTTATTATAGTGTTTAACTCATACACATCAAATTGGAATTGATATGCAACTTTTTATGATAACGCCGTTTTTAATTTATATTTGGACGTTTAACAAAAAATGGGGAGTTGTTATAGCAAGTGTGATGGCTTTATTATCAACAGTTTTACGATATTTAATCACTATTCGTCACAGCTTAAGTCACGTGATTTATTATGGAATTTCGTAAGTTTCAGTTTCAGTTTTAAACTTTATTTTTTTCATTTGTCTTTTTTAGCATTAGAAAATTGTTTGATACGGCTAATTTGTCATACATACTTCCTAGTCATAGAGCAACGATTTATATAAATGGTATACTTTTAGCATACGCCTTAAAATCCATAAAATGTAATTTAAGTAAGGTGAGTTATCCCACCAGTATTTTAACCATATCTGTAAACGTCTTTATAAGTAGTATACGATTACTTTATCGTGGACACTTGCTTTAATTTTTGGAGCACTTGCAATGATTGGTCCATTTCATATGGCGAGAATTAGCTACATGTATAAGAAAATAGATGCAGCGGTGTTTGGAACCATTTCCCCAATATGGTGGGGAGTTTGTTTATCATGGATAATTTTTGCTTCTAATCGTGGTTATGCAGGTATTTAAAATATTTTTTCTTATTTAAATATGTACTACATAGTTGCCTTTATAAATTATAGGTATCTATACGTTATTCAAGATAGGTTCCAATACTCGTCATCAATAAACGTTGTATTTTACAACTACTAATATAAATTCTAGTCTTTCTTTGATGTGCTATATGTGTGATTCAGGTAAATCGTCAGTAGAATATGCCATGTTCAAACTTTAAACTGAATATTACAAATATACAAATTTAATGACTTTTTATTGATGACGTGTATTGGAACCTATCTTATGTATATCTTGTGAGTGTTTGTTTTTTTGTTAAATTGTTGGAATTGTTAAAATTGAAATGTTTAGTTTGTTACTATGAGAGTTAAGTAGTTTTAATAAAAAACGATTTTTTAATTTTTAAGCATTTACAATTTTTTATACTTTGTTCGATGTATGTCACCTCTAATCAACAAGATCAGCATTATTAAATGATATCTCTCATAATAATAAAGATTCCATCAGTCGTCCAACAATGGACAAAGCATATTTATCTATCAATTTTATTATTCGTTATAGGTTGGTTTGGAGATTTGCTGTCATGGACGGGCTTCCAGTTTTTTACTAAAATTGCCTATTCGCTTTATTTAGTGCAATTTCCTGTTTTCTTTTATAATGTTGGAATTCAAAAGAATGTCGATGAATTAAAATATAACTTCATGGTAATTGATTTTTCTTATAAAATATATTCAGTGCCTTTTATATTATATACCTCTTCCATCTATGATGTAAATTATTTTCATACAAATCTTTTTGTAGTTCCATTTTCCTGAAATTATGATTATATTAACATTGTCAACAATTTTAACGCTGTGTATTGAAATGCCTTTTCAAAAATTTAAAAATATATTATTTACGACAGGTAAGTTAAAACATAAAATACTGTGTAGATATATATTGACTTATTTTCTTCATTTGCAGACAATCCGACAATTAAAATAAAACAAAAGAAAACATAGGCCGAACCTACCAAAATTCGTTTCATCACTAATGTCAGTTGATTTATTCGAATGTGATACTAAAATGTAAATGAATAGTCGATATATTAATTATATTGTGCCTCACTGAGAGAAGTCAGAGAAGTTGACTCTTCTACATTGTCAATTTTATGCAGTTGAAGGACACTGTAAAAGTTTGTTTAAATATTTAAATTAGATATCAGAAATTTTCAGCTGCTTCTTATATTATAACACACTGCAAGTGTGATACGGAAATTCGAAAAGATTTTACAAAATATCTGTATTGTACTCAAAAAATGGCCTATATCCTGTACCTATACTAACTTGTCACTGTGATACGTAATATAGATAGTTATATATTTTTTGATTATCGCTATATGAATAACAACCTAATATTAGATAAGTTAATTACTATAGGTAATTGTTTTAGATGTATAACAAAATAGTCTATTACAGTCTAGTCTACAGTCTATTTTAGTCTAGTCTATTAGTCTAATAAAATTTGTCAAAATTTGTATAAATAATATCAAAATCTAAGTTTTAAGTACAGCCCAATATGGGTTTATTGAGGTCACATGGGACGACTATTGATCAAAAAAATAACGAGTCTTTACAGCTAACATATCTATAAAGCTATTTAGCTATAAGCTTACCTGCAATTTTTAGTAGGTAACAATAAATAAATAAATAAGTGATATTTAAAAGCTACATTAGATTTATTTTCTATTTTTTGAATATATAACCTCCACTATGATCTTAGTAACTTTGGTTAACTATCGTAGGATTTGTAGGGTGGGTAGGACCATTCCTTATCTTGAATATTTCTTTAATGGGTTCATTTTCATAGTATTAAAAATTGCTTAAAAACATTATGAGAGTTAAGAAAATACTTCAGGTAAAAGGAACGATTATAAATATCACAACCAAAATTGTTAATTTGAGCCCTTTGTTACGTGCCTTTGGTGTCGATTATCACCTTATAAAGTGTCGAATATGTCGTACGTAATACACGTCATTTTGCGAAATCTCGAAAAAACGCCATATAAAATTCTGACCGGACCTGAAGTATTTAATTTAGGTCCAGATCTACTAGAAAAATTGTTTTTCATGTATAATAAATCAGAAAATAAATTAATAAATAACACGCGTTTTTGGCGAGTCGAAATTTCGGGAAATCTCAAAGAAAACGCGGTATAGTTTTTTTATAGAATGTTTTTTGCAAACTTTTGATCCTAAAGCTTGTACTATTGTACAAATTGTATGTACTATTAGAAAAATCGGCTTCCACCTAAAAACCTGATCTGACCTATAAAACAAAATTAGGAACGTTTTTATTTATGTTTTGTACTTCAAGCTTCTTGAAATTCTCCTGTATCTTATTGCTGTATGCATTTAATAAACATAAAAAAGCCAATCTTATTTTATTTATTTAGCGATTTAATATAAAATCTAATTTTATCAGCTGACTTTCCTGAATAAACCATTTCACGGTGGTATTATAAAAGAAACTTCTTGAACAGCATTTATAAAACACGGGGTGAATTCGAAAAGTTTTTGGCCGGTCAAAATTATATTATACGAGGAACTTTCGAAAAGTTTCTCGACACAAATTGTCGAAACACTTCAAATTTCTCCCGTATATTAAATAAAATACGAGCGTCCAAAATTTTTCAAATTTCCCCGTATAACGTCTTTCGCAATTTTTGATCTTACGTTACATCGCGGACGATCTTTTCATCCTCTATTTAATAGCAATTTTAGAGAAATCTCAAAAAAAGCCTTATTCATGGTTTCGGCAGAATTTTGATAAGAACCTAAAACGTTCAGAACAGGTCCGGAATTAATTGAAAAGTAGTTTTTCGAGTTTAACAATGCAAGAAATGGCAATCTAAGCGCGTTTCCGGCGATTTAAAATTTTTGCTAAACCTCGAAAAAATGTCTTATTATAGTCCAGCGATTTTTTTCAGGCAAAATTTCGACCGCAAGCTTTTTGAGCCGTAACGTTCAGAACAAGTCGAAAACGATTAGAAAACTCGTTTTTTAGGTATTACGAAGCAATAAATAACGAACTGCCGACGTTTAAATGGATTATATCTTTTGATAATCTCGATAAAATGACACTACCTGATACGTATAGAACTGGTTCGGAATTATTTGAAAAGTGGTTTTTCTAGTATAACAATGCAATAAATGACAATCTAGGCGCGTTTGCGGAGATTTAAAATTTTCGGGAAATCTAAAAAAAAATACATTCACGATTTTGGCAAAATTTTGATCTAACCTAAAACGTTCAGAACAGGTCCAGAAGTACTTGAAAAGTCGTTTTTCTAGTATAACAAAACAATAAATGACGAACTGCAAGCGTTTAGATTTAAAATTTTTGCATAGTCTCAATAAAATGACACCATCTGATACACTCAGAACATTTCCGGAATTACTTGAAAAGTAGTTTTTCGAGAATAACAATGCAAGAAATGACAATCTAAGTGCGTTTCCGGCGATTTAATATTTTTGAGAAAATCTTTAAAAAAAAACGTGTTATAGTTCATGATTTTGGCGAAATTTTGGCCAAATCTAAAACGTTCATAACAGGTCCGGAATTACTTGAAAAGTCGTTTTTCAAGTGTGACAAAACAAATAATAATGAACTACGCGCGATTGCGTGGATTTAAATTTTTTGGAAAATCGCGAAAAAAAGCCTGCCTCGTGGTTTCTGCAAAATTTCGACCCAACCTGAATTGTTTAGAACAGGTCCGAAACTATTGGAAAATATGTAAAATTTAACAGATATTTATCATAGAAATAATTGTTATAACGAACATTGCCACGGTAAAAATTTGTCAAGTAAATTTATTAGATGAAGGAACCTGTCCTGGATCTGAAAGATCCAGATTAAGAGATCTAAGATTAGACCAAAATTGTGATAGGCATTATAAGGGGAATTTCGAAAAGGTTTGGACGCTCATTTTCTAAAATATGCTTTAAAATTTAAACTTCAAAGAACTTTTTGAATTTCCTCCGTATATGCTTTGCCTTTTCTTAATTTATGTAAAATTTCGAAGGTGATTTAAATGGACAATACCTATGGTTTTATTATAAGGAGTAACCAAAAAGTAAAGAATAGGAAATAATAAACAACATTAAGTAATCGATATTCTTTATTTTACCGTAATTACACAGGCTTAGAAAAATCTATGAACTGCCAATTAATTAAACATTACAAACATATGTGAATTTTTAAATACAGTAATTGTAATTTCAAGAGTGTAAATATAAATCGTAGAATGAGTTAATATAGTATTGATTTTGGTAGGTAAGAAATATAAAAATATGTGATCAAGTGCTTTTCTTAATTTAACGTTTAATTTACGGTGCAAGTCATACATGTATTATAGTGCATAATTAATTATTTGCCATTGATACCATAATAACTCCTTGCATTTTTAAATTGAATTAAAACTGTAATCTGTGCACAATGTAGATAATTATTTATTAACCAGCAAGTTAAACTTAGCAGTTTGCTCAATCTGAAAATTTATTACAAAGATAATAGAAAACGTTGAGAATAAACGCGGAATACTGATTTCTACTTTTGCTCGATTCTTACAAGGAATAATATAGTTGATAATGAAGAGATAAAGTAATAATATAGGAGTATTAAAAGTATTATTTGGAACAATTGAATTTTCTCCTTCTTTTTGAAAAATCTTTAAATATGAATAAGACAATGTAAATCTGAATAATCTTAATACTAGACACATGCTTGGACCCTTGGTTTAACTAACTGGACAGAGGTTTCAAGAAATTATTATGTGGGTACATATGTGGTACCATCGAATTTACATCAAGAAATTGGTAACTTGTAAGTCAGTATACAGGTTCAGTTTAACAATATGCACTGCTTCACCAATACTAAAATATTTTGATGTTTATATTTATGGTATAGACAACTAAATCTAGGACTAAATTTAATCTTAGGTTGTTTGTTTTCATTATACATACTACGAGACTATAGCACTTTTGCTGTACAATTATTAAAACTGAAATAAACAAAAGTTGGAAACTAGGTATATAAAATATTGCAAGACACTTATATAAATCTCTATTTAACAACTAGTATTATTTTTAAATATCGATGATATATGTATTTAAATAAAAATAATAGATATATGTATTAGTTAAAAAATCCAAAGTCTCAAAATTCTCAATTGCACTGCAAAAGTGTTATCTTGTCAGCATTATAACAAACTATAGGTACAATTTTATACACAGACTAGTTGTAAATTTACAAATACAGTTAAATTCACATGGTAAATCACATTTTGATAAATAGTTAGCTAGTGAAAGATTTAACGAGCGAGATTTTCATCCATCGAGTGGATTTATAATATCAATAACTTATCAAAAAATTAAAGTAATACATGGAGACGATTTCACGTTAAAACTCTAAACGATTTAAAAGTAGTGCCTTTAATTTTAGGAATTAATTGACATCGGCACACCGATAATTTTAAGTACAGTCACTACGATTACAATAAAAAATGTTTCCGAACAATTTCATCGAGATTCTTAAACGCTCCATGTACTACTTCAGTTCTACCTATATCTAGGAACAATAAATATTTAAAAATAAAGTTTTATTAAGATCTAATATACTACACTGATAACTTGAATTTATTAAACTCTACTATTTACAAACTATTTATTTATAAAATCTCAAATCCTAGATGCTTGTATGCAGTTCAAAAATTTGGAACCGAAAAATTTAAAAATAAAATTAATTTTGACATCATACAGCTATACCTATCTATATTCCATAATATTTACATTAAAATTCGAAACAACTATAGATTGTCTTTTTTGGAAAGTTCGTTGAAAAGGCATATTTACAAGAGTTACGAATTTAGTATCAATAATAAAATTGAGTCGTTACATTTATTTTTTCAACACCATTTTTAAAAACCAAAAAAAAAAACGAATACCCTGTGATCGAATTCAATTATTTAAAATTGCAGGGATTCAAAGTTATAAAAGCGAGCGACAGATAACAATTTCTGCAAAAAAAGTTCGCAGCGTATTTGGAATAATTAAAACTTTTAAGATAAACTTGTCACCGTGTCTCTCCAACAAATTAAAATTCTAATTCTAAACCACTAGCCTACGTCATGGAATGTTTTTTCATGATATGTGTTTACATGCTTGTTATAATTTCAAAATAGATGAAGCGATCACGTCTATAACATGATTGTTCTGTGTGAAAGTCGTGTAAAAGTAAATGGTCAAGATTGAGTAAAAAGTATTCTTGAAAATTGTTGATTAAGTACTGTTTATATCAGAAAATTAATTAGAGAAATAGAATTCATATACGATATACATACAGTACATATTCAAATATCACAATATTCGTAGTTTAACATCTACATTGAAATATTTAAGGCAATCACTGAAGGAGAAGAGTATTTACTAGAGATGAGGAGAGAAAATATTATTGCTAATTTCATACACAAGTTTCTAAGTCGTTGGAAACCATTTGAAGGAAATGTTCTTGACCTAAAAATTGTTGTAAGTAAATTCGTAAATAAAAACCTCAGAGTTAGTTAAATGCTCACTTTCAAGATAAGCCGCTAGATCTTGATCGTCGGATTGCAGTGCCAGCATTCGAGGAGTTAAGCCACGATGGTCAGTTATATCTAATACCGCTCCTGCAGCCACCAGCATGCAACATATACCTCTCCACTTGTACGCAGCAGCCTTATGCAGCGGAGTTTGTCCCCTAAACATATACACAATTGAATTTTAAGCTCTTCTCTTCTTTAAGCTAAATTTTCTAAACTACTATATAGGTATTCCATATTGCATGGACAATTCTATAGCTACGTTTACCGAAGTGAACCCAATTTTATGTAAAATTCTAATTGTAAGCAATGGCGTGTGTAATGTGTGTGACGCACACGGGCAAAATGTGCGTCTTTTGCTCCAAAAAATACGATCTTACAATTAGAATAAAAATTAAATGCTATTTAATGCAATTTATCGTTACCTAATCTCAAATGACTTACAAATTGATGTCCTTAAGATTAAGTAGATTGGCTGGTCCACAGCTGACTAGGTATTTAACAATATCTTTATGACCATATCTCGCTGCATAATGTAACAATGTTTGTCCGGCAGTGTCCTTCGTTTGTAACGAATACCCTTGACTGTGTAGACGTTTAATCTGTAAAAATAACTTAAATAATATCTTTTTTAAATATTAAATTCGTCAGAATTCTTACACATTGCAAATCTCCATTTTTTGCCGCTTTTAGAAGAACTTCATTAGGTTTCTCGTCCAAGTTGCTTAAAATAAAACACCAATTACTAGAAGTATTTAAAATTAATAAAATTATCGGTAACAACAATGGCTTTTAAAATCAACAATTTGGCTTTAAATGCCGATTGATGTTTATATATCTTATTTGCATCTTATCCTTACCTATACGGCTTGTAACATTCTTGATTCAAACCAAATAACCTGTCAGCAATGCTGCATGCACAAAATTAGGAAGTGTGAGAAACTCGAGAGTGCAAACGTTTTACAACCAAATACTTCGTAAGAATAAAACTTTTTCTACATTTCTTTATAGCGTGTTTCGGATAGATGAGGTAAATTAAAATAAGAGCTTAAACCTTGTGGATTTTAAAATTGAAATAGGAGATAGAAATGTGCAAAACTATTATATGCAAATACTTTTATTGCAGCAAGATATAAGTATGTATATATATATGTATATATCTATAAGAAAACAAGTTAAAAAATTAAGACAAACATGCTTTTAATAACATAGATAACAATTTTTAAAATGTCGCATCGTATCAATTTTGAATGATTTAGGGTAGGTATATGTTATCGTTGAGCGACATGACAATTTTTAAATTATTAATTCGCCCCCAAAACTATTAACGCTCCTTAAATTTGGTCCGATAGTTCTTTTAATTCAGTAAAAGATAGTTCTGAGTCGAAATATAAGACTGGTTACAAATAAGTTACAGACAAACAAGCAGACCACATATCTAGCCAATAATGAAACTAAGTTATTTCTATAAGTGGCTTAGTATAAAAATATGCTACAGCCAGAATAAAGTTAAGGTACCTTCTAATTTTAACATTTGTATCTGATGATATATGTGGTACAGGTTTTTCACCATTCTGTTTATCTATCGGTACTATACTTTGTGTCGTTTGTGGTGCCGCTGTCACCACTTCGTCGGGAGATTGAGCACCTTTAGGTGACATAGGTGGATGGTCGCTTGGCGAATCTAAGCTGCCCTCGTCACTGAAATTCGATGTTTTTCGTTAGCTAAATCAAAGACTAACACCGAACATTAAACATGCATGTATTTAGACATTTCAAGATATACACACGATTCATGCTTTTATGTTTAAAACGTTCCATACCTAACTTTCATCTCTGGTATAACATAAGGAGCTTGGTGATTAGAACTAGGCGAAGGTACTGCCGTTTCGTCATCAGGAGTTTGTGGAACGGTTCCGCCACCACATTCTAAAATATACAATGATTCATAAACTACGTCGTATATGTAGTGTAAATGTTCTTGAGCTCTGTCGATTCTAAAGAATCTTTCTGCGGTGCAAGCTGAAAAATTTCAAAATAATTTTCCTAATAATTTTTAATGCCCGCTTAGTCTTACAGTCCAGGAAGCACCAGTCAGTCAATTTCGACTGATCTTTACTGTCTTCTATAAATTTATTAATTTGTGCTCGAACTTGTTCTAAATCTGATGCCGGATTGACTTCTATTGCACCAATACTTATTGCTAAAATGTTAGATCGTATTTAAATAAAAATCGGGCAAAAATTGTGGGTGTATATATAGTACCAGCTTGAGCCAAAAGATCTTTATCGTAATGATGTTGTTCGTAATCTCCCATACTAATCCTATGTACATTAATTTTAAGATTGTCCAATGCAGTCTGAGGTACATTAAGCTTTCCACCTTTCCGTTTAGCAAGCATTGTGGCTTTATTAAGTAAAGTAAGATTTATAATAGAAGGAGTAAGTTTGCATGCTTCTCCATCAACTTGCATAGGAATAGTTTTAGAAGTTATTATTCGAGCAGCTTTACATTGAGTAATGCAAGTACCGTGACCACCTGCTTGGAGGAGGGGCTAAAATGATATATTAAAGCAGTTAGTAATGAAATTATTTACTTATTAGAAAAACGACATTTAGTACTATTAATGTAGACATGAAAATTATCGAAATATTTAAACAATAGATACTACTCGATAACTACATATATGAATAAAAAATAACGTGAGTAGGTAGTATGAATGAGCTAGCCCTAAACTTACTCACAAGCTGATATGTTGTAAGACCAACAACTTCGATAAGTCCATCTTCTGTACTGGGTTCTATGGTACCCGTTGCTCTGTTCCAAGGTCGAGTACCACCACCGTAACTGCACCGAAAAAGAAAAACCAATTAAACAAACCCGACGAAACTGAACCCAAAAATATGTATATTTATTTTACCTTGGAATGTTTAAAAAGACTATTGCGTGAACTTTCAGTTCCTTCAATTTTGGAGTTAAATCTCGGCCATCACACTCTAATGTAACAAATTCCGCTAGACCTTTCCATTTTCGTTTGAGCAAATCTTTACCGCCCATTTGACCATAAAACATCTTATTTCTCAATCTGGAGTTAAATTTTTCCGGATGCGCCTCTAAAAACAAGATTGTTAGAAATGAAGAAATTTTAAAGTGTGAAGTGTGTTAAATTTAAACTCCACCTCGGTAATCGGTATAGCCAGTTAAAAACGACCTACGTTGACTAATAAGATATACGGTAAAAAATAAAAGCGTCGTTTTATATTCAAAGCGATGTTTGATTTCGCTATACAACCTATAAGCGTCAACTATCGTGTGTTTGAGATTCTTACCACGAGCTTCGTGAAATTCAAGCGCGATATGAGCATCGACGCCTAAAGAAAAATAGTTATTAACGACATTTAAAGGTAAGTTTTCTTTTCCATCTTCGTTAGGTTCCGCGTTCGGATTTTTCTCCACTTCTAACGACCACCTATCCAATAATATAGTTTCACTGATATTGACGTTCGATAAAATTTTTGATATAGGTTCATCGGTATAACCCTAAAAGCGGGATTGTCAAAAATTGTACACGTTTTTGGTTCAGTAATTACTTACACCTCCCCATCCAAGAGCTCTTGCTAAATCGTTGCCAGTGCCCAGAGGTAATACACCCACCGCAGGTGCTGGCGCAATGCCAATTTGATCTATAACACTGAGAATCCAACCTACAGTTCCATCGCCGCCACAAGCTAGAACGCGCAAGTTGGGAACCTTTCTAAACATCTCCAATCCCATTCTTGGTCCGCCTTGCGTCAAATCGAATACTTGTCGGGGGTTTAACAGCCATTGAAATTTTTGCAGTAATTTTGCACCTTGATTCCCTCCAGATTTTGGATTTATAAAAACTATCACGGGCGTTACCGTTGCTGACGGTATCGGTTTAATCACAAATGCTCTTTGATCTTTATCCTAAGAAAAATTGAAAATAATACCAATAAAACCAATAAATATTTTCACTTTACCTTTTCTTTGCTCCTTTTCTTGCTGGAAGCCCTCTTCTTATTGGATTTACGAAGACTAGATTTAAAACTCCCCTTTTTAGGAAGCTTAACAATCCACGATGGAGGAACTATAATACTACTATGTACACCTAAAATTGAGAAAGTGAAAGTAGTAAAATTTAAATTAAATTTAGACGATATCCTCACCTAATTTACATTCTTCTCCTATTCGTTGAATGTTGAAACAAGATTCTTTATTATGATACGCCGCTTTACACCACGAACAACTTAAAGCAACTATCTCTTTGGAACTGAACGACAATTTCGATTGGAATGACTGAAATACATAAAAAGTACATAATTACGCTGTTTCGGCGAACTCGACATTTTGCGAAATTCCGAAAAAATACCGCTTCGTTATGGTCTGTGGCTATGGCCTAACATTTTGACGCAATTTTAAACATTTAGTTTAGGCCCTTTGCTACTGGTTACGTTGATTTCCATCTAAATCCGTTTCGAAATGATACAACTTATGCCTTTTCGTCGGAATCGACATTTTGCGAAAAAAAACCACCTTATTATAGTCTATGGTTCCACATTGTCGAATATACGAGGTACATAAAAAAAATTCTAAATAACTTTTTGAACTACCCTCGTCGTTTATGATTATCATTACATCATTACATGATCATTTTTTGTTTATTATTACAAGCACTATGGTAAACATTATAAAGAACAAAACTCAAAAGTAAACAGTTTGGGTTAGACCGTTGTTGACCCATTGTATAAATAAATAATTTAAAAAACTTTCTTACTTTTCCACATTGTCTGCACTTTCCCTTCTCCGAACGCCGATGAACCCAATGATGGTGAATGCTGGTTTGTTCACGATATTGACGAACACCAACATCTCTGAATGTAGGCTTACACGTAAAGCGCACCCGATCTATTAGTAAAGGAATGCAGCTTTGATGAGCTACTACATTACAGGCAGAACATTTCATTCGGGACCCATGTTTCTGAAATGAAAATACTTTTTTAATAGGTCGATATCCGTTGTTGTAGCAATTTAATTTAAAAATTGTAAAAAAAATGGTTTGTCGTTGTCTGCATTTTATGATTTTTTTTTAATTTAAACACATACCTATAAAGTTATGTTCAGCTGAAACTTTATGTAGTGAGGTGGAAATTGTTTCATTTCGGTCGAAAGTTAGTTATAGCCTAAGGCTGTAAATTAACGTTTCCGTGAAGATGTTATAGTGCGTGAGATTTCAAACGATCGATTACAACATAAGGGCAGGGCATTTGGTGGAAAGAATGGTTTCGACATATTTTGTACATCATAATATGAGGACAAGTTTTTGAGAAATTATAAAAGTGCGGCAACAATATTAACTACATATTTGAAAACATAATAATACGTATTTGAAACAAAAGTACCAAATCTTACATAAATCGAGAAAAGGAAATTATGATGCACACATGGAGGAGTACAATCACCCATTTTGAGCAGGATCTGACGTTGTTCCAAAAGTCGACCTAAACGCCTTCCTCATTTTCTTCCTCTTAAAGCATCTTAATAAATCAACTAATAAAAATTTTAAACGAGCCTGGTCGAAATAAAAAAAAGACGAGGATGTCTCGATTTGGAACTAAACATTCTGAATATCTGAATATTTGGTTTTGAAAAATATAAGCAAAACTTGTTTAACCGGTCCCCTACTCGTGCAATAATTTTTGCTTGTAGAGATAAAGAAATTCACTACATATGCACGTGATCTTGATTTTAATTAGCATTCCAAGTAAGTAACCGTATCACAAAAATTACTGTAAAATATATAACAAGAGATTTTTATTTTTTCCATTTTGTTAACCATTTGCTTCTAAATTAATTGATCGATCAAACCAATTTATTTTTTAATATGTTACACGAAGACGAGTAGGTAAATAATATTATTATAAGGGTCGAATAAAAATGAGCGACAATTTTACTGTCAAACTGCGCGCCATCGGAGGCGCCAGCCCTACGAAAATTACGGCCCATCACGTATTTTATGCGACCTAAAAGCTATAACGATCTATGAAAAAATAATTTAGAACCAAAAAATTTATTTAGGACAAGGTCTAACGCCTATGTTCGCCGGCAGATCTGATCTGCCTTGAATATATTACAGCAATAAATGTGCGTATAAATATTAAGTACAGTATTAATTATTAGTATATTTTTATGCAGTACCGTAATGGATATTTATTAAATTATAATAACGCCAACGATTCAAAAAAGTGTTGAAATAATTTAATTAAAACGCCTGCGATGTTGTGCGTTAATGGTTGAATGCTTTTTAAATCGAATTTGTAATTTAGGTAACACAGTATATCGATACGTGTTAAGGAAAGAAACCATATAAGAAACAGAATAGAAAAAAAACAACTAGAGCAACTTTTGATTAAGTGGATAAATTTTAAAAGCGAACACGCGTTATAGCTTATAAAAATTGACAAGCCATGACCGAAACGCTAGTTTTAAACGAGATAAATTGGAAGAAAACCCCAAAGCAAGCGGAAAATTTTAAAATTATGGATAGGTACGAGAAAAGGGAAACGAATTACTTTTTAAATTATATGAAATATCATGAAGATTTAAAAATTAATTTGCATAGAAAATTTGTTACAAGATAAAAAATATTCGCAGATATCGGTTAATTTCAGATTTTGTCATTTTCGCCAGTTCACGGTCGAGAGTAAAACATTACTATACAGGGTGTTGAGTATAACGATGTAGATATTTTAAGGGGCGATAGAGAAGGTCATTTAGAACATTTTGAACCGTACACGCCTTAGTACAAAGTCTGGTAGTTTCTGAGGTATCGTCGCTTTTGTAAATTGTACATGCGGAATGGTACGTTAACAACATAAAATTACATACACACCTTAAGGCCCCATTCGTTTAAATTATGAAAACTATATTAGATGATTAAAAAGAAGAAAACGCTAGATCTTACTAATTAATGATTAATTACACCTGATTAGCAGTGATTGTACTGTCATTGTTATTAGAACAGTTTTAGGGTGATTTTGTGTTGTTAATTCCAAATTTGCTATCAGTTTTATCAAATTGGCTCTAGTTTTTAAGCGAATGCTGTTTTTAAAACAACATGACGCCCAAATACTTGTTGGATATTAGAGATTTTACACTCAAATTGTTGACATCTGATGGAGTAAAGTTTGATTTGCACTATATAGACGTCAGTGTCACGTAATGGACCGGCAACGTCACGTCAAAATATTGTCACGAACCGGTGAGGTACCTCGAAAAGACCTTGTCGTTCCGGAGCGTTTCTCAGAGTGCGAACTTATTTCGTCACGTTACCGTCAGTCACTTATTAAGTAGGCACGGACGATGAAGCGTTAATTGAGCACGTGCGCTACCATTAAACTTTCGTTTGGACTAATTGCTTCTCTAACTGTGGTGTTTTGTTTGAGAACGTGTTTTCAATTTTAACTAAAAGCTGATAAAATTGATTCTGATTCATTCTAAAATATTTATAGAATGACGTTTAGTTCCTTAGTGTTTTCCTTCGTCTTTCCTTGTCAAAAACAACTATCTTGTCCACTTTCTTCTAGCTCGATTAGTACTCCCATCCTCTTCATCCAATTTTTTTTCATTGTCAATTTTTTAATGGAGAAAAGAGCCACGACTGACGTTTAAAATCAGACTGGTGATGTGTGAACTGCAAACAAATTTGATGTGACGTTGCCGGTCTGTTACGTGACGCTGACGTTCTTATAGTGTGAATCGACCTTAAACGTGAAGACGACCTCTGTCCAATAGTTATATCGATATTTTTGCAAAAACCTCAAATAGATGGTGTTTCATTTGCACTTGAACCAATAGGCCATGTGCACCATCTGTCAGTGACTGAACTATCCCACTCGAGTAAGTGCACATCTAATTTGCTTGTTAATCATAAGGTTAGTTGTAAATACGCATTATTCAAATTAAAAAAACAAAAAAAAACGTAAGTACCTAGTTGAGTGAAAAATATGTTTAGACATAATAAGTCTCAAATATATCGCGGCAAACTGTTCTGTCGTTTGATAACGCCTGTTTTATTGTAACGCAACAATGATAATTCAAACGGCGTTTTAGCAGAAGAACGTAACCCGCAAAAATAAATTTTACACAAGTGCACATTTTGTGTCGTCGCGTAGCTATAAGTAGATACGTATCACGAAATATTGTTACTAGATATGTCTTTGCCCCAGACGCATAAGATAGTCAGAATAACTGATTTTCGCAAAAAGTATGGGTTACGTCCTTCTGGCAAAACGATCCAATAAATCGATAAATAAATCGATCCAAGTCATGTAAAAATTTAAAATACGGATCGATATGTTCCGTATTCGGAAATTCATTATTGACGTACGTAATTAATATGTTGTTTTATAATTTTTCATTCCATTGGACTGATCTCGTCCTACTTAACTTACAATGTTTGCACAAAATGAAAATGTCGTTATACGAATACAGATTTATTGATAACGATAATTATAGTTTAAAGTATTTTGCTATTGAAAATTGAACTTTTCAACTACCCTCGCTAAAACGGACAGTGGTTTCGTGCCCTAAATGCCCATAAAAAGTTAAATCAAACTTTAAAATTCGACAAAAAAGTTTTAAACGTGTTTTATTATTTAATAGTTATATTTTGCGAAATTATTAATATTTTTAAATAGGTAGCTTATGTATTCTTGATACTTTCTCGTTTTGATTATTTTTGGTATCGATTTAACATCATAAAATATGAACATAACCGCCTAAAATATTAACCAACCCTTACCGTGCAGTCCGGGTCGCCCACGTAGCAGAAGTCCCCGGAAACTGACGTGGGTACCCACAGGTGGTCGCCGTTGACAGCAACTTCTCCCCAATCCGGGGTGCTACGAAGTATTCGCTCTCCAACATCACCCACTTGCTTTCTGAAAATAAATGAAAGTTTTAGTTGCCAAATTCAACTAACAGTAGTATTTCAAGTTTTTTGTAAATGTACACCTATAACGTATAAAATGTATTTAGTCGATTACAAAAATAAAGGAAAAATACAAATTTTCACATCGTGCTTCGTTGCCTTTGATAAACAACATTTACTTCATTACAATATGAATACCTACATTAGAATGTAGCATTATTTTTATTTTATTTATCTACGCTTTTTATGGATCATATAAAAAAGCTATTTTAAATGAAGGGAAGTGTTAAAAATAACAAAAGCGTTATTTCACAGGGCCGGGTTTTTCGGGTTTCCGATAAATGTATTTGACAAATTTTTACCACGGAAACGTGTGTTATACCAATTGGTTCTATGGTAAATATCTGTCAAATAAATTAAATGGAAGATGAAAAGATCGACTCTTGGATCGACATACATTTAGATCGGGAACAATTATTGCTGGAACAAACGCTTCCATTCCATGGTAAATATCTATCACGGATAAATTTATCGGGAGATGGATATCGTGACCCTTAGTATAATAAAACCTTGATCTCGTCCACTTAAGAGACGTAACTTGCGTGATTATTACAATGGTTGCTATATATTTTAGCATGGCAACCATGTTGAACCGTCTCTGATTATTTATAAAATATTCACGGATTATTTTTCACTAACGTCTTTATCATCAGCTGTTGGTCGACCAATATGCTTACCTTTCATAAAGATTTTGTCTCGACGGAATTCCGAAAATCACTTCTAAAATGTCGTGAAGCGCGAAGGAAAAAAGTACGGAAACACATTTTTTAATTTTCAAGGCAGTCGTTCACTTAAGCTTCTTGAAAAATCCCTGCACTATTAATAATTTAATGTTCATATGCCGTTTCGCCTTGCTTCGATGCAGGTCGGCACAATACTAAATTAAATGTTCATTGTCTATTGTTTTGTACATTATACAACGACGGAAATAAAATAATTCTATCTCGCCGTTTTTTTATATACGTAAGTCCTAACTTTAATAGTCGGTAATTCTCGTAACCTATTAAATATGTACCCACCCACGTTTACCAATAATAAAAATTATAAATAACAATAAAAAATGGGAAGAGGTATATAAAAAAGAGGCACGAGACTCTTTCTACTTTGGCGTTGTCCCAAACATTAAAACAAGACATGGTTTCAAAAAAAGCGAACAATAAAGAATGTATTAAAGTCATTAGTAGAATAAGAACCAACATCGAAATGTCAATAATTTGTCCAATATTAACTACATATTGGTAACTACTAAAGGTAGGGGATATCCGAGCGTTCTAAACACGTTCAACCGCGTAATGACATTAACCGTGAGTAGTAGCACGTAGAAATAGCCATGCAGAATAGTCACGAGTGACGTCAAATTCCCTCTTCAATATGCGCAGAACCGCCTCCATATACCTCCTACCTTCTTAGTTATTATACCATGCGTATTAAATAATGGGCCAACACCTGGCATGGTATAATAACTACTAAAGGTAGGATCTGGGGGCGGATCTGCGCATATTGTTCGACGTCATTGGAGGATAAATAAGACCGTCAGACATTCTCCGAATACCGATGGTACGGATACGTTGTTCACAATTATAATAAAACGTAGTTTCGGCGTTAAAATTGTTTTTATGTCTCATCATAAACATGAGGCGCGCGGTGTTTGATTGAAACTCTAACAAATAACTGCTGTTTTCTGTTTTTCTCTCAATGAATTGAGGTTAAAGTGGATTTATTTGTGTTATCGGTTGTTAACACTTCAAGAATTTGTTCGAAACATTTTAGAAATGAGGATTTTGAGAGAAATTTGAAATACGAACTATTGAACTTGCCTGAAAATAATCTTTTAAATTTCTACACGTATTGTTTACACGCTACTACTCACGGATGACGTCACTGCGCGGAGTTGAACGTGATTAAAACACTCGAATATGTTACCTTTAGTAGTTATTTTACCACGGTACCAGTCTAAATTGGTCCACCGCTGTTTACATCGCGCGCACTAACGAAATTATTTCGAAAATAGTACTTGGTACGCGTATTAAAGTCTCAATGTAAACTAAGACATTATACCAGGAGTGCCTGGTATTAATAACTTCTAATAACCACGTACGCCACGTTCCTTTGATGTACGTTAAGAAATCCGACAACAATACCATCGTCAACAATGATTAGCCAGCATGATGGTCTACACGACGGCCCATTGCCAGGATGGCGAATGGTGGGTCATCGTGTGTAGAGGGCATTACAAAATAAATAGTTTGGATTTAATCAGACTATTCAATTTCAAAATTTGTGTAACAAGAAAAGAATCATGAAAGACCCCATGACTAAGTGTCCCTGTGAAATTTTTCCACAATTCTCAACTTTGTATCTGAACGATGTGATATCAAAAAACCGAGTTAAAAAAAAAACAAACAAAAACTTAGAAATCTAAATTTAGCACTGTTATGAATACGTAAGATGCAGGTAGGTATATTTGACAAACTATCGAATAATTTTACTTCAATTAAGAGATTAAAAAAAAAGTATGTACATTAAACACTCACCTAAATTGAAGGACGCTCCGAAAACCCATTAAAATGTTTAATAAATCATACAACCGATAAATATATACTTTTTAGAGATTAACCATTAGTAGGTATATTATAAATCAACTTTCCAGCACCTAAATGACGGACGTGTGTGTGCATTTAAATATTTAAACAGTTTCGTCTCCTATACTTTTTGTTCTTTCGTTAATGTTTTTATCTTCCTTAGGTAGAGGTATAGTACATATAGGTATTAGTACAATATTTTAAAAGGGGAACTAAAGTGAATGGGTGATTGTATTAAACAAATTTATTATTTAGGAATATTTAATACGAAAATATAGACATTGTGTTAATAAGGTAACAATGGATAACTAATACAACTAGGATTTAATTCTAGGATTTATTTTTAATTTGATAATTTATTTTTATTAGTTATTAAAATAGAAAATCACTATAAAGAATATGTTATGCAACATGGGAAAACATTGATAAATTTTGTTCTATACAATCCTACAAATCGCAAGGCAAAGTTTTAATAAAATTTACTTTGTTTTCTATTTTCATACTGAACGTAGCTACATTATTAGCTGAAACTCCACAATCTAATAAATTTGAAATGAGTTAGTCTATAATTCTACTACAATTTATTAGTTTTATATGTTTATCACACCGTCAAGTTTAAATAAACTTTAGCATTTGTTACGAGTTTGATGTCAAAATCTAGAAGCTGTTTTCCATCCCGTAAATGTGTGCTATTAAACAAAAATTGTTAAGTTTAACACTTAAACATTTTTGCCTGTTTGAGAGAAACAAGAAAGTCAAAATAATTAATCAAAAATGTGCCTTTAATATCCTGAAAAGTTTAAACCTACAACGTATGTAAATATATGCAATTTTTCATTCAAGCCCCATTTCAGTTCCGTAGGCCCAGTCGTTTACAGATAGCTTGCAAATTAGCGGCACAAAAATCGTGAACATTGGGCACATTCAGCCGAGCTCATCGCCGAAACAGCAGAAAGTAAGCGCTACGTTATAGTAGTTGACTACTACGCTCCTTTAGTTTGCACCCGACTGTACATACCTACATAGTTACACTTGCTTTAAAAACTCAGTGATATTCTTCTGATTGTATGTAAATGGGCAATGCTTAAGAAATTCCTTCTTAATTTATCAAATTATTTTGAAATGTAACGTGCAGTTTTCTAAAATTTCTTTTCTCAATGACTTCTCAACCTCTTCTCACTTCCTTGTCATTTGTGTCTTCTTTCATCATATCTTGCCCATGTTATGTTACCCAACAGTACCATAAATAAACTAGGGAGATATGTCCTGATAATTCTTTTCCTATTTTTGCTTTTCTGTTGCGCCCAAAATTGTTAGTGATTCGTGTCAACCGATCAATTAGTATTATTCGAAGAATTATTACAAATCCTTAAATAAAAGCATTGTTTATCACAGGGGGAAAAACTTTGCTCGTCGTATCCGAGATTTCATGTTATTTGTGTTCGTGTTAATGAGGAACTACTGTATTGAGCATCACAACAATACAATATTGTGACAACTGTCATCATCAAATATGTGCGTTACGTTAATACAAAACGACTACCGTTGGTTGACGTAGGTGTATGAAAACGCAATGCGAACCTTGGGATGTGAATCTCACAGTAGTAGAAAATGCAAAATTCTGATATTATTTGTAAGTAGGTATATAAATGACATCATAAATGGTTAGCATTTTGAAAGTGCTAACAATAAGGATTTTTAGAGTAAACGGAATAGAAACCTTCAGTTTTTTGAGTTCAAACATTTGTCCGTTTTTCAGTTAACGTGACCTTTTATAAAAATAAATGGATTGATCGTTAAATAAGTGATTGTGAATAACAATTGTTATTAATTGAACATGCAAGTTTATTGACATGTTCTACTCACGAGAACTTAATTAACGAGCCTTTAAATTTAAGACCATTATAACTTTCAGGACAACCTATAAGTATTATCGTATAAATAAATCAACCTGCTTTCGAACATTTTTCGCCGAATTAACTTCGTAATAGGTAAATCTAAATAATAAATCGTAGTCGCTTTAGCTCCTTAAATAACAAACATATTTCCTTGCATACAAATAAAGCCGGTGCCTGGTTTATGGTCGAAGGAATGTTCCGCCTCCGAATGCTGATTTATTCAGTTGGCTGAAATTCAGAAGCGACTGTTTCGTCGACACATACCGAAGTCGTAACTGCGTTAATAATAGGGTAGCCAGTAGCAACATGCCATGTACTACAAATATTTGTTTATGAGATTTTGATGTTAATTAATGAAAAGTGCATAATTAGAATTTTAGAAAGAATTTTTTGCAGAGAAGATTAAGATTTTCGGTAAATTTATGTTAACAAGCGCTGTAAGGTTTAGACCTTGTCTTATCGTATTCAACCTATCTCATAGGAAGTCATTTGAAATAATGCACTTTTAGCGAATTTTCATAGAAAATAAAGCTATTGCAGCCTGTCTCGTGACGGCAACCAGACGTGTTCTTTTGGCTTTTCTCCGATCTCGACCCCTACATCACGAAAATATATGTCGTTCATTTTGGGTCAGTCGTATATATATAATCAATTTCTTGTGGATACGATTCCGGTCGCAATTTTGATCGTAGGAGGTTGAAATTTAGACAGCGTATTGCCTTTACGAAAACGAAGGACGAGTTTATAAAATTTCGTTCGCGAAATTGGACCGTCGAATGTTTTAGGGGAACCCTAACCTAGTCCCTATCCAAGAACGTAACCAAGCTCGATTTTCAGAGAATTTGTGTTAGAGATTAAAGGTCCACGTATTTACACTTTATAAATACATGGAGTCGACAAAGAAAGATCCTACTTTTCCTCGTCGTATTAATCCTTTCTGTTTGAAATCCTTTTAGAGAACACAATACAATACACGACACTCGCGCACTCATACGCAAAATACGACACGAATAATACGACGCCGTAATTTAAAATTCGAATTACTGAAACAAACACTACCGTTCTGTATTACTAACGCGAAAGATCTGAAACGGTTTTTCCAGAATTCTATATATAAATGCATTCGAGTTTATACGTGAGTACTTTGAAATCCCGCTTTTATTTTAAGAACATTCATTCGGTGTTCGTACTCCGATAAGTTATCTTACGAGTAGGTGGCGCACATGTTTTATTATTTGCTTTGTATTTTATCGGTCACATAAAAATACGATTAAACTTTTATTTGGTTTGTAATACGGAAATTTTCAATGCTTAAGGGCACACGAATAGTTTTTAAATTAAAAATAGAGTAAATTCATAATTATGCGGTATAAAAGCAGTAGATAGTGATTATCCAGACAATTTTAAACCAGTAAGTATTAGCGAATTTTCATAGAAAATAAAGCTATTTATTGCAGCCAGTCTAATGACGGGACCCAGACGTATCCTATCGATCACGTCTTTATAATTTTCGTTAGGATGCCCTTTTTTCGAAATAATCGAGAGATAAAAGTGATCTATTTTTTTTAAATCCTTTTAAATTTCTCTCGTAAATATTATTTTTCAAAAAATGTTTCTTTCGAGAAAAATTTAAAAAAAGGAGTTTTTTGACTTGAGACATGAAAATTCGATAACGATGCCTGCGCGCAGTCGGATTTTTTTGTTTTCTTATCACACAAAAATTAGGAAGACTTTTTGGTTAATAATTTTGGTTTTCAAACGCTTTACGTTTGATGAACTTACGGTTATAAATTGCGTTATTTGTTCCCGTTACGTTAAACTATCTATAAATTCATTTAAATTGCCCTTATGTTAATTAATCGCGAACTTCAACGTTCCGAACACATATATGTAATATATATATATATATATATATATTATATATATATATATATATATATATATATATATATATATATACATGCCTCATGAAGGATACGAAGCCCAGTAAACACTAAAGGCCATAAGAAGCCCGGGTTTAAATCACAAATAAGGCTGTATATTTGACATTTCTACGCATTATAATTGAACAAAATAGTGAGATCGATGAGAGGGGTAAGCTAACTTAACATACAGTTTTAATTATACTTGCCGGTTTATGCGAGTCCTCTTAAGTGAGACGCTCTATACGAAGCCCGAGTGTATATACATCATATAGCACGCGAATTTTAGGAAGCCCAGCGGTGTTGCCAATAAACTAGATATTGGGTTTTAATATAATATTGAAATGGTAGAATAGAAATAATACAACATTTTAGACAATTGTGATAATTGAGTTGAAAGTTAAATGATTATAAAGAAGTCTGATCGTGAGTCATATTGTATACATTATTTTAAGGCAAATGTTGTAAAACCGGGAAATAACATTAATCGTCGGTTAATGTCGTTATTAGCCGATATTTTTCATTGCTTTTTGCTATTGCAATCGGGTCTAATCGATCCTAACCTACCCCTCTACACTAAACCTGCCTTAACCTCACCTAATCTAACCTAATGAGTAATGTTGACGTATGTACATTATGCGGACAATATGCCTAGACCAAATGCCGACACTTGATTTTTCAGGTCAAAATAATACTACTACAAGTTCCCAAGTTATGTACCCTCAAAGTTGCATTTTAAAATTTCTTACTTTTGCCAATTTTTTTTAATGTTAACGACGTTTATGGATATTGGATATATATACTACTAACAATAAGTATTATAAGTAACCTCACATTTCGAAGCAAAAATAATTGAGATATCTTGTCACTTAACTCAAATCCAAAATTTTATTTTCACCATAAGTTATTTTTTGTTTTATAATCGATTTGTTTTTTATGGAATTTAAAAGATAATACAATTATGTATGTATTAAAATAAGATTATCTTTTTTTTAAGTTGTTAAAATTTACAGTTTGATTACAAATCGCTTGCTTTAAGATTTTATTTCTTAGTTTTATCCTATTTGTTTTGTCTTGATTTTTCATATCTAAGAAAAATGCACTTTGATTATTAACAACTGACAATGAGTATAAGCCAGTGAATCTTAACATTTTTGTAACCAATTTCTGATCAAACGGTAGATTTTATCAACTTAAAAGAAAAGAACCTTATTTTAATGATTTTATATTATCTTTTGAATTCCATAAAAACCAAATCGATAATAAAAGCGTTTGGCCAAGGAATATATAAACCCTCTGAATTACAAAAAAATAGCAATTTAAAAACATGCAGGTATTATTCGATAATTTCACAGAGTTTGTTATTGCACTACATTTATATCAAATCCCGAATCTGAGTATCATTTGAGTATCATTCACTCTTATTCTCTAACTTCGGTCGAAATATATTGATCAAATTGAAATTTAATGTGATCGTAATAATCGTACTACGGCCTATCCAAGCGTATAAGCGATTCACGTCTCAGTAAAAAGTTACTAGATTATTTATTTTTAATTCGGTTTAAAGTTTGGAAAGTGACATAGATAGAGTGACAAGTATAGATGCACACATAGACGCATATTGAATGGTATAAAGAAAGACTACAACTATAAAACTGTAGATTAGAACTGTAAAAATACGAGGTACGAGGTGACAGCACTGCGTAAAACGTTATCATCTAGTGACCTTTTATTGATGACGTAAATCGCTTTACGCTTGGATAGGCCATTGGTACCTATCATACTATTTTTCAAAATGATTAAAAGAATTCTCTCATCGTCGATATCATTTCGAATGTTTTAGCTGATGATCGAAGACGAATTTGAACATAAATTAAACAATTTTGAATTGTGTAAAAATGATTTTGATTCGAAATTGATTTTTGTCATTTCGATTTGATTTGAAGTTAGGGAATAACCACGAATATCATTCGACGTGGTAGCAGCCGCATTAAAACTACGGTTTGTTTTCCTCCCCTTATTTTTTGTTGAGCTGCTCTTTTTCGTTCTTTTTACTAGAAACTAGATATACCACTAATGATCTCAATAATCCTTTTTACCTTTATCCTCAACATCTCTTTATTAAACCAAAAATATGTGTATGAACTTGCAGCAAATGCATTATCACAAAAAAGATACACTTATGCCCTAAACTCAATATTCCTCTATTCTAAACTCTTCAACTTATTCGTTTTTTAGCACATACTGCGATCATTGCCTCGCGAATACTAAATACCGTAAATACATAATAATAATAATTCTGTGTTATAAAATGAATCGAAGTAAATTTTTGCTAAGATTGACTATTGAGAATAAGTTAGCGGTTGTTTCTGAGAAAATGCAAGTTACTCAACTTTTCAACAATAAGTCTGAACATGCTGTGCTTGTAAGTCCAAGTCAGTGATCCCTCAGCCTAATTGTATGAATGTTAGTATATCGGAATCGTCTACTTTACCTGAATCAGAGCCGACTGATTTACATGTATCAATGCTGACACAACCACCTATTATGAAATCAACTGCATCTGGAATAGTTTCTGGGCAGATAGATGTGATTACTTTTTCAAACACATCAAACGAATGTTTGTGGGGAAACTCTCAATCTCGTAACATATCAGTAGAAGGGATCCAGCTCGCCCCTCCACTTTTTATATCAAACCGCGAATTAAATTGATTCGCGGTTTAATTAAAGGGCTCAATTAAAAATGATTCGCGGTTTGATCGCGGATCGGCCTAATTATTTCGCGGTTTGATTACCTTGTTACGCAATTATTTCGCGATTTCGCGGAATTGATTGCCGTGTTACGCGCGATTCCGCGGGTTAATTCGCGGATCCACGAATTGATTGATCTAATTAATCCGCGGAATCGCGCGTAACACGGCAATCAAGCCCGCGAAATCGCGAAATAATTTAAATTTTTGAAAGTGTAACTCACTTGTTTTTAAATTAAAAATTACAATCATTTCCTTCTTTCTATACTGTATTTACATAAATAACTTTTTATTTTTTAAACGTAGGTACATAAGTTGTTTATTTGTTTTGTTCAATATTTTTGAATTGAAGTTTATAATATTTTTCTACATACATAATTATAATCTTTAAAACGACCGATTTTTATAATTATTTCAACAATTTCATTAGAATATTAGATAAGAGTAAAAGAAGAAAGAATTCAGAAGTAAGTATTCAACGTGCAAAAATACATAGAAATCGAGACCCCACTTGCCCAGGTTACGATTTTCTACCCACAAAAAGGAGAAACGTACAGCAGGATGTCGGGAACTTTTGAGATATTATTTAGAATGACGTAACAAAGCATCAGGTGAAAAAACCTTGGCTTAAAATTATTTCGAACAAACATCATTTTTTGGCTAAAGTTACTGGACTAATAAGAATGTTCGAGTTTTACTTGAAGTGTGATAAAATCTGAGCGAACATTGTTGCCAAATTTACGGGTTTCCTATAAACCGCGAAACATGTTTGGCTCTTAAAATCCGTTAAACATATTCAAAGTATATACAGTAAAACTCGTTTGCCCTCTGGTGTAAGATATGATAAACTAAAGGTGTATAAATTGATATATTATACCGATTTACGAGTCCATGTTAATTTTTATATTGCAATAGGTAACAGCACTTATCAAACTGTGCTTTTATACACGTTTGTTTTAGGAAGCCCGTTTTGGGCTTCGTAAAACAAAAAGGCTTCGTATCATCTGCACAATACACTGTTTTGGGCTTCATAAAGGTGGTTTGTATGTGTATGTATATATATATATATATATATATATATGTATATATATATATATATATATATATACATATATATATATATATATATATATATATACGTACTTACCTACATTTGTATAAAATTGTAGTTAGGTAATTTTATAATGACCGAAGAATATTAAAATTAGTTAATTAAACATTTATTTAAACTATTTCGTTAGCAAAAACACCATTCAGTCTATAGAATAGGACATGCAGTTTATGTCCTCGCAGATTAAACCTATTTCAAGCGTATCCTAACATCAACGTTATCGGATTAAGAGCTTGAATAGTGAAGAGGGTTGAATGGTGGACCTTTTTTCGATCATCGATTGTAACAGTATGAAAAATGCTACGAACTAAAGATAAATAATTTACTGATCGGTTTCTTTACTTATACTTATTAAAATTTTTGACGGTCGAATTACTTAGATTCGTTTTAAAAGTATCTATTACTTATTGCTTATTTAATCAATGTTAATGTAAACCTCATCGATAACTTTATTAAGTATTTTATATGCCAAGTTTGCGACGTTCCCTTTTTAATTAGTATGCGGTACACGCCCTTTTTACGTCATTCATTGATAAAAATAACGTAAACATAACCCCTATTTCATTTTCAGCAGCAAAGTAATTTCTAGTGTGTGTATACATCGCGTACTTAATTAGTTGAGCTGTTTACACTCCACCAACATATTACGCGTCTCTCGCAATTTAGTAAAAGACACCAAACTAATCTAGAATGAGAAAGTTTATATCTGTGCAATAATAGAAAAACAGTTCGTAACGATCGGCATGCGAATATATTTGTAGGTATTTATAATTATCTATCTAATTATCCAAATTAAAATTATGAAAATTGCATCCTTACGTAAGATTTTTGAGATTTTTGAAAAAATACTAAGAGCGTGCTGTTAAAACAATTTATGTAATGCTTCAACGTTTGAAGCTGAAATTCTAAGTCTCAGCAGCAAAAACTAAAAATCCTTTGATAGAATTCTGCGGTATTCGAATAAGAGCACTCGACGAGAGCTCTTCCATGCAGACAAGTCTGCCATCGACAGGTATCTACTGTAGAATAAGTTCTTGAAAGTAAGTTAAGAGGAGTTTTTCTAGATTATTATATATTGTCGATGCAGTTACACTTGATTGATTTTGTTAGGTATAATAACGCTATAGCGCCCCTATCCTGTATGGCATTCGTTAAGTAATAACGATTCGTTACAGTTAGTTGAACGTAAAAATTCTATTTCAAATTCGTATATATTCACTAACAATGTAAGTTTTAAATTCGTAAAGATTTCGTTTAAAATTTAATTTTAATGAAATAAAAATAAATATAAAATTAAAACGAATTTAAAACTCGAAGAATATATTTACGAACTTAAAATTATTACGAAATCTCAGCTATAAGTACCTATATTTACTTAATGAACGCCATACACAATAGAGATGTAGATATCTATTGTGTTATTAGATTTGATTTTAAATATCAAATATAAAATTTACTTTTTAACGTTCCGAGTGTGAACCTACACTTAACCCCTTGCAGTTGCGAATAATTTCATATAAAGTCCTCCAAATGACAACACCTGCAGAAATGAAATCTTAGTAAAGCCAACTAAGGAGCTGTGCGGCCTAGCGGGTCAGCCTATAGACTGGTCTTCTGGCGTACTCACGGCTGCGGGTTCGAATCCCGCTGCAACCAGGGACGTTTGTGAGTGTTAATACTAACCCGTACTAACCAATTTATCAGTTGATCAGTTCGTACCTGTATCGTACTGCAACTTCTTAAAAAAGTCGGTCTCATACATAACAAACGAAGTTTTCGTGATCAAACATTTGCTTTTGTGGACATTAAATCAAGAGAAACTAGTCGCAATTAATGCAGTAATGTTAGTTTATACTGAAAAAGTATATAAATTAAACAAGATCAAAATAGAAAATACTATTAAGGCTATTAACTACATTTAAGGGTGTGTTCGAAGAATATATAATATATAGTGTGTTTTCTGATTTATTGGCTTAAAATATTGGCTTTTATAAGCATCAGTATTTGTAGATGAAATATGAAAAAAACAAAGAATGAGACGTATAAATTATTGTGCACATCGCCAATGACACAATTTTCTCTTTCAGCAAAGAATTTAAAAACAAAGGTGAGAAATTTAAAGTAGATATACTTGTTAAGAGAAGAATAGTAACCTATTTTGAGATTTTTATGCGGAAAACGTTTAGTGACGTTTGATAAAAGTATTTTTAACATTCCCGTTAACGATTGTCCTCCATAAACGTCAGAACTTTTAAATGGAAAAATAACTACTTACTCATAATGTGAAAACAATAATTATAAGTTAGCAGGCGGTTCGGAATAAAATTAGAAATTATACTACGTCAATATAACCGACTCGGCCAAAGAAAAACATCTCTAAACTATACAGTTGCAATAAAAATAGCAATCAATTTAACTACCTAAGTACTTAAAATAAACTTTTTTGATCGTGCCCATTTTCAAACGATAATCAAATTCTGGTAGTGCATTAAATTAGTTTTCCATTACAAACGATTATTGTTGGGTACCTCTAATATCAAATACAAAAATCAAAATTTGTAATTTAGTTAGCTTTTAATTCGCAACTGCCTATTCGTTAAAATAATGTTTAATTAAACTTTAATTTGAAATTTGTTACTTAACTGATATTTACTGGTATTTACATATCATTGTTAGACAGTGCAGGCTGATTTTTGCTATCAACTTGTTTTTCGAACCATTAAACTCTTTTTCTAAAAATTATAAAATAATAATAATATGTAGGTAATACACATATATATCGACGCAATTTTTGCAAAGCGACTTAATCCACAAAAAGTAAATTTTACAGGAGCGCCCATTTTGCGCTCTCGCGTAGCTATAAACAGATACGTTTCACGGAAATACAAAACTTTGAAAATCTTTTAAATTGAGTTGACACTTTAATACCAATTTTGTTTTCCCTTATTTATTTTTTCTAATAATTTATGTAAATTTATACTTAATAAATCATTTAGGTATTTAGTGTGGGCAACAACATTTTGATGAAAAAAAGTTCGAATACGATTTTCACAAAAATTTTCTTATTTAACTATACAATAATTTTATGTTGAATAATTTTAATCACCTGAAAATGGCCTTTTCATAAATGTTACAGAAATTATGAAACACACATTTAGCGCCCTACCGGCAAAACGGGAAAGTACATAAAATTTTCAAAGGCACCTTGTTGTCCAGTTTTATATCATAAATAACTTTTGGAGAAAGCATTTTTTTTATAAAATTAATATTTACAAAATTTTTAATATTATGCGGGATTTTTTAAATACCCTGTATAGGTATATTATGTAAAACAAATTTTGAAATTTAATTGATTGATAAACAGGATGCTTTTTAGATGTAAAAACGATAAAATAAATTTGTTACCATATTTAAAATATCCACCACAGTTTCGTAATCGAAATTAAAAGTTAGTTTAAAAAAGGGGGGACTGCAAATAAATGTTACAACAACGTGCTGTCATAATAATAACAGTCTAAATTTGAAACTCGTTCTTATTATAAAATTAGGGCTTATATTAGATACTATAAATACCTACTGTAATAATTTAATGATTTCGATAAAAATAACAGCAAAAGAAAATATGTCAATTTGTACAGAAACATTTACCTATGTGTGTGCATGAAACGCCATTATACAAATTAGAAAGGGGTTCCCTCTTCATCCTCTTAAGTTACGAAAATAATATTAGACGAATAAATATTGTTTCAAGTGTTATTTTCAACGTTTTGAATGCAAAGCGTTTCCCTAAATACTTTTCGTTTATCTAGTTATACATATGTATGTGTACAAAACAAGTAGTAAAAGATGCAGCACAAAATAAACTAGATTTTCGTAAGAAAATAAAGAATGTAAACATTATTCAAAAAGTCGCGTATTATTGAATAATTTTCGAGCCAAAAGTATTTCTTTACCGAACAAGTCCGATAAATACTAGTTACTAAAGAAATTAACCACAAATATCATTGAATTAGTTACGAGTACTGGTAAATCCTGCTTTTATAATAATTATATACGTAGAAAAGTATTATAAACTTATCCTTTACAGGACGCGTAGGCTTTTAGAATTTCTCGTTTTTCGGAATCGGTCTGAAAGCCTACGCGTCCTGTAAAAAAGCTCTTTCCGAACTAATTCAACTAATATAGATTCAACATCGTAATTGATTATTAATCGTAGTTGAAACTGTTGCATTTTACATACCTTTTAAGTGCTCCGATTAAAGTATATTACCATTGTATAATAAAATATTACTAATCAAATTGTATATAAAAATATATTACAGAATAAGCTCTTGTTGTTTGCTTTTTAAAAAAACAAAAATAAACATGAAACAACATATAAACATGTGTTATCGAACGTTCAAATTTAAGGCAAGATTTTTATCAAAATTGCTGTAGAATTATGCAAATAAGGTGGAAAATGGCGAACACTACTATTAAAAGGTTATTTGATTTTAGTCAGTCATTCCGAGGAACAAAATCGTGCAGAAGGAAGTAAAATTATCGCTTTCCCATTTCCTTGTTATAAAATTAAATTTTTAAATTCGACTTTTCACGCTCAGTTCATTGTAATTTAATTTTCTCGCAAACTTTTTCGTTCACGAAAGGAAAATATTGAAATTATTCACCTGTATTTCAAGTAATTGTTGTAAGTGTAATAGCTCCTCCTCCGTACTAGCTGACGTCTTCTTGCGACCGCAGTCATGGATTCTGGTGGAACCACCATGTGTAATTAAGAACTACCGGAAACATAATTGTTCGGTTTCATTAAAAGAACACTAAAAGTCATCCCGACTTTCGTTATAATTTAACGCGACACGTTATTTATTCACTATTGTTTTATCGAAAACAAGCGCTGGCAAATTAAAACAAACAAAAAAATACAGATGAACACCGTGTGTAAGTAAGTAGCAGAAACAACTTCAACTTATTAACGGCTTCGTTGTGTAAAAAGCTGTTATTGATCTGAGTCATTGCGGTTACGCAGATTTCTTATCAGCTGGAAATATTTATTATATAAATTAAGGAGACCACGCTAAACGGTAACTAGAAACGAAAAATGTCAGCAAACTTTTTCCCGATACAACTTCATTCAATATTATAATACTATAAGCGCCGCCTACTGACCTGCGAAATTTCGATTTGGCCAAAATCGTTTAAGTAGTAACTTTGCAATTAAAAATAATTTTAAACAACGCAAGTGATTGAGAATGACGTGTTCTAAAGTTCCGGATTATAATAATGCATTAATTACGTAGTTTAATAGTAAAACAACATTTACTTAATTGCTCTGTTTTCGAAAGTACATACTTTTCATCTAAAGCTTTGTAGATTTCTTGAAATGGAACTCGGGAAAATCCTTTGCATAAAATTTAGAAAAAGAAAGGTTTTATAAAAAGGGGTCGTAGGAAATATAAAAGTGGCGGAAGTTCTTGGAATTTGTTTGTCTTGGGGAATACCACAGATTTGATTACAGAACCGTCTAGAGAAATTAAAATTGAATATTTTTTGTCGTGCGCCAGTCGTTCTCGCGCCGTATCAGGTTTTTCGCAAAATATTATAATTCAACTTTCTTATGTTATCAAGTATTTGCGGGAATAATTTTTTTTTAAATAAAGAAACAACGGTGCCTCGAAAACTATTTGAAAGAAAAAATACCTACGTAGTGTGTACATACATGTGTGCCGATGTATTACCTAAATAAGTAAACAAGTATTTTCCATTTAAACAATCGAAAAAATATGATTTACTGATTAGAGCGGGCTTTCTCGGGTGACTTTTTAAAAGTGTGTAGACGATTGCTCGAAAAATAATTGTTCGAATGGAGAATTTCTCGAATTATGTAGATGTAATAGTAAACGTTGTATTCACACTTCGGGAGCGAAAATTACGCTTATTACATACATAGTTAGAGAAATTCTGCATTCGAGCAATTTTCATGGAACCCTTTTTAAACGGTTTTGATACATTCCGATCGATCTTCAAATTCAAATAGCATTAAGCCAATGTTTAAATAAAGTTACAAGAGATATTATTGTGAACAAGTTGAAAGATGCACAGTCGCCTTAAATATCGATTATGCAAGCAATACATCTCATTGTTGGCTGATGTATATAGTTGACAAACGTCGTTCGTATACATATCTACTTATGTTCGATTATTTTAATTTTGCAATAAAGCTAACAGAATAATCAATCACACATTATGTGCAAACAACGCTCGTCAACGACAGTGTAACACGAGATTCTCCATAGAAACAAAATTTTACGTAGGTAAATTCAATTTTAGAATAGATTCACGGGGATAGCGTAAACTGAAATATTCAACTAATATGCCTACACATTATTTTTATTTGGTTATTAAATTGTCAATAACTATAGTACTCATAGTACTAGTAGTTCACTCTGATTTTAACCAACTTTTCTATTAGGTATGCGTTTAAAGATAATAAGTTACAAACAACTACTGCCCATTTCTTACTGCATTTTTATCTATAGACCCTCAAAAGAGACATTTTCTGTTGACGAAGAATCGAATTTATTAATTTTCATAATCGGATATAGGTATCGCACTTTTAGGGCAGCCACCGATACTTTTGCAGGGCTTACTTTCCGGTAATAAGTGTAAACATTTCTTAATTGATGTTCCAATTTGGAAAATGAAAATTCCGAATTACTCACGAAAATTTATCGAAAGACGAGACGATGCATCGTTTATGAGGATAAGCATCGAAAAAGGTTCATGAAAATCCTCACAAACTATATGACCGCAGAATTTCCAATATTTTAATGTAAATGTCGAACTCTTATTATTTTTATGTGTTCCGAAGACTTTCAAATTTTCCCGATTATAAACTCAACTACCGCGTGTACTGCATTAGTCAAAGGTTCGGTATCGATAGACTCTATAAATTTCGAAATTGTTTGAGACACAAATTAAATCTGTGACGTGTCGATCGATTTATTTTTGATGAGCAAAAAGCGACGATTAAATCCAATCCGATTAACAATTTTGGGCTTTTGATATTCGGGAATATCGAAATCTTTCGATTTTTATTTACCTATTTTTACACATTATTTTACCCATTTTACGATTTTTATTTACCCATTTATTGTCTGTAACATTGTCCCGATAACAATATTTTATTTAATTAATATAGAATTTAATGGTATGATAAATTCTTGCAGTTAAAAAAAAATAATTGATAGCTTGGAATATTTAATAATTTATTACGTACCTGTGTCGCGATACACACCTGTACCGTATTAAAATTAAAGACCAAAATAATTCCGACGCATCGAAGATTTTGTAACTTCCATTGCAAATTAAAACGGAAAAGTAAATTTTCAACGGGGACGTATAGCTTGTACTAAATTTTAACAATTAATTAAACAACTCTGTCAACGAACGAATTAAAATTCGTTTAATTAATACATTAAATTATAATTAATTAAAAAGCGTTTCAATAAAAGCTTTCCCGAGTAAATCTAATATTTAGTTTTAAACTTTTAGAATTAATATGGATCAATCATAGCTGTCAAAAGTTTAATTTAATCACGAAGTTTACGTAGAGAACTTCGTTTAAAATTATTCTAAATTTCGTGTTTAAATAAATAATCAAATTTCAAACATTTTAATCTGCGAATACTTAAAACTTTTTACATAGATTTCACTTTTTTCACTTAGGTTTTCTAAATAATCCAAATCGCACATAAGTTAAACGGTTTTAGTACCTACCTATTAAAAATATATGTTCGTTTAAATTAAAACCGGGACAATAAAGGTACTTATTTACTTTTTTATTTAAATTTGTGTCGACGGAAATAAATTTAGAAATACTAGAAATAAGAATAGTTTGTGTATGGCACTTACAATCATCAAAATATTTACGAATAAGTGAACATTTATTATCAACATACCTTTGTAAATAAATGTGAAAATTAAACTCTATTTTCGTCAAAATTACTGGAGTATTTTTAAAACGTTATATAACGAGAAAAATAATCAGCGTGGCGTATCTGTTATCAGCAAATAATTATACATCCTATCGTTGATCAAACACTTCCTTTTATTAAATGCGTTTCGAACTAGAGTTTATTATATTTCGTGCGCCCCAATAGTCTTTTATTTCTTTATAAACTGTTGTCACTTCATTAAACAGACGAACAAAATTATTTTGATCGTCACTCGGCCAAATTTAGTTTCGTACTGCTTCATAAAAACAATTACGCTACTACCAATTATTGTTACTGTGCCGATTACTCGTTCGCCTCATTTCCGTTCTTGTCTTTTAAACGGTACTTCACCTCGAACAACTTGCGGATAAACGTCGCTTAGAATTTACGGATAAACATTATAAAGCAAACTGCAGAGAGAATATGTTTAGGTTTTATATCTGCATTAATTCTATTAATAAATCCGGGGTAACGGCGTATGTTTTATAAATGACCGTTAAACAAATTTGCGCATGTGTCTAATTCGTTAATCAGAAAGACCGTTTAAAATTCTTAGGTATTTAACAAAAAAAAAAGTTCGAATTAATCGTTTGCTTAATTAAATTCCTGTTAACACTTTTATGTAGTAGGTATTTAATTGAAAATTACATCGAAAAGTTCTGTCTATGTACATACATATGACGAGGACATGTAAGTATATACCTATATGAAGTTTTGCGGAACAAAAGTAAACAAATAAAAACAATACTGTGCAATGTCTTTTGTTTTAATGTCTAAAAGCAGTATGCTGTTACTATAAATTGAATCAAGATAGTTGACGTTTTCATTTTGTTTTTTCGAATTGTTCGTACTAATTTATTCTACAGGGTGATACGTAAGAGAAATGGGAGATTCTCCACTTCAAAATATGTACTACGATTTGACTCAATAAGCCTTAATAAACTAATAAAAAATATAATATTAAAAAAGATATAGGGTGTCAAAGTTGAAAATTGAAAATTTATTTTTTGCAATATATTTAATGTTTTTGAATGTACGAACGTAAAAATTTGGGAGCAGACGTTTTTTTAGATAATATGACAAATCATAATGTCATATCTATTGCGATGTAATCTGCAGAGGGCGCCACATAAGCCATATTTATGAGATGTAAATGTACGCTTAACTTTTTCATCCTTAACGTTATCGCTTCTTTTATTAAAAATCTTAAACTGGCCTCATATTGGGTCAAAATGAGGTCAATTTAAGATTTTTTCATAAAAGAACCGATAAGCGTACATTTACATCTCATAACATGGATTATGTTGCGTCCTTTGCAGAATACGTAGCAATAAATGTCAGATTATGATCTGTCATATCTAAAACAGTCTACTACCAAATTTTTACGTCCATACATTCAAAACATTAAACATAGGTAATGCGAAAAATAAATTTTAAATTTTCAACTATATAATTTTTATGTTATCAACATTTTATTAAGGCTTGCCGAGTTAAATCGTAATATTTTGAAGTCAAGAATCTCCCATTTCTTTATGGACCATTACTTACAGACCACCCTGTATATCTATTAATAATTGTTACGTTAGTAGTATTTAATTCCGATTAAGAACAAATAATATTTTTCGGTTAAATTATTATTTTTTATTTCCTTCAAAATGCGTTATTTTAAATGTTGCCTCATCTGATTAATACCTAAAATTAATCACACATAGATATCTCATAGTTTTCTTACGCTTTTTAACAAACAATAAATACAAGTCGTTTAATTTTTCTTATTATCGAATCATTCAAATTCTACGTTTCAAATTCTATGCATTTCACTTTTAAAAATAATACTAACAATCTTATTATTAGTTAATAACGAGAACGCCCCAGTAAAAAAATGTGATGAATTTCGATCAGTATACTTATTCTACTTGTATGGAAAAAATTAAATTAAATTTTTTAATACTTATAACTAAACAGCTCTTTTAATAAAATATATGAAAATACACAGAACTGAAGCAAAAAATTTATACGGCATTCCTATACTTACAGTTTATGATATTATTAAAATTTTTGTCGATTAATTTTCGAACGCTACTTATTAAAAATATTTTTAAGTGATATCGACCAAAATATGAAAAAAAAATTGAATTCATTACTGGAAGTAAAATGCCTTTAACGACAATTTTATTAATTTATAATTAATTAATTTGTTCTTTCTTCTTCTTATACAATTTATATAAGAAATGGCGTTTTAACGACAGACAATTTTGAAAATGTCATTACTATTACAAATTTTTTATTGTTATTTGAACAAAATAATAGGGTTGTTCGGTGTTGTGTTCAGTGCCGATTCTTTCTTTATCATTTTTTTCAGGTGGACATGTCTGCTTTTTATCGGATTTGCAATATTAGACTTAAATTACTATGCGAAGGGCCTGGTTTTCAGTACTTTTGAGTACAGAAATTGACAGAATTAATCGATAAAAACTCTATTAAATCCATAAAAAAACAATTTTGTCACAAAAGTGGATATGTCTGAGATTCCATGAACGTTTCTTCAAATATCACAAAAAGTAGTTTATGAGAAAAACGATTTTCATTATTTGAAGACTTCTACATCTTACATTTAAAATTATTTATACTTCAAATATTTATTTTTTTTCTTTTATTTGTATCTAGTATTTCGAATTAACTAACTCAAATTGAACATCAGGCAGTTCTCCAAGGTTTTGTTGTTTTTGTTTATGCGTCAATGTCAGTGGACATTTTTTCTATAAAAAAGATTATTTAAATCCGTTATAATACCTATGCGTCCCTTATTATTTTTATCCTATTCCGATACTCGTTTCAGATTTTAATATATTTTTACTATGAATTTGCACTTAATCGAATTGTACGGAAACATCTATGTAAAGAGAATTTATAAAATTAAATCAGCTTAGTGAATAAAAGTAAAATAATAACGTAAAAGAAATATCTTTTAAAATGTATAAAGTAAACATTTACTAATTCTTCCAATTTATTAAATGACAACGTATATAAGTAGGCAGTATATACAAGGAAAACAATTTTTGAAATTCAATAATTCACCAAATTGAAACTTAACGTTATTTAGACGTGACCTTATTGATTACTGCAAAAGCCAAAGGAGACCTTGACTTAATAAATTTTTGAAGCAGGATATTGGGTGTTCAAATCAAGTTCGATTGTGGTTTCCTCCTATATCTTGTATTAGCGGGGAAATACATATTTTGTTTTATGATACTTCGGATAAATTGGTTTATTTACTTCCGTAAACAAGAAAACATTTTTTTTTAATGTTTCAAATTTTTCATTTCTAAAGGAATCTATTTCATAACTTATAGGATTAAAAAAATAAGGTTTCAACACTGGAGGAGCGTTTTTTCAAAAATGGCCATATCCAACCAGTAAATTTCGCCCTTAATAAGACCTGAATTTGCTTGACATAAACTTTGGACATGACCATTTTTGAAAAAACGCCCCCCACTTGCACTTATTATTTTACAATGTAGGATAAATAATGATTTGTATGAGTCTGAGTGGTTTAGTAGGTCTATCTCTCGACTGACTTTTTAGAGCACTCACGGATGCGGGTTCGAATCCCGCTACAACCATGGATGTTTGTGAAAGTAAAAATTCAGCTAGTTATCAGCAAGACCTAGCAAACAAGTGCTGAACAGCACAGATCTCGAGATTATAAAATAAACGATTTATATTCTTTTATCGATTTTAATCAATTTTATTGCCTAGTCTTAATGATTCAGAAACAGATATTATTAGAAACCATAAAAATAATTTGAGAGAAGCGTTGAAAATGTTCCAAGATTGAAATTCCAATTTTAAGCCACGGCCTTTTAGAATTTTTATATGAGCTTTAAAAACTAAAAGGCAATTTTCGAATTGAAATAACGGTCGCTATTGGTTTTCTACAACTAAAAAGTAGATTGACTTGAAAACGTTTTGAAAATAATTCTTTCGCTTTTCCTCGGTATTGGATTCTTTTCAGTTTTGAAGTGACATGACAGTTCGGTTCTTTTAAATAATTCAGACGAATGTCCAGCAATTCGATGTAATTGCAAATAAATTTAATGGGAACGAACATCTAACTTTATTGTTATTTGTTATACGTATTTAAATTAAACATAAATTAGTAGCTCATGTTGCAGCAAATCTTTTACAAACATTTTATTTGTGAAGTTAACGTAATAAAATTAAGAAATTCGATAAAAATATTTAACATCTGAAATATTTGTCAAGATGAACAGCTCTACAAGTTTCAAATTGGTTTTTTAATATTATACTTTCAATGAAAATCTTTTTTGTTGTCAATTTTGTTGTTGTTGTCTTTTTTGTAGTTTGTTTCGACTATATTAAAATTCATCACAAATTTGTATCTACATAATATTAAATCTATATAATTTTAAATGGATAATAATGTGAATAAATTAAACAGTAAAATTTTGTTTAAATTTCAATTTACGAATGACCAATTTTATTTTTTCCGATTTGCCTGCATGATCTCTATAATATAGGGTCGTAACGCACATAGAAAAATAACTATGCCTATGTTGAAAAAGTATAGGGTTGACGATGACGTATAAATTCCTTCAGAAATAATTAAAAATAATAATTGTTAATTTAAAAATGACATTTCGGGGGAAAGGTTGTTCGATATTTTATTTAAATGATCGTTTCATAAAAAAATTAGAATATAACATTGATCCACAAGCAAAACCGTTTCGACGACAGTAAATATGAAATATGCATACACGCCTAATGACGTCATGCACACATTATTTTGAAACGTTTTAAATTGTAAATTTTAATTGTTCCGTTAATATTAGGTAGAGATATCTACTAAAAAAAGAAAAACAAATATGGATTCATATTCAAATAATCTGGAATCTATGTTTAGATTTAAAAAATTTACATAATAAAATCTTTCTAGAGTTTTAGTAGATACCTCAAGTTATTACTTTTAGATACCGATATTCGAGGAAATTATCATAACCTTTAGATTATTTAAATCTACAATTTCCTTATAACATTAAAAAGTATTTTATCATTACCATCGGTTGTTACATATTATGATCATCGAACTAGCTTGTCCCTATAGTTCAAACACAACATGCTGTTGACTGATCTGTGGGATATTCCCAGTTTACCCTAAACATTAACGGCGTGAACGAGAATTTCCAATTACGGTTGTTTAGGTTGTCTACCTATTCGGTTATATAGTGTTAGATAATATTTCACATCACGATATGCTTAAGACGTATGTAAATAAAGCAATATAATGTCACACTGAAAGAAATATCGTAGGTAGATTCAATCAAAAAATATCGTGAGCAATAAAATAGCAAATTGGCAAACACTTTAGAATTGTCATTTCAATTAAGTAGAAATTGTTGTAAATAAATTGTTCCGTAACCATAACTGCTGTTAATTTTTACAATGTAATTTAACCATTGTACTATAACAATGTAAATAGTTCATTTTATTAATTAAATAACTATTTTCGTTAAGCGTTTTAACGATTATTGCAATGTAATCTACTATGAGTCCTCGTGTAATCTACATAATATACGTGAATTCCTAGTATATTGTTTACTTTGGAAACCGTCAGAATAGTCTAACACTAAAATTGTTAAGCATCAATCAAAGTAGATATTCTAGCATTTTCTACAGTTAATCAACAAAAATTCTGTAACTATACAATTTTCTAGTTAATTTAACTATCCGCACCGTAAAACACTTATTGTTAGGTTATTTAAAGAATCATTATCTTTTCAGATTTGGAATTGCAATTTTAGTTTTAAAATAAAAAAAATCAAGAAAATTTAGAAAATGCAAAATTTTTAGTAAATAATTTAGATAATTAAAAAATTTAAATGTAACAAATTAATAAAGTAATGATATATTTCCAACTTTTATATATATATATATAAATTTATATATATATATATATTGTATATATATATAAATTATATATATATTATATATATATTATATATATATATATATATATATATATATATATATAATATGTAACCGAAGTAACCGAAGTACTTTAAAAGTAATTGTTGGAACGGGTTAAGTTCAAATAATTTACTAAGCAATATCACAATATTACATATATTGCTACATCTACAATTTATCATTAGTCATAACTTTACAATTTATTAATTAATAATTTAACAAAGTATTATTTACAATAATTTACTTACCCCTATGCTTTAGCACTCTTTGTACTCAAGATGAAAAACAAGACTGTCGTGCCGACTTACACCCCCTTTTTTATATCATTTCAAAATTGTCGACACCGACATAATTTGATTATTAAAACGAATTTGCTTATTTGCGAAATGTATTTGTCATCACTTACCTTTAAATGTCGTAAGTGTGACACAGTTCTAGTATTTCCTAAAAGGAATTTTGCTGATTTATAATTTTGCAATATCGAACGGGGTCGTTAGGTTACAAATATATTAAATAATATATTAATATAATATATTTCCGTTTCAACAATTGTAAAAGTCCTATAATAAAAAAATCAACGATAAATTAATAAAATGAAAAATAAAAGGTAGGTACTCTTGTAATTCAGTCTTGAATGCTTACTATATAGCTTACTTATTGTTAGTTTTTCTAACATCAAAGAAAATGAAAGAACAGTAAGTCTTCAATAATTTCTATCGTGTGATCTAAAATCAAAAAACTTATATGAAATAGGGTGACAATGCAAGTAGAACCTTAAGTAAATAAAAAAAGTAACTCACTAACGAAGTAGACCTACGATACCAAAAGAAACTTCACATTTTATTTTGATGGCATTAAAGGGAAATGAATTTTTTAAACGTCCTTCGATGTTTATGTGCCATAATAGCATCTAAATATCAAAATGCCAAATTAAAAATTATTTATTTAAAACCTATACACTCAAACAAATATTGTACATAATATTAATGAACGCCAGTTATTGACTTTTTGATCATTGATACAATGAAAAGTTCATTAATACTACTAATACACTGAAGAAAATAAGTGTCTAATTATGCAATTAAAACGATCGTTGTATTTACGAATCATTTATAATTTTTTACCTACCTTTTCTTCATATCTACAATGAAAATTTTTATCGAAATAACGAATTTTTCGTTACTTTTTAAGAGTTATCTAATGTACGTTTGTAATGTATTAAACGTAGGTATTTAAACGCTTGCCAAGTGATATTTTCATACATACATTTATTTAATAGTTTAATTAGTTCTATTATTAAACAACTAGTATTAAAATGTAAACAAAAAAGCGTCAATATACCCGTAATACCTTATACAAAACCATGGGAAACTTGAGGAGGCTGATTTACGGATTTCGCAATAATTTTAATTTCGTAGGTATTCAGTATTTGATTTAGTATTCGATGCGGTCGTACGGAAAAGTTTTAAGTATAACGAAATCTCAGCTGTGAGGAATCGTTATTATTTAACGAATGCCATACAGAACAGGGGTGTTAGGGTCGGTTCTGCAATGTAAAATTATCACGATTTTTTTAAGATTTTTAAAATCTAGGGGAAAAAATAAAATTGCCATGTTTTTGCGTTTTTGATATGGACTTATAGTTAATTCATAAAAAATTAATGAATTGCAAATTATTTCGCTGTTAACGCCCAAGTCTCTGTTAAAAACAAATGTGTAAATCACTCCAAGCGCCAAAAAAAATTTGCCGTTTGGAGTGAATTGCATAATTTGTTTAAATTTTGAACTTGGTTCTATGTATTTTAATAAACGCCAGGTTAAATACCTTAAAAGTTATCCTTAAAATAATTTCTGCAAAAACCATGAATTCCATAAACATTTTCAAGAATAGGTCTTATGTACTTTATCTAACCAAAATCGAGTTATATATATATATATTTATATATATATATATATTATATATATATATATATATATATATATATATATATATATATATATATATATATATATATATATATATATATATATATATATATATATATATATATATATATATATATATATATATATATATATATATATATATATATATATATATATATATATATATATATATATATATATATATATATATATATATATATATATATATATATATATATACGAAATCAACGAAGTCAACGAAATCAAAACTGAAGGTTGTATTTAAGTTGTTAAATCCGTACATTTAAATTTTTGCCAATTGTTTTGCATTAATTTCCATTTAACGTTAAAGTACATACGTTCCTTTTTTTATTATAAATTCAACAAATATTTTCCTTAATTCAATTTCAATTCTACACGTTTATCGATTCGCACCCTAGTAAAATACATATATAGGTATTCCATTTTTACGCTCATAAATTTAATATAATTAATAGCGAAAATGTTTTATTTATGTAATTTTTCAGAATAGCGATTCTTATATTTTGCAAATTGCGAGATAATTGGAAATTAGGGCTTGACATTAATAAATCGCGTAATTTATGATTTTGAGGAAAGCGAAGAATTTCTTGGAACCGGATAATAATCAACAAGTAGGCGGCTTCAAAACAACGTTGAAATTCTTAATAAAAAAAAAAAGAAAAAACAGAATCTAATACAACAAAATCCTGTTTTAAACATCCTTATCGGTACTTCACTAACCCTCACTAACTTTCCTCCATTACCTTTAACTTCGCGTTAACTCTATAATTATCCGCCTACTTGATCTTTATTTTTTACAAAGCAGTTTAGCAACTACCTGCAACAAACTTGGCGAGACACGCAACACTTCCTTTTTCAGTCATATTTTTTAATTTATTTCGCGAACTTTTACTATCTTCGAAGCTTACGTGGGATTTTACTTCACGCTAGTTTGCGAGTGTTAAGGAATTTTCTTTTATAATAAAACTTCATAATAAAGAAGCCGATGTGCGAAAACTCTGTTCACGAGCCGATATGAGGCGAAACTGTGGCAGATACATTTTCAATCGTCTATTCTATACTTATCAGCAGATCAATGTTCGTATTGCATGACACTTCTATAACGCAGGACTGTAGCAGGAAATTTCAGGGAACTTTGTTTCGATATAATGTTGGCGTTCTGTGACGTCAAGCATGAACTAGTTAGAAAAGAGATATCTATTAGAATTACAAAAATAGATGCCTACAATTTATTTAAGAGCTGGACGTTATATAATGTTTCGAGCTTTAAATATTTATCGATCGCAATTAAACTGATTAAAGTAGTGATATTCTGAATGGAACTTCTCGAATATCATATTGATAAAAATGTTAAAAATATACGTACATATATATACCTCCTAACCCATTCTCACAATCAGTTTTAATATAATGCGTTCATTTTATATAGGTAACGCTCCAAACGAAGTTATTTCATTACAAGTACCTACCTACACATGAAATGCAATAAACTAATCACTTCAGTTGTCATATATCAGATTTGATTGATGATAATAATCGTAGGCAGTAGATATATCTGTTTTAATGAAAATTTGAGAGGATACATTAAGGATCTATTTTGCAGTAGGTGTGTGTAATGTATAATTATGTTTTCCAGATGTTCATCTGTTTGATTTCCACTAACAAGAAAATTACCTACTAAATAAAATATCGTCATAGCACAACAAACTAACAGAAATTAATCCAATTTAGCTTTTCATTATTGCTGAATCGGTGGTTATTTTACATTAATTCTTCAATCAAAAAAATGCAGATATTAACTAGATAATATTCAATTATAAAGAGTAGGCGTATATATTTGTAATCTTGATGGCAACGCAACTACTGTTGGCGAAGAAGTTTTCCTTTTCTGAATTCGATAGGAAATAGTACGTATAATACAATAAGTCTCTCGTTGTTCGTGTTATAAAGATTTGTGTTAGGCGAGTTTCTGTTAACACGAATTAGTTCGTTTTATCCGAAGCTACGTTATTTTGTTTCGCAATATTTTCCTATATTATACATATTACATACATACGTACATTGTTTAAATGAAAAAGATAAAAATAAAATAGCTTCAAAACAATTAACAAAAATATCAATTAAAAGATTATATTACAATGATGTAAATGAAAACAGAATAATAATTACATACAAAAAACAAATAAAATTAAATTACTCCCTGATTGTACATATACGTACAGTTGGATGCAGAATTAACGTCGCTAATCGCGAGCATTAAGCGGACGCACACGACACAACGAACAAATTACGATCAGAATATTTAAAGTACCACCAAGTACCAAGTTGGATACGTAATTTGTTTCACGTGTGGAAATATATTCCGTTAGTGTGTATTAGCCGATTATTTTTGCCAATTCTTTGTCCAAAATTGTTCGGGATTCGTGTTAACAGAATAATTCCTTACAAATAAGTATCCTTACATAAAAATCTTTAAATAAAAACATTTGTTTTTCACGGGGAAAAAACTTTGTTCGCGATATCCGAGATTTTGTGTTAACGAGGGACTACTGACCAAAGTAACTATTTTAATATTTATTTTATTGATATTTAGAAATAGGTACATTATAGGGCCTTAATTTCAAGTTTCCTTTTTTTATTATTCAACGTAATGTTAACTTATTAAAAAGGAAATGTTTAATTCCTGCTTTTTCATAGTAATAGTACCTATATTATTATATGAGCGATTATGATAACCGTTATTCACGAGAATAAGGTTTCCTCCTGAGTGCTTATTACGTCTTTTCTACAGCTATTAAATTATATTCCCATTATTAGTACCTACACGTAATACTTTTCAAATATATTTTTGTCAACTATCAAGTGAAATCGTTAAAAAGCGATAAAGATAAAGTGATCGGAAGCAATTTTAAATAAAACGCAGCGTAGTTATTAGACTAAATAACAGAGAACTGTAGATTTCTGGTTTTGTGCCGAAAGCAATTAATTATGAATCCATAATTCACTACCGCGTATTAAGGTTACTGTTATTAATCGAAAAAAATGCCAATAATGGGAATATAATTTAATAGGAGTAAAAAAACATATTAAGTTGTTTCTGACCTAAAAAATTTTAAACGTATAATGATTACGTTTCGAAAAACATTTTATAAAGCAAATTCGAGTCCTGAAATCTCAAAATACGTCGTTTTTCTATTACGCAAACAAATTCATATTTAAAACGTAGGGAAACATTGGTTTCGTGGCGGTGTGAAAGTTTAGAGTTTACTAGTCTGCACTCCATGATGAAAAATACGGTGCAGCGAAAAGGGCATAATAAACTTGGCAACTTGGGAGTTATTTATTTTCCGTTGCAAATAATGCACGACTGAGCTTCAGTGCCGGCACATGACGCATTATTTATTTAAATATATGGCTTGACTGCTATTTTAGATATAATATGCGCTATACTATCAACGTGAGATTCAAGGTAGATATTCTTCAAGAAAAGTTCAAATAATATAAATTGGTGATATACATACTAGTAAATTCAAATATAAACGAGAAAATAGCAAAATAATTTTTGTATTTATATAAGAAAAACTTAAAAATTTTATTATATGTCAATCGACTATTTTTATTTGTTATAAAAATATGAAGAATCACTTGTATAATCATTGATTATTACTTAGTGCGAAATATATAAAAACAATCAAAATTAAAATACGGTTTATCTAGCAACCGTTTTAATAATTATACCTACCGTCTGTCGAAAGAAAGAATATAATTAGAAAGCAAAAGCAGTTTCCGAAATAATTAAATAATAATAGGCTGGATAACTGCTGATAATGTCGATATAATGATCATAATAAAACACAAAACTTGAGAATTGAAGTTTGAATGTTGATTTCTCGGTGTTTAAAACAAGTTTTAAAGGGTGAAAATTGGTAAATCTTAAGTTAAAATAATATGTGTATAGGTACAATCAGATCTAATGAAAATGTCCCTGTCGTCTATCTCATTTTACAAAACGCACGTAACTTATTCTAGGTAAGTAAAAAAACGTGAAAAATATTTTATATAAACACAATTTTTCGCCATTAATACATATTACGCATATTCTATTAAGATATAATAGTATATTAAAGTACAAGTTTCATAAGCCATATTCTTATCGCACGAGTTCAAGTTTAAAAAATGAACCGCGTATAAACGAATAAGTTGATAAGCTTTAGTGTCATTGTGAACATTCAATTAGCAACAATAAAACTGCATGGAAATATTTAAGCCCTACGTTTCCTAGATTTTTAGCATCGGTAACGTATTTAAATGCTTGAATGTAAAATAAGAAGTATTTAAAACGCGTTCATTTGTGCATTTTGTCATCCTACAATTTCGATTTGTGTTTACTTGATAGATCGGTTTTCAAGAGGACGCGCGTCACTTTTTGAACGCCCTGTATAATTCGTTAACTCGAGAATCTGTTAAATTTGCTGCAGTATAATAAACGATTGCGAAACCTTTTAAATGTTTTTTCGCATGAACACTCATTTGTAGGTTTCTCCTATTACCAATGAATGCAGCAACAAGGAATTGTTATTGTTAAGAAATCCTTCGGTTATTTTGAAAACTAAACCAATCCTCTTTATGCCACCATAAAAGCTTTTCAATAGAGATCGTTTCTTTAAAATACAATTTTATAATAAAATTCTGGCACGCAACTGTAAATATGTAATAATACAGTTTAATTACTAATACGTTCCTTTATTTCTTGCTATATTAAGCAGTAGTTTAATTATTAAGTTTATGACCGGCAAATACCTATTTTAGTAGGTAACAAAAATAGTTATTTGGTTTTCGTGCGGTTTAATTTTTTTAGTTGTATCTGTAGGTAGGTAGTATTTACCTACCTATTTATTACTCCTATTAATTTTTCACTCACTTGTTTATAACATTTAAAACGATCCAAAGTCACAACGCATTACTAGTTACCGCAGTACTTTCAATGAACGAATCAATTTGAATGTAGTGTCCTGTTTGCGTCACACATACGGAAATTGAGGTACCCAATCAATATCGATTCCGTGTCTTCGCAAAGGCCACATCGAATAACAAAGTGTCTCATTATAAAAGCCAGACATCCGCAATTATACGGTAGAATTACTCCTCCGTATTGACCGAAATTCTTTAGAATGGAATATCAATAATGGAACTATTTGTCTATTGTTCTTTGTAAAAATTTAAAATAAACATTTGTTTTTTTTTGTTCTGCTATTGTTTCCTAATTATAAGATATATTTAAGTACCTACATACGTATATTTTAAGCGATAGTGCTTCTGAAAAAGGGTCACAAATATAAGACAAAATAAATAGGTTCTTAAAAAGTTATTAGACTATTAAAGAAGGTAAAGCAAAAACTTAATTAATTATAAACAATAAGTTATATTACGTACAGTTATTAGATCATTTATTCTACAGTAGATACAATAAATAATTAACGGTTACTATACAGAGTGTTGGATTTATGAGTGGCCAAAATTTAACTAAGTACTAATTTAACTGACGATTAAAGTTAAAATTGGAGCTGTTCCTGTGAAAAATTGTCGGAAAATTAATCTCAAAAGTGTGACAGCCCTTGATTATTGGTGTGATTATTTTTAATAATAACGAAAATGATGTTCAATTGTTTGTCCCTGACAATTCGGACATAAAATGACTTAATTTTTTTTTGTAATTAAGTCATAGCTATGATATATACGCTGGTAATGCAGAAAAAATAATTGATTTAAGTTTATTTATAGTCTCGTAATTAAATAATTTTTATTTTGAAGTATCTAATTTTTACAATTGCCGTTACCTAAAATAAAAATGTAATATCTACTATCTACTAAATAAATATTTAAAAAATGTGTTTCCATCATGTTATAATCGAAATTTACTTCAAGTTTTCTTTACTTATTAGCCAGTAGTCAACCGTCCTGATGGTTAAGAAATTCATTTGAAAAAAAAGGAAATAAAATGTCGTATTTTCACAAATTTTTATTCTTTAGACAAATAAATAAGCATTTAATTTATCTTAAGTCATAAAAGGAAACTTTATATAAGAAAAATAATTTATACCAAATTATAAACAGAAACTAGTTAATACATATTTCTTTTAAATGCATTTTAAAGTTGGTATGTTATCAAAAGTAGGTGATATGTATAAAAATTTCAATAAGTATAATAAATGTCACCCATAAAAGTTATAAAGGAAATTTTATTTAGTTTTCAGACAAGGTTATAGTTTATCACCGATACTTTTTACGTTCATCGCGATGACGCCACTTCCAGATCTCTTAAATTTTGTTCTACTACTTATAGCCTAACATATAGCTTATCCAAATCTATATAACGTCATCAACAAAAAGTTACTAGATTGTTTATTTGTAATTCGGTTTAAAGTTTGGAAAATGACATATTCTATAGATGATTTACTTGCGCACATATTAGATGGTATAAGGAAAGACTACAATTTATTAGAACTGTCAAAATACGAGGTGCGAAGTGACAGCACTGTGTGAAACGTCATCATCTAGTAACCTTGTATTGATGACGTGAACAACATATAGGTTTGGATAAGCTATAAGTACCTAATCATTAGTATAAGTAAAAAACAAAAATTTAAAGAATGTACCGGAATGTAGAATTTAAAATGTAGGTACAATATTTATTGTATAATTTATCGCTTTTTAACCGTATTTAACATAGTTGCAAAATAAATTATTTCGCTCATCGGTATAAATATTCGTTTGGCGAAATAAATAAAAGTAACAGAGACGCACATCGTAACGCTTATGTTGGCGGCTTATCGATAAATTTGAAAGGGCAAGCTTAGTCAGGCTTGCGGGAGATTAACGTCGCATAGTGAAAAACGAATGCCCCCCTATCAAAGCAAATACACCGTTTGTGAAATATAAAATATGAGACTCCGTTTTTGTGCTTGTTCAATAAGAGTTGCGAGGGTTGTCGTAATTTTTAAAGCAAAACCCCATTAAAAAAAACTAGGTGAGAGTTTGTTGAATGTAGGTAATTGATAAATAAACTTCTTTTTGTTTTACTTCTCAATTCGATTCACAACAGTTTGCTTTTAGTTCGTTTATGTTTCTCTGAACTCAGTGAATACTAGAGTATCCAATATCACCGTTCTTTAACTGTGAAGTTGGTTCATTTCGTCAGTCAACTTTGTGTATGCCGCTGCTGCTGAGATAAAGGCTAAGATTTCAAATAGTTAGAATTTTATAATTTATTGAAATTGGAAAATACTTTATAAAATCTACGAAATTCCAAATACTTTATAGTTATAGAAAAGTCTAATACAAAGCCTGTAATAGTTTCAATTTTTTGACAGCTCTTGCAAACTGATTATTTAAGTTTATCGAAATACGTTAAAATTGTTCCTAAAGAATATCGGCCATTAAAGAAAATAATCGTAAAAAGTTAATTGGCGAATTATACAGGGTGTCCACCGGAAACTCTCTTTCCAAGTGAAAAGCGATATTCTAGAGAGGATTTTATGTCGATTTGAATTAAATTACGCCTGTACCTACAAAATCACTTTCTAAGGGAGTTACAGCCCTTTGAAGATGACGCATTGCCATCATTTTTTTTCAGATATCTTCAAAACGCCGTTAATAAAAACAACAAACTTTACACATTAATTTATTTTTGAATGAAAAACTTTTCGTGTTTCTTTGCTTACACATAAATTCCCAAATATTATTAAATTCAGTACGAATAATAAGAGTTGACTTTGACAAATCAACAAAATAAGAACTGTATAAAAGTGTATTATTAATGAGGTTTTGAAAATATTTGAAAATGATCGATGGCAAGGCGCCATCTTTAAAGGGCCGTAACTCCCTTAGGAAGCGTTTTTGTATAGGGGCGATTTAACTCGAATCGACATAAAATCATCTCTAGAATTCGAATTCGACGTTTTATCAGGAGAGTTTTTGGACACGTTGTATAAAAATCATATTTAAAATGGAACGAATTATACCGCGAAGCGGTTGAAGACATGGGCGTTGCACGAAGGACTGAAGAAGAAAAACATTTAGCAAGAATAAAAAACTTAAAAGAACATTTGTTGATAATTCAACGAATTTTTAGTTAACACATTCATATTTTTGATTCGTATACTTATACAAAATAATCGAAATTGCATTTTGTTTTTCGTTGCGAAACCCTTCACAACCAATTATAGTTAACCAACCAATTAGAGTTAAAATATTAATTTTACATAAAATTTTTAAGCTAAAAAATTAATAATTAATAATCGTAAAATCGCTTTCAATTGAAATTAATTAATCGAGAAGAAATTGGAGCTTTAATAAACTTCTGTGGTTAATAATCTTGTACTATTTTAACATTTAAAGCTGCATTTATAATAATTGGGTTCGTACTGTCAAAAGGGCGTTTGAATTTTGTCGTAGAAAATTACATTCAAACCAAGCTCCTTCATTTTTTAATGAAAGCATTTACATCTCTGGTAATAGCGGTTTCTTCTAGATTTTTAATCAGGTTTTTTTTAGAATTAATGTGAATCTTTGACACGTTAAATATTTACATGATTTCTGAAGTAAAATTTCGTATTAAGTAGTTGTAAAATACGCGAGTTTTACGTAATTGTGTCAATCATGAAAAGCACGAATGCTTGGACGATTTTTTCAATTTACAGTTAGAAATATCTACGTCCTTTATTACTGATGAAATTTATTATTAATAATGTGACATTATCATAATTATAAAATCCGTAATACATCTTTTTAACAAAATAAATACCTATTAAATGACTCTTTTTGAATCGACTATTTAAATCAAAACGTTTTATAAAACTTTTTAGCGCTTGCTTCATTATCTGCTAAATGAAATTTTCAATCAATTACAAACTCAAAGACTATTAAAAATCCATCAATCAACACGTTATTATTATTGCGTTGTAATGTTCCATTTTCCTACGATAAAATTTGCTTTTTGTTTGATTTGACAGGTGAAATATAGTCTATTCAAATATTACGATTCATAATTTTCTCTATAGGCACCTACATAATATTTAATAAAAGTTTCCTGAAGAGTCAACGACCAGAATATTACGGAAAAACAATTGGTAGAAATTACACCAGCTCGTACGTCACTATTTGTTCTAGAATTTTTGTTAAAAAACAAAACTGTAGTGATGCGTAAGTCGCAGAATTCGCTGGACATGGCTCTTCACAACTATTCCCCGTTTCCAAAAATGAAGAGAACCATAAAAGGACAACGTATCGCGACCATAAAACAGATAAAAGCAAAATAACTGAACGAAATGAAGACTATGAATACCAAAAAGTGAGTTTTCGAAGTGTTTTAAGGACCGAAAACAACACTGACTTAAGTATGGTATATTCGATGAAGATTATATCTCCTTTGAAGTAAAATTTTTACAACGAATCTATAAAAAAACATTAACTACGTGACTTTTTCGTATGAAACAATTTTCATGAAAATCAATTCAAAAATCTTACTGCAGTGGACTAACATAAGTAATAAATTAAATTATGTAGTAATTGTCGCGCAAACTTGTCGAATAAACATTATCAAGGATCAAGATCTTTTTCAAATAAAACCTACAAATAAATCGTGTCAGATTATAATTATAGCTGTGTTCTAATCACCATCAGCATTCTAATCAGCATTTTGACGTTTGCAATTGCATCAAAAGTAATTAACCATAATATTAATATGTAAATAAAGAAAACGACTTGCATATTGATTTAGAAAATGTCGTTAATGAACTTGAGTTAGTTAATAAATATTTAACAGTCGAATAAAATACCTAGTATATTAATCTAGACAATTTAACAATATTCACGATATAAATTATACTTTTAGTATTTTTAGTTCTTTAAGCGCTTCGAAAATGGGTCGAGGTTCGTAATTTAATATTTTAAATAAATACTTAGGTTACTGTAAGTAGATACAATAATTAATTAAACTAAACCAAATCTTGTATAAATGCAATATATGTAATGGTATTAGTAATCGTTCGAATTTTGGAAATATACAGAAACAATTTATAATACTTCCCCGATTCAAGAAAAAGGAAAATAGATTACAGTTATCTGACCATCGCACGTTATATAAATCCTGTTCGATTGGTTTATTTCCGATTTGACATTTACAGGTCTTTTATTTAATTTATTGGCAATCGTAAACGTAGTAGGATGTAGAAATACAAACTTTCTTACAATGATCGAATCACTAACAGATCTATCTATGTGATGAGATGAGAAAATGAGTTACGATGAAATTTATTATTGTTAAATGTTTAGAGGAAGTGGTTCGAATACGAGCCTTGCATATAATATGTGCCATCTTTAAAAAAAATAATTAGATTTAATTGCTATTCGCGTCAGTACCTAAAGTAGTAACATCAAAAATAAATTTTGTTAGTTTTTTTTGTAAAATGGAAATGTTGTTAATATGGGCCACCCAAGGAGTTCAAATATGAATCCGGTCTTGATAATGATGCTGCCTGCATATTTTGTAACGATTGTTTTCCCGAAAGTCGCAGAGGAAAACTCAAGTCAAAGCACAGTGTCAAATGTGGACACATGAACAATGCTTCGAAACCGAAACAGGTCATTATATGTGAGATTTTTGGCGTTAATTTTTAACATTATGAAGCGTTATGAAAAATATAATTAAAACGCAAAACAGCGACCCATATTCGGACCACTTCCCTTATCTACTTAAAATTTAGAATTTCTCAACTTTAATCTTTTCACTTTGTCTTGTTAAAAAGTTTTGAAACTAGTTACAAACCCTAGATACTAATTATTCAAGAAGTTACGTATGAAATTTCCATGTTAACCTCAAAATGAACTATTCCTACATTCCATTTTCCTATTTTAAAGTAGAAAAAGTAGGTCATCTGGAAGACCCGTATTATGATATGTAAATCCAAATTTTGAAATTGATATTCATTCTCATTCAAAATACTAATGTGTAAGTATAATAAAACGTTTTCGTGAAACACGTTGTATCGATATGTTTTGGTAATGATTAAAAATTAGTTTTAACAATAACATAATATAATTTACCTGGAATTTTTTAAATATGTATAAGAATAAGTTTGGATATAAAGATGACCTATACAAAAATAGGTACCTAATACCTATGTAGGTATATCATAACACCGAACGCAAACTGATAAATTTTTATTACGCATCGAAATTGATATAACTAATTTATTTAAAAAAACATCTAATAATTAGTCGTAATTTTTTAAATTAGAGAAACTAAAATTTAAATTTAAAACATACACTTCGTCCAAACCTATATGAATCCACGTCATCAATAAAAGGTTACTAGATGATGACGTTTCACACAGTGCTGTCACCTCGTACCTCGTATTTTTACAGTTCTAATAAATTGTAGTCTTTATATCATCTAATATGTGCGCAAGTAAATCATCTATAGAATATGTCACTTTCCAAACATTAAACCGATTTACAAATAAACAATCTAGTAACTTTTTGTTGATGACGTGAATTGCATAAAGGTTTGGATAGGCCATACATATAGATAAGTATGTATATTTATCAATATTAGTGCTTTTTTAACAACTCGTGATAAACATCTATATTTGCCATGGACAGAGAAACGAATATACATTCTGGAAAAACTAAATAAAATACGAATTTTGAAAACTAATTAAATTGAAAGGGCGCGAGTTTCAAAATGAAAATCAATTATTATTACTATGTCAATGCCATAAAAATTATAAGAATTATTTGATATTAATTTAAAATATTTTTAGTAGTCGAGTATTAATTTATTTTGAAACCGGCGGCGTACAAACGGCAAATCACAAACTATCTAAAATAGGTATTCGATAAAAATACGATTATGATTAAATGAGCAAATTACCTATTTAAAAACTTCCTGTAATAGCACGATTCTTGGTTCAAAATTAGTCATCGTGCAAAATAAATTGATAAAATGAAGATAAAGATGAGTTTCACACGACAATTCGTCAGCATGCGTAAACAATTTTTTCTCGTTAAATACGGAACAATAAAAGTAGGTAATATTTTAGGAGAATGATTGGAGCTCCTAAATTAATCAATTTAGTGGATTATATACCTAGTTACTTAAAAAATTACGTAAAATAATATCATCCTTGCTATCATCCAGCTGTTATTAATTAGAAATGAAATAGAAATATTTGTTTTATAATAGATATGATTGCTATAATTATTAAAATTCGTTTAAATGTGCCCATTTTTTAAAATATTGTAAATATTTAAAAATACATACTCAGGTATATGAAATTATGTAAATGCTACGCTAGCTTAAATAAAATATTATTAAGTGGGTAACTTTTCCAAATTTTCGTTGAATAATCCCACGCAAGTAACACGAAAGTTCATGATTTAAACGTCTATTTGCACTAAAAGTTATTACACGCGAAGCGAAACACACACACACACACACACACACACACACACACACACACACACACACTATATATATATATATATATATATATATATCACGAAAAATTAGTTTATAATGTAATGAGAATTGCTGGACATCGACCGTTCACATTAAAATTAGAAATCGTACTGATGTGAATGCAAGATTTTCTTATTTCCGCAAGTCGGTCCTTTATTTACATATGTATTGTTAGATAAAATGCACGTGTGGCTCACGATGTCGTCTGCCTATTGTGATTAAATATAATTTTAATTTTCAGTCATCCATTCAAAATAATATTTTTAAATAGGTACTTACTTATCTAACTTATTTAAATCGTTTATTTACCTTTTGTTACTTTACTAATTAAAATTAGTTCTTTTACATAGAAAATTATTTCATTCGTGAATTAAATAAAAGAAAAAAATTAATTTGATATATTCAATAAACTACCTATACTTTTTGTAATAAAATATTTTCGAAAATAAATTCAAATTTCTCGAGAAGTTTAAATATTCTAAACAGCATAAGCTGTTGTAGTTAAACAAAAATACATTTAGAGAGATTTAATAAATTGAATCGAATTTAAAACGTGCACAAATTGTTGAATTGATGTATTTTCTAAACGAGTAGGTAATGTTTTGCATAATGAATTAGGTAATGAGTTTCCCAAAATTAAATCATGTGTAATTAGTAATTAAATACTAATATGTATTTTATGTATTATTCTTTTTTATTTATTAAAGAATTTCGATAGGAAATAAAACTATTGCAAAATATGTGTTAACGTGAACCAAAGGCGCGACTTTGCATTTTTCCACGATCAAAAACAGAGGGCAGATGATATATAAGTATAAACAGACAAAATATTATGTACATTTAATGTGAATTTAAATTACCTACATATAAATAAATAAATCTTGCTGACATTTAATAAGGAGTTTTATTGCTTATTTGATAGTTGTTTGTTATACAGAGTGATTCAGAATGCATATTACAATGTTCTAGGGTTTACAGAGAAAACGTACTTAGTAGATTAACGTTCTATTTATGACGTGCATCGAAATAAAATTTGAATGGCCTTTATGTAGTTGACCGCAAAATTGCGAAACTAGTAATCCATAAAAAATCTGATCGTTACCTAAGAAAAATCATTTTCTATGATCGATTTTGATTCAACTTTATACCTAAATAGTTGATTATGACTAATTATGACACTATATAATTATCTACTTATTATTTAATGAAAATATGGAAATTTTTTCAAATTTATCGAATAATGCTTAAAAAGTTATTTAACGTTATTCATTAAAAAAATTCGTTTCTTTTTGCGTCAACCGGTAAAAGTATACGAAGTGTCAAAAATAAAATTAATGAGGCGCTGTTTAACTGAAAGTAATAGACACATCGATGCACAATGCGAGTGATATTACGAGGCCTGTTTTGTAACAAATCTGTTAATTTTAAAGGTCTGTTAAAAAACAGCCATTTGAATTGAGATTTTCATATGTTTTCCATGGTGATTTTTGTACATGTTAACAGGACGTTACAATCAATAGATTTTACCTATAGTAAACGTAAAGTGTTCAAAAAAAAACCTATTTGTTTGAAAAAACTTACCAAGTTAATGTGCGTAACGTGAAATGTCGCAAGTAGACTTACCTAGAACAAAACAAAAAATTAATATAGGCATTTTTTTTAATAAAAATATACAGATAAAAATCATAATATTCTTTCCAAATAAAACTAATATCTACTAATGAAAATACTATCTTCTTATAAGAACACACTTTAACCAACTCATCTAGAGAATTTTATTAAATTTGGAAAAGAACGTCTTACTAACCCACTTCGCAAGTTTACGAGCGGCCCAAACGATTATCCCAAGTTTCATTAAATTTAGTTCTCCTTTTATGTTATTCGGTTTGATAGAACAAGGAAAACCACTAGTTCTTATAAATGTTTATATCCTAGTTTTATTCGCAAGAATGATAACTTTATTTTACTTTCGTATTCGCTTTGGATCTTTTTTGACAAAGTATGAAAATATAACATTTTCAGTGATGTGTATTTGATATAGGCATAGGTATTTGAAGATAAAAGGGGTTGTAAATATCTAGATATATTTTTATCATTTATTTCTGACATATATCGTTAAATGTAATAAATTAAATATAAACGATGAAAGTGCCAAATTGAACATTGCATTTGTGCAATTATTTGCAAATGCAAATTTACAATTAAAAATAAAACAAAAATGAAGCATTCCAAAATTCCGAAGGAAAACCCGTTTTCGGGGAATTTTGAAAAGAAAAATTCACATTCAGTAATTTTTCGTTTAATTATAACAAACTAAAATGCAAAAAAGTTACCTACTTGAAAACCGGAGTCGCTTTCGGGATTTTGGTATTATTTATTTTTGTCTTATTTTTAATTGTAGAACACATCGCACCCGTGCGACAAAAGTGTGACGCACAACTTAATAACTAATAAGTTTTTTTTTCAAAAATAGCGAAAAACTGTTTCTAACTTAGGAGAATATTACAGATTTTGATTAAAAAAATTGTCTCCAATTCTAAATATTTCTTATGGAAGACTGTCTTTTTATTTACAACAGCGACACAACTCGAAATATTACAGTTTTAAATTATGATAAGCACAGTAATTATGCTGCAGTTGCAACATATCAAACGAAATAAAAAACACCATACGGTCACATGATGAAGTTAAGTTAATACGATTTTGCTGGCTAATGGATTAATATTTACGGAATCCATAAGTGCTAAAAATTCAAAAATCAGTTTTTTTTTTGAGTTGCGACATATCCGAAAGCCGAGGAGTGAACTTTGACTCACCCTGTACAACGCGAAATTACAACAAGTAAAAATTACAGTGAAACGAAAGCAATCTCACACCAATAAGATACATGTATCTCGCTAATTGTTATTAATTCGAAATTTCCTCGTAAATATTCTTTTACGATTTTCCGGCGGCATAAAATCTGTCTGCAAACATAAATGTTTGCTTTTTAAATATATATAGAAAAATTGCGTAAAAAAAATGTCATCAGTTTGATTATGAGGTATTTTTGTTCACGTTAGCAAAACTTGATTGCGTAAAAAGTCGTGTGGCTAGATTAAGTATGTACAAAGATGATCAATTGTAATTTTCTTATCTAATTAATTTGAACCTGATCTTTTTTCACTGAACAATGTCCAATTTCGTTATTTTCAATGATCGTCGAAATAAAAATGTATAAGTTGAAATTGTTTCAACAAAATGTGTTAAATATATCATAAATGTGTTTTTGAACTTAGGCCCGTTTTCGATCAAGCCATAGAAAATATACATAAATTGAGTTTTCTACATTTAGGTACTTTTTTTTAACGTAATTCATAAAAGAGATACCGACAACTATTTATAGATACCCAATTGTTTTTTTTTAAATTTATTTAGTACATACCTATATATTTTGCTAAAATTAAACGTTCACTGTAATAAAATATTAGTGACATTTGGCAGCGAAAACTATCATAAATTATGAGCGTTGTATCTATACAAATAATATTAATTATCTAGATAGAATTATATGGAAGGTCAAGTTTACTGGTTAGTCGAAATAATTTTTTCGGCGTAGTTCAAATGAGCTATCGTTTAAAACTAGGAACGTTGATGGAAATTGAAATGACCTAAGGCAATAAAACAGATAACATTATAACTTACCGTTTTATACAACAAGAAAGAGCAGACAACAAAGCACTTCCCATAAAATTCAAAAAGTGCATCAGGTTATAGGTAAAACACGAGTAAAAATGACATATTTCACAACAATTTAAAACGTTCGTCATAGCATGCTGATGTTATACAATATAAAAGTGAAATTGCACTAAAAGATGACGATGCCGTTAAAAACTAAAGAAAGAACTGTTCTCAGATAATAGTAGGCGTATCTCCAACGTACCATAACAGAACACACACAAAAAAAAATACCGTTTGCTTCTTAGAACGTTATAAGTATTTCGTTAAACGTTTGATCAGATGCTTACATATTTAGACTTGCGGTGGGTGCCACTAAAATTTGATTTAAATTGACACGGCAATTGTCTTCGCATTATATATTAAGTAATTTTCAAGGATTTGTTTGTTATTAATGTCAGTCACATATTCCTCGGGTAACGCGGATTTATTTCGACAAGGTTGCTTACTTTACCTTAATTCAAAATAACAATATTTGAAATAATTGAATACCCGAATATTCATGAAAAAGTCGTCGAAATTCTTAACATTTTTACTATAAAGATTGAGGAACGAAAATTTAAGAATTCATTGTTCCTTGACGTTCCACTTCCGTTGTTTTAAGTAAAAGTTAACATAATTAGCACATAATGGGAAGGGGCGAACTGATTAAAATTGGAAATTTGAACATTCGTTAGTTCAAAATTCAGAAAATTTTTATTAAGTACAATTAAAATTTTTAAAGTTAACCTTAAGTATATATGTATTAGGACGATATTTTAATTATAACAAATTGTTATATTATACGATATATTTCTAACTATTAAGCTTACAATTCGTTTTAAAACAAATTCAGTGATCATAATAATTGTAAGAATTTATTGATTTTTAATTTTCACTACCTTTTAAAAGTTGGTTGACGTCCAAATTACATTTAATTTGCTTTGTTATCAATTATTTAACAATATCAACACCGTTTAAAACAAGTTTATCAAAAAATTCCAATTACGTAGTGTTTGGATTTTATTAGTTAGCAAATAAATATAATATTAGTTTTTAACCCCTAATCATAAGTCACACCCTTTTGACACGGCAATAAATATTAGAATTTATGCGTCTAGGAATTCAAATTAGTTTTAATAGTCTGCAGCTGGACTTTAAAAACCGAGAGTGTCACTTTAATGAAATAGAAATATTTGTTTTATAATAGATATGATTGCTATAATTATTAAAATTCGTTTAAATGTGCCCATTTTTTAAAATATTGTAAATATTTAAAAATACATACTCAGGTATATGAAATTATGTAAATGCTACGCTAGCTTAAATAAAATATTATTAAGTGGGTAACTTTTCCAAATTTTCGTTGAATAATCCCACGCAAGTAACACGAAAGTTCATGATTTAAACGTCTATTTGCACTAAAAGTTATTACACGCGAAGCGAAACACACACACACACACACATATATATATATATATATATATATATATATATATCACGAAAAATTAGTTTATAATGTAATGAGAATTGCTGGACATCGACCGTTCACATTAAAATTAGAAATCGTACTGATGTGAATGCAAGATTTTCTTATTTCCGCAAGTCGGTCCTTTATTGACATATGTATTGTTAGATAAAATGCACGTGTGGCTCACGATGTCGTCTGCCTATTGTGATTAAATATAATTTTAATTTTCAGTCATCCATTCAAAATAATATTTTTAAATAGGTACTTACTTATCTAACTTATTTAAATCGTTTATTTACCTTTTGTTACTTTACTAATTAAAATTAGTTCTTTTACATAGAAAATTATTTCATTCGTGAATTAAATAAAAGAAAAAAATTAATTTGATATATTCAATAAACTACCTATACTTTTTGTAATAAAATATTTTCGAAAATAAATTCAAATTTCTCGAGAAGTTTAAATATTCTAAACAGCATAAGCTGTTGTAGTTAAACAAAAATACATTTAGAGAGATTTAATAAATTGAATCGAATTTAAAACGTGCACAAATTGTTGAATTGATGTATTTTCTAAACGAGTAGGTAATGTTTTGCATAATGAATTAGGTAATGAGTTTCCCAAAATTAAATCATGTGTAATTAGTAATTAAATACTAATATGTATTTTATGTATTATTCTTTTTTATTTATTAAAGAATTTCGATAGGAAATAAAACTATTGCAAAATATGTGTTAACGTGAACCAAAGGCGCGACTTTGCATTTTTCCACGATCAAAAACAGAGGGCAGATGATATATAAGTATAAACAGACAAAATATTATGTACATTTAATGTGAATTTAAATTACCTACATATAAATAAATAAATCTTGCTGACATTTAATAAGGAGTTTTATTGCTTATTTGATAGTTGTTTGTTATACAGAGTGATTCAGAATGCATATTACAATGTTCTAGGGTTTACAGAGAAAACGTACTTAGTAGATTAACGTTCTATTTATGACGTGCATCGAAATAAAATTTGAATGGCCTTTATGTAGTTGACCGCAAAATTGCGAAACTAGTAATCCATAAAAAATCTGATCGTTACCTAAGAAAAATCATTTTCTATGATCGATTTTGATTCAACTTTATACCTAAATAGTTGATTATGACTAATTATGACACTATATAATTATCTACTTATTATTTAATGAAAATATGGAAATTTTTTCAAATTTATCGAATAATGCTTAAAAAGTTATTTAACGTTATTCATTAAAAAAATTCGTTTCTTTTTGCGTCAACCGGTAAAAGTATACGAAGTGTCAAAAATAAAATTAATGAGGCGCTGTTTAACTGAAAGTAATAGACACATCGATGCACAATGCGAGTGATATTACGAGGCCTGTTTTGTAACAAATCTGTTAATTTTAAAGGTCTGTTAAAAAACAGCCATTTGAATTGAGATTTTCATATGTTTTCCATGGTGATTTTTGTACATGTTAACAGGACGTTACAATCAATAGATTTTACCTATAGTAAACGTAAAGTGTTCAAAAAAAAACCTATTTGTTTGAAAAAACTTACCAAGTTAATGTGCGTAACGTGAAATGTCGCAAGTAGACTTACCTAGAACAAAACAAAAATTAATATAGGCATTTTTTTAATAAAAATATACAGATAAAAATCATAATATTCTTTCCAAATAAAACTAATATCTACTAATGAAAATACTATCTTCTTATAAGAACACACTTTAACCAACTCATCTAGAGAATTTTATTAAATTTGGAAAAGAACGTCTTACTAACCCACTTCGCAAGTTTACGAGCGGCCCAAACGATTATCCCAAGTTTCATTAAATTTAGTTCTCCTTTTATGTTATTCGGTTTGATAGAACAAGGAAAACCACTAGTTCTTATAAATGTTTATATCCTAGTTTTATTCGCAAGAATGATAACTTTATTTTACTTTCGTATTCGCTTTGGATCTTTTTTGACAAAGTATGAAAATATAACATTTTCAGTGGTGTGTATTATAGGCATAGGTATTTGAAGATAAAAGGGGTTGTAAATATCTATAATAGATATATTTTTATCATTTATTTCTGACATATATCGTTAAATGTAATAAATTAAATATAAACGTTGAAAGTGCCAAATTGAACATTGCATTTGTGCAATTATTTGCAAATGCAAATTTACAATTAAAAATAAAACAAAAATGAAGCATTCCAAAATCCCGAAGGAAAACCCGTTTTCGGGGAATTTTGAAAAGAAAAATTCACATTCAGTAATTTTTCGTTTAATTATAACAAACTAAAATGCAAAAAAGTTACCTACTTGAAAACCGGAGTCGCTTTCGGGATTTTGGTATTATTTATTTTTGTCTTATTTTTAATTGTAGAACACATCGCACCCGTGCGACAAAAGTGTGACGCACAACTTAATAACTAATAAGTTTTTTTTTCAAAAATAGCGAAAAGCTGTTTTTAACTTAGGAGAATATTACAGATTTTGATTAAAAAAATTGTCTCCAATTCTAAATATTTCTTATGGAAGACTGTCTTTTTATTTACAACAGCGACACAACTCGAAATATTACAGTTTTAAATTATGATAAGCACAGTAATTATGCTGCAGTTGCAACATATCAAACGAAACAAAAAACACCATACGGTCACATGATGAAGTTAAGTTAATACGATTTTGCTGGCTAATGGATTAATATTTACGGAATCCATAAGTGCTAAAAATTCAAAAATCAGTTTTTTTTTTGAGTTGCGACATATCCGAACGCCGAGGAGTGAACTTTGACTCACCCTGTACAACGCGAAATTACAACAAGTAAAAATTACAGTGAAACGAAAGCAATCTCACACCAATAAGATACATGTATCTCGCTAATTGTTATTAATTCGAAATTTCCTCGTAAATATTCTTTTACGATTTTCCGGCGGCATAAAATCTGTCTGCAAACATAAATGTTTGCTTTTTAAATATATATAGAAAAATTGCGTAAAAAAAATGTCATCAGTTTGATTATGAGGTATTTTTGTTCACGTTACCAAAACTTGATTGCGTAAAAAGTCGTGTGGCTAGATTAAGTATGTACAAAGATGATCAATTGTAATTTTCTTATCTAATTAATTTGTACCTGATCTTTTTTCAATGAACAATGTCCAATTTCGTTATTTTCAATGATCGTCGAAATAAAAATGTATAAGTTGAAATTGTTTCAACAAAATGTGTTAAGTATATCATAAATGTGTTTTTGAACTTAGGCCCGTTTTCGATCAAGCCATAGAAAATATACATAAATTGAAACGCAAAGTTTTCTACATTTAGGTACTTTTTTTAACGTAATTCATAAAAGAGATACCGACAACTATTTATAGATACCCAATTGTTTTTTTAAATTTATTTAGTACATACCTATATATTTTGCTAAAATTAAACGTTCACTGTAATAAAATATTAGTGACATTTGGCAGCGAAAACTATCATAAATTATGAGCGTTGTATCTATACAAATAATATTAATTATCTAGATAGAATTATATGGAAGGTCAAGTTTACTGGTTAGTCGAAATAATTTTTTCGGCGTAGTTCAAATGAGCTATCGTTTAAAACTAGGAACGTTGATGGAAATTGAAATGACCTAAGGCAATAAAACAGATAACATTATAACTTACCGTTTTATACAACAAGAAAGAGCAGACAACAAAGTACTTCCCATAAAATTCAAAAAGTGCATCAGGTTATAGGTAAAACACGAGTAAAAATGACATATTTCACAACAATTTAAAACGTTCGTCATAGCATGCTGATGTTATACAATATAAAAGTGAAATTGCACTAAAAGATGACGATGCCGTTAAAAACTAAAGAAAGAACTGTTCTCAGATAATAGTAGGCGTATCTCCAACGTACCATAACAGAACACACACAAAAAAAATACCGTTTGCTTCTTAGAACGTTATAAGTATTTCGTTAAACGTTTGATCAGATGCTTACATATTTAGACTTGCGGTGGGTGCCACTAAAATTTGATTTAAATTGACACGGCAATTGTCTTCGCATTATATATTAAGTAATTTTCAAGGATTTGTTTGTTATTAATGTCAGTCACATATTCCTCGGGTAACGCGGATTTATTTCGACAAGGTTGCTTACTTTACCTTAATTCAAAATAACAATATTTGGAATAATTGAATACCCGAATATTCATGAAAAAGTCGTCGAAATTCTTAACATTTTTACTATAAAGATTGAGGAACGAAAATTTAAGAATTCACCGTTCCTTGACGTTCCACTTCCGTTGTTTTAAGTAAAAGTTAACATAATTAGCACATAATGGGAAGGGGCGAACTGATTAAAATTGGAAATTTGAACATTCGTTAGTTCAAAATTCAGAAAATTTTTATTAAGTACAATTAAAATTTTTAAAGTTAAACTTAAGTATATATGTATTAGGACGATATTTTAATTATAACAAATTGTTATATTATACGATATATTTCTAACTATTAAGCTTACAATTCGTTTTAAAACAAATTCAGTGATCATAATAATTGTAAGAATTTATTGATTTTTAATTTTCACTACCTTTTAAAAGTTGGTTGACGTCCAAATTACATTTAATTTGCTTTGTTATCAATTATTTAACAATATCAACACCATTTAAAACAAGTTTATCAAAAATCTCCAATTACGTAGTGTTTGAATTTTGTTAGTAATTAAATATAATATTAGTTTTTAACCCCTAATCATAAGTCACACCCTTTTGACACGGCAATAAATATTAGAATTTATGCGTCTAGGAATTCAAATTAGTTTTAATAGTCTGCAGCTGGACTTTAAAAACCGAGAGTGTCACTTTGACCGCGATGTTTGAGCAATTCAGACTGCGTCAATTGTAAAATGTAAAAGTGCGATAGTAAAATAAAAATTAGTATCTGGAAATTCTTTGTCTCCATTAAAACCCATCCGTGATGGTAATGGTCCTTCGATAGCTAACACGTAGTTAACGATATAATTATTTTGATATTTATAAATAATTTAAATAAACGGATATTTCTATACAGTTTACGTCACGACGAGTTTTTAGATTAGAAGAATATAGGAAAATAATAAGAGTTGCGATTTGAAATTTTGGAAGTAATGGTTACTAGTTATGCCCTTTCTATTTAAAATAATTTTAGATTTCCACTTCTTCCGGTTACACAGGAAATGATATCAATTTCCTTATTTTAAATGGAACACCCTAATTTTTATTATTCGATTTGTATTCCCGACACAATCGTACGACTTTTTCTTCCGACAAACATTGAATCTAAAATTAGTTCTTTTGGAATTATTTCATGTTTTGTAAAAAAAATTGACAGTTGCAGGCTATTACTAATAACTACGTATCTGAAACATTGATGCATGTACAACTTTAAAATGTTAAGTAAGTGGTTTAGAAAGTATGCTGCATCGAATGATGTATTATAAACTTAACAAAATAATACCGGATGTTCAGAAAAAAATGCCAAAGTTGTTATCCGAAATAAGTGGAAATCTAAAATGATTTAACCATTACTTCCATAATTTTAAATCGCAACTCTTATTTCTTTCCTATATTCTTCTAACTAAAACTCGTCGTGGCATATCCTGTAGTTAGTATTACCAAAGTGTGAAATAACTTCACACCACATTTCATACATTTTATTATAAAAGTCAATCTTGTGAAAACCTCGTGTTTACTTCGTCAGCTTGTCATTATTAAAAGTTGAATCAAATTGAATAACTACGAATAATACTGTTACAGAAAAGGTCTAATAAATTGTAAATCACCGACGTTGACGTCTCACTACTTTAGTCGTATTTAATATTAGTCTATGTTTTTCATTTCTACTTGAACTCTACTAGTTCGTAAATAAATAAGCTAAATAAACTCGAAGTTCTAAAGCTAAAAATCATTATCAAAATGCAATATCTGACAATTTTTGTCAGATACCTATAGGGACAGAATTATTCCATATTTCTAATCGTAATCAATTTATCTTAAATAGAGACCTAAATTATAATTATGTAAGTATATAATTTAGCCGAGTTACAAACTATTTGAACTGTCTAAAATTGAAGATGAACTCCTACGGCTTCAAATCTCTCGAGATTTAGGATTGTATCGGGATTTGTCTCTAGATCGAGTAGAAGAGTAATGATGGGGATTTGTGACTTTTCTTGTCAGTTACGAAATTCAGCCGGCTTTATATCGTTACAAGTCGCCTTTCCGTTCTAAAATACATAATTTATGCTTCCAATTATACGAAAAATTTCAAAATTGAAACCGAGAATTTGGTTGTTTAAAATTTGCCGATATCGGGTAAACCCGTTGTGTTACATTATGCAACCCAAATAACGCTCGCCGTATGAAATGTACTAAACATTCGTACTTGCATAAATCTACTGCATTAAGCGAAAAAATAATGTCTACCGAATAATTCCGATCAAACAGAATTTTTGTACGAAACTTTATTTAAAGTCACTATAAATAATATATCAAAAGTCTGACATCTGATAAGATTTTTACATCGCGTAAAATGCCAAAACAATCAGTCGTCAGATAAAATAGTTATCTTAAAATTTTGTAGATCAGAAAGTTGTCTACAAAAAAAGGCTCTATAAGTTCTTTATTTTTATGCACGCAAGCTGATATTATGTATGATATGATCGTAATTAAACCCATACCAGTTTTGAGGTACTAACGTGTTTGTTTTTAATATCACATCCCCTGTAAACCATTCATATCCATAAGATAAAATCCATAGCATCGATGTAGTCGTATTTATTAAGGTACGTTTGTCGACCTTTTGTTTTGCATGTACGATATTGGACATGCCAATGTTTACACACTGCTCAGCAATACAACAGATTTTTGCAGTCTCGGTTTGAATCCGCGGCCTTTGGGACAATTGCATAAAAAAATTATTCAACAGAATATTTGCAGCAGGCGATAATGTCGTATTTGGCTCTGAAATATTTTTGCTTGTAATCTATCTTCAGTTCATTTCCTAGCCATTTTTAGTTTAACCTTATACTATAATGGTGATAAAAGGTGATGTAGAAAGCAGCGCATTAGTAACTATCATATCGTAGTCGATCGCAATGCATAAAAACGGTCGCTCCTAAGAAAAAACTTATATAACCTTTTTTTGATAGAATATTACATACTTACATTTATTATTACATTTAAGTAGTCAAGTTCCTCATCTACAAATTTCAAAATAACTATGTAGTTTTATCGTACGATCGATAGATAACGAGATTTTCACGAAAAACTGATTTTTTGATATAAAAGTATTAAGCAGATGTCGGATCGTTGGAGATTTTTGATATACAATTATTTATTGCTAAAGCATAAGCTCGATTAAAGTTTTGATAATGTAGAGCATCATACAAAAATGTAGCTTGATTGGAATTATTTCGAAAAAAAATCCTAATATGACCGGACTATTGTACGAGTAGTATTTTATACAGTTAAGCAAGTAAACTAAATAAATATCTCACAACTAAATGAATAGTTAACTATTTAATTACATATTTTTTATAATTAAGGATGAATAATTGAATATGGGACAAACTAATTGCAAGTTAAGTTTTAGGTACCCATATAACGCCAACGCTGACCGAACAATCCCTTAATTTATATGTAGTTCGCGTAAGGCAGCTAAAGGGAGCGGTGATTAGAATTGTTACACTAAAGTAAAAGCTCCAAATAGACTTTCGTCTTCACTCCACATTTTAATATAAAGACGTCGAAATAAAACGTCAAATTTACGTTTGTAAACATCAAACCGAAATTTTGCTCGAGGTTGTCACATTTGTAAATTTCCTTTTCGATTAATAGTTTTTATTCGAGCTGAACTTAAAACGTGCCCGACGTAGAAACTTCGACTCACGAAAAACGAAAGCTTGCGTACAAGCTTTGAACTTTCAAACAAATATAAACTGAGAAGTTGGTCGACATTTTTCTGACATGCGTCAGTTGTAAAATTGTAAATTAAAAGAAAAATTCGATACACGAAAGTGACCCTGCAAATAGTATCTATAAAATAATAATAATAATGTATTACCTAATTTTCATTTGGCGCGGATTAATTTAAACGATACGCAAAATAAAAGAAAATGTCGACTCAATTAAAAAGCGATGTAGAATTCGGATATGAAGTACCTATACGATGTCAGTAATATAATGGCCGCAAAGTTATTAATTTTTATATCACCGCCTTTATAAAGTACCTAAACGCCATTTAATACTTGACCTACTCCTTTTATCGACTTGATAATCGTTTTAAATTTATTCATACATTTTCAACCACTTCAACTGTATTGACATCGAGCCGTGCTTTAAAAATATTATTCAAACATCCGATAAAACTCCTTGTAAACAAATTTGGCAACCACGTCAAAGCCAAAAAACGTGCGAATAAACGGAAGGGCCAAAATCACTCTAATATTGTGACAATCCAATACCTACATAATATATAGCCGCAATCGTATGGAAAAGACAATTACAAATGGACATTATAACCGAAATTTCGGTAAATAAATTTAAATTAATCAAAAAGAAATATGCTCGTTCTTACTGATGTTTGGACCATTACACGACGACGACTTAAAAAAGGACAATTTTCCCTTTAAAATGAAACTTCCGTAAATTTAAAAAAAAACACGTTTTTATGTGACGATATTTCCTTCAGAAATTTATCGTCTCCTATTCTACTACGTAAGTGCTCCAACTATTTATCTTCATGTTTCATTAATGTATCGTTTACGGCACTTATTCGTAATTCGTTCCTAATGTTGGTGAAAGAAGAAGCGTAAGAAGGCCGAGAAAAATGATGACAGCATTTTAAAGCCAGAAAGGACTAGCGACTTACAATTCCGACGCGACGCCGACGCCAACGCCGACTGTAGAATTACGACTAATTTTGTTGGATTACCAATTTTAATTTACGGATTCGTTAGTCTTATAATAATTAGAATTATGTATCTGCAATAAAAGAATGTCCTTTATATTATTTGAAAATATTATTTTTGCACATTCCAATTAAAAACCACCATCATTTTTAGAAGCGCAATTTTTTACGTTGACGTTTTCTACGTTAAAAAAAATTGCTATTCAAAAGTTCGAGAAACATTGAGCAATCGATTCTTTTTGTTTGTATAGAGAACAAAAAAATAAATCTTCGACGATAATAAAGAAACGATCGCTCGAATTACTTATTGCTGCTAATCGGGGACTTATCAAGTAACGGAAGTTGAAGTTATCACGTTAAACGATTTTTGTAATCTGAATGCGTGTATTTATACATTTCTGTCGCAAGTGGTCCGTTCAAATAAGGCTGTTTTGGCATCATCCTTGCTCTTTAATAACTTATACGTCGAAACACACTCGATTATTTTTATTAATTTCGAAGTGTAAACGATAAATCAAAATATAAATATCAACTAAATGAGTGTTGATTAATTTTACCGTGGCAACATAAAATTTATCTCCACTTCAACCCCCCGTCGTAATGCAACAAGTTAAACCATATTTATATGCAAATATTTACTTATTGTTTGCTAAAGTTAACAGACTCATTAGCTTGTCAAAAATGAATTATTAGCCGGTCGCAGACATTATATTATTTCCCACGCGAAAGAACAACACAACAAAGTGAGCCATGAAAAAACATCTTTACCCACGCACAGTAAAGCCGCGTTCACACAAAACGAACGAACCTGAACGAGTAGCAACGAACCAGAGCTGTACGAAGACTGTAACTGTAAGACTGTACAAAATTTGCACAATATCTTGGTTTATTCAGTATATTTATTAATAGGTTTAACTAAAAGTTTTCTCGATTATTTAACGTGTTTACAACCTTTATACATTTCTGGTACGGTTATGCTCGTCCGTTATAATGTGTACAATCGATGCGTGTTTGAACGTAACGTTTCTGTACCAAGAGAAAATACGCGTGCGTGGCTTCGCCTACGTTAATACACATTCTTTCCAGCATGGTTGGAGATTTTCTACGTACAATGGTACGTAGAAAAAGATTGGGATTATTGGGAAATTTTACCTAGTTTCGTATCATTTTTTCGTTCATAAGTTTAAATGCGTATAATCAATGGCAAACTACACGATTTGCTTGATCATAATCTCAAAAATTACAAACTTTAAATTCTGACGTGTAGGTGGCCGAGAATGCTTCTGCAAATTCACGAACATTCGCTTGTTAAACAATCTAATTTGTCTGATAAACACTAAATTTTAATTCAAAGGTGTTTGATTGTCGGCTAAACGTCTAATAATTTCTGTTGCTACTGTCTAAAAACGAAACATAAAAACAGCTAGACATGCAACAGTGAGGACAACAACTAACATACCCTCGTTTGTCTGTGTTAGAGGTATCAGGAGGTGGTGCGGCCATAGCCAGCGCTTTGTAACGTGCTTGTTCATCGGTGGGCAGCACGATGTCGACAGATCTTGATCTGAGAGCTACGTTTGGCCCCACAGGTACTTCTAAACTAACACCGGAATGTTGTAGTTCTTCAGTTTTACCTTGCGATACTTTTGAAAAACAAGAGTCCACAGAGGCAGCACGGTCCCGCTTCAAGTCCGGCACTTGCAAATAAATATCTTTAACGATTAAACCGGGAATGGTAACGGCATCGCCCTCGGAAAGGGCACCCTCCGAAGTTCCATCGGACACGGGCTCCGACGGAACATCCGACATGTTTTCTAAAGAATTGCCGGTAGGTTCTCCGAAAAAAGCTTCTTGACGCTGTATGGATTTTCTGCGAACTGGCGTCGGTGGAGTTTCGTCCTCGGCTGGAAAGTATTCTATCAACGGCGACGTAGAAATTGGAGGAGGAGATTGAATGGGCGGCGAAAGATGAGTCGGAGACAAAGTAACTTTGATGGTGCATTCCGGCATGATCGGATCATCGTCTGGTTCGCTGGAAGATGTATCGCTGATACTAAAAGATTGAAGATCCGGAAGTTCCGTCGGCGGTTCCTCGGCGGCCTTCTGTTTCGTGTATTCTTCGAGACAAACGCAATGTATACAATTAGGACCGCGCGTGCTTGACGAACGTCGCCGTTGAAAGCGACGAATGGGCACTTCGAGATAATTTCCCGATTCTTCGCTACCTCCCGAGTCCACGCTTTTCGAGCGCGCCCCGGGAAATTGGTTCGGAACTCGTAAAAGGGAAGCGGGGTCCGGCGGCTGACCTCCGACCTGCAATCTTTTCGTCTGAATCTCATCGAAAGAGGCCGATCGGATTTGTTTGGGAACTTCGAGGCTACTTTGAGTTTTCATTTCGTTACCAGTTGGGGTGCGCGACCGCTTGAATGTGGTCCGCAACCGCTGCATTGCTCAGCGCGGTCGCCGGCCGCCCACAAACCGTCCCTCATTCATTCTGCAAACTACAGAAGGAATTTTAAATTATTTAAAACGTTTAAATAAAATAAGGGGGTGTGTTGCGAATGTATACCACCAGAACCGACGCCGAACCAATTTTTTCATAATCGACATTTCTTCACAATTTAACGAAAATATAGAGATGTTGGAAATACTAATTTATATTATTTTATAGGCGTGACAAACAATTTAACCGAATATTTGTTAGAAGATTGTGATTTAAATATAAAAATAAAATAACTATAAAAATGCACCTGACCTTATGACCATCAAATGTATGGTCACAACCAAGCATTCTTCTCTGTTTTTCGAGAGGGACTGAAAATATACCTTGCGTTTAGAATATTTCGACGCTATTATAATATCTACCACAGACGCATACGTCATATTTCTGTTGCTAGTTGAATTAAAATAATGCGCTAACAATAAATTAAGACTTTTAGTCAATTTCCCTCTGGCCAATCCCATTATAAGGAACGCTCGTTCGTATGCACACCGTGCATTAATAATTGTTTACGTACGTGAACTTACAATTAGTTACGTAGAAAAAATATTACAAACCGTTTTTGAATATTTTTCCTTTCCAATGTATGTAAGTAAATAAATACCAAATACCTATGAACTAATATTGTAAATTTTCGAAACGTTTTCGAGCAATAAAATTAATAATTCACTGTTTTGGTTGGATGTGAAATAACCAAAGGTAGCTTAGAGAACGAATCGGTTAAATAACGTAAAATATTGTTGGCGATTTGTAACGCTTAATCCTTGTAAGTACCTATGCTTATTAAATTTCAATCAATAAATACAGGATCACCTGTATTTTCCTATGTATATTTGAATTTTAAACGAATTGCGAAACATAAATTCGTTTATTTATTTGAAAATTGAATTTATTTCAATGCCCATAATATGCTGATTAAAGTAACGTAACGGTGGACATCTGCGCATATTTCAATTAGTCTAATTACAAGCACTTAACTTTATTTCGTTCCAACTACAGTTTCCTCAGGGAAACCCGGTCATAATCTATTCAGAAACTCTACCTCGATCAAGATTTAATAACCGTTTTACTTAGAGTACCTACCTACACGTAAAACTTGGTTTGCAATATTCATCTAACGTTGAATAAATTTAACTGGATATAAGAATTAATAATATAAGGAAATAATGGTATATATTTTAGTTAATTTGGTGTTATCGTACAAAATTTCATTAATAAACTCTCACGGTTTTATCAATAAATTATTTATAACATTTTTAACGTCATTACGTAAAACAGACATTCAATACGTTTATGTGTAACGAACGTTAACTAAAAATATTTCGGGTTCATTCCCTGCATCCTACACGTATTTATTATGCAAGCTTTGCGGTTTTCAATAATTATGTTACATTTTTAAAGTTTCCACGTCGAAGCAGTTTAGGAATAAAAAGCCCAATCGACCTAAGAAATTAGTAGGAAGTGGAAACTTGGCTCAGCTGTTAATTGGCCCTTGCTGATGAAAATGTCAGAAGTTCACATAGATGCATAAATCTAGGCTGCGCTTCGGCCGGAATCTCGTAGAAAAGACATCAAAAATGAGTTTGAATTAATATGTGCCAGTTTTACAAGGATTTATCCTATCCTACCTTACAAAATCATTTCGATACAAACGTGAAAATCTGTACATCATTAGATTCGTCTAACAATAAGACCTTAACCGTTCTACCAATAATCCATTTTTAAACAGTTTATAACAAAATCAATAAATAACTCGTCTTCAACTCGTGCCGTAATAATCCTCGTTAATAATAACCATCGTTATACGCTCGTTGCAGAATATACTATTAAACAATTTATAACAAAATCAATAAATAAGTATTTGTAAAACACAAGAATGTCCTTGAAAATGAATAACCAATTTAAATAATGCGAAATTAGTCTAATCAGTTATAATCGATATTAGTAATTCCCGAGTTCCACGTTTTTGATTGCAGTAATTCTTGATTAACTTGAAGAATACTAACATTAAGGGAAACTAATCACAAAGCTTCCTATAGCGCTTTCCAGCATTCAGCGCTCCATTAGTGTTCGCTGTTTCCACTAATAGCAGTTTAGAGAAGTATAGTCATTTGAAAATGTTCATACAAAAAAAGTCGTATCTTTTTCTACAGTATATTATATCTAACTAAAAGCAGCGATATAGAAATGTTCGAATTAAAAATAATTCTACCATTCGACTCGGACTTGAAGATCTTTTAATGAAATTATCAATTCAGCTAAATTTTATTTGATCGTATATTGTCACCAGGATTTTGGACAAGCGTCGGTTTATTAAAAATTCGTAATTCTACAGCGGTCACGATCTTAACATTGTTATTTTATTTTACAGCTTAAAATGAAAAACTTCCAGTTAATATTCGGTGTTTTTTTTTGAACTACGCAAATTTCGAATGACAACTTAGAAATGTCGCGTATTTCGCTTTAATGGAAGAAATTATCTTAATTTGTCCATTACTGGACAAAGGCCACCTACATCATTAAAATTTTGAAATTCGAATTATTCTATGAAATGCCTCAATTTTCTTAACTTGTTTAACTTTACACTGCGTGTAACAACGTATACACGTTTTATTGCGTTTTTTTTCTTCTTCTAAATATAGGTTAAATTTGATTTGCGTCGATTTGCATTGCAAGTGTTCTATTTTTAAAAACTAATAATGTCTAACACGTGGAAAACGTACCTCTATTATGCAAATATTCGAGCAATAATTCTTAATTACCGTGCGAATTTTAAAATCCTTTACGTAAAGAAAGCGATGCGCGTTGTATTAAAAATGTATTGCGCAATTTAAGAATTAATTTCCTAATGAATAAAAGAAGAATAAACTAACGACTTCGCCATTTTCAGTCTTTCTCCGCAGAATTTTAACAAGCGCCTACTTCTTCGTAAAACCAAAATTATAATTAAATTTACCATGTTTGTATTTTACATTCAAAAGTGGGTAATATAAAAACATAATACTATGCATCGTAAAAAATGTATAACTAGGACATCCACGGTGACCTACAAATTACATTTGTTCTCCTGAGAGTACAGTTGTATGCTTGAAATTGTTGTTTATTACGTGACCAACGCAGCTAAATCGACCATTAAATTCGAAAAGATAACAACTACCTATGTATTCCCGTGAAAATTGTATAAAGAAAATCGGAATTCTTTTACGAATAATTATATCTTTTAAACTTTTTTTTTAAATAGTAAAGCATACGACGTTTATTTACGATTTTAGAAAATGTTAAACCGACATTCCTCTTTTGTACGATTAAAACATTATTTTTCAATTACACGTAAGAGACGAAAATGCTTTACAAATGTTTGAATTTGTATTCTACGGATCGACTCAATTTTCGATTCGTAAAACGAAAGCTCACGGAATCGGCATTTAATACCTTACCATTCGGATCAAACTGCTGTCGGTAAAGTCATAAAACTTAGGTTAGTTTGGTATGTACTTAACTTTTATTGATGTGCTTTACGAAACGTGTCGATTAGGTGATAATGAAAAAAACTAGGTAATCTATTGGTTAAATTATATCGGAATTTAAACAGAGTAAATATGTGAATCGCCATAATTAATTGATACTTTACTTTTTTCGGAAGCTTTTAGAAAAAAACCGGCTAATTTGTAAGTTAATTAACATACGTAAGTATAAAATGATATTTCTCTTTCAAAAATTCGGCCGAAACTAAATTTAACGTCAAAAATATTTTTATTGCGTTAGTAACACTCTTAACCTACAGTTATTAAACCCATAGGGGAAAGAAACAGTAAATGGGAAAATTTAAATAACATAGATTCCGTTGGGGAATTGGAGACTACGATTTCAAGCATTTATTTCAATTTTCGAAATAAACTAATTAAATTCCGAAAATACGTTAAATAATCAGGAGAAGATATAAATTATTACGTATTATTATTACTTATATTACGTATATTACTTAGAACTGCTTGTGACTTGTAATTATTTTAAGCTAAAGTTATAGTATACCTACATTTACAGATTTTCCTAATATTCAGTGATGACGTAATATAGATTAATGACCTAAACTATAATCAATTACTTACGATTAGTTAGTAAATAAATTTATTTAAAATCTAATGCCGAAGTTTACGCTGGAAGGTGTAAAACATTAACTAGTTAACGTGTTTAACCCCGAGGATCCTTTAATCGATAACGAGTCCGCATCCAAAACCACTAAAAGGATTTACCACCTTTTAAATATTTACAACTGCACCATAGGTACACTTAGTTTCAGAAGATTTATGTCAAAGAATCACGGTTAACCGTAAGTTAAGTCACAGAAGACACATCCTATAAATGTATTTATTAGACAGAAGCGTCCCAGTTGACATAATCGCGCTAAAATTTCAGTACGCAGTAGTCGAGAACCGCCATTTTTTTTAGGTAGTAAATCCATCGAATGACAGGACATTAAATTATATTAATAAGTAGGTAAATACTCCTTTATAAATTCAAATTTTCCGACATATTTATTACAAAAAAATTAATAAATAAAACGACGCAAGGTCATGAAAAATGGAGCCTATAAGCTATCATTAAAGTAATGAATAATTTGTTTATTGTTCTAATATTTAAATTAATTTTTCTATAAAATAAACTATATACTGTTAGGAGTTTATGTTCTTTAGATTTCGAAAATTATATCGCGCAAACGGCCTCCGTTTTCTTCTTCATAAACACGGACCCACTTGATAACATTTGGCATCACACTAGCCAGTGCCTTTTCGACATTTGTTTTCGTTTTCGTGTATTTTTTCGCCGAAAATGTCTTTTACAAGCTGCACGAACTCTCTTGGCTACATGAGCATCAGTTGCTGCATCTCGTTGCCAACATCAACAGCTGGACGAATAAAAGTAGGTACCTTTTAACATTTCTCGATAACGAGATGCAGTAACTGTCACAGCATTCTCATTCCCGTGCCAAACAGTGACTTTGAGAGGATCATTCACAGACCCCAATTGCCGAAGTTTTCGATCGCGAATATTCAAAAGTCTAAATTTTCAATATTTGAAATAAACCAATCAAAAATAAAAACGGAACTATACATTTATTATTGACTGTTTAAATAGTATAAGAGCGACTTATGGTCCACCCTGTAGAAGGGAAATTTTTTCAGTTGAACCTGACGCCAGCAGTGCATTTGATAATGAGTACTAAAAGCGGTGAAGAAATAGTCAGTGGCGGATCTGTTTCTTATTAATATAAATGGTTCTGTAATGAACCTGCGATCTTTACATTAACCTCAAAATGCTATATAATTTTATCGTTTTCGAAAAAGGAAGTCTTCAAGTTCATTTTTTATTGATTTTTGTTTTGAAGATTCTAAAATTCTTTTTCACATCAAATGCACTGATGACGTCAAGTTCAACTGAAAAATATTCCCTATATAAACACGCTTACAAATTTATAGTTTCGTTTTTATTGTTGATTGGTTTGTTTCAAATCTTGAAAATTTAGGCTTTGAAGATTCGCGATGGAAAACTCAGCTCGAGCAAAACGGATCGAAATTGTTGAACTCTCTACTTTGAAAATCAGCGCCGGCGGTTTATCATTCTCGTACACAACGCAATTACGAGACTAATTAGGCGTTTTCGGCAATTGGTGCTAAACGTTTTTCGAATGTTCTTAATTTCTCAAAGTTCATCAACTTTGTAGTTCATTACAACATCGATCCGACATCAATTTCAATTTTGGTCATACTATACTCGCATCAGCAAATTAATCTGTATATTACCTTATGATGAACTATTCTATACAAAACAATATAAGTAATTTGATGAACACGTCCGGATATGGCTATAGAATTCGATGGGACGCAGTCGGCATAAAGTATTCCTTTTACATATAAATGTTTACCTATAGTTTAATTTATAATATTGAAGATGAGGTAAAAAAAAACGAAGCGGATGCCACTTACACGCACAAAATAGAACAGACATAGAAAATAGAATAAAAAGTCTACTCGTCATACTTTTATAGTCGTATTTAGCAAACCGTTTACAATTAGTCTATGTTGTTCCCCAATATTTGACTCGATAGTTTCCAATTTTCAACACATACCTACAGTGGTTTGTGCTACTCCAACAGTTCGCAGACTTGCACAGGGATCAAAACGCTCAGTTTAATTTTTTCACATCATTACCTCTCTTCTCATTTTACATAAAATGATTACAATGTTTCGGACCATTTATTCCTTTTATAGTTTTTTGGAAGTGCTATTACTAGCAAATCATTTCTCTGCTAACGACATTCGGTCGGATTATATTCAAATAGAAAACAATTGAGACTTAGGTAAATAAACAATTTGTATAAAAATCATGCTATTATAATACCAATGAGTCAATTTGGTGTTCGGCTTTAGCAGTTTGAAAACAGTAGGTACGTTTTACAATATTTATTAACAAAAGCAGTTTCTTAAATGGCCGTAGATATCGTATAATGGTCGTGGGAAAGGCCCATTTACAGAAAACACAAATTGAACTGATTGATACTTGTACATAGTTTTTCTTACAGGTCAATTTGTGACGTCGTTGTACTCAAAATCCTTTATACTTTATCAGAACTTGTCAATAAATTCGTTTGCTCAATGAGAATTCGTTCTAATTATGAGTTATTTGTATATTAACGTATCTTCAAAAACCCCATCGACACGAGCGTCTTCGCAATTTAGACGCAATATAAAAAAATTCGAAACATTACAATTTTGACTCGAGATTCGGACAGAGCATCAAAAAGTACTAGATTATAAACGTCTAATGAACTAACGTCCTATGACTTAAGGAACGTGGGAAAAATTGCGTATTAAATGTTTTAAAATTTTTCTGAAATCGATGCGCAGTTTTTTAGGTTTAATATTGCAAGTTTCGAAAAGTAGAATGCCTTCTTCTTCGTTTTAAGTTCGTTCTGGCAATGCTGCATTAGCATTCTCAGACGATTTATTTTCTAAAGGTCAAATTCGTAAGCACTCATTCTCATCTCATTGAAAACCGATAAAATCGTTGAACTCGAAATGCCACACTACTTACGGTTCGAATCCATTGTTTCTATTCGTCGTCCATAAGGAAATAGAAATAATATGAGAACGAGTTTCGTTCATGAATTTGACGATAAAAGGCAGTCTTTTTCGGTAAATTTACTCGACAGATATTTTTCAGCAGTATATTAAGTATATTATGTAGATATAAGTATTTGTTTATTAGAACAATTGCTTTTATGAAGAATATCTGTCAGATTTATTTATTGAAAGATGAAAAAGTTAATTTCTTAATACTAGACTATTTTTCTTTTTAAAAAAAATATGCATCTTAATACTCAATGAAAAATGAAATAAATCAACCGCGCGTTTTCAAAAAATTATTTTCCAATACAATTTTCCATGTAATTTGAATAACATCTACGTGTAATATTGTCTTTATTTTAGCTAACGTTAAGTTAAGATGCTTTGTAAGATATTATACGATAAAAATTGGAGAGCGTTCAATTTATTAACAAAAGTTTACCTTTGACATTATTTTCCAATACTTGATTAATGTGAATTTGGATATATAAGATACAAACAGCAGCACAATAATTTAGAAAGCATTCACAATATTCAACTTGCTTTGCCGTTTCTCTTATTTCAAAAATTGCGATTTTCAATCGAAATTATTTTAATAAAAGACTTGACACTAGACACTAAGACACTATTGAAATAATACCGAACAAACGATCTTCGATATAGGTAATACCTAATTCTTAAAATTCCAAGTGAGCCACGATTTTCGTTGATAAATCTAATCGCAATTTCCAAGAGACCTTTATCGACGACAAACACATTTTTTAGGCTATCGAAAAGCCCCTTTTATTATTTGACCCTTTCAGCTTCAGTGAATTATATGATTATTTCGGGAGTGTCAATCAGTTACTGATATTTGTACGAAACGAAAACGTAATTTGCGCATTACTGTTAAAAAATTATGAAATTCGAGCAAAATAGTTAATTAAATATACGTGGGTACGATAAAATGAGGGAGCGGTTCATTTAACACTGCAACGCTTTTATGTATTATCAATAGCTTGGACGAATTGTTCGAATTTCGTATTCGAACTAACTACCGTAGTTATCTTGCGAAATGTTAGAATTAGTTATTTATTTAGCAATGTTTGTTACTAGCGTGCTTTCTGTTTAAAACAAATCAAGTATCAAACAAATAGTTTGTACTGCAAATACCTATACTGTACTGTATCTACATATGATATTAAATTATACGTAGGTAGGTACATACATATTATGTACATTAAATTAATTATATAGCTTTTACCGACATTAGTTTAATTACTACACGTCTTATATAATATTATAAATCTTATATTGCCTTGGGCCTCATTATGTTCCAAATCTCCCTTTGTAAATCATAATTTAGAATAGGGAAACTTGAGTAGCAAAGCAGTAGGACATCCGTTTTGCAATCTAATGATCGTGAGTTCGAATCCCGCTATATACCAATGCAACTGTTTAATTAGGTGGGTATTGATTTTAATTTTTGCCTAATAATTTCAAATAGGCGTGTAGTAATATTTTTTTGGTCTGTGTAAGTAATAAAATTATGTAGGTAACTACCTATATATTTCGAAGTAACCGTTATAAAAAGTATGCCTCCGCCCTCTTCATCGGATATTATTACGTCGCTTAAACAAAATATTCACAAGTTTATCGATTCTATAAATTGACGTAGGTATAGCTTATACAAACCTATATGATGTTCTCGTCATCAGTACAAGGTTACTAGATGATGACGTTTCACACAGTGCTGTCACCTCGTAACTCGTATTTTGTCAGTTCTAATAAATTGTAGTCTTTCTTTATACCATCTAATATGTGCGCAAGTAAATCATCTATAGAATATGTGACTTGCCAAACTTTAAACGGAATTACAAATAAACAATCTAGTAACTTTTTGTTGATGACGTGAACATCATATAGGTTTGGATAAACTATAGGAACGTATTTTCTAAACTTCTAGAACGTTTCCATTTCAAATTGTTATTGGTCGAAGGTTCTACACCGTAATTGCGTCAATGTTAAAAACAATTTTAAAGTAAAACTTATTGTTAGTTTCAAGATTTATAAGTAAAACACCATTTAAAATATAACCCGAAATATAGAAGCAGCAATAAAATTATAATCCGACAATTTTGTTGAACTTTTTGCTTAATACAACCAAGTGTAAAATCTGTAAATACCTAAATGTCGCAATGTAATAAATAGAAAAATTTTACCATTTCCAAAGAGAAAACTGCTATCATAGTGTTATGTAATAGTGTATGTTCAATTGTAATATTGTGTATGTAAATATTGCTATCGGAATAAATTTGAAGTTCGTTTAATTTATTCTAACAACGATTTGCGTTTGAAACTTAAGCAAAAATGTAGGGCGTTGTACGTTTTGATCTTTTATATACTTTAAAATCGGTACACGGTTTTGCATTTGTAATACTCTAGTCGGTAGCATGAATTTTCAGAATTAGGTAGATCAAAGTAACCCTACGTAAATTCGATAACGAGAGTAGGTTAAAATATGTCTCGAGAGAGAAATTTTAACCTTTTACTGATAGTTTTTAAAAGGGCGTCAAGTACTTTACCACGTAAATAATTGACATTTTATTGATTATTTTTCAAGTTATTAATTAGGGATCTACTTCTAATTAATTTCTAACTATATTGTGCATTTGTTATTTTAGTAAATTAATAATTGTCTCGTCGTTATAATATATGGCAGTGAAGAAGAGAAGCGATCAGATGTTATAAAAATACAACATATCGGTTTAGTTGGTAATTCCTTTTGAATGCTCGCTGACCCGGAAGATCTACCATTCGACGTTGGTAGAATGAACGGGAACAAATGTCATATGTCGATTTATCCACTTTGATTATACATTGTTTCGGAGTAGAACTGTTCAATATTCAGGACATTTAATCAACCATCGCTGGATATTAGGTACATTGTGTTATAAAACGAGAAACATATAACAATGACGCCTAATTATTACTCTATATGGTAGATAATATAAAGTATCCCTCGGTGTAGTAAAAAAAAAATTAAAATTATTTTATTGAAATTAGTTTCTCGTTTGTTGGTAACGTTAGCTGAAAGTTTGTTTAAACGAATGTTCTCTGTAACTTCGACAACAATTTGCGAAAATTTCAAACTAATTATTGCTGATATCAAATAAGTTTATCATATCTTACTTATAGTTTGAATTGTTTTACGGTTACGGTATTTACGTCCAAATTGACGGTGTTCTATAACTACAAAAATCATAAATTAGTATTCAAAGAAAATATCTATTCTTAAAGTACAGTGAAACCAGGATTTTTAGGTGACCTCCATTTAACGTTATTCTTTTTGCTACGAAATCCGCATTTTACGTTAAAGTGTTCTTAAAATGATTTTTTTTAGATATCGTCTAAAGCAAAATTAATTTTCATTCAACGCATAAAATACAAATGTTTTGATAAGTCGGCGACTTGATAACGCTGTTTATAACGCTTTTCTTTAGAAAGTTACAATACAAAGTTACAAAGTTAGAATACATATATGTTTATGTTTAATAACACATATAATATATGTAGATATGTAGAAGTAATATACCTATGTATTGTATTGTTCTTGACTAAATTTTTAAACAAAAATAGCCCCCCCTTTTAAGGTTAATTATTCTGTGTCCCCCGGAAGAAAAGCGTTAAATAGGGAGTATTAAATTAATTAATATTATTAATTAAATTATTAATTAAAATAAAATATAAATTATAAATTATTATTAATTATTATTAATTAAATTAATTAATTACAGTATTCATATCTATAAAGTTCATAATGATTGGTTGATCATTAGACACCACGTTATATTCTAGAATATAATTCGTTATAGGAGAAGACAAATATCTATTGTTGACTCTCATACTTATACATAATATGAAAGGACGACAAAGGCTGCTTTCTAAAACGTGAAAAATAAAATAACTATATACCTAGAGCTTGCTTTTGCAAGTCCACGATCATAAACAAAAACATTCTAATACGTGAAAACTTATTCATATATCACAATACTGCTACAATTACGTATGCAACCGCGGTTCTTGGGGGTAATTCACATACCTACCGAGTAAAAATGCACCACTTTACCTCATGATTTCGTTCCACATTTTACAGGAAATGGAATAAACTAGAAGTCGGGGGGGCTGCCTTTTACCCACTCTTAGAAGCATTTAGTTTAAAGTTGTTTATGTGAGGGGGTATTAATGTCGAAGCTTTTATACTCAGACCGTGGTAAGATCAAGCCGAGTTTCTCCCGTTATTAGTGGCAGTACGTTTTTCCTCGTTCGCCTTTTTCTTAGCAAGAACCTTTTATCTTTACTCGCTTACAATTCATACTTTCGTGTTATAATTTATAATATAACGTACCGCTTTATGTCAATTTAGAGAATTGATTAATTTAATAATATAAGAAAAACGTATAGGCATTATTTTTATTTAAACTGTATATGTTCGCAAAGTTCATTATTTACGACGTTATGCGCAACTGCGATTGAAAAAATATGTAAATAATGCAGATTAGAGAGCGTGAAATATGTAAGAGAGGTTTCCTCGTTTTAAAATTTAAGCGAAATACAAGAGTTATTTTTTATTCAACTTTCCTTTAATGATTAAGAATGTTATAAAATTTATTTAACTTTTTGTATTTTCTGTAGGTAAACGTTTTCTTAAATTTTCGATATAAAAGTCAACTTTCTCTATACGTCTATTTAAACGTTATAAAATTGGGTTAAAAGTTTGAAAACAGAGCCGCGGGCTCCCTTTCCCAACCCCCTTCCATTTTAAATCTACGCTTGTAAAGATTAGAATTATTAAAAAGTAATTTATATGTAGATAACCCACAATCTGTACGATTCTTTACTGCTGATTTCGTAAAGGAATATCATAAAAAACTTGCAAATTATTTATGTCTAGATTCAAAAGTATTTTTTTAATAGCAAAGCATTCGATCGAATTATAAAGCCCGTGTCACATTATCAGTCAGTTTGATGCGATCGTTACGTTTATTGGCCAGTTCAAAATTCTAAAATTGGCGCTCTTACAAATATAACCATAATATTTATTTATTTGTGTTGTATAGTTGTATCAATGAAACGATGCACTTACGTCATTAATTTGTAATGGCATTACAATTTACTATGTTTATATGTGACCTTCTTGGTATAGAGGTTAACATGTTTGAGATTATGCTATGATTTTTAAACGTCTAAATACAACGACAGAAAAACATCTCCAGCGAAATTGATTTTAGCATTTCTATATTTATTTACTTTAATTTTTTCAATATTACGTAAGAATAAAAGTAATTTTTGGGAGGTTACGAATTAAATTTTGTTTATCTGTGTTGAAATACCTTAACTTAAAAATTATTTCTACTGTAAATATTTAACACCCTTTTATTATAACTGCTCGTATTTCAGTAAATATCTATAAATTTAAGGAGTGGGTAAGTAATTAAAAAAGTTCAAAATTAATTAAATATAAAACTTTCTGCAAAAGAAACAAGGAAATGTCTATTTTATTAGAAAACGTTAAATAATTTATAAAGCCTAAAATATCACGAACTTGCGTACATCTAAGGTATTTTAAAAAGAATGCCGCTATAGGCTGTTTTCGTGTTTCCAGAAAACTCATTTATAAATTTTAACTTATCGTTAAAAACGGGAAACATCTACTCGACATTTTCAAGACAGTTTTGTTTGATTTTTTGTAAAAGGCGAGCTTTCATGATCAGAGGCCCCGTTTAACGTTGGCGTTTTAATCAGTTTAAAATTAAAATTTCGATACAGCGAGTTGCTAACAACGTCTTAATTAGAAAACCTGTATTTCAAGTTATATTTACGTACGTATGCGTTATACATAAAAGGAAAACGAAATGTCAGGTCTCCAACTGCGCTTAAATGTTGACTGAAGTTTTTCAATTCTATGCCCATTGGATCAGAATAAATTCTTGGCTTGCGAAATTCCATATCCAGCAGGCCGTGAAATTGTCGAACGTCTCTACAGTACGGTTTTGTGCAACAATAATAATATCTGCAGGCGAAATTAAATTGTTCGTCGATGACAAGATGAATTTTTTATCGTTTTTATCATAATACATTTAAAAAGTAAACTAAATGTCCCTCAAATTTTACGTAGGTACGAAATTCGGTTGGTTTTTTTAAGAAAATATTTTTAGTTTCAAAAGCAACCGACTATTTTTCTAGAAATGTTAACGAATGTAAATGTCGTTTTATCTGACGTAAATCTTACTTAATTAACGTAAAGAAAATCGTTACTAATAGAAACTGAAATGTTTATCGAGCAGTTCAGAAACATCGTTTCTAAAGCTAACAGTAGAATCTTCAAGATACGAAAATCTACGAAAAGGATACTATTTAACGATTAACTGATCGCGAGTTCATAAATTATGAAGGGTAGGTATGGGTTTTCACGATAATGTAAAATACGATCGAGTTTTTAATGTAATGTAAACTTCTAGTTTAAAGAATGGATCAAAATTTGTTCAATATTTTTATTTGATAAAGTCTAACTTCATTCCATTTTTATTATAGTCCATATAAATGGGGTCTTAAATGACCAGTTGGTAAGTCATTTTTAAGAGGGCATTGTGGAAATAAATGGTGGCAAGCAGCAATAAATTGTATTCTATTTATTTTAATTTCTCGAAAGACAAACTAATTTTGCACAGTCTCCCAAGATCGGATTTTGCCGCCATCATGAGGAAAAAACGTCAAAAATGAATTATTTACCAGAATCTCCTTTCTGGTGCAGGTTACGACAAAAATACTTATGTATAACAAAACAAACTAGAAAAAAATTGCTACAATCTATGTTTAAATCATTTTTATAAGTTCTAAAGACCTTTAGAGTATCTTTCAGACGACAATCAAAATTTTCCGATATATCGATAAATACATACCTACTTAGGTTACTGAACAAAAATTGTAACGATGAGTGTGTTATTGTGTGTGTTTTTTAAGTTTTTGCCAAAACATTTTATTTATTGATTTTAAAAAAATTAAAGATTAAAGATTGCCTTTCGTTTTATTTATTATAAAAAATAAGCCTTGTATTTTTCGAACGACTAAATTGAATTTTTTTTCAAGTTATAATTATTCAAAGAAACAAACTTTTTTTTTTTTACCGCCTGAAAGATACTCTCAAGTCTCTCCATTAAAAAATAAAAACGAAAATCGAACTACCGATTCTTGTGGTATAGGTGATACCGGTAAAAGTTTAAATGGTGGCGGTCAATTTGGTGAAGGAATTTTTCTACGTTCCTTGTCTGAAAATGTATATCTTAGTTGGGTCTAACAATGTACTTTTCGTGTTTGTATCGAAAGGTAATGTGTAATTTGTCTATGCTAATTAATTTACGTCGACTTACCTGATAAGAGTAAATTTTGTGAAGCTAGCCCGTTGGGGACCTATTGACTTTACAAAAAAATAATTTAAACATAAATTGTGAGAAATTTTCCCTAGTTTATTTTGTCAAATAACTATTTTTGTCGTAAAACGAATTGCAGCAGAGATTCTGGTGAAAAACTCATTTTTGGCGTCCTTTTCTCATGATGACGGTCAAATCCGGGCTCGGCAGACCGTGCAAAATTAGTATGTATTTTTACAGGCCCAAATAAAGAAAATAAATGTTATCTTAATTTTCCCCTATTTATTCCCACCAAAAAACCCTTGTTGACTGACCTAAAATGGATATAGTCATAAATTTAAAGCGTTCGTTAATTATGTTTTGTGAAAAAACATGTGCAAATAAACTTATGTTCGATGATTAACTTTTATCCAGTTATCGATTAATTCACAAAAAAAAGTTAATTAAAATTAATTAACTCAAAAACATTTTAAGCACCTAATAATTGTATAACAATACTTTTTAGGGCACTCAGTAAGTACCTATAATAACTTAATAACTGAAACTTAATAAATACGAAACACAAATCCTTTTGAGTTCACACTAAAGACGTACGTTTCTATTTGTTAATTTCTGAATTTAATTATTATTTTCTATACGAAATAGAGTTGTTACTAATCCATTTCAAAATTACAAACTAGGAAAATGTAATTCGTGTATTCGTGTCAAGAGTTTTTTGCATAATAATCAAGTAATACAGATCGATACGAAGTGACGCCAACTTAAAAAATGTCGGTAATTTTTGATTATTATTAAAAAATAGAATATTTTAGCGAATTCATTTAGAGTACCTATTTAAATCTTTCTATTTTTACACTTTTAATGGCAACGTTTGATAAGCAAATATAATCTGACAGATACACAATAAACATTTGTTTATTTTTCGTCTATTTATTTACCTCTGATTTCCAAACTAACGTCATTATTTATGAAAATAAATGAATTGATCGATAAGTGATTAATTAGTAACAGTTGACAATATTGATGTGAGTGTAAGTTTATACATTTCTGACTGCGAAAAAATAAATGACAAACCCTTAAATTTATTATGACTATACGTTTCGAGACACCCTGTATAAGATATGTTTTATTGGTTAACGTTTCTGATTTAGTTTTTCTAGTACCTACCTGTATACATATTGTTTACTTTGTTTTTTAAATTTTACATTATCTGCCTTATTAAATTTTTAGCAAATAAATTTTTATTATCCAAATAATAATAGTTACCTATCTGAATTTGTACATTTTTATAAGCCAGATACCTACAAGTCATTATTCGTTATGCATTTCTGTTCCGGTTAAAAAAATAACTACATTATGGTATAAAAACACGTCAACTACTAAATAGTAACCATAAAATTCTTCTAAAGTTGTTTCTACTTCATTAAAGCTAAGAGTTACCCCGATCCGGCCGTTTATAGTTACAGCAGTGAATTTCGTTTTCGTCGCACGTTTCAATTTTGATTTACAAAAACGAAGCGACGCGACGAAGAAATAGTATATTTTATACTACGTAAACGATTTCCTGCTTTTTATTAAGTTCGTTAGGAATTTTGATTTTTTGGACGTGTTTTAAATAGTTAGAAATATTTGGAACGTTTATTTTGCAATATTAGTGCATTACCAACTAACGGGATACATATTTCCTTCTAGAAAAATTTTCAATTCATCATCAACCAGCGATTATACGCGATCGACCTTCTTTCTTCTTAATATTTATTTACTTTTGTACATGGGTACAATCAGTTCCAATGAAGATGTCCCTGTCTTCTATCTCACTTTACAAAACGTACGTCCTAAATAGACCTAACACGCTTTTACTAAATTATTCAATTTTTAAATGTTCTTATTGTTTAGGAGAAGGGTAACCGCTCGATAAAGGTAAAATTGACACGTCCGACACTGTGTCAAGTTGGCAAAGTTGGGTCGCGCGATTTTTAAGTGACTGTCAAACGGTGATGACAACTAATTTGACTTGACAGACGGGAATTTAATAATGTATAGACTTTAAACTTGCATATGCAATTTTAATTATTACTCAGAAACATGACGATGACGATGTGTCAATTGATACGACACAAGTGTCAAGTGTTGAACGTGTCCGTCAACACTTTGAGACCCTGACTGACGGGGATGAAGACCTACCTGACACGAAACGCAACCACTTAAACTCACCGGAGTTTCATTATGTGCTCGGTACCCCCTACTAATTCACCTAAAACCATGACTCGGCACTATAACGTATAAAATTCATCACTCGCTCCCAGACTATTATAGGAATAAAAATTTAATTTGATCAACGTTGCAATTAATTGCGCCTAAATTGTACGTAAAAGTAATCCGAGATAAAGACCTGTTAGATTTATGCAAAAATTATTACCGTCAAACGCCGAATTTTTTTTTATAAGTCAATTCAAATTTTAGAATTTATATTTTATAAAATCAAAACACATACATATCATTTTCATTTTGTTTTTAAACTTATAGGTAGACTTAATGGATTTTAAACGGAATACATAAATAATGCATACCTTTAGGATAATTAAACAATGTTTTGCACATAAAAATATTTAAAAACGACACAGCACAGCACAAAAAGCACGGCACACTTTTAAAGTTTGTGTTCGCTCAATGTTTCACGATAAATGAAACAATTTCTGCAACTAATTTTAAGAAATAAATAATAAGCTCTGTATCTATAGTAAACGAGCCGCTGATTCAATTAAACACATATAAAACATTGTCTGAACAAACATTTCGAAAACTTATATTTTGGCCAAGTAAGCCTTCCCCAGAAACCATAGTGTAGTGTAAAATAACGTCATACTGTGTGTTTGGAAGTAATATAATAGTAATAAATGGAAACAGGAACTTATTTTTTGACAATTGCAATTTCGATTTATTTTTGGGGCAATAAAACTTAAATTTTCAACACAATCGATAAATAGCATAAAGTTCTAGTTTTATTACATACCGAACAAAAAAAGAAATGTAAACATAAAACGAATAAAATATAAAAAATAAAACGAAAATTAATATAAAATATGTAAAATGTAAAATGTAAATATAAAACGAATAAGTAAATCTAAATTGAATAAGTATAATTTTCCAAATATATATATATATATATATATATATATATATATATATATATATATATATATATATATATAACAATAAATACGTAGTATAACGTAAAAAGGTCAAAGGTTTTGAAATTCTTTTATAAATTCTGGTAATACGTAGGTGTGTATTTACATTTTATGTAAATTTTGAGATAAAAGATTCGCATTCTTATTGACGTGGATACCTATATTTAGGGACATAGGGACAAGATACGTAATATTAATAAACCTAAAAGCAATAAATTGTGTATATTAAGTAGAAAAGTTATAATAAATAAAGTTTCCCCTAGCGAAAATTGCAAACTTTAGTTACAATTTTAAATGAATTTTGCTTTCTTAATATAAATTAAACAAAATTTCGCACGTTTACCAGAAAAATTATAAAAAATGAAAAAACAGGAAACATGTCACTTATTAAAGTTGCACGCACCTTAATCCATGAAAAATTATTTGGCTTTAAAAAACCACGATCAACCTTCACGTTTTAAGTTATAGGTAGGCAAATACACACATTTATCTTTTTTTTTAATAACCTCTGAATAATAAAGTTTCTTAATTAAAGTGAACAGATTAAAATAAATGTACGGTGGTAACAGTTACAACAAAAAACAATTGCCAATTTATTTTTGCGTTATAAAGAAAATATAGATATATACACAACTAAAAGTAGATAATTGTTTGGGTTTCATAATATTATAACCTCATAAAATTATAGTAAAACAAATCCATAGTATGGCAAAGGGATCTTCAAAACTTACGAGTTTTATGATTTTTATTATAACATTAGAATAAGCGTTTATCAAAACAATATGAGGTATTTGTCCTAAACGTGCTTCCTCACCTACACGTCATTTTAACACAAATAAATAATCATCCGAATTCCTTATCGATCATATCGTCGACGTTTTGGCGGAGTGACTTAGCCCACACTTTTTGCGAAAATGAGTGATTTCCGCGAAGCGTACGTTTCTGCTTACGGCTTACGCAACAACACAAAATGTGCGCTCCTGTAAAATTAACTTTTTGTGGGTTAAGTCACTCTGCCAAAACTGCGCCAATATCTACTCCGAACAACTCTGTCGCAAACTTCAATCACTTACTTAATTTATAAATTTCATCTACCTACCCATGTTTGCAATCGATTAGCTTTAGACATTTTCTAACATTTTTTTTTATCGAACGCTTTCCTCTCTATTACATCTACTCGTTTGCAAGGCGGGATTTTGATTAATAATAAGTTATCTAACATAACAGACCTGCTATCTTATTCGGTTTCCACAACGTGTGTTAAAGTAATTTTACACTTTCAAATGCAATTTATTATTGAATTGAAATTTTATTTGAAAGAAATTGCTTTATTCCAATTAACAATATTTATTTTCATTGCTCGTTTAAAAACAGTATGATATTTAAATAATTTTATGACCTTTTTTATATCACTAAGTTCTAATGTAATTGTATCAAAAATTTGTAGATGATCGATAGATATTTAAAAAAATTCAAAAATATTCGAGAAACATTTTGATTGCTAAATTTATATGTAGATTGTCTTACATCTACACACACCGATAAATTAAATTCCCAAATAAAAAAAATGGTTGTGTCCTAATGTTCTTCGAATTGCCTCGATCAGTCTTATGATTGAGGGTCATCTGATGTTATTTTTCGTTTTACGTCGTTAACATGTTATTAGCATAAAAACGTATGAAACTCTCTATTATGTTTGATGGTTATTAAGTTCTACGACGGCGTTAAATATAACAGAAATGATGCAGCATGTAGGGCCGATTATGTTACAAAAATAACATAATTCTAATGCTTTTGTTATATCAAATAATTCTGTAATTCTATATTATAGTCAACGTAATTTTCATAGTCGATTACATCGATATTTTTTTATGTATAAAAAAAATAAATAACTAGTAACGCCTACAATATCTGCAAACCAACACGATAATAACAATTTGTAATGCTATAACTAATAGAATCTAATATCTTCAACTCCAGCAAAACCCTAATAAACAGCAATCCTATTTCTATTATGTGCGGCAAATGAATTTCATTACGAGCTTGTTTTCATATTATTTTCTCCAAAAGTAAACATTCCATTACATTCTAAGGGAGAAATGGACAATTTTATTCCTATTTTATATCGATTCTAAGAATTAAGGGTTATAAAAATAATACTTGTTCTGATTAAAAAAATATTTTTCCTTTATTTTACTATGTAGTTTCAGAATTAAATTATAATAGGTAGGTATCAATAAAAAATTGTTATTGCAAAGCAACTGATAGATAACATTGGATTGCATTTCAACGACGATTATTGTCATTTCTTTCTTTTTTACCTAAGATAATTCCAAAATGGCACGTCAACTCTACAATAGGTTGCAGGGGATAGTTAATGAATCGTATAAAAAATAATAAAAACATTATTTTTAGAGTTATTCGCGAAAAAATTGAACGGTAGATTTGGAAAAGGTCTGATAAATGGCTATGTATTGAGGTGGGAACTTCTTCAGTAAGGAGAAGTTTACATTTAAACAGTACTATTAAACGCAATGTGGCATTTAATTACGAAAGGGAGTTTTTTACATATCTTTGTATATACTTATTGTTTAAAAGTTCAAAGTACAAGTAAACTAAATAATAAAGTTTAATAAATTGTTGAAATAATTAATTTTTACCATGGAAACAATTGTTTGAACAATCGTTTCTATGGTAAATATGTGACAAATAAATTAAGTGGAAGATGAAAAGATCGGCCCTTAATCTACCGGGGACGTATCGAACACGTCAAAATAAAACTTTAAGCTTTTACAAGTTGAACCATTAAAAATCAATTTTTATGAAATAACATTTTTATTTTCCGTTTGAATTTAATAATTTTCGCAATACGTACATAATAAATAAAGATCTTTAAAATGGCGTAATAGACGTTTTGATATCACCTTAGAGGAACGAGGGGTGCACTACCTCTAACCTTTCTAACTCCAAAATTTTTCAGAGCTTTACGTTTCTAAAATTTTTAACTACATTGAAAAGCCTGAAAACCATTTAGTTAAACTTTTACAGTAGAAAATTGTTCTTTTGAAATCAGCGTATATTTCGTCCTTATGTATATCATAACTGGAGTTTTATCAAATAATAAGAACTTAAATACATACAGATTTCAATAAAATAAACACTTATGCGTATAAGTAAATAAAAATTGAGTCGAAAATACGTTTGGGTCTCGGTGTTAAGTAATACATTTTAAAAGCTTGAAATTTGAGATTTTTAAGAGCTTTTTGAAGCATTCCTTTTTTATTACTCTTACGTAAAAGGCGTAGCGTGTTTTATATAATAATAAAATGTATAAGTATGCACTTTGAATATTATGGTACCTAGGTATTTGCAGTTTGTTTTTGCATTCAGATAATTTTAATTTATTCTTCCTAAATTAATTCATTAATATTAAATGACTTTTATTTCGACAAATTATGCGCGGTTTCCAGTTTATATCCTACAATTTCGCGTGATGATATCAGTTGTTTTTATGTTTAAGGAAGCAGTGTAAAACACGTTTGTTAATAGGCGCCTCACGCGCCTTCACCGCTGTGGCAAAACTTTTTAGGCACGAAAACTATGAATATTAATACTAAGACGAGAGACAAAATGTAACCAACAGAAAATTTAAAACCTTGAAATTTGTTGGCGCCCAAAAAAATAACCATATCCCCAAATTACGCCAAACCTCAGCTAAATGCGTAAAAAACTACGTCTTATTTGAATTCTAAACACACCCTACTTATATTATTTTAGATATTGTTTTTAAATAATTAAGTCGATCGTAGAAATGCGTCGATAGAAACAGAATTTTATTTTAGAGCAGATTTCCCATACATTTTTATCAAAAGCAAAACCGTGTTTGGTCATCGTTAGTTCACAGAAACATTGTCGACTTGAAAAAGCCATTATCAAATGAGGAGTCGAATGAAATAAAATTAAATCTTCTCCATTTCAACTTCAACACTTCACAAATATGTATACACGTAGATTGAGTAAACCCCGCGAGTATTAAAAACGTAACCTTTTAAAATCGATAATTCGAATTCAATCGTTTCCCTTTCGTTACAATTCTTTATTAAAATATGTTCATCTTTAATTTTACATTATCTCTCGGAAACAAATTTATTGAAAAGTAATTTAACTTCAAAACGATTGGACAATTTAAAATTTATATATTCATAATTCATCTATATTATAAACTTCTTCGATTAAAGATGATTTTTTTCTGATTCAAAAAAAATATGTTTGATTTAATAAGCAACGGAATTTAATGGTCGAAAAGCCAAAAAAAAAACGTTGAAGTTGTAGAAATTTTTTCCGTTCGAAACGTATTAAAATTCGTACAAAATTAAACTATTGTTCTTTAAATTAATTAAAGATGGCCATATTCTACCACTTTCAAAGTTTTTCTCGCGTTAGATAACTGGAAACTATTATTTTAAGAATAACGTTGTACATACAATAATTCAACGAAGTAGTCTTCTAGTGTTTTTCTAGTGAAAACTTCAGTTTGTGTCTTCTCTTTAGAAAAACCAGTTAAAACGAATATTAAACCCCCAGATATTAATTTAGCTAGTCGGTAAACTTCTAAACGAGTTAATGAGGATAAGCCATGCTGCAGGTAATTGTGAATTGATCCCGATTGCTCGCGCGGGAATAGAAAGAACGAAAACCAGTTATTGGCTTTTCCTATCATTGTAGGCTTTCCGCGCACGTTCCAAATTTGTTCGGATAATCCTCATAATATCTAAATTAGTGCGGAGTTTACTATACTTTAATGGAGGACGAAAACTGCCTTCGAAATAACCGGCAAATGACCTATAAATAATTTTAAGGTATGTAATCAGTTACCTAATCTATACGACACCTTCTGTTACATGTCAAAATATGTGGGCGTAATCTGAGATAATCGTAAAAATTTGCTCATTAACATTATTTAGTGGCTGTTAAAATTTAATTGTAGTCCCCTAAGCGTAATTGCTTTATATATTCCGCTAATTAAAAGACGTTACATTCGTATTTTTACATTTAAACAACTTAATAGCGATGCTGCCTGCCACTTAAAGACTATCTAATTCATTACATCTAAAACGAAGTAAGTAATTAATTTTCTTTTCTTATTATCACAGCCACATTATAATTTAACTGCAAACTAAGAAAATTTTTTTTAAAAATTCTTTTAAAATGTATTTATATTTTTAACTTCCATGCGAATCGTTTTCAACATCCCTACTACCAAATAAAAGTTTTAATTAAACAAAATCTAAACTTCCCATAAATTTAACTAAATATAAGTAGCGTAGAATTTAGTTCGGTCTTAAAACGGATTCAAGTGCGTTCAAAAAATATGATAGGGGAAGGAAAGCAAATTATGAATTGAAGAAGCATTGGAAACCGACGCACCGCTACCGCCAAGCTTGTCTAAAAATTTCAAATCAGTGGCCGGAAACGAAGTTTTCAGGAAAAGAAAATTGAATTGTTGGAGGTAACAGTAAGGTAAAGCGTTATTGAAATTTCGTAGGAATGTTTGAACTTGAAAAGAAATAAAATCGTTCGTTCGACAATAGATGCAACAAATTTATTCAAGACGTGTTTCAAGGTTCGGCTAAGAATAAATAAATACCTACTCGAAATAATCAGCTAAATTGCGGAATAAGAATAATAATTATTATCGTCAAACTTCCTAACAGGGCGAAAATGTAATTTTAGTTGAACGTTAGCCTAACTAACCGTATTTTCAAAGTCTGCATCGTCTATCACACGAACAGATGTTATTAACTACCTACAAATTAGAAGCAAATGTTCAAAGAAATATCATTAATTTTATTTACAATGCTTAGGGGAACCGATTGTCACGTTGTTATAATTTATAGTCGTATACACCTAATACAACTTGAGGTAAATCAGAATTGCTTCGAGTTAATTTAAGCGAGATCTTAATTAAAAGTCGATTGAATTATTAATAACATTAAATTGGAAATGTGCTGTTGTTTTAAAAATTTGTAAGAAAAATTAAAATTCTTTGTAGCGTAAGTCCCTCAAGGGGTGTTATAAGTTAAAACTTTGTTTGTTGCGTGTCGATCACCTTACTTGTTGGTTAGTGACTGTGTAAAATTTCATAATTTTAATACAAAAAGCCACGTATTTCGTAGTTCACATATTTACTGTATTTCACACGTCCGTATTTACTGACGTCACTTAGGCCGGTCGCACACTTAAGGTAAGTGTAACCGATGTAACCGAAGTACTTTAAAAGTAATTGTTGGAACGGGTTAAGTTCAAATAATTTACTAAGCAATATCACAATATTACATATATTGTTACATCTACAATTTATCATTAGTCATAACTTTACAATTTATTAATTAATAATTTAACAATGTATTATTTACAATAGTTTACTTACCCTATGCTTTAGCACTCTTTGTACTCAAAATGGAAAACAAGACTGTCGTGTCGACTTATCATTTATATCATTCCAAAATTGTCGACACCGACCTAATTTGATTATTAAAACGAATTTGCTTATTTGCGAAATGTATTTGTCATTACTTACCTTTAAATGTCGTAAGTGTGACACAGTTCTAGTATTTTCTAAAAGGAATTTTGCTGATTTATAATTTTGCAATATCGAACGGGGTCGTTAGGTTACATAAGCGTACATTATGACGGGGCGCAGCGGGTTATATTTCAGCGCAACCAATTGCTGGGTGCATTTTAAATGAGTCGATGCCGGGATCTCTGTTGCGTGACAACGATTGGTTGCTAAGTTATGCGCTGCGATGCGGCCCGCTGTGCCTCGGCGCAATATACGCTTACCTTTATACGACATTTGTATCTGACATGTATTGGAAGTTGGAGCAAACACGTCCGTAAGTTTGGATGGTATATGAAACCCTATATAAATATAGGTAATGAAAATGAAACGACACGTTCAATACACGTCAGATACAAATGTCGTATAGGGGTGCGACCGGTCTTACAATTAGAAAGATCAAATTGCATTTTTAATATCAAAATCGTATTTAAAAGAAGAAAATTAGTCGGAAACGATACCACGAATTATTATTTTAGAAAGTTAACGTCGAAATAGCGGTAAATTCCTAAATTTTCAAAATGACTTTCTTGAAATTTCATTGCTAATTGTAAGGTTTAGAATTTTATGGGCCCTCAGGTCCCTTTGTGTGTTGTTTGGTCTATCACCTTACTTATAATTAATAATTGTGTAAAATTTCGTGATTTTAACACAAACAGCTTGATTTACTGTATTTTTAAGCTTGTGGGTTACCGCCATTTCAATTACGTCACGATTTTTGGCACTCAGAATTGAGTTTTTAATATCAAAATTCTATTTAAACGATACAAAATAGTCAGAAACGATATCCCGCTGAACATTTTCCGAAGTTTACGTCGAATTAGCGGATAAGATCCTAGATCTTCGAAATGACCCACCTAGGGCCAAATTTATGATCTTCAGAGTTTTAAGGTTAATTTATTACACTTTGTCACCATCGAATTATTTATGAAAACGCTTTTTAAATAATACAAAAATTCAAAATGTACCATTTTAAAGAGTTTTAAGGGTTTCAATTTTGATGGGCCCTCGGGGGGAGATATGGTCAGAACTTTGTGTGCTGCGGCTCAAATCGTCTTATTTGTTTTTAGTAACAACTGTGTAAAATTCCATGCTAGTAACACAAATAGCCACATTTACCCGATTTTAGTCTTTTACTGTTTCCACTATAACAATTTTAAAAATAAGCGAAATGCCGGTATCACGTAGATGCCTTTTCAAAATACACATTATTTTATACTAGGTATTTAAATAGGAAAAAATTCCGTAGATTAGATTAAGAAGTGTACTTCTGTGTGATTCACCAACGTTCATAAGTTATTATAATACATGAATGCTTTTAAATGTTTAAATAACTTGTACAATTTTAAGTTGATCAATCTTAGCAGTGGGCGAGCATAACATAATTATAATAATTTCATTAATTTTATATTATAAAATGCGATACGATGTACCTGCAAACAGTACATAATATCCACCTGCATATTTTAAAATTTTAAATTAATAAATTTGCTAATGTAATATCATTAAAATTCAAAATAGATTTGTAATTATTTCATATACATAGGGTAAGTAAATGTGTATTTAATTGGATAAATTATAGGAAACGTTATGTAGGTAGGGACCTACCTACAAACATTAGCAAAATATAAAAGCTTCGAAATGTTTCAATAATTTACCTAGAAAAAGTTTGTATCGTTGTGCAATATTTAAAACTAAAAGTAAATAAGTAGAGACATACAGATGTATTAAACGATTTTGAATACGTTTTTAATTATAAGGTTGTACTGACCTGTCTCAGTTAACAAGTGCAAATGACACCGCTTACAGTATATACATCCAATTTTTTTACGCCACACTACACACCACACAAACGTTTTAAAAACTCAAACTAACATTCAAACACACCGAAACCGAAATTTAAACCTGAGTCCCTTTAGAATTTTAATTCGATAGGAGTCAATATGGTAAGGACACGGAAATTAAAACATATTCGACTGCAGTTGCTATGAAGGTCGCATTTTACTAGGTGGGGTGAAAAGTAACCTCCTTGGGAATGAAAAAAAATTTTTTTTTTAAATGTTTTTTTATTTTATTCAATATAGTCCCCTCTTAGCTCGATACCCTTATTCCAGCGATTTTCCAACTTCTTGATCCCGTCCGAAAAGTAATTTTCCGGAAGGTCTGCAAAATACTCCTCCGTGGCGTCGATGATTTCCTCGCGTGAGCTGAATTTTTGATCGATGAGCCATCTTTTGAGGTTTGGGAAGAGATAATAGTCCGAGGGAGCCAAATCGGGCGAATACGGTGGATGCGACAGCAATTGGAGCCGTAAGTCATTGATTTTAGCTGTGGTTGCGATGCTCTTGTGTGCCGGCGCATTGTCTTGCAAAAACAAAATTTTTTTTCGCTTCATGTGAGGCCGTTTTGCAGCGATTTCGGCCTTCAATCGCTCCAATAATGCACAGTAATAATCGCTGTTGATGGTTTTTCCTTTTTCGAGGTAGTCCACGAAGAGTATGCCATGACAATCCCAGAAAACCGACGCCATAACCTTTCAGACCCATTGAGCCTCCTCGGTGCTTCGGAGCACTCGTGCCGGCTTCAGTCCATTGCCGGGCACTCATTCTGTTCTCTGGTGTGTAATAGTGGATCCAGGTTTCATCAACAGTTACCAATCGACGCCAAAAGTCCGCCCGATTCCGCATCAGCAAGTCCAAACACTCTTTCGAAGTGCTCTCGCGTTCGTGTTTTTGGTCAGGAGTGAGCATACGCGGCACCCAACGGCAGGATAACTTTTCATATGCAGAATATTGCCCAAAATATGACGTGTGCGCTCAGTACTAATCTTTGTGGTATCTGCTAGCTCGCGCACCTTCACTTTTCGGTCAGCCAACACCATTTCATGTATTTTTGACATTGTCCTCTGTAACCGCATCGGAGGGCCTGCCGCTGCGGACTTGATCGGTAGTGGAGTTGCGGCCACCACGAAACTCTCGAAACCAATATTTGACGGTGTAATCTGACGGAGCATTAGCCCCATAATATTTATCCAACTTTTCTTTTGTTTCCTTCGCCGTTTTGCCTCTCAAAAAATAATGTTTTATGAGAGAACGAAACTCGTTTTTGTCCATACTCAACATGATGCCAAACACGTCAACAACAATCAGCTGTCAAAACAAAACTAAATACAGTATCGCACTGAAATTTCGCATGTCTGCCTAAATATGAACGGACTTCAAGGCACCATAACCTTTTTTACAGTAGCAGCGCATTCTGGCGGTCAAGGAGGTTACTTTTCACCCCACCTAGTATGCAAGCACATCTACGGAAAAACGGGCCAAGTTATCGACGTTATCATGTGGCATGTGCTTAATCTGTTCCGTTTAACATTTTTAATAAAAGTAAAACGTTTAAAATTAAACGAACGTATGAACGTTTAAATAGGTACATGCTAGTCGAAATATTTAATTAAAATTTGATATTTCGGGCCGTCCTTTTATTTTTCACAAATTCTTGCTAGAAGTCAAATTAATTTGCTTAAAATGTACCTACAAAATATCTAGGTATTTATTTTTTCTGTTTAATATTTAATGGCTGGCGACTAATTTGAAAACGAGAGAACGCCCAAAATTGTAAATTACTACCCTTAACTACAGGTTCAAAAACAAATTATGTTTATTACAGAACCGCTTTAAATCTGGCGGTAACTTCATATAGGAAACTTTACCAATTTAGAATCTAATAAGCTGATTTAATTGTAATATAGGGTTTAATAAACGTATTTAATTCGATTTGAAGTTATCTATACTGCTCGAGGACAACTTCCCGGTTGAAATTTGTAATTTAGGTGTATTAATATTTTCTCGCGTTTATTTAAAATGATATTGTTTAAACTGTTATTTACGTAACAAGGGATAACTTGAAATAAGAGAAATAAGAGACAATATTTGAACAGGTAATAGATCGTGTAGAAAGAAACGCAAATTCGCAATATGAGCGGTCCCAACAAAAAATAACCATTTTTTTTTGGAAATCTGAAGCGCAATAAATTGCCTAGTACAGATCTGTCTGTGTTAACTGTTGCGTAGGTACCTCCATGACCTAACGCAAGCACTTAATTGATCTCTGTTTATGTTAGGTGATATTTATGTATACATACGTTGCACGGTGGCAAAAACGCCGATTTTCAATTCTGAACGATATAAACTCGATAACCTACTTATTTTTGATTATAGGCGAATATCCTATTTTTGATAAATGCATGTTCACAAGTATTTTTACAAGTATTTTTGATCATTTCACACGTATTGTAAAGAATGCAACTTTATCGATCTAAGTGAAGTTTAGTATCGGCCCAATTATGGTACCTATTTTAAAATGCCATCTCTCGCAAAGCAACGCTCGTTGGCAAACAACACTGTCACAGGAAACTCTGGTTGACGTGTTTGTCTCCGAAGGAACCGTGTACAAAAAGCAACACGTGCTGGACGATCATTTTCTGATCATTGTTGGTCGAATTGTACCTTTATGATGTAAAGATACGCGTCGTAATACATTTCCACCTGTTTCACCATAAATAAGAATCATGTTTGTTAACTCTTACGAGATAAACCCGGTCATAATTTGTGTACGAGTTGACACATTCTAACTAACTACATTTTATAACAAACAACACCTAGCAGCGTTTGCATGCTCGAGCTGTACGCTACAGCGATAATAATCCAGGGCCGAAATTAGCACTTGATATTTCTAAATTAATTTTTTATGAGCATATGCGTAAAGACAGCCGCAACATAGCTGCTTCTGTGCCATTTCAGCTATTATCGGTATTAACCAGTCCTAAATTTTATTACGAATGTACTTCAGTTCGTTCACCATAACGGTAGTTACTGTTGGCATCTAATTTATTTAGTTCGCATACTTCCTGAGAACTTTGTAACCTTGGTCGTTCTGTACACTAGACACTGTACAGTACTGTACACTTTTATTTACTTACGTTACTTTTCTTTGGAAATATTCATTTACAGTTACATTTGGTTACCAGCTTTCCTACCTATACCAACATTCTTTCCATTTCGTTTTCCTTTATAACTACTGGAGAGAACAGGCCGACGAATAAAAAGTATTTTTTCCTAGGTAAAATTTTTAGATAAAACTTTTCGAACAAACGAATTAAACTTTCAGTTTGCATTCCGTAACTGCTATCTAAACTTTATTATGTTAGTAATTTAGGAAACATAACGTTAGCTGAACCTAAACAAAGAAAACCAGAAAAAAAATTCATTATCAAATTTCTGAAAGTAACGCTTTCGTTAATTATTCGTTGAATTTTTACTATTCGCTTGTGGTATAAATAGAATGGTGATTGCAATATAGATGCAGTATATCGCGTTTATATTATAAAACAATCAAATAAATATTATGAATACCTATTCAATAAAAACGACTGCTAAAAAACAATAAGAAAAAAATTCGTTATTTATGACATTTACGTTATTCAAGGTAAGTTCCAACCATATCATCAATAAAACCTTGTATTTTACAGTACTAATAAACTGAATATTACAGATATACAATTTAGTAACTTTTATGTATGACGTGCATTGGAATCTATCGTGAATAACGTATACATAATAAATTGAGAATATTATCAAGATACAGGGCTCAGCAAATTTTACTTCATACTGCATTATCATCGATGCAACATCACAAACATTATATTGAACAGTTTGGAAATTGAAACAAATTCATTGTACTATGTACTTTGTTGCAAGCGCTATTCGATTATGGTTGAAGTGATAGATATATACGGTTTAACTCAACGCTAAACGTTAACGATTTCTAAATCTTTTTGCTGTTTTTGCTATGAATCATTAATCTCATAATACACCCATGAGAAAATATCCTCGAAATACCGAATTTCACGTTACAAGTTTAACAAATTAATTTCACCTCTCTTCTGTTGCAGTAAATGATGCATCGTTGTTAAAATGACCGACACTCGAAGCGCAACCCGCTGTATTGTAATTTTAAAATAAAGTGATTGGTATAAACATGGTTAAGAAATGGGAAAATTGGATTACCTACATTAGGAAAGATAAAATCGAATTTTGGTAATTATTTTTCTTCTTATGTGACAGATGTAATAACCAACAATGCTGGAAAACAAACTGTAACCATATTTAGTGATTATTTGCTTATCAGCGCTTGTATCAGAATTTTAATTAAATACGTCTATATCTCGATTATGAAAGAAACATGTTCAGTTGAATTCTAACACAAAGAAGTTTTTCGAATTAGATGAATTTGATATAATTTAAACCACATTCGGAGGTCAACAATTTCTAAATTCACACTTAATAAATATTAATGTTATAATCGTCGACTTTTAATTTTTTACGTGACGTACTACCTATTTTTCCTCAAATTTAGAGAAATCGTCACTACCTATTTAAAGTTTTTAGATAGATAATCAGTATAAAATAGTGTAGATAGATAGACCTATAGGTATTACATATCGATGGCGTTTTATCAAAAGGGCGTAACCTACACTTTTTGTGAAAATGATTTATTCTGACTCTTCTTGTACATCTAAAACTGCGGCATCATCTGTTAAAATCTGGTAACAATATTCCGATTTTTCCACCGGAAAAATCGATTTGTTACCCGACAGCACACAATGTGCTCTCCTGTAAAATTTACTTTTTATGAGTCACGCTTTTCTGGAAAAACTGCGTCGATATACAAAGTGAGTCAAAATTCACTTCCCAGCGTTCGGATATGTATTCTACAATTGAAAATAAGACAAAAATAAAGAATACCAAAATCCCGAAACCGAAGCCGTTTTCCGACAAATTTAAGAGGTTGTAAAAATGTATAAAGAAAAATGGCGATGTTTTGCCGACGCAGGATCAACCCGACCCAGAAAGTTCTTCGTTTTTAGTATTTTAAGAAACTTTTTTATTGATAAAAGCTAAAAATTATAACTTCATTTCATTATTAAATTGACAAGTTTAAAATTCAGATAAAAATAATTTAAATAAATTTTGAAAGGGAAAAGGCGAAAAAAAAACAAGTTATGCGCATTCATTTGTTTTGTTTAACCTAATGGGCCGCTTTCAGTTTCATCGAAAGATTTTTGAAGATAAAAACATGCATATACAGAGTGTTCCTCGAATACTTTTTACGAAACTTTTCCAAAAAATTTCTTTAAGATGGTGAAATTTTCAGTTGTATAAGACATTAACCTGAACTTTGTTATTTTAAATTATTTTTTAATTATCCGACATTAAACATAAATAGATATTTCATAAAATGTCGACGCCTTTAAAATCCACAATTTTTCAAGTATTCACAATTTTGACAAAAATATAACAAAACAAACATGATTTCTTAAAATCACACCTTTAGTTTAACATCTTATGAAGGTTTGTAGAACAAAAGATTTAAACTATTAACAGACATAAATGGAATTTGTTCTTTAATGAACTTAAATAACGTAATATCGAGCATAATATAAAATATTTGTATCAAAATAGATAACGGTATACAAACCACTTGAAAGCATCCAATAAAAATTAATAAGTTTGAACTTCAAGGATGTCAGCTTGATATTGATTTTTTTACAACATCTGAGAATCTTCAACGTCTAATTTTAACATCAAACAGTAACGAAACACACTTTGAGCAAATTTATTAAAAAATTAATCATGGATGATGACTCCTGCGTGAGAGTACTATAGCTTCTTTTTCTTTTTACATAATAATTATTATAAAATACGTATAAGTAATATTTTTATTAATTTATGATTACCGGCAAAAACGAATTAAATTTTAACGTAATTTGACAAAGTTTAAATAAAATGTTTAAGAAGATAATAAGATGTTTCACGATACAACGAACAAATTTAGGAAAAGTACTTACGAGTCAGACGAATTACAAATACAAAGTTGAACATTAAAATGTTCTGATCATAATTTTTCCGTTGTGTCATGTGCGCTCGCGCAATGTTCGCAATCGGCGACATTAATTTTGCACCCGACTGTATCTAGGTACCTTATAAACAATTTATCTATACACCTATGTACTCTTTTATTACAAACAATAATACAAGACACAAATAAATATTTAGGTACATAATTCAATTACTTTTTAAATTTTATCGGAACATTTCGTTTTTACGTATACTTATTTCTAAAAAGCTTCAAAATATAAATAATTATCTGCTAATCAAGGCAGATAAATTTTGTATATAATTTTGTGTATAACTTTATTAAATAACCCGATTTTTGAATAAAAATTTAAAAATTGTTACGTATTTAGTTTCTCGAAAACTGAGAATTATTAAATTATCAACATCTACTTAGGTAATAGCTTGTTACTTTCAAGTAATGTCACGCAATTTCGTGATTTACTATTTTGCACCCTTCGAAAAATCAAACTAGGTATACTTAAAAGGAAACCACATCAATGAAAAGAGATTATACCGAAGGAAAGTAACACTTACTAAAAGCTCTTTGAAGACGTTTCGTACCATCATTTAAGTCCTCCGGGGGTTTCAAGCACGCAAATGGGTTTCTTTATGCGCTTCATGCATTTATGTAGATGCTGATGAAGTTTAGCAAATAGCAAGGCAATTCGCAAAACTTGTTCCGTCATATTTGTATTAGATTTAAGCCTTTCCATCCTAGCTCGAGTTAATTGTTTAGAAAGCTCATCGTTTCGATTTTGAGTACATCGTACTACGCAGGGTGCCCACCTTGACAAGATAACATTTCGCTAGGTTAGAAACAAGTAAAAACGCCTAAAAAATATTTATTCGCAAATGCATAGTTTCGGAGATTAAAAAAACTTACTTAATTAAAAAAAAACACCCTTCTTTTTCAGGAGAAGAATTCGTGCATGCGTTGAAGCAAATGGTGGCCACGTTAAACATCTTTTGTAACAGTTTATTTATTACTTGTCTCGTTAACTTTTTTTAATCGGTGTTTATCTCCGAACTATATCTACGCATTTGCGAATATACATTTATTTATTAGGTCTGTTTTGCTTGTTTTTAACACAAGAATAAGCTGGTAAAGTATTATGCAATCGAGGTTTGTTACAAAACTACGTCAGCTTTATTTCCATATTGAGGGGTTTGATAGCTGCACCATTTTACGTTCATTAGAAATTCAAATTCAAATCTTATGCAAAACACGAAAGTCAATGTCTTACTTTACAAACTTGCAAATTTGGTGTGAAATCAGGAAATCCCTTACTTCGGCGTATTTTAACAATCGACTGAACACGCTTATTCGGCAATTCTGGTGGTCATATTTCTATATTCGGTAGAAAACGAAACGTTACTGAAACGTAAAAACGAAAAATTGACATCACAGTTTTAAAATTACTGTATAACTTTACTTTTGAGTAGAATTCCAGAGTGAAACCACTTTGGAATTGGTTTCGAACGTTATTATTTATTTTCTTTGTGTATTTCTATTGCAATTTTTACTATTTGGATAGGTATATAAAAATATTTCCTTATTTTCATTTTTTTTACGTTTGTTTCGTAAGTGGAACGGAATAACAAGGCAAAATTAGGTCGAGTAAAATAATTATTCGCTAAATTTTCCAGTTCTTGTTTACATTCATTTTCGCCTTGTTCAATATTTATGTTTAGGTCGAGTTTTTAAATACGTAAAGGCACCATTTGCATAGTTATTTAAATATACTTGTATAATCTAGCCCAGGCGTTTTAGAAAGAAAAAGGCAAACCCAGAAATAAAAGATACTAGGACGATAATATTTATATTTAAAAATGTAAACGTGATGTAAGTTCTACAAGCATTTTTGACCAAACTGTACCTAGATACTTAAAAAAAATAAATCTAAACCTAATAGTTACGTTGCATTTTTATCTGCGAAAATTTTTATCATCTTGAAATTATTAATTTATCTTTAATGACACAAAAATCAATGTGATAAATATAATATACAGGGTGTTTAAAAAAATTTGAAAATGTAAGGGCATATAGCACTGACTGAAAACCAAGCGTTTTGCAAATATGACGATTTTTCGTTGTACTTTACCGCACTATCAATGAAAAAAAAAACCAGGTCAGTTTCAATGAACTATTTAATATCTTAAAATATAGTATAGTTATAGGTGATGCACATACCCCCCTTCCATTTCTAGATAAGCTTCGACCCTTCTTGCAAATGAATTGCGCACCTTCGACAGGCATTTTCTACAAGTTCTTATAAGTTAGTGCTTTAAACTGTGAATTAGAGTAGAATAAAAAAGTCCATAGAATTTTTTCTGTTTCTTTCCATACGGACGGTGCGGCAAAGTACCTACAACGCAAAAATCACTATATCTGTGATATAGTCGAACCCATATACGCTATAATCTATATTGATTTTCGAATCCATATTAATTAAGACTTTTTCGTATCTTTTGCTCAATACATTTTTCAAACTCCCTGTATAAATATATGTAAATAGATATCATATATTTATTCATATCAAAGCAATATTACTAATATTCTAGGCAGCAAATAAGATCAACATAATACATAATGTAAGTAATATGTACTTACGTACATCTAGGTATTATTATATTATTATATTTATTACATATACATAATAAAAATGTTATGTAAATTAGGTATGTTATATTACCAGAAAGTGGAGATCATTCAACAAAGAGGTACATTAGAATAAAATAATTCGAAGTTAGAACTCTAAAAACATATTTTAGATGTCTAGAAAATATATTCGTAAAATGAATAAAACGCAGATTAACGAAAATGCGATGAGGCAAGCTATAAAGCAGTGCTTGAATAATATTTGTAGCAATTAGGCAAGCTGTTCGCGATTATCTACAATGTTAATCGCAATACACACTTCAAAGTAAAATTATACATATCCACTTATAAAATCTAAAAAAAATCATCAAAATAAGTACATTAATTCTGATAATGAAGCAGATGAAAACAAAAAAAACGGAAACAAATATATCTACAGTTAAACAAGTCTTTACCACAACAGAGCATCTTCCATTCATACATTCCAGTAATAAGTACAAGTTTAAGGGATGGAACCGGGGCCTAAGTTAGATTTTTACATATCTGAACTATACTTTGAACTATATATAATAATTCCATTTGACTACTTGTTTAATCTACCCCAGCTCATGGTTAAAACTACCTCACTACTGGGACACTTTCAACCATTTCATAAGATTTTTTGTAGTGCATATAAAACTGACCACCTTAAATTATTTTATTATTATAGGGTGGTCAATAGATAGTCAGAATAGATAGTCGAAATGTTATACTATTAGATTAAATGAACTTATTCATTTTATTTTACATCAGGTCTATAAAGAACAGATTAAAAAGTGGTTGAATGATCCCTCACTTTCACCTATGGATAATAAAATTGATCATTATTCGGTATTCGTCAAGGAAATCATGTAAAGTTTAGATAATATTCATATCGTTGATAAGATTTGATTGATATTTTCCTAAACAGTAACGTTATAAATAAAACCTGATTCTCAAATGATTACATCACATTTTATTATCAAAAGTTTATTACATACGTATCTATTATATATTTAGTTAGTCGTGACACTACCTAATAAGATTTAACATATTGTATAATTGAATAGCTATTGTTTTGTTACACGTACAACGTAGTAAAGCGACATTATAATTAATCGACAAACATTCAGGTAAAGTACAACTCACGTAGTACGTACTTACATACACACCTGCGTGGACATATAAAGAATTACTCCTACGTATATGTGAATTTTAAAGGAATAGTTCGATGGAACAGGAAAAAAATGCGAGTGACCGATACTTATTCGTGTAAATTGTAAATAATTTTTTCACCAAATAATATTAATGTATTGTTTTATATCAATTTTACGAAAATATGCAGTAATACTATATGTAGTAATTATCTATTAAATTATAGGCATTGAATTTATACTCTGTTATTTGCTCAACAATTTGTTCTGGAACAATGTTGAACTTACAACTGTTGTTTGTGAAAATAAATCCATCAAATATTACTTATACGTACTTATACGTAAATTTCAAGTTGAGTAAACCTTTCTTTTAGTTTACATTTTTTTATTATTTCAACGAAGATTTTTGATTTTCAACGAAAATCTGTTGGTCCTGTATAATTCCCTTGCTTTTTCTCGAGAATTATTTAACAATAAGTTTTGTACATTTGTAAATGTTTTATATTTTTATTCACAAAAGCAATAATTGTCTACAAAAATTGAATAAATATAAGCGACTTAAGGGCGCATTTTTAAAATAAATAATCTCGAAAATAAGTACCTACCTACTTAATTTGGAATATTTTCCTTATTAAAGATTGAAACTATGAAATTAAATTACCTTTTCAAAACCAAATTAACGCGTATTTCACTTCTTAACTTGATAATTCTACAAATAAGCAAACTTTTCACATAAACTGAACGTTTATGTGTATAAGATTCTTTACTTAAAGCAATTTGTCGAAGTTTATATATAAACAAAATGACTTCCACGGCCCACGTTGATCTTTAAATGGCCTAATTCGTTAAACAAATCCGCTTTCGCTGGTATTCGCTTTATTTTTTTTTAATAAAAAAGATTTTTAAATTGCGCGCTATTAAAAAATGTTTTTAACAGACCGCAAGATGTCATTAAATAAATAAAGCAGGCAACGAACTTTGTTCCCATACAAATAAATTAAAATTCCTCGTTTTATTTTAATCGTCTTCCACTCATTAATTTACCCTTTGACAGTTCGAATAAATTTGCAATTTGCATAATATTTTAGTTACTTATTTCTAAAAACTAGCTACGAAAATTATGTCGTACTACACAATCATATTAAAAAAAAGTATTTTACTATTGTTATGGCGAATATATTTATAAGCTTTTCTAACGACAAATGTGTTTAGGGAACAATTAAATTACACAAATACATCAAAATTCTGTTGATACAATCATTAACTACAATATACGAGTGAATAGAGGGCGATTCATCATTATTACGCCCGTTACGAATGCAGCATAATTCTAATTTAAATGTTATTAACCTTTCGTTGTACTTATCGTCCTTCAAAAATCAAATATCGCGTTATATACTTATATTTAATAATATCCAATTATTATGAGTTAAAGATTAAACTCGGTTTTGTACGCTGTAAAGATTTGTGAAAAATTATGAGACGATAATTTCTGTTTGCTCGCTTTGTTTGAACTGGTTTGAAACGTTCTCCACATTGTGGAGGGCCCTTATTATTTAAAGATATGTAGGTAAGTAGATGGGCGTTTTTCGTAGTTCACAATAAAATTTCTAATATCTTTGTAGTTTAATGATGCAAAGAAATTAAGCCGGTTTTTTTAATTTCTAAACGTAAAGATGTGACCAATTCCTCCTTTTAAAAGTTATACGATGTAAAATTTAATACCTTTATTTAATTAAACGTAGTTGGGAAACGTCGCGTCGTGCCTGTAATTTATAAAATATAAGATCCAAGCACTCATTTATAATTCTATTGCGTCTTAATAATAAAACTTCTTATATCGATTAAAAGGTTTAATAAAGAAATTAAGATTAGCCATGAAATTTGAGAAACCATCCAAAATAAAATTAACGTCCTACGTTAGTAGATATTTATTGTATCTGAGAAATGGCTCATAATTTGTATGTCTTCCTAGTGTAAATTGGACTATTAAAACTTTACGTCTAGTAAATTGGAGCAAAGGCTGCCATTTATTGACATCCCTTTGAAATTTAACGAGGGTCCGTTTAGGAAGGGCAACTGGGCCAAGCACGCAAGTTAAGTTGTAGTTAACAAAACAAAAATGAAGGTCTTATGAGGGTTCGTCATGTAAAACGACATAGTTTTCGGAGCACGTACATAGGTAACAATGGGGATGTTCATTTTTCATCATTAACGATAACGAATTTCGAAAAATGTTATTCTTGAAATTAGTTAAATAAAAATTCCGGCGACGCTAAGGTTTTAACTAACAAACATTTTACTAGTGCCGAAAAAATCGTTTATTGTATACCCACTAAATAAAAACAAATGAGAGAAATAAAACGTGGAAATTGACATGCGACGTGGATAAAAATAGGAACGACTGCTTTGTAATTAAAATAACGACGATAATAAATCCTTTTTAGGTATTTACACGTGAACGTCCACGTCGCTCGTTAAACACAAAAATTATTAATGTCGAACGTTTGTTTACTTTATAAATGTTGTCCTTTGATAAATAATAATTATTAGAAATAGATATAGATAATCGAAATATAAGTTAATGTACGTCATCAACTTTGAAATTAAATTTGGAGATAGGCTACTATTTAAAGCTCGAAATTTTACTAAATAAGATCTATTATTAGCTCTATGAGAAACAATACTTATTTACTGGTTAGACGTTTAATATTTCCTATAATGAAATAAATAAAAATTAAATTAAACATCTTGTTTTCGAAGGAAACAGCGAAGACTACGAAAACAGTGCAGAAGCAGCTTTTCTGATTTTAACTTTTTTATTTAAATAACTATTTAGAAAATCTTTTCTAATCAACTAATCAAGTTTTCTATTTAATTGTATTAAATACATACACGGACGTACATCATCATGATGCTAGTCAATATACATAATTTAAATAGTTTTAAACGTTATTTACTTGTCGATAAAATATAAAGACAAACGCAACACAACAAAAATTATCATGTCAAACGGTTTCCTTGCAAATACGGGGTGATAATAAAATGTCTCGCATAACTTCTGGCGGTGCTTTAACAATCAAAATGTCCTCTACGATTTTTGTCTTAAGCTCTGAGTTTTCGCAAAAGCGAGTGTTAAAAATCGAAAAGAATTTTTTTAGAATTACTGAATATCTAATAGCGTTCTGTTATCATAACATCACAGCCTACCTTAAAACTTATAATTTATACATTCAACAATGGATATTAGTGGTTCTCCAAATTTTCTTTTCGATTTTTAACCCGGTTCTTGCGAAAAAAAAGGACCTAAGTCAAAAATCGTAAAAAAGTTTTTAATTAACATTCTGTTTGCTAATGCACCGCCAAAAGTTATGCGGAACATTTTATTAACAACCTGTAAGTATAATAAAAATATTTAATTATGATTTCGCTCTTTAATAATCGTAAAATAAAATTTTTAAAACCTTTTAATAGTTGCACCTAATAAGTGTGCTTTTGAAATTAGGACAAAAACTTGAAATAATCTTAATACGGCGAATTTTTAAAATAAAGCAGATTTTAATTAGATAAAATTTCTTAATTAAATGTTTCACAAATAAACAAATTGAATTTAGCTTTTGAAAAGTAACATAACATAATCAAAGTTAAAAATTAATTGCAACTTTTAAAATCATCGATAAAACATTTAATTTGCTGCTGAATTACATATGAAGGCATATAAAGAACAAAATTATTCTGTAAAATGAAAAAAAAAATTATATATATATATATATATATATATATATATATATATATATATTGAAATAGTAGATAACAATTTCAATATTAATGGTTGTAGTAGTCGCTTTTGTATTTATTTAAACAAATACGAGTTTTGGTATTACCAATTGTATACGAAGGTGTATTACCTATTTAAAAAATAACAGATAAATATTTTTAGAATTAAGTATCCTTTTTAGCTAATAAATTAGTATAAGAATATAATAAAACGCGAATGTTAAGGTAAGTAGATACTACGAGTATAATTACAATATTATGAAACATATTCCCTCCACAACAAGTGTAATTACTTTAAACTATCGATTATCTCAACATACAAGATGATTTCTAATGTATGGTGGAAACTGAACGAACAGCTAGAGGGGGCCAAAACTTTGATTTGAATTTGAATTTGAATGAACTGAAATTTGAATTCAAAACGTAATTTACAATAAATGCTCAATAATTTATAAGAACTATAAACCGCTGTGTTATTCTTTTTAGTCAATCGTTTCGGCCCCCTCTAACTGCTTATTCAGTTTCCTCCGAACGTTATAAATCGCCCTATATATTTAAATATAAGTACGGGAAAAAAATGTAATTTCGCCAGTAATTAATTTTTATCATAAAATTGCTATCGTCGAAACAGAACGAAGCCTAAAGCTGCCGCTTCATTTATCCTGAAATTCAATAAAACTCTCATATTGCCATCTGCTGTCGTCGTCGAATGTAATTGTAAATTGGAATTAAATTTTTATATCAACCAATCAAAGGATATACCCGATTAATCGCCTTAAATTTATTAATTAAATTAATCGATCTTGTTGCCTTAAACGTTTAGGTAATTATAATATCTGTTTAAAATCGCACAAATCTAATTTGATGCCGTTCTGCTTCCAATATTAGATTACATAACATCTCTTTGTGGAAGGTAAAATAACCGTAAGTAAAATATTTTATTATTACATGAACGAACTACCTATATGTAGGTACTTAAAATTTTAGAATACGTAACAAACATCTGACTAAAATCAAAGTTATATCGCCTAAAGGTTGAACATTTTTAATAGATAGATATACCTGATGTGAACACATTTTTAATGGTTAAATAGATAAATTGCTGTTATAGTATCAGAACGCAAAATTAACATTCTAACAATTTACTGTACCTAACCTCGATATAAATTAATTAGAAACTTGCCTATTGTTAGATACAGCAGATTACAAGATAATTCTGTAGATAATCAAACATGAGCTACTTTATGTATAAAAGTCAAAGCCTCGCGGATTTCGGTTTAAAAGATAAAATGCGCCTACATTTCTCCAAGATATTACGCAAAAAGTCAAGTGAATAACGTTTAAAGCATAAATTAAACATAACTTAAGGTATAGGTAGTATAAAATTTAATATAATCAATATCGTGTACCTAAACGTAATTAACGGTAAGAGGATTTTACCGTTTTCAGGTGAAAATATACCTATACACGTATAGTTCCTGAACGACCGAATGAATTATTCAGTAAACATGATAGATGGATTAGCCCCAATAGCTGGTAATGAATGCAACATTTGGGTTATATACGCGATTACGTATTCTCCACGCTTATACTGTATATACGAAAACTTTAACATAGGTATTAAATATTTTGTCAGAATTTAATCGCGTTAACAAGAAAATGACACGACGCGACGCTCAAGTTTAGCCCACAGTTAATCCCGGCTGATCTCCATTAATCAAGTTCATCCTGGCAGAATTCTGTTCCGTTAAAAATATGAAAATTGCTACAAATTATTATTTTTTAATAACAATAATACGTAGGCAACGATGATAAGGAAATTGGGATTTTCAACACGAAGTTATTTCGATGCGAAACAAGTGAAAAAAATTGAAATTCAATGATAATTGTCTGCAAACTTCCCCTTAATCTAGTCCATGGACTAAAATAGACGAGGTAATTTAATATCAGTGGTTACCATTTCTCCGTAATTAATGATTATCCTATTTGTTTTATATATTGTAATATATCCATACAGGACCACGTTTTGTGGTTATGTTTAAAGTTTTCCCGAATAATAAAATAATTAAAAATTAAATATAGGAATCTGTCATATATTGTTATACCTGTCATCGATATACCTACAAACTGTACACCCAAAAATTGTATTTCCACAATACAAAGTTTTACGTTATTAGTCACACATTACCTAATAATATGAAATAGAAAGTTACCGTCATCTTTGTAACGAGCTTTCCTAACAAACTTCAGTGACAGTTGAAAGTTTTAGAAGCAGAAATGAGAGAGCTTTTGAAAGTGAAACTATACTGCGAATTTCCATGTGTATACGTTACTATGCCCTTAGACAGCATTAACTAAATGTAAATTCAAATTTAACTTATTGTTAGATTAAAAGCCAACCTTGTGCACTTACACTATCATATACCTAACTATCCGAAATGAATGTTATAAATTTACGCCACTTCCTCCAATTTATTATAAATTTATAAGATTATTGGGAGAAATGGGACTACAATATATTATAGGTAATTTCGAAATTTCGTCGAACGTCGAAATTTAAAACTCTGTCGAAAAATTACTGTCGCGAACTAGTCATGAAATGTAGGCAACTTCAACTTCGGCTCGCTATTTTACGTAAGCGGACAGGATGTTAAAAGGTCGAGTTATTTTACATTCTTATCTTTGTTACGTTCAATTTTAGTGAAATATTTGCTCGATCAAATGAAAAATAAAAGCACTAGATCGTTTAACATCTTGCCCGTTTACGTAAAATAACGAGCCGGAGTTGAAGTTGCCTACATTTCATGACTAGTCGCGACAGTAATTTTTCGACAGGTCGTACATGCTTATTATTTAAAATAATGCGTTTATTATTAATTTAACAAAGATAATAATTTATTTATACTTTTCATAATATAATACCCAATAAGAAGATATATCCATACTTAGTTTTCAAAGTGACTTTAGCTTCATTTTGCATGTTTGTTAATATATCAAATGTATAATGAATGTAAATAATTAATAAAAAATACACATTTTAACCAACAACACTTATTTGAAATATTGTATAAGTATCTGCGTACTTTTAAAAAAGGCAGAACGTGGCGAAAGAACGAGTAAATTGTTTTCGATTTAATCCGTTTTTCCCTTGTTACGGTATCTATCGAAATAAATATTTATTTAAAACAAAAAGATCATAGTTTATTATGTCAAGTTGATTTTAATACTTTACAAACCAAAAATATTTCGAACTGCTGTTTGCGACAAGGTAAACAAAAATATTTTAAGTTAGCGTTTTTCCTAACGCCTTCGTTTTATTTATTTAAACTTGGAATTAAGTTGTCACAAAGAAATCTAACTATTTTAACAGCCTTCAAAACTCCGAAAACAAATAAAATAACAATAAAAAAAAAAACTTTATAAAAAATACTGGGCGAACAAAAACATTAAAACAAAATTTGTCAATTAAAAATAGATAAAATTAGGTAAGAAATCACGTAAGGAAAAAAGTATTTAAGGGCGAATTTGTTTGACGTTACTTATTAAGGTTTAAAGTAAACCTGCTAAAAAGAAACTATATAGGTAAATACCTATGTACTTAAACTCAAAAATTGTGAAAATTCACAGTAAGCAATGTGAGCGATAGTAATCTTTTAGCAATTTTTCGAAAAAAACTGTATGTTAGTTTTTTTACGTATCTACCTATGTACTTATAAAAATATTATTAGAAATTACGAATGTCTCTTTAATGATGAATATTTCATAACGAAAAAATGACCCTAAATTTTCTCTTTTATGTAAATAAATGATTTATAAATAAAAACCAAAAAATCAAAATAATATTCACTTTTTTTTGTTATAGCGCCTGAACTACGTTAAAGTTTATTTAGGGGGTTTAATTACATCTTCACTTTAAATTAAATATCACTCATTAAATATTCCTTTGACTTACATCTTCACTTAAAGGAATATTTAATCTCATTTACATAACTCCATGTTGAGGATGAATCAGTGGACATACTGTAATACAGGGTGTTTTACAATTAGATTTAAAAAAAATGGTAGATAATATGTTTAGCACGACATTTGGTTTTGGCAAAACGTCGTAAGCGACAGAAAGCAAATTTTACAGGAACGCACATTTTGTGTTGTAGCTTAACTAAAAATAAATACCTATTGGAAACCGCGTATATAGATAATTCGGGGCACATTTGTATTATATAATGTATTTATTCTACGATGCAGTCACTGGTTTGAATGAAAAATGGAGTTGTACGGAGGTTAAATACTATCCTTGAACGAGAAACGATGACAAGACATTAAGTTCTACGCGTTTGTTGTTTTGAGTATTTGGACATACAACTTCTTTACAGATAATGTAACGTAGCGTAATCACGTTTTGTAATTACATTTCAAGCACTAATTATATGATTGTTTTTCCATGATTTTCGCACTTTATTTTTTGTGGCGATGGGGATTGTAGATACGTATGACAACGTGTCAACTATGCGGTAGCGCGTATTGAATACCAACTGGTAGGAACGCGTTGTTCTGGTGGAAGAAATCGAAATGTTGTTACCAGATTTTGCCAAATTATGTCTTTGCCTTAGATGAATAAGGAAATAGTTAGAAAAACTCGTTTTCGCAAAAAGTGGCGCTTACAACGTTCTGCCAAAACGCCATCGATATAAATGCACTAGATATATAACTACCCACACAGTTTCAATATGTAAGTGTTTTTGAGATTGAATAACTTTGTAAGGTTGTGAGAAAAACCTTATAATAATTTTGTGTTCTAAATGTCTTCTGCTGAACACATATATTCACTACAGACAAGTTTTTTACTTCTAATTATTACCCATCCTGTATACGTGATATGTCGATGCATTTTTGGATTACGTTATGTACTTATAATGACACTGCGATTCCAGTTCATTAAAATATGTTAAATTGGACGTTGAAAATAAGCTATAACAAATTCAGTCAACTTTGAAAGTTTTAGGCTCGATTCCCTAATGATTCGTTAAAACTAACGATAAAATTCTACTGTAAAGAAAATAGTATTAACTGAACTATCATTTTAATTGTCGTAACTACTTTTCACCTACATTCATTTAAGTTTTATTCTTAAATAAAATTTAAACATCTGATTTTAAGCAAAAGTATAAACTTTTATTAAAATAAAAGCAATCGTTTTTAAGACGACCTACATTTTCATATGACGGCTATGACCACGTGACCATTTAACAATTATGAGTAGACTATCCCGTTACAGTGTACATAATTAGGTCGAATATTCATTTTATGGTGGAAAATAGTCCGTTTAAATTGTGCGAGTTAAAAACTCGCTGATAATTTAGGTATATCTAGTAAGTTATCACGTAAAAATTCGAACTACCATTTTAAAACGCATTAGTCGAGGTGTCGAGATGGAGGATCACTCGAGGAGATGTCAATTCCAGCTCTAATACAAATTTCCATGACATATTTCTAATTTTTTAGACGGTACCTACGTAATAAAAAACTTGATTCGTTTGCAAGCTTATTCAATGGGAATCGTTTTTTTTTATACCCAACTTCTCTATTTAAATTTCTTCATTAGATAGTTCTCTTTTATTTCTTTATTATAATTGATTGGGTACTTTAAAATATGTACAAATATTATTTGAAATTTGTTGTAAACGTTGATTGCCTATTTAATTACATTTTAAAAGCAGTTAAAGTAAAAAACCTGCAGCACATCATGACGTATAGTTTATATCTAGGGTTCCCAAACTTTTAATACTCTAGAGCACATTCTAAAATCCGGTAGGATGGTGGGCATCTAACGTAACCTTAAGTGAAATTCTTCACTGACATGAAATGATCGAACAGTGGCGGTTTATATAAACCCTTGGTTTATATCAATGCCTTAAAACACTTTCGAGAGCTTTTGCGTAAATGAACGATTGCCTTTCTTTATTAGTTCAACTGAAATAAACATAATTATATCAATTGGTGAATACTAATCTTGCCATCGATAATGTAAGTGGTTTCAATGAAGATTTAAATAAAACCTACTTTGTAAAATTGCAAATTCATTTTATTATTTTAAAGCTTTCGATTCGTTACGATTTATTTGTAAAAATGAAGCGAGTTTATGATCTTCAGACTAGGTATTTAAAATACTTTCCACTATTTTTCAAAAATAACTAAAATATTTTTTAAACATATCGCATGTATTCGATGAATTATGTCTCATTAAAATACGATAGACTATTTGCATGCTCTTTACGTGGATGGGCTGATACGCAAACTTCCATTTAATTAACAATTTAAACAAACCACATCAAACAACTGTGCCGCAACGTCAGATCCTGCAAACCAAATACTACATATCATGCATAGATATAAGTAAAACCTCTTAAAGCATATTCGGAAATCCAATTAGTTAATTTGGTATGTCGTATTAGTACTAATCGATTTGATTATTACGGAAAACTTCTTTAGAATTTTGAGCTCGATGATTAATTTGAAAATCATTAATAAATCATAATATAAAATGTAAATGCACCGTACCTGCACCCCATTACAACAACTTATAAATTTGTTTAAGTAGTACTTCTACAAAGAACATTATCTACATTGAAAAAATGCGTCACCTACTTTAAATGCGCATACGTAAATCCTATATTATTTCGAACGAGTCGCGTTGCACAGTTTTTAAAAATGATTGAAACAGATTACAAAAAAATCCATTAAAGTAATTTTTCCCCAAGAAAATATCACCCGTATAAATTTAATTATGCATGCAAAGAACATAATTAAGGTCGCAGAGCGTGATATTAAGCAGGTGATAGGGGTGATTGCTCCGTGGGGGCTGCAGTCTATGATTACCGTACACACGTCCGCTTGATCGGAGAATTAGATTACGTTACGTGATACCATGACATGTCAAAATAAAGTTCACGTTAGAAAATCACAATTCCGACAAAATAATCATCTACCTTATTTTCGAATTAAAACTGACATGTGACAGTTGTAGGGATGTTATCTACATTATTATTATCTCCTTAATTAGGAACGTGGAAAAACATTTTTTATTTCGTTAATCAGATTATCGTTTAAATTTTTGGTAATTCCGAGCTTAAACATGTGATTAGGTATTATGAAACTATTTTGATCTTTTTTTTTTAATACGAGTAATTTGTAAGTACGCACGTACGTAAATCTACCGGGCGATAATTTCTTTTAATGATGATATAGTAATTAATCCGTTTATTGATTTGTTGCACGGACAGTAGGAACGCACAACGAACGTAGGTATACTACAAAAAATAGTATATAGGAAAACCTCAGAAGTCCCCTTCGATAGCGTGTCCGCAAAAATTGTTATAGAATGCGAAAGAAGATAAAATTAGAAATTAAAATTAAAACTATCAAGTTTTTGAAGAAAAAAAAAGGGATATTATCGTTGACTATTTTTCGCAGAATCGACCGTTTAAAAAGTATAGACTCGACGAAGTCTGAAAGAAAATGTGCCATAGTAGATATACGAGTATATCGACGGCGTTTTAGCAGAAGGACGTAACCCACAAAAATTAAATTTTACAGAAGCGCACATTCTGTATCGTCGCATTAAACAGATACGTTTTACCGAAATACAAATCGATTTTTCGGTTGCAAAAACCGGAATATTGTTATCAGATTTTAACAGATGATGAAATTAATCGAATTACTTTTAAATAAATCCCCGTTCAAATATTCCGACTAACAAGAAAAGGAAATGCACATAATTATTTAGAACCGATCGGAGTGCACGAATAAAATTGAGATAGGAACTAAGTTGACTCTTTCCAATTCAAAAAGAATAAATTTGAAATTTTATGACCCAGCATAGCTGTAAAAGTGTAGTATTCGACAGCAAAATAAATACGAACTTTACATTTTCGGGTGCTATAGCATGTATTTTATTTATTGTAGTTTGGGAAATCGCCACCTGATCTCGGTGTTTCACAAAATTCGGAGAGGAAAGAAAACACTAACACGAACGAAGCAATAGACTAGGAAAAAGATGTTTGGTTAAGATTTATCAACATCCTCGATATCGAGTACCTATCCTACCTACGAAAAATATTTATCTTTCCAATTTATGTATACTTCTATACAACTACACCATCTATTTAACAATATTAGTTTCTGAATATTCTAAAGGCTATGTTAAATTTTGGAATTCAATTTAAACTTTACATATTTTACTTGCATAAAAAGATAATGTAGAAAATGCCAGTTTTATTGTTGCTTATTATTAAATGGACCTATGTCAGATATTTTCAAATGCATTTTTTGCTAGAAAACGCAAAACAATCATCAAGAAAATTTAAAACACTACTTGTTATACAGTTAAAAAATGTAACATTGTTGTAATATTGTTAAATTTTAAAGTTCGCGCGTTTTTTCTATTTTTCTCACAACTAGTAAAAATGACTCTTTTAATAATAAGCGATTTTTTGACGAATTAAAATTTATTTTCCATTAAATTTATATGTGTATTAAAATACAATAAATATTTTCTAACTTTCGAAGTACTAAAATTCAATTTTGAACACGTAGCGGACGAACGTCCCTAAAATATCCACCTCAAAAAGCAATAATAATATAAACAGAAATAGAAATAAATTTAAAATAAAATGCAATACCACCTACGCAGAAAGTTTGTTTTTGCAAAGTTCATTAATTATATGTTATTGCGTTTAGTTTTAATAATTAAATTAGTTTTTGAAGAGTTAAGAAAATTATCGACTACAGAATAAAGTAAATAAAATAAAAGTTGTCATGAAAAACATTAGAAATGCCTATATACATAATAAAAATTGATTGTTTCCTCATTTTAGTCATCGTCTGTAAAGTGATTTTGTTTATTTAAATGCTGGCTTTTCTCTTTATTTTCTCGTGATTTAAGCTACACGTATTTTTTCTATAATGTACGTACCTATAATTATAACGAAACAATAAATAGAAATAAAAAGCAACAAAAATCAAATTAACTGCTTTGAAAATAACTGGAGTTACTATATATGGAAACGCATTAAAGAAACAAAAAACGGTTAGTATAACAATGGAGAATAATTAACCGCGAAGCTTTTGTTAAAGATACATATTTCGTTTTGAGATTATTTTTTTATTAATTTATGGAATATTAATTGAAACTATTTTTCTATTTGACTAGACATTCGAGAAACTACAGTACCTAAACTCTCCATGTTCGCGGTTTTATTTTGTATACCCCAATTCTACACAAGCGGTTGTTAAACTCGTTATTCACGGTTTAGTTATTCGCCGCGACACACACAAAAAAAAGGTAGGTATTCCTGATAAATCAAAATTAACCCTAAAATATTTATCTGACGGATTACGACTTTGCCGCGAGCTATGCGACTTTTTTTAGTGAAGCAGATCTAGTGAAGAAGATAGAGCGCAGTATTGTGTTTACAAGAAAAATTCATGAAGCTGTAGAGGTACACAAAGACATTTATCAAAAATTGCAAAACAAAACAAAAACAATAATGTAAAATAACAGATTTTTTCAAAGTTTCAGATAAATAACAATACGCACCTATATTTTAATACATTTTTAGTTTATTATTAACGATTTATTACTGATTTGCTCGTTTATTTATTATTTAATGATTGTGTATTCGCGGTGTTCCTCATTAGGTTGGTGATATTTTTCGACATGAACATTGACATAAACGAATATCGCCAAATAAGTGCAAGTAAAATTAAACCTATTAATTTGTTATCATGATATATCGTATACATATGTATTTTTAATTTTTTTTAACGTTACAGCGAATATAATATTATTTTTATGTAGTGATACAATGTATTAAAGATTCCACTTTATGGATATCACTAATTTAAAAAGTAAGTACATATTGATAATAAGTATTGTATAAGCAATGAAAGTAAAATTTGGCATATCATTTCAAACGCATACACTCGAGTCATTTAGTCACATACAATTAATTTTGCATAATATTCTATTTTATTATCTTATTGGTTTACTGCAAATGTAAAAGTGCATCAGCCTGTTTTTCATAGTTGAAAGAAAAAACGACGAATTGAAATACTTATAATAGAAGATTACCAAGTTCCATTAGGTAATCAAACATTTACAAAACGGGAACTGTTTATCAAAACTGTAATTAAATAAGTGTCTATAACAGTCAATAGGAAATATCGTATTTACAACAGCTCGGGGCAATGTCCTAAAGGAACTGATCGAGACGGCGGCGCCGTTAGCACCCTGACGTCACGCGATACACAGGCCCTACGCGATCTTTCTCATTTACCCACCTTATATACTCTTGGCTTTTTATTGCACATCTTAATTTTTTGTTAGGCAGAATCAATCGTGAATTCCTAAAGGATCTTCGTAAATGCTGGTACGGTCCAAATAAAAAGATTGATGTTTTTATGAAATAAATTACGTTTTCCATAGATTACAATGTTCTGATTCACAGAAAAATACTTAAAAAAATCTATCATTTCCATAACACCTTTAAAAACCTTAATGAATGTGTAAAAAGTACAATTTTACTGCAATCATAACTCAAAACTGGGGTAACTAAAGTTTGCAAATTAATAACTAGTGGGTAACGTAACATTCCCTCTACGGCACAACGTGCTCTTTTGCTTAATAAATACTTATTTTAATTAAATAATTGCTTCGCAATTTTTTAAAATTTCAATGTGTGTTTTTAACGATCATTTGAATAAATTGGAGAAATTTTAGCACGTCTTGCCGTTAAGAATCACTTCTGATGATCATTTTCGTTTTTACATCAATTTTTTATAAATAATCAAAAGCGGGTTGTTGGAAGTTTTAATTTTTGGTTTAAATGTTGACGCCCAATATCGGACATTGTGAGTCATCCCACAACTATTGTTAAATACTGGGTAATATGACTAAACCTCCCTATTTTTATTGTAAAAGGTCATAAATTTTACAACCTAAAAATCTAACGCGAGCATCGGTCACTTAACAGTATAAATCAAGTGAAACGTTCTCCTTTTAAGTCCTTTAAGTCAATATTGTGAATTTAGACATAATTTATTGTAACATCAATAAACGGTTAGTATATGACATTTTACATACATTTTAGAAACGGAATCCTGATTAACAAAATATTAATCACGATTAGCTATCTCATTACATCGTATATTGCACCAATAAAATGTCTTAAATTTGAGAAAATTAACAACGAGGAATTCGCAAGATCATTGGAATACATCAATTTTGTTTTTTTTTCTTGCTATTTTGTAACTAAGTTTTTTGACGACTATTTTGCAATTGAAGTTCTTACGATATTGCCTTTTTTTGTATACGGCACCTTCTACTTTTGACGTCATTATTTAATAAATGGTCTTTATTTACATGTACATATTTATAAAACTTTGGTGGTATAATACAAATAAAAATACTAGAAATAGGTATATTACCTACATTATTAGTACGGAAAGTTACATTTTCCGACGACCATTATGAAAAGTGCATAATTTCACACCAATAAATGTTATGGAAAGTTGACCGTTATAAACAAATAGGCTGACCGTGCATAAACTCGTTAGCCAATCGAAAACGTTGCAGCCCGTGTGCAATCATTGCACACGGCCAATCAAAGTCTTCTACACTGTCATGCAATTACTTTACGCACAAACTGTTTTATTATCAAATTTGACATTTTATTAAAATGTCAAACGAACTTACGTAAACGTCAAAAATCAATTTTTTTTAATAAAAATACTTGTGGTCGTCGGAAAGCATAGTATATAACACGTGCGGAAAGGTGGATATTTTAGCAGTAGTTATACAATATTACTATACTATTTGCATTCGAGAATAAAAGTTTTTCTGCGAGCGCTAGCGAGCAAATAAATCATTCGAGAATGCGAAAGCATTTCGCAATCGTGTATCAAATATTTTTTTGATAACTGTCCCAAAATTAGTAAAAATGTGATTAGAAAGTTTGACATTTACGATTAATTAATTTGAGGTTAATGATAATAACAATCCGTAATATTTCGCGTCCCGAACTGTCATTTCGCATTCCGTTCGCAGAATACCTTATTTCGCGTAACAGAAACAATAAGAATAAACTTTTTATATGCAGTTATCGAAAAATTACATTATTACAATTTATACGAGACATATTCTTTTAATATACACCTACTTAAATTACAATTTTCCTAATGTAATACTTTTCACATGTGAAATCTATTATTTTTTTAAAAACAACAACAATACAATTACCGAGATCCGTTCGCATTCAAAATCCTCGAGAACGCCCTATTTATATTGTTATAATAATAATAATATTAATTGTTAATTAATTTTCTAATTTCAATTAAAATTAAAGTAGATTATTTATTAGCGAACTTTAAATAAATCAAACTGATTTATTAAAGGTGCTCAGATTGAACAAGTGCAGGAATTTAAATACCTTGGATCATTGGTACAGGAAAAGAAAGTAGCATCGTCAACAGAGATCCACAGCAGAATCGGGCAGGCAGCCATGGCATTTGCTTCTTTAAAATGGTGCCTGTGGAAAAAGAACAACATATCCACCAAAACAAAAATACGCCTCTACCGAACACTAATCCTGCCAATACTCCTCTATAGGGCAGAGACATGGACTGTACTTAAACTGGACATAAACAGACTTGAAGTATTCCAAATGCGATGCCTGAGGCAAATTCTAAGAATCTCAATTTGCAATCGCATCACCAATGAAGCCATCCGTATGCAATGTGAACAACAACCATCTATTGAAGAGCTAATCCAACAACGCAGACTTCGATGGTTTGGCCATGTCTGCAGAATGGGCACAACTCGTATACCACACAGCCTCCTCTGGAGGCAGAGACCCGCAATGCGGAGAGTACAGCGAACTGCGCCTAAGAAAACTTGGATCAAACAGATAAAAGAGGATATAAAAAACCAACGACTGGACCTCATTATGGTCAAAACTATTGCCATCGACCGCAAAAAATGGAAGGTCATAACAGAGTAAATTCGGAATCCAGCGGCACCCACAGCAGCGTACTGGTTGCGTGGTCAGCAAACCCCGCCAGCCGCCAGCTAGGGATCAAAGAAGAAAGAAGAAGATTTATTTCAGATCAGTAATCTCAGATTTTTCCTGTACTTAACATTAAATCTTAACTTTTGTATTGCGAATTTTAAAATCGTCTTCGAATACGTTTTAATGTAAAAACACCGTATCTAAACATTTATTCCCTTAGCTTCAAAGCAGGTAGATTTTACGACTTTACAGAGGCAGGCTATTTCAACCAAGAAGAATGGTCTGTTTAAAATTTCTCTAAAATTCACTAACAGTGCCATCTACGGATTATCGTTTGGCGGCAATAGGGACCGTACGCCCTTAAGAGTATCCTATAATTTTTACATATCATCCAAGACCGCAGTATTGAAATGTCTTTAGGTACTTAGAATCAATTAAAAAAATTAAAGGTAGATACGCCTGCATACTATAATTATCTTGATTTTAGCGTTTTACTGTGCCATTGTAGAAACTCTCGTTGTAGTTCCTACTGTATAAAATACGATATCAGCACGAAGCTTTCACACTTGCATTTCTATACCTATGTACAATAAATACATGCGAATACTACAATATAAATGAAAGGAAATTCCTGAATTCCACCTGTTTTATTTTCACAGCATTCGAAACTAGCGAGAGATAAAAACAAAAAATTTATACGAGGCAACAGTAAAGTTTTACCTAGGCATTGTGACGAATCCTTTATAAAAAATATTGATTTCGTTTTAAGAATTTACGTTCAGAGACTTCTTTCATTTCCCGTATAATAATCACGCCTCCCCAGCAATTACTATTTGAGTTCGTAAAGTAGATCTTAATAATTGAGAAAAGATACTTTTTAAAATCAAAATAAGAGCTCATTCAGAAATCAAACCCTGGCAACCGTACATTTCGAGAATTAATTTTAATGAGTTCTTTGATGACAAAGCTTTGTCAATAATGAACCAGTAAAAATAAATGTACGTAACTGAAATAAACCACAATTCGTTAAATAACTTGAAATTATTTTCATTGATAGTTTAAATTAACAATTTAGTATGAATACCGAAATTAAATAGCTATTATAATTACTTATATCATCACACTAGTAAGGATTTAAAAACAATCTTGTAACATTTGACATATTTGAGTGAATACGGAAAGTCAAATATTGTTCCGAGTAAAAATCAATAGCTCGACGTATGTTTTATTCGTATACGTATACTTGACGTATTCTCCTATTTATGACATCTCCGATGCTTGATTACAATTTAAATTTACAAAGTCGTGTTCAAGATGAACCAAACCACTTTTATCTAGTTTTTGTTTGTGTCGTTCTCGTAATTGTGTCAGATTTTGATGCTAGGGATTCTTTACACCCTTGAGAATTTTTCCACATCGTTAGAGAAAACTCTCTTCCGTTCAATGTCATTTACACTTACGTAACGTCAGATGCTTCGAAGTCAGAACAGGTAAACTTACTCATTGAGAAAATGGGTTATTTCTTAATCGAGTTTGGCTTGTTTTTCTTCGTTTTTATTAGGTCATCGAAGTATCAGGGTCGATCGTTTTATATTACCTACCACGTTAACGTCCTTAAAAAATTACACCAATAATTAAATGGAAAAAACTAAATATAGTTATTTAATTATTTTTAATATCTTGCGCCAATAGAAAAGATACTATTTTTTTACTTTAACATATTATATTTTGACCATTTGTTGAAGTCTTTTTCGACATTTACAATAAACTGATAGTCACAGTAATAAACATTTTATAATTTTTGTCCATCGCCTGCATTGATTCGTGTCAGTTGACATTTCTATCAGGTCCGTGCAATCGATTCAAAATTACAACTAGAGGCTTTTGCGCCAAAAACTAATGAAATCTATTATTTATGGTTTAGAACTTTACTATTTGTAACAACGAAAATTTTTTAACATTAAAAAAATTGTTAGGTTTTTCGCTTTACATCTGTTAAAAATACAATTAATGTATTTTTCATAAAATAAACAAGAAAAGAATTATTCTGACGACCGGCCTTTCCATCTTCTAATTAAGTTACGAATATAGCTATTTGTAGAATAACTTCCGTAAGATACGCGTGGAGAGTATTCTACAAATAACTTACTATATTTGGAATTTATTAGAAAATGGAATGACCGGCCCATGAAAACATTTAATAATGTTATTAATGGGGAAATAATGATTTTTATTTATTTGCGTATAATTAGGTACACAATAACGTTTTATTTTCATATTTAATTGTTACAACCTAATAGTTTATCAACATATAGTATAAAAACAATTCCGGACTTCAAATGAAAAACCTATAGTTACAAATATATGCCTACATTATAATTACCATTAGTTTCTGTCGTGAGTAATATCTGTTATTTCTTTAAGGTTGTCAGGTTACACAATTTTAAATACATTTGCACAAACCTGATTATAAATGTCAACTAACATGATTCATTTTTGACAATTAACAAAAAATAATTGATACAAAATCTAATCCTGTTTCAAATGTGTGTTTTTTTACAATACCGTGCTATTATTAGGTTTTAATTTTACATCAGATTTAACAATCTTGTAACTTTTTGTTGATGACGTGAACATCATATAGGTTAGGATAAGCTATACCATATATTCTCGTGTATAAGCCCACTTTTTTTGAACAAAAATCAGTTAAAAATGGAGGGGTGTGCTTATATGCGGATCAAATATTTTTTAAATTCCGAAAATGTGACGCAATATTAAGTAAGTAACGAAAATGAAAAACTGCTAAAAACGGAAAATCAACATAACGACTAGGTAACTTGTCAAGTGCCTCGATCGTTCACATTTTCGATTTAATTACTTTCCTCAAAAGTTCAGTGTATTCTTAAATACAAGTTCCTACGAAATTTCGGCAGAATATAAAGGGATGGGCTTATATACACAGGTCAGTCATTTTTGACAGATTATCCGCTAAAAAGTAGGTGGGTGGTACGCAGGTATATACGGTAATTTATACGGTAATATACGGAAAACATTCATATTAATAATAGAGTGGTTTGAGACTTAAATATCCTCATCTGTGGCTTGGTTTTTGGTACTAATCAATTATAATATTATTCTTATTTCATACAAGTAAAGTATCCAGAAAGTATAATTAGCATTAAAGCTATTTTTTTTGTTATTTTCTATTTCGTAAGTACAGTAGATACCGCTTAATAGAATCACGTCGGGTCTAGCAGGTTTGACTCCAATATCCGGAGATTCCATTAAACCACCATAAAACAATTACAGTGAAACCTCTTTAATCTGGACACCTCCGGGACTAAATAAAGTGTCCAAATTAGGGAAGTGTCCACATTTGAGAGGGGTCTTCAAATTTTGTTATATAAAAAAATACACATATTTATCACGCAAATATAGCAGAAAATTTATTATAAATAAACATAAAAAAAATTATTATACAAATTAAAAAATTATTGAAAAAAGTCATTTATCTTTGTCTGTTTTTGATTGCACTTTTACTACTATTTGTAAAGAACTTACTACATTTACTAATTTTGGATTATTTTTATTTAAAAAGAATGATTTTAAAGATTTTGTAATCGATAGTGTTTCAGAAAAAATGGATAATGGATAAATGGAAATCTTGATATTCGCCGATTTCACTCTTATTTTCATTGATCTGATCTGCATCTTCGTTCTCTGATGAATCACTAACACTAAAAGAATTTATAATGTCTCTTATTTCACACGTTGTATCTTCTGTATGCACTTTACTGTCGATTTCTGCGTATTCTTCTAGAGTCTCAGAATATTTAACAGAATATTTCTATTCTGCCTTTTTAAAATGCCTTGTTTTAAAATGTTGGCTACAGTACTTTTCGATATCTCAAAATATTCCGCCGCTTTTCTAACGCCGCACTTTTTACTTTTATTAAAGTTAATCACTTTGATTTTTTGGCCGATTGTCAGATCTTTTCGCGGATTCATCTTAATAACGCGAAAAAAATTGAGCAACTGAACAAAAATACACTTTACCTTTATTTATATGTATATTGCTAACAGATTTCTAGAAATTTACATAATTACCCTTAATGCTTCTTATTGTAAATCCACACCTAAGTCTAAAATGTGCAAATGGTTTTTATTTTTATTTTCTGTTTAATTGTTCAAAATAAAGAGGTTTATGTGTAATAAGGGGCCGCGTGTAACTGTCCATGTCCGAATTAGGGAGTGTCCACAATCTAGAGGTATATTTTCTATATAATCTTATGCAAATGATTTGGGATACCTAAAATTGTCCATAATATGGGAGTGCCCACATACGAGAGGTGTCCACAGATAAGAGGTTTCGCTGTAGTTTAATTATTTCCTTCAGTCAATAACAAGCAGATTTAGCGACCGATTCTAATAACCAGTGAACACAATAAGAGGCGACCACTCAAGTTTCTGATGTAAAAATTGATAATTTAAATTGAAAAGAATAACTAAAACAATTTGTATTGCATAAATATTAGTTTTGTGTCTACTAAAATTAGTGTTTAAATTATTCTACGACAATGTCAATAGTCGAAATTTGTTGACCTGTGTTAGTTATAAAATAAGCGTATCTTACAAATTGATCCGTAACAAAGCCCTTTGAATGTCCATATTAGTTAACAACTAGGATATTGCATGGTTATACGTTATTAAAAGCTTGTTTGCGCTTTAACTTCGTAAAGGAACTTCGTAGCATGTATATAGGTTTAGTGCTGTATTTATACTACAATATGTAAGGTAATATCACATATGGTTGTACGCCTACCTAGATTCATATTTAGTAGGTAATTTAATATTGACGAAAATGAAAAATTTTAAACATAATAAATCAATCTAATTTTCGGTTCCGAGATTGTTTCCGAAAGCACAAATTGAAATATCACATTTTTGTTCCTTTTTATATTCTATCGATTACGTTAGGATCATTTAATCATTTAATAAAAGAACCACAACGGAAAGAGATACGTATTACCGGCACAAATTGGAAAAATTCTTTAAAAGAAAGAAAGCGCGTCCATCAATTACTCGAAATCCTAAACGTTCTCGGGATGTCGTTGCTTCTAGATTAGGGTACTAACCAAAGAGATGAGATAACAGTATTTTCGGCGACTGTTAATAAATATTGCTTTAGCAGCTTATGTTATTAATATTCTTTCTTATTTTAGGTAATTTTTATATTCCATAACGAAACGTTGTAAAATAAAACTTGAATTATGTAGATGATTAAAACATAATACATGTAATAGACAATCAATCAAATCAATCAAATAGTTATTCTTATAAGAAACACAAATTAGGTAAATTTCCTTTTAAACGCAAACATTCCTAGACAATTTTAATATTAAAATTTATCCAAATTTCAATTTAAAGCCACTTTAATGCATAACGCCGGAACAATAAAATCGCTATTATTCATTCTAGAACTTAAATTAAAAATAATCCACTGATTTTTAAATATTAGTACCTATTACATTTTTCAATTTATAGAAAACCATTTATGTTCTTCGTACACGAGCCAGAGATTTTTGTACACATTTTTTTTTATAAGAACTAAAACAAAGCCTTTGGTATTTCGTTAAAACAGCGAACACGGAGTAGACTTTTCCTTTTCAATGCGTTCCCCCAGGCCCACAGTTTGACGTAACAAAATATTCCGCTAAAAAATATCGAAAATGAAAATCGACGCATTCGGTATATCTATTAGTTAAACCTATGTCATTGTATTAGTGTTTTAGAAATTGTTTTATCCACAAAAGAATGTTTGTTGAGTAGACGAAACGCAACTAAAACACGAATAATGGAATAAAAGTAAATTATTCGCTTTAGTTACTTTATATAGTTAAATTGAAGATAATTATGACCCAATTATGAGTTGATTAGGGATACAATTATTTATTTTCAACCATTTTGTTTGATAAAATTTATAAATCTCTCATATTGAATTATGAGGTCTAATCTGAAACAAATCTGTTATTTTTAAAGGCCTGTTTTAAACAACTAACAACCAATCACAATCGAGATTTTCATAAGTTTCCATGGTGATAACATGGCATAACAAGGCGTTAAAATTAATAGATTTGTTACAAAATAGATCCCCAAAACTGTTTACAGTTTATCTATGTTAAGGTTTCTTGAATTTTGTATAATTATAATAATTGTTAACCTCCACATCCATTGTAAGTTACAATTTCGATAAATTAGAAATTAAATCTAACAATTATTCCTAAATCACTAATACGAACTTTAAAAGGATTATATTAATCCTGTCACTTTCTTTTAGAGTACGTTACTTATTTGCGTACTTTATTCAATGATCTAAAAAAATCCATTTATAAATGGTCGGAATTCAAAATAAATTAGGTATTGCAATGATTATTTTTATACCGTTAATTTATTACACACGCGTTTTATTTTAGACAAACAGGCGTTTTAAATAAACTGTGATTTTTAAAAACCTTATATTTTGCTTAATAAAATAGACAAAAGAGTCGCTGTGATTTTTTTTTTGTTGATAATAAGCAACTAGTGCTTGTGTCTTCGTTAGAATGGCGATGGCGCCTTATTCGAATTAAATATAGGTAGGTATTACAAATTTTTATTGTAAAATTAGTAACAAAAGTTGTGCTTATATCTACATCTACATTCCGCAAGTTATCGATTATCAAAATACTCAATTTAGTCAAGACTATGGTAATGTATAATGTCCATATATAAGAGCGTGATAAATACATCTAATTTTAGTTAATCTATCTCAACGCAATTTTTAAACGACAGATAACGAATCCATTAACAAATTATTACGCGATAATCATTAAATCAAAATCAAAATTAGCGTTACTTCTTTACAGCAAAAAAAAACAACACTTTATTTGATCATTTAATTTTAAAATGTTGATTAATTACGTTAAACCGTCATATTAGAATTTTCTGATGTAAGTGCGGATTTCATTATACATATTGTAAAGCCTCGTTTCCGTTCATACATTTTTAAGAACATTGTGTGGAATTTTGTTGCGGACAATATTGGACGCAACGTTACGGAATATCCGCCGTTGTCCGTGCTACAAGAATTTGCTACCAACAGTCGTTTTAGCGTTTCCACGCATACAAATTTCCAAACATTGTTGTGGGATTTTGTGGCCAACATTGTTGTTCCAACAGGAACAAGCAAGTTAAAAAGATAATATAAGAAAGATTTGTCGAAATGTTTTATTATGTTCATTTTTAAATAAAACAGCAAAGAAAGTGTAAAAAGAAAAAAACACTTTTTTATAATACACAGGCGGCAAAATGAACAGTCACTCTAGATGATAGTCAACATGAATGTAAAAGTTACCTAAATATTTTCAAAAATTTTTGTGTTAATGTTGAAATCGTATTATAAATCCCGACGACACAGCTCAGTTGTTTTATAATTTGGTCAGATTCATTGACATACATTCCGGCTCGTTTCAGAAATGTTACGGACATTTTGAAAATAGTTGGGTAGTTGGTTGCTATTCTTATTCACCTGCCACTACCCGAAATGATGCACCATTGATTATATGATTCAGTTATCAGTTTTTGCAAAAATATATTTTTATCCTAAGTCCAAAATTACTTTTTCGACAGACTAATGGCCTAATCTCTAAATGCTTAAATATGAAAAAGCTTTATTCCTATTCACCCCATTCTACGATAATTAGTAAAGCTCGCTTAAAACAAATTATCTAGTTAAACGAGTTCGTAAACAATGTCATTACTGTTTTATTTTATATGAGGTAATAATAAAAAAACGGAAAAGCAAAGACTACAACGAACGCGTTATTAATAAAGTTAGACACCTACTATTTACTCATTATGAAATTGTTTTTGCTTAAAACGAGAGACAAAAATATCAAAAGACAATTTCAATTTCTTCCCAGTTTCGCAGAGACGAATAATAATTATTTATTAGTTTATTTAAGAAATGAAAGTCTTCGATAAAATCAAATTTTTTGCCGCTATCGTTAAAAAAACTTTCGCTAATACTGTAAATCTAAATAGACGAGATAAAATATATTTTTGATGAACGAATGTGAATTTTTTGTATTTATAGGGAAAAATTATAGGATATTTCCTTGAAATAATGAATTATCAAATTAATACGTGTTGACGCAAATTCACGAAAGTCTGTTATCGTTAAAAATAACCTAACAATAAGCTTCGTCCTTTCAGTTATGTCTTACAAGTTCCTCAAATATTCAATATATTATTTGTTATTTCTGGAAAGGCTAAAAATACACCATTCTCGACATACGCATACGTACCTAACCTACGCAACATAAACCACACAATAAAAAACGAATAATAACGAAACAAAGAATAATTTGTTTCAAAGTTGGCACGTATTAAGTTTTAAGGGTGACATTAAGATATCAAACAGACCATGAAATGTCCCAGTGATACATTGCTAAGTGCTCGTGATGGATGCTCTTTCATGAAATTGTCAAGCACACGGCACGTGCTCCGTTTTCCCAGAGGAACTCTATTCTCAACTTGCCTTGTTTGCAACGTGCACGACACGTCTTCTCAAACAAATAATAAAATGAAAAACGTCCATTGTATGTACGTTTACAATCCAGTTGCTCCCATGTGACGGAATGTTCGACATTTGAACTGTCCGGAATCGGGTTAACCTTCTACATCTGTCAATAATTGATACGCATTACGCACTTTACTTATGTATATTTAAACTGGCAGTCGTTTTTCTTGTGCCGTAATATAAAAGCGCTGTGTATTAAAAGTTCGAAGAGATTGTCGCTTTGTCTCAAAAAGCTATATCGCAATCTATACAAACGAGACAATAAAATTTAAAGTTTTAAGAGGCAATAATTAATTTATCCAGAAAGTTCGTAATGAACATAAAGTTGTGCAGAACAATCTTTTCGTAGACACTTCAGATATAAAGTAATTTGCGAGGACTATAATATCAGGTTACAAAAACTTCCTCTTGGAAGATGATGCAGAGAATGCTGCATTAACAATTTCTACTTCTATAAATGTGTAATTTTATTTTGCTCGAGACGAGAGTACCCGTACTTCTCAAATTATATTTAACTCTTCATTACTGATAATACTGATCTTTATAATGTTAAGGTTGGGTAACCAGTGAAATAAAAAAAAAATAGCAGAAAATTCTTAAGAATTTGGGGCTACAATAAAACTGATATTAAATCGTAAACAAAAATAAAGTATCTGGCATTTAAACTTCCCCATCTTGATGATGTAAGAATTTTCAGTCATTGTTCGTTTCTTTTTTTACCTATGGTATTAACGGCCGCTCGTCATCTGCGAAATTGGTAAATTATTAATTTTAATAAAAGCGTTAATACTTATTATGTAATGAAAAATTCAAATTAAGTTTTCTCTTTTGTGTTTATCTCAGGCTGTTTTTAAATACTATTTTATAATAAATATCTATAATAACTTTAGTACCTATGTTTTATACATATTTGCATTTTTATTTTAGATTTAAAATTAAATTCTCATAATTTTTTCTTCCCATTTTTGGAGATAAAACAAAAAACGTGAAAATTACACGAGTAAAAACGATAAAATTAATTTTTAATTATTCTTCAAGTTGGTTCGTATAACGGCAGATCTTTCCATCCATCTCTTAGTAAATTTATCTGATTTGATAACTTTTAATCCTTTTAATTATAAAATAATAAGGGACGTCAAATAAATTAATTCACATTGATGAACGTTAGAATATTATACCTGTAACAAACTGCGTTTTGTTTACAGTCTAATCAATGCGTGCTTATGAAAGCTTCAAGTCACCCAACCAAATGCATCTGCGTTGCAGTGCCCTTTGCTTATACTACATCGTGAGTAAAAGCGTGTACTTGTTGTGTAATAGTACCACATACGAGGGGGTCAGTTTAGTACTAGCGTATTTTCACTTAATAAGCATAGAGAAAGGCCTGTTTACTATTATTACTCTATCAGAAAGATTTCTCCATGGTCCTCAAGAGAAAGCAATATCATATTTTATTGTAAAAAAATATTTATTTTCGAATTTTTATAACTTTCAAGTTTGCCTTGTCATGTTGTTTTGAACAGTTACAAAAAATATAAACCTAAATTCATGCATAATCAATAAATAGAAGAAATAGTAGACGATATTTAATTAAGAAATGAAGAACATCAGAAGTATTTTATGTCAACCAAAAACAATTCCCTACTAGATATTTGTTTAAAAGGAGAAATCTTGTCAATTATTTGTTCAACTTTATACCAAATGTCGCCAACCGGAATGGGTCACGTCCAGTTTTGCCACATTTTGTCATACCTACATGAAACTTGTTCATCAATCAAGATTACGCGCCCTGGATAAATTAAATAAACAGTTATTGATGCAATTATTTGTCTCCAAGCTTTATCTTCTCCTGGAAATTTTCTACGGAAGCCATTGTCTCAAGCAGTCATTGCTGAAGAATCATCTCTTTCTTTATTAATTAATTAGTAAAGCAAACCACGGTTATATAATTTCTTAGGGTTTTTTACTCGACTTTTGACATATGCTTTTGATGAAGTTACATTTTTTTCTTTTGGCGCTACATTACTTTACAATAGAAGTTCAAACGTGTCCGAAGTAAGGCCCCATTTGACAATACCTATGTACCTACTTACTTTTATAATTTGTGACTTCAAAATTCATAACAATAGCTTTCTCTATCGAAACATCCACAACCCAGTATTAATTCTTCCCAGAAAAACATTAATTCCATTAACCAGAAAATAATACAACCCTTATCATATTAAATTTAAACTGATTGAAGCCGCAACATACAAGATAGATAATATAAAGGAACAATGGATATGCAACCGTTGGGAAAAGCAAACACAAGTTCGCAAGTTTGCGAGGCACGTCTGTCAATAATAATCACTAATAAATAGTTAAAATTATTCAATGTAACCTACAATATTATTGAACAATTGCGTGCGTTTTGCCATAAATTTATTATTGTAGTTCTTAGCGTGTTCCATGTATGCAGGAAATTTAAATTTATAAATCACAAAATTCAGTGGCTTCCGTTATCGTTGCGTTGACGTAAAATCGTCCCTATTATATTTTCTACACTATTACTTATAATATCATGTATTTACGATTAACGTAAATAAAAAGTGTAAACTCCTTACTACATTATGTCTCAACGTCAGCTAAAAAATTAAAATAAATGTAGATACATAGGTATGTACCTACGTATAAGAATTAATCCAGTTTAAAACGCGTTAATCAAAATAAAAAACTGGCATTTTTAATAATAAATTCCCGGTTCGAAAAATAAAATTTTGTATTTTACTGGACGTTACCCGAAAAGCTGTTTCTAAATTACGAATGTCCAAATTCGAGTCACGCACGTCAGTTAATAATGCATAACTACTGGTGGATAAAAAGTCTGGAAACTTTGGAATATATTCCGAATTGTTCATTTCTGAAGAAAAACTCTCGCACACGTCGATTTACTGTTTACGTATCCTACATTTTGGCGACATTCGTTTGTTTTTATATTCACGTATGTCAAAGCAATGACGTCATCGTCATCTTTTTTTAAATTGCAACACGGGGCAAGCGGCACCTCATTTGAAAGATATTTTCATTCTCTACACAACTACAAATTTTGGTGAAGTTTGTTTAACCTGTTTTAAGATGTGCAGCACTTTGAAACAAGACATTTGGAGATTGTTGTTTTTGCTTTTGCATTAGTGAGCTATGAAATAACAATTTACAATTAAAACTGTAGTCATTCAAACTTAATTTTATGTAAAGTTTTTTAATGTCCTTCATAATTATTGAAAACTAAAGAATAACAAGACAAAACAGATTAACAAAAACATAATTCTTATTCTATCATTAGAGTAAATGGTCAAATTGTCCACCATTGGCTACTAAGCAGTACCCTAACCTGTTTATAAATTCCTTTTGAGTATTTCTGATCAATAATTGGGAAATTATTGTTACTGTAAAAGCCGGTCAGATATTTCCTAATCGGTGGATAAGTAGGCGTGGTAACATTGAGTGGCTTGCGCGGTCACCTGACCTGACTCCACTCGATTCATTATTATGGGATTATCTAAAAAGTAAAGTATATTATAATAGACCCCTTAACGACCTTAAACTTCAAATAGCAGAAGAAATTACTGCCGTCTTAAAACAGGTTAAATAAACTTCACCAACATTTGAGGTTGTGTGGACAATGAAAATACCTTTTAAATGAGGTGTTAATTGATCCATGCTGCAATTTAAAAAAATTACGATGACGTCTTTGCTTCGACGTACATCAATAAAAAAACAAACGAGTGTCGCCAAAATGTAGGATACATAAAAAGTAAATCGACGTGTGCGAGCGTTTTTTTTTTTCAGAAATTAACAATTCGAAATATATTCCAGGGTTTCCAGACTTGTTATCTTTTTGTATTATCTGCTAAATTACGAATTAACGTTAACCACCTTGGTAAACATACGTACATAATATGTGGGAATCTCTATCTATTATAATGAAAGCATTTCCTTGAAAATTCATCAACATAAAAAAATTACAATTACCAAAGATATGATTCCAAAAATATATATATGTATAAGTACATCGATAACTCGAAATTTCAAAGTCTTCCAAAATGTAAGCCAAACTTTACGCCATTTCTCTTAATATTTGAAGAGTTCGACTTCCATTTAACTTCATCTTGTGTTTCAAACATTATTCTAGAACGTGCTATATCTCCGAAAGATGTTTAAAAATTAAACAGATCACGACTACAATGTATGTACGTTGTACATACCTAAATGTATGCAGCATGTGCCTATTTTCGCGTTCGTTAAATAGTTAAAATACGATTCCATCATCAATTGCTGATTTTCTTTTACGTTTTTATTAACATAAGAAAACGACAGGTAGCGAATTTATTTTTATAGCGGACTTATTTATTTTTAGTTAGCATGCAATCGATTTGATTACAAAAGTAATAACAAGTAATAACAATTTATACGAGATTAGATCAGTAGCGTGACAAAAATCATTATGTACTATATTACTGCGATTTTTATGTTCTATATAGAATGAAAGATTGAACGTTCCGTACAAATATTACTTCGATCTCTGCAACTATTTCTGGAATAACATTTAAATATTTCGAGGAAGTGAAAATTTATAGACGGTCTTTATGAATGTGCGCGGAAACGCGAATAAGGAAAGCGTTCGTTTTCAAATGAGATATGAATGAACTCGGCTTGGGGCGACGACTACTCACATTTCTCGCAGTAACGATGAAGACATGAAGTGCGTCTATTTTTAGAGCATTGCATTTATTATAAGAACACTGTCGATGCATATAAGCGTCACGACGCTGAAGTACGATTTTATAATATCGCGTTTTATTTTTAGAATGTAAAGCGAGAGTGAATATTTTATCATTATAGCGAATACGAGCATAAATTGGTATTTTTTAATCTTAAGAAATTTCATTCCGAAAATAATTTAATTTGAATTTGAAAAATTTGATACGAATCCGTGGAAGTTGGTGTCAAATAAAAACTTCAGTTATTGAAATATCGTTCGTAATGGGACATAAAACAAAATATTCTTTGTAAATCACGTGTAGATAATGTCTACCTATATATTTAAACAACAGGCTGACTGATTGCAATTTAGATTCATCTGTAAAACTCGACCACTTCGAAGCGTTTGCGTACAAGAAGCAAGTAGAAACTTAAAAGTAGAATTAATACAATAAATTACCTATTTACTTAACTTAACGTAACCCATAAATTACCTAACGATACCCGTTGCATTCGAAGGTTTATTATATTCCAGTTAGAGTTCGTCCTGTGTAGAATTAGTCGTGCCAATCGTTCTGTTCCAAGCAGAAAAAACACGGCGCAGCGGCGTGCCGCTCGAATTTAGAGTGATATGAAATAATTTATACTTAACGCTTATTGGTCGCTAAGTCGGTTGGTACCTCCCCGATCCTATTTCTACGCCGAGCGAACTCTAGGTATACACTTTGTATGCGTCTTTTATTTACCTGCCGAATCAAGATCTCTTCATATTCAAATGTTGCGGTATACAGGTTAAGCCATTGTCGGTCATATATGTACATGTATGTACATATTTAAGTACTTATACAAAATTATATAGAGTAAAAAAAATGCTTGATATTCGAAGCTAAATCCTAGTAACAATGTTCTCCTTCAAAACGAGCTTGATATTAATATATTTATTTGGCTGTGTGCGCATAATGACAGTAAACGCGGCGAATAGGTGGGTTATATTAATGTCCGTAGCTATATCTATGGCCTATTCAAGCGGCCTGGTAATGCATGTCATCAATAAAATAAAACGTTACTAGATGATAACGTTTCACACAGTGCTGTCACCTTGTACCTCGTATTTTTACAGTTCTAATAAATTGTGATCTTTCTTTACACCATCTAATATGTGTGCAGGATAGAATATGTCGCTTTCCAAGCTTTAAACCGAATTACAAATAAACAATCCAGTAACTTAGATAAAGTATATATAACTTTCATAATACGAACTCTGAACATAGAGAAGACCGACACAATTTTAATACCACGTTCAGGTAAAAAGAACTATAAAATTATAACGAACATTGTATTTTAATGACTTCGAAATTTTATTTCACCGAAAAACTATAAATTTCCCACTAAAATGCAGCGCTTCTGAATACAGTTACTACCTATAGTATAATTTTTTAATAGTCACTTTTATAGTGCAAATTCAGGATGTAATGGGTTTCGCATTAGCAAACTCACAGAACATTTTTATATAGTTATCGATATTTCAATTTAAAATAGTGCCCCATAGTCAACTTTTAACGGCCATCGAAGAGATTCGAAATTACGCGGCTTATGTAATATTATGTGTATGTATAGTATGTCAATATGTACGTATGTATGTACTTATTTCGGTTTACATGTAAAACTTTGTAATTCGGACCATTTAGGTATTTTGGATATTAAAAACATAAGTGATTAAACAAAAATAAATTTCATTGAATTTCAGGAATTTCATTGTCGGTAAAACATATTGTTTCCTTAAATTAGGTAAGTGTATAATCATAAAATAAATGAACTTACCAAATAATATCATTCGAAGTTATAATTTCTTTTGATTGTTTTATTTTATAGTAGTAGCCAATATTAATTTAACGAAAAAATCTATTTTAAAACTACTAATTACCCAAGTACTGTATATTCAAAAAAGTAAAAATCGTAACAACTCTCGAGAGCTAAAATTGTAAAATTTTAGTCGCTTGAAACGGGTTTCGATGTACTTTGGTAATTCCGATTAATTGAATCATTTTAAAACACCTACTTATCTAATTGTAAGGTACAACTTTTAAAAGTAAGTAAACAAAACAATCATGAAAAATAGCAACAATGTTTGCAAGGAAAGCCTGACTTACGCAGGCAAACTACTAGCGTTACGATTTTTACTTTCTTAAGTATACGTAATACTCGTACCTACATTATTAATTGTTTTATGTTTAAATGCAATGCAATGTTTGCAATGAAGTTTGCAAAGCGTATTTCGCGAAATACCTAATACAAACAAAGACAAAAACTAATGAATTACTTACTGTAAATATGTAAGCAGAAAAACTTTCAAGTGCATACCTATATGTCTGTTGGACGACACAGCTCAAATGACAAATGACTTCTAGAAAATTGCGGAAAAACCAATTAAAGGCCGGTTTCTCAATCGCCCGTTAACGCTTAACCATCAGTCCATTTTCAAGTTTTGACCTATTTTTGTTTATAGTTCCTATAACACCTAACTACTAATAGTTAGTGTTAACAGACGCTTAATAAACCGACCCTCGTTTAACTATGTTAAAACCACATTCAAGCATCCTTCTCAATTAGAAAATTCGTTCAAACTGATTTATTGAAGTTGCCCATATGAACGGTTAAATTAAGTTTCTTTAAAAATCAATTTAACGCGACAATATTTCAGATTTTATTGCCCACCTAACTCCACGAGGGTGGGATGCTAATAATAGTAATTATTATTCTTAACTATAATGATTAAATCTCGTAAGCCTCCACGTTAGTAGCGCAACTGTGTAAAACATTTAGAGTAAGTAAAGGAGAGATGACCCAGGAAAATAGATGGCGCTGAGGCTTGATTTGAAATTTTCCTCGTGCACAGGCGTAAGACAGGTGGTTGCTTAAAATCAGCAGTTAAAGGTGATTTAGCGGGGTTAACTTTGTCACGTTCACAACCACCTGGCTTACGCCTGTATATGCGGCAAGTCCAAAATATAGCTCTTGCGCCATCTGTCCTCCCGCGCCATTCAAACTTATAAAGCAACATTATCATTAACGATGTAACAAACAGTTGCTTGTTTAGCAACTATTTAAAGAAAACGTGCTTTGTGTTTAGTTTAAAAGTAAAAAATATTGAGAATACCGCCGCACTCGTTATTAGTTAAATTTGTAAACACAAAAGGTATTTTTTTTAAAACCTGTGCAGAATCGAATGGTCAACTTGTATCGAGTGAATGTGCTCTATCACATACGATTATGTGGGTAATATCGTGCTGATTGAACGCGAGTGAAATAGTTAAAATTGTGAACATTCCAAAAAAGCGAGTTTTCAACAATTTAACCCGTAATAAAAAATCCACCAGCGCATAATACAAAATTGTGCGAATGCAATGTTTGCAAAAATATCTGACATGAATCGTTTTAAGAATTCAACTGATTTTATCGCTGCAGATGAAACCTCGGATCATCTTTTACAAGGATAAATGATAAATGTAGATTACTGTGCTAACATTTTAAATTAATTTTACCAAAATATTCCACAAAATTGGTCGAACTTAACGCATTAAAATATCAATTTCCGAAAGCATAATCTATGCCCTCATACCAGAGCACTAACTAAAAGTCAACGAAATAAAGTACGATTTACTTTAACTTCTATTTACTCTTTAAGATCAAAATTTTCCTAGACGGATAGCGATTTTCGTCTAAAAAAGAAATGAAAACTGCTGTTGTCGCATATTTTGAAAAAAACATCTTCTGTATAGGCACCTAATGGAATGAAAACTTTAGAACATCTCCGGACAAAATGTATTGTACGTTCAGATTTAGAAAACGTAGAGTAATCAGTCTTTCGTTGCTCGACTAATTAAAATAATTATCACCCCATTCTCTTAATATAATTCTAACACGAGTACAAGACTTATGTAGGATAAAAATAAATAACTCCTTATTAATGAATGAAATAAAATTCACTTGTCTATTATAATCACGTTTACTTCATTAGTAGAATAATTTTTCAAATCGATTTGTACCTCACATAACAGATAACAGTCGGGCAATAACGTAATTAGAATAAGTTATTAAACCAATTTATCAACGGCGCGATAAATTTGCAAATAAAATAAGTTAATATTCATTAAAACTTTCTATTGTCATTTAATTGTGTGGCTTTTATAATTCAAAAATTTAAAGGAATTAACGCAATAAAATGATATTGTAGCAGTATGCGTATGTCTAATAATAATCTTAATATGGAGTAATGATACTTCACATAACTAACCTAATCAAATGCGATATAGAAATGTTTCTTTGAATCAGAAGTCATTCGAAACCGAAAGTGATTTTGACGTTGCAGGAGTCCAATAGAATCCTCCAGTACCAATAAAATATATTAATTAAACTTAAATAGACCCACTGATTTAGAAGATAAAGGTAGAATAGCCTAGCGGATTAATCAACTTTAACTCTATAACTTTTGACAGGGGGTCTGAAGGGTCAGATAAAACCAGTTCCTGGACATACTCAAAGAACTGTTTCAAACATGATATCCACCATAATTCCCAAATTAAGGGCTCAAAAACTTCCCGTTTCACCATGTTTATCTCGACTTAGTTAGTCAACCTTTGGAGCATATTTGAAACTTTTACTAAAGTTTTTATTGCAAAATCAGAATTAACTATCCTAAACGCCTACCCTTTAGAAACGATTATTTTTAGTTTATGAGCAGAAAAATGTAAATTGTCTATTACATTTAAAAATATACATTTTTTTTAAATTAGCTTTCCGATTTTTCACAAAGTTTCCCATTTGAAACATCAATTTTTAACCTACAAAGGTAACCCCCGTATAACATGGGAGTTATGTTCAAAAATTGCCGTGTTATACGAAACAAAGAACTAGTATGAAAATGGGGGTTAGGTTCCAAAAATTAAAAAACATGCTGTTATATTTTCATAATTAAAATAAATATCTTTATTAAAATTTTCTTAAGAAGTAATACATATTAATATGAATCAATGTTTTTTTTTCACGTTTATTGAGTGTTTGGGTACGGGGATTTCCTTAATTTCAAATTAAATCAAGTTGGCCTTTAATAGTTTTTATTACATGTCATGTTTTACGAGGGTTTTACCCAATTCTCGAACCGTGTTAGAACGAATTCGTGCTATAGAAGTGCCGTGTTATACGAGAGTTACCTATATTTTTAATTTGCTAGATTTTACAAGAAAAATATTTCAAATCCGAATAGTTTGAACCGATTCCAAAATAATGCCCTTTTTTATTTAATTTTACTACACTATTTACATTATAAATAGTGAATTAGAATGGCTTGCATTAGTTTAGCTTGGTCTTAGCTGGAATTGTACTGATCAGTATGTTAGATATTTATTCATGAATTATAGGTTAGTAATTTAGAATAGTTATAAAAATAAGGATTGATAAATAAATTCTTCAAATTATTTTGTTTAGCCAATGATTCCGCATTTACAAATTTTGAGGATGTAAATTAACAAGCAGATCTCAACACGTCTTTATATTACATTTAAAAAAAAACATGTAACATTACATTTAACTTAGGCACCTAACTGCAAATAATAATGCCGATTAAGAAATGAAAAATAATCTTCGTGATTTTTCCAAAAATCATCGAAAAAACTTCGCGTCTTTCACGAAAAGACTAACTCGAAGAATTAATTTATTATGATATTGTCGATATGAATCAAAATTTCCATAAATGTGAAAAACCACGATAATTTAATCAGCTTAACCTATTTATGATCTTTACCTGAGGTAAGGTACGTCTGTTTTAAACAAAAATACAATACGTTATCTGTCTCACGTTCGCAGCCCGGCGATAATAGCTATCAAACGGTCGTAAAACGATCTACGTCATTTATAGATTAGCACAAATTATTATAAAAGAAATTACGATTGCTTCAAACCTACATAAAATAGGCATTAGACATTTATTTAAATTTAAAGAAATTAACACTGTTCATCTGTTATTAAATGCAATTACAAAACAGATTACAAATGAGTACCTACTTAAATTACATTTTACAAGTTCGAAAAATACTTATACTTGCATTTAAATAAAGCGTAAAAAAATGTAAGCAATAACATTAAAAATAAAAATGGTAAACGACTTACATTGTTGGTTTCGAAAGGAACAGATATGGGCCTGCATGACTTCGATGCACATTTTTCAATCGCGAAACTACTAAAATGGTTTTTAAGATAAAACTTATTTGTTCTCAGTCAATGAACTATTAAAAAATGTACGGAAAAGTCAAAATTTCCACGAGCGATCGAATGCACGCACTACCTACCGTTTATTAAACTCGACGCGATGTACTAATAAATAAAATATTCTAAACCTTGACAATAAAGAAGAGGCGATTGAAGTTAGTCAGACCCGAATGATAGTTAAAGCCGACACGTCACGTTCCGGCATGGAATTTTATATTAGTACACATAGGACGACACGTGACGCATCTGTTCAGATGCTCACGCAGCACGATTCAAATAAAGATATATTATCTGCCCGCCGCTATTTATTGGCTTGTAATTGGTGTATCAAATAAACTTAGATAGTGAATTCTTATATATTTACTTATTATTATACTTTTTTTGCACGTCGGCGAGTAGAAATCAGTGCCATAATGTTGCGTGCCGTAACGTGACGTGTCGGCAGTGTGTTCTCAGCTTTAGTCCACGATTCAGACAGGTTTAGCTTATCCAAACCTATATGATGTTCACGTCATCAACAAAAAGTTACTAGATTGTTTATTTGTAATTCGGTTTAAAGTTTGGAAAGTGACATATTCTATAGATGATTTACTTGCGCACATATTAGATGGCATAAAGAAAGACTACAATTTATTGGAACTGTCAAAATACGAGGTACGAGGTGACAGCACTGTGTGAAACATCGTCATTTAGTAACCTTGTATTGATGACGTGAACATCGTATAGGTTTGGATAAGCTATACGAGTTTTCTCGACGATTTCAATTTTACAACAACTTCACGTGTGTCGCGTCGAGACGATCGTAAAGGTGTTGTTATCCGCAATGACGTGTCCTGGCAAAACGAAGTTAAGCACAACCTTTAGATAGAACGTAGGAATGAATTAAATGCCGATTCGAAATGTTCCGCTTTTTAAGAAAAAAAGGCAATTTTAAAAAAAAATTATGTACCTACCTCGCACGATTGTTAATTACAGAACTTTTATTCTTTTAAAAGTGTAGGTATTATCTGGCTGATGATTTAAATTCGATTTTTAGCTCATTGTGAATCTTAGGATAGGACTTATTGTTAGATGGTGATCCAGATAGTGAGATATTGAAGATATCTAAGTATCTAGATAAGTTATTCATAATACATATTTTTTTAAATCAACAATAAAGTGTTGATGAAAACATTTTTAAAACCTATAATACACGATCATAAATAAATTGCATGTATTTTTCTATGTAGGAATTTATTGAACAATGTAATTTGAGGCGCCCATTACAATTTGAATGACAAATTTTTACACGTGCATAGGTAGACGAAGATATAAAAATTTGAGGAAATGGATCGTCCTATTTTCCAAAACCCAAAACCAACACGTGTTTATTGGAAACTATTAGGTACGTGGATATCGTTTTCTCATTTTTTGTTGTTTGTTTAATATTAAAAAAGGGAGAAATTCAGTGCACTATTACGAATGAAAATTATTAACACAGAAATTAGACACAAACAGAATTACGAACGAAGAGTGTTTACGTTTTTAACGCATTTAATTATTTATATTATTTTTTTAATTATTTGAAATTATATCAAAAATACGCACTTTTTATTATGAGCCCGCATTAGTTACTTAGTTAATTTATTTTTATCGCAGTTAAAGAATACACACAAATTTCTATTTAAATTCAATTTCGATCTTTAGACACGTTTGGGTTTTTGATTAACAATTTATCTATCTATATCTTCTTTTATATAAAATGTAGGGTGACTGACTAACTAACTGACTGATATATGAACGTCCAGTCTAACCACTGGTCCTAGAAACACAAAATTTGAAAGATACGTTTCTGTTATGACGCAGGCAACTGCTAAAAAGGATTTTTCAAATTTTACTCCTAAGGGGATGAAACCGGGAAAGTGTGTTTTTTTTTAAAATTCGATCTGCAGTTTGCCCGTATTATCTTTAAAGTATGAAATGAAAGATACGTCCTTTCGAATATTTCAAATCCTATATACGTGGACGAAGTCACGAATAAAAGCTATATATATATATAGTTAGATATATTTCTAGTAGATAAAATTGGGTTCAAAAATAATTGTATTTGCTCTGTTTGCTCTGTAACGACTGTCTGTTTTGCTGGCTTTTCATTGCACTTCGTTACTAATTACTTTGGAAATATTGTATACAGCAAGTATACAGCATTTACATTATTTTATTTTATATATCAAAAAAGTTGTCTTTAGGAAATAGTGATTAAGGGACAATTGAACAATAAATAAATAAAATTAATTTCAGGAGAAGATATAATTATGGGTTAGGTAAAATGTTGTAAAATATACCTATCTAAATATGTAGGTATGTATTAAATAAAAATTAAAAAAAAATAAAAAAGAAAGGGGATTACAATCAATTCGTCTCGTTAACTACAAATAAAGCGCTATTTATATTTGGAACATTCTTGCTACCAAGATTCGAGTTATAATGCAACCGAATTCAAAAGCGATGTAAACAATTAAATTCCTTTGTTGAATCCATGGCGTATCTCGTTTACACGAAAATTACTCGTTCAAGCGTTCATCTGCAAATAAATTAGGTAAAATATACGGAATTCGGAAAGGATCCTCGGGCAGCATTGCTTTACGAAATTAGCCTACAGTTATCGTTTTAAAAAGCAGCATATTGTTTAGTAATTTAAATTTTAAGACGCTTTGTATGACCGCTCCGAGAGCATTTTGCTTATCCACAGAATAAATTACTTATAGGCGACCGAGAAAAAATAAGAGATTTACTGAATAATATAGGGATATGCCCGATGGTTCTAGATTTCCTCCGGGAAAAGACAGTCGTGTTCATTTTTCAGCACGCTATTATTTACAGTCCCCGATGAACAGTTTGCGAGGAGTTTCCTTCGAAAGTTTAAGGAATTAAATAAAGTACAAGTAGGCAATTAAAACGACATAGACGTTCGCGTTCTCAAAAATGTCTAGTCTAATTTTTTTAATTCGTTAAGTACACCTAGTACAATTTCGTATTTAAATAAATTTAGTATTTCTTAAGCGAGTTGATTTCTAAGTTTAATGACGTAAGACAAAAGTTAAATAGGTATTAGAAATTAACTTTGCTAGAAACAGTCATTTTCTACTGAAAAGTTTTCTAGTTAATAAGCTGTAGAGCTTCGTGTAAATTAACTTTAAATTGTATTCCGGCGGCAGGTTCTGATGAATGAAGATACATGGTAAGTAATATTGTAATATCTTATTGTATCAGGTCATTTCTAAACGTTTGCCGTAATATCTATGTTATTCATCGTAAGCCTTATCCAAATGTTCCGATTTCGTCGGACCTCGCCCACGCTGGAGCCTTTGCAGGGAGATCACGCATCGACGGCTTTAAAAATACGATAAGGCATAGATCATTCAAAGTTCAAAGTTTTTTCAGTTTTTTTTATTAAATTATTGTTTCATTAATAAAGTGTTGTTTATTTTTCAAATTGATTTTTACCCCCCCCCCCCGCCGATCACGACCTTGTTTAAAACGTTACGTCCACGATCAACGAGGGGGTGGGGTACTCAAAATTGATATGTTATCGATAATTTAATCAAAGATAAACTACCATTTATACTTATTGTAAACATACGAGGGGCCACCATAGTGTTAAACAGCATCATCTACTAATTTTGTAGTGATGACGTGATCGAAATAAAATTTGAACGGTCTATACCTACTTTACATAGTTGGACTGACGCATCCCCAATCGAATCGGACAGTCTGAAGAATGCTTTACGAAGAAATGATTGATTAAATTGCCGTATTTAAATAGTTTGATAATTTGCTGTTAAAGCTGAACGAAAACATCGACACTCTTAAATATTACGAAGCAGAAATTTCGTTCAAAACGACGTTATCCCGAGGTACGATTAAGTTAATTTTGACGGGATCGTTAAATGCTGAATACATTTGTAAAACAAATAATATAACATACGAGAACGTCCCATGAAATTTATATGACGCAAAATAATTCTCAATTTTGTCACCTAAAATTGACATCGCCCGCCGAAGTACGTATTTCGGGAAAATTTATGAAGCGAAATTGCGCGGTTTCGAATTTCAAATTAATTTAATACACATCAAAATAAGTTCTCTGGAGGAACGAACATGCCCGATTCGCTATGCCGCTACTTTGCAAAACTGGCAAATCGGAAGCGGTTTCCCGATTTATAAACGCGGCTATTAAATTTTAGAAACACAAACAAACCGAACGAAAACTCAAAATTTAGTTAAATATAGGATATTGTGCAAAAACATGAGGCACAATTCGTTTCAGAAAATTTAGGGTGCTATTTATTCCGAATCGTTTTCTTTAAGTAATAAAGTTAATTCAGGCAGCAGTTATACTTTAACAGTTTATTTATTTGGTCCTCCAAAAATAACAATTCCATATAAATAAATACGTTATGCATATGTACCTAATACTTTTAACTGATATGAGTTCAAGTATGAAAATCTATCTACTTAATGCCATTATTAGATAAAACTTGAAGCGGAATCTTAAGTGAAATTAAAAAAATTACACACAAGTTCACTACATTAGACGTTAACAGAAAAATTAAATTTGCGGGTAGGTATAGACAAAAAGACGTATATTAGCTACGGTTCGCAAGTGAAAATTTCTCCAAAATTGAATTACCTACTTTTGAAAACGGTCTTAACTACCCAGGCGGCACACTGTCGTTATAATGTCGTCAATTATTGGCTGTTTGGGGCCAAATGGGGACATCGTAAATGACGTATATATGACGTTAATATGACAGGTTAATGTCACAGCCCAACGACGTCAAATTATGACCAATCTAGCACGTTACTTGAGACGTCCTATTGACGTAATCCTAAGGCATTAATGACGCATCTAAAGGTGAAAAAAATACAAATACATTCAATATAATTATTACTTTATTACAAAAATGAAGGTACAAACAAAGAACCTAAATTTAAGAAATTAAACAAAGAATGTTAATATATCACAGAAGGAATACAAAATTATTTGGATTTACCTACTTAATAACCAAATATCGTTATTATTATTATATACGAGTAATACAATAATATGTTTAAGATAAGATGTAAGCGGTAAATGTAATATAAGATATACAGTGTGTCCACGAGTTCTGGGATCATTTGATAGAACCTAAACTAAGCACAATAGAAAAAACTATTTTAAATAAAAACTTTCTGGTTGTATGAGTCGCACAATGTAAAATTTCACACCAAAAAGACATTTAAATAAATTAATAATAAAATGGGGGTCACTCACGCCACAAAGATAACCTAGTCACCTAAAGGTTAAAACCTATAGAAATAAGTACAGTTTGTCTGTTTCTTGTTAAGCCATGATTTGTAAAATTATTGTAAAAAATATTTCTTCCAGTTGTTTAAATATTTAAAATTATTCGTTTTAACTTTAGGTGACGATAGGCTGATTAATTTTTCACTTACCGTTAAGAAAATATATCAAAATTTACAATTTACAAATTTATAACGTAGAACTCGTGGCGTGACACTTTAAAGAAACTAGTTCTACCCATTGACGTACACAATTAGAATAAATAACCGAATGCGAGTTTCCTTACTAGTTCAGTTGTATACTAGCGTATTTGTAACGTATACAACTATTACTATTAATCGCATAAACGCGATATAGCATAATTCCAAAATAGATTTATATATTTTTTAGTTAAAATTTTGGTTTAAAACATAAACATGTTAGAAAAAATTACAAGTAATTTACGCTTTAAATTAACGCTTCAAAACGTCTTTATTTTCTAAAATTCAATTAACTTAACATGAAAACTTCAGTTTTTCCAGTAAGGATTCAAGACTTTGGAATGACCAAACAAAGACGTCTCAACGACGTTCTTTAATGACGTCAAATGTTCGTCGTGAAAGTGTCGTGCATACGTCACTTATTGGATCCACGACGTCGCCCACGAATAATTACCAATAATTGACGACATTATGACGTCAGTGTGTCGCCTGGGTAGGTGCTTATATTACTCTAAAAATCTCACGTCAGGTAAATTATGTATACAGGGTATGTCACGACGAGTTTTGGTTAGAAAAATATAGGAAAGTAATAAAGTTACGATTTCAAATTTTGGAAGGAATGGAAGGAAGGAAAATCATTTTTGTATATCCACTTCTTCCGGTTACACCGGAAATAGATAACAACTTTCTTATTTTAAACGGAACACCTTCATTTTTATTCTTAATTTGTATTATCGAGACAATTGTACGACTTTTTGTCCCAATAAACATTGCCTTTAAAATTAGCTCTTTTGGAATTATTTCATGTTTTGTAAAAAAATTGACAGTCGCAGGCTATTACAAATAACTACGTTTCTGAAACATTTATGCACGTACAGATTAAAATTTTAGGTTAAGTATTTTAGAAAGTATGCTGCATCGAATTATGTATTATAAACTTAACAAAATAATACCGGATGTTCAGAAAAAATGCCAAAGTTGTTATCCGAAAAACATCGACATCTTAGTAATTTTAAATAGAAACCTACATTTTTCTCAATTCTATTGCATTGTACGTTCAAAATTAGGGCCAGTTACTTATTTACTACTCTGTATCTATCTAAATGTCATTAGTTTTAGAGTTAATTTTGGAAAATGTATTAACTCCCTTGAAATTTTATTTTGCAATATTATTAGGCTGTACCTATGTAAAATAAAACGAATAAAACTACAAAAAAATTAAATGCTTATAAATACAATTCAAACTAATCAACTGTCAAAACAAAAACTCAAAAAATAAAATAATTAAATTTGAGGACAATGAGACAAATAATCAATTAGATATTATATATATATATATATATATATATATATTATATATTGTTCTAATTACTGCGTAGATGAATATATGACGGAAGAATGAGCTTCTTATTCGGTTTCTATTAGTTTAATTAGTAGAACGTTCTTATAATAATAATAATGCCCATTTAAAATTAACGAATATAAAAATAATAAAATTTTCATAATCAGACATGTAATATATATATATATATTAATTAATATATAATATTAATAATATTATTAATTAATAATTAATAATAATAATAATAATAATAATTAATAATATTATTAATAATATTATTAATTTATTATTAATATTATTAATATATTAATATAATTATATTATTAATTATATTATATTATAATTATTAATTTTATTATTTTTTATATTCGTTAATTTTTCAAACTGGCGCATAAGTATGTATATATTATAAGAACGTTCTACTAATTAAACTAATAGAAAACCAAAATAGCCCAAGAAGCTCATTTCTTCCGTCATATATTCATCTACGGGGAGTAATTTTAGAACAAATCGATAAAATTAGATTCAGAGCATCGTTCGGTTTACTTTGTAGATTGTAATTACCTATCCGACATGTGTATAAAAATATTTTTTAGCTATTTATTTTCTCAATTCGATAAAGTCTATACACATCCTAAGTGCAAAATGTAATAAAACGCAACGTTTTCTCTTGAAATTTATTGCCGAAACGCGGACCGCCCAGATTTTAAATTGGATAATTAAAGAGACTAAGTTGTTAATTTCACTTGCTACAAAATTAAATCGCTCTCGATAATTTAGTTGTAAAAAGAGAAACATTTAATTTGCTGCACCGAACAGAATTTTTTCATGTTCCAAAGCGAAATTCGTGCTCGCAAATATTAACTTTAATAACTCTCGCATGCCGCATGTGCCGTCTCGGAACTCTTAGAAAACTTTCTGATGCTCACTACTTTTAAATAGAACGATTTAAATAATGAATATATGTGAAAAGGTGAGCTTTTTAGAAATAAGTTTTAATGGCAATTATACGAAAAAATATACATATGGATATGAAAGATGTAATATATATGTTGTAAAATAAAATATGAGTATAAGCTCTTGACAATATTCTTTAAAAAGAAACATCTTCTCAATCTTGCGCTTTCGTTGCGTATTTCGTAATAAAAGTAAAAAATTTAATTTAATTATTTTTTAACTTTATAATTGTAGCGCGCATGAAAATTATGTTAAAAGTAGTTTAGTATTTGTATTATTAAATAATTTTAACAACGGAAATAATACAATAAAACCAGGTATCATATGCCTATTTAATAAAAATTTAAATAAATGCAAATTTTAAATTCAATCGTTTACCTAATAATTTTATGATTAAAGAAATAACATCTAATTCGTTTCAAACGTTTCATCTCGGTATTTCAGCTTTCAAAATGATATTTGGAACATCAAATTTAATAAAGCGTAGGTACACTCGATAGCATTAATTATATCGATTCAAGTTTTCGTTCAAATACAGCTTCATTCATCAACGCATTCATTTGTAACTCACGCGATCTTAACATACGTAGTTGATAACAACTGACTAATTACCAAGTAACTAAGGAAGATTTCTTTAAGATATTTTTATCGAAATACTAATTGCTAATTTGATATTAGGTACCTACCTATACGACAACATCAAGATACAGGGTTCGTCGAAAATGATTAAACAAATTATGTCTTAAGTTAAAAATTAAATCCCAAAGTAATTGCTTCAAACAGTAAGCTTGGGAGTTATTTACTAAACAACGAATGTCTCACATAGACGGTTGTGAAAATGGAAAATTGGTCAATTCCACAAAGAATTTTTTTGTTAGAAAATTTATTAAAGTTAATTCATTTATTCAAGTTCAACGTAATTTTCGAATGTTCGCGGTGCTCTACAAAAGCTATTTCACAAGAATTCCTTAACAAAGTCATGTCCAATTTCAAAGTATGCAAAATTAAAATATTTTTGGCAGTAGGCAGATTAATTTTTTTTGATTATCATAATAGAGATTTAGCAATTTATAAAATACAAATTAAAAGTTAATCACCGATTATTATGAGTTTTTTTGGCATGAAACAATAAAGGCGCTTTAGCCATTTATAGGAAATGTAGTTTTAAAAATTCGCAGAAATGAAGAAGTTGGATTCTCAACTTCACCTCTTCATATCGATAAGAATGGTCAGGGAGGAGTTTTTTAACTAATTTTTATATATAATATATTAGATTTTACAGGTATACAGGGTGTTCAAAAAGTAGACGATTAAATGAAGTGAGGTGATAGAGAAGGTCATTTGCAACCAAAATAACTATAGATATATAAATATATGGTTATCCAATTGTTGAGGGTTCAAAACTTATTGCAAAATTTGCATTTTTCTGCAAAGCGTTATTTAGTTGATTGTAAGTATGATCCGTTTTTAATAAAAGCATTTGTATAAACTCTGTTATTGTCAATCAAACAATAACAATGGTTTCGTGAACACTGTTGAATAACAAAATTTTTGATTTATAAGTGACAGTAGTAGAAAAAGATGTAGTACAGAAATGTGACCAACCATCAAATAAACTTATAACTTATCAAATAACTCATATTTTGTTTAAAATCATTTCAGACACTATGCGATTTCGCAGAAAAATACAAATTTTGCAATAACTTTTGAACCATCAACAATTGGATAACCACATATATGGTTATTTTAGTCGCAAACAGCCTCCCTATTACCTCACTTCGTTTGATCGTTCACTTTTGGGACACCCCGTCGAAGTTATGTATAAAATATTGTGAATATTTTCATGAAAGTATAAAAACTATTAGAATTTCGTTCTAACGAACTCGAACAAAAATTTAGAATAAATTAGAAAAGTTGAAAACGTATTAGTAAAATAAAAACCTAAATAAGTTTTTTAATCTATATCAATGTCTCTAAAAAAGATTTGATTTCAATAAATAAACGTCAGATATTCCAAAACACGTCACGACTTCATATAAGAATATGTAGATATGTTAGTTTCTAAAGATCTTATGGATGAGTATTACTCAACTTTAGTGCATAATATATTTTTAAATTACAAATGAAACAAATTATATTAATTAACAAGTAACAATAAACATAAATAATTTAACTGTAGAAAACTGAAAAATTCTATTCATTTTTGTCGCGTTGCAAAAAAGAATCAAGTGTTGCTTGCTTTTTGCCTGTCTGCATTTGTTACGCAAAATTTGTCGGTAACAAGGAAATAGTCCCACACAGCCGCTCGGAAAACGTCTACATATTGTGTTGAAAAACATTTGGCGCGTAAAATAGAACAAAATTGTGTTTTTTTTTAATAGATAGGTACACCTACTACTAAATCGATCGCGATACAACGAATCCGCACTCAACGGGGCCGCCAAGAGCGGGGGTTACCTGTATTACTTAGGCTGGGCGCACACTTATCGAGCAGAACTGCTTTAAGCAAAAACATCTTAGCTTTACCGCAAACAGTTAATTAGTTACCGCATATAGTTAAATAAATTAGTTGACGTGTAGAACTATAATTCTTGCTTATCAAAGTATGGCATCGAAATTCCATTGAAATACAATCCGTGTTTATCAAACAATGATAAAAGTAATCTTCATATTAACATTGCAAGGTATTACTTGACGAAATAAAGAAAGGACTGCGTATTTATTTAAAAATATAGACTATTATAATTCATTCACCATAAGTTTAATGTGACGTCTCGCACATTTTATTAAATATTTTAAATTTGTTATATTTAATTTATATATTTTTATTTGCAACTGCAAATGCGCAAGATAATGTATTGAACAAATACCAATTTAATTTTCAGGAAATCAAAATATTTAATAAAATGTGTATGACGTCATCCTAAACTTCGGCCAAACAACCTATAGTCTATTAGGTGTTAGAATGAATAAGTGTAAGGGCAGTAAATACATAAACCTTTGTCTTTGAGATACAACCATAAAATTTTAAGGATACAATTCTATATCACATAAAAATTAGACCTATTTCGAAATTACCCCCTATTCTAAAATAACGTTGTTTTTAGTGCACGGTGTACGTAGCACATTTAAACATTTAACGATGTTATAAATTGATTTCAACCAAGGAGAATTATATATTTTGACATACTTATTTAAAGAAATTTGGCTACAATTCTAAAATTCTGATTGGTTGAAATAATTATTGGAAACAATGTTTTTCTTCGGCGTTCATCTGTCGATTGTGAAATATTCATCCCCAAAGTTGAGAAATAAAAATCTTTTTTTTTTCTTGTCAGAATTTAATAATAATTTTTGATATAAATTCGTCGCAAATGAAGGTTGTTAAAACGGGGTAATATTTTTGATATCGTATCAAAGAGGTAAGGGTGCACTATCCCTAATTTTCCCAAATAACAATAATCAAAATCTCCGCACAACCAAATGTTTTGCCTTCAAACAATTCCCAGTGCTTGTACGACGAGCACGTCAGTTTCAAGCAAATTCGCTGCATTGTGCTCTACAGCGTTATTGATTTTTGCTCAATTGTTTTATCTTGCTTAATCGTGCTGTATAGAGTTATTGTTTTGCTGCTCAATCGTGCTCAACCGTGCTTAACATGCTGTACAGCATTTTTGTAACCTTGCTAGATAAGTGTGCGGCATTCCTATCTATATAATGGAAGAAGCATGTTTAATCATATTTGAGCAAAAACTTTTTTTGCTTAAAGCAGTTCTGCTCGATAAGTGTGCGCCCAGCATTATCGGGGTCCACCAGATTGAAAAAGTAGATCAAATATAACCAATATTTACGTTCAATTTTTACGAAAACGAGACATTCAAACTTCTAGTTTTCAGTTAGCTAGTTGCTTTTTCATAGGAAGGCCAACAAACTGTTAAACTTGTTGTTAATGAACCCTTCCAGGTAGTTCCAGGGCACAAACGTAAAATAACGTCACTTCAAGTAATAAAAACCACCGTGTACAATACATAAAACATGTGTACTACAAACACAACGTTAACAATTAAGAATTAACCATTTTAAAAAATTGCACGTAAGGATACCAACCTAAATATATATAATCTAGGAATATTTTCGTCAAATTGTAGTTCGTTTTTGGGAAGATGGCAGCAAAAGCGAATTCTTGCGTTGTTGCCAAACTTGTAAGTTATGTCTTTAAAGAAACGCCAGACAAACCACACAAAATAACAAAAACAGGATAGGTGGTATTTTTGTTTTAATTTTTAAGGTTAAATTTGCACACCACGGTCAACAACAGTTCTATTTCAGTTTACGTTAAATAACATTTTCAAATTGCAGTGAAATTGTATTCGTTTTTGCAAATTTTTCGTAATACCTACTAATACATTTTATTTCAAGTTACATAACTTCTGAAAATTATTAATCGAATACACAATATGTAGATATGGCCTATCCAAACCTATTTGCAAATTACGTCATGAAAAAAAAGTTACTAGATTGTTTATTTGTAATTCGGTTTAAAGTTTGGAAAATGACATATTCTATCGATGATTTGCCTGATTTGCACATATATTAGATGGCATAAAAAAAGACTACAATTTATTAGAACTGTCAAAATACGAGGTACAAGGTGATAGCACTGTGTGAAACGTCATCGTCTAGTAACCTTTCATTGATGATGTGATTGCATATAGGTTTGGACGAAGCGTAAGTATAGAACAAAATCCACGTAACACAATGTATGGACATCTATAAAGCAATTATTTTATGCACTTTCAGATAATTTCGTTATGCTGATGTTAAGTGACACACATGTAAAGAATATCACTCGAAACATTTTCAACAGTTGATGAGCAGTAACCAAAAATACAAACAGATGCTTCAAATTATATCTGATTATTTATCCATTATCAATTATGCCTATACCGACACCAAAAGGGTAGAAGGAAATTGATGAATATAATTATGTCAATTATTCCATTTAACAGAAAATCATAAAATCGATGTAATCGATGTGTTCTGCTAAATGCAACATAAAATAAAGCAACTTTTATAAAACTTTTTATAAAAAGTTATTCAAAATAACAAAAACACCGGGAAAATTAATATTTCATGACATGATATCGCGGCAATTGAATTACAAATTGCACATCAATAAGTTCATAATTAAAATTTTCTGACGCATTTTCGGAATCCATATCGACAAACGATCTCTCGAGAATATAACAATACATATTGGCGATCCGAACGTTGACTTGTGGTTGTCGGTTATAAAATGAACTTATCATGAGGAATTTATAGAATCGACGAAGTTTTTAATTAGACACTTTATAAAAATTAATAATATTTATATTCATTCCATTTTAGTACTATTATTAAATTTCGACCTTAACAATGAATTCTTCCAATTATTTGATCTGTTAAAAATATCTATTTTTAAATCAAGCGTTCACCTCAACTACTGTTTTATTAATTAAATGTATTCAAAAGAACTTAAAACGGCCCTTTTAAGCGTGTAAAATACGGCAAAACGCATTCTACAGATTATAACACCAGAACGATTAAACAAATCAATAAAAGAAAATCCAACGGCTGATGTAGATACGATACATTGATAAAACAATAGCCAATCTCACTAAAATCGTACCTCTAAACTGTAGGGTAGCTAAAATTGTCGTATATAGGTATAATTTCAACTTTATTCAACAATCCATCGAATTAATAAAACTTTCTTGTTAACAATTTTCGTGCCGTAAATCCAAAACACATAAATGGCACTTAATGGTGTTTAAAGTCAAATATTAACGATAATAACTTTTCTAGTTGAACGTGTCGTCAACACGTCCAACGTTTGTCACGTTGAAAATTAAATTCCCAACAAATTTCAAGATCACTAAAAATAAACAATTTAAAGTTGTGCGCATCTCTCGAAGCATCTCGAAGCACGTTATCAGTTCAAATGTTAATCCTTCAAAAACCTTGAATTTTTAAAACGTTTCCATCGACTCTTTCTAAGAAACGTTTCTAAATGCAAAATTATTCTTTGCGAATGCTAAATTTCAAAAGCTAAGGACTAAAATGGAGCGACATAAATAAAATATTACATTATAAACTTATTATTATGTAACTAGAATGTGCGCCGTTAAAAGACAAAAAAAAAACTACAATCGTAAATTTACTTTGAATGAGTTCCACGACGCGTAGGTAATTTAAAATTTTAATAACGTTCACTACAGATTCATTTTGCTTTTCGTGTCGTGCCAAACGTTTATCAGTGTGATCGCAATAAACTTCAGGAAACTTAAAAAATGGCTTCGGTGGTGACACATACATTTCTTGTAGGCATTAACAACAAACAGTACCTAAACGTTTATTCCCATACTTCAAAAACAATTTATACGCCAGCATAAGAAATGATAAAGTTTATAAAGCTTATTACGCAATATTGTTTGTTGCCAAGCAGTTCACGAAAATGCAACACAACCACAACCGCATTAAAAGACTGTTGCAATTTTGTGAGTCTTAAAATTATAATTATAGTAAAAGACGTCTACATTTACATTGTTTTATAAGAAACTCAAAACGAAGCTGTTGTTTTACGAGTACCTCTTAAAATGTACTTAAATTAGTATTTCCAAACTTTGCAACTTTATGATTTACACCGAAGACCTTAATTATATTATTTTTATGAATAAAGTTGCGATATATAATTAAATTAATAAACTTTTCGGAATATTTTATGTATATTCTCAGGTACCTACTTACTAAAACTATATTCGAGAACAAATTAATTTAAAATTTTCTGCGGCTCGCGAATATAATTTAAATAAGAGCCGCAATGTTTAATCTCTTTAGGAATAATAAATTGAGGATATTAAATGGTCGTTAATGTGGTATACATTCAATTTCTTACGATAATGTAATTAAAATGCAAACAATAGATAATAAATCAAAACGAAGCCTGAACGTCTCTCATCTGCCGACACAGTGTATAAATAGATAAAAGTGAAAGTAGATAAAATAAATCGGTGACGTTTAATTTTTATTGTCCACAGGTTTCGGCACTTCGAATTTTAATTTTTAATTAATTAAAATTTAATTAATTTCTCGTGAAATTAATTAACTAGAAATTTTTCTTTCGACTTAACGTTTACCAATAAATTACGCAACAAAATACAACATTCGCACGTAGAAATTAGAAAATTAAGTTAACTTCGTCCTTTTATACTGAAATGTGGGTATAAAATTCAATTTTTGAACCCCGACTTTCTTTTTATTACGAATATTCTAAATCCTAAAACGATTATATTTCAATATAAGTAGGGAGCTAAATAAATTTCGAGATTTACATATTTTAGTGGGTTCATATTGAATATTGTATAAAAGAAATTTCACGGATAACCTACGTTTTCGTTGTTTTAAATTTTTGATTATTTATCAAATTATAACGAAAAAAATTAATAAGTACAGTGTTTACAGTGAATTTAGTTTTTTACGTTGCTCTGAAAAACTGGACGATTTAAAACAGGATACAGATATCGCCGTCCCCTTCTAAAACCATATAATATCTATATTTTGACAAATTTCATTTTCTAATAAAATTTGACTTGCCATTTTTAATTTTAAAATCTGTGCCGCAAGAAACTGAAAATGAAGATTATCGTTTTTATTTTTTTTTTATACGAAAACCACGTAAGTTAGCGGTTTCCAACCAAAACATTATTGAGACAATTTTTAACGAAGAATTTAAAAATAATATTACATTTGAATCGCTTATTGCCGTAATACCCTAACAATAAGCCACTTTTTTCCACGTGTTAGGAAATGAAGCAAACGATTCAAAAATTTATATGATATAATTGGAATTATTAAATTACTCAAAATGGTTAAAAAGTGACTTAGAGCGTTTCAGTAATTAGCGATTCATTTGCTCTAGCACTTGTGTTAGAAAAACGAACGATAGTCAACTTTTTTTAGGCGATACGCCCCATTGAGCCCCGGCGTAATGTTTGCTTACCTTTAATCAAATGTCTAAGCATACGCCTGCAAAAATAATTTAGTTTTTACGATTTTTCTAAGGTTGCCATAAAAACAAAAGAACATCGCGTTTATTTCAATTAGTATTTAGATTTATTGGTATCAATTGAAAAAACTTTAATTAGAAAATGCCATTTTCAAATGAAGAAAAGCGTGATATGGTTGAAATTTACTACTCTTGTTTAAGACCCTAAAGCTTTGTTAATTTTAATACAATTATTTGAAAACAAACAGAGACTGTCTAAATACCAATTAAAACATACGCGATGTTCTCTTGTTTTAATGGCAATCTTAGAAACATCGTAAAAACCAAATTATTTTGATAAAAAACGGTCAACTTGGTTTTCGTATAAAAAAAAACTTAAACGAAAATCTCAAATTTCAGTTTCTTGCGATATTTTTAAGATTAAAAATGGACAATCAAATTTTTTCACTTTATCGATCAGCACAAAAATGCGCAATTTTGCCCCAATTTAATCGACTTCGTATCTCTTAAGATAACCGAGATCCCCATGCGTTTACCCAAAAAACGGACACCTTGTACTGAAAATTCAAAAGTTTTACGACTACTTACGGATAAATTAATTATGTGTAGGAAATTACAGAAACACTCAAATAAAATTTAATAAAACACTTGAAGATAATTATTTATAACTTAAAAGAAATTAAGTACCTAACAATACTAATTAAATACAGTAAAACTCCGAGATCCGAATAATTGGAAAATTGAAATGAATTGAGGCAGTTGTTAAAATTATATTGAGCAGCGCCAAATAAAGAATAGCGGTATTTAAAAAAGACGTTTACTTTGATGGCAGCCGAAAACTTTAAGCGTGATATAAATTTAACGGGCTATTTCTTATTTCTTTTATCTCCTACATAAATTACAGACACTAAATTAAAATTCCTCTATTCGTTTGAAAAAGTGCACTTTGGCAAGCAAATAAATGTAAAGGGCTGCTATAACATTTTATTTTACCGCTACCGTTTAAGTTGTGGTCGTTTGTGACATCTTGCGTTATACATAATAGAAAAGTTTCCTGAAATTAACGTTGAGAAAAACTGAAAGTATGCTATATAGTATACATAAATCATTCTAACGATCTAACTTTATCTTTTAAAGTTAACTTAAACGGAATAAAAGAAGTTATAATAATCTTTTAATAAGCCAACCTGTCGAACACTTCTGCGAAAATTAAAAAAAGTAAATTACTAAAAATAGTTACTACTTTAGACGACGTTTATTTTATTTCTTTCGACAGAAATTACGAACGTACCGAGCGAACACGATAGAATCTATGCCCTAGAGATATAGGTACGAGAAAATAAAAGCTATACCGATTGTCAGCAAAACATTTACCAGAATATACAACCAACGATGCCGATGTCGGTTGGCTCATTATCTTTTATCATATGGGAAATACAGAAAACACCATATTATTTTCGAAACTATTATTTCAGTTTCGATAGATAAGCAGGAATTTAAGAATTCATAATTTAAATGACATTAAAATTTAAGAGACCGTTGCAATTTATTAAAATATTGCCATATTTTCCAAAAAAAAATAATAACAATAATTAGGTAGTTAAAATAAAAATCAGCTTTCTATTAATCGCTTTAAGAAATTTGCCATTTCGAAACTTATAATTTTGAATAGGTAAGTAGATATAACGCCCATTTAATAGTAAATTAGGTATTGTTGGGGTTAAAATTGAATTTTATAGCGTCGTAATTTATTTACCTACTTCATATCAATTTATTATTATTAGTAATAGAACAAAACGCGAAATAATATAAACGATAAATCACGTGTCAATTTTAAAAATAGCGGGAATGCAATAAGGGTATAATTATTAATAGAGTGACATGTTCACATTTTACAGGATCTAATATTTACGGCGGATTTATCATCTTACCGAGTGAAAAATGATGGAAAATTAAAAATGGACGGACGTTGTTATCAGCTTAAAAACTTACAGGGAAACTGTGCGTTTTGACACGATCTCGACAACAGATCGTTTATTACGATCTAATATATGCATTTTAATGTTGCAAATACGTATAATTTTAAGGACGAAGTTGCCGTTACCTATGCCTGACGTTGTAATTTCAATAAGATAAAGTTTCCCGATGTGTTATGTATTATAATAATATTCAGTTTCTAAAGTTTGGAAAAGCACTAAATTGCCTTTGGATTTGAGAGACAATTCAGGCTGTCGTTTGCAAGTATTAAATTTCAGACTCCAGAAAAATATACCTAGAAGGCAACTATGAGTTTATTTGGAAATTTTTGTGCAAAAGTATTTTTAGTCGATTTATATGCAAATTAGGATTTGTCATAAACTCGAAATTATTCTAATATTGTACGATCAAAGCGAAAATCTAGATTGAATATTAAAATTAATTTACATACAGCCTACAAGACTTTTATTAGTTTTATGCGGACAAGTGAACAACTTTCCGCTCGCGTCACAATTTCTAGTAGGTATATTTCTCATCTGCACATTCGCGTGCATTATGTAGGTACATTAATGAAACTTACCCTTAAACCAAATTTTCCACCATGGAGACGATACCGATCGTTTTGATGATGTGTAGGCGAAGCTGTCGCCCTTAAAAGAGTTCGGAAAAACGTCATCGTAACACCGTCGAATACTGTACAAATTAAAAATTTCTACCTGTTTTAACGATATTACAATAAGTTTTTGTGATCAATACCGTTCGTTTTAAAAATTAAAATATAAAATATTATATTGTTTAATGCAAATTCGGGTATGTGTAAAACGTCAACGACGGAGTTATGTAATTATGAATGTAAAGCAACTTACTACAAGAAACTTCGTTAACCTACTTTTCTTAAATTACTTACTTATATAACTTAGGAAAAAGGGAGGCTTCTAACTTAAGTAAGTAAAAGATTATATGGAAGTTTCAGTACCTAAGTATTGCTCGAGTAAAACGGAAGTGGAAATTTGATAACTAAAAAACCTTCCACAGCGTAGATGGTATTGCAGAATAACGACTCTTTTAGCATTTAAATGCCTTTGATCGTGTACTGTTAGATCAGTTTTTATATTCCGCTAAAAAAGTTATCTAAATAAATACTATATTAACATACCTACGGTAATTTTTATTACAAAAGTAGCTTTAATATTCTATAACGCACGATAACGTAATTATCTACTAAACTTCATTCATAATTTCGAAATACAATCAATGTAATTTGTGTTGTAGGTAATGTACCTATAAATAGTAGAAAATTCGCACCATATCGTTCATATACAGGATGGAATAAAAGTAAGGAAATACGGCTTTACTGCTCGAACGGTTTGAGATGTAAAATTTGAAATTTTGTATGATGTAATGGGAAATTATTTTTTTCACAGTTGGTTTTTGACTACGGTCGCCATCTTGCATTTTTTTTAAATAGCACTGTAGGCCCTGCCCTTAAAAAACTTATTTTTTCGTCTTTATAACCATTACAATTCTTTATAGGATTTCATAACAAAAAAAATGCAATAAAAGCTAATAAATGTTTGAATTATGCCACACCGACTAAGGTATTGCTCTTCAAATCTAGAAACATCTGACTGAAATTAATAATTTTAAGGAAAATTTACAATAAGTATATAATTTTAACATTTTTCGTTGATATCACATGAATATTTTGTATAAATAAGTTCAATTGTTACTACAGCGTGTACTAAATTTGAGAGTGCAGTCCAAGCAATCGTTAATTTCAGTGCAATACCTTAGTCGGTATAGCATAATTCAAACGTTTATTAACTTTTATTGCATTTTTTTTATTATCTAACCCCATAAAAAATTCTGTTGGTTATATAGACGACAAAATAAGCTTTCCAACTTTTCCAAGCTTTGCGGGACCTATAGTGTATTTAAATAAATACAAGATGACGACCGCATCCAAAAACCGACCGTGCAAAAAATTATTTATTAGCTCTAAAATAAGCGCAATAATTTTCTATTGCATCATACAAAATTTCAAATTTTTCATCTCAAACCGCATGAACAGGGCAGCCGTGTTTCCTTACTTCTATTCCACCCTGTATATAAATACCTATAAGTAGATTAATATAAAGCTTACTCGTTTACTTTTATGCCGTATGAAAAAAATTTAGCATTATAAAGCGTTCGAGTTATTACGATTTTTTTTTGTTACCTGCGGCATCATTTTCAATTCTAATAAGTATAATAGAATCAAATCTCTAATCAAATAATATTACATAAAAGCTACGAAGGTGCAATCTAAATGTAACTAATAAATCAAATAAAATGTAAATCATTCTTTCAAGTCAGCTATATCAGAATATTTCCTTGCTGCGAAGAACCGTAATTGAATACAAAAGTTGATTCGAATTGAAAGAAAAATACTAAGAAAATGAAGAGGCTTAAAAACATGCGGATAATGGATTTTTCTTATAAGATTAGAGTTGTCAATAAAATAAAAGTGTCAGGATTGCGAAAACTGAAAAATATCGGTAAAACGGATGGCTATTCGAAACTTATTTATACAACACACACGAACTCGTACCATTATTTATCGCATACCTACAATAATATTTAAAATTGTTTGAAATATTACTTGACTTCTAACGGTGGTTAAATCAGGGGTGGTGACGGGGATTAACAAAAAAATACACGTCCAAGTTTTCCCTTGTCGGCTGCGACTTTGCTGGGGTAGCAAATAAAATTAAATTTTAAAAATTAAAACTTGCAATTAAAAATTGTAACACGGGCATCGCTATATTTTCAACATCCCCATATATTGAGGTGACACATAGAATTAAATCAGAAAAGTCCACTCAAAAAAATGTAAAAATTAGTTAAAGAAGGTAAAAATTTCGTTGCTCTAATACATTTAATACAAATCAATTTTTCATTTTTTTATGTCTATTACCTATCTTAAGTATTACATGTAAGTAAAGAGATTGAAATTGAGATTTAACAAAAAAAAAGTAATCGAACAATAAATTTCAAACGACATCAAATAACTTATAACAAAATATAAAAGTAAGTAGATACGGTAGTTAAGAAACAAATTACAAATTAAAACATAACGTAAACATTTAAAAAAAAATGAAAAATTCAAAAAGAAACACGACGAAGCGAAAGCAAGGGGGAAATTATAAAGGTTTAATTATAAAATTCGTTAACTACTACAAAGTCGTTTATATTTAAACAATTAGTTTGTCGTTTCTCATTTTATTATTGATAGCTTTGTTGTTTTGTGTTTGCAACTTTATAATTAAGATCTCTTACGGTTGAAATTCGTGATTTAGTTTAAATATTATCAAGGAGAGAGTGTTTAAAAAATATTTCAGACTTGAACCTACACTTAAAGATTTAGTATCTAAATATATACTACACGCAATTAGATCATTTAGCAAATGAGAATGGGGCGTTTCTACTCAGCCGGCGCCGATTCTTTGCCGCCTTTTCTACGCCGGGACAGTTAGCGCTTAGCTGGCCAATTCTACACCGACCGTTTCAACGCCAACTCAATAAAATTTAATTTTGAAAGATTGGCTGATTGGTTAATATAGCTTAAAGTCATAAACAAAAATTCCAGAAAATTCAACAAAATAAATTATTATTACTAGGTATTAAAATTTATTGCCTAAATTAAAATATATATATTAATAAATTTAAAGAATAAATGTAAAGAAACATAAAATCATTAAGTTTTTACCTACTTGGCCGGTTAATCTCTTAGGTAATTAATCTTTTTCTATTTTAACTTTGCCATGTAAATTCAGTCGCGCGTGCATTTTTTAACATGTGTAATTAAGAAAATAAGCAGCTTATGTAAATTTCCAACAACAAATAATGTACTCGGCCCCCAAACTTATTTTTCTTTTACAAACAAGTGTGCTTATTGTATTTTCCTGTTTGGTTCAAGATATTTTTTTAAACGGATATTATGCTTATTAATAAAATAAACATTTTGGCGTAGAACTGGCCGGTGTATAACCGGCAGCGTAGCATAGCACTAGACCCTGATCAAATAGGGTAAAAATCTCATAATAATATAGGAAACATGAGGAAAATTTTAAATAAAACATTTTATGCGAAATAGATAAGAAATAGCGACCCAATAAGATGCTAGATTTCTTATTTTGGGTATTTTACTTCGTTCTTTTTGTTGTTAGGCCGTGCCTATAGATATTGAATAGCCTATTTTATCAAGGCTAGCCGAACAAACATTCAAGATTTAGAAAATGAAAAACAATTGTTATTATAATTTCACCGCCTACTTTTACGAATGTAAATAATATCTACTAATTTTATTCATGTAAGCGTGTCGATTTTTTTAATTACCGATTTATATATTTAACTGATTAAATAACTATAACATGTGACATAGTTATAAAAAAACCACAACATAACATAACATAGTTATAGTTATGCGTATAGCTTATCCAAACCTATATGATGTTCACGTCATCAACAAAAAGTTACTAGATTGTTTATTTGTAATTCGGTTTAAAGTTTGGAAAGTGACGTATTCTATAGATGATTTACTTGCGCACATATTAGATGGTATAAAGAAAGACTACAATTTATTAGAACTGTCAAAATACGAGGTACGAGATGACAGCGCTGTGTGAAACGTTATCATCTAGTAACCTTGTATTGATGCCTTGATATAACCTTGACGTGAACATCAGATAGGTTTGAATAAGCTATATCTACCTACTTATCAGTTAGATTTTGAAAAATAATTGGAAATGGACAGTTGAACAACTATCGTATATAATATTTTTATGAATGTTTTACAATAACCGATATATATGTCGTGATCCAATAAATCAAACAGATTTTATAGATTTAGTAACATATTGTAAGTAATTATAAGGGTGCCATGAAGTACCTAGAAAGAAAGAGTGTAGTTTGAAATGGAGTCCTTTTTGTAAATTAGCTTTAAAATGACAAGCTGGCCCACAAAAATAAATTGATTAGAATAATTAAATAAAGTGTTGTGTGCTCTGGAAAATGTTGATTGTTAACGGAAAAACTGCACATCCGACGTCCTCCATCACAATATCGTTGGCGCACTCATCGAGAAAAACCAGACATAAGTATATTATGAAAACGTAATAAAACTATTTAACGAACGTTGATTTTCATTTGTAATTTTAAATAGGAAGCTAATCGTTGTGCGAATTATGATATGATAATAAATTATGATATCTACGATAAGCAAATGCATAAATGAATTGTAATTTGTAATTTTTCCTCTGACGATCACTTCGTACAAGAAGTCATAAACTCCTGTAAATTGAAAGCTAATGCGATACGACTCTGAGTAAGTTAGTTCGGTAATTTTCAAAATTGGAACAGTTTTACAACCCGCGGCATCGGCATCGGCATAGAAAAGTGGCGTAAATGCGCCTCCAAATTCACATTTTCCCGTATATAAACAATTCATCAATAAAAAATAAATAAAGTTTTTATCCTAGTATTTCTAAAAGAAAAAAAAATGATACTTTATTTGTAAAGTATGCTAGGAGTGCCTACTCACGAAAATAGTTCATTTTACGGCGTTTTTCCCAATGAATTATTAGAAAACGAAACAATAATGTCAAAATTTTAAAATGAATAGTATAAATTACTGTTTGTAAAATGGTCGAACGGTATTTTTAAGTAAAAAAAATAATCGATTTTGAAGATTAAATTTGATTGATTTTTACCATTATTATATCATATTATTGTAACTTTCTATTTACGATATTTATAACTTTTAGCTATACTGCATCCTTTAATAATGTAAATTTTCTTTTAAGTCACGATAAAATTAAGTGATTTAGTAATGATTCGTTGAGCAGATGGCTAATATTTAACGCGAAAACAACGATTCTATGCATTCTCGGTCGCAACAGACTATCACATATCGACTAAAGTGCTGAGTTTAATTAAACTGTGTTCGCTAAATATTTATCCACACGCCCTATCACGAATACTAAAGTTTAATCCGCGAATTTTATAATTTTGCGCATATAAAGTCTGTGAATGTGGAATAGTGTAATTTTCTTGTCATTGTCAGTTTCTTTCAGAAATTTATGCATTAAGCAAAAGTATGAAATGATTACCTATTTTAATGAGGAACGGTAATGTGGAATACAAATGTATCTGTGGACACACGTGGACTATTCCACATTACCGAACACATAAAATACACAACTATTATGTAATGACTTATATTATTGACATTGATTTATGACGCAAGTAAATATAGGTACACTGCTATCCAAACAAAAAAAAAATGAAGCGCCTATTACACACTATGCGTTTTTATTGAAATTTTTAAATAATTATAATATAATTATAGATGTAATTTTAATCAAAAAATAATAATAATTAATCAAACATATTTAGTAACTTATATTAATTTAATATTTTAATAAAATACGCAATTTAAAACAATAGTTATATAATAATAAATCTTACATTCAAAAATCAACTTAATAAAAACTATACAAAACTTTAGTAATTTTAATATTTAATTTTGTTAATATTTTAACACTTATATTATACAATTCTTATACAACCAAAATTCTTATAATAATTTCAATTAAATATTTAATTAAGTGGTAGATTGAAAAAATTAATAAAATTTAATAAAACTAAATTAATTAATTTATAAATCTCACTAAATAACAATTAAATAATTTAAATTTAATTCACTATTTCTTTTAAAAATTTAATAATTGAATAAAACGATTTTGAATTATTGAATTTATTAATGTTTATGTCTCGTAATATAAATTTCCTAACTTTACATTCGATCTTATAAAAATAAATTTATTAAAATAATTATCTAAATCACTTATTAAAAATGAATAAAATAGATTACTTGATGTTAAAATTAATTTAATAATTTATAAATTAAAATTTATCACATAAATTATTTAAATTTATTTTAAAGTTAATATTTCAATATTTTTATTAATTTTTAACTTTAAACTTTTCACATTAATAAATGTTAATTAGTTTAAAGATACTCTAATTACAATTTTAAGTAAAGTCTTTGCCAAATATTATTAAATTTAATTTTTTTATATACAAAAAATATTTAATAATTAAAATTAGCTAATGATCTTAATTAACTAATATTAATATAAGTTAAAAATTTTTATTTAAGTATTAACAGTATTTTAAAATAGATTAATATTTTTACATTGATGCTAAGTTTCAAATAAAAAAATTTGTCATTTTACTGAAATTTCGACACTATAGTGTAATTGTAAATTTAAAGAAGTATACATTTTTAAATATATGAATGTTACTAACTTTATATATTATTATTCAATTTATAATAATATTAATTTAATATAATAAATAAATAGTTTATTAATTCAATTAAGAATTATAACTTAATAATAAAATATTAAATATAATTTTTAAAAAGTCTAATTTATACTTCTGTTAATTAGAAATTGTTGATTAAATTTACTGAGTAGATTTGATTAAACAATATAAACGTTAATTATATTTTTTTATTTTATCATTAGACATGGAAATAAATTAAATTTAAAATATCTTTTAAAATTTAAATATCTCTTTCATTTTTAATTAATAATTAACTTTATAAAACTAATTTTTAAAAATAATTTCAATTTGTAAAAATTTAACCTATGTAATAATAATCAAAATCTCATATTCAAATTCAATTTTTATTCTATTTCATTTTTAAATTTCATAAAATGGTTCAGAACACGTAATATTACCAAAAATATGCAAAATAATAATAATTAAATAAGTAATATTTTTGAAAATTGTATTAATTTAAAATACTAATAATAATAATAATTAATTATATATAACAATTTATGAATTTATTTTAAAATTAAATTATTAATTTAAAATTAACAAAAACTTATTTATAATATAATTGAATAATTAATTAAATAACTTAACAATTTAATTATAATTTCGATTAAATTAAATTGAACGCTTAAAATATATGAATATTTTAAATAAATTATTTAATATCTCAATATTTTAAATAACAAGAATTTTTAAATTTATATTCTTAAACTTTATTAATAAATTTAAATAATATTAATGAATTTTTATAATATAAAAAATTGAATAATTAAAATTAACAATTTTGATTTTTCCATTTTTATATTTCTAAAATAAATTATTTAATTCAGAAAATCGTTTATTTATTAATTTAGTAAATTACAATTAAAGTTCTATATACAGTAATTTTTTTATATTATTATGCTAAATATTAATAGTCATTCAAAATTTACTATTATATTAATTTAATATATTAAAATATCAAGTATATTTATAAATTAATTTAATTAAGATTTTAATTTTATTAAATGAACTTAGACTAATTCATTAATAAAAATGATCCAATCTTATAATTCTTTAATTATTAATTAAAAATTAAATATTGAAAAAATTTAACAATTTAATAAATAATTTAATTTAAATCTTACTATATCATTTTGCTATAGTTTCGATACTAATTAATATTAACATTTAACTATTATTAATTATTGCATTAAACTAATATATATTTATAAAATGCATAATTATCAACTTAAGTTGAATACAGTACATTATAACTTTATGCTTTAGTACAATACCATAAATTTATATACACTAGTATAACTGTTTAACTTACGTTTGATAATATTAATTTAATTAATTACATAACATTAGCGATAAATGATATGTAATTAATTAATTAAATTTGAAATAAATGTATAGTAATTTATTTATAAAATTAACTATATAAAAATAATATAAATAATTTCTCATTAATCATTATACATTAAAATAGTTTAACATTCATATTATAATTCATGATTTTAATCTAATTTACATCACTTTTAATAGATCATCTATTACATTCAATTTAAATGATTTAATTATTAATACTTTACTTATCATATTTTAGATCATACAAATGATATAATTTAACATATGATAATATTAATAAATTACTTGATAATTAATTAAATGTAATTATTTAACAATTTAATGTTAAATTACTAACATATATTGAATTATAATGTATGTTAAATCTAGTATTCATAAACATGAACTATTATCATATTAATAATTAATAAGTTACTCATAATTAAAAGTATAATGTCTATTAATAATATAATTACTTATAATACATTTGAACGATCGTTAAAACAATGTATAACAGTTACGTACGTTATCTAGTACTTCAAATGGTATACCATATATCACTTAAATAACAATTAATATATCTTTTTAATAATCATCTAATTAATCAATAATTTGTACTAAATCGTACAATTTATTAATATATTTACTAAATTATAGTTTAATAGAATTTTATAATACTAAAATAATAGAATATATATTTTAATGTACTAATAATAATATTTGAATAATTCGTAAACTTAACTTATAAATTCATGATAACTAAAATAACTAAATTCTCGTGAAATAGATCAATCATTAACGATTTAAGTTAATTTAATTAATAGTATTAACAGTAAAATAATTATAAATCATAATGTATAAATGACATAACATTCATTTAAATGTAATAATTTAACTAATAATTTACTATTAAATATTATAACTAATATGCTATAAATTTACTTATACAACTATATTCATTTATATTAATTATAATACATAAATAATTAATGATATAATTCAAATATAGATGATATAATCATATTAAAATCTAGCATTTTGACATTTTTTATACAATTATGCTACTTTAAATGTATTAAGAATAAGTATTGACTTATCTTGATATATAATTTAATAGTATGATTATTATAAATTAACATTATTAAGATTAAATATCGTAATTTAATCATCTAATATTTAATTATTAATAATAATAATCTTATAAATTATAAAATATACTAATTAGATATAATAATTAATGAATAATTAATATTTCATTCAGAATTATATATTAAATTAATTCTTATCAATAAAATGAAATACTTTACGATTATTGATATAAGAATTATAGATTTTATAGTTTGAATTTAATTCTAAAACTCATTAAATAATAATTGATTAATAAATATTTAATAAGATAATGCATTTTACATAATTGTACATATTAATAACATATGAATGATGAAATCTATATAATAATGTATGTTAAAACTATTATCAATCTAATACATTCATTAATAAGCTACATCAATATTTAAACTTATAGCTATATCACTATTATATTACTATTGACATTAAAGTTATTGTAAAACGTTTCATATCTAAATTATAATATATGATATCTTAATTATCATATAAGCATAATATAATTACTTTAACTATAAGATTAATTTACTAAATATAAATATATAAATTGTACGTTAATTTAAAAGTATGTATATATAATACTAAATGTATTAAATAAAAAGTATTTATATCATGTATTAATTATTCATATTAAATAATACTTACTAAGATTTATTCATGATTATATCATAATAATAATAGTATAAATAATTAATTAGCATACATTATTCAGAAATGTATATTGAATAATATCAATAATACAAATGTATAATATTTATATATAATAGTATTTATTGATATATTATTTAAAGTATACAAGAATATTAATTAGATAATATAGTTTATCTAATTAGTATTATAACGTCAATGTAATAATCAAAAATAATAGATATCATATATATTCTTAATTAAATTACATAAAGTTGACATTTGAACAAATTAAACACTGACAGAATTTCATATTCAAGTGATATCATATGACGATTACATTGTATTCAATATTAAATTATAACATATAATTAAAATTAATCTAGTAATAATCATAACATCTTAATGTATATTCACAGTTCTATGCATTAAAATAATAAACGTTAACTTTCATCACTGATTATATACTATAAATAGTCATTAAATAACTTAGTATTAATTATAAAATACAACTGTATAAATTAACAAGTTATCATTAAATAATACTTCATACTATTATTATAATCTTACTATAGTTTATCAAATATATATACATAGATTTATAACTAATTAATTGAATAGAATTCATGTAATAAGTAGTAAATAAAATAATTTAGAAATATGTATAGTATAAAATTATAATTATATAATAATCAAAATAATTCCAACTAATCATATCTTAAACATATCAGAACTATATTATAGTATCATTTATATTACATATTTAATATTAATATATTATCACAATTATCATATAATAACGAATACTACATTAAGCAAAGTATCTAACTTATGTAATATCATGATTATAATGTATTATAAGTTCAATTTTCGTATTCTAATATTTATGACATATTTATAATCAATTAAATTACATTAGTTTACGTCAAAGATTTATTATATATTATAATTGAATGATGTACATATATAACTTTAAGTACTAGTTATATGTATAGCTATTATAAAAATTGTAACTTATACTATTTAATATGTATGTAATATATTACGATTATATATATTATATTAAGAGTAGTTAAAACATTTATATAATTATTATTAACAATGAGTTAATAGTATATGATTCTAAGTAATATAAATCTGAATTTTAAATCGAAGTATTTATTAGTACAATAGTAGTAAATTATATCAACTTAGATAAACTATATTTTCTATATTATCGTATTAATATTTATATGATAGTAATAAATAATAATGCAATTAATATCAGTATATAATCATTAAAAATTATTGTTAATTTAAGTTAAATTAATAATTATAAAAAAAATAATTTCTAAATGTTTAGATTATAATTAATATTTATATCGGTAATGTAATACAATTTATATAATGTATAACTTTAGTCTAATACTATTAACACTTATATGTAATCTAATTGTTTATCATAATGTATTAATAAGTAATTGTATTGTATCTTAGAATCTATACAATTATCTTGTAAATTAAGTTATTATTCGATTAAATTCGTAAATCTATATATATGATAAGTATAACGATAAGATGTTTATAATTAAAATTATATAGTAATTATAATTGATAATATATATAAATATAATGTAATCATTACAGAAATTCTAATTAGATTTAATAAATTATCAAAATTATTCAGTAATTATTTATAAATGTTTAAAATGATTTAATTAAATAATATATTTTATAGATCTAATATATACTCATAGTAATATACTAATTATTTGTACGAACATAAGATTATAAAATTAATTATATAAAATTTGATATAATAATTATAAAGATTAGTACGTAAATTTATTAATGTATAAGTATAAATATAAATGTAATTTATAAATTTATACTAATATTATCTAGAGAAATAATTAGATAAGATTATTATATAACTCTAAATATAATTAATATCTAATTAATTATTACAACTTATATAATTACAGAACTATTTTACATTATATAAACTTAGTAATATTTGTATTAATTAAGACGATTTACATTAATTTATTTTTATAATTATATCATTAAATTTAATTATTTAACCTTTATTACAATCTTAATTTAAAATTATTAACTTTAAAATAAATATTTATTTAAATATAATTAATATTTGTAATTATTATATACATAACTTTAAATTTAATATAAATTACAATTACTAAATAATATATACGATATTAATATTATATAATATTAAAATAATTTAATATACTATAATCATTAAAGTTAAAATTTAATAATAAACTAATTAATATCAATTAAGTTACGAATTTAATATATATAACATACAGTAAAATTATAAACAATTGATAAAAGATATTAATTATCAATATGATATTAAGAATTTAAAATGTCAATTACATCAGTTAACTTAAATTATAATCAATACATATACAGTTATAATCATTCTTAACCATACAATATTAAACAGTATAGTAGATAATACAATAAGAATACAATATAAAATACATACAATAATTTTGAAAACACAGATTACGGAATACAAATTAAAAATCAAAGTTATTTTCAAACCTTTTAATCTTTTAACCTTTTTATCTATTATTTTTCTTTAGCAAAGAAACGAGTTATTTATATCGATTCAATTCCACGATTTATTATATGTATAATATAAAACAACCCCATTTACGCAAATTAAACAAACGTGCTATAATTTTATAAATACTATAGATAACCATTGCACTACACCCAGCTAACAATTTTTAAATTTCACGGCGGATTTCTGTTGGTACTACTCGTATATAAACGTCAATGTCAGGTTAAATAACAAAGGCAGTGACGTACTGTAGTAAATGATTAAATTAAACTAATAATATTTTAATGTAAACATGTTCAAAAATAACATAAGTGGTAAAATACATGAAACTGGACGTAATTATTTATATGTGTAACAGCAGGTATAATATTTCGTTACTCAAACAATTCAAAATTCCTTTTGCCTAATTTATCACCGCTACTGACTGCAAATGTTTTCATGTGATACCAATAGAAATTCGCCGCGAAATTTAAAAATTGTTAGCTGGGCAGTTGACAACAAATAAAAAGTAGGTAATCGTTCCTATAATTCTTAAACTAATCGGAATTAATGCTATAAAATAGATTAACTTACCACACAGCAAATATTTATTTAGCAAATATTATGTACTATAAAATCGCCGCGTCGCGTCGCGCCGTCACGACAAACGTCGCAATAATTAAAAGCTTGCTTCCCCTACTTCTCGCGAATTCGATTATACCTATATTATTTTGGCAAATTGATATTCGTGCGAATTATCTATTCCTTATTCATTTTAGTTGTACAATAGACATAAACAGTCGTTAAGTGCATACTATGTTATAACCACAATGTACATACACATAATCCCGTAGCACTCACATTCGTGAGTAACATTCGTTGTTATCGATCATTCGTTTGAAATTTGTATATTGATGCTGCACTTCATAAAATTATTAGTCGAATATGACATTTATGTAACATCGCCTTCAACAAAATGGTTCTTAGATTAAAATAAATTAAACATTATTTCGTAATAAATACCTGTTACACAACTCGTTTAGGTAATACAGAAAATAGAAAATTCTTCGTAAATGTTTTACCTTTAATTATATTTAATGGACCGTTAATTTTTAACAATCATTAATTAATTAATCTGTTGGAATACTTTATATATACTAATTTGAACAAATTAATGGATAAATGCCAGAACAAAGAAACATAAAACAATTTATTTTTTAGGTTTTCTTACGACTGGATAAATTAGGAGCGATTATATTGATTTTTTTTAATGATTTTATCATGATAAATAGGTATACACATCTCGAAACTAAAGTGATTTATAAATGCGATTTTATATTTCGTAAACATTAAGCAAGAAAAATGTGCAGAAATTAACGTCGATTAAATTAGATTTGATTCTAAGCTAAAAATAATTATAAATTAAACGAATCCCTTATTGCCATTGTATTATACATTAGATTAAATTACGTTAGATACGATTACGTGTCGGACATTTCTTCCATTTGATTTATCTCTCTATAAAGTAAAATGCACAATGCTCCATAATTTATATTAAATTATAGATTACATTTAATGCCACAATTTACAATAATTATTAACCATACCACTTAAATATTTTGTAAACGCCTATTCAGTATTATGTATCGTACAAATTTTTCCGCTTGAATCATCTATTTGATCATAAATTTCCATAGCGTGCTGCTCGGTTATTTATATTGCAGTATTCGAAATTTTAGGGAAGAGATCTATTTCTTCCTAGGTAACAATAAAGCAGAAACTAACTTATTTTTTATATTATCGGAAAAGCGCCAAAGCTGTTATTTAAGAGCCATCATTTTTTATTTCATAGCAGATTCTATATATTATTAATCCTAAAATGTTTTATTTTACCTACTACAAATTTATAATTTAATAGGTGATATTAAAATTGATCTGCACGTTTATTTTATATTATTTTGTAATACCTAGGTAATTAAATTGTTAAATTTAAAAAAATTATTAAGTTTACCCAAATCTTGATTTCCCAATTTTTGAATTGTCCACTTTTAATATGCAAAAAATAATAAATCTATTTTTTCAGTCAGTTATTAATTAAGTTTGAAAAATATCCGCACCACTCCTTTATTTTTATATACCTACCTACAATCAATAGAATTCCTTTTACCTACATTACCATCGAAATTTAACGAAACAATAAATTCCACCCCTACGAGCTATTTTCCTAAAACACATTTGCAATGTAAAATTTAGAAACCCTCAATTACGCGCAGTATCTGAAGTTACAGTAGGTGAAGGCTCGCTTTGATTTCCATAAATAAATCGGCGTCAGCTAATTGTATTCTACGGACAAAATAAAATGTTGCTGTTGAAAAGTAAAGTACGGCAAGAGTGAAAAATGACAACCAGGATATCGATTTCACATTTGCCCGAGATTATTAGTCGTTTAAAAATCGATCGAAGACGTTGTTGATTAAATTTATTTAAAGAAAGCCATAATTTAAAACATATTTGAGTATAAAATGCCATAACAATTATAAGTGCATTAAAGAACAAAATTATCAAACTTATAATTAACTCGATTTTATAGTTTTTATAATTTACTTAATATTTAGTGATATGTACAAAATAAAAATTTTATAAAATAAAATTAACTTTGCACTAAAATTTCAATTTTGATTTAATTTCTGACAAATATATGCGAGAAATATGATCGGGCACAATTTTAAGCAGAAGCTAATACGTTAAAGAGCTTGTGTTTGTGTAGATTTTGCATAAATAAACAAGATAAATCAGAAATATTTAATGAAAATGGTAGCCACCTAAATAAACATACGTCAGTTGCACCCTCGCAAACAGAGCCCCCTATTATTACAGAAATGTTTTAAAATCCACGGAAATATTGTATAATTACTCGAGTAAAACAGAACTGATAGAAAACTAATAGTATGTATGTACCTTTATATTACGTTTACGATTTCGATCTACAATAATCGTACAAAAAATCGTCAGAGGCACTAAATTACGCTTACACTGTTTGTCTTACAGCGGAAATTCAGTATGAGGTGTTGTGTAAAGTAATGTTACCAAACTTCTCCGCAAAATTGTTTGGAAGAGCCTGTCAATCATAAACTAATTCAACTTTTGTAATATAAATTTGGGTGTTATATTGTATGTACTACCTCTACTCAACACATTGTTAGTATGTATGTATAAGTATTTAGATTTAAAACTTCAAATCCTAAAACTTTATATTAAATATATGTCATTCATATTTTATTCTGATGCACGTCATCAATAAAATTCTGACTAGATTGTATACTTCTGATTGTGTTCAAAGATTGTTAAGTGACATATTGTACCGATGCTTTACCTGCACTAATATATTGCTATGGTCGCGATTATCAAACCAATAGTGACAAATGCGTTCACATAACCCCCGCCACGATAATCAAAATACGCTGCACGTGCCGAAAATAAATAATGAGTACAGCACAACAAGCACATGAGATGCGCCGTTGAGGAAACGAGAGATTCTCTGTACGACAAGGATATAGCTACTGGTTTGTATGCAAATACAGTGGCTATATCCTTGTCGCACAGAAACTTTCGTTCACTGCGCATCATTTAGTCAAGTGCCAAGTTATTCCTGTTGTACTGTAGACACTAAATAATGTGCGCGTCGAAAATGCAAATAATGCAAACAAAAACGCACGACTGTTATGCCCGATTTCAGAAAGCGTTACTAGATAATGACGTTTCACACAATTCTCTCACCTCGTATTTTGACAGTTCTAATAAATTGTATTCTTTCTTTATGTCATCTAATATGTGCGCAGGTAAATCATCTATACAATATGTCACTTTCCAAACTTTAAACCGAATTACAAGTAAACAATCTAGTAACTTTTTTTTGATAACGTGAATTGCATATAGGTTTGGATAGGCCATAGTTCGGTACTAAACGGCTTATACAGATTATTGGAGTAATGGTTTCCACAGAAATAACCGAAGAATAAAATTATCTGGCGTTTGTAAAATCGGCCATTAGGGTGTGACCACGTCATATTGTTTACCAAAACAAGGTGAATTAATATGGTGCAACAATTATAAAAACAATAACACGTGACGTAGTCGCAGGTGCATAAAATTGTTTAAAATTGCAAAACGTCTTGAAATGAAAACGGGAAAGAGAAACGATTTAAAACAATGTAAAAGGAAAAACCCGAGCTAATTTAATTAATTCTTCAATAATAATTCAATAAGAATAATACCACTGTGAAACGTCATCGTCTAGTAACCCTTTATTGGTGACGTGCATCGAATTAAAAGGTGAATAATCTTTTATATACATTTTGCTGACAATGATAGTTTAAACTATACTACTAATAGATTGTAGTCTTTCGTTGCCATGGCATATGTGTGCAGGTAAATCATCGATAGAATATTTCACTTTGAAACTGTAAACTGTATATTACAAATATATAAGTACATTCTAGTAAATGTTTATTGATGACGTGCATCGGAATAAATTTGGATGTCCCCTAATTATTGACGTGTAAGATACAAACTATTAATAGCAAAGCATTAAAACATTTTACTGCCGATGCCAGTTTCAATATACTTATCTACGTACCTATCTACGTAAGTACACTACCTGAAAACGTGCAATTTCACGCATGAATGAATTTGTTTCCTTTGCGATGCCGGAACATCAAAGAAATATTACTATTTGCCGAGTTTAATTATGGGCTGCTTTTCAGTACGAGTTGTTTTTATTTATGGATGATAGAAATGAAAAACCAAACAACTACACTACATACATCATAAATACATCTGTCCCTTTTTAATTTGCACGTATGTATGCATGCACTTCCTGTCAAAATTGAATGGTCGTGTTTAAAAGCACGTCACACTCTTGTTAAGTAAAATTAGTAAAGATCAACATAAATGCCCATACACCTAATTAGAAACAGAATGCACATGTAGGTAAATTCGAAAATGGAACAGAATTATTTATTTTATTTATTAATTAATTGCATTTAATGAAAACGAATACTATTAGGTGTATATAAATAGAGAATAATATTTCTATCTACGTAAAAATTTGCAAAGCTTATCAGTTGTTACTGACAATAAAAACACAATGATCATTATTACAGAAGCTAAATCCAAATTAAAATTGATAAATACATATAACAATTATCTGCAAAATAACCGTTAAAAATATAATCATTTATTTTGAAGAATATTAAAGGAATACCAACATACGATCTGCTCGGAATATTGCCTGTCAATAAATGTATTAATTAGTAGCACTAACCCTATCAAAACTGAAAGCTCCAGATAACTGAGAATGCGCGTAATTCTGCAATGCAATCTACACACACTAATTTCGATAATGCTCTCGTGTTTGAATTAGTATTTAATTAATGACGAATTTTACTTAAAACAGTTAAGGGCCTATTCTACAATGTTGTACCAATTTCATCAACGAAACGTTATTTTGATCAATGTTAAACTTAATTTGTCAAGTTCTAATTGGTAGGTAATCTAATTTAATAAATAATTTTAAATTGTTTGTTCATTATCATTATAAGTAAATAACGGTAATTTAATCGTCCACAATAAAAGAACATTTGTTTTTATGTATTCCGATAATTTTATTCATTTCCAGCTCCATGCGTAGGTTCCAATTTCTTGATTGTCACAAAGACTTGTTCCTTAAAATTCTTTAAAGTAACTTAAGTATCTATTTCTTAATATTCTGAAAGTCACTTATGGCCAATTTCCTTCTTTATTTTTTTTCACTCACTCACTATTCAATACCTACACAAGTAGGTTCATATAATAAATTACGTAATTTAATTTATTACAGTTACATTTAATAACTGTAAATTCATTTTTCAATAATCATAAATTTAAGTTTGAAATTACTTACAAATACGTAACTGTCATTGATTTTTTTGTGGTTATTTTAAGAAAATTAATAAACTTAAATTTCAATGTTTAAAAAAATTATACATATAGGTAGGCAATATATATAGGTATTTTAGGCGTAGGTATTCTACATGAAACAAAGCGAAGACACGCAAAGTTTTTCGCACTATCCAATGTATTTTTAAAAGTTTTTCAACTTTAAAAAACGTCAATACAAAACTTTTAAATTTAACGAGCATTTTATCACCTACTTTCTCACTAACTTAAATCATGTCATAAATATTATTTCTTGTCATGTCGATGTGGTCGTAGTAATAAAATTACTTAAAACAAGACGTGCCTTTATCTTCCCCGACCAACCATCAAGACTGAAAGACCTTTTAGACATCCGTTAGATACATAAATGGAATCGGTTTTACCACTAAAGCTCCATTAGATTCGATGTTATCAAACTAAATTGGGAAGTTTTTGAAATCTTATAATTAGAACCAAATAAATTGGAACCTAGTACGATTTTCGTTATACTAATAGGCAGCTTAAAAATTTAAAAAAACAACAACATAAATATTAAAAATACCCATCTTTTACAATGTGAACAAATGTTCTCTATTACTTACTTATTTATTTACAGTAGGTAACAATATAAATCTCGATTTTCCGATTAGAACATTAGGTACAATAAAACGTTATGTATTTGTAGATATCCACCTAATAATAGATTTTAAATCGTGGAATGGTTAAAAGAACTCGAATCCATTTTAAACGTTATTAGTTTGTACCTACCTACCGCAATTTTAAATTTACACGAATTTTCTAGCATCAAAAAGATACATTTTTGTACTTCACTTATGTTAATGTAATTTTGACTTAAAAAAAAAGAAAAGTGATGTACGGGAGGTTGCTTTTTATAATTTTATCTAAAAGCTCAGTTTATTAAAAGCACCGACGACGTTATGGGATAATTAGGCTTTTACGTTATAAGATAGTAGGTAGACGAATTTTAGGAAAAGGTATTTCCTTAAATAACTTTTTAACAAAAATTAGGTAGGTATTAAAAAAAAAGTAGGTAAGTGTGTATTTTCAAAAACAAATCGCTGTACCTACGATATTCATGCCATATCGAATAATCTCTAATCACAAACTTTATTTTATTAATTTTTAATGCTTTAAAAATCTATAGAATGCAATCAATTTAAAATAGCTAATTATATGCTAATGAATGTGGCATATTAATTAAACGCCATAAAAAATTCAACGTTTCATATGTAAGTACCCTATCTACAAAAACTTTTAGTTTTATAAGTTATGTAGGTATTGCGGATAAATAGACAGCAGATATTTATAATCAATTTTATGACTATTACCCCCCCAACAACCTGCTTTTATTACCTATTACCTATAATTTCAGTCCCTCAATCCACGTGGTTCCTGAGTTACCTATGTCATAAAGTTCAAAAATTGAAAAGAATTTTTTCTCCGAAAAAAAATATAAGAAATAAGATATATTAGGAGGGTTCAAACAAGTACAGTTTGATTTAATTTCGTCGCCTACAGGGTGTCCAAATAAAATATAACAATTTTCGGCACACTATTTTTTGTACGCTCTGTAGAGATTAACACAAGATGTTACTAGGTAAAGTTTATGCAAGATCAAGCATCACCGCATTTTTGGCTTATTATACGGGAACACCTCAATCAGGCACATGGCTGTTTGTCTCCTCGGTCGCCTCCTGATTTAATTCCCATGAACTTTTTTGCTTGGGGATGCCCACTTAAAAACATTAGTTTATTCCATTCCAATTCACAGTTTAGAAGCACTTACAAGAACGTGTAGAAAATGCATGTTAAAGTAGGTATTAAATTGAAACCTGGAAATTTTTAAAAGATACGTCATCCATTTGCAATAAATGGTTGAAGCTTGTCTAGGAATGGTAGGGGGGCACTTCTTGTAACTGTCCTCTATTTTAAGATAATACTCCTATTAAATACCTTATTGAAACTGGTCTGTTTTGTTTATTGATCGACGTACAACGCAAAAATAACTAAATAAGTATCTACAAAACAGTTGGTTTTTGAACCCATGTTAATTCAGACGTTTACGGTCCTTTTGGTCAGTACTATATGCCCTTACATTTCCTGACAATATTTGTTTAACACCCTGTATCTTCTTCTTCTTTTCCTAAGCCCTTTAAATCCATTTTTGGATATAGGCCTTCCCTAACTCCTTTCATCTATCCCGATTTTGTGCAATTTTAATCCAGTTTAATCCAGCTGTTCGTTTAAAATCGTCATACCAACGCATGCGTTGGTATGACACCCTGTATGTTTAACTATTATTAACCATATTGTGCCACGACAATCAATTCAAATAAAATATATAGTACACGTGGGTGAAGTTACATGCGAAGTATAAAAGTGGTATCTCTACAGGGTCTAGAGTAAAAGGACGTGAATAAAAATGAATTCAAAGTTCTACCGATAACTTTTTCGACTACATATAGTAGAAAGTAGTCGAAGATTGTGATATTAGGCGTACCATTCGACTGATTTTGCTGATTTTAGATACGACAAAATTACTTGATCACTTAACAAAATCTTCTTTTGCAATGGATCATCTGATTTATACGCGAAATACGCGTATTAATGGCTACCTACTTATTATTTTCAACTTTCTTAAATCAATTTAGAACTATGTTCTTAGTAACGTATCTAATAATATTGTAAAAATAAAATTATCCAGAATTTCACCCCGTTTCATTCAAACCCAACGTGTGGCATGTGTAAAAGAAGCGTCCAGAACACAACCTGCGTTATTAAAAGCCAATAATGTCTAGACAACCGTAAACAAATTGTAGGGTACATTAAACTTGATTTAAAAAATAATTATAAAACACGTCTGGCTTATCAAAATTTATAAAATTAGATTCTTCGCCGATTCTATCATTTTACTTATAATGCTTTCGATAAATAAATAGCGTATCCCAGTGAAAGTTTCCAGGCTGATAACGAGATATCCTCGCAAATAAACAACAATAACAAAATCGTAGCACACACTAACTACTTAATAAAAATTGTGTTCAGCTAACTTGAGTTAATCGAATAAAATATTTTAATGAAAAAAGAAGTTAAACTGTCCACTAGGACACGCTGTTTAGGTAGATATTACCTTAGGTACTTACATAAAACTATATTTGAATAACAACAGCGCATATAGTAGCTACTCGTTGGTATAAAGTTTAGAGTAAATAATTCTAATCAAACAGTTAGAAAAGCAAAGGAACTTCAACAGTAAATAAACGTGAAAACGATGTGGTATGAAAATAGGATTAGCTGAAAATCCTACCAAGCCATTTCTGTTTAAATTGTTAAAATTTACATTTCAACATATTAGTAGGTAGGTACCTATAATCAATGCAATGTAGATAGGTATTGATATAAATAGAGTTTAACAAATGATTAACTTTAACTCGATATTTCTGGCCTGCATTTTCGTTGATAGTTCAAATAATAATAATATTTACACCTAACGCAGAATCGTTTACGGTTATTACCTATATAATCTGTAACTAAATTATTAATATAAAATAGGGGTAATTTGTTAAATACGTTACGAAATATGCCGTTAGTGTTCCTGTAAATCAAGAAAAATAAATTCAAGAATAAATTTTGCTGATGTGACACTAGCACAACCAAAATATACATATTTATAAACATTGTGCGAGATGATTTGTTTTCATTTCCTTCTTGTTTCATAATTTATTACCACCTAACTTCTACGAACGTAAAAGGAAAATAAAAGAATTAAAATTTCCGTTTTGATACAAGTGTCGGCAAATTAGTGCCATTATTAAATATTTAATTTCAAGCGATGCGTATGTAGGTGTAAAAACTAATCTATATTTTATAAATTCAATTTCGTAAAAATGCTTCCAATATCCATCAAGATAATACATCTACGATAATACCTATTCCTACATATCTACCATCCTTGCGTGATTAATTAATTTTTAATCGATTAAAGCTTTTCCAAGCTACATTTTCAGTACGCTTATAAAATCGCTTAACCGCATATATAAAAACAAATTAGGCACCTACATGGATTTATGGTAATTATTCAAAGTATAAAAATGTTTTCTCGGCGATAACCAAAAACATTACCTTTTTCAATTTTATTAAAAGTATACATAAATAATATAATATAATATATAAATAAAATAAATAAATATATAAATAAATAAATAATATAATATATAGTATAATATATAACGTTTAAACTGTTATTTATTTTTCAGACAATTGAAGTTAAATGTTACGGCTTATTGCCACATCGTATTTATCGATCCGACAAACAACTTGGAAAATGTTCTAAAAATTCTTCAAAGTTGCGCCAAACTGCAGTGCACTTCCACATTTTATAATTAATTTTAGTAACGTACTTACAACATATCGATTTCTTTTTAAATACCTACTAGAAAGATAATACGCTTTCGTTAAATTCAACAACTTTCTTTTATCTAACAACGCCCTAAAATTTTATGAGTAATTTGCTTTAAAAATACGAAATATATTTGTAATTTAATTAATTAATGATAACATAGAGGAATTTTAACGAGAAAACACGAGATTATAATATAGAAAATTCTTAAATAACCACAAATTACAAAAAATTCAGCAGGCATAACAAGCGCCACGCATCATAATAAATATCCGTCACTTTGTCAGTTGTCAGAAAAATTGTGGTGCTTTGAATTTTATATATTGCGCATCACACGATTAGAAAACCGAACGGGTCGGATTATGCGGCCGTATTCGAGTACATGATCGGACTGACGTAGATTGATTACTTCAGTGAATGGCTGGACAGCTCAACTGTAAATTCCACTGTCAAAGAAATCCACTATTTCAATTGAATATAGGTAACTATGGTTGTCAACTATGATTAGTTAACACAAATTCACACTAATTTAATTACAACATAACTTTTCTTTAATAAATAATTCTCAATTTCCATTATATTTAAACTATAACGATAGATTGTATAGAAAAAAAATGAAACAATTAAATACTTAAAAAATCTTTTTTTTTTAATAACGTCTTTATGTTTGATCTGAATTAATTTTTGATATATATTCGTACATAATAAGTAAAGGACTTTAAAACATTACTATAGATTTTTTGATATCACTTCAGAAAGACCAAGTAAGCACTACTCCTAATATTCCTCCTATTATTCACTCTCGCCTAGTCTTGGCCAACTTGCAGCTGTAATGTAAATCGCTCTTCTGTGAGGCATTTCGTAAGCTGTTATTATGAGAACCGAAATACAAAATAGTGGCCATCGTTGTGTTAAAAATGACAACATCTTTAACTCTTTAAAAAGCTGTAACTCAAAAACTATTTGATCTACAGCGCTAAATGTGATGTTATCCTCTTCTGTTTTTAATGGGCTTTAATATAATATGCAACATGACTATGATATTTAAATTTTGTAATTTTTAAAACTTGTTTTAAACCATGTTTTAAAGAAATTTAATATTAACTATCTGTGTGATGTACAGAAATCCGGATAATTAGGATAGTCATCAAAAAAAGGTTGTTATGAAATAAAATGCGAAAATTACTCTAAAATCACTTCTATTTATTTTGATTACAGGAATAAAATATATTTGAATGACATATTAATAAAAAATAGACTATAATGTATGATTTTTTTACTATAAATAATTAAAAAATTGTACTGACATACAATTAGAGATCTTTAATTGAACATGTCCAACAAAGTTAGTTGTTTTGACGTGGAAAATGTAATTTTTTATTTCCTGATATCGATCTGGATGACTGAAGTTCAGATAAATGGAGTTCTACTGTACGTGAAATTCCTAAATTTATTAACTTGCACGACTATAAACTGAGTAATTGTAGTTTGAAAGTTTGCTAATAATCTATTTTATAATTTTTGCTCTACAAATAATATAAAAATGGTACCTACCTAATATTTATCAATCTTAATAATAATGTAATCTTTATAAAGGTCAAAGTAAATCTTCATAGACTATACATAAAGATAAATGCAGGATGTATCTACTACTTTAAACCAACGCTTCATAATGGTAAAGAAACAAATAAGGTGCACAGATGACTCATTTTCAAGGTAAAACTCAAGGTGTATCGAGTGCATCTGCATTCAGGTCGCGTGTCCTTTGTCTCGTGTACCAAAAACCGACTTGGAACCGAGCGTGAACGAGGAGAGAGGTGGTAACACGAAGCAACACGAGGCGGCACGAGGTGACGCGAGGTGACCCAGTACACTCTTACGTTCGTCTGCTCTTATTGGGCCTCGACAAGAGTGTACTTGCGGCATAAAAATTTTGTACGGGTACTCTAACGTTGCTAATTTCCTCAACCTTATCCTTTATTGATTTTATTTATCAATAAAAACTTATACTGAAAGGTCAATGGTTTTTGAAATATTAATTTACTAAAAAAGGTCAACAAAACGGCCTACCCTGTGGATTATCATTTAGTGAAAAAATTTAAAAATTAACGTCCAAAGCTTCATGTCGATTACACAAACAACATGAGATCTACTCGTGATATAGTTTTAAATATTAAACTACACTTAAAAGCGTATCTATATAATTATTAAAATAAAAGAAATATTTATCACCGAATCATAATGGCAAATGACAGTTTAATATTTCTAGAATAATCCTTGACATACTGAAGAATTTTCATTCAAATGCCGGAACTTATTGCGACGTTTATGAATCAATGATGTACACGTCATTTATTATGTAAACTACATTTGGCATTGATTTGAATCGGAAAAATCGTTAATAAATAAAGTAATCAAAAAACCTAAACAACATTTAGTATTTAGTATATAACCGTATGGTACTCGTATGTTTTTCGGCAACAAAGAGAAAAATTCCCTCTAAATTAAATATAGCCAACCTACACGGGTTTACGTATAACACGTCAAATTGTGGCACGCGGAACTAGAAAATATGAGAAATAATTTTGAAAATATTTCATTTAATACTTTAAAAGCGAATTACTAGTTTCGACATTTTAAAGTTACACAAATTGTAAGGTACTCTGGCAATGATTACCTTTACCTAATCTTTCAAATATTAAAATTTTAACGTGATTTCAAGTCTATATAGGTATTCACAATGTAATTACAAACTAAATTGAATTTTCCATACGTTAATTGAAAATGAACTTAACTTAATAAACTTAACTCGCAAAAACAGCCGTAATTCAAATTGGGCTTCATTACATTTCCGTATATACACTTTATCCAAACCTATACGCAATTCACGTCATCAATAAAAGGTTGACGATGACGTTTCACACAGTGCTGTCATCTCGTACGTCAAATTGTAGTCTTTCTTTATGCCATCTAATATGTGCGTAAGTAAATCATCTATAGAATATGTCACTTTCCAAACTTTGAACCGAATTACAAATAAACAATTTAGTGACTTTTTCTTGATGACGTGATTGAATATAAGTTTGAATAGGCTATACCCAATTAACAATTTTTAAATTTCGCGGCGGATTTCTGTTGGTACTACTCATGACCTCTGGTAAACGTCAATGTCAGGTTAAATAACAAAGGCAGTGACGTACTGCAGTAAATGATTAAATTAAACTAATATTTTAATGTAAACATGTTCAAAAATAACATAAGTGGTAAAACACGTGAAACTGGACGTAATTATTTATATATGTAACAGCAGGTATAGCTTATCCAAACCTATATGACGTTCACGTCATCAACAAAAAGTTACTAGATTGTTTATTTGTAATTCAGTTTAAAGATTGGAAAGTGACATATTCTATAGATGATTTACCTGCGCACATATTAAATGGAATAAAGAAAGACTACAATTTATTAGAACTGTCGAAATACGAGGTACGAGGAGACAGCACTGTGTTAAACGTCATCATCTAGTAACCTTATATTGATGACGTGAACATCATATAGGTTTGGATGTATAATATTTCATTACTCAAACAATTCAAAATTCATTTCGCCTAATTTATCACCGCTACTGACTGTAAATGTTTTCATGTAATATCAATAGAAATCCGCCGCGAAATTTAAAAATTGTTAGCTGAGATAGGTAAGTATCTACATAATATGTAATTAAAAAGCATTTAATATATCAACTTGTTTATTAATTAATTCAGCGATTTTTTAACGTTATTTTACTGTTTTTATTGCGCATGTTTTAAGAAGGAAATTCCGTAAATACTGTTAATGTTACGGTAGGTATACAGGGTACGAGGGAAATTCATTAATTCATTGGAAAATGCGCTTACGTTAGAAGTAGACACCGAGGTGGTTCTAAATAACCCATATTTAATGTATCTCTGATTCTTTATAACCGAGATACAGGGTAATTTATCCATTTTGTTCATTTCTTCAATTACTCATACCGTACGAACCACGCTGTACTTTTTTTTAATATTCGCTACATATGTTCGTTGTCCATTAAGGTGTTGAATAACGTATAAATAAAAGTTGTATTCCAGGTCAGGCCTTAAAAAAAATTAACAAATTTGATTTACCTCAAAACAACCTATATCAGAATTTTAAAAATCTGTTTACATATTTGGAAAGAGCAAGAAAAAGCAAGTTACACTAAATATCTTTGGTATTTCCGCATACAATTCTGCTAGTGATGATTTTGAGTTAAATATTCGAGTAATATGAGGGTATAAAATTAAGAAAAATAAATTTTGTTTCCAAATTTATAACTTTTTTCAGTTTTAATCAATAAAATCATCAACATCTCCTAACGTACGCGCATTTCCCAATGAATCACCCTGTATAACAAATAGTTACTTTCCGCAGTACCAGTGATTCTATTTGCTATTTCACCTACAAAATACGAGAGTTCTATTTTATAGCCAAGAAACGTCACTGTAATTATTGTTTTATAGCGTTTTCGTTATAATTTTTTCAATGCCTACTTTTCAGGAATATAAAGTTTAACCGATTTACATTTAAATTATTGGTGTAATTAGAGTACGGTGTTAAAGATTGAAGTTTAAATTATAAATCAAAATTGAATGTAGATAGGTAGTACCTACCGGCAGTTTATTTGTACGCAACTTCATAAATGAACTAAAATATTTCATACAAAACTTCCTTAAACTTTCAACGATGAAAACTTGTAAAGTCGAGATAGATCAAGGGAAATATAAGATGAAAGGTTGGCGTTATTTAAAAGTTATACGGTAAAGATCGGTCGTGCTGGTCGATTATGATAAAGATTAGAACATAAATGCGCAGTAAAATGATTAAGATTAACATTATTAGAGTGCGGTTTTTTTAAATCGCAATCAAAACCTCCAAAAGCTAATATTATCTAACATAAGAAGGAAGTAACATTTTAATCGTTATCGACTACAGACACTTATTATAATTAAATAAAACTCGACAAAGGAAACAATATCAATTTATTATCGTTACTCACACTAGCCGATTAAACTTAGGTAAGTATAATGTACAATTGGGTGCCGTTTCAATAAAATTTGTTAACCAAGAAGGGAAACCGATCCTTTACGTATAATATATAACTGCTCGTGTTTGTTAATGTTAGTTCATTCCTCCTACCCCTTATCTAAAGTGTTATTTAATGGTGTTGTGATAGGATTCTCCTTTATTATCCTATCTGATAGTGGTCAGTTGTACAATATTAACTCTACTTGACCTCATGCCTAAAAGATTCTACGCACTAAATATAAAATTTAAAATAGGTAGGTAAACTTTTGCAAAAGTATCGAGTATGGATTTTTCCTTTATTTTAAACGCTGAATACTCAAATTAATTTACATAATAATTCTTAATTTTAAAACCATAATCCTTTACGAAGCTTTGTTTAAATTAAAACGTCAAAAATTGACTAATGACTAATAAGTATAGGTATATTACTTTGTGATTTTTTTACTTTCAATAAAAGGTTAAAAAATTTAAAATAATTTTTTAATCTGATTTTTATCCGATACCTATAGATCATTTAAAATGAAACAAATTTCGAAAGTTAACTATATTAAGTAAATTAACGCGATTTGAGCGATATTAGTATAAGTTTTCGAAAATAAACATTTATACTATAGGTATAATAACATCCCATTCAAAAGTTTTAAAAACTTGAACGTAAAAACTTCGAATTTTCTAGTTACTTAAATAGCGAACATTAAAATAAGAAAATTACCTATCAAACAATGTCATAAATGATTGTTACAAGTATGTAATAGATTAATGAAAATGAATTTTAATTTAACAGATTATCAGAAAATTGTAACTTGACATCATGTTCTACCATTACAACGTTTAGGGCGAATAATAAAACGATATCAATCCCGTCTTACTAATTGTGGTTGAAGACGCACCCGCTCAATAATTAAAGCAGAGTGATTTTGTGAAAACGATATCAAGTAATACATTAACCAATACGAGCATAATTTTGAAACACTGACAAGATTACTGGAATACAGAATTAAAAAATCAAAGTTATTTTCAAAAGTTTTTTAGTAGTATTATTTTTGATAATACGACTTCAAAAGAGAATTTAGTTAAGAACTCGGTTAAGGAATTTATGCCAAAGAATATGGAATTTTTAGTCAATAAGATGCAATCTAATTTATTATTCTACAAAAGATTTACTACAATTTTTGTAAATGATTTTTCCATAAATGATATAAATAGATTTTTATGCTAACACCCATCTAATAATAAAGTAACTGATGATACATAACGAAATTCAATATGTTAATGTGTTTATCTATTGCATTAATATTCATTTTCATATATAGCTACATATTTATGTAATCGTCGTAATATCGACGCGGTTTTGGTAGAGTATCTTAACTTAATTATTCTGACTATCTTATGCATCTAAGATAAAAACATCATCTGTTAAAATCTTTTAACAATATTCCAATTTTTCCCATCAGAAAAATCGATTTGTATTTCCGTACAACGTATCTGCTTATAGTTACGCAACAACACAAAATGTGCGCTCTTGTAAAATTTACAAGTTTTGCCAAAACCGCTTCAATATTATAAATATGAATCTCGCTGGCAATGGTAGTTAAATATTTTTTAAATTTTTGATTAGGTAGGTACATAATTTTAAGTTAACCAGGAGTCATGTCAAAAAAAATGTTTTATATTATATTTGTATAATATTCGAAATAAAATCGAGATACAACAACGAGAAAAAAACAAAATATATGTATACAAGTAAAAACAAAGTCCAACTCGATTTTTCGTTTATTTGTTCGTAGAGCATGTTGCAATTTACGTACATACATATAAAACCAGTTAATGAATTTAACGTAAAAAAATTGTAGGTGTGCTTCAGAAAATTGAATTGGAAATACTCGAAACTCCCGTGGCCGACACGCAAACCGTCTATTTTCAACATACAACGACATATTTTCACCCAGGGTGAAAAAGCAAAAAAGTTTGAATAATACATATGTATTACGTAAAACATCATTTCAACTTCTTATGTTCACGAAAATAGTTAATTTACGGAAGAGCCTTATCTATTATTAACACCATTTTTCGTCTATTTCCCGCGAGTTTAAAGATAAAATTAAAAATTGAACTTCTGCCTCGTTTATCAATCGGAAATAAAACTTTTTAATTGGTAGATAGTCAAATGGAATTAACGAATAAAAGGCATAAATGGAGATAATTCAATTTTACACTTTTCATCGATTCAGATTTAGTTATTCCGCAGGATTTTCGCAATGCCCGCAAGCGCCAATTAATTCTAAGACTCGACCGACTATAACAAAGCAAAGGAATCTTTAATTCTCTAGACGCGACGTATTAATTTAGAAAATGTGAGTCGATTGGATAAGGGACTTGAAAAATTCGAGAAAGTCTTTAGCAGCAAAATTAATTACGAACAATTGTAAATTATAAGTTGTGCAGCGTAAGCTACATTTTAATCTATATTCTCTTCAAATGCGAATTAATTGTTTCGAAGTTTAATACAAAGCAGCTTACGGTTTCCAAAATTATAATTAATTATTGCAAACTGCATGTTCCCTTTTCGTGCAGAATTATTATTAATGCAAATTTCAAATCGCCGAGGGATGGCGTGGATGTGAATAGCCAGGTTTACTTAATAACTTTAGCGTGCAGCAAATACAACGTTCTAATCGTTAACGTTAACAAATTGATAACGATCAACTAATTACCAAATAAATGTATTTTATATTTTCTTCGGTGTGGCCGTTCAATGAATCGTTGCCAAATCAGAAAATTCAAAAAATCAGAAATATATTCGTACATATATATATATACATATATATGTATTTATTAAAGAACCGAACGTGTTATGAGTAGGTATCGAAATAAATAACTGACAAGGAAGGTTACGTAGGTGGAAAATTCAGAAAAATTTGAAACTTTGCAGGATTGTAGTACTACTCAACCCTAATCAAGAGCCGTATTCCGTTCGTGCCCTTATTCGGTTTAAGAGGGTGAAATCAACCCTAGAAAATTGTAACTTTTTTCGATTTTGCTTATTATCTCTCGGAAAGCAAAAGCTATCGCCAATAAACTATATATTTTTGTAAATGGCTATTCAAGACCTACATTATGATACAAAAATTAGGGATGAAAATTCTAAGGGGTGCCATCCCTGCACCCAATCCTCAATTATTTTCAGTATTTTTTTTGTACGCTGCAATTAATTGATAGATTATTAAAATAGTTATTCATGAAAGTGTATCGCCTTACATTTATTTATCTGTATTTGTGCAATTGTACCCTTTCGTAATAATATCCGAAGCCGCGTATCTCTTAAACAATAAGAAATATCACCAATAAATTACATATTTTTGTAAATAACTGTCAAAGACCTACATTATAATACAAAAATTAGGGATAAAACGCCTAAGGGGTTTCATCCTTACCCCCAACCATGTTTAATATTTTTGTGTACGCTGCAATGCATTTTTATAACTTATCGGCATAATTATTCATTAAAATGTATCACCTTAAATTAATTGATTTGTATTTAATCAAAACCACCCTTTGTTAATATATAATATCCAAAGTAACATTTCACCGAAACTTATCTCTTGAACATTAAGAAATTTGTGTTTTTCAAGTTTGTGTATTTGTGTAACTAGTTTGTCATGAATTACATAGTATCAATATAGAAAGGTCAAGCAAAAATTCAGGTAATTTCACCAGCAAGGAAGTGGAAAGGTGTACTAATTATTATTATAGTACTGAAATCTATATAGTGTAGATATGCTATTTTGTATTCCTGTAATTTAGTTTAGAACTGTTAATATATACATAATATATACATATAAATAAAAATACTAGAGAATAATTACCTACCTACTGACGTATGAAATATATAGATATGTATAGCTCATCCAAACTTATATGATGTTCACGTCATCAATAAAAGGTTACTAGATGATGACGTTTCACACAGTGCTGTCACCTCGTACCTCGCATTTTGACAGTTCTAATAAATTGTAGTCTTTCTTTATACCATCTAATATGTGCGCAGGTAAATCATCTATAAAATATGTTACTTTCCAAACTTTAAACCGAATTACAAAAAAAAACAATCTATTAACTTTTGTTGATGACGTGAATATCATATAGGTTTGGATAAGCTATAAATAAACAACATAAGCAACAAAATATCCTTATTATAATAAGCCCTAAAGTGTGCGAATAATTAGTAGGAATAATGAATTTTTCCTAGACTAACAGAGAGACGTGAGATGGTGAATGTAACAGTTAGTTAATAAATATTATTTGCTGTATTTATGTATTTATATTTAATTGTATTTTAGTTATCCATATTATTATTGTAACAGCGGTTAATATACACACTACGACACCGTGAGTGTGCGATATTTCTTATTGTTCAAGAGATAAGTTTCGGTGAAATGTTACTTTGATTATTAGATATTAATAAAGGGTGGTTTTGATCAAATACAAATCAACTAATTTAAGATGATACATTTTAATGAATAATTATGCCGATAAGTTATAAAAATGCAATGCAGCGTACATAAAAATATTAAACATAATTGGGGGTTGGGGGGTTGGGATGAAACCCCTTAGGCGTTTTATCCCTAATCTTTGTATCATGATGTAGGTATGGGAGAGTTATTTACAAAAATATATAATCTGTTGGTGATATTTCTTATTGTTTAAGAGGTACGCGGCTTCGGATATTATTACGAAAGGGTGCAATTGCACAAATACAATTAAATAAATGTAAGGTGATACACTTTCATGAATAACTTTTTTAATAATCTATCAATTAATTGCATCGTACAAAAAAAATACTGAAAATAATTGAGGGTTGGGGGCAGGGATGGCACCCCTTAGAATTTTCATCCCTAATTTTTGTATCATAATGTAGATTTTGAATAGCCATTTACAAAAATATATAGTTTATTGGCGATAACTCTTGCTGTTCGAGAGATAATAAGCAAAATCGAAAAAAGTTCCAATTTTCTAGGGTGGATTTCACCCTCTTAAACCGAATAAGGGCACGAACGGAATACGGCTCTTGATTAGGGTTGACTAGTACTACAATCCTGCAAAGTTTCAAATTTTTCTGAATTTTCCACCTACCTAACCTTCCTTGTGAGTCATGTGACCAACACGTTACGGATCCAACGACAAATACCTACGTACATATCTAATATTTCCAATTTTACTTCCTAATAAAACTCATTCATAGATAAAGAAAGGAAGTTCGATATTTCGAAGAGTGTAGATGATATTGCCTCCTCTTTTTCTCAATACTAATTCATTGCGTTCCACGAGCTCACAGCCCCCTACACCCCGAAGTCCATATGAAAACACGTATGAGCTAATCTACCAAAAACAATCGCGATTGGTCGAATGTCGTGGTGTTTGATAAAACGATTTTTTAGGTTTGGGTTCATACAAAGCGTTCGTTTGTTCACGTACACATTTCGTCCAGTCAAACACCCACCAAAAATCAATGTTTGGAGATGCTTCGAGCTCTTCAACAAGAATTTGAACGCAGAGAACATGGTCAAAATTTACAAGCGTGGTCCTCCAAAGTCAGCTGAGAAAATATTTGGATCGAACAACAAAGATTGAATCTTATAAGAAGATAATCACCCGAAACAACTCTGTAGAACCCGGACGATATGACGTTCCCTTGCGACTGAATACGCAAAAAAACTGGTCCAACAGGTGTCAAGCCATTCTCGACATCGATGGCAATTTCACTGATTGTTATTTGACAACGTAGCATTTTTGATCTACTTTCATGTCAAACAAGTTACAAATAAATATATTTTGTACTTTTCAAAAAATTGCCACTTCCTTTCTTGTTGAACAGACTGTATATTATGTAGATACATAAGTGCATGGTACATGATAAGTATATACATACCTACTTACCTATATATAATATTTGTGAAGTATCAATTTTTATTCTTTACACCAATAATAGGTATGCATTTGTTATAAAATGAATGAATGTACTATAAAAATATAAAAACTATACTATAATTCGAAAACAAAAATAATTGTTCCATATAGCTCAATTTTATATTTTATATAATTATGTAAATAGATATAGCTTATCCAAACCTATATGATGTTCACGTCATCAATAAAAATTTACTAGATTGTTTATTTGTAATTCGGTTTAAAATTTGGTTTAAAGTGACATATTCTATAGATGATTTACTTGGGCACATATTAGATGATATAAAGAAAGACTACAATTTGATATACGAGATGACAGCACTGTGTGAAACGTCATCATCTAGTAACCTTGTATTGATGACGTGAACATCATATAGGTTTGGATAAGCTATACATAGTTAGATTTTGTTTATTTAATTCTGAACTTCAGTTTAACAGAATCGAGGTGTTTTTTTTTTAGAAAAGACCTTCAAGAAATTCATAATCTACTTAGGTACTTGGTATAATTTTTAACTAGTTTTCAAAGCCGTTATCGGTTTCACAATTGAATAATCTAACAATAGTATTTGTCATGAATATATTTATTATTATTCTTGTTCAAACATCGAAATTATATCGTTCGTTTGAACATTTAAATATAGAATTTTACAACATAAATACAAACGAGTGGTGTTGACTTTTACTAAATTTATTTAAGGAACTGATATGTTTATTTATAAAGACGCGAACATCAATTGGAAGTAATGCAACGAACTTACAACATAATTATAAATAAAATGTTGTTTCGATAATGTCGTTTTATTTAATTATTATAAATAATACAGATGGATCGAAATTTGTTTTATTAGAAATAAAAATATGTAAACGCATACCTATATTATGCAGAGATATATTTAAGGGGCAAAACATGCGAATATATATCTGAATCAAACCTTTATATATTAATAAATCCACTTATACTTCCACGAAACCTGCTAATAACTCGTAAAATAATAACACGGTATTGTAGTTGCGGGCTTCCTAAATCATCGGTTTTATCCAACTTAAGCTGAAATATATATCCGAGAATATTCATCCAAGCTCCCGATTAAAATCATTCTCTTGCTGCCCTACTACCTACCAACTTTAAATTGGATACTTCAACTTCAGAAAACGCACAGTTTTGATAAATTACGCCAGGACTTTTTCAATATGTTTGTAAATCATTTTTAATTTTCAGATTTTTAAACGATGTTGATGTCGAAAAATGCGCAGATTTCAAACAATTTAATGATCTGCGCTCTACTGTTAAACGAGTGCAAGTAATTTCATTTGCAAGGGTTGAAATATTTACGTGATCGAATACGAAGAAGTGCTTAATCAACCCTTTTGATTAAAAGCGGTGCGGGCTCTAGCGTAATAATCGGTCGCAAAGGTTGATCGTCGAAACTAGTTGAAATTGCGGGTCATACTTTAATCTACTAATCGTTTTAACGAACGTTTTTTTTATTTATAACCGTTATCTATTATTTTTTTAAATGTAATAATATATCTTGAAAGATCGTTATTAAGTTTGTTGTTGTCGGCGACGACGACGTTAATTTGCGAGACCAACTCGTAATGTAACACCGCTAATGAAATTGGTTTTTCTCTTGTTCTCTGACTAAATGAAAATCTCATTTACTCGTTAAAGTATGTAATATAGTGATATTAAATCCTATTTTTCATCCGAAGTGAATATGAGTTTGTAGTAGTATTTATTACTTTTACTTTTAGTTTATTTTATTTCAAACAGTTCCACAAGTCAACGCATGCAACGAAGGCTATTGTATCTCAAAAAATGGCAATTTTGCATTGATATAATATTATATCGTCTTAAATTTATCATTTTTTGAGATAGCGGCGATCAGCTGTTGTATAACGAACCCCAAAAGTCGCAAGTACGAAATTTTTCTACGCATCTTTTAAACGTTATTGGAAATATGTTTATTAAAACTACCTCTAGATATAAAAATTTTGAAAAAAAATTAATAACAAATGTCCATTTTGCAGGTTTTTTATCATTCCAAATAATCCCGCGTTTGCGGTTATTTGGAATAATAAAGGTTTTGTGGCTAAAATAAAGTTCGATTATAATTTTGTTTCAAATAGGTACATCATACTATACTTTGAGGACGACATTATATAGGTAACTAAAAAAAAAACTAATAAAAACCACTTATATTTGTGATTTATATGAGTTTCGGAACTTTGTTACTAATTGCTACTATGAGAAACTAATAAAAACGTTCAAATATTTATTTTAATCAACTTATAAAACATTTCCTTTAAAAATATGTCTTCCACGAAAAATTTCTGGATCTCATAAAATACATTTGATTTGATCGAATCGAATTCGAATCGAATTGGCAGTGTCTTCAATGAAAGGGAAAACAAAAATATATCCTGTTTTTCTTTGTAATGTCTTAAACAGGAAATTCGGCAGGTCTTTCTTTTTTAATTTGGAGTAACTGGGCAAAAATGGTTTGACAATTTCTTTTCTGATGATTATACAGGAATTCAACGACGATGAACAATTTTTCCTTTAAATTATCTTTGGTTGTTGGAATTTTTAAATAAGCTTGAATACCCTTCATCTACAACCGCTTCCAATGTCCGTTCCATATTTTGAGGATCGTAATTTAGCCTTAGGGCAGCACCAAGTTGCCGTTTACACTTACGCGATAAAACAAATTATTTCTAATGGGCTACTAAAAAATTAAGAACGAAAATTAACAAACAACAGTCAAAATAATCATAAAAGTTATTGAAATTAAAGTTATATACTTATAAACTTTAAAGTGACCTTTCAAAGTTCATATAAAATGCATTAAATAAATAATAAACTGTTTTTGCGACGATTTATTTTTTATTAAGTACTAGTACCTACCTACCTTCGTTTATTAAAAGCGCATAAATAATTTGGAAAGCGTAATTAACGTTTTAAATAAGTTTTATAATGTTAAAATTATTTTAATTAAATGAAAAATCGACGTCATTATAAAATAAAACCTTAGTTACTAAACGAACACCTATATTCTAGGATTGCGGCTGAAATGAATATATAGCTTATCCAAATCTATATGATGTTCACGTCATCAACAAAAAGTTACTAGATTGTTTATTTGTAATTAGGTTTAAAGTTTGGAAAGTACCATATTCTATAGATGATTTACTTGTACACATATTAGATGACATAAAGAAAGACTACAATTTATTAGAACTGTCAAAATATGAGATACGAGGTGAGAGCACTGTGTGAAACGTCATCATCTAGTAACCTTATATTGATGACGTGAACATCATATAGGTTTGGATGAGCTATATACGTAAATAGTTTTCATTTCATCTGAATTAGCGCTTTATTCGTTTTAAAAAGCCATTACTTTCGCTAACGGAATAACTTCGATTGCGACCCGCTACATATCTGGTTTCCATTATAAACTAATACTAAATAAAAATATATATATAATCAAGATTAGGGAAACGTTTCGTGACTACAAATAAAATAGAAAAATTTAATGAAGTGCTATTGTATGCTAAACAAAAGCAGTCGGTTTTAACGTTACTCCGTAGATTTTCTTTTATGATTCGGTAGCAATCGATTTTTCCGCATCGAAAAACTATAATGGAAATTAAAAATATAAGTGTTGTACCAAATGCGTTTCTATAAATATTTAATGGGTATAAATTGTTTCAGAAAAATTAAAATTCTTATACAGCATAGAGACCGGATTATCCGAAATAATTGGGGCGTAACAATTTCGGGTAACCGATTTTTTTTTTTGGATAATCGACTACTTGGGGAAGGATAGAATCAAAGATGAAACGCTATAGGTACAATATGTGTAGTGAAAAATATTTCGTAGGTATTTTTATTTGTAGAAAAAGATATACATAAATAAATAGAAATACATCGGTACGTTACTAATGTTTATAAACAAATACTTCATAACAAAGAAAACACCATGTTTATATTATATATTGCAGTTCTTTGTTTTTAAAAATCAGCTATTTTACGGATTCCGATACCTGACGATACCGAAAATGACGGCTAAAATACGCTGCTTAATTCCATTTTATTTTTATCGATATCTTGTAAAATATTAATCATATTAAGATAATCAGTAAATGTAGTAGTTTTAAAGCATTTTAATCGTTTTAGCTCATATGTATATTAAGAAAGATAGTACAGTAACTATAACTTATAAAAAATGGCCGCCATTTTTGAATTACACGCCAAAACTTTTTATTTGTCCTAAAGAACATCCATTCAAAATTTGAGAAGGGAAGCAAGTAAACGTACCGTACACTTCCCTTTATATTTTGCATGGAGGTAGATTTTCGATAACGGGTCAACGTTATCAATATGTAGGTAAAATTATTAAACAGGTAAAACAAAAATTAAACAAAACATAAATATTATCTAAACTTCGTCGTTCTCATCATACGAACACATAATAATAAGTATTCTACTCGAATGTGACTCTAAACAGAGCAATAGCATACGTTTATCAACTTCCATGACAAGAATAAATATGATTTATATATAATTTGAATAAACCGGGTAGAGAAGCCACGACGAACGTGACGTGAACGTCAAAAAGTACTAAAAATATTGCGACATGAGAAATATCAATGTTTAAAAATTCTTTCGTATTATACAGAACATTCGTCTTTGCTACGGAGACGGTCGTAAATTAAAATATATACGTTTTGTAGATAAAACGTGCGTCTTTCTTGAATTGACGTATGATAAATTTATTTAAAGTAACATTAATATATATTATATGTGTATCTACATAACAATTTATTCATAAGAGTGGATCTATTGTAATAAAAACTGAAAAAAATTACATAAGTATATGTTGTTAGGAAAAATGCAATACATATTTCCATGATTGGACTAAGAAATACCAACATTACGCCGTTTTAATTAAAAATATCAAAAACCATACATCGATCATTTCAGTAGATATTAAAATCTCACGATATTCTTGATGCACGTACGTATACATACATATACTATTATTATATTTATTGTGTTCCAAGTAATCGTTGGCGCTTACGGTCTACTTTTTCTACTTCTTTATAGTTTCGATTGTTTTCAACGTTTCCTTTAAATAATCCAAAATTTTACCAGTGTTGCAGTAAATATGAGCCTATAATAATTTCTGTTGAAATTTCTCAAAACATTACCAAGCGGCTAAATCTAGCAACGCAACGCCCTGATAGGTTTCCTTCGCTCTACATAGTCCTAATTTCCAATATTCACATTATTACTATGCATTAAACGAGTCACTTACAATTTTATTAATCTAACGTAATCGTAAGTATACGATTGTAATCCTTAAAAGTCGTTTTATTTTAGGTAATAAAGTATTTTGATAGTTTGTTAGTTTGTTAGTTTAAAAATGCTGTTTTTTTTGTAAAATAATTCGAGCTAGACTTTGCTTCGAAAGGATGCAGAAGAATTACTTATTACTTTATAAGTCCTTAGATCCTGTATTCCTTATCCTTCCTTATCCGTATTCCTAGACAATTGTGTTTTGTATTGTTAAATTACTTGAAACCAAACAAAATTAGTATAATTTATTTTAGCTACTATCGAAAGAGAAAATCAAAAATCAAAAAGAAAAAATTATCAATATTATTATCAATAGAACGAAAATGTCCCTATATCGATATTATGTAGGTTATGTATTAGATTATTTTTTTATACAGATATTCAAATCTACTCAATATACAATAAATTACTTAAGACAAAATAATGACCGCAATTTTGAGTTGAGAAAATCAATGCAAAAATGAAGTTTTTATAATTGTAATTGTCACAATAAATGAACTGAAAATAAATACATATAGGTACTTAGGCAAATCTGGAAACTGTGCAAAAATCCGCAATAAATAAATATAGAATAAATCCATCATTTTTTCACTTAAATTTATATATTCATATTAGATACCTATTGAAAATTTTAGACAGTCTGCCCAACAGTTCCACTGTTATCATACCAACACCATAAAAACTATTTTCACGCAAAATGCCGCTATTTATAGTTCCCTTTTTACGTCACGATTACGACTTGTTGCTTGTGCTAACTATACTTCGAAACACGTATTTATCAACAGAATTTGTATTTTGGTAAACGTTCGAGATTCGTTTATTTTTTAAATTAACACAAAGACCAACTCATGACAAGTAGTTTGGCAGTGTATCCTCCACATAACTTACAACAAACGTAACTGCTATAATTCAACTTTATTTGACCAAAAAAAAAAGAGAAAACTTTCGACTTAAAAGTTACTAGCGCAAAATTAAATCGAAAATTTTAAATGTACTTTCAAAACTGGTTTAAAAGAATGTATACAGATGAAAAAGTTTACGTCTAGATTCTAGAGACTAGTGGAGATTTACAGAGGATTGCTTCAATATGTTGTTATAGTCACGGCATAAAAAATTACCTACATTTTTATGAATTAAAAATCGGCAATGGTCTACGATATTTGATTTAATAATTATTTTTATTTTCACGGAAATTAAGCAATTAGGTAGGTATAATTTCTTTTTCCAAGCAACCCGTAAAATCACGGAGTACAACATTATTTACCATTAAATTTACGGTGCTTTAATAAATAACGGTCTACATGTTATAAGGCGACGTTTCTTTCCGGGCCCTACTGCCGATGTATTACAGGATTTTTATTTTTTAAACGGTATTTCGGACACACACAAATATTTATTTTTTACTGTTTTTTTTAGGTTACCAACGTTACAACGTGTTTTTTGTTTTTCCTCCTACCAACTTGATAACTAAAAATTGGTTAGTCTAATTCTTACAATGTAAATATTGGCATTTAATTTAAAATCGCTTTATTAATTAATTAATAAGAAAACCGTTGACGCCTCTTATTTGTTTTGTCACTCAAAATCGAAAACTAATACAAAACGTCACTATTTTCGCACTCGCGTTTTGATTTTGACATTTTCCAACGTGAAAAATTAAAATTTTTATATATAGGTATTTAAAGGTTTGTAAAAACATTTTGTATAATACATGCCCGAAATATGCGTTTAAGGCACTTGTATGGATTGCGTAAAGTTGCTAGTTCTGTAAACTTTCATACGTGTGTCTAAAACATACATTTTTCACACTTGTATCATAAATAAGTAGCTACTTAGCTATTAAAGAACAGGTTCGCTGGATATGCAGGTATACGAGGTCTGACCAATAAGTAATGAGACTGATTTTTTAGCCGCGCTTGTGGTAACACTGCGAACTTGAAACTTCGGTCGGTTAATCTCCCATCCCTCCTCTATCGATACATGTGCTTGCGACTTTCGTACGTTCGTTAGTTCTCCAGCTGTGTTATGTTTTCGACAACGTGTTTGTAAGGCGTGTCACGAATATGGAACGACGTAATATTGAACAGCGGTACGCGATTAAATTTTGCGTTAAACTTTCGATTCTGTTACGGAAACGTATGGTAAATTGGTCAAAGTATTCGGTGATGAAGCCCTGAGTCGTGCTCAGGTGTTTCGATGGCATAAAGATTTTAAAAATGGTCGTGAGAGCGTCGGGAATGAACCGCGAAGTGGGAGGCCGGTTGAAGCTCGAACTAACAACAATGTTCAGCGTGTGCGCACTCTCGTGCATCAAGATCGGCGGCTAACCATTCGAATGTTGGCTGATGAACCTAATTTGAAACGAGAAACCGTGAGAAAAATTGTAACTGATGATTTGTCCATGAAAAAGCTGTGTGCAAAGATGGTACCGAAGAACCTTTCGGCGGAGCAAAAACACGAGCGAATGTCCATTTCACAGGAGTGTCTCAGGAGTGTTTCAGGAGTGTTCAACAGGTTGAAGCTGATCCAACTCTTCTCGATCGTGTAATTACTGGTGATGAAAGTTGGTATTTTCAGTACGATCCCGAAACAAAACGGCAAAGTCAACAGTGGCTGTCTCCTGGTGCAGCCAGACCGAAGAAGGCGAGAATGAGCAAATCAAAAGTGAAAACGATGATGATTTGCTTCTTTGACAGCAAAGGAATCGTGCACCACCTGGACAGACCGTCAACCAACATTTCTACCTGAAAGTACTCGATCGGCTGCGAAAACGAGTCATTAGAGTCCGTCCAGAGATTGCCAAAACGTGGATCCTTCATCATGACAATGCTCCATGCCATCGTGCCTTCAGTGTGTTGCAGTTTTTGACCTCTAAAAACATCGCAGTGTTGCCGCAAGCGCCCTATTCGTCGGATATGTCACCCGGTGACTTCTTCTTGTTCCCCCAAACAAAATTGGCCGTGAAAGAAACGCATTTTGAGTCCATAACTGACATCCAGACCGCCGTGACGAGGGTACACCAGGACATTCCAGTCGAAGCCTTCCAGAAATGTTACGAAAGCTGGAAGAAACGTTGATACCAGTGTGTAGTTGTGGGAGGGGAATACTTTGAAGGGGATCACATCAATGTACCTTAATTTTTAAATATACGTATTTTATGGACTTAGTCTCATTACTTATTGGTCAGACCTCGTACATACATTTAAAGCGCCAACGAGGCGATTAATTTCGAACTCATTATCCAAGACAAAGTATATAAACGTAAGGAATATTGTATTCTAGAATACAATTCAATTCAATTACAAAACGTGCCGCTTTTTTTAAAGACTAACAATACTTTTATAATTAAATATTTATAACTAAAATTATGAAATTAAAAACGGTGGAAATGACAGAAAATCTGATGATCTCCCTTAAAAAAACAATAACAATAACAATATTAGAATACGAAATTATGTAGGTAAGTGTATAGGTATTTACTATAAGTACAATTTATAGATTCATTTTTCGAGTAGATGCCTAATAAAATTATTTAAATTTAAATGATGTTTAAAAACAGTTTTACCTTACTTATATGAGACTTATCTTATGTAAATTAATTTTATTTCATCAGTGGATCGTAAACGTAAATCTTGAGGACATAGGGGAAATGGAAATACGTTTAATATTAGGTAAGTTCATTAGGAACCAATTTATTAATTGGTTCTTCTTCTTGAAAGTGACGCAAAATTAAACAATCAAATTAAATTAAATACGGTGATGTAATGTCGTATTCGGACAAAAAAAACTTTATAAAATAGTATCCGCTTCTAACGCCACACAGTATTACCTATAAAAATATTAAAGAATTTTTATTAAACAAATAGCTCGTAAGTACTTACTGATGCAAATACATACCAAAAATAAATAATATCACATTATAGAGGTGCTATATTCATTAAATGTTAATTTCATAGAAAGGTCATACAACAGATCAAGGGATATCGTAAAAACCAAACAAAAGTTAATGATGTTTTTTATTGCATTCACAAATAAAACAAATTGAATTAAAAAAGCAGAAGGTCGTAATAAAATTTGTTTAGATTCGACAAGAGGTGCTTCACAGATGAAGAATAAAAACGTTTTCAAGATGGAGTCTAAATATGTGTCATTCATTAACGATTTTTAAGGCGTAGGTACTCTTGTAAAAAATATAGGATATTACTAAAACTTTAAATATTACCTAACAAAACATTAAATCCCCAAATATTCTTTACAGATAATAAAACGGAAATGCATAATTATTAGTAGGTAGTAATAATTATAAAAATGATCAAAGGATTTTTGAAAATAGATTGGAACCGAAAAACGAGCTATTCTAACAATATTTCGATTTCACGTGATTTTAACTGTAAAACGTCCCATTTAAAGAAATTATCATTCAAAAAGTGTATGGTACAAAGTTAATGATGCAATTATCAAAATAAAACTACCCAAAGTCTTTTCCACGTGATTAGATTTAAATTAAGGATGTGACAAAAAATCGCCACATAATAACATTTACATGGTAAAAAGTAAAATTAAAACAGGTAGACAATCGATCAGGGATCAGGTACCTACTCGCCACATGACGAAGAAAAATAATTTACATAGGTAGTAGGTATAATCAAATTAAACCACACGTACTAAAAATAAAAATCTAACCGCGCACAAATCTAGGTATCGAATTTTCATGTCGCATGTTAAAATACTATTTTTTTTTTATTTTTTTCAAAAGAAATACATTTTTTGAAAAATAATATTTACGAGAGACATTTATAACAATTAAAAAATATATATAATTTTTTTTTCGATTATTTCGAAAATGATGCATTCTATCAAAAATTATAAAGAGACATGATCGGTAGATAATTTTATGTCGATTCCAAAACACATTTCACATTACCAATCCGCTAAATAATAACGGAGATTAGAATTTGTTTTAACGGCCGCCAGTTTAAAACGCATCGGTCGATTTGGCTGGTTACCCCGAACTCGTCCTTCGTTTTCATAATACACTGTCCAAATTTCAGCCTCCTACGATCAAAATTGCGACCAAAAAAATGAACGATCTATATTTTCGTGATCTATGGGTCGAGATCGGAATAAAGCTAAAAGGATATGTCTGGGTCCCGTCATCAGGCAGGTTGCAATAGCTTTATTTTCTATGAAAATTCGTTAAAACAAAATCAAACACTAACTAAAAAATTTAACATTTTCAAAATTAATACTTATTAAGGAATTAAATCATTTTCAAACGATAATTAAACGTGGCTGACCGCATGGATACGTACTACTTAATTCAAAAAAGACGCCGGGTTAGTAATGACATCGTTAACCACCCTAAATTTATTAATACAGTAGTCGTGCGACACTGTCAACGCCAGGTAACGGAAATTCGGGATAACGTGAACACATGTATTTCGTGCGGTATTATTTCCTAAGATTCTTTTACAAATTCGTACTTTGTACATGTATCCAAGTAAGTAGAGCTTAATTCATTCTAAGCGGCGAAGGAACTGTCGGGAAAGGTGATCACTTTAATTAATAACTTCATCCTACTCCATCCTACATCCTTCATCGCTACTCTTTTCGGTGGCATAGACACAAGCAATACAATTTTAAATGCTGCTATAGAATTATTATCACAAAACGTAATAATACGCCACTGTACTTCGGTACAACCTGATTTTACACGGATTATGGTTCTCATAAAATATCTTAAGGCAGCCCACTGCGCCTACTGCGCAACCAGGGCTTTCACCATTTATAATGACATAAGCTCTACAGTAAGTAAACATCTCAATATTCAATAAGCAGAAGAAAGTAGGGTTGATTATAACTACATTTAAAATAAGATAAAAAGCCAAAAGTAAAACCCCAAAAAACATAAACAAAATTTTAGATTAAATATTTAATAGGCATTTTTTATTAGAACCTCAAGTTTAAGGAGCGTACCTAACAATTATTTTTGTGCAAATTAAGATATAGGACGTACATATTACCTATGTTTCTTTTGATTTTTAATTTGTTTTGTACAAAAAACGAAATGTTGAAACGTTTTTTTCGTTTCCTGTAAAATTTAAATAAATGCCTTACGCCCCTCTGAATTGAGGCCCTCGATATATATTTTCTTACATTAAATGTAAATATTAATGTATTGGTGATAATTAAAATTGTATAGTATTTATAAATAATTTAGAAGAATTGTTAAGAATATTGATGAAAATTTATGAATTTATAAGAAATGAATTATTATTACAATTAAAATTTTAAAATTTATTAAATATTATTATAAAGATTTAACTAAATTATATAATAGTAATAATACATAAATAATATTATATGTAATTATTAGTATTATATATAATATTCATTATTAAATATTGATACATATTATGTAATATACTAACTAATATACTATTTTAATTTAAGATTAATCTTAATTATCGTAATTGTTTATAAAAATCTAATTCGCAATTATTGAACACAATCTATTAATTCGATTGATTATGATACAATTTAATTACAATTGTAAATATTTGTAATTAATATATCAAAATTTATAATATATATAATCAAATGATCGTAATTTATAACAATCATATATTATTACATGTCAGTTTCAAAATTTTAAAATGTAAATTAGTTTCAAATAAACATATTCAGTAAAGTTTGAAAATCGATTACGTAAAATAATATACAGATATCAACTATTTTCAATAATGCTATTAGATAAAATTAGATACATTAATTAAATTCTGATATTAATGATCAATTAATTATAAGATAAAATTCAATACTTACAAATTAATTGTATAATAATTACAATGTAACTATCTAGATCAATCATCAATAATTCAATTACAATCATAGCGATTGAAATTACAGCAAAAGATTAATATAAAATAAATCTAGATATTAATGTTAGATCTTAATATACTTAATGTAATATAATTTCAATTAATCAAATGGATTAATTTATACAAATGTTAATTTCAAGATTATATCATTATGCAAATCACTATAATTTCAAATTATAAATCAGAAGTGACTAATCAGTATATATATTCTAACACGTAATCGTTAATTAATCTAATTCATAAACATAATATAATAATTAATTACTTAGATCAAATTGAAATATAAATCAAATATACGATTATATTATAGTTTCAATTAATGCATGAAATATGAAACGATTTAATTAAGATTAAATAAAATTTATCTATAGACTACTTAACTATTCGTTAATGTTAATCTATAAATGTAATCGATGTATTTCAATAATTTATGAATTAGTTTAAGCTTAAATATATGATTTAATATTAGTCAATGTCATAATTAATTCAAATATTCATGTATATTATAATTTACTGTACATTTGAATTCAAATATTTATCATTAATCAATTAATATATTTCAATTTAACTAATAATTATAATTGTAATACTTAAGCTGTAACAATTACATTGAATAGTATCATTAATTATGAAAATTACGAATAATTTACTTCAATTTAGTATTATTAATGAATACATTATATACTAATTTAATTAAAATGATACTTGATTAAATTGTATACGATTAAAATTGAATACATAGATTAAATTAAATTAACGTCAATTAGTATATGTATGTATGATTATAGTACGATATGAATTGAATTAATTATGATATTCATATATACTTAATATAATATCAATATATTTATTATTTAATTAATTTATTATAATTATGATATACAATTACATAAAATCATTCTAATAATATTAATTTAACATCATACTTAAAGTATGCAAATATAATAATGATATATTATTTAATTTAGTTAAGATAAATGTAACTAAAATTAATATAATCATAGTATACTTATTCAACTTTAATTAAGTATATAAATGCAAACTTCAGTATATATAATTAATATTGTCAAATAATTATACATATTATAACATATTAAGATTATTAATCAATTTAATATTTTGAATTGATAATTTATTATCAGTTAATTTAATAATCAATTGTTTGATAGATAATTGTATAGTGATTTAATAAATAAGTGGTAATTAGTAATATTATATTTGTATACATTGAATTAATTTGCATTATATAATACATATTAATATTAAATTAGATATTAGAATATATCAAATATAATTACTATATTATTATAATGAATAATATATTGCTATAGCTAATGTCATATAATTAAATGAAATCAATGTAATATTACGAATTTCAACTGAAGTAATCTAATATGTACATCACTAATAATTTAATTCGTATATTATCTTGAAGTAAGTAACTATTACATGATAATTCAATAATATATATTTAATATTAAATAAATATCGTAATCAATTATACATTAGATATGTCAATTAAATAGTACTAATCTAGAATTGAATAGTAGATTCAAACTGTAAGTGATAACTAGTTTGATCATAAGTCTTAATTGCATTCATTACTAATTTAAAATATATAATGTTAATTATTTAAAGAATTTACTATACTACATTGAAATACTATCTAAGATATGATTTTAATTATTGAATGATATAATATTATACAGAATCTTATACACTATATGTCACAAAAGCAATCAGTTTGAAGATTAATCAGATATAAGATCATTATACATGCAAATTTACGGAAATTTATTAACATATATTAATTATGAAGTGATATTAAGTATTCATACGAAATTATCATTGTCATACTTACTAATAATAGATATATTTATTAATACTAATATCATTAAAATATGATTAATATTAATCTATTTAAAATTATCAAATGCATATAAATATTTGAATATAAGTACATTACTATTATATGAATAATCAAATGTTTATATGATATTAAATTGATATAGTTTATACTTAAGATATCATTATTTATAGTAATATAGTAACACATATAGTCTTAATAATATATTATGATATTTAAATTCAGTTAATTAGCATTAATAATATAAACTACTTATAGATTCAATTGTAATATTATAATTATATCAAATTATAATATTACTCAATAATTATACAGTTAACTATTTTCAATATATTATTAAAATAGATGATAAAGTATTGATAATATCGATTATACATTAATTCTAATAACTATTATATTTCAACAATTATCTAATAACTATAATTCGTAATCAATTGTATAAATGATTTAAAAATTTATTACGTACTATACTTAATAAACGACATTTAGTTAAATTAATCTAATTTAAATATTATATATCTACTAATATAATTCGAATCATGCTAATACATCAAAATGTACATTGATAAATCAATTATCTTAAAGTCTAATAGTAATAATATAAATTAAATATAACTAATTATTACTAATATCTTACTATTTTCATACTTAAATTATTAACTAGTTAGAACTAATGTTATGTAATTCGATATAATTTTGTAATTAATCATTATTAATTATGTTAACAGTTACAATGATATAACATTTAATAGTATGATATAGTATTATTAAAATTAATATATCTAATGATATAATAATTTGATTAGTCACATAGTCATTTTCACTATAATAGGATTACTTATTTGAAGTTAATATCGATAATTTTATATTTATTAAATATATTTTATAATATAAGTTTGACAACATATAAATTGAATAACATATAACTTAATCATTATAACGTGACTTAATTATATGATTGTTAAGATACTATGAATCTATAGTATGATTATATTGAAATTAATATTAATTTTATATTATTATAAGTCGCAAATTTAGTTCAATAATTATTATTACTAAATCTAATTTGTAATATCTTAATTCGTATAAGAATTTCGTGTTTCTTATAAAGTAAATTTTAAATTAGATTTATATAATTAAAATTATTTTATAATATGTGCAGAATTCGATTATTACTATACGATAATAATTCATACAATCATACTTGAATTATATAATAAATGCTAAATTAATTTTATATATATAATTACGATTATTTATAATAGTAACTAAAGTTGTATTTAATTATATCATATGATATTTTAAAGTCTATTATATATTCATTATATTTAATATAATTAGTAAATAATATATAATCAATTTATAAATATTATATAAACGATAAAATTAATCTTAATATATAACTGAATATCTTGATAACTATTTTGAGTTTACTTTAATAAGTTAAATAATTTATATATATTATGCGTCAAATATAGTTACACAAACTAATATAATTGTCAATGAATAAAAATCTTAATAAACATATATAACTTATATTTAAAAAGTTTAAATTGATATTAATATGATTAAAAGTTTGTACTAATAAATACATTTCAATTGATGACTAAGTATTTAATTTAATAATTATACGACTTGTAAGGAATATATTCGATAATAATAATGAAATTATATTTATGTAAATACTTAAATATATTTATATATCAAATCAGTTTCATTTTTAAAGTTAAATTAACAAATAAAATTTATACTTAATAAAATTATTTAATATAATTTTATATAATATTAAATTAATAACTATTATATAAAATTATGGAATTAGATAATTTTGAAATAAATTTATTAAAGTTTTATTTTATAATTAATATTTAAAATATTATTATTAAAATTTTATAATAAATTAAAATTATTACTAAACGATTATAATTAGAATTATAAAATAAAATTTTATTTTTAAATATTTTATACAAGCAATTAATATTTCCAAATAGATAAATGGATTCAATTTAATATTTATATTCGTTAGAAATTTATTAATTTTACTTAAATTTAATATTATAAAAATTAATTTTAATTATAAACATTATTAAACTAAATATTATATTTTAAATTAAATTTTCAAAATGTAATATTAAATAGATTATAAAAGTTTAATTTATAAATAATTCAAAATTAATTTAAAATATTATATAATAATATTAATTATAAAATTATAAATATAAAAGTTTAATATATAAAAGTATAAAGTTTTATACATTAATTATTAATAATATAGTAATTTATTTAAGAATAAATTTATAAATTAATTTATAATAATATAACATTAATAAATTATAAAAATAATATTAATTTTAAAATATTAATAATTATATATAAATATTCTTAAATATAATTATATAAATGGGATCAAATTTAATTAAATTGTTTAATTTAAAAATGAATTTTAAAATTGTATAGAAAGTATTGATTAAAAAGTAAATAAATAAGTAAAATGTCGAATTATTATATAACCTTTAAAATGTAAATATAGATTTGATACAATATAAAAATTTTTTAATAATTTAACTTATTTTATATTTATTTTAACTATAAAATTACAATATTTGTGTTGAGATAAATTAAAAATTAAATTTTAATGAAATTCATAATTTTAAGTGAATTTTTAAAGAATAATGAAAATAATAAAATTTTTTATAAATAAATTAGATAATTTCTTAATTACACGTCTAACGTTTAAATAAAATATCAATAATAATATTAACGACAATCGTTCAAAAATTTTAATATAGTTAATTAGATAAAGTTAGATGTTCATACGAAAAAAAATATTATATGCTGTTTATTTAAGTATTAACATCGAAATCACTTTCTAATAAATAAAAGATTAAATACTTTTAAAAATTTGAATTATAATTAAATCATCCATAAATAATACAGTTTAATTAATAATATATAATTTAAATACTTCTAAAACCGTTTCAAAATCAATGAATTAGTTTAAATCTGCAATTCGATTAATAGGATAAATTATTACTCTAAATTAATTTTAAATAATACTTTAACAACAATAGTAAATAAATAGTTAAATTAATATTAATCATACTGAAATTTAAGTTTTTACTATTTCAAAAAATTGAAAAATTAAACATTGATTACATTTTATCTATAAGAAGCTTTTTGTTATAAAAATCTTCAAATAAAGTATTAAGTAAACTATTAAATGTTAATTTATGAATTAATTCAAGTTATGAACTAATATGCTTATAACCCTATATTTCTAACTTAAAAATATATTTTTAAATATATATTTTTAAACGAAAGTATGATTTAAAATTAATAATTTTATTAAAAATCTATAAAATTTATCTAATTAAACATAATGAAATAATTTATATTTTAGATTAAAATGTATGAAGAAACATGTAAGTTTCTTAACTTTTTAATAGTGAATGGTTTTTTGTTAAATAATGAAATTTATAATTATTATTTGAAATTTCAGAATAAAGAACATATTTTCAAATTGAAATTTTACATAAACTTTTCTAACTTTATAAAGTTGTTAAAGATATTAATTTTGATTATTTAAAAAATTTAAATGAAAAGTTGTATTAAAATGTCCTTAAAATTTTGAAGATTTATTGATAAAATATAACAATGTCAATAAGTATAAAATAAATTTAAAAATAATTTGTACATAATTATTTTAAAACATTTAATATAAATTGTATTATTTTTTAAAATAATAATTAGATACTATATAAAAAATATGAACAACTTTCACATGAGTAATCCATCATTATCTCAAAGTTAATAAAAAACACTTAAAACTAATAAAATGTTCGTATATTCAAGTATTAAATAATCCGTTCTATTTATTTTCTAGCTTTTTTTGGCTGTACCAAGTACGACGTCGACGTGAATAAATAAAGCACTTCCATTTTATTATTTTATTGCGTCACATTAGTTCTCAGAAGTACAATAGAACCCCGAAATATAACTTCACAATCGAATCGTGCACGGATTAATCTAGTTACTTATTGTTAGCTGAGGTGACATTCTAGAAACAAGAACACTTTGCTTAATTATTGTAAATGCGGGTTTCTAATGTATAATATTTCTTAATCACGCTATTTATCGACTATATTTTCTATTGATTTATTATGTATTACTATGCGTATTAAATCTTCGTCTTTTTTCAATAAATATTTCATTTTTCATTTTGTTTACTAAACAATAATTTAATCAGTAGTTTTTCAGTAGTTTAGTAGTGTAATCAGTAGTAGCTTTTCGTAGTTCACCTTTAAAAAATGTACCAATATCTTCAAAAAACAAACAAGAAAATATGCGGTTTTGTTAAGAAAAGACATTATATAAAATGTAAAAAGTTTGTCAGCCTTTAATAAATTTAAAATCGAAGAAAGTTAGCAAAAATGGTTTTGTGAGTGTCGAGATAAACAAAATTTTTTCTCAAGATAGCTACGTATAAGTACTACCTATAGATAAGTTTTAGAAAAGTTTACATAACAAGATTATGACTTTTTAACTGAAATAAAAACGCGTTCTACGATTTAAATTACTGTTTACGTTAGAATGCGTAATACGTTGTGTCACAGTATAGGTATCTAAAGCTTCGAGCATATACGAATAGAATTCTTTTATAATATTTTCATTTCATTTCTTTCCTTACTTACTGGATACTTCTCATCTCGCATTGATCTTTTACGTAAGAATAACTTTTCTTTTGTTCCTATAGCAGTCATTAAAAAAATTTTCTTGTTTTCATTTTATTGTTAGTCGCGTGTTTTTCGTTTGACAATGCAACTACTGCTTGAAATACGCAATTTTACCGCATTACCTACATGTTTTCTATTATCCGCTTTTTTCCAACAAGTTCGAGAATCTAAATTAGTTTATTCTGACAATAAGCCGAGCATGTCAGCTTTAAAAAAACTTAAATAACGACTTCGCAAAATACACGTTTAATTTTAAACGTTATTTTTCTATTTTACATCTATAATAAATACAATGAACTATGGCCTATCCAAACCTATATGCAATTTAGGTCATCAATAAAAAGTTACTAGATTGTTTATTTGTAATTCGGTTTAAAGTTTGGAAAGTGACATATTCTATAGATGATTTACTTGCGCACATATTAGATGGTATAAAGAAAGACTACAATTTATTAGTACTGACAAAATTCGAGGTGACAGCACTGTGTGAAACGTCATCATCTAGTAACCTTTCATTGATGACGTGTTGCATATAGGTTTGGACGAAGTGTACTAAAAGTATCTACTGTATATGTTTCATTAAAATTAATTCATATTGAAAAATCACTTGAGAAACAATTTATCTGCGCATACGATACTTTCAGCAATTTCGAACTCTATCTGTTCTATACGGCGATGACAAGCGTTAAAGCGATAAAATATTTTTTAGAACTATTGTAATTTCCATTGCATCTTATTTATGCGTAAAGGCGGTTCATTAAAAAAAAATTAAAGAAAATTTTATAGCCGTTGCAATTAACCTTTACGTGGTATTTCACGAGCAACGTCTGTTAAGCAAAACATGACCTAAAAAGTATATGTACAAATGTAATTTATAAAAAGTAGGTAATTCCTATCAATTTTATTTTTTTAATTGGTATTGTATTATTTTCAATTAATGCAGAATATTCAGATACTTATAGAGGGCGAATAAAATTCTGGAAACCCTGGAATATATTCCGAATTGTTAATTTCTGAAAAAAGCGCTCGTGCACGTCGATTTAATTTTTACGTATCCTATATTTTTGCGACACTCGTTTATTTTTTTATTGACACATTCAAAGCAATGACGTAATCGTAATTTTGTTTAAATTGCAGCACGGGTCAAGTGGCACCTCATTTAAAGGTATTTTCATTCTCTACACAACCACAAATTTTCGTGAAGTTCGTTTAACCTGTTTCAAGATGGCAGCACTTCGAAGCAAGACATTTGAAGATTGTTGTTGTTTTTGCTTTTGCATTAATGAGCTATGAAATAACAATTTACAACTAAAATTATAATCATTCAAACTCAATTTTATGTAAAATTCTTTAATGCCCTTTATAATTATTGAGAATCTAAAGAGCAACAGGACAAAACAGATAAACAAAAATAATTTTCTCTTATTCTATCATTAGAGTAAATGTTCAAATTGTCCACCATTGGCTACTAGGCAGCACCCTATCCTGTTTATACATTTCTATTGAGGAATGCAACAGTTGCAATTGCCATGTGACATTACATTCGCCATTTAGTATCAAAATTTTTAATTTTGATTTTTAACCATAAATTCATATTCAACAATCCTGAAAACCATAAGAATCCTATTTTCTTGATTAAAATACTTCGATAAATCCATTGCCTACATTATCTAAAAGTAAAAAACTTTATATTTATGAACACCCGAAACAAATTCTAATTGAAAGTAAATATAGCTTATCCAAACCTATATGATGTTCACGTCATCAATACAAGGTTACTAGATGATGACGTTCACAATGCTGTCACCTCGTACCTATTTCAGTTCTAATAAATTGTAGTCTTTCTTTATGCCATCTAATATGTGCAAGTAAATCATCTATAGAATTGTACTTTCCAAACTTTAAACCGAATTACAAATAAACAATCTAGTAACTTTTTGTTGATGACGTGAATATCATATAGGTTTGGATAAGCTATAAGCTACTTATACATATAAGTATGCAAACTAGCGATTACTACAGTGTATAACGTACTCTACAAAATCACTGTCATACAATTAATTTTCTTTTAGTCTTAACTACAACATTGAAACTTATACTACAAGTATCACGTTGCTAATGCTAATTGTTCTAATTTATAATTCAAAACGTGATGTATTGCATAAATAAATGTAGATATAACAAAAACGAATTAATTAAATATCTTCCTAGGCACTGAATGCAAAGAATGTTTTATTGAAAAAAGAAAATCTAGAAAAATGAAGCAAATTGAAATTCTCAGAGAGGTATAGTTTATCCAAACCTATATGATGTTCACGTCATCAATAAAAAGTTACTAAATTGTTTATTTGTAATTCGGTTTAAAGTTTGGAAAGTGACATATTCTATAGATGATTTACTTGCGCACATATTAGATGGTATAAAGAAAGACTACAATTTATTAGAACTGTCAAAATACTAGGTACGAGGTGACAGCACTGTGTGAATTGTGTGAAACGTCATCATCTAGCAACCTTGTACTGATGACGTGAATATCATATAGGTTTGGATAAGCATATGTATATTATAAAAATTAAACTTAAATTAAAATTAAACTATAATTATATTTTGCTATCAATGTCATAAAGTTGATTTTTGCTTAATTATTTGAAAATTTAAAGATTAATATTTATAATTTAAATAAAAATCATAGGTGCGAATACATTTAAACGAATAAATCATTTTCAATTTATAAATATATCAAACTTAACCGAAAGTTTTCTTCCTTATTCTAAACTTCCTGCTATAAATCTCAAAGAAAATCAGATATCTACTAGTTTCACGTTTATAATATCATGCAAACGGATATTAGAATATTAATCAAATAGAAATATTTTTATTTCGGTATACAAAATTTTTTCAGCTACATGAGATTAACTACAAACATTTTTCGCTTATAGCGCCATTTATTGAAATTGAAATGTTTCAGTTATATAGGGTTGACGTGATAAATAAAATCGATAATACGTGCCTGTTAAAAACAAGACGTGTCCAAGTTTCATATCAGTTAAAAACGAGCTTTTTAAATATTACCAATTTTCTAAACGTATAGAATTTTTTATTTTCGATACACATAGGTACTGCACCATAATGTTGCATACCTGGGGGCAATTAACCGTGTATGACACAGTTTCTTTTTAAGTAAACAGTAAATATGGGTAAACTGCGTATAATAACTGTACATAAGAGTAACAATAAAAAAATGTGCCGATTCTTGAAAATAAAATTTAAAACACGAATTGTGAAAATGTCATATTTTGATGGTGTCTCATTATTTTGTGAGGTGTGCAGAAGAGAAAAATAATTGAATAAGTTAAGAATTAAAAAAGTCATTTTTTAAGTTGCCAATGCCTTTAAAGTTAAAATAAGTAATTAGAATCTATTTTGACTTGTCGGTAACATTTTATCCTATCGCTAACAAAATAATATGTTACCGACAAGACGATTTCATGTTTTTAAATTGACCTCGTATTACTGAATGTAGAACAGGAAGTTTGATTATGTGTAAACGATACCTTTCGATCATTACTACTTTGTTTTGGAGAAATATACAACAACAAAATGCCTTAAAAATTCTCTTAACCATGAAATTCGTAAATAAATTAAAAAACAAAAGTAGCTGACAAAATTTTCAATAAATCGATGTATAATATATATATGCTTATTACCGTCTCTTCGAGTTAAAAAATTTGACACGACAAAATCACACTTATAAACCATTTAAACCACTTTAACTGCACAATTTAATGTATCATTTAGTAATAGTTTGAAAATATACGTATAACAGAAAATATTAGTAATATTATTAGAGATTGTAGCCTGTTTTTTAAATTTATTATAGCCTTCGGATGTGAATTGGCACATTTTTGATTTTTACCCATAAATAATAAACATATATATTCCTTCTAATAAATTAAGAAGTTCTAGTCAATATAAATTACTTTTGTTACACCCTGCATAAATGATAATTATAAAGGCAACACGGCTTTGATGTCGGCTTTGCTAAATATAAAGAAACGATTCAAAAATCAAAACCAAAAATCGTAAATTAATGTAAATAAGCCTCTAAATATTTATTGTATGTTAACAAAAGTGGCTTAAAAGGTATTCGTTAGCATAACTGCATTTATTTGTGGTTTCTAGTGCCAAAACAAAAATTAATTTGTTATACAAATAAAAATCCTTTAAGGGAATAAAAAATAAATAATGCAAAAATTGCGAAATAAATAAAAAACTAAAAATTGTACAATTACGACGGAGGGTAAATAAAACGTAAAGAATTAAGTTTTAAAGCACCTACCCACTCTAACCTATTGCCGTATCGGAAACGTTTTAAAAATGTATGTTACACGTTTTGACCGTCACCGTTACTCGACACCTTACTTTTATGAAAAAATAATAAAACAGATATTTTCGTGGTAATTCTTTCGGAAGGTCGAGAAATAAAACAAATAAGAGGGGTGCGCGTTCTACAAACAAACAACTTTAAAATATCATTTTCATTTACACGGATGGTTACCATAGTTGGAAATGAAATTGTATGGGTACGTTTAGCTGCTATTAAATAAAACAACAAAATTCTTCAAAAATGTACTTCCATTGTCGTGCCTTTGATGATGTAAAGTGAAAGTTTATTGCATTATCGTAATGCGTAAAGAGCTGTTCTTTAAAAGTAAAGCTGTAATTGTTAATCTAATATTTTAAATGAAAACGAAGAGAATAAGCGAGTCAATTGAGAAAATTCATTTATATATCCACCCATTAAGTAAATCACGAGCAAATTTTTCTATTAACGATAAACATTTAAATTTAATAAATCTACTTTTAGGTAGGTATTTATTTAAATAATTATAAAATGCAATTCACATTTCTAATATAGGTAGGTAATACAAGAAACATATTTCGAACATTTTCTTCTAGAATTAAATTTAAAAAAGAAAACGATATCCATTACTATATGTATACATATATCATGTGTTACTTATGTAGGTATTACTTACAAAGGTATGATTTAAAATTGAATGCTAATGAAGAAAAACCCAAAATATGTTCCTTATCTTTTAGGTAATTGTAGGTGGACATTACACAATAAAATACGACTTTATACAGGACTTCTAAATGAAGATTTAGAATAAACTTAATAAACGACTTCGAGATCCGACTTTTAATCCACGACTTATCCAATTAATTCTACAATTCAAAAAAGCTTTCTTGTAAGCTTTGAAAAATTGTAGTATAACAGCTAGATCAGCGATATTTGTAAAAAAAGAATTCGTTAATTAATGTCTTTAATAGTTTTTTTAAATAATTTTTGAACGATTGCGAACGTTGCAAATATAAAATTGATTCACCAATTCAAGTACAATCAACCATTGACGCATTCGCGAAAATCGTTGAATATCTCTAACCGTAAAAGTTATTTTTTTCAGTAGATATATATATCGCACGTAATAAAATCCCGTAGCCCAAAAAAATCTCACGTGAAAATGGGAAAAAAAATAAAAACCAAAAATATGGAATCCACGAATATCGAGGATCGACTGTATTTGTATTTCAAAAAGGTTTGTTAAAAATGAGGGTTAACTGGGTTAAATGAAGATATTTTAATAGTTTTGTAATATGTAGATTAATTTAGGTAATCCATTCGATCTCAAATTGCAAGTTAACGACTCTAAATACATAATACATTAATTACATAAAAGAATATTTTAATGTAGAGTACGATTTTGTTTTTCGTTTTGCGAAGAATACTTCGCATACTTAACTAAAGAATGACACATAAGTATTACAAACAAATTTATACCCGCATATGTAATTATTCTACATGTTTTATAATTTTATCCTTATTTTATATTGAAAAAATAAATAACTACCTAATTACATTACAGCATTGTAGGTAAGTAATTCATCATTTTAGTTAAATAAATTCAACAAAATAAGTGTTTCCGTAAATGAGAATGTGTTGTCATAGAAAAATAAGTATCGTCTTATATTAAATTTCATCTAACTAGCGCGGCGCGGCGCGACGTTTTAAAAATAAGACAAGATATTTCAGAACAAATTATAACATACAACGGTAAACGCAAGAAAAAACAATAAAATTTTCCTTTAGGTACAGCTTATCACATTGGTCTAAAACATCTCAACGTATGATGAAAATGTAATAAGTATGCGCATGTGCATAATGTATTTAATTGCCAGCAAGATCTTTTGTAATGTAGTATATTATTATTTTAAAATAAGATATACGCAATATGCAGAGTAATATCCACCGACTTGATCTCGATTTTAAAACCTGACTAGAATCATTTATGTGATTAACCATTATAAGTAATTACTTACAATAAAACTGTAAAAGTAGCAGACGATCACTTACCTGAAACAAAAAGAAATATTAAGTAAGTTCAAACATTTTATTCTAAAATGACATTTACATTACATATACATATATCAAATTATACATTCATATATTCATAGTGAACGTAAAAAATTTAAATGTTCACATCAAAGAATATCATACACGTCTGAAAACTGAAGGTAAGTATATGAAAGAAAATGTAGAATAAAATCAGGATCGCGTAAAAGCTTTTTTTACGACGAAAGTTAAATACAGGATGGTCAAAGAGATCTTAGGCAAACATTGGAGTAAGTCGGGCGTACAAAAACAAGCACGTTTTGCATAGTAATAGATATGTGACCGCAAACTCCACCGTAACTCTCCAGTGGGGGCTACAGATACGGGAAGAGACAAAAAAAAGCAATGCAGATAAGATGTACAACACAGATTTATTAGACACGACAATTTACAATTAACAATTACAATTGTTTAATAGGGGATTTGGTTTAAAGTTTAAAGATTTTGTTTCGCAACATCGATGCATAGATTAGCGAACGCGTTCAAAAATTTCCACAGGACAAGTCGGAAAGACTTGGGGACAACTCACTTGCTGGTAAATAACACCCTCCAACACGCTACGGTGGCGTTTGAGGCCACATGTTCCTATACAAAATGGACTTGTTTTTTCATGCCATACTTTCCCTTAAAGTTTGTCTAACAATAAGACCGTTTGAATCACCCTGTATATTATATATATATATATATATATATATACTAAATTGTTTACTAAATAGATAGATATTTTATAGTTCGATTAACACTATTACGTAATAAAATAGGGGTTACTTCCACGTACCTGTATAAAAAATATGTGCTGTTGTTACATTTACATAATAAAAATAGAAATTTGCCTTTAACATAAAATAAACCTCAGGCATCACGAGCGGAGTCATCATTATGACAGTTGTCGAGGTACGTCTCGTGATCTTTAATTAAAATTCAAATGCGTTTTCGTTTTTTAAATTGTATATTTTTTTTCTTGGGACAAAGGACTATAAATAAATTTCCAAGCCCACTGAAAAAAAACAAGGCGTCCAGGGAAATCTCATGCTCTAAAATGCTGAACAAAACAAGTTCTTTCATTATTATTAAATTTAAACAATGGCCCTGTCCCATCAAAAAGCAAGCTGCCGACTGTATATGACCGACGCCCAATGTCAAAAGAATATCAATAAAATAATATTTAAACACATATATCTAGATAAATATTTCTAAAAAATGTTTTTTGTAAGTAATAGTTAGCACGGTTACCATAAGCCATACCATAACCTCAATATTTCCTTCAAAAGTAGATATTAGAATAACTGTAGAATTTAAATAAAATGAAGTCATCGCACGTAATAACATAATACATATTTGTTGCATTTGTTGGAAAACCTAATAAAAAAAATTGTACCTAATACTAATACGTTGTGCTTGTATAAAAAAGTAAAAACGATAACTATTTTGAATGCCTAAATAGCAACAATTAACTTATTAAAAATTGGGTACATTTAAACGTTTAATAAATAAATAAATAGATTAGTAATAGATAACTTCTACTCTTCTGGCTATGGGAATTTGCTTTATTTAAACTGATATATAAATTATAATAATTGTTGAAGTCGTTTTAAGGGAAGCATTTAAAATGTACAAAAGTACAAAAATATTTAAGTGATTAAAGTAAAAGTAACATTGTTCAATTGCCCGTCACAGACTTACGAGAAAGGCACGGGTTAACAATTTAAGTAGCACTTTACTGTAATTACTTCACATACACGGCTTTTTCATACCCGACCTCCACGTATCTGAAAGCTTAAAATAAAGTAGTATTAAATGTAGAGTAGGTACTTAACTTTATCACGGCGTCTTCATATCAATTTAATAGCGCCCTAGAACCGGTATTTCTTTGAGCAACTTAGATACCTATCACAAATTGTGTCCGTTTTTTAATATTAGATATCATTTAACAATAAGCCGCAAAATAAATTAAGGCAATGAGAAATAAATTTCGTATTTTAATTAAAAGGAACATAGGCACTATTAAAAACTACAACTACCACGTTGCACGTCATAAACTCGAAACTAAACTTCTGAAAGGCAATTCCAGTATAAATAACATATTATTCACGTAAAGGAAGCGAAAACCAGGCATATACCAAAAACTGGCAACAATTAAAATAAATTACAGTTTTCATATACAGTTTAATAATTAATACACAGGAAACGCTACCAAATAGGAGTATTTAATTAAAATCTACCTCAACATTGAAAAATATTTAGAGGGTTAAATTTTTTAATTAATTGTTATTATAAGTTTTCGTGGCTCTTTAGGATTATAATAAAATAACTGTTGTGTAAAATATCCGAAACAATATATAATTTCTTAAACGTTATTTTGAAACTCGACTGAAATTACCTCAATATTCCAAATATATTCTGAAAATATCATTTTTTTATTGTCACACATTATCTACACATTTTTATAAGTATCTACTACAGATAAATGAAAGCTAATTTAAAAGAATCTCGTGTTTTCTATTTCCCCCGTTGTCACACAAACAACGACAGTTTCATATTGTGTACCTAAACGCGAATTTTCATAGAAAATAAAGCTGTTGCAGCCTGTTTGGTTACGTGCTTTTTTGGATTTTCTCCGATCTCATCCTTTAAATCACTTTGAGTCGGTCCTATATACAGGGTGTATCACTGAGGACGGACCAGCTGGCGCAGGGTAACAAAAGACCTCAATGCGCATCGATTTGATCCCTATATACCTAAAGCGAAATTTGTTAGTTTAGAAGTTATTTAGGTTTTATGTATTTCTTGCTAAACTCCGGTTTCTAACTTCTAAACTAACAAATTTCTCCTGAGATATATGAGGATCAAATCGATGCATATTGAGATCTTCTATCACCCTACGTCGGCTAGTCCGTCATCAATTAAACGCCCTGTATGTATATATATATATATATATATATATATATATATATATATATATATCATATAATATATATCATATATAACCATCATAACAATTCTCTTTTTAATTCCTATAAAAATACTCGTGATAATATTTGTCTAGTATCTAAATGTAATAATGTTTTAAAAGATGTATTTCTTACGAAAAATATATTAAAAAAGGAGTTTTGAAACATATTACATAAAAATTCGAAACCGAGACTTGCGCGCGGTTTATATAAAATCGCTCCTATGAAAAAAATCGAAAGTGTTATCGTTTTCACAAAGATTTTTTACTATTTTCGTGTGACATAAAATCTATAAGTATAAAGAAAAATGAATTGTTTCTTTGCGGTTGGTAAAAAATTACTTTTTCTGTTGTTTATAGGATGTCGTAAATATTGCTTTACTGCATATTACATTTCAAGGAAATATTGTTACGCCAGAAATGATCCATTAGATTGCATTGTAAAATACACAACTAGTGCTTTTATTATTTTCCAATACATGTATGATGCAGTGAATGTTTTGTAGTAATTCAAGATAAGTAAGTAGTTATAGATTTAGAGCAACGGTCTCCAAACTTTTCGAAACACGGGTCACATTAGGTACTTCGGCATTTTTCTGCGGGTCGGATAAAAAATATAGCTCGATATACCGAATGACAACAAAATCACTAGATAACCTTTATTTTCGACGGTGAAATTCATCAGTCTCATTTTTTTGTGAGTAATATAGTACACCGGTGTTATATTTTACCGTTAAAGAATTACTATTACACTTCCGGTTATGCCGGAAATGACCTCAACTTTCGATTTTTAAATGGAACACCCTGTATAATTTAACTTTTTGCAATCCTCTAAAGATTTTTAATATAATTACATCATTTTGAAAAGTTTTTATAGCCTACTTGATTTTTTTTAGACAATTTTAGAGATGTAGGTCTTCGAAGTTTAACAAATCCGTTTTTTCGAAATTACTCAAAAATTTCAAACGGCAACACCTTTTAGACAACAGATTTCTAAATAAAGATTTTAATTACGAAACTAATGATATGCTTGAAATCTAAATCGAATGAAAAATAATCGCTCTACGTCGATTTTTTGTTATAATTTTTATTATAAATTATTTTAAATGTTAAAAAAAAGGATTAACTAATCCGAGATTATATCGATTAGGTATGATTTCCCGTTGGTCGAAAAATTACCATTAAAGCTGAAAACGTAGATTAAGGAATTCATTAATTTGGTGTAGCCAGTCATTAATCTTAACTCAATAGGTTAAAACCACGTCAAAAATATATCTGTAGCGAAATAATTTTTTATTAGTTTAGATCTATCGGGTTCTGAAAATAGAAGTGAAAGCTATTTCGATGTAATAAACTATAACAAGCTTATCTTGACAAATCTCATTGCCGTTAAGACCTATCACTCATTATTATTGAGTTTTGTTAAGAGTTACTCTACAAAGGAAGTTATCGATAATATTTTTAAGTTTTAGAAGATATAACAATTTAAAATATTTTCTTTTTAGTAGGTAGTTCCTACGAAAATTAGGACGTATGATAATTCATCAAAATGATATTTTTTATTTTTATTTTTATTATCCATATCAGTATTAAATCATATTTTGAACGTGCGCTTATTATAGACATTATCCTTATTTAAATTTTTGGAGGAAAATATTATTTACTCCTTATTTCTTCACGAATTATAGTTTAAGTCTTTTTTAATTAAAAAAGTTGTTTTAATTTTTATAAATTCGTCGATTAAAATCATCAGTTCGTCCACATCTATTAGATTATTAGATTAGCACCCATAGACTCAACCAAAAATTATAATTACATCATAGCGATGAGACACCCAAAAACGTTAAAATTTAAGTATTTTATTCATTTATCAAATTTTTAATTTTAACTTCACCCTGACACTATTAATTGGAAATATTATTCATCAAATTTTAATTAATTTGTTTTAAGTTACAAGCGTAAAGTGATAATAATCTGTTAATAGCTATAACTTGTTATTACTTTCGCGTGTATTGGTGACGACATAAAAGATGTCATAACAAATCAACTTTATGACGTTCCATAGTTATATTCTGTGATCAATCAATTTTTTTTACATTAAAACAGGCTATTAAGGGCGTAGGTCAGAACATTACGTTTCGTATTTCCGGTTGTATTTGAAAACGACCGAACGATTTGACTCAAATTTTACATCATGTTTTCTGATAGTCTAAAATTACCTAAGTACATCTAAAAGTCAGGCTCTTGTAATTATCATTAAAATTCTAATGTTTTATTTCGAATTAGCATAGAATAAAGTAATTTCAAGAAAAATAAATAGTGTCGTAATAAAGAACACGTGAAATTGTTAAAGAATATCTTACAATTAATTTAAGATAAAAATATTTGTCGAGTAAACAATGTAGATATCTAATTGGAAATACGATTAACATATTTTAAACATAGGCGCTTGGTAATAAACGTTCCAATTGGAACTTTTGCGGCCGGCCTACCATTGCACCAATGAAATGTATGACAAGTTCTGTTAGTGCCCCACTAGCGGTAGTTAGTCCAATTGCACTACGTCCTTAAACTGTTTAAAAACGAAAATTATATATTTATATAATACATTATTCAAAAATTAATGTTTTGATTTATATAATTAACGAATAATTAAGGAATGTTAATTTTTTGATTTGGTGGCTTTGGATCTACGCAAGTTTAGCAATTTTGTGTAGATTATTAACTTTTGTGTTAGTAATGACACTCATAAACGTCCACATAAAGATTCAAACCCTAGACCACTAGAACGTCAAGGAAACACCGACAAGCACAGCTCTCATACCCCTAATTAGTTATTGTAAAGGTTTGGCACTATGTGCGCCAATTAAATAAATTAAAATAATCAACAAACTTATTAAAAACTGTGGCAATTAATATTATTTTAAACAATTAAAATATCTTTTAAATTAGAAATCAAATGGTTATAGCGCTGATGACATTTGATTTTTCTATCAATAGAAATATTTTTATAATCGATGGTTAAAATAAATAATAAAATAAATTGTAAATAATTTCAATTTACCATCTGTAAAACTATAAATGTATGTATGAAGGATGAAATACGACCTATATTTACAAGAACATCATCACAAAAAGAGTTTGCAAATAACCAAAACCCCTTCTGAAACCGCTCTGTCCGGTTAATTGTAATTTCTTTATTATCGCATAGATTAAAAAAATAAATAAATATACGAAATCTATGTAGATAAGTAAATAGATCTATAAACCCTCATTTAAACCCCTTCAAATTCTAACGTTACAAAACGCGGTTACCTTACGCGTAAAAGAAACAAAGCCGATCACATACTCATAATAATCGTTACTACAAACCTATTTGCAGAAATAGGTACGTGTTTATAAAGCATCCGACTATCGATAAAACGAAATGAACAAGTGAAATAAAGCCACATTATACTTTTACGACCTAAACCGCGTTTATTCGTACGAATGCACGGACATGGCAATTCAATTGATATTTAATAAGTTTTGTTTCTTTTCATCTGATAGTTTCATTTCCGTTTTCTAAAAGAATTTAATCTGAGGTATAATTATTTGGCCGTTACAATAAGTAGGTAATATTTAAAATTAATAGTAGGCACATTTTAATAAAATTATATGGAATAGGTGTTTAGTTTTATAAAACTTGATTATGTATAGGTAATAATGTAAAGAAAAAAGGTAATAACTCTATTTATAAACAGCAAATCGCGAGTTTTGCGTGCGGAGTACGTTGACTTCATATTATGAATGGAAAATAAAGAAGGAGAACGAGAAATTATGGATCGTTATCCTAAATCATTGTAAAAATATTTCATTTCTCTCAAGCTCTCTGGCTATATTTAATTTTCATTTTACCTGGGCTGATGAACTTCACAACTCGTCGTAAAACTTAATTAATTAAAACCTAGATAAATGCGGTTAAACATTTTTATTATAGGCGATTTCGCTTATTAACTAAACTAATAACTATACCCTACTTGTTTCTGATTATTAATCTATACATACACATAATTTCAAATACGATACTGTTATGCTTCGAGCTATCAACTATATTGGTTTTACGACCGCGACGTATGCCTTGGTGTTTCAGGTGAAATTGCTTAATTAATGAAGTTCTCAAGATGACCTGCACGTGTCTGACTTGCGGTTACTTTATAGTGGGCCTATAATTTGACGTTGTGGCAGATAATGGGGTGTCGTATAAATTAGAGAGCCTATATATTCGTAGACGGCATTCTATTATATTGTTCCTTTCTAGGTAAATGACGGATCATTAATCATTAAAATACAACTGAAGGAATAACGACTTCGGGGAAAACATGAAAGAATAGTTCAGGTAGGATAAACCACTACAGCTAAAATTATGATGATGACTAATGCGTTTTAGGTCAACCTGAACAATGCAACCATCAAATATAAGTACTATATTGTCGTATTATCAGATAAACGTGCTAACAAAAATGTATATATTTTATTAATTTTATTTATTCTTATTTTACACCGCTTTTAACCTTTATAATAAGGTTATTGCCATATAAAGGTCGAAATACCGACATCCCCATATAAATTTTAAGTACATAGGTATTTTAAAAGTGTATGTCTCGTACGTATTTTTAAACGATAAAGCATTGAAAGTTTATTTAAATAGTATACAAACAAAACAACTAGGTAGGTACTACATACCTATTATAATTTAGACTAAAAATTCTCGATTTTATTAAGTAGATATCAAAAAATAAAAACAAATAAGTTTAAATATATCGTTGCCTTTTTAACTCATTCGCCCTAAGAAAATTGTTGAGTAGTCAATTTTAAACAACTGTCGCCATTTGATTACGCTCCAAATAGGAGATTAACGTTCGCACGCAAAATCGGCAAAGGGATTAGTAGATTGGGTTCCAGTAAGCTGTCGTCAAATTCTGGTTTTTACGGAGTTCTCTTAATCCCAAATTTGCAAATTGAAATAAAATCAATTATTTAAAACCCTTATTTAAAATATATTTGGGCAAGTCTTCAATAAAAGTGTAGAATAACTTATTAAATTCGTAGGTATATAAAAATTGAAATTTTTAATGCGTTTACTTACTAGATAATACAGTGAGTCACAAGTTACGAACTTTCAAAGATACGAACAAAATTTTAGCGTAACTTGTTTCGTGACGACAAAATCCACGCTCTTATTATTTACATATAGCTTATCCAAACCTATATGATGTTCACGTCATCAACAAAAAGTTACTAGATTGTTTATTTGTAATTCGGTTTAAAGTTTGGAAAGTGAGATATTCTATAGATGATTTACTTGCGCACATAATAGATGATATAAAGAAAGACTACAATTTATTAGAACTGTCAAAATTCGAGGTACGAGGTGACAGCACTGTGTGAAACGTCATCATCTAGTAACCTTGTATTGATGATGAACATCATATAAGTTTGGATAAGCTATAGATTGTTTACTTGTAATTCGATTTAAAGTTTGGAAAGTGACATTCTATAGATGATTTACTTGCGCACATATTAGATGGTATAAGGAAAGTCTACAATTTATTAGAACTGTCAAAATACGAGGTACGAGGTGACAGTACTGCGTGAAACGTCATCATCTAGTAACCTTGTATTGATGACATGAACATCATATAAGTTTGGATAAGCTATAGGCGTTTTCCATAATTACACTGGTATACCGAAACAATTTATCGCCTTAAAAAATACACACTTCTGATTATTTATCACTCACTGCCATCTCCTATATAGCAGTTATTTTACTTTTCAAAGTAAGTATAAAAATTTTAGAATAAAAAAAAATAATAAAGGAAATAAGGTTAAGTATTTTCTTTAAGTAGAATTAACCATTTTTCACATTAGTACACTTTTATTCAACTTACGAACAAATTCGACTTACGAACGAGCTCTCGCAACGGCACTCATTCGTATGTAGAAGACTTGCTGTATTTAGAAATTGCAATACATTTCGTAATTTCCTTTCAATCATCTTAATGTCCAACTATAAACAACCTTCGTGTACCTTTTAACTATAAATACCGTATTACTTGCGTATAATTTCATTTTTTAGGACAGATATCCGAAAAATATAGGGATGAGCTTACACACGAGTATATACGGTACTTAAAATACGGTGTTTTGATAAATTTTACCCACGTGCTATTTTCATACAAAATCCTATAAAAAATAATAATTAAAAGCTTTATTATCTATAAATTAAAAAAAAAACTGAAAAAGTTAAGGCAAGAATGAATTAAAACAACGATTTCTAACGTATGTCCCTACATAACTAAACACTTTAATATGTATTTTTTTGATAGATATCTGTTATCATTTTTTACAATATGGGGAAATTATTAAGGCGTGGTAAAAGTAACGAAAAGTTTATTTCCGTCGAATAAGCTAATACACAATAATCTTCAATTTATTTTATGAATAATAAATCCTGTCGTGTAATTACAAAAGACATCCTCTTGTTAAATTATTTACAAGATACTATGTAGCTAAATATATTTTTTCAAATCAATTTTCTAATAAATTACAGTGCGTAGGTTTTAACTTTTTTATTATGAAATACATAAGATCGTTTAAATTACCAAAGGTGGACAAAATTTTAATGGAAATCCATTACCATAGAAAAATGTTAACTAGACTAGGTACTTACGTATCGATGACGTTTTAGCAGAACAGCGTAAGCGCCACTTTTTCGAAAATGAGTTGTTTGGACTATCTTATGCATCTAACAATAAAGCAAAGTAATAATCTAGTGAAACCTGAAACATTTCGATTTTTTCCACCAGAAAAATCGATTAACCGTTCTGGTTCTGATATAGTCCAAATAAAAGTTAGCACCGTGAAAAATACCTCTGCTACAACAGTTGCGTGTAAACTACCCTTAGTACCGAAGACATAGGACAATGAATTGTAACACGTTACCATGCGACCAATCTACATCACCACAAAACACAAACTACAAAAATCATGGAAAAACAACCGTATAACCAGTGGCTGAAATGTAATTACGAACGTAGTTATGCCACGTTTCATTCTCTGTACGGAAAGTGTATCGGTAGTCCCGAAAAATAGCAAATGCGTGGTACTTATGATAACCTGTCATGGTATCTCGTTCAAGAATAGTATCCGAACAACTCCGTTTTTCGCACAAACCCATGACTGCATCGCGGTATATGTACATACGTTATTTGATACAAACGCGCCTCGAATTACCTATATACACGGTTTCCAGGAGATATTTGTTTAGGTATAGTTACGCTACAACATGAAATGTGTGCTCCTCGTAAAATTTACTTTTTATCATTTACGCCGTTCCTCCTCAACGCCATCGGTATATTTCTTATCAAATTACTTTGTAACCGATTATGTTATATCGGAAAAATAAATGGAAAACAAACAATTGATATTGAATATAAAAATCGAACACAAAAGTTCCTAGCTATTTAATAAATTAAGTTTAATTGAGACTTACATTTGAACCGTTAAATTTCATTTATTAGTTTATCTGCAAGATTAGACACTTTTCTCATATTACTCGCATTAAATTTAATAATCGCTTTATAGTTTCAATTTGTTAAATTAATGTGAGTTGGGAGCCGAATAGCATGAAAGAGGTATTAGGTACCTATCTCTATACCTAAAATGTCGAAAAGTTTCTGAACAAAGATCCAAAGTTTATTCGGTTTAATTAGTTTAGATATTACGCTTCATATTATAATCGGCAACTTGAAATTATTTGTTACTCGCTGCTATAACTAACGTGAAACTTACAAAAATAATTCGAAAATATTAACACACTTAAATTAATTAATAACTAAGTAATTCTCGTTTTAACCCTAGTCCGTTCAAATTAATTCCCTAACATAAACGGTCAGGGTGGATCCGGTGGACCCTCGTCGTTTTGACGGAATGCTCGTTACATATGTAGATTGTTTTTACACATAAGTAATACATATTTGCTTCTGTTTTTAACCATTTCTTATAGGGCATAAATGACAACGTATTTTTCTGTACTCACATAAATAGTTATTTTGGTGGATATTGATCATATTTTTCTTCATAATTTGCGTATAATAAGTGGCCGTGCAAAAGATTCGCAACTTCTGTTAGGAACAATTATTGCTTTCTGTATTGTTTTCTTTTGTTCCAATTTTGTTTAGACTGACATATGTTCCATATGACATGCGCAGCTATTCAACATCAATAGGTATATAGCATTAACGACCATCGATTGCATTTTCTTTTACACGTGTATCTATGTACCATTTGATCTAGGGAGTCGAAGCCACCTTTATTGCAATAATTGTAATATACATAATTTCTTGTTTGTTTCTGTTCTCGTTATGTACAGCTCCCGTGTGGTGCGTGCATTGGTGCAAACGTGCGATACTAATGTTCATTTTGTTGTGTATCCAAATAGGAAGAATTTTTAGGTCGGCTTCTTTGTGGCAATTTAACAACACACAGTAACAGTTAACTCGAATTATATATTCCAATGGACTCGTTCATTGAACCCACCTTGACCCTCTACGTCACAAAAAATGTAACAGATATTGATGATGTAGGGTCTATCCAAACCTGTATGCAACTCACGTCATCAACAAAAAATTACTAGATTGTTTATTTGTAATAAAGTTTAATTAAGTTTAAAGTTTGGAAAGTGACATATTCTATAGATGATTTACCTGCGCACATATTAGAGGGAATAAAGAAAGACTACAATTTATTAGAACTGTCAAAATACGAGGTACGAGGTGACAGCACTGTCTGAAACGTCATCATCTAGTAACCTTTTATTGATGACGTGATTGCTTATAAATTTGGATAAAGTGTAGATAACAGAATTTTTTGGGATAATTCCATTGCTAATAAAGTAATTTACAAAGCCCAAAACCTGCAATAACGTCAAAATTTTAAAGCAAATTAGAAAATGGGTCCCACGGACACACCTTGACCATTAATTATTACTAGGGTTAATTATTAGGTAAATTATTTAAATCTTAGAAAATCAATGTGCACTTATATATGTAGTTTTCGGGTAACTACAATTCTGTTAGTTTTGAAACTACCAATCGTACAATCTTACCAAAATATAATAATGGTATTATTATATTACATTATACTGCTCAAAGTTCCGTAATTGTTCTCGCTATTATTGTGTATAACTACCCAATTTCCTCAATCTACAAGCTAAATTGCCTAATAACTTATTATACCTACATCGAAGTAAGTATCGTTATATATCGTAAATTACTATGTGTTTTTATTCTTTCTTATTTTAATTTATTTATTATTTTACTCGCCATCAACTGTACGTAAAATTTATTTTTATATTTAAACAACCTTACATAATTAAACGTACCTACGTGCTCACATTTTTTAGAATATACATTAATGTCTATCCACTTTAATATTAGTTTCGTGCTTACTGTTGCAAGAAAACCATTTTCTTCGAGCCAGCTTCGGGCTTTTATAATATACAACAACGGCAAACGCATGTCAAACTGCATTAAACAAACTATTAATCAACCTACGCTTTCGCTTAACTTCAGTTAAACCATAATGGTAGTGTTTTAATTAAGTTATCTTTCGGGCTTTGTGTATCGGTTATTTGTAACTTTACCCTCACATAAAACGGGAGCAATGTTACAAGACGCAAACGAAAATGTGTCTAGATATAATATTTAAGTTTTCAATTAACATAATCTGCATTTGAAATGCATTTCAGTCGTTTAATTTAAAGTTGAAATTGGAAAGCTTTCCATGAAAGAAGCTGTGGGGATTTGTAAATGAATTTGGAAACGTCGAGAATTCTTACCCGTTTAATGAAGTAGTGGATACCCGACGCGACGCGACGTTACCTTTATTTGAAATTTTCATTTTAATCGTCTTTAGATTGCATTTAATTAATAGGTATTGTATAAACTTTAAAGGCCCATTAGGCGGACAAAAAAACAGAAATAGACAGCTCGGATGGAAAAACGTTCACAAAATACATTGACACAATTCGATTGAGATGGGAACCGCGCGCTGTTTAAGAAAAATGTAATCAATTCAAAATTTGGTATCAGTTTTTTCTAGAAAATTTTCAGATGTAAAATAGATGTAAATTTGAACTTTTATATATGATCATATTCAGAATTAAAGCATAAAGTGTGAAGCTGCCATTGAAAAGAAAAATGACGATGACACCCTACAAGAAAACTAATGTTACACTCCTATTTATTATAAAAAAATACAACGCAACATTTTTAACATTTTAATGCAGAACTTAAATAGATAAAGAAAATAAACGAATAAAAGAAAAAATAGAAAAAGAAAGAAAATAAAGTTCTGCATTAAGTAGACGATATACGTAGATATACTTGGATACCTATATCTATTGTTTTCATTTGGATTATTTATTTTTAGGGAGTAGTCAGCGTTTTTTAGAATTAATATTACGCCAAATGAATCAATTACATTACTTGAATAAGTAAATGTAATTTTAAATGCAGTGGATTATCAAGTCAATGATAAGCGGGGTTCACAACAATGCAATTTTGAGTCGGTGACGAAATCGATGCACACTCATGCAATTTTGTTGCATATAGTTTAAATACCTTTTCGGGTTTTATCATTTATGCAATTAAACTAACCTAAAAATTAGTTGTCACTCTGCACAAATTACCTTTCTTTAGATATTAGTTGGTTATAAAAAAATTATTAAAATTGCATGCAATTACTGCATAGATTTAGAGCATGTTGGAAGTCGTGCGATTCTATTGCATGCAATAAAAATTACCACAAAAGAGAAGCCAAAATTGCGGCAATTGCTTGCAGCGTCAAAGTTGCTGTAACAAAATTGCATAGGTGTGAACTCCACTATTGGTATCATTTAAAAATCGCACAAAGCATTGCCATCTTCCGGTTTCGCATGTAAGTGATGCCAACACGGCCATATTAATTCAAAGATAAACATCAAAGGCGTCGACAAGGATTATCTCTGCTATGTAGCGTTCGCTATACAGTGACATTAAATTAATGTCCTCTATAAACCTTTTCGAGAAATTAATTTATCGTAAAATGGGAAAAAACGCCATTAAATACAAAAAGAATTCTAAACGCAATTTAAACAAAAAACGGGTTCCCATATATATTGGGAATTAGATTAGATAGCATATAGGGGAAACGCTTAAAATCAGTGAAGCATACTCGAGCTTTTACGTTGGAAAATTTCTTTTAGAATAAGCCAGGTTAAAGCTTTACTATTTAGCTACAAATGAATGCTGGGAAATTCTCAAAGGCCATCCAAAAAAGATCAGGATGCCAATATATTATTGTAATTCTACATTTAGATGAATACGTATATAATTTAAAATACCCATATCTACTTACTTAAATGCGGTTACCTACAAATAAAATTTACTAAAATTACTATACTTATAACCGTGCGTGTAAAGTGTTAGCGTTTCTGTTTACTTTAAGAAAAATCTCTTATGTTTAATTGAGTTTTTAATAGTTGCGTGACTCGAAAATAACTTTTGATTGGCGATTAAACACAATAGAACGATAGTTGCCATAAAACTTCTGCTGCAAGAAAGTTGTATTTTGCATGCTAATTTTACAGCAATTATTTCCGATTAACTTCGACCCTTTCAAACATTAAGTAAACTTTTCCTATAAAGCTAACTAGTTATTTGCAAATATCTATTTATAAAACTAATTCCGTGCCGTAATTCGTAATAATCAAAACGCGGACCTAATAAAAACAGACGAGACTTTATAATTCGATAAAAACCAAGTTGGAACTTACAACCCGATCATAATAAACGCTGCTTAAAAACTCTGAAACTGGTCGTTTTCAAAGTTTTCAAGACGTTTTCCCGTGATAACCGTTAACGAATGCAAAATTTTGATTGCTTTTTATTGAACCACAAAAAAAGCAGACACTGCACTACTTCAATATGGTAATAACGAATTGGTCGTGATTAAAATATGACATAATCCGGTTTAAACATAGCTAAATAATTCTTTTGGAAAAGACTGCCTACTATAAAACATTTCCTTTTAAAAATTTTTTAAGCAATTATTCTATCTACATGTTTTATAATCAACATTTTCCAAATAATCTTATTTTAATACAAGATAATTTTTTTAAAACAGAATCATAAAATAATAATAAAATAATTTTATATTCTACCAAAAAATTTTATTGATCGCAAAACGTTAAATAAGTAAGTAATATCAAAAGTTTGAATTTTAAAAATTAATCGAAACATTGGTTCAAATTTTACACATTGTTATATTTATTTAAATACGAGAAAATAATTTCAAAAATATAGGTAGGCTCCTAAACCAGTTATTTAAAAAACTATTTTAATCGTTTCTAATCATAATTCCGAATATTAGATAAAGAAGTGTAAGACCGAAGAACATGACAAGAAGTTATCGCTCTTAAAATGTAGCCATAACATGACATTTTTAAACTAAATAAAATAAATAATATTCAAAACTTTACATTTTAAATTAATCAATTTGCACTGAAATAAAAGAATATTTTTAAAATATTGAATCAAACAAGAGTACTAAAGTTATTCAGTTTTTTTAGTGGGTATTTTCAACAATTAAAATAAATTAATAATTCAAGAAAATATGATAATTGATATTGTTCTTCATAAAACGTAATCTAAATATTTTACCACTAATATTTGATTAAGTTCATCATACTTATATTTTTGCCTATTAATAAAGAACGAGCGTAACAATTTCAATTTTTATTATAAAACATAATAGAATGATTCTGATAATTATTAATTAAGTTATAGAATCTGATGTTAACTGTAAACAAGATACATATTTTGAAATTTAAAATGATTGAATTTGCTAATGTATATCTGAAATTTAATTTAAAATAGATCTAAAATTATTTTATATATGTAATATAAATACTTAAATGTATATTTACTTGAATATTATTAATATTTGAATAATGTATTAGTCGAGTCAAATTTAGGTTTTACTTCGGAATCCACAAGAACAAAACCAATTTCGACGAAGCTTTTTTTAATATGTTTGTCATATTTGAAATTAGACATTGTTTGAAATCAGAAATATTCGCGTTAACGCACTCAAGTATTTGTATTGTTTAAACAATTTATTTCAACAAAATACGGAGTATCCAGGAAATGGTAAAAAATCTCTCGGGAAAGTATAAACCACGTCAAAATAATGCCACAAATTGTCGAGATATTCGTCCCCAAAGTTGAGAACCAACAACTTGAAACCTCTAAAATATTTTGGAGTTAGAAAGGTGTATCTCTACATCCCCTGAGGCGTTATCAAAAAACCTATTAAGTACATCATTTTAAAGAGCTAATTTATTACGTTTGTAAGTAAACCAAAAATTATTAAATTCCATCGAAAAATTAATATGTTATTTAAGAAAATTGATTTTTACTCTTCAACTCGACAGGGGAGCGTCGTAAGAAAAATATTTATAGAAATTTGTGGTATTATTTTGACGTGATTTATACGCTCCCGGGAATTTTTTTACCATTTCCTGGACACCCCGTAATTTGTCGTAATAATATTGTTTAAACAACCGGTATGTTTCTGACTTCAAATAATGTAGTATAACGTGCATTTTAAAATATGTTTCTTAAAAAGCAGTTCTGTTCTTGCGGTTTCCGAAGTTTTCGCGATTTTTCGATTTTATTAGTACTCGACTATGAATTAATATATAAAAAATGTCTAACGTAAAATATTTGGAAAAGAAACTATTCATCGCTCCGTCTTACTTTATGTTAGATAAAGATAAGCAATTACTTACCAGATGTCTGCCTTCGCCACGCATTACGTGATTAAGGGAAGTTACAATTTCGTGAACCGTTAAATAATTAGAAAGTAGTGGCTAACAAATCTAACATAACTACCATAAGTAAGTAAAATATAATTGAACATTTTTTTTTCAAATTGTAGCTAACGCAATTTATAATTATGTAGATATAACTTATTTTGAAGCGTCGGAAATTTTAATTTTATTTCAATTTTATTCAAGTAGGTGTAGGTACTGCAAAAATAAAACATTTGAAAATATTTTTTAATTATAATATTTTTAGACAGTCAAATGACAGTCAAAATTGGTACAAGATTAACTTAGAACGTCTACATTTACTGTTTTATATCTACACCCTGATTATAGCGAACTAACTGTACATTTGATAATCGATGAGATTGCGACGTGTTTCTTTCAGATGTTGCCGAAATAAATTTCGTCGTTTTTACTTCAAAGACAAATTTAATTGAAATTCATAGTAAGAGAGTTACTGGATGCTTTGTGTGATAAAGAGATTCTATCTAAAGAAATCTCTTATAAACTGCGCTTCTCATTTTTACGTTGTCATTTATCTTTCTTAAATTACGAGGATTCTTTTTTATCGTTTTTGATGCTCAGTCCAAAATACGATAACGGGGACTAAACGCCGAGTTAAACTTGTTTATTATTAATTTACCAAACAGATTTTTCTTTAAAAATAAAATTGTTTCCCTTTATTTCATGCATTATTTATTAGATGTGGGTGAACATTCCGAAATGAAATCAAATTCGACATAAGAAAACTTTAGAGCGTAGGCGCTTACATTTACTAGAAAGTACTTTGTGTCGTACATATTATAACAATGTTTTGTTAAAAATAGGTACCTATGTACGTTGTATTTCAATTCTTATTTTTATTATGCAAATAAAAAGAGTGTAGTTCGATGTCTAACTTTACTTAATTTTTATACCGCTTTCAAAATTATTATTAAATATTAAAAAATTATTTAAATAAGTAATAGCTTCTGATGAATTTTAATACTGTTTGTGCCGTGGGGCAGCGCCGTTGTAACGGGGCGAGGGTATAGTACAGTACGCGTGTACGAGTAGCGTGAGACGAGTTGAGCTAAAGTGCGTGTAATTAATTCGTGTTTCTTTTAAAAGGCATCCTAAATCGCGGACGTAAAAAGCCAACAATACTTTGTTTTGTTTCACTTCAAAACGCCGTTAATTAATGTATGCACCGTATACGTCGGCTTCTAAGTTCAAAATAATGTTTTATTATTTCGTTACGTAGGTATAATTTTTTTATGTATCGTTTCGACTTTTATCTTGCAATATGTTATGTGAATAAATTATAAAATTAACATAACGCAATTGAGGTAATTTATTCAAATTTTTAAATCACGCAAGAGTTTAAGTATAAATTTAAAAAAAAAATAAAAACATATTATTTGCAAACAATGCCGTTTCGGAGATACAAATCTAAAGTAATTCTCCAAAAGCACCCATAATTTTACGAGCTTAAAATACATTAGACACAAAATTCTATTCTTAATATTTCAACGTAGATAAATGTATTTTATAACAGAATGTGTGAAACAGAAAATAGCTACATCATACTGTAACTTTATAATAAATTTAAGCATGAATACATTCTAAATATACATACAGAACAATTTCAAAATTTTATATGTATATACAATTCACTTAACAAAGGAAACGCGTAGCTTAAAACTTCGCCCCCAATCTGACGAACATTATGAAAGAACAATAAAAAAAAAAGTAGCTACGGGCAAAACGCAAATAAAGGCATATACAAAAAATAGCAACCAACAAAGGAACTTCGTTCAAGATTATAAAAGCCGCCTTGAGGAAGCTGAATCATCTAAATCTTTCTCTGCGAGATTTCCAACATTGACTTAAACGAGATATGAAATCCGTGTAAACCAAAAGCAGGTGTATTGCAAATTTCGAAATTTACAGAAGAACAAAACCCGTATGGAATGCGTAATTGGGCTTATAGCTTGATAACACGAACTCGCTTAGCCCCTAAAAATATACCTACTTATCGGTTAATTCCCTTGCCTCTAAATATCCAGCTAACACTAAGTTGCTCATTAATAAATAAACAAGAGCTCGCGTAAATCTGTCGATGAATGCAATCGACCTATAAACATTATTAGATATACCTATTAAAATGCTCGTTGTTGCTACCTTTGTTTATTAAACATGCATATATTTTATTCTTAAAATGAATTAAACGCAATACATATACAGACTTTCAATAAATTATCAACTCTGTTTAGCTTGTTATTAAAAATACCTGCAGTTTATAGTAAGAATGCGCTATAATTCACTTCGATTGTCTACATAATTTTCACTATTTATCACGTAGGGTGTTTTTAATTATGAGAAATTTCCAGCATCAAAATTTTCGTGCCCATTACTTTCTCGAAAAATCGCAACGACGCGTCAGCAATACTTCTTCTTCACGTATTAGTGAAAAATGAACATTTTTTGGCAGAACAACGTAAGCGCCACTTTTTCGAAAATGAATTGTTCTGACTATTTTATGCATCTAAGGCAAAGGCATAATCTGATAAAATCTGGTAACAAGACCTCGATTCTTTCCACCAGAAACCAGACTGAGAAACCATTCTGGTATAGTCCAAACTCCAAAATATCGTAATTACCGTGAAAAACACCTGTGCTACCACAGTAGCGTGTAAACTACCGAACACATAGCAATGAACTGTGACACGTTGCCACACGTCCAATCTACATCACCACAAATCACAAAGTGCAAAATCATGAAGAAACAACCATATAACTAGTGCCTGAGGTGTAATTACGAAACCAGGTTACGGTACGTTTCATTCTCTGTGCGGAAGTTGTGTCGGTGGTCCTGCAAAATAACAAATGCATGGTACCTGTCATGATATTATCTTGTCAAGCACAGTATCCTTCGTACAACTCCGTTTTTCACACAAACCCATGACTGCATGGCAGAAAAAGTGCGTTATTTGGTACAAACGCATCCCGAATTACCTGTATACGCGGTTTCCAGAAATTATTTATTTATAGTTACGCTACAACACAAAATGCGCTTCTGTAAAGTTTACTTTTTGTCATTTAGGCTGTTCTGCCAAAACGTCATCCATATTGTATCTTCATATTCTCCAGAGTCGTCCTAATATGAATAATATTAGGAGTAAATAGCAAGGGGCTTTATGTGACATAATTTGTATCATCTTTATATCAAGGCCTACGTACTTTATTTGGAACCTTTCTTTTTTGGTTCTTTCATTTTTTCCGTGAAACGTGAGTTTTTGCAATTGCAAATGTTGACAAGTTGTCGTGCACTACAATGAAACGTGGAACAAGTCAAATTCCATGATATTCCACGATTTGTTAAATTAATCAGATGAATCATTTTTAATCAGTTAACAATGATGATAAGAACTAGTTGACCGTAGTTTTTCTATTCGGCTTATTCTTCGGCTTATTGATTTAAATTCACTAATTAATAGCACTTATTTAATTTTGTTTATTAAGAAAATTGATTAGAATCTTTAAAATTAAAAAAATTCAAAAAGTGAAAATTAAAAAAAATATTAATGTAGGCAATGAAAAGTAGGACAACGCTATTTATCTAACCAATAAAATATCATGGAATATCGATATGTTCCAAGTTTCGCTGTAGTGTACGATAAACTCATTTTATTTTTTACTCAAAAACTCAAAAATGAAAGAGCCGAAAAAAGTTCTAAATAAAGCAAGCTCTTTAAAAAGATTTTTTAAATTGCAAAATTTCAACCCTCCAGGAAGATCTTTAAAAAAATCTAACAGGGGTGGTTGCAATTTTCATCTCCTTGTGAAGGTAGGATATAATTGAAAATATTATTATGGGAAACCTTCTGTTAAGTAAAAATTATCGATTAAATTTTCCATACTTAATCTTTAACTAAGGGATATTCGCGTATTTCTTACGTTTTTTTAACAATAAAACATTAATTAGGTAAAATTAGGTATCTTGCCGAGATTTCCATTACTTATCGTTTAGTAATTAATCTGAGATTTTTTTTTCATTGATAAAGTTTTCCTTTTGAAAACTATAATTATTTTAGTATGTATGTAAGTAACTATGTACGATATAACTGTATCCACTACAAAAACGATTGTACGAATGAACGACCAAACCTACCTACCGAGTAGTACAGCAAAAAATGCAAATGTAATAGACCTAAGTTTTCGGAAATGTGTCAGTTCATAATTCCTAAATCTTCAGCTTACGTAATCAGAGTTAGGTACTGTCGATTTACCCAATCTAGACAAATTCAGGTAGGCCATACAAATATTGAATGTTACCGTATAAATGGTTGTCTATTATTAGGCGTCTTTAAAATACTCGCAAAATACTACTAATTTTAAGCAACTATTGATAACTTAAACCTAATCCTAGTTGAAATATTTAAAATTAACTATTTTTTAACGAAAAGAAGATTTTCAAAACTTTAACGTATCGCTATCGGTTGATTAACTTAGATCAATAAACCATGTTGAATACAAAATACCTATAGGTACATATATTAGATGTTTAACGAAGGAAATATAAACTTATCCACTAACGTGTGTTAAGCTTACACATATTTATCAAAATTAATACAAGAATTTATTTCGTAAATTTAGAAATATTCAAAAGCACTCACATGAATAAACAGATAGCACATTTAAACACATAAACGCTTTATATTAGTAGGTGTGTTTAAATTTGTCACGCATAATGTGTTGCCAACAATGCCTTGCGTGACGTGAATTATGGAAATCCTATATAAAAAGTAATAGTCACAAAAATTGATGTCTGGAGAATAGGGGAGATAAAACTACATTATTGCAAAAAGTGTTAAAAAACGCATATCTATGTAATTCCTATATACACACGAATATTGATTCACTTCTTTCACTTGAATTCACTTATCCAAGTACCAGATTCATTAAATGCATTTTCATAGTTTTTAGCACGTTTTTTGTTTTTTAGCAAATTTTTCGATGACCACTATGAAAAATACATTTTACGCCTTTAAATGTTACCTACTAAAAGTTGGCCATTAGAAACAGCGTTATAAAAATATTACAAAAACCTATTAACCTATTTAAACTACTTCAATACCTAACGAAACCAATAAATTACTCGCCAAAAAATACTAATTTCAAATTTCTACAGCAACTGCTTAAACACACGAATTTCACAAAGCCAACATCAAACTCACTTTAAAGGCATCGTCTCATCGAAGTGAACGCGCCTCCCGATTTTCGCCAATTTAAGTAATCTAGAAATAGGAAAATGGTAAAAAACAAAAAATAATTTACTAATGTTATGTTTAATGTTTAAGTAAATTTTGTTATCTATCGCATATAATGATTTATTACGGATATTAAGTACCTACGGACTATCGAAACCTATATGCAATTCACGTCATCAAAAAAAAGTTACTAGATTGTTTATTTGTAATTCGGTTTAAAGTTTGGAAAGTGATATTTAGATCAGTGATCATAGATGATTTACCTGCGCACATATTAGATGGCATAAAGAAATACTACAATTTATTAGAATTGTAAAAATACGAGGTTCGAGGTGACAGCACTGTGCGAAACGTCATCATCTATTAACCTTTTATTGATGACGTGATTGCATACAGGTTTGGACGAAGTGTATGTATCGATCTTTAATACGCTTTTAACAATTTACAACTTGGACACGTGGTACCTAATTATCTATATACTCTAGAAAATGCGGGACAGTAACAGTCGTCGAATTTGTTATTGTTAGAATGATAAAATAGTAAATATACGGTAAGAGTGGAGCAAACGGACAGTAATTGTAAGAGATTTTTCTAAAAATAATTTATGTCCACACGTATATTTATTGTAAATATTATTGTTACTGCTACTCAAAACAATGCTTTGTGAAACATTTATAAAATTATTAAAAAATAGAAAGGAATCAAGGAAAACAGCAAAAAAACCAACATGTGACGCACGTGTGTCCGTTTGCCCCTATGATAAAGGACCCGGAGAACAGACACTTGGGAGTACAAAACGAAATTGTAGATTTTTATTCATTATCATTAGTGATTCACGCATTTGGTTAGAAGGTTTTCGATTGGCTAAACAACGTACGAAATAATTTCGCATGGGCTACGAAGTTTTTGATTGACTAACGACTTTCATTGCATACTGCCGACCTATTTGTTTGCGATGACCAACTTTCGGTAACATTTAAAGGTGCGAACGTATGCAATTTATAGTGATCATCGGAAAAATGCATTTATCGATTAAATTTTGAAAACGCTAAGATACCTAAATTAACTTATATGAATAAAAAGAATAATTTTTTTTGGGAATTTGCAAAACAAAAGTTCAAGATTCACCAAATACTATCTTCCATCACTTTTTTCGTCCTTTAACTTCAACTTCGAACAAAATACGTCAGTAAAGTTCGAAATAAAATAAAAAATAGATAGATACCACCCGTAAATCGTGCTAACGCGACTATGTACCAAAGTACCAAAATACTATAGTAACGATGTATCTTACAATAAGATTCTCTAATTAGAATTAGATTTTAATTATATAATATTTAATTTAATAAAAAATATAATTAATTATAATTATATAATCTAAAATAATTACTTTATTCTATTATAGAAATGCAGCCTTGACAGTCGATTTAATATCAAATAATACGTCTACAATAATTTATAAAACAACTTACTGACTAACTTAATCTGTAAATTGTTATCTACGAGGGCAATCCAGAAACTAGCAGACGTTTTGGCCTAGCCCAGCAGTGGGTGGGGTTAGCGCCGCCATCTTGATGTTTAAACATTCCTACACTCAGTACGCATCTAGCTGTGGTAGTCTGTGCATTGTGTCTATCGTACTTTGTAAACAGTGGAGTTTTAAAATGAGCGCTGCAATAGAAAATCCCGCCAGTTGTGAAGTGCGTGCTGTGATAAGGTTTTTGTTGGCGAAAAATTACAAACCAATTGACATTTATCGTCAGATTTGTGACGTGTACGGTCAAGGAATAATGAGTGAAAGTCGAGTGAGGCAGTGGTGTATTGATTTTAAAAATGGCCGCAACAATGTTCACGATGAAGACCGCAGTGGTAGGCCTAGTCTTGCGACTGATGCGTTGGTGTCGAAAATCAATGACAAAATCCATGAAAATCATCGTTTTACAGTTTCGGAACTCTCAGAACATTTTCCTCAAATTTCACGGAGTTTAGTTCATGAAATTCTGGTTGGTAAACTTCGTTACCACAAATTTTGTGCCAGGTGGATTCCGAAAATCCTAACGGAAGACCACAAAAAACAGAGACTTGCTGCAGCACTGACATTTCTGGAACTGTACCACAAAAGTGGAAACCAAGTTATCGATCGTATCGTAACTGGCGACGAGACTTGGGTACAGCACGTAAACTGTGAAATGAAACGGCAGTCGATGGAGTGGGGACACACGCATTCGCCTAAGAAACCGAGGAAGTGTCGCCAGACGCTTTCAGCAAGAAAAGTCATGGCTACCGTATTTTGGGACAATCAGGGAGTGCTTCTCGTTGATTTTCTTGAACGTGGACAAACGATCAATTCAGAGAGGTATTGCGAAACGCTCAGAACATTAAGACGTGCGATACAAAACAAGCGTCGGGGAAAACTTAGCGAAAAAGTTTTGTTTTTCCACGACAACGCTCGTCCACACACGGCTAATCGTACGCAACAGCTCTTGAATGGTTTTGGATGGGAAGTTTTCAGTCATCCGCCGTACAGCCCGGATTTGGCGCCAAGTGACTACCATCTGTTCCCAGCGATGAAGACATGACTCGCTACGCAGCACTTTGACACTGACGCTGAACTGCATACCAGTGTTAGCCAGTGGTTGATCTCATAGGCGGCAGATTTCTACAAAGAGGGAATTGAAAAGCTTGTACCGCGCTATGATAAATGCCTTAATTTGAATGGCGACTATGTAGAAAAATAGCTTAAGAATTGCCCTTCAAAATGTATATAATAAAAAGGTGTTTTTTCACTTTGTTTATTTATTATTTCCAAACGTCTGCTAGTTTCTGGATTGCCCTCGTACATAGGTATGTAGAAGTAGTGGTATGAAAGTATATGTTAATATTGTAAATAAAAATAAAATTAATTACTCTTTGTATCACATAATTTCAGTTCTAAAGTTATAGATGTTTTTGGAAAAATAAGTGTTTTTCTAAAATCATACATTTCTATTTTCACTACAAATATAAGACTATATAGGAAAATAACTGTTGTCACCATAAGAGAGCAAGTAATAATTGAGCTATACGTTCGAATAAAAAGCAGACATAATCAAATATGCAAATGGAAAATCACATAACAATGCTCACTCACTTACAGTTGAAAATATACGGCTATAAACATACATCATTTGATTACACGTGTACTCAATTTTGTGCATTTGCTTACTTTTACATTTCAAACGTATCGTGCAAAGTTAAAACAATACTATTCTCACGACGCCGGCGGCAACGTTTCGTTCTTATTGTTAATCACAATTATCAAATTGAATTAAATTAAATTAAATTAGGTACGTATGCTGAAAGTGCTATTTTTATTGTTTAGCGAATATGTGCAGTAAAATTAATAGCTAGTACATAATGTCTACTTATTTAGTGACTGACTATCTACATATTGAAATGTTTAAATTTGAAATGAAGCGCTCAATTTAAATTGAATAAATAAATAGACCCCTCGAGTACCTACGTATAAAAAATGCGTCCAAATGTAAGACTTAAGTATCAAATATTCAATTTCAATATAAGCAATAGGACACAATCAGTACAGTAAGGGCAGAATAGAGCTTACAAAGATCAATCATTATTGCCAGAATACTACAAGATCGGTACAATGTAACTATATGAATTAATCGGATAATAAAAGATTATTTGCACAGAACCTACCCAATCAAAGTGAAATGTAAAAACTGCAATGGAGAGCACTATGTAGATACTACTCCTATTAATTAAGAAGGCCGCCACTGTTTCTAATGAACTATAGCAAGTGCTCTAACTCAACACTCACAATCAGAAAAAAATTAATCCTGCTCTATAAGCAAAACATATGCTAAACTTTAAACTTTAAGTTTAATCAAACAAAAAATACAAATAACAAACAATTATCATCTATAATTTTGGTCTTCACATAGAACATGAAATACTGCAACTTCAGTAATAAGCAATACTGAAAATGGGTTTTTAAATAATTTCAACTTAATATGGTTACAATAAGCTAAAATAGAAATTAATATACTTAAGATTTTATTAATGTAAAATGAGAAAATGCCTAAATAAATGGAAAACTTTAATTCAAATCAATTATTTCGCGCCATAGTGGGGGCTCGAAGTGACGTAATAAAAAGTGACCAATCAACATAAGAGAAAATAATTGAGGCCACCTGTATAATAATATTATATAGGTAGTCTACCAATCTCTCATAGTCAGTAACCTGATTGAACTCTGACCGACGTCATTTTCAGCTGCGACTCTTGCCATTTATTCGTTATTATTTATTGTTTATTTTAATTTTCAGTCTCTTTTTCCCATTCTAATAAAAATATTTTAATAATTTATTTTTTGAAAATGTTCTTATGTAAAGTACTATGGCCTATCCAAACCTATATGCAATTCACGTCATCAAAAAAAAGTTACTAGATTGTTTATTTGTAATTCGGTTTAAAGTTTGGAAAGTGACATATTCTATAGATGATTTATCTGCGCACATATTAGATGGTATGAAGAAAGACTACAATTTATTAGAACTGTCAAAATACGAGGTACGAGGTGACAGCACTGTGTGAAACGTCATCATCTAACCTTTTTATTGATGACGTGAATTGCATATAGGTTTGGACGAAGTATACCTATTAACATTTTTATACTGTCATTTAGACAATCGAAGGATCTATTTCAAATCGCGCAAAAAATCAAGAGTTGCCATTTAAAAAATTCTGATGGCGTCATAACTGAAAAACAAATGAATATCTGAAAATAATTTTGCATTTTTAAAAAATAAAATCGAAGCGTATCAGGATTTTTACAAAAATTTGTTTGTTTCAATTTTATTTGATATATTCTATACTTTTGACTCGCTCTGTATTTAAATTTTGCCATTTCTTAGATAGTACCTATTCTTCTTGTTTTAATGTTTCCGCCTTAGGTTAAGTTACAATAATTTTGTGTATTTTTTGAGGAACTAAATTAATTCAGAGTTGCCATAATCGATCTTTCCGTAAATCTATTAAACGCTATCATTTTTCTTGTAAAACACTGACCGTTAACAAAATTTATGTGCAAATAATTCTTTTGTATCTGATTCCTTACAAACGATTACGCTTTAACTGCTAGTACCGGCGAAGAAAATTCTATATTTCATATAATTTTTACCGCTAGTTGACGTTTTTTAGATTATTCACACATCATTTCTTTAGACGAACAACACAATGATCATATAAATGATTCTAAACCATTTTTTATGAATAAAAATAAACTAATCGATTTATATATCAATTTTATTAAAATTAACCAATCTGAATACGAGCAACTATTAAATATTTCTTAATAAAATGGGTATTATAATGTATGAAAATAGCTTTATAAATTCGATATCTTTTTTCTAGTTCATTTATTTTAGACCTAAATCTCTAAAGAAACTTTATGGTCAGTTTTATAGCCAGGGCTACATATTACTTTAGATATAACATGCCGTACATCGAAATAAAATCGTATAAAATAAACTTTTTAAATCCCATATCATGATCTAAATTCAAGATATATATCTAGTAGGTAATTTCCTTGCCTAGGAAAGCTAGGTAAGATAAAAACATCTATCTATATATTTATTAAACTATTGAGTGAGGGTAATAACTTTTCGTACAAAATAAAATTTATTGCTGATAATATAAAAAATTCCATAAATACATCAGAATTTGATGAACTGTACAGTTTGTCCCATTTTCCTTATATTTGCGCAGATGTGTCTGTTATTACACCTAAACGCTGTAGTTGCGTATTTTTTATGCGATAATATTACGAATCACTATTTGATTTCGAGTTATAGCCGAAAATCGATTTTTTGACTATTTTAAAACATTTAACATTCCGTGTTTACATTTGAAATATTTTAACAATGTTCTTAAGGCTGGGCTACGCGCTTGGTATATCTGAATGCACAAATTGCATGGAAACTAATAAAGATAAACGAATGCGGTTTTTTGCATTATAATCGGTATAAAATTATTTATCAAGTGATCATTAATTTGTAAAAAAATAGTTGATATCTTTGTTTGATTTCAACGTGAAAGACAACATGCACATCAACAAGAAAATTCCAATGTATAAAGATTATGTCACCAATTACAACCGTGACAAGAACACTCGAAATTTTTTGTTTGTTTTTGAGATATTTGTGCAAACAGTTTTCCTATTTCAATACAACTTTTATCTTTCCGTATTTAGAATCATTCACCAATCAGAACTCAACAGACGTGGTCAATCTTTTGATAAATGCATGTTCAAATGTATTCTAGCAACATTTGTTATCGCTTTTGATCAAATTGAAATTTGACATCTTTAACTCTTTAAAACGCTGTAACTCAAAAACTATTTGACCTAGAGAGTTCAATTTGGTGTCATTCTTTGACATTTCATTTTTCTGTTTTTACTGGGCTTTAATTCGATATGCAACATAACTATAATATTTAAATTTTGTAATTTTTGAAGACCTTAACAGAATTGTTTTTCGAAAATCTCGAAAACATGCCCTGTCATTTCTTTGAAAAAATTATATGTTTTAAAGACATTCAAAGATGTGTGTCACATTCCATAATAGAACGCAAATGGGTTGCTATGGAAATGATTTTTTTTTATATTATGTATGTATACAGTAGCGCTCAAAAAGATTTCACACTTCTTCTATTTTTGCGAATCTTTTACAAATAAGTCGAATCGTTATGAAATTTTTAATAAACAATGCGGCAAAAATTTATTTCGATTTTCATACATTATGAATTCACGGCGCTTTTATTGTTTTGTTCATTCCTTGATATTAGTGAATTTTTATTCAAAATATAGCTATTGCAGTCTGACTGATGACAGGACCTAAAGGTTCCGTTTTGGATTCTTTCCGATCTTGACCCTTAGATTACGAAAATATAGGTCGTTCATTTTGAGTTGATCTCTCTCTCTCTCTCTCTCTCTCTCTCTCTCTATGACCATGCTATTGCAAACATTTAGTCGACCAATAGTCTCGATTTAATAGCCAATAGATTCGAAAATCGGTAGGTAATCAAATCTTGTAGACACGATTCCGGTCGCAATTTTGATCGTAAGAGACTAAAATTTAGACAGTGTATTGTCTTTACCAGAAAGTTTACGTATCCTTCTATAAGTACGCTGAATAACTCTTTCGGTGAAGATAATGCTCTTTTGCACTAGACGATTTTTTACGACTTTTGGCTTTTTAAATAAAAAAATACACTCTTTTGATCTGTCGAGGTTTCATCTTGTAACCCCGATACTCTCACGAAAGTCATTTTAAGCGTTTTTCGGGGCGCTGAGCACTCTACTATATTGAGAAAAAAAATTAAAAATAGGTAGGTATTTAACAATATGTTTCCTAGGTTTTAATTTTAAGTAGATGATTACGCTCGCACAGAAAAGCTAAATACAATTTTACAAGTATATTATTTACACGTTATTTCAGTATCCCAGTATACAAGTTTGCCACGCCACAATTCATTTCAGTACAGAAAATATTTATGGTTATCTAGTAAACATTCTGATAAGCACCTACACTTCGTCCAAACCTATATGCAATTCACGTCATCAATGAAAGGTTACTAGATTATGACGTTTCACACAGTGCTGTCACCTCGTATCTCGTATTTTGACAGTTCTAATAAATTGTAGTCTTTCTTTATGCCATCTAATATGAGCGCAGGTAAATCATCTATGGAATATATCACTTTCCAAACTTTAAACCGAATTACAAATAAACAATCTAGTAACTTTTTTTTGATGACGTGAATTGCATATAGGTTTGGATAGGCCGTAGCTATTAAATTCGTAAATTCCTAGCTAAAGCATATATTTTGTATTGTAGTATAGCTACATATAAGAAGATACGTTTTACCGAAATACCAATCGATTTTTTTGATGGAAAAAATCGAAATATTGATACCAGATTCTTGTTCTTGACATATGATGTTTTTTGCCCTAAATCCATTGATGCATAAGATAGTCAGAATAACTCATTTTCGCAAAAGATGGCGTTTACGATAATCTGCGTCGATATGTATTTAAAATACATACAAGTGTAGACAATTAAAAGTATTGTTAGAACAACCACTTTTACCATACATAAAATTTCGACGAACGCATTCATTACTAATTATATGAGGTAATATGCAAGCCAATATCTTGAAATAAACATTTCTGGAGTTTAGTTTACGTAGCAAGGAGCAAGACTGCGATACAAGGATAGAACATACACGTAAGCACGAAGACCAAGATTCGCCGATTATTAAACGAAAATATGTTTAACCCTTATTTCATTTATAAGTATCTATCAAAAAATATTTTTAGGTAATTAAAATATGGGAGAATGTATACACATTATTATTTTTTTTGTATATGGCTTCTAATTCAAGAAAAGTGACATCGAAAAGTTAATCTAATTATTTCCAACTTCTTATAGTTATATAAGAAGTAAATATATTCTTAAGAAAATAAAAATACATATACATATGATACAATATGATAAATATTTTCAGATTCTTTAATAAAAAGTTGAAAATTTCTATCAATATAGGTGTAATACCTGACCGAATTTACATTGAAATCCCCTATATTAGCGCTGGAGTAATATAATCATTCTCTTAATTTGAATCACCATGTTACCGTAATCGCTATTTGTTATCGACTGTATACGTTACAAACATAAATAACTTGAAATTGATATTATGTGTTTGTTGAAGAGTATAAATTCCTACATTTATTCGAATATAACTGGAGTGGGAAAATGCAGTACGTAGCCTGCTGTGGGAGGTGACAAAAAAGGTCTTAGGGCGGTCTTTGCGATTTAAATCGAGGTATCTACACAATTGCCATCTAACGTTTGAGAATGAACACGTCGTCCGCGTAGCAGGACCTTAAGCTATACTTTATCGTAGAATTAAGTGTCGTACAATGTTTTTTTTTCTATACAGTACCGTTTTCGAGTTATAACACAAATTTGTATTTTTTTAAATTATCGATTTTGGCACCTTGGGTTTCTTGAGCTTTTCAAAAATATATTAATATAGTATAACATAGTTTCATTTTTAAAAGGCCTTTTTTAATGTTCCCTAATATGTCGTAGGTACTATGTACTTTGTCCCTACATATTTACAAGAGGGAACAAATAATTACATTAAAGATAAAAATCACGAACAATATTTAACTTTGTTTTTATGTTAGTCCTGGATTTGCGTTCAAACCTATACTCACAAAAACGAGAGTATGTAATTTATGATAACATCCTGAAAAATAAAAAAGAACAAAAGTTTCCTAGTTATTCCGTAACAATTATATTCAATGTAACAATAAGCACGATGTTTGCAGGTAATTATCTTGAAATTTATTTATTCCATTTTTTATACTTTAATGTTCATAGGTCCGATTTTTTTATTGTTTACCATTGGAAGTATATTATTAGCGGAAAAGTTAAAGTATTCAATCAATGACGAATATTACGTAAGCTGTGCACAAGTTCTAGTTATTTTAATTTTGCATTATTTGATTTTTGTATTGTAGGAAACTTACACTTATTCTAATGGAGATGACGTAAACAAGTACATAAATAATTGGATAGAACTTTATGGAAAATTAATTAAAGAACGCCGTAAAATTAATTATCAAGGTAAGAGTTAATAAATTTAGGTAAATCGAGAGTCTTTGAAAAAGTTAAATTAACAATACCTAAGTAGGTAAGGTAAAAAGTCGAGATGCATATTTTAAGTTAATTAACAATTCAATCTAAATATCTATTTGATCATAATTATTATCATAAGTAACAAAGTCAACATTTCTTCTAAAAAGTCGCGTTAACGCGACAAACGCCTACAAATATTTTAAATCTTTTAAAATTATTTTTATGTACGTACCTACCTAAAAATAACAAGATTTATAAGTTAAAACAAGCACCTACAAAACCTGTGTAATTTTTATTTGTAAATTGGCCAGATTAAGGACGTAATACATACTTACAATTTATTGGGCTTGTTAAATTCTACCGCTAATAGCACTAGCACAACTTGTCATACACTTCATTGGCGCAACGGCAGACCGACCGTAAGAGCTCCAATCAGAGCGTTTGATTTGAAGCGCCTATGTTTAAAATATGTCGATCGTACTTCCAGTTATCTATTTTTGCACTCGGTGTGTATTTTAATTTTAAAATTTAAGCTATTCTTCAATAACGTGCTCTTTCATGCAATAAGGCTTATTTGTTTTTCTTAAAATTTCTTTATTCTAATATGCTAATTCGAAATAAAAAATTAGGGTTTCAATAATACATAATTACAAAAATTAACCTTTAACTTTGGACTTGGAAAACTTAATGCAAAATTTGAAACAGATCGGTTTATGGTCGGTTTTTGTAACATTTATCTGTTCGATAAGTTATTGATTCGATACATAACCGTATTCGATTGGCTAAAATAAGACAGTATATTGAAATATTATTATATAATTGGTTATTTTAAAAAGTTTATAGTTTGATAACTTTATCTACTTTACCAGTAACTGCTCATTAGTCGTTTTCAAACGCAACCAGAAATAGAAAACGTCCTGATCTACGTAGATTTAGTTATTTCTAATAATAATTTATAATTAATTGTTAAAAACGTTTCAATGAGAAACTGACGCGTAAAACTTGAAAAACATGGCTTACGCAGGTACTACATACCTACATAAATGTGGTCAATATTTATTATAACACATGGATTATCTTACTTAAAATTTATAAATATTATTTTAATAATTTATTAAAATTTCCAGTGAAACTACGTCTAGGTACCAAGTCAAAATTAATATTAATGAAACTTAACAATTAAACCTTGTCCTAATTTCCATAAATATGCATCTACGTATGTTAAGCACTTCGCTTGCCATTTTCTTTTCTTTGATTTTAAACATTAATTATTTACAAGAGGTTGCAGCTCGTGCCGCTCGTTTGCGGTTTCCCTTGCGCTTGCTTTTACGCTTGTGGGGTTGGTCTCCCCCGCCTCGCATATCTATTACTAAAATAGCTTTTACCGCGACTTAGATCCTAGACAATGTACAAAACAATTTTCTCCCTCGAAACGTTCACTTTGAATACCGACATGATTTTTCCAGATACTTCGAACCTGAATATGAACAATATCGCCACAACTACGATCAGAAATCGACCACTAAATATTACTAGGATGGATCAGAGGTGTCCTAAAGGACTGACATACTTCGAGCACGGTTTGAAAATACCATTCTGCTACGTTCTAACGGAAAAACAACCGTACCCTGCCCGATGTCCTTATAAAAATTCCTTGGAGGACAATACAATTACGGCAATATATAAATTATTTGAAAATGAATCGATTTGGGTAAAAGCCATACGAAACACGAAAGACGGTTTGGAACAATTCCAATGGTTAGACGTGTCAAATCGTTACTTAGACCTTATTACGGATTACGAAAATCCGAAAGATACAATTTTAGATAAAAATTGCATGATAAGATTACATAATAAACTCATACCGGTATCCTGTACGGAAAAACACTCGATACTCTGCATTTACAGCTATTACCTGCATTATATGAATAAACACTGTTCCAAACGCAACAACTTTCAAAAATGTATAAGCACAAGTTTAGACCTGGACAATAAATGTTATTGTGCGACAAACAGTTACGAATCCAAAGCTCCGATAAAAACGTTCTGCGATAAGCTCGCGGAGCCAACAGATCCTTTCCAAAATCATCTCTTATTAACGCAGTTTCCTCAATCCCATCCTTGTTGGTTTGGCCTAGAACAGGATCGAAATGGAATAGCTCGGTGGTCGTCCTCAAAAGAAATCGTGACTTACACCCGCTGGAAAGAAAACGTAAATTTTTCAAAACCCTATGGTGCTTTATACTACAATTCGTCCAAAGGATGGATATTACAAGATGACGGCGACCTAAATTGCGCAATATGCGAATTAGAAGTTCCTCGCCAAAATGTAACGATAACTTTAAAGCACTTCCCAAACAGCGGTACTATAGAATTACGAATCCAGAATCTTTTCGACATTCACAGTTACTTTAGTTGGCAATACGTCGTGGTTTGTTTTACCGATTGCGATACCGACAATCTGAAAACACGAATAGTGTCCGGCATATTAGACTTACAATCCAAAACCGATTCCTATCACGTTAAAATTATAAATATAAAAAATTACTATCCGAGCTATTACTGGTGCGAAACAGTTCAAAGGCCCAATTTGGTACGGGTGTTTAGTAACAAGATTCTGGTATATAAAGATGACGGTAGGCACAACCACGAATACGCCTTAATCGTGGAAGTTAATAGTCCGAGGGGTATCGATCCCTTTTTGAAAAAATTAGAAATCGAAACGGCCACTTATATTAAAACGAAATTAGATACGTTAAAAATAATTAACGTGGTAAGACCACTAAAGATTATAGAATTGTCTGAAATTAATCAATATATACGGCTGCTTCTTCATTTAAGTACATCAAAATCGCACTTTTCTCCCGAAGAAGAGTTTAAACTTTTATACGACACATTAATAGAATTATTGAAGGAAAACGAATCAACAATCGACCGAATCGTTAGTCTATCTAGAAGCGAAGTTTGTTTAGCGTCAATAACTACGTCAAAAAATACCGTACTTCATTGGCCAGAAACAAGTATCGGTATCACGGCGCTTCCAAAAGAATTATGTTTGTCGGAAAACTCGCTGCCGGTGACGAGGAAATGCGAAGGAGACTTTATGTACGGCGGAAAATGGTCCGACGTAACAGGTGACTGTTTCGATCAAACTTATTCGAATACAACCGTTGCACTTCACGGTCTATTAAATTCGAATCGGAGTTCCGACGAAATCGCCGGTAATTTATACAATATCACGAAAAACAGTACCGACGTCCTTTTAGTTGACGTCCATTTTATAGCCGAAATACTCGAAAAAATCGAAACATCTAAAAAAATCAACGTCACCGAAATCGCCAATATCTTCAGCAATTTAATGACTTTCGACAAGACCACCATGAAACGAGCACAATCGCAACTGAATTCTACGGATATTAGTTTGGACGCGTTAGATAAAATTTTAAGTACTACTACCGAATCAACTGAAAACGATTATCACGTTTCCATTACGTCGAATAAGCTTTTGATACAGATAAGCGATCTAAGAAAAACCAACGTAAGAGGCGTTGCGCTTCGCAAAACAAATCGAACCGAAAATCGGTGGGATTTCGAAAATTACGAGATGACGCCCCTATACGATGCTACTACCATAAATGAATCGTTGGAAGCGGATATCGAGATAGCGATTTTCCTTTTGGAAGAACACGTTAAAGATATCCTAAAATGTATCGATCGGAAAGAAAACGAATCGCTCAAACTTGTCGTTTCGTTTTTTTACAATAACACATTATTCAACGAAATAAACGACGATCGACAAAAAGAAAACGGCATGATAATTAGCGTAATCGTACCGGGATTTACTTGTGATTTTGCGACGTCTTTCCCGATTATTTTTAAACGGCTACATAAAAGTGAAAAAATTTACTGCGGCCATTGGAAATACGGGATGAACGAAATGAGAGAGAATACTTACGGTAGTTGGAATCTCGACAGTTTACCTAAAGTTGACGTGAATAAAAATGCTTACGACATATGCGAATATGACCATACGACTCACTATGCGCTTCTGATATGGAACGAACATCACGATAACGCGATTTCTCCCGAAACGAATTTGGCCCTCAATATAATCACTTTAATTGGATGCGGTTTCTCACTTCTGGGTTTATCCGGAATTTTTGTGACCGCTATTGTTTTTAAAAATTGGAGGAGACGTTCTCATAATATTATCATGTTGAATTTTTCCGTTGCCCTGGCGGCCCAAATGATTATGTTATTTGTTGCGGATACGACCAAACAAAATAGCGCCGCGTGCTTTATTAGCGGTGCCGGCCTACATTACACCGTTCTTTCGCAATTCGCTTGGATGTTGATAGTGGCGATACTGCAGTACAGAAAATTTGTACTGGTCTTTCAAGAACCGATACCCTATTTAATATCGAAATGTCTCGTTGTTGGCTGGTGTATACCGTTAATTCCGGTGCTCATTTGTTTATTCATTTTTCCAGAAAATTACAACGATAACGCTAACGGAATCTGTTATCCGAAAGATAACTATTTTATATACGGCGTGTTTCTTCCTATATCGACAATTGTACTTATTAACTTATTCGTTTTCGTAAAAATACTTCGCAATATTTGTCACAGTAAAGTCGAAGCGTACGGAGCGTCGCGAGATAGCGAAATTAAATTACAAGTATTGCTAGCGATTTTACTTTTTTTCCTATTAGGAATGTCTTGGTTTTTCGGAATCGTAGCTACTTTTACCGCATCCGTTTTATTTTCTTTTATATTTTGCCTTACGGCTACACTTCAGGGTTTTGTAATATTTATATTTTTCGTTGTTATGAATGAAAAATCGAGACTTCTATGGTTAAATCTGAAGAAAATTTTTTTCTGCGCCAAAATTCAGAAGCAAATATACTAATTAACGTATAATGTAAATGATTTCTTGTCTCGTTGTTGCAGAAAAGTTTTATCTTTACTTACTTTTATGATTACCTACTTATTTGTAGTTATTCTACATTTTTTTTAATGATGTTAAACGATGTACGTATTAAAAATTCATTTTATTAATATCCTTATTCCTAAGCACATTAAATTTTGTAAGATTTCCTGTTGCATTTCAAAAATGCTTTTCGTTGTAATTGCCTACGTATTTATAATTCACCGACGTGGATTATTGTCGATACAGATTACTGTTTTATAAGTAAATAAGTGTATAGCCATATTGTATTTATTTTATCTTTTTTTAAATTAATAACTGGACTGTGAATTTTAAATTCGGACATTCCTGTTACTTATAATAGATAATAACGTTATATAATTACAATAATAACTAGATATGCCATTATGTAATTACCGAAATATAATATAGATAACAATGTAAACATTTATTTTAAATAAATAACAATTACAAATCCTAAACGTACTAATGGTAAATATGAAAGTTGGAAATGTATATATTTACATTAGCGAAATTAATATTAATTTTGAGCTTAGAGCTGTTATAACTTGTTAGAACGTATACTACGTCAATAATAATCACGGTTATTATGTAGATGAAAAAATAATATATTAATACTTCTTCAAAATCAGATCTAAAGTTTAACTGAACGTGAATAATGTATATGTACATACATATATGTAAACTGAAATAAAAATATAGGTAATGTAATATTGTTTCAATAAATACATATTCAATATCTACATAATATTTATATATTTTTTAAAAATTGAGTTCTCACTTTACTTGAGCTTCTATAATTGAAATATCTAATTACGATTTTTTCTTCGTCCTCATACCGACGCTGTAGGTATAGTCTGGGACGCTCCGAGAAGATTATGGTTCGGAAGATCAAGAACTCGCTTACGCAAACTAAGCAGCGCTTAACGAGCTAGAAACAGATTATATCGGTTTTCTATCGTAACGCCTTTCTTAAAATACGGTTTGAATACGTCGATAATAATAAGCTGCGTTAGAAAGTGTTGAAGTTATGGTTGTGGTGACTGTTGCTGAAACTGCTGCAAGTTAATTCCAGTGTACCCACAACAGTTAATAATTTATAATCATTACTTTCGGAGCGGCTTTGTATTTTTTTAATTTCAACTACGGCATTGATTCCCGCTATATAAATAATAAAATAACGTTGAGGACTGCAAGTTCTACAACATGTGGCAGAATTTTCTTTAACTTGCTCTCTGACGAACACGCCGACTAACATAAGTAACCGTTTTCTAAAAGTGTCCCAGGCTATATTAAAACTACACCACATTAATAAAGTAAAAGTTAAGTAAGTACAGTAGAGCGTCGATTATCCGAACGACCGCTTAACCGAACTGCTAGTCCTCGCTCGCTTAGGTCTTGCGCCCCCCCCCCCTCACCCGCGCACCTGTGTCGATTGCCGATGCTTGTACTGGAACTACTGAAAGCGTTCCTTTATGTATTACATATTTTGTTTACTAGGCTGTCTATGTAACTTTGATTCCTACTTGCCGTTGTAATAAAAGAGATTCGTATTATTATAAATATGGTTTTTATTGGTAAATTGGGAAATAAAAGTGTACAGTTCGATTATGCGAATAAATCGGTTTTCCGAACACTCATGTCCCCAATTAGTTCGGATAATCGACGCTCTACTGTAGTTGATTTTATTTTACCTAAAATACTGCACTATAAACCATCTGCGGTTATTGATTATTTAGTAGGATCGGGGAATTAGCTTATAATGGAATTTCTTACTTTTAATATTACTAATATATAAAATTTAAAAAAACCGATTCATTATATCACGTTTGTTTCCCTCTAACACAAGTGGTAAGCTAAAAATTATTTTTTTTTAAAACGCGATGACGTCAGTAGTACTCAACTGTACATTTGGCAATGTTGCATAGGGGAGCGAGTAAGACATATACAAGTTACAACAATATAATTAAACAAGCAAATGTTAATTTCAACGTTTGATTGCGTTTCAACGGTTTGGACGTGCAAAACGACTAAAGTTCCTGGAATACCGCAACATAACCTATATTCAATATTACGGTATGGTAAATCACGGTACTTGGAACGTAAACCAAGACAGCGTCAAACGAATTTGATTATGTAGGTTATGTAGATGGCACGTAACATTTGTCACGTTTTAAATGTTGCAAAACAAAAGTTGCTTTACACGCCCGTTTTTTTACTAAACCAGCCAGGTTTTCTTTCTCGCTTGCACTAATATACACTTCGTCCAAATCTATATGCAACCACGTCATCAATACAAGGTTACTAGATGATGACGTTTCACACAGTGCTGTCACCTCGTACCTCGTATTTTGACAGTTCCAATAAATTGTAGTCTTTCTTTATGCCACCTAATATGTGCGCAAGTAAATCATCTATAGAATTTGTCACTTTCCAAACTTTAAACCGAATTACAAATAAACAATCTAGTGACTTTTTTGATGACGTGTTTGCATATAGGTTTGGATAGGCCATAGCTTATTCATTTTATTATATAGCATTGCCAAGTGTAAATTTAGACACAAATGACATCACAGAAATTTTTAAACATTAATCACGGGCTTCGTATTTGAACTACAAAAAATATTCAAAAAGCATTCTTATCCTTGTTATTCGATCTTGTAATTACAATAATAATAAAAAAGTCTAATTTCCCTTGATAAAGATATTAATATTAAAATATTACCACTTTGACGATAACTCTAATTGAAATATATCATGTTTTTTAGTTGTTCGAAGTTTATATTTATTGACTTATTACCATAATTTTTTAAAAAAGAATATTAATTCGGCCAAAGAATTGTATCTTTACGATGAAGATATTATACACTCATTATGTAAAAAGTTGTTTAAAATTTTTATCATTTTATAATTTAAAATTAAAATTAATTATTATCTAATTAAAAGATATTTCTAGGCTCCGAATGTCTACCGCGTTTGATAACCACAGTTTAATATTAAAAACGTTTTTTATTCATCGTTAATTTCAAATTATAAATAGCATCGAACGAATAAACTTAAACAAAATTTTGCTTTAATTTCATAGAAAAGATTTTAACGTATAGATTTTAAATAGAAATTGTTAAAATTGTTTATGTACTATAACAAATAAATTACTTAATGTGTAATATTTCTGAAACATTCCCGCATGGATATCTAAATTTTATAAAAAGTAACAGACTTATACTGTTTTCGATTCAATTTAAATTGAAATAAACAAAACGATTGTTTTTGAAAAAAATCTGACTATCGAATAAACATATTGAAGGAAAAAAAACGGATTAACTGAACTGTATGAACTTTAATCGGTATCATTTCTACATAAAAATGAATTAGTATCTACTTATAATATTGTTGTCTATAGTTTGTTTAGAAAATTATCGAACAAATCTACAGTTTATAACATTATAGGTAAAATTAAAATATGTGCCTACCACTATTTTCATTCATATTAATTAAAATCAATATTTCCAAATAATTATTGTTTTAAACGAAACAAACAAAATTCTAAATTAAGTACTTCGATATTAGGTACGTTCAAAATCTCGCTAATATTTAATCGCATGTAAACGCTATTAAATAAAAAATAAAAGAAATCGTTAAAATCTATTTACAAAACTTTTACTCCAGAAATAATTAAAATATTTAAATACTTTTAAAATAATTTACAAATGCGACGCGACGCGGCGCATTCAATTTAATTACTATACATAGGAAAAAAAACTGTTTTACGGAGACTTTAATTTAACATAGGCACGTTTTAATTACAAAGACGTTAGCGTTCTCCATTCCGAAAAACAATCGAGCCATTTGAAAGGATCAATATGATGGTATTTAATTGAATGCCGAATATGTAGTAGTTATAGGTAGTACTTTGGTTATTTTAGAGGTCACCAGACTTAGAAACAACTGCGATTAATCATCGTATTTTATAATTATGTTAAATTTGTAAATTAACGCATAGTTTACATAAATATATGCCAAAAGTTATTTCTAGACACTGAATGAAATCTTTCCTTTCTAGTAAATAAATATTACTCAGCAACTAGTTACACATTGCATTTACACATATTTAACTAAAGCGTGATTGTAGTACCTACTTGACGTGCAGACGCGACTATACGATTAATTTTTTTAATAGACATAAACGTACAAATATGATTATTTTCAAATGTAAATAACAACCTAAAGAATATTATACGGAATTGGTTCAAGTTCACTCTATACCATGAGACGAACGTAGAATCTTGTCGCCGTATTTGAAGAAGTACCGATAAGATAATGTCAGTTTTCTCAACGTTTATCGGAGTCGATATTACCTTACAGGTATGTATGCGATTTTACCATAAATATTGTTTGTGACTTGTGCATTAGTTAGATATGTGTGTTATAAAAAGTGTCCTCGGAAGTTTATTGCCTCAGAAATTACATTGGAATATTTAGATACGCACGTAAGTTTCAAATAATCCAAAACATAACCTATACTACAAAAAGATATTATAAGGTGTTAGACATCGAGCTATATACATAATGATGACACAATCTACGGAGCGGAAGTCCGTAGTTTTAAAATTTAATAGAACCGAAATAACCGCAAAGTATTATATTATCCACCAAATGCAATCATTTTCCACTTAATTTGGTTTTCTAAAAAATTTTAAATTCGCATTTGTATTTTCATTAAATTACAACTTAATTTAAAAAAAAAAACTGAATAGCCTACCTAAGTATGTTTCCTTATTTTTTCAAATAGAATTTCAAACAATTTTGATAATGTATTAACTATATACACATATATTGTTTGCAAATGCCAATCGTTTGCGAAAAGCTGTTCCTTTTAAGATAGTGCACGATATTTTTTATCGGTAAACATGTAGTTCATACAAATAATAAATGTTTAGCCGGTCGATCAGATTTATTTCATAATACTTTTCGTGCGTAAATAAGTGAAAAGCGATAAACAATATCTACCTTTAATATTTAAATTTTAGTTGCGACAAATGTCCTTGTGTATTTTGAACAAATTTTATGTCTATTAAATATATGAATTACAATTTGAGGATCATTTTAAATTTAAAAGATACTAATTTACACTAAATAATTTTTTTACATTTTCTACAACTAGAAATTTTTTACAATCGCACGTTAAATACAGTAGTCACCGTTTATTATGAACCGTTATTAACAATTATTAGTTAACCGAACAAATTGTTCATTTAATTCAATGTAATTTTTTTCGCTTATAATGAACTCGCATATATATATATATTGAATTTTCATATACAATAAACCACATTGTATGTAACCAAACAATGTAGCGCTTATAATGAACTTTCTACGTACATACTTCAATATTCAACATAGTGTAAGTATGACTTATGTTCAAAATTTGCTCCTTGAGCTTAAATACAAGCTTGACACCTGCGAGTTATCGAGTCACAGAGTCATAAACGCGCTACACGACATTATTATTACCAATTTGATAGGTTGAATTTGTTTTCCTTTGGTTTAACTGTTCACAATTTTATTTCATCACTGGAGATAAGCTGTTTTAAGTGGTCCCGTTGGTAAAAATCCAAAGGATTGAGATCTGGAATTTTTTTCAATAAATAATTCGCGTTTTTTGACATACTATCTTTTTTGTTTTTCAATAGTTGGTAACTAGATATTAAATTAATGAATTTGCTACTTGTAATAAAACTTTTGATCCTTCCTAATTCAGTAATTGATTGATATACGACCTACATTATAATCTCCTCGATAAGTTGCCAAAAGTTTTACGCTCATTATAAATTACCCTGTACATACTTTCTTAACATTTATCAAGAAGTTTATTTTTTCTTTTATCATTTTCTCAAGTATTTTATTGTTCGTTTTTACTCAATATTTCTACAATACATCCCAGATAGCACAAGAATATCTATTTGATATTCTACGAATGTCCTGCTTAAACATTAACGACGTCCACTGGATATCCATTTTAGGTCCATTAATCACAGTCCTGAACAAGTACGTCCACGACGTACAACGTCGAAATAGTAGATACCTTTTATGGATATCATATTGACATCCATTTCATGTCATGTGGACATAATATGTTCATTATTTGCGATCTTTGGCTTATATATGAATTTATTTTTTTAATTTACTGTTTTGTTGGATTTAATGAATTTCGGTTATAATGAACAATTTTCGGTTTATTATAACCGAACACTAATGTATGGATAATTTAAAAAGAAAAATGTCATAATCGTCCCTTAAAAAAATCATTTTCAATTGTAATAACGACTACAGAATTTATTAAAGTCCTATAAAATTTTAATTTTAATAGAAAATTCGCTTTTAAAATTATTTTATACAAAATTGAAATTGAAAAAGTCACAATATTAACATGGAGATTCTTGAAATAGAAAAACTTGAAAACTCATAGATGAAAAAATTGTTAAACTATAAAAGACAATATCGACGTTTTTAGTTTCATTTAAATTATAACTATTATAATCACAAAATATTGGAAAAGCCGTTGAAAATTTGAAATGAAGCATTACGCCTACGTATACTTAGATACCTAATAAACGGCACATCAGAAGATCTATCGATTTAACCAAAACCAAAACAAATACTTAAACTTCTTAAAATTCGTTTATTATACGGTTAAAGAATTCGTAGCATTTCATATGAATTCACTTAAGGTTTAGAATGTGAGGTCAGCACGACAATGCGACTCCATTCCCTAGTTTTTAAGATATTTTCGATTCAAACACATTTAATTTAAAATATTTCATATCTACATTTACTATATTATACTTGATGTTTGTCTTAAAAAATGTAATAATGATGTTTTTATGTCCAGTGCATCTGATCGTGAACAATACTCAAGAACGCCACGATGTTGGGTACGTACACACAATTTTTATTAACCGTTAACACTTTCATTTCTACGACGCGTATTTCCGCAAGTATGGTTTCCTTTATATGGGAGGTTTCGCCGTAAATGTGCATTTTACAAAAAATTTTTAAGTATTTCTTAATTTTATTTACATAATTACGCGTAACTAACTACAGCCGCCCGCAGTAACGAAAGGGTTAAACGTCAAAAACTAAAATTAGCTATATTTTAATTTCAGTTTTGCAGTTGCTACTTTTCGGAATATATTTACCAAATGCTACTAAATCGGTAAGTTCAAATAAAGAAGTAATTTTAATAGGCAGATATCTACCTTTACGTTCCACTTTTAGGAGCATGTATTCAACAAACAATACAGGTACGACGATCATGTTGCCGGACACTATTCAAACAACAACAAATATAACGATTCATATATCGGCGACGAGCACTACCTGAATATTTATGATAGCGAGTATGAATTCGATAATAGCGCGGACAGAAATCAAGTATTAAAGTCGAGGAATATAGTGGTTAGTATTAATTCTATTACTTGGGTAAAGGGTTTATTAAATTAAATTTTCAGGAAGCCGACCCAAACAACGATTATTATACACAAATGGAAGATAATTTAAGTAGTTTTCCGTATCCACAATCCGAACAACCAATATTACAAGAATCTCATCTTAATAGAAGCGCGCAAATTTTAGAAAAATCAACAGGTGATTATTTATTGGAAATTAATTATCTACATTGTAATTACGCATATTTAATTAGTTACGTTAGGATAAGTTAGATGTGCCCTAAAGTGCCAAACAAATAATGCAGCACTGACAAGTAGTAGGTACTAATTCTGTCGGACTACGATTACTTCCATTTTCGCATAATCATTTTCATAATTCGCTAGACAGATGATGTTTCAGTGAAACATAGCAAGTTTGATTAATATTATCTAAATTAATGCAGGTCGATAACATTAATGTACTATGGTTCCTGAGTAAATTGGCAAAATGTGTTTATAGTCCTCAATTTGAACTTGTAGTCGTTGCAATTTTTTTAATTTTCGTTTATTACGATCTTGATTTCTTATACGAAAGTATTAGGTATTACCTACAAAGGATAAGTGCAGAAAAAAAGCAAAGAATCCAATATTCAATATTAAAATATAAAAATAATCGAGGGTTGAAACCCCTTAGGCGTTTTATCCCTAATTTTTTTACTTAAACGGCCATTTACAAAAATATATAGTTTTTTGGCGATCCCTCTTGTTGTTCCAGAAATAATAAGTAAAAGCGAAAAAAGTTCCAATTTTCAAGAGTGGATTTCACCCTCTTAAACCGCGTAAGGGCACGAACGAAATACGGCTCTTGATTAGGGTTAACTAATTCTAACTAATTCTGCAAAGTTTCAAATTTTTGTAACATTTCCTTGTTAGTCTAAGGGCCGATCTTTTCATCTCCCAATAAATTTACTTAACAAATTTTAACCATGGAAACAATTGTTTGAACAAACGTTTCTATGGTAAATATGTGTCAATTAAATTAAATGGAAGATGAAAAGATCGGCCCTAAAAAAAGATATAACTATGAAATAAATTGAAATAACTATACAGCGTGATTTATTAAAAAAATATTCAATAATTAATACCAATAAATGGCCATTAATATTTGAAAATACGATAAAATGTCATTAAAAGAAATTATTCTAAATTAAGAGTTATCCCAACTAACAATTTTTAAATTTCGCGACGGATTTCCATAGGTATCACATGAAAACATTTGCAGTCAGTAGCGGTGTTAAATTAGGCAAAAGGAATTCTGAATTGTTTGAGTGACTAAATATTATACCTGCTGTTACATATATAGCAGTAAATACGTAGTTTAAGGGTTTTACCTATGCATGTTGAAAGATAATATTATAGTAAATCTTTAGGAGGTTCGTCATCTCTCATTTTATTCTAACCAGTTTGACGTATTCGGACCAAGAATTGCCCGATAAGTTTCAATATTTTTGTGGGTTATTACGACGATTTAAAATGGAAAACGTCACTTTGATAAAAGGTAGGTTTCCAAATTAACCCACGAGTATCGCAAACTAAATGGTGTCATTACACTACCAAAGTCGAAGAACAGCAGTACAATGAAATGGTACCAAAATGGTGGCCGACCGCCGAAAAATGCAAAACAACTTTCTCCGCATGCAATGGTGTTTACGACTGTGTTTTGGGATTATCGAGTATTCTTTGATTGATTACCTCGACAAAGGCAAGACTTGTCAACGCGAAATACTACTGTGGTGTTTTGGATCGTTTACGAAAAGCAATCAAAATAAACGGCCAGGTTTGTTGAGTAGAAAGTGTTTTCATTCACGATATGCTCGTCACGCATTCTGCTCGTTATAACCAAGAAAAATTGGCCTCATTTAAATGGGACGTTTTGAGCATCCGCCTTATTCCCCGATTTGGCCCCAAGTGATTTTCACCTGTTCCCGGCGATGAAAACAGCTTTGGCGGCATACGATTCGATACAACAGCTGACATCACCGAAGCGGTCACAGCATACTTCAAAAAACTGGACGGAAATCATTTCAACGTCGGAATTTCAAAATTAGTTACTAGGTATCAAAAATGTATTGATAGAAGTGGCGATTTTGTAGAAAAATAAAAAAATGTCTGAATTTTCCGAAAATGACCTTATTTTTTTGTTTTGACCACTCCTTCCCCTCGTAATCGGACCCTTAAACTTACTTTCTGACTGATCTACGTATAAATAAATACGTCCAGTTTCACGTATTTTACCACTTATGTTATTTTTGAACATGTTTACATTAATATATTATTAGTTTAATTTAATCATTTACTGCAGTACGTCACTGCCTTTGTTATTTAACCTGATATTGACGTTTATATACGAGTAGTACCAACAGAAATTCGCCGCGAAATTTAAATATTTTTAGCTGGGTATGTCCACTATACAAAGTTGCGAAAAAACCGTTCAACTTTGATAAATAGGTAGTTTTACACCAAATTCCCTAAGTATCGTTTCAAAACTCCAACATTGTTCGTCATTTACACCTATCGCAAAGTCAATCCGGGGACACGCTGCCTAATCAAATTTAAATTTACTCGAATTCACGTACCTATGAGTTGCACGAAAATGACAAAAATTCCAAAATGGACAACTTTGATGCGCAATAAATAACTGGCGTTTAACAGATTTGGATTGTTTTAAATTCTTTCTATAACTCTTCGAGTATATTTTATGAAACACTTAATACGTAAATGGTGCCAAACAATTAAGGTTTAGTTGGAAAATTGCAATGGATTCAGGGATCTATGCCATGGATTTCCATGGAGATACGCATAAATCGCCTTTTTCCAATTTCCTCAAAAAGGGAGATTTTGATAGAACATTTTATGACGATTTTAAAACATATTTCACAATAGCGATCAGATAACTAACAACAGAAAGTACCGAATTCGATATTTTGACTGCCATTTCGATACGAGTTGGTCGATTTTTGTGTTTTTCCTATGGAAATTCATTACAAAGTTTTAAAATTGCGATATTTGCATTTAATTCTGTTTATTTTCTAATACCTACGTGTTTTATTTATTTCAGGGGTCGTGTCCATTCAAAATAATAATTCAGACGATTACAATAACGAAAACTTGCCGAAATGCCCGAACGAACTGACATATTATGAAACTGCAGAACGGAAACCATTTTGTTATCTCATAACCGAACCAACGATATTTCCACCAAAATGTCCTTACCCTAACAATGTAGAATATTACTTTTTAAAAAAGAACTACTTGGCAGATATTACGAACAGGACGATTTGGGGTTTGCCAGAAGAAATAACTCGGACGATTATGGGAATTTCCGGTGGGAAAAATATATTCATTTTCACGATGTAGTAGATGTCGTACAAATGCATACAAAAGTCCAAGAAAATGTAATGCACAAAAACTGTTTAATAATTAACGGATCGAAGCTCGTAGCAGTAAATTGTGCCGAAACATATGCAGGTATTTGCCTTTATCAGTACGAAAATGTTATCTCTAACGAATATTGTAAAAAACGTTTTAACGATACCTGCATAAGCAACGATCTAGGTTCGTTCTCAAAATGTTATTGCAAAGTAGAGACAATGCTACAAAATATTCCACGAACTAGATTCTGTTCGAAATTGGCCGAACCGAAAGATCCGTATCAAAATACTCTCATATTAAATTACCTAGGCATCGATAAACCTTGTTGGATCGATATTCAAAAAAATGATAATGACAAATCTAACAACGGTTGGACTTCGTCAAATACAATTTTCAACTACACGTTCTGGTCGAACACGGCCGATTTATCAAAATCGTATGGAGCACTGAGTAAATCAGGTTGGACGACATCGAACGATGGAAGTTTAGCTTGTGCCGTATGTGAAATGAACGTGGAAGAAAACTCGGACGTAATTCTCACGCTAAAACGCAATAATACGACTAAACTAATCGAACTGGAAATAACCAACGCGCTCAATGTATTTCGAGGTGTCATCTGTTTTACCGCAGACGGTTTCGATTTTATAAATCTTACAAGAAATACTGAAAATTTTGTGGTGCGAAATCTATGGTTTCCAAACGACGTTCCCGAATATTTATGGTGCAAAACTTTCCAATTGCCTCGCTTCGTTCCATCATACAGCAACAAAATTATATCAAATAAAATATGCAAATTCTGCGGACACGAATTTGCCGTGACCGTTCGTTTTTCTGAAAACAACGATCCACGTATAACGCAGTCCCATCGAAGAGCGTGCGTCGAAATAAAAGACGTCGCACTGAAGGACTCGAAATTAATAAAAATTCTACATTTTAAAGAAAAAGACGGAACCGTAGAAGTACTGTGCCATTTAATCACCAAGCCAACCCAACTCACAGCTCAAGAGGAATACGACATGTTAACGAAATTACTAAAATCTAAACATATTAATTATTCAAATTTAGTAAGCAGTCAGGTTTGTTTGCCATCCGTTACTGCTTCTGGTAGTAAATTGCTGCATTGGCCAGAAACGGAAATTGGAGTTACGACGATTCCAAATGAACTGTGCCTTCAAGAAAACGGATGCCCAGTGACGCGGACATGTGCAGGAGACTTTATTTCTGGCGGTTATTGGTTACCTGCAAATGGAAGTTGTACCGACGTTCCACTCGAACCGACCATAGTCTTACTCGACGAACTCCTACATACTAACGCGACTACAAGTACAAATTTAACCAAAATTCTTGTAGAAGCAACAGAAAACGCTACCAATGTCACGAGTTTAACGATTCATTTAATATCGAAACTATTAGAAAAAATTGCGATTTACGCCAGTAACGTTAGTATTGAAGACGTTGTGGCGACCGTTAGCAACGTTATGCATTTTGATCAAAACATGCTAAAACGCTCTCAGCAAGTGCTTAATTCGACCGATACTATTCTTTGGACTTTAGATGAAATTTTAATTCGCACGCCCGTCGACGACGATGGATATAGAGCGGAACTATCGGACAAACTATTGATACAAGTAAGTGACTTAAAGAAAACAGACAAAATTGGAATCAAATTACAGAACTCTACAACTAGAGGATTCGATTCCAATAAAATCGAGCCACTGTATGCAAACGCGTCTCAGCACGAACTAATCCAAGAGAATTTCGAACTTGCTTTATTGGTTCCGCAACAACTTCACAACGACATAATGCAATGTAGCGGCTCAAAGGATTCGCCAAATATAGTCACGTCGATCTTTTACGACGACTCACTTTTTAAAGAATACGGGAAAGTGACGGGAAAATGCGACGGACGCGTTATTAGCGTCCTTATACCCGGATTTAACTGTTCATTTACTGCACCATTACAAATAATTTTCAAAGCAAATAACACAAACGACACCAAGTGTGCGTCGTGGGTTTACGGAACGAACGACCTCTCCGAAAACATTCACGGCTATTGGACCATCGACGGGGATCCGATAGTGGTCGATAAAACGCTTTACCAAATTTGCGAATTCCGACACGTCACGCATTTTTCCCTTTTAGTATTGGGCGATATCGCCATTAGTGAGGGACACAAGAAAGCTCTGGACGTAATAACGGCCATCGGAAGTGCATTATCGATCTTGGGACTTTTAGCGGTGTTTGTGACGGCAATGTTGTTTAAAAGTTATCGCGCCTCCAACGGTGTTGTTATAAACTTTTCGGTAGCAATGACTGCTCAAATCGTATTATTATTTGTTGCAGATAACGTAGGAGATAAAGAGACACTTTGCACAATTTTCGGAGCCATTCTACATTACGTTGTGTTGACCCAATTTTGTTGGATGTTAATAATTGCCGCGTTGCAATATCAACGTTACGTTGTCATATTTTCTAATCCTATAACGCACATCGTGGCAAAGTCTTGCGCTTTTGCATGGGGACTTCCCCTATTGCCGGTGATAATAACAGTATCAATTTCGACAGAAAATTATGGAAAAAACGCCAACGGTCTATGTTACGCTTTAGGAAACTATTTCACCTTTGGAGTCTTGGTTCCTGTTTCTATAATTATTATTTTAAATTTAATGATATTTTTAAGGATAATGGTAAGTATCGCGGCATCTAGTCGAATAAAAGTTCACCAAGACAGAAACGTCACCTCGAAACTGCAATTACGTTTAGCGTTCATGTTATACTTTTTACTTGGTTTAACTTGGGGTTTTGGATTATTGGCAGCTATCGGAGGTGGTCTAGTGTATTCGTATCTATTTTGCTTGACGGCTACTTTACAAGGTTTTATATTATTTTTATTTTTTATTGCGATGAACGAAAAAACGCGATCGCTTTGGATCAACTTAAAATCTTGTTGTATAAAATCCGACAAATATGATGTAAATCGGGATTCGTCCGTGTCCGCGATGATACGAAGACCTCAAACTATGACAACGTCAGATACTTGCACCGATTCGACTACAAGCGAAATGTTACAAAGATATAATTACAGAAATACGTCGGAAGTTTAATAAGCGCTCTCTTCGATTTTATTTTTTAATTGTAAAATGGTATGAATTTGATTTAAATAATGTAAACCAATTCTGATTTAAGTATTTGTGATAATAAATTCTTGATATTTTGTAATTTTCGGTAAAAATATAAGCTTACCCCTCTACGTAATTTTCTTCCTCTTGATCGTCGTCGTCCTCCTCCTCGTTGTCTTCTTGTTCGTTATCCTCCACTTCGTTATCATCCACATTGTTATTTATCAATTCGGTTTGTGGTACAGCGTCAGCATCGTCTGCCATTTTACCGCAATACTCGTTAGGCGTACGAATAAATTAAATCTAAAAGGACCAATTTAGCACAACAAAACCCACACAAGAAGACGCACAAACAACTCAATTGAACTACAAAGCTCTATTTTTTGCGTCGAAGCTTTAAACCCATGTCGTCCTTGTAAAGACTTAGGTAAATAGGATTTTCTAAGGTAATCTCGTTAGGAAATCGTAGGCGGTCACTAACGTAAGGGTGGTTTATTTTTAATATCGTCAGTTTTAAATAACGTAAATAAGGGCGAAATAAATAAAGCGAAATTGTTAACCAAAATGATTTTTCATCGGGCCTAATGTGCTCATTGCCCATACAAATAAAAAACGAGGTAGTTATTGCAAAATTCGCACTATCGCCTAACGTAAAACGAATAAAAAAAGAATAAAGATTTCTTTAAAATAATTCGTTGCTTTAAGCATTTTCAAAATCAGACAATCGCAATTTGGTTTTCCCCCAAAAGCAAAAATAAATAAATGGAAAAATTTAAACTTCCTTTCTTGAAAACATTATGACGCGTTTAAGACAGCGTGCTTTAAAAGATTTAAATATAAGTAAACACTATTCGTAGTCATTGAAAAATGTTAATGAAAATTCATTAAGAAGACTAAAAACCATTTCAAACTTAAAATCAACTAGCTTACCTGTACGTATCGAATCGACGGTGTCTCGTCAAACGAACTGGAGGATGAGGATCCAAAGGCCAAAATAACAGCTCCAACTGATGCTGAGCTATTATCGCTCATCCTAAAATAAAACAGGAATAACATTAGGTAATTACATATTCAGTATATGTACACATCACTTCTTCAAATTAACAATAAGTGCAAATATGTGTAGTATACGAATTTATTATCTAATAAGCATATAAAAATATGTGCTCGATATAATCGATTTTTCGCAAATATCTCGTTTTTTATAAGTTTGACGATAAAAATACCTATACGATAAAATAAATTATGGAAAATTTGCTACAAATATGTTCTAATCATTTTTTCTGTAAAATCAATAGTTTCGGCATATCAGCTTCACAAAGTTTATTCTACCAGATAACTCGACGTTAAGTAACTAACATAGAACAATTAAACTTTACCTATATTACATCTACTTATAAGTAGATTTTATAGTTGAACAGACGTATCTAATAAACTTAAAATTAGTTACGTTCGGATTTTACTAGGTACAAAAAATAATAAACATTAGTAGAAATTTTTACACGCCGGTTTTTATTGAAATCGTTCAATAATTATAAATAATAGTGAACCAATTTATTGTTTTATAGAGAATAACTTTATTCCTCGCTAAAATTATTTTGACCCACGTGAAAAGCACTACATACCCCGTATCGTTTATTGAGCGTGTAATTACACCCTGGTTGAGTTATGCATCGCTATTGGAAAAATGCCAACATAAAAAATTTCGCCACACATCAATAGGCATTCCAAAATAACTGAACTTAAAATCTAAAATCTAAATTATGTGCAGAGTTACGAGATAGGTAATTTCAAATTGTGAAACGTTATAGAATTTAAATTGTTGTAAAAATAGATCAAGAAATTTATCTCGTACTACCTTTACATTGATTTAATTAAAGTTGGAAAGAAAGTCAAAATAACGTTAAAGGAAAAGTTCTATATTTTTTGTGTTTTACACGGAATCGAATGTAGAGAATAGAAACGGGTAGAGTATTGAGTAGTGGAGTATAGTGATAATCAAACACGATGGACAGACATTCTCTATTTAAACCTGCAAACGTTTATTGTTGAAGCTCGTTATTCAAAGTCGAACTGATTAAACAATTCTAATTCGTTCACGAAAGAAATTTTTCTACTTTAAACTCTACTTTCTTGGATCATAAACAATTTAAAAACATAAGTAATTAATAATATTTTAATTAACAAGGTATATTCTTTCAAAAATAATGTTTCCAGTTATTCTAAATAGTTAACATTATCACTAAAGAAATAAACAACACAAATAAAGTCGATATATAATTAATACAACGTAGGTTGGATTAAGTGAGCAGAAATCGACCTCGACCTTGTTCGCTAAATTTAATTTACAGAAATACAAGAAAATTACATTTATTACCATTAGCGAGGCACTGTTAAATAACAATTGCTTAAGTAAATATACCCAGTTCTACCACTGTGAAAGTAAATTAGTCGTTCTATTATTGTTGAAATTATATTTACTACATTAATTTATATAGACATAAAATTCTAAATCTGCATAGCCATCAAGCAAATACAGGCCATTAAAATTCTAAGCAAATGGGCCAAACATGTTTGTATAGGTAAATCTTATTCCAGTGATGAAGTGCGCAAATAATATCTACGAGTATATCGGATATTTCATGCGAGTGTGATAATTTATTAAAGCACGAAGACGAAGTCTAGCTTTTAAAACAAATCGTCGGCAATATCGACGTGACTCAAAAATATTAATTTGAGATATTTGATCTACGATCATAAAATAGACTTATCTTTTAGGTAAGTATACGTTATTCACGATAAATTCCAATCTCGTCATCAATAAAACTCGCATTTTCACAGTACTAATATATTGTAGTCTTTCTTTGCCATATCATATGTGTACAGGTAAATCATCGGTAGAATATGCCATGTTCAAAACAATTTAGTAACTTTGAATGCATGACGAAATACGTATGTATGTTCATAATTACCTCCATTTTGGCCAATACAAGCTTGTAAACGCATAACATAATTGTTTTTAAAAACTGTTTAACATTTTAGCAGTAATAATCGTAAATGCATTTCAAATTGTTATTTTCATGTCGTCAGGGTAAGTGGTGTACTGTAAAACAATAATTCGATTCAACAATTACTAAAATCACAAGTCATTTTTCAGGTCATGAGTAGTCTAGATGCCCCGTCTATCGACTGTTGCGGATTCAAATCCCGCTACAACCATGGATGTTTGTGAATGTAAAAATTAGAAATAGGAAAGGCAACGGCTAGGTGTGCTACAATGCCAGCACTTAGTAAATCAAGTGCTGGACATGATTTAGTACCCAGAAGGATACATCCTGCTGGGGAACACCACCACGTAACGCGTATCGATGCCGTTGCTAAAATTCATAGCTGCTGGGCGTATGAAAACGAGACCGAGTCCACTAAATAATTTTTTTTCTTTTAATTTTAAGTCATTTTTCGATAAACGAAAATTGTTTATCATTGTAAATGCACTATTATTTCAGTTTTCCCTTTTTTAAATGTTTTGTTTCGTGGCTACTAGATGATATCGCTAAATAAGATATTTTTCAACTTTAATCATGTTTAACACTGTAATTTTCACTGTCATCTAACCCCACAATATTTGTACAACACTGTACAGAGAAAATATAATTATTCCAAAAAAATATATAATATATACAGGTAGTCATTTAAAAATAAAAACTTGCAAATTACTGCTCAAATCTCATTAGGCCCTGAAATAAAATAAACGTACAATAATATACAACATATCATTCCGAACATCTTTTGTTAAGAAAATATTTTTATAGGTCGCTAGAACTTAACTCACCCTGTATCGTCGCGTCGAAGCAGAACCAGTCTATCTTCAAAAAGTACCGTTTTCGAAGAAGGTCTGCACTAGATCCGTGGTGGTCTGAACTATACAAAAAGTGCTAAAACATAAAAAAATTGTCTTTTCGTGTTTTACCACTTTTTCGATAGTTCAGGTCGCCATCGATCTAGTGCAGAGCTGTTTTGAAAACGGCACTTTTTGAAGACAGACTAGTTCTGCTCCGAAGCAACGATATACGATTTACGAGAATTTTATTGTGGGGAGACAGTAAGCAACTCTCGTCGATAAACTAATTTCAATATTACTTACAATTAGAATTATATTGTTATTAATCAAAATCCCTGCAAAGAGATAAAAATTAGACATACCTACATAACCTTGAAAAATAGAATGTGTTTGAATATGACGAATTTAAGGATTAAATTTTAACATTCAATTTCAATATTTTTACGTGTAATTTACGACCGTACGAATGCCCTAACCGCTAGATACTATGCACGTAAGAAAACTAAAAACAATTTAAACACTTTCGTAAATTCGTTAGTTTTTTCTTACGATTAACATGTTTTTCTATTATTCATAGATAACATAAGATAAAGTTTATCTGTGCCTTTTTTTTTAAATCATTTTACTAGCTGTTAAACCTTGTTAACTGCAAATGGTGTTGTTTTTCAAACAATTGTAAGATAAATTAGAGGTGTCTGAATTTTGTTATGTATTACTGCAGATTAGATCCTATATTTTTATTGCTAATAAAAATATTATCTTTATTATGAAGTATATTCCTTATATGTTGCATTATAATTATCATTGTTTAAGAATTCATTAGCAACCAAAATAAGGTTTGAATCAAAAACAAAATAAATACTTTTAGGTACCGCCTTCCATTAAAATTGGAACGTGCTCGTTCTGCTTTTCGAACCAAAAATATTCCTATCACTCAACTCCACAATTATTTATTTATACCTACATTTTACCCTAATCTGACTAATAAAAATTAAATTTACGGGCATTGAATTTATAATCATTCTGTTAAGGGCTAAATCGTGAATGAAATGAGTAATGAATAATTAAATAGAATTTGTATATTATCTTCAGAACCAAATAGTTTTTGTTTTTAATTATTTAGAGATTCAAAGCTAAAAAGCATGCATGAGTACATTTATTTTATAAATAATTTTTGGTGTAAGTAGGTAGGTACCCATTATTTAATTTAGGGGCGGTTTTTTCATCTCCCAATAAATTTACTTGACAAATTTTAACCATGGAAACAATTGTTTGAACAAACGTTTCTATGGTAAATATGTGTCAATTAAATTAAATGGAAGATGAAAAGATTGGCCCTTACTCTAATAAATTAGTGTATCCTCACAAGTATTAATGAATATTTTTATTTAAAAAATATATTGAAAGGTAATGATATTAAATAAATTACCTGATTAAACATTATATTAGCACTGCTATATTCACATAAAGTCTTTATAATCAACAAATTAAACGTTGTACATATAAACAAAGGTAAAAGTAGAAAATAAACAGAATCGTAAATAATTACATTTTCACGTGTTTTCTGTACACAAACTTAAAGTTAAAATTCGCTATCGGTTAGATTCGGATATATCCGTAAACTTTTATGAAATTTTAAGTCGCAGTCTCGATTATTGCCATGCGCAAACGGTTACACAGGAAGTCTGGTATTTAATCGAGACTCTGACGAGACAACGCACGAGGAGGTAGACGAACTTGGTGAACATGTGTGTTACTGAAACTCCTCATTTCCAATTTGTCACTTCACATCTTATGGCCTATCCAATCCTATATGCAATTCACGTCATCAAAAAGTCACTAGATTGTTTATTTGTAATTCGGTTTAAAGTTTGGAAAGTGACAAATTCTATAGATGATTTACTTGCGCACATATTAGGTAGCATAAAGAAAGACTACAATTTATTGGAACTGTCAAAATACGAGGTACGAGGTGACAGCACTGTGTGAAACGTCATCATCTAGTAACCTTGTATTGATGACGTGTTGCATATGGGTTTGGACGAAGTGTATGTTAGTGAATTATAACAAATGATATTTTAATTCATAAAAATAGTTACCAACAAACACGTAGGCACGCAAAATTTTCTTCCATTAATACTACCTTTAAAACACAATACCCAACCACAAAAATATGTATCTACCTAATAATTGTTTGAAATTGATACGTCCATGAACGTAGATTGACCTTATTGTTTTGTATAAAATTACTTATTAAATGTATTTTGCAATTTGAAAAAGAGATCTTAAATGTTTGTACTTATCTACTTATACGTTCAAAACGCTAAAATTGAAAACGACGCAACGAGTTTTTCAAATCTATGAATAGGTAGTTTAAAATAATAAACAAACATGAAAAATAATGAAAACTAGAATTATGATAAATACGGAAATCGCAACACTTGTTTGTCTAATAAAGCTTTGCAGAATCAAAAATTTACATTTTTTCCTCAAAAATATATACATAAGCATAGAAGTTATTGAGTATCAAATAGGTTTTATTTCCTATGCCTGCACAGCTAAAAATAATTTTAACCATTTTTTTTCAACATTTCGTCAATTCTAACCATAGTAAAAAAACGATATTTGCATAATATTGGTGCAATATTATGAATTATTGTATAATTTTTGTGAAACGAAATTGGTACACTATTAAATGTTGACGCTTTTTATATTATATAAACATTAGGGTTGTAGCATAACAAGTGAACTACAACTATACCCACCATCTAGAAACTATCTAATCCTAACTACAGGATTAAAAAAATGTGCACGAGATGTCGCTGTTTAATATTATTGTCACAATATTGTGAATTTACAGTCTTACATTAATATTTTGCGATAAATATTTTCTTGATATAATATAAGTTATTGTTAAATATATTGATATAATAATAGTCGCACAATATTAGATTAACGTATTAAAAACGATGTTAAAACAATAGTCATAATATGTCTGTATTTATAAATTGTAAACACAATATTTAAGCAACATTAGTAAAATATTTAATTTTAAATATTGATTTAACAGAATAAACACGATATTGTGCTAATATTGTTTTATAATATATACCTAATATTTAAATGTTGATGACCTTATCACAACATTAGTTTCTATTAGGAAACTTACGATTAAAATAACTAACCGCTAAATATGAAATATATTTATCACAAAATGCGTAAAATAAGAGACGAAAACACTTGTTTCGAAACATTGTAAATGAAACATTGTGGTTTATCGAACTCTATTGTTTTTTTTTAAATTGAAGTTAATTAAAGTGTATATTAGATATGATATTTCGCCAATTATTATGAGGAACTCTTTGAGGACAGAATAAATTTTGAAAGATCTCGTTTATGACTTACAATTAAATTGCTTTGCTCTTGAAAACTTTACAATACTGAATAGAACGTCAACTTTTTTAACTTAGTCCAAATTCTGAAAAATCCTAAAAATCCATCGACTTTGGCTGTGAAAGCGTACAATTAGGTCTGCGTAGACATACATATAACATAAGTACGTTATTATTTTACGCTAACTCCCTAAGGGGGACAGCAAACCTTTCATAGTCTTAAATAGGAATAGGAGTGAAATGTCACATCGTTTTGAAGGTCTTTTAATTCTCTTTACGGCGGCGCTTTGCTTTTTGAATCGCGTTAACGATTTTACCTGTTATAACTATTATTCAACATTTATAAATTTACTTCGCAATTAATTAATAACTAAAACTGAAACAAAACTCATGGGTGACTTATGGGATTAACATACAATAAATGCATTTATAGCAAAAAGTTATCCCTTTCGCAAATAAAATCGATGATTCTTAGCGTTTTTTAAAACAATCATTTAATTAAGTTTGGAAACAATAGGTTAGAAACTTTTCGTCGGAACGCACTGTGTACATATTGTTTTAAAACATTTTGGAAATTTTCGCGACCATTTATTACAATTACCTACCCAATCTGATATAAATAATTAAAATAGATAACAACGCGACAGAACGTTTTTGTACATTACCGTACTTTCTGACTGCATACTTGCATAGTTTAGTTATTGTTCTTCAGTAGAGAATTCAAATAACAGGAAATCAGCAAACAGAGAAGCCACAAAACATTCGCGAGTCTTTGCATTTAGAAACAGTTGTCCGACACAACGCAATGTTTCTGATTTCCTAATATTAGGGAGACTTTAGTAAGAAGTTTTCGCAACATAGAATAAAGCCTTTACGTGGTTATTGTTTGTTGCTCTTCTTTTTTTTGGGAAGCTTTATGACTCTCGCAATCATTTACATAAATAATACTCTTATATTAGAATATTTAACCTGCTTTTATATGGGTGTTTTATAGATTCTTATAGGATAACCTATTCAATAATAACATGTAGTCATATTGACATCAAATACTTACGATTTTACAGTTTTACTGTTTAAAAACTTATATTTTTTAGGATTTGACTTATTGCTAGGTATTTACTTTCAAATTATTAGAATTTTATAAAATTTATTATACCTACTACAATTTTGCGAAAATATACATATTATAATACTTATTAAAATATGAAAAATCACAATTAATATTTATATATATTTAGTATTTATATGTGAATTTAATTGTAAGTCTGTCGTCGTTATCATAATCGAATAAGTTATTTATTTATTTTAGGCTTTATTATATACAGTTGTTATATTCGTTATAATTCACCAAACAATTTTGAAAGTGTAGGTACTCCTCTGAATTCTGCATTCCTGATACCAGCAGTCACAATTGAGGAACGACTGCGGTGCTACTTACTAAACTTAGGAGCTGTGAACAACAACTACAGCTAAAAATCGTGAAAATTATTCAAAAATTATTTCTGAATAACATACTACACGAAAACTAATAAAACATTAAAATTTTCAGGAAATGATAAAATTTAAAAGCAAGAATGTTTTATTTTTAAAATGAAAATTAATATTATGTACCTATGTATATATTAAAAAAAAGGAATAAGTAAGTACAAGCAGGTATAAAAAGGTTTAAACGTTTTTTAATTTACGTTAGTGTAAAAATTAATCGACTTACAAAAATTAATATTAATCAAAAATCGAATTATGATTAAATATCCATATTTAATTAGCATTACCTACAACTAATTATATACCTACATAATTATGTATGTGGTATGTACCTTACGTATGTATCAATTTCATAGGGATAATTATGCCTATTTTTCCAATAAAACTTTTACAACAAAAAAAACAAAAACAATTTAAACTTATGAAGTATAAGGCGCTTATGTCACACTTTATTGTCAATAAATTAAGAACATTTTTAAACTCAAAAACAAACAAAATAATAACAGTAATCAACGTTATTTATAGTCTTTATGGATAGGTTAAAGACACGCGACCAAAAAAAAAATCCGCCTACTATGTATACATACATACTATGTACTTATCGAATTGCATAACATAGACCCTGGGCTAAATTAGTATCACTGGCACTAACGCCCGTTAGTAATCATCCTTGACATATTTAAATGCAGCCATCTCGTCACTTGCTGAAGCCGTACAATTAAAAAAAAAAACTTTCAGTAGAACCGAGGACAAATATTATTGCGGGAAGGTCAAGATCAAATTCTTTAATTACTATTATGATTCAAAACAATGGTCGCTTACTAAATTATAATCACGTCCACATAAATTATTTGTGATTGTGCGTTTTCTTAAATGAATAAGTCCATGCCCATTTTTTATAACAAATTAATTAAATAATTTCGTTAGAAATTTTATTTATATTTTCATCTCGAATACTGATAAGTAAATAAACTTTTTTCTTAGGTAATTACTATTGTTAATGTTAAGGTAAAAAAAAACTGAAAACGTTGGTTAATCAACACTTGTAATTCAGCTTTTGTTTTAAAAACCTTCAACTTTTTCACCACTAACGGCAAAAAATATGACAACACGTCCCGAAGACAATTAAAAAAATTCTAATTCTTATGACTGATTACTCAAACCAACGATAATGCTAGAATAATAATATATTTTTGGTAGGTACACTGCCCACAGAAAAAATCGGGACAGTAGAAGGAGAGAGTTTTAAAAATGTTATGTTGTGAATCGGGTTTTAAATAAACTGTTTGTAAAAGGTTGAAATAGCCTTGTGCATTTTAAGACGAGCCCCATCTTCCAGTAAGCTAACAAACTTCAATTCTATTGTTTCAAATTGTTCTATTAGTATCGGAAATCACACAGAGATGTCCACTTTGTAGGCAACAATGAAGATTTATAGCTCCCTTTTAAACATACAAGCATTTTACCTAAAACCCAATTCACAACCAAACATTTTTAAAATTCTATCCTTCAACTGTCCCGAATTTTTCTGTGAGAAGTGTACAAAAAATAAATTGTTTATAACTACAGTCCTAGTAAAATGTTCTGGCGACTGAGTTTGAAAGCTTTATATTAAAAATGGTAGAGCCAAATTGTTGTTTGTTGTAAGGAAATATAGGTATATATTGAATTAATGTACCTTTGGGGACGATAAAAGTCGAAAAATCGCAATTACCGACTTCTGGCACCAAATGACAAAATTATTTTTTACACATAATAAAGTTACATTTTAGAACAATTTATTTATTAACATTTATTTTGTTTAAATAATCATTCGTTATGCTTTAATAATAAATAATGTTTTGTTAGTAAAACGAAGCGCATATTAGAATATGTTTTATTTGGTAATTTACATTCTTTGTCCACCCACGTGTTCGCGAGAATTTTTTTAAATATCTCGTCAAATTAACGAATTGGAGTGACAGGAAACTTTTTGTTATACTATTTTTATTAGTTAACAAAATTCCATAAAAAATAGTACTAAACTATATGGATACCTCTCATAAATATACTACATAAATATCGTTGCTTTCCGTTTAATAGTTTTCGAATAATTGAGTTATGCATCTAGGCGTTTTTGAAATACGAGTAAAAATCAAGATTTTTAAGACATATATTTCTGTAGTAACTTAACGCCTTTTTGAAAACTATGAAATTATGCATATTTATGTAGGAATAAAGTATCTTTAGCATGCAGTTTGTTTGATTGAAATCTGTTAGGTACTTTTTAAGATATATGTTTTCAAACTCAGCCGCCAGAACTTTTTATTTCTATAATAGGTAAATAAAATGTTAATAGCTTAAGTAATTGTTATACAAGTAAAAAGAACTGTAATTTAGGATCTAATCACTTTTATAGTAGAAATAAAAAAACATTAAGTATGTAATTACAAACTCGTTGCATAATATTGTTGATATCTAGAATGCTACAAGGACTTCGTGCTTTTGTTAGGTATACTATCTAAAATAGAAGTTAATGTTATAAATTTAAACTTAATTGAATCTTTCAATTTCAATCCAATAAATATTAAATATAGGCGTAGATAAACATAATAAAGATTTTTTCTTTAACAATGCCTAACGTTAGTTTTTTGTTGAACGCTAATGTACCCTGAAGATGTTTTTGAACATTATTTTACACATTAAATTTATCTACAATCACAATTAAATTATGTCGTGCTATATACCCGTCTCCAATTTAATATTTGTACCGCAACTCTATGGGTAAAAATTTAGGTAAAAATATTAGATAATCCAAAAAAATCACCAATTGTAGGTATATTATAGCATTGACTATATAGTATTATAGACAGCTAACCATATGTTATTTTTCGGTAACGCTCAAGGGACACCAGAAACGCTGTTTTGGGACACCACTACAGCGTCGCTACTTTCGAGTAGGTAAAACACTGTTAGATTTTGAAAAAAAAATTTAAGTTCAGTGCATCTAGATGTCGCAAATTAAAATTGCATTTTACAACTATATCGCACAAAATTCTTCCGACCGTTTTTAAAATTACCTGCTTTTGTTGATCCCTAAAATATTCCGTCCTAATCTTTTTAGTGTAGTTTATGGTCAAAGCTGGTATTTACCACCTAAATTTTCTTATTGACTATTTATGATAATTTCCTTCGAAAAAGATTCATATAAGCTATACATTCTTTTTTGTTAAAATATTGTTAGTTTGTACTTTTAATTATTTCGCTATTATTATTAACTACTACATGGTCAAACAATGCACATAATGTACACTAATAGCACTTCCCTTCATATGATATTAGATAGGCAGGTACCTTCTGTTAATATTTCACCAATAAGTTTCCGTTTTGACATATCCAATAAATTATTAATGCAATTTTGAGGTAGGTACATTCTGCACTACGTTTAAAATACAATGCACGCCGACTATTAGAATCACGAATAATGTATGATATAATGTATATAATTCGGGTATTATTATCACTTTCGCAAAGCACGAAAAGAACAAGGAAAAACATCGTTTATAGTAATCATGACATCGGTTTCAGTTATCATTTTTTTTTAAAGATCGTTTTCATTTACGAGCAATAAACCTTGTTAGCGTAGATTTGTTTGTTTGTATTTTCAAGTTCAAGTGACACCGAATTTCTCTCTCCAGTAAGTTATTAGCCTATAGAGCGAATAACAGAGGCAAACAATGCCGAATGAGTTTTTTTAATATGAATGTTTTTTGAATATACGTCAGAGGTAATTGTATTCTGGGGCTACATCTGAGGATTTTCATCTGTCCCATCAGGATTTATTTTTACCCATCGGTATTTTCACTTCCAAAAAAGAAAGAAACAGTTCTATCCCCTACTTTAAACTTCAACAACAAATTATTGTAGATAAGGAACAAACAGTGCAATTGTTTACTTTTGTATCGGCAATTTTTATTTTGAATCGTTAAATTTCAGGGTTTTCCACTTTGAGTGAAAACCTTATTTCTTTTTGTTCATAAATATATACATACAGTAGAATCCGGTTATAATAAATCACAAGGGACTCACAACATGAGTTCGTTACATACGAAGTTCGTACTAAATGGTACAAAAACTTCATTTACCGTATATAAAAATGTCCGCACTTTTTATTCAAAAATTTCAGTGCAAATTTCTAGGTATGGACATTGCACGGGTATTCCACCTCCAAACAAATTGAAAAAAAAATTACTAATGCCGTCTTACACGGGTCAATATTTTTTTCTTATATTTCTTGCTGAAGATCAAGGTGTCGTCAATTACATGAGCATGGATACTTCTTGAGCGTATACGGTAATATAAATTTAATTGAAAAAACTTTAATGAACGGCAATATTATATGGTATTTACATATTATTTTTAATTTTTTTTTCAGTAGAAAGTAGGAACCAGAACTAAATCTGCATTTTGAACTTTTCTCTGCTTGAAAGTGTTTTGGAAGTACCAAATCAGACTCGCAATTGTCTTATGTATTATTGTTATATAACATCTAAGGCTATTGTGCTTGGTTACCCCTGGTGTCCGTTATCTAGTAAAGTTTAAAAGATTAAATATCCGCTGGGAAGGTCAGCTAATAAACGTATTTTTAGAAGAGAATAGAAGAATTTATTATATGAACGTTTTAAAGACAACATCTGCGCACTGGCAGCGTCATAAACAATCTATTATTTTCGAAAAAACATGTTTACCTACTTTTAAGGAAACTTTTAACAAACGGGAACAATTTTGTCGAACGTTATATCCGAAAGTTCGTTATTTACGGGTTCGTTATAACCACCAAAATTTATAAGGGATATCTTATGGGTTGCAATGGCGGGACTTTTAAGAATGGTTCGTTATATCTAGAGGTTCGCTATAAACAAGTTCGTTATAAGCAACTTCACCTGTAGATATGTATGTAGAATAATTTGTGTTTTTTATCGCATATTGTTATCAATCGATTATTGTTACCAAAAACTCAGAGTTCAGATGTGATCACATTAAATGGCGTGCACTGTAGTTTCGTTTACTGTCAAATAAAATACACGATTATTTACTACATTTTTATTTCCGGGCAAATAAACTATGTTAAATACATATTGAAGTAAAATTAGTTATTTGCCTATACATAGGTATTTGTTAAATCGTTTAATTTTTCGTATATTTTTATTCAAGTATGTAATTAAGATTTTGAACTGAGTAGTGATTTGGGAAGGTGATCAACGCTACAATTAAATTGAAGAAATTTTGGCTGGTTAGTTATTTGCGGATTTTCCACGAATTTTCGCGGGAATCTCGGAAACATAATCCCAGAGAATGTTGAGGATCGACTGTATATAAATAATACAAGTATAGTTTAGCATCTAGCTGCCTACCTATAGGTAAGTGAATATGTAATTTATTATATAATTTTTGTATTGTATTATTATAAGTAGTAAATTATAATCTATAAAAAAAAAACTATTTTTGGTAATATTAATTTTAAATATTAATGAGTACCCAGGTAATATTGATATTAGTAAATAGATAATTGTCCATGTTATATTAATAATAAGAATTAATTGAATCGAAATCGCAAATACGTTAACATTGAGAGGGTTACTCTGGCTTACCCTGTTGTACCTGCTTTTTCGACTACGTATTGTTCGTGGCATTCCTAAATGCAAGTTTCATCTTTGGTTTGCTTTTCTAAAGTAGTATCACAAACCATTTATAAAAACAACCTGACATCTATATTTCTCTTTTAAATCCATTTTTCCCATCAAATACGAAATTTCAAACTATGAACAATTTTGTATTGGCGCGCCATCTATAGCACAGAAAAATGGGGTTGCCACTTGTTCCATTTACGTGAGCTATCTATAATACTATATAGTCAATGATTATAGTAGGTACCTTAATGAAATAATTCCATTATTACAAATCCTTAGAAATTGTTCTTTCACGTTCCAAAAGACGATAGTTAAACAAAGAGATTTGTGCGAACATACTATTCGCAGAAATCGACAATTTGTGTTTTTCAAAACCATTGTAATATAGGCAAATCTTTAAATATAATTAATTATTGTCTAGGTAGGTACCTACTTACTATTAATGAATTCTGTTATTTACGTAAGTTTTGCATAAATTGAAATACTAACATTTAACTTACGTGATTGTCTATTTGTGTTGCATAAATAAATATCGCCTGTTGTTTATAATGAGAGTCGAGAGAATACGGAAAATTATACCAAATTTAAATTAGTTGATGGTTAAAAAAATTTAAAAACATGTATTCGCACATGTGTTTGCCTACGGAATAGAAAACGTGATAGAATCTCCTCGAGAATCTTCAACTATTACTACTAAAAAATTCCGCAATAATTTGCGCATCCACTTTTGGAAAATTATCTGACTTCGTTTCTAAAAACTCATTTTTCAATTTTTAAAAACATTTATAATATATATGTAGGTATATTACCTATATTATCTATAGGATCAATCTATTTGAAATCGAACACTAGTGGTCGCACTTATTGTCAGATTGTTCTCAATTTTCCATTGTTCATTTAGGTTGGAATAAGAAACAAAATTCCAAATTTGTAGCGTTTTCCAATCAAGTGACCGCGCGAGGGCTGCTCAAAATGCTTCGCGCGTCAAAATCGATATATTTTTAGGCAGCTATATTTCCGTTTCTACCACAGTCACAAAAATAATAATAAAAATACCACTAATAGCTCATATCCTGTTCTTTCGCTGGTGTTTAAATAATTTTGGCGCGTTAGGTACAACACGAGGAATAAAATCATAAAAAGTATCAGTCAAAAGTATAGGAAAAATTATTTGCAAACGCTATTATAATATCGACGGCGTTTTGGCAAAACATCTTAAGGGATAAAAAGCTAATTTTACAGGAGCGTACATTTTGTGTTGTAGCGTAATTTTTCTATTGGAAAAATCGAAATGTCGTTACCAGATTTTAACAGATTATGCCTTTGCCTTAGATGCAAAAGATAGTCAAAACAACTTATTTTCGGAAAAAGTGACGCTTAAAATGTTCTGCGAAAACACCATCGTTGCAAGTTAATTACAGTATATATGGCGTTTAGAAAATGGTGCTAAACTTTGGGGTCGTATAAATCACATCAAAATAATACCATAAGTTCCTATAAACTTTTCTTCTACAACGCCGCGCTGTTAAGATATTCACCCTCAAAGTTGAAAAATAAAAATCAATTATTTTTAATAATATTGTTATTTTTGGTATGCCTACGTAATAAATGAAGGTCTTTAAAATTGTGTAATAGGTATCGCACTACTAACCCTTCTAACCCCAAAATATCTCAGAAGTTTAAGTTTTTAAATGTTTAAGGTCATTTTTGGATTTCCCAATCATTTTAAGATAAAAAAGGTACTCTTGTTTAATTCCGTTAAAATCATACATAAAGAATAAAAGATGCGGAGTATCCAAGATATTATTTGTAACTAGAAATTATTTAATATCTCAACAGGAAAGCGTCGTAGGAAAAACATGTATATAAACTTGTGGCATTATTTTGACGTGGCTCCCGAGAGATTCTCCCACATTTCCTGGTCATCGTGTATGTAGCAAATTGCTACAGAATTCAAGTGACGAATTTATTCAAATATTTACCTGTTATACACTTTGGAAAATTTTGATTCTTACATATATAGTAGGTACGAGGAATACTTGATAAAAAATTAGTGTGTGCTCCCCGAGTATAAGATATAGTTTTAAATTATTTTAATTTAATATTCTTTATTTTCTTCATTTGCTATACCTGCATGGAGAGTACTCAAAAAAATGCCACCGCAGATTTGCGATAATAGATTCTAAGAAATTTATTTTTTTTAATTTTGAAAACAAATTTTTTTCTTCAAAAAGTATTTGAAGTATTGAATTTTTGCGATCTAATATTTTGTTAAAGTTAAAGTTACATCAAAGTAGACCTTTGAGAAAATAATTAGCCAAATCCGAGTAATAGCACATTTTCAATAATTACCCGGCATGGCCTTAACTGTTAATACGCAGTCATCAGGAAAAGATTTCAATCGCACTTCCGTTTTTATTTATATATTTAAACAAGAGAATACATAATTATTGTTTGTTATACTGAATAGTGGCTATTTATTCGAGGTAAATAATGATGGCATGCTATATGGCGATCAGAATATCTGCTATTACAAAAACACGGAGGTAATAAACATTTTAATTTTATTCTGTATTCGGCGAGATCGTCATTGCAAATCAACAAAAGCGTTTTATTTACAAAATAGTAAAACTTCACAAGAATTAAAATTGTAGGTAGTTGGGGTACAGGTACGTGTAAGTTTTTCAAATACATTTACCTTCAACTTCATATTTATCTTTATTTGCCTATATTTTTCATACCTTCATATTTATTACTTGCTTGTACAGTTCAAAATTATATATAAATACCTAGTACTTCCTACATTTTTTTTTCATCAATAGAATAAAACACTGCAATTTATAGTGAAAATTGAAAACTAGAATTTTCAATATTTTAATATGTAAGTACCTGGCTACAAAAAATTTTAATTTTTCGAAACAAATTTTCGAAATTTTCGGGTCTGGTATTTGGAGTTTGGTATCCCTCGAGGGGCCTAGTTTCAAACCGTACAGTCTCCACGTAACCACATTTTACAGAAACGGCAAAAATGTGTTGTTTTTACATATCTGATTTACACTATCAGTAATGAACTTTTTCACCAAATTTGTGACAAATAAAGTGAACACTTTCATAAATATTTTAAAATTTAGTTTGGATATTTGGATATTGTACACTTTTGCAAGTAACTTTAAACTCTTACGTAGTTTGGATCAATGTTTTTTTTATTCAGAACTGTATAAAAATGACAAAATAAAAACACAAATATTATTAACGCCGAAAAAATTATCTGAAAACAAAAATTATTCTTACTATATTATTATATTATTAAACTGCAATATTAGAGTCGTATTGAAAATTTTCGTATAGGCATTCCCCTAAAATTGGATTTTCGTCAGTTTGTTCCGTTGCTTCTTCCACGACATATTGATAAAATTGGAGATCCGAGTCGTTTTCCCAGTCCAGCCCAAAATGTGCGAAAACTAGTTCACTTACATCAGTTTTCTTTTTGTGTTTGATGTAATTATGTTTAGGAATGACCGCCGGTTTAATAACTCGTAATTTGTTTCCTCTTTTGCAGATGGATTTTGCACTTCCTATGTCCGATTTATACGCTACTTCACCACGGACCAATGTAGTACCGTTGATACTTTTGGTAATAATCATTCTTTTAGCTTTAAAAAAAAACAAAATGCCAACCTCCGGGAGGTTTCATGATCTTCCCCATTTTTGCCTTCCAATCGTAGATTTGAACATCTTTTTGCCAGAAACTTTCAACGTACAAACAGACCGTTCATTTGACCACTACTCTAAATAATGGTCATTGAATTAACTAAACCAAACTTTTCCCATAAATTAACCGTAACTTCATCGTTCTATATAAAAAATCAACAGAGTTGAATTACTGTAAGCTATCCTTTACAACATAAATGAATAGCTGTTTTATTTAGAGTTACTTGAGAAATAGGTAATAAATTTTGTTATTTATTACCAGACAAATCTTTGTTTAAAATTTATATTTAGCTTATATTTTTATATTTAGCTATTGCCAAGGTTTTCAGAGCAAATATTTAATAGAGCTATTTATATACCTACTGCTTCCTTAAATAAGATTTTAAGAGTAATTTATTGTGAAAAACTAAAACTTTCTCTTGAATTAATAAACTGTATTTCGAACTTTTTTAATTAATTACGTTTAAAGTGAAAGAGGCATGAATAGATAATTAAATTATGTCAAAAATTATAAGGCCAAATATTTTTCGCAATGAATTTGTTAAGGAAACTAGGGAATACTCTCACAATGCGCGCGCGCATAAAATACATATAAAACAAGAGTGTAATCACATTAAGAACACAAAAACACAAATTAAAACAACTAACTTCCAATCCTGTACAAAAATTAATTTGTCTTACATCGTTCCACACTTAACCTGGAGACCTCTTCATTGCCAAACGCCCACTCTATCGAATTTATAAATATTATCAAAACAAATCAATTTAATTAAGATCGTATAAAACAAAAGTTCTCGGGATTATTACTTCCTACGTAAACAGATGCCATTTTTGAAAAAAGCTCAAATTTTTATGCACGAATAAGTATAGGTGTTAGGCGCCTACACTTTAATGTCTAAAGACATGTAGGTACGCTCGCCACAGAAAAAATCGGGACAGTAGGACAGAATTTTAAAAATGTTTTGTTGTGAATCGGGTTTTAAATAAATTGTTTGCAAGTACATAAGGATTAAGCCATAAAAGCATTGTTACCTACATAGATGAGGTTCTAAAGATGTTAGGTATCGGAAAGGTTGAAATAGCCTTTTGCATTTTAAGACGAGCCCTACCTTCCAGTAAGCTAACAAACTTCAATGTAAATCAAATGAAAATCCACATTTCGCTCTTTTTTATGTTTTAGAATATTTTTTTTATATGATGTTTGATACCAAAATCATCAGCACAAAAAAAGAAATCATCCCAAATCGACGAAATTATCGTAAGACCTCAAAATTATATCAAATATATGACATTTACTAATCCGTAGTAAAAGAATAGAAAAAGATTACAAAGAGAAACAATGTATTGAATTTACGGGTTCTACTTGATGTTAGACGAGAGCGTAACAGGCAAACTTCACCCTACAAAGTTGCGAATTATGATTTTTGGCATTTCTTTACTTATTTCTCTAAAGTTAATTTAGAATGTGATCGTTAGAAAACAACTATGATTTCGATAATATTACTATTTATTATATCCTTGATATTTTGATGATTTTTTTAATATTTTTCTACAGTAATGTCAATGTATTGAATTATATATTGATTTCCTTCCTCTACAATTAGAAATGAAGATGAAGTTTAAAAATACATTTCAAAATATTTGTTTCCAGTAAAAGATGTGTCCAGTATATCTGTCGATACTCCATTATACCGCTCTCGTCTAGAACCTGTAAATTTCATCCATTGTTCTTGTTTGTAACCTGTTTGTAACCCTGTTTTATTATTAAATGTAATATTTTTGATATAATTTTGACGTCTTACGATAATTTCGTCGCTGTGGGATAATTTCCTTTTTTGTACTGATGATTTCGATACCAAATATCATTAAAAAAATTCTTTTCTAAAACATAAAAAGTGCGAAATCTTGATTTCCATTGAAGTTTATGAACTTACCGAAAGGTAGGGGATCGCCTTAAAATTAAAACTAGTGACTGAATGCTTACTTTACTATACTTCTTTTAAAAATTGTGGTAATAAGCCAATATAAAAATTTGGAACAACTAACACCATATATTTCGGCTCTGGTTGGAGCTATCTTTAGTGCTACAAATAAATAAACGATGGAATTAATGAATATATAATATATTAATTCGGCCAAAGAATTGTACTATTACTATTGTATTATTACTTTACTATATACACAAAGAATGATTACATACCTACTTACATAATTATTTTATTTATCGTTTCTTGTTCTTGGATATAAGGTTCGTAGGTTAAATAACACATATAGTAATTAAGGATACATACAAGGTGTCCCGGGAGGAATCTGCCAAACGTTAGGGGCGCGTTTCTTAAGTAATTTTAAGCAAAAAAGCTGTAGCAATGTATAGGTCCGATTTGGAAAAGTTATGGCTTGTTAAAGAAAAGTCAAGGCAAAAAATCAAAAATGTGATTTATTAAGTTTATTTGAGGAAGCTCTATTAACAAGACGAAATATTTTTCAAGCTATATCAATTTTGTGTGTGTAAGTAACCATTTTTTTTATATAAATCTACATGTTATCGACCATATCGACAGATTTTCCAAAAGGGCGTAACCCACAAAAAGTAAATTTTACAGTAGAGCACATGTTATGTCGCCGCGTAGCTATAACAAGATATGTTTCGCGGAAATATAAATCGATTTTTTCGGTGAAAAAATCGAAATATTGTTACTAGATTTTATCAGACGATGTCTTTGCTTTAAATGCGTAAGATAGTCAGAATAACTCATTTTCACAAGAAGTGTGAGTTACGTCCTTTTGGCAAAACGCGATCGATATATCGTTGTAAAGATAAATTCTTGTAGTTTCAGAATATGTAATAATACTGGGTACGTTCCATTTAAAATGTTAAATTTATTTGCTTTATCTGAATTATTTGATGTTCAATTGTTTTTCTGATTTTGACACATTATTAAGAATAAATAATTTAATAATTTTCACATACAACATTTTTTACTAATTCATACAATAGCCGAAATATTTGCCGCGACGAAATTTAATAAGCAGATCTCCGAGAAAGTATTACAAACAACGGGGAGCACTTTGAACAAAGAATTTAGATGTTAGGTAGGCTTTACCTACAATTTTATAATTAACTTACTTATTCACATATCGGTTTGTTCATAATGTTGTATTTATGTTGAATAATCTGTTATTGAGTTTGTTTTAATCAACACATTGTTTATACTGTCTACGTTTTCAACACGATCAGTTATTTAGTGTATTACGCCCAGTTAATTAATGAAAAAGTATAACATGTGATATATAGTTGTAAAGATAAATTCTTGTAGTTTCAGAATATGTAATAATACTGGGTAAGTTCCATTTAAAATGTTAAATTTATTTGCTTTATCTGAATTATTTGATGTTCAATTGTTTTTCCAATTTTGACACATTATTAAGAATAAATAATCTAATAACTTTCATATATAACATTTTTACTAATTCGTATAATAGCCGAGATATTTGCTGTGACACATAAAATCTAACACACTGTATAGAATAAGTCTAAAATTTTCGAAGTTCCATTACAGTACAAGATTAAATAGCAGAAAGTGAAATAGCTTATTGTTAGCAAAAACGATGACATAATAAACTAAATATTTTTTTTATACTTATAAGTACCCAACTATTTCGATTCGCAACAATTAGCAATTTAAAATTTGAAAATTAATCGAAGATCATCAAATCTGGAATCGGAGTCGACGAACTACAGTAAATCAATGTGTCAAAATTATACGAACGACTTATTAGAGATATTTGTTTTTTTGCATTGCGAGACATACCTATCTAATTGTAACTTACCTATAAAATATACTGATCGGTGATAAATAATAAGATCATCTCGAAATTTACACAAATATGTTTTATATTCCAATTTAAATACAATCATTGCTAAAATTTTAACATGGTAATAATTATCTGCTACGTAAAGGTAAGTACACATCTTCCAATTTTGAAAAATTGAGTTAAGCATATGGCGCAGTTTAAGCAAGTAAGATAAAGTGTAAAAATATACCTGCATAATATATTGGCGTATTTATTTTTTAATACATAGGTAATTACATATTATGTAGGTACAATTATAATAACAAACTTTCATTTTTATTGTACCAATAAATTTAATGGTATTACTAAATAATTAACATTTACGTATCAATTAAATACGTATTTACATAAGCAACATAATCACATCAATGTAAGAAGTATTTTGTAATATGGTGATATTAGATTAGTAGGTAATGTATATATAGCTTATTCAAACCTATATGATGTTCACGTCATCAACAAAAAGTTACTAGATTGTTTATTTGTAATTCGCTCTAAAGTTTGGAAAGTGACATATTCTATAGATGATTTACTTGCGCACATATTAGACAGTATAAAGAAAGACTACAACTTATTAGAACTGTCAAAATACGAGGTGCGAGGTGACAGCTCTATGTGAAACGTCATCATTTGTATTGATGACGTAACCTCATGTAGGTTTGAATAAGCTATACAAATACCTACTACAGGCAATATCATCTACTGATAGATGATAACATGGTCATACTTATTATCAGCTTCCACATCAAATGACATAAAAAATAACATATTCGCTACGAACCAAAAATGTTTAATATTAATCGAATAATATATGTTTGCTTAGTAAACACATCACGTTAAACAATTATTTAACGTGGTTGTAAATAGTCTTTATTTAAGAATAAATTATAATGATATAGACGTATACGTAGTAAGACTTATTAAGTATAATAAATGTAATTATTTAACAATAAATCTAACGGTTTTAAGTTCTTATAAGAAAGGTTAATTCATTTATATCCCTTTAATTTATCTTATAAAAATAAACCTTATGTAGATACTGTTGTAGTACATACTGCAGGTAGTAACAAAACTGCAAAAAGTACTTAAGATGTGTAACACAAATTATAAATACAATGTTACTGCTTTAAATATTCAATTCATAATTTGTTTGTTGTATCGAATGTGTCCGCGCAATGTTCGCGACCCGGGACATTAATTTTGAACTTGACTGTACATACGTGCTATAATTATTATTATCGAGATATAATATAAAAACGAAAAGTTTAAATTGCCCGTAAAATACTTGATGTAAAATACACATTATCTATTGTTCGTACAAGTAAAACGGTGTTCAATAGCAAAAGAACAAAAAGTCTGCGTTAATGACTTTTAATTTTATTAAACATAAAATGACGACAGAGTTACCTGCGTATTATGAAACAAAGTCGAGTAGAGTGTACTTTTTCTACAAACTACAGACTTTACCATTTGTCACGCGATTTCCTCGAAAACGATTAATTATACGAAAAAAGCCAAAGGGTCATTTTTGTAGGAAATTTTACGAGCTACAATTTTGATGCTAACCTTTCTCTCGAAAAATAGATAGTTTCCAAATTCATTGCAAAAAAACTGAATTTTACCTCCTTTTGCTCTCGTATAACAATTTATTAGGACATTCTATCGTAGGGGACTTTTGAGGCTTAGTTCAAAACACAAAAATCTAGCTTGTTAATAATTTTTTTTACAATTTTCCCCTTTTATGGTCTAATTTTACTTGACCATTAATAATTTCCTAAATTATCTTAGTCTAGTTTAAATGATTTCAAGCATAAAGTCTATTTTAAAAAGTTCTTTAAATGTCAAAAATAAATACGTACACGTTTAAAATAAATACTTTGTAAAATATTACTCGATTACTCGATTTAATTAAATCGTATAAGTACTATTAGACACATCTACCATAAAATTGCATTTAAAATGAAAGTCTAGGTACTATACATTTTGTGCAGATGTGCTACAGTTAAAATCGTTCGCGTAATTTGCACGATTTAAATTTGTTACCGTGCAGAAGACAAACGTATCTGGATGCTATTTAGCTAATGCATTATGTACGTCTAGACATATTTATTGAAACGTTCAATCATCAGTCGACTACTCTTTATGATATTAAAAATTTCGTTATATTTATACTATAGATAATAATATCTACATAAGTACACACTGAAATTTTAATATTTAACATGTTTTCTCCTAACAACCACTTGTTTGATATTCAACTCTTGCGGAATTTTACCGTTAATAGATTTATCGACATCGTTAATAAACAATTATTTGGCTATTTAAAAAAAGTCTTACTTCGGCATGAATTTTTTGCTGCAAACTTTCTTGACAACAATTCCATGAAAGTCCAACCCACTAAACATTAACAAAATATTAATCACAAATTTACTGTAAAAAGTAATAATGGTCTTTTTGCGATTTTTTTAAATAGAATTAGAAAGATTAGATGAAGCTATCGACTAAAATGCGCACAGATCTAGACTACCAGTGGGGGAAAAGGTGCGACAAGATGTTCCAAAAATAAATAAACTTGGAATTACTTACTTATATTTTTGTTTTCGTTTGTGGAATTTGAAAAGTCTCATTTTGTGCTTCAGATGGTACGTTTTGTTTATTGAATTAGCACTATAATAACGTTTTATATCGAAATCACTTATCACTTGGGCACTTTTCTCGTCGAAATGCTGTGTTAGAAATGGAAATCTGACACCGGTTGCATTGAATTTTTTTACAATTTACGGTCTAGTGATATATTCCGTTTATAATAATAAACTAATTCGTCGCTTGTTGGAAAAGCACAAAGATAACTCGACTAGAAATCGTCCTTGAATTTGTACCTGCCTAATGATAAACGAATTAAGTATTAGGTAATAATTTCAAATATGGTCAAAAATGAACACCGACATGGCTCCCGATGGGTGTACTTGGATACATTAAACGTTATTAAAAAGTTACAATTTAAACAAACATCGCAATAACTTTAAGTAGATTGCAGTTTTTAAACCGTGTTTATACGTTTTTATTTGCAAAGAGTAGGAGGCAATACTGACATATTAATAATGCTGAAGCCATACGCCAAATAACATCGCATTAAATTACTCTCTAAAGAATAGTGATCATTTCAACAACATGCAACTAAAAGACCAAATATAGTAACCAGTTAATTACCTAATTGCTTGATTTTCCACTTGTTAAATACAACTCTCACGTAGGTATTATAAATACAAATTTCCAGATTTTAAACGCCGACTAATTTAAAAATATAGAGTGCTTGTAGTATCAGCCTTTCTATAGGAATTTATATATAAACAATATAAGATCTTCATTGACAAAAAATATACAGTATGCGCTCAATTATCTGAACATCATATTACACGTATAAACCATTTTACTACAACGAATAACTAAAAGTTAATGCGCTACTTAGGTTCGTGATATGTAGAAATAATACAGAAATAATTTAAATAAGTTCATTAGAGACCTTAAATGCAAGGAAATATTATAGAAACATTTGGCTTTCTAAGAGGTTCTAAATAAAAATATCTTTCGATCAGGTACTACAGTGTGAACAATTTGGTTATACAGGTAACCCGTTGATCGCGGGGGTTACGTTTTGGACAAGGTAGCGATAAGCGAATTTTCACAATCAACATTCTTAAAAAAATTGGTTTAAAAAGTTTAAATCACAAGTAACAATAAACAAAAATAATTTATCTGAAGAAAAGTGAACAGAATCCGGTTTTCTCTAACTTAATTTATTTTGGCAAATATTATAAAAAAAAACGAAAGTAAATTATATATTGTTGGGAAATATACGAGGTGACCAATATCTATAGATCGATAGCTCCCTCATAAATCAGGGAACACGTCGGTTAAAAAATATTTTAAAATTGTTCGTGAATTTTTTTTGAAAATAACATCAAACAACTCACAAGGGAACATCGCCAAGTGTCCGACGCCGATCGAGCTGATTTTTGGCCCAGAGGTAGACCTATATGAGACTAGTAAAACCCCCAAATATTAGCTGCCCTAACCCGGATAGTGAAAAATTACGGCCATTTTTTGTTTCCCACTCGCCGATTGTCCACCTCATAGCCAGTTTTGAACACTATAGAAATATGTCTGGTAGCGAGGGGTCGGTAACTATAGTAAATTTTATACACAGTAATACTAATTCAAAGTAATTCAAGTAATTCAAGTAATTCAAAAGTAATTCAAGTAATTCAAAAGTAACACTACAATTATATAAGTATACTATATTTTTTGATAATTAAATGCCGATGCCGGCACTTATCCATATACTCCTTATGGTACCTCCATACTTATATATTTTATTAAATACTTTTTAAACTTAAATAATTTTTGTAATTTGTGATTAATACCACTTACAATAAATAATAGGAATACATAGTAATTCAGACCAATTTAGCACTAACTTATACTAATTCATATTAATTTTTAGCAGTTGACTCTAATTCAGACTTAATTTATAGTAATTCAAAGTAATTTGGACCTAATTCAAAGTAATTCAAAAGTAATTCAAAGTAATACAAAAGTAATTCAAGGTAATTCAAAAGTAATTCAAAGTAATACAATGTAATACAACATAATTCAATGTAATTCAAAAGTAATTCAAAGGTAATTCAAGTAATACAAAGTAATTCAAAAGTAATTCAAGTAATTCATAAGTAATTCAAGGTAATTCAAAATAATTCAACGTAATTCTGTATTACATTCTAGAAATAAATACACACTAATACATAAGTTACCGACCCCTCGGTCGGTAGTGAGCTCGACTGCCATTCGGGTGGTCGGGGGTTCGATGCCCGGAGGGGGTATTTGCTTTTTTAGAGGTAGTTGATTTTGTTTAGTAAATGTAGTCCTCGAATTTCAAATTTTTTTTCGTTTGTCGGCTTTTGCGGTCGAATTTTTTTTTCGAAGGTTTTGTTGCAAAACAAAAAAAAACAGGAAAACACAAAAACACCCCTCCCTCTGAGCATCAAACCACCGACCTCCCGACTGGCAGTCGAGCTCACTACCGACTGCGCCAAACAGACATATTTCTATAGTGTTCAAAACTGGCTATGAGGTGGACAATCGGCGAGTGGGAAGCAAAAAATGGCCATAATTTTTCACTCTCCGGGTTAGGGCAGCTAATATTTGGGAGTTTTACTAGTCTCATATAGGTCTACCTCTGGGCTAAAAATCAGCTCGATCGGCGTCGGACACTTGGCGATGTTCCTTTGTCAGTCGTTTGCTGTCATCCACTAAGATTTACAATTGTTTTTGGGAACTTTATTGACTATTTGAAAGAAGAAAAATCGTCATAATAAAAATTAACAATTAATGTAACAACTATTATGAGACAAAAGTAATACCTATTATAAATTCGGGCGAACACAACTAATTTTACTGACAAAATTGTTCGGACACCATAGTTGCCTCAATTGGTCAATTTTCGTGCATACAGTTTTCACGTGTTTCTTAACAACGAACATTTTTTTTTTGGTCCCGCGAGTGTCCGATATTGAGAAGTTTCACTGCATATTATGGATTTACAACTAGTAATTCGTCGACAACACGTCGATTCCACAGCACGACGATCGACATAATATGATTTACACTTTCTGCAACAACGACCTGCCTTTCTCCTAAACAAATTCATGTTTTTCGTCCCAATCCCAACTGATAAACAACCCCAGCCATTAATTTCCGTCATAAATCTAGTTGCAGTTTTGAATTTCTGCAGTAAAAAGTAATCGTAAGTTAAAGTAAAAAGTTTTACCGCGACAAAACGCAACCAACCTCAACCAACTCGAACCAACTTTCGGTGGTTATCGTTGCGACATTTAGAAACTCCCTTGATTGGCTAATAATATCGCTATCGCCGAACCGCGATTTGTAAGCCAAATTTTGCTTGTTAATATCAAATATAGTACCTAATAGCTACAAAACGCGAAGAAATAGTGAAGCGGGCGTAGGTATTTGTTTCTAATAATATTAATTTATGAACGAACGTTGTTGTACCGTGAGATAGGCAACTTATTACGCACTAGAACTTAGTTTATTACTAATACATTGCTTACTCTCAGGACCCCACCAGCGATGTTACTTAACGGACATAAGTACAGCATATACATCAAACGTCGGATCCACACGTTGGGCCAATAATTGAAACCAACGTTGGCGTCAACGCTATTTTGTCGGTACACACATTGATCGAATACCGATTGCTCAACGTGTGGAGCCGGCGTATAATTAAATTTACAAGTCGTGGTCCGGCGATAACAAAATCAAAATAAACTGCCCAAAAAAATAAGAGAGATGGTAACAGAGAAGAGGAAAGCAAGAAAACGATGGCAACAATCAAGAGCACCAGCAGATAAAACACGTTTAAACGTATCGACTCAACAACTTAAAAGAGAAATTCGAGAAAACAAAAACGAAACATTTAATCATTTCCTAAAAGAATTGTCTGATGACAAAGACACATACTATGGAGAGCTACAAAACGATTAAAGAGACCCAAAACACAAGCGCCAGCTATTCGGAAAGAGGATGGCTCTTGGGCGAGAAAAACCCAACAAAAGGCAGACCTGTTTGCGGAACACTTGGCTAACACCTTCCAGCCGTACCCCCAACAAATTGCAGAAAAAGAAATATCAGCAACTAACAATGATATCGAGACCATAATTACACTGGTCACACCAGCTGAAGTTGCTAACGAAATAAACAAAAATATGAGTATTAGAAAAGTACCCGGATTCGACCTTATTACTGGACAAATCTTGAAAGAGTTCCCAAGAAAAGAAATTGTTAAACTGACATATCTAATCAACGCAGCGTTCCGACTACGGTACGTACCTATGTTCTAGAAGGTAGCAGAGAGGATAATGATTCCAAAACCTGACAAACCATCAAATGAGAAAATGTGCTAGCAACCAATCTCATTACTACCCACGATAGCAAAACTATTTGAGAAGTTGTTATTAAAGCGACTTTAACCGCTGATTGAGGAAGCCAAACTGATCCCAAATTTGTGTTCAGAAATAAGCACTCTACGATTGACCAGGTTCACAGAATAACGCAAAATATCTTCGCATAACATTACTGTTAACATAACGTTAACGTTAATTGTAATTTTTGTTACATATAAAATTGACACTAATTTACATATACACATATGCTTCAGAAGTTTGCGCAAAACACCACAAAGTTTCTTGCGTAATGTTAATCAAGGAATTATAATAATAAACAATATTAGCAACCGTGAGATACAATAATCGTAGCTGACAGGTTATCGATCGGTGAATATTTGTTTCAAAACCTTTTTACGGAGAAATATTTATCAACACTATTTTTAATAAAATCATGTACAAACTTTTGACTGACAATGAGATGCAGTATATTATGATAAAGGATATGATTAGGATATTACGATAAAACTGCCAAAAAAAACATTAATTATAAATCCACAATAGGGAACACATTGTACGCTTTGATTTCTTATATCCTAATATTCCATTCATAATATATCATAATAATATAATTTTGAAAAATTGAAATAGTAAGTAAATAACAAAGACTCGATCGTGAAAAAATAAGTTAAAAATTAAACTCAAAATAAGAACGCTAAATTTAAATAAAAGTATAAAAAATTTACTTTGCTTTTGACAACAAAGATCGTTAATGAAATATCAACATATAGAATATTCAATTATTTTCTTATTATCTTAATGAAATTGAATAAAAAGTACAATATAAAATCAATGGGTTAGTAAAACCAACCTTCGCCTTGTTTGACAATTTTTCCTATTTTGTATTGTTATACAAGGCATTTTCATACTTTAATTATAAATTACTATTATATTTGTATTGTAACTTGATCATATATTGTACTATAACGTATTTATTAAATATAGTTTATACCTACCATTAAAATTAATACTTCGAATTGAAGTGTAATGGAAACATTCAGGGAAAATACATTTTTTTTTAATTTGTAGGGTAAAAAGTTTAGAAATGAAAAAAATCTGGATTTAGATTTGGGAATAAATGAACAAAACACCAAATATGTATATAGACACGAGGAGAAAAAAATGGAGTGTAACAAGGTTTTAAAATAACATCGAGGGAAAGGAAGAAATACAATTTTGAAATAATGAACAGCTTCGAATAACCTAGGAGCGACTTATACAAAACAAACATTTCAAAAACACAAGAATTTATTATGGCTTTTGGACATATTATCAGATTAAAATACCAAAGATTTTACTAAAGAACGCAGCTACTAGAAAAGGGAAAAGGAGCCAACTATAAATGAAGTAGATGGAGGCTGCAAAAAGGGACTTTAAAAATGTCAGATAAGTGTTTGGAGAGAACTCAAAAAGGATAAAAGAAAATGGAAGACCATTGAAGCCTTAGACCTCTATTGATCTATGGACTGTTATATACATATGTATCTATTGTACATGAATATTAAGAATGTTACTTAAAAAAATACGTATATGAATTAATAAAATATATACATATGTGAAACATATTTTGTGTTATAACAAATCGAAGTTTAAAAATTTGTTTGATTGGATTTTCTAACACTTTCGTATTCATATTCGATTTCAATTCTTGGTTTCCTTAAACGTCGATCAGATGAAGTGGATGGTTTTGAATCTGATTTTTTGCTAGATTTCTTACGATTAGATGTTTTTGAAGTAGACATGTCCTAAAATATTATGCATTGCATTACAATATATCCACCAATTTTTTTTTAAATTATTTCCCTGTCTAAACTGGTCACAGTAACAAATACCTACTGTTTTTTTAAAATGAACAAATAAGTACTTATTAATAATAAAAGTGGCACTTCAAAAAATAATCAAACAATTCATCATATTAATACAAATTATAAAGAATTACGTAATTGAAATGGAAACTTACTTCTATATCAGAGGTGTCAGACTCGAAACTGCTATCAAGATCAACATTTTCAGGTCGACCGCTATCACTATCCTAAAATTTAAAAAGTTAAATAGAAGTTCGTAAAAACATAAATCAATAAACCAACTATGCTCATGTTATCGTCATCTTCATCATCAGTATCTGCTGGAACGAATTCATCACCATTGTCTTCCCCTTCTCTCTCGAATTCTTCTTCCCTTTCTGTTTCACTTTCCTCTTCTCCTTCCGATTCAACTTCTTCTTCGTTGAGAGCATTATCAAATGCAACTTGTGGAATATTATATAAATCTTGATACTACAATACAAGAAATTAAACTGAATAAATGTTTAAAATTAAAAAGCAAATACTTACAACACCCTTTTTCAATCTTTCGAGAAGTGATTTTTCTACACCTTTTTCTATGCGTGCTGCAATTAAAGCCTTTTCTTCTCTTCTAGTTTCTCTTCTTTCTATTTTACGTTGTAAAGGCACCAAGAGTTTCCTAAAAAAATAAAACAAATGACAAAATCAGTATATTCAATAATTTTTTTCAAACGTACTGTCGCCTCAATTTTAATTTGCGCATACGAATTAAATATTGTGTTATCTTAACAAAACGCTGTTTGCATTTTGCTTTTATAAAACCTTGCCAGTATAACAAATTTTCATTTATTTGATGTATCGCTTTTTCAAAGTTTCTAGATAGTTTTACTTTTTCCCATGTATTACGAGGAAAAGCTGATCTACAATTGAAATAATTAATAAATTCAGTATTACAAGGGGTTAAAAAATTACCTCTCGGCCGTTTTCATATAAAGATATATAATACCTTTCTCTTCACGTACAGTAGCATACTGACTATTAGCAAGAGGACAAGCTGATCTACTACATAAACCTGTTAAATTGTATTCATTTCGACAAAAACGTTGAGTCTTTGTACTAAAAGGAAATATCACAAATAGTAACTCTAAATAGTATTATTAAATGATTAACTTTACTTACTTTACTTTGTGCGAACAAAATGATTTGTTAATTATACTCCAAACAACCTAAAAACGAAACATTGTAACTTCGTCAAAAATGAAAACTAAAGTGACTTACATCATCGTGCTGCATTTTAAATAATAATTTAATTTAAAAATCGAAAACTTAGAAAATTTTCAATTTAACCTTACATAAACACGTGAAAATATTTGCTTTTTCGAAGAGAAGTTATAAAAGCATTGCTACCAACAACTAAAAAACACGTTTTCCATGACTAATGAAATTGAATTTTTTTCACAATATGATATTATTTATCTCCAATTACCGTATTTAACTGCTAGTAGTAAAAACTTTATCAATTGACCTTTAAAAATTCTATAATTAAATTGTACAATAATCTGAATATTCTCTGCCCAGTTACTTTTATTTTTATAACTATTTACATAACCTAATATTTTTAATGAGTAATATTTTTGGAAATCAATATAATTATTTATTATAACATGTTTGTAAAAGTTTATGTAATCTATACTTTTTTAATTTATTTCACACATTTTTCAATAGCCGTAAGTTTTAAGAAGTTCGAAATCTCGTTATTTTTGTTATCGTGTTTTAGAGCAACATAGAATATGATGGTTGGGTTAATATACATTTACAACATGCACTAGTTTCTAGCAACGAACCTACATTCACTGAAAGAGGAAATGTAACTATTCAAAGTTTGCGAACTGGTTCTTCGATCGTCAGTCAAAAACCTTTGAGTCAAGTCGATAGAGTTAAACTTAGAGTTGGTGCTTCTCATTTAGTATATTCACATAAATCGTATATTTATTTTTCAGGATCTAGCAGCCAATAATAAGTTTTATCAGTTAAAATCAACAGTAACAATGGCAGATGGTACTCAAATATCTTTTCCATCAACAGTGAAAGCTGTAAGAACTTATCTATTCGTTAATTTGATTGAAATATGTAATTTATTTTTATAGTGTATGCTAGCAGAAGCAGACTTAAATGATATTTTATCGGTATCCCTGGATTATTCAGGAAGAGTAATTACAATAACACTTGCTGTTGCTTCTACATCAACTTGCGAAGGAGCAATAGTCCCTATTGATAAATTAAAGGAATTTAGTACCAGTGTATTTGTACGACACACAGAATCTGGACCAATGTAAGTTTTGATTTTAAAATCTGACGTGAAACTTGATACCATGAACCATGATATTTCCACTTTTTCTAATGATTTATATTTTAATCAAATTTACAATTAATGTAGTGATTGAGTATCAAATATTTTAGTCCTGATACGGCAACTTATATTCAAAAATTGGAAAAAGAGAAAGAAGCTAAAGAAAGAGGAGAAGTTAAAGATAATAGATCGTTCTTGGCAAAATATGTAAGTTTGTATTTTTGAAATAATAAATTTATTTAACTTTATCTATTATAGTGGATGTATATTGTTCCTGTCGTTATCATAATGGTTCTATCATCAGCAACTAATCCAGAAGGAGCTGGTGGGGGTGGTGCAACTCGTTAAAAATTTAGTAAACATTATTAGTATTTAATTGTAAGAAAATTAGGTAATAATAAAAATTAGATTTTTACTATTTATCTTTATCTTTCGTTATTTCATCTTTTTCAGACTGTTTCTGTAACAGTGTAGAAATCATCTTTTCTTCGTTTGCTTTCTTTCTGGCTAATTTCAGGGCCTTCTTCTGTTCTTTTTCTTTCTTTTCCAGCATTTCCTTGAACTTTTCATCCTTAGGATCAATTTTATAACCAAAATGTCTTCTTACTTCTTCTACCATTCTTTCTTTATGTTCCTAAAAATTATTAGATATATTAGATGACATTTAGTAACACATATTTACTTAAATTTCACAGGAGTAATAAAACTGTATACATAATATAATGAAAATATACCTTGGCAACCATAGCTTCTGCTTCCTTTTTGCTAATTTTGTTACGTAAATCTAGTTTCCACTGTTCCAATTTCTGTATCTTTTTTACAACATCTTCTTGCTTTAGTCGAATTTGCTCAGCTTTTTTCTGGCGTTTTTGTTTAGCACTTTCGATCATTTGTGGAATAGTAAAAGGATATGCCACTTGTTCGTATTCTATCTTTTCGTCAAGCTCCTCTTTTGTTGGAAAACAAAGAGCCGGATTAACTCCACTTGATTCTCCATATCTGCCATACATTTGTCGTGCATACTTCAGAGTACCTTGATACCAATATAATGGTTCAGGAAAAGGGTTCCTTTCGTGTAACATATTTTGGTGTTGCGGCTTTAAACGGGACTTGTTACGCTTTCGTTCAATTTCTTCCTCGCGAACTTTTAGATCTTCATCAACCACTAAGATAAAAAAAGTTTTATTATAATAATTTATGATGGATGGAGTATCGTTACATTCAACAGATGTACTCTCATTCTCTAACTTCTCTATATTAATGGCATGGTCAGTTTTCCGTCTAAAACAAGTTCGTTGAACAGATACAATTCTGCAGATTAAGTTTCTGAACATTTTAGTCTTGCTTTAGAACATACAAAAATAAAACACTTGGCACACCACATAACCTTTATTTCAATGCTTACGTTAGTTTATTAGAAAAAGTTAGATGGCAGAGTACATCAACCGCTATACAGGGCAATTCAGCATTAAATACAAAATCTTTAGAAACCAGTAGATCAGTAAAAAATAAGTGTATATTTTAAAACACTTTTTCAAAAAGTGCTTAACATACAAAACAAAGGATGTGAAGACCTTTTTTTAAATATTCTCATCTTCCAATAAATATATTGCATATTTGATTTATTCTTTTTTTAATAAATATAGATAAATACTGCATAAAAAAACCTCTAATTGCAATTACAATTTTTTTTTTTTATTGAAAACCCAATTTATTTACAATCTGCACAAGTTGCATTTAGTAAATTCTGTGATAGATTATTTGGACATCTAGAAGCATCCCCATTAGGATGCTCCTGTAACAATTGTCATCTAGATGAGTTTTGAGTTATTGGGTATAAAACTAAACTTATAGACTAGGTCTTAAAACTAAAATAAAACTAGAGCAAGACTTAATATTGATTACGTAGGGAATCTAGTGGGCAAGTCATTTGGTATATATTTTTGGAGTCTTCGGTTGCGATTTTGGGGAACTATAAGATCAATAACTAATGTGTTGGGGTGTACACTAAGACGGTCACTGTATTTAGCACTGAAACGACTGACTTCTTCTTTCACTGAAGGCATATGAAGATCATTACGGATAGCCTTGTTGGACACGAACCAGGGCGCGTTCACAGTCATGCGCAGTACTTTAGTTTGGAAGCGTTCTACGATTTCTAAGTTAGAGTTGGCAGATGTGCCCCAAAGTTGAATCCCGTAGCTCCATACGGGTTTGAGAATTACCTTGTATACAAGGAGTTTATTGCTTAATGATAACTTCGACTTACGTCCCAGTAGCCAGTATAAAATTGTATAAAATTAGTCCCAGCTGCTTGCGCTTCCTGAAGATATGCTTGCGCCATGTTAACCTTCTGTCAAGGTGTAACCCAAGGTACTTTACTTCATCTTTTTGCGGTAGAGGATTGTTCTTTATCTGAACCGGGGGACACGTGTCTCTGCGCAGGGTAAAGGTTACTTGAGTTGACTTAGACTCGTTTATTTTGATTCTCCAGCTTGTTAGCCATTTGTCAATTGCAGTTAAATTGGCTTGTAGTTTTTGTGAGGCTGCAACTGGGTCTCTGTCAGTAGCTAGAACCGCGGTATCATCCGCAAATTTAGCTGTTGTGATTTCTGGTATTGTCGGAAGATCTGCTGTGTATAAGAGATAGAGCAGTGGTCCGAGAACACTTCCCTGGGGTACACCAGCGTTGATTGGAAAAAGATTTGTGGTTGCAGGATTAGGAAGTAGTTTAAGGGGAGGAGTGTTCTTAGTTTGCATAGGAGTCCCGTATGCCACACTTTATCGAATGCCTGTGATATATCCAGGAACGCAGCAGAGCAATAGTGCTTGTCTTCAAAGGCTTGATTGATTGTTTGAACTACCCGATGGATTTGTTCAGTTGTTGAGTTACAAAATTGAAAAAAAAAACATAATTATGTTTTACATGTATTTGTCTATGGAATTAGAATTAGATACTACTACATTAAGAAAACTATAAACAAATTAATTATAGTAATTATAATATAATTATTAATTAATTATAGTTTTGTAACATCATTATTCTGCTGGGATGTACAGTTTCTCTACATATTGGACAATTTTTTTGATAATTTAAACTTTCATAAATACAATTCCAACAAAAAAGGTGACCACAAGGTGTAGCACAAGTGTTTTTTCTATTTTCTGCACACAAACTACATAATTTTCCTGGCCCAGTATTTATCTTTATAATATTATTGGCAACTACTTCTTTGCGAGCAGAAATTCCCCGTCGAATCAATAAATATAACAAATAGATAAATGATATTTTCCCCAGTATGTTAAAACTTTGTGTAGAAGAAACGTCTTGCAACCATTGGCGAAGAAGAATCTACAAATTAAAATATATCAATTAAAAACGAAATTTTATTGCTTAGCTTTACTTATGTATATATTAATAAAACAATATTTACATATTTTATTCCAACAATGCGATTTGAAATGTTATAATATTTGCCATTAATATAAAATATAGAATGATGCAACCTCAAAAGAAGAAGTTTATTTTCTTTCATAAATAATATAGTACTTAAAAGTTCCTTTTTAGCAGTTTGAGTAAGATCTTCTGAAGTCTCGATTTTACTTTTTGCACAAATTAAAAATCTGTCATACAGGGGTTCACCACCAACATAAAGCAACAACCATAACGTTTGATTCTATAACACAAGAGATATTACGTTAACTGCAATTTTATCTATCGTAAACTTACTAGTTTATTAGGTAAACTGTTTCTATTAGTAAATCTTAAAGTGCCAGTGTATTCTTCTCCTAACGTTTGTAAATTTCCTAGGGAAGTCAAAATGTAATACCAAACATTTGCCAATATCGGAATGACATTTCGAAGACTAGAATAATTTTTTGCCCCCAAGGTTTTTAAAATTAAAAATATATCTTCTTGTAAATCACTTGTAAATAATTCATCCCTTTGTGAACATCGTATTATATCGGCCACTTTTGCGTCGTAAACTATCATAATGAAAATCAAGAAAAACAAACCATAACCACAAATTAATTTGATAAATTAAAATGTTGTTGCCAATTGTATATCTTTTGACAGTTTATCCATGGGCAACGTTGATTAATTTAAATTGTCAAAAAACGGGAGTGAACTTAGCAGACTAAAGCTAGCAGCCTAAAACATATGTTGCAACGTCACACTAAACGTTCCCTCGGACGGATTATAACACTTGTTATATTATCAACAACTAATTATGGACAAATAAAATCAATAAATACTTACAGTAACAACGAAACTAACAATAATAGATTACAAATTGTATAATATTGGAGAAATAATTGTTGTTAATATAAAGTTTGGAGAAAATTAATGTATGTAATGAACAACTATTAAATCCAGTTTATAAATTAAAAAAGGCACTTCTAATCGAGGTCCCCACATGAGACTTGGCTTAAATGTGCGCTCATGTGTTATAAACAATATACCAAAGTTTAAACAAAATCGTATTTGCGGAAGGCCCTCAAATTCGCTAGCAGCCCAAAATTTTTGTATTTTTCAAATTCCTGCATTTTTGCGAAAGGGGCACTTAGCGTCGAGATCCCCAATGAGACTTCGCTTAAATGTGCGCTCATGTGTTGTAAACAATATACCAAAGTTTAAACAAAATCGTATTTGCGGAAGGCCCTCAAATTCGCTAACAGCCCAAAATTTTTGTATTTTCCGAAATCCTGCATTTCTGCGAAAGGGGCACTTAGCGTCGAGGTCCTCACATGACATTCGGCATAAATGTGCGCTCATGTGTTTTAAACAATATACCAAAGTTTGAAAAAAATCGTATTTGCGGAAGGCCCTCAAATTCGCTAGCAGCCTAAAATTTTTGTATTTTTCAAATTCCTGCATTTCTGCGAAAGGGGCACTTAGCGTTGAAGTCCCCACATCATACTTGACATAAATGTTCGCTCATGTGTTTTAAACAATATACCAAAATTTAAACAAAATCGTGATTACCGAAGGTGCTTAAGGGGGTAATGCACGATCCGATTTACAGTGCCTTAGCTTACATAATCTCCTAAAGTTATTAAAAGGCATATATTCATATACTTACACTTATCTGAAAGGCGAAGCTCTATATTACTCCGCTACAGCGCATTTTTTTAAAATATTTTTTATGTTATAAATTGATGCATAATATTGGCAATATTTAGCATTAAATAATTTCATGGTAAATAACAATATCTAATAAAACGCTCCGTAGCGAAGATAATTAATATCTTATAAAGCTAGCTGCCAAATTATATTGTTTTTGAACGTATAGTGAAAGTGCAATGTTGGTTTTACGAAATCATGTTTCTCAAAATTTCTGCATACAATTGCCTAAAATCAGGCGTTAGCGGTAACAAATTTTATTATGCTTCGTCTGGAGTGACTAGAGAATTATCAACATGATTACGTTTCGCAAAGCGTAGGTAGGTATTAATTTACAAACAATGATTAAATGTTTAAAAAAATATTTAAGTCTCGGTAAATAGCTAATAACTCACTAAATATGTAGGTATAGGTATGATACCTACATTTATATTGGAGTTGCATATTAAAATAACAGATATTTTTTATAATAAATTAGTGTTATTGACATATTTCATTGAAACATAATATGGGAAAATAACAATACCTGTTTTGTTTAGCAATTTACATCTTTTTTACTCTTCACTTTTCCTTGTTTTAATAATATGTCTGTTTTTATTGTCATATTTCGGACTTGTTTTAAAATGTCCTAAATATTCAATTGAAAGACAGAAATTTTATAAAAATGTTCAACCTATTGTTTTAATAATTTAAATTTTAATAATAATGTTGTAGATAGAGCTATATGTGATTTTGTAAAATGTGTAAAACTCTCTATATAGGACAGTCTAATTTCTTATATCAAATTATTAAAAAAATTATTTTTTGTCAGAAAAAGTCCGATCAATAGGCAGTGATTATCAGGTAAACAAAAAAAAATTCGGACTCATACTGAACAGCACTTGTACGTAAATACACTCAACAAATGAATGTCTATAATGATCTGAATATGCACTCCCAGCAAACAATTTTTAAATTTCGCGGCGGATTTCTGATGGTGCTATTCGTATATAAATTCAATGTCAGGTTAAATATCAAAGGCAGTGACGTACTGTAGCAAAATGATTAAATTAAACTAATATTTTAAGTGAACGTGTTTAAAAATAATGTAAGTAGTAAAATACGCGAAACTAGACGTAATTATTTACGTATTATTATTTATACATGTATTATTTCGTTACTCGAACAATTCAAAATTTTTCTCGCCTAATTTATCGCCGCTACTGACTATAAATGTTGTGAAGCGATACCGACAGAAATCCGCCGCGAAATTTAAAAATGGTTTGCTGGAGTTCCCTTCTTTATTTCGCAAAGTAATACCTATTCAAAGCAATACAACAATTATTTTATCAATGTTTAATAAATACCGGTTATATTTCAATAATAACTCCATCCCACACGGCGATAAGCAAGAATTATAGTGTAGCACGTCAGTTTTATTTAACTACACGCTATACATTACATTTATATTTAACCATCTCGCTTTGAACTTTTAGTTCTTTCTCTTAAAAGAATTTCTCATTCTGTGCATTACCCTCTCAAATTCGATAGCAGCCCAAAATTTTTGTATTATTTGAAATCCTGCATTTCTGCGAAAGGGGAACTTAGCGGCGAGGTCCCCACATGAGACTTGGCGTATTTTAAACATCAATAGTGATTCATTAAAGTTAATACTTTTATTTTTATAATTATTATTATATTCAAATATTTAAGTAAAGTTTGTATTAAAATATTAATCATTCAGATATATAGTTAACTAAAAATATGTTCACCAATATTGTTGAAGATTTTTACAAATTTTGACAGACAAAAATTAATTTGGCTACCAACGAGCGCCCTATTGTTCTGGCGCCCTTAGGCGATCACTTAGGATCGCCTAATGATAAAACCGTCGTTAATATAGGTATTCCAGGGGCATTCCATAATTCTAGTCTTTTTTCTTATTAAATATCCTTGGCGGTCGTTCACGATCACGATCTTCCTAATTTGAAAGGACAGTACCTCGGTTCCTTAGAGGCCCTACGATCGGCGCATTCTACTTGGCTTCCCGCAAAAATGTGCCGTGTATGCCTTTTTGTGCTTCCCGTGCACATTTTATAAACTTGCTAGAATTATAAAGAAACTACTGAAGGTAACATATTATTAAGTAACATCTACCAATAAAATGCACCGTATAGGGGCCTCTTAATTTTTAAATCGTTTCTCGAATTATGGTACATACAAGAAGGACGTATGTTGCCACAGCGATAACAGTCCAGGGTCATAGTTAGCACTTGGTATTTCTGAATTAATTTTTTGTAGGCATATTCGTAAAGATAAGTGCCCCTTTCGCAGAAATGCAGGAATTTGAAAAATACAAAAATTTTGGACTGCTAGTGAATTTGAGGGCCTTCCGCAAATACGATTTTGTTTAAATTTTGGTATATTGTTTATAACACATGAGCGCAACATTTAAGCGAAGTCTTATGTGGAGACCTCGACGCTAAGTGCCCCTTTCGCAGAAATGCAGGAATTTGAAAAATACAAAAATTTTGGACTGCTAGCGAATTTGAGGGCCTTCCGCAAATACGATTTTTTTCAAACTTTGGTATATTCTTTATAACACATGAGCGCACATTTATGCCAAGTCTCATGTGGGGACCTCGACGCTAAGTGCCCCTTTCGCAGAAATGCAGGATTTCGGAAAATACAAAAATTTTGGGCTGCTAGCGAATTTGAGGGCCTTCCGCAAATACGATTTGTTTAAATTTTGGTATATTGTTTATAACACATGAGCGCACATTTAAGCGAAGTCTTATGTGGAGACCTCGACGCTAAGTGCCCCTTTCGCAGAAATGCAGGAATTTGAAAAATACAAAAATTTTGGACTGCTAGCGAATTTGAGGGCCTTCCGCAAATACGATTTTTTTCAAACTTTGGTATATTCTTTATAACACATGAGCGCACATTTATGCCAAGTCTCATGTGGGGACCTCGACGCTAAGTGCCCCTTTCGCAGAAATGCAGGATTTCGGAAAATACAAAAATTTTGGGCTGCTAGCGAATTTGAGGGCCTTCCGCAAATACGATTTGTTTAAATTTTGGTATATTGTTGAGCGCACATTTAAGCCAAGTCTCATGTGGGGACCTCGATTAGAAGTGCATTTTTTAATTTATAAACTAGATTTTATAGTTGTTCATTACATACATTAATTTTCTCCAAACTTTATATTAACAACTATTATTTCGCCAATATTATACAATTTGTAATCTATTATTATTAGTTTCGTTGTTACTGTAAGTATTTATTGATTTTATTTGTCCATAATTAGTTGTTAATAATATAACAAGTGTTATAATCCGTCCATGGGAACGCTTAGTGCGACGTTGCCACATATGTTTTAGGCTGCTAGCTTTAGTCTGCTAAGTTCACCCCCGTTGTCAAGAAATTGAAAAGAATGTTGCTATGTAAACAAATTTTGAAATCTTGTAAGATACATGTATACATGCATAAATTCTGTCAATTTAAAGTATTTCTAAATAATTATTTATTTGCTATTTACTCCGAATAATATCGATTTTAATGTTAATTAATTACAAAACATCTTTCATAAAATCATAGTTAATAAACATAGTTATCGACGCTATCTTCAGATAATAATAAAATGAAAAAATTAAGTAAGTTACGAATAACATTATAATAATGTGCTTAGTTTAATTTAAGTTGAATTGTAGGTTGTAGCAACGTATGTTCTCTCAAATACGCAAGTCTTGTCATTTTAACAATACAAAATGCACTTCATGTCCTTAGCATGCGTTATGCACGGACACGAGAAGGTGATATGTTTTTATCATCAACTGGTGAGTAAGTCGTTAAGTTTGTCTACCAAGAATTTAAATAAAAAATAATAAGTATATAGTAATGACTACCTTTAAAACTCAATAACAGTTGCACTGTAATTTTAGCTATCTTAATGGGTGAATTTTTAAAATTATCAATCTGCCTCGTAATTGAATGTGTACAAGCAAGAGGAGTTATCCAACTTTTGGTTGAAATGTACAGAAAAATCATTCAACAACCCGTAGACACCCTAAAAGTGTGTGTACCTTCATTTGTGTATGTCGTACAGAGTAATTTGATATACGTATCTGTTTCTCATTTAGATGCTGCTACCTTCCAGGTAAATGTTAAACAATGAAATAACAAATTTATTTTGCATAAACAATTTTCAGGTAACTTACCAATTAAAAATTTTAACGACTGCCATGTTTGCAGTTCTGATTTTACACAAGAAGTTATTGAAGACACAATGGTTATCTTTACTGATACTGGTGGTAGGTGTAGCTTTAGTTCAACTTGCGAAGTCCACTGGTCACGGTTCTAAAAAGAAAGAAAACAAAGTTTTAGGTTTTGTAACACTACTTATAGCCTGCGTCTTGTCAGGGTTTGCAGGAATATTTATGGAAAAAATGCTCAAATTTGGCGATGTGAGTGTGTGGATGCGTAACATCCAGCTGAGTTTGTGTTCCATTCCTTTTGCTATAATCACAAGTTTTTTGAAGGATAGTGCTGTTATTAGATCTAAAGGTTTTTTTATCGGTTATGATATGTTTATTGCCTATTTAATAATGTTACACGCAGGAGGTGGATTAATAGTTGCCGTGGTCATGAAATATGCTGATAATATTTTAAAGGGATTTGCCACATCTTTGGCAATTATCATCTCTTGCATCTTTTCTATGTATATCTTTGATTTCAAATTAACCGTACAGTTTGTTATCGGAGCTCTTATAGTAATGGTTGCCATATTTTTATATGGATATGTTCCAAAACCAAGAATTATAGTTGAAGAATTATAATTACATTTACACACATTTCTATTAAAATCTCTGATAATAGGGCTGTGCGATAATTAAAATTTATATTAAAAATATTAAACATTTTATAATCTTTATCAAGTAAAATCTAATTGGTAGTATTATTTTTTTAAATTGCGAGATGAATTTTAAAATTTTTTATAAAAACGACATAAGTATTCAAAATATTTGCAAAATAATAAATGATAAATAAGTGTATTACCTACTAGAATATTACGTAGGTACCTAATTATTATTCCATATATAGTTTTTCTGTTAGATATTTCAAATTATTCAATTGCTAAAAAGGTCGACTTCATGAAACACTATGTTAAATCTTACTCAGTTCCTATTTGAATCTTGAAGAGTAAGGACGTGCTGTACTGCTCAGATAAGATATCAAGTGCAACACAACAAGTGCAAGGTCAATTGGCCAAGTGATAAGTGTCTAATAGTTAATAATATATACAGAAACTTTTAACTTTAACTCAAAATTGTTCCACCCAAAAGTAAATTAGGGATATCCTAATAATAAAATGTTCCCCTCGGGAAACTTAATCGGATACAATAACGGGCTACCGGTATACCAACAAACCAATTACACGCAAGGATTTCCTGTAGCGAACAGCCAAATTTCACAAACATGTACACCCTTAACACAACTAACCCCAATTCAGAAGCCTACCCAATGGGTCTCTCAATCAAACTACTCGAACCCTTCACAGGTACAAATGCTACCTAACCAAAACAATCCATGCTCAACACAACTTCAAAGCCAACAAGAAACAGTAACACCCATGCAAACAAATAATGACCCAGACTGGCAGACACCAAATAGTAGAAAGCAAAAAAGTAATCACGAACGGCAACGCATCACCAAACAAAAAAAACTAGACGGTTACTGGTTAAACCCACCAGGAACCTCAAATAGATTTCAAATACTTGCAGATAATGAAAACAAAGACAAAGAAAATGATGTAGCAGCAGAGGAAATAAAGCCTCCCCCTATTTTCATACACAAAGTAAGCAATTTGAAACCCCTTACAGATATGCTGAACACGCAAGTTAAAGATAAATATACTATCAAACTAGTCGGGAATACCCAAGCAAAAGTACAGTTGAACAGTGCTGAAAACTATAGCACTGTAATTAAGATTTAAAAAAAAAACAGATAAAAAACACCGAATTTCATTCATACCAGCTTAAACAAAATAGATCATTCCGGGTAGTCTTAAGTGACATGCACCCTACAATACAATACGTCGGCACCCTTAAAGCTGAAATCACCAATCATAGACACACGGTAAAAAGTATTCACAACATCCGACATAGAACACGAAAAACTCCATTACCCATGTTTTATGTACAACTCGAACAAAAAAATATATAACATTGAACATCTAATGAACCTCAAAATCAAGTTTGAACCTCCCCACGTTAAACGAGAAGTGCTCCAGTGCCTAAAATGCCAACGGTATGGACACACTAAAAACTTCTGCTACAGAACACCACGATGTGTAAAATTACTGCGAGAAAAAACAGAGAAGTAAAGATGTCATATGCGTTAACTGTCAGGGGAACCACCCTGCTAATTATAGGGGATGTGAAGTAGCTAAAGAGATCCAAAGATGTATGTTTCCTCTTCTAAGAAACAAACAGATGGTACAACCGGAAGTTACTTATGCACAAAAAGCTGCTGAACAAAACTTGCATCAACAGCAAGTCTTTAATCTCCAATCCAATCAAAACGTCCAACAATCTCAACCAGACAACAAACTCGAAGCTATGATGATCAAATTAATGGATCGCATGGATACCATGCTAAACCTACTTACAACAGTCATAACAAAAATTTCATAATGGCCCCCTTTATTAATGTAGCAATCTGGAATGCCAACAGCTTGGCACAACACTGCCAAGAAATAACAACATTCTTAATAAATCATAAAATAGACGTAATGCTAATTTCAGAAACTCACTTCACTACTTTAAATCATATGAAAATACCAAGATACACCATCTATTCGACTAATCATCCTGATGACACGGCACATGCAGGAACTACAGCTATAGTCAAAACGGCTATAAAGCATTACGAGGTACAAAAATATCAACAAGAACATCTTCAGGCTACCAGCATCGCGGTAGTATTAAACGACATAGAGGTTATCCTTTCAGCGGTCTACTGTCCACCTAAACACATCATTAAAAGTGATCAGTTTCAATCCTTCTTCAGTACACTGGGGCCCAGATTTATAGCAGGAGGCGACTATAACGCCAAACATCAGGAGTGGGGATCTAGAGTTAACGCGTGGTAGACAACTGCTCAAAGCAATGAGGAATATACATCTATCGACAGGGGAACCAACACACAGGCCATCCGACCCGTTAAAAATCCCAGACCTGCTAGATTTCTGCGTGGTAAATGGATTATCAAGAAATTACTTAAAAGCTGATTCATCGCTGGACTTGTCCTCAGATCACTCACCAGTCTTAATCACATATTCTTCACAAGTAATAAAACTTCCCAAGACTCCTAAAATACACATCAAAAAAACAAACTGGTACTACTTCAGAGAGTTGGTTGACGAGAGACTAAACCTAAACATCCAGCTGAAAATAGCAAGAGATAGCCATAGAACACTTCAATTCTGTTATACAACATTCAGCATGGGACTCTACTCCTGACTCCCCAGAACTGGAGGATCAACAATCAATTCCGATAGTTATAAAGCAAAAAATAGCAGAAAAGAAAAAACTCCGAAGAAAATGGCAAAATACCAAGTGTCCCAGAGACAAAACAGCACTTAACGCAGCAGCACGTGAATTAAAAAAATTACTGAATGAACTAAAAAATACAAGAATACAAGACTACTTGAAAAAGCTAACACCAACTGAGGACACAAATTACTCTCTATGGAAAATCACCAAAAAGCTCAAAAGACCTCAACGGAATTTTCCACCTATCCGAACATCCAACCGCTCCTGGGCACGAAGTTCTCAAGAGAAAGTGAATGCTTTTGTTAACCACTTGCAAGAAGTTTTCCAGCCGTATCCCTCAACCTCCACTGACGAAGAAGAAAGAATAATTCAGCAAACAGTTCAAGAACCCAACTCTACTACAGGAAATCTAAAACCAGTTAAAATCGGAGAAATAGAGACAGTAATTATGAACCTAAATCCAAACAAGTCTCCAGGGTATGACTTGATAACGACTAAAACACTAAAAGAGCTATCAAAAAAGGGACGCAAAGCAATACTATATTTGATCAATACTTCTTACGGCTTCAAATTTTCCCAGAACAATGGAAAGTCGCTCAAATCTTAATGATCCCAAAACCTGGTAAAGATCCGACAGAGGTTACGTCATACAGACCAATCAGTCTGCTTCCCACACTGTCGAAAGTGTTTGAAAAAATCATTCTGTCGAGACTCAAACCAATCCTTGAGGAGCACGAACTTATTCCGAATCACCAATTTGGTTTCCGTGAAGGACATGGTACCATTGAACAGACTCACAGAGTAGTGACGAAAATAAATCATGACCTGCATTTAAAAAGGTATTGTTCTGCTGCATTTCTTGACATCAGCCAGGCCTTCGACAAGGTCTGGCTAGATGGGCTGCTGTTCAAAATCAAAAGTGTTTTACCTTCGGGATATTTTAATATGCTTAAGTCGTACTTAAGTAACAGGTACTTTCAAGTGAAGTTTGAAGAAAAACACTGCACCCAACCCACTCAGGAGTACCGCAGGGAAGCGTACTGGGCCCTACACTCTACCTCCTCTACACATCAGGCATTCCAACCACAAGACAAACTTTTTTTGCCACCTACGCGGACGACACTGCTGTACTAGCTTCTCATGAAGACCCACAAACTGCATCACGACTTCTTCAACGCAATCTGGATAAAATCCAAGTATGGCTAAATAAATGGCGAATTAAGGCCAACAAAATTAAATCAGTACATGTGTCACATTTACTCTGCGTAAAGAAACTTGCCCTCCAGTTGTATTGAGCAATATACAACTACCACAAGTAGACAGCGCTAAATATTTAGGCATTCATTTAGACCGAAGACTAACCTGGTAAACACACATTTTCAAGAAGCGAATGCAGTTAGGTCTAAAATACAGGAAAATGTATTAGATGCTAGGACGAATCTCCAAATTATCAATTGATAATAAACTACTACTGTATACCTCCGTACTTAAGCCCATATGGACCTACGGAATTCAGTTGTTGGGATCAGCCTGCACCTCTAACCTGGAGATAATACAACGATTCCAAAACAAGGTTATTCGGAACATTATCAACGCACCTAGATACGTACCTAACTGGTTTCTACAACAAGGCATCCCAGTGCCCTTAGTGAAAGCAGTTAGTGTCTCATAGTGCAAAATACTGTGTTAAACTCAGTAACCATAGAAACGAGCTTGCAATCAATCTCCTAGATAGACCTTATACTAAAAGACTTAAGAGGGGGGTTCCATAAGTGAGAATCAACAGATGTCGCTATGGTAGATTCACTTCAGGAAACGATACTAAAAAACTATTAAATTGTATTAAAAAAATTTAATTGATAATAAATACTAATTCAATTAGCTAGTTGCTCCTTATATTTTTATCCTAAAAAAGTTAAAGGAAGAGTTTTGCTAAGTTGTGCACATGCTTCTGAATACTTCAAATTATAAGATATTTAGCTACTATATGACTAAAATATTATAAGGAGCAACTAGAAGAAGGTTCAGTGAATACGTATACAAAAGTACAGGGTGTAATTGTTGCTAGAATTCGTAAACCGTTTCTTGAAAAATCGTCATTTTCAAGTATAAAACTATCTTACAGATAGCTACTTGATTTCGTAGAATCTGTCTAACAAAATTATCCAACTATTATTGAATAGATGGTGCTGTAAAAAACTAGAGTGGTATTTTTTTTATTTGCCGGCTGATTCGTGGACATTAATCTCGCGTATGATAAACAAATATCAAACTGCAGAGGCGGCATATTTCGTTGTGAAATATTTATATTCAACATACCTATACCGAAAAAGAACTCGTAATTCTTATTACGAAATCTTAAACTAAAATCAAAATTGAACTCCTGTATTTTCTTATACTCTAAATAGTGAAATTCCAACCATTTATAATATTGCATAAAAAGGTCTAATTTCAAAATTACAATTAAAATTAAGTATGTATGTAGGTACATTTGCCATACCTACAGTTTTATTTATTTACAAGTTTTCATTCTATAAAAGATTGAATCTCATTCGGTTTATTTTTCGGAAGTAAGCATAATTATTTTGCATTTCGACGTGTTGTTGTTTATGATTTCTCTGAATTACTGAGAAATGCTGAGAATGTGGCGAACATTTCCCATAAATAAGTAGATATGTATACATATTTATGGGAAATGTTCGCCGCATTCTCAGCATTTCTCAGTAATTCAGAGAAATCATAAACAACAACACGTCGAAATGCAAAATATCGCCAATAACGTAAGTAGATATGTATACATACGTTATTGGCGATAGGTCCCAACACGTCATCAATAAAACCTCGTATTTTTACAGTACTAATAGATTTTAGTCTATTTTGCCATGTCATATGTTTGCAGGTAAATCATCGGTAGACATCGGAGTCCCATGTTGAAAACTTTAATCTGAATATTACAAATATACAATTTAGTAACTCTTTGTGCATGGCTGCGTGCATCGGAACCTATCCTATGTAGTATAGCTACATGTATTTGAGAATGAAACTGTAACTATTTAACTTTTAATGCAATTAATGGCATGCTATAATAATTATTATTCTGAAATATATACATAAGTAATTACATATGTGCATATATCAGTAATATTGGATTTCCTATTATTACAATTTTTATTTTGTATTAATAATGGCACTTCTCTCACATATTACACAAAAAATAAATTTTAAAAATCAATAATCATTACCATTGTGAGTTTCTTGAAGAGAAATATTTTGAATTTTTCGCTCCCATAACTTGGTAACTTTTCTGGTTGCAAGTTAAATAATTTTTTTAAACTTGTTAACTTGCATTTCATTATTTTTGTGTCTCTCATCAAAACGCCCATTCTTTATATTCTGTAATTTTATATCCTAGAATAAATAATTATAAACGCTAGCAAAGTTTACAACGTAAACATAATTAAATTAGATGCCAATGCATCGATGAAAAAGCCCACTCTGTAGAAACTATTTAGTACAAGAAAACAGGAATTAACATTTAAATAGCTGATGCCAAAATCGCGCCATCTTACGATTAAACCGTTTGATATTAATTAAAATAATTAAAAAAATACTATTGTGGCGTTACTAGCGGAAATATGGTAGAAGCTGATTTTTCCAGCCCCCTCTTAAACGACACGACCCACTAGATCTGATAGACCGATTTACTTAATCTATAGGTTAGTTTTGAGATAATGTGTAACACTCAAGGTATTCTATATAATAGAGGATTTTTGTTGGAAAACCCTCTTTCATGTTTTTTGCTCTATCACGCAATTTACTTAATGTTTGTACTAACTGACAGATTGTAAATTTTCATTACTGTTAATAAAAAATAAAAATAATCTTTTATTTGTTTTTAATTTTTATTGAAAATAAGTATTTACATATACCTAGTATAAAATATTTGATACACAAAACGATAGTTTGTAATTAATATTTAATAAATTTCGCCAATACATTATTGTAAATTATTATAAAAACCGATACAATGAGTACTTTTAAAAACTGTTAAAGATTAATTAATGCAAGTTTTATTTAAAATTACATGAGCGTATATATTATATATTATTAAATTATATCGCACGATCCGATATCTGAAATAAACTGCATATACATTATTTTTGACTCATTATTATTATGATGGCATTACAAAGACTTATCTAATAGCAAAGTTGAATTGTATATTGTATACAATATATGGCTATATTGTATCAACTTTAGTAATTGTTATAATGATTTAGCAGATCTAGAAAACTAGATTTAGAAAACTAACAAATATAGTAATTAACCCTCTTGTCCATTAATATCATGGGGTGCTACAGGGACAATTATACTATTTCTTATTGTCAGTTAAATGGATTAGAGAAAAGGATATTGTTTAATAGGTTTAAAATTCCATTTTATTTTGAGTTGTTACGTTATTGTGCTGTGGTATTGTACAATGAATGACAGTTTTATACAACTATTGTAGGTAGAGGAGTTTACCAATTACACCAAAAATGATTTTTCTTTGGATCAAAATATTTCATCGATTACCGCTATTTATTATGTATGTATGTATGTGTTAGAGTTAATGATTAAAAAACTGACTGCATGACTAAATTTGTGTAATGTGTAATAACAAAAAAATGTTATTTACTCCTATATTGTATCTTTTTATACAACGCAACTCTGAAATTAAATTAAAATTAATAAAACTTTAGAATGACCTATGAAGAAAGTGTTAATTCTGAAAAAATAATTTTGTATTTTATTGTTTACATTATTTTTAATTTTTACCTAATTCATCAGGAATTCTGGTTTTTTCCATTCACCACGTGTTTTTGATCTCGGCTAGAGCCTCAATAAAAATCTCACATTTAGAATGGAAAAATTTACTTATAGGGCTTCCATAGATATTTTTTATCAAGGAAATGAAGTTTTAAATTAGGTATAACAATAAAATTAATCCACTATTATTACATGAACATTTGATTGAAGTACTCCATACGCAAAACCCAGTGCAACTAAAGTAGTATAATATACACTTTATAGGCTTACCTATTTACCATATTTTTACATAGCTTAATACTAATACCTATGTAGTAAGTAACATTTGAACGGTTAAAGACATCTTGCATATAGCCTACACTCTGATGTAATAACTTAGGTAGTAGGATATCCGAGTGTTCTAAACACGTTCAATCCGTGCAGTGGCGTCATTCGTGAGAGTACGTACCTATGCAGAAACTGTCAGACTTGTGATATTTTTACAAGCGATGTCACATTTCGATGCACTCTGATATCTTATCTTAATAGTTATTGTACTATGAGCCTACATTGTTTCATGTTTCACTGCTTCATGTGATACATATTGTGAAGTCTATTTGATTTAAAATTTTTTTTTTTTCTATAATTTTGTCAGTATAAAGATAAGCAGAAATTACATTTATTTTCATAATTCTTTTATAAATACAACTGCACAACATTGTTAAGAAAATATAATAAACCTATTTTATTGTTTAAAGTATGACAATCTATAACAATAATTATTTTAATATTAATTACTTAAGGAGCCTTCAAAATGGAGATTAGGTAACACACTCTGCTATTGTAAAAATACAACAATTGGCAGATCCTGTGCCTAAATCACAATTTCTATAAAATTCTGACTAGTTTATAACTGTAGAATTTGATCTACAGATATTCAGTATTTAATGTAATAAGGGTTAACATTATTTCTAATTCGGATGCCTTGTAACTTCTAATACATATGGCCTAAATGACAATTTCTATTATCGAATATTCTAGTTTTAAAAATATTTAATTAAATATGGAAAATTTATTTTTAGTTCGAGGCCCCTTAAGATGAAACAATAAATACATACTAAAATTGTAATAATTTCCAATTACGAAAGGATTTAATAGCTATTTATTCTATTAAGTTTAGTATATCTAATTACTTTAAGAATTATATAGTATTTTGTATACAGCCTATATATTATTATAAAGTACTTAAAATAATATGTAATTTATGTATATGTTTTATAAAAAATAAAGAAATAGATTTTTAAACAGTTAAAATAATAATGATTATAATATAATCAGTTCTACTCATAGGGTGTAAAGTGAATGTAGTTGAAGTAATTAAAAAAAAACCTTGTTCATTTCCAAATTATATATTTACAATTACAATATCCACATGTTTACCAGAAAATAAAATGCAAAACTATTTAAAGAAATTTAACATTTCAAATTATTATCAACAAACTATTATAAAAGCTTATGTTTGAATTAGCTTTCTATCGATCTATTCATCTAATCAACAAGTCCCTAAACATCGTATTTTAAAAAACAAGTTCAAGTAACTGATTTCAGTATAAAAGACTTACTATACTACGGAATATGCTTTTAATAAGCAAAACACATGTCTTTATTGTAACCTAATCTATCTAAACTAGGCATGCAAGCAAAGTTAATCATGGGCGGTGGTCCACACATCACTATTAAAGTATCGGAACTTGGTGGGAATAAATGATCTTTGATCATTGTATCGTTAACAAATCCAGTACTATATTTCCATCCTAAAATAAATAATGCATCAAATTAAAAAATAATCATAATAATTTATGGTTTAATTACCAGGGGCAGGAGTATCCACAGTATACCACAATTTAAGCTGATCTGGATGCTTTTCAGCAACCTCTTCTAATTCTTTTCTCACTAATATGTCCTTTTCGCTCTGATTTGCAAACAACAATGCCAATTGAGTAGTATCAGAAGGATCTTTGAGAATATGCCTAATCAATTGTAACATGGGCGTGATGCCAGTTCCACCGGCGATCATACCGACCTTCGAGGCTTGGACAGGTTGTGGAGGATCTTTACGTAATTTTTTAATAGCAAATTTACCACCGCCGAAATAGTTTAATCGACCAGAAGGGCCACGGACATCAATTGTATCGCCAATTTTTAAACTCTCCAAATGCTGTGACATTTTACCACCTTCGGGAAATTTAGGATGAACATTTTTTAAATAAACCTACAAGAATTAAGTTATACTTTTAAATTTTCATATTTGCACATACCGTACTTTAATTACTAAATCGACGTATCCGTGTTCATCGTCAGAAGATACGGGTGTATATGATCGTATAACTAAATCATCGCCAATTTTTGCCGACAAATGAATGTGTTGTCCAATCGGAAGACCTGTTTTATTTTTAATAACAGATTTTCTTTGCAATTTATCTATTATTTCTTACCGAGAATATGATCTTTTGTTGGCAACCCAAATCGAAACCGTCTCGTGTCATGACTAATTTCCTCCTTTTCGATTAAAGGCAAAGCATATTTTACTTGTGAATCTTTTAATGTTACAAGCTCGTTATCTGAAATATGGTTAATGTAGCTGTTATACGATTAATATATTTTGTTAATTACCTTTACGTTTGTTTGCTTTAGAATCCTTAGTATTTGAAAAATATAAACGATATATAACTATCGAGGAAATAACTATTCCTATACCTAATGCCACAGGCAATACCTGAAAATAAAAAAGATAAACTTACAGAGGTAATTTTGTATTACTTATAAGGTAAAAAATGCAATTGGTTATTAAAAAAAATAAAATCTTTATTAGGATTTTGTCATTCAAGGTTCAGAACAATAAATTAATAAGGGAAGTAATATTTCATAAAAACTACATTTTAGAAATCAAAGTATTGTCTAACTAAAATAGACAGGTATGTTGGCCATGCATTATGTTCGTACGAATATGGTTGAGGCGGTACTCCGATGGGAAGACAGTTTGTATGATTGATAATAATTAGCTTACACAAACTAAGCAGCGCGTGAATTATAAAAAGATTCCATCAGCTTTCTACAGTAGCGTCTTTCTTCTGTAAACTGCAAGGTTCTCTTACTAATTTCAGTGTTTTTTCAGTCAGACCAACACGCTGCCTACATAACTGTCTTCCGTGGAGTACCCCCGACTATAGTCGGAATATATTTGTTAATTAAAAGGAACTCAATGTGATGTTAATTGACATAACTAAAAAAAGGCAGTAATATAATTCATCATCTGCATTTCATAAGCTCCAAGCTAGCACTTTATGTTTACCACTACTTGAGGATGAAGATTTGAAGTAGCTATCATGGTTCCAAAATGCACTGATTAGAGCTATAAAAATATAAATATATGAAGCATTTTGAAAATTAAAATTAGAGTTAGTTTTACCAATGAAATAACATCATTAAGAATCAACGGAATTTGATAGGACAAATTAAAAAAACACATTTATTTTGGGGATATTTTAATGTAGCCAGTATTCATAATAATTAAATTAACTTGAATTCTTTGTTTCGGCTATTATTTTAATAAGAATTAAAATTCGAATCGAGAAATTGGAAATTATGTTAATTTATTCTGTTAAAATATTTTATTCGTATCCTAAATATAATTATCACAATCACAGTTTTAAAGATTATGCAATATATTAAAGATTGTGGTTTATAGTTATATAATATCATTATGTAGTAATGGACATGCCGTATTTACTGTATTTATATGCATATTTACTTACTTGTAAAATATACATTAAAAAAGAATAATTGAAATACTAACGGGTATCAATTCAAATTGATATTAGCTCAATTTACATCTTATATAACATTCAGAATACAACTTAACCTAAAATGAAGACAAATTGCATTATTTGTATAATTAGTATTTTAAAAGAAATTATAATTCATCTACTTTAAATATTGATTTCCGATAGAATTACATTTGATTAATTTCCCATGTTTATGCATACTGCCTATTTGAATATAATACAATCTATCATTGATAAATTATAATCATTATTCGATTACCTACAAAATATTCGCAAAACAATGATAACAAAAAGGGGTTGATTATAGGTCTTGTGATACACTGCTTTTAATCGTTATAGGTAATGAGTAAAAGAATAGTCACTCTTCCAAATTTAAGACAAAATTGAAAACTAATTATTTTAAAAATCAATACCTATAGCTGATTTTGAATATAGCGATACTCTAATAAATAAACGTATTAATTTCTCAAAATGCCAAACAAATTTTACTAACCTGAATTTCAAAAGCGTTTTCTTTATTCATGATTGGAAGCACCAAATAAATATTTAAACGATAGATAAGGAGAAATATACTAACCCAACAATTAATGTAAATTTGCTACTCACAGTGCTTATGACGTTGCTCATTATTATCTCCTGTTATGTATCTCTCTTTCCCAACTACAATTGCGTAAATGAAAGATAACGTCCAGCACTAAAAAGTTCCAAAGCTAAAGTAAGCAAACCTTAATGTATTATTTGAGATCTTTCACCTCAAAAAAAAAAGCTTTTTATAGAACGAGCTCAAATATTCATAAGTAAATAAAATTAGAAACGAGGCTCATCAGAGGCACTAATTAGCACCGAAATGAAAATACTAACGAAAAAGCTGCTAATGCATTTTTTTGAATTTCGAACATTACTTCGACTATATTCTGTACGATTTCGTTGATTAACACATTGTCAGTACGATGCAAACCGTAACAGTTAAATCCAATATATCATTCGACAATTTATTAGTTACGTAATAAAAACACCTATAAATTTATAATATTGATCGAATCAAGCTGACACGGTTTATACAGATGTATTTTTAACAGACATTTTAAACAGCTGTTATAATTATAATACCACTTGAATTCAAAAGAGGTCACCTGTTATTTCAGCATTTCAAACATATACCAGGTAAACTACAAAATGACATTAATAATGTATGTATTGATATGGTTGCTTTTAGTTTTTACAAAATTATTTCAACTTAACCGTTAACAATTATTAAAATAAATTATATTTAAAATTATGTAATACGTTATAATTTGTATAAACATGTTTTTTTTTTATAATAAACGTGTAGAACGATCTTTAATGGAACGTTAGGCCAGGTAAGCTACGCCATCTACAATCCCTTGTAATCATAAATTGTGAAAGTCATTTAACCAACAAACAATTTAGAAATATTAAGTTTTTAAATACAATTAATAAGAAACAATAATGGCAAGAGGCAGTAGTGCTGGTTTTGATCGTCACATAACAATATTCTCGCCGGAAGGCCGTTTATATCAAGTGGAATATGCTTTTAAAGCCATCAATCAAGCGGGCCTAACCTCTGTTGCCATCAAAGGCATTGACACAGCAGTTTGTGTTACTCAAAGAAAAATTCCGGATAAACTTATCGATGGAGACACTATAACGCATTTATTTCAAGTAACCGATTCCACAGGATGTGTTATGACAGGAATGATAGCCGATAGCAAATCTCAGGTGCATAGAGCTCGTTATGAAGCTGCTCAGTTCAAATATAAAAACGGTTATGAAATGCCAATTGATGCTTTATGTAGACGTATCGCCGATATTTCTCAAGTTTATACTCAGAATGCTGAAATGCGACCTCTAGGTTGCTCTATGATTTTAATCGGTTACGATGAAGAACATGGACCTTGCGTTTATAAGACAGATCCTGCTGGATATTACTGTGGTTATCGTGGTGTTAGTGTCGGAGCGAAGCAAACAGAAGCTAATAGTTATTTAGAAAAGAAACTGAAGAAGAAACAGGAGTTACAGCAAGACGATGTAATTCAGTTAGCAATAAGTTGCTTATCGAGCGTTTTGTCTGTTGATTTTAAACCTAGTGAAATCGAGGTTGGGGTTGTTTCAAACAAGGAACCCAAGTTTCGTAAATTAACCGATGCTGAGCTAGATAAACATTTAACTGCCATTGCCGAAAAGGATTAAGCAATTTTTAATATTATTTTTCCTAATTTGTACGTTTTTATTGATTCCTTGTGTATTGGTATTTTTTTGATTAAGGAAATAAAATGTTTAATACGTAATGAGTTTATAAATCTCTAATGGTTGGTTTCTGAAAGATACTTGCATAGATTAAAAATAGTAGATAATTAATAGATGATTACTTGGTCGATAAGTTTATATTATTATTTGATGAATAAAACGGCATACTAAATATTAAAAACATTGTTGTTTAGTGTGCGTTGTTTGATTTAAAACTTAAAACCCAATTTATAAAATTTAGCTTGTTTAAAAAATTATTTTCTTTCTATGAAATACTGGTTAATAAGTTTTATGCAGATTGGTGATATTTCTTAAGTTTATATTTGAAAGCGGAAACACAAGTCATTAAATTGTTATGAGACTTTAAACAATTATGATAAAGAACATAGTCCATGTATACCTATGTATGAGAAACATCACTGAATCTATCTACTGGGTGCTACTGCAGGTATCGAAGAAAACAGCAGTTGCGATACAACATAAACTTATTCAATTGTCCCTATTTTATCTGTTTATATATTAATTAACAAAAATTGAGATTGGTATTATTTCAGAAACTGAATTGAGAATAATGCTGAATTAACTGAAAATTTAAACGTTAAATTCGAAATGGATTAACTGACTTAAATATATTTCTTCAAGTTTTAGTCAAAATATTTCAAAGTAGCTCTTTTATAATTTGTGATGACTATTATGTTATAAAATTGTACTACTAGTAGTATGCATTTATGCAGAAGTTATAAAATAATTAAATAGAAATGTATCTTCTTAATATACATTGTTAAATACGTATAAATATGAATGCCCCAGCTAACAATTTTTAAATTTCGCGGCGGATTTCTATTGGTATTACATGAAAACATTTGCAGTCCAGTAGCGGTGATATATTAGGTGAAAGGAATTTTGAATTGTTTGAGTAACGAAATATTATACCTGCTGTTACATATATAAATAATTACGTCCAGTTTCACGTATTTACCACTTATGTTATTTTTAAACATGTTTACATTAAAATATTATTAGTTTAATTTAATCATTTACTTTAGTACGTCACTGCCTTCGTTTTTTAACCTGACAGTGACGTTTATATACGAGTAGTACCAACAGAAATCCGCCGCGAAATTTAAAAATTGTTAGCTGGGGCAGAAACGGACGCAACATAAATAAAGGTAAACTTTCCATAACCTAAAATTTAAATGCTAAAGATTGAATGAGCAATCATAGCAACTTTATTTTTATCAGTTATACTATCAATTTAGACTAATTGAACAACTTTATTATTAGAAGAATACTAGACTATACTGATTATCTTATAAATTATTCACCATGTCGACATTATTAGAGGATCCTGAAATGCAGTTTGGAGCAATAACATTTTTTGCAAAGGAACACAAAGGTGAAACATGTGGTAGTAATGGGTTACCATTAACTCCCAATTCCATTATTATATACGGAAGAGCTCAAAAATTAAAAACCATCAAACATCCCTACTTGTGTGAATATTTAGATATAATTCGTGGAAAACATGGTCAGTAAATAATGAAATCAACAAATGTGTTTTTAAATGGTTTTCTTTACGTTTAGAACGAACAATTGTTGTATCGCAACATTGTGGCGAACCACTTTCTAACATTTTGACTAAGAATGCTTTTACGATTGAAGACATTAAACGTATAGCATTTCAACTGTTTGTTGCATTAAATGAACTTCACGAAAGAAAAGTTGTACATAGGAATTTAAGTACAGATAATGTGTTAGTGCAGATAAATAAGGATATAAAGCTCTTTAATTATGGTTTATTTTATATGACTGATAATGGAAAGCTGGTTTCCTTTCCTATATTGTAAGTATCAATAGTATATGTTTATTGTTAATAATGTAGTACAAGTTAAATTGTTTGAAATATTTTTAATGCTGTTAATTAAATACATTTTATTTTATAAATTTAAGATTTATGTTGAAAATGGTCAATTTTTATGTATTTGTAACTGTTTGTATGGCTATTATGATTTAAGGAGACTCCGTGGCGCAACGGTAGCGCGTCTGACTCCAGATCAGAAGGTTGCGTGTTCAAATCACGTCGGGGTCAAAACTTTTTTTAATAATTACAATGAAAATGTTGAGGAAAATGTATACATAATAATATTAATTTGTATTATTAATTATTACATTTAATGAAATATTAAAATAATTTGGAGTTGCATTAGTGCACTTCACAAATTCAATACCTTGAACTTATTGTTAGCAACTAAATGAAAGTTGAATTGAAAATAACTCAGAGCAACAGTAAAATATTATTATTTTATTACGTAAATTTAAAACTGTTACGTTTTAAAAGTATGGTACAATTTTTGCATTTAATAGCATTTTTTACTAAGTATTATATTGCAGACAACTTACGTACACAGCACCTGAAGTATACCTAGATGGTCCCAATGGAAATTTATCCAATTATAAAATGGATATTTGGTCAATTGGGATTATTTTAGTAGAATTAGTTTTAGACAAACCACTGTGGCAATCTTTAAAGTTAGGACAACGGATAAGAAAAGTCTTAAGTTTAATTCAGAGTAATACGTCGATTTTTGAACGAATAGCTAGAGAACACAACTGTTATGAAAAGTATCAGGTCAGTAAATTTCCAATTGGATTATCGCTATTTTAAAAATTCTTCTTTTAGCTTCTTGATACCGATCTAAAGCAATTGATTGAAGATTGCCTCAACATATTACCAAAGGATAGACCTACATTTGCCAGAATTTTACAGTACGATATGTTTGTCGAATTTAAGGTATCAAGTAGTAAAAACAGAAGTAAAATTTGCCAGCCTTTTGAAAAGTTTACACTCAAAGAATTGTACCATTGGTGGCAGTTAGCTGGCGGAGATGTGCTTTTAGAATTGAAGAAGCAAGGCTTGATAAGATCAAGTCCTCCTATTCTCTCATTGCCAAAGTAATTAAGCGGTATATATTTTAATTACTATTTTTAAAAATAATTTGAAATGATAATATAAAATATACTGTAGCATAAAGGGTTCAGTTGTGATGCTTGTAAATCCTTTAAGAAATTATCTATTACATAATGTATTTCTATTTTTATTTATCCAACATTTCTTTCTTTAACTCTACATATCGCTATAGATGTTTCTAATGTTGTACAAGTAAATAAAATTTTTAAAAATCAAATTTTGCAGTATGGTTTCGATAGAAGGAGTCATACTAGGCCAGGAAAGAAATCCAGCTACTCTTTATGATCCTAGAATAGTACAGATGTCTTTGGAGACGCTTTATCAACGTTTTGCACACATTTCTTTAACCAGTTATTATCCTCTGATACATTCTAAATCAGATATTATTGCAAAGTGCGAACCTCTACCTTACGACGCCAAAGGATTGCCCTTAGTGATTAAAGAGAAAGATCCAGAATATCAGTTTCATAGAGTGATTTTATTGAGAAGGCTATTACATGTAATGTTTATGTTTGAATGATATTCAACAAACGAAATTATTCATTTGTAGGGCTATCCTTACACTCGAGATTTAATTTTAATCGAGACTGAGGTAGATATTCCACCTTTACTCAGAGGTGACATTTGGTCTGCCATTTTAAATGTAAAAGGAGACTATGAGAAAGAATATGTTCGTATCGATAAAGAAACGCCTACTGCCACAGATCGACAGGTTACTTATATTTACTGTTCTAATTATAAAATATGTAAATTTTATTTCTAGATTGAAGTTGATATTCCACGCTGTCATCAATACAATGAGTTATTGTCTTCCTCGGAGGGCCACAATAAATTAAAACGAATTTTAAAGGCTTGGATTTTTAAAAATTCTCAATATGTTTATTGGCAGGGTCTGGATTCTCTAACTGCACCATTTCTTTTTCTGAACTTCAACGACGAGGGTAAATTTATCGAACTGCTAATTTTTAATATATAATGTATATCTTTTTTTAGCAAAAGCATTTGCCTGCTTATCAGAATTTATACCAAAGTACTTGCATAAATTTTTCTTGAGAGATAATTCAGCTGTAATACAAGAGTATCTTGCGAAATTTTCACAGTTAATAGCATTCCACGATCCTATCTTGGCTAATCATTTACAAAATATTAATTTCATTCCAGAACTATTTGCAATTCCTTGGTTTTTAACAATGTTCTCACGTAAGTAATAATATGTAAACTTAAAAGAAATGTTTACCAATGTAGCTTTTTGAATTGACAAAATTACGTTGATAAAAATTTTGAGATTATTTTAATAAATATAGGTATGGCCTATCCAAACCTATATGCAATTCACGTCATCAAAAAAAAGTTACTAGATTGTTTATTTGTAATTCGGTTTAAAGTTTGGAAAGTGACATATTCTATAGATGATTTATCTGCGCACATATTAGATGGTATGAAGAAAGATTACAATTTATTAGAACTGTCAAAATACGTGGTACGAGGTGACAGCACTGTGTGAAACGTCATCATCTAGTAACCTTTTTATTGATGACGTGAATTGCATATAGGTTTGGACGAAGTATATATGTATATACACATTTTATTAGTAAAAATATTCTTTTTTTTATTTTAAATTACGACATTATAGCAAATTAAGTAACTTTTCTGCTCAATTATTATTATTAGTTATATTGTTGAAATATCTAAAAATAATAATGATATCTAAAAAATGATTTTTTCTCCAGATGTATTTCCACTGCATAAAATTTTACATTTGTGGGACCGCCTCCTATTGGGTGATCCTTCGTTCCCGTTACACGTCGGTCTCTCTATTTTAAACCAGTTGAGGGATACGTTACTTAGTTCAGGTTTCAATGAATGTATTTTACTATTTTCCGATTTACCTGAAGTTGATATTGAACAGTGTGTCGCATATTCGTTAAAAACGTACAATGCTACACCAAAGAGTATAACTACAAGATCTCATCAAAACTGCAATGAAGTTATTATCGAATCTTCATTGGTAATTATTATAAAGAATGCTTTATTTCATTGTACATATTAGTTTTTCAGCATATAGCAGGTGTATCTGTGCAAGAACTCAATAAGGAAAGGTGTCCTAGAATAAGTGCTGCTGATACAATAAATTTAGTTAGAAATGCAAGCGACGAAGTTATTATTATCGATATACGTAATCCTACTCAGTGAGTGTTATTTATTAAATTTTAGATCGATAAATATTAGTTCGAATCTTATCTAGATACAATCGCTGCAGCGTAAAAGGGAGCATAAATATACCGTGTTCAAGTGTTACATTTAGCGATTCTAATATCGAAGGTGTTGGAATTCACAGTGGAACCTTGAAAAGCAATCAAACTAAAGTTGTTGTAGTTGTGGGCACCGAAGAGACCGATTTAGATTTGGTATGTAAAATTTGATTAAATTTTTGTGAATAAAATTAATTTAACTTTTAGTTTCCAAAGTTTTTATTACGTTGCAATGTGCCTAAAGTGTGTGTTCTTCATCGAGGTTTTAACGTTCTTCTACCAGTAACACCAACGATTTTAGTTACTCAAAATCAAATTTGATTTCAGTAATACCTTATACACTTTTATTATTTTTAATAATATTAATTTCATGTTGACTTTAATGTGCATTTTCTCAAAACCTTTTAAATATGTATATATTATTAGATATTTCCTATTTTGTATGTTTACTATATTGATTACATAGAGATAAGATTTTAACTTTATTTTTCGTCACAAAGGGTTAATTCAAAAAATTCTTTTTTGTATTTTATACTATCAAACTACAAAGTCATGTTTATTTGATTGTGTAGTTTATATCTATAAATATATTACTGAAAACAAGAATATTAACTTTTTAGTGGGTAACCAGAATGTTTGACCTTGAAATGGTCTCTTAGGAAGTATTTTTAAGAATGATTTTCACTATTTGGATATTACGTAATAAATTCCAAATTGCTTTATGCATTACAGTGCAAATATTGGATTCTACTAAAAATATCAAATGTTATTTTATTAAACAAGTGGGAACTTTCCCACTTCTAGAACAATCCCAATTTCAAAGTTGGCGCTTTAATACAAACATCGTATTGGTGGAATTGCAAACAACCTTGATTGTAGCGAAGGAAAACCGAACTCAAAACTAATCTCTACCTCATTTGTAGATTGTCATTAGTAGGTATTGTAGTCAGTATATAATTTTGTTGTTTTCATGTCAGCTTCTCAGTGCAAGAAAACTAAGATGGCAAGTTCTTTGGATCAGTTAAAAACGTTTACGACCGTGGTGGCCGACACCGGCGACTTTGAAGGTATTCAAATTCAATTTTACAACCACTTGTTGAATAAACGTTATTTTTTTTCAAGTGCTTATTATGTAGGTTATTGTGAATGTTATACTCTATTGGGTGAAGGTGACCTACAAGAAAATGTCATCAAACAACGATCGCCCATTTCTCGACAAAAAGGTGATTAATTTCGTAAATTTTTATAGCTATGAAAAATTATAAACCAACCGATGCCACAACAAATCCATCTCTTATATTAGCCGCTTCAAACTTATCGCAATATAAACCGCTTATAGATAAAGCGGTGCATTATGGAAACAAACTTGGAGGATCGCCGAAAGAGAAAGTTGAAGCTGCTATGGATATGTTATGTGTTTTATTTGGAGTGGAGATCCTTAAAATTGTTCCTGGACGTGTCTCGACTGAAGTAGATGCAAGGTAAATATTAAATTTCGATTAAATTTTAACTTTATTAAATTTTTTTTTTATTAATAGGTTGTCATTTGATAAAGAAGCAAGCATTGCAAAGGCAAGGCGATTGATTCATTTATACGAAGATGAAGGTATCGATAAAAAACGTATATTAATTAAACTGGCCTCCACTTGGGAAGGCATTCAAGCTGCAAAGTAAGTTTAATAATTAATTTAATTGGTAATTTTATTGTATAACGTAATAATAATAGGGAATTGGAACATAAACATGGAATTCACTGTAACTTGACACTGTTGTTTTCATTTGCCCAAGCTGTTGCATGTGCAGAAGCTGGTGTAACTTTAATATCACCATTTGTTGGACGTATTTTGGATTGGTATGTGACAAATACCGAACAAAAATCATTCTCAGGCGAAGAAGATCCTGGTGTTGTATCAGTTGTCAAAATATACAATTATTACAAAAAATATAACTACAAAACTGTTGTTATGGGTGCATCTTTTCGTAATATTGGTTAGTATTCGATATTTATACATCTTCATTTTCATTAACGGGCATTTGCAGAGGAAGTGAAAGCATTGGCAGGCTGTGATTTACTAACAATCAGCCCTAAACTTCTTGGTGAACTTGAAGCAAGCGATGCAATTGTCACAAAACGTTTAAGTAAAGAAACTGCCGTGAAATCTGACGTGGAAAAAATTAAATTGGACGAAGCAAAATTCCGCTGGCTACATAATGAAGATACGATGGCTACTGATAAGTTATCAGATGGTATACGAAAGTTTGCTGCAGATGCCGTGAAATTAGAAAATATTCTTAAGAACTTGTTGAAGGAGAACCCAAAAAAATAAATTAGTAATATTCCAACTATACATGAACTATATATTATACCTAAATATGCATACTTTTTATATTTGAATATATTTGTAAAAGAAATTGAATAGATATTAAGAAAATCTGCATTTAATATAATGCTTTTACAGTATAATAAAGTTTATTTTATATTTAATTTTTTTTTTATCTGAAAATCATCTGAATTATAAATATTCATGTGTGAATAATGTGCTGTTTAATGATTATTTATCATATCACTTTTAATCGCCAGTAAAGTCAAAAGTAAAATATACAAAATTTAATTATTTATTGTTAAATATACATGAAGTGTATAATATATTTAAAGGGAATTTTTGGTTGAACGCGTCTAAAGAGCCCTTTATTTTTATGATATGATTTGTGTATTTACACCTTTAAGCTACTTTATTGTGTACATGCTTTAAAAATGGCGCCGTGTTTAAAACACAATGGCACCCGGCATTAAATGTCTTCGTACGTAGTACACGGCAAAATTAATGAACGATATCTGCTTTGCAGCTGCAGACTTTCATTAATTTTGATATTTAATTAATCTATTAACGATGTTTCGTTTTGTCGATCTGGTCAAATAGTGAGTAGCTATCTCTACTACAAACACAACCTCATTTTAATTCTTTTAGAACAATAGGATAATTATGTAAGTTGCTTCTACTTGCTACCTTACTAATGAGATTCCTTATTGAGACGTAATAAGCTTCCATTCAGTAATTCCTGTTGAATATTAGACATATTCATGCACATCATGAGAAGTAAAGGACCAAAAGGCGACGCTGATATGGAACAATCAGTTGTTCACTTTATGTTAAGCTTCAAACGTCTTTGTGTAATAACAATAGCATGTCCCGTTGTAACTATAATAATTTGCTTGTTAACTGCTATAATATTTCAAGCCGAAGATGTACACGAGACGCACTGTCGTGTACGTATTGCTACAGATTTTCAAATTTGCTTTTAAAAAATTATCTCTGTAGGTTTATAACGTAATTCCATCTATTAGTGCTATAACTGGAGTAAGTCCACAAAGATACCTATGGAGGATAAGTGTTGCGTTACATATTGGACCACGATTTATTATAGCGGCAGTATACAAGGCATATCATGAAAACATTATAAATCCTTCTGCTGATTCAACAGTTAGTTGCTTCAACTCTCTATTGATTTATTGTAAATATTTTATTTATGCTGCAGATACAATCCATAGCTAGAAAATGGTTAAATATTGCTTTTTGGTTAGAAATGATCGAAATAGCATCTTTATGTGGAGTTACCTACATTTCCAATAGAGAAAATTACCGTACGTTTCGGCTGTTATACATTTAAACTGTTGCTGGAAAAGAACCGGTATTTCTGGTTTAATATTTTTCAGTAATGGTTAAATTTTTCATAAATTACTCGAAAATATTTTTCAACTCGACAAATTTTTTAGCTATACACGAAAAATTGTTCATAACATTCATGGTAAGTAGCCTTACTCATATGTTAGCTAGCATAAAAGCTACCAAACGGGTTGCTGAAACTAGAGACGAGCTAACTTCGGTTCAAAGAATTCTCATATTAAAACAAAGATTATTTACTTTATCTGTAATCAGTACTGTCGGATTGATTGGTTTTTTTCTGGAACATCGGTATTTATGTCACGATATGGGTAAGTTAATTTGCGGTATGGAATCTAAGATAAAATTATAACTTTTCAGCATTCAGTTGGTTTGCTTTTTGTGAATACGTTATAGCTTCTGCAAACATGGCATTTCACATCACAGTTATTTTTGATTTTCCAACAGAACATTTAATAGTGGCAAGAGGGTTGAACAACATAAATAAGTCATCTAGCGGATGGAAATCTAATTAAAGAGTTGTATTTGTCGATCTAGTCAAATTTATTTCGCACTGATTAATTTAATTTTATTTTGTGTACCAAAATGTGTTTATGGTTGTGTATTTTATAACTAGAAGAAAATATTTTGTCCTCTTTTTTCTGTGTTAATATTAATAATGTAATTTTATAAACAGTCCTACACTTCGTCCAAACCTATATGCAATCCACGTCATCAATGAAAGGTTACTAGATGATGACGTTTCACTCAGCGCTGTCACTTCGTACCTCGTATTTTGACAGATCTAATAAATTGTAGTCTTTCTTTATAACATCTAATATGTGCGCAAGTAAATCATCTATAGAATATATCATTGTCCGAACTTTAAACTGAATTACAAATAAACAATCTAGTAACATTTTGTTGATGACATAAATTGCATATAGGTTTGGATAGGCCATATGTTCTATCATTTATGTTATTTATAACGGCTCCGTTAAGAACCAATCGCAATCGAGAGTTTCATATGTTTCCATAGTAATAACATGTTAACGGGGTCATCGAAAATAACAAAAACGATACAGCATAGTTCTCATTTTGCATGATAGGTGAAATACCTACGTATACTGATTTTGTATCTTCTATTTGTGATGATTTAGCATTTTATTACTTATAAGATTATTTACTTTTTAACATTTAAACTGTAAATTTTGCGGTATAGTATTATTTTAAATTAACAGCAGGTTGTTATAGTTTTTCTTCTACTCTTAACGATATCTCTAAACATCTTGGCCTTATATATTTATTAAATAATAGCTGTTGCGGTATTTTTTCTCATTTCTTACTTGCATATGAATATGTACATAAATAGCAACAACATACACCTTGATCGGTGCAAGCCAATTAACAAAGGCTTGTGGCATTTAAAATTGGTGCCTTTTTTTGTTTGAATCATTTAATCGAAAACATTACAAGTATGTAGTTGTTATATAGGTAGATCGATCAAACTGTTAGTTTTTATATATAGTATTGCTTTCTAATTTAATTATAAAATATGTTCCTCAGGTTGATGTTTTTGAGGATAGCAATTATCCACGTTTAATAACCAATATTTTTGGTAGCTTAAAGATGCGTCTCCTTCAAATGTTTCCATTAGATAAATTCAAGGTGACGAATTTATAATTTATTCGAGCCTTTAGATATTGTTAAAAGTTTCTTGTTATATTTGTAAAAATAACTCGAAACTAATCTAGATTGTAGTGTCTTTGCCTTTGATAAAATTAAATCGAATATTCCTAATCTAATTTTAAAGATACTGCAATATAGAATTAAGTTTATGTAGGATTTTTTCCAGAATCTCAAATTCAGTTCCTGTCAATGTATTTTACTATTTTATATTATCATATTGAAATAAGAATTACACGAACTTCCAACGGTAAGTTTATTATATACATATAAAAAACAAATAAATTCTGTTTTTAGTAACAATCTTTGTCTTTTACTTATACGTTTACCAAGGTTTGGTGGGAAATGTTTTAGCGACATTCTTATTTCGTACTTTTACCTTCTATTTTATGTTTTACGTGAATTGTTAATTTTTTTACTGTACCAAACTGTGTGTGTTGGTAATAAGTACGAGTATATAAGTCTCGGAGTCGACATAGAAACATATACTTGTCGTAAGTTTTACCTGTACAGTTCTAAGTTATAATGCTTTTTATTTCTTTATTTTTTCCTTTTTTATTAAAATAACGGTTGCACATAATGTTTGTAGAGCAATGTTGACTTAAAATCGTAATGGTCTCGATTAGGACTCGGTCTTGCATTACGACTTAGAACTGTAAAGGTAAGACTGCGTGTCTATGCCGGATTTTATGAAACAGTTTTCACTGTCCGTTGTTTTTTGTTAAGTACTTCAAACTGCGAGAAAATAAATATTCAAATAAAATTTAATTTTTACCCTTTCGTAATACCACAACCTTTATTTGTATTTTCTGTTTCTACGTTTATCAGATCAAAAATATAAATTTGGAGAGTACGATTTAATTAGTTAACAATTTAAAATCGAAAGTAATTTTTTACGTTACGGAAATAAAGCAATTTCCGCAAAATAAAAACAGTTTAAAGTAACGGCCAAGGAATTTCGGCAATTTATTCTTTTCATTTTTTAGTAAGAACGTCGGAGAAGTTTATGGAGGTTTTACGACTTTTTTAGTCGCTTTAGGGGGCACTTCCAACTTTATAACTCTCGTATATTCCGGGAATAGTGCGTTAAAGTCGCAGAAAGACAGATTTTGATCAGGACAGCAGGAGCCGAAGGAGAACCCGGAATAACGGTCGAACGATTCAAGTTTTCTACGTCGCAATAGTTTCGTGGAAAACGAACAGATGGCAAAGAAGCGAGTAATTTTAAATTTTCCCGGGGTACGGAGATAGGTGAGGCAGAAAACTGGCTTTGGGAGCGCTTACCATGCGCGCATCAGGTGCGCCGTAGTTGTTGCGTTGTCTAGATTCTTTGTACCATTCCTGGCATACCAATAACAGACCAACTCCTCATATTTACGGACGAAAATTCGCTCTAATTATCCGCAAAGTTGCCGACAAGGCGCGAATCTTCATTTTGGGTAAGTACCAACTTGTTTCAGAACAGTTTTCATACAGTTTATCTAGTGTTTTAGGCTAAATATCCGTTAGAATGCGAGCAATGTGTCCACAATTCCTCCAATACTTTACATACTTGTCATGCTTGCTGCTACGAAGCTCTGACGACTTACGACGACGGCGCGTTTCGGTTCGACATGAATTTTGAATGGAAAAAAATGATAAGTGTAAATAATTGTTTAAAGAAATGCGTGCTAAGATGTGGGTCTATCGATCCAAGTTGTAAATTGATCAGTGGAACTGTAGTGGACGTTAGACTGGACTTCACAGTGTGCGTTAAGAGCCGGACACGGTGTCTGGTTACTATTGTGTTCGCGATCGCAGTTTGTTTACAACAATTGACAGTTGTCTTCTTTGCGTGGGTGCCGTGCGTGTTAACAATTGTTTGTGATTATTAATTGAAGTCAATCAAGATGGTTTATTGTGTGCGCTAGTGTAGATGAATCATTTACCGTCGGATTGGATTTAAGGGCTTCGTAGTCAGCAAGTGGATATTATGTATTTAGGTATTGTTTTATTTATTAAGTTCCTCTTACTTTTTTTTTTACCTATTTGAGATGTAAACAAACAATCAATCAATCCCCTGCCGCATTGCTCGCGTTCTAGATAACTGGAAAAAATAGGCGCGAATTATCGTTCTAGACTCGATTTAAATTTCAAATTACACACGAACCACGATAAACTTGAATAATGCCGGTTGATACTAAATTTTATCAACGATAGATAATGATTGCATTATTGGTTACCTTGCCGCGAATACATACATACATATATATATATAGATTGTCAGATTTTATTGTTTCAAATTGTTTCTCATTTATTTAGTTTTCTTATTTTTCGTTATCGTTGTTTTACCATTTTCAATTTTTGGATTTTGATTTATTTAAAGAAACGATAGTCGCATTTAGCGATAAATTTGTTAATGATATAAAACACAATTTGTTGATTAGAATTTTTAATTACGTCTTAATACTGTTACGTTTTTAATTTTTAAGACATTTAAAAAACGAACAAAACCTAATGAATGGAAAATAACTAAACTTACGTATATCGTAAGTAAGTTTTATGAAAATTCCAGTTATTTTATACGTTTACTTGTCTAAAAACCCTTGAAATTATCGCAAAGCGATAACTGAATATCGAATGCAGAATAATTATTCTGTTTTATTCTTACAAATATATCAAGTAAAATACTTCATTATTATTATTATTATTATTCATTTTTTGTCGACAGGTCTTTGAATTACTCGATATCAATATTTTATCTTTCCTGATTTCTTCAATCATTTTAGAATTATTTTCAGTAATTCCAATACTAATATATTGTCTTTCTTTTATATAATAGGTAATTATTATAAATTTAAAATATGTTTAGAAATTTTGGCAGTGTTTTTCATTTTACTAGGGTTCCGAAGACGCCGCTTTTCGGTTTCGTATTCTTCGATCTTTTAATTAGAAAATTAAAACCTTTTTTGTCGCTTTATTTGAAAAGAAATATAAGTTGGCGCAATTGGTAAACCTAAACATAATTAATCGTAAATAGACATTTGAATATAAAATCAAATAGTAATAAGCGAAATTATACTTTCTACAAAAGGTTACTCGTTAGATATAACGAAAAACAGTGGTTTTCCGAATAATATGATTAAATTTTAATTAATATTAAATTACCTAATTCTAAGTAACAAACAACCAAATTATTACTCCTCTCTAGTTTAACCGAATTTCAATTTTTTGTCTAGAAGGAGCGCCGAATGCACGAAAAATTAATCATTAATTATTGTAAAAATAAAATATACCGAACTAAACTCGACTAGTTCATCAAAACCTTGACATATAGGTGTATAAAATCTAAAGAATGATGCAAACTTTCATTTGAACGTTTAAAATTTACAAGCAGTTTAAAATTAAAATAACATTATCACCATTCGTTAGTTTTTTTATTATGCGAAATACATAAAGCAATGTATTTTAAAGGGTTAATTAATGTAAAATGCGATGTATCTATACAGGGTGTTAAGTGTAATTCTGGCCAAACTTTACAGGCTTACTCTACCAACCAAAATAATGAAGAAATTTTATCTACATACACGTGTGTCCGGAAATGCTTCTTAAAAAAGTTATATGTATTCGACTTTACTGTCGAGCGTATATTGCTGCGGGAGGGCGTGGGGGGCTTGAACAATTAATTTAATTTAATTTATTACCGTACAATGTTTTTATTGTTAATAATACACACTTTGTTACATCATACATATCCGGACACACATGTAATATATGAATATTTTTCATCACTTTGTTTGGTACGATAAGCCTGTCGGTCTGTTTGGTCGGAGTTACACTCAACACAACGTACACGTGTGAAATAAAACTATCGTCGAAACTTACAAACACACTCGCTCCCTTTTAGTCATTTACCATTGGCACTAAAACGTTCAGATTTGAAATACTGCAGGTCATAATAATTATTGGCATTGCCCTAAACCAAATGTTTTCCTAAAGTTAAGATTCCAATATTGATATGGAGTGATCTCGAAGCGGTTTTCAAAATTGATCGTTTCTTCTTAATTTATTAGTTTGCAGTCGTCAAAAAATATGCATATTAAAAGTATTAAAACATTATTATGTTGAAACAAATATGTTTGTAAACAAATCAATCAAATTATTATTAATAACGAAACTGTATCGGAATTAGTATAGGATTAAGAAGACTATTAAGAACCCACCAGGGTATTCAGCAAGGATTATATTGAGTAAATATGACAAGGAGAAGCGGATTACATTTGTAATTAAAGAGACATGCAAAATATTAACGAAACAAGAAAAAAAGAACTGAATTGAAACCGTGGGCTACCTGGAGTTATATAATCTACCGCGCGTAAGATTGGCGCCTTTTTCCTTTTATTTTATTATATCAATTTACTGATATTTTTATACGCAAAATACTTTAAAAACGATGAATTTTTAAATGGACTAATGTTGAAAGTTAAGTGGAAATATTGAACAATTTGAAAAAATGCGTACTTATACATAAGATTTGATTACTTTTCACTTATTAAGTTTTAAAATGCCTATATTTTATTGATTTTGAATACCTACCTTGGATATCCTTAAATTAAAAATTAATATTTAAGAGCGAAAGAAAAAATTAATTAATTCTTAAATTAAGGGTAGGGTACCGTTAACGAAACCCAGGAAACATAATATAAAAAATCTTAGTGAAAATGAAGAGATAAAGTGGAAAGCGCAACTTTTTTATTCTTAGAAATTTTTAAACATTGGTGCTCCATTTTGGAATGACTGATAATATGACATACATATGAACGATGTAGTAAATGGATTTTGAATGTGTCCGAAAACGTATCGTTTATGGTATTCTGGTCGTAGTGCAGGAAGTCCAAATGACATTTAATATTTTTAAAAAAATATACCTTCGCAGATGAAATGCTCTATCGAAGTCGGTGGTCGTCATTAATAAGCACTTATTAGTCGTCCTCCTTTTATACAAGTGAACTGATTTTAATACAAAAATGAATTCAAAAGGAACATTCTATAAACTTATTCTTTGTTTAGTGTCAAAGATACAACTTTCAATCACCAGTCAACTCGAATCATCAGTTAATCATCAAAGAAACAATTGTTTCAACAATTGTCCAACGGTTAGTTATAATCGACGATTGAAAAACTGGGCCTTAGCGTCGTTATGTTATCAAAACATGAAATTAACTGATAGTTAAACGTTAACTGACGATTGAAAAATCGACCCTTAACAAAGTGATTAGTTCATTTACGTCATGCTTGAAGAGTGTGCGAAGAGTAAATAAAATCAGATGAACTAATGTAAATGGAAACGTGAACTGGCGATTTTTTTCTACTAAAAATCGCTAAAAGTTGTTATGAAAGAAAGACGACTATTTAATTCTAGCCCATTGTTTTGACATTTCTAAACATTTTTTTTATGTAATGTAAGTCAATAGTTATTATGAGAATGATTCCCATTACAGTAAACTCCCTCTTAACCGGTTAGTACGGCACCGGACTCTTGACCGGTTAAACCGATCAGTGCAAATTGAAATTTTCAGACCTTATTTTGGAGAGTATAACTATGGAAATTTAACATTAATTAATTGGCATGCTATTTAAAATTAATTTAGTCAATAGTAAATAAAAATAAGAACATTGCCTGTACCTCAAACAAATCCTGTTTTAGACACAGCAGTTATTTGCGAGTAGGGCTAGATAATCTTAACAAGAAATACGACATATAGGACAGTAATTTAAAAAGGGATTGTTTTATTTTTTTGGAACAACTACGTATCTCGACATCTTGGGCCGCCGATTAAAGCAGCAGTACTCGTCCCAACTGTGAGTGACCGGTTAAAACGGGAACGGATAAGAGCGAGTCTACTGTACTGAACATATTAACAGCTCGAACACGGTGCGTTTATGGGCACTTAAGTTCCGTATTAAATGACGTTCCGTCTACTTTGAATCCCTACACATACTCTAGAAGTTCATAGTTCAGTATTTATGTGCATCCTGCACATATTCGAATCGATCAATTGCATTAAAATAGTTACATAAAATCTACATAAACTTTAGTCGGCCTTGACAAGTATTTTAGCAATTTTGATTTTAATTTTGCGTAAATTCCCAAAATAGTTACTTGAATGGAATTAAATCGTGCATTTACGACAGCACTTTATTTTTAATAGATTCACAAATTAGAACTAGTAGGTAAGTACCTACTAATTATAATTAGAAATCGATTTGTGACATTAGAAATCGATTTTATTCATAAAGAACAGTAATACGAATGGAACATGTTACCTAACGTAACTTTTCTGGGCATTAATTCACATTTCTTTCGTTAGTTTTGTTTTTGGAGAAAACACGTTTGAATAGTGTAGTTCCATTACTTTTAAAAACGAAAAACAAGAAGTGATTAATAATACTTTTTCTCTGAATTTTAGAGAAACTAGATATGGATGTCCTTTCAGTAATTGATCTTATCGGTGAACCGGTTACCGTATTCAAAAATGTTAAAAATGTCGAGTTTAGAGGTAATTGTCCAATTTAAAAACAAAAAACTATTTCCATCATTTATTTTGAAGGCAATAAAAGATAGGTAGGTACACGGTCTTATAATATTGATTCTATGTCACCTAATTTTAATAAAAATTGCATAGAACACTAACAAGGGAAGTGTGCGAATGTAAAATTAAAAGACTTCTTGACTTCAAAAACAACGACGCTTCGATTTTTTAAAGTAAAGCTTCCTTGCTTATGGAAGATTTTGAGAAAAGTATTTGATAAGTTGGCAACACTGTTGCCAATTTTTGAGTTACGCAGCAATGTTACGCCTTGTATTGCTGAAAATAATTTTAGGAAGTACATCTTTTTAAACTATTGAATTTTTGTCAGAAAGTGTTTTCTCCATCTCCAACGGTCGGGACTTTAGGAAAGACCGACGCACTGTTACAGGATTTTGTATAGTATCAATTTGATTATGATTTCTACATTCGCACAATTCCCTAGTAAGTAGAACGTAAGAATAAATAAATAATTCATCGCTATCGTTGTAAAAGCAAAGAAAGAACTAAGTAGATATATAATTTATTGCAAACATATATTAATTTACACAACCATAAATTATGCACGCATTAATTAGCAATTGCAATTTTAACATTTCCAGGTATGAATATTTCCTTTCTATAGGCAACTTGTTGATATTTATATTTCGTTACTTCTAAAGCGTGTAGATCAAAATCAGTTTCTTAAGTTCTTGGAAAAACAACACTATTTCCTTTTTGTTTTCCATCTATATGTATACAGTCATTGGCCCTAATAATTTTTCTGATGACTAGGTACTTGAAAAATTCATAAATTCATAGCTTCGTAGCTAACAAGACGTGACTGTGAAATTCGGTTAGTTAATCAAATGTCTTCTATCCCGTGCGAAATGATTTCGCACATTCTAAACCAATCGAGACATTCTAACCCATCCGAAATGTTTTCGGGCCTTTTATTTGACTGATCGGATTTAACGAAATGTTGATAATGTGACGATGTTGTTGATGAGGTGTATTTTTTAGTCATAAAAAAATCGTGCACAATTCGACCGAGTTTACAAAAGCTCGAGGAGACGTGTCCGAAGTCTCAAAGTACACTCAGATGTACCTAAAAGTATTTCAGCGCGATTTTATTTTAAAATTTCGTAAATTACAAAATAAAATTTTACTACGAATGTACTTCAATTAGTAGGTAATTCACCTATTGGTAGTTTGACTTCTAATTTAGTTCGCGTATTTTTCGGGGACTTTGTAAGCCTGTCGTACTGTATATTGTGGTCGTCGAAATAGTATAGTGTACAGTCTATCGTAATTTAAATGTCACTTGAATGCCTTTACGGACTTACGAATTAATAGTAAATATAATATTAATTTTTTTTTCAACTTTAAATTATACAACAGTTGTTGCTCTTTGTAAGAAATAGAATACGCCATTTTTACAGCCTTTTGACGTAGCTAATCGAGTTACTAGAAAACGGTACTAGTTTCATTTAAATTGCGATAGGCTGTACAACTCGTGCTTTTAGCACGTCACCACTCGTTTCAGTTTTAGCATTTGTTATACAATACATATAATACAGTGAAAATTCAATACCGGACATTCGCGTGACCAAAAAAATTGTCCGTTAATGGTAATACATTACACACTATAAAACAATGCCGACACTTTTAAGAGTGTCCGTTATTTCGAGGTGTCCGTTAAGAGAAGTTTCACTGCACTTCTCTTATTAATAAACAACGGGAGGTCAGCTTTTCAAACGTCCGTTAATTTTGACCATCAGTCAATTATTATAGAAACAATTGTGTCAATAATGACTTCTACAGTGATCGACTAATGATTAAAGTTAACTGTTGAATAAAAAACTAGCTCGAGGATGATCAACGGTAGGTTTGATATAATAGTAGAAGTGCGCGCCTTACAAAACCTAACTAACACAAAGAACAAACAGATCGCGTGAATCAAAGCACTACGAATTCGAGTTTCCTCGAGTTACAAAGCAAGAATAGACATTACTGTTTTTTGTAAACTTTGTAATTCAATTATTGTATATACACATAGAAATTCTAGTCTTGTAACTGAAATTAAATATATCAGTTTGTTGTTTATTGTCATTTTTACGTTGATACATATGTGCAGTTTATGAGAACGCGAGCGGCAAAAGGCGACACTTTTTTCGTAAAAGTAAGTTCCAGTTTTTAGGGAAATGTTTAGGTTTTCAAAAATACTTAATTCAAAATTATGAATATTAATACCGGCATAGCCTTCTTACCTTCCGTTTTACCTGTACAGGTATAAAATGGAAGAACTAAAGTTTAAGAATTAACAACGTTTTGTTGAGTTGAGTTTTTTTCTTTTAATAAAATTAAAAATTGTCAATCAAATGAAATTGAAAAATGCGGTTATGTTTTTAAATGCCTATATATACAAACAACGTTACTTTTCTAATTCATTTTTTTTCAGCAGTACTTAGCTGACAATCACTATAACTTAGGTATAACAATTAGCGAAATCTGAAACAATAGTCTTAATAGTTAATAAATTGTTTGTAGAGGAATTAAACGAGTTTTTTTACTCGACTTCTTATAATTCAAAAGTTGCGTAACTACTGAACTTTTATTTGAATAGAAACTAGCTATTTTAATATTTTAGTTCAACTTACAAGGGAACATCGCCGAGTGTCGGACTCCGATCGAGCTGATTTGTGGCCCAGAGGTAGACCTATACGAGACTAGTAAAACCCCCAAATATTAGCTGCCTTAACCTGGAGAGTGAAAAATTATGGCCATTTTTTGTTTCCCACTCGCCGATTGTCCACCTCATAGCCAGTTTTGAACACTATAGAAATATGTCTGTTTGGCGCAGTCGGTAGTGAGCTCGACTGCCAGTTGGGTGGTCGGGGGTTCGATGCCCGGAGGGAGAGGAGGGGTGTTTTGTGTTTTCATGTTTTTTTTTGTTTTGCAACAAAACCTTCGAAAAAAAAAATCGACCGCAAAAGCCGACAAACGAAAAAAAATTCGAAATTCGAGGACTACATTTACTAAAAAAAATCAACTACCTCTAAAAAAGTAAATACCCCTCCGGGCATCGAACCCCCGACAACCCGACTGGCAGTCAAGCTCACTACCGATTGCGCCAAACAGACATATTTCTATAGTGTTCAAAACTGGCTATGAGGTGGACAATCGGCGAGTGGGAAACAAAAAATGGCCGTAATTTTTCATTCTACGGGTTAGGGCAGCTAATATTTGGGGGTTTTACTAGTCTCGTATAGGTCTACCTCTGGGCCAAAAATCAGCTCGATCGGCGTCGGACACTTGGCGATGTTCCCTTGTTAGTTTTGGGAGACTTATTCGAAATTTTGGAAAATCGCTACCTTCTGTCGATGTTTTTGCTGCAGTTTCTACAAATTACTGTGATTTGTATTTTTTTCCTTGGAAAACACCCTCGAAGAGTTTTCTCATACAACGCACCCGCTACTTTTTCAAAAATGAATATGAATATCCCAGAAATAAATAAGTTTTTCGAATTTGTACTCCACCAATAATTTCAACACACAAGTTTGTTGACCGTCTGTGGTGGAAAAAATTAAGATACAAGAGAAAATGTAGGTTTAATACAAATTGTTCGCAAGAGACTCTCGAAGTGCCGCCCTCCAGCTCTGATGCAAGATTGGCATCTCTTTCAAAAACGATCTTTTCCGTAACCTCATAGTTCGCGACGAAATGTCCTGAGCTGGTCGCGTTTGCCCGTTGATGCAGTTATCGTTGATTATGTGTTTAAATAGACTTATGTTAGTCCTTGAGGTAACCTCAATAGAACAAATCCATTGGATTTTGGTCAGGTCTGTAGATACATCATTTGGTGTAGTATTAGGGGCACGTCTTCTATATAGTAGGGACGGCAGTGGTACTACTAAAAATACCAAATAAGTATCGGAAGTAAGGTTTAAAGGCGGCAACTCGACTCAATTTAGTTTGACTACCAGATTTAGTTTAAATCGGTACTGTATATCTTCTCTCATCAAATCTGGATTCGCAAGTTGATAACTACGAATATTATGAACGTTTACGTTTATCTGATTTTGACCATCACAGGCGGTCTGATACAAACTTGAGCGACGAAATGTTGGTAGAGTACAAACTTGAAACCAAAATGAAAAACCAAATGTTTATGGGATATCCATGTTAATTTTTGAAAAAGTGGTGGGGCCGTTTTGGACGAGGCAACTTTTCATGAGTGTTTTCCAAGGAAAAAATAATACAAACCACGGTAATTTGCAGAAATATTTTGGCAACAAAAACACTGACACGAGGTGGTGATTTTCAGAAATTTCAAAAAGTCGATTAACAAGTTGATTGTAAGGTCAACTTTGCATATTTTGTTAGGACACGACTCGAGCTATCATCGTCTTAAATACGATTCACTATTTTTGAGACGTCCTGTATACAAATTAAGAAAGTTAACGAATAATTTCGGATTTAATTATTTCCTTTTCAATTTATGAACATATATTCAGCCTGTTCTTCTTATATATTTTTTATACATTTAGTATAAAAGTCTATTATGAATAGTATACTGCCCCTAGAATTTATTTATAGAGAAGTTCAAAAACCGTATTATTATTTTGTTTGTGTTCTGTTATTACATCAGAATTTTAGGTAGATAACTATGATATATACACCTGCTCGCCTGTGTCACGTTTAACTTTATTGTTTTTTTAAACGACACTCTCAATAATAATAATTATTCGTTTAATTTTTATCAACTGAAAGTAAAGTTTGATAAATTCCTTGTGTTCAACACTAAAACTATTCACGTTAAACGATTATAGTTTTATTTTAAACCGTCACTAAATAGGGTATGTCAACCATATGAAACATTTTGCGGTTTTCCTTCTAATACGACGTCGAACACTGTTAATTTAGTCTGTTATGTCAACAACGAGACAGAAAAGCGTCGACATGAAGTAACTGCAACCAAATAACAATGTTAAATTAAGCTTTGGGTTTCTGTCAATATTTTAATTGAAAAAGTTTCCGACGTATTCTATTTTTAAAGATGATTTTTATTTTATTTATTATTTATTTTTTTGTGCGAAATCTCTAAGGCATTTTCGGGAAATCCGCGAAATAGTCATTATTTTTAAAATCGGACAGATTATGTCGAGTAAAAATAAGTTAATAGTCGTCATTGTAAATTTTTTATTAAAACAGCATGAAACTGTTTTTTCAGCGTTTACGTAAACGTAATAATACGTTATGAAGTAATTAAATGAGTTTGTGGAAATGAAACAACTGAATATACTTGTTACAGAAGCCATATTTAGGTAAAATTTAAGTAGCTTAACTACAGCGTCATTGTAAATTTAATTCTTCCGCGTTGTAATGTTATTGTTAAGATATTTTTAGTAAGTATCTACTACCTACTTGTTTTGTAGATTCCGGATGAAAGTTTTTCTTTTACATACCACTTACTTGTAATGTCTTACCTATACGTGCGTACGTGAAATTTTGTATTCTCATTTATTATTTATAATTTATGTAGAGGACACCTAGGCGATTCCAAATAATCTATGGTTACTGGGTCTCGGATACTTAATAGCCGGGTGTTTTATCGATTTTGCTGATTTCTTTCATAAGCCCCAAGTTTCGAACCACTCTGAATATATTTTTTTTCATTTTTCATAACCAAAATTGAAATCCAGGCCCAAATAAATATTTATTTTTCGAAACTCTAGTATTTATAGCAATTTTTGAAAAGGGGTCGTATTCGATACCTTTACCCTATTATAACTGATATTTGTCATTTATATCTATATCTACATATAAGCAGCATTGTACATAGGTGCTTATGTTAGGTATTTAAAAGCGTACGTATCTTTTATGTACGCGAGTTGAAGTATTTTTGTTCTTAACAAAATGATATTTTAAAGAGGATTGATTATTCATTCTCAAGTATACGGTATTCAAGTTAGGTTGCAATGCACGTTATCAATAAAAGGTTACTGCATGTTAACGTTTCGTAAAGTGCTGTCACTTCGTACCTCGTATTTTTACAGTACCAATAAATTCTAGTCTTTTTTTTACCGTTCTTCTCGACCCACCTACTGTGCGAAAAATTATTAAATTTTCGAGCGATTCTACGTATTTTTAATTATCCGAATCCAGTCTCATTTTCTCAACTCAAAATATCTACACCACCTAACTCGCTTTCACTAAATTCTTCAATTTTTATATTCTCTTATTGTTGGAAGGTCAACCGCGCTCGCTGAGGGTAAAATTATTTTGTTTAACAAAACCAGATACGTCAAAGTGCGTCCGAGGGTAGATTGTAAATAAACCATAATATTTTAAAAGGAAAATCCTGTTGCATAGGTATGTATGTAGGTACTCGGCAAATGATTGACTGATTTAAGTTAAGCTCTACGTTTTCTTGTCGGACGAGGGATATTTTCATTCGTTCTGATTGTACACATATGCCATATGTGTGCAGGCAAGTCATCGGCAGAATATGTTACTTTCCAATTAAACTGAATTCCGAATATACAATTTAGTCATCATTTTAGTGATGACGTGCATTGGAACCTATCTTGAATTCCGTATAAATAATAAAATGCAGATTTTCTCAAAAAGTAACTTATTGTACTGTTACTTATCGTGTTTTTAGTTCTTGTGATGAAAATTTATTATAACGGTGATGAAATGCAGAAGGTATAACACTTAAAGTATATAGGATGAGGGAGAGGCCGATGGAAAACAGTTGACAACGTTTTCCGTTTTCAAAGTTCGATTCGTAAATGTCGAAATAACGAGGCAAAAGCCTCATAAATTCGAAGTATGATAGTAAAACAAAAACGTTGTTATAACGAAACGTCGTAAAGCGGGGTATGTATGTACCTATATATTTTTATAATAGACAGCTGAAAATCTAAAAATAATTTTGTAGTAGGTACATAGATATTACATTTGTTTATGTTGGCAAGGCATACGGATTTTTTTAACGCGATCAAATTTTATAGGTAGGTAATTGATAAACACCGAAAATATTTTTTTTAAACGTACGGTAAAATCTAATGTTGTGCAGTTATGATTGAGTGCGTAATTTTTTTAAATAAAGAAATAATTCGGGAATTTCTATTTTTAGAAAAATTATAAAATTATCGTGGGCATTAACATGTGTAAAAAAAAATATTTTCGAAAATTTGCCTTCTTTACGAGTAATTAAATTAATATTATATTACGGTTACGTTAGTGCCGGTGTAGTAATTAATGTTTTTTTTTACAAGATTCCATATCGAAGGTGGTTTTAGGGTAGGGCTAGTCATTTGTACGGGGTGTAGCACGCTTCCGGTATTCCGTAGAACCAATCCTTCACGTTATGTAACATCTGTCAGAAAGGGTTGACGCGTGCTTATGCATTTATTGCAATATTAATTAAAGGAAATCGAAATCCGGATATATTTTTTTAACGGTTTAATTTATTTAAGTTATTTTGCATGTAGGTAATTTCCTTTAATGTGTAGATGACTCATTTATTTTGATTTTTTTTTTTAATTTAAATTTGTGGATAGAGGAAATTCGTACACATATGCCTATTCTTTATCTCTAGTATGACAACAATTCTACAGTATTTGCGGGATATGTTAACTAAAATTCCTGGGAAATTAAACCGGACTGTCATGTATGTTAATTACATAAAATCTCGAATGTTTAAAACATTATTTAGATGCTGTTACATTTTATATCGTAAAAGAAAACTGTTTTGTTTGAATAGGTACACTTAAAGGTTATCTATTTTAGAAGAAATTCGTTTTTCGTTGGAAAGGTAATTTAAAATATTTCAATAGTAAGTTGATACAAAAATTAGTTTTGAGGTTTCGTTTCATTGAATTGTAAAGAATTCATTTTCATACTTCGTACGTACAAGCTATACGCTCGTCTTTTGTCGTCCGAAAGGTTTCTTTTTAGTTTTCCTTTTCTCACCTTTTTCTTCACCGCGGTTTGTTTAATTTAACATACGTTTTATTTATAAATTTGTATGTCTACGACGATTCCAGCCCCATAATTTATCAGAGAGAATGTCGGTTGCTGCATTTTCTGCGCGTTTCATCGTCTGAGATTCTCGGTACACTTCTTTATTTTGAGTTGTCGCCGCTTTTCTTTTTAAACGTAGCACAGGATAGGACCGATGTAATTATTATTAGACCTAGATGAACACTTCTCGTTTTTTGGTTAAACGAATTCTAGCTGTACCTGCGTTTGATAAATAAAATAAACACTCAACTTTGAGCTAATTTCGGATCCTTCAAAATAGGAGTGCCTTGTCATCTAATTTTGTTCAGTCCAGTGACGTAGCTCATTAAAAAAACAGCACTATAAATATACTTATTGTTAATAGATGATTGTTAACAAGTATTGTTAAAAATACGATGGACAATCGTATTCATTTAAAAATCTCAATTTGTGAAAAAAAGGTGTCAACTTAAAGATATTAACTAAATATGTCTTATTTGTCAAATAATATAATTTGTATTTTAAAATCAATTATAATAAATTAAATTTAGTTTATCGGATTATTTTTGTATGTACCTAATTGAATTCGAATTTAATTTTAAACGCCGCGTACTTATTTGTAAATAACCAGAATTTATGTAAGTTGTCAAATTATTCTATTTTATATGTTTTAAAGATGATAATTATGTATCTTTGTAATTTCGAATTATTTATTTTGCACCAAATTAACTTAGTTACGGTCATTTATATTTTATTGCATTCACGCATATATACATAATTTAATAATTCTATGTAAAAATATCACAATCAGACGTACAATGTACAGTGTACCTACTTTTTTTTAACAGACACATCTCAACAATGTTCCTCAACAAATTTTTTGAAAATCGAACATAATCGAAGCATAAAATAAAAATAAATTGTTAATGTCTATTGGATCTTGATGAAACTTTTCATAGTCTTAATTGTTTGAGATGCAATTTTTTAGATATATGTACAGTTAAGCTCATATGTTTTGTCCCGCGAGATGTGATCAGAGGCCAACGAGCGACGAGCGAGAATCAAGAGGAATGAAGGGTAACAGTTGTTTTTGAATTTTAAAAATTGTCACGTCGGATAATAAATAAAAATGGACAGTAATCTTTTTTTTTTAGCCTTTTGCGAAAAAACTAACGCAGGCGACGGGACATAATATATGAACTTAACTGTACATAGATAATTAATCTTTGAAAGAGTCGATACGACTAAAAAAAAGTGAACTACTACATAATATGTAGTAGGTGGTAATCTTGCGAAGCCACGATTGTTCTTAATTTGGTTCATTCATAAATCTTCCTTGGTTAAATGTTTAATGCTCGTAAAGTCAAAAGTGATTTCTAAAGATGTAGTATTACTTACTTACACCGCCACCGTCAGGTTATTTTTGAACTGAAATCATAAAATTGCGTAATCATCACTTTGCTGTACGAACTACGTCGGGTTTTCCTTTTCCTCCTGGTAATATGCTCATCGGTCGCGTTCGAGTTTAATTCTTCAGCTACTTACATCTTTTGGAGATAGCAGTTATACCTATGCGATGAAGAAAAAAGCAATAAGAAATCAAAAACAACATTTAACGACGGATGTGACAGTAAAAGATTCATGTGCAGACGATATCCCGTTAAAGCCGCGCCCGGTTCTGCCGCCATTGCCGGATCGCTGCCAGCACTATTTTGAGACGCGTGACGCACTTTAACCTCCACAATAGACCGCTAGAAACACGAATTAGTAAAAAATTCATAAATGATAAATCAACCAATTTAATGTATTGTTGCTCTATATAGGTAGTAAAATTTTGGATGACAACTTGAACATTTTAATTTAAAAAAAAAACATGTTTTTTATAAATTTCTTTAATTTTCTCTGTTTATATTCAAATTAAAAAATGCCCGAGATTAAAAAGTAAAGAAAGTCCTCAGGCATACCTATTTAAAATTGTAATTTTTTCTCTTAACATTTTTAATACTTGCCTAATATCCATTATGTTATATCAGCTCGCTGAACTGAAACTAAAGTATTTATTTTATAATGACCTCGTTACTTAGATATCCTTTTTACATAATCTTGCACTATCGGGATTAATTTTCTTTGCTTTTCAAATTATGTAGGTACCTTGTACGTACAACAGTTTTGATATTATCTTTGTTCATCATTTTTATTGCTTTTGTAGTTCTTGGTGAAGTAAGTAATTAAATCATGATTTGCAATCCAATTTTCAATGGATAAGTTTATTGTTAGTATATTTTTCCTAATACAAATATTCGTTAATTACCTACTTAAATAAAAGGTCTTGTAAAATTAATTTAATTTAGTTGTCTACTTAATCGAGAATCTTAAATCTATAAAGTCATTGATTATTCTATTCTAATAAGACATTGATATTTACCCACTACTATTTTTTTCTTAAGTTTGGAAGTTTTAAAAAGACATTGTATTAAATAAATAATTAGCTTTTTTTTCGTATCGTAATTTAACAGCAAAAAATATTATTTAAATAGTACCTTTAAATTCATATCGGTTTATTACACATTGAAAATCAAGTTAAAGAAGATTAGTTCATTTTAGCGGTATTTAACCCTTTTAGTGCCGGGCGAAATAGAGGTGCCTATGCGAAAAAAACCGGCCGAATTTCACAGTTTCACAAGGGTTCGGAAAAATGCTTGTAAAAACCAAACGAGACACAATATTTACATGATTCAAAAAGCTGCGTATTGTGGATGAAATACAGAACTACACAATGACACTAGTTTTTTCGAACTCATTTGAAAATTATAGAAAAAACAAAGGTATAAACGTTTGTAAATGAAATGAATTTGAGATCTCTTGTAGAAAACGTATTTGCACATACAAACAGTCATCTTTTCAACACAATTTTATATGGGTCAATTATTATAAAGTATATACTTTGTATTTCCAATATATATTTTTTACAAGATAAACAATATTACATAACAAAAACAAAACATAACTTGAAGGTACACGGCGACCATCGGTGTTTATGTTAGATTTCGGTACCTCCAAGCGATAGGAAAAACGTCGTCCACAAAGAGTTCAAACAAAAAAATTTTTTTTTTAATTATCTTGTAATGAAATTAGATCATTTATAACGCATTACAAATTTATTTTGAGATAGAGTTCTCCCGCAATGCGAGTAGTAAACCGCTACAAGGCGCGAGCCGATATATCGGCTCTGGCACTTTTCGCAAGTGTAGCAGGAGCCGATATATCGGCTCCCGGCACTAAAAGGGTTAAGTTATAGCGAAGTATCGATTTGCAGTATCATCAATTACATTGCGCGAGTTTACTCGTTGGTACAAAACTCGCATCAAGTTTGGTAGCAGCGAGTAGCGAGTAAACTCGCACGATGCAATCGAGGCTTTATAAAAATCGAATCGTTAAAGGTGAGCTCTACGTCTGTCGTAAAGAATGTAGACATGGTTTTCTATCTTTATCTTGATTAAATCTATAATCACGATACAAATGTTCAACATCTGTCTTTACTAGATTCATAAACCGATGTCGCAGGTGATTCGACTAATATTGTATATTCATAAGAGATCGTCATAGTATGACATAAAGCTTCAAATGGGACATCGAATGTGACCATATTTAAATAGTTTCAAATTAAGAAGATCGGTGCCTGAATAATATCCTGAATAATCCTTGTAGGTATTGTATGATGGTATATAGTAGAAAAGATTCATTGATCTCTTATCGTTCATTTAAAAATCCATAACAAAATATTTCGATAAAATTTTACTCAATTCTAATTGGAAGAAAATGTTTAACATGTCTTTTGCTGTTTAAAAAATGATGTTAAAAATTCTAAGTTTGATTTTGTACAATCAATCGCTGATCAAAAACGACGACGATCGAAGGTGCAGATTTTTAATAAGTAGGTACATATCGACGGTGTTGTGGCAGAATGACTTAACCCACACCTTTTACGAAAATGAGTTATTCTGACTATCTTATGCGTCTAAGGCAAAGACATCATCTGACAAAATCTAGATTTTTCCACCGGAAAAATCGGTTTGTATTTCCGTCAAACGTATCTGCTTATAGCTAACAATAAACTACAACATAAAATGTGCGCTTCAGTAAAATTTACTTTTCGTGCGTTAAACCACTCTACCGAAACTGCTCTATATTTGTAGCAGTAGGTATTATTTAATTTCGATGGCGATTAAATTTCATTTTTAAATTGAACGAAATAACGATAATTTATTTACATTTACGTTTGTCCCTGTAGGTGTCCTATAATAAGTTTCATTTCAATATAGACTAGTGTTTGTTATTTATAATTTTATGAACTGTTGATAATTAAATGAGCTACGTTCGTTTCAAAACTATCTGCCAATTTATTTATTACCCTAATAATGTTTATTTTACGTATTCAACAGACATATCCAAATGTCGTTCTTTGATTCTATAATTTTTGTCGAAATAATTTTGATATTGTTATTCTATATAGTGATTAATCAGATACACACGAAATGACTATACATATATACAATGTATTGTTCTAATTAATTTGTTTATAAATCTGTGTACAGGTGCACTTTATTTTCACTGATTAATTACAATTCACTCGGTATTTGAATTGGTAAATAAACATTACATTGACTATATTTCAGTGTACTGAATGAATTTTAGCATCTGTTCAATTATCTCGAAATATTTTCGATGATAACTTTATTATTCGTTACACCTGCAAACAAGGTTTATAATAATAAGCATGACTAATAATAATAGATAACACGTTCGTAAACCGCACTTAGTAATGAGATCATGTGGGAAAATTCAAAGAAACCCAGATAATTCTGTGGAATCAAACCGATAGAAGGCGCTACCTTTTTTTTTTCAAGGATTTCGTGTTTAGTAGTTTCCCTTCGATTAATGCAACCGAAATACAATTTTGTGGTTTTCAATTAATTAAATTTCATTCAAAAGTTTTGCGATGTCTGTAGCAGTTGGTATAATTTTGTAAATTAATACACACTTATTAGACGTTAGATAGATATTCACTTCTATTGCAAGCTTATTCTAGAATTTAATTTTTTGTTGTACTATTTACATGTATTTATAAATTACATTGTTATAAATCATTTTAAAATAAATATGTGGATATAAATATATGTGGCAAGGGTAACTTTCGTTTCATAACTTATCTTTTGATGTCGCTAAACCCATTCACATGTATTCCGAAGTCTTATGTTGTGATTGTTAATACAACATGCAATGTTGGATAATACGCATCACATTGCCTTTACTGCGATTTGTACTGTTTTTATGAGCATTAGTCCATATACCAAGTCTGCGTAACTTGATTGACTTTTTAAGGGGTGTAGTTCAACTCGCCGCGAGAGACAAATTTTCGGTTTATTAAAATTAGACAAGCAGTTGTTTTAAATGCGTTTTTATGTATCGGTACGTAGTCGTAGTTATTATAAAAAGGCTATGATTTATCAGCCAATTTGAGATAAAACATTTTTTCAACAATAAGGCGGCGTTTTGTAAAAGGCTGATTTTACAATTATCCTACGACATGTGAGTATATGTAGTCGATATTCACTGATGAATACATAAAAACACATTTAAAACAACTTTTTATAATTTTAATAAACCGAAAATTTGCCTCTCGCGGCGAGTTGAACGGCGGCGAGATGTACTAGATCCGTCTTTGAGGGCCAACCCAACCTTCAATGTTGAATTTGCATTTACCATGTAGCAGGGATAATATGGCAATTTGGTTTTATTGGTAATGTTTGTTTACTCGGTTTATTTCGCAATTATTTTTATTTCGTATGCCTACATGTTTGATGTATCATATGAAATTACGGTTGCTACGCTCTATACATCGAGTACACAATTGTGGTCACTTAAAAAAAAACATGTTGCCATATTACCCCACTTTAATCTGTAGGTATTAAACTCTAAAATGTTAACTACAAAAATTCTAAAATAATCGGGTGTTACATACAGTGGTGTATCAAAAATGTTTTTACGGAAAGCGTTTAAAGAAATACCTAGGTAGTTAATTATTTTGATACATTTTATAGTTATAAATAAAATCCAAATTTAATACTTATTAATAATTGTTACATCCCTAATACATAGTTTTGGTATATTTTTGGTATATGACCTGTTCTACAAAATCTACGAAAACTACAAAAAATTAATTATGGTTTAATACAGAACCTTTGTGCATCCCTCCGCCTCTGGCATTTTCATGGATTATACGGTTTGATAAACACGTTGAATCAAAAGGTAGAGTTGAACACGTGATGTAGGTACTTACATAAATTGATAAATTGATAATGCAGCATAAACATGCTGACAGAGGTCGATGTTGTCGGGAAATTCCTGTTATTCAAAACTGCCCCCGTTGAAAGGCGTCCATCTATCCCCTATTTGGTAGTTGTATTTCGAGAACAATCGCAGTCTCGGCGATTAATTTGTACAGCTTCCTTGTCTCGGATTTTTATTTAAAACGTTTCTCTGAAAATTTTAGTGCAACCTGTCTTACAAAATATTAATTTATTTTTTAATGCGATTTTGTTCTTATTTTAAATTCTCTTTAAATTCATTTTTTACTGAGAATGTAATATAGATAGATACATAATATAAAAGTTTTATATACCAAGTTTTTATAATAATTATAATGTTTTATATACCAGCGTGTATGTATATTGTATCTATGTAAGTACAGTAGAACGTCGATTATTCAAATATAAATAAATTTATATGTGCATGTGTATAAATAAAATTAAAAAAAGATTCATAGCTGTTGCCGTATTGTCAAAATATTATCTAATGTAAATAAAAAATAGGTAAATTGATGGTATAAATTAAAATTGTAATCAATTAGATCTACATAATTATACGTAATAGAGGGAGCACATAAAATAACTTTATCTAGGTACCTTTAAAAAAATGAAACTAAAATAGAAAATTTTTATTGATTAATCGATTGTAATAAGTTAATAAAAGTAGTGCTATTTATTTGCACTTTTAATTTTAATTGCAACACATTCTCCGTAATCTCCCGAGTTATTATTGCATAAATAACAGATACAATAAATAATAACTTATTTCGATTTAATTCGTTGAGAACAGTAGCCAGTATTATTATTGTTACCGCTCTAAGGCAATTCCAGTTAGTGGAGTTGCGTTTTTATAATTACGTACTGTTAATATTATTACCAATTGCACAACGTCCAGGTGCAGTATTACCTTGTACTTCAATGAGTTCCTGTTTCTTACAATTTCTCTGTGTCGTTAGACGGCTGTTTAATGGTTTCTATAATTCGCTTAAATGCTGTAACATGTATGGTTATTATTTGCTCAACTAATGTAGGTATATACGCACCTTATACTGCGTCTTTTTTCTTGGGATAGTTTTCAAAAATAAAAAAATTAAATACAAATTTATCTAAGTATTAACTTGTCAAAGTTGTCATTTTGTAAGATAATCGAGGGATTTTCGCAAATGCGAAAAGCAATTCATTTATTATTATCTATCTATTATTAGAAAGGAGAGTGTTGTCAACCATGTTTGATAGATGTATATGTTACATATCTTCAATTATGTAGTTCCCATTGTTCTTGAAGGTTGTTGCTTCGCTTCTGTCTTTCATACAAGCATTTTTACGTGCAAAACAGAAGTTAGGAAAATTAAAATTAAAAAATTAAATGAAACGTAGATAGGTAGTTAACTAGTTTTTATTAAATATTTTTTTTATTAAGCAACTACTAAATTTAGATGGATAAATGTAACATTAATTATAACTTTTCGTGAACGGAACTTCATCAATCCGAATTCAAATTGTCTATTATATTGTTTAGTATATTAATTATGTGAGATGGTTTTTCGTTCTGTCGTAAATCATAGTGTAATAAGACATCAAAGATCATCAATCTTATCGATTATTTTAGGGTGAGCTCCGATCATGACCTAATCGATTTTGAAATAAATTAATTAACGGGATAGTATAATCGATTAAAATCCATTATTTTAATATAAAATATAGGTAAGTAGTATATGCAGTAGTACTTAATATTCGATAAAAATTTAATATCTACTAAACTAATACTACTCTCAAAATATCTACTTAGTTAATTTTGGTGTCAGGTGTCTCAGCCCTTTTGGCTTTCCCGGACTCGGTCCATCCTTATCTACTCTACAACATCAAGATCTCTCCAGCTTCCAAAGTCCGATATATAATCTACACGCGCACCATCCACATATTATATTAAAATGCCAAGAACGGGGACCCACGTGGTTCTCTTACCACATGCCAATAATTTGGTAGCCTATTCCGCTATCATATTCAGGACCTGTAGAGCACTCAAAAGACATTTTGAAAGTAAAAATGTTAAATTAAATTAAACCATGAAAACAAATATAAACCTACTACTGCTTGGTATTCTAATATACGTGGATGGTGTAAATGTAGGTCAAAAATCGCATTTTGGAGGCTGTAAAGATCTGAATGTTGTAGTAGTTAAGGATGGACCAAAGTCTGGAAAAGCCAAAAGGGATAAGATGCTTGGAAGAAAAGCATACACAATTCCATTTAATAATAAAAAAAATAAATATATATTATGTATGTATAATAATAGTGGACGGAAAGAGGTAAGACAAAAACTAATTAGATCAGTCGGTAAATCGTTTTCAAGAGACCATTGTGGAAATAAATGGTAGCAAGCTGCAATTTTTTGAAAGACATACTAATTTTGGACGGTCCGCCGAGCCCGGATTTGGCCGCCATCGTGAGGAAAAACCGCCAAAAATATGATAAAATAAACTAGGAAAAATTTCTTACAATTTGCGTTCTTATCATTTTTCTGTAAAGTCAATATTTTCGGCGTGTCAAATTTACACTACCAAGTAAATCGCCCTTAATTAATTACCATAGAGAAATTATACTTTATCTTTCGATACAAACATGAAAATTAATTAATACATCGTTAGACCCATCCAGGATGTACATTTTCGGGAACGGATCGCAGAAAAATTCCTCTGCGGACAGGAGTTAATTCATAAAGTTGGTCGCCACCACTTAAACTTTTATCAGTATTGTATACCACAGGAACCATTAGTTGGATTTTCGTTTTCTGTTTTTAAGCAAGAGACCTTTAGAAGTATCTTTCAAACCGTAATGCAAAATTCTCGATATGTTGACGAATACTTAGGTTACTGAACAAAAGTGGTAATGACGAGTGTTTGTTTCTTTGAATTATAATTTGAAAACAAAATTAAATAAATAATTCGAATTTATAATAAATTGGACTTTTTAAATTTAATAAATAATAATTAAAAAAATACAATCGTTATTATTTTTGTTAATTATCGTAATTATTCGTCAACGTATCGAGAATTTTTAGTACGGTCTTTTATACTCTAAAGGCCCTTCATTTAAAAAAATAAAACGAAAATCGAACTAGTGATTCGAGTTGCGCGGAAGAGTAAATTTTGTGAGGCTGGCACGCCGAAACTATTGACTTTACAGAAAAATGATAAGAACATAAATTGTAAGAAATCTTTCGTAGTTTATTTTGTCATATAAGCATTTTTGCGTAAAATAAATCGCAAAGGAGATTCTGGTGAAAAACTCATTTTTGGCGTCTTTTCCTCATGATGGCGGTCAAATTCGGACTGGGAAGAGCGTACAAAATTAGTATGTCTTTTTAGAGGTCCAAATAAAGAGAATAAATGTTACTTTAACTTGCTCCGACTTATTTCCATTAAAAACCCCTGGTCGACTGACCTAAATATAAAATAATAAAATTAATTTCTTTTACATTAAGTAGGCACATATGTATATATTATATATAACACATTAGTGTTCATCGGTAAATAATTATTTTATTTTTTATATTTGCATAAAGCGATTTTGATAGTTTTTCAGTAAGTTTAATGTTTATAAACATTTTTCTTTAATGTAAATTGTTTTCGAATGTTGCTGATGAAATAGAATAATGGAGTAGGTGGACGTTATTTTATAACATATTGCACATTATACATTAGTAATAAGCCGTAAATAGTTATTTCGTAACAGTGGTTTGCTGTATTTCCTATTTTCCTTATTCTTGTTGGTTTTCCACGTCATATAATATGTAATAAATTATATATTTAAAATTAAAAGAAACAGGTCTTTAGTCATATAGTAGTTTTGCACCCTTTACTATTTAAAAATTTTAGTTTTTTTTAATGTTATTCAATATAGGTAGATATTGTCACGTATCTACTTTCATATTAGTATTAATGTATTACAGTATTATGATCGCAAATATACACCATCATTATCACCTTTTATTTTTTATTTTAAATAAAGAGAATGTAAACTATAGCTTTGTGCTTTTTATATTAGTATAAACTAAGATTATCTATAACTAATAAATATTAGAAATTAGTAGCTGCTCTCCTTCACCAAAACGTTAATTTTGTTCTGTTTGAACATAAACTTAATCCTTCGAAAATTATGGTAGCGGGATTAACAGCTATCTAGAAATAGAATAAGACATTTTTTATAGTTTAAACGCTTTCTCTACGATAAATTATATATGGAGTATTTTAAATGATTTCCTTTTTGTGCAGTTTTGTTTCAAATAATATCCAATATCGATTTTTTTTGTGCTTAAAACGAGTGCCATTCGATATTTTTATTCGCGATAAAAAATAATCAGCCGGCCTTTATGAACCGCTTAGAAATGCGTTGATATAATGAAATTTTTATTGCTCGATTCTAGCAGGAAAAATGCAATCAGATTAAAAATATCTGAAATGTTCTATTAAGTGCCGTAAGAAACAAAAATTAACGGCCATGTGCGCTCATTTTCACGGTAATAAAATTTCAACTTTATGTACTACTAAAATATTTTATGGTACATGAGCAGGCGCCGTAGATGATTCGGTTTTTTTCGCGACAGACACAGAGGAACTCGCGTTTTCCGCTTTCAGTACATAAAAGTACAAAATTTCCCACCTGCCGATCGGTAGGACGCTTGATAGTAATAAAATTTCCTAACGCGGTTTCCTCAGGCAATTTCTTTGGAATTAGGGACCGTCGATTATTCAATCGAGAGGCAATCTCTGTTCGATGTTTCCGGCCTCCAGAAGAGACCATCGAGTGGATATAAATCCTACTTACATACAAATTGAGGGGTGCATTCGAAATCAGCTCTTATTTTCTATTTCTTGTTATATTATTTAACGTGATTTATTTTTCTTATTTGTAGAAACAGCTTATTTAAAACATTCGGAGGTAGCAGAGGCGTATGTTAGTTGTTTTCGTGGTAGAAAATTAAATCTATAATTGCTATTTCTTTTTTATCGCACTAGTAGGTACGTTCATTATTCGGTTGATTTTAATAGAATTTTTATTATTTAAATTATGTTTAAAAGCGTATGGTTTAATTTACTTTTGTTACGAAAATTAATTTCTATATTATTATTTTTTAAATACAATGCGTCCACGAGTTCTGAGATTCTTCGCTAGAGCCTAAACTAAACACAATAAAAACAAATATTTTAGATAAAAGTTTGCTGATTGTAAGAGTCGCACGAGACAAAATTATTTTCGCCTATACATAGTGATCCAATATTGCGGTAAAGCACCCAATTTTATTATTTTAAATAGAACGCTCTACTTTTTTTTGCATATTCTACTTAAGCATGTAAATTAAAGTCAAAAAGTATTAAAGTAATATCCATTTAAAGTTTATGGTTTCTAAGAAAAAAAATGTTTTTTTGAGATTTTGTCAAATGCAACCCTGTACTAAAAAATCATATTTTCATATATAACATATGATTTTTTTAGTTCAGGATTTCATTTGACAAAATCCCAAAAAAAACGTATTTTTTTCTCAAAAACTATAAACTTTAAGTGAATACTTTAATACTTTTTGACTTTAATTTATATGCTTAAGTAAAATGTGCCAAAAAAAGTGGGGCGTTTTATTTAAAATAATAAAAGTTTGGTGCTCTACCGCAATATTGGATTACCCTGTATAGGCGAAAATAATTTTACCTTGTGCGACTCTTACAACCGGCAAACTTTTATCTGAAATATTTGTTTCTATTGTGTTTAGTTTAGGTTCGATCGAAGAATCTTATAACTCGCGGACACACTGTATGTATACGGCATTATTTTAATTTATAACGCATAAGTATTGGAAACGTACTACTTTTATGACAATAATTTGAGGAAATTATTCGGCTTACTTACTTCTTAAAATATTAATTAGTAACTGTAACCTCCTATTTGATTCCTAAAAAGATCGATGAACAGTAAAAGCGACGAGTTTAAAGAATCGTATATCTACTTATTGAACCCTTTTGTTCGTTTTCCCACGAGTCGGCGAGTACAAAAGGAAGTTACTCAAATAAATGACTGCAACAAGTTAGGAAGCTATACGTTACGTCGCCTACCTGTCCACCACACGATTTCTATACATCTCTTTCTTGTAACTCGGGGCTCCTCGAACCTAAGCAATGGCGCGACATAAACGTGTTCAAGTGATTATCAGACCTGACTAGTTGCGACGATTAAAAAAACAACATGCTGACACATCTGATTGTGGATTCAAGCTGGTCATAATCGGGTAAAGTTACATCTCATCAGTGATATCCTTTCTTTAAAAGAATTGCCATTGCCTTCGGATGAACGCTTTTGTCTTATGCGAATTAATTATTTTCATTTTTTTTTTGACTTATGGATATGATATCTATTATGTATTGTCAGTTTTATAATAGCGTCGAATATCTACGGATTATGTGAGTATGTACTTAATAACTTTAAAATAATAATGTTATCAAATAATAGGCCTGTTTTACAAATTATTTTAGTAATTTTGATCGTTACTTGATCGTTAATTGATTAATTGTGTTGAAAATTATTGTACATATATGCATGGCAATGGTATTCAAGTTTATATCACTTCAAACAAATTTTTATTGATCGTAACTACAACATATTTATAGATATATTAACAAGTTATTGCATGAACGGGCCTCCGAGGCCCCTCGCGGCATTCTAAGGATTAATCAGTTTCGATTGTCGGCTCATTCGAAACAAAATACAACCATTCAACATTAGTTTAGTGTTCGATTAATTAAACGTGTTAATCTGCATCATTATAGTTTGATTTTCTCTAAAAAAATTTGGTTAGCTCTTCGAGAAACGGCCATTTATTTCTATATTGTTTCGTTCTTGTTTTGTTCTTATTCTTTTGTTAAGACAGAACACTAAACAACTTCCTCGTTCTAATGACATAAACGTGATTGTTTAATTTTGTACTTGCTTTCGGGAATATTATTATTTTTAATAGTCTTTTCCTAATTTTTACATTTATTTGATAATTGTTATAATTGCGTATTTAACAATCTGCTGTTGAATTTTTTTTAGGTTATTTTACAACTATTTTTCCCTGATTTGTATGAATATACTTACATATTATCATGATCTTGGTCAGTGACAGTTTTTTCACCTATCTCTAACTATTTTCTCGTGTTTTATTATAATAATTAAAGGTCTTGATCACGATTGAATTTTTAAATATGATGGATGGAACGAGTTCAAAGAAATTGTGTAATTGACATCGGCTATCGCAACGGTATACCTACAAGTGATGAAAGTGCAAATGTAATGCAAAAGAAAAATCAGAAAGGAAAAGCAAAGAAAATGAGTCATTTACAATCTAGTGAAATTGTTAACATGAGTAATATTTTTCAAGGTGTCAAGCTGACATGTGATCACGAGAGAAAGAACGCGCCCCACTCTAAATGCCCACAGTGCATCTCACTTAAATTATCTACATTCTTACCTATGTTTTTTAAATTAAACTTGATCGTAGTTATCTAATTTTATTACGATTAATATTAATTAGTGCCAATTTTGTTCAGATTCCTTAATATGTATAACATTTTTAAATAACAATAATAACGGATATGTATGTTAAAAACTACCTACTCGATCCCCAATTATTTCTTTATCAAGGTAATTTTCGTGAAACACTCGTTTCGCTTGTGTATGGTATAAAATTTATATTGCTGTTATTTCACTACTTTCTATAATTTTAATGATTGAAATACGTACACCTATATAATATAAGAACCTACATTATATAATTTTTAATATTTTTTATATATTTTTGCTTATTTTCTAGTTTATAATTTTCGTAATTTTACTTTAATTCGTTAAATTTAAGGAAACTTATTTAACAACCTATAAACATTTTATTTTCAATTAATATATCAATTGTATGATTACAAGTAGGTACATACATACATTTATGTAGATAGTTAATTAATAGATACTGTTATCTATGGATTTTATAATATGCATTTATATCCATATATATTTCAAGGTAGCTACACAGATAGAAAATTTGTAGGTTGCTTTTAAAAAACTTTTTACAATCGCAGAACTCCATCCCACGCACCTATACAATAAATTATAAAAAACACTAGAAGAGAAGTTTAAATTTATAATCTAATCTGGCGAATGAACTCCCGTCGATTCTTAATTGTTTCCATTAGATATAATCGCCACCTACTTCTAATTGACTGCGTTTTGATTTATTTGTTTTGATATTTTTACATTAGTTATAGGTGTTTGATTTTGTTTTAAACATTTTGCCGAAGTGAAGTTAATTTTTTTCAAATTTTATTGTAGAATATTTTGTAAATTTCATGCCGACTTAAAACTTGCCATTTTAATTACCTATTCGTTTTCGATGAATGTGTGGACAATTTGTTTTTTTATATTCTTAAATGCGGAGTAAAAATGTGTGGGTAATAAAGAACAAATTTATTGTAGGTTGTTTGTGATATGGACAATCTAATAAATAACTTGTTTTTAGTTTGATGTTTATTCTACTGGGTATGATAAGTAAATATTGATATTTGTCGTTTACATTATAATTTTCTTGTATGTATGTATAAACGTATGTAAAGACTGACACACACGATGTGACAAACGTCGGTCAACGTTGGCGTTTGCGAATGTGTATATATCCGGGCGAACATTTAGCATACTTAAGTATTTCCACACGATACGTCCAAACCTATACTAGTGCGATAACGAACACGTGTTATGCCACTGATGTTTACGTTTTGCGTTGTAATTTATGATTTATTGAAAAATATATTCATTGTCGGTGTAAAATGAGCGAGGAAGGAGTAATTATAGCTACTATGTTACTATCTATATCTCAATTTTATAAATAACTACCTATGTTCGAAATGTCTGTTAAAATCATTTTGCCAATTTTTAGCTTAACTATTAAATTTATTTTACATTATTTTAGCACTAGAATAATACAAACATACCTAAATATAATTTTCTTGTAATTAGTAGATAATGTTAACTTTTAAAACACAACTACCAAGTCTTTAGTAACATTTACTTCCAAACATATCACGCATGCAGACACTTCAACACATCGTAGGTACGCAATGACGTCAACAATACACTCGGTGCCGGTGCGATAAACGTGCATTTGCCCAACGTTGTTGGTGAAGGTTTGTCGCATCGTGCGTAGAGCCTTTAACACTTTGCTGTCATTATTACTAATAGGTGATAACAATTTTCTAATCTGGCAAGATAAAAGTACGTAACAGTACGTTTATAGTTTCGTCGAAATCGGTACTTTTTCATTATTTTATGTGATAATTTATTATCGTCTTAAAGATTTCAATTGAATAGGACAGATGCATATCTATCGATCCAAGTTAATTTACCTTATTGTCTGAGAATGACATTGAATAAAAGTTAACCTTCAGATAAAAGCCCCAGTAAAGCCATAATAACAAATAATCGGTTTAAACTGCATCTAACAAAGAAGGTTACCCAAAGGGTACACACCGATTTTGATGAAAATTTTATTATAGTAACTACTAGCCAATAGATGATGTTTGGTGAAAAAATTAGCTGCCATAAAGACTTCGTTTACGTTTTATTCAATAAAGTTGGTAAAATGGTGATTTTCAAATACATAGGACTGTTATCAGAACGGTTTTAGATATAGGTTTTAAATTCGTAATATTTCAATTTGAGGTTATTTTGCACAATTTCGAATTAAAAAAAATTTTGTTTCACGCATAGTTTTTGAGCACGGCCACCATATTGAATTTTTTAAATGGAAACATGATTATATATCATTGGAAAGCTTAGTTTTTTCTCTGTTTAACCATCTAAAAATTGTATGGAGTTACATTAGGAAAAATTGAGATAAAATAGAAAAACGTTTTTCATATAACTATTCGTTCGGCTATTATAATAGGTATATTGTACTTACTTACTTTCATTCTTCTAACTTACTTTAAAACATATAGGAATTATTACATTTATAAAATCTTATTCAAGGAAACCGTAGCTAAACCATACACACCTTTTTTTTGGCAAAATTTTGACCAGAACTTTTTGAGACGGAATGTTCAGAATAAGTCGGAAACGACTAGAAAACTCGTATTTTTAGAAGAACAAAGCAAGAAATAACGAACTGCGGGGGTTTAAATAGATTATAAATTTTGCATAATCTTAATAAAATGACATTACCTGATACGCATAGAACAGGTCCGGAATTACTTGAAAAGTAGTTTTTCAAATACAACAAACAAAGAAATGACAAACTATACGTTTTTAAATCGATTAAAAATTTTAGCAAAATCTCGAAAAAATCCCTAGTATAGTTCATGTTTTTTTTTTTGGCAAAATTTTGTCTCAAATGTTTTGGGACGAAACGTTAAGAACAAGTCGGAAACTACTAGAAAATTCGTATTTCTAGAAGAACAAAGCAAGAAATGACGAACTGCGGACGTTTAAATAGATTATAATTTTTGCATAATCTCGTTAAAATGACACTACCTGACACGCATAGAACAGATCCGGAATTACTCGAAAAGTAGTTTTTCGAGAATAACAATGCAAGAAATGACAATATTTAATATGACAATATTTAATATGACAATAATATTGACATTTAAATGACAATATTATAATAGCCGAACGAATAGGTATATGAAAAACGTTTTTCTATTTTATCTCAATTTTTCCTAATGTGACCCCATACAATTTTTAGATGGTTAAACAGAAAAAAATAAGCTTTCCAATGATATATAACATACCTCATGTTTCCATTAAAAAAATTCAAGATGGTGACCGTGCTCAAAAACTATGCGTGAAAAATTTTTTTTTTAATTCGAAAATATGAAAAATAACCTCAAATCGAAATATTACGAATTTAAAACCTATATCTAAAACCGTTCTGATAACAGCCCTATGAATTTGAAAATCACCATTTTACCAACTTTATTGAATAAACGTAAACGAAGTCTTCATGGCAGCTAATTTTTCATCAAACATCATCTATTGGGTAGTAGTTACTATGAGAAAATGTTCATCAAAATCGGTGTGTACCCTTTGGGTAACATTCTTTGTAAGTATCATCTGTTATATGTGTTATTTGTTTAATATTCACCTATATTTGCAAATTGTTTAAAAACGTAGTTCTCGGAGCCGTCCAACATTAACATAATGTTAACATTATCGGATCTTTACATATACAAACATAAAATAAAGTAATGCACTGTGGTTCTCTTGTCGCTGTTCAGTGCACGGAAATTACGTGGTCATAAAACGGGCATGAAAATTTCAATTTGCACATATGCCAGCTAGGAAATTAAAACGTCGGTCTCGTACAACTTGTTCATTGTCCAGACGACTAACTCATTTTTATTAGCGCTTAGTCCGATCAACTAATTATACATCATCGTTGCTTCCTTCAATGGGAAAATTGCATAATTTTGTTTGATTTTTTAATTTTATTTCACACGTCGTTACAGGCGGCCGCCAACAAATTACTGATGCGTTAAATTACCACGACAAGTCTAATTAAATCTTCATAAAAACTGGTACTTATAGGTCACTATTCATAATTGATATATAATTAATTCATAATGCAAGATGCTGGGATTCTATAAATGACGATTTCGGTGAACGAACTCGACTTTACTGCGGAAGTAGTTAATAATAAGTTTAAAATATCATTAAACAAGCTAGAATACTGTTGATTAATAATTTATCAGCTCTCTGTCTCTGTCGTTCATCGTGGAATACCCACTTTTGAAAAATATGTACAAACATTATAAATTTTGCGGTTTGAATGTAACGGAAATATTGATTTTTTTTTATATTACGTATGCGGTTTGTTAACTTGTTTATTATACAAGAATTGTAGAAAAATAGAAGTTCGTTTTATTCGTTTGGACTTTGAAAAAGCAGTGCCACTGACTTGTTAATATTGTCTGCGCTGTAAATTTATTTATTTCAATTAAGACGCGAGATCTTTATTTTGGGGAAAACAAAACGCTGGTTACATAATAAACGATTTTGGTAAGGAAATTCCTATTTGCCGTTCATGAGCTGAAAATAAACAAGGTGAACTGGTGCGCATACATACATTATTCTGACGAGCTGAATAAGTAGGTAGATATGGGAATAGATATAGATATACTTAGGTAAAACGGGGCTTCAATAAATGATAACTTGCAATTGACTTAGGAGTTAGAGGCAAATTGAATTGCGGATAAAAAGTTTAATCTACGTTTGCTTCATATTTTTGAAATATGTGCTCTCGAATACTTTATTGCATATGGTATATGTAACTGTATGGTATTGACGTACGGTGATTGGTATATAAATAAGTTGAGGAAGCAGGAGAACTCGATTATCCGTCAGGTTCCGGACCGAGGTCGTGGCGGATAAGAGAAAAAGACGGATAATAGATACCCCCCCCACAAACTAGAATTTTTACAGAAACTTTACGTCGAGAAAAATTACCGAGCTTCACTATAGGCATGATTCATCTCGAGACAATAAACCTGGGCGATTTAAGAGCAATAATCTACGAGTTGGATATAATAGTATTGCAACAATATTGCTGCGAGGAAAATAGTAAACAAACAATTATCAAAAAAAACTTTTGCGATTTCTTTTTAAAAACTGAAACACTTCGTCTGATGAAATACGAAGAAAATATCGATACCGTTCCCGTTTCCAATACAATTAGGAAATTACTTGAAACTAACATTTCTCGTTAGTTAATTGGTTTAAATCGTCGACTTATTTTATTTCACTATAAGGCATAATCGATGGAATATATTTTTATTTTTTTTAACGGCGAGAGAAATTTGAAAATGTCTAAAATTAGTAGGGAGTGCAAGACAACAGTCAAAGTATAAAATAAAATGTAGTAGTACTTACATATAGGTATAGCTTATCCAAACCTATATGATTGATGTTCACGTCGTCAACAAAAAGTTACTAGATTGTTTATTTGTAATTCGGTTTAATGTTTGGAAAGTGACATATTCTATAGATGATTTACTTGCGCACATATTAGATGGCATAAAGAAAGACTACAATTTATTGGAACTGTCAAAATACGAGGTACGAGGTGACAAACTGTGTGAAACGTCATCATCTAGTAACCTTGTATTGATGACGTCGATTGCATATAGGTTTGGATAAGCTATACATACATACCTAATTATTTTATAGTTAGAATCCAAGTTTCGGATCTAAATTAAGATATTTACGAATTTCAATTTGATTTATTATTCCTTGCTTCGGCGTAACACATTACGGCTGAATTTTCTAGGTAACTTGATTTACAAGTCAAAAATTAGCGTGCTTCACATCCTTTTCCTTCCTTTAGTAGTTTCTCCCGTAGCTTGTTTAACAAATTAAGTAGGTAATCCAGCTAAGAAATTTCGTTCCTTTTCGGAAAACGTTACTTTGAAACGCAAATTTTAGCGGTATCCTGCTGCTTTTATTTTATGAATATGGATTTAGGGGGAAATAGATTAAAATATTGGAAAATAAATGGATATCTGGGTGGCAATTTTTTAAATATGTAGATTTTGAATTCACCTGCTAGTGTGAAATGAGAAAAATAGGATACCTAATAGTGTTTTTTTTATTAGAATATACAGAGTCCTGCAGCAGTGCGTCGGTATTTCCTAGCATCCCGGCCGTTGGGGATGGAGAAAAAAATTTCTGACAAAAATTCAATGGTTTAAAAAGATCTGCTTCCTAAAATTATTTTCATCGGTGTCTTTTGCCTTTTGACATTTGATTTTGATTATCACGGCCTACTTCGATGCATAAAAATGTAATCAAATGGGTACTTTTGTGAATACAATTAACAGTGCTTCCAGTGCTTTACTTTTATTTACTTTTTTTTTATTTATTCACGAATCTGAGAAAAGAGTAGAGTGTGTACAGGAGGTCCTTTTCTCGGCGATTTGGTTCTTGGTGAAGTTGTAATGGGTGTTTGATTTTTTGGGGCATTATCAGTTTAACTGCTGTTGTATCTTGTTCTGATCACTTAGTATTTCATATATTAAATTATAAAAACGTGTAGTTCGTCATTTCGTTGTTTGTTATATTTAAAAAATTACTTTTCAAGTAATTCCGGACCTGTTTTATGCGTATCAGGTAATGTTATTTTATCGAGATTATGCAAAAATTATTATCTATGTAAACGCCCGCAGTTTTCATTTCTCGCTTTGTTATACTAGAAAAGCGAGTTTTTTAGTCGTTCCGAACTTGTTCTGAACGTTCTGTCTCTAAACATTCGAGTCAAAATTATTCCAAAAAAAAAGTGAACTATAAGGGATTTTTTCGAGATTTCACAAAAATTTTAAATCGATTTAAAAACGTGTAGTTTCCAATGATTTACTTTAATTTAATTTATTTACTTTTTTTACGGATTTACTCATATTTACTTTTTTTGGCTTTTATTTGCTTTTATTTACTTTAAATTTGAGAAATATTTACTTTAGTTACTTTTTTTAATGGGGTGTTTCACTGGAAGCCCTGAATTAAATATCTCAAAAACTACGCGGTTTAGACGTAGATCGTCCCTTATGAAAATTGAAAAAGAGAAACGGTGCTTTCGAATAGGGTAACAGTGAAAAAAAGTATTTGTGACACTTTGAAGTTTGGAATGTTCGTTATTTTTTTGTATCACTAAATCTCGATTTCTCATTATCGAAATTTTGCTCTTTAACCAGACTAACGTTATTGCTAAAACTTCGTTCTTGACTTCAAAAAACAACGACGCTACAATTTTTTAAAGTAAACCTTGCTTATGGAAGATCTTTAGAAAAAAACATTGATACGCCTGGCAACGCTGTCGCAAAATTAAAAAGTGAGTAGATGTTCATGTGGAGGTTAAAAAATTACATCGGTTTACCTACAATTATATAGGGTGTCCCATTTAAAAAAAATACGTTTTTGAGTTACACAACAAAAATGGGACACCCTGTATTGCTGAAAATTATTTTAGGTAATAGATCTTTTTAAATCATTGAATTTTTATCAGAAAGATTTTTCTCCATCTCCAACGGCCGGCCGGGGGCACTAGGAAATACCGACGCACTGTTTCAGGACCTTGTGTGCATAATAATGTAGGCACTTAAGTAATAATATTTTTAGTGCTTGAGCTTTTTTTCGTGCACGAATATTACACGTAGAAGTGCTACATATAATGTAGACGGGGGTAAAACTTATTTACCCTGTCCCCGCACTAATCTACCTAAATATTTATGCTCAAGTCTGTATAAAGCCTAACAATAACATATGTGGACGATTAAAACTACTATTAATTTATTTACCTAAACGATAAAATAAGGAAAATCGTGATAGGACCAAAAGCGTTCAATAAACGTGGAAATATTTCTCGAGATCTTAGAAATACATAAATCACCGTGAAATGTCATTTGTCCATTTAACCTTTATGCCTTTACACAAACACGAGAATGTATCGACAACTTTACTATCTCTTGGAAGTTTTAAAACTAGATCTTCCAACATCATGCAATGTTTCACCATCGTTAACCTGTTGGCCTAACTTGAACGGAAGAGCAAATGTACGGCGCGCGGCGCGGCGGACGACCTGTTGAGCTTCTTATGATTACAGAATGCCCCGAACGACCCACTCTTCTCTCTGACTCATCTATACACCTGCAAGAAAGAACTTCTAGATGAGAGATACTACGAGAGAGTTAAAACGCAGTAAAACATCGACTTTTGCCTTTCCGTTGCTGCTTTGTTCTCTGCGAATTGTTTTGTGCTGGGATTGGCGTGTTGGCATATACATATTTGAACTTTATTGTTGAATGATTGTATTTTGAATTTAATAATCACGTTACACTCCCTCGAATTGCATTCTTTTCGCCGTTTTCGTGGTTTAATTTAAATGTCTTTATAAAGTCAGTTATTTTGCGCGGTGTATCCTTTCTTCCCTTCGTTTCATGTAATATCTACAATTTAATTGTCGTACTATTTATTGCACGTGTTATAGGTATAAACTTTTATACATAGGTATTTTTTTTAACTGCGCTGCGCCTCCGGTATTTTTAATTTTTAAAACTTTCAAGAGATAGCTGCTGGTTATTATTAGATAATAATTTGTATTTTGTTAAGCGATATAAATTACATATCGTAATTTTCAGATTTGGTATTTATAATTTCTCTTAATACCTAATTCATAAGAATTATTTAATCAGGATACATTTTTTATTTTTAATTAAGTGATGTATCTACTACTTATAATAGTATCTATTTGTAATTGAGTTATAAGTGAATTACTTAATTAAAAAAAAATCAAATCTCCAGTAAGTGGTAATTTGATTATATTAGTTTATGAACAGTGTGCAACTAATTTTTAATTTATATAGGTATTTAGTTGATATATAATTTTACAATTAGGTATATAATATGTACACTCAGATCTAATGAAAATGTCCCTCGTTCGAGTTGTAACAAGAAAACGTAGGACTCGGCTTAATTCAATCAATTATTTGCCGAGTACCTACATACCAATGCAACAAAATTATCCTTTTAACCCTTAAACAGATAAGGTGTGTCCATTGGACACATTCGCACATTTAAATCCTTAACCGTATAAGGGGTAAAAGAGTATGGTTTATTTATAAGCTACCCTCGGGCGCTCTTTGGAGTGCCTGCTTAAAACTTATTTATTTACTTATGTAGGTAGTTTTAAAATGATGCAGACCACCACAGTAACGCATATTATTTACTTTTCATTTTTTTTCTTTCAGGTTTTTAAATAACAATTAAAAAATTTCATTTATTAGGGCATAGTCATATGTTATGTAAATATATTTATACAATTTTAAGGAATTTTTCATTTTAGCTTGGCTATTTGTTAGTAATGTCGATATTGATTATTTTAAAAGACTATTTTCCTTAATTCTGTAAAACCCGAAATTATTGAAGTACTGACAAGGGGATTATATCTATATAAACCCTATTATTCGTGAAATTTAAGAGTTTTACTGATGAGTAAAAGCTTCTGTATGTATGAGCCTCTTACATAATATATAATAACTTTTTTAATTAGTTTTAAAATGTCCATGCTGTTTTATTGTTTCTATTAAATTGTTGTTTGTATTAGAATGTTCATAACGCTAAAGCTTATCAACTTATTCGTTTATACGCGGTTGGTTTTTTAAATTTGGACTCGCGCGATAAAAGCATGCCTCGTGAAACTTGTACTTTAATATACTTACTATTATATTTTAATAGAATCTGCGTAATATGTATTCACTGTGAAAAAATTGTATTCAGATAAAACATTTTTCGTGTTTTTTTTTACTTACCTACCTACAATTAATTAAAATTTAGATTTATTTAATTAATTTTAATTATTTCAGACAAATAATAAATACTATAATGTAAATAATTAAATTAAATAGGTAAATGTTTGTGTTTTATAAATACCTACATATAAAAATAAAAAATCATAAGGTAGAATTTAAAAATTATTTTAACGTCGCCGTCGACAAAAATTTAGGGGCCTGCTAGTTATTTAACTTACCTGCATGTTTAGTCAGAATTATTGGAAATTACCTTACTTGTTCAACGAAATAATTTTACCCTTAGCGAGTGGTTAACCTTCTTCTAAACAATAAATAGGATTTAAAAATTGAAGAATTTAGTGAAATCGAGTTAAGTGAGGTAGGTAAGCATATGGTCTATTTAGGACATACGTTTTGTAAAATGAGATAAAATAAATGCGATAGGACATTTTCGTTAGATCTGATTGTACATAACACGTTTTGTAACTCTAGAGTTTTTATACAAAGTATGTGGGTACCTACTACGTATATATCTACATAATATAATCATCAAAGTTTATGATTTGATAGGTATATGCCTATTATCTATTCGCTTATTTCTTTTAAACATAATAATCACGTTCAAAATTTGCTTTGAAATTATTTAATTTAATACGTGACTTTGTATTTGGCATTTCATTTGTATTTGTAAATCAATATAATCATCACTTTTATCCTTATTGAAGTTTAATGTCGTTAATTTAAATCTTAATCAAGATTTAGTCAGTTACGAATTCACTATTTGTTTTATATTAATTTACCGATTAATATAAAAATAAATAATTGCAGGAAATATGGGAAATGTTCTTTTATAAATAATTATAAAGCACTTATAAAATATTGTTAGCATCGTAATATATAGTATAATTTCAGCACATTTCATTTCGTTATCATAAATTTCATTCTTAATTAAATTTTTAAATGAAACTTACTAGTTTTAAAAATAATAAAATTGGACTTAGTTTACCTTCGACCTCTCTTTTAAAACGACCGCGTTTGTCTTTGTCGCGTTAAAACGACCTACAATAAATATCTATGGCATGTGGTTAACAGACTTTTTTATTTTCTTTTAAAAGAAAATAATTTTTATCGTAATTTTTTCGTAATTTTAAAAGTATTAGTAGGTATTGGTTCTTAGGCTAACAGTATGAGATAATTTTTTTATATATAGAAAAAGATTGTAGTGCCTTAAATTATAATATCCGCATCTATAAGAAATTGTTTCGAACGCAGAGATTCTTAGTTTGGTTTAAATTTTCGCTTTAAATGCGCAAATCATTTTGTTTTTATTAGATAATAAATTTAAAAGGTTTTAAGAAAAAAACGAACAATGTAATATTTCGGTTCCTTTTATTTTAGAAATTTCGTATAAGTTTTTACTTAATAAAAATTGGCTTTAAAATGAAATAAATGGATAGAGTGAAGCTGTATTTTCAGCTACTGTTCTTCCAAATTACATTTAGACGTTCCCAAGATAATGTGTGTGTGCTGGTAGTAAACTCTAAAATCTTCCGTAAAGGCGGTTGTACATTCTTGACTTTAGGATAATTTTGTCAAATTATAGGAGTGAAATTCTCGTAACGTATAATCGTTCATTTGTAATAATTCGAGCCCAAACAGAGTTACAAATATTCGGCCATGTCGGTATGTAAACTATTGTATTTTAAGTAAAAATCAATATTTGTATTTAACAAAAATATTCGATTAATATTATCGCTAATCGTTTCGAAATTAATAGATATAAATTACTGGATAACGTCGTCTTTTGTTTTGACCACGTCTTCTCTTTTTTTTAGGCATACCTACCTAGTGTTCTTCGATTATTATTCTTTCGTTCCTTAGGATTTGTTTCTGAAACGTTTCTTCATTTTCCTCCATAGAGATTTATAAGTCCGAAGACTTAAAAAACAATTCGTATTTTAATTTATCGCTAAATATCACGTTCTTGCATTCATTATCTTTTATGCACGACGACAACCGTTTTTTTATTCTCGTTGACGTCTCATTAACAACATTTCTCTTGACCGAATTGACAATAACAGAGTTTTTACAAATGCTTTTAAACATAAAGTACAAATTATAGAATCATAAAATAAAATATCAATCAAAGAATTGAACAACGATTATTTTGGTTCAACAACCTCCCCATATCATCTCACTTCATTTGATCGTCCACTTCTGGGACACCTTGTATCTACATATAAATATGCCTATACTTCGTCCAAAGCTATATGCAATCTACGTCATCAGTAAAAGGTTACTAGATTATGACGTTTCACACAGTGCTGTCACCTCGTACCTCGTATTTTGACAGTTCTAATAAATTGTAGTTTTCTTTATACCATCTAATATGTGCGCAGGTAAATCATTTATAAGATATGTCACTTTCCAAACTTTAAACCGAATTACAAATAAACAATCTAGTAACTTTTTTTGATGACGTAAATTGCATATAGGTTTGTATAGGCCATAGGTATAATTATATTAAAACTCAATAAAAATACTTGTAGTGGAATTTCATCTTTCAATTTTTTACATTGATCACTTCCTCACGTAGTATTTCTTATCCATGCCGCTATCGTTGTGGTGTGCAATTGGTTATTAAATTAGATAAAATATTAGTTTGTAGGTATATTATTCGGTTCGATGCACTCGTAGTCGTTTTTATGTGCTGTGAATCTTTTCGATTTTTATTGTAGTTCGTCAATGTTTTAGTTCAAATCTTTTTATGAAATAAGCTAAATTTTGTCTACCCTTAATTTTTATATTAAACGAGAGATTACTCATTTTATCAAACTTATTTAATAAATATTGGTTAGCTGTAAGGTTATAATATTCTATCGAGCAGTTCTGAAGCCAAGCAGTTGACGTTGATGTGCAATAATTTGCGAATAGAATGACATTTTCAGCATGTGTTTCTAAATTTACTCGCCAATTGGGACGTTGCTCGATTATTTCATTGATATTTTAAAGAAGTAGAATAATTCGTCATCATGCCAAATCTACTAAGTACTTGGCACAATTTGTCAAAGTTTCCTAGTAATGTAAACGATACCGGCCAAATTTTCCTGCAATGTTTTTCTAAATATTGCTAAATTTTTTTTTCAAGTACAAGGTTAGATATGTTTTGATTTATTCGTGCCAGGCTTTAAAGTTACTTTGGAGGCGTTTTACTTATTCAGAAGGAAATGTTTCCCATTATTTTTTTACTAGAACTGTGGACGAAGTGAATTTAGTACGTGCAACTAACCTTTACGGTTTGCGTGACGTAAATAAAGAAGATATATTTTTACTAATATTTCCGGGTTTTGGCAATAACAAGAAAATTAAGTGTCCGCAAGTCTAATGTAAGCTAGAGTTATATTATATAAATAAGGGATTTTCGTAGAACTTTTCGCGTAACATTATTTTCGGAAATGCTTGATATTTTTTATTTGTGATCAACCATTTTACTTTTTTCTTTTTGAATATAATGTACGTATTTATTGGAAAAAAAATCACTACTAAAATAAACAATTGTTGGATAACGTCCACATTTATTACCAGATGTTTAAGATTGTGGTCAGTGATGATTAATAACAGGAAGTTACAAATCAATAATCTGACACCAATATATCATATTCTAGGCGTGTATAATTAGTTTTATACCGTAACTTCTTACAAGCATAACTTGTATTGATTGTAATATTTTTAAAAGAAATCTTTACGGTTTTTGAACACATTTTACTTTTTAACAATAAATAATATCGTTAGGGAGATTTTTTTATCATTTTTTTTTTGTTATAAGAAAATAATCAGCTGAAAATATATCAATTGTTTAAGAATGACTAAAGCTGGATTTACAAATCGTGACCCGGCCGTAGCGACACTTGCGACAGCCAACACTATTCTCATTGACTGTCGCCAGACCACAACTTGTGTAAACTTAGCCTAATACTCAATGAAGTTGAGAAATGCAAATTATGATTATTGGATGAGTTCGTAGTTCCTTACGTTATTAGATTAAACCAATGCTATTTCTTACCATCTCATATTCCTCTATTAAATTCAATGAAACCGCATGTCAATAAAACTATTTCCTGTACTTATATTATGAACATTTATATTGCTCGAACAGCACATATCAGGTCTGCTATCAGTACTTCTACTCTATCTACAGATCCATTGCATCCAAAAATATTCAATAATCTCATAGTCAATAAATCAAAAACTAAATACCTTTTTAAATGTGATAATCGACATGAATTAAACGAATTCAGTTAAATTTCATATCGAAACTTTTATTTTTCATAGAATTAAATTACAGTAGAACCTTTTTAATTCGTCATGCTCGGGACTAGAGGGGTGACGAATTAACGAGAGGAAGTACTTACTGTAGACTACAAAAAATGTAGGTAAATAAATACATAGAAGTTTAACACAAGTATTTTAATTGAGTATTTGCAGTACATATATTACTATAACTTACATACATACATATAACACATATGTACTTATATGTACTTATACATAAAACTGTTAAATTAACGCAATTTTTAACGTAAAAGTACTTAATTTGAATAACTTAAAACTTGATTTAAAATGTTCACACGGTTAATTTAATGTTAATTTGTTAAACTGACATTCTCAGATCGTTAAATGTTTATTTTAAGGAAAGTATTGTTTTGTTTATCATTTTTCTTGCTTTAATTTTGAACTAAACACTTCAAATATTTAAATCGACAAAATTTTTAATTCAAAACAATTAACTAAAATTTTAAATTAAATCAAATGAGTTACCTACCTTTTTTACCATGTACTTGAATTAATTTTAAAAAACATTTGAATGTATCGAAGCAACAAAAATTGTCGAATCAATTAAAATTTCGTTAATTTAACAGTTTTTTTCTCCGTGTGGATACTTTTTTCTCACCGAATAACAAATTATGGAGGTGACGAATTAACGAGGTTCTACTGTATGTAAATAAAATTCGATTTGTTTATTGTTGAAAAAGAACTGCTGTTTTAAAAGAAAATACGTATAAAACTGTTGCTAAATAATAAAGTCAAGTTTCTATATATTAAGGAGTTTTTTTTTTAATTAATCTAAAATTAAATTTTCTCGGTAAATGTAGGTATAGTCGGCGACAAAATTGAATGGACACCATATACTAAAACGGAATGTCTAAAATGTAATGTTGCGTTTTAAAACATTTATGGATATATTCAGCACGTATTTATTGTAATTTTTGTGATATTCTACTCACTAGAATGAATATTTACCTACTTATAACTATTTGCAACATTTATTTAGTGTCCACTCAATTTTGTCGCCGACTGTATCTATTAGGCAGGTACGCATCTAAGGGTGCTTTATTTTAGCATCGATAGGTACAACATTAAATTTATCGATCTTCAATTAAAAATGAACTCATTTCATTGACGGTGAATGAAGGTTAACACATTTTTAAAAAGAGCAAAACTTTCAACGTGATTTCTTAAGTTTGTCTAAATGATAGTTCTATTTTAGAGGGATTAAAATCACACTAAATTCACATTAAAAAACCTTAAAATAAAAAGACGTTAAAATTTAACGTAAAACAAGTACCTACTGGATCCTATATTATTTTTTACAGGTTAATTAGACAGTGTCGAAATCTGTAAAGTTCAGTTTTTAAATTTTAAATAGGAATTCGTTCATAATCTGTAACTATTTTTAAATGCAGTGTTCCGTTTTCAATAGTAGTAGGTGTTTAGAATAGCAATTCTCTGTGACGTAGGTACAATATAAATTTGATTTTCTTCGAATTTTCTTTAAACCCGAAAATAAATGCTTCTTGACTGTAATCCAAAATTAATTTTAATATCGTGCGGCGGCGTTGTTCGAGTTAACTAGGTATGTAATAATATTCGGGGAATATTGGATTCGACCGTGAATCACACACGCGCTCGCAAACGAACGGATTTTCCGATAAGCCTATAGTTAAGAACCTGAAAAAACTTTTACTCTGATCAGAAGGTGATCGTATTAAAGGAGTCGGTAATAAGCAGTCATTTTAATTTCTGCGCATCTGTAAAGTAATTACGAAGGAATTTCTGCAACCTTGTTAATTCTGAAAAGTTCTCATTTACGCCATGTAGAGAAACCAACCATCAGCTACCAGTTTTAAACGGTTGCAGTATTAGTAAGTAAGTGGTAGTGCAAGCTAAAGTTGCACTTAATTGATTACCAGGTAGTATCAATTGCTTAACGGGTTTTTTAACATTTCAAAATATACACATACTACTTTAGCGGAGGCTGATCTTCAAACTTGTTTATATGTTGATAAACCTTTCACTATATTATAATAAGTATAACGGTGTAGTACACAAAAGTGACGTGTCGAATAGTAATTAGTTTATTTGCAGCCTGAGTCAGCTGCTATTGTACCGAAGTATTATACGAAGTGGTCAGGTTGCGGTTAATATGTTGTTTATTGTTTATGTTTTATTTACAATTGCGATACTCTATATTTATTATTATGCGATTTACTTGATGTTTGTTTCGCGGATCATCTCGTATTTTAATAGGGAATTATTAATAGGCACCCAAAACACTAATTACGTAACTAATTTCGATGTTTCGCGCATTAAGAGAATTGTTGTCGTTCTGTAAAACTTCATGGTTTATTGGTAGATAACGAATTTTAACGTGTAGGCTTTGTTAAAAAAATGGGCGATTTAATCAAATTGAGGACGTCGTGCGTTGTTTGTAGGTGCTTCATAACAAAACTTTTCGTTTTTTTGCACAATTTTTCGTCAAGATTAAAACAAAAATACGCAATTGATCAAGGAACAATGGGATTTCATGTTGATAATACTAAAATTTGCAAATATTATCTCGTCGGAAAGTAGAAAAAAACAATTAGTGTCCTAAAATTTGTGAAAAAATGAGACACTAACGGTGAAAAACAAGACATGTCGATAACTTCATTGCTATGCCAATATCAGGGATGAGGAGGCAAAAACAAGACAGAGTGTAAAAAAAATGCACAACATAATGCACAACACAAAATTCACCAAAATCTAACAGTTTTGGTCATCAAACGGTCAAAAAATCTAACATCAAATACAATTAATTTTCTTGTTTGATCGTCGAGTACCTTCTTGTACTTGATTAAAAGGTAATTTAAAGACAATATCACTTGCCAGCACTAGAGATTCATCTGGAATCTCTGGATAGTGAACCCATTTTGGTAACGACGCAGAAATGAACCAGTGTACCAGTTACCTTCTTCGACAGATTTGACACAAGCAACATAATGTACCAGACTCTTTTCTGTACAAAACTTTATCAAAACAAAATTGCCTTCTTCAATTTTCAAAATCTGTCTCTTTTTCGTTTGGTTTACTTTCATCCTCTATCTGGACAGATTCGTGATTCTCATGACTATCACTGCCACTGGACATAATTTCACACCATTAAATGTTACCGAAATTTGAACATTACAGACAAATAGACCGACCGTGTGTAAAGAAACTCGTTAGCCAATCGAAAACGTTGTAGTCCGTGCGCAATCATTGCACACGCTACTCGGTCAATCAAAAGCCTTCTAGTCTGTCATGCAATGACTTTACGCACAAACAGTTTTATTCCTAATTGTCAATAGAGGTCGAGGTTAAAGTTTCAAAATATAGCTCATCCAAACCTATATGATGTTCACGTCATCAACAAAAAGTTACTAGATTGTTTATTTGTAATTCGGTTTAATGTTTGGAAAGTGACATATTCTATAGAGGATTTACTTGCACACATATTAGAAGGTATAAAGAAAGACTACAATTTATTAGAACCGTAAAAATACGAGGTACGAGGTGACAACACTGTGTGAAACGTCAACATCTAGTAATCTTGTATTGATGACGTGACATCATATAGGTTTGGATAAACTATACCTACGTGAAACGCCAAAAATCTCAGTTTTCCAATAAAAATATTTATGGTCGACGGAAAAGCTCGTGTGATCAAGTCACTCGACTTCGTCTCGCGTGAAATATCCGCTTTTCAGCACTAGTTATGGAATATGTATACTATTTCATAATCGCACCATATTTTCTGCAAATAAACAATAAGTGAAATAAGCACTTCTTAAGTGTTTTTGCTCAACATTTAATAGTTTTCAAAAACTGCCAATAATTAAACCGAAAATGTAAATATTGCAATCTTTATTTTTAGATTATAGTGTTTTACATGCACGAGTCCTCGAATATTTTCATTTTTTATGAATTTTGAATATATGAATTTCAGCCGCCGATAGTCACGAAAGTCGCCCATATAATAATTACTACAATTTTTTTTTATTAAATGTAATCGTGCCACTAACAGTTAATTTTCGCATTTATTTCGTCAAAATTGATCTTGAATTTAAGTACTTAACATACATTACGCCACTTGAAAATACGATGCCTATACCTGTCTAAATTAAAAATAAAGCTTTGTTCGCGTACATAACGATTAGGTGACGATAGTTTTTTGATGACGTCTTTATTACACCTTGTGGCGCTGCTGTTGGAACTGAAAAATAGATGTCTAAAATAACTATTAACTGAAAAGAATACTAGAATAGAAAGGTCATACACTTGTCATTCTAAATGGTTTCTTGCGGCGCTTTGTAAAAATACAAGCACTATACCGCGTATCTAATTCAGTTTCGGAATTTCACTATAAAAACAAAACAAATATTGAAGAAATAAAAGTAGTAGTAAATCTGAAAAACTCTTCGAAGCTGCGACATCGACAGAAAAACGTCCCTTAAATTAGATATGTAATATACCTAGTTGCAGTTCTATTAAATTTCTAGATTTTAATTACATAATAGAGTAGCAAATTAATTTCTTTAAAAAAAAACGAGAAATATGCATGTACGTATGGTTTCTTCCATTGTTTATATCTAACTTTCAACATCAAGTGCATCACTAGGTATTCAAATAGAATCTTCAAGAGTTGTTTTCGTTGTTAATACATTTTAAATATTAATTTTAAAATTATTAATTAGCATAGAAGCTATTAACCGGAACAAAAACTCGTATCATAGTAAAAATACTAACTCGGAAGCCTCAAAGATAAATGTTAAATTGCAACGGTTGAAGTAATCATATATAATTAATCGTACGAATTCAAAACCATTGATATTTATTATTAGTGTCATGTTTTTTTTTCTACATTCTTTCGTCATTAAAAAGCTTCCGTTTTTGTTTAAATCTATAAATTAATGAACAAAAAATTGAAATTAAAATCAACCCGTTCATTTCATGCTTAAGTTTTTTTTGTGACGTGATATCACTTATTTAATAATATTAGATTTATCAACTCATTTATTATATGAATACAGGTACTCGACACATGCTTTAAAAATATTTTTACCACTGTGCGTTTCACGGTGAGAAATCAGTGCAGGATCTTATGGAAGGCGGTCAGATATTTTATAACATCTTTTTGAACTTCTAAGTCAGGCTTACGCCGTATAATAATAAGAAATGACCGAAAACTTCTGGTAATACCTAATTTACAGTCATTACATCTAAAGCGCCGTCCGCATGCTACGTCTTTTGACAACGTTTCTTTACAACAACTTTTTATTTACTTTTTAAAATTAATGGTTTAATCTATCTAATTTCTATTTATAAGTACGGATAAATAGTAACTTTGTCAGCGAACATTCAACGTGTAGGTAATTGCACTGTAAAAAACCCTAAAGAATAACGATTATTTTTTAACACTTTAAAAAAGTGGATGTTTATAAAACGTTGTCCGAAAATGTACGGCCATGTTTAGTACTGACTAAAAGGAACAAAAAGTTCTTAATTAACATGGGTCTGAAACACCAATTGTTTCGCAGATATAGCGCGATTTTTGTGTTGTACTTTACCGCACGATCAATGAAAAACCAGACCAATTTCAATAAAGTGCCTACATACCTATTTAATATCCTACAATAGAGAATAGTTACAATAACTGTTTGACATGTTCCCCTTCCATTTCTAGACAAGTTTCGGCCCTTCGTGTAAATCAATCGCACGCCTTTTGAAAAATTGCAGTTTTTTTCAATCTAATATTTTGACAAGTATTTTCTACACGTTCTTGCAATTGCTCTAAACTAAATAAACTAAAGTTTATAAGTATCCCCAAGCAAAAAAGTTCATAGGATTTTTTTTAACCAGTTCAACAAAGTGTATTTGCTATGCATGGTTGGTTTATATGGTAGTGAACAGTCAGATAGCTACAGTAACAGAGTTTGAATTGGTTAAATTAACTTAAATTGAAGCATTCAATTAAAATAGTATAATGTTCTTAAGCTATCTTAGTTCTTGTTCGTTGCACTTGCAATGATGTCTTGTGGTAAATGTCGTTTTAGTCGTTTGTGTATATTAAGCTTAGCTAGATTGTGGACACAAATGTAGATTTGTGTAAAACCAGTACTACTCAATTTTGTGATAAATTCGTGTATCGTTGGTAGGTTAAGTTCGTAGTAAATTTGGTTGTTGCTGATGAACCAATCGGCACTGGTTGCTATTCGTAGCACTTTGTTTTGGTAAGTTACCAAAACCAAGTTACCAGTTGGTAATTTGCGTTAGAGCTTAAAGGTCCATGTATTTCCACTTTATAAATACATAGAGAGTTAGTCCTGCATTGTCCTATCTTTGCTGTACTGACTTTTGACCGTGAAACGCAGCATAATACCTATTGTGTATTTATAGAAAATCGGTAAGTTAACGAACTCCAAATTTTATCATCGTTCTTTTACTAATATGCAAGGACAATTGACCACTGTGACAATTCCCAATGAGTTAAAATAATAATGTATTTACTACATGCGCCTCGTATGTATGATTTCCAAGAATGTAATGTTATGACAATGTATTTTAGAGGTTCATAAGCGGGTCCAGAAGCTTTTCGTAGTTTACCTAATTTTGGAATTTTCTATAATAGAAAATCAACATTTATTTACTACCTATATGCAATGATATTTCGTGTCATATTTATTTTTAGAAATTGTCTTTTTTATCGAATTCGTTTATAAATAGAATATATCCGGTACCAATATTTTGATAAATTTCAATCATTAAAATTATTTATTTGTAATATAAACAAAATTAATCGAGAGTGAAAAACCTATCTTTGAAATCTTTGAAAGTATATATTTAAAGGATATAAATAGCAATAATGGTAAACGACACGTAATCATTTAACAATTAGATAAATCTCAAAGTCTTTCACTTTGTAGACACATTATATGTTAAAAATAAAGTACAGTAGACGCGCGATAGTGTGAACACCGGGTAACGGAAATTCGGGATAACGTGCACAATCATTTTCGTAACATTGAAGGCCGTATAACGTGAGCAAACGCATACTCGCTAACGTGAATACATGTATTTCGTCGTGCGGCTCTATTCGCCAGGATTCTCTTACAAATCGGTTCAAGCTACATGTACAGTTTATCGCAATTTAAATGACACTTGTACCGCTTCCTAGTAACTCGATTGGCTACGTAAAAAGGCTGTAAAGATGGCGTATTCTATTTCTTACAAAGAGCAACAACTGTTGCATAATTTGCTCCAGACTAAATGCATTAAACACCCTAATTCAATGGGCTAAAAAAGTGGGTTCGATTAAAACTACATTCAATTATGAAAAGAAATGAAAAAAAATTATGAAAAAAAAACATAAAAAACAAACCAAAATTTCAGATGACCTATATTTAAAAGACATATTTTTATTACAAGAAAGTAAATTATGTTTTGAGCGTACCCTATATAAGTATTTCTTTTGATTTTTAATTTGTTTTGATTTTATGTAGCTTCTGCAACAGTACATTCCCATATTTACGTTAAATTTTGCAAAAAAATAAATTTTGAAACGTTTCTATTTTGTTTCTTGTAAAATTTAAATAAATGTCCTACGCCTATCATTATTTTAAGCGTCAAGTTAGCCTCTCTTTAACGTGAACAAACCGTTATCGTTAGTGTGAACACTCCCTATTTTATTTTGTTTACGGTATCGAGCGTCTACTGTATTGTTTTCTGTCACGTTGTCTTATTTAGTTAGCATTATTACTTATAGACTTTCATGTCGGTATATTTTGCATTTACTTCATTTCATATATGTAGGTATGTAATTAATACAGTACATCTTTATATAGTTTGTAATTTTGTTTTATTAGTCTCTTAAAATTCATGCATCGTAACAGGATGATAACTGATTTTATAAGAAATATAAATAATATTTTAAACTAGAATAGATAAATTATTACAGTAGCACTAAACTCGAAACATTTGATATCAGATTATTATCTTTAACCCTGTGTAGTGTTTACGTATTCAAGTGAAGTATTAGTAATCCCATATCAGGAACACAATAGTAGTCCACACGATCACCGAACAATTAACGTCAACTACCTATAGCTAATAATATTTGTAATAGTATTCGCTTTAGCTAAAATGATGTAGGATGTTTATAAAATTATTAGGTAAAATGATATTACGGTCTCAACAAGATGTACAGAGTCTGTCAAAACGGATTAAACTGTTATGTCTTAAGTTAAAAATTAAATCTCAAAGTAATTGTTTTAAATTTAGTATATAATAAATAAATAAACTATTATTATTATTATTTATTTACTAAATAACGAATGTCCGATTGGAACGGTTGTGAAAATGGAAAATTGATCAATTTCACAAAGAATATTTTCTATTGAAAATTTTTTTAAAGTTAATTCATTTATTCAAGTGCAACGTGATTTTCGAAGAAAATTTTATGTTCGCAATGTCTCAATGCGCTCCACTATTTCACGGGAATTGCTTAATAAAGTCATGTTCAATTTCATCAAGCGTTTAAACGAAACTATTGAAAATGGTGGTCACTCGAAGCGCATAGTATTTCATAAATAAAACCCTTTTCCATGCACTTTAATACTTAATTTTTGTTTGATTTGTAATATTTTATCAATGCATTGTTAAATAAACAAAGCAGTTGCAAATAAACTGTTTAATTCTTTTTGGCGGACCCTGTGCAAATTTTCATTTTTATAAATGACACCACATTTAATAATTTATTGGATTATATAATAACTTTAGGTTATTTAACTAAAATGTTTGTAGGCATATGTAATATTTAAAAAAATAATGAAATAGTTTTTTTAGGTACTTCGATTAGTTGAGAAAAAAACTCCATAGTTATTTAAGTCTTGAATTTAATCGAACTTGAAATTTCTACAAACTTTTTATATTTCTTTTATGTGAGCTTGTATTTATGTTCATCTATGCGCCACTATAAAAGTTCGTATAGATATTTAGTTTCGGTAAGTTCAGCGTGTGTTTAGCGAAACTTTAAAAATTGAAATTGTGAAACGTGAAATTACATTCGAGCGTTAAAAATTTATTTTTCTTTTTTTAACGTATATAAATTCTATTAACAATTTTTACAACGAACTCGTCTAATTTTAAACATCGTAACGCGTGGCGTTAGTTTTAACACCATTTTTCATTTAATTAGGAATAATAAAATGCACAATAAAAATATATAAATGACAGGAATAGGTGGTTGGAAATAGAAACGCTATTAGATTAACGGGAGATGTAGTATTTTTAATGGTCGAATATTTATTAAGTTAGCATAATTTTTTGACGTTTTCTATTGAACTTTTTTTTTGCTTTCAGGTGAGTTACAGTTTCAACTATCTACATTTATTTATTCAAATTTAGATCAGCAATGGTAAGTTGATTTATCATTCCGTTTTATTAATTGTTGAAGTATTACAAATTGTTTGCCTATTTAAAATTTTAAGTTTGATTATTACTACGTAATTTATTGTTCATACGGCATTTTTTAATCTTATGGTTTTGTAAAAAGTTTAAATTAGGTATACAATAGTTCATTTAATTTGTAAATTTTATTTAAGTATCGTTTTTTTACGATTTTAACTACGTACTAGTCCGCCTACTTTACGCATTTAAATTATATTTCTGCATATCGTAGTATATAATCTTTCTTCTCTTGCAAGCATTATGTACTCGTAAAATCGTACAGATATCATCTAGTTTACTTGGTGTACGTGTACAATTTTTATGGCTGTCGAGTGCTCTTTGAATAATTCTAAAGACTTCTAACGTTTGTTAGTATCACAAAGAGAAATAATTTATTATTTATCAACTCAACAAGCGTTAAATACTCCAGATAGTCTACGTAATTTTCCGCGCTTTTTATAAAAGTCCATTCATTCCATTCGAGATAATAATCGTGCGCATAATAATTCCTCTCAATTTAAACAGTTCTATGCAAAATAACCATTTAATTTGGAACCCTAATGTACAGCGAAGTGAGCATCATTGATCCGAATTCCACGCAAATTCCATTACCGTTCCGATTTCAAATACTCATCATATTTTGAATTTTACTGCAAAAACTAAATACGCCGATGTATGAGAAATTAATTACATTTAAAATTTTACCTGATTAAATTTCGCCATATAGTTAGGCCATATATATTTATTCATTTAATTTTTAAAATGGGCATCTAAATTTTAAAAAAGTCACACCTACCAGTTGTTGAGTTCATTGCTTGAATTAGAAGTCGAATTAAGTCGTTTATAACTTTTAAAGCGATCGACTGACGCTTGTAATTCACTTTTACTGGACGTCTAAATTATTGAATAAAACCAAAAGTAAGGAGTCCAAATTATTCAATTAGAATTATACAGTGCTGTACGCTAAATATCGCCGCGTAACAATGGTGAATCTCTAGAGTAATAAAAATGATTACTTACACTGCAAGAAGGTAGTGCATTTGTTAGATGAATCCTGAACTTTTTACCTTTACGTTTGAAAATATTTGATAGTTTTATTTCTTTTCGAAATTTGCCAAAACTTCACTTCAAAGGCCGTTGCAATTTTTCTTCTACAATGAGGAATTTTTCCGTTGTGCAACCACCGTGAAATATTTTATAACGTATTAATGCGGGAAATTTTTGAAAATCCACTAAAACATCCATTCCGTTACTGCCGAACGTACGTCCCGTTTTCAAAAACAGATTTATTAATTTTATCTTTCCATGCAGGATTTTTTGTGGAATTCTCTTCATTGGTCAAAATCTTTTGGACAGCTCACAGAGTTTTTGTTCGTTCTCGTTCTTTTGCCGGCGACCTACTTCCGAGGAAGTCTCAAAAATTAAAGAAAAATTATTCGAGGATATGAAAACAGTCGTAAGCTAAGAAGACAAGCGCAATAAGTTCAAATAAGTTACATATCGACTTTTACAAATATTTCAAAATTAATTTAAAAAAAGGGCTGACGAGTATTGTCTCAGGGACCCTAAAGGTCTGTGAGCTGGCGAGTAACGGGCAGTCCTGGCACCCATTATTAAAATATTTAAAAAAAAAGTGTTACGAACCCACTCGCGGCACTGGGGAACGCAAAGGGCAAAAATATTGTAGTGACGATAGTTATAATCGTAGTAAACGTTACAGTTTTCTTTGAGATGGAGAGTTTTACGCGAGCTCTTTATTTGCAACTGAGTTATTTTAATTTTATTGCATTTAAAAAGTCCATAGTAAAGCCCAACAGTTTAGAGTAAATTCTGCGAACTCTGATATAGCCAGCTAGATCTCGAGAATGTCATTACTTACTTTTTTAATAAACCTACATACAGAAATTTTTCGTTTAACACGGTTAAATAACGATTAATCTTTGTAAAATGACGCGTTAAAAATGAAATACTGGATTCATCTCGGATCCTGCACTTTAACACCCTATTTTCTCTCTATAAACATACTTCCTATGGCCTCGCCAACATCAAGTAAAAAGCGCTAGAATTTCTAAACCGTATTTAAACTTGAAAATGTGCTAAAAAACCGTGTTAAGCAAAGGATTACCGTACTATACTAGTGCTTTTAAAAAAAATGTAAACAGTTATAAAGGAGTTCAAAATATGTAATTTGTGCGCGACAAAAGATAATTGAAGAGCATTTAGGCGCGTGAATAAAAAAAAAGGAAGTCAATAAAATAGATTAATAAAATTATTGATTAAAGGAAATATCAATGGGAATTAAGACTTTACATAATTTGAGCATATTTATGTATTTATTTGACATAATAACATTTTTTTTCTTCTATTTATTCTAAAGCGTCAGATCGAAAAAGTATTAGCAATGAAGTTAATATACCACATTGTGATGAATAATCTTAAATTGTCCAACAGTTTAATGTCAGTTGTTTTTTTTAAATAAAATACTATTTACTCAGACAATTTACCTTTTTATTTTGCCAATTGGAATTTACACAGGGGCTCCCGTGCGTCCTAGAATTTATAAATAAATCAACGTTCAAAACGAAATAGTTTTTTCTGTTAACATCGATTTTGATTTTATATGTACCTATTTGTTATTGAATCAGCACAACAAACTTACAAAAGACTTCTTTCATCTTTGCTATCAATGAGAATATCTCGTCTTATAAAACATAGAATGAAAGAAATTGAGCTAAACGAGTCTGTAGTTAAAAAAATATAAATTTTATATATTTTTTTTAAACATCCACAGTTGTAGCGGGATTCGAACCCGCATCGGTGAGTTCGCTAATAATGTCTAGCTCTTCAGTAATTTTTAAATTAGATACTCAAAATTAGACATTCTCACATAATGCCATTTCAGATTCATTCGGTTGAATCATGTTGTTTAGCAATTTATTTATTAATTTGTACGTAATCAATTAATATGGTTTAAGTATACCTACATATTCGTAATTTTGTTTTATCTATTTAAATTATACCTACTTGGGTGATGCGATTTAAAATGCTATATTGAAAGTATAATGTAGGAACAAAATCAAATCAAATTGCATAAGCATAAGCGTTATAGGTGCGGATTCCAATAAAAATAAATGGAATTGGTTTTGTTAGTGTTTTAACCGTCTGTCGTATTAATAGGTCGATCAACCTGTTAATATGCTTTTACACTTTTTAAAACCATTTAAAGCTATCGGTAATTACCCATAATAATAACAGATATTCGAATTGCGATGCAACCGACTTATTTCCCAAAAAGATTATTATTAACAATGTTAATGTTAAGATTGGAAACCTAACGGTTTTAATATCACTCGCAGGTGTAGCATAGATATTAAACTTATACGAAGCCTAACGGAAATTCTATAAATGGAAGTGCAGATTTTGAAATTGGAAGAAAAAGCATAAATTTTACGTTCGTGTGTAGATTATTAATATGAATGGTTGCAACAGTAGCTAAAAACGTACAATTATGTCTCCTTCCGTAATTTATTGAAGAAGTATCGAGATTAATAATATCAATATTTACGTTCCTATAGAAAACGTTTGCTTGAAATTTCGTGATAATTTCTTATCGAAATAATAACGCATTTCGGATAATTAAAGATGCGTTAAATTCAAGGTTGTTTTTAAAGTAGATTAAATTGATTTTGCAAAGCTACTTGCACGTGTTAATTTTGTTTTCTATATTTGCAGTTGTTTATTAATGTTTAATTTACGCTTTGATTTTTTTTATGTGTAAAACGCTATGAATCTCTGCTCATTTATTATCTATAGTTTGCCGTTTAGTTTGCGCATTTCAGATTTTCGGTTAGTTTTGTTTTATTAGAAAATACTTTTTGTTTGATGTAACGACGATTTCTTAATATTTTTAGAGTATTGTTTGGAATGCGTTCAATGAAGAAATTTCTGTTTAAAATCAATTAGGTATAACTTTGATATATTATTAATATTAGTTATGTGTAATTGTGATACGCTCCTTACAATTAGTTCTTGTATTCGGTTATCTTATATCTACTATTATTAACTTACAATTAGTAAAGTTTAATTTAAGGTTGTGTAATAAGCAGGAAAATTGTTTCCATTGATTAAATTTGGTAGTTAGGTGCCAAATAATATATATGTCGCGGTCTTTTAGTGCAATTAGCCGTTTCACGAAAAGTCTTAGGAAGTACGTGAAACGCTGCCAAATAAATAATGAAACGAATTAACGTTAATTTAGAAGACTAGAAATTTGGACAATACGTGAAATGCTAAGGCCGGTCGCACACTTATATACGACATTTGTATCTAACACGTATTGGACGTGTTGTTCTGTTTTCATCACCTGTATTTATATGGGGATTCGTACTTCAAGCAAACACGTCGTAAGTTTAACCTGACAGACTGACCTTCTGGCACGCTCACGGCTGTGGGTTCGAATCCCGCTGTAACCATGGACGTTATGAACGTAATACTAACCAAAGTTTACCAGCGAGAATTAAAATCAATTCCCAAAATAGACTGACTAATTGATAAGTCCAAAGCCAATAAACTAAAAAAAAATTGAAAGATGAAGAGGAAGAAATGAAATGAAGAAAACCTAAAAATGTTAAGTTTTTATAGGGAAAAATTAACGGCTATAATTTAATTTTATTTTTGGGAGCTAAACGAGCCGCTTAAAATGAAGTTTCTCCTCTAACTTTTTATAATCTGCGATACAACGTTTACGTAATCGCATAGGTATACGATTTTCAAGTTTATTTCATGTGAAAATCGACCTTTTCGAGGTAGACAGACAGCCCTATTTTATGTGGGTAAATTGATTATAATCGTAACCGTTTCCTATATTGTACCAGGGTGACTACAACTTCTTGAGTTATATAAGTGACACGTGTTTTTGTTGATGCATCTTATCTTATAAGTGTAAGTTCTGTGCTTTTCACGGAACGTTCCGCAAACGGAATAATAATAAAACACGTACTCGTAATGAAACACGCAACCAACGTACGTTTGTAAATATTTCAATGTAATTACTAGGTAATTTATTTTGTAATCTTGCATTTTTTAGATTCAGATTAGTCTATAAAAGGGTTGCCGTCTATTAATGCGGGGCACCGTTATAATATCGGAATAAATATTCAGATGTAAATGGGAAATAATTTGATAATTTTTTACATTAAGTGCCAATAAATTACCACAAATGTCACTGTTATTAAAATTCTTAACGTATAGTTGATATATTTATAATTTATACGTTTTAGGCACACGATTTTTAAAAGATTGAATTAGTTTGTACATAGTTACTAAAATTAACAGGTAATTATTGTGAATCGCGTTCGTTCATTTTTTATTATGTTAGGGCCGTTTCGCGTTTTATGGTTAAGAAACGGAGAGGAATTATGGGGGTTAATGTATTTTTAAACAGGAATTTAAATTTTATTATGAAATAAACTCACTATTAATATTAGATAGTGGGAAAAGAATGTTTTTAAATTCTCTTTATTATTTTCAGATGTAATTAAATATTTTCATAATCGGCAAAGGAATAAAAAGTTTAATTGCTTTTATGGTTCATTGTGTCGGTCTAAAGTATGCAAGGTACGCGATTCAAGTTCAGGTTTGTATGTTCTTTTTCTGCAATAAAAGGTACCTAAGGGTTTTTCGGTCGATATATTTATGGAGTTAATAATTCTGCTAGTTTTTCTACTTTTAATGATGCAGATTTATGTGCCTTTCTCCTCAAATTTCCTTTCGTATAAATTTGGTTCGAAAGACTGTACAGTAGTAGTTGTTGGTTTTACTCATAACACCGGCACGAAAACTTTACTACAAGACTCCCGAAACATAAATTATTTACCACTTCTTTGCTTTATTTTGAGCCAACTTCCAAAGCCAGTAATTGCGAAAGTTACTGTTTAAACTTAAGCGTTCGCTATAAAGCTTAAGAAGTTGTTTTATATCCAAAGTTTTCGTGTACTTTTAATTTCGAAAACCGTTTATAATTAAAATTTTATATTAATGTTACGAACTCTCAAACGTAACTAAACGTAATATCCCAGTTATCGCGAACATTTTTCGTTTTTGTGGTATACCTATATATGCAGTTTTTATTTTCACAGTACCTAAGTAAATTGAAGAATCAAAAGCGATATTTTATTGTTCGTGATGTAATTTACTAATACGACGGTAGGTACTTTTGTGAAGTTTTATTTGGATGTTTCAAATGTAAATAGGAACGTGTTAGTTAGTAAAGAAAAATTATATAAATACATAATAAAAATCAAATATTATTGCACTAATTGTAAGCTGTCTTCATCAGGTTTGTTGGATTAAATTTATAACATATTTAGACTGCTCTTATATAATACCGACCCTCGTACATAATCATAGCCACCTTTAAAATAGGCATTTTAAACGCTTTGGATGTATATATTTTTATTTTTAATTTAATAACGACTCGCTTAATTAAAATTATGCAACTTTCTAAAATATTGTAGCAGTCTTTTAATGCAAATTTCGCATATAATCTGTTATTGCAAAATTAGCAATGTTGGGGAGAAGACAGTAGGTATACCCTTACGACACCACATTGGTTTATTACGATTTGCTGACTGCACATCGATCTCTTATTTATTGTATTGCATTAATTTCAACATATTTAAGGAAATCTGCGATTGCGGATTAAACAAAGTTGGTTAACTTTATAAGAAAATTGCGCGGTATTATTTAATGTGTACCTGAAGCCGTGTTTTTGTAATCTTCCGGGTTGCAGTGACCTATATTTCAAGGCCAACGTGTACGTGATGGTTTCGAGCCTTTATTTCTTGCAAATAAATGCATATCTATAGATACGTATGAATTGTATAGGTACATACGGGTTATCACATGTATCGTAATAAAAAAAACGCCGATAAAGAGTTATTAGTTTATAAATTTTCTCTGTCTATAGATAATTATAAGGATCGTATTGCATAACCTGGAAGTAACACATACTATGTTACAACTGAAATTAAGAAAGCAACATAATAAACTCAACTAACTAATCTCGAATCAGCAGAGCATAAAGTTAAACACTTTCCCTGTTTTATAGTTACACATAAGGTGCTCATGTGTGTTTAACAATATTTTTATTCCCGGAATTACAAATTACAATTTAAACACCATCGCCTCGATGATTATCGAGGGAAAGTTTTTTGCCATTGTTTTTAAATGTAAAACGGAAAATATTAGATGTACCACAAATTGAATGCACCGCGTGGTGATAACATCTTAACAGAATAGATTCCAAATAATTTTGGTATTCAACCCATAATTCATATGTGCATAAAGACCCCCGTATGGGAAAAATTAATTAATATTTTCGTATTTTAAGCTACTACGTCCATAACAAGGCTATAGAAAAACAATATCACGGTTAAAAAAATTCATGTAATGCTCGCGATCGGCGACATTAATTTTGCACTCGACTGTACTCATGTACAACCAACAAAATCGACTGGCAATTTTTGTTGCACTTCAACGTACATATTTTAAATAAAACCTTAATTACAATATAGGTACCTATTTTTTTACTTTTCCAAAAATTTAAGGGTTGTGTTGCAACCGGGATAGGCCCGCCAGGTCGTTGATTTCTTATTTAACTATCTAACATTAATCACTGATCTACAAATGTTTAGTTTTGTTAAAACACCTTACTAACAAGGGGTGATTACATTCTGGGGCTACTCCGAAATTCCAGGTTTTTTTATCTGTCCCACCAGGATTTATTTTTACCCATCGGTAGTATATTTTATCTTTAAAAAAAAAGGTTCTATCATTCATTCCACTTTCAACTTTAATAACAAATCATTGTAGGGAAGGAACAGTGAAATTGTTTACTTTTGCATTATTAACTTTGAATCGTTAAATTTCAAAGTTTTTCACTTCGAGTCATAATCACCCCATACTCGCATTGACCGGTACCTGTTCAGTATTGTCATTAAAGTTGTTCAAGATTAGGCAATCGATTAACAATAATTGAAAAGTCATACTTTTTAATAATTGTCATTTCATTGTCATGCATAAAAAGTGACTAAGTTGTATATTTGTAATATTCAATTTAAAATTTTGAACGTAGTATATTCCACCCACGATTTACCTACATTCATATGACATGGCAAAGAAAGACTATGGCCTAATACGAGGTTTTATTGATGACGTGGATTGGAACTTATCGTGAATAACGTATAATTATGAATATGGTAATATAATAAATTAATTTTAATTTAAAAATAATAAATTTAAGTTTGATTAGTTTAAATACAAAAATCCTTAAATTTATGTAAATGTAGATTCAAAATCGCCAAAATTTTATTTTCTTGAGATATTAAAGCCATTATATACTGCTAACCGTTATTTTTATAAATAGCGAGATGTGCGTACATACTTACGAAATATTTACGCAATTAATTCAATTGCGTATTAAACTAAAACAATACCTATATTGTTATCATCGATTGCTTAAAATATAAAAATGTATCGATACGACGCAGTATATTTGATAGATAACTTATTTCAAACATGATTTTAATCGACCCAAAAGATTTTTCATAATCTCGCATTTAAATTAACATAAGTACAATATTTATGTAGATTATCCATATTGTATATAAATTTCATACTAACTAGTTTTATTTTTTATTTATTAAAAATTATATATTTTTTTTAATTTCTGGCAAAACAATTTTACACATTAAAATGATACGAATGCATGAATTGATTTATTAAACAGAAGCTTTACGCAATTGAATGCTATCTTTAAATGTCATTGTATTTCAGTAAATCAATCATGAATTTTTAATGACACAGTCGTTAACACTTCATGGTTAACTAGCTTTTTGTTTAATGAAACTTTTCACCAACAAAAGTAGCGTACGATTTAATTATAAAGTAATGCAAAAATGCGGTTTATGAGATATCTATAGGTAGTCAATTAATTTGTTTAAAAGATAGACTATTTCGGTTCATTATTCTACCGAAAATGATGAAATTTATCACGTGCGAAGTTGTTCGAAGGAATATTTTTCAGTTATTCTTACGTTTCAATTGTTTCCTTTTATTATTCTTATCATATGACGCTTTAAAAGCGCCTACGCGTCTTATTTTATTTCGTGTAGTATATTTCATGTTTTGACTTTATACATTTAAATAAATACAAATTCGTAGGTGCATACTTCTCACTCGCCTAGATTTGAAACTCCGTTAAAGAATTCTTCTATGTGCTTTAAAAAGTTGTCTCGGGAATATTATTCTTACGTGTAATATAAAACCAAAACATGTGTATGAATTTTCAGATTTTCAATGAAAATTCCTATTTTTTCGCGTTTTCGTTATTATCGAAAGTATGTATGAAAAGGATTTCAAAAAATTAAACATGGGCGTGCGTACATTTCTTTGCACAAGTTCTTTTTTAACAGTTGTTTCGCATTTAGATTTCTTACAACGACGCAATTCAACGTGGTGGAATCAATTTACACACATAAAATTGGAAATGTAAGCGTATTCACGTGTCTGTTAAATCGCCAGCGGACAATAGTCAGAGGCTTATATTGATTTTCAAGACCACCCCAAAGAAGCTACAAGCAATTTTGCATGAGACTGTGACGTCCTGTTCAATTCACAACCTAAATGGAAATGCCCAAGACGTATCGATTCCTTTGTCACTCATCCTCGACTGGACAAAAGAAAGCACTCGGTGACTTTTCATTTCCTTCTCTTTTGAAAATAAATATTTAAAAGGTTATCCTTTACTTATGTATGTTAAGGGAAAACTTGTAATAATCGAGATGAAAGTTTTCTTTATTCCTATACATTATTTTACGTTTGATATAGCTGCTCAAAAATGTCGAGCCAGTTTCGTGTGACGAACTGCACGTTAAAAACCCTTTTTATTTTGCGTGCTTTGTGGTTGTCTCTTTCATACATCACAAAAAGCAACCCCCGAATGGAATTCCTCTTCCATTTCCACTCTTTCAACTAGATAAAACGCTTTTGTCATTCGAATAATGATAAGTAACAACACGCAAAATTCACATAAAAGCCAGATATAATTTTGAATGGTTTAGTCATCTGATAAACCCTACTTATACTTAGTTTAGATAATTTTAGCTTTATAAGGATTCGAGGAGTTTCATATTAAATATGAGCAAATCTCCGATATAATTCTTATTAATAATTAACTTATTTTACTTATTTTGTTATTATTATTTTTAATTGTCACGTCTAAAAAATATCAGGGAGTTTTTAATAGTATAATTAAAAAGTTAGTGATATTTTTAGACAAGAACATTAATATAAACGAATATCGCCGAATAAGTGTAAGAAAAATTAAATCGTTATTTTTGTAACGTTTATTATCTAATAATAATTTTCGTCTAGAATTTCTTTAGTTTGTTAATGGTAACGTCCTTGAATTTGATTCAGAATTTAGATGTCTCTGCTTGCGAAAGTGTAGGTAAATTGTTGTGAAGATATTTTAAACAATTTTCTTAGGTTCATATTCTTATTTTCATAGGTATTTATCGATAATTTTTATTAAATTTTCGACGTGTCCCTTTAATTAAATATTTATTTACCTATAGGTATTTGTGTTTAATTAAATGTAAATTAATCCTATATTGAATTATATGGAGTCTTTCCAAAAGTCCGACCTCTTCTACTGAATTTAAAAATTAAGATAAATACATATTTAAATTGAAAGTTTAGCGGCTCCGAGATATATCTGTCATTATTACAACTAATCGTACATGTGCTTTTTGAAATTATCCAACACCTCCGAGCGTGAATAAGAAAGTAGGTTGTGTTATATACACTTACTTATTATGTAATGGTAGATCGAGAATAGCTTCTGCCACGGTAACTCTATTCAGTAACTATCCCTAATTATTATTTCACGAAGAACCCGTTAAGCCTTGGAGAATGGCCCTTGCTCTAAGAATAAATTTTCCAGAACAGTGTTTAGAAGCGGGTCATTAGTTCTACAGTTCGTTGCACAACGAAGTAAAAATACCGCGACCAATGCACGCATCCATCCATCAACCGTAGGTCTTAAACATAGATTTAGTTTCACGCCCATGTACTCTATCTCTCTTATTTTTTTTTATAGCGCCTATAAAAAGACGATTTTTTCTCAAAGGCACGGCGAACATTTTATTGTTGATTTTGAAAGCTTTGTTTTGAACAAATTAATCGACACTTCGCGTTTCTTGTTCGAAGATTATTCTGGACCGATGTTGCTTCATTTTTACCGACTTTATTTTAAAAATATATTTTCAAGGTGTACGTTGCCGTTTTAGACGTGTAAACGTTAATCGTCAGGGACATGACAGAGGTCTTTGCTGTACCGATGTATGACGCGATAACGATTTAGTTAGATAATCTAGTGGACTTGAAGAATAGGAACGGGCTGTTCTAATCTCCTTCAAGTGCGTTTTTGTTTTAAATTTTGACAATTTTAGTCAAAGCCATATTAGGCATAAGAGATGAACATCAACAAATATCTTTACAGTAATCGTAATGTTTGATATCTAATAAATTATATCGATAGCCAAATAAGTTGATATTCGATAGCAAATTGCACTTTCAACAAGCATATTTAAAATATATATATATATATAAGTTTCGTTCAAACTTGACTATATGACGATGTGTACATATTGTAAATTAATATTAATTTGGTAGAATTGGTGAATCCTGTAGCCGAGCGGACAGCCCATTCCTATTTTTTGTGTCCACTCGTTTACCTACGCATGAATGTTATGTTTTTTTTTACGTGGATTTTACTATTCTAAAGCTGGGTTTACAAGCCGTGGTCCAACGATAGCGATAGATATTTGCGACATACAACGAGAATGGAGAGTTTGAAGTAGCGCCACCACTGTCGTAAGTGTTGCAGTCGTCGAACCATATCTTGTAAACCAACAAGAGGAGGTCGCGGTTGACTTGACACCGATTGAGATATTCTTTCACATGGCAAATCTACGTAAAAAATAAGTATCTACGAGCGTTTGTGTGAATGCACACACGCTTTTTCGCTATAACACCGTTTGAGGACAAGCAGGAACTAAATCCAGAATATCAAAATTCAATTTAAAAAATTTTGGTCAATTACGCGTATAGGTAGGTATCTACTATCAGTTTTCCATCGATACACTGTATATGCCGAAACTTATGCGTATTTTCACTTCATTAACAGTTATTCAAATGATATACATAATATAAATAATTAATTTACATAATAAATATTGTCGACGTCGTTTTTTGGATCCCAGGGCGCTCGTTGAGGACGTACTTTCAAACATCAAAAAGTACTATTTCCAAGGCGCATTCGCACCAACGCTCGTGCACCCATCTACTTATTTTTTATGTAGATTTACCATGTGAAAGAAAATCACAATCGGTGACATGTCATCCGCGAACTCCCCTTGTCAGCTTATAATGCTGAACACCTGAACTTTAAACACAGTTTATGTCGAACCATCCTGCCTATTTACCTTTACCTGCCTCATGGTACCTATCGATTTTCTGGAAAACCAGGGAAAACCTGGAAAAGTCCGAGAATTTTATTTTGATCCTGGAAATCAGGAAAAAGTCGGGATTTTCTGAATATTAGTAATGTCAGGGAAAATCTAATCAGTCATTATTTATCTTGTCAATTTGTCCGACACGAAAGAAGTTCACTTTAAAATATTACAATATTTGTTATTGGTGCTTTTTAATTTTATAGGTAGCGTCCATATATTTTTATGTCGAATTTTAACGTGGCTCACAAAACATGCTTTCGAGATAGACAACTGATTTCTTAATAATATTATCAAGAGTGCCATACAGTCGAGATCGTTTTGGTAATACACCGCACAATTTGTTGCTTCTTCATTTTGTTGTTGTTTTCTTTAATTATAAAAATTATAATAAACAATGTTTGTATTTTTTATTACAATTTGAACGTAAGTGACATGGAATTTTTATTGAATATTACTGGTAAATCTGGAAAAGTCGGGGAATTTAATAATTTTAAAATAATCGACACCTGCTACTTATTATACAGGGTGTTTTAGACGTAATGGGGACATGCAATTTAAACACCTTTATTGTAATCACGCAATGTCCGGAAACGTTTAGCTTAGTTAGCCACTGACGTGAGCTTATTGCAAAGTTGATAGCATTTTAAATTTTTCAGCGTGTTTTGCAAAAATAAGATCACTTTTTCTCTTATCGTGCGACGCATCGTTTTCGAGATAAACGAAAAAATCCGATTTCATGTAGCCATTTAAGCTTGCGTCACTGGAAAAATTTATTTTATAATATCTATCGTTTGTAAATTTTGGAAAGTAACAGTAAACATTAAGATAAGAAAAAAAAAACCATACATATAGATTTAAGTATTCTAAAATGCTTCGTTTCCGAGATATCAATATACCAATATTCTTTTCGTAAATTTTAACACTAAACCGGAAACTAAGCGTTTCCGGACATTGCTTTATTACAAAAAAAAGGTGTTTAATTACATGCCCTCCATCACACCTCACATACGAAAAGTAGGAATTATTATTCTGAAACGCCCTGTATATTGTACATAAAAATTAAAAACTTGGTAGATTAATTTTTCGATTTTTTCCTTTGAAGTTGTCGAGAATTTGGACGGAATTCCTTATCATATTTCCTATTCGTCAACTTAACGGTGGTATTTTGCGGTATACACTAAATTAACTGGTATTTTTGATTTTAACATTACTGGTTAAATCTTGTACTTTTATGTATTACAATACATAAACATTCACTGAAATCGAACTTGAAGGTATACTAAACGAGTATTACCAAAATTTAATCACTGAATGTTTCTTTATTTTTGTAAAAGATAAACTTTGGAATAATAAAATAAATTTCAAAATCGTTTCGGATTAATGGAATTACAGAATTACAGGGAATTGTACTGTACTTATGTTAGTTATTGTTTGTTGTTAACTATTCGGTCACTTTTATTTATCTTCAAATTTTACGCGATGTTCAATTATGAAACAAAATAACGTGCCCCTTGACATTTTATAGTTTTCAGATTGCGAATTTATTTATACTTGATAAGATAAAAAGTTAAAAACGTGATTTATTGTACGAAAAGTAGTTACATCGTGTTGTAGCGGATGGGCGATATTATCTATTAATGCAAAGCCCAAAATTTAATTTTACTTTCACGTCTCTTTTTATATCTACATACTACTTATGATGACTACCTTCTTTTTTTATAGCGCGTATGAAAAGTAATCGTTTTCGCAAAGACGCGGCAAGTATTTTACTGTTGTTTTTAAAACAACGTTATCATTACTTGGAATTAAATTCATGTATCTTAAGATTGGGGACAATTTTTCTTTGTTTTTGTTTTAGACCGCATTTCTAAATTCGTCAATAGCGTATTTGAATAATTACATTTTATATTGTTAACTGGTTTGAATAAATACTTAATAGTTATATTTTGAGTTAATAAGCACAACGTATAGACAGACACACACAAAGGTAACAGGTTTTCGTAAAGAAGATATTTATCGTCGTTAAATGGTCACCAAAGAATTAACTTCGTTATTTGTAACAAGTCTTTTGGATTCCTAGGATATAGAGGCGATTTTAATTGAAGATACGAGACGCTTTGAGCTGCCGAAAGCTTTTAACCTTTCATACCTGTTTTATCGTTATTTTAAAGAGCGTGCGAACTATACCTACAAAAAAAAAACATTCACTATACCTATACGAAATTGTATCGTAGTAAATAAGTTTTGTTGGAAATGGCGTAATTTGAAATATTCACTAATTGCTTGAAGTTCTGTGAAATAAACGTTGATTAATTATTAGATTATATGGTTAGATACCGTTTTAATTAATAGAAGCGTTAATTTTTTTTGCCCGTAGTAGCTTCGTTATAGTTAAATATAGGTAGTAACGTCAATTTGTAATAAGTATTTCGAAATATCGAATACCTCTATAATTCCTAACGTATTTTTGTTTCCGCGCGAGGTTCTTTTAAAACATTTTAGTGCAAATAAAAATAATTCATCTCCCTTTTTATGAATAGTAATTAAAGTGGAACTTATTATGATAAAGTTTACGACAATTATCCACCTTTTATACGTGGTCTTCAGTAAAAGTGGCGTTATAATTTCTGTTGTATGTATAGAGAAAAGACGAGTAAAGATAATGACATAATAAATAAAACAGGCAGCGCTATAAATAGTGGCGACGAAAATTAATTTCGAGTAATTTTTACGTAAAGGGCGGTAATGTTCACCCCCAAAGGAAGAAGTGGTGATTTAGTACAAGAGGTCGTTGTAATAAATGTCTCGTAAGTTACAAAGTTGATCAGTTTCTTTAGAAAGTCGACGCCTCGCTAATTCTAACGATAAGCGGATGGGTGCATCTTTCAAATTCGCGTTGGTCGTAAGATTCTACGTTACACTAGATTTATTATAGTCGATTAATGGACGGAAGTCGGGTTGTTTTCGAAAAATAAAAAAATTCCTGTTATTAAGCTATTTATCAATAAATTTACCTTTACAATATTTTATTAGATACTTACTATTACGTATATATTAATATCTATGTAAACATAACGGATTTGTAGATACTTATACAAGGTGTTTACTAAGTATCGTCCGTGACTTCGGGGTGTAATTCTTTATGATATTTTAAGGAAAAAACTGCCTATAAACGTGTGTCCGGAAGCTCTCACTTTCCGAGATACACAGCGTGTTGAAATTAAAAAAAAATATTACCGTTTCAAATAAAAATTTGATTGTTGGACAATCTACAACAAAAATGGTCTATTTCGGCACTAGATCAGACATTGACAATGGCCACTTTCTGATAAAACACACGATTCCAATCGTCTCATCATCGATTGCCTCACACTTTCAAAAATTCCTGGAGTATTTCTTGTGACATTGCAACTTTGAATTATTCGATTTCTTAGTTTGTTTTCATCTAGTACAGGTGTTTTATAAACAAAAGACTTTAGGTGACCCCATAACTAAAAATCTAGCAGATTCATATCGGGACTGCGAGCTGGCCAAGTTTGAGGTACTACGCGTCTAATCCGGCGATTAGAATACGCATGATCGAGGTACTGACTGACGAGCAACAAGACTAAAATGCGCTGGGGCCCCGTCATGCATAAACCACAAACTTAACAATAATTTTATTTTAAATTTCAACACGCCGTGTCTCGGAAAGTGAGCGCTTCCGAACATATAGGAACTTTTATCCTTAAAATATCATGAGAAACTACACCGCGAAGTTACGGTCGGTACTTAGAAAACGCCCTGTATATTTACGGCGCTTTGAAACTATTTTAAGTTTCAATTATAAAAGGCCTTGAATTGAAGTTCTTTATATAAACAATGTTTATTTTTCTATCGTCTATATGTTATTAAATCTGAAGATGCGTTGAATTATTGTATAAACATTCTAAATTACCGTATCAAGCTCGTCCAGAATAGGGATATTTTTCATTAAAATAAGGCTAAAATACTAAAGAATTCCGGGCGCAACAAGTAGCCAATTCTCTTAACAATTCCCGATAGAATTAATCGGACTGAAAACGTACGTCAACTGAACTCCGTTCTACGCTTCGTTCCATTTAACGGACTCCCATTTTACTACTTTTTGCGTGTCCTTTTTAACTTTTTTCTTTTTCCTTTTAGATTTCGTAAACCCTCATCACTATTACAATTGAGTAAATTGTGAGGCTGTAGTAACTACGTGATATTTCTAATTATGAATCCAGTCGAAAATGTAATTCGACGAGCTCCTAATTATTTTCGTTTAGCCCCTCTTTACGTTTAATTTCAGTTTCAATTGAAAAGTGTTTCAAGTATTTTCTCGATGACCACAGAATATTATCTTGTACGTGTTGAATAATTATAAAACATGTATACGGTCAACTTTTGACGCTCTCTGTTTGATATTTGCGAATTTAACATTCGCGATTTTCTTCCAATTTTTACGTGAGATTTAATGCGAGATTGTATGGGAGATTTTGTATTATGTGCGATATACCGATACTTGTTACATAATATGTATATCGACGAGCCTAAACTTTACGGTGAGAATTATTTATTTGCGGATTTTCCGCATTCGCGGGAACCACAGGAACGTAACCCCTTCCCGATGTCGAGGTTCGAATTTATTAATTTTCCGTAAGTACATATCTAATTGCTTTATTTTAACTAGGTAATTCATTTTTTTTTTTAAATAATATTTTAATATAAAAAAACCTTGGACGAGATAGTGCTACTCTCATTTGTAATATTATGTTGATGTGTAATTTTCAATTATATCTAACGTAGCAAATATTGCATTAGTAGGGGTATGGTATTAAGAATAATTGAAATAACGTAATATATAACGTAATCGCTTTTATGCTGATTTTTCATAAAATACTAACAACAAAACCGTTCAAGGTAAATAAGTTGTCTCGGGTGTCTTAGTCGCAAATGAAAATCAATCTCGACAACCTATGAATATTAAATAACAGTACCCACTTTAAAGTCGAATCCCATCGGCAACATCGTGTCAGACATTGGTACAACGACTAAAGAACAATAGGGGGAGTCGATGGAGTGGCCCAGGTGGGTCCGAAGAGTGGGTGCAAATTACGGGTTTGGTCACAAGTTGAGGGTAACTGATTATAAAACGAGCGGGAGTGCGGAACGGAAAGTAAAACGAAACACAGTCATCTGGGTGGATTTAGTTGCCGCTATGATTTATTTGGTAACTATACGTGGGCATTATTGTTATTGCTTTATCTAAATTAGAGCTTCGTACCCGAGTTGATTATGAATCGTTTGATTCGATAAATATTTAACGCTTTTATATTTAATTCGGTAAATATTTGTTGTTAAATTGTCATAAAATAATAAATGAGCGTAGTAATATGATTCTGCCGTTTAATAATACCTACCTAATAATTATAATAATAAATTAAAATAATATAGCCATACTTTCTACAAATTTGTTCGCGGTGAATGTCAATAGTCAGTAGGTGGGTAGGTATCAAAATTCTTTAATAACGCGATTTCTCATTTCGGGTGTCTTTTAAATTTTGCAATTGCCGAATAATTTAATTCTTTTAGAATATAAAAGCGCCGCCTGCAGTGAATTCCTTATAATGAAACGCCGATTTCGGAGCAGCAGCGCACCTCGTGAATTTGCATGAAAAATTAAAATTAGAAGAAATTTAATACTGAAGGCTTCGAGTTGAATTTTAATTTCCCGTTCAGTTTCTGAAAAGTTGCGGGATCTTTACGCTCACCTTTCGTCTGAATAGTTTACTTAAAATTTAATTGATTTTTGTGGTATAAAAGGCCGTAAACGTTCCTACCTATATTATACACATAAAGTTGGGGGAACTTTATTGTACTAAAAACGCGAAATTAATTGCACCAAAGCGAAATGAAAATTATGTTTCACAATTACAAAATGTGGAGAAGAAACTACTTGATTAGTTATACGAAAACTTGTAAAATCTATTATTAGTAGATACCTACTCGAATTATGCCCTTCGCTATATTACATTTATATGGCACCACTTCGTTCCTCTTTAGTTTAAAACAAAAATTATAATAGTACAAATTTCATTGCTTATTTTATTTAGTCAGAAATAATTTGCAATTTTCGACATAGTTATTATATTCGACCGTTTTGATATATTTATAAAAATGTTAGGATTTAATTATGAGTTTTGCCAAACCTCAAAAGGATAACAAATATGAAGAAAAATCTTTTTCATCTTAAATTTATAATTTATTGCAAGGTTGTATTAATTCGAATAATCTGTGACAATCGCTAATTGTTAAATACACTTAATACTAATACCGGGTGGCCATCAGAGTTAGGCCACGCTTACAACTCCTATGTTTATGAACCGATTGTTTTGAAATTTAAAACATACATTTAAGACATAATTTCCAAGTTATTAATGTGTAAACTCAAAATGGCCGACTTCCGGTTTCGACGGAAGTGATACCAAATTTAATTTTTGAAATGGAACACACTGCATATTCGACTATTTTTACAATCTACGGATTAAATCCTATCTGATCACGTTGTTAAATTATCATTTACTCAAAAATAATTAAAATTTTTAATTTTATTTTTCAACACAGAAGACTGTGACTGCGAAACAATTGATCTATTTCGACGTTGGCGCGCAAAGACTCTTTTATTTCAGGCGTTCTATGTTTGTAATTCAAATAAGCAAAACGACAAATACATTCGAGATAGGCACTGAGGAATACCTACCTATTTTTTGAATTACTTAGTGTTAAATGGAAATAAAACTATCGTAACTAACTAACTAGCATATCGTTGTATTCGCAATAAAAGTTACATTCGCTTTCCATTTAAAAAATTGACTTTTTATTGTATCAAAAGCCACAGTTTTAAAATTTATAGGCCCACAAAACACTTAATAGTAACTTGCTATAAAGAATTATTATTTGGGTGGATAATACAGTCGAGATAAAACAATTGTACCGCAGTCACGGCCTTCTGTGTACTAAAATAAAATTTTGACAAAATAATCAGATAGGATTTGGTCCGCAGAATCCAAAAATATTAAAACCAAATTTGGTATCACTTCCATCGAAACCGGAAGTCGGTCATTTTGAGTTTACACGTCAATAAATCGGAAATTATGTCAAATGGGGTTCTCAACCTTTTAGTATTTGGGACCCAACTTTCCATATCAGTTTTTAATCGCGTTCCCTTCGAATGATTCTTCGGAGCACTAATATTTTTTTATATATATTTTCCTTTTGCTGCTGATACTTTCTAATGCTTTTTTTAATGTCTTTCCCCTTGTTATTTTGCCCCCCCTCCCAACGAGACTCGCTCCACAGGTCGAGGTAAATAATACCTAATATTATTTACCTAAATGTGAAATTGAATTACGAAACCACTATTAACGGCACGATTTTATTTAAATGTACCGTATGCCAAGACTAGCGGTAGCGTTGTCTAAGATAATATCTTGGCGAGTCCGGTTTGCCTTCATAATCATGAAATTATGCATTTTATGTACGCCACCTTTATTACTGCATATTTATTAAAAATATGTACATAATATGTATATGACTTACATTTATTGAAATTATGAAACCGATATAGAAAATTTAATTATATTTATTGATATTTAAATAGAAATCGCAAATATACAACATTTTATCAAATTAATGCATACGAAAATAATTTGATAGGTAATTAATAAAATCACTAGCTCTACACGAACTACAGACTTGAAATCCGTCAATGAACTTTTAAAGGGTAATTAAAATGTTTGCTAGGCTTCAAATATTAATAAATATTAATTTGACCTAAGAAATAAGTAGGAAGGGTAAACTTGTCATCAAATGTTAATTGGCCCTTGCTGATAAAAATGGCAGAAGTCGCCATAAATAAAGGCCGCACTTCGACCGCGATCTTGAAGAAAACACGCCAAAAATGAATGTTTCAACAGAATCTCCTTTGCGGTTTATTTTTCGACGAAAACACCTATATGAGAAAATAAACTAGGTGAAATTTCCTACAATTTATGTCCTAATCATTTTTCTGTAAAGTAAATAGTTTCAGCGTGACAGCTTTACAAAGTCCGGTCTATCTCGTAAATCACAAAAACCGCTAGTTCGATTTTCGCGGCCGGTTATAAAAAATTTGCGATGTGTTGATAAATAAGTACAAAATACCTAAGTAATGAATTTTACAGTTATAGACAAAAAACAATCGTCTTAATTACTTGGTATGAACATTTTACTTAAAGCAGGACTTTCAGACATTCACTTATGTATGTAATCGGAAATAAAAAACCTGCGTGTGAACGAATACAATTTCAAACGTAACCACGTAAAATGCCCTTTTTAATAATAACAATTTAAAAAAAAATTGAGAATTTATAAACAGTATGACATATTTGTCGCGTGTCAATTTCGATATTATGGGATCTTTTTATAGTACGTAGAGTTTTCTTAATTTACCGTTAGATTTTCACATAAAAATTAAAACACTTGTAACAAAATCAACTTCCCTACGTGATAATTCGTTTTATATCTACTATTTTAAAACCGAGTAATTATCTAGCAAGTATGGGAATAATTCGTTCCGTTGTGTTAGTTAGACATGTAGTTAGTTATTGTCTTTAGTTACAGTGACCTTTAACTTCGATATCAATTTACAAAAAAGTAACTTATGCGACAATTATACTTGCCAGTAATAATAGCGACTTGAACGATAAGTGGATTTACGAGTCTATTTTTGATTAAACCACAATAAATAATAATCCATTATTATTATAGATATACATAATTAACATAATTCGAATTCTCGGAACAACACAATACTGTAAATGAGATTGGTTTTCCGAATCCAGGAAATGATCGAATTTAAAAACAAGGACGTTTAAAATTGAATAAACATTAAAATATAGTTACATACATTAATAGAGGGTTTTTAATAGAAATGCTACCGCACATTTAACCTTGTATTTCAAAATGAGAATTGTTTTTGTTAATCTATTTATCGTCAACATTAATACTGACCTATGCAAGCTGTGATAAACGGCGTTAGAGCGATAAATCGTAGTTTGCATATCGAAAAGGTTGCGAAAGATAACAGTTAATTTAACTAGTTTTGACGTCATTACCGATTACTATGTACATACGTTATGTATTTATTTTTAGAGAATTTGAAACAATTTTGTTTTTTTATCGAATCATACATACCTACAGAAACAATTATTATTATTGATGTGAAGCTATTAATGTTTGTTTATTTTATCAGATAATTAGCTCTAGATTGTTCATTTTTTGTTTATTGTTTGTAGTTAAATTCATTCATTTTTAATCTCATATAATTGACCTATACTTGTTATTAGAATAATAAATATGTATACTTACTTAAGCCGTTTTTTTTAAAAGTCACAGGTTTTATACAATTAGTTAACCGTGCGATTACAGTTTTTACAAATTTACGAACGGAAATAAATTTTCCATAACAGGAGAACGTTTTACCTATTTAGTAATCATTATAAAAGTATTTAATACGGTGATTTATTGCCGTTGTAATAAACTAGAAGTACTTATCAAAAAACCGATATGCATGGCGAACTGATGGTAACTCGTTCTTTTAAAGATTTATTGGAAACGAGAGCCGTAATACTACTGTCGGAAGAATTGTCGTATTTCAAAAAATATCGTTATTTCCATATTCCCGAGTCCTCGAGATGTGTTGATTTTGCAAAAATTAAACGTGGGTAGTTTGTGTTTTATGTACGGTAGTTTAAGTAGACTATATACGGGTTGTCTAAAAATAGGTCGATGAACATCGAATTGTTAAAACCTAGTCTCCAAAATGGTGACAATTAATTTTGATATTAATTTATAGTGCAGTGAACTCTGGCTTGTGATTTACATTTCAACTGTTAATGCTTTTAAATTGAGAGGACGGAATATAACTGATCGCTAATTTATTGGTAGTGTTGCAATTTTATAAATATTCTTTTCGTATATATTTTACTATCGCCAATATTTCGTAACGTTTTTTGAACATAAAAAAATTGTTACCTATCTGGAATAACGTGACTAGATAGTAAAGCGATTTAAAGGTAAAATAGTTCATTTTCTAATGAATTATTAGAAAACGAAACAATATTTATCGAAATTTCAAAATGTACGGTATAAATTACTGTTTGTAAAATGGCCGAAAGGTATTTTTAAGTAAAAAAAATAATCGATTTTGGGGATTTTCACCGTTAAATCTGAGCAAAATTTGCTTGATCTTTACCATTAAAATAATCATATTTGTAACTTTCTATTTAAAATATTTATAACTTTTAGCTATAGATACATCCATTAACAACATAATTTTTCTTTTAAGTTACGATAAAATTCAGTGATTCAGTAATGAGTCGTTCAGCAAGTGGCTAATATTTAACGCAAAAACGACGATTCCGTGCATTCTCGGTCGCAACAGACGTATCACATATCGACTAAAGTGCCGAGTTTAATTAGACTGTTTGCTAAATATTTTCCGCACGCGCCCTATCACGAATTAAGTTTCATACGAAGCCCTAAAGTTTCATATGCGGCTTTTCTAATTTTGCTCCTATACCCTAAAAGTGATTAAATTGTTGCCTCAAAATCAGTTATCTATTGTTGAAAATTATAATTAAAGTTTACCTGTAATAGACGTTCGAAATTAATTTATCTCTTGTCCGTAATTACTTTAATTTATTAAAACACTTCGTTATAATGATCTGTCGTTTTGTTTATACGAATTTCTACGACACGGTGTCGTTTAAAACAAATTCTATTAATACGTATTTTATTAAGTTTCGTGTAGCCAATTATTTGCGTATTTATACCTAATTTACCGCGAACGAAACAGTCTCTTCTACGTTCAGGTAATTTATTTAATTCCCGCCGGACTATTTACACAAATTAATTTCGTCAAAATCTGACAAATAGCATTCGGTAAATTCCTATAATTTGTTGGTATTTTATTTCGTAAGTAATTATTTTGAAATTAATTATATTTTAAAAGTATCTAAGGGGTTAATTCGATACATTTTTTTTGTGCTGTTTTTTTAATGGTCTATTCTAAAATGTCGCGTGGTTTTCTACCGGGCATAACAATGTTCTGGCGTATGAAGTACACAAAATCTAAACTTACACCTGCACCCTATAAAAGGACAGTCAACAACCCTTACTATTTATATGTATTTGGAACCGTAAAGTTATTCCCCGTCACGCTACTTTCTTTTAAATTATATTTACGTGCTTCTGTGTAAGTGAAATGGATTTCGGAGAACAAATCTTTAAAGAGGTTACCAAACAAAATCTTTCAGATATCTGCCATCTTTTTTTATTTAAATCAATTTTACTGTACGTTTGTTAGGATTTGTTCAGTATATCGATCTTTTTTCTTTCAAGTAAGCTTGTTCAGAAATGTTCCTCATTAATCCATGCTCAACTTGAAAATGCATGATGGTGAGTAGGGTGCAAACTAATAGGGAGTATTAAGGATTTAATAAAATATTTTTAAGTTTATACTAGTCAATATTTAAATTTTTAATAATCGTCTCGAACGTTGTAAGTAAATATGAAGTGCGGGAAGCCTAGATGTTTCTCTTTGACTTGCACTTTAACATCTCTAGAAAAGAACTTCTAAATGTAATGGCAAACAAAGTAAAAACGGACCTTTTCAAATATTCCGAAATTAGAATGGTCCGTTGCTTTTTTTTTGTGATGTCTTTACCAAATTCTTTTATTTAATAATACGGGTTTTTGAAATGAAAAGTAATTTTATTAGATTTAGATAGAATTTAGTGGGTAGTACACTCAATTCTGTTTTTACATGCGAGATACGCTTCCGAAGAATGCAGAATGTTTAAACAGATAAGATGACAGCGAAAATGTTTTGTTTGGAAGGACTTTTTTATTTTATTCGCATATAATAGAGATAAACTCGCTCGAGTTCCCATCTAATATTGATTAATTATCGAGTTCCGAATTGTCACTCGATTTTATCGAGGCTCTATTATGACGATTACATAAACGACTGAAATCAAAAGTTTTGCATTATTTATTCGTGCGTATAAGGGTCAAAATTTTGCTAACTGCATTGTCATTTTTTTATGGTGTGCGTTGTATAGTACCTACCTATTCTATTTCTTTGCCGTCGTAATTTGGCACCTGAAATTCATTTGTTTTTGTATGTACACCGTAACGCACTTTGATTACCTAGTCGTCGAAAAAGCATAGTGTTTAACACGTGCTGAAAGGGTAAAATATTCGCCTTTCAGAACTAGTTATGAAATATACAATTATTTGTTTAAAATTGATTTAAAGGCAGAAATATGTAGGTGTATTTTCTATATATCGACGGCGTTTTGGCGGAACACCGTAAGTGACAAAAAGCAAATTTTACAGGAGCGCACATTTTATGTTGCAGTTTAAACAAATTCCTCTTGGAAACCGCGTGTATTGGTAATTCGGGGTACGTTTGTACCAAATAACATGCGTATCTACGTTGCAGTCACGGATTTGTGTGAAAAACGGAGTTGCATGGAGGTTAGATATTGTTTTTGAACGAGATATTTGCTGTTTTACGAGACCACCAACACAATTTCCATACAGAAAATGGAACGTATCGTATTATCACGTTTCGTAATTACACCTCAGACATCGGTTGTATGGTTGTTTTTTCACGATTTTCGCACTTTGTGATTTGTGGTGATGTATATTGGACGTATTGCATCGTGTCGCAGTTCATTGCTATGTGTTCAGTAGTTTACACGCTACTGTCGTAGCCCAAGTGTTTTGCACGGTACTTTAACGATGATTTGGACTATTCCAGAACGGTTTCTCAGTACATACGAAAATACAAATTGATTTTTCTCGTGGAAAAAATCGAAATGTTGTCATCGGATTGATTATACCTTTGCCTTTGCTGCTTTGCTCTGCTACTTGCGCTGTTCTGCCAAAACGCCATTGATATGATATTTTATGAGAAGTTGTATAAAAGAAGATCTTTAGAGAACCTATTAAAATTATCTGTATTTTTCGAAATCTGTTAAGATAAAGTATAGTTAGTGCAAATCGGTACCATAATCATGTTGATGGAACAAGTTTTCGTTGTAGAACAAATTGTCACGTAGACGTAAAAGTGATTTAATAAACTTTGTAACGGAAACGAATATTAAAACGAATATTATAAAGTGAAATCTTTCTTTACGGACACCCATCCAACGAGGACGGTTCGCATTACGGACAGTTTTCTAATGTCGTTTTCGCTTCATTTAAATGCACGTATTCGAGAACCCTCCATTGCGGACTAGAGCATAATATTTGCCTTCGATCCCTCAATTTTACATAGGTATTATATTACGCTTACAAATATTAATCGCAAAAGAAAAACGAACCTCCCGCTGTGTCGGGGAGGTTAACGCTCTGCATTGTGCTTTACTTAATGCAATGTAAATATTGGAATTTTTAAGAAACAAATCCGTGAACACCTATATATGTATTTATATAGGTCTCCTTGTACTAAAATTGTCTGCCGTCTTATTGTTAGGTAGTAGGTACACTCGTGCTCATTAGTCTTGACGGACATTAGCGAAACCGCTCCCTCGTTCTCAACACGGTCAACCCGAGAAACTCTCGTAAACAGAAAAAGTCGCGACAAGACTAATAAACACGGGTGTACTTACTTTACTGCATTCAGTAATTTAATTATCGTAAATCATTAATAGCTAACAGTTTAAAATCAAGTTAGTGTGTGTGTTTTAAAATATACTAATTGTAAGAATAAAAATTGATTATGATATTGTAAATCAGAATACCTAGGTAATATTTTACGGTGGAAGTAAATTACTGTATTAAAGCATCATGTTATTATTCTTTATTACGGACATTTAGTGTTGTCCTACGAATGTCCGAAACCGAGCTTATTATAAAAATATATCTATAAATGTTACATGTAAATATAATTACAAATTGCAATGAAAAAACTCGTCAATTATTTATTAGGATATTCTGCTTAATATCCACGGATTGCATACTTATTTAATTAATTTGAGCTTATTATGGACTGCAAGTGTGTGTATATTCACTACCTATAAATACTTAGGTCGCGTTTAAATTGTTGATTTTCAAACCACAAATGATCTCGTGATAGATTATTTCATTTACCGATGTAAAGTAACATTAAACATGCGATTCGGATTGACTGCATTTTTATTTGACGAATTGTTCTAACATAATCTTCGTTCTTTTGATCGAAAGGGTCATTTATCTTGCACTCGTAAGGCGCTTAAGGCGACGGATAAACGACGAATAATTATTTTCTTCAATTCGTTACTCTATTGTGTATTAATTTGTGTGATTGCAAGTTACAAATGTCCATTTCTTATAGGTAGATAATATTTTCATTTCTGGAATTTTTAATTATGTGGTTCGCATTTGCACGTTTCTGTTATCATTCTGTAATTTCATTACTTACTTATTTTAATTTTAAATTTTATATAGGTACAGCGGGGGTTATTTTTGTCATTTATAATAAGCACACGAGCGTATTGTGATTCGACAATGTTTGGTTTTTCAAATACAGGTTTTCCATTTCAAATTCGTCTTTTGGTAAATCAAATTCACTTTGGGTAAAAACCTCGTGTGATCGTGCCAACAAAACGTTTAGGTGACAAAATGTTTCTCTAATTGGGACAATTACCATTCAGGGAGTAGTGTGGCATGAAGTAATTGCACGTTTTACGATTACTTCAAATATGTTTTGCGAATTTCTTCCGATTATTGCAGAAATTGGATGAAAATAAACTTGCAAGTATTGTGTATTAGAAGTAGTAGAAATGTGCAAGTATTTCCTACCATCACCATCACACTCTTCGACGATGAACCCCCATTGAAGTTTTTTCGAAAATTACGTTTTGCGCAAGAAATATTTTAAACCGTGCACATTTCGCGAATGCTATTAATCGTTCTGTTGCAATTATTTATTCCTACGGATTGTCCTAATTATTTTACCAATACGTACTGCTATGATACGGGATATTAAAAACAGAAAATTAAAAAAAATAGATCAAGGTGACAGTTGAAATGAGAGGAGTTTGATGGTAATTTAATAAAAAAAGCCAGAAAATTAAAAATTGTTAAGAATTAAAATTGTCCTGAATAAAAGCATAATAAGGGAGAATATGGTGTAGAAATAAAATGATAAATAGTGTACGAAGAAGAGGTCGAGTAACAGCGTCGTCGTAAAGTTAAAAAGTTTTGTAAGAGTTCTTGGGGATGGAATCAGATGGTCAGCGAAAACTCGTAAAACCTAGCGAAGAGTCAAAAGGTAGTGCAATTGGGATTGGAACGAAATAGGGACTGACGGAAGAAACGGACAATAAAGGGTGAAGAAGTAGTTTAAGAGTAGAGACCAAAATAAGTAGGGAACCTAAGGGAAAGGGAAAGAGTGTACGGTTATTCATTGTTGGGTTAGATTAAGGTAGGTTAAGAACATTATAATGGCATAATTAGTTAAAATAAGAAAATAAATAAAAGATATAATATCCCATATCATCATAGCATAGCAGTACGTATATGAAATTACCATGAGCAGCGGCAGGAGAACCGTTATAAATTAAAGCTGCAAATAAATAAGTATAGATGTAAATAAGAATAGAAAGACTTAATCTGGAAAAGGACGAATTTGAAGTGCAAAACCTGTATCGGGCAAATTATTATTAAATTTATGATTAGAAAGCCGTTTAGGTTACAAAATTAAAAAAGTTATAAATACACAATCAAATTAGGTTTAAAAATTAATGAAAAAATGACCTTTGATGCTGCAACTTAATTTATGCGACGTATGTAATTTAAATCGTATTTTACTGTATTTATGGTTATCCGGAGTGGGATTCCGATATCAATATTAAAATACACCGTCGATACCGTACCGGTTTTAGTAACGAAACCAAAAGGCGGAATTCTGCATTCCGATAAATGTTTGAATAGCGGGCAAAAACGAGGCTTGTTTTTCCTCATTCGGAATCTGGCGGCCGATCACAGTCATCGTATTGTTTAGGGCTGTATTAATTATAGCGGCTGATTGGATTCCAGTTACCTGTGCCCTGCCGTCATTCCCTGCGTTCCTGGCCATTCTTCTTCGTATAAAACTCTGCCGGAATATTAAGATTGCGTTGAATCGCTCCTTCGTCGGCAATTCTCGGTAACATTTTAGGCGCGTAGGAAAACGAAATATTACGTATTTTTCTTACGATTATCATTCCTTATTGATTATTTACCGGTAGCTAGTTTAAATTTAAAACCGAACAAGAAATCGGCAGAGGCGTCTGCTAAGAAGAAATTTAGGTGAATATCCATCACGTTTTTTTTTTAACCAACCCATAATTTACAAACAGGTTTCGACTTTTTAAAGTTGTAATTAAATTTGAAACCTGATCTCGGAGTTATAGGTAGGTTCATCGTAAATACGTAAACGGATGTTGCTATTGCTATTCGTAAATCACTTGTTGGGCCCATTAATTATTTATTGAAGACGTCGACGTGTACTTGTATTAAAGATAACAAAGTTTAAATGGTACAGTATTTTAATAATGAACTACTTTGCGATTGAAATTTACTTTAATCGTAATTTTTGTATCTATAAATCTTTACTGCAACGATATTATACTTAAGTATCTACTACATACATTGATTCGAGGCCAATATTTCGGAACTTTTAGTTTTTAAATGTGATATCTAAATAAGTACCTATATGACGATAACAAAAAAAATTATCGTAGCGTCAATCGAGTTGAACATTTAATTATGTCAATTTTATTACGTTACGCTAACGATAGCTGTTAATCAATTTCATTACGTTTTACCCTTTTGAAATGATGTTCCAGTTTCGTGTAACGATTGCAACATATTGCATATAAATTACTATGTACATATCACCCTTTTAATCGCTTGTGATCTATATTTCATTAGAATCAGAATGTGGACTATATTTTTTTGTATAGAATTCGTTGTAAGTGCATCATTAAATGGGCGATATTTTTTTAATTCTATTATATTTAAACAAAACTCCGGTTTTCTGAAAAACAAAAAAAAAACAATTAACAACTGTATCAATTTTGAAATAACAAATGTTAATTATTATCATCTGCTTGTCCGCTTGTATAAATCGAGGTATGAAACCGATCCATATTATTCAATGTAAAATTTTCCACTTACTTGAATCGCCCCGTATACCTATCTAATCGACTCAAAAACGCTGTACATCAATGTGATTCTAATAAGCGACGTCTGCTGTATTAGGCATTTACTTTACCTTTTTGTTCACAATTGAACTTTTGAAGTCATCGTGACAAGTTCTGATGAATTTCGGTTCCACTTACTTATAAGCTGATACATTAATGCACGGCAGAGGTAGAACTATTTTTTCGATAACGTTTGAGGGTTCTATTGATAATTAAGTCTCAAAGAGTGTGAAATATAGGGGAGCAAGTGAATCGATACGCTTTTATGCTCGATATTAGACCGTTCGTATTGTCCCTGATTATTTTTCAAGACGAGCAAGTGTCTCGTTTCAAAGAAGAAAGGGTAACCTAGCTTTTTTGATCTAATTAAATGAAAATTTATTAAAAATCGCGGAAACCGAAACCACGCCCACTTCGGAAGATCTAAAGTACGCAGCTTTTAAGCAATTACGAAATGATAATTATAACTTTTTATTTCAAATAAAATAGCCTGTTCTTCTATAAGAATTAAAAATATTAAATTGATCTACAGTTGAAAATTAAACACTGTAAGAATCGAGTACATTTTAATCTTATTCATTATACCTATTAGTAGGTATTTATGTTAGTCGCGAAAAACGGTGTAACTTAAATTGAGTAATTAGAATAAGTACCTCTCCAATTTACTCATCTATACAAGTATCATTCTACTGTTTAAGCGAAGATGAAAGTTTTAAGCTCGAGCGTCTAAGTGAACACGTACAACAACGTTAACGACGAACACAAATAAGAATGGTACAATAATTCTTGTTGTTATAGTTTATGAATGAATCGGATTTGGGATCGTGAGATGCGGGCGCTCCTTTTTCGATGTTGATTACATTCAGGTAACGCCAGATTAAAGAACAAAGAACTCAGGTGAGTGACGTTGGTCGTAGATGAACGACTCACTCTTCCAGGTAATACGATTGCGTAAGACACGATCAGTGGCGTCCTGGAAGATGTTGAACTTGTCTTCTACCGTATGTTGCATTCAAATAAACATTTTATTAGGAAGTGGAAACAGATAAGTCGTTAAAAACTGGATAAAACTTATAAGGCAAACCTAACTAACACCTTTGAGTAGTAATAATAATAAATACGGTACTCAATTAAAATAATTTAAAACAATTTTATAGTTGATTATAAATAATAATAATCCATCTCGTCCTGATTTTGCAGGATACATTAAGAAATATTAATAACGATTTCTCATACATAAAACCACTTAATCGTAGGTACCGAATTTCCAGTTGTCTATTTTTCATATTTTCGACATTTATACTATTATTCACGCCGACTTACATTTAATTTAACTTTTTATAGGTCGAATTAACGCGATCAAAAAAAAACATTCCAAGAATTTTAATATTGAGCGTTTACGTATATTACACTTTAAAAACTTCAGAAAATTACGTTAATTTTTATCTTAAAGATCGTCCGAGTAGTATTTTACCGGCTTACGTAATTATTGTGCCAGCCAGAATTTCTGTTTTATAAAATTCAAATTTTTTAAATACAAGATTCAATTCAAATTTATTTTAAAGTTTAAAATTTACCGGAGAAACAAGATTAATTTTTATTAAATTAATTTACGAGTAATAAAATATTCCGAGTTAACACTGCCTTAACATACTTTTTAAACGGTCGTTTGTTATTGAAAAATCTATTCAGATCTACCTTGTCGTATTAATTTTTCATGTGTTATGCAATTTACAGCCATTAATTTCACTATTTCATAACAGTTATGAAATTTGATTGTTTAAATCGATACGAGTCATCAAATCTTTTTAAAGTTTGCATCAGTTTATCGTTGTTGATTTTTTATTATTATTGAGGCTTTTTTTTTTCTAATGCGTTAAAATTCAATAAGTTAGGTTGACCTTATTTTGGATTTTAATCAAACTAAGTGTGTTTTTATCTTTCTAAATTCTAAATTTCTATTCTACATAATTTTTATTGCTTGATTTCAAACTTCTGAAGCTGTTTTTGCTTCTCACATAAGTTTTACCGTTAATTACTTATGCTCTTTTTTTTCTGGAATTGAGGACTTGTACAATTTTTCACTGCTAGTTTAACTAAGATCAGGTGGCATGAATTCAAAAAAAAAAACAATTGTTAGTATAATTTATGTTTTATTGTTTAATTTATTAAACGCTTAAGCAGGTTACTGTTAGCGTAATACGTTTTTCGACGCATTTACATCATGCGAAACATGCGAAGCTGATACCTATATCAGGATATTTTTCGTGGAAACTTATCAATTACAACGCGATAGCGAACTGATCGCAAATTTCGTAACATTTTCAGATAACAAACAAAAGAACAAATTAAACAATAATTTTAGTGCGAAACAACAAACTTAAAGATTCTGCATAGTTGACGAAAATAATTGGATACTGACACGATACGATTACAAGATAAAAAACTGAATTAACGCCATCTGATCTAATTTAAAATTGCAATAAAAAATTCGAGAAAAAAGCGAATAACTAATTAACGATAAAACTTATGTGAAGAGTGAAAACAATTTCAGAGATTTGAAATCAAACAGGGAAAATTACGTAGAATAGAAATGTTTGAGAAATCAAAAATAAAACTTTTTTCCCTCTTCGTAACCCCATCCGGAGACACACTGTAACACTTTTTAGGCCTAACCCGCATTACCCCCTTTCGCAGCGCCCTGTAAGGCATTTACTGAAGAAATATTATTTATATACATATGTAGGTCAGACTAATTTATTGAAATTTTATGCATTTTAAAAAGCCGGCTATGTTAACAACCCTTTTCGTCCTACTGGTCAAGCCAGGTAACCACCAATTGAATTGAATTTTATTAAAACTTCTGTTAACAAACACTATATTTTTTCAATGTTAAATATTTCAACGTGAATAGTAATACTTGAAACAGTGATAGATTATAAAATATCGCTATAAAATAAATATAGGAAACAATAAATTGAAGGTAATTTTAATATGATCTTGTATTTAGTGCACATTAACGTCTGTTTTTTGATACAAATTGAGAAAAGACCTTGTAACGTATAGGTACAGCAATTTTAGATTTATCAAATATTTTGATATATATTTTTACTGAAGTTTCGTGATTATTATTCTAAAATTTACGAAGTAAGTATTCTTTAACTACGCTACGTAACGATCTCGTTTAACGCTAATAATAACCTACCAATCGTCGAAGAAGAGTTTGAAAGTTCACAAAAATAGATTCTGTTTTATTTAACTTATTCTATTATAAAAAGACTTGTATCTATCTATATAATTTTATTTCGAAATTATACATTTTTTCTATAATTTGATGCCTATTTGATTTGATTAATTCCTATAACTCAAATCCAAGGATCCTAAAAACATCTCTCTGAAAATCTTTTTAGCAATCATTACTGATGGCTTCAAATAATGCTACTAAAAACTTGCATCGATTTGATTAGCTGTAGATCTTTACATGAGTCATTACTTGCGTAAGGTCAAATTTTTTAATTCTAAAGTTTTATTAATTCCAGTTGGTAGGTACAATTAATCGGACGGTATTTTACATCAACGATCCAATTAACACACATGTTGTTTGCTGAAAATGAGAAAACACTTGAGCTGCTGTAATAAATTGATTATTGAGAAACATATATTTTTTCGATAAATCTAAGAACACAAGTAGACGCAGACAAACTAAACTGTGCACACAAAGAGTAGTGTGTGACCTAAATCTAATAACGAAGATGGTTATGCCCATTTTTGTGAAATTCTAAAATTTCTTTTTCTCGACACCGACAGTGGGCTGGATTCTTTGGAAATAAAGACACTATTCGTCTGAAAATGGAGTAGATAATTTTTGCTCTCTGTGGCAGTCATTATGATGAACATTTTAAACAACAAAATTCGAAAATAAACATAGGGTGAGTTTAAACACGTTGTAATTCCAATACTCATTTCACATTCGCAAGAAAACATGACGTAGTAAGTACTTTCGTCAATTCATTAATCCGATCAAAGCAATGCTCTCGTTTTGCGTAGACAAATGCACGTTAGCATTCGTGTACACCACGCATGTGGAAATTTTGAAAAGTGAAAAGAGAAAATCGGTAAATCGGCATTTGCAATTAGTAAAATATTTTAAATATTTTTATACCGCAATTATCTAATAAATTGTTAATAATATTTTCCGGTTTATCTGCCGTAGTTTCTGTTTTTAGCAATGTGTCGGTTATCATTTCTTCTCGACGTTGCCGTTTAAGCTCAACACGACAGAGCAATTAATACCGGTAGAAACTGTGTGAGTCATAGAAAAACTTGTTTGAAACCTTTCTCCGTTTGTTCTTGTTGCACCAGAGGCGGCTCGTCTAATGTTTACCATTTTATTATGTGGCTCTATTCAAAAATTACACACTATTTATGGTTCAAATTACCAATTCGTAAATTAATTAGAATCCGGTAAAATCTGTCTATTAATTATCGTTACCGAAGTCGGTAATATAAGGAAACCGTAATTAAACATAACTGTAAATTAATAAAATTAATATACGACGATATTTATTAGTAATTATTATTATATAAAGGCTTGTTTTGATTTGATTTTGAGGTCTCTCTCACGGAAAATGTTAATAAATGTAACCTACGCCGAATGCAGAAATTAGATAATATAAATATGTAATAAATAACATTTTTAATTAGATGCAAATTCTCTCCTTTTACTATAAAGTAGATCGTTTAGATATTTTTAGGTTATTAATTTTGTTTTATTTTATGTAAACTGGCTTTTGCATTTATTTAATATGAATTTTGTTTAACCCAATTTTTAATGTTAGAAAAAAACGTCATACCTATACCTATAGTCGAGTAAATAAAATCGAAAAATCATGAAAACTTCGGAAGCCACAAGAACAGAACCGATTTTGATGAAGCTTTTTTCTTAAATTAGAAACATTCCGGTTGGCACACTCTAGTATTTGTATTATTTAAACAAGTATTACAACAAAATAAAGGGTATCAGAAAACATTAGATTACGGAAAATGGTAAAAGTGTAAACCACATCAAAATAATGCCAGAAGTTCTTATAAATGTTTTTCCTACGGCACTACGCTGTTAAGATATTTTCGTTGGAATTAAATAATTTTTGGTGTACATACGCAATAAATTAAAATCTTTAAAATGGTGTAATAGGTGTTTTGATATCCCCTCAGTGGAACCAGGGATGCACAACCCCTAACCTTTCTAACCCCAAAATATTTTAGAGGTTTAAGTTGTTAAACCTCTGTTGTTAAGTTGTTAAGCTGTTAAACTACATTTTCGAATTTCCCAGAAATTTTAGAATAAAAAAGTGCCTTGTTTAATTTCGATAAAACGAACCATATTCGAGAAAATCCCACTTAAATAATATCTACTAGGATATTGTGCATCTCTTATTCTTTATGTGATTTTCTCGAATATGCTTCATTTTATCGAAATTAAACAAGAGTACGTTTTTTATTCTAAAATGTCTGGAAAATCCAAAAATGACCGTAAAAATTAAAAAACTTAGACCTATGAAAAATGTTGAGGTTAGAAAGATTAGGGGGAGATTATTGCACCTTAGCTCTCCTCAGCCCAATCAAGAAACCTATTACGCCATTTTAAAGACCTTTATTTATTACGTATGTGTACCAAACATGATTAAATTTCAATGAAAACTTAAAATGTTATTTAAAAAAATTGATTTTGCTTTTCAACTTTGGGGATAAATATCTTAACAAGGGAGCGCCGTAGGAAAAACATTTTATTGAACTTGTGGCATTATTTTCAAGTGGTTATTTTTTACTATTTGCTGGACACCTCGTATTTTGTTGTAATAAATTGTTTAAACAATACAAATACTTGTGTGGTCCCAACTGGAATGTTTCTGATTTCAAATAATGTAATATAACAAACGTTTTAAAAATAATTTCATCAAAATCGATTCACGTTCTTGTGGATTCCGAAATGAAAACCTAATTTGACTCGTCTACCAGTATTTTTAGATTATGTGCGCATTAAAAACTGTTTTTATATTAGTAGTTGCTCTAAATTGTAATAATTAATAATGCAATAAATTATGTTAATTTATTTATTTGAGGAAATCTGTCACTAAATCACAATAGACATTTAATTTCGTCATTTATCTGATGTTTACATTTCGATTAAAAAAATTAATAGAAAATTAAAGCTTATGAAACTATCGGAAGTTCCAGACTTTTAAAAAAAATATGAACTTATAACCTTCGGATTTTCACTAACAAATCAAACTTTTAATTTTTACATGCTGCTTTTTATTGCATGTTTAAAAATTAAAAAGAAAATTAATTATTTTTAATGTTCAAGCTAATTTAAAGTAATATTTATTATGTCACTTAACTACAAATACTTAGATAATATGTAGGTATTAACGATAGTAAAATTATTCAAATCTAATTGTTATAAATACGATCGGTTCGTTCTACAGATGGGTTCGCAAAAACTCGCAAGAAGTAAAATTGGTCGTTTTTACCGTTCCTATTCTTACTCTGAAGAAGCTTCTAAATATCTTTTTAAACTGCGTAATTTTGTTTGAATGTTTTATTGTACACTTGTAGCTTATTGTTACGTAAAATTAGTAGTGTACTTTACTCATTTTGTTTTAAATAGACCTAAATTTATCTCTAAAAAACACAACACGTACAATCAAGTTCAAAATTAATGTCCCGGGTTGCGAGCATTGCCTTGAATTTGAAAAGCACGCAAAACTTAAATTTGCCTGGATCAATCCCGACGTTGTTTTTTTTTCACATTAGGCAACTCACTTGTATCACTGTTAAATAAAATTAAATTGTCAAGAAGTGCCAACAATTAAAATTTTGCACTATTTTAGATAAATTATGTTGATCACGAATTTTTATAGGAAATAAAGCTATTGCAATCTGTCTGATGACGGGACCCAGAGGAACCGCTTTGAATTTTCTCCGATCTCAACCCCTACATCACGAAAATATAAGTCGTTTATTTTGGGTCGGTCATTCATACGTATATAAATATCGTAAACACGATTATGCTCGCAATTTTGATCGTAGGAAGTTGAAATTTGAATACGAAATACGAATGAATACGAAAGACGAGTTCGGTGATCAGAATAATCGACTTACCCGTTTCAAAATGGTGGCCGATCAAAAATTTTAAACCGATTTATCTCCGTTATTAATTGTCGGATCGGTAATATGAAATATGTATCAGAATTTCCATAATGTTCTCTATGAAATATTTCTCTTTGCAATTTTCGATATAATGCGTCGTTTTCGAGGCAATCAGGAAAAAACGATTCAAATGTTTTTTTTTTTAAATTCTTATACTTAAAATTGTCTTCAACATTTTTCTTTAGTACATATAATTTTCAAAAGGATGCATTTATTTCGATAAAATTGAGAAAAATGAGTTTTAGGACACGCGTGGTATTTTTCAAGAATAATAGCTTATAAAATAAAAAATTAGAAAGAATTAATTGTTAATACAAATGTAATTGTAAGAATAAATTAGATGACAATGCCGTATTTTCACCATATTAGAAAAATTTACTATGTCACGCATTAAAAATAAATATATACGACTTTCTTTAGTTTTACTAGTTAAAGACATCATATTAAAAATATAATAACATTAATTAATTGATAATTCAGTAATTATCTATTTTCTTTGAAAACTCGCAAAATAATATCGCTTTTGTGCTACACACAATTTAACTTTAATGTTTATTGAATAATTTATATGTTGTTCGTTTGAAAACGTACTTAAATGACATATTAATCGTCTATTCGTTAATATGTCAACAGGGTCAAACCTATTCCATTGTGTAGATAAATTTGGCGTTAGTCGATTTCCGCGCTGTTGTTTATTTATTTTTTAATGAAATTTCCATTTTATGTAGGTATTTATTAGAAAATCGACATCTTAATAATTACGCATTATAATTTTATAAAATTAACGTGTTAATTATTTCTGTGATGAGGATTTCTACCCTAGAGATGCTCGTGTGTTTGGTTGTTTTGGTTGTATTTAGGACGTTCACAAATTACAGTCTGAAAAGTGTCCAAATTCTTTTGAAGGGACGGGATTGCAAGTTTATAAAATTGTTTTGATATATTTCGGATTATAATTTAAATTTCAAATAAACAGGCTATTTACATAATATAATACAACTGTTGTGTCTCAGTCTGTTTTAAATAATTAAATAAGGTGCGCGATGCTATCTATGATTCACGATTTGTTTTTAGTCGTAGCGATTCATTATTATTCATTAACTGTAGAAGTGATTTTTTTTAAGAAACATCGGAGTAGCTTCCTTTTTATTTAGTAAAATATGTACTTTCTTTGCGGATTAAAGAATATTAAAGCGATATCGGTAAGGACATTATTGTCAGTATTTTTAAAATACAAGGTATCTACAAATTATAGCGTTTATTTATTTTCGTTTCTTTTTTTTTGAATATTCATTGTTAAGTTGTACATATATAGAAATTATGACCTTTGTAATGATCGGCTATATCGGAAAGTTCTACCAATTACTTGCATTAGATATTTACCGTTTTATTTTATTTTATTGCGCGTTATCTGATACCCAACGAAAATCGACCTTAATTTTATAAGAAAACTCGTTATATTTACAATTTATTGCGTGTTTCCTATTTAATTTAGGAACGCGTTGAAAATTAATGTACTCACTTTTCATAAATTTCTATTTAATCCTTTCAGAAGGGACAGGTTCAATTTACTGTAAAAATAACCTAAATAAAACGAATGTAGGGCAAGCAAAATAATATTCTCGAAAGAGCTTCGGCGAAGTTTCTTTATCTAAAGTCAAACAAATGCTCGACATACAAGAACTCAACTAGGGGTGGTTTTATATTACTTCGCCTCAAGAAACCCAAGTTATCTTACAGAATGCTTTTGATAATGTCGACTGAGAAAGTGGAAAATTCGCGAGTAAAAAGTCATTAATTTAAAAGGAAAGTGAAATTGTACCCGGAAAAATTGATAATTATTTCGTTTTAGTAGGAAATTATCTAAAATCGCCGTTTTCACGGATGGCCGTCTAAAAGTCAACCGGGAACAAAGGAAGGTTAAAATTGTACAGTATATCAACCCTATGTGGGGACACGGTCTGTGTTTCGGTTCAGTTCAGAATAGGGTGGACCGTTTCGACCCTTAGCTGTAAATTTGCCGCATAATGATGGCGTTGACGGCCCTGGAATGCGCCTTTAATATTGCACAACCATTATATGTATAGATATAGATATATAGACGAGACTGATAATGGTGATTATTAAAATACGGGGCCGACGACTATCTCACGTTGGACATCGAAAACTGAAAATAAATTCTGCGAATACCGAAGAATTATATTTAAAAAAATACGTGAAGGTATCTTTTGTTTGTATAGGTATTTAAACATTTATTACCTACTATAATACGCGTGCATAATTTACAATTTCAAAAATTAAAAAGATCAAACAGTAAAAAATAATAAGATAAAATCTAAAACCATCATAATTAAAATTAACAGGCTAAAATTAATTAAGTACGTGAGTAAATTGTTTTATAAAATTATTTCGCAGTGAATGTATTATAATATTGCTCTTCGTAGATAATATAGATATTGTTTTATTCTATTTAGGACCTCCATTATTTACCATCGGTTTTAAAATTAAAAATAAACCGTTATCTAAAAACATGTTCAAATGTCATCTAAAATCTGACGAGTTACTACAAAAATATTACTGGTGCGTGCGTACCTAGTTTACCTAAATAAATTTGTAGGTAACTATTTTAAAAGTTGTTACATCATTTTCGAGTAGAATCGTAAAATTTAATTAATACGCGCACGCCTTCCAATTTAATTCCGGAAAATAATAGAACAGAAATATATTAAATAATACATTGGCCCAACAGAATATTTATATTTAAGAGTACCTAGGTGTTTCTTGGAAAAGTGCAAAAACCTCCGGGACATTATGCTATCTATCAGTCGCGGTTACTGTTGGTCAAATCACCGATTTTATCTGACATTTACATTGAATATAAATAGCGGTTAAGTATATTACGTTGTGTTTAATCCTATGAGTCATACAGGTCGCGGATCCATCCACACACGCCAAGTACTTGCACACAGGCTCTTGTTAACTAAGCGTACAAGTGTAGATACACTTTGGGACGCGCCTGTTTTAATAAATCATAGAATTACGAGAAGAAAGCCACTTGTATCTGTTACTTTAAAAGAATAAAGTTGAAACGTTTAACAGTCTGAAAAACTTATGTGTTGTATTTCAATCATAATTTATATAATTTTATTTTTAAATGTAACATAGGTACCTAACGGTTTTTTTTATCTAGTTAGGTTAATATAGCTAACAATAAAATTGGTACACATTTACAAAGTACGTTGGGATAGTAAATAACTAATAGTCAATCGAAACTCGAAGTGCTATTTTAGCTGCAAATGGAAAATTTCAAAGTCAAATCACTATTACATTATACTGCACTTTAGATTTTATCTACATAATAGATAAAGGCCGATATAAAGGGCCGTTCGCATTTACATTACGTTTGTCTGACACAGATAACGTGCAGCATATCAACAGAAAAACATAGGTTTGTGCAAATCAAAAGAACGACTTCTATGACGTAATACGCTGCACAGGTCAGTTTCATAAATACATCTGAACAACAAAATGTAGCGAAAAACGGAGCTCTGTGGACACTACCGCGAGCCGGATCAGTTTGCGCAAGAAACGTAGTGTGCGGACGGCTTTAAAAAATGTAGTGCAAAATAGAGATGTGTGAACAACTTCGCGAGCTTGGGCAAAAAGATTGCGCACGCAAAACGTATCGTAGCCCTTAGTATAACATACCTATAGATCGATATCGATTAGTCGTAAAAAAAATTTGGGTATTGTAAATTTATCCAAAATCTATTCTACATATAGGCAATAATATTAGATAACGTTTACTAAAATAAATAGAACTGAAAATAATTTGCAGCCATTCGTTATTAACGTTATCATTTAAGTACAATTTTAAACGCATGAATTTATGCAATGTTATATACTATAGCTTAACCAAACCTATATGATGTTCACGTCATCAATACAAGGTTACTAGATGATGACGTTTTACACAGTGCTGTCACCTCGTACCTCGTATTTTGACAGTTCTAATAAATTGTAGTCTTTCTTTATGCCATCTAATATGTGCGGAAGTAAATCATCTATAGAATATGTTACTTTCCAAACTTGAAACCGAATTACAAATAAACAATCTAGTAACTTTTTGTTGATGACGTGAACATCATATAGGTATGGATAAGCTATACTGCTATAACATAATATGTATATATGTATTTTATACAGCTATTTATACCTTAGTATAACTACAAATACGAGGCGCGTTTTTTAAGTAAGTACCGTTTTGGAATTAAAAAAAGACGTGCAAAGATATCGCAATAATTTTATTTTTACATGAAAGCCTGTACCTTAATCTACTTTTCTACATAATTTCCGTGAATATTGAGGCACTTGTCATAACGTGGCACCAGTTTTTGAATACCCTCCTCATAAAATTCTGCCGCCTGACTTGTTAACCACTGAATCACAAATGTTTTGACTTCGTTATCGTCTTGAAGATGCTGACCACCCAGGTGTTTCTTCAAGTGCAGGAACAAATGGTAGTCGCTGGGCGCCAGATCAGGGCTGTATGGAGGATGATCTAGAGTTTCCCATTTAAAAGATTTGATGAGATCTTTGGTCCGATTAGCCACATGTGGACGGGCATTGTCATGCAGCAAAACGATGCCCTTACTCAACTTGCCACGTCTTTTGTTCTGGATTGCACGACGCAGATTGTTCAATGTCTCACAATAAGACGCTGCATTGATTGTCTCATTACGAGGCAGAAACTCCACTAGCAATACTCCTTTTCTGTCCCAAAAAACTGTGCACATGATCGGACCAAAGATCTCATCAAATCTTTTAAATGGGAAACTCTAGATCATCCTCCATACAGCCCTGATCTGGCGCCCAGCGACTACCATTTGTTCCTGCACTTGAAGAAACACCTGGGTGGTCAGCATCTTCAAGACGATAACGAAGTCAAAACATTTGTGATACAGTGGTTAACAAGTCAGGCGGCAGAATTTTATGAGGAGGGTATTCAAAAACTGGTGCCACGTTATGACAAGTGCCTCAAGATTCACGGAAATTATGTAGAAAAGTAGATTAAGGTACAGGCTTTCATGTAAAAATAAAATTATTGCGATATCTTTGCACGTCTTTTTTTAATTCCAAAACGGTACTTACTTAAAAAACGCGCCTCGTATTTGTGCCTTAAAACACGTAAATGTTTATGTTAAAATTCGTTGTTATGTCGGTATCTGTACGCGTTTTCGGATTTTAAAATGCAGAGCCTGTTCACAAGAAAGGAAGGCGATTTTTTGAAAAGTACCAAAGATATTTATTTATGTATTTATGCAACTTGTTTGACATAAAAGTACACCTACATCAAAAATGCTACGTAGTTGTCAAATAATAACTAATGAAATCGCCACCGCTGTCGAAAATGGCTTGGCACCTTCTGGACCAGTTTTTCCGCGTATCCAATCGCAAGGGAACGTCGAATAACCCGTGACCGCTGCTTGAAATTGTAGACAGGCTTTCCCGCGAGTTGACTCTTCATAATGGTCCATGCATTTTTATTGAAATTGGCATCAGGACATTTGGAGGGCCAGTTCATCGTTGTGATGCATTTTCCTCTTTCCGGGTTCTACAGAGTCGGTTTCGATGTTTCGAGAGATTATCCTCTTATAAAACTCGATCGTCGTTGTTGAGCCCAAACATGAAGAACATGTTGAAGAACACGAGCAGCCTAAACCGAGCTGCGAGAAACATCCCCAAACATTGAATTTTTACCGGGTGTTTGACAGTGCACTGGACGAAATGTGCACGTGAACAAATTACGCGTGCTTTTTACAAACCCACGCCCTAAAAGTCGCTTTATCAGGCACCACGAGATTAATTTTTCGGTAGATCAGCTCATGCGTTTTTCCATGTAGATTTCGGGGTGTAGGGGTTGCGAGCTCGTTGTACGTAACGAATTAGTATTAGCGACGTAGCCCACTGGATGATGGTACAATCACTCCGAGAAAAAAAGAGGGCAATATATTTTCTAATCTTCGAAATATCCGACTATATCAAATGAATGTATGCTCGTAAATTATTATTAGATAATAATGGAGTAGTTTGATATATTTTAAGCGAATTTATTAATCGCGTTGCTCTATTTTTAATCTAAAAAGTGTAAATAAATAGTTTTAAAAGTAGGTACTCGTGATACACAGTTAACAAGTTAAATGAAACAAATTAGCATTTATTAATAATGGTTGCACATTAAATTTTGTCATAAAATTGTTCAAAATAACCTTCTAATTTCTAGTACGTGCGAAGAAACATAACAGAAGGTTATTTTTAGCTCTACTTATTTCAAGAAACTAATGTATTTACAATCGATAATTAACATCGTAATTTACATATAACGTGTGTCCAAAAAATCTTTCGGTCTAAACTGGCGCTGTGGCAAAATAAAGGCATGTCTTATTGTTGATTTAAATCGTGTAGTAAATTATTATTTCTTGTCATGTCACAGTAATAAAATTCCAACTTAAATAATTAAATTCTTTTCGCAACCAACCAAGATTGGAAGACTTTTTGGACATCCGTTATTTAATTATCAAGTGCATCAAGATCTTCCTGGATACGTCATTGTTCAAGAGCTATCACACGAATTTTTAAATAAATTTCTAGGGTTTATCTCTTAAATATTAGGCACCCTATGGAAAATATCAAAAATTAATCGTTGGGACACGTTAAATGCGCATTCGCTTATAAATAGATGCTTTTAAATTAGAGAATTAATTTGACCTTTCGAAATTTTACCACGCACGCATTTTCCTAACAACCCCCATACCAATAACATTATTATTAAGTTACATACCTACTTATAAATAGAGTAGATGTATGAATTCGCTTCGCTTCGCTTTGACATATGGTATGTAGGTAATTTTTGAAATTACATTGACTTATTTGGTACTTATTAATGTTTGTTTAAGAACAACGAACAATATATGTACACATGTATGTATATGTATACATATATATGTATGTCTTTAAATTCTGAGTATCAATTACTTATTCTTTATTAATTGAATGTCAATTTTGTAAGCATTATCTTTATTTATATTCTGTTTTTTGCCATTATGTTGCCTTAATTAAAACAAAATGTATGCACCTATATATTGGAATTTTAGTGATAAATTATTGTTAGTAAATTATTAAACACTCATTTAAATAAATTAAGAAATATGTGATACATTTATTTACTTACATTCTGTGACCAAATAATGTTAATGTAATTTAACTCTAATTAATTTGTAATAGTAAAGTAATATTTTTTCTGATATACAGGGTGATTCAGAATACATGTTACAAAGCTCTAGGGCGTGCAGAGGAGATGTAGTAGATAAAAATTCGTTTATGCGCTACATTAGCGGCAAACCATTGTATTGTGCGACGCGCGCGTCCTCTCCCGAGAGAAATTAAGGATATAATTAGGGTTTCGCGGGAAAAATGTATTCTGAAGGGTTTGATGATCAAAAAAGTTTGGGGACCGTTGCTCTAGAACGTTGTAACGTGTATTAACGTGTAATCATCCTGTATAATAGTTTAAGGGACAACGAAATTTTTGAAAATTTAAGTGACCTAAAAGCTGTTTGGCAGGACAATTTATTCAACAGGGAAAGTACATACCTACCTAATGCGTACCTAATATTCAAAAATAATCGTTAATTGATAGGTACCTAATGATATCGTTTCTATTCACAACCCGTATTTGCGCAGAAATTTTTTCTATAGCAAAAATTAGGCATATAGTCGCTAGTTATCGTATACATAATATGTATTCTTTAGCAAGCACGTTTTAATTCAAATTGTAAAACATTATATTTTGTAAACGATGCACACATTGCGTAATTTAAATTTCTTATCAACAATTTCAACTTTCTCCCTGGAAACGTGTCATTTACCTGTATTTCACGTTGTCAGGTTTTTACAGAAGGTTAAATGTGCAACATCTTTCTTAACCAAAATTCAAAAATACGTAATTAAGAGAGCAGACGTGAACAACTAATGTAATAAAATGTACTTATGTTATTTCAAAACAAATTTATGTTTATTCTAACAACAGGTTTACGAACTTCTTTTGATCGTCGTAGGGTAGCTATGTTTTCGGCAGATTGTTTATCAGATGGGGGAGTATCGAATTGAATTTTGGATGCTTCATGCTTCTCTAATGGAAACTGTATTTGCAATATTACAATTTTTGGCTTGTGGTTCTTCATTGGTGGGATTTGTAGTGAAATTGTGCTTGTTACTAATTTGTTGTTCGGTTTGTTCGTTCGTTATAGTGAATAAATGTAGGTAAAAATCGTTTTTGTGGAGTATCAGGTCCCTATTATTTGTACGTATTTGATCAACGTGATGTTTCCACCTTCTGCCGTCATTTAATTGCATTAAATAGTGTAATGCACTTATTTTTTCAATAACTATATCGAATTTCCATTGTTCATGAATGTAACTGAAATTGTTCGTTTAATATTTTGGACATTTCGATTTTTGAATTTAATCATATCTAATATACTTGATTTCCCTCTCAAATATTAATTTTGTAGGACTATCCCCCGTCGTGAAATGCGAAATTTTTCGATATTGTAGTAATAATTTTCGCAATTTATGTTCGTGCGTAATAATTATTGTATTCGCAACGCACTGCTTGTAAAGATTTCGTTAAAATTTGTACCTATGTATATATTTTCATGAGATCGTCATCATAATCATTAAAACAAATGGAGAGCAACTTGCATTTTTTCATACATTTTATGCGTAAGTAGGTACTTCTTTGTATTTTCAACCACTCGCAAACGGCATTTGAGTGCATTTACTACTTTCGTGTCGTCAATAAATAATTTAAAAATTTAAAAATAACTAAAAAAATAAAAATAGTATCTATAGTTACATGTTCAACAGAAATAGTAGTAGAGTGGCGACATTTCCGGCGCCATCTTGAATTCTATTTGTGGTTTAATTGGGTCAAATAATTTAATCCGCGTTTTAATTAGATTAATCCGCGGCTTATTTCGCGTGGGTTGATTACCGGATCATGCGTAATTCCTCGAATTAATTTGCGATTCCGCAGATCGATCTGATTATGCGTAATTAAGCTGCGATTCCGTGGGATTGATCCGCCGATCAATTTGATTAGATAACGATTCCGCGACATAAATCAAATTGCGAAAACAAATTGCGTAATTCGGTAATCAACCCCCACGAAATTGCTTAATAAACCGAGGATTAATCTAATTAAAACGGGAATTAAATTATTTAACCCAATTAAACTGCGAATAAAATCCAAGATGGCGTCGGAAGTGCCCTGACTACTAATATTAAATGTTTTTTTAATATATCACTTTTATATTAAAAAGTGTTACAATCTCGGAGATTTTTGTGTGATAGTAGAAATCCTGAATTATATAATATTCTCGAGGGGCGTTGCTGATAATAATACATTGTCGATACGCATTATAACTCATTTCTGTTAGTAGGTATACATATCTACCTTACCTACTATTAAAACGAATGACTTATGTTCGTAGTGAAATTAGAAGGTTAGAAATAGATTGCCTTTCTATAATCAAATTACCGAGTAAAAATCTACAACTGTATAAAGTAATAATTTCTGCTGAATTATTCCTGATTATATATATATATATATATATATATATATATATATATGTATTAATATAAAAACAAACGATGAATGAGTCTCAACAATAATGACAATGTTTCTAATTTAATTGTAATTGATCACACTTTAATAGGTATCAGTTTCTCCGTATAAGTTATTAACTGTTGTGTCGTTTATATAAAAATTACCTTGTAAAAATAATTTGATTCTATAACTTTTTTTGTAATTAAAATTTAATTCCTTTATACTTGGCAAAGACATTAAATAAACCTTGAAACTCCTTTATTCTTTATAACGTTTAACTGTTAATTTCACGGTAATTATAACAAATATTTACGAGTTTTATTTTCCACTAATTATTTATATAGGTATTTAGTGTTTAAGGGTAGGTAGTTTGTAACAATTTAGAATTGCTAAACTTTTTTATCATAACTAAAAAGCTATAAAATTTCTGACATTGTTCTAAACTATTTATCGGTTTATTTTATATCTAATAATAAGAAAATAATCATTAATTTAGTAAATTAACCTGAACTTGTTTTCTCTTTTATAACTATCATTATTTAAGTTATAAGAATTCGTTTATTTATAGCATTTTTCCGCGAAATAAATACTGTTTCGAAATTTAGTAATAAAATGAAATCCAGATATTTCAATTTCGCTAAATACCTCTAACCAAAACCTCGTTTTTTATTATTCGTTTTAAATTATTTCGCCGCTTTGTTTTCATTTAAGTTTAATAAAACTTAAATGAAAACAACATGTCTACAAATTAAACTTGCGTACACAAAAATTAAAGCTCCTCTCCGACATTAACACAGCAATTGGATAAAGTACTGAAAGCCGGACCCTATTTTAATTACACTTGCTAGCCCCATGCGGATTTACCCTATAAACTGTTATAATATGTTGGTCTGTCGTCCCTTTGTAAAGGGTATGCCGACAAAATTATTGGTTTCAATTGCATTAAAGGAGCACCTACTAGTGTTTAAATTTAACAGTAGGTATTTTGTTTTTGCAGTAATATCGCTTACTTTTATCCTTACGCGAATTTGTTCTTTTCATCTGCTTTACGAAGCGTATTTATTAGAAATGTCGGTGGTTTATTTCTTTGGCCCAGAGGCAACAGTCGTAACTCCATTTTTTCATTTTACTGGAGATGGGAAAAATAAAAGTTATGTAGGTTTTGGATGTTCAGTGTTGATATCTATCTGTAAACTGAAATAATTATATTAAAAGATATTTTTAAGAAAAATCGTCATGTAGAATAGGATGGAGACATTTATTTACCTGGTTATTCGTGATAAAAAATAACTTAACCCAGTTTATAGTCCAGTCGTTTAAACATTTTTCTGCCGATTGAAAGTCCAACCAGCAGGATTTTTGTATACACCTTTATTTAATCGTTATAAATAAAATGTCAAAAGCTCCCAACGATAGCACGTGAGCTAAACGAGAGTCACGAAAATCGTTTTTTCGCGAATATCTCGTTTTGTATCGGTTGGACGATAAATTTTTCTGTGCTCCTTACCCGAATTTTCATGTTTGTATCGAAAGGTAAAGTATAATTTCAGTAAGTCAAGTTACATGGTAGAGTAAACTTTGTAAAGCTGGCACGTCGAAAACTATTGACTTTATACAAAAAAATGTTATTAAAACATGTTTGTAGGAAATTATCCATAGCTTATTTTATCGTATAGGTATTTTTATCGTCCAACCGATAGAAAACGAGATGTTGGCGAAAAACGATTTTCGCGACTAACTCATTTAGCTCACGTGCTATCGATGGGGACTTTTGACACTATTTATAACGACTAAATAAAGGTGTATACAAAAATCCTGCCTGATTGAACTTAGTCAGCAGATTTCCTGCTTTTATCATTTAAATGACTTATGATTATTATGTCAAAATCGGAATTACGACCGTTTAACTCTCGAGTTTTCCAAGCATGAAACTTCAAATTAAGTATAACAAACGACGTAATTTATTTCATATCGATGACGGAACTTCTTATATTGTATTGTTTCTATTTCTTTTCAGGCAGCGTGGTGACAGCTAGCACCATTTCGTCCCCGTGGACGCCAGTAGCGGGCCCGCCGGCCGACACCAACGGCGCGGGCCCCGATACAAAGAACCTAGACGTTGGTGACGTGAGCGACGTAAGTTTTCTCAATTTCTTATTTGGAAACGTTAAAGAATAAAATGCTTATATATAAAAAAAAACGGACAAAAATTCAATTTGCAAGTCTTCGTTTAGTTCATAATTTTTAATTAAATTGAGGCGTATCAAGTATATTTTACAATATATCTACTTACACTATATAAAAAAATTAGAGAAAGAAATTTATAAGAGAATTCGATAAAAAATTTAATTATGTTAAATATTGGAAAATATACGTACTTGTCCTGTACAGGCGATTTTTATAAAATGACGAATAAAATTTAATTTGATAGTAAAATTTGAGGGGGAAATATTAAAATTAGCGAAGCTTCGTCGATTCTTTCCATAAAGCGAAATTATATAGGTAGGTAGGTAGTTTTATTTTAAATTGACAAATAGAATTTTATCGCAGGATGAAAAAGACATGGCAGCCGCAGATGCAGAAGGAGTTTGGAGTCCGGATATAGAGCAGAGTTTTCAGGAAGCCCTGGCTATTTACCCCCCATGTGGACGACGGAAAATTATACTCTCGGACGAAGGAAAGATGTATGGTAAGTTTATCTTATTCGTAAATTTCGATATTTACTTATAAGCGGTCCAATCTTAGGACTAAACTTGATTTAATCGCGTATATGCTTGCTATACGTTATACTGCTGTAAAATCCTTTACGATAGTCCGAAGCTTTTTCTCTAAAGAAAAGCCGTTCTTTCCATACTATTACAAGAATAAAACAAATTCTCCGTTATTGGTTTCCGGTTGACCGGAACAAGCGCCTAGAGTGTAATGTGCGAATTCAGCGTATTGCTACGCTATTGTCTTAGACGTTCCTTACGGGAAATACGTTATCCTTTCCGTTCCTCGTGAAATAGACGTCGAAACGAGGCAGCCGTGAAGATTCTCGAATACGAAAAGATCCACTGCAATTTCGAGTGAGCGGGCGTGAAATGTGGAAGTGTCCAGTTGTCACTAACTTGACTCCTCCTTCATCCCTGGACATGTTGGGACGTTTCCAGGACTAGGGTGCGAGTGGACACCGGACAACGGTGACGGTCAATATCTTTACAGCCTGCGCCTTGCATTCTAGATTGTCTTCGTTGTCTTGTCTTTATAGGCAGATTCCACATACGTTGACATTTGCCGCTATTTGCTCGGAAGCGCACGAAGATGAATTTTAATTTTAAACGGGACATAACGTCTTCAGTTTTATTTTTGCTTTGAATACGTCTGCTTTCGATGGCATGTGATAGATAATCTTTTGAACGCCACAAGTGGTTCGTTTTATTATTTATTTTAACCGATATTCCTGATAATGGCGATATTATACGGACTTGTCCGTATTTCGTATGGTTTTCGTAAATGTTATGCCTCGCTTAAAACAATCATTCCATATTACTTGTTAAATTAGGTCTATTCTGAATGCTAGGAACTTTAGATTTAAATTAAATTAAGGTAGGAAACCCTAATCCCGAGGCTTTGAGTGAAAGCTAAGTACTTCTCCGTCAATGTGAAAGTTTATACAACTGAGGTAAAATGTTTCAACCATGTAGATTTGTAATGCGAAACACTAAAACTGACGATAACTACGTTTAATTACGTATTTTTAAACAAATATCCGTTAAAAACTTTTATATCCTTAAACATAACGAAGGAGATCAACCTTAATTTCATTTATTTAAATAAATAATTATTAAAGCGTTTCCGTATAGTTTGAAAATTCAGTGTAAAAGAAAACAGTCTTCTACGTAATCGGATTATTTTAATTTGGAACGTGTTCCCATCGATAAAATAAACGAATTTTCTTGAAAATTGCAGAAACAATTAGGGCGCGTTTATTAGCGTAGTTCAAAATTTATCGTCTCCCAACAGGTACGGATTTTTGGAAATGTAGGGAAAATTCCGTTTCGGCTCGATTTCCAATTATATCGACGTGACAAGGATTCGATCGTAACAGATCGAAAGAGTAGCGAAACAAAAATACTCGAACCAATTTTGCTGTGGGTTTTAGTGATCTTAACGCGGCGCGGCGCGGCGCGGCGGGTGTGACACAAATTGCCGATTGAATTCAGACGTATCTACAGGTGGCAACTTAAAAATCTCGCTGCGGGTTGCTGATGCGTTTCTCTCCCGGAATAACAAACACCTCCTGTTCAGACAGCAGTTTGAGAAAGTTTTATATGGCGTTTTTATAAGCTTAACTTCCGTACTTCGCTCGCGAATAAATGGGGCGCATTTGCAAACAGATGTGGAGGCGAACTGTTGCATTTAGTTAGGTTTTTTCGTATCTACTTCAATTCAAGTCGAAGAGCTTTTATAGAGCTTAGTTTGTTATTTTGCGGATTTGCTTGTACGGCGTATAAGGGGGGGGGGGGGGATGATTAAAAATTCAAATGCGTTCAGTTGTCGTAAATGAATTATTAATTATTATTGGAGTAGAGAACAAAAGTTTCATTAAACGTTTGAAGATTTATGACGATTATTAAAACGCGGATTATTCAAATTTTCATTTTGAACATATCGGCATCGCGAGCTTATCGATAATATGCCGGTTATGGTAAGAGATTCTCTATAGGTATTATTTTCATAATGCAGTTTATCTTGACAGTGCAGGGTTTATAAATTGCAGCTTTACAAACATAAAATCTTCATTGTTTATGGATCCTTTTAGGAATTTATCTCGTAGTTCTAAGCTTCGGGGTTACCGATTTAAGGGATTTTCGATTTCAATTTGAAATCTGCATTAGTCAGTGACCCTTTTAAATTAACCACTTACTTATGTTAGGTCGAAATTCGTATCACCAGAAGACGCGAACCATAAGGATTACGATTAGGATTTAGTAAATGAAAGTTTGATGATGTTGAATAATTGTTTAATTTCACTTTAAACATACACTACTAGTAACTACAATAAATACGTAAGAACTATTTCAATTGTAATTTAAGGCATAATTAATTTGAATAAGAGTATAAGACATAAAGTGTAGAGTGACTATAATAAACGGGATCAGTGCTGTTGTTAACCCGGCATTACTTGAAGTTATTTTGGACATGAAAGCCTCCAAATAACTAATCGTTTATTACCGTTAATACCGTCAGTTGCGTTTAAAATTATCTACTTAACCAAACATTTTATCTATAGATACACAAATTTTTGAAAACCTAACATTAACCAGTCAATTTAACCTCTTTCTACACATTACCTCGTTAAGGACTTTAATTCTTTTGTATTTTTTCACTAAATTAAACAGCGTTTTATATTTTAAATCTCATCTTGATCGTTCATCTCATCTCTTCTTGTAAGAGACAAATCTATTACATTTAATAAAAAATAATGTTTACTTTTTATCCGAATTCCAAAACGAAATCGATATTTTCTTCATCTTTTGGGTAATTTCACGATTCATATTTATATACGTAGGTACAGTCGGCCAAAAAAGTATTGCGGGCGCCCGCGACAATGGGCGATGGGCACAGCAGGAGATCTCCTGTAATCCTTTCATTGTTAACAAGACTTCTGTAAGAACAATTGACGTAGCCGGTTTCTTCGTGGAGTTCGAATTTCTTCTAACAGATAAATTTTACAGGCAATGCAATTTTTTGAAGAGTTTCGATATTTTTAAAACGCGTCGTTACTTAAATATTCGAACGTGGTAATTTACGTAATCTTTCGGATACAAATACCTTTTTATTTTCATCAACATGTGTCGTTATGTCTCTATCGATTTTCGAGGTTTTTGTATTTAAAGTTTAATCACCCTATGTATAAGCTTTAACAGTATTTTAATATCGAATAAATATGATTTACTACAATTCGTCATTCAAATGAACACGATAGAAAATTGCGGCACCTACGATTTCCCGCATGTGTAATGATAACAACACACAATTCGAGTTCATACCTACCTTTTATTATCGCGAGTTGCAAGAGTCGTTCTTGATAACATAAACTTTCTAAAATTTGAACAAAGCATTTTGATACGTAGGTATTCATGTAACAAACGGAGTCACAATCGAATAAGAGTTGGTGTTTTAAAAATTCCATTTAGTTAAATCGTGGTATTTTACAACGTTCGGTTCGAATAAATAAGTGCGGGTAATGGACTTAGAATTGTTCTTTGTTTCTGGAATACCCCTTCCGCTACTGGAAAGCAACTAGATGTAGTTTTATGAGACAGAAAGGTCAGAATTTTATTAACTTATTAATTATAGGTATAAGGGCGTTAGAATTGCGCGCTTGTAAATAGATTCGGATCTTCTAATTTAAGGAATAAGTACCCGAGGTGTCCCACTCTGATTATGAAGAATTTTGGATATGTTATACAGAGCCGAAAACTAAACGACACGTATTTTTTCTTATTGGCGAAAAACGTTTATTTGGGAAAACGTAGGATATTGCAAAAATAATGATTTAACAATTTCAATTTAAAAATTCGGATTTCCATTAAATTTTGCTAATCTTGTTAGTTAAAGTTAGAACTAATCAAAGTACAAGTAACCACCCCGCTCTTCGCGCCCCATTCGTTATATCGCGATCGATTTAGTGTATTTAAAAAAAAAAACGTAATTTTATTCTATTTTACGCGCCAGTTTTTCAACAAATGTAGGCATTAGCCAGGCTTGTTGTGCAAATGCAACAAATGCAGCCCGACAAAGCAAAGAACACTTGATTCTTTTTTGCAATGCGACAAATAATGAATAGTTTTTCAGTTTTATTCGGTTAAATCATATTTGTTTATTGTCGCTTGTTAATTAATATCGTTTGTTTCATTAATAAAGTGTTATTAACTTTTTAAATCTATTTCTTTTTTAAATTCCCCGTTAATCGCGAAAATTCACTTATCGCGATCCTGTTCAAAACGTATCCCCCTCGATCAACAGGGGGGGGGGGGGTATCTGTAATGTAAATCATAACATTTTTATTTATATTCAGAATTGTTGTCTGATAAACTAGCAGTTAGTTACTTATTCAAAAATTTTCGAAACATTCAAGTTAATTTAGAAATATAATTATCTACAAAATATTATAGTAAATGTCGACAATATTTTAATACAATTCCTTCAATTAATGTACCCATAGGTACAGCGAAACCTGTCTGTATCGACTACTACAATTTCAATCAAACCTGAACACAACCTAAGCAGATGATCAACTTAAAAAAAAGTCTAATACTTATAGATAATTAAATGATGATTCGCCATTTGTGTTCATCAAAATGCGGTCAACTAAGACAGATGGTTAGGTTATTAAGATAGTCAATTTTACAGGTTTTACTTAATTTTACCTAATTTTATTTTAAGTTATCTTTCGGCAATTCTCTATCTATATTATTGTAACATCTGCAAATAATATAACGACGTTACCGTTTATTAAATTGTGTGTTTATTAAACGCGAGTTTTAAATATTGCAATTTACAACCAATTTTATTATTGTTATATTAAACCTATAATCAATTCGTTCAGCAGTTGAAAATACATGCTTTTTCGGTAGTGGGTAATTTAAATCAATTTTCTCTAAATCTACATCATCGAGATTATTAGGTATGCAGTTATTATGTACCTATTGGGAGGTAATCAAGCAAGTTTTATTGAGCATTATAAACTAATCTTTTGCTTTTCGTATATAAAGCGAAAGATTTAATCATCGTTTTAGTATAAAGTAATGGTATATAATAAAGAATACTTAATTGTCGAAAACATTCTAAAGGCAAATAGCCGTGAACATCAACAACAAACGAAATACAGGGTGTCCACGAAATGCTCCCGAGAAATTCGCCACGATTTCTTGGTTTATACAAACCACGTCGGAATGCCACAAGTCCCTATACATATTTTTCCCTACGGCGGCACTTTCCTGTCGAGATATTCACCCACAAAGTGGAAAAATAAAAATCACGTTTATTTTTTGTTGGAATTTAATAATTTTTTAGTATAAGTAAGTGCCTACGTAATAAATGAAGGTCTTTAAAACTACGTAATAGGTTTTTCGATATGACCACATACGAGCCAGGATTGCACTACTCCTAACCTTCTTAACCTAAACATTTCAGGATAAAAAAGGCACTTTGTTTAACTTCGATCGACTGAACCATTTTTGAGAAAATCGTACACAAAGAATAAGAGATGCAGAGTATTCCAGATACCTAATTATTTTAATTATTTTCTCGGATAAAGGAAGTAAAAATGTAGGATCGGTGTCAATATGATATTTAGCATGTAAAAGGTTCTTTTCTGAAACTGCAGCTACCGCAGACCTCAGAAAATTACATTAACAGGCTAGCCTAAACAAAAATTATTCACATATATCCTAAACTATCAAATTAACTAATCGAGCTTCGTTGCACAAGATCGAGAACTGTTTTATTTGAATTGGTCAACGTTCGGTAATAATTAATGTGATCGTCGAAAATATAATTAGAATAATATCTGGGATACTCTGCATCTTTTATTATTCGTGTTTGAATTTCTCGAATATGGATCATTTTATCGAAGTTCCAACGAAAAATAAAGAAATTTCAACTTTGGGGGTGAATATCTCAAAAGGGGAGTGCCGTAAGAAAAAAAATTATAGGAACTCGTGGTGGTATTATTATAACGTGGTTTGTACACTCCCGAAAGATTCTCCCCGATTTCCTGGACACCCCGTATACATATGACGTGTGTTTTAATAAATGACACAGCAAAAACGTAAATAAATATTTCAATAATTAGTAAATAAAAACGCTACTAATTTGTAATAAAAACAGTAACCTTTCTACTACCGAATTTTATATTTATTACTTCATTATAATCAATAAAAGTTGTTAGATTCTAAATTTCTTCATACCTACCGAGTTTTTTTTTTGTTAACTCATTTATTTTGCATATTGTACACATATTATGTGGGTATATCTAGTAATTATATTCTTGTACGGTGTGATGGTTACTGATATTCTTACACATCACTTTCATTTATCGTAATGAATTTACCTATATTGTGTAACACACTATTCGTTATTGCTGAGTTTTATAACGAAAAGCAGACTTTCAATTATTCTATAGTTTTCAACTTTATCTAATGTAAATTTTGACGAATTACACCTAAAAAAATATTTGAAATTTAACCACCGTTCAATGCCGAGAAAAATAGTAAAACATATCAATAGACGACGTCGACGTTATTATTGGATTGAATTGACTGTTATTGTTATTCTGGTTTTAATTTCTGTACTCTCAACGTGTTATCTTAATTAAATAATTTTCAAGTGACCCTTGAATCTGTTTTTTTTTTGACAAAAAAGAAATAGAAGTTTCATGTACCTATTTAAAACACGATAGTTTAAACGTTGTCTATTTTTTAGGGATGAAAGATGCGTTTTGAGATCAGGTAATTCGGCTCGAGTTGAGATTTTGCAACTCGATTAAAGATCCACTCGGTAATCGTAAAATCGCGTATGAAACCTACTATAGAAAAAAAATGAATCTTTAATTAAGATTTTAAGTAGGTAGTGGTATATAAGCAAGTTAATTCTTTTTTACCACTATCGAACGCTAAACTTCAAACTTTCATAGGTAGATTTATATAGCGTTATACCTAAAAAAGTCTAAATAATAAATCGTCGACAATGTAAAAATTGTGTGACAGCATCTCTTGGGATTAAATAAGTTACAGTCCGCAAATCGTTTTTGACGTACCTAGTTACGAAAACGTCGTATTCTAATATCCTTCGATTGTGTTAAATTTCATTAACCTAGTAAGACTCGAATAGGCAGGAATTTGTGGTAAGTAAGTAATTTATAAGCGTATATATGATATTGATCAATATTTAGAGCACCGGTCGTTTTATATTCTACACCAACGGAATATTTGAAATAAAATCCCCAGTTTCACATGAAGCAAGATAAGTAGAATAAAATATGCGTACCTATACGCCAACATGTTCGCTATACTCTAGCAATACATGCTGCAAATCGAGTGAATAACTTTATTCGTGAAACTTATTGGCACTAAAGTAATACCATATTCAGGCTATATTGCATTCGCAACATTCCGAAAGCCGTTTTTTCTCGATAACGATACTTGCACGGTGTCTTTCATAAAAACCACTTTATTGGTTTTATAAAAAGTACCTACGTTAGGGCGGATTAAAGGGATCGTCTGTAATAAAAAACGTTAAATTTTAATCTACTTATTTTTCTTTGATTTAATAATATTATGTTGCCAAGTTTTTTATCGTAGCTTTTCATCGAGCTTTTTTGCGTAAAAACCGTTTGTTGAATTTTCTTCAAAAGGATTTAAAATTTTACGTAGTTGTACAGAACAGATCTTTAAACACATTAGATGCTTAATCGATTTGAAAGACTTATCTATAAAGATAAATTTAAATTTAGGGTAAAATGTCAATTAGTGTTAGTAGTAGATAAACATGTAAAAGTCGAATCTTCCAAGAATAATTTTAATTATGCTGTCTAAATAAGTCATAACATTCGCCTGATGATGGTTTATATTTTCGTTCGTTAATTGCTAAACAGTGTATTTGTACTGGATTTTAATAAGAATTTTAATCCGTTCGTTACAGCAAATCTGATCGCTGCGCCAACTGTGACACAACTGACGCGAGTCCACATTAATTTAGCCGGACGGAAAAGTGTTAATAAACTGATTTTGATATGACGATTATTTTGACAACCAAGTGATGCGCTATCGATGAAGAACAGTCACAGTCAATTATTGATGCATACGTGATGGGGCTTCCAAATGGTTATTATTTTAACGACTAGTTACGAGTTTTTTCAGTTTGCTCATTAAAAGTCATTATAAATCGCGTTTGGTCAGTAAAGATAATATTTTTCATTACGTCATTTATCATGTTTTCATGTGGCTTTTTGCTGTGCGACCCAAGACATATGAGGTATGAAGTAACAAAGTGTACCCCTTTGATACATTTGACAACGAGCACATCTGATGACGAACAATGGGTTGCATCGTTCGCCTTCGTTGTCCTTTTGATAATTTTTAAAGGTTATTGGGAAATAAACAATGGCAAAAGTTTCAAATCCAGTAGGTCTCTCTAGAACGCATTCTGCCTTAAAGAAGTTAGGTATCTACAAAACATTTTCTTTGAAATTGATGCATTGTTAACGAGTAGAGAAAAAATAATGATATCGACAATGTATACACAATGAATTGTAGAGTTTCTGATAAGAAAACATGTTTTTTGACATAATTACGCCACCGACAGATTGTAAGACTGAATATCGTCGGAGCGATCGTACAGTTTTCGATCCAAATTTTTTATTTTAGAGCTCTGCGGAAAATTGCTACCAAAACACCTAAAAAAGTGGCGATAAGAACTTGGGCGCATTTTAATTTTCTAAAGTTTTGTTTTCCATACATTTAATTTTTGGCCAACATTGTTGTGCACAAAATCCATTAACAATTTTGGGAGCATTTTGAATGCGTGGAAATTTCAAGAAATTGTTGGTGACAGAATGGATTCGGGCTAACACTTGTTTTCAATATTGTTCTCAACAACGTCCCATGCAATATTTCCAACAATGTGTTTAAGTGCTACAGGAATTCTGATGGCAATTTTCGATAGAACTCGGAGTTCTAAATTAATTTATTATGGTTGAAATCGGCCCAATCGCTCTGCAAAAAGATATTCAGCTTCAAAATTTGTCGGTGGGGTGACGTGATTACGATAAGGATTTTTACACAAGGGTGGGAGTTTGATTTTTTTTAATTTATCACGAAATATCTAGAACTTGTTCCAGATAATTACATGAACTATTCAAAACGCCTCTAGCGTGAAATGCGTTCCTAGTTTTTATTTTATTTTTCAGCAAAGTAGGTACTTTTATCATGTATTGCAATCAACATTTATATAACTAGTATTTTAATTGAAATAAGTTATTTCATTTTTGTACATTGTACTCATATTAGGTCATTTATGGTCATTTTTTACACGGGATAAGTCAGTTTTAAACCAAAAAGGTCGGACTCGGTCACTATATTACATAAAAGTACATATTTCGGCCAATTTGTTCCTAAAAGTACATATTTTTCCTAAAAGTGATTATTCAGTAAGTTAAAAGATTAACCTGTTTCAGAAACTGACCATACATTTTTATTATACGGTCCCGCTCTGTGTTATTTTTACGCCGATAACGTCCAGTTGCTTACATCTAGATAACCTATTACGATGCCAACCCGCACGAAATTCTAGTTATATAATTTACCGGGTTTCACAAATTCAGTTTGTTGTTAACAGCTAAAAAAATATCTGAAAGTTTATTTATGTATGTACGTATGGCCTATCCAAACCTATATGCAATTTACGTCATCAACAAAAAGTTACTAGATTGTTTATTTGTAATTCGGTTTAAAGTTTGAAAAGTGACATATTCTATAGATGATTTACTTGCGCACATATTAGATGGTATAAAGAAAGACAATGTAATTTATTAGAACTGTCAAAACAAGTGGTACGAGGTGACAGCACTGTGTGAAACGTCATCATCTAGTAACTTTGTGTTGATGACGTAGATTGCATATAAGTTTGGACGAAGTATACATAATATTACATTATTTATTATTGAGTAATTTAATTATTGAGTTAGATATTCGATTTGATTAGTTTTTATAAGAAGACATAAAAACGACAATGTTTATATCGATGATAAGAAAAAAAAATCGATTTTTAATAAGCTAAAAATATAGTATTCTATTTAAAATAATAAAATTAACTTCCGGTAAAACCGGAAGTAATATAATGGTTCTTAAAACTGCAAAAAATAGATTTTTAATCCAAATTTACTTATGCAAAAATTTATTTTTGCTGAGTAATTAGCTTGAGCCAGGTTGGCTGAATCAACCGATATATGAACAAAATGAACTACCTATATTTTAGAGATCTAAGGATCGAGATTGGAGAAAATCCAAAACGGTATGTCTGGGTCCCGTCATCAGACAGTCTGCAATATATTTTCTATGAAAATTCCCTAAATGTACCTATAACAAGCATTCAATTGTTGGGGAGTTTTCCACACCATCTTTGAGATACAGGTCTCCCCAGGTACATTGTCTTTGTAACGTCGAGACTTCACCTAATCCCTACCGCACCCTCAAACTCTCCTACGTGGACCCACGTGGACGTGCAACCCACAGCAAACAAGCTAAGGTCAATTCCAAATCTTGACCTTCACGATACAATTCAATGTAACTCGTTTACAACTCTCCTCAACTTGTTCTATTTTATGTACGTAATAGGCACACAGCCTGCTCTTCTTCATCCAACTATTGTATGGCGCGAGTTTACTAAGGTCTTCTAGCACTCCGCCAACCCCTTCTATGTCTTCGTTTGAGACTAACAATTAAAAATGCAGACTAACACTGCCGACACTGCGATTGCCACTTGTCTATAACAGACTATAAGCAAAATTAGAAACTTCTAAATTTTTCTTTGTATTTCCTACCTTTTTTTCGTCATCATTTATTTTCCTCTATCGTCAATTTTCAGCGTAGCTTCTTCCGTTGACTGCAAACTTGCATTATTACGTACCTTCGCTTAATATTTCACCGTATTTCACCAACCACTGTAATTGCGAGAACGCGCGTAAGATAAAATTTCGTTCACGAAATTGGACCGTCGAATGTTTGAGGGGAGCCCTAACCGAGTCCCTATCCAAGAGTCTAACCAAACTCGATTTTCATAGAATTTATGTTAGAGCTTAAAGGTCCATGTATTTACATTTTATAAATACATGTCGACAAAGATCCTACCTTTCCTCGTCGTATTAATCCTTTTAGAGTATACAACACTCGCTCACTCACACGCAAAAAGGCCTTATGAACCGAACGAGCACTCCTCGCACACGCGACGAATAATACGACGCCGTAATTTAAAATTCAAACTTCTGAAACAAGGTACCACCAACGCGAATGATCTGAAACGGTTTTGCCGGAATTCTATATGTAAATGCATCAGAATTTATACGTGGGTACTAGGAAATCCCGCTTTTATTTTTAAAATATTCAGTTCTTTGTTCGAACTCCGATAAGTTATCTTACGAGTAGGTGGCGCACATGTTTTATTAGTTGCTTTGTATTTTATCGGTCGCATAAAAATGCGGTTAAACTTTTATCTGGTTTATGATTTGTAATAGGGAAATTTAGATAATTTTTAAATTAAAAATAGAGTAAATTTATAGTTCTGCAGTATAAAGGTAATAGATAACGATTATTTAAATAATTTTTCTGCATAAACACTAGATAATTTTCGAATAAAATTCCTAAAAAGTACATATTTTAAAAATTTTCGGTTACTATTTGCATTTTTTTTATCAAACTCCACTACGACCCCTGGTATTATTTTAAAGGCATTCTGTGGTAAGCCCTGAAGTGAGAACGGTTCATAACGGGCGTATATACGCTTATCGAAAGGGTTAAAAAGCGCACTAACTCTGATCTTTGAAATTAAAAAATAATGCAGGTTATCTACTGTAGATAAGCTTATTTTAAAATAATGTAGGGTTAGGTATATGGGAATCGTCTTATCATTCCAGCTAGTTAATTGATTAAAAATATGAAACCGTTTTCGGGGTCACAAACGGACAACTTCGTTATTAGAATTTCCTTAGAATAAGAAAACCTGTTGTGAACGGAACCAATTTTTTTTTCTTCTTTAATAATGATATCATCCAACGAAAATTCGCACAATTCAATTCAAATAATACCTACCTAAAAGCGAAACCGTATCTGTAGAACATAATAATCGTAAATTTTATCTTTGAACACGCAATGTGTATGCTGCTCCACTTTTGTAAAACCCCAATCATAATCAACAATATTTATATAAATCATTTGGCATGCTTAACGCTATCGGTAAAGGGCGGCAGAGCGTAGAAGCGTAGAATAGAGGCGTCCCTAAAAGGGGGTGAGGGTGCGGCCCGAAACTATGCCAAGAATGTGCAATTAGTGAGCGAGCGCGTTCGGGGGATGGGGCGACTCCGAAGAAAATATAAAGAAGGGTAGCTTCTCGTGGCGGCGAATGAAGAGCTTGCCAATCTACCGAGATCGCGGCAGTTCTTAAACGACGGAACTGTTTTATGTAAGCTTATTTGACGGAAGATAAAAGGTGGAACACCGCGGATCATCCCTCCTTACTCTTCGCCGTCCTTATTAGAATCTACACCTTTTATATGCACGTATCACGGTAAAATGAAAACTTCATTGAAAATTAACTTTCCACATCGAAAGTATTTATTTAGGGTTTATAAGTTGGTGATGTTGTGGCACGTTTATTATAATAATATGTAAAGGAGGGGGCGAAAAAATTCGCCGAAGTTTAATAAAAGTTTATACGCCCAAATCTCTGAGAAGCTTTAATTTTATTTTATCCGATTTTTCTATCGCTTTGTTTCGTCTAACGGGTGATTGACGAGTTAAGTTGCACTTGACTAATAACGAGGGGTTTCGACGTTTATGCTTGCATTAGAATGGAATTTCTTTTTAATGTTCACGTTTCTAAACGTTTAAATTAAGAGCGATGGCGGACAAAGATTGTTTATACTGCGTCGATATACTTATCCTACTCATGTAAAACAATTGATTTTAATTGAAGTTGTGCCCATTTATAAGCTTGTATAATATCGAGTGTTCATTTTATTACTACTTTGTTAATCGTTGTTATTTTATTACTCCAAGAGCTTTGTCGCCTTTCAAACGTCTTAATATTTTCATTAACCTCTTTTCTTACGTGGTCATTTTTAAGGTAAACGAGAAATATTTCGTTTGCGGTGAATTGAAGCTAAATTGACGTCGGTTCGTGAAATGTCGATTGAAATGACTTTATTTTACTTCGCAGTACATTCCGAACTTTATTTATAATCTATTATATTACCAAGTATTGCTTATTTGTATTTTTATTATACAAGGTGATCCAAAAGTGAACGATCAAATGAAGTGAGGTGATAGGGGTGGTGGTTTACAAGCAAAATAACCATATATGTGGTTATCCGATTGTTGATGATTAAAAGTCATTGTCAAATTTGTATTTTTCCTTGAAATCGAAAACACATGATTTTAAACAAAATTATGAGTTATTTGATTAGTTATAAATATATTTGATGCTTGGTCACATTTTTGTGGTACATTTATTTTTCTGTCACGGCCATTTAAAAATCATATATGTAATCTTGTTATCCAACGAACCGTGTTCACGAAACCATCGTTATTGTTCGATTGACAATAACAGAGTTTATACAAATGCTTTTATTCAAAAATTATGCTGTATCATTTCTGTTATATTTAACGCCGGCGTTAAGAACCTAATAAGCAATCACAATCGAGAGTTCGTGCGTTTCCATGCGTAATAACATGTTAACGGCGGCGTTGAAAACAACACCAGGGATACAGTATAAGAATGACTATCAACCAAATAACGCTTATTTTGTTTACAATCATGTGTGTTAACGCTTTCGCAGACAAAATACAAATTTTACAATAATTTTTAAATCGTTAACAACAATTGGATAACCACATATACGGTTATTTTGGTTGCAAATGACCTCCCCTATCGCTTCATTTGATCGTCCCTTTTGGTCACCCTGTATACCTAACTAAATAAATTATACCAGAAGAGCTAATTTATTATTACTCGTTTAAAATTAATGTTGTACGTTATTCACTGCTATATCTATTAGTTCATAAAACAGGCGGAACAAGTTTTAATAATCGATTTAAACTATAACCGAATTACGTACGATCATCAAATAAGTATTAAAAATAATCTGAAGTTTAATTAATCTGTCTTTTATAACTAGCACTAAGAAGTAATTCTGTCGTATTCCTGAGCACAACATTTGGATTTCGAATTTGGATTTTAATTTAAAAAGTTTTAAGGTTATAGCATTAGGCTAAGGACATAATCGTAGTCAACTTGGGTTTTAATATCATTTGCTATAATAAGTATTATCTTACGTTTGACCGTAGAATACGTATTAATACCTACCTAATTCTGTTATTTCCGATTTTAATGTTAAATTGATGTTTATAAGTTCACGGCGATGATTTATCCGCGCAAAATTTTAAATTTTATAAAGATCATTTATATTTATCTCGTTAGACTTGATATCTCTGTTAAATTTGCGGTTTTCCACGATGATATTCGTTTAATTTATTTTATTTTATAAGTTCGATATCGAAATACATTTCAGTTTAGCCCATTAGGTACCTGCCCTATGCGATTGTCGTTTTGAAAAATTTAATTTAACATAGGTACTTTTTACTCTTCAAATTAATATTAAAAAACGCGTAGGGTTTCAAACAGAAATGTAAAAGTAATTCTTAAAAAAGACATTCGAATAATAATATTAGAGTGTATAAAAATATAACGGAGAAGTATCTCATTAAAATGTTTCACATAGAAACAGGATTTTAAACGTAAATAAAATCTTTACACACAATTGAAACTCTTCGACCGCGGAATACAAATGAGAATATAGAAAACTCGCCGCATTTACAGATTAGCGTTTATTAACAATATTCACGACAAAAATAAAAAGGGAAATAGAGATACTAATACTAATAGGCACTACTTAAATGTTGTCGTTTTGTTTTTATTCCGGAAGGTACATGTATGAGTTTGTGTTATTAAAGTGTTTTATTTAGATATCTAAACTAATTGTTTTATGCTTTACGTATCTAATCGAATGTAGCTCTCGTGTTAGTCATAAAAATGTAAATATACTCACGACCACCTTACCCGCCCATACTCGTAAACATTAACTTAAAACACTTAAGTTCCTCGTCTGTTAGGCATAGAATTTATTAAATTGTGTAGTTCTAGAGAATATTGTAATATTGTCTTTTAGTATCGCTATTATATTGCTTCAAACCTTTATAGACGAGCAAGAAGTGCCCATCGATTTTCTATAGGGTTTAGATCAGGACTTCTTGCTGGTCAAGTCAGTGCAGGTATTTTCTATGACGACAAACAGTCTCGTACCCGTTGAACGGCATGGACGGTCGCATTATCGCATTATAATAGCTTCAATCATCCGCCATAATTACCACCTTCTAGAATTTCGACATAAGTATCTGCATCCATACGATGGTTTACCCAAGCAAGTTGTGATTTTCCGCGTGACGTAAATGCTGTCCATTTCATTCATACACGAGCCTCCCTCACAATTACGACTCGTTTTGACAGCTCGTTGCCGGTGAAGATCATGCCAATAAGACGAGATCCGTCCAAAAAACTTCTTTTCGTCGCTAAATATTGGTTTTCCCCATTCAACTGGTCCAGTACAGATGCTACAGATATAGTGGCAACTTTTTCAATGGTTTCGTATAAATTAGATTTTTGACAGACTGCGGTACTTGTTGTACTCGTTGTGTTCGGTGACTGACAACTGTAATGTTGATTTGATTTCCGTTGCAGTTTTGTAAATTTGTCGTATTTCTCGAAGAATTTTTTTCTAATTTCTTAATTGAATTTTCTATTTTTTTCCGTAATTTTCCCTAAGTTTATTTGCAACAGCATGATGCGACCGTCCAATTTGACTTACTATGATTTGGATGCGCTATGTTAGTGGACACATTTCTTTCTCGCAACACTTTTATCCGATTGTGAGCAATTTCTTCGTTTGTTAAATCTTTACCACGTCCCATATTATTACTGTCCGTCTTAAACTTGAAATATTACTTGTGCATGTAGACGATAACTAGTTCTTACCTACCTTACCAAATGACTTGCAATATTTTTAATTTTTAAGCAAAAATGTTGTATTTGGTTCTAATGGAATTTCGCATTATTAACACTCAAATTTCTGCACTGTCCATAAGAACGATACATTTCGAACTGAATATGTAAGTAGGTAGTTAGTTAATTCGGCAATTATTTTTTCGAAATGACACGTCAGCACTCCGTGTTTACATCGGCGTTATCGGTAAGTTGTTTATTCCGTTTTTTTATTAAATTGCAATTATTCTTTTACTATAAGCGTGGCACTAATCGAATTTCGTGCACTGCATTAGCATCTTGCGGACTGACTGATTATGAGTGAAAACGCGGTCGAAAAATTAACACATTGCCAACGTGTAATTTTTGTCAAATTTTCTTATCTAACGAGGGATTGATTATTTCAATATGGGAAATTGTCAGAATAATGCACACTTATCGCAAAATGACAATAATTATCGTCTCTCGTCGCCGTTGTGTTAAAAGTAAAATAGAATCATAGTTCAATCCACGATTTAATACGAAACAGCCAAATCCATCACGATCTAGCTGTTCCACTTATTGAAGAACACGTTAAAAACTGATCATCGCGTTTCGTTATAATCTACTTATTTCATCTTGACACAGCAATCCATTATCAAGTCGAAAGCTTGAATCTCCATAAGCGACGAATTAAAAGAAAACTATCCCAAGTGCACTTTTAACTTGGAAGTAGTTACATACATATTATGCCAATATGCATATGTTGCGTGTGCAATCGTTTGAACCAAAATGGTAATGATTGTTAAATTTGTTTAAGAATAAATTTGGTACCGTGTATATAACGTGCCCGTGCATTAATCAAAGTAAACTTTCCAAATTAAAATGTTACCCTTGTTTAAACTAATTTAGAAAATAATTTCGTTTAATTATGAACGTTAAAGTTGATGAAATGTAAGGGCGTTTGGATGAGATACGTCGGGGGGTGGTTTATTGTTGATGTGTGCACGCACTTTCAAGTGGCGCCGCACGCAAACGACGAGAAAAAAATTTGTTAATTCGCGAACGGACTGTCCTATGTCGTAATTAAAAGATTTACATAACAAATAATTCCCATTTATATGAAAAACGAGGTTTTTTTGTTCGTTGCTCTCCTATTAAGGAACCTGTAGAAGTAGTCAAAGGACCGCCCAGATATAAATTAAAAGTGGTGAGCGCTGGGTGTTTAATTTCTTCTTCCTGCATATAACCGGTTTAGCGATGAACATCGTTAAATTATGGACTAAAGATCTTTATCTTTTTGATCTTACGCGTTTATGCAGCATTGGTCCATCATCTCGTCCAACAACACCGGATAAATGAAAACTAGAAGTTGGATCGTGAAGATCACATTACTTACAGCACCGTAAGCTCTTTTGTAACTTGTCGGTAATTTACAAATAGGTAAATACACTACAAATACAAATACAACAAAAGTTGCGGGTTCACGTTAATACAGAAACTACCCGAAAATGCCGGTTAAATAACTGAACAAATAAATGTTAAGCTGGAAAATTCTTATAGGAATGTCAATTGTTTTTCGGCGACGAGCAATATTCAAAATTAAGTTTTCATTTTCTTAAAACGTCTCTATCGAGATTAAATCATATCTTATTTTTTGGTTTATCGTATTTTAATAAACGTATATTTTACTATTTATTACGCAAATTGTATTTTCTTTCTCTGGTGCAGTTTCGTCCGATCGTCATTACATTATTTATAAATCTGTAGCTCAATTTCTGCAGATGATATATGTAGTCATACGAATATAGTTATTGACCTCGTTTTTATGTTCCATATCCTTGCTCTAATTTTAGCTTCCTTTAAATAATAAAATTAATGTTTATTAAAAGGATTATGATTACTTTTACTATTATTAATGGGCACCTGTCTATAATGTTTGAAAAGTTAGTCGTTTTACTCATTAACCCTCTATTGCGTGCATTTTTTTCTACAGTTTCGCCTAACTTTGGAAATAGCAACTTAAAAGATTTTTCCAATCTTTTGCATCGTAATATTGTTCATTAATAATATTCTTTTAACAGGAAATATTTTTAAAACAACGTATCGCGCATCAAAATATTAATTGTAGAACGATCTCCGACTAGTATCAGAATTATTTCAATCGATCAGAAATTTAGAAACGTAGTTAAGTTTGTTACGTCAAAATCTACATTTCAGATTGGTCGCGAAATAATTGAAAACGAAGTGTCGATTTTCTGGAAAACCTGCAAAAGTCCGGGAATTTTATTTTGACTTTGGAAATCAGGCAAAAATCGGAGAATATGGATACGACTAAATATTGGAAAAGTGAGAGAAAATTTAATCAGTCATTAATTTATTATTTCTCGTTATCTTACCCACCGCGCGAAGTCATCTAACCCGCATACGGGGGCAAAATAACAAATTTGATGCCAAATCAAAAAAGTAAAAAAATAATAATAGGCATAGTAACTTTAAAATTTATGAACATTATAAAATTAGTCGTTACTTAATTGGGAAGAAAACTATAACGATTGTTCTAAATAAAAAATGAAGACATTAAAAAAAATTCGAAGGATAAAAAAATAGAAAAGCTTACTATCGTCATCTTACCCTGCCTTCTCCTACAATTGTAAAAGCTGAAAAAGTCGGGGAATTTAATAATTTTGAAATAATCGACACCCTGCTTAACGTTACCCATACAGTTTGTTCAATTTTTTTGCTCATGATGTCATACGCATTTTGTTAAATATGTATTTTGATTTCCTGAAGGTTCGATTAATATTTGTTTAATAAATTATCACGCGCATTTGAAGACGTAAATAAATATATTCCAGGGTGCGTTTTTAAGTCGGCTGAAGGGTATCGCGGGCGCCTTGTTCTCTTGCGTGACTCATCGGGGGTATAAATACCGAGTCTTATCATAATCATGTACGCATCGAATACTTATGGGGAAAATTGAGTATGGCGCCGTCATAAAATTCCTGACTAAGCAAGGAAAGCCTCTAAAAAATATCTTCCACTTAGAAGGACTCTTGCCCTGAAAAAAGCATGGGTTACAAGTAGCACAGTTCCGGGTGTCTCAGTCGACCGGGAAATTCATGAAGATCGTTTTTTGAGACAGAGGGAATCCTGCTCATCGATTACAAGTACTAGAGTCTTTCCATAACAGGACAATATTACGCTACAATTCTAGAGCGCTCGAAGGAATCCGTCAAAGAAAAGAGACCACAAAAAATTAGCAAAAGGTGTCCTGCTCTTGCACGTCAACGCGCCCTTGCACAACGTGGGCTTCGCAATTTTAAATCACTTACCCTACAGTCCGGAGCTGACCTCCAGCGATTATTGCCCGTTCCCGAAAATCAAAACAGAACAGCATGGAAAGAAATTTACCAATGATGAAAAAGTGACATCCAATTTTAGCGTATTTTGGGAACAAGGATAAATCTTTTTTTTTTCGAAGGCATACATACACTAGTTAATTGAAAGATCCGAACAATGTATTAGGGTGAAGGGTAAATATATGAAACGGAATATATTTATTCTCTTTACACCTCATTCCGCGAACTTAAAACGCACCCTCGTATTCTAAATTAAATAAAACTAACATCAATCAAACATATTTAATAAAACGTGTGTATAACTTCAAAAACTGTAGAGCTTGTTGCGATTCATTGTGTCATAAAAGTATTTACCCGGCTTAAAGTTGTGGAAATTCTTTACTTTGTTTATTCTATCTATTTAGAATCTTTCACAGTTCTGAAACTAATCGCGGTCATTTATTAAGTGGGCGTGAAATTAGTAGGTAACCTATTATTCTGTAATCAATTTTATAGTAGAGCTTTGAATATAACTACACTTTTCTGAACACCGTTTACAATTAATTTTAACAATCTTGAGTTATATTGACAACTTTCTACGTATAATTGAATCTTGTTTTGCAAATGGCATAAGGTAATTTATGTAAAAACCTTGTGACAACAATAAATCAAAGTACATACCTACCTATTTATATAGTAGGTAAGTTTACAATACATAAATAAAATAATTACATAAATAAAACGTAGATAACGTATTTACCTTGATACTTTCTTTTCTTTCTATCTGATGTATTAGTACAATTACTAGTATATATAGGTAAACCTAGTGCTTTTAAAATGTTCCACCAAATTCTGGGATATTATTCTACACACTCGGACAATTAAAAAAAGTCTAAATAAATATGTGTTCGCAAACCATGCGTTTTCGAGTGTTACGAGCTGTTTATCGAACCTAGTTAAACAAAATTAAGCTTTAATAATGCACGTTGATGACAATTAAATTTTAATTACATTATGTTTATTATAGTAGATGTTGAAAATGTCCATCTCCCATCTCTACACAGATTTCTAATTGATTACTCTTTCAAACACACCTGGCAATTATTGCCTAAATGTTTGGCAAGCATCGTTAACACGTCGATGTAACTAACTCTCCGTGTTGTATACAAGATTTTTCAAATCCCCCCCCCCAAAAGGAAAAAGTCCAATGGATTGAAATCGGGTGATCGTGGCGGCCACGGAATAGACCCATCTCGACCTATCAATTGATCGCCAAAAACTTGAGAAATTGAATTGCAATCAACATGCACGGTTAAAGTTTAATTTTGTTTAACTAGGTTTGATATCTTTAATTCAAAAACAACTTTGTAACTCCGAAATTCATGATGTAAAATACTTATTATCACAGAATTTGGCGAAACATTTTAAAACCACCCGGTTTTATTCTCGCCATCTTTTATTTCTAATGGTGTCCATCACAAAGCAAGCGAATAGTTATATTGATCGATGATTATTATCTAAACTAACGCTAACTAAGAATTTTAAGTTGGATTTTGAAAATTTGAATGGAGGGGGGGTACATGATGTTGTGACGCAATATTTAGAAAATTGTGGGAGCAAGGTGTCAAAAAGAGCGAAAATTAGTGTAACATAATTTACGGACAACTCCACACTTTCGATGAAATTTACAAACACGCATTAAACGAATAGTGGGATTAAAGAGAACATAATAAATAGAGAACAATATTTTTTTAAACGAACATTAAATTATATTATTAATTAAGTAACAACAAAATATCAACCTGGTTATTAATACATTTTCTTTTCTTTTGTAGGTAGAAACGAATTGATCGCAAGATATATTAAACTCAGAACAGGGAAAACGCGTACTCGAAAACAAGTTAGTTCTCATATTCAAGTCTTGGCCCGCCGAAAACTTCGAGAAATACAAGCAAAACTTAAAGTTGTAAGTATATTTTTTTTATAAATGCGTCTTGTACCGCATATGCAACTGTACATATGTATAGTTATGTAAATTTAATTTCACCTTCTCATTTCTGTTAGTTCATAGAAAAATATTCTATAATAAAAAAAAAACTCTTGAGGGGTTTTGGAATATATTACTACATTTAGAAAAATAGGAAGCAATAAAGATAGAACTAATTAGTAATATCATTTGAATACGTTAATTTTAATTAACATTTGCAGTTATCATACAGATAACTGAAATAAATTTACTTTTAAGAATTTTTTATTTTCGATTTATTGCGTTTCTTAAGATGTAAGTTTAATAGCTTTTTACGCGGAAAAATTTCATATAAAATAACTGACTGTGATGAGTAATAGAAGGTTACATTCTTTTTGTCATTAATTGCGAATTCTTAATCTATTTCTAGTTTTTAGTTAACTGTTGATTACTTATCAGATAATCTTACTTTTATGGTTTTGAATTCTTGAAATTTATTTAATTTTGACTTTAAAATAAAAAGCGTTCTATTATTTTTCGTATAAATCTATACATATTATTTAATTTTAAGTGATTTCCTAAACAAATATCTACATACATAGTAATTATTTATGTAATGAGCAACATTAAAACCTTGTCGACAAATGTGCAAAAACTATATTGAAAATGAATTTTATCTCGTCAATTTGTAAATGTTACAGTATCTGCATTTCGCTATATTACATTATATATGGATATTAAAAAGTTGTCGTTAAACTGGTTTATTATCATTAGAATCGGTTGTGTTGCTGATTTATTGGTTTAACAAATATACGATAATCTATGCAACAAACAATATGTACTTAATTACCTTCCATCGTAATACATACACTATGTATTTATTTACCTATTTATACGTACGTAACTGACTTCTAATTATTGAAGCGCAATTAATTACATTTATTAAATTAAATTACAAAAATTAATATAGGTGGCTTACATACAACTTCTCAATTATTGTGCTTGGTCATTATATAAAATTATAGGTTTTATTTAAATGTGGGTACGTGTAATAAAACCAGCCTTCCTTAGATTTTATTAAAAAATTTAAGTCACGCAAGTGTAATTTATAGACAAGTGAACTTTTTGTTTATTCGATTGATATTATTACTAACGACTATAAGTAGGCAAGTACTTTCGCTACCTACTAATTATTACCATTATCGTATTTCTGTGGTTTATTGATTACAACAATGAATATGAACGAACAAAATTAATTTTGAATAAGTATATGCATACATATCAGGTACAGTCAAGTTCAAAATTAATGTCCAGTCTCCTGGTTGGATATGCAACACATTCACCAACAACCTGGCGACGAAAGTTTGAAGACTGCTGGTCTAATAATCTTGTCACATAAGACAAATAAGCACACTTATCGAGCAGAACTTCTTGAAGCAGAAACGTTGTTACTTTACCACAAACCGAGATGGCCAAATATAAATCTAATTATAGCGTGTAATTAAATAAATAAGTTGACGTGTAAATCAATCGTTCTTGCTTATCAACGCGTGGGATGGAGATTCCATTGAAATATAATCGGTGTTTATTAAACATTAATAGGTATTAATTGGTGAAATAAAGAAAGGACTGCATACTTAAAAATGTAGACCATTATAATTCATTCACCATAAGTTTAATATGACGTCATACACATTTTAGTAAATATTTTAGATTTGTTGATGACTCTTATATATTTAATTTATATATTTTTATTTACGCCGGCAAATGCGCGAGATAATGTAATACAATGTATATGATGTCATCCTAAACTTCGGCTAAACAACCTATAAGTCTATTAGGATCTGGAATAAGTGTAAGGGCAGTAACTCTTATATTTGTGATACAACCATAAAATTTTAAAGGTAATTCTATACCTCATACTAATTACAATAATAGTTAGACCTATTTCGAAATTACCCCCTACTCTAAAATAACCAATTGGGACCACTCGAGCATTTGTATTGTTTAAATAATTTATTACAACAAAATACGAGGTGTCCAGCAAATGGTAAAAAATATCTCGGTAACGTATAAACCACATCAAAATAATGCCACAAGTTCCTATAAATGTTTTTCCTGCGGCGCTCCACTGTTGAGATATTTAAAAAAAAATTGATTTTTACTCTTCAATTTTGGAAGTCAATATCTCAACGAGGAACTCCATAAGAAAAGCATTTATAAAAACTTGTGTCATTATTTTGACGTGGTTTATACGTTTCCGAGAAAATTTTTATCATTTTTTGAATACCCAGTTTTTTGTAATAATTGTTTAAGGAATACTAATGCTTGAATACGCCGACCGGAATGTTTCTGATTTCCAATAATGTGGTATTTTTTGTGGTATTTAATGTGGTAACATTTTAGAAAAAGTTTCATTCAAATCCGTTCTCTTGTGGAAAAAACTCGACGAATGTACCAAATCGTATTTTGGGGGGCGTTAGCGTACATATTTCCATACAAAATAAAAATTATCGCAGCCTCAGCGATGACAGGACACAAGAGAGCCGTTTTGTAGTTTCTTCGATTTCTACCTATAGGTCATAAAAATACAGGTCGTTCATTTTTGGCCGGTCATCAAATTTTCTAGACACGGTTCCGGTCGCAATTAAGATCGTAGGAGGCTGAAATTTTGATAGTGTATTATCGATAGTGTATAAGGACGAGTTCGTTACCCACAAAAATCGATCGGCCCATTTTAAAATGGTCGTCGAACAAATTTTCATGCGCGGTTATCTCCATTGTTAATTATCGGTTTGTTAATGTGAAGTATGATCGAGAATCGTCATAAAATTCTCTATCGAATATTTCTTTCTCTAATTTTTGATAAAATGCACCGTTTTTGAGAAAATTGAAAGAAAAACGTTTTTATGCACATACATATTCATGCAATTAATGGGTGTTATACCTACGTTATCGTACGAATTTTTCAGTTGGAGGTTTTTGAATAATTGTTAATTAGTCGGATATTTCACGCGAGTTTGAGTCACGAGACGAAGTCGAGTAATGAGTAAGCGTGAAATATCCTTTCAGCACGTGTTATACCACAAGTATTTTTATTAAAAGTTTTGATTTTTGACGTTTACGTAGGTACCTTCAAATTTTATAATTAGTAATAAAACAGTTTGTACGTAAAGCCACTACATAACAGGCTAGGAGGCCTTTGATTGACCGAATAGCGTGTGCAATGATTGCACACGGGCTACAATGTTTTCGATTGACCTATTTGTTTGTAATTGTCAACTTTCGGTAACATTTATTGTCGTGAAATTGTGCACTTTTCATATTGGTCGTCGGAAAACGTATTTTTTTTCCCGACAAATACTGATTGAAAATAGGGCGCGTCTTACACGCCGCGCCGGCAAATTTCAAAAATAAGCAATTAAAATTAATTTTATATAAATAACACTAGTGGCAGCGAAAGATTTTTGTTCTATAAAATATATATTTCGATAACAAAAAATTCCACAATTTTAAAAAATCGCGTCAATGATTTTTTTACATAATTATGCATTGTATGCTTACAACATTCAATTAATGGTCGTGGTACCTAGTACTACACATATTTACACTTTTCTAAAATTAAAAGTGGATAAAAACAATATCTAGAAAAACCTTGGACAAATGTTTCTCTTGGCTCTTTCCACAAGTTAAAAGAACTGTAAATTAACTTAATATAAAATCTCGTGTATCATTATTTAAAATGTTTAAAAGTGTCGCAGATTTTTAAAATTGGTAACTTTACAAGTTAACAATAGATTATATTAACTGTATTACGTGGTTTTTAGAAAAAAAACGAGCTTATGACTTCGTGTTTGGCTCTAAAACAAGACAAATTTAATTTTAGTTTTTATTATACGCTTAAATTTATAAAGCAGATTTTTTTAAGCGTTGCTAAAGTTTTATTTATAAATAAAGAAGATCTTTAACTTCTCCAATGTAATAAAAGTTTTTTATCTTCAAAGTTTATTAGTACCTACATGTATTTTGTTTTGAAAAACTTAAATGGAACAAACTCTTCCTTGTCATCAAAAAGCTACCTGTTTCATTTATGGCGCATCATTTTTTTTCTTTTTAGTTTTTAAAATTTATGTTTTTTAAAAATAGTATCTACATTATTTACGAACATTCGGTGGATATAAAAAGAAATATGATAAATGCGACACGTTTAAAACGTTTTTTAGAATTTAATAATTTTATATTTCTGAGCGTTAGATTAATTTGTTTTAGGTCGCTTAAGCATTATAAGTAGATACAGTAAAACTTCTCATAACGGACACCTGCAAGTAATGGTGTACTAAAATTTAGCAATATTTTAGTGCAACATTTCTTTACAATTGATAGCAAAGAATCCAATAGATCAGATTTATGTAGCAAAATAAGCTGTAGTTCAAAACATATTTTACATACATATTTATATTGGTATTAAAAATTAGGGTAACATAAAGAACATATACATATGTCTTATCAATTTATGGAGTTGAAATCGAACAATAATACGTTTGCCGAAAGTTATTGACTATTTATTGTCTATATTATGTGCCATTAAGGTCAGTAAATTCTACAAATATTTTACAAGTTATTTAACATTTTGTGAAAATGCACTTCAGTGAACTTATAAATGAAATCACCATCAGTTATCGTCATTTTAATATTAAATCACTATTTTTTCTCTGAAAAATACCTAAAAGTACTGATTTGACATTCATAATAATATTAAACATTAAGGACAGGCATAACCTGTCAAACATAATAAATTACAGCTACTTAAACTAAGTAATCAGTCTCGTTACTTGGTTTGTACTCAAAAATAATCAGTCTCCGATATAACTTCCTTAACTGCTACTTATTGTTAGTAACAAAAAGAAAAAGAAGCAACTTTAAAAGTAACAAAACTTATTCGAAAACAAACAAATCTAAATTAATATTAAAAATTCTACTCAACTTCAAAAATAATATTTAACATAACTTACATGAAAACAAAAGTTATAGCAAATTAACATTTTTCCAAAATATTAAGCGATGTTTTAAATTCGTAATAAATACGTCTTTCTTTTATTATGTTTATTACGATTTATTTTAAAACGTCATTTAGGACTTCTTTTAATAGGTTCCTCAATGCTAGAGGCAGAGACATCGTTCCCTTTTTCGTGCCGTTGAACTCGTTTCACGGGGCCGTTTTTAATTCTTTTATATCTTCTACGTTCAGTTTCTCTTATTCTCTCTAAAATCGGTTTTTTAGTCAATTTCTCTTTCTTTTTTGGTACCATTGTGACATGGTGTCATTGGTCTGTGAAGAAGTGAAAAAATATCTAAATCGGTATAGTCGTGTCAGTGCCCCGTGTATGTGTCAGTATGGGATTGATGATTTTGTGGAAAAATGTGGAGTAAATAAAAAATGTAACAACATTATGCTTATTTATCTTCGACATTAAGAAAAGTAATACTTAATTTGCATTATAAAACAATTAGTTTCAAAAACAATAGAAATTATTCAGAAATATAACTTATTAGACATAATCGTTCACAACAAAAGTCTACTAAAAGAACTAACACTAAACGCCCGTGACAAATGGCCGTTTACCAACTTAAAATCATTCACTAATCACATACGGCTGAAGTCACGCAACCACACAACATCGGGCGGGCTTATTTTTGTTTCATTTGTCATAGTGTACTGATCATAAATTAAGAGAGACGCGCTTTTAGGTTAATAAACTATTATTATAAGTTTTTTTCTTTGTTAAGACGTTGTAATGACGAACGTGTCGTTAAACATCCTTAATAAAGCGCAATTCAGTTTGTCAATTGCCGCGTTCAGCCGGGTAAACGCTGAAACAGCGGTTCAATTGAATTTGTAATTGACATATACTATCAGTTGTGCCATGTGTTTATCACAATAGCTTAGGGTCCTTCGACCGTAGTCAGCTTACTATAACGTAGCGCTTACTTTCCGCTGTTTTAGCGCCGAGTTCGGCTGAATGCGCTCATTATTCTATTTTGCTTATAATTTCATAATAAGACTTCGAAACAGAGGATTAGTGAGTGATACGCCAAGGTACCTACTGATAATTTCGGGAATGATATTGAAATTTTCGATATTACGTGCAATTGTGTGAGAGAAAAAATAACAGAAAATGAATAGTTATTTTACACAACACTTTATTTTGTACTCAGTCACAAAGTTGCCCTATTTTTATAAAACTACCCATATAGTCAATTTATAGGTAATAGCGTCAAACAAATAATAATAGAAAATTGTTCTGCAATCTGTATTTTCCATTAATAGGTAGATTTTTTTGGTCCCGCGAGTGTCCGGTATTGAGAAATTTTACTGTATAAGTACTTATTTTTTAAAATTCTAATATACAGGTCACTTTAACAAAATCAACTTTCTCTAAAGGTAAGCGTACATTATGTCGATCTCTGTTGCGTGACAACGATTGGTTGCGGAGTTATGCGCTGCGATGCGGGCCACTGCCCCCCGGCATAATGTACGCTTACCTTAAGGACACGTTTTTTCCGAATTGTTTTTATTTATAAAACAACGCGCCTTATTCTCATATCGGCAGTGGCTTACAAAAGGCGCAAATTTTAGTTTTATTATAGAGTGGTTGAATGTTTTGTTTTTCTGGTTAAGGAGATAGGACGTGTGTTACCCAAATGCCAGTTAAAGGGGTTCTATTTGCATCTTCTGTAGTTTCTAAATTTGATTTTTAATTTGCCATAGGAAACTTGATAAAATAGTTATACCGTTTAAAGCTTTCTCTTCGCCTTCTTCTTTTCTACATTTAGAATTTTTAAGAGTTTTTCGCACATATGCTTGTATAAATACTAAAGCTACGGATGTATTATTTCTGTATGTAGGTCAATACACCCCATTCTTCGCCCGATTCTCGTATTCTAAAAGTTCACTACATCAACTTTATCTAACAATGAATAATATTTAGATTGTAAATAACTAAACAACTAAATTGTCGCAATTATCTAAAATATATTCATAATAATTTATTAGGTAATATCCATCGGAAATAAAAGTGAGTAATAGCGTTTTGTTGCAAAATTGAAGGTTAAAAGGAACTTTCAAGTTTTAAATTTGTAATCACTTTGGTTGAACGTATACATATAATATTATGTATAATTCTGTTTGGCTCGACAATAGTTTTATTTAAATATTAATCCTTTGCGCTCCAAGCAAAATGATTTTTACCAAATTGCATTGAATATCCGAATATAAAATAGCTTTATTGTATTATGATAATGCAGGAAAACATGCTACAAGGTAACAAATAATATGTCGATGCCCCCTCGTATGAGGACACGTGGAATGCAAAGGGTTAAAATGTGAAATGTGAAAAATCGTTTTTCAGTTTTTTACAATCAAAATATTAAAACCGCCTCGTATATATAGCTGACCCAAAGCTACAATTTACTATACATAACTAGGTCTTTAAAGAACGATTTTTCCACGTGCCGCGCCACCTTGTTTCTTTGACGCACTCTTTCGCGTCATTCCAATGCACCCGTATTTTTTCGCATGCGAAAGAACGTGCATATATCCAGCTAACAATTTTTAAATTTCGCGGCGGATTTCTATTGGTATCACATGAAAACATTTGCAGTCAGTAGCGGTGATAAATTAGGCGAAAGGAATTTTGAATTGTTTAAGTAACGAAATATTATCCTGCTGTTACATATATATATAAAATAATTACGTCCAGTTTCACGTATTTTGCCACTTATGTTATTTTTGAACACGTTTACATTAAAATATTATTAGTTTAATTTAATCATTTACTGCAGTACGTCTCTGCCTTTGTTATTTAACCTGACATTAACGTTTATATATCGAGTAGTACCAACAGAAATCCGCCGCGAAATTTAAAAATTGTTAGCTGGGATATTGCTTTTACATAAATATTAATGAATATAATGTAATATTAATTAAATATTAATATTATGGTGGTGCACCACCACATAAAATGATACGTGAACAATTTTTTTAATTGAACAGTTTAAAAGCATTTTACGGCATGTTTTTACATTAAAAAACTAACTTGGTAACTTGAAAGTATGGATGCACATTCGAAATTACTATTAGGTAGTATTAATTTCTATGGGGTTCATTTGGTGATGGTATGTGGTTTGCTAGGACCATGCGGCCAAGGAGAAGGCACTGCAAACCATGTCCAGCATGTCAAGTGCGCAGATTGTGTCTGCTACCACAATGCACAGCAAGTCGACAGGTCTTGGTCTCGGTCTCACTCCTCCCGCATCCTATCCTGGACCGGTAAGTTAATCCTGCCTTAACATCCTGCATACACCCGGCCTCGATCCTTTTATTTATACTCATCAATGCATACTTGTTCTAAGTCAAAGCTTAAGCTTAATACGCTGATCGTTTATTTTATCACAAAAAAAATAATAATGCTACTAGTGAAGATTTGCGCTTCTTGCTGTGTATTGTCGGCTAATACGTAATGCTTATCTGCTATTAACTTCAATGGGGCTTCCGTTACTTTTCGTAATTTTAGTTGTATGATATAGATAGTGAAATGTCGGTGTATTTTAGTTAGAACATGTTACGACGAGGTATTAATTTTCATATTTTTTTTACAGCAATTTTGGCAACCTGGATTGCAGCCCGGCACTTCACAAGAGTAAGTTTGCCTTTATATTTCTCGAAAATAAAATGTAACGATCCTTTTTATCAGTGTAAAACCCTTCCAACAACCTCCTTACCCTGGAAAACCAGCAACGGCTGTTTCTTCGGGCGAAGTAGGACCATTACAAGCCCCACCTCCACCGCCATGGGAAGGCAGAGCGATCGCGACGCATAAACTTAGGCTCGTTGAATTTTCTGCCTTCATGGAACAACATAGAGATGCTGATAATACGGTATATATATGCTTGAAGCAAAAGAAAACGTAGCTAATAAAAGTGTATTTTTAGTATCACAAGCACTTATTTGTTCATATAGGAGGTACCGCGACCTATTCCGATCCTTTACTAGAGGTAATTAAATATCTAAAACAAATATATTACCTAATTACCTAATTATTTTTTTAATTTTAGGCTGTCGATGTGAGGCAAATATATGACAAATTTCCTGAAAAGAAAGGCGGACTAAAAGAATTGTACGATAAGGGACCCCAATCTGCTTTCTTTTTAGTTAAATTTTGGGCAGATCTTAATACTAACATTCAAGACGAAGCAGGAGCATTTTACGGTGTGACGAGCCAGTAAGATAATTTTTGTACGTTATAATAAATGTGTTATTTACGTTAATGATTTTTAGATATGAAAGCAATGAAAATATGACTATTACGTGTTCCACAAAAGTTTGTTCGTTCGGTAAACAAGTTGTGGAAAAGGTGGAGACGGAGTATGCTCGTTACGAAAATGGACGATTTATATACCGAATTCATCGCAGCCCCATGTGTGAATATATGATTAATTTTATTCATAAACTTAAACACCTTCCTGAAAAGTACATGATGAACAGTGTTTTAGAAAATTTTACAATATTACAGGTAAAGTTAGTGTTTCTTAATTTTTATATCAATTATCGAATTATAATTAGCTAACACTTTTATAGTTATTATTATTTGGACAAAATATTAATTATTGTTACATCTGGTCGTTTAAATGTTACAACTTTTTTTTGACAGGTAGTAAGTAACAGAGATACACAAGAAACACTTCTTTGTACGGCGTACGTTTTTGAAGTGTCGACTTCGGAACATGGGGCGCAACATCATATCTACAGGCTTGTAAAAGACTAGCGGGTTTGTGCAAGCCAATTTCACTTCAGTGCCTACACACTCACAATACTAGTATTATTATCGGTTACATATATTAGTAAATAGATAGATAAATTACAAGCGGAATTGCCATTTAAAACGTGAGAGATGAAGTTTTTGCTCTGTGCTCCTTATTCTTTGTTCTCATAGGGGATATGGATAAGATCGACCTGTACTTTGTTATTTAAAAAGAAGTTAGATTTATTTAATTCGTATCTCCGCAAACAACCTGATTTTTATATATACATATATATTTTGATATTTGATTATATTATGTGGCATCGTACTTTAGGTTTAGTATTAATAACATTTTCCTCGAAAATGTAATTTCAAGAGTTTTACATATCCGTTTTTATCCCACATAATGTTCTTAGTTGTAAAAATTACCTGAACGTACTTTCAGTTTAAAATATTTATTTTGTATTATATTCGAAACATTATGTGGCTCAATATTTCTGATAGCAATTATATTATAGTTTTATTTTTAGATTATTATGAGATGTCTATGTAAGATTAAGTTTATGTGATCCTATCTTTAATGTTTTATATAGATTTTTATTAGATTTGTATATTACCCAGTATTTATCAGAGGTTTTGCTAACGCCCTTCATTTAGTGAGTAATTTTATATTTAGATAAGTTAACGTCGTATCTCCACAAAATTAATTATTTTATGAACTTTTAAAGTTTAATTGTGGTAAATACTGTCTTGGATCATATGATGATCGTTCAAAGAATAAAGAATAATGTGATTTATACTGAAAAATATAATAAAAATGATATTTAAAATAATTTTAGTAATTTTTAAATGATTTTGTGGAGATATTTTGAAAATTGTTTAACTAGTGTTCATTTGGCAGCCTTTTTGCTTAGTAGAAATTTACAGATGTTTTCATATTTGACGCGAATATCGCTTGGTGCAATCAACAATGAATATGGAGACATTCTTAGTTTAGTTTAATTGAAAACAAGTGGCAATGGTTTTGATCTCTTTTTGAATGATTTGTATTTTTTTTCAGGAAAACATGAAACAAATGGTAAATTATTATAATTATCGTACTTGTAACACTGGCACAAATTCAGAAACATATCTTCTGTGAAGATGAATTCTTGTTTGTTCCACATGAGGCTGCTTTTATTTATTACATTCATCATTTGGATACTTAATACACTGAGTAGTAATTAACCGAATTTACAAAAAAAAAACATTAGGATTAAGGAAATAATTTGACGAACAATAATTACTATAAATAATATAATAAATCAAATGTTTGTACTCTATCGAAATGATCTATATTTTAAAGTTATCGTGTCAGTGTAAAAAGTAAAAAACAAATGTATATATTTCTAATCAAATATGGCGGCTATACATATTTTTATTGTATTAACAGACAAATTGCGAAATGTGTTATATATAAAGTGTGCTATAATTGAGATTTTTTTATCCATATCTGGAATGCCATATCAAGATGAATCTTGAAACTTTTAATATTTTTGCTCTGTATGTGTGTACAGTATTTTAAAAAAAAACATGTTTATAATTTGTATGGAAAATACATTAATTGATATGAAATGTGTTTTCTTATAAATATTGAAAGATTTTTGAAAACGTTAATAATGGTTAAATGTACGACAGTTTGTAAGTTTTTAAGCATGTTACCTCGGAATAGGCATGAGATTTTTAATAATTATATTTTGAAATATAATATTTATTTATGAAATCAACATTTTAGTTAATCAATATACAATTACGAAGGTAGTTGTAAGAATTTTATAAATATTACAGTAATAACTAATTATGATCTTAAAACTAGTGTGAAACAAGGTTTTAGAAGAAGATAGAAAACTCCTGGAAGATCAATAATTTTCGGTGATCCTGTATATAATCGGAAAAAAATTAGTTTACATTTCACAATGGTTGTGATCCAGAATAATGTGGACAGGTGGCTAAAAAATGGCTGCTGCAAGTAGTGAAGGTTCGCCAATAAATCCTAATACGCCTACAATATTTAATTCAGGTCATTCAGAAAGAAGTGCATCAAGGTCCCCATCGATTGCTTCTACCATAGATGAATTTCAGTGGACCCCTTTGTTGGTATCTAAGATTAGAAAACGAAAATCAAAGTATGCTAAGGGTGAGTATTTAAATCTAATTTTCGATTGCCGCTTTTACATATTCGATATTCAGCAGTGAATATGTATTTTACGTTGTTTAGTTTATTCTTTAAAATTTAAGAAAGACCATAAGTTCAAAAATTTAAATTTAACCTATTTATTTCTATTGAAAGGTTATGTAATAATAAACAATAATATTACATGTTTGATTATAGTAAATAACCGATTATAATTATGAAAAATATAAATGTAACGTGTAGTTCTTTTATATTAAATGTGCGACCGTATTTCGAGGAAATAAAATAGATTAGATTCAACGGTTAATATGTTGAATGATTGATAACGCTTGATAAAGTGACCCCTAATTAAATTTTATTTATAAAAAAATAAACTTCCGACTGGTTAGTCATCAAATCCTTCCATTCAGTCTTATAAAACTTTCAGAAGACTAAACTCCTGATGACTATAAATCGGTACCTATTTCAACTGTTTATTACTAACAGAGCGACCTTTCATTTTAGAATTTACTAAACCCTGATAATTACATTAAATAATTTTAGAAAAATTACGTATTTAATTTTTTAAAGTACCATATTAGGTAATTAATTATTATAAACCGATACCGTTATTTTGCAGTTATAAAAATACGAATCTTTTATAATAAACAAATGATCAAATTCGCAAGTTTGTATTATGGTATAAAATATAAATGAGTAATTAAAATATGTATAAAAAAGGGATGTTTTGATGAGGTCCAAAAAGATTTAAAATAAAATTAGATTGCATATTTTAAATTTGTGAATTTATCCATCTTGCACCCTCTTATTACTACAAAATGAGGGTATGCTAAAAAATATGAAAAGATGATATGAATAAAAATGATATCATTAACCTTCACAGTTAATCATAAACGAAGAAGTATGCATTAATTTATAGGCGATTTAGATGTCGGCCCAGTAAGTTGAATTTTACCATATTTTTTTATCTACCTACTTTTTATTTATTTTCAGAAAGTGGCTATTTTTAATGTCGAATGTGTATTAGAAATTGACCTTTTACACTTTAATGCCATGCTTATTCATTTATAAATGTCAAATATTATGATGGTGTCTTTTTTAAGGGTTTGATCGTTCGATACATTATACTTTATTTAGATTTAGATGATTGACTGATTTAGATTTTGCTTTTCTATTAAATTTTAATAACGTTTGGCAACGAAATGGCAATTAACATTTTACAGTTGAGAATCTGTAATTACCTATATTGTATACAACTTGAGTTGCCTCAAAAAATATAATAAATACTATAATTTTATACAATCAAATCTAAATTTGGTTATTTTCTTAATTAATTTAAATACAGATTCCCATAATAATCTTAAGAATAGTATAACCCTTAATGCAGTAGATGGTAGTGCTTTGACATTGACCTTTATTGATTTCCACCTCCATAACTAAACTTCCCCATAGTACTTGCAGTATAAATCAATATTGTGCTATTTGTGTCCGTATAAATACAGATACTTGTTTTACAATGTAATCTGTGCAATTAAACAATTGAAAAGTAACTATTATTATTTTAAAATCATCAGAATGGTCATATTAAGTAATATATTGTGCACAGGTATTTAAAATAATTTGTATATGAAAGCACAAGGTATGGTGGAAGGCGGTGAAACCGCCATGGAACAAGATATGGCCGGTGCTCAAGATACAATCTATTTATGTAACTTCAGGGTTTCGGTAGATGGAGAATGGTTATGTCTTAAAGAATTACATGATGTGGAGTTTAACATGCAAGATTCCTTTCAACAGCCACTTTCAACACCTTCTCCTGAAATCCCCATATATCCATTTGGTATGGTTGTTTATTTTTGTAATGTCATAAAGAAATTTTATCGAAATTAATCGGCATTCTCTATCTTTATATATTGTTGTAGGTAGAGATCCTGTAGTTATAGAACGGAGTAATCTAGTTAACATTAGTAAATTAGTCGTTAAAGAACTCATAGAACAGTCTCTTCGCTATGGACGTATGTTGGATTCAGATCACATGCCTTTACAACACTTTTTTATTGTACTCGAACATGTTTTACGACACGGATTACGGCCAAAAAAGGTTAATATTGCTAAAAATTCTTTTTTTTTTCGTTAATATTAGTTTGATAATGCTTTTTAGGGTCTACTTGGACCAAAAAAGGAATTATGGGATATTTTACAAACGGTGGAGAAATACACAGCTGAAGCACAAGACATCACAGCCAGTGTTAGAGATTTGCCGACAGTACGGTAAGATATATCACATTGAGGTCTTGATAATATTTTTATGTGATTACACTTTGTTTCTACAAATTAAACAATTATATTAGTAAATTTCGAAAACACCTTTTTGTTAGTTACAACACCATATATTATATTGAAGTTGCAATTATATAATCGCCTAATTATTTGTTATATTTTCCTGTACATTGTATATTTTCCTTTTTATTATAGTACACACATGGGAAGAGCAAGAGCTTGGCTTAGATTGGCTTTAATGCAGAAAAAATTGGCAGATTACTTAAAGGTTTTACTGGATCACAAAGATGAAGCCCTAGTCGAATATTTTGAACCTGATGCACTAATGCTTAGCGATGAAGCCATAATTATCATAGGATTGTTGGTTGGCCTTAATGTCATCGACTGTAATTTATGTGTCAAAGTAGGTCAAGATCGATAAATCTGATTTAATACGAATAATATGTTATTTTGCACTAGGAAGAAGACTTGGATTGTCCTCAAGGTGTTATCGATTTTTCGTTGTATCTACGTTCTTCACATCAACTTTCTGGGGAACCTGTCGATGAACAGCAGGGCGACGATAACATGACAACGGTATTGGATCAAAAAAATTACATCGAAGAACTTAACAGACATTTAAAGTAAAAATTGCAACATTTTGTATTTAGTTGTACATTTTTTTTTTTATATTTTAGTGCTACTGTTACAAATCTTCAAACGAAAGTAGAATCTTTAACGACGACAAATGCACTCATGAAAGAAGATCTTGCAATTGCCAAGAATAGTCTTCTAGATTTGTACGACGAGAATCGACAATTGCGCAAAGAGCTCGGAAAAGAAGACAGATCTGATTTGGTTGCAAATCATGCTAGGTTAACTAAAATTTCAAATAATCACAGTGGAAATAATTCACGTTCTTTAATTGGTGATGCATCGGAGTTGCAGCAACGTTTGGAAGAGGAGAGAAAATTAAGAGAGGAAGCCGATAAAGAATTAGAATTGCAGGTGAAAATAGTAATTTTGAAATTTGTCTCTTTAAGATTCATAATATATTTTAATTTATAGCTATGTATTAAGGCAGAAATGGAGGTGGCCATGAAGCTTCTTGAAAAGGACATTCACGAAAAACAAGACACAATTATTTCATTAAGAAGACAACTCGACGATATTAAATTAATCAACCTCGAAATGTATAAGAAATTACAGGTAGGTATTCAACGTGTTTATTTTAATATGTGTATTGGCATGTAATAATTGCAAATATGAAATACCATTTCAATACACAATTTTTGGCCGTTCTAAATGTCTTTTTTTAATTTAAGTATTCTAAAAATGCACTTAATTTTTTTAATTATTATTATTGATAATCATATAAAAAAACACTAAATCGTTAACTCCCAAATTATAGGAATGCGAAATGGAACTTACTCAAAAAGGAGAAGTGGTGAGTCGTCTGCAAGCCAAAGCTGGTCAGATCGGCAAAATCCTGAATAATTTAGAAAAATACAATCATTTAGTTAAAGATTCTAATCGTGACAGGAAATCTTTCGAAAAACGACCCACATCATTCGACAAAAAATTTATGTCTACATCTAAAATTGAAATAAAAGAACTAAAAAGTTCAGAAACGCCTATTAACATTAAAGATAATATCGATGTTATTAAAACCAATCAAATTGTATTAGTTGGTAGTAAAGAAACCACCGATACTAATGTCAATAATTCCAAAATTCCACATTCCGAAAGTATCGATCAAAATTTTGAAATAGTAGATGTAGATCAATCTGAAATTACTTAATTATAGTAAAGTATTATTGATAATCACTTAATTTAAATATATATTGCTTGTTAATGTATTGTTTTTTAAATATTGAGAATTATGTGGGACCCAAAATGGAGATGTGATTTTAACTGTTGCAGTGATTATATTCAATTTTATAAAGATGCAGGATTTAAATTGAATACGATTACTGTATTGATTGTTTGGTTTGTTTATAAAATGTTAAATAACAATAGTATCAAACGAATTAGGAACAAAGTTGGGAAGACTGAGGATGTACATAAAGTGGCTTATTTCAGGAATGCGAGGGGTCCCTTAAATATAAAACCGAACTGATTACCAAGCTAGAGGCTAAAACGCAGTCTATGTCAGATACAATCCAATCGCTTGAAGCAAAGTAGGTAAATTCTTTTGTTATATTCATTTAGGCTTTATCGCACCAGTAGGTTACTAACAAAACTAACTATTTTATTATACTTATCGTGTATAGTAGTATACATTGGAGCTTGGGATAAACATTTTTAATAACAACTTAATAAGATGAGGAGATTTTGTTTTATTAATAATTTTATGATAGTAAATAAAGCACACTGGTTTATTAATTTTATAATGGATATAATAATAAATAAACTGCAAAATCTCTAATCTTATACAAAGTAATTTTAGATGATCAGTCGGTATCGGTCTTCGTATTGCTTTTGGTGTTAGCATTTTATGAATGTTTACTGTAAAGGTAGATAAGAAATTAACGCGTTGGAAGTATTGGCAAACCTTCACTACGGCAGCTGCTAATATTAAGTATCTAGAAAAATTGTTTTATTGATGTAAAACAAATGTATGTTAATATGTGTTGTAAAAGATAATATAATATTGTTAAGCATAATATTCTATAGTCTTTTTTTGCATTTATTACTGTAATACTTAAGATTGTTTTTGGTTTTGCTCATATGTTTTGTAAAATAAAAGTTTTAAAAGTAATTAGATATTTCATTGAAACCTATATTTATATGTTTTATTTAATTTAACTATTTGTTGTAGTTACGTAGTATAGGTTTGCCATTATTTTCTTATGATTGGTTAGTGTACAGATTAATGTTTTGTTTTGCACGATTAAACCTCCTTTTTGTTTAATTAAGTTTGTTAGTTTTTATAATTTAAATTATTCACGATTTAAAAGGTTTTACAAAAAAACTTATAATAAATACAAATTTTATTGTTAACAGACTCAGTCAGTATTAATAAAACTTGTGTAATAATTTGAAATAACTAAGTACTATAAAGATTCTGTACATTTCCGATAAAGTTTACTTCTTTATTACAAAATAATTTCATTATGTAGTGTAACAATTTATTATGGTTCTATATTCAGTATAACAATAATACGAAACAGTTCTTGTGAAATATAATTAATAATTTTTCAACACAACATTCTTAACTGTACAAATATATAACACTTTTTATACTAATAATGATTTACTTGGTAAGAAAACTTGCACAGTATTTAATATTTATAAGTACCTATTTACCTTTAATTATTTATATTAGGTCAAATTTATAAACAAGTGATTTAGTAATAACTAAATGATGACTATCGAAATGATTATTACCTATAGCAATTGTCTCTGTACTGTTAATCATTCACATTTATTTTCATCTAAATAACAAATACTAACATTAACAATAACATGAATGTTAACAAATGTTTGTAAATCTCTAACTATTTAAATATTAAAAATGTGCATGCTATAATTTATTACAATATATAAATTACTAGTAAAATCATGGAGCAGTAAATATAGTTTGGCATAGTCATCAAGGTCTTAAAAGATTATTGACGTACTTGTTGTAGATACCGAGAAAGCGAAATAGAAAGATCAAATGTTGAACAGAAAAGGCGTGAATTAAATATTCAAGCTGCGCACCACGAAGAGCAAGCCAATACTGTTGAAGGCGATTTAAAAGTTGAAAGAGAATGGAGAGTATCGCTTCAGGAAACCATGCAGCAAGACCGAGAACGTATATCACAATTACAATTAGAACTAACTCATCTCAAAGTTATTGCTCAAGTAATTTTTAATATTCATCGGTTGAAAATTGTGACGCAATTTAATTTTTAGAAATATGCGTTACTCCAAGAAGATTATTATACTTTAAAAGAACAATGGTTAGAACAGGAACAAACCTTAGAAGAATTGGGTGCTCATTTGAGCGTTAGCAAACTTCAAATATCAGACCTAAAAGAGGAAGCAGGTCGTAAAGTAGATGGTGCTTGGGCAACCGATGAAAGTGCCACGCACTGTAAATCGTGTACCAAAGAGTTCAATATGACCAGGCGAAAGGTGAAAATTATATATTTTATTTAAAAATAGAATGGATATTTTTAAATTTTAGCATCACTGTCGAAATTGTGGAGAAATATTCTGTAATGCATGTTCTGATAACTCGATGCCTCTGCCATCTTCAGCAAAACCTGTTCGTGTATGTGATGATTGCCATGTGCTACTAGTCGGCCGATATTCTGTGATGTAATTAAATATTTTATTAAAATTGGTGATAATTATGCTTTTAATACCTAAATATTATATGAGAAGTTTTATTTGTAGATATATCTATTTTGTACTACATTTGCACGATTTTTATGTGTATGTAATACATAAATGAATGCATAAATTAAGCATGTAAGAAAAATTATAATTGGATTATTTATTTATTTATATGTATAGTATTTGACTTGTATAATAATTAAGCTTAAAAGCTCTTATATTCTAAAATGTTTCAATAACGCATTAAAATTAGAAATCACAATGGCAAATGTATTTTGTTAAATTGTTGTAGAGATGTTTAAATTTTGAACTATTTTATATTTACTTTTAAAATATTTGTACTGTTTTCTGAAAAATATAAGAATGTGCTATTACTAAAATAATTTAATTATAAAAAAATATATATAATTTATATAAAGTAAAAAAATAATAAAATTAATAATAATCAATTTATCTACGATGATAAATTAAGTGATTTTTAGTTGCATTCGATAGAAATAAAAATACTGGTTTGAACTTCGCTGGTACTTAAAATATATTAAAATGTAAATTAAATAATTGACTTCAATATAATGTAGCACGTTTAACTTTTGTTGGTTGTTACCTTTGTGTCATCCTAGAAATTTGTTTTATTTACATATAGTAATTTTTAATTTAGAACTAATGGAACGTTTCTGAATCATAAATTAAGGTTATAATATCATTAGTTTTTATTTACCAATACATTCAACAATTTAAAATAACAAATTAAGCGAATCTTTTAAAATGGTTAAACATATTTTGTTTATTTTAATAATTGTCAGTGCATTTGTTTCCAAAGGTAATGTTACTTTATTTTCTTATTCAAGTTATAGGTGGGCGTGGCACAATTTATTTAAAAATTGTTATTTAAATCTTAGGTTTCGCTCTTTGGTGTTATGATTGTATAAGTACACAACCGGGCTGTGGTGAGAAACTAAACTGGCTTTGGCATTGGACCAAAGTTTGTCCAGAACAAGATGATGTTTGTGTAAAAGTATTGGAAAGAAAAGATGGTATACATACTTATAAGTGAAATTCTATTTAATTATTGTTTAAATTGTAGCTGAAACAGTAATTACAAGATCGTGCCTTAGTAGCATACAGGGTTTACGCACAGACATTCCTGCCGATCATTATGAAGGATGTAGAACTGCCGCTGTCGATTATAAGCTTTCAAATTATGTAAACAATTCCATTAAAGAACTCGATATTTATAGGTACGTTTGTAACTCTGTAAAATTTGTTATTAATATGATTTTTTTATTGCAGAAAGTATTATGATTCAACGACATTTTGTTTCTGCTTTTTAGATAACTGGTGTAATAGCACTAGTAAAAGACTTCCATCGTGTATTTTACTAATCGTAACTACTATTTTCGGATTTTATTTACATACATCTTGAGTAGATCTTAAAATTTACTTTGAATCCGTCCATAACTTTTACATACCAATACAATTTTTTGTTGTATCGTGCCTGATTGTAATATGTATATTTTTTATATAGTATTATTTTACATTTTACTAGAATAATGTTTAAACAATCTAAAACAGCTTATTATAAGTTCCGTCCATTTTAGAAAGTTGTTTTCTTGTGTCTGGATGTTAGTTTTTTGAAACTAGTCATAATTTGAAATATCGATATATTATTTAATTCGATTTATTCTGTGAAATTTAAATTTATTTTCTTCTAAAATAAGTCTTTCCTATTTGTCTAAAAGACGATATAAAAGTTGTTAAACTATATTCTATATTTACCAAGAGGAATTTGAAGTTTGGCTTTTATATCGAAAACCGCATATAAATTTTTACCTATGTGAAATAATATAACTTTCCACTCTGTTAAATATTATTTTATTTTTTTTTTGCTGTGGTGAGTGGCTTGGATGTGTGATTTGAATGTTAGTAAGAGAAATATTTATTTTATAAAAAAAGACAAAAGTTTTTCAATAACTGGTTATAACAGATTATAGGGATCATCAGTCAATCATCAAAGAAATAATTGTTTCAACAATCATTGGCAATTGCCTAACAGTTAACGATAACCGACTGACCCAAAGGGTATATTTTTTAACACGTTCAACTCGTGGGCAACCCACCCGTGATTCGCCAGGCATATTAAAATGTACCGGAGCGACTCATCGAAGCACCACTTAGTTCAGTTCTTATAAGGCGTAACGAGACAGCGGTGGATCGCTGGTAACTTTAATTATAAAGCCTTGATGTCATATAGGAACAACATTGATATTGTGTAAACGACTTATAGACATAGTCATATGCTCATTCTTATGTTGAGAATGATAATACACGAGTGGGTCCCTCGGTAATAACAGAACACTCTTTCTAAAGGTAGTGGTCTATAATTGAATTACTTGGTAGTTGATAACACTTTGAGTTGCTTAGGTCTGGCAGGTAATTAATTACTTTTTATTACACCCAGATTGATTGAACGTGTTAGGCTAAATTTAATTGTAGATCTTAATTTAAAGTGTATATTTCTGTAGTTACCCCCGTTATACTGTAAAAGTGAACAGTTGCATTTTTTTTATAGACGGTTAAATTTAGTAATTACTAACATTTTTAATTATTTATGTTGGAGTTAATTGTTACAACAATCGTTTCTAAAGAAAACAACTAGGTTTAATAATAATTAAATTTAATTATTATGAATATGATCGTAATAGTTCAAACATCAATTGCAGTTTAAATGCAACTGTTGATGGTTCACTGTTCAATTGGTACGCTATGCTATTTCTGTTTATTTAATTAAGGCGGAAAAGACCATCATACAAATTTTTCGTATACCTATGTAATTTATAGATGTTTAAATTAAAATTTGTACATTTTATAGAAATTATAAAAATATACGTATAATTTAAATTTAAATATTACCCGCTAAGGCATTATGTGACTGACTTTACGAGTGTTGGCAGCAACCATTATTATTTTATGTTACGCCGGTGTTGTTCTCGAGAAGTTATTATTTTAAATTATAAATCTTCATAATTAACGCCGAATTTAAAATTAATTACTGCAAAATATATTTTTTAAGTTAAATTAGTAATCGGTTTGAAACTCGTAAAATGAAATCAAAGTTTTATTGAACAGTTGAACTGCAAAGTGATGATATATTCTTTCGTTATTTAACTATTCAAAATCATATTGTTTCGGTAGATTGATGAAGAACATTACTCGATAAAGAAACTATTCAATATGAAGAACGTGTTAAGACTTTATGTAACAAAATGGTAATACAATATGTGCATAGAATTATTTCGCAGAAATTCCTTCGTTAATGTTAGTTGTGCGGGATATTTCGTAGTGTATATGTTGCCAGTGCGGTACGCATTTTGGATATTCTGTACCTTTTTGCGTTTGGATTGGATTTGGGATTACCTCTATTTATGCAGCAGCGATAATAATAAAATATTAAATTTTTCATAGTTTTATGTTTAAAACGTTCAAAAAGTAGTACCTATAGGTACTTTATATCGACGACGTATTGGCAAAACATCTTAAGTGACAAAAAGGTAATTTTACAGGAGCGCACATTTTGTGTTGTAGCGTAGCCATATAAGCAAATAGTTTCTACGGAAATACAAATCAATTTTTCTGGTGAAAATATCGAAATGTTATTAGATATTAACAGATTATGTCTGCCATGCATAAGATAGTCGGAATAACTCATTTTCGAAAAAAGCGACGCTTAAAATGTTCGGTCAAAACATCATCGATATGAAACACTTTTTTGAATAGATAGGTACCTACTAGTTAATTGAAAAGCGTTCTATAATCATTTAATAAAATATACTTAAATATAACAAACTGATGAGCTATTGATAGTTTCAAATTGTTTTTCGACGACCACTATGAAAAGTGCGTAAATTTACACCATTAAATGTCGCCGAAACTTGACCATTTCAAACAAGTAGACCGACCGCGCGTAAAGAAACTCGTCAGCCAATCGAAAACGTAGTAGTCCGTGTGCAATCATTGTGCACGCTACTCAGCCAATCAAAAGCCTTCCAGACTGTCATGCAATGACGACTTTACGCACAAACTGTTTTATTACTAATTGTCAATAGAAGTCGTTGTTTAAAATGTCAAAGTACCCATGTGCGATTAATATTAATCCCTAACAACAAAATTAAATTTAATTAAAAAAACTAAAGAAATACATAATTAAACATTATAATGTATATCACGAAACTCGGGGGTGTTTTGTGAATACAATGATATAATTAGGAATCTAAAATAATAAGTAGTTTTGAAGTACATCATGAGATTCTAAAGGTCTATTATTTTGACATAATTCCCCAGTCTTAGTAAAAATTGTAAGCGTATACACTACGACGGGGCACATCGGGTCGCATCGCAGCGCAAAACTCCGCAACCAATTGCTGGGATACATTTTCAATGAATCAATGACGGCATCTCTATTGTGTTCAACGACAAAGGTAGTTTTTTCGTCGAGTATAGAACATATTTTTTTATCGCGCATTGCCTAGGTAACAATAAAAGCTTTTAATGACGACCTGCAGATTACAGAAATGTAAAATTGTCTCAATTGTAGAAAGGGAAAATCAAACACCGTACTTTTTATTAAAGTTTATTCATAGAAGTACTGCTACTGCTACTATAATACGGTTATTATTATTAGGTAATAATTTGAGTAATGTATAAAAATAGTTTATTCTAAATTGCACAGCAATATAATTTAATTTAAACTTCAAAATTTTATATTGCTGTTCACTACAAAATGGACGGAGAAGATAATTGTTTTTTTTTTCGATTATTAGTTTACTAAGTACACTTAAAGTATATAAACGTTATTACACATAAGTACACTTATAATGAGTTATTTTTAAAGCACATTACAATTATTTAATGTATATTCGTGGTACAGTTAATTGCATCAACTTAAACTATAGGTATATCTGATTTATAAAAATGTTAAATATAATCATCGTTCGTCGATAATTTACTAAAATCATACATATCCTACCATAAAATAACTTTATATTTCGTTAAGCAAATTTTAAACGATGTAATTTAATTAGTTTTACTTTATAGGCTGAACTAATTGTAAGTGGTAGTCGACATAATTTGAAATACCTACATTAAATAAGTACACTAAATTATGACTAGATTTATAAAATTTTGGCTCGTTTGTAGTTACTCGGTTTGTAATTCGTAACACTGAAAATTTAAGTCGTCGTACAAAGTTCCTCCATTTATAATTTCGGCGTCGGATAAATTTAGGCCCAGAGCAGTTGGGTTTAAATCGGTAATTAGGTAATCACCACCAAGACCACATTCCTCTACAACTTCCTCTTTCGATACTGGGGGGCAGAGGAAATCTAAAATTAGTGTTAACATTATTTTTTCGCATTTATCTTTTAACCATATATCGAAATTGAAGCTTTGCTACAAGTTATATAGACGTATTTACCTAATGATACTTGATATCGACATAGAATAAAAAGAATAAATCTTGTTAGTTATACTATTGAAGAGTGATAAGAATAGTATCGTCAATTTTTTTAGTGCAAGATTGAAATTTACCACGAGTTATATAATTATACTGCTTTCCAAAGAAAAAAAAACGAAACACCATACATTTTTATTGAAAGTTTTATCTACGACTTATGGGTCGGTAATACATACAAATAATTAAAATTTTGAAACAAACAAGTTACTCAATACCTCAGCGAGTAGCTCTGCCGTTGTTTCTTAAGCACTCATTTACTCGTTGTGGCATAAATTCAGAAATGAAATGATCAGTATCAGCCTGAGGTATATCGTTCTATATAGTTCTTGAAGCCGAAGATTAAGATCCCGAAAATTTTGGTAAAAATTTCAATAAAAACAGTTGGTCGATAAGGTGTGCAGACAATTGCTCGAATGTAGAATTTCTCGAATTATCTAGATATAGTAGTAAACGTTTTATTCACACATCGAGAACGTAAATTACGCTCTATTTGAGAGTAAACATTTGTTTCACCAGGCACGTCCATTTTCAAAAGTGGACGAAAGGGAGAATGAGATTCAATGTTTCGCTATTGTCTAATGCAGCCAAGTAAGTCAGTGAGCGTAGGTTAGTGTAGATGAAGCGAGTTTAGACTAGCGTAGATGTGGTGTAAGTTAGTGTAGATGAAATAGATCAAAAAAATGTTTAGTTATTAGTTTAACATGGGAAATTGTCTTAAAACACATTGACTATCAATTTTTATCATTTACCTCTCAAATAGAACATAATTTACGCTACCGAAGTGTGAATAAAAAGTTAACTACTATATCTACATAATTCGAGAAATTCGAGCAATCGTATTTTATCAATTCTCATGGAACCGGCCTATAACAGGTGTTTAATTTTTGTTTTTTTTTGGAAAGCAGTATAATTATTTATACGTACAATGTAAATAAATTACCTCCAAGTCCGTTTCTTGTAACTTCTATTACGTTTACGTATTCTATTTCTATGTTCTGCTGCTTGTCGTTGTGATCCTGTTGTATAATGGCAAATTCATTCTTCTGCAATTACAAAACATATTTAGTATTTCAAATTGGCCAAGTCCCTTAAACATTGTATTTGCTTACTTCTCCGTGGTTTTCTGGTAAAATACTTGCGGTAGCAGTTTCCAATTCCATCTCCAGTTGCTGATCTCTGTTGCAATAGTTGTAGGAAGTTTTCATAAATTGTTGCATACGCTGTTTCTTCTGAAGTTGACGTTTAAAACAAACATAGATTAATTATTTATCTATAGTTTAAAGTTTTAGATATTATAGATACTTACAATATTCCAAGTTTTTTTATCGTCCTTTTGTGCAATTGTCCAAAGATGACCAGCTCCATGAACAGCTTTGCTGCCTTTTCTAAAGTGGGGATTAATCGATAAATTGTGCCTAACCGAATTTTTCCATCTATCATCGTTTTGTTTATAGAATGGAAATGGTCGCTGAAATGCAAATAGAAATATTTTTTACGTCGTAGTATAAACTTAGAGGATATGTCGTGTTGTCGAACAAAAAAAAATTGATTAAGGTCAAAATTCATAAATCAAATTGATACCTACTTACTCGAATTGAACTTTCGTTAGAATAGAAGCTCGTTTAAGTGTGTGTTTGGTTAATGAATTTGGACCGAAGTGTTTTTCTGTATAAAAATTTCGCAAATTAGAGAAACTTTCTACGACAATGAATGGATAGTTAAAGAGTTTTTGTTGGGTTGTACGTAACGAAATTAATTAAGTATCTAATCTTCGTATTGCATATAGTTAAAGTTTCGCATGAGGGTTGATGATTATTTCTACTATTCCTTGTTCACAATTTGCGTATTTTAAAGTCTAAACGAAGAACGTAAAAGATCAGTCATTCGAATAGTATTATATCTTACCACGCTTCTTTTTCGTACCTGGCACTGAAACCTGTAGAGGAATCAACTTTTATTCATGAATAGATATACTTACTGACAGATAGGTGTGTACGGAGGGAAAAAAGGGTCTTATATATCGAATGGGTGGTATATTTGGTTAAAATTCACATTATTTCACAATAGACACCTGTGTGCAACGATCCGTGTCTACACACGACGTGATAATAGACCAGCAATTATTGTAATTGCTCGAATGGTTGATATTCATGGTGAATTACACGGTGGCCGAAGTTCGAGGCATTTTTATTTATGATCACGATTTTATGTAATAAAGGGTGTTTATAGAGTAAAATTATTGTTGTGATAGTTAAACATGATTATCATTCATAATTTTAATAGTTATATGAACCTAATAAAACCGTTTTAAAACATTTTAAGCAACGATATCATATATCTTTCGTTTCATATAGTTATCTAACATGATACACTATATTACTACATAAAAATTTCTTCTTGCGTTAATCTTCATCGAGTAGTACATATCTATTAAAAAATATAATATTTTTATTGTGAATACAAGTGAAACAAACTCGAACATTTATGTTACAATGTTAAGAGTCTACGGTATCTGGATAAAGATTTGCAAATAGGCTCATACATATAAAGCGAATAAATTATTCCTAATTATGTATTTACAGAAGTGTAGGCATTTCGGTTTTAAAACTTTAAGGGTTTTTCAATCGCCAGTTAACTCTGACCGTCAGTCAATCGCCATAGAAACGATTGTTTCCAATAATCATTTCTATAGCGATTGACTGATGGTCAGAGTTAACTGGCGATTGAAAAACCTGTACTAAACGATTTGTTTTTGTGAAATTGTCTAAAAACCATCATAGTATGGAGAATTTCAACATCCGCATCCAATATCAAATCTATACGCTAATAACCACCTGGTTCAATAGCAATTTAACAATTTCATTTATATTCTTGCATTTTCTACTGTCAGGTAATTAATTTTTAAAAAACCTGGTGACGACACGAGTACGAAATTAATACTTAAAAATGAGTACGATATATCTGCGAGAAAGAACAAAAATAACGATTTCGACCTTGAATTTTGTGATTTTTGTTCTCTTTCGCACGGTTATTAACATAGATATATAGTACTCATTTTACAGCGAAGCGTTGCCAAGTGTAAATTTCGTACTTGTGACGTCACCAGGTTTTTTAAACATTAATTACGGCGTTAATATTTCAGATACAACAAAATAGAAAATGAATAATAAATAACTTTTATAAATTCTTTGTGTTATTATTATTATATTTGCGTAATTTCGTTGTAGTCTCATTTCTTATTTTCTCATTTTGAAACCACTTAGACAAGATTTTACAAACATGTTTATACAGCAGAATAAGCTATTTCTGGAACAGCCGCTATGGAAACCATTATCTCAACAAACATTTCCTTAACAGTTATTCCAGGAATAGCTTTTTCTGCAGAATAAACATGTTTACAGATCCGACCCTTAATAAGTTATTCACTACTAAATTCTGAAAAATTAATGTCTGTTTTTCGATGTGGCCGACATATCGGTTTTTACCGTAATAACTTAACCGATTCTGCATGGTGATCGCGCACTTTACCAATAAGTAGGTATATGTACCATATGAATTACATCAATTTCCAAAAATTCTCGATAAGTGTGTCTTAAAATTTTGACCAAGAACATTTCTTACTATGATCTATAAGTACGCCAAATTTTATTCGAATCGATGAGGGGTAAACCTGATCCTCCCCTTGCAAGATCGTTCTCGATTACCGAAGTTTTACTGCATTCAATATTACTATTGCAAATATTAGGTGGTAACCATATTAGGTTACTTTTAGAATATTTAATTTATCTAAAATATGATCGTATTTATAACTTCACGTAGCATCGGTGGTTCAGTGGTAGAATGCTCGCCTGCCACGCGGGCGGCCCGGGTTCGATTCCCGGCCGATGCAGTAGTTTTTTTACTTTAAACTATATCCCGAGAGATGTCAATTTTATCGTGTAAACTATGTTTAACTGTTTCTTTTTTGCAAAATTTTGCTTATAATTACAAAATGCGCGAAACAATGATTCACAAGAACATTTGCCTTAAAGCAAAATTTTGCAAAAAATTATTTACCACAACTTACACGATAAAATTGACAACTCGAGAGGTATATTTTAAGATTATTTCACGAAATAAGTTTTTCTTCATGTTAAATATATATATTTTTGTATATTCCCAATATCTTCAACTGGTGTATAGATCTATCTATAGCTCATCCAAACCTATATGATGTTCACGTCATTAATACAAGTTACTAGATGATGACGTTTCACACATTGCTGTCACTCGCACCTCTTATTTTAACAGTTTTAATAAATTGTAGTCTTTCTTTATACCATCTATTATGTGCGCAAGTAAATCATCTATAGAATATGTCACTTTCCAAACTTTAAACCGAATTACAAATAAACAATTTAGTAACTTTTTGTTGATGACGTTTTATAGATTTGGATAAGCTATAGATAAATATTTACAGCGATTGTCAAATTTGACGGTCACTGTGAAATATGCATAAATTCACACCTTTAGATGTTACTGATAGTTGGACATTACAAACAAATATTTCAGTCGTGTGTAATGAAACTCGTTCACCAATCAAAAACATTGTAGTCTGTGCAAAATCATTTCAAATGTTACTTACAAGGAAACGTGGAAATCTCAGAAAAATTTAAAACTTTACAGAATTGTAGTACTAGCATTGGGTACTAGTCAACTCTAATCAAGAGCCGTATTCCGTTCGTGCTCTTACGCGGTTGAAGAGGGTGAAATCCTCCCTTCAAAATTGGAACTTTTTTCGATTTTGCTTATTATCTGTGAAACAACAAGAGCCATCGCCAACAAACTATACACTTTTGTAAATGACTGTTCAATGCCTAGAGGATGCCCCAAGATTGTCATCCCTTCGAATTTTCACCCTTAATTTTTGCCATACTTGGGTACATTTTTACATCGGCAGACACATATTTTCATGTAAAGGACAATTAAAATTATGATTTGAAAAAAAAACAACGCGATGTAATTTTTTACAGTAGGTGACATATTGAAAATTTATTCATTTGGAGAGAGGTCAGCCAGGTTTGCGAGGCAGACCACAATAATTCTAAATAATTGATATTTCTCTAAAGTCTATAATAAATTTTATCAAGTATCAAATTTATTAAAAATGATTAAAACAAAAATTCAATTGACTGCCACCGGTTGGACATTTCCTACCATATTAACTTTTAAACACATTAAGAAATCTTTAGTAGTGTTGTGATGTAGATTTTTGGGCGATGGGAGCTTGAGGTATTATAGGGGTCGTAGTGGAGTTTGATAATTGGCAGATAACGACCGAAAATTTTGAAAATATGTACTTTTTAGGAAATTTATTCTAAAATTATGTATTTTTTATGCAGTAAAATTATTTGAATAATCACTATCTACTGCCGTTATACCGCAGAATTATAAATTTACTCTATTTTTAATTTAAAAACTATTCGTGTGCCCTCAAGCATTGAAAATTTCCCTATTACAAACCATAAACCAGATAAAAGTTTAATCGCATTTTTATGTGGCCGATAAAATACAAAGCAATAAAATATGCGCATCGCCTACTTTCATAGCTTATCGAAGTGCGAACAAAGAACTGAATGTTTTTAAAATAAAAGTGGGATTTTCTAGTATCCATTGCATTTATATATAGAATTTTGGCAAAACCACTTCAGATCCTTCGCGTTACTGGTACAGAGCGGCAATGCTTGTTTCAGTAGTTCGAATTTTAAGTTACGGCGTCGTATTGTTCTTGTGTGCGAGGAGTGCTCGTTCGGTTAATAAGACCTTTTTGTGTGTGAGTGGGTGAGTGTTGTGTATTGTGTTAAGTACTCTAAAAGGATTACAAACCAAAAAGTTTAATACGATGAGGAAAGGTAGGATCTTTCTTTGTCTTTCTCCATGTATTTATAAAGTGTAAATACATAGACCTTTAAGCTCTAACACAAATTTTCTGATTATCGAGCTTGGTTAGGCTCATGGATAAGGACTAGGTTAGGGCTTCCCTCAAACATTCAATTGTCCAATTTCGCGAACGAAATTTTACCTTACGTAGGTATAGATATGTAATAATACATGTTCGCAGTCAACGGAAGAATCTACGCTGGAAATTGATCATAGAGGGAAAACGATGACAAGAAAAAGGTAGGAAATACAAAGAAAAATTTAGAAGTTACTAAAGCTTCTTTTTTCTTACAGTCTGTTACAGATAAGTGGCAGTTGCAGCGGCAGCAGTGTTAAGCTAAGCATCCACTAGTCTGCATCGGACACACAGTACCATCCCTTAAAATTTTCACCTCTAATTTTTGTATCATAATATAGGTCTTAAACAGCCATTTACAAAAATATATAATTTGTTGGCGATAGCTCTTGTTGTTTCACAAATAATAAGCAAAATCGAAAATGTTCCAATTTTCAAGGGTGGATTTCACCCTCTTAAACCGCGTAAGAGCACGAACAGAATACGGCTCTTGATTAGTGTTCACTAGTACTACAATCCTGCAAAGTTTCAAAATTTTCTGAGATTTTCATCTACCTAACCTTTGTGCTCGCAAATGTCTCACGTGTAGATAGTGATAAGTGATTTTATTGCTAGAAATCTGTGGAAAGTTAAAGGAATGTCTTTTGGTTTTTCAAGTATTTAAGTCAGAATTTTATTACTATAACCTGACACGAAATAATTTTTGGCATGGTTTAAGCTAATAGACATGCCTTTATCTTTTCACAACAAACCAAGACCGAAAGACTTTTTGAACACCTCTGTTATAAAATAATGCATCCGATTAGTAAAGGAATACTTACATATATAGGTAATACGTATAATTATTCAATTTGTATAATGCGCCATTCCGAATTTTAAGAAATTTTTGAAAACCAATTAAACAGTCAACAACACTACAATTTGAAAGCTACCGATTATTCAAGAGTTCAATACCGAGGATTATTTTTGAAACGCCTAAGTTTTCGTGTTTACTTAATTTTTGTTAACATAGATATACAAAAGAGTGCAATCTAATTTAGTATATATGTATTTACATACACCGGGTGTCAACGAGATCACTAGCACCCCTATTTTGCCCCTTGTTTTTCAAGCTATCGAAATGGAACTCGGCATAGTTGATAAAGACGCAAAATGACATATTTTGACATGATGTGTGATTTCTTCGGACTTACGGTTTGGCCGGAAGTGACACCAATTTTTGATTTTCAAACGGAACCCCTGTATATTATTGCATTTTCAGAATCCTGGACGAATTCTGAATAGGTTAGCACAATTTTGGTGCTGTAATACATAATTCCGAGGAGATGCATTTTAGGTTTCACGTTTATGGGAACTTTGTCATTTTTATAATAAGCTCAATTCGGTCTTCTTTTTATTCGGCCTTCCCCTTTCCTGAAGTGTATATAATAAATTATGATCTGTTATTGGTTAATAAATAAAAATAGTCATGTAGTTTAGGCATATCCCGAGAACGGTGAATTCTATCGAGTAAATCTTTGAAACGCTGTTTTTCTTTGTAAAATTTTGCTTAGAAAATGGCCGAGACTTAATAATGGATAATAAAAGCTCAAGAACGAAAGCCATTCATCATGAATTATTAAGTCGAAAATAATTACTTTAAAGTAAAATTTTGCAAAAAAATTAGCTACTCGTAGTTTACGTGATAAAATCCATAGCTCGATGTAGGTACCTACATATATATTAATACAATTTTATTTCCTGAAATAATAAGTACCTACTCTTATATAATTTTATATACCTAGGTATTATTAATTACCTAATTTTTATTAATGCAAGATTTATTTTTTTTAATAATTCTATTTTAATAATGCAATAATACAAAATAGAATCAATGTTGACGCGCAATAAATCATACAGTTTCATGTTATCATGTAAACTGTCTGTTATCAGTCATGTTTCTTTTTATAACACGTACTTACCTATTGTTCATTTTAACTATTTAGTTATAACGACATTTTTATAAAACATCGTCTATTTAACAATAAAATTACTTACGTGTGAGACATTTAATTAATTAGAAGGTTTTCGATAGGCTAAACAGCGTGCAAAATGATTTCGCACGGCCTACAACGTTCTTGATTGGCTAACGAGTTTCATTACGCACGACAGACCTATTTGTTTTAAATTGTTTATTTTCAATATAGGCATTCACTTTCATTTAAAAGTGTGAATTTATCCATTATTCATAATGGTCGTCGAAAAAAAAATGTCGATAAAAATCGATAAGAATTCGGGGAAATCTTTAAAACATTTACCTATACGGATTTGAAGGCAATTAATACAATGAACTCGTTAAATAATTTGTATTACAAACAATAATAATTTGTTTCGCTTTCAAAAAATGATGGTTTATTTGACTGTTACATGCGACGATGACGTTTAGATTAATTTTAATATCTGCAAGTATTCAAGTTGAAATAGGGTAAAGTGGGAGCAAACGGACACCTCTTAAACAAATTGGGGATATTAAAATATTAGATTGACAATTCTATTTCGAGTAGTTTGATATTATGTTGTATTTTAAGAAATATCAATCAGATATCTTAAGGGACTAACTCACGAAAATAGTTCATTTCACGGCGTTTTTTATAAATGAATTATGAGAAAACGAAGCAGTATTTATTAAAATTTCAAAATATATGGTATAAATTACTGTTTGTAGAATGGCCGAAGGTTATTTTTAGGTAAAAACAATAGCCGATTTTGGAGATTTTCACTGTTAAATCTGAATAAAATTTGCTTGATCTTTACCATTGAAATAATCATATTTGTAAATTTCTATTTACAATATTTAAAACTTTTAACCAAAACTACATCCTTTAACAACATAAATTTTCTTTTAAATTACGATAAAATTAAGTTGTTTAGTAATGACTCGTAGAAATAGAGACAAACGGACATAGCCGAATAGGGCAAAACCAAATATAAGGATTAAAGATCGACAGGTAGTTATGTAATTATTGAATAATAGGTGTTAAAGAAATTCCAACAAGCGTTGGTGCAACTTTCTCTGTCTGTAAATTTCGGACGGAAAAAATTGAGTAGAAAAAGATTGTAAAATCTTAGGACGGACTTTAAATCAATCTCAAAAACACAATGATTTTAGTTAATTCTTAACTGCAGTCTTGTGACATCTCTTGTAAATAAGTAAGTGTTTATTAGGAATCGCATGTACATTTGAAATAAACCTGTTTTCCTGACGTTTATATGTTTTTATAATTAATTATGTCTTATATTTAAACGACCCTAAGTACGGCCCATCATGTTTGTTGTGCTTACGAGGCTTAATGTTATTAGTAAACTGCTGAAGTGCGTTAAAGTTAAATAATAATCTGCAAACACCTATTGTTCAATAAACGTCTGCCTCCCTGTTCTTCGGCCGAACGTTGGGTTTTGCCAGGACGTTGACTATAACAATAACGATATTGACAATAAATATACAAGGTGTTTCATTAACGACGGACCAGCCGGTGCAGGGCGATAGAAGATCTCAATACGGATCGATTTGACTTTCACATGTGTAAGGTGAAATTTATTAGTTTAGAAGTTATATAGGCTTGAAGTATTTTTAGGTAAACTCCAGTTTTGTTCACAAATTTCGACATTTTGGCTATACGAGTCAGCCTATAATCAGTGCTGATGACATTCGCAACTTTTTTAAAATAATGTTTTGATTACATTTTTTTAAATTAATTAAGTAATGGCTTTGGTCTAACCAATTAGCCAGTCGAATGTTTGTTTAGTGTTAGTATCACGTTCGCGAACATCCATGGTCGCAACGGGATTCGAACCCGAAGCCGTGAGTGCGCTAGAAAGCCAGTCGGGACACTAACTCTCTAGGTCACACGGTCCCTTCGATTATAAATAAAAAGTAGAATTTTGGCCTTTTTACTTTGTACACAATTTTCGATGTGAAGTCATAAAAATATTATTTATGATATTAGGTCTATTATTGAACTACGATCGTAAAAAAATCATGACACTTACATTACTAGTTTAGCCAGAATAGCAAAATTTGTGGGAAAAATTGGAGTTTTGCTACAAATTTATAAACTATTATAAATAACTATTAAACTAACAAATTTTGCTTAACATCAATGGGGTTCAAATCGATGCGTATTGAGGTCTTAAATCACCCTGCGCCGGCTAGTTCGTCCTCAATAAAACACCCCGTACAAGCGTGGATATTTCAAAGTATTTTTAGAAAAACCTCTTAGAGCGTCCGTTTGCCCCACTTCGTAACTATGTTTAACATAGTTTACTAATAATTCAAACTAATTTGTTTCTGTTTCGTTATTTTTATATGACGATGACGTTTCAAAATGCAAATACGCCTTTATACCTATTTATAATGTATGTATATACATTCATATTTTTAAGGACCAATGCAATTATAAAAATCACATTATTTACGCTTCAATTGTCCCATCGTTTAATGGTCATGGGAAAACACCCCGTTGCCAGCCACGCACGTTCATCGAACCGTATCAAACATTTAAACACGTTAATTGCCAAAAAGGGATCATGTCGTGGGTGGAAAAAATAAAAGATCCCCACACCCTTTGACCAGGTGAATTGCAGGACTCCAAATTGCGCTCTAAAAGTCTTGCGACTGTGGTAAATCCGTACCTGGCACTGAATATCGACAATCTCCGGGGAGCGATTCACAACTTGGTTTAACCCCTGCCATCTCCTCAAATATATTTTAATGCAGTGATTTACCACATGCAAATTTATCGACTATTATGCTTTGTTGGGAAAAGGGAAATCTGATGTCACGTTTTACTTTAGAAGTAGATTATGTAAGATTTTTTTTAAAGAAACATTGTTTTTTTTAGTAATTTTTGCAATTAATATCTAGAAATACCTATAATAATATTATGTTCACTTACGATATCCACTGATATATTCCCGATACAGTAAGCTCTCCTTTTTCATGAAGAGCGTGTTCTATTAATTCCGTATACGTGAAGGGTGGTTTCTTCGGACCTGAATATCTGTAAGAGTGCCCAGGCAATTTTATGTTTTCATCTTTTTGAGTCGAATTCGATTGCTTATTCAGGATTATTCCAGTCATCTGAAAATGAAACAGTTAAGCTTGTTTAAGTATTCTGTCTGAAACGTATTCACGTGTAAACGTGTATTATAATATTATCGCTCGTACAATCCGCAGCCATTTTAATAAATGGGCAGAACTATACAAATATCTCAAAAATTACTTTCTGGAATTACTGAATTTACTGTCTTCACAATTTTTTTTCTATACTAATATGTATTTTAATGTTGATTTTAAAAATATTACATTGCTGTAAGACATTGGACTACTTCAAATCGTGTTTTTAATTTATAAGAGTAAATAACTGCATGTAGGTCGTTCATTTCAAAAAACGATTCACCGATAAATTTATCAAATAAAAAATATGGCAGCGAACTTACATTGTTTTGCTCGAAGTATTGTTTGGGGACATTTTCGGAACTGTAGATTTGGTTAACGTTATCGAGGTGTGACGTGTTCCTATGATTGACTCCCGATTGATGTTCTGAAGTGGCAGAATCTGTCAAATTTAGTTGATTGTTGTTAACTTAGAAAATAAATTAATTATCGTTTCTTCAAACTTCAAAACTTTTTCTGTTTATAAGCAGTAGGTATTGAATGAATATGGGCTAGCTACATATAAATTAAAATATTAGTTAAATTCAAACCAACAACTAAATTGAAAATACTATAAAATACCATACATATTAGGGCATTGTATTTAAAAATTCGGAATTTAAAATCAGTTTTCATAATTTGGAAAAATCGTAACATCAGCGATAACGCTATTGAATCCGTAATACTGAACAATATCTTAATACCAAATAGGTTTTGAAGATATCACCGAGTTTCCAAACTTGGCTTTCTCGCTGTAGAAACCTTGTTCTAATTGTTACGTATTTTCGTCGTTCTTGTCTTTTTTTCTATAATTTGTTGTTGTCATTGTTGAGGACATTTTGAATGACTGTCGTAAACAATAATGCGGACGTTCTTGATGACATAATATGTATATGAAGGCCTTGATCCTCATCTCACCTCACCTCATCTCGGTCTTCATCGTCCCTTTTTTCTTCCTCTATTAGTAGTTAACAATAGTTTTTTCGGTATTCTATATTCACGCTCATTTTCGTAATGTGCCCAAGCCATCTTAAGCTTGTTCTTGAACTTTTCTACCACCATATATTTTCCCGAGGATTTTGTTTTTTTACACCCTCAATATTCTTTGCTCTGTTACTCTCAAGATACAAAATTCGCTTGCAAATACCACCATCGCATCGGTCTTAAAATAGATTTATAAATCATAAATGATTTACTTGATTTCAATCCTTTAAACAAAAGCTTTCCTCATATCATATAAAATAAAATTTTGATTGGTAATTGGTACAAAATCAGAAGTTATTGTTAGATAAGAATTATCACACGGTTATTATAACTTTTTATCTATTTTTTTTTAATCTTAAAAATTCCGTGGCGCAAATGAAAAAACTAAAATGTTTCGAATCCTAAGTACTTAGCTGTTTGTGAAATAAGTAAGGAAAAGTGATTTTTTCGTGTTTGGCGTGATGTTTTTTATCGTGAGGCAAATCGCGAGATCAAAAGCACGCCATGTACGGAAAAACACTTTTCCTATACGTGTATCGCGCACATGATTTTTCTACTATTGTACAATGGGTCAAATTTCGAAAAACAGGCCAAAACCCTTAAATATGAAAACTGATTAATCCTATCGAAAATAGTATTGACGTCACCTTAAATGCACAGAATATATTAGCCATAACTTTTATCATTTTTTTTAAATCGTAATTAGCTGTCCAAATTCTTACAAAGAAAGCTATTTATCAACGAATAATTTCGCACAGTCACGTACTACGTTCGTTTTATTTTTGTGTTAATAATATAGTCCAACAGAATTAGTCAAAAATCGACTAAAATAAGGAAATTATTGGGGTATTAAACTTTTTTTCTTGAAACATGTTCGTTTGTGCATATATTTTGAGAATTCGATGAGTCCCGATATAAACGTATTCCGGAAAGATCTAAAAAGAGCGTAGAAGCGAAGATTGGCTCAAGATCGGCGAAAATAGAATATTTTGGTCCTTGGAAGCCGAATTAACTTGAGGTCGCCTCAAGAAAATATTATGAGAACATGTCAAAATAAGTTACTATATGGACTGTACGGGTTCGCGTATAGAACTGGATCCAACTGAAGATACCAGTGAACCGTATTTGAAAGCTCTCATCGAGTACTATCATACAACATTTCCTCATAAGTCACGAAAACGACGTACCTAAAACATTTTACGAGCATTCAAATGTATTATATAGGCTTTGCCATTAAGGGCATTTATCGATAGAATAAATGAAAAAATCGTCATGAGTCATATATCATTGAAAAGCGCGCTTCGAGATCAACCAAATTCAACGACCTAGCTGGTGGCGCGAGTACATTTTTATTTATTTGAAGGAATTTGTAATGTAAAAGGGCCATTCTACGAAAAAGTGGAATTCAGGCAAATTTTAAAATTTGCTTATTTTACATCAATTTGATTCACTCAAAATGATTAAAAAAAACTTTTAATGTAAAAGAACAACCAGATGTGGTTGTTCGGTAGTCGGCACTCAATGTATTGCTAACAATAAGTGGTAAAAAAATACAATGTTGGAAAGTCTGTTTCCTTCGATTTGTCAGTTGTAGCGCTCCTCTCGTGTTATCATCTTTGTGTGTGTCTGTGTGAGTGTGTGTGTGTGCGTTTGGGCAGCTAAATACCGGAAAACCGAATTAAAATTTAATTAGTTAATTAAAATATTAATTATATTAATTAATAGTGTGTTATTAATTAGCCAAAAGTTGATTGAAGATGACTGTTAAACACAAGGGATTTTAAAACACATTATTTTCACAAATCACTGTCCCACTAGCCACATCAAAACATGCCGATTGTTTCCATTAATATGATATTTAGAAAATCCCGTTTGTTAGTACTATATAGATTGTTTGATCATTCAAATTATAGACTCTAAAAAGCTGATTAGTTGACCCGAAATTCCTATTTGAATCAACACAAACGGAAGAGAGTGGAGATTTTGTGTCCCACCAGTCACAAATATTCGGACGCTAATTTAATATAGAAAATGGTCGTAATCGAATTTCGATTTTTGGTAAACATTATGCATGTTTTTTCTTTTATAATGCAAAACAGAATTTATTGTTATTATAGCGAATAATATTCGAGTTGTGATAAAAAGTTTGTCAGATTCTGTAGTAAAAATAATGTCCCACTAATTACAATGGAATGACCCAAACCATTTAGAAACAATTATTTTTAGTTTATAAGCAGAAAAATATATATATAGTATCGAAACTACTACATTAAAAAATATAAATATACACGAGTTTTTTTAAATTGACTTTTCCGAATTTTTACGTATAGTTTCCCATTTGAAACGACAATTTTTAATTTATAAAGGTTTTATAGTATATTTAATTTGCCACATTTTACTAGAAAAATCATTAAAATCCGAGTGGTTTGAACCGGTTCCCCCCCAAAAAAGCGACCTAGTTTTCCTTCACTATTAGCTCTTATAATTAATTTAATAAAAAGTGATTAAAGCAAAAATTGAATTGTCTGCCATCAGTTGGATATTTCCCATCGTAATATCTTTTAAATTCACTAAGAAAATTTTAGTAGTGTTGCGACGTAAGGTTTAATGTGGTGGGAGCTTGAACTATATGTTATCAATACCTACTAATTGTGAGACCCAAATTCATACACGAAATCATTTCAATTCTCATCTCGTACTCAAAAAGAAATACGTAATTTTTTTATTGGTTGTCAAAAACAAAATAAAAGTATTTCAGTATGATGAGATAAGGATACGTTTTGTTTATGAATTTTACCCTTAAAGGTGATCAAAAAGTCTTCCAATCTTGGTCGGTCATGAATTATAATAAACAAAATAACAAGTGTCAACTTTAAAATTATAAAATTGTCAAATTAAACATTTCATGTCATGAAAGCATGGAAGAATTTTATGTATGTGTGTAAAGCAACACCTACATATATGTACCTACAGCCTATCCAAACCTATATGCAATTCACGTCATCAATAAAAAGTTACTAGATTGTTTATTTATTTTTTTTTTAATTGAAAACCCAATTTATTTACAATCTGCACAAGTTGCATTTAGTAAATTCTGTGATAGATTATTTGGACATGTAGAAGCATCCCCAGTAGGATGCTCCCGTAACAATTGTCATCTAGATGAGTTTTGAGTTATTGGATATAAAACTAAACTTATAGACTTAGGTCTTAAAACTAAAATAAAACTAGAGCAAGACTTAATATTGATTAAGTAGGGAATCTAGTGGGCAAGTCATTTGGTATATATTTTTGGAGTCTTCGGTTGCAATTTTGGGGAATTATAAGATCCATAACTAATGATATTGTTTATTTGTAATTCGGTTTAAAGTTTGAAAAGTGACATATTCTATAGATGATTTACTTGCGCACATAATGGTATAAAGAAAGACTACAATTTATTAGAACTGTCAAAATACGAGGTACGAGGTGACAGCACTGTGTGAAACGTCATCATCTAGTAACCTTTTATTGGTGACGTGAATTGCGTATAGGTTTGGATAAAGTGTAATGCATATATTATTCGTGTCTTCCTATGTGACTAAAACATTTTTTGATCATCTATTATTACAGTTAGCGGTTTTTCCTTTGAAGATTTTTGCGGCAGTGAATTATTAGTTATTTACTTAGTAACTTCTTTTATATGTGGCAATGTATCCACTGACGATTACTTATCATTACATGGACATTACTGATTTTCAAAATAAGTTTTTAATAAACAAGGGATGTTGATTTTAAATCTCAAATTTTCGGTTTTACCAATATAATAAAATAGAATTCATTATCTAATATCAAAAATTAAAAATTTAAATACAGTACAATCTCGATAACGTGAACTAATTACTGCATGTGGAGTTTACGTTATGGAGGAGTTCATGTAACTGAATAGGTAGATACTTAAGTATTAGATTGATACTTGAATAATAGTTGATTAGAACAATACTTATACGCATAAGTCTAAACTTATTGAACTTACTTGAAAATGAATACAATAGCTGAGTCTGTTTATTTTTTCGGTACATTTTCAGTTTGATTGTATAATACCTATTGTATCCTATTTCAATACGCACACAATTCAATAGCAGTATTTCACTTTAAGGGCAATAGTTTTAAATTTGTATTATTTCGTTGTTTATGTTGTAGAATATAAACAGTTTTGCGTTCACATTTTTTGGATGTTCACACAAGTAAGGAAAATAATTCCCTTTTAACTTCAAACAATTTTATACATAAGTAAGCTTAAAAAATTTCGTGAGTGCAAAACCTATGCACGGTTTTGCAGATCTCGCCCCAGTCTAAAAACTACACTCGTATTTCCAAAAGTACGGTTTATGATACTAGTTTTCTCTAAAGCAAAGGAAAAAAATGTGTAGTACTTATCTAACTTTGGCAATGGGAAAAATATTATAATCGAAGCTGTAATTTTCTTTAGTAGGTAGTTCAATAGGTATATTTTCTTGCAATTAGCGGATTTGGCGATCTTCGACTAGAAATTTTTAATAATGCGTTGCGCAATTTCAGCAAATCGATAAAGATCCACCACCTATTTCGCTTTCGAATACTGAAAATTTTCTAAATAAGGGACAAAAAAGAGGGCTACGAAATTAAAGAAAAAGTAAGCGTTAAATTACTAAGCGATTGTTGATAAAACAGGTGATATTACAATAAACAACTACTCAAAACAAAAATCGTGCGAACGTAAATACGGCGTTATAGCGTAAGTGAGTTTAGTTTATTTTTGTCGAAATTAATTAATTATTTTGAGAAATAACCTGGAACTGGTGGTAATTCGTGTATTCTGTAGTTGAGAAGCCAGGAAAGGTTTCCATCTGTACAATCTCCTTCGATGCCGCTATCCGAACCTCTAGGACTTGGAGTGATGCACTGGCTCAAATCGAGCGTATCTGATGATTGTTCCACCAATTTTGACGTCCAAGTGTTTTGCAGTGCTTGTAACTCCTCGATATTGACGTTGTGCATTTCGGCAATAATGTTGGGAATTTTATTTGAAGTATCCCAATTACCATTTAGAAGAACTACCTGAAATAGAACACCATGCTAAATATGCGAACTGCGGAAGCGATTACCTGAACGTGAAAATACCTCCGTATTCATGATGGAGGGCGAATCGTTATTTTTTCTTTTAATGGCTATTTGCGGTAAGCAATTGCAATTTTTAGTAATTATTTTCCCAAACTTTAATTGTTCGCTGGTCGTTGCAGGCGATACGAAAGCGTTAACATTACCGTTTGCGCCGTTACCAATTTGGCTACTTTTAAAATAGTCCTGATTACTAATTTCCCGAAATTGACCAGGTATCGTACTTCTATCACGAATAATTATGTGATCCTTGCCGTTATTCATGTCGATATTAGTTTCTTAAATACCAAAAAAACTAAAAGAGTCAGAACTGAATTGTGTGACAGATAAAAAATTGAACCGCGAAATTCCGGAAATAGTTGATTCTAGCTTTTTAACAATATATATATACACACATATACATACATATACATATACATATATATATATATATATATATATAATTCTCCCGCTCTTTTAATTATTCAAATTAAAATTACGTACCTAAGTAAACGACGTATTATTTAATACCACGACACTTTAAAATCGTACAGACGTTTATTTCAAAATTTGGGACCGAATTAATTCAGCGCGCTGTTTAAACTGAAACGTTTGCTTTATTGGGCAATTTCTTATTTGTCGGATTCGTTTTTACGCAAGCGCATCCGCCCTTAAAATTACATATATTTAACCCTGACGGGTCATTTTCAAAGCGATTGGGGTTTGGGGTAAGGGCTAATATTGAAATTGCGGTTGAATTTGGAGCGTAACTTATTAAATTTTATTGAAATTTCGTCCTACGGAAATATATACGTAGGTACCTAGCTGATGGTTTCAAATAATCATTTAATTTGTTAAAGCGTAAAATTTAATTAATTATTGTCCATATCAAATAAATACATTAAATAGCCTAGATATTTATGTAATATATAAATATTATGTATGTACATATATTATTATATAAACACTTTTTAAGGGTTTTGAAAATTTTACCGCTGGAAATTCGCAGCAGAGGTTTTTTTATGCAACACGAATTACACGCGTGTAATTTATTGCCGTGATATAAATGCACGACTTCGCATCGTTTTGTGCACTGCTGTTAAATGGGTTGCCTGATATACCTGTCACTATAATGTACATCTTGAAAATTTAATTAAACCGTGAATTTTTGTAGTACATATTTGCTACCTGTACTTATTTTTATTGTAAATTTATAGTTATCTAATTCAATTAATTTCTTTGTTAATTTTTCTTGAAGTACCTATCCTGGTTATCTTTTTTACATATATAAAAACCTTAAATTGTTATTGTTTAATTGTTTCAATCATAAACATGATTAAGCATTTTTAATTGACAATATAAATCATACAAAGGTATATGGGGAATTCCTCCATATGATTTGATGGATTCCATTTTACTTTGAATGACGTTACCTAAATTTTAACCAATTAAAGTAACGTTCTTTAAAATTTAAAATAATAGACAATTTGTTCCTGTATTCCTATAAAATATTTTTTTAACAGAAATAAAAAGCTTTCGCGGACACATTTTTTAAACGTGTATTTTACGTACACAAAACGTCGTTCGGTTATCTGTCAATTGTTTGTGAATTTCGGATTGACCCTGATGAAACTGTCATCCGACTAATTAAAAAAAACTATTCTAGTTACGTTTTGATTTTATTATTAGAAAATTGTAATTATGCATTACATTAAGATGTAGTTTGTTTTTATATTTCAATGATACAGTTGTGTGTGTTATTATAAATTTTTAAAATAGGAAGGAGACTTGTGAAATATAGGTTAGTATTTGACATTGAAATAAAATATAGTTTTTATTTTTTTTATTGTGACATACAAAGAAATATTTTCTAAACTTTTTGTATTATTTTTAATTGTAATATTTGAATTAAATTTTATAGATATTTTAATAATGGATGTAGATAACGGGCAGAAGGATAATTCGGTAGGAGGTGGTGTTGATATAGAACAATCACTTTTGCAGCAATTTAGTTGTATGGGCACTACGGATAAAGACGAGTTGGTACAACAGCTGCAGAAATTATTAGGTAGCCAACTTAATTATTCCACTGCTGTATTTTTTTTAGACATGAACAATTGGTAAGAAGTATCGTAGTATAGATACTACCTCGGTGTCTTTAATACATTATATTTAGGAATCTACAAGCGGCGATATGTTCATATTTTGATATAGAATATCCAACCAAGTTACCTTCGATGGCTTTAATTTCGGATCCTGTAGCAAGTGAAGGTGAAAATGTGGAACCGTGTAGTAGGTAAGTAAAAGAAATGCGGTTTATTTTGTAATTAATTTATAAATATAATGTGATTGTTTTTTGACTGATTTCCAACAGATTGTTGGAACAATTGTTACCATAGATAAGTAACCGGAGAATAAAGTTATCTGGTGTTGGTGAAATTGGCTCTTAGTATGATAAAAAGCACACAAATCTGAGATTTTGTAATAGAAAAAAATATGAAAACAAAAATTTAAAACTCGTACCTTCTCTTATGAATTCTAAAGTTGTTGAATTTTCCTTTTTATTTCTTTCGTTTAGAATTATCTATAAAGGTGAACTTTTATACTTTCACTAGTAATAAATTTGATAATTATTAGAGAATTTGGTCGTAAGATTCAAAATCTACCATGAACTCCCACATAGGGTTTATAAGGCGATCTTTAATATCAACTGTAAACATTGAATGTACCTATTTTTTTGTGGCAAGAACCTCTATCTGATGTCAGTAATATGCACAAAAAAGCATAGTATTTTGTAAATGAAAAATGTGTGAAATAATCAACCATATATTACAGGGCATGTTCTATTTGCATTGTATTAATTGAACATAGTTCATGAAATCGACTCAATTACAAACGGTTATACTGTTTTTAGTTTTATTTGACTATTTAGGCAAAGTTTATACATTTTAATTAAAAGAGTAGGTTCCAAATTGGCTTTGAAGTATAAAAACATAATTGTTTATTCTTTGTAAAAAAATCATGTTTCTTTAGATTTTGTTTGTTTGTACTCGTTTCCCTATATAAAAAATAAACAGAGTTTCTTAGTATTTCATTTATTGAAGCAGTTCAAATGTTTTCTCATTTAACTTGTTTGCGAGTTAGACCGTTATTGCAAACTGTCAAATCAATCACTTTTAAAGCATTTGCTTACGTAAAGAATGAAAAAATTTAAATAAAAAGAACAAACTTTATTACTCAATATAATATGTAATCTATTTTTTAGTTTCCAAAAGACATGGCATGTAATTAATAATGGTACTGACCCGTGGCCTTCAGGATGTTTTTTGCAATGTGCAGGAGGAAACAGTCTAGGTGCAGGTCCTTTACAAGTTCCTTGTTTAGAACCTGGATCTGGTACTCTGTTTGATCTTCGACTGATCAGTCCCGCAGAACCTGGAATGTACCAAAGTAAATGGAGATTGTGTACTTCGAGTGGTTCCTACTTTGGAGGTTTATTTATCATTCAAATATATTCATACACTTATTTTTGCTAAAATTCCAGATCCCTTATGGGTTATAATAACGGTAATGGAAGAAGGAACTATGGCACTAACTCAACAACTATCTCATCTTAGTGATTTAGGCTCGTCACATATAGGTACAAATGTTCCTGTTAATCCATTCATTCAGCCTAGAACAAGCGGAAGTACGCAAGTAAGTGTGTCTACAATTAAATAAAGAAAACATTTCGATACGTTTGTTTTAAGAGGGAACCTTCATCTGACACTGACACTGGAATGTGCTAGTTAAAGCATTATCAGTGATGTTAGTGCCAATGAACTTTTAACACCATTGTTGTGATAGCACTATGGATTTTGTGAATACTTATTACATATTTTGTAAAAGATGGTATATTTTATTTTCTATAAGAGTAGTTTTAATGTATGAATTAGCATTATCGTAATTTAATTACTTTAATTTGTTTCTTGTTGACATATGGGCACTTCTACAAAACGTACATGTGAAAATGATGTCATAACAATATAACTAGAAACTCATTGTTACGTCATTTTCGCATGTACGTTTTGTAAGCGAATGGTCAAAAATAGCCCCGCTGGATATTTATTTGTTGCACATTTTTAATTTTTTTTCATAATGTACCTTTTCACTATAATTAGTATAAAATTAGTATTAGTACTAATTTCAGTATAACAAGTAATATACCGACGTATTAAATGTTATATTTTATGTGGAAAAATGGAGAAGTGCCTGTATTATATTATTTATAACAAAATGTAAAATTTACACATTACCATTGTTTTTGTTGTATTTGTTTTTGGTTTTATATTTAATATATAACTTGATTTTCTGATGGTAGAAGCAACATTTAAATATGAATTTTGCTTATATTTTGAGTTACTGGGTGAAAATACCAATTTTTTTTTACTATAAGATGTCAATGAACAATCAAAAACTTGCAGAAACTCAATAACAAAATTCGTACGTAGTTTTCAACTACTTGATTATTACTATTTACAATAGTAAAAATAAAATAAGTCGCTTAAATTTCCCCTTAAATTTAGTGTTGAATTTCTCCCATCAAGAAATCGAAATTTATAATATTCCTCGAAGAATTGATTAAAAAATTAATTGCAAATCAAACTTTATGCTTAAAGTTATAATTGATAAATATTAGTCAGTTGCGGGTGTTTCATCAAACATGTTTGATGAGATTTACTTGCTTAAATTGGATAAGTCTATGCCAGTTTTTAGCAATTTTGTAATGAATCTTACATTTTGCAAACAAACCTTTAAACATTTAAAAACATTTTACAGGCAATGAAGATATCGTAATTCTCTATTTTGATTAAAATATTTTGTTTGTTGTAAATGCATATTATGGTATAAAAATGTTTTATCATTTTAGATGCAGAAGAGAAATTGATTAAAAACTTGAACTTTATTTAATCTAATATTCGAATTAACGTCGTTTTATTGTTCATTTATTTGGACTTGAGCAACGACACTTTGACAATTTATTTAATACGTATTTACATGTTAATTAACTTCTTTTATATTATTTTATGACGATTATTTTTTTGGTTTCGCAATTCAAGATTTATAGATTATATATAGTGTTCTTTATGAATGTAAAAACCAAATGCTCAGATAAAATTCACAATTGTGTGTATATAAATAGTAATTGTGTTAAAAGATTTGGATATCTTTAAATATAAATTATAGTTTATAATAATAAAATTTGATTAAAAAAACGATTCTTTTTGATTTTGAGAAATTCTTAACTATAATTATAATTGAATTATGAAATAAATCATAACTGATAAAGTAAATGTTTTAAATTTAAAAATACTATCGTTTCTGTACATAATTCTAATATTTTTATATTATTATAATATTTATATCATCTGTTTTAAAAATTATAAGCACAGAATAATATTTATTTTTGTTATTTACTTATAAGTTTTAGCTTTTAGTTTGTTTTTTTTTTAATTTAAATATACCTAATATTAGTTTTATATAATTATATTAGTCTTAACATGACACAATTTTATATTTTATTCAAAATACGATACTGAGCACGTTTATTTCTGAACCATTTACACGACTGAAAATTTCAAAAATCGAATTTGTAAAATAAAACAACTTTATATTATACAATAGAAAAAATATAATTTGAAAACATTAAATCAACAGGAAAATTGAATAAATTTTCTACTTTTGTCAATGACTTACCTGTTCATAATTTGTTCATTTAAATTATAATTTTTAAAATCTAGTAGTTATTTAAAAATTAAAACAACAAATTTTTGAGCATTTCAGATTTAAAAAAATGTGCAATATTTATTATGTTGTCCATATACAAGTTATTTACGTAATTATATTTTTACAAAATGTTGTTTGTGAAAAGTTTAGTAAGTTGGAAGATATGCTTAGTAAGAAAGATACACGTACATGGTTCAATAGTCGTATTAGTAACATTTTTAATCCTTATTGTCGATTGTGTTGCATTAACATAACATCCTCGACAATGGGGAAACATTGTGGTTCGCACACCTTATGTAAATATTCGGTAAGGCTGAAATGTTTAAAATTACGGTAGTCTCATGTTTGATGTTTAGTTGGACAGGCCTGGACCTGCTTGTAAAGGATTCATTAATATAAAATTTATACCTACAGAAAAAGAGACACTTTTAGATGCTCACAATACTTTGCGTAACTATGTAGCTGCCGGATTGGAAGAAAGAGGTAATCCAGGCCCACAACCGAGCGCTTCAAACATGAGAATCTTGAAATGGAACAATGAACTCGAACTAATTGCACAACGGTGGGCTGCTCAATGTGTTTACGGCCATGACCTTTGTAGAGATTTAGGTTTATTATGTTCAGCCAGTGATATATGCGGCAATTAGCATGATTTTTTTCGTTTAGAAAGATTTCCTATTGGACAAAATATAGCACACGGAAATGTTGCCACTACTAGTGAATTATCGTTTATTAAAATATGGTTCGATAAAGTCGAATCTTTCGATAAATCTAAAGTGGAAAATTTTCAAATGTATATTTAAATTAGACTTTTAGTTATGTAAATGAAAATAATAAAGTGATATTGTAGTACTGATAATGATAGGTATTATGCAAGCAGTTATACACAGCTTGTGTGGGCAGACACCTACCAAGTTGGTAAGTATTTATATTATCCGTTTTATTTGTTATATTTATTTGTGTTCTAGGATGTGCAAGAGTAATATTTCAACAAGTTAATGGAACAGGAGTTTTATATCGTGAACATATAGTTTGTAATTATGGACCTGCTGGAAATATTCCAGATCAACCTGTTTATAAAGTAGGAAGGCCTTGTACATCATGCCAGGACGGACAAACTTGTAGTTTAGATTATCCTGCTCTTTGTGGAGGTAGGAATATGAGTATTTTAATTTTGTTAACTGTTTGATGATACAGTATCAACACGATTTAGTTATAATGGATAAACATTTAACTTAAACTGCCTAATTAAAATTAATCAAAACAGACATTAAATTTAAGATATTCTTTAGATGACGCTATAATGATCATTGATAACGAAATAAAAAAGCCGGTCCTGACGCATTCTAATATGATGATACCTCGAAGTGGGCACGAATCTTGTAAGAAAATTTCCATTTATTGTACATTTTCTTTTCTATGTATGCTGCTTTGTATAATTATATTGTAGTTTTTCTCGAAATGTATGTTTAATTATGTTTATTATGGCAGAGAAATTTTAATGTGTAAATCGACTTAAAATACTTGAGTTGTGTAAAACAACCTTAATAGTCAAAATGGTGATGATTCAGAAACTCGATCACATGAACGAAATTGACCATTCAAAAGCATTTATTCATTATTCCGTTTGACTTATCTTGAACTGTAGGAGGTGATATCACCTCCCAACATTCCAAAGTGAATATTTTGATTTTTAGAATAACGAAAATTAACAATGTGCGATTTATTATCGGTACCCTTGAAAAAACCTTCGGAGGTGGACATCGTAAATCCTTTAAAAAATTTGATTCAGTCGAGATACAGCACTGCAGATAAACCTGAAGATTACACGGAACAAATAAACGAGTTTTCGAAACTAAGGAACAATGCCATTTGGAGAGCCTTTGAAAAATACGAAAGTTCGTTGGAAGTAATATATAGGTACGTGAGATCATAATATATTGTAATATATAACGGTTAAAGCAGCAATATTTAAAGTTACTACGACCAACTTGTTTCGTTGGAAACCAAACTACCTGCACAAGAAGTTCAGATACCTTTCAAATGGAAAGATGCTTTTGACAAAGGGTCGATCTTTGGTGGAAGAATTAGCCTCAGTAAGAAATACGATAGCCGTGTGCGACTAAATTTTTAAATGTCGAATGTTTCTAGCTATTTCATCTCTGGCATACGAAAAAATTTGTGTACTGTTCAACATTGCTGCTCTTCAAAGTTCTGTTGCGGCAGCACAGAGCATCGAAAACGACGAAGGTCTCAAGTTGGCTGCGAAGTTACTGCAGGTTTGTATGTTTTATTTAGGTGTTCATGTATACGTTATTCCACGATAGGTTCCAATCTCGTCATCAACAAAATCTCGTATTTTTATTTTTAAGTACTAATAGATTATAGTCTTTCTTTGCCGTGTTGTATGTGTGCAGGTAAATCGTTGGTAGAATATGCCATGTTCAAAACTAAATAATTGTGATTGAACAATTAAAATTTTCATGGCTAAACATTAGCTTTTTGTTCGAGTGGCGTTGAACTATAAGGAAGGTCATGTTCTAAGTTTATAATTTATAAATTGATTGTTGGAATATAATAAATGAGTCATGTGTGATGTGATTATTTTTTAATAGCTAGGTATCAATGTTATCAATATAAATAAATTTCGATTGGACATTTTATAATTTTTGTTTATGCATTTAAACAGATCTGTATAGATAGTTTTGATGACTTTCCCTTTTTATTTGTTTTTTTTTGTGTATATTTTAATTCTGGAATCATAGAAATCTCTTTTTGTCTTTCATAACTCTTTGGAGCTTAATAATGAACACTTGAATGCTGTTTTTTTCATTTTATTATTTTCAAGGTGTCTTATACCTTGCATTCTGTGATCAAAGCATGCCACTTGACATGTGCTTTACTCGAGCCTAAGTTGAACAATTCCAAGTTGTAGTCAGCTTTGGGGGCCGTGCAGAGACTGCAGATGGAGATGCAGATTATTAAAGTATTTTATGCATTGTTTTAAAAGGATATAGGTAGTAAATATTGCTTCAAATATGTTCTGGATTAGTTTAGACTTATTATCACATAAACAAGTGTACGTTCTAACAATAGGACTTCAGAAATTAAGATCAAGTAATAAGTATAGGGGAAAGTTGATGAATTCTGCGAGGTCTGATCATGAAAAAATTTTTTCAGTAGTTACCTGTATTATCTTAAACATTACATTAAAAAGATTCTAAAACTTTTAGACAATTAAATTCTTAGAGTCGGATTTTCAATTGCTAGTTAACTCTGAAAAACCAGGCCTTAGTCAACCACTATACAAACGATTATTGAGGCCCGGTTTTTCAATTTCTGGTTAACTCTAACGATTAGTCAATCACTGTAGAAACAATTGTTTCGATAATCATTTCTATAGTGTTTGACTGATGGTAAGAGTTAACTAGCGATTGAAAAACCGGACCTTACTGTTTTAACATTTCGAAATTTGTGTCTGAAATTCAGTTTTACAGTTATAAAATTATATTATGTTATGTAGTGAGTTATGTGGTCGGTATTTCCATGTGACTATTAATTATATTAAAATTAAGATGCGATTATAACCTTTTGATAATTACAGCAAGCATCGGGTATATTTTCTCATTTAAAATCGACAATTATGATGTCAATTCAACAAGATCCCACACCAGATTTAAATCCCGATACTCTTGGTGCTTTATCTGCATTGATGTTAGCTCAAGCGCAAGAAATATTTGTTCAAAAGGCGATTCATGGTAAGATGTTACATTAGCGTTTGCTTTATTTTACTTAAACTACCAACTTAATATACTTTTAGATAATATGAAAGATCAAATTGTTGCCAAATTAGCATGTCAGTGCGAGGAGTTGTATGGCGAATGTTTGAAGATATTCCAGCGTGATAATTTAAAGCAACTTTGGGATCGAGAATGGATTCCCATTGTATGTTAACTATAGTTAATTGAAACTTGCTAGTTTTTTATCGTGTTGTTTAGGTTGCAGGCAAACAAGCTGGGTATCATGCAATTTCAGAATTTTATCAGAGTTTGGTATGTAAAAGTAATAAAACTATTGGAGAAGAAATTACTAGACTGGAGGTAAGGGTTAATAAAAACTGAGTTTTAAATTATAACAAATTTAAATGTAATTAGCACGCTATGGAGTTATTCAAGGCAGCACAAGCTCGTTCTGGTAAACCAACTATGTTTCAAGATTTTGCAAATAAGGCCCAAAGAAATTTAAACGAAGCAAAGAAAGATAATGATTTTATTTATCACGAACGAATACCCGATGTTAAATCTTTGAATCTTATCGGTAAAGCGCAATTAGCCAAAATATTACCTATGTCATATCCAATGAGTCAGAATTTTAGAGGTAAATTAAAATACATTAAAATGTCAGCACTTCACTGCTAAAAATGGAACATTTTTAGATTTGTTTAGCGATTTGGTGCCAGTACTGGTGCATCAAGCGATGGCGGCATATGACTTGAGGAAGGGCGAAATCCAAAACACGGAAATATCTAAATTACGTGATGCGACACAATTTTTGAATAGGTACATTACTATCTTAAGTTAAGGTGAATGGTTAAATTTTTAATTTTTTTTAGCGTATTGGCATCTTTAAATTTGCCAGCTGCAATTGAAGTAACTACAGATGGTAATTCTTTACCCCCCTCAATTCTCGAAAAGGCAGATGCTATTCGACAAATGGGGGGAATTGATTATTTAAGAAGTCTTATTAACGAGTTACCCGAGCTTCTTAAAAGGAATCAAGATATTCTTGATGAGGTGACTTTAAAATAATTTTAATGCTGTCTTTAAAAAAAAACACATTTTTAGTCGGATCGTATGTTGAACGAGGAAAAACAAGCCGACGATTCTTTGAGAGCACAATTCAAAGAACGTTGGACTAGAACTCCGTCTGAGAAATTAACCGATATGTTCCGTTCAAATTCTGAAAAATACAGACAAATCATTAATAATGCTGTTCAGGTTAGTTTGTAGATTGTCTTTTTTGGGTAATTTGTTGTTATTGATTTTTGTCTTTGTTTAACAAAAAGGCCGATAAAACAGTGCGGGAGAAGTTCGAAATGCATCAAGCTTCCATGGAACTTCTTAGTAGGTCTCCATCGGAGCTTCAAGCGGCAGTTCCATCAGGCCCCGGAAGCATTTTGGCAGATTCTCCATCTGTTCAAACATTGCGCCAATTAATGGAGGAGGTTTAATATGTTTTCTTTTTTAAATGTTGCCGCAATATTAATTCTCATTTTATTAGGTCGAAACTGTTAAGGCCGAAAGAGATGTGATCGAGTCCGAACTTAAGAGTCCTGCGGTGGACATGAAAGATCAATTTTTGACAGCTTTGAACAATGATGGTGGTATTAATGAGGCAGCTATATCCATGGAAAGTTTGGGTAGAATTTTTGGTTCCTTACAAAGCCAAGTAAAAGAGAGCGTAGAAAAACAAGAAGATCTAATTGCTAGAATACAAGTATTTATTTGTTAAATCGGTTTGCAATTATTTCTTTGAATTTTCGGTTTCAGACTGCTCATACGGAATTTACCCAAGAAACTGGAGCCGGCGCTGGTGGACGCGAAAATATGTTGTGCCAGTTGGCCGCGGCGCATGATGTTTTTCGCGAGTTGCAAAATAATTTGCAAGAAGGCGCTAAATTTTATAATGATCTGACACAAGTAAGTTTAAAATATATTACTCCTATAAATTTGAGATGTAAAATTTTGCATTATAGCTGTTGGTTGTTTCAAAATAAAATATCCGATTACTGTTTCGCTCGAAAAACTGAAAAGGAAGAACTCATGAAAGATTTGACTCAGGAGTGTAGCAGGCAGGTTCCGTTGCCGGCACCTTCGCAGCCCTCCTTTTATAGTGGTAAAAGTAATTTTGGAATTTTGCGTCATTTCGTGCTAATTTGATTATTTAAAGATGTTAAGAAGACAGAGCCATCGCCAACTAGTCCGACTTCGCCATCTCAGTCCCAGCCGACTCAGGCGTCTTCTAATCTTCCTTATCCTGTATATGTGCAGGGTATGCCGGTACCTTTCGGAGCAAGTTCTAATACTCCATATCCATCGTATGTTCCACCACCTATGCCACAAAGTTATAATCCATATGGTAATACAATGCCATATCCAGGTTAGTTATTATTATTGCAACAAATTAACATATGTTTTGACTATTCGTTTGATAATTATTAGTGCATTGCTCTATCTTAACGTAGCATTTTATACTAGATCTTTTTTTATCGAATTATTAATTATAATAATACATTTTCCGACTGCAAATTGTTTTCTGTTTAGATATATAAAATTACTGATTATACCACACATTCTACAACCAGGCAAAATTAATAACTAAAGCCCAGTTTCATAATCAATGAATTGCAGAATTTCTTTAGATTTTCACGGTAGTCTAATTTTCAAAATTGTTAGTTATATTGTAGAACTGGAAATAAGCACCTTGATTAAAATTTTCAAAATGTTTAACAATCCAAAGTGACAGATGATAATTAGGCTTGAAAAGATATTTTAAATGCTTATAATTATTTGTATTATTCTTTTTTTCCGGTTATTAAAGTCAACTAATTACCGTGTTTATTGATGTATAAGACAACACCCCATTTTCAGACAGTATTTTTTAGGAAAAAAGTTGTCTCTTATATGCTGGCTAAAATGGTAACTTGTTGTACCATCTATTGATTAATAGATGTTAGTAAGTAAAATTATGTTGATACAAAGAATAGAAGGGGGTATTAAATTTTTAATTTTTCTAATAAAGACTTAATTTTAGGTTCATACAATTATCCCGGTGGATTTCCTCAAGGTGGCGGCTATCCAGGAAATTATCAACAGGGAAATTATCCTCAGCAACCAGGATCTTTTCCTCAACAGCCTCCCGGCGGTTATCCACAACAACCCCCTCGTGGTTGGTAAATGCTAAAGTTTAATCTAAATCTTTATTATAATCGATCAATAAGAAATGTTAATATTTTTTTAAATAAGCTATCTGCTATTCACTATAAATATTTTTTTAATTATCTTTTTTACAACAAATAATGGTAACAGTGATTGTAAATCTTGGTTGTTAGATTAAATTTTATTTTCCGGCATGAACAATTTTCTATCGTGTTATAGTTAAGAGTCCAATTTTCAATTGTATCACTAAATTCATGAAGAATGTTAGAAAATTATATTAATTACAATAGGTATATTTTAAATGATGGTTAATTAATGATGGTTAAAATATTGTGAATGCCTAATAATCTATTTTGAATTAATTTTAGGATTATGTGTTTGCTTGAAGTTGCACCAAGTAAAATTTCGAAAAAAATATTTTGAATGCATTCGATTAACTGTTCTCTTTCTGTTTAATTTAAAGAGCATACTTTCTCAAGCAACTTGAAGTAAAAAAAAAACAAACTGTAAATAAAACAGAATAATAATAGCGTGGAAAATTACAATTTAGTGAGCTATTCTAATGCGGTAGAAACGAGCAAACCTTATATGATTCAGTATTTTTGGAGTTGTAATTAAAAATCTCGACTTGATATAATATATTAACAAAAATTGTATAGAAGTAATCTATTTGCACTAGAAATATATTTTAGAATATAATCGATATTATATATATAGTTCCCTTTACTTTAAATTTTCGTCTTTTAGATTAAAATTTGTTACCACCACTTTAGGAAATTAATTTCGTTAATTATGTCAATCAGAAAATGATAAATTTGGTACTTGACATGCTTGTCATGTTGGTCTTTCTATATTTTTCTGATTGGCATTATCAAAGATAGGTGGATATTAACGAAATTAATTTCCTAAGGAGGTGGTAATAAATTTTAATCAGAAAAATGAAAATTTAAAGTAAAGGGGGTATTTTCTTGTAGTCTGCTTCAAATTAAAGGAACTAAATTTTAGTTCCTACACATGTATAAATATGCTACAATGGTATAATATATTTATATGGTATATATTTAGGTATATGTAATTTCAGTTTAAAAAGTTTTATTTTCTTTGCTAATCAGCAAATTTACTGTAAATAGTTATAAACGTGTATTTAATCAAAATACACTTAAAGTTTCGTGCAGAAAATAAATTAGATACCTATTTAAATGGTAATTGTAAATAATTAGTCTAAGTAATTAAACAATTTATAATATATTAGATTAAATGCTAGGAACAATGTTGTGGGGTCTCAGTTTTATAAGCAGGGAAGTTTCAAGGGTTAGCCTTTTAAAACATCTTGTGAGTGTTCTAAAAAAAAACTTGTGAAACGGGCCCATAAAAACGTTGCAATTCTTAGTCTATATTATGAATGTGTAATCATCTAATTAATTTTAGCTTTATTAGTTTGTTCTCTTGCTCTCTTTTTTTGTTTGATTATAAAGAGTGCACTTTCTCAAACAGCTTGAAGTAAAAAAAAAAGAAATTGTAAATTTTGCAGAATAATAATAGCATGGCAAATTATAATTAGGAGAGCTATTTTGGTGCAGTACAAACAAACGAACCTTTTTATTATTTCATTATTTTTGGGGTTCTAATTAAACGTCTAAACTCCGATGGAAGGGTCTAGTGCAAAAACTGGACATCTCCAAATTGCAAAACTTTAAAAGAGAGTATATTGTTTTTAAATATTTAAGGGTACTTTCATATATTATTATTAAGCCACTCTGAAAATGTTTGCTTGTACATAAAAGTGTGTTTTAAAACTACAATCTAATCAAATATTGGATACTTTTGTAATAATTCACTTAACTATATCTGTTTGGTGAACAGAGCATAGTCGGGAGTGGTCTAATTTTTACACAGAACAATGTCCAATGTAATAAAGTATATCTTTGTATAGATAAATCAATTTCACAAGAAAAAGTTACGTAGTTTTTGCACTGTGCTCTTCAATTATAGGTTATTAACAAAATTGTTTGAAAGTAACCAATTTGTTTTAGAATATATAATCAATATTATATAAATATATTTTCCTGTAGTTAATAACACTGTAAATTAGTGTTAGTACCTATACCATATATAAATATGCTACAGTGGTATTAGACTATAATAATATAAATATCTAATTTCAGTTTGTTAGCATTTTTCACTTTTTCTAGTAAATTAGGTAGTAAATTTACTGTAAATGTACATACACATGCAAATATACATGTATTTAATAAAATACACAGGGCCAGTTTTTCAATCGCAGGTTATAGCTTATTCAAACCTATATGATGTTCACGTCATCAATAAAAGGTTACTAGATGATGACTTTTCACGCAGTGCTGTCACCTCGTATTTTGACAGTTCTAATAAATTGTAGTCTTTCTTTATACCATCTAATATGTGCTCAAATAAATCATCTATAGAATATGTTACTTTCCAAACTTTAAACTGAAACTTTTTGTTGATGACGTGAACATAGATAAGCTATAATTCTGATCGTGAGTCGATCACCATAGAAACAATTGTTTTTAATAATCATTTTTATAGTTATTGATTGATGATCAGAGTTAATTGGTAATTGAAAAATCGGCCCTTAAAGTTTGGTACAGAAATAAATTAGAATGTTGATTAAAATTGTTAATATTGTAAGTTATTAAATGTTAATTGCTGTATTTGCTCGCATATAAGATGCATTTTATTTTCAGATAGGTACTGTTCTTTGAGGAAAAAAGTTCATCTTATATGCTGACAAATATAATAATTAATATATTGTGTATGTCTAATAATCTGTTTTAAACTAACTTAAGGTTTATTCGTTTGTTTATTTGACGGTGCACTGAGCAAAAATTTGAAAACGAAATTTATTTTTAATGTGTGTAAATTGACTGTTTTCTTTTTTTTTTGATTGTAAAAGAAAGCACTTTCCCAAACTTGAAGTAAAAAAAAAATAAAACAAAGTAGTAATAGCATGGTAAATTATAATTTGACAAAAAAACTGTTTATTTCAGTAGTTTTGGTGTCACAATTAAAAATCTGGACTCTTGATTAGCTTATTAACAAAGTTGTGTGAAAGTAATCGATTTGTATTAAAAATATAGCTTTTAGAATGCAATCAATAGGTTTGTTTGTAGAGCAAACCCTGACTAGTTTCCAATTATTTCAATCAATCAGAATTTGAGGATCGTACGTTTTTATTAACTGTCAAAATCGAAAATTTTGATTAGCTGAAATAATTGGAAACCAGTTGGAGATCGTTCTACGAACACACCTAATATTATAAAATAATATGTATTTTCTTGTTATTGGCTTCAAATTACAGGTTCTAAATTTTAGTGCCTACATAAATATGCTATATGTTATAATTTAAATACCTATGTAATTTCAGTTAAAGTTTTACACTGCTAATCATTAAATTTATTGTTCGTAGATATATTAAACGTGTATTTAATAAAAATAAATTTGGGATTCATGTAGAAAAGAAACTAGATGTTTATGTGTTGATTAAGCTGTTAAATTGTAAGTAATTCCAATTGTAATTGTTCCCATAGTTTTTGGCTAATAGAAAATTATTAATGAATTTAATCATCAACTAACAAGTGTTACTTGGTTTTGTATAACTGGACTAATCTTAATTGTAAAAATAACAATTGTAATGTTGTAGTAATTATTGTTGCAAATAGAGTAATTATAGGTTTACTGAAAAAGTTGATAAAAATAGAATGAAAGCTGCTGTAAGTAGTTGTAATCGTGATCATGTTATTGATAATCTGACTAATAAGGTTCAAATTTGTATAGAGAAGAATTGAATACGATTCAGTTTTTTACTGACATATGCATCTGGTAAATGTGAACTATGACTGTCTTTATTGAAGCAATTGTTTTGATATAGCTAAAAGCCTTTAAGGCTGCAGTGCCTCTGAAAGTTAAAAAAAATTGTTTATTATGGAATTATGTAAAGCAGACTCACAAACTCCACGACTAAGAAGATTCCCCGTCATTGCCCTGACCACTGTATTTCAATCTCCCTACAATTTTTTTATTTATAATTTTTCGAGTTGTTCAGGAATTTTAAGTTATTTTTTGTAGGCACCTATAGTAGTGGTGATAGTGTTATATTTTGGGTATTATAGTAGAAGGTAATCGTTTACAATTCTACTCATTGCGTAAATTTAATTGTATAAATAAGTTGCCCATGTGAAGTTTTACAGGAGGCGAATAAGGGTTTAACTGCCAGAAGGCCGTGAACCTCCAAAATATTCAAAAATTAAATATTTTCAGAATCGGGAGATTAACCCTCCGCCCCCCTTAAGTTCATAATATGGATGGGCGTCTACTGTACAAACATAGGTAAGTAATTTATTTTTCCCGAGCGTTACATTTTTTTAATTTACAAGAACAAATTAAATTCGCTAACACTTACCAGTTTAAAATTATCTGGATAATCACTATCTACTGACTTTATACTGCAGAATCATAAATTTACTCTATTTTTAATTTAAAAACTATTTGTGTGCCCTTAAGCATTGAAAATTCCCCTATTATAAACCAGATACAAGTTTAATCGCAAAACATGTGCGCCACACGCCTACTTACATTACAGACAAAAAACTGAATGTTTTTAAAATAAAAGCGGGATTTTCCAGTATCTATGTATAAACTCGAATGCATTTATATATAGAATTCTGGCAAAACCGCTTCAGATTTTTCACGTTAGTGGTTCAGAGCGGTGGTGCTTGTTTCAGTAGTTTGAATTTTAAATTACGGCGTCGTATTGTTCGTGTGTGCGAGGAGTGCTTGTTCGGTTTATAAGACCTTTTTGCGTGTGAGTGCGCGAGTGTTGTGTGTTATGTGCTGTATTGTATTCTCTAAAAGGATTCATACGACGAGGAAAGGTAGGATCTTTCTTTATCAACTAACTTTCCATGTATTTATAAAGTGTAAATACTTGTGCCTTTAAGCTTCAACACAAATTCTCTAAAGATTGAGTTTGGTTAGACTCTTGGATAAGGACTAGGTTAGGGTTCCCCTCAAACATTCGACGGTCCAATTTCGCGAACGAAATTTTATCTTATGCGCGTTTTAGCAATTATAATAGTTGGTGAAATTTGAATGCAGTATGCGGCCAACGGAAGAATTTACGCTCGAAATTGGCGGTAGAGGGAAAACGATGACGAGAGAAAGGTATGTATATGACCGACCCAAAATTGAATGACCAATATTTTCGTGATCTAGGGGTCGAGATCGGAGAAAAGCCAAAAGGACACGTCTGGGTCCCGTCATCAGACAGGCTGCAATAGCTTTATTTTCTATGAAAATTCGCTAGAACTGAAATATATGAATTGGGCGTAAAAATGAAGTGACTTAAAAATTATGACTATATGTAGGTAATAAATCGACGTTATTTTAGTACTTATAAGTAATTGCGGTGATTTTAATTTATATCCATTCAAACATTTAATCGTATAGGTAATTTATAATGAGATAAAAGCTGAGACACACACAAATAATAAAAATATAACGTAGGTACCAACATGTGCTTACTTTGTCATCTTACTTTGTAAGCTAGGCTGCACATTTGGTTTTGTAGATACATCGACAAGGACAATTGGTGATAAAGAAACTTGATGTAACAGTTGCTAGGTAAAAATTATTAATAATCTCAGTCGTACGGAATATTTCGAAGTACGCGTACGTGTGTGTGTATTAAGTCGGGTGCAACGGGTTTTAAATTTTTTGGACAATTTTGTAGTTAAATTCGTAGTTAGTGGAGGATCTTTTGTATTCTGGTGTCATCTCTACAGTGAACTTCCAGGATAAAAAGGTTTGAATTATATATTATGTTTAAGGTACTTATAACTTTTTAAATTCAAAATGTTCGTTTAATGTGATTATCCAATGTTTTTTTTTTAATTTAACTTATGTGTAGAAAATTGTTTCATAACTCATTATTAAATTGTCAGGAGTCGTGCTGTGGCGAGTGATGCATTGCTTCAGATAAAAAGGGGAAGACGCAAAATTAAAATATAATTAAATAAGTGTTAACGTGAAAATGATAAAAAGTATATTTTGTACCAATTCATTCTACTACAGTTCGTTCGGTGTAGAATAATTAGTCCTGCCAAACGTTCTGTTTGAACCCCTATTGATAGCAGTCGCATGATATTGCATGATAATGCCGTTTACATCACTTCTCCATTCAAAAAAATTCACCATGAACTTGTTTTCTAGTGACCTTTATGTTCGCTTTTTGTTATTGGACAGAGAGAGAAGTACCAACTTATTCTTGGCGTCAAATTCAAATTTTGTTTAGGATTACAATTTCGTATGTTTTTTATTTAGCATTCAGGCAAAAAATATCTATACAGTCGACATTTGGTGGAGGTTACTTTCATGGGGTCCTTGTGAATAACTATAAAAACTACTTATTATTTTGTAAGTATATGCGCATATCGCTCATTTTATGTCGTCGTATATTTATATTTTATTGTGATCGAGTGATAATTCTTTTAGATCGGGAAGGTCAGAAAACATTCCAAATTCTATATTATTTAGTAAATTTCGAGATAAATATGCATGTGAATGCAGTATTTACTTTGTAAGATGTTGTGTTACGCCGAGGGCGCAAAACGTGAAAATAAACATTACATTTGTGGTTTTTGTAAATGAGGTACCTAGCTACTCTAATTGTTTTTACAAATACAATGAAATACGGTTAAAACGACCAAATTTCTATAGTTTCTATAGTCACTAACATATTCAGATATAACGTCTTAAAATAGTCGTGTTTATAAATTCTTATGCCGGATATAACGACTAACGGCGGCGGAACCTTCTTGAACTCCCTGAGGAAAGGTACTTCAAAGGTGCCCTCCACGTTGTTCCATATTTCCTTGGCACCTTCGGTCTTTGGCGTCCTCAGGATTTGCTTACAATTATCAGATAAAGTTTTTTGCCTGGCTTTTGAACGGGGGACATTTTTTCGTTTACGGCATCGTTTTGCGCAACAAATCGCGACGTCAACGATGTTCGTGGCGGCGTCCAAGCAGTTTTTCATGTCGAAAAGTGCAGTTATAAGGCTTTTCGAATTTTTTTGAGGTAGTTAGGGAAGTGCGGGGACGAAACTTTTCGTCGCGCTGGTGTTCCCGAATGTCGTTTGATCGATTCCGAGCGACAAATCGTCGAAAAAAATTTCAATTTCCTCGAAATTTCCCGTACTTACAATCGGGTTTTCAAATTTCGAAAAATGGAACGAATGTTTTTGGGAATGTCGGTGCGAAACTTTGCTCATCGGTAGACCTGTCGGACGTGCGACAATTCGAAAATTCGAACGGGAGGGTGGTTTTTCGGGGGTGGAGAAAATCGCGATTTTTCGAACTTTTCTTCGTCTTTGGGAGTGCACCGTTTCCGAACGGCCGAATTTGAAGGTTGATTTTTTTTGATTTGAAATAGTATTCTATTTAAAATAAAATTAACTTTATTTACGATGAAACCGGAAGTGATATAATGGTTCTTAAAATTTCCAAAAAATAGATTTGTAAAATGGTAAACAAAAATGTTTAAAAAAAATACTGGGTTTCCACATTTACTGCACCACTTCCTCTGTATCTACCGAAATTAGTATTTTTGGCGTTAAATAAGTATTTTATGTTTATTATTAAGTACATATGCATGCAATAAAATGCTTAAATTTAACAATAACTGTAACTGGATTTGTTTTAATAGGAGATAGAAAATTTTTATTTAAGTACCTACCTGATAACGACATGAATCTAACATAAGAATAATTATTATACATATATGATTTAATACCAATACAAGAAATAATAATAATAAAATCTACAACTTAAAAAAATAATAAACGACATTTACAACTTTACACGTATCTACGATTTTTACGAAACAGTACAAAAAATAACATTATAATTATAAGAAAAAGTACAAATATATTTATTATAATGCAAATTATAATTTGATTAGAAAATTGTATAAAAGCCTTCGGATCCTGATCGTCGACCATAAACTGTTTTAACATTTTGCCCTCAATTTCAGTTGAATTTTCGGCATCTTCGTAATTAAAATTATCGTCGCTTTTATTATTGTTTTCATTATTTTTCAATAGTCCATCGCTTAATTCCTTGTAGAAGCCGCTGTTTTTATAGTCGTTTTCGAAATACTTGAAAAAGCTCGATTTTAAAAAGTCCCGGTTGAAATATTTAAAAAAGTTGGTTTTTCTGAAACCTCTTTGTAGATAATTGGAGAATTTGATGTTCGTGTAGTTCGACTCGAAAAATTTATAAAACGTGGAATTCGCAAATTCTTCATCTAGGAACTTATAAAATTTGGAATTTTTAAAATCGGGTTCCGGTTTTTGTTGATATAATCCCACCGTTTCGATGGTCGAGTTTTGTGCCGGTTTGTTCTTTGTTTTACAAGATATTCCATTGACATTTTCGTTGTTTACATCGGTGTAGTTAATAAAATCGATCGAATAGTCTTTTAATGTGTTGATTACGTAGACTAGATCTTCGCATCCCCAATTATTATTAATAAAAGAAATCGTTTTAATATTTTGCAACTGTAAAAGCAGTTCTTCGGTATCGAGCGTTTCGATAAAATTATCGGACAGATACAAGGCTTTCAAATTCCTGACCACGAAAAAGGATTTTTCCGGAATAACTTTAATGTTATTGTGATTTAAATTTAACTTCGATTAAGTTATCTAAGCCGGCGAACGTTCCAAATTCTATTTCTCTCAAATAATTGCTCGATAAATCGAGTTCCCGTAAAGTTATTAAATTTCCAAAAACACCCACTGGCAAGCTTTTCAAGCCGTTACGACTTAAATCTAATCGTTCTAGTTTAGACAGATTTTGAAACGCGTTCGAATCGATATTTTCAATTAAATTGTTGCTTAAATCTAAATTAAGTAAATTTTCCGCGTTATTTAGTGTCGAGGCATTTATGAATTCGATTTCGTTATTATCCGCAAATAAGTAAACGACGTTTTCGCTAACGTTGCCAATTTCTGGTAACCCATTGTAACTGATATCTAACGTTTGGATATTTTGAAAGCAGGTCCAATTTTTTATGTTATCTATTCCGTTAGAACTTGCGTTGATAGTTCCCAAAGAACTTGGTAGCAATAGTTTAAACGTTTGTAACGAATTAAACGACACATCGAATACACGGAGAGATTTCGTATTCGACAAAAGTACCTCGCCTAGATTTTTTAAAAAATTATTGTTTAATAGCAATGTTTCTAAGGCGAACATATCTTTAAAAGTATCGCCTTTAATGTCGTATAATTTGTTATGCGACAAATTTAGCGTTTTAAGAGATCTAGTCGAATTAAATATTATAGATGAAAGTTCGATTAAAAAATTAAACGACAAATTCAATTCTGTCAAATTACTTAAATTGTGTAACGACGAATTGTATAATTTTGTCAAATTATTCTTGGATAAATCCAATAATTTAAGAGCGTTTAAAGATCTAAACGTGGCCTCGTAAATCTCCTGGATGTTGTTGTCTTGTAAATATAAAGCTTCTAATTTTAAAAGACCGTCAAACCCTCGCTGTTCTATTATTTCTACTTTACTTTTATTAAGATAAATTATTCGTGTGTCGTTTATAAGGGAGAATGCGTCACACGGTATTTTTGGGACGAAGCTGTTTTTGAATTCGACGTATTTTATTGATTTGTTCGTATCTGCTTTTTTTACTTTAATTGGTTTGTTTAATTCTAATGTTACGTTGTCGCATATCACATAATATCGGACGACCGGGTAAGATTTGTACTGTGTTATATTATGTGCATTATAATATCCTAATTTTTCGGTTTCCAACGAACACGATTCGGCGTGGATAGTTTTTGCAAAAAGTAGGATCGACGTCACAAATAGAAGCTTCATTTTTTCTGTAAAAATACAAATTGCCACTATAGTCCAGTCAAATTAGGTTTTTACTTCGGAACCCCACAAGAACAGAACCGATTTTGATAAAACTGTTTTTAAATTGTTTATTATACCGAATTAATTGAAATTAGAAACATTCCGGTTGGCGCTCTCGAGCATTCGTGTTGTTTAAACAATTATTACCAACAACAAACTACGGGGTGTCCAGGAAATGGTTAATGATCGCTAATGATCGACCACGTCAACATAATGCCACAAGTTCCTATAAATGTTTTTTCTACGGCGCTCCCCTGTTATATTCACCCTCAAAGTTGAAGAGTAAAAATCATTTTTTTTAAATAACACGTTAATTTTTCGTTGGACTTTAATAATGTTTGATTTACATACGTAACAAATTAAGATCTTTAAAATGATGTTATAGGTTTTTTTGATATCGGCTTAGGAGAGTCAGGGCGCTCTACCCCTGACCTTTATAACTTAAAGCTCTAAAAAATGTTGAAGTTTTTACATTTTTAAAGTCATTTTCGAATTTCCCTGACATTTTAGGATAAAAAAGGTACTTGTTTAATTTCGATAAAATAAACCAGATTCGAGAAAATCATACATAAAAAATAAGAGATGCGAAGTAGATATTATTTAAGTGTGATTTTCTCGAATATGGTAAATTTTATCGAAATTAAACAAGTACTTTTTTATTCTAAAATGTCAGGGAAATTCGAAAATGTAGTTAAATGTTTAACAGTTTAAACCACTGAAATATTTTGGGATTAGGAAGGTTAGGGGTGTGCATCCCTGGTTCATCTGAGGTGATACCGTAAAACCTATTATACCATTTTAAAGATCTTAATTTATTACGTATGTAAACCAAAAATTATTTCATTTCAATGAAAAATAAACGTGTTATTCAAAAAAATTGATTTTCACTCTTCAACTTTGGGGGCGAATATCTCAACAGGAGAGCATTTATAAAAAATATTTATAGGAACTTGTGACATTATTTTGTCATGGTTTTATACGTTTCCAAGGGATGTTTTACCATTTTCTGTAACCTAACATAACGTTTTCTGACACCCTGAATTTTGTTGTAATAATTATTTAAACAAAACAAATATTTGAGTGCGACAACCGGAATGTTTCCGATGCATTTTAAAACAAGTTTTATCAAAATCGGTTATGGTCTTGTGGCTTTATTTACTCGACTACAATAATGTGATAAAAATCACATACCTAATCAAAATGATAGACGAAAGTTTTTAAAAATATTTAAATAGGTAGGTACGTGGTTATTTGATTATAGTAAGCAACAATTTTTTTCCGGTAAATTATACGTCAGTGTTAAATTAAAAAATATTAAAAAAGTATTTAAAAGAATTAACAACTTCGCGTTTTTCTATTATCAATTCATAAATGAAAAAAATTATTTTAAATTATTTAGGGACTTACATTAAATTTTGTTATATAATATTTGGAAATGTATAGATAATAATTTTAACATGTAAAAAATTTAATTTGTAAAATACATTCCCAAAATGTTCAATTAAATGCATGCTTATGTTAAAATTTACTTAAAATAATTTAAATATATTTTTTTAATTTTACATATAGGTACCTAGATCGGTTTATTATTGAAACATTAAAACTGGAATAGCACAAATTTACGACACCTTACCTAAGCACCAACTATTAATTTTTAAATTGAAAATTTTGACTATGAACTTATTTAATAATTAACGTAAAAAAGTACCAATAAAATATTTACCTGTTGAGGTAACTAAACTCAAACTTGCAATGTTTGAAAAGGAACTAAGTATAAAGTTCGTTACAAAATTCCAGAATCAGCAAGTGTCTTGCACTGTCTTAATAGAAACTTATGTATCATCTTAAATTGTTGCATAAGCAGATGTTTCTAGTATCTAGCAAATGTAAAACGTTAAACAAATTTAAAATATTAACGAATTAAAAATATCTCATTTTACTCTGGGCTTTTTTATTTAATTTACATTTTTTCTTTAATTACCTATCATATATTTAATAAGCAAGTCTTCGTCTTATATTCGGGAAAATATATCGAGTCAGATTAAATTAATATTAATTGATAATAACAGATCATCATTGTATTAAAATTAATCAATGTCATCAATCATATTAATCGGTAAAATGTTTATTATTCGAGAATTAAATATATTTATTCGTAGTAATACATTATTTTCAGTTTGTCGATTTAAATGGTCAAACTTAAACAATGAATTTGGCGCTTTAACACCTTGTATTTCGGAACCAAAACAGTGCAGGACATAATATTATATTCGTGGGAACTTTTCTGTTACAATTAGTGCAGATCAAAGGATTCATTCTTTAAAGTCTTAGGCAATCATTTCTGACCAACCTGTATATTGTAATGTATATAAGTAGTCTCGAATTTTAGTGATTTCCGAAATATTTCAGACACAAGTTTTTTTATTTTATTTTACTAATCTACAATTTTAAGAGTTGATATTTCGGAAACGAAATATTTAAATTTCTGGTTTTAAAGTCGTCACGATAAGTTTAAGTTTGTCCATTAAATTTGGCACACCCTGTATCAGCATTATTTGCAACTTATTCGTTGTGATATAAATTATAACCGTCAACGCATTTATATGGGAAGTTACATAATGCATTTGTGTATAGATTAGCACAATCTGAATTTTTTGAATTAATATTCTACATTGTTTGGTGTTGTTGCGAAATTATATAAAAAATATTTTTAGTATAAAATAGAATAAAGTTAATTTAAATAAAATAGTGGTTAAATTCTTTTGTGTTTCTATATGGAAAGATTTATTATTATTGGTAACTTATTTTTCCATAATAAATTATTTATATAGCATAATCATTGAAATATATTTTCGATAAATAATTTTTAAAAATATATTAAATCACCAATTTTATCCACATTTATAGTTTTGCTGCAAAACCTATTAATTAGGTCACTTTGCCGTGTCAAATTTAATAATTTTTTCACGAATATTGTTTTTAAACGAATTCGAGTAAGTAATTCTTTCAATTTTTCGAAAACTATTTTGGCACACTTTTGAATAAGAAAAATATTTTAAAAAAATTGTAATAAGCAATAGAAACGCTCGTGACGAACAATTTAAGTCATTAATCATTGTAATCGTTCGTGATATAGTAATGTACTTGAGTGTATTACGTAATTATTATTTAAGCACTAACTCAAAAATTCTGTTTCGAAAAATGTGCGGAATTAAACGTTTCAGTAATGATTTTTCGGTTCAAGTACCACAACGAAATCTTTGTAAGTTAATTATTCTTGGTTGTAGATATTTTGATTTAGGTTTTGATATGTGTGAAACTGACCTTACTCTTGACTTTTGTGTCCTTCGTATTACTGATCATAGTTAAAGATTGTGTGCTGAGGAAAGTGGTCGTTCACTGCGTTGAATTTGATCTTTTTTGGACTCGCCGCTCGTGTTCGATTCTCTTCCGAAGGAATGCGATTATTGTTTTCCTTTTTTCTTCTCTTCTTTGTCAAAATTTTGCAAACATGTATTAAAGAATGTTTATCAAAATTTAAGTAAAATAATGGATAAATATGCAAGTTTGATAATTTCAATTAGAGTAATTTTGTTAAAAACGAACTGTGGGAGATACTAATTTGGGTACCACCCAATGATTTAATTTAGGACGACCACGACCTATATCCAACGCTTCTGTTAAATTTGGAAACTAATTGGTAACATGCATTAGTAAAATATTTGTTATTATTTCGAATAGGTATAATTTGATATAATTTTATTTAACGATATATTACAATTTCTAGGGTTTATAACATTTGTCACATTAGTTTCAATACATTTCCAGTATAAGTACATTGATATGAAACAGTTTTCATTCTACGTTTTCACGATTAATCAATTAATATAATTAGGTAATATAATTAATATAATTATTAAAATATAACATTAGGCAAATACTATCGTCATATTAATTCTACATTGGCACCTTGTTCGTTTACAATATTATTACCACTGTTATAAGAACGTTTATGTAACACACTGTTCTTTAATTTATAACCAACAAATTTGAACAAAAATAAAATAATTACGCTAAATAAAATTACAATTATTATCGATAATAATATGTTTGTGATGTTGCTGTTGACATTTAACTTATGGATTTGCGTCGGCCAAAGCTGATCGTTTTCATCATTTCGTTTGAAGTAAAATTCTGGATTCGTTCCGGAAGCGTTGAAATTAATTACGGGATCTTCATTAACTTCACTATCAGACTTCGGGCGTCCCTCCAGATGGTTTCTCAATAGTTCAATCAATAAATATTGGTTTTTCAATAACTGATCGACTTTCGGGAAGACGTTATCTTTGATTGGGGTCGAACGGGTCAAGTTGTAAAAATTGGAATTTTTAAATTGATTATCGAACGACCGTAATTCTTCGGTTAATTTGTTAAATATTTTATGTAAGTCGTTTTCTCTTAACGAACGTTGATCGAGTGTTGTATTTACAAGAGAATTTTCGATAAAATCGAGGAGTTTACGATCGTATTTAATATTTTCCAAATATTTGTAAAAGCTCGAGTTTAAGTAACCCTTATCAAAAAATTGATCGAGTCGTTCGGTTATGGTGTCGTCGAGTTTCGGCAAACTTACGTTATTAATGCAAGGTATGCCTTTGACATTTTCAGTTGTATGGGATGACCCTCGATTTACAATAACGTTAGATATTTCGAAAATAGAAATCACGTCTAGTAAAGATTCGCAGTTCCAAACATTACCATCGAGATAAATAGATTTCAGATTTTTTACGAATTTCAAAAGATGACCAATTTGAAACGAAACCATAAAATTATTTTCTATATTTAAGACTTCCAAATGATTCAAGTTATAAAACGAGTATTCGTAGAGAAAAAGTAATTTGTTGCGCGATAGATCCATAGTTTCCAACGCGTTTAAACCTGCAAATGTGCCGTAGTGCAGTTCGTTAATCTGATTTCTAGATAAATTCAACACGGTTAATGCTCGAAGATCTTTGAAACAGCCAACGGGAATGCGAATCACCTCGTTATTTTGTAGATATAAATGCCTCAGGCGAACCAGACTTTGAAATGTATTTTCATTTAAAACCGATATTAAATTGTGGCTTAAATCTAAAGAGATCAAATTTGCGTTGTCGTCAAATAAAGTATAATTTAAACTAGAAATTTCGTTCCGAGTTAAATTTAGGCGTTCGAGGACCGCGTGCATGGTTTGAATGGTTGAAATGCGATTGTTACTCAGATTTAATTCCGCGATGCTCTGCAAATTGAAAAACCGTAGTAAATCGCGAAGTTCATTGTTGGATAAATCGAGCGTTTTCAATGTTTCCGGCAACGAACCGAATTCGAAACTGGTGACATTATTGAACGACAAATCGAGATTACGCAATCTGTTTAAATTGCTAAATAAATTCGACGATATATTAAACAAGCGATTACGAGATATATCTACATCCTGCAAATTCTCCAAGTTATCAAAGTTATCCGGAAGCAAACGATCGAGTTTGTTGCATTTTAAATTTAAATGCATTAAATTAAATAGACCCAGAAACGCTTTTTCTTCTACGTTATTTATACTGTTATTAAACAAGTTTAGTATTTTTAAATTGTTAAGGGAATTTAAAGTTCCCTTCGTGATTTTTTCTATAAAATTAACTTGCAAATTTAATTCCGTTAAATTGGTTAACCCGTTGAAGGCCGCGGGGTGTATTTCCTTTATTCCGCTGTTATTTAAGTATAATTCGGTTATGTTGGAGAATTCGGTAAAAACACCCACCGGAATCAAGGGTATTTCGCCCTTAGTAAATATGATGTATTTGGCGTTTGATGATGTTCCTGTTATCGGGAGCTTTTTGCCCGTAGTTAAATTGACATTCTCGCACGCAACGTATGTATATAGCACGGGATATACTGTTTTGCAACACAAATATCTACGATTGAAATCACTCCAATAACGTTCTTGTACAGAATTACTGGATTTGGCTTCGTTTAAATTACAAAAACCGCAAATGTACTTAACGCAGATAAAAACGAGTAGTAAAAAGATGTAAACTTTACTCTGAAATAAGAAATAAATCTTATATTAGACATTATTGTTTAATTAACTTGTTCAGGGCTAAGGTCGATTCACACTATACGGACGTCAGCGTCACGTAACGGACCGGCAACGTCACGTTAAAATATTGTTCGATGCAATATACCTGGAAACGTTCGTATAGATCGACAACGTCACATACCGTCAGCGTCACTAACCGGCGAGATACCTCGAAAAGAATATTTTGACGGTCCGTCCTTGCCGTTCCGGAGCGTTTCTCAGTGTGCGAACTTATTCCGTCACGTTACCGTCAGTCTAAAATATTTCTTCTTCTTCTAGTTCCTTAAACATAGATTATGATTTATAGTATTCTCCTACGTCTTTTCTTGCCAAAAACATTTTCCTTGTCCACTTTCTTTTAGCCCTGTTAACACTCCCATCCTCTTCATCCAATAATATTGCGGTCATTGTCAACTTTTTAACGGAAAAAGGAACAGTGACTGACGTTCGTAGAGATGTGAACTGCAAGCAAATTTGACGCGACGTTGCCGGTCCGATACGTGACGCTGACGTCCTCGTAGTGTGAATCGACCTTTGTTCCTAATTCCTTGACACGTTTCGGAGGCTGGCGGCTCGATGACGAAGTTGAAGTCCCTGAAGTGTCGGACGAAAAATAGGTAAACGCACCAACTTTGTTTTTCAAGTAGTAAACCTCTGCATCTTATGGTCGTATTCATGAATGAAAGAAACCTGCCGCGAGGAAATTTCAAGGAAACTATATGAATAACGCGTTTGAATAAACTATTATAAATCTACTCGCTCCTCCGGTCTTCCTCTGTTTTATCTTCAAAGAAGCTTCAAACTATTCGATAGGCGTAACATCAATATTATCTCTAATTCAAGGCACACAGACGTAAATGATAACAATTGCCCAAAAACTGACTTTAGGTTTGTGCTTCGCCAAGATTTACCGAAGGAATCGTTATTAAATGTATGCTCAATTCAATCCTCATGCCTAAGGAGGTCACCAGCTTCGCACCGAATACGATAATTCGATTTTCGCTAGAACCTAAGTGCAACCAAAATGTTATTCTAGTGGGTCAGTTGCATTATCACGACCTCTGGTCTGTGAATATCTGGTGGTCACATAAAGACACCAGATCTGACTCTTTCAAACTTTTTTCTTCGAGCAAAGAACAAAATGTTTTTCCTCACTTCCTTCTGAGCTAGTTGAACTGCGACATCGTATCACCAATGCAACGGAACTGGATGAAACTACCGGCTGTAGTGCACCACGTAAGGTGGTAAAAAGCTTGGTAAATTTGATTTTCGTCCGACATCTCGCGGTTCACCATCTCACGCCAGAAATGTCAAGAAATTATGAATTACCCAGTATTTTCGAAGAATAATCGATATTATTAGACTTTTCATTAGTGTTACAGGTAGGTAGGTATGTTATGTGACGAAAAAAGATATAAAAACGTATTTTATTAGATACAAATGAAACATATAAGGTAGGCTACTTAAAAATGTCCATTTTTTTGAGACGTTTATAAAATAGTAAAATGTCTCTTAGTCTCTGTAGTTAGTCAATTCATTAGATAGTTATTTCGAAATTATCGACGATGTCGAGCCAAAATCGCAAGAAAAGTAATAAATCTGATTTCAGGGAAAAAATAGTCGCGACAGGACGAGAGGACATAAGAACTACAGTTTAGAACAGAAAGTGGTAAAAAACTCGACTTCGACTTAGTCCAAGAAGACCTACGATTACGTAGTAGTTCGACAATATACGTTTAACATTCTCTAGGACCACTTTGCAAAATTTAAGCAACAGTTTGGATGTGCAGTATAAAATTCAATTATTATGGTGGTTGATCATTGCAATAAAATCATTTTTTTGAGAGCTTTTGATTTTTGAATTTGCTATTAATTTTTTTTTATAAAATTGTTCTACTTTTCGAATTCTGATCGCATAATGTTTCGAAATTACATTACATCGTCCTTTTCGTTAGCAGTCGATTCTAAAATGAAAACGTGGAACATTTTCGTAAACAGAAACAAACCCGTAAATATTTATAGGAAGGAACTTTGTTTTTGTTGTGTATAGACAGTGTGAGTATATAGTGTACGTGTGATAAGATAATATGAAATGGACTTTGTTAAAAACAAATGAACGGTATTTCATCAACATAATGAAAATATTAGTGCGTACACCCACTTCCGATTTTGAGAACCCGACGTTAGGTAATTAATATTAGGAACCTCTGTGATTTTTAAAATCAATTTATAAAATTAAACGAACACACTAAACTTCGTAAGTGTAGGTCACAATAAATTAATTATAGGGTGAGCCTATTGCCTATATAATCAATTGGCAAGAACAAGATCACACCAACTGCCGGTAAATAATTAGAAATATATCTACATACCTTCATTTTTTAAGTAAAACTATTTGAAAAATGTGGTGTTAATGTTATTAAAATCACAACACAAGTGATGCATACATAGAAAGAATCGAATATCTTATCAGACAGTGTACATTATAACTTCAGATAAGAAGAAACTGTTTTAAGTACAGGGTACTCCCCTGTTTAATGTATAAATATTATTTAATTATTAAACTGAAGAGTAATAATAATAATAATACTATAAAATAATCTAAAAGAGTCATACTTTTATTAATTTGAATTGAGATATATTTGAGTTGTTTATGAAAAATTGTTATCAATATCTCATCAGGTATAAAGAAGCATTTTTGGATTTATATTTTTCGAAACAATTTTGTTTCCATTTAACCTTATGCAAAACATCTTTGGAACGTTTGGAAGGATTCGTTAATTTGTTAATATGCTATGAAATACATACTAATGTAGTATTAATTTATTGTTATCAACAAAATAACATATTGAGTTATTTTATTCTATTCTATATTACATTATATTCCTAGTGTTCTTAAGTAGAAATAATAATATTACTATTTTTGTTGAAGATGAGTATAATTTATTGGTTTTCAGGTAGTAGGTAAATACTTGTGGGACTTAGTTAATCAACTTAAACTGTTTTTTTATGACTTCGAATCTGTAACACTTCGATGTTACAGCTTTATGTGGACGACCACAACATTTGCAAAAAGATCATCATGAGCAACTAAGATCGATCCCGGTTAAAGAAAATTTTAAACTGGTTTATCAACGAACGGTATTTGGCTTGGAGACGCCATCCCTGGTATAATACCTACCTTTATTACTTGCTATTATATTATTATTATTACTATTATTTATTATTTATATTATATATAGCTTATCCAAACCTATATGATATTCAGGTCATCAATAAAAAGTTACTAGATTGTTTATTTGTAATTCAGTTTAAAGTTTGGAAAGTGACATATTCTATAGATGATTTACTTGCGCTCATATTAAATGGTGGTATAAAGAAAGACTACAATTTCTTAGAACTGTCAAAATACGAGGTATGAGGTTTATTGTTAATCTCGAAAAACTACTTTTCAACTAATTCCGGATCTGTTCTATGCGTATCAGGTGGCGTCGTTTTATCGAGATTATAAAAAGTTATAACCCATTTAAATGCCGGCAGTTCGTTATTTATTGCTTCGTAATGCCTAAAATACGAGTTTTCTAATCGTTTTCGACTTGTTCTATACGTTACGGCTCAAAAGCTTGCGGTCAAAATTTTGCCTGAAAAAAATCGCTGGACTATAATAAGGGATTTTTTCGAGATTTGGCAAAAATTTTTAATCTTCGGAAACGCGCTTAGATTGTCATTTCTTGCATTGTTAATCTCGAAAAACTGCTTTTCAACTAATTCCGGACCTGTTCTATGCGAATTAGGTAGCGTCAATTTATCGAGATTATAAAAAATTATAAACTATTTAAACGCCGGCAGTCCCTTATTTATTGCTTCGTAATGCCTGAAATACAAATTTTCTAATCATTTTCGACTTGTTCTGAACGTTATGGCTCAAAAGCTTGCGGTCAATATTTTGCCAGAAAAAAGAAGAAAAAATAACGAGAAGGGATTTTTCGATATTTCTCTAAAATTTAAATCGTCGGAAACTCATGTGTTAAGTTAATTTGTGCTATATTCGATATTTTGCGCAGTACAGGGTCGAAATAAAAAGTTATAGTTCGTGTTAAAATTTTGGGAAAAATCGAAAGAATGTTCAGGCGTTTTTTTCGAGACGTCATGAAATTTCTTTTTTTTGTTTAATTTAGTATTCGTTTATTTCGTACTTTGACGCTCTATCGTTGTTTCAGATCTTGGAGGAGCCATCGTCGACGCCGACGAATGAATAGTCATCATCTGATTTGTCGGATTTGATGTTGTCGGATTATCGTGCGTTTGAATATCGTTTTTGATTTATACAAACTTCTATAACTTTTATTATTTGATTGTAAACATTATAAAAACTATATTAACCTGTAAATATTTATTAAAATAAAACTTTGTAAAATAATGTAAACTTTTACTTGTCTTATACGGAAATCATTCAAAAAGTTATCGATTTCTTATTTCGATCTTTGTTGGTATGTGGTTTATACAAACGCATTGCATAAATCACATACTTCGCATACCAACAAAGATCGAATTAAGAGATAAGAAAATTATTCTACTAATAACTTCTGGTCTCCCAACACTAGGCTTCAATTTTTTGTTAAGATGTACCCTAAAACGACCAAAAAGTAATCGTTCTTAAACGAAAACGTGCAAAATTTTACTACTAGTCATTGAATAGTCACAAGCGATTTATTTTATAACTTTTATTAATATCTATATTTTACAACAATTTAAAATCAAAATCAAAATATTTATTTACTATGCACATAATTGTCGCAACAGGGAAACTGATTTTAATGACTTATGAGTAAATTAAATACTAATTACCTAATTCATGTTTTATTACATTTACTGTTTTTGAGCACTGGTTGCTCAAATTTTCTTCTGCTAATACTTATTGATTAGAATTCCGCAGTTCAATTTCCTACGTTTGGTTTATAACGAAATGGCTTTATACATAATGTATTTGGACCCTTTGTTCCCTGCCAACTTGTAATGTTGTCGAGCACCCCTCTCTGTCTGCAACAGTTCCAACAAAAATCCAAAGTTCCTGCATCAAATTATTATGAGAATCAACACGGAAGGAATCAATTATATATTTATTTGCTTTAGCAAGAAATGAATTACAAGAATAATTTTGTCGCAAACTTCAAACGTGTTACCATGGTTACTTTGATACATTTCCACTAAAACCAATTAAAATATAACAATATAATAATAATAATATAATAAAAACCAATTAAAAATACTAAATAACCTAAGAAACAGTTTGTATTGTGATGAAATGTAGATATTTAACGAATTTTGTATAACCTAAGTTAAAAATATTTTAGCCATCTATTGGATTTTCTATAAATTATAAAATAAAAATTGTATCATTCTAAAAAGTAAACTGTAATCTAAATCATACAAAAGAAATCTGTAAATTTGTTAAAAAGTTATCCATCTATGGGATATTTATATTAATTACAAGATTAAAAAACTGCAAAAAGAACTTGAAACCAAAAGAAAATTTTGAAAATTAGACATCTATAAAACGATATTGACTACAAAATACAAAAAAATATAGAACGGTAAATAAATACCTGTAATGTAAACGACACAAAGCAATTTCAAAATTGGAAATTGTGTTGGACGTTTTTCTAACAAAATGCATGCATATCAAATCGATTTCATAATTATTGAATAAGTTGATGCTATACCTGAAATATTTCTCCAAAATTCCACAATAGTACAGCTCCAATTCCAAATGCATTCCAAACGTCTGTCACTTCAGATGATTCATTTTGGTCTTCCTTTCAAATACCTCTTTTAACAGTATCCCACTCTGTAAATATACAGAGCTTAACTAGAAATTTATTTCAATAGAAACAATGCCTACCCACCAATACCCACTTCAAATTTTAGATTTAAGCACAAACAAATTACAACGTTTTAGACTAGGTAACAAATTTCACTACAAAAGTCGTACTAGTTATTTGCAATGGTATATTACACAATTTAAAAATCGACCAAGATTTTTATTACAAGAGATATAAAAATTAAAATATAATCAAATACCCAATGCGCATAATTATCGTCGAAAAATTAACGATTCTTTAACCTAAATAATAAAGTTAATTAGAAAATATCCTTACTTTCTTTTACAAATCTGGAAGCTAATTGTTTCCCTTTAAAGATGAAACAGCAAAAGTCTGTTCTTGCATAAGATGTGGTTGAATAGACGTCCAATTCGTTAAAGTTTCTTAGTGACCCAGTAAATCGTTTATAAACATTATGCTCGAGGGCATTGTTAAGTACAACACGAAGCCTCAACACTTGGTCTTGACTGTATATATTATGATGATTACACATATACCTGTGTAATAGAGATCTTCCTTGTCTGCAACGGTTTCAAATTTTATGAGAACTAAAATGAAAGGAAACTGTGGTTGAACGACTATTTAACCCAATTATATACTTATTTGCTTTATACCGAGAGTATAAATAAATAGGAATACGAAAGTCGGAACAATAATTTTTTGATACATTTCAACTTTCGTGCTTCTACTTTAATACGTTTCCACTTAATTTATGTAAAAACCAAATTAAACATTTTAAATAGCCTAAGAAACAATAGTTTTATTATTATAACGAAATGTAGATTTTGTGCGAATTTTATATAACGAAAACAATGAAAAATTATATTTTTTTTTAGACATCTATTAGAATTTTTATGAATTACAATCTAGAAGAGTAAAATTTCAAAAAGTAAACTGTAATCTAACATAAACAAAAAAGAAATCCGTAAATTATTTGAAAAATTAGCCATCTATGAAATATTACTTTAACTAAAAATATTAAATAATGTAATTAAAAAGAAATTATAAAATTCTAGAATATTTACAGTGACCTAAATGGTACTAGAGAAATTTGAAAATTGCAAATTGTGTAGTAGTGTTTTCGCCAACATTGAGTTTTTAAAAATTTTCGATAAAAATCGCTTATAGGATTTCATGAATTCATAGGATTTGGCCAAATTTTGGGCCAACCTAAAATTTTCGCGTTTCTGTCGATTTAAATTTTGCGCAGAAACTCGAAAAACAGACGTATAGTCCATGGTTTTGGAAAAATTTTCCCAACATGAAACGTTTAGTTCACCTCAAGAGTATTTCTTTATTTTTGTTTATTTTTGGATAATGACCTAATTGTCAACTTATAGTGAATCTACATTATGTTATATATACCTAATTATTTGAATTATCTAATATCATAATTATAATATGTTATTATTTTATGGTAAGGTTATTTAAGTAATCTGAATAAGGAGTCAATCAAACGTGTATCCGCTACGCGACGTGTCAAATATAACGTATCTATAGCTCATCCAAACCTATATGATGTTTACGTCATCAATATAAGGTTACTAGATGATGACGTTTCACACAGTGCTGTCACCTCGTAACTCGTATTTTGACAGTTCCAATAAATTGTAGTCTTTCTTTATACCATCTAATATGTGTACAAGTAAATCACCTATAGAATATGGTACTATTCAAACTTTAAACCTAATTACAAATAAATAATCTAGCAACTTTTTGTTGATGACGTGCACATCATATAGGTTTGGATAAGCTATACGTTATAACACCAAAATGTTAGATTATAAAAATCATCATGCTAAGTAATTATATCAAATTAAATATTAATTATCGTAAAACACTAGGTACCTTTTGTTTAGATGTGGTGGACAGGCGGGATTGGAACTAATTTGACAACTCGCAGTCGAAGCTCGAAACCTCTAGCATCCATGCACGTTCGGGAGTGTCTTTAATGAGAAAAATAGCGGTTAGGACAGGACAGCATCGACAGGACCGTACTGGTCTAATTACAGGTAAAAAGCAAACTGATCGTGGTTAGTTAGGTATACATAGTACTTGGATGAGTGACCACTGCACGTTCACTGAGGGGAATAACTACTACATACATGTCGAAATCGTTATATAGAGTTTTGTGTATAATAAACACGTGGTTTAATAATAAAAAAATTTGCACCTTGTGCTTATATTATTTGGCATATCGAAAGTTCAACTTTAATTTAAAAAACAACTTTGACCTTTTGATATTTCTATACTTAAGTAATCTTGTGTAGTACGTACATTTAAGTATTTACAACATTTTCGAAATATATATACAGGGGTCTTTTTTAACGATAAATAAGTTTGGCCGATTTTAAGGTAAAAAAAGCGTTTTCTCCAAAATACTTTATTTTCATTTTATATATGGGGGCGTTCAATAGCTAGAAAATATTAAATCTATCTGAAAGCGACTTTTTCAATAATTTACAAAAAAAAATCCCTTTTTCCAGATTTTTTTTCATTTTAAACGGAATTTTAAATTTCAAAAAAATGATCATGTCAAAGTTTACGAGTGTATACATGCGAAAACCAATGGCAAAGGAAAAGATAACATGTGTATATTATATTATAAAGACATTTTCAACAAGTTATTTTGGAAACGAAGCGTTTTGGGGAAAAATTTTATTCTTAATTTTTGTTCTATCACGATCAGTTCCGAAAACTTTCGACATTACTTAAGAAACACTCTATAAGTATACTATTTTTGAATAAAAATTGCAGGGGTAAGAGTACGATATTATTATGTGTTTCTATAGTGTTGTTCACCATAAGTACCTGAAAAAAAAACACTTCCTAAAGACTCTTTCTGCACTAACTTTTGTAATTTTTGTTATGTATCTATATTATCAAAATAAATATTTGTGTTGTAACATTTTTTATTGTTTTCATGTATTGATGCAGCGATTTTATGTTGAAGGTTGACTGCAATCAGTCCAAATGTTATCTACTTAAATAGCTCACATTATGGTTCGGTTTCATCTACATATCTTTAAGTACCTATGGATGATTTCAGGAACGTGTCCGAACTAGTTTTGACCAGGGGCGAATTTTTTAAAATTATATTACGAATAAAAACTAATTTCCTGTATTTTATAAAACATTGATTATTAAAAAAAATTAAATTGATGGATAATGAAGAAGGAGGTAGGTAGGTACTAAAGTCTATTCAAGCGTCTGTCGATTATACATGACATCAATAAAACGTTACTACAAGATTGTATAATTATAATTAAGCTCTATATGTTTAAATTGCGACATATTCTATCGATGATTTACCCGTACACATATTAGATGACATAAAGAAAGACTACAATTTATTAGTAGTGTAAAGTACGATGAATGTACTTACCAGGTGACAGCGCTGTAAGAAACGTCCTCATTTAGTAACTTTTTATCGACGACGTGTATTGGACCCTTTACCGTCTTAAATTTCGAGTGCCATTCAAGAACACTGAACTTTTTTAAACTTTTGTAACTACATCAATTAATTATTTTATCAAATATTTTACAAACTAACCTAGAATAATACAGTTTACCTATTTTAATTTTATGAAAATTATTTTATTATTATTTATAGTTATTTTATTTATATAATTTTAATTTGATTGTAAATACATATTTATAAATAATAGGCACCTACCTACAATAGATGCCTATTCTAATAAATGAAAATACTTAAAACGATTATGAAAAGCATTTGAATATTTATTATAATGATCTTTATGACGATTTTTCATATTCAATTGTCGTAATTTATTAGTACAGTTGATCCCCGAGTTAACGTGGACCGAAACTTACCTCTGAAAACCAAAAACTCGGATAATACGGAGTTAACGAGCTATTGAATCATAACTTATATTGCAATGATTGTTAACAAATCCGTTAAAAAAACATCAATCATCAATCATCATACATCAAAAAAACTAGTTAAAAAAGTGTATACTGGAACCATAAATAATAAAGTTCTCGTTTTAATATACTAACAAACTCTAATTTATTGCACATTATAAAGTACAGTAGATTAATATACGTAATACATATCGAAAATAATTAATAAACCATAAAAAACAAATTCAAAATACTCAATTATGTATGTATTAGTATTTTTCTCCTCTAATTACGAGGTTACACTGTGTAATTATTATCTCCATTTTAGAAAACTTTAACTGTTTATAAATTCCAATATACCTATGTAACTATTAAAAAAAACATTTATTACACTTATATTGTAGTTAGAGCAAACTTAATAAGAATTAAAAATTTAATGGATGTGTATACGCTTGTGCGTACTCGTTATATAGTTTTACTACCTGTTATAAAACTAGAAATATATTACTGGGTCTTTTAATAGATAGGTACATAGCTTGTAATCACGATATATTCAAATAAATTAAAACAATTTATTGAACTAGAACGTACAATACGTTTATTTAAAGTATTTGTACTATACCTAAATAATTATGTATAAATACATATATAAAAGTAATTAAAGTAGTTCCAATTCTTGATTGGATTCGGTATTAGTAGTCTTTTTAGTTACAGAACGATCTTTTGATGTGAACTTAATAGGATTATAAATGTTTATTAAAGAAAACAAAGCTAACATAACAATCAAAATAATTACACCTATAATTAATAAGGTAATAATTGTGTTTAGCATATCAGCTAATTTACTGGTAATAATTTGCACGTTCTGTTCGTCTTTCGGATTATTCGTAAATTTAGCAAAAGACGTTTCAGGATTTGAAACACGAAGAGTGTTAAAACGATCTGTCGTGTTATTCTGCATAAAGCGACGAAGTTCAGAATTTTCGAATAACGACTGCAACGAAGACAGACGAGAGTTAATTTTGATCAGATTCGAATTTAAATCGTTTTCCGCGTCCTTTTGAAAATATTTAAAGAAGTACGAATTTAAAAAGTTTTTGTTGAAATATTTATAGAACCCACTGTTTTCGAACCCCTCGTTAAAATACTGCGATAGCTGCTTCGTCATTTTGGTGGAATCGGAAATTTCATTTTGAAAAACTTCGTGTAACTTTTCGAGGTCTTTCGTAATTTCCTTAAACTGCCCAGACACGTTCGAGTTTGACAAAATTTGTCCGAATTGTTTCAGAAATTCTGAAATTTGCATTTCGTTTTTATAATTCAGTTCAGTGCTGGATTTTGTAAAATTATTAAAAAATTTGTAAAACGCGGTATTAACAAAATCGGTGTTGAAAAATCGTTTCATTAATTCTAGCTCTTTCGTAATTGTTAATATTTTCGCTTTTAAATCGTCAAATTCGAAGACATCGAAGGTTTTATTTATTGCTGTAGTTTCTTCATCCCTATCAAATTTATAATTGAAACAGCCGATTCCGTGAACGTTCGATAGTTTTTTAGACGAGCCTTCCGAAATGTTTACGTCGCGTTCGTGAAAAACGGTGTAGATTTTTAATAAAACTTTACAATTCCAAGGATTATTATTTAGGGAAACGGCATTTAGCGTTTTTGCGTAAGATAAGAGTTGTGCCGCATCAAATTTCGTTAAAAGATTATTGTTTAGATTTAAATATTTCATAGAATGCAAAGTGAGAAAAACACCTTCGTCTATGTTGCTCAATACATTATTAGAAATATCGATTGTTTCGAGGGCCACAAGTCCCGTAAACGTCCCATACTCGAACGTTGTAATACTATTTCCCGACAAATTTAGAAAACGCAAAGAATACAGTTCCCTGAAGCAACCGATCGTAATGTGAAACAATTCATTATTCTGCAAATATAGATTCGTTAAATTTTCTAATCCAATAAGAGAATCTTCTTCCAAATTTAACAATAGATTGTAGCTTAAATCTAAACTGATTAAAAGTTTAGAATGCCTAAACAAACCTTTGCTTATTTTTTGCAATTTATTACCGCTCATATTGAAATACTGAAGTTCGCTACTCGCAAAACTAAGATTTGACAAATCATTAACACTTAAGTCTAATATTTGTATATTTAGTAAACTATCAAGATTTACTCTAGTATTTATTTTGTTATTGCTTAAATCCAATATTTTTGTATTGACTGGAAAATAAGAAAAGTTAACACTCGTTATTTGATTATAAGATAAATCTATCTGAATATCTGATAAAGATGAGTTATTATCGTACATCTCGGAAAATAGATTTTCTGAAATGTTTTTAATACGGTTGTGAGATAAATCTGCGATTATGAGGGATTTTAAACCATGAAACATGTTAGAAGGCAAACGTTCGAGTTCATTGTTATTTATTAAGAGATATTCTAACTTGAATAATCCCAACAGAGAATTTTCTTCCAGATTATTAATGCGATTGTTTGAAATATTAAGAATTCGTAAATTGCCCAATGAATTAAATGTTCCTCTTGAAATGTCTGAAATAAAATTATTTTCCAGTTGTAATTTTTCTAAGTTTGATAAACCCGAAAATGCTCCTGGGTGGATGTTTCTAATATGGTTATGAGATAAATCTGCCAATATGAGGGATTTTAAATCATAAAACATGTTAGAAGGCAAGCGTTCCAGTTCATTGTTATTTATTACGAGATATTCTAACTTAAATAATTCCCACAGAGAATTTTCTTCCAGATTATTAATGCGATTGTTTGATATATTAAGAATTCGTAAATTACCCAATGAATTAAATGTTCCTCTTGAAATTTCTGATTGAGATCTATTTTCAAATTGTAATTTTTCCAAGTTTGATACACCCGAAAATGCTCCTGGGTGGATGTTTCTAATATGGTTATGAGATAAATCTGCGAATATGAGGGATTTTAAATCATAAAACATGTTAGAAGGCAAGTGTTCCATTTCATTGTTATTTATTAGTAGATATTCTAAATTGAATAATCCCATCAGCGAATTTTCTTCCAGATTATTAATGCGATTGTTTGCTACATTTAAAGTTCGTAAATTACCCAGTGAATTAAACGTTTCTCTTGAAATTTCTGAAATCAAGTTCTTTTCTAATTGTAATCTTTCTAAGTGCGACAATCCCGTAAATGCCCCTGGTTGGATAGTTTCAACTGCGCTATTATTTAAGAAGAGTTGAGTTAAATTCGAAATTCCAACAAAAACGTCTGCTGGTATCAAAGGAATGTGACTATTTATAAAGATTAAATATTTTAATATTTGATTTTGGCCCTCTTCGATTTTGTAATCGTTCTGATTGTACTTGTCATTTTGAAATATTATTGTTGCTTCTCCAAGTGATTCTAAGGTATTCTTAGTAAGTATTTTTTCGTAATGGCATTCAATGTATTTATATAAAATCGTATAAATATTTATACAGCATTGTTCATATCCATGTTGATTCCAATTTACACTGGATACAGAGTTTGGAGATTGTTCATTGTAAATTCTACATAGAGTTCTTATACTATCAATATTCCACAGAAACAAAATACATGTTAGCAGCTTCCAATTCTGAAAATTAACCATAATATTGAAATCAATCATACTTAACTTAAAAAGCTATACGTACATACATTAATGCCTACACATTATATGCATAAGAAATTGTTGATAACATATTATAGTAGCATGGTAAAACATTTGAAAATCTATTATTAGATTTTTATTAGTCAATTAAATTTTGCAGCTATTTGCAGTCATTTTTTGTTACGTAATTACAAGTACATCATGGCGAAAATTATCCTTTTATGGAAAAACCGTGCAACATATTAAATTTTCTTAGAATAATAAAAGTTTTTAAATTAACCTATCTTTCGAAAAAAATCCCAAAAGAGTTAGTGGCGTACGTATAAAGCAGTGGTTGGTAAAAAACTGAAGTTATGACCTCGAAAAATAAACACCATGTGTGTTAAATTCAGTAAAGCATCTTGTGTTTATTACCTTTAACTGTAGTAATACGAGTACCAAATTTAAGGTTTTTAAGTTTTAAGTCGCTAATAAGTTATTTTGAAAAAAGTATGTGATGATGCCCCCTCCTGATCTTGAAAAGGGTGCAATTTGGAATATAGGTATGTCCTATCCAAACCTATATGCAATTTACGTCATCAACAAAAAGTTACTAGATTGTTTATTTGTAATTCGGTTTAAAATTTGGAAAATGACATATTCTATAGATGATTTACCTGCGCACATATAGATGGTATAATGAAAGATTACAATTTATTAGAATTGTAAAAATACGAGGTACGAGGTGACAGCACTGTGTGAAACGTCATGATCTAGTAACCTTTTATTGATGACGTGAATTGCATATAGGTTTGGACGAAGTGTAGGTAAGTTGTGGTAAATCGGCACATTTTCAGCTTAGGAATCTGTGGTCGAGCGTTGTAAGTACAGACCTTTCAGAGACACTCTATATAACTAAATATTACTATTTATTAAATACCCATAAAGACAATTCAGTTGTAGCGAGCTCATTGTCAGGAAAAAATTCGCATTTCAGTCTATGTTTTCTAATTTTTATGATAGGTATTTAACTACATAAATCAATATTGTTAATTAAAAGATTTAAAATTTTAAAAAATTTTAATATCGCTTTTATTAAATTTTATGATTCAGAGATTTGTATTATTATAAACGCCTGGTGTTAATAAAATTATGACTACTTATGTTATTTCTTTTTGTTATAACCCCTTCAACCCCTTCGCTTACAATGACTAATCTAACTCGCGATCACAATTTCGGACTAAACACGAATATCACGAGTCCCGATTAGTTGATTTCTGATAGAGATAACAATTAAAATTTAAACAAACTCGGCATTTTTTTCAGAGCGAGTGCATAATTCACATCACTTCGACCTGCATTTTATCAAACTAATTTGTATTTGAAGGAGTTCATTGGAAAATCGATGTAATAATCGAATCAACCGAGCCAAAACAATCAAAGAATCGCAATATTAGGACCAAATGTTTAATGAAATACAAATTATTATTAATTATTATTATATTTGTAAGGCTTATTTATGCAAGGGCAAAGCATAAAGAAATATTAAACTAAGGAAGAATATTTTTATGGCTTCGTTCGATTCATTATTTAGAAAAAACTACCTAATAAAACGTCTTACAAGAACATCCAATATTTGCTTTAATAGAAATTTTTTAATGTACCACGTTATAATCAAAATATAATGAAAAAATATTATGGAATAGGTAGGTAGCTATTTAAGTTAATGCAAGCAAGTTGATGTTACTTTTAATAAAAGCTTGTGAAATTCTACTTACACATATTTTACTATCCCGTTTTGGATAAAATGAATGACAAAATTATTATTATAAAATAATGGAAATTTACTTAAAAGTTTGTTTTTAAAACTAAAAAATTTTTGAACTTCTGTGCACCTATTCAAGATATCGTCTTTTTGTTAGATACCTATACCTACCTAGTTAAATACATAGATATTTAATTTCATTTGAATACAATTTTGAAACGTCGAAGTTTATAAAATTAAAAATTTAAATAATTAATATATATTCTTAATTTATTTCTTGAACAGACAAATAATTAACGAAATTACATTTAGGTTACCTATCGAATATTTTTTGAATTTCGATTTTTTTCACTTTACTTCATCTAAATTTCCTAAAATACACGCCTACTAAATAAAAATAAATAATAATAAAAAAATACAGCTACTAAATATGTTGTTATTTAAGACAATAATACATCACAACATTAATAGGTAGGTAATTCAATTTTTGAAATTTCTAAAATACCATATATATTTACTTAATCCAAGATTTTCAAGTACTTACTATAGACGCTACATTAAATTAGTTTTTCATAATAAGTATTATAAATGTACGGGTATTATATAAAATAATTTAAATAAATCAAAATGAATAAAATTTTAAGAAAGCCGTATTCGTATGATTCGTTTAAATAATAATCATTTAATTTGTTTGTTAGCCGTTTGATATACTTAGAATCCTAAATTTCATAATGTATGTATAGATATAATAATTATAAAAGTACACTTACCGACGTCATAGTTGTAGGGCTGTTACAATAAGACTGACAATGAGATGAGTCTACTGATATTTTTTGTTGATAAAATGATTTAATGAAAACGTTCGTAACTTGTGATTACAGTATAGGCGTAGCCAACGCTACATAATTTACTATAAGCACATAGATATTTACAAATATATAATTTAAAATGCAGGGATAATTTGCGAATTTTATCTTTGAAGTACGTAAGTTTGTGTTCAAACTATAAATAATAAAACCGGAATTGCACATTTTTGTTCAGGATAAAGCTATTATGTTACTTGGATAATTATGCTACGATAGTTATAAAAATGCAACATATTTTTTTATACAATTTAAAAATAATTATGTCGATGTTTAAATTTCAGAATAATGGAAAAAATGAAATATTATAATATTTCATTTTAAATTATCAATATCTACAGGGCGATTCCAAAATGTCGTATCAAATCTTGGTAAATAGTTCACACTGAGAAATGACGAAGTAACGTAAATTATTCAACTATTTTATTCTTAATTTTTTTACTGTATGGAGATGTGGAGACACTATCTCTGGGCGCTTTACTCCTTTTGGCTGTTCCGTGCGTTTTGAAATATGCTAGCATTTTCTATAAACGTTATGTATCTACCCTTTATTGTTGTCCGCTACAAAGATTCAACATCTCTTTTACGTATAACTTATAATTTTGAAAATTGCAATTTCTTGGAAGGTGTCGTAAAAATGAATTTGGCAACCATGTTTTGAAACTTCGAAAAACAATAAAATTAAACTGCAAGTAATTTGTCAGTTTTGATGGCAATTTAATGATAAATAATTATTTATTTGAACTGTTTATTGGACGTTTTGATTTACTTTTTCTAATTGGTTTCCATACAAATAATAATTATAATGGACTTAATACACAGCCATTTACCAGATTTCTATTCCAATCTATATGCTATTCACGTCATCAATAAAATGTTACTAGATTGTTTATTTGAAATTCGATTTAAAGTTTGTACATTGACATATTCTATACATGATTTATTTGCGCACATATTAAATGGTATAAAGAAAGACTACAATTTATTAGAACTGTCAAAATACGAGGTGCGAAGTGACAGCACTGTGTGAAACGTCATCATCTAGTAACCTTGTATTGATGACGTGATATCATATAGGTTTAGATAAGCTGTAAGTTGCCTAATTTAGTATTTACTTTTTGGTGAATAACTATAAAAATACAGTAGGTAGATGAAATATTTTTATTATTTTTCTTAGGTTCCATTAACGATCCCCTATAATGTATTGTACAACTGATGCGTCATTTTGAAATCAGCCTATAAATAAACGCTATGATTATTAAGGTTTGTACTATAGCTTACTTTTAACTAGTCTGCAACCGATATACATTGTATAAAATATAATACATAAAAGACATCAGTTAGACTACCCCAATAATTTCCAGAATAGTGAAAAAATCAAAAACAAAATCTGGGCATCTAATGATTTTTACAAAACTATACTTTTTTAGAAATTAAAGGACCACGCACACTTTATATGGAAAAATAGGAACCACTTAAATCGATTTTTTTTATATATCAATCGACGCGTCTTAATGTGACAAATAATTATTACCATTGCACCAAATCTGTAACTTCATTATTAAACCCGTTAATGAACAATTTATTGAAAAAATTTGGGCTTTAAATTATGTCGGAAGTTAATAAATCTGTCGCTCGTTATTTATGGAGGGGTAATAGTAAATACGTTTCTAAGAAACGACACAAATGTAAGTAGCAGGTAGAAAACAATAAAATAGTGCTCATATCCCAGCTAACAATTTTTAAATTTCGCGGCGGATTTCTATTGGTATCACTTGAAAACATTTTCAGTCAGTAGCGGCGATAAATTAGGCGAGAGGAATTTTGAATTGTTTGAGTAACGAAATATTACACCTGCTGTTAAGTATATAAATAATTACGTACAGTTCACGTATTTTACCACTTATGGCCTATCCAAACCTATATGCAATTTACGTCATAAATAAAAAGTTACTAGATTGTTTATTTGTAGTTCGGTTTAAAGTTTGAAAAATGACATATTCTATAGATAAATTACTTGTGCACATATTAGATAATATAAAGGAAAGACTATTTATTAAAATTGTAAAAATACGAGGTACGAAGTGACAACACTGTGTGAAACGTCATCATCTAGTAACCTTTCATTGATGAGGTCGTTGCATATAGGTTTGGACGAAGTGTATGTTATTTTTGAACATGATTACATTAAAATATTATTAGTTTAATTTAATCATTTACTACAGTACGTCATTGCCTTTGTTATTTTATCTGACATTGACGTTTATATAAGAGTAGTACCAACAGAAATCTGCCGCAAAATTTAAAAATTGTTAGCTGGGATAGAGTATTATGTTGTTCGGTTCCTTGTGGTAATTAAAAATTTTAAACCCGTATTCATATTGAATTGACGGTAGCATTTCAATTCTGAATTCAATCCTACTATTTTAGAGCCGTTAGAATAGAATTAGGAAAGTACCTACTGTAAGCGAGCTTAAAACTTGGAATAAAAGAATTGCCTAAAAACTAATAGTTTTGTTAGTTACATTTTATCCAAACCTATAGGCAATTTACGTCATCGATAAAAGGTTACTGGTTGATGACGTTTCACACAGTGCTGTCACCTCGTACCTGGTATTTAGACAGTTCCAATAAATTGTAGTTTTTCTTTATACCATCTAATATGTGGGCAAGTAAATAATCTATAGAATATGTCATTTTCCAAACTTTAAATCGAATTACAAATAAACAATCTAGTGACTTTTTATTGATGACGTGAATTGCCTATAGGTTTGGATAGACCGTAATTGTTATAATAGCCATAATTTTATGCGGAAGATTTCTTTTTTGGCCGATATACATAGGCCGATTTTTCAATATTAATGATTTATTGAATTATTTATTAAATTACAAAGTTATTTTAAAGTTACTTGACAGAGATCTCTAATGAGGCAGGTCACTACTATCCCCACTAAATTAAAATTAATAATTTGGAGTTACCTATAGATATTTTATGGTGAACATTTTTAATAGAGGTAGAAAAATAAACAGCTACATTATGTGTATTTTTGTCTTACATTGGATAATTTTATTATTTATTTATTTGAGTCACAATTTTGAATATATGAAGAATTATTTTTTTTATTGATTTGTTATTCGTGAATATGTTTTGTTTTTTATTTGAATTGTTTGTTAATGTTATTAATATATTAATAGACTTTATTTCTAATTATTAGCTCTAACAGCAACAGCAACTGTATTATAACAGCAATTGTAAAAAGCAAGCTGATATAAATATCGACATAGGTTTTCCAGAAGGGCGTAACCCACAAAAAGTAAATTTTACCGGAGAACACATGTTGTGTCGTCGTGTAGCTAGCTACAAGAAGATACGTTTGGCGGAAATACAAATTGATTTTTCCGGTGAAAAAAATCGAAATATTGTTACCAGATTTTAACAGATTATGTCTTCATTTAATTCAATAATTCATTTTAATAGAAAGTATGGGTTATGCCTTTTTGACAAAATGCCATCGATATTATGTTTTTATAGATAGGTACAAATAATCTCTTAGTTTTGTATACATTTTTAATGTGCACAAAGCCAAGAATTTTTAAGCCATTTAAAGAATTATTTCAATCGTTTTAAATCTCAGACCAGTTTAAGTAGATAGGTACCGACCCGTCGTTGTTAAGTACCCCGCAATAAATAACAAAGTTGATTTAAGAACTCAAACAAATTTGATTTTAATAGGTTCTCTTTTGCTCTCACGAAATTCTCATAAGAGCGTTAATTAAAGATTGCGGCTTTATTTATAAATTAACAAAATTGGCGCAATGATAATAATTTTTCGTCACATTAAGATGAGTCGAATGATATAAAGAAAAATCGATTTGAGTGGTTCCTATTTTTCCATATAAAGTGTGCGTGGTCCTTTGTTCTAAATTTTATCAACAAGTCGAATGCGTGACAAGAATGGTTTATCTGGCGGAAGCAGTTGTTTTATTTATATCTTCATGGAAATTTTAGTTACCACCCCAGTTTAAATTTCTTGTGTTATCTTACTTATTATTTAATAAATCTTCACATATGGTTTTTGATCAAATATGACTAATTGTTTAAGATCAAGCAGGAGCTAAATTCAGAACAAAAAAACCTAATTCAATTTTTGTTTGGTCAGTTTTATAATTTATCCAAGATACATTATGTATGTACTATTTATTAGTTTTACTGTAAACATGCTTGAAATTTTCTATCTACAAAACTTGTGACCATATCTTAAATTTCGAGTGCTATTAATCAATTTAGAAATGTTTTAAAACTTTTGTAGCCCACTATTATACAATATACATCAATTAATATTTTACAAAGTAACCTTTTTTTGGTGTTAGTAACACACCACGGAAGACACAAGGGAACCGCCGTCAGACATTACTTCCAGTGCCCCTCGGCACACCCATGTCTACCAGGGGAATATTTCACCACCCGTACCGGGATTCGAACAAAGGACGCATCAGGCGAAAGGTCACTCTCCTGACCACGTGGCCACCGGGTCGGCTGTACAAAGTAACCTAAATAATATAAACTAACTTTAATTTGATGAAGATTATTTTAAGGTAAAGTTATGGATCTAGAAAACTTTCAATTTATAAAATTCAATAATTTATTTTATTCAAACTAGGTATGTTTTTATTTTATTTTTATAAGTAATTTTAACTTAATTGTAAATACATATTTAAAAATAATACCTACAGTACTTTAATCAATGCAAATAAAACGATTTAAGGAAAGTGTCAGCGTTTGAATATTATAATGATCTTTATAAAGATTTTTCACATTACCTATTTTATGATTAATTTATCGGTACCTATTTATTAACTCCATTTTAGAAAAATTTTAACTGTTTAAAAATTGAAATACTTATGGCCTATCCAAACCTATATGCAATTTACGTCATTAAAAAGAAGTTACTAGATTGTTTATTTGTAATTCGGTTTAAAGTTTGGAAAATGTCATATTCTATAGATGACTTACCTGCGCACATATTAGATGGTATAATGAAAGATTACAATTTATTAGAACTGTAAAAATACGAGGTACGAGGTGACAGCCTGTGTGAAACGTCATCATCTAGTAACCTTGTATTGATTGATGACGTGAATATCATATAGGTTTAGACGAAGTGTAGGTGTCTATATTAAGAAACGTATTTATTATTTAACAATGTTATAAGTAGTTAGAAAAAACTTACTGAAAATTAAATAATTATATGAATACCTACGTTTATACTCGTTAGTTTTATTACCTGATAAAAACTAGAAATATATTACTGGGTCTTTTAATAGATTGTCACATAGCTCGTATTTTATGGCTGGCCATAACGATATATTCAACTAAATTAAAACAATTTATTGAACTAGAACGTACAATACGTTTATTTAAAATATTTGTACTATACCTACATAATTATGTATAAATACAGATATAAAACTAATTAAAGTAATTCCAATTCTTGATTGGATTCGGTATTAGTAGTCTTTTTAGTTACAGAACGATCTTTTGATATGAACTTAATAGGATTATAAATGTTTATTAAAGAAAACAAAGCTAACATAACAATCAAAATAATTACAACTATAATTAATAAGGTGCTGATTGTGTTTTGCATATCAGCTAATTTGCTTAAAATAATTTGCACGTTCTGTTCGTCTTTCGGATTATCCGTAAATTTAGCAAACGACGTTTCAGGATTTGAAACAGGAACAGTGCTAAAACGATCTATCGTGTTGTTCTGCATAAAGCGACGAAGTTCAGAATTTTCGAATAACGACTGCAACGAAGACAGACGAGAGTTAATTTTGATCAGATTCGAATTTAAATCGTTTTCCGCGTCCTTTTGAAAATATTTAAAGAAGTACGAATTTAAAAAGTTTTTGTTGAAATATTTATAGAACCCGCTGTTTTCGAACCCCTCGTTAAAATACTGCGATAGCTGTTTCGTCATTTTGGTGGAATCGGAAATTTCATTTTGAAAAACTTCGTGTAACCTTTCGAGGTCTTTCGTAATTTCCTTAAACTGCCCAGACACGTTCGAGTTAAACAAAATTTGTCCGAATTGTTTCAGAAATTCTGAAATTTGCATTTCGTTTTTATAATTCAGTTCAGTGCTGGATTTTGTAAAATTATTAAAAAATTTGTAAAACGCGGTATTAACAAAATCGGTGTTGAAAAATCGTTTCATTAATTCTAGCTCTTTCGTAATTGTTAATATTTTCGCTTTTAAATCGTCAAATTCGAAGGTATCGAAGGTTTTATTTATTGCTGTAGTTTCTTCATCCCTATCAAATTTATAATTGAAACAGCCGATTCCGTGAACGTTCGATAGTTTTTTAGACGAGCCTTCCAAAATGTTTACGTCGCGCTCGTGAAAAACGGTGTAGATTTTTAATAAAACTTTACAATTCCAAGGATTATTATTTAGGGAAACGGCATTTAGCGTTTTTGCGTAAGATAAGAGTTGTGCCGCATCAAATTTCGTTAAAAGATTATTGTTTAGATTTAAATATTTCATAGAATGCAAAGTGAGAAAAACACCTTCGTCTATGTTGCTCAATACATTATTAGAAATATCGATTGTTTCGAGGGCCACAAGTCCCGTAAACGTCCCATACTCGAACGTTGTAATACTATTTCCCGAGAGATTTAGAAAACGCAAAGAATACAGTTCCCTGAAGCAACCGATCGTAATGTGAAACAATTCGTTATTCTGCAAATATAGACTCGTTAAATTTTCTAATCCGATAAGAGAATTTTCTTCCAAATTTAACAATAGATTGTAGCTTAAATCTAAACTGATTAAATGTTTAGAATGTCTAAATAAACCTTCGCTTATTTTTTGCAATTTATTACCGCTCATATTGAAATATTGAAGTTCGCTACTCGCAAAACTGAGATTCGACAAATCATTAACACTTAAGTCTAATATTTGTATATTTAGTAAACTATTAAGATTTACGCTAGTATTTATTTTGTTATTGCTTAAATCCAATATTTTTGTATTGACTGGAAAATAAGAAAAGTTAACACTCGTTATTTGATTATAAGATAAATCTATCTGAATATCTGATAAAGATGAGTTATTATCGTACATCTCGGAAAAACGTATTTCTGAAATATTTGTAATACGATTATGAGATAAATCTGCGATTCTGAGGGATTTTAAACCGTGAAACATGTTAGAAGGCAAGTGTTTCAGTTCATTGTTATTTATTAGTAGATATTCTAACTTGAATAATCCCAACAGAGAATTTTCTTCCAGATTATTAATGCGATTGTTTGATATATTAAGAATTCGTAAATTGCCCAATGAATTAAATGTTCCTCTTGAAATCTCTGAAATAAGATTATTTTCCAATTGTAATTTTTCTAATTTTGATAAACCCGAAAATGCTCCTGGGTGGATAGTTTCAACTGCGCTGCTATTCAGATAGAGTTCGTGTAAATTCGAAGTTTCGGCAAAAACTCCCACTGGTATCAAAGACGTGTCGCTGCTATTGAAAATTAAATATTTTAATTCAATATTTTCGTCTTCGATGGCTCTAAAATTATTATCTGTTGCAAGTGGTTCCAATTTTTTTCCAGTAGTCAGTGTTTCGTTAATACATTCAATATATGTATATAAAGTTGGATAAATTATTCTGCAGCATTGTAGTTGTCCATATGCATCAAGATAATTACCAGAGTATCCATTACTTGTTGAAGATTCAACAGCGTAAGTTGTACACAGTCCGTTTATCCTGTTGATATTCCAAAGCAATAATAAACCAGTTAGGAATTTCAAGTTCTGAAAATTAATAAAGCCGTTGCTATAAATTATTATTTATCAATTTTTATAATATGGATGGTAATATAGCTTATCCAAAGCTATATGATGTTCACATCATCAATGAAAGGTTACTAGATGATGACGTTTCACACAGTGCTGTCACCTCGTACCTCGTATTTTGACAGTTCTAATAAATGGTAGTCTTTCATTATACCATCTAATATGTGTGCAGGTAAATCATCTATAGAGTATATCACTTTCCAAACATTAAACCGAATTACAAATGAACAATCTAGTAACTTCTTTTTAATGACGTAAATTGCATATATGGCCTATCCAAACCTATATGCAATTTACGTCATCAAAAAAAAGTTACTAGATTGTTTATTTGTAATTCGGTTTAAAGTTTGGAAAGTGACATATTCTACAGATGATTGCGCACATATTAAATTGTATAAAAAAAGACTACAATTCATTAGAACTGTCAAAATACGAGATACGAGGTACGAGGTGACATCACTGGGTGAAACGTCATCATCTAGTAACCTTTCGTTGATGACGTGGATTGTATATAGGTTTGGACGAAGTGTAAATTTGGATAAGCTATAACCAATGTTAATAATGTCCCTGCAGTTATGAGAATTTGCAGTTACGAGTTATGAACTATGGGCCTGAGCTACAGTCGTCTAGTTTTACAAATAGATTTCGGGAATTTAATATAGCTAAATATATACATATATACAAAGACACCCCCATAAGTAAATAGTTACCTATAATTTTATAGAAACTCTTCCTCCAATATTCTCTACTGGGTTGTTGGACAAACTTTCTATTGTGTTTATGGTAGATGTAGCTTTTGTCACATTGCTAAAAAACTTAAGATTGGCAGGCACAAAACGGCATTCAGAAACTTTCATGGGCCAATCACCTGACATTAATCACATAGGTCATAGGTCATTGTGTTTCCATAAATAATTTATATTTAAGTTACATACGTTGAAATTTTAAGATGCGTCGTAAGGGCGAGTTTCTCAATGCAGGCTTAATTTTGATCCTAATTTAAACCAAAAAATTTCCTTAGTTACCATTGTTGTTGAACACCTTAACTTGAATCGGGGGTCTAAACTAGAATTGAGAAACGCACCATAAGACGGCAGAGGTGTGCAGTAACACCCTCTAGTACGTTTTAATGTGCAGATTTAACATTTTCATTGAGCAAATACTGCGAAATAAACACAATTGCTCGAAAGTCGGGGTGTCTATTTACTTATGCGTTGTCTCAGCAGTCACCTATGACAATGACGTCAACGAGCTATTTTATAAACTAATTTTTTATGAAATTCCGCCAATAATGGCGTTTATCATACGTCATTGTTAGAGCATAAAATATACATTATTTAACAACAACTGAACACTATTAACACGTCTACCTTTTATGTAAGTCCAGAGAAAGTTTTAAATGTCTCGTTTAAAACGAAAGGTTCTGTTGCGATGTTGATAAGATTTCTAAGTTGTCTCTACTATTTTAACTCTTATGTTTATTGTATTAATTAATTAAAATGTATTTATGTCAAACAATCGTTACTTATTATCATTAATAAACTTGTTATAAACCATTGATGCTGTTTTATTAGCCTCTAATCGCAGAGGCTTGCCGATTAGGGTAAAATTTACAAAAGCTTAACGATATCTCAAAATCTATCAGACTTTGTACTAACGTATGATCTCACTTTGAGATTCGAATTTGCAAGTTTTACGGAACTTTCACTAAAGTTCACAGCAAAAATATTTTTTTTTGGAAATTTGATCGTTACACTATTGTATTATTTTAAGTTATAGAATTTGACGAATTCATCGATTTTGTAGAAAAATGTTTATTTTTGTTTAAATTTCAAATTTAAAAATGTCATTTACTTGGAGTATATCGAAGATCGTATGATCAAATTTCCAAAATTGCTATTTTGGCTGTAAATTTTAGCGAAAGTTCCGTAAAACTTGCGAATTTGAACCTAAACGAGCTCTCCTAAGAGGTCTTAAATATATCATATACATGTTAATTTCCGGAAAAACATCCTAGAATAATAATCATAAGTCGATAATAAATATTTCTGTTAAAAATAGATTCGTACCGTAATAGTCTAACCTAATAGTAAAATTATAATAAATATTTAATTTTATTATTTAATATTATTTTTTATACTTAAATAATAATATATTCCGTTCACTACAATATCATCACTTTGTTAAATTTGTACAAAATTAAAATTGGGCAATTAATACAATTTCTAATAATAACTATGCAACAAAGAAATTATTCATCATTGTTTAAATAAATTTAATATCCAAAATTTAATAGATAGTAGATATCTATATGCCTGTAGGTTTAATAATATTATACTCTATAAATATGCTTACCGTCATGGTTGTAAGACTGTTGAAGAAGAACTGTAAATGAATTCAAACTGATTTGTAAAAATGGTCCCGCTGATATTTTTCTTGATAAAACTGTTTAATGAAACGTTAATGATGTGTGATAATAATAATAAACGGTCAACTAATTATACGGTATTTCTTATATGTATATATAACATATATTTGATGCATATATTTACTTAAGAAAATAAACTGTCTTACGTTAGATGACGAACAAATTGGAGTACCAGAGCAATCGATAATATTATCTATTAATACTCGAAAAATAGTGAAATGTGCAATTTAACGAATTATTTTATGCTTTGTTTATAAATAATATTATCTAATATCACATATTAGATATTATCTTATCTTTTTATATTATCATATAAAAAGGTATAGATCACTATTTATTGAATTAAAGATGAGAAAAAATACCTATATAAGAATCGTTAATTAATTTCCTGTAAAAGCACATCATTTACAAAAGAAATATAAAGATTGGTCTTTAAAGAGTTTATATAATATTATAATATTATGTAATTGGAATGAATGAATTCATTGAATGAATAAAAATAATTTCTAAAACGTGGGTTTAAAAAACTTATCCTATCTGAAGTTACGCCTAATTTAATTTTTAATATTTATCTAAAAATAAATGTCAATTTTTCTCATAATTTGTGCTCATTGTAGCTTATTGTTGATCATAAATCATATTCACCTTAATTAAGTACGTGTATTAGTTCATTAAAAGTTTTAATTTCGTTTAAGAACCAAAACGAACGATTTCTCTAATATTTAATTGACCGATATTCCCTTCATACGTGTTCAATTTTTTTAACTACAATACCACGATAAAATGCTTTTTATATACATATGTACAGTCGAGTTCAAAATTAATGTCCCAGGTCGCAAAAATTGCGCGAGCAATGCATGGCACAACGAACAAATATACAAAAAGTACTTACGATGGGTAAGACGAATTTACAAATACAATGTTACTGCTTTCATAATTCAGTTCATAATTTGTTTGTAGTATATGTATGTCCGCGCAATTCTCGCACCACAGGACATTAATTTTGAACATGACCGTATCTACGTCAACTATTTTTTCGAATTTGATTTTGAAAAAATTCTGTTAAATATCTATCGATAAGTGTGAAATAGGTACCTAGATAAGTATCATTTCTTTTTGACATTGCTTCGATCATTGATTTTATAAAATGAAGGAAGGTTTGTTTCATATCCGATTTCCAAGGTCATCAATCCTTATGACGACTAAAATAATACTTTGACATTATTACTGATAAGTGTGGAACTCTAGTATTCATCGATATGTTTGAGATCGTTTCTTTTAAACTTTATTTTGCTGAAAATGAAGTTAAAACTAATGAAAAATGAAAATGAACAAATAAAAAAAATACTTATTGCCAGTTAAAGCAACAGAATAAAAACCCAAAAGAATAAACAAATAAAATAAATGAATGATTATATTGCTGTACCTATCAAAAACTTGTGCATCGAGTTACACCATTTTTAGTAACTGACTATATCCACCACATGTCCATAATATGTTATAGTGGACAAATCGCAGGGTCTGCACTTTACTTAGATTGTAAGTCGTTCCTTAATGTATTCCTTTCAAAGAACCTAAATAGTCATGTTTATGCTAAGATCAAGTTTTGAAATGATAAAGACCGCACCTGAAATTTTTTGTTTTTCTTGTTTGATTTCCGGAAATGTTTTATAGGTACCTAAACTACTGTAAGTTTATATTATAATTTCATGGATAAATATAGATAAACTAAAAACAACAATATTGTTAGGATGTAATGACATAAACTACAGACAGTTAATCGTCTTCTTTAATTGTAAGATTCCGTTCGAGACGGTAAAGATGCATAAAACTGCGATAAAGCGACCCTTACGGACTCGAGCAGTGTGTCATTAATTTAGGAGCCCACTGTACCCACCTACTTATTTTAATTTGCATCAAAATTCTTTTAGTTTCTATATCGTTTATTCAATGCCGACATATTTTTACCAGTAGATATATTGAAAATTAAAATTGATTATTTTACCCGTAAATTATAATATAAAAAATTCATTTTTCAAGTTAGTATTTTAAATAGATACAAAACAAAGAATGTTAGTGGATCGTATTTCCTGACGATAAAAAAATCTGAATTTGATTAAAATAGAATCTGCTATTAGCGGAAATACTTATTACATTCTAGCTACATTATAACGTAGCGATAACAGCTGCAATAATATTTGTTATTATTGTTTATCTATATGTACGTACAAAGTATAATATACTCGCGTTCATATAAAATTTATTTTCTTCTTATCTACGGAAAGCATAAAATTTATGTAGTCCATTACTTAAGTTTTATTTATGGTTCATTCCTACATTCATTTAATAAAACACTAGCCAAAATTTATCAAGTAATATTGTACCTACAGATACGGGTAAGTACATATAAGTGATAGTATATATTAATTTATAAGAATGTAGGTAGTTATTTATAAATTAATTCTCTTTTTACCCGATAGATTGGTACCCAAGAAAAACCAGGCGTAAAAGAATAACCACGACAAAAAGAAAAGAAAACCTGTACCGTACTTTTTCGGAATTTTGCGGCTTGCCTCCCATGTATTACAAAATTTCGCGATTTGCAAAATAAGATCGATCAATTCGTAACAAGTTCAGTAAATGCGCCATTTTGTCGAACGAGCAGGCAAATTTCAGAATGAATTATAAGTCCTAAAAACCTACGAATAGATACTTATGGATCGTGAGTGTAAAAGAACTGTTTCACTGTGAAAATCGTCAATCAACAAAATTCTGCCTTGAACGTGATAATAAACTAGCGCATATTTGGTTATTTAACTACACATCACAAAATACATACATGCGTTAATTGATAAGTAGGTAATAGATGGGGGGATAGGTAGGTATTATTGTTGAATCTAAAAATTCTAAATTTTGAAAGTCGGATAAATATATTAAAATTTTCAGATGAGAAAACACTTCTTGACCTGGCATTTTTATATAATCAATTAAATATTGATACTTTTAATAAGACGGACGTCGATTTACATTAATTTATAAGATTTTCATTGGTGTAAACACGAACCCCTCCGGAACCTTAGATAAAATTAGTTAAAATTAAGTAGATATAAGAAAATACCTGATTTTTTAGGGTGTACTACATGGGGAGGCTTCACTTGAAATTCAAAGAGAGTAAATATAAACATATTAAAAAACATAAACATAGTAAATAGAGTAAAAATATGTAACCATCGCGATTATTCTAATTTTTGTACCATTTATGATCGAGAGAAAAAACCATTGTGAACAAACGGTCGAGATTATTTTAATTCTAAAACCACCTCGCACAAAGGAACGTAGGCAACTCAAAATTCAGAAACTAGATAGGGTTGTAGAGTTCCTCGAGATATGAATATTGCATATTGTTTTAACGACCAAATCGCCAGTGTTCGGGGTATAGAGCCCTTTAAACGAAAAGCTATCTTATACGCTATTTGTCTCAATATCTCACAAACTGTACTTTTCAAACTGTTTTATAATCTGTTATTTCTCATCAGCGGACAGTTCTCTTAATAACGGACATGTTTTTCGGTCTCGCGAGAGAAGTCTGCTATTGAGAAGTTTCACTGTATCTCTATTACTTATGTATTTAATTTTACTCTATTACATCTACTACAAAAATATAGGTACCTACCTACTCGAAAACTTTTGTTTTGCCTAGAACTCTGCTCATTTATTTATTATCGCTTCAGCTTACATTTATTTTAAAATACAGTGATCCCGAAATAGATATGAAATTAAACAGTAACGTTTTCATTATAATAAATCGTATAGGTAGCTAATACAATTAAATGGTGTAATTGAAACAACGTTGATCTTGAACAGGATTAGATTCAATCCTTAAACGCCTAAAATTCTTAAAGGTTTGCTCGATCTTATCTAAATCCTCGCACCTCCACAGATTATTGTGAAAAGAAATGTACCACAATTTAGGCTGAAAGACTGCAAGAATGTCGGTGTTCAATTTAAAAAGATTGTTATTATTCAGCTTGAGAATTTCCAAGTTATTTATTTTATAAAAGAGGGCGTTTTGTAACAGTACAATTTGATTACGCGATAAATCTAGTTCTATCAAATTACCTAAATCGTGAAAGATAAGATCGGGCAGTATTTTAATGTTGTTGTAACTTAAAAATAATCGCTCTAAGGAGGTTTGGCGGGAAAATAATGTATCTGGAAGCGTCGATAAATAATTTCCCCTTAAGTCTAGTTTAGTTAATAATGCCAATTCTTTAAACATGTTTCCGTCTAAGCTTTCTAAGCTATTAAGACTTAAATTTAAAAGTTTCAGTTCTTTCAAATTTTCAAAAGCGTTTACGTCGATGTTTCTAATTCTGTTTCCTCGCAATTCCAATTCTATTAAATTTAAGTTATTCCCAAATGTGTCATTGTCGATAGTTTTAATTGCATTAAAAGTTATAATTAATTTCTGAATTTTCCTTTGAGAACGAAATGTTTCACTTTCGATGTGTTTTAAGTTAGTTTGCGTTATAGTCAATTCATCCAAATTTAGATCCTTAAACGTGTCCACTGGAATTTTTCGTAATGACGTTATAGACACATACAAGTCTGTAAGATTCTTAAATTCGCGAAACATTTTTCTATTTATGGGCTCTGATGTCTTCTCGTTTACAACATCAAAATAGCTTTGTAGTTGCATAAAAGTTACGTCTTTCGGTTGATTGTCACATTCAATATAAGCTTCTTTTTGGTCAGTTGCTTTATGGTATAGGCATCCTGATGCTAATTTTGTTGCTACAATGTTTATTGTAAACAACAATATTATGAAATTTATATTCGTTGTCTGAAACAAAAGTTTATTATTCCAGCTATTGTATTACCCATTATAATTATTGAATATAGATTTTGATAAGAAATTCGTATTTAATAAGTTTGCAAAAATATCCTTTGATTTTGTAAATTAAACGATATAAATTTTAAATTTAAGTACCATATTTACCCGCATAATCTTCCTCATAGTACAATTCCTTCCCCTCTAATTTAAAAATAATAAATCGAGAAGAAATATATTCGAATAATTTTCACTCTTGTTTTTTTGCAAAATATCTTGGTGTGATAAATTGTTATCAGTCGTTAAATCGTTAAAAAAATGAAAAAGTTAAATAAAAAATTAATAGTAGGTAGGGGAGAGTGATATATATGATTAGACACGTTTATCCAAATCCTCATGTTTTTAAACTAATAATAATCAATACTAAATTTTTAATATCAACGTATATCATGAGTTTTACCCAACATTATGTGATTTACTACTTAAAGCAAAATATCAAATAAGTAGTATTTTAGATACATATCAACATATTTGAGAACTGCCTTGTTTGCCCGGATTTGCTTCATAGTAGCTTCATTAAAGTATTCAAATTTAAAGATTTAAAGATAAGTAGGTGGGTAATTGTTTTTTTTTGTTTTAGAAAAATTAAATGACAGTTTTAGATTTAAGCAACGTTTGGGATGTCATGAAATGTATTAAAAATTTCTGATTATTTTCTCTTATTGATTGCTTAGATTAGTGAGGTGATTTTAGACTAGTGCAGATGAGATGAACTTAGATTGGTGTATAGATGTGTATGTGTATCGTTTACGTTGGTATATAATTAATGTTTTAAACAAATAAATACGGTTTTAGCGAATTTTCATAGAAAATAGAACTATTTATACTTACAACCAATTATTGTTAAATATATTTTTTTTACTAATGATGATATACATTTTAATTAATTATTTATCGGCAATAAAATAGTCGAGGATAAAATTTCCGGCGGGGTAACAGCGTTTCATTTTCATTTTATTCTCTGCGAAGAGAAACTAAAGTAATGATTTTGTTCCCGGGAGTGCAAAGAAATTAACTTTTCTCTTTTATAACTTACAATTAGATTATTTTTTTAAATATTATAAAATAAACATCATGAACCAAATTCATATAGTACAAGTGAACTTCAGTATGTTCCATTTTTGCATTTTTTTATATCTACCCCTTAGATTTAAAATTAATATCGTATAATTTTCCCTCCTCTTTTTTGAAGTTATAGAAACGTGAAAAAAGGAAACAATTATGCGTGTAAATAAAGTGAAAGTAAAATCGGATTCTTGAATTTGATAATTCGTATTTCTAAAGCACATACGTTAGTTAGAATTGCTGAATTATATACATATTTTACACGTTTAAAAAAAATTATAACTATTGCTCGTAAACAAAACTATTTGATCTAACAAAGTTAGACTAACTTACCTAATGCTTAAAACATTAGGTTCGTCTCCATCTTCAGTTCCATGTTCGTCTCAAAACGACGTAGTACAAATTCAAATTACTTAAAAATTATTTATAAATATTTAAATTAATTAAAATAATAGATTTAACTTCGTTGTTTATGAATAATTATTTTTTCTAAAAAAAAATTTGAAATACACATTATATTCAAGCAATCTTAGGTAACATCGCATCGCATCGTACGTGAATTCAATCGAAGATAAATGGAAGAAATTGCAAATTTTAGTTTCATAATATTATTAGCAGTTTCCTACCGTCTTAACGTAAGCTAACAATAAGATTCAATGCTCAATCAAACTGTTCTAATTATAAATGTAAAATTACAGATTATACTCTTACTTTTTTATTCATTGTATTTAATCACGCAACCGCCTAGAAAGCACCACGTTTGAATAACGTTAAGTTTGAATATCGCTTAAAAATATGTAAAATTACTGTTTCGTATCTAATATAGCTTAGGTTATCGGTGGCTAGTAATATTATATTTTTCATAATCCAAATTCCAAACATTGCCTAATTTGTTTTAAGTAACTGAAACTATTCTCGAATTTCAGATACAGTATAATCTCTCTAAGACGACCACGCTCGGTGCGACTTAAAACTAGTGTCTTCTTTAGAGGTGGTCGATTAAGGGGGAATGAAAAAATAAAAATATGTATGTAAGCAGAACCTTGTAAACATGGAAAATATGTCAAAAATTTCTTGTTTTATTAAACGAACAAGACAAGAATTTCTTTCTCCCAGTCTTGCATATTTTCAATTCCTTCACCTTCATTAAATTCAGTGTTAAATTTGACGATCACTGTCGGGTTAGAGAGTGGCCGTTTTAAAGCATAACAAACCTTAATAAAAAGGCTGTTTTAAAACTGTTCCTACAGATACAACTGCTAGATAAATTTTATCGTAAAGTCAAAACCCCAGCTCCATAACTTGAAATTCTCTTTACCTATAGGTATATTTATTTTTTTTATTATGTACCTGCATTATATATTTATTTATATTACATTAATTGAATTTGATTAGCTGATTAATTTTGAAATTTGCTAATAAATAAATATATCTATACCTTGTTCATTTTTGCCGTGCAGTGGACATAAACAACGATTATGTACCCACTATGTACCTACATGTCCGTTATCTACATATATAATTCCGTAGCACACGCATTCGTATGTAGATCCAACCCTGTCTAACATGTTGTTATCGTAAGTAAACATCTTGATCATTCGTTTCTCCACATGCATTTGTTAATATCTACTGCATAGGTTGGGGGAATAGACTATAGATGTAATAATAAAGCACGCCAGTTCTTTTCCATCAAATCTTGTTTTTGCGAAACAAATTTAATTTTTTTTTAAATCCATGACCTGTGAGATTTATGAAATATAAATAAGAAATAAATTAATCTAATTGAACGTTCGTGTATATTTAAAAACACTGAAATATAGTAATTACATATGTTTGCTTTAATAAAAATTATGCAAATTTCTTAAAAAAGATAGTTGCGTTTATAACTTTTTTAATTAAAATTTGAACACATTCGATTAAAATAATTTATTTGCTACATAAAATGCCTTCGACATTGCTACCTTCTCGAGGAGGAAAAGGATTAATCATATAAATATTTTTCGCATCTAAATCTTGTTTGATTTTTCTTAATTCCGAGCACTTCCACGGATTTTCATACAAGTGGATTTCTTCCAATTTAGGTAGATGAACTATTAAATTGGCCACGTTAAAATTAGATATATTATTAGAATCAAATCTGAGCACTTTCAGATTTTCTATTTGATAAAACAGGTACTCGGGTAGGTCGGAAATTAAATTTCTCGATACGTCAATTTCGTTAACAGCCGTTAAATTATCAAATATTCTACTCGTTAAATTTTTTAATTTATTATTGTGAAGCACCAATTTTTTTAGATGTCTTTGGTGCGCAAATAATCCAAATGTAAGTTGTTTTAATAAATTACCCGATAAGCCGAGGTGTTCTAAAGACGTTAAATAATCGAAAGTGCCCACTTTTAATACTTCTATTTGATTGCTATCCAAAAATAGCATTTTTAAATTTTGTAATCCCCTAAAGGTGTTATTGTGAATATTTTGAATTTTATTTGCACTTAAACCGAGCCATTCTAACGATACCATTCCTAAAAAGGTATCTGCTTCCAAGGATTGTAGTTGGTTAAAATTAAATTCCAACATTGTGGTTAGATTAAGGGTATTTAGGGTATTATTTTCGATGTTTTTTATATTATTGTCGTTTAATTGAAGCGCCTTTAGGATTTTCAGTTTGTCAAATGCTCCAGGTTCTATTTTCTCTATTTCGGCCCGTCCTATGTAAATGTTGCTGACATTAGTAAAGCTGGATAATAAATCTTTGGTTATTTCTGGTATTGTCGAATTTGGAGTGAATATACTCGTAATATTTGTTGGTTGGTCGCCACAATCTATGTAAGGAGCTTTATCTGCGGTTGCTTCTCGATAATAGCAGAACTGTGATGCCACTTTTTGAGTAGTTATCATTAGCAGAACAGACGTTGTTATTAATAGTGGTTGCATTTTCTATAATAAAAAACACAATGACAAATAATTCAAGCTTTTTCAATTCAATTCTTTTCAAGCCGTTTGAAGATTTAAATTGATTAAGATTGTAATGGGACTGAATATAGCTTTTTTTATATTTTGCGTCTATAACAAATGCTATAATAGCGTCATTACGATACGCAACTTTTCATTTTTCAAAGTTGATAACATTAAACGTCACGTCATAAATACCTAATAAACCTAATCCTAAACTTTATTATTTTAAATTAAATTGACCAACATATCACCAACAGCAAAAAAATCACTAAATTTATAATTTTACGATTTTGTTAAATTTTATATGGCATAAGGGGCAAAATATAAAAAATAGTATAAAATACACGTTTCATAAGACTTTTATGTCGTTTACTAAAGTTCGTTTTCTAAACTTGGACCCGTGCGATAAAAATATGCCTTACGAAACTTGTACTTTAATATACTCTTATAGTAGGTATTTCACAAACGGACGGTGCCAGCGATTCAATGTATTATTCGGGAAAAAATATATAAAATACTTTCATAACCCTAAAGGACTTAATACTCACTGGCTCTGAGGTTCAAATATAGTTATCCTAGTAAATTTAAAACTAAAATTGCAAAAAGCCAATATGTTGGATGTTCATTTTTTTATTTATTTATCTAAATAGTTTTTAATTAAAAATAACGCTAAAGATTAACACCTGTATGCATGATACATTTAATTAAAAGTCGCTACTAAATCGTGTTTATTTCCATAAAAACGATTGTTGGAATAATTGTTTCAAAGGAAATAAACACGACTTATGTACATTAGAATCAGTAGTAGTAAATTTAATCAAATGTCTATGCATACGCTATAATAACAAAACGGTAATTATTAATTTATTGAAAGTAATCGAAATATTTGTAGGTATTAAAAAATAATAAAAATTATTAAACTTACTTGTCGCTAATATCGTAATGTCTATTACTCGCCAATAATTTTATTTAACGACTGGTGATATCAATGTTATACAAGATTATGATTTAATCGACATTTAGGATATAGATGCAACTCGTCTTTATTTAAAATTTATAATATCATATAACGTATGAACGTACCTACAATTTAAATGCAGATATCTACGTTGTTTAAATACATAAAAATCCGTTTCCTTCATTGTAGGTGGAAGGTCAAACATGTAATTAAAAAGATTTACTCGTAGGTACAGTCGTAGAATTTTCTGAATTATTTAGGTTCTAATTCAAACAAAAGTCATAATTGTTACATAATATCGACGCAGTTTCTTCCAGAAGGGCGTAACCCACAAAAAGTAAATTTTACGGGAGGGCACATTTTATATCGCCGCATAGCTATAAGAAGATACGTTTCGCGGAAACACAAATCGATTTTTTCGGTGGAAAAATCTGAATATTGTTACCAGATTTTAACAGACGATACCTTTCATTTAAATAGTCAGATAGTCAGAATAACTCATTTTCAGAAAAAGTGTGGGTACGCCCTTTTGGTAAAACGCCATCGATATTATGTGTAAATTTGATTACTTTGTAGAAATTAACATCTTTAGTAATCTTAAAATTCGAATTAATACTTACGTCAATGTGACAACCTCTGTATACGTTATTCACGATAGGTTCCAATACACGTCGTTAATAAAAAGTTATTAAATTGTCTTAAGTGACAAAAAGCAAATTTTACAGGAGCGCACATTTTGTGTTTTAGCTTAACTGTAAGCAAGTGCCTCCTGGAAACCGCGTATATGGGTAATTCGGGACGGGTTTGTATCAAATACTGTATTTATTCTACGTTTGGTTTGAGTGAAAAACGCACGGAGGTACGCACTTGTACGGAGGTTAGCTACTATTCTTAAACGAGATATCGTGATAGGTTCCACCAACACAACTTTCATACAAGTACAGTAACCGCGTTTCATAATTACAATTTATGCACTGGTTATATGGTTGTTTTTGCATACTGGCTTCGGTACCTTACCTCCGATATACATAGCAAATAACACAAATACACAAATAACCTTTAAATTGTCTTTAATTTTCCATATGACAAGTTGTCCGGAATCAGCCAAAGTAGACGTCAAGTGAAAATGTCTACGCGTTGTTGCCGCACGGCAAAGTACTTACGATATGATCGGCGCTGTTTCCACGTACTTACAGAAATACAATTCGATTTTTCTGGTGAAAAAATCGCAATGCTCTTACCAGATTTTACCAAATTATGACTTTGCCTTTTTAAACGTGGCATATTCTACAGATTAATTTAGCTGCACACATATGACACGGCAAAGAAAGACTACCATGTATTAGTAGACTATCCTCCTGTGTAAAAAGGAGGTTACGTTCTATGAAATTTTAATTATAGTGGATAATGCAATTTATTGGAACGAATCAAATATATTTGTTGAGCATTTATGTTAAGACCATAGAATTTCCGTGTTGGGACACTTCTTGCTGATGAGATGGCGTTGGTCTCACTTTCGATACATTATATTAAAATGATTAAAATGCCTATCGTTAAATAGCTAAATTACGTATCATAGATTTAAACCTGCAGCTGCAGAGAAGAAAAAGAAATCTGTATTATTGCAATTTTAAAACCGATAACACCGAACCGTTGACTACTTGCAATTTTCAAATATTTATTAAATTTTTGCACTTCTATTTGTATATAGGAATAAATTTGTTTACTTGCCAATATGCAAAAATCTGTAGGTACCTGAAGCAAGAAGAATGAGATTGAATGAAACATTCCTTATTACTGATTTATGAAGTAATTAAAACCACTATCGCTGATGAAGTGTATTTATATTTGTTATATACACAGTGACTAATATGAAAATACCTACGAATAGTTTAATGAAATATTCGGCGAATACATGAATGAAACAATAAATACTCTGTAGTGCTATTTATGTCAGGACTCGATATAATTATCGGGAATGCTGACTAATAGATTTTTGTGTTGAACGTCTTTTTTAAAGTTTGTTTTATTTTTGATGTAGTTACCTTTAGATTTTTTTGAATTGTATAAAAATATAATTTCATAAATAAATAAAGATATTTTGAATGTTGCTAAGTTCGTTTAAAAAACTAAAAAAAATATTTAACATTTGTAAATCTACATAAACATTAAAAAATGTACGAATGGAAAATTAAAACTTCTCGAAATGATCGTAATAAACGTACAGATCTCGTATAAATAATATCATAGACATAATATATAGATAATATAGATATTTACATTTATTTAAAACTATATAGTGGCCATAATTTTTACTGTAGGAACCTCGGTAATTTTTCCAAATAATTGAAATAGGTAGGTACCTACTTAACATTTATGATTTGTCGGAACTTTCGTAAAAGCATTCACAATAGAAGTACGTGCTAGATTGAAAAGAAATACAGTAGGTGTTTTGGAGCCACTCGGCTTACTATGTCTGGCTATTTTGGAGTTCAAGATACCAGTTTTGCAGTGCTGTCAATAATCGAAGCTATGCAAAAATACATTATTTTATATTTAAATAAATATTTTTAATTTAAAATTTTAATAGAACGAAGTAACGTCGATTCATATCAATATAAAAACAATTTTAACATAAATAAATTTTTCGAATTCTGACAACATTAAACATTAGTTTATATTCCTTGTTCATTTATGGTACTGAACGTTTCGATCTATTTCGAGATAAATACAGAGTGACATAGGGAGTGAGGGGAGGGTGTAAAAAAAGGTCAAAAATAGCGTGACGTAATGTATCTACGACCTTCATGCTATAACCCTTGTTAACAGTAATTATTTACCTACTTACTTTCTGATTAATACAGGGTGTTAGTGAATTAATATCGCGGAAAAAACTACGGGTAGGTAAGATTAAAACGAACAAAAAACCTAAATAAACATTTTTCCTAAAATCAACAATTTTCGAGTTATTGCTATTATTAATTTGATAATCGTCTTACTCGAGTATATTCCCTTTAAAAATTTTTAAGAACTCGGAAAGTGACACTGACTGTTGGGTCAGCAGCTAAAACATCTGTACTCTTTAATTTATGGCCCCCGTTGTAGGAGAGTGCCGATTGTTGTGGATATTTTCATTTATGAATGCAATTCCTATTTTCGGTTTACACGTAAAAGTTAGATTACTTTATTTAACATAATTAATAACATGCCTGTTTTTGGAACAGTTACGTTTAATATTGAGAGGCTTGAACTAAAAGGGGTGCCCGGTACTAGTTTTATGATTTTGAGAAATTTCGAAGGGCTTTTAAAGTATAATTAAATGCAAATAGGTAAGTAGGTACTTTATTTTTTGGTTTTTTACCAAACATAAGAACCAAAAGCAAAATTTAAAAACTAAACATTCCATAATGATGCAATGAGTGTTAGTAACTTTCAGTGTCATTTCGAGTTATTACATTTATACATACATTTATCACATACATTTATCTCATACATTTATCGAAGTGCCGTTATCGAAATTGATTTTTATTTCACAAAAATTAATTAGAAATTTTATTAGAACAACACATGCAGATGTAAAATATTAAAATAAAATGAATAACAAATAACTACTTAGATATCTGCTTAAATGAGGAAACATTTTGAGTATTTGTTACATTACAACTTGTCAATTACCGTACATGACATTTACGACTTCAACCCCTACAATTGTTTCTGTTTACTATCGTAGCAACCTAATGGAGTGCCAGCTGAGATAATGGTACTTTTCAGAACCCACCAATGTCACTTGTTGAAGTTTAAAGAGGAACTACTGGTTTAATTTCTCGAACAAAAACACCCCCCCCCCCCTCAAAAGTAAATTTCTAATTGTCTATAAGAAATTGTGGTGTTTCACTAACACTAACTTTTACTTTCATGGTTTGAACAAGTGACATTTTTAGTGCGTGTGACTGTTCCTGTCTTTTTTTTTCTTAGAAACTATTGCTATCTATGCTTTTAGAATTTTACGACTTCGTGCCGTCCTGCGACCAACGACATGCATAAATGTGGACTAAATGCAGTCTAACATTCCAGTATTCCTAAAAGTTCGATTACCTATTTATTATTATAGATATTATCGTCGGATAATATCCGTGCTGTAATTGTATGAACACTACTTACAACTTACTTATGACTAGTTTTTTAGTCATTATTTACAGCTTGTTTTTACGTACGTGGTGAGTTTCGTGCTTGCTCTCCTTTGTTCATTACAATATGAAAAGTGCATTGCCTGTAATTTTCTAAAGTAGTTATCTAAATTCTAACTGAAATTTTTATTTTTTTTTAATTTTGCATTAATATTTTGAAAAAACTATGTCGTTATCATAATGATTGGGCCTTAAAGACCCTAAGATGATTGGTGCGCACAGGTAACTTATTTCAAACATTTTAATAACTAAAATTAATTCTTAAGAAACAGAGAAACAGAGTATGTAATAGTCATTACCGCACGTTGTTTATAAAATACCAAATATATCGTTACTTATAACTTTGTTGGGCGTTATTTTTGACATGAAAAATTTTTACAAAATGGTATTGAATGGTAATTTCTGTGATAGTAGAAAAAATAGTGTACATTACTCGTACAAAACGGATTTTTTACATTCGTGGGATCTCGAACTACTCACTTTCGTAAAAAAAATGTCACTTCTCGTAAATAATGTATTACAAATAATAAATAATAATGTATTGTATTACCTATTACTGTATATGTATATCGGCGTATAAACCGAGAGGCAAATTTTGGCTAAAATTCGGTATTTAATAATATGGAGCGTATAAGCCAAATTTTGGAAATTCCAAGAATGATGCATCGGGCGGGTTCAAAAGTTTAAAAACTACCTACCGCCGGACGGCTTTTAAACGGCCAATTTAAATTTAAAATCCGCTGTAAAATTACCCGAGTAGGTAACATTGAGATCACAAGACAAAAAGTCCGTATAAGCCGATCTCCTATTTTAAAGTCGATTTTCTTACTTTAAGGGTTGGCTTATATGTCGGTAGATACAATAGTTACCAACTTGTAATTTCTGTTAAATGAACAAATCAAAGTTATGTTGTATTAGGTATGTATTAAAATTGTTAAGACAAGTAAATTTTTAATTTACTACTCCTATTATATTAGTCCTGTGTAATTTACCTGTATGTTTAATTGGACCACTTTCTGCAGAAAGGAACCAACCCACAAATATAAAAAATAAGAAGGTATATGATTGTTACATCATTATGTAGTTACGTTGTAAACTTCGCTGCAAAATTTAAAATCCAAATAATCTTCAATTTAAATGATGTGCTCGTGTTATAAAGTAATGAAAATAGGTAATAACGTTGTCAACAAATTAATTTAATACCGTCAAATAATATCCAAAATTATAGGAGTACAATATATTTAAAATAAGAATAATATGCAGATTTACTAATATAAAAATGGTCTTATCCGCTTAGATACACAAATTTACTATCAAGAGCTGTTAAAATAAACAAACAACTGCACGATGCGAGTACCTATTTTTAGATCTGATTTAGCAGAACTCCGTTTGGTTTATGACTGTAAAAGAAAAAACATGTAGGTCTCTGTACCTAACAATGATTAGTAATAACCTAAGTTTAGAATCAAACAACTATATTCTAATAGCTGAACTAAAATTTAACGGTGAAATTCAATATTGACAAGTCGTGAGTGGCGCTAAATTTAAAAATACATTGCACATATGGGAAATCAAACTTTATTTTTAACGTTTTTCTAGAGGTTCAATGATAAATATTTTGACACGTACTTATTGCTAAGGATGTCGTTAATAGCGTTTCGTATATAAAATCCTGTAAATTCATCGCATTATTCATAATAAATTAGTATAATTATGGTATTTTTAAGACGTTTTTAGCAGGTGTTTTATTATAATTTAAGTGACGAATTTCAAATTTTAAAACACGAGTAGGTATAGGGGCATGTTTTAACTTTTATTTGCATCAAAATTCAACAATATATCTTCAATAATAACCAAGGTGACTTAGTATTTGTGAGACCCTGTTTGCAGCAGCAAAATTCCCTGCCCTTAAGCAATATGTTTAAAGCATAGATATTAATTGCATATTGCATACAGGGTATGTTACAAAAAGTTTTGGTTAAAATATAGGAAAGTAATAAGAGTTGTTATTTGAAATTTTGGAAATAATGATAACTGGTTACGCCCTTTCGATTTAAAATAATTTTAGATTTTCATTTCTTCCGATTACACCGAAAATGAATATCAACGTCCTTATTTCAAATTGAATACCCTAATTTCCGAGACAATTATACGACCTTTTGTTCTAATAAACATTACCCTTAAAATTAGCCCTTCGGAATTAGGTATTTTATGTTTTAGAAAAAAAATTGGCAGTTGCACGCTATAACAAATAACTGCCTACATTTCCAAGACATACAGGTTTAAAATTTTAAGTAAGTATTTTAGAAGGTCATACATCGTCATGATGTATTATAAACTTAAAAAAATAATAATACCGGATGTTCAGAAAAAATGCCAAACTTGTTATCCGGAAAATATTAATATCTCAGTAATTTTAAATATGAACCTACATTTTTTACAGTGTATTTTTACTTCTCTATATCTAAATGTCGTAATTTTAGGAGTTATTTTGAAAAATGTATTAACTCCCTCGAAATTTCATTTTGTAGAATCGATTAGGCTAGCGAAGGTGGCCTAAATAAATAAAAACAACAGAAATAATTGTTTCTTAATAATCGATCACAATGCTTATGCATTTTCACACGATTAACAGTTACAAAATTTAGAAATATCAGAACAGTTTAATCCACCGTTTTTGTAATCACACGCCTCACCGGCACCACAACCTTTTATGGATTTACACGATATAAAATTGAGCAAGGTCTGAGAAACTGGATCAAAAAAATGTTTCAGATAAAATTTGTAAAAATTGTTCTCCTCTGCAAAATTGGAAATACGTATTTTCAAAGTAGCGCCCACCGGTAAGGAGATTTTGCGATAAAACCGGTTTTGCGCGTTACTTTACCAATATGGCGGCGCGAACGGAGGTGCGTCAAGGTCGAAAACTTGGATATTTTATCGGAACTCCAAAAGCATATCCAAAAATCAAAACTAGCCGACCATTTACAAGGTAAATCTACCCGGCTAGTGGCGATTCTCTTAAGCTATAAAATTTTGTCAAGTTATGTTGCAGAGTAAAATTTGTGAAGCTGACAAGCCGAAACTATTGACTTTACAAAACAAAATGATAAGAACATAAATTGTAGGAATTTTCCTCTAGTTTATTTTATCGTATGGGTATTTTTATCGTAAAATGAACCGGAAAAAAAGATTCTGTTAAAAAATTCGTTTGCGACGCCATTTTTTCATGATGGCGGTGCGAGCGGAAAAGCGCCAAGGTCAAAAATTTGAATCTAAAGGGACTCTAATATCTAAAACTACCATAAATAATCGTTTTTCCCGCGTGAAAAGATGAATTATGTGCAGTACAATTTACTAAAGCGCAAAATCGCGTCTAAGTAATTTTAACAATTACCTACATACCTACATAATAATATTCTATTTAGATTAAATAATACAAACCATCGTAAAAATTAAACATTTATATAATAAACACAGTAGGTACTTAGTTATAACAATCTAAAGTTGGCGTTGTCGATGAAACGTACACCTGCCGTTCTCTAAACGTTACAATCATTTTTCTTAGTTGATCGCATCTCCACGGATTGTCATACAAATGAATTTGTAACAGTTTGGGCGTGTTATTTAAAAACACGGTTGTATTAAACCGAGTTATGTTGTTGTTATTAAATTTTAGAATTTCCATTTGTCTGGTGTTCGAAAAGAGATTTTCGTCGAGTTCGTCGATTAAATTGTAAGAAAAATCCAATGCCGTTAGCGATATCAAATTGTCAAATACACCTTTAGTTAGTTCGCGTATGTAATTATAGTTGAATTCGAGAATTTGTAAATTGACTTGATTTGAAAATAAATTCGGTTGCAATTTTATTAAAGCGTTGTTTGATAAATCCAGAAGCTCTAAGGGTATTAAATTTTTGAACGTGTCAGGGTCGAGAATTTCGATACGATTGATGCCCAAATACAGGGCCTTTAATTTTCCTAATTGACTAAACGCGGATTTATTGATAGCTTTGATTTCGTTGCCGTTTAAAGAAAGCCATTCCAGAGACGTTAGGCCCGAGAAGGTGTCATTGTTAATGTACTGTAACTTATTATAGCTAACGTCCAAGTATATTAAAGCGTTCTGCGAACTGAAAGTTCCATTTTCTATAGTTTTGATGTTATTGTGATAAAAGTCCACTATTTCCAGTTTATAATTGTGTAGCGCACCTGGTTCTATTCTATTCACGTTGGCAGCCGTGATATAGAGCGTTTTTAAATTCTTAAACGGAGCGAGAAGATCCTTCCCGATTACAGGTATCGTGGTATTGTACTTAAGATGTATTAAACTAATTCCTTCAATTAATTGATCGGAGTCCAGAAACTCGCATTCTAAGTAGCTGTCGTTACTTTCTTTGCCTTCGCGATAATAACAGTACTCCGATGAGACAGTGTTAAGGTAAATGAAGAAAACAGCAAGAAAGCTGCTGATAACATGTATTTTCTGGAATTAAAAATTAAATTATTGTTTTAGTGAATTTGTAGAATAATTCAAAGTGACATAAAATTAAAAACTAGGCAACTAATTTTTTTAATTTTAATTTAAACTTCAGCCAAAGTAATGAAATTATTAAATTAACTAGATTTTCAAGAAACGGCACATCTTCAAATTCACAGATTTAATGGAATTTTTATTAACAAAATTAAAATTCATAGTTAAGAGTATCTAAATATACTTAATTTAGATGACAAGAGAAAGCAATAAACAAATAAGGTTGTAATTCTTGGTGTTATGGGCTTGCAAGTTGATTCTGTCGATTCTTTCGAATGCTACAATGTTTTTCTTACATCTGACTCGCGACTCCAAGATCAAAAAGTTTCGGCAAATAAGCTATTTTGATTTTTCATTCAATAACTATTTAAGTAACTATTCGAGACTTTTTATTTATAAATAGTTATTTAAGTAAATGCCATATTATCTAAACTTTAGTTGCGGATAAAATTTAGTGAAGTCAAAAAAAATTCATTCCCTTCAGATAACAACTATTAGATCATTTTTATGTCGTAATTAAAATTTTATTTTAATTATGTACATATGTCGAGAAGCCGTTATTTAAATTTCCATTGTATTCAAAAGTAATAATAGATTCGAAATTAAAGTAAGGGCCCTATTTATAAGCATCGATTAAATTTAATCTTTACCAAACCATGTCGATTTATGTACAAATAATTGTTGCAACAATCATTGTTTAAAAAAAAAAAAAATATATATATATATATATATATATATATATATATAGAGAGAGAGAGAGAGAGAGACATAGCTCAGTGATGACTGTAATAATTACTATTTATGAATACGATCCTAACTATCTGCAACTTTTTATAGCACATGCCTATTTTTTCACTTTCTACTTTAGAGCTTACCATTTTAAAAAGGGGTCGCACAAATAATAAAAATCGGTATTAGAAAAAAACACGTAAATAACCAAGAGTAAAACACAGTACAGTTCTTAGATAAAAATAAATAACATGCAATTTTTTAAATACTTCTTATCTTGTTACCAACATGTTGTTTATAACGAAATTGAACCCCTCTACTTTAGATACTTTCCTAGTACTTCATAGTTTTTAGTTTTATGTTTCAAGTGAAATTGGGCAGGTTCAAAATTTTAATTCGCGTAATACCGTATTTATCGCGACGATAACGTCTTTTATGGAAGTTATTGCAAAATTTCGCGCGCACCAAATACATTATTAGTTTTATCGATAATAACTAAAATTTTCGTGTAATACATTTTAAATTGGGTGAATCTACGATCAACTATTTCCGGAAATATGATTACGTTATTAGTGTGTTTATAATTTTTAATCGACGAGTTCTCGGTTTAAACTAATTATTTTTTAGATAACATAAATTTGAAATGGTCAAGGTTTCTATGTAATTTTTTAATAATTAAATTTGAATAACTAATAAAAGTAATTGATCAATTATTATAAAGTTTTACCGACTTTCTATTTGTTTAAATGTCTTTTCTGCTGGTCTGGTAAAGCGGCACATCCAATGATAATGAGTCAAAAGTACGTAGGTATCTACCGAAGAAAGAATTTCATTTTCTAAATAAACTCGCATGCGATCAAATAAGAGCACCCAAAATGAAATTTTTCAGATATTAAAAAACATAGTACTATAACCAGAAGAAATTAAAAACTATTTAAAGCGAAAATGGCGCAAATCGTAAATGTAAACTGGCGAGCGATCGTGTGAAGAAAAAACGTGAAATTCAAATTCGCATAATAAGTTAAGTCGTCGGTATTTTAGTTTATGAATGTACAGTCGGGTGCGAAATTAATGTCTCGAATCACGAGCATGCACCCGACCGTACTTAAACAAGAGCATAAAAATAATTTATTACTGGCAAATAATAATAGAACTTAAATTTAAATTGTTTTGTAGATGAATTTACCTGCTACGCTTTTAAGTAGTTATACAAAGTCGAAAAATTTATGAGATTCGCTTTGCTTTATATCTACCACCGATATACCGCCAGTTTTATACGGAACTGCAACGTACCGAAAGGAAAAAAATGACACAAACGCAGAAAGAAAGCTTAAGATAAGATCAGAAAGATCAAGAGTTAAGAAAAGTCCAGGGGATCTATTCTAATTCAGATTTTGACTCGCAATAATGTCAACTTGTTGAAATTAACCACGTAGTCATCTATCGGTAGTGGCGGAACCAGTTTTCTGACGTCATTAAAAATGTCAATCTCAGAAACGGGTTAAAATTTCAATTTTGACTCGAAATTATGACATGTGTGAGTAAGAGGTTATGTTAACAAAGATTGAAATAAGTGTGGTAGTTACTTACATACTTAAACAGAAATTATTATCGTTGTTTTGTATATTATAGTTGTGTAGAGTAAATTTACGTACATTTGTAGTCTAGAAAATAAAATAATGTTAGTTAGTTTATGTTAGTGTGTTTTTGTTATTTAGTTTTAGTCGTTATAATTTGCAATTGGTTATGGGAAAGTTTAATTAAAATTAATTGTAGTAGTTGTAATAAACCAAGTACCATCTAGCGGTGACAAATTAAGATAGAAGTTAGGTTGGTTATATTAGATATAAACCGAAGTTGAGTAGATTGTAGGTTTACTTTTGGTTTTGTATTTTGGAATGACATGTTTGTATCTTTAGAATTAGGTATTTAATAAATCCGTTCTCGGAAATATTGGGACCATCACTACAAATGAAAATATAATAATTTTTCAGAAAACCGTAATCTCCGGCGTTATTATCATCAAAAAGCCTTTCTGCTGCCAACCTAACATCAAATTTTACTAATCGCTGCTGTCGAGTCGCTTTGACGTCATCAAACTTCGACCAAAATCAGTCGAAATGAATTAGAATAGACACCCAGAAGTGTTAAAATAAAGTTGTGTAAATATTTTTGCGAATCGCACCGGTATGCTCAAAAAAGTGGTGTGGTACACGCAAAATGTTGTAAAAAATAAAGCGTGTGGAGACGGGACCTGTATTATTAGTTAGTTAATTATTACATCATTTCAATTATTATTTATTATTAAATTAATATCTAATTAAAAATTATTTTAATATGGCAGATACTAACAATAACATTTTTATTTATTATTTATTTAAAAGCCAAAACGCCGTCTTACAGCACTTACTTTTTAATCAAAGAAAGTGATGCCTTCTTTCTATTGATCATGTATTTAAATAGATTATACGTTTCTGAAATTGACAAAAGGTTAACATTGATTACGTTATAATTTTGTTTTGATACATTCGCTACGTCAATTCTTTTTTTTGTAAATTCGTATCAAACAATTTGTTTGGGTTAGTGAGTCTTTTTAAAATTTTACTTTGACGTTCGAAATTTAATTATACTTCAGCAATTAAGAAATTTCTTTTATTATTGTAGCTTTTTTATATTTTAAATTTTATTGAAAATATGTTTCATTTAAGTACTTATACAGGGGAAGCGTGAGAGACTTTTGGGGCAGTTTTTACATTTTCGACACTATAATTTGGGAATGTTACAATTAGTATATTAGTTAAAATAAGTATAGTTTTATGTATCGTGTAAACAAAAATTGAACCAATAACAGAAATTTTAAATTCCAAATAAAAACACATATGCGTTGTCCCATATTTCCTTTCAATAAATAATTACCGACATGTGATAAATCACATAAGTAGTCGAATGTAATTTTTTATTATAAAACTAAAAAAAGAACACATAATTGCCTATTGATTTGAAATAATTTTTTCCGACAATTACTACGAAAAATGGATAAATTCGCACCATTAAATGTTACCTGAAGTTGAACATTACATACAAATAAGCCGATCGTGCGTGAAGAAATTCGTTAGCCAATCATAAACATCGTAGCCCATGTGCAATCATTTCACACGCTAGTCAACCAATTTAAAGCCTCCTAACCTGCCACACAATGTCTTTATGCACAAGTAGTTTTATTATTAAATAGAGGTCAAGCTTAAAGTGTTAAACGTTAAACGTGAAAATTCGAGCATCAGCATCAGCGCTAGTTATACAATACACTATTTTTTAAATTATTTTTAATTTTTGTTTTTTTTTTTAATTACAGGGAGCATTGGAGCATTAATTGCAGCGGTTATTAGCTCTACGAACACAAACATTAATGCCTACTGAATGCCTAATGAATATCATATAGTTTTGAGTAATTTATAATAAATTGTTTCCCAAATATTTTACAAATTGCTCTTCAACAGCTGTCCTTTGACTTGATTTTAGCGAATTTTCATAGAAAATTGAATTTGAATTTCGTTTTGTATCCATAAACGAATGCATTGAGAAGGTAAAATCTCTCAAAATAAGAGGAATTAAAAAATCAAAAATATTAAAAAATTTAAATCCTAAAATATATATATTTTTAATATTTACGTAAAATGCTAACTAATACTGTTATCGCTGGAACTGTCACTTGTATGTAACATACTATAAAAAAAAATTATAAACTTCTAAATTTTTGTTTGTATTTTCTACCTTTTTCTCGTCATCGGCCAATTTCGTGCGTTTCTTCCATTGACTTCGTACTTACATTATTACGTACCTATACCTAGACTTCATATTTCACTATATTTCACCAACCACTGTAATTGCGAAAACGCGCGTAAGATAAAATTTCGTTCATGAAATTGGCCCGTCGAATATTTGAGGGGAACCCTAACCAAGATTCTAACTTAGTCCCTATTCAAGAGCCTAACCAAGTTCGATTTTCAAAGAATTTGTGATAGAGCTTAAAGGACCATATATTTACACTTCATAAATACATGGAGAGTTAGTCCACAAAAAAAGATCCTATCTTTCCTCGTCGTATTAATCCTTTTTGTTTGTAATCTTTATGGAGAACACAACACAACACTCACGCACTCACACGCAAAAAGGTCTTGTAAACCGAAAGAGCACTCCTCGCACACACAAACAATAGGACGCCGTAAGTTAAAACACTACTGAAACAAGGACTACCACTCTGTACCACTAACTCGAAAGATCTGAAGCATGTTTGCCGGAATTCTATATATAAATGCATTCGAGTTCATACGTGGATACTGGGAAATCCCGTTTTATTTTAAATAAATTCAGTTCTTTGTTTACATTGCGATAAGCTACGAAAGTAGCACATGTTTTGTTAGTTGTTTTGTATTTTATCGACCACATAAAAATACGATTAAACTTTTATCTGGTTTATGGTTTGTAATAGGGGAATTTTCAATTCTTATGGTCACACGAATAGTTTTTAAATTAAAAATAGAGTAAATTTATAATTCTGCGATATAAAGACAGTAGTTGGTGATTATTCAGATAATTTTAAACTGGTAAGTATTAGCGAATTTTCATAGGAAATAAAGCTATCGCAGCCTGTCTAATGACGGGACCCAGACGTGGCCTTTGAGTTTTTCTCCGATCTCGACTCCTAGATCAGGAAAATATAGGTCATTCATTTTGGGTTGGTCATATATACATATATAATTTTAAAAATATATAATTTTGACCGTAGAAGGCTGAAATTTAGACGGCGTATTGTCTTTACGAAAACAAAGAACGAGTTCGTTAACCAGCCAAATCGGCCGACCCATTTCAAAATGGCGGAAATTCAAAGAAATTTTTAAAAATTCTAATCTCCGTTATTACTCATCGGATTGGTAATGCGAAATATGTTTTCGAATCGGCGTAAAAGTCTCTATCGATCATGTCTCTTTATAATTTTCGATAGAATGCGCGGTTTTCGAAATAATAAAAAAAGTTATGACTTTGTTTTAAATTCTTATAAATTTCTCTCGTAAAAATTATTTTTCAAAAAATGTATTTCTTTCGAGAAAAATTAAAAAAAAGGCCTTTTTTGACATGCTACATGAAAATTCGATACCGAGGCTTGCGCGCAATCGGATTTTTTTTTAAACTTGTAGAGTTGCCCAAGAAAAATGGGGTACAAATGTGATGCACCTTGGGAGTACAACTTCGGTCACGTATCACTAAAGTGTTTAAGAGATAAATGCACCGAAGTATGGGCATTTTTCTTTAGTGCTTACACAGTGCCTTGCAATTATTTTAAGAGCCCTTAAAAATGTTATTTAAATTCGCAGGTGCAAAGCGACTTAAACAAGAAATAAAAGAATTACAGTCTGTATATTATTATGTACATTTTTTATTGAGGTAGTATTGCTTTTAATTTTCAAAGGTACAATTACCCCGAAAGTGCATTTATCCACATTCACCCTTCATGTCTTGTTGTTCGGGATATCAAAACACAAGAAAAATTTTGAAATAATAATTTATCTAAATCGAGATATTTTTACCTAAAAATAATTATTGTATATAATTATGTTGTCAAATAAATAATATTTTTTACTTTTAATGACGTTAGTGTTCTTTGAACTTGGACGTTTTAAAATTAAAACAAATACATTGTTTATGAAAATTAAATTCAAGGCTAAATTGTTAAGTTTTTACGTCTACGATAAGCCATAATAAATAAAATTTCGAAGAAAACTATTTATTTAATTGTAATGAAATGAGTAATTGATAAGATTGGATGAAAGTTCAATATGCAATTTTATTTGTAAATTTTTATAACCTATTACGTACTTCCGAATAAGCCAGCAGATTCCGAAAGATAAATACTTTTACGTCAAGTCGCTCGAATTATTATAGTACTGATTTTGGTTCTGCAAATATTTACATATTTAGTCGGTTACGCTTAAAAATTGAAATTAACCTAATTAGTGTAAGTGCCTACGTAATTTAGGTAGGTAATTTTCAAATAACGTCTTTGTGGTATATATTTATTTAGTGTTTTACTGACAATTATTCTTTTTTTTTAGAATGGCGATTAAAATTAATTTTTACTTATTTCTACTAATTACGGAAGTATGTATTGTAAAAACAAACGTGGAACTTTGTTATTACCATACTGAACACAGTTTGGAAGCTTACATACAGTGCGGCGATTTAAAAGTGGTAAACGACGTTTTTCATAATAATAACGATATTTCGAAAATCGGTAAAATACAAATTGGTTGGAACACCACCATTCCTAGACTCGTTTACGGTTTATTTACGCCTTTTGTAAATCTGCGTATCTTGATATTGAATAATTTAAACATTGAAAGTGTCGATTCGAGAGCATTTTATAACATGGGTCAATTACAACAATTAAGCATGTTTAACAATAAAATTTCGCATATCGGAACATTAACATTTAATCATCTATACATATTAAGAAGATTAGACCTGGGTACGAATAAACTATTAAAATTAGAAGAAAATATGTTTATAAATTTAAATTACCTAGAAAAGCTCACATTAAGCTGGAATAAATTAAACCATGTTAGTAAAGGCACTTTTAACGGTTTACGACGATTAAAAAATCTCAATTTAGCCGGAAATGAAATTGTAACGCTAAACGAAGACGTTTTTGAAAATTTACGATCCTTAGAAATACTGGATTTAAGCTTCAATAGCATCACAGAACTGTCCTTTACGTTATTTGCTAATCAAGTTAATTTAAAAACGATTCTATTTCAGTCTAATCTTTTGAAAAAACTACCGAAACGTTTATTTGAAAACACGGTCCACCTACAGTATCTCGATGTGTCGAATAATATGCTTACGTCGATAGATGGAGAACTATTTAAAACCACCACGTTAGAAATTTTGAAATTCGAAAAGAATTTCATTTCCGAAATTAACGCGACCAGTTTGCTTACGGAAGCTTGGAGATTGGAAGAGGTGTATTTAGATTTGAATCCTTGGAAATGCGACTCATTAGAGAACGCCATCGTCGATATTCAATTGCACGAGATTTATTTCAAACCTGGAAATTTATATGATAACGGAAGGAACGTTTACGGTATTTTATGCGAGGAAGACGAAACGGGCGAAATTTATTTTTACTAGATGTATGTATTTTGTGTGTTCGTAAATGTCGATGTTCGTTGAACGGGAGGAGTTAGGCCACCTGGAACTTTTTCAAAAGGAATCGAAAATGTTTACCTAATATTTATAGTTTGTGTATAGTGTTAGAAATAATATAAGACATATATAATAATAATAAGAAGATTCAGATATCATTTATCTATAATATGTACTTATCTATACAAAGATTTTGAAAATTTTGGTCTGCTAGAACGTCGTTATTTACGTGATTTCAATCAAACAACAATGAAAATTTAAATTCTTGATATGGAAATTCGCGTCGAAAATAGTTTTCAGTGGGCATGTACTGTAACGTGCATGGCTGTCAGTATTTACGATAAAAAACACTACGCTACTGTAAATAATCCATGTAATAAATATTACAATTGGATTTAGCGCCGACGAGGACGATCGTTGCACTTTCGTGGATATGGCATATGTGAAATCCAAAAAAACCGAGTTCAAAGCAGACAATAACAAAAAGGAATAGTAGGAGATTCTAAAGACGATCTACAGTACATACATATTCGCTTATATACGACAATGGCGCAGCTGATTATTGGTAAGATAATAGTAGTTTTATACCCGAAAAACCACTATTGGAAAATTAATCGCTTATTTCTCAAAACAGCATTTCCGAACTGGTCAAAATAATTAGTATTTCTCGATTGATTTAGAAAAATAATCGAATTTTCCAAAGCAAAAAATGCAAAAATTCAAGATTTCTATTAAATCAAATTAAGTACCTATCTAATATTTTCTATTTAAATTAATTTAATATTTTTTATTTCAGTTGCTTGTAACAAGAAAAATCCACCAGCATGAGATTACGACCGGAAAAATATAGGTCAGGTCAGACGGAGCTAGTAAAAAACGAATTTCTGTTACTTACAACAATAAAAGAAAAGACCAAAAAGAAGCTTTGTTTACTTCTCTTTAAATTCTTTTTAATAACAATGACTGATTTAATTTAAGTAAAAAATATTAAATTTCAAGGTGGAAATTGGCTCGAGGTGGCCTAATTCCTTAAATAAGACTTAAACATAATTATGTAAATAATTTTCAATTCGAAAATAATTAGGTAGTATATTATTTATGAATTTTTAATAAAATACTAATTTTAATAGAGATATTTTTAAATAACATCAGTAATTTATACTTATTTGCGAACTATTTCGTTTAATAGGTTGCCTATCGGAATATTATTTTGTTCCAATTTTTATTGTAAACCTTGTTGCTGTGGAAATAATTCTATCGACAACGGTTACCACAGTAATCAAAATTGTACTACCTAACCTAACGGTATAATTCCAAATTGACAATAAATGAGGCAATTAGTGTTACAACAATTACCAGAACACTAGGAGAAATCAACGTCATCATCAAACAGTTCGTGATATTATTTCGTTATAGCGACCGACGCGGACGATTTTTAATTTCTATTGTCAATAGGTAATCGATGGGCGCATTCAGCCGGGAAATTGCTGCCTTAGCGCTAAAACAGCGGTTCATTTGAACATAATTCAAAGTGAATGTATAATATATGTTTATTTTAATACTAAAAACGAAAAATTAAATAAAATGTAAACAACTACAGTATAACTTGTTTATAACGACATCGGTTATAGCGACAACTCGGTTGTAACGTCATAATCGTCTTGATCCCACACAACAACACAATATTTTGGCCATCCTCGGTTTTAACGTCATTTTAAACAATAGTTTGCCGATTCTCGAGACAGACCATAATTCTTGTAATCTATAATCCGCTCTTCCGCTTTAGATTTTAAGACGTTTAACAAATGCTGAGTAAAATGCTTACACATGTTTTCTAGAGTATTACTTCTTAGAATTCATAAATCACTCTGTTATGGAAATTTTGTGCAGTTTGCAGTTTCTTCGGAGTTTGTGCTCGTAAAAGATTAGTTGCGTTTGTAGTGTGTTATGAAACGTTTTTAAAATGTCGGGTTGTAAACGAAAAGTTCTTACATTAGACGATAAAATGGTCATTATTAAAACCCTTGAAAGTGGTAAGAAAAAAGCGGTTGTGTGTCGGGAATTTGGATTAGTTAACTCTACCCTGTGTACAATAATAAAAAATAAAGAAAAGATTTTGAAATGTTTTGATGAAGGAACAGGTCACGCAAAGAAAATTAGAGTGTGTGAAAAAACTGACATCGGTAGTGCTTTAATTAAGTGGTTTTCTCGGTGTCGAAATGCAAATTTATTAATAAATGGGCCACTACTTATGGAAAAGGCGGAAGAATTTGTACGTTTACTAGGACATCCAGAATTTAAATGTTCTGGTGGATGGCTTGATCGTTTTAAGCTTCGTTATAGAATAAGTTTCGGAGAAATTAGTGGAGAGGCAAAAGGTGTTAATCTTCAAGAAACCGAAAAGTGTTTAACGAACGTATGGCCGAAATTGCGACAGGGATATAAAGATGAAGACATTTTTAACGGTGACGTTAAACGGGAATTTTTTATAAATTTTTATCAGACAAGACATTAAAATTCAAAAATGAAAAATGCATAGGAGGAAAACTAGCTAAAGATAGATTAACTGTTTTTGTATGCGCAAACATAACAAGCGCAGAAAAAAGGAAACCTCTCGTGATTGGAAAATCAAAAAGTCCTAGATGTTTTAAAAACATTAAAACATTACCAAGTAAACTATCAAGCAAACAAAAAATCGTGGATGACATCGGAAATTTTTGAAGTTGATTTGCGAAAGTGGGACAGAGAACTTATAAGAAAACATAGAAAAATTCGGTTAATTGTTAATAACTGTCGGGCGCACCCGCTATTACACAATTTGAAGAACATAAAATTGTCTTTTCTTCCTCCAAATTGTACAAGTGTATAGTAATCCTTGGATCAAGGCATACTACGAAGCTTAAAATGCAATTATCGAAAGTTTCTTTTAAAAAAAATTATCTTGCGTATGGATCATCAAGATAACACCAAAACTTCGATTTTGGAAGCTGTAGAATTTTTAGAAAAATCGTGGAACAAAGTTATGTCGACGACAATTGCGAACTGCTTCCAGCATGCAAAATTATCAATAAACACAATTAATATAAAAGAAGACCACGAATTTGACATACCATTATTAGAACTACAGAAAAGATTACAAAATTCTGTTGTAATAAGAAATCAGTTGGATCCGTCAGAAATCGAAGATTTCATAATTATCGATAATGATTTAATAACTTCTGATGTATATTCTGACGTTGACATTGTAAACTAAACTCGAAATGAAGATGAAGCATTGTAGAATGAGAACGAGGAAGAGGAAACTTCTGATTCTGAAATTGTGGTGCCAACAAATAAACAAGTACTCGATGCAGTTAGTGTTATAAATTCATTTTTTAGACACCGTGAAACTTCTGCGCAAATAATCGAAAAGTTTCATGTGTTAAAATCAGAGATTGAAAACCTCGTTTGGACGTGAAAAATGTTTACAAACAAAAATTACAGACTTTTTTAAAAGTTAAATATTTTAAAGTACAATATTTGTGATATGTACCTACTTATTTCGCGTATTTTTATGTAAAATAAGTAATAAAGCATATTATGTAGATGCATTATATATTATTTATTCAAACACGCTTACATCGCGAATAACGTCACTCGGTTATAACGACAAAAAACTGCTGGTCCTAACAATGACGCTATAACCGAGTTCTACTGTATATTAGTATTTTAATTTTTTGCACATTAATATTATGGTGAAAAATGTTGCGCCGCTGATAATTAATTTTGAATTATATAATATTTGACCGCAAAAACCCATTAAGTTCATGTTAGTGATTTTGGAGAACAACGCAATTTAAACGTATTTTTCCTTGAGAAAAATTCTGTTTTTGATTTTGTATCAAACAGTAATCACACTTTGGGAGTGTAGATGATCTCTAGTCACTGACGTCTTTTCTAAATTACTTGCTATTAAGTCATAGATTGGAATACTATTATTTTGGGCGTTGAATTAATTTTACCGGACTTTGTCGGGATTTTCTATTATTCTTTGCTTTGGATTGTGCCTGTTTGGCTTACTTATTGTACTTACTTATATGCAGTTTATGTTCACTTATTCATTCTATTCTATTTGTCTGTAGATTAAAAATTAAAAACGTTTGACCTGTTTAGATCTAATGACAATCTGTTTGCATGTTTGACATGTTAGCTGTACTAGGTGGGGTGAAAAGTAACCTCCTTGGGAATGAAAAAATTTTTTTTTTAATTTTTTTTTCGCATTTTATTCAATATAGTCCCCTTTTAGCTCGATACACTTATTCCAGCGATTTTCCAACTTCTTGATCCCGTCCGAAAAGTAATTTTCCGGAAGGTCTGCAAAATACTCCTCCGTGGCGTCGATGATTTCCTCGCGTGAGCTGATTTTTTTATTCATGAGCCATCTTTTGAGGTTTGGCAAGAGATAATAGTCCGAGGGAGCCAAATCGGGCGAATACGGTGGATGCGACAGCAATTGGAGCCGTAAGTCATTGATTTTAGCCGTGGTTGCGATGCTCTTGTGTGCCGGCGCATTGTCTTGCAAAAACAAAATTTTTTCGCTTCATGTGAGGCCGTTTTGCAGCGATTTCGGCCTTCAATCGCTCCAATAATGCACAGTGATACTCGCTGTTGATGGTTTTTCCTTTTTCGAGGTAGTCCATGAAGAGTATGCCATGACAATCCCAGAAAACCGACGCCATAACCTTTCCGACCCTTTGAGCCTCCCTCGACCGCTTCGGAGCACTCGTGCCGGCTTCAGTCCATTGCCGGGCACTCATTCTGTTCTCTGGCGTGTAATAGTGGATCCAGGTTTCATCAACAGTTACCAATCGACGCCAAAAGTCCGCCCGATTCCGCATCAGCAAGCAACACTGCATCAGCAACACTCTTTCGAAGTGCTCTCGCGTTCGTGTTTTTGGTCAGGAGTGAGCATACGCGGCACCCAACGGCAGGATAACTTTTTCATATGCAGAATATTGCCCAAAATATGGCGTGTGCGCTCAGTACTAATCTTTGTGGTATCTGCTAGCTCGCGCACCTTCACTTTTCGGTCAGCCAACACCATTTCATGTATTTTTTTGACATTGTCCTCTGTAACCGCATCGGAGGGCCTGCCGCTGTGGACTTGATCGGTAGTGGAGTTGCGGCCACCACGAAACTCTCGAAACCAATATTTGACGGTGTAATCTGACGGAGCATTAGCCCCATAATATTTATCCAACTTTTCTTTTGTTTCCTTCGCCGTTTTGCCTCTCAAAAAATAATGTTTTATGAGAGAACGAAACTCGTTTTTGTCCATACTCAACATGATGCCAAACACGTCAACAACAATCAGCTGTCAAAACAAAACTAAATACAGTATCGCACTGAAATTTCGCATGTCTGCCTAAATATGAACGGACTTCAAGGCACCATAACCTTTTCTGCAGTAGCAGCGCATTCTGGCGGTCAAGGAGGTTACTTTTCACCCCACCTAGTATTTTCATTACGCAAGTTAGTGCACAAATCAACTGATTCATAAAAAGTGAATTGCAAGCGTATTTTGTTCTTGAAACATTAAAATTGCTTAACATGCTGTTTTTTGTATCTTTTCTCCAGAAATTATTTTATAGGCCAATTACAAAAATAGAAAATGATATTTTCAACATAGAGGACTAAAAATCTTTATGATATTTTATTTTGGATAGTGGTTCAAGGTGCAACACTCCCTGGTCAGAGATGCATTCGGTATGTTGTACCTTTGACCGCTTGTAGGTTTTATTTTAATGACTATTTTGTCATTAATCTTTAATGCAATTTAAAGTAATGTAAACCAACAGATCGAAGATTGTATTCGTCTTAAATTCCTATGAATTAGACTAAAATATTAGTCTCGAAAAGATAAAAGGTGAAAATTAGTGATACAACACCTCCCCCTACCTATAGAATAGAAGTGCTATTTTAAATAAAAGCTAGACTTGTCGCGTTTTGAAAATGAGCAACTGAACCTTGATGATCCGAACTAATTGAGATCGGGGGTAGTTCGGATTATCAGTTTGTTCGGATTAGCAGATGCTTTGTTTTGTTCTTAAAAAATATTATATTATTGCTATAAACTAGACAATTTATTTAATTTACATTCTAACAAATTAGTTTATTTATTCATTAGTAATTAGTTTTAATAATTTTTTAAATTATCATTTAATTAATAAATGATATTTAAAAAATAAAATTTTCATTTTGATTTTTTAACTTAATTTCAAATTACTTTTATACTTAATTAGTCAACTTTAAATTCTTTACCTTAAATTTAAAGTTATTTCTATAATAAAAGTCGATATAAAAATAATACTTAAATTCGTTATAAAAATAGTTTAAAAATTATTAATAAGTCATTGTAATTATAATTTATAAATAATCTAAACTTTGAATTTACGATCTTATAATAAAAATGTAATTTTATAAAACTTATATTTAAATATAACTAATTTTTTTTTAATTTAATAACTCAATTTATTTATAAATGTATGCATTTCATTTAAATTATACACGTTTAAATATTTAATATTATTTTCTAATACACTAATCAATTAATTTTACATATACCATTAAAAATTATATAATAATTAAAACTTAATTCTTTATTTAAAATTTATTTAAATCTTAATTATATCATGATTATTTATATTATTAAGCTGTATTAATCTCAAACTTGCTTAAAAAAATATAATATTCTACATCGTAAAATGTATCAGATAAATTATAACTAATCGAAAATAAGTAATTTATATTAATTCTTATACAATCTGTAAATTATTGTTAATCGACTTTATTTATCATTAAAATTATTTCTTAAATTACTATCTAACCTTTAAATTCATAATTATTTTATGCATTATAATCAGTCGTTTCAATTCGATAATATCTTAGATGTATGATTAATAATTTCTTAAAATATTCATTAAATATTTATTTATATTCAATAGTTTATGTAATATTAAACATTGTCTAATACTAACTTAATTCTGACATATTCTATTATTAGTAACTGATATTCTATCAGTACTATTTATATCGATTATTACGATTAATTATGTATACTTTATCTATTAAAATAACATATTATTAAGATCTATATTCTAATTAATTATTATAAATAATTGTTTCTAGATAAATTAATAAAATTTATTCAATACGATAATAAGTGCACATTTTAAGCTATATCTAGTTTAAAAGTTTAATCAATAACTTTATAATATTATATTAAATTATTACAATTAATAAATAAATCTTATATATGTTACTCATAATTATTATATTACATTATCTATCAACATCAGTTAACTATTGTAATTTAATAGAATTTTTAAATATGATAATTGTAATCTAATTTAATTATGATATAATTCAATTTCACTATATTTATATTTTATTAATAATGTCTAACCATTAATTAGATTACGAATTATTATTACTTATCTTATAACTTATTATAATATTATATAAATCTAATATAATTTACATTTATAAAATTTATTATTAATTATCTTAAACTTATAATAAAGTTACATTTTATATTTAAATAAATTTCAAAATATATTAGACTCATTACATTATATTCATATAATATAGAATTTATACTAAATTATATTTTAGTTTAATATAGTAAGTTCCATTATATTATTTAATCATATTTGATTCAATTCTACAAGTTAAATTTAATTAATACCAATAACTTATAAATTACACTTACAATGAATAATTATAATATATTTATATACTATAATATTAGTATGTAATATTTATAAATTCGTTCATTGTAATTAAATATATTAATTTCTATGAATAAGTCTTATATTTTGTTTACAACTTGTATAACTTACATAGAATTATAATCTTATAAATTTATATGATTATAATATTATTCATGAAATTAATAGATTTTAATAGTATTCAAATGTAATAATAATTAATACATTTTATTCTACATGTAATGAAACTTTATGTCTACTAATTACTTTATGATAATATATGTAATATATAAATTACTATATACATTCAATGTATCGAATTATAATATTATTAACTAATATTAATATAAGTTATTAATAATTAATTTTTATAATATAATGCTATATGTTAATTATCAATTATTAATTTAAAATTATGATGTAAGTTTAATGTAAAATCTTAAAATTTCTATGAAATTAGTAATGTTATTAACTTATAAATAAATTTAATATCATACTTTAAATTAATTAAACTATAATACTACTAATATTCAATTCAAATTATAATTGATAATATTATCTTATCATACAATTTATTATAAGCTATCTTAATAATCTTAATATGTATAATTAAATAATGATTTCAAAGTATCAATTTATTATATTATATTATATTAATTATTTAATTTTAATAGATTAATGATAAACATTATATACATAACTAGTAATAACATGTTTCAAATCATTAGTTTATACTAATTACAAATAATGTAATAAATTATATTAAATTTTAATTATATAACTTGTAGTTATTAAATACTTATAATAATGTATAAATAATTGTTAATATTAATTTAATTTAATTATTAATTTATTAAATTAATGAATTATAATTATTAAATTATTAACAATATATAAAATTGTAATATTAGTTATATTCATACAAATAAATAATAATATTATATTATTCAATATACTTATTTAAATTGATATATTAAAACTGTTATATTATAAATAATTATTACATTAAATTTTAGTTCAATAAAAATTATAATTATGAATTAAAATATCTATATTATTTTTACTAAATAGATATATATATTATACTGATTTAAATATGATCTTGATTAAATTATAAAAACATTAGTTTAAATTTATATATTATAATTAATTATAAATTTACTAAATATATTTATATTATCATTGTTATATTACAAATTAAATTAATAGTTTAATTTAAATTTTATTTATAATTAATACTAGATTTAACAGAATATGTAATTATGATATAGATTATTCATAGAATTTTAACGTTAAATATATTTTACAATTAGCTAATTTATCGTTATTAATATTGATATGTTAATATGCATTATTAAATGAAATTAATATCACTTTTAAGCTATATTTTATTTAAGAATCATGATTAATGCTTACTGAAATTTCTGATACAATTTAAATTCGAATTTTTATAATTGTTCTAATTTATTACTATAATCTAATAGTTATTATATTCTAGATATAAAAATTTATCATCTTAGTTAAAATGTATCATAATTATACTACTATAAATTTTCTAAATGTTAATATTAATTATATTAATATTATGTAAATTTCACAAATTAAAAATATATTAGTAATTAGTCTCATAGATTATCGATACAATTATTAATAAATGGTAATTTTTAAATTCAATTTCAAGATATCACTCTAAAATTTAAATTCATATGAATTAACATGCATAAAAATTTATGTATTATAAGCAAGTTTATAAATTTATATAATTAATAATTAATATATTTCGAAAAAATTTAGTATACTAATTAATATAATTAATTGTCATATAATAAATAATTAATTCAATATATTACTAGCATAATCATATTTAGATTAATTAACTAATATTTTTAAAACTTAATTATATATTATTTAATTCATTAAATCAAATTAGAAAAATTAATAACATTAAACTTTAATAATTATGATTACTTAATATAATTATTAATTATTAAAACATAAATAATTTAATTACATTTTTTGATTCTTGTAAAATAATCTTCAATAATTAATATATTACATATAAATAATAATTCAAATTAATAATTAATTAGATTATAAATTAAATTAAAAATTAGTTAATCTTCTTAATAAGTTACTTAAAAAACTCATAGAATTACATAAAATAAATAAAAAGTATAAAAGAATAAATTGAAAATAATAGTTAAATAAATTATAAAATTCAATTAAATTAGATTTATGTACTATAAGTTCAATATTATAAATATAATATAATAATAATATAATTATTACTGATTATTTAATAATTTGTATTAAATTGATATAAAATATTAATAATTGTTAAAAATTTATAAATTAAATAAATACTTAATTAAAATTAAATAATTATAAATACTTAAATCAAATAAATAAATTCATAATTAACAGAATAAGATCGCAATCAATAATCATATTTTCAAATTTAATTAATTCATGTATTCTTAAAACATATGACAATCTTAAATGACTTAGAAGTCGACGTGTATGACGTGACAATTGCCTAACTCGTGCGTTACTTTGACAATATGGTGAAAACAATAAATTATGTTATGTAATATATCCGTCAATATACATTTTAAAAAACTCGGACGAAAACCAAAATTCTTACAATAAATCCTAATTTCCTTGGGAACAGAAACAATTTTTACATATTTACAGCGACCAAATGTATCTCTTTATTTCGTATTTGCATTATATGTAAATACTTATGTAATACTGAAGTTGTGAAGAAAATAAATAGAAAATAAATAAATAATTAATAAATAAAATAGAAAAATACCGAAATATCGTTTTTTATAGTACTTTGGATCAATATGATGATGAAAACATTTCTAATTTTTAAATTGTACAAAATATGAAGTTAAGTAGTTACAATCATTACTTTATTTATCAACTAAATAATATCAAAAATTATCGATTCTGACTTAATTTACCTATACGAATTCGGTGTTCTTTAAATCAACATTTACAAAATTTCTTTATAAAGTGTGCTTTAACTGTTACGAAGACAGAGATTTTTATGAAATAACTATACTAGATGTTATGGTTTTTTTTTATTATCTACTAATCGGATAATATAACATTATAATAATTCGACTACTCTAAAAAACTAAACATTTCTAATTTCTATATAGGTACAAAAAATGCCTGCAATTTTAAACAGATATACTTACGTTGTGATTTATTTCAAGTAATTTATGATTGCTTAAAACACTTATTGTTAGCTAAAACGTTGTCGTTTTATCTGTTTTAATAATTTGCTTTAAAAAGAAATACAAAATGTTAATTAGCATTCAATAGTGTCATCTAGAAAATAGCTAAACAGTGTGACAATTATAGTTTTCCTTTTAAACCCCTTATTACGGTACAAGCTGACCATGAAGTTCTAAGTAGCTAAAAATTAAGATAATTAGAATTGCAAGTACAATATAAGCAACCAAAATTTATAGGTATTAGCTATAAATGGCTTACAATTATCAACGTTCTGATATTCATCCTTGCAAATCCTCCAGCAGTAAAAGGGAATTCTTGTTGAGATTTCTGCATTATTAATATCATTGGTTTAATTAAATTAGGATAGTATTTGGAATACCAATCGGATTCGTATATAGCGTCAGAAACCGCAAGTGCCTAAAATTAGTTTTATTTTGTACGATTTTTAATTTAATTAAGGAGAGGTAGGTGGTAGATATGCAATATAATATACATGTAAAATTCGCGTCATAACACCTAAGATTAACTTTTAAGTTTTAGATAAAAAAAACGATCGTTTAAATATTAATAAAGAAATATTGGTAGGTAATATTGATAGGTATTGGATAACGTTTCTTTAAAAATTTAAAAACTAGGGTAAATGTCTGATGCAAGCTTATTCCTAATTTGATGATAATGTTAACGTTTCGTCAACTTTTCTAATCGAGGTTTCTTTCTATTTGAATTGTTACTACTTTTGTTTTTATGCTCGCGCATAAAATTATAAACACTACACATTTTTTCTAAATAAAATCCATCGCGTTAATCAGACTTTCTCATAAAATATGCAAAATACGATACATTTCTAATAATCCAAACTATTAGTTAAGACCTCATCTTTAGTAATTAATCGTAAATTTATATTATACAGGTAAAACATGTACAATATGTGTAATTGTACATTATACAAAAAATTCTTCTTTCTATAAATACATTCATTGAGTTTTCACCCTTATTCTGAAAGTTAACAAACTGAGTTACTCTCGGGTTGTTCTTTATTTTAGTGTACGAAACGTTCTCATCGAGTACGTCAGGGCCTTAATCCAGAGCACTCACTCCCTTTATAGTAATAGAGCTTTTTGCCTCAAATTAAGATATATTTTGTAGGTAAAATATCGCTTAAAAGATTATTATCTAAGTAGTTGATAAATAACGTAGTCGATATTTTTATTTAATTTTAATACCGAACTCACCTCAGAAGTAAGATAATGGGCAGGAAAACAATACAGCGCTCCTTGTAATACAATTGTCCAACATATTACGGCGTACCTTATGGCAAGTTGAATGGTATTACTGTGAAATTGGAAAAACTTATTATCTTATTGTTAACATTATATACCGTTTTTGTACCTTTCCAGTATGGCATACATTTCGACTGCAATAACGGGACTGACAGTTATATACTCGATAAGCATGGCCAAAGAAAAATAATTTTGTAACGACTGCAAGTATCTAAAAGAGTTCTTTCTATAATATGCAGTATGTGGTATAAAATCAATTTTAACTTACTTTAATAAAAAATTGTGTTGGCGTATGTAGGTTTCAAGTTTGTTGTGGTATTCCTCATATGAACTTTCGTCTACTATTTCTGTCGTTTTTAAATTCTTAAAACAATAATTTAAAATTCGAAATTGAACAATCATTTCGACGCTTAACGCGACAAATAATGAATCGTAAGTGCATATAAAAAGGCAAATGGATGGTAAAGTTATCATTTCTCCGATTAAGAGTATCATATATAAATTTTCGTAATTATCCATTTTCCATATTCCAAGCGGTAATTTGCCATCAAAGAATATTCTAGATATTACTAATGCCCCATTTAACAATGAACAGTAGAAAAAAAGGTTTACCAAGTAATAACCGTAAGTTAATATTTTATCCATCTTCAGTTTAACTTCGTCTACGCATCTATTAGTTTTCCAGAATAATCTGGCTTCCTTAAGAAGATTTAAAAGTTTGTCTTGTTGAAATGCTGTTAAAAGCATTTTGCAATAAAGCTACGGAAAAACACAATGCATACTTATATTACGGTATTATCATTACTTGATGAATGGTGTAATCACGTAATGACGGTAAATGTGAGTAACATACCTACGTTTTAGTAGTTTAATTAGAGAAATACGGGGTATTTTAACAAAAATAATTACAAATTTGGCACGTAGTAAAATGGGCCAAAACAAGAAAAACATTTTTAAAAACTTATAGAGGGCACATTTCAAAAATATTTTTTAAAAGGTAATTAAATGAAAACGATATGGTATCTATATATTTAGGTACCTCATTCCTTAGACTTATGTGATTATTTAAAAATAATATAATGAATTCAAGGCCAATAGAAGATGTTCGCAATAAGAAGTTGAACTTCTAACTTCTGAGAATGATTAAGAATATTTTTTTATCTTAAAGTCCATTCCACCAAGACCATGAATGACCAAGAATGTTACCAAGACAAAGAATATGAGTATAGGAGCAAAATTAGGAGATTTAACACTTGAGAATAATATAACGATTGAAGAAGTAGAACAGTACAAATACCTAGGGGTAACATTTACAAATGAAGGTAAAGATACAACAGAAATTCAAAACCGAATCACACAAAGTCGGAAAGTCATAGGGGCTCTCAATGGTGTATTATGGTCAAAAAACGTTAAAAAAAGGAGCAAACTTAGAATATACAACTCTACAATAAAAAGCGTACTATTCTATGGCAGTGAAATATGGACAATGACTGAAAACGATAAAAGGAAAATATTAGCTACGGAAATGGACGCCATAAGAAGATCGGCGAAGATTTCAAGACTAGAAACATAAAACAAATGAATATGTCAGACAAATAATGGAAGTAGAAAAGACCATTATAGAGGAGATAGAAGAAAAACAATTAGATGGTACGGACATATCCAGAGGATGGACGAAAGTAGGCTGCCGAAACAAATACTCGAGTGGGTACCACAAGGAAGAAGAAAAAGAGGAAGGCTAAGGAAAAACTGGAGTCAAGGGATCCAAAAATCCATAAGTGAAAGGCACCTGAATGACGGAGAATGGAATGAGAGAGGACAATTGAAATTGGGAATCGCAAGGCGTAAAACGCTATAACGCGAAAAAAAAAAAAATATATATATATATATATATATATATATATATATATATATATATATAAGTCCATTCCACTACCCCAAAAGTTTGAGACCCTTGTTGTGAGACGCCCTGTACAAATGATTAAGGATCGTAGTGCTGCCCTACTTAGTTAAATGTCCTATCTGCGACTTAAGAAGTTTGCACAATGTTTTCTAAATATTATAATAGTATTTAATAATAGTAATTAAATAATAGTTGAGAAAAATAATAATTTCGTTTGTCGTAAATGTAAAATAGGCGGTATTTGTGCTATACCCGAAACAAAACGTATTTATCTCACAACTATAAATTTACAGATAAGACGTTTGATTATTTAAAGGTGGAAATAATTCATCAACTGTAGTAATCTGTATGAATAATGTGATATTTAATTAATGATTATCCAATGCCTACTATTAAATTATACTTAATACAAAGGCGAATAGAAAAATTGGAAATATTTCGTAAAAGCGAATGTCTTTTTTTATTTTACATATCATTTTGAACTGTTTTGAATCAGTTTTAAAGCGTTCTGAGTTCATAAAACTCTTTGGTAAATGTTAATGACAAGGTAAATTGCAAAAATAGTGGTGTTGTACCTATAATAAGAAATACGGGGTGTTGAAAAAAGGATTGAAGACTTTAAATGCGTATAGTACAATTAAAAACAAGTTAAAAAGTCTTAATATCCGCGAATTAACCATTTTTGATATAAGAATAATTTTAGCTTTTAATAGCTTAAATAAATAAATATTTCGTTTATATAATTTAGCGCTACAGAACACTTTAAATGATCAAAACTGTTTGACATCGCAATCGAACCACATCAAATACTAGATCAAAACCATTTCAGAAAGGAACTTTTCAGAACAATTCGGAAAAATGTATGAATTTACGTTTATATTTGATGACAAAATTTTTAACACTTTTTTCAAAACACTGTAGGTATTTACTTAACTACAAACTATTAATAAAAAAAAATAAATATTGCAATAAACAAAACCGTAGTAAGTGCTTACATCTTTTCAAAATATGTAGGTACATAAATATATACTGCATAAGCAGATAGTTTAATAAAAAATGATAATTTGCTACAGGTTAGAATACCTATAGTAGATAATAAATATAAATGTTCAGAAACTGAATCCTATAACAATTTAATAAAAACATGTAAAAATGCTCGAAATTACTTAAAACAAAATCATGAAAATATAAAACTCTAAAAATTAATTCACGACTTCAAGAGGAAAACTTTAAATTATTAAAATAGCCAGTAATCGTCACGTAAAAGTAGTTAATATTATTTACTTAAGTACAATATAACATAAATAATAAATAAAGGCGGCAAAAGGCATCCAATTGGGATTCATATTTAAAACCAAAATGCAAGAAAAATACCTGAGTGAAAGATCCTACCCCTTCGGTGTTATCTGTGATATCGAATATATTGTCCATTTGAAAATACTGCAGAATTAGTAGACATTCCATTAATGCGATTGTAGTAGTAAGAAGGAGTGCGACCATGACAACTCTTTTAGATTTTGTTTCGGCATAAAAGCCAATTAATTTTAATCTAGGTAATAAAATAACCCAAATGCCATTATAATCCTCACTTTCCATTATTTGTAATGTTTATCTATTATATTTAAAATAAAATCGATATACGAAACCTGAAATTTTAGTACGTTCTCTTGATAAAAATTCCAATGCGTTTGAGAGTACCTACGTCAACGACAGTTAAACAAGACTTGACGTTATTAGATTATAAAAGGAAATACTTGGAGACTTTTGTTTTATCGTCCTACATTAATTAATAAAATATAAGGGCACCTTTTCTAAAGCTACAGTAACTGCGCGTCATTTTTTTTCAATATCCAAGGATTATTTTTTAATGAACGAGGGGGCGTATTCGAAACGAATGTTTAGAACTTTTTCAAAAGAAAATAGGAATAGTAGTTTATTTTTTTAAGACGAATATAAGATGGAATGTCGCATAAGTTTTCGAAGAAATTATTAATATCGTAATTGATGATATTTTGAACTAAATGAAGTTCTATGTTAATAATAATGGTATACGTCCTTCAGTTTTGTGGAAACTGACGTCAATAGAGTTATTAAATATTGAACGCATTTTGATTAATATATTATTTTGAAAACTAACAATCTCGTAATGTCGAATTTTTGGGACAATTATCGTTATAATAGTGTGTTAATTGATAACGGAAATAATTAGGCGTATAAATTTTTGTTCTCGAAACGATACACTCGTCAACTTAATTTTAGACGTAATGTTAATTAATTTTTTTCGATAATTCGTTTATTACAAACGCGTTCGTAACAATAAAGCACAAAAACTTATTTCGCACAATAATATAAGGTATTTAAAATGATTGAGGAGCGTTCATGCAAATGCCGACATTTACACTTTTGTGTGGATTTATAGTTTTCGATGAATTCTATCGATTTTTGTACTCAAAATTACTCAAAACCAGACACGTCCCCTAATAGTAGAAGAAGTCCATCAAAATCGGACCCCCAATTCGTTTTTCCTCTATAATTTTCATAATATTGCAGTTAATGCCAAAACATTTTGCTTTACGCCAAAACATTATGTTATTTATCATAATATAAGGGCTACTTATCAGAATATCCGTAAATTGTAAATATAAAAGTGTCAAATCTAGTAACAACTGGCAACAATGGTAGATTTCAAAACGTGACCCAAATTCGAACCACCTTATTAAAGTGCATATTTGAAACAATAAAGGAAACTTTTACGTTTATGATTTTTGATAAATAGGTACTTACGAACTCAGAAACAAAGTAACGTCCACGAAAAGAACGTCCACCGAATATTACAAAATCATAATAAACAATAAACAACACGTGTCCAATAATTACTTCCTAAGTAATATTAACTGACCATTAATGGTACACAACAAGTCGGGTGACATAATTTTGTGTTATTGTCATATTCATGGATACTATATGATATATTAGATACTGCCTTCATTACATAATCCGGGGATTCGTAGTAGGAGGAGGGGTCTGATATATTATCTACTGACGCACTCCAGATATATATTTTGTCACATTTTTTGGCTTACTTATCTTTAAAATTAAAAAAAAAAACGATTTAAGGCTAGCAGTCAAAAACTGGTTTAGCAGATTTTCGTAAAAAGTAATTTTGTAATAGGTAATCTGATAGTTGTCCGATCGTCCTCTTGGAACGCCCTGTGTATAAACGTAATGAAAATTATGTACTATTATACAATAGAAGTATATTTTTTAATGGTTTAACGCAATATGTGTAGGTAGATAATAATATTTTCTAGAAAGTAAAGCTGTAATTAATTACTTTTTTATTAATTAACGGTATATCTATCTAATGTATAAAAAAGAAAAAACATAGACTTTGTATTTTTTCGAGAAACCTTTAAAAATTAAAAAAAAAACATAAGTAATTTACCGTTGTCTAACGGTTAATGATAACTGATGAATGAAAAAGCGGCCTTATTGTATTATAAAAAAGTGACAACCATATGTCATTAGTTTCGCTTGGATGTAATTAGCTGAATTTAAGGAATTTAAAAGCGAGAAAATATTAAATTACTAATTTAAGTATCTACCAACAGGCTATATTCAATAGTAACATCAGCTTTTTGATGTGATGTAATAATGATAAAGAACCTGCGCAAGTTTTAAACACAAAGATGTTCATAAAATACTTCATTGATTGATACGGTAAACGCTCGACAAAATATCCGACCCGCAAATATGTCATATACGAGTCGTTATCGTTAATAACGACCTCCAAGGGCCGAAAAAATTTGGTCGCTATATATCCGAAAAAATACGTTTACGTATATGATTTTAATTAATTTCAATTTACCTAATACGACAACCTCGATAATAAGTTTCAAATAGTACATATATTTACTGATATCAGTATCAAATTAAATGACCAAAGAATAATTTAAAACACTTACCCAAAAATTATAACGAATGCCGTTCAATTAATATTCCATCTCTTCGTTAGCATCAGAACGAAATCGTAACTGCAAAAAAGGAACGAAAAACGATTGTTAATAATTAATTTTTATGCGATAGCACTTAACAAAATTACTAATAAATAATTAAAAGATAGGCAATTCAAAAGTACGTGGCTTAAATATTATTGTTTAATAAATAAATTAAATAAGACATTGTTAAAAATGTTACAAATAATAATAAGAAGAAAACGCTGTTGTAACGTTTACACTCAAAATAATTACAGACAGAATAATTAAACTTACGAAAATAATTACAGCCGAACGTGTTTATAAAGACCGTCAAAGAATCTTATTCCCAGCCCTACGGGTTATAGTTAAACCTATAATGTACAACTGGTCTTAAATGTCAGCAATTTTCTATAGAAACTCATGTTTGTTTTGAAACCTGCATTTTCGCATACGTTATGTAAGCAATCGGTTCGAGAATAGTCCCATTTTTTGTATAATGACATAATATTTTTAAGACTATGATTCTCATTTACTCGTTTACTTTCTTATTATTACCTTTGTATAAAAAAAAATTGCAAATTGTTCTTTAGCATAATTAATTAACAAAATTGGTAACGACAAGAGTTTTTGTTTTATTTTTAAGTTTTTGTCAAAACATTTTATTTATTGATTAAATTTTAACAAGTTGACCAGGTAGGTTGAATAGTTGATGGGTCTAGCGATGTGCAAATTTTCATGTTTGTATCGAAAGGTGAAGTGTAATTTCTCTATGCTAATTAATCAACATCGAGTTACCTGGTAAAATAAACTTTGTGAAGATGACACGCCGAAACTATTGACTCTACAGAAAAATGACAAGAACATAAATTATAGGAAAGTTTCCCTAGATTATTTTATTATATACGTCTTTTTCTTGTAAAATAAACTGCAAAGGAGATTCTGGTAAAAACAAACTCATTTTTGACGTCTTCTCCTCGTCTTCACGATGGCGGCTGAAGCACAGCATGGATCTATAGGAATTTTTGACATGTTAGTCAGCAAGGCCCAATTAATAATTGAGCCAAGTCACCATTTCCTACTAATTACGTAGGTCGAATGAATTTTTTATTCCAGAAACGCCTAGACTTGCCGAAATGCCGAAGAAGAAGAAGTTTTAGTTTTGAAATTAAATCAAAGGGATTTGAAAAAAAACTAACAATGATTCAATCATTATCAATCTTATATTGTGCCGGGTGCGTTACATTACAATTTTTGGTGTAGGTCGTTCAATTCATTTAAAATATAATTCACATAATATTGGCTTGAGGTGTTTTTAATATTTTGCCTTCAAACCTCTTATAATAGTACAAGCAGACCAAGAAATCCTGAGTATCTAAAAATAAACAATTTACACCATAATACACCATAATTCTATAAGTATTGACCTAATACACCATAATACATCATATGAAAGAAACTTACAACAATCAAAGTAGTAATATTCATTTCTACTAATCCACCCGCTGTAAAATTAAATTTTTGTTGCGATTTCTGCATAACGAGTACGACTGAATTTCGTAAATTACGAATATCCCTTGAATACCAATCGGATTCGTACATAGCATCAGAAACTGTTAACGCCTATAATTTTAATTAGGTTTTATACTAGGAAGTTATTTGTTAGTTTTTTCCAAACGTACTTCGGAGGTTACATAGTGAGCAGAAAAGCAATATATCGCTAATTGTAGAACTATCGTCCAGCATAGCACAATATATCGAATAATTTGTTGAAAAGTTTCGCTAAAATCGCACATTAATAGCTAAAAAATTAAGTTGGTATAATTTTTATTTAGGCAATAAATAATGTTCTTTGGATTTTTCAAAAATGTACCGAAAGTTATTTCTAAAATTATGTAAGTTTAACGAAAATGCTGCTTAATAATTATTTATAGGAATTTCGAAACAATTAAAATGTCGTCGATAATCGAAGTAACTATACTGATTGAATTTTCTCGTTTAATATCAACAAACTACATTCGAACCTTTATAATTCGAATCTGAAAACTTCGAGCTATCGAAAGTTCGAGTAATCGAGATATATTTACTTGAGAATTTTGTTCGTAATTCACACAGTCACATAAAGTAATCGAGATATTCGACTTATCGAGGTTCCATTGCAGGTATTTTTTGTAAGTATAAAAACGAAAGCACAAAAATGTACTTAGATTAAAAATCGGTAACTTTCATTGATGAACATTATTATATGCGTTTCTACGTATTTTTACCTTTCAAAAATGGCATACATTTCTACAGTTATTATAGGACAAACTGCTATGTACTCTACAAGCATTGCCATAGAGAAAAAACCTTGCAAGGATTTTAAGAATCTAAAAACGTACAGTTTTAAAATGTATTCTAAATGTTTTTATTTCATTTTACGTTAATAGGTACTCGTGATGCTGAATATATGATTTAAGCTGATCATTATATAACTTTGCCGATTCTTCATTATGAATATTCGAGGTCTTCAACTCCCTCAAACAATAAGACAGTATTCGAAATTGTACTATCGCCTCTATACAAAATACTAGAAACAAACTATCGAAGGTGCATATAAAGAGACACATTACTGGCAAAATACAGAGTTGTGAAACTAATACTGTCCTATACAAATTATCGTAATCTTCCAACTTCCAAATGCCCAGCGGCATTCTTCCTTCAAAAAACACTCTCAAAATGACAATCGTGCCATTTGCCATAGTAGAGACAAAAAATAGACCTTGTATAAAATAAGCGTAACGAAGTATTTTATTCAATTTATTTCTGACATCCTCTGCACATTTTTCCGTACTCCAAAAATGTTTAGTTTTCAATAGCAGTTTTGAAAATTTTCTGTGCTGAACGACCGTTAAAACCATTTTAGTGTGAATCTGCAAACAAAGCGCGTAGGCAGGAATATAAATAATACATAGGTACACAAAATTTATGAGGTAATAATTTATAATAAAAATCTGGCTTAATTTCATAATCTAGTAGGTAATGAATCACTGTTTTAAACAGAGTTTATACCGCTGGTCAGAACACGACGTAAACTTCCTTAAATACACCTATCTCAACACAGTTAAAAACAAAAAGTTATTATGTATTTCTATGTATATAAATAGGTACGTCAAAATTACGAAAAATAACAAACTTGAATCGACTAACTAATTTTACTTATTGTAAAATATAGCTTTAAGTGAAACTTTAATTATGTACTATTTAATCTATTATTTGATTAAATATTATCAGTCGTATATTTCTAACGTCTTTTATTTTCTCGTGTGGTCGTCTAAAAAATAATTTCCATAACTCGTGTTGTTCGTGTGATTTACTCACTCGCACGATATAGATTACTTTCGACTCTCGTTATGGAAATAACTATATATTTCATTACCTGTAGAATTGCGGAAACGGCTTCCGTATTGTCTACCATTTCTAATACATTTCCTCGCATTTTGGAATACATATAAACACTTAAAATTCCAATAAAAAGTAGAATTATTGTATAAACGGTCAAAACCAGCGCAGTTCTTTTCACGTTTGTTTCGGAATAAAGTCCCAGGATCTTTAATCTGGGTAACAATATTTCCCAAGTACCATGATAATAATTATTATCGGTCATTATTACAGTAATTGTTAATATTTATAAATTCAGATTTGAAATGGTTTTGTAGATACGTATAATTTATAAGAATCACTTCTTCTATCAGTAGTCTAGGAAAGACCAGAAAACAATGTGTATCAGAACAAAACTATCGCCCTAGTTTATATATAGTCGAACTGAATTATTTTTTCAGTAGAACATATTAGTGTATTCTAAGTGGTCAGAACTAATAAATAAAACGTTAAAAAAGTATAGCTTATATTGTCGACCTCTGGTTTATAAATAAACGAATGATTCTTGTTTTAGTTTGCAAGAAGTTTTATCGATTTCCAAATAAAACAGCCGTTAAAATTTTCTTTTCTATTATTATCTAGACTTACTGTGCTAAATAAAATTAATTTTTAAATTATTCTATATTGCCATAAATTAATTTTAATACGAGATCTTGAATACATCGTCTTAATAAAATTTTAATAAGCTATAATATGTCTAATAATTTGATTTAATTTTATAATAAAATTCGTTTTCATTTATCATTACCTAGACATTTAATAGAACTTCTAAAATTAATACAGATAATTCCCGCTCTTAGCGCCCCCTCCCCCGTTGAGTTCGGATTCGTGACTTTGTCCAAAACGTAACCCCCGCGATCAACGGAGAGTTACCTGTAATTTTGTTATTTTTATTTGCGTTATTAGTATCACATCCGTGTAGTAATATCGTAAAATCTATTGGATGTAAGTAGTAGATATGTTACATTTCTACGATTAATAATAATTAATAGAATTGAAAACCGTTTTCGAGATAATCTGAAAAAAGTGGTAATGTGTTTTTTAATTCTTATAAAAAGAGCTACAAATCTTTACTAGGTGAACCTTTACTCTATGATGTAACAATTATTTACTACAACTTTTACCCCTATAATCTCTAGAAATTGTTATTATTTACCTGCTCTTTCGCTTTTCTAAGCATTCGAATGTCACTTTCATCGATAGCTAGTTTAATTTTTAAAGTCAGTTTTATATTGTTCAGAGTTTGGTGTCTCATTATCTATGGTACCCACCGTACCTATATATTTTTTATAACTGGGGTTGGTGCAGCAACTTGATCCCCTGCCCTGTACGGAGGCCTATTGATAATAGCTTATTGTACCCAAATTTCGTACCTATATAAGCACTTATTTAAAATAACGCATAATTTAATCAAACTTGTGATTAATTGTTATGATAATATAGTAAATAGTATTCATAAGAGTAATAGTAATTGTTTAGGCCAATAACGAGGCTGCACAAATGAACAAAATAACAACATAGAGGTCGCCCGTCTAGATTGCAAAGCACTAGATTGATTAAAAATATTCATATTAATAACGTTCCCATTTAGAAATTTTCATATTTTTTAAAGAATAGTCAAGATCCCTACTATTCTACACTCCTTATTTCCACTTGACAAAAGTGTCGTGGACGAAGTGAAGGAAAGCGGTAAGTGCTCTACATACAGTACACTTGCTAAAAATAGAAAACTTAGCAAAACATACGAAAGTAATATTGTATTTTATTAATTTATTGACTGATTATCCGACTGTGCCACTTCCCAAATTGGCACGGTTAAACGAATTTCTACTGTACCTACATATTAGTAGACGTTTAATTACGATTCGATTAGGTAAAACTAAAATTTTGATATATTATTTTTTACCTAATACATTTTTAGTAATTTTGATTTTTTTTTAAATAAATACCTAGTCTCCTAATTTAAATATCTTCAAAATAAAATGTTCGTCATGTAAATTAAAACAACTGCGTTTTAGAAACGTCCTTCAATTTTTCTAAATTATAATTTACTGACCTTTTGTCTGTAACTTCTCTCGTAACGTTGAAAGTCCCATTTAACGCGCACCGTTAACACTTTTAACCCCATTAATTCGCACACAAAAGGGCACCAAAGTTCGAAATCACTAACGTAGTAAATACACGCTTCGAAATATTCCGTATAACCGAAAGAAACCATTTCAAGAAATCATTTTAACCATGTGCTATCGCGGATTATATAAAAATTTAAAAACCTACGTTTCATGCTAACAATAAGTTTCTTTTATCGTGCAATAGTCCTTGTCGCTTATCGTAATCTACAGCCAACATGTATAACTTACGAAAGAAGACTAGGAGCGTGTTATCAATATTTGTAGTTCTATAAAACGTTTCAATTTAATTCTTTGTTCAAGTCTTAAGTATGAGTAATTTTATTTGAAATAAAAATGGGAATACATATACATTCTTTTTAGCTTTTTGAAGTAATTAAGTACTAGGTTATGTACAAAATATTTAGTTATTAATACTACAATATATGTACATACATACATAGTAGCACATACAAATTATTCGAAATATAATAATATTAAAGAGAAAATTGATAAAGTGATATAAATATCATTATTAATTAATGTCAATATAAATCAAACTTTCTTCATTTCAATTTAAAAATATTATTAGAATTACTGTGTTATAGTTTTTTAAATGTTCCCAATGGCAACACTATAATTTTTATAAAATTAATATCTACAGAAAGCGAGAATAATAAATTCAGGTTTACAAGAGAGTTTATTCAAACAATAATTTATACTAATTATAATTGAAATATTTCTAACTCTATCATACCTCCTTTCTCATTCTAAACGTATATAGATAAATATACTAAACATGCAATTAGATTGTGTATAAGCTAGAATATTTAGAATTTTTTTAAATATTTTTATAAATATAAGTAATTATGTATTTTATTTAAGTATGATAAAAACATTTAATATTTATGGGTAAATTTTAACTTTAAAAACCTACTTATATACCTATGTACCTCATGTACCTATACTTATCAATAAAAAATTCAAATGTAGTCTATTTCTCCAAAACTGTGTTTAAGAGTTGATAATAAATTATTTTCTATAGCTTTAAATTTTTACGTTGGCGTCGTACTAAATAAATAAAGCTGTAGAGAAACCGATGTAGGTACTCTACTATATTTTTATATTGTTTTAACTGGTTATTAACCTGGTAGATAACTCTTATTCAAAAACTTTAAAATGATTTATTTTGACGAATTTCTATTATTTAACATTATTCTATTCAAATTAAAAAAAAATGTAATATTTTAATTTAAATGTTTAAAAATAGTGGGCAATTACTGCTAGTAGGTAAGAAAAATTTTAACATATCGACGGCATTTTTTCAAAAGGGCGTAACCCATAAAAAGTAAATTTTACAGGAGAGCACATTTTGTGTTGTCGCGTAGCTATAAGCAGATATTTCGTTTCACGGAATTACAAATCGATTTTTCCGGTGGAAAAAATCGGAATATTGTTACCAGATTTTAACAGATGATGTCTTTGCCTTAGATGCATAAAATATGTGTAAAAATGTGATATAAATCATATGTGATATGATGTAAAAAGTGTGGGTTACGTCCTTCTGCCAAAATGCAGTCGATATTATTAAATATGAACTAATTACTAATAAACACTGTTTACGTGAATTTACCTGTACATATTTTTACGCTTTTCTTATAATTAATAGCTGTAGGTGTCTATATTTTTATTTAACTAGTAACTAATTAGGTTATTTTCTCACGAAAGTGATCTAAAAATATCATATGTAGTTTTAGTTATCCTTTATCGTCCTCATTAATGTACATATTGATCATGATACTTTTAATATCGGATTTCGGACAATTATCACAACATTTTCTACGTTATTAATATTGTTGTTAACCTTATTTCAACAAATCTTCCAGAAAAATAAACAATAAGCTGAAAAGATTGTCGCCTCAAGATGTTCATCAACTGGTGTTCTAAATCCCGGAAAATAATTTAACTACCTACCAGTCTGATTCATAAGCAGTTTCCAAAACTTTCATACTATAAAAATTGAACATATACTGTAGAATGTCTAACTTGGTTGCATTAGAAAAATTATTTATTTAATTTAATTTGTTGATTATAATTTATTATATTAAGTTTCAGTCTCACCTCCGAGGAAAGATAATCTGTAGAGAAGCAATAAGAAGAAGAATTAGACTTACATGAAATTAGCTATTGGTTCATAATTAGCAATAGTCTTTAATCGGATTATTTAAAAATTTAGTTAATCACCCCTCCGTCGCCGCAAAAAAAAACAATTTGAGAAGCCTTCTTTAAGTACCTATCTTACAATTAATTAATGTCACCTCTACATGCAATAAATAGATAAGAATTAATTAAAAAATAATAAAAAAATCCGAATATCGGAGATTAATAGATTACTTACATTTTTCTCTTGTTATTAAAAATAAACCGTTTTTTTCTGGAACACTTGATTATCTACTATTAAATTTAAATACATCCATTCAACATAAAACTAAATACCATGTACTTTTATGTTATTTTTAATACTTGGGCCAACAAAAAAGTCTCTTTAATATATCGACCTTTTGTTAGGGTCTTCTTCAGTGGTTTTACAAAAAACCTCAAAAAATAACTCAAAATAAAAATAAAAGTAAATAAGCAAAAGAAAAAAATTAAATTATGTGTTTGGAATAAAATTAATAAAAAAAGAAACAATGTCACATTAAAATTAGGTACGTTTTACTGTTACTATACAGGGTGACATACAAGCGAATTATAGAATCATAAAAGTAAAAATATAGAACATTTCAGCATATTCACGTATCTTAAGAATTTGTTTATTTAAACAAACATGATTATTTATGAAATTATGTAAGATAATTGTGTCGACTTATAATTAGAATAAATATTTACTAATAAATTAATAAATCTTCAATACTTGTCTATAAAGTATACCTATAAATAAAAGAAATAGATTTGAAAAATTTTCAGTAAGTTGAATCACAGAATAAGGGGATACCAGCGCACACAATAATCATATTTTTGCAATAATTCTTAATTCCTGTAACTAAACTAAGTCAAATTATATATCAAATTGTTCGTATTTACATGAGCCGGGGTGCTGATCGGTTTATAATAGCGATAAACTATAAATAAAAGTTTGTCCATAGAAAAACTAGTAATATGGAAATTATTTTTCAATTTTTGCTAGTTAAATGATGTCTGATAATTATAAAACTTTATACAGTTATAAAAAAAAGTAAGATGGAGGGTGCCGATTGATTAGTTTTTTGTATAATTCATTAATTTTTTGGTAACTACTGTTTAAAGAAAACGTTCATTATTTCACAAATAAAAATTATTTACAACTCCAATATTGCTGTATACGATAGGCAATGCTTAGATTAATCAATAGTAAAAAAATAATGTACCTAATTTGATGCTAAATGCGTTTTTTTCGATGTAGAAATATCGTTATTTTGTGTATTTATTGGTATTTAGTTCAGTACTATTCGAAAAGATGGCAGTCTTACAAGACAGGCGTATTCTTTTCAGAAGGCGTAAAATTGAAAGAGAAGTGGTAAATTCTAAATTTAGATCAAGATCTGTAAACTATATCTATCGTGTAGCGAAGTAATTGACAGCGAAAATTTATTTAAAAACTATTTAAACAGGATAATTGATACGAATACTTATACTACCTATATTTATGTATACCTATTATAAATAAATAAATAAAATAAATAATTTGAATAAATTATAAATAAATCAAATAAATAATTTGAATAAATTATAAATTAATAAATGCATAATAAATTCTGTTGATTGCGTTGATATTATGTTTTTACTCGTGTTTTTATACAATTATTAAAATTTAAAAGCCTGCGTAAATAATGTAAAATGAAATTCACGTTGGATTTTTCTAAAATGGGATAAATAATATTCTATTGGTTCACTACACAAGAAGGCGGTAACGATGAAAAAACTAACTAATTATTTGCACGGCCTTCTTGCAATATTTGTTGCCTATTTTCAATATTTCTATAACGAGATTTGTAGTTTAAACGACCGCTGGTATCCCCATAAATTATGGATATTACTCATATTTTTGAAAATTGGTAGTGAGTAAAAGTAATACAAGATGAAACATTTAGCTTTTAATCGTAAGTGTTATACATATTTTCTAATAGCGAGATGAATAATAAATAACCAACTGCATTCACTTCCTGTTCTAAAATGATTCAAGCGGTATATTGTGTGCTAAACAAAATTTGATATTAGCGTTTCTATATCTATTTCTGCAAATTCAAGTAGGTATGAGTACCTATTTTTAAAATCGTAGATGTATTGCTTTTAGATGTTTTCACGATAATCATCTTATGTTTCCTAATAACGCCTAGTCATGCAAACGAGTCTCAATATTGACTCATAAATTAATTTCTTAAATCAAATACCTATCATGCATATATTAGAATACAGACAAAATATCAATAATAAGTAAAATTAGAATGAAACGTTCAACAAGCTATAACAAAACATTTTGTAAAAAATAAAAACCAGGGTTATGTTCACTCGAGCGTCTTAAGTTACTCTAGTGTAAAACTGTAATATTTTATAAATATTATTTTTAAATAACATTTTAAACGGCAAATTTTTGTGACATTTTCGGATCCTGTATTCCAACACTTGTGTTTAAACACGATTAAAATCGATTCATATCACTATTATATTTCCTAGATTTTCAATTTAATGTTGATAGTTAAAATTCAGCTTTAAATAATTATGTTAGTACGTATGTCACACATTATGTATTATTCCGTAGCTATATTTCAATTATTTTCAATAATTATAATCCACCAATAACTAAATTTAATTTTTACCTTTACCTTTGAAGAGATATAACTTTTTAATGAAGCGTTTTTAAACGTACCTTCTTGGGTTTTTTTTTTAAATTTGAAGTCCTGACTTCAAATTTCAAGTTTAGGTATTTAATCCTAAAACACCCTGTATAACGTTTTCTAAGACCTATCACACTCGGCTATTGAATATAAAGAAATCCGACCGCGTGCAAGCCGATCAAAAAATTCTTTTTTTTAAATTTATCTCGAAAGAAATACATTTTTTGAAAAATAATATTTACGGGAGAAATTTATACGAATTAAAAAAAAATTATCACTTTCTTTGAATTATTTCGAAAACGGTGTATTCTATCGAAAAATATAAAGAGACATGATCGGTAGAGAATTTTATGTTGATTCCAAAACATATTTCACATTACCGATTTGATGAGTAATAACGGAGATTAGAATGTTTTTAATTTTTTTTTGAACGGCCACCATTTTGAAACGGGTCAGTCGATTTGGCTGGTTAACGAACCCGTCCTTCGTTTTCGTAAAGACAATACGCTCTCCAAATTTCAACCTCCTACGATCAAAATTGCGACCGGAATAGTGTCCCGTCATTAGACAGGCTGCAATAGCTTTTTTTTCATACATTTTTTTCAATACATAATCTCGTAGTACACACATTCGTGAGTAGATCCGACCCTGTCTAACATGTTGCTATAGTAAAGCGACATCTTGATCATGCGTTCTCTGCATGCACTTGTTTATATCTACTGCATAGGTTGGGTGAATAGGCTATAAGTATATATTGGTACCTAATATGTTATTCAAGAAAGGTTTCAATGCACGTCATCAATAAAAAGTTTTCAGTTTAAAGTTTTGAACGAGGCAGATTCTACCGATGATTTACACATATGACATGGCACAAAAATACTACAATAATTAGTACCTATTGTAAAAATACGTGTTTTTACTGATGACGTGTATTGGAACCTAACTTGAATATCGTATATTTATGTTGATTAAGGTTTATTTCAGAAAATTATTCGTTCCCAAATTAACCTTTCTACTATCTTTATTTTTGCAATTTTTTATTAAATCTTTTTTATTATTATATATTGTAGTAAAGTAAGTACTTACTCATTATGATTTATGTAATTTTATTTTCCTGCTTATTTACCTATATGCACTTATTTGCAATAAGCCTTTGTAAATAAATTAGTTAAGTAATATTTACATAAAAAAATTATTAATATATTGCGTGAAAGCAAGCTAGTTAATGTAATATAAAATACCAAGAATACTTTCTTCGTTAAATAAAACTTAATATTACTATATAAATAGGTACTTCAATTTGTTTAGAATTACTTTACTTCATAATTGGTACTGGTCATATACGTAAATATACGATACTTGTATTTCAATCAGTATTTACACCATTAAATTTATTTGTTTAACAATAATTAAATAATCTTGACTTACATAGGTTTTAATCGATCGAAAAACATCCTGATTTTTGTATGTAGATCGATGTATAATTTATTGTATAAATACAAAACTGCTCATACAAGAATATACACCCAATGTTTTTTACACGGTCTTTTTCTGCACGGTTGTGAAATAACACGGTCCCGAAAAACAGTCTGTCCTTTTTTTACACGGTTTATACCTCCACGCATTGGGTGAAATGCTAATGCCGACGCAACGGTACTCGAAATTTCAGGCTTTATAACTCGAAAAGTACTCAATAGAAAGATACTTTGTTATAGTGCTTTGAAAAGCTCTCGAAATAAGTTGTAAGCATATGCATAAAAGATAGGGGTTCCATTTAAAATATTGAAGGTAATCTTTGTATAAAGTTGACCACGCTGTTCAAGGTCATGCTAATATTACTATGTAACGTATTATTGAAAACTTTATAACTTTTACATTTCAACTTTTGCAACTTTTTAAATCTCTTACCAAACGCCCTTAAACAAAATTAAGTATGTATTTTTATTTTTATTTCAGATCTTGACAGTAATCCACGTTTCAATTGAATAATATATACCTACAGGTACATATCTTACGTAATGCAAATTTCAATCAAAATTTATTGTTGTTATAAATAAGTATATGTTATTTTATATGTATGTAAGTACTTACATGTGTTAACGTACATTACTGATGGGTAATGCTTTAATTTAGATAATTATTACAATTATGCAATTAAAATGTGAGTAGGTATTTATTAAAATACGTTTTAAAAATATATGTATAGAATATTTACATGTAAGTTTTTTAATTAGATACCTATTAATATCATATAAATTAATACCAAATATTTCTAAATTTCAAAACACTAGATTAAATAATTTTCTAAAGCTAAAATGAAAATTGATTTTTTATATGGAAAATTAAAGAAGAAAAACCGTACCAATTAATCCCGTAGTTTATTATTCTCTTTTAAGTTACACTTTTTATTATTTTTTAAGGTGACCCGGACGCAAAGTGAGACAGACTAACTGCAACGTTGATGTTTTTTCTACAGAAAATGACAATAAATAGTTTTACTAATTCAATATTATACTTAATTCATATTATAATCTAAATTATGTGGGCAATGCTTTAGCGAATTTAAAACAAATAATTCTCGAAAACAAAAAAGTTGTGACGTCCTTCCAAAAAGTTGTCGAACTATCCTAGACTATACTTGCAGGTTTAGCAAATAAACGAAATGTAGGGTAACCGCACTATTCCCAAAAATATCTAACTATTATAAATTGTATTAATATATTTTAATCAGGTATGTATAACATTTTTTAAACGTTGTGAAATTTAATCTTCAAATATTATTAGATAATATTTGAAAATATCAAAGGCTGGCCTAATTAATAAATAATTTAATCGATTAACAATGTTATTTCTAAGAGGTGTTTATCGGGTTTAAGGATTATAATTAATTAGTTTATAAATAAAACTACAAATAATTGTGAATCTTAAATATGAATTCGTGTCATTTAATTCTTCTTTGTGCATTATTTAACGAATAAAATTTGTTGTTGTAAAATATGTAGTACCTATAAAAGCTAAGTTTAAAACCAACGTTTTTTATTTGTGGGCTATAAGTGCAATTTAGCAATCTACAACGAATTGTCTACCATCTGTGGATAATTAATATTGCAATTGGAATTAAAAACTTCATCGATTTCCAGACTTATTATCATTAAGTGTAGTTTAGAACCAACAATATTGTAAGTCGACGTTTCGATACCAATCTATCTTAATTTCGTTTTCATGTGATAAAAAGCCCTGATGAAGACATAGTTCTTAGTTAGATGAAGTCTTAATACACTTGTTTTTCTGATTTTGGATGTGACAATTATTATTACAATTATGATAGCTTTCTATATTAAAATCTAAAATTTTTTCTCAAAACATTAAGTTGTCCTAAAAATTCGCCAAAATTGTGCTAATCATTCAGAAAATACAATAATATACAGGGGATTCCATTTTAAAATCAAAAATTGGCGTCATTTCAGACCAGGAAATCTGAAAAAATCACAAATCGTGTCAAATGCGTCTTTATTAACTGCGCCGAGTTTCATTTCTTGATCGCGTTGACACGGTATATTCAAACTTAAATAAGTATACATTTTGAAAAATTCGTCCTTATTTTTTTAATATGTCAGTCCTAAGTCATGTCATTACTCCAAAAATTAGTAATGAAATACTGATAATAAAACTGTTAAGTTTATTACATTTTTAACATGTCGATTATATTTTAGGATAAATAATAATTATTAGAAAAACAATTTGTCTTAAAATCATAACAACTTCATTACCATTTTGTAAGTTCAAGTTGCGCATCTACTCGATATCGGGCGCGTCAGTACCTCGTCACAAACGAAATTTCAAAATTCTCGGTTTTCCGAACCGCCGAATAGTTAATGTCCTTAGTTTTAAAAACTAAAGACTTGGAGTCAGCGGCAAACATCGTTCGTTGCGATTTTGTCATTTGGAAATCAATTGCGAAAGGTGTTTTTATGTTGTAAACTCGTGTTGGTGACAGTCAAAATGCCAGTCCATAGGTACAAGTAATTTTCTAGAAATTTATCGATATCAATTTGTTTATGATTAACTTATAGGTAATTATTTGTTAAAACTTTTATGTGACCTACTTATTGTTACGTTTAAAGGTATGGATCAATACTTCGTATCGATCAAGAGATTTTGTTTGTTTTACACTGAATTCGTCGATCCCTTGGTCCGTAAAAAGGACAAGCAACATACCAAGAGACGTTAGGTTTTGTGGGTGTTTTATATTAAAACGTAAATTAAAAGAAGATGTCACCTATGAAAAGTTAAAATCAACAAAAGATGGAAACTGTTGCTGTTTTTCAAACGTAATTTTCTTTAATCAAATTAATTACAATGATAATTGCAATACTCATGTTTATAGATTTATGTAAAAATTTGATTACTCACGTAGAACTGATTATTATTAACATTAATACTTAATTTCAACTGAATTTCAGAAAAGTCTAAATTTCTCCTAAAGTACTACATTAAGTGACTGATCATTTTGGGAGACATAGCAACTATATTGTCCATCTAATGAATGACAAAAAAACTACATTAGACATAAAAAGTATGTTATCAAAATCATCTGTAAAGTTATCCGAGTTTTGTGGAATAACCTGCATAATAATTAATTCTAAGTAGATACCTACATATAACCAGTATAATCCAGCAACCTACCGTTAAGTAAAAAAAATATTTTTACATTATATTTTATGTATATTTTATATTACCGTTATAAAAAAATATTTTGCATATTAGAATAGGTAAAGCATTAGATGTTTTTATATAACAATTGAATATCAATCGGTACTTTATATGTACATTCGTCAATATTTAAATTGTTTCTTTACTTATACATATATCTATTTATACTTCGAACTTCTTTATATCATGTATACATATATTAACATATAAATACGCGATTGTTCAGTGTCAACTTTTTCAAAAGTTTTTTTTTAGTATACATCAGCGAAGGTAACAAATCTTTATGTTCGAAGAGAAAGCGCAAGAGAATACAGATGAAAATCTGTCTACGCTGCTGCTAAAGTGTTATTTGAAAACGTGTAGGTATAAAAATTCGTGTATAAAAAATTTACCACTATTTAAATCTTCTCGTAACCAAACTTATTCCACGTCCTACTTTCGCATTTTGCATTTATAAAGAGAGATCGTAAAATTAATTTTTAAAAATCGCATTTTCGAGTCCTAAGTGACGATTCGTTGATAGTGCATAGGCCTAGCGCTATTAAATGAATTTCTGCCGTTTTCGTATAATTGCATGGATAAAATTTCGTTCGTATTTAATAGTCTGAAACGCAGCTTTTTAATTAAAACGTTTACAATAAAATTACACGCTACAAATTTAAGGTAGAACGATTTCAATTAAAATTACAGGCCAGTTAAAATAAAAATAAAGTTTCGATTAGCCATACGAACTTACTAATTTCAACGTTGGAATCTATAAAATAAAAGACGACAATTACATAATTTGTTACATAAGCAGGTACCTACTATTAAAGCGGGTAGCTTCGTGTGTATTATAAAACAAAAACAAAAACGAAAGGTAATTTCCGCAGTACGCCGTGTAGGACAATTTAGTTAAAATTGCGATTCGTATCGTACCAAGGCTAACATACTTATTCATTTTGTGCTTGCAATGGAGAAGTTCTAGATACAGTTTTAGATACGTATTGGTGTTTATTGATGACGGAGGCTACATGAAATATCATGTAGCCTCCGTGTCTGCGGTTCGACTTCTTCAAGTATGCACACCTGAAATAGGGGAAATAGAGTGGGGAAAGTGACGTACGTTAATAGCTCATAGTGGGACTGTTACAATTAGTATCACCGGATTTTATTTTATCTATAAGTACGAATACCTAATTCGGTCAGTGTATTTCTAATTCGCGAAAGTTTCTGTTTGTTTGTTCGTTTCCAACTGGATAACTATTAACTTTGACTTTGCAATGAACTGTTAAATTACCCAATAAGCCAGTTTAAAAGCAAGATTGCAGATCGATCGTAATTTTTTTTTTTTGAAAAGGTATGTTTTGATATTTTTAATGGCGTTTTTATTTTTAATAATTTCTTTTATTTGTATGATGTTTATTGTAAAATAAAAATTCTCCTAGGCACCGATCAGCCACAATGTAAAAAAAGTTAATAGTGTTGTCAAAAATTGTAATTTAACTATGATAATTGGAAAATTGCAATAAATGTAAACTTTGCTTTAAAATAACTTTAAAGTTTAATTTTAAAACATTAAATTTTAAAAATGAGTTAAATTATGTAGATATTTTGATAAATAATTCTATAAAATATTCTATCTAACATTAATAACTAGTTACAAAATAGAAACAAAATACTGTACGATTTATAAAAAACAATAATTTTGTTGATTAAACAATTGTTGTTAACAATGTTTTGTTAATTTTGTTGTGTTGTGTTTCGTAAATTTCGAAAAATTAATATGCTTACAATTAATATTTAAAACTACAATACTAGGTAAATAGTAGACTTCATAAGTCTTATTTTCATTCTAGAAAATAACATCTAACCCCACCAAATTAGTTATCAATATTGTAATTAATTTTTTTGTTTAAAAATAACCTATTTTGAAAACCTACAGTGCTTAACAATTGCCAGTTAATTCCCCTTTCAAACGCATAATTGTAAATAAATATCCACCATTCCTTACTCTTTACATTCCTCAAAAAAAAAAAATGTTTCTTCACTGGTAAAAGTATGAGATGTTGCAGTTATCAAGGTTGTAATACATCTCTGTATCATTTCTAATACTATGCTTTACGACTAAAATACACGTATAACCTTCACCGTAAATAAATGCAAATAATTAGTGTCAATAAACAATTAATATTGTTAAAAACCTTTTATGTACCACATTTTACAAAATCCAACTGAAACAACCATGCAGTTTATAAACTATTTTCATAGTCATCAATGCAAGAACTTTTCAAGGATTTTTATTGTTGCATGTAGATATATGCATACCGATTTAATTAGTTTATCACTTGTATCGATATAATAAAATTTTGTTGATAAATAACGAATATTTGTAGTTGGTAGTAATCAATTATTTGTAATTCCTGTTAATCACATTATTAAATTAACATCAAATAAAACATAAAAATAATTATAAAATAATTTTTATTAGTTTACTAAGAAATATCTTACAATAAATTAGTTCACCCTTGAATGTTTAGAATAATGAAACTCTACACGAGATGAACTTTTATAAGATTTAAAGCATTATTACCTTTTCATCGATTTTTATTTTTTTTTCAATATTATTTGTAACTTAATCTTATTTATATATATATTTTTTATTCTTTGTAGTGTTAGTCAAGTACGAATAGCCAATATTCGATATCTTGTTTGTTTATACTTTAATGACCTCTCCATTCATAATATGCAAATAATTATTATGTTATATCTAACATAATAACTACTTATATATCTACTTATATATTTTTACTTAGAGCTGAAAATTAATGTATTACAGAAAAACATTTCGGGAGACTCGCGGGACCAAAAAAACTATCCGTTAAATTAAAAAGTGTTCGTTCGTTAAGGGAAATTTTACAGTAGGTATTTCATTTATAAATTTAAATTTAAAAAAAAACCGGAGAAAAAGAACAAATGTGATTAAAACTAATAAATAATTAGAAGCTATTTATGGAATACAAAATACTTGGACGTTAAAAGTTAAATAACTATACAGTTAACAGCATCTAACAGTCAATGAAATCTTCTTTCTACTGAACAAATATACTTCACCTATATTTTATTTTTACTTAACTCGTTAAAGTTTAAGGTTTATTCAATGTTTTCGGCGATATATAGGTAACAATTTAGTTTCAAATGTGTCACATTATTGCTTATCGAATAAGTAGCTCAAGGGTTACTTCTTAAGTACATATGCATTTTTAAATACCTACATTGTCGGCTTAGTCGGAAAATCTCGTAAGTCCATATAGTTTGTCAATAACGACATTTTACTATCATCAAATGCAGAAAAATAAGTTTTATTGATTTAGAAAAGCTCGTAACGCAACAAAAATTCTAAACAAGCAAAATAGACGAAATAGAAAACCTCGCGGTTTCTAATAGATGAGTATAACACGTGCTCGGTGTTTATTGTGTCAAAATTTCAAGTTTCAAGTACTTATAGAGTGATAACAATCAAGTACTACAGAAAACGTTTTTTCGGTTTCCTGTCTTTGCTTCTCTGAACTTAGAAGGTTTTCCGACTAAGCCGACGATATATACATACAAAACGAAAAAGTTAAAACGTTTTTGTGTGTACCTATATAACATTGAGTTACGGTCAAATTATTATGAATTTTCTGAATAAATAAATAAATAGATTTGATTACTTTGTAGAAATTAACGACTTTATTAATCATTTAACTCGAATTAATATTTAGGTACTGTGCCAACCTCTAGCCTTTAAAACAGCCTGTATCTGGCATAATGTCGATTAAACAACGGCAATGCTCAAATCATTAGATTTCCATATTGTTTTAAAATCGAATTACACTTCTACTACCAAGATATATCAGAAAAACAACTTCAATATCCAACAGTAAAAAGACCATTTTCATGAAGTATGACAACAGATATAACTAAATCCATAATCATTTGATCATTAGGCCAATGTTTATTGATTAACAAATTTAACTTCAACACTTTAGGTACAGTCCGGTGCAAAATTAATGTCGCGAATCATCACGAACATTGTGCGGGCACAATGAACAAATTTAGAAAAAATATTCACGACAAGCGAGACAAATTACAAATACAAAGTTGAACTTTAAATATTCTGATCATAAATTTGTTCGTCGTGTCGTGCGTGTCCGCGCAACGCTCGCGATTGGCGACATTAATTCTGCACCCGACTGTACGTAATTATTCAAATAAATTAAAAATATATTTTAGTGGTTGGTAGGTAGTTTTTTTAGTAATTTAGTTAGGTACAATAAATATTTTTTCAATAAACGATGTGAAATAGATGCATAAGCCTCACTTATGTAGTTACATGTAAAATCAAAATATTCGGGGTGTTATTGTCTCACAATAATAATTATTTTCGTAGTTACTAATGCCAGTTAATAATTAAAAATATTACCTAACAAAGTTTAAAAGAAACACAATCCAATAACAGCAATAAAGTTATATAAACTTATACATAGTTTAATAATTGAGTTCGACGTCATAATCGATCCTCGGACTAATAATTAATTAAATCGTGATTAATAAAATATTTTGCCAGAAAAGTAATTATTTTGAGTAGGTACTAAATAAATAACTATTTGTTGTACCTAAATAAATCCGGCCTTATCATTACAGAAAAACAATAAAAATAAGTCATTTTGATGGTTCGTGAAATAAGACTTACCTAACAGGTAGTATTTTACGATTTATTAAATACTATAAGTACTTACCTAATTATTTGTATTATATATATATATATATATATATTTTTATATTTTATATAATAGTCACTTCGGTATTTTAAATTATAAGTAGGTAACTAAAATAAATTAAAGATCTATAAATATAGCTTGCAGAATTCAGGTTTTCTTTAAAATCAATAAATAAGTACATATACGTTATTCGCCATAGATTCCAATCCACGTCATCAAGAAAACCTCGAATTTTTACGGTACTTACTACGGCACTACTTAATTGTAGTCTTTCTTGACCATGTCATATGTATGCAGGTAGAATATGCCATGTTTAAAACTTTAAATTGAATATTATAAATATAAATACAATTTAGTAACTTATTATGCATGACGTGCATTGGAATTTATCGTGAATAACATATATCTTCCTATTTTCTTTATAATATGCAATTTTACGCTCATCAGACATTTGTTGTTAGCTATCAACTCCAAAAGCGAATGTGATCATACTTAATCATTAATATACTTTTTCATTAGACTTAAGGTCAAAATGACTTTTAATTCAGCACAAGTATTTACTTATCAAAACCGAAGAGCGACTATTGGCCATCGACTAAATATGTATAAGTATAAGTCGTTATTTCACAATCAATAAAATCAGAAAAAATGGAAAATAATTTACAACTTGCCTATAAAATCAAGCGTTTAGTCAAACACCTCGGCACAATTCTTGAAAACTTGATCGAAGAGCAATAAATAATGCATAAGTGATTATAATAGCCATTAATCGCGAGGATGAGATTTAGAACAAAATAGGTAAGGTTAACAAATTCCTTAATATGTACATAGGAAACAAAAAAGATGTTGTTATTCAACAAAATCCGTTTTCGAATAATACATCAAATTAAGAACAACTACCAATCTCCTCTGATAATAATAATTGTTATACGAAACTTTTTTAAATCGGTTAGATATTAACAATATATCTATAACCTAGATATTCCTTCCTACCTACTTCTGATATTATCAGCTATAAATCCAATGAAAGTTTAAGCAATTTATACAGTAATGCACGGAAATATATGCGCACTTTAATTTCGCCAACTTTAAAAAGGCAATTCGGCAAGATTTAACGTTTTTGCGGATATTGCGATAATCTTGGAAAAAGCACGCAGAGAACACTGACGTAATAAACGGCCATTAAGTATAATTTTGTAGAGACATTTACCGGTTCAGGAAGTTTAATTGGCAAATTAACTTAAACGTAACAATTACTTATTTAAAAGAATATCGGTAAAACAGGTTAATTAACATTAACATTTTCTAGTTTATTTGCTCTCGGACAATCTTCTAACAATAAATACACTTATTTTAATCAATTATTTCGTGCGTTGAGAAAATTCGTGCGAAAGTTAGGACATTTAATTCGAAGTTTTTGTCAACTTTTTTCCAAAAGTTAGATAATAATTTATCTTACTTCGATAGATTAAAACGAAAGTATTAAAATATACATACCTATGATTATATAATTGGTTATTAAAAATAGTAGTATAAGTACTTACGTTGTAAACTTGAATTTTAAATAGATGTAAAAAAGCGGTTGTTGAAACACAGGGTTGATTAATAAGCTTATTAACAACCCGAATGGTTACATAATCATTGTATAAGGGATAATATTGTCAAAAATGTTTAGTTATGGTTATAGAGGGTGACAATTTTCTATCTCATTGCACGCGAGCAACTTTTTTATTATACAAGATGCAGGAAATTGACCATTGCAGCAGATCATTGTCATTAATAAATTTTACCTATTTCTTCAAACTTAGAAAATGTCCTGTAAAAAGTGAAATCGGTCAATTTCTTCCACGACAATTCACTCCGTAACCGTTCATGTTAGAAAGAAAATAAACATTGCGACTTATATGTATTTATGTTACAAATAGAATGTTATCAATTAAACCGATTCTAATATATATTTTATAATAAAAATGTCACCTATGCAATGATATACAAAACGGCCTCCCTGTATACATACATAAAAAAGATAAATAAACCGGAAATTAAGATTAGGTTAAGATTCGAATATATCGGCAGTATTTGATTTATTTTAATCCCCGTTTGCACAGAAACTTTCTAATCATAAAATGTTTGTGACCGATTCTCTACAAATTGATCAAATTACGCTCCGGATAAAATCGTGATACAAATAGTATTTTTTGTATAACCGATTTATGGTACTTGCGTTTGACATTTAAACACATATCTACCAAAAAATAATAATAAATTATAAATTATTGACGTTTGAAACACCTCTGTTGTAAAGTAAAATAGTTTATAACTATTATACTTATCCCCTTTCAAAGATAGTATGGTTAAATTACAAAGTATGTTGTTGTTTACTTTGTCCCAAACTTATTCGTCACACCCTCATACTATCACATTTCTTGTCTTCGCGCAATATGTCAATGTCTGTGTGAAACCATTGTGAAACGTCATCGTCTAATAACCTTTTATTGACGATGTAAATCGCTTATACGCTTGGATAAGCCATACACATTCGTTGTATCTAAAATATTTAATGCTCAATTGTTTTTATGGTTTTGAAAAATCATTGAAAATAACCTATTTAACAACTTTTATTCGTAACATTTGTTTGAGATTTTACAATAATCAAAATACCTGATGTGACACATAAAATCAAGCAAACTGTACGTATACCACAATAGTCGATATAAAAAAAGTAACATATATTACAACACGTGCTCATATGTAGATTGAAAACTGTCGTCTATATTTTATTATAAAGGTATTACATAAATAAAGTTGTTTACTCGGATATTTACATTTAAAATTCATTCAAATTGGGCACTACTTAATATCAATATTACAAGATAAATTTTCATTTAATAGTTAGGAGTATTAATTAATTATGCTACTTTTTTTCAATTAGTAAAAATAATTAGAAAAAGATTTTGCATTCGCATAATCACAATCATGTATGGTAGATCCAGTTTTTCAAATGAGAATTAAAAGTAGTCATACAACTATTTGTTAAATACAACAAGCATCAGTAAATCACTTTTTGTTGAAACAAGTTATTCACGAACCAAAGGTAGCTTCTGTATTGAAATAAATAATTTATTTAGATATATTATAAACAATTCAAAATTATTAGTTTTAAAACTAATAAAAAAAGTTGTGATTACATTAGTTGCGTTAAATTTTAATTTTATTAAATAGTGATTCTAATACATGAAAATTCTGAAAAATAATATTTATTGGATATTATATTCCTGAAAAAATTTGTAAGTTTAAAAGTTAGAAGTAATGTTCCTCTGAAGTGGTTCAAAAAATCTATTACAATGTTTTGAAAACTTTTGTTTATTATGATGCTTATTATGAATGCATACAAAAATGATTACATTGATTACAAAAAATTAAAATTTTTAAACAAATTGATTTTTATCTCTCACCTTTGGGGGGGGGGTGAATATCTCAATAGGGGAACATCGCGTCGCAGTGTTATGAAGTAGTTTTAATTTTGAGAAAATAATGTATGTGTGAAATCAAAACTCTTTTCCTATTATTCTTGAAAAAGCGCAAGTGCTTAGGTGCGGGAGGAAATTTCGAATACTGTGATATAATTATGAATCGTAAAAATTTCGTAGAGAGAACCGATACGTAAACGTATCATTTTATATAGATATGCAAATTTGTTTATATTCAAGGTTTTTTCTAATAATGTGGATAAACTCACGAGTTCGTTCACTCGGCGGGTCCCCGGTACAGTAGGAAAAAGTTTATAGAAAGTTTTATTTACTTCCACGAAAGATTTCTCACCTTTTCCTAAACACTCTGTAATTTAACGCACCGTGAGTATATACTAAAGAAGGTTTACTTTGAATTAGGGGGGTGATTTTGAAAAGGATCCGACGTTTATTGTTATTGACGTTTATAGAATATACCTTTAAAATTTTATACTTGTGTAACAAAGTGCAGAATTCGACATTATTTAATAAACTACACTGTGAATATTCTGCGAAATAATACTTACCTATACGTTATTCAAGATAGGTTCCAACTCGTCATCAATAAAATCTCATATTTTTACAGAAGGTACCTACTAACAAATTGTAGTCTTTCTTTTCAATGTCATATTATGTGTGCAGGTAAAATATGTCACGTATTTAGTAACTTTTTATTGACGACGTGCATTGGAATTTATCTTGAATAACGTATAGGTATACAGGTATATTTTTATTTAAAAGACATTATTGTGCTTATTTTTAATAAGTTTGATTTGCGAAAAAATCAAAGATACTTATCTATTGCCAATTATGCCAATTATTAAGTTTACCAATTATACAGGCACTTACTGTACGTGAATATACAGAAATGCATTTTACATTTTATTGTTGGTGAAATGCTTGTGCGTCAATATCAGTATATTGAGGAAGATATGTGCTAATAACCTATGTCCTATGTATAAATTTTGCCACATAAATTATTCTCTACTATTAAATTGGAAAACAATTGAAAATTGGACATGAGTTTATTAATATTTCGAGGTTCATTTATCATCATGAATCTCTCCTTAACGTTTTGTCCTCTCTTTAATGTTGAAAAAAAACTTTTTAAATGAAACACCTTTTACCCATTTCATTAGATATTTTGTAATACCAAAAATAGATGTTAATATCGATGATGTTTTGGCAGACCATGTTAAGCGCCACTTTTTCCGAAAATGGGTTGTTCTGAATATCTTACGAATCTAAGGAAAATGCTTAATTTGTTAAAATCAGTTAACATTTAGATTTTTTCCACCAGAAAAATTGATTTGTATTTTCGTAGAAGGTATTTCCTTATGGTTACGCTACAACACAAAATGTGCGCTCCCGTAAAATTAGCTTTTTGTCGCTTAAGATGTTTTGCCAAAACGCCGTCGATATGTTTTAAGTGTTTATATTAAAATCGTTTTTAAGATGGTTTTCAAAAATATAAACCTCAATGCATCTTTTATAACAATATAATTAATTAATAACTGTAATATTTTTCCCATATTTACCTACGTAATATTCAGATAGTAAAGTAGTTTTAAATTTATATCGAAATAATTTAAAACGATTCAGAAAATTATTTCAAACAACATTTTGAGCAATTAAATACAAAATCTATCGAAATCTGTAGATAATAATTTAAATAAAAGCTTTTCTTACACATTAGATGCTACAATAACAGATTAATAGACATGTCAAAACTTATATATGTTGGTACTTACATTAAAACGTTTTGCTGATTACTAGGGTAAGTTTAAATAGAAAACTATAAATGAAATATTAATGTATAAAATGTTATTATATTATATTTGTAATATTTAATTTAAATTTAAATTAAAAGTGATGTATATTATATGTAATTTTTAAATATATTATTAAATAATTAATTCAATATGTAAATATTCTTATCATAGAATTTCATATGTATAATCAATGTTATCTGATTTATGTAAGTAGATATAATAGTTTAATGTATTAATTATATAATGAATTTAAGAATTCGTATTGTAAAGACTATTTTGTAAAGTATGGTAATTATTAGATAAGATTTAACTATATGTTAGTAAGTATAGAAATTTATTTAAATAAATATTACAGATAATTGAAATACATATTTATATACTTTATAAATATATATTAATATTATAATAATAAATATAAATTATTTAAATTGATAATAAATTAGATAATGTAATTTGTAATAAATAATGTGTAATTATAATATATTGATATTAATATTTATTATACGTATAAATATATATATTAAATAGCTGCAAATTACATTATTTAAAGTTTAATTAACTATATAAATTATAATATATAAGTATGAAAATAATAATTACATAAATTTATCAATGATATATTATGTATAAATAGTAATTGTAAAATATTAAATATTGTGTAAAAAAATTATTCATTTTATATTTCAAATAAGATAGATGTACTATATTACGTAAGTATACATTATTAAATATAATGTAACTTTAATACTGAATTATCTAATTAATAATATTTTATACAATCTTCATAAATATATCAAATAATATATATGAATTAAATCATGAAATTAAAACTTTAAATAAATTATCATAATATATATCTATTTCATCGAAGTTAAGTAATAAAGTATTAATATTAAATTATTTAACATATTTTTAGTAAATCACATTATTTATACATATTTTCAATATGATTAAATCAATATATTAATACATTTATTATTATAGTTAATCTAATTAGTTACTCGTATTAATTTATATTTAATATTTAAAATTAACTATTTTATACTTTAAGCTTATTAAATTTAATACACATTTAACGTATATTATAAATAACATATCAATCACTTTAAGTTATATCAATATGACGTTACACGAATAATTGTAAACATATTATTAAAATTTATATAATTATAGAAGTTTTTAATATTGAACTATTTTAAATTTATTGTAATTAAAATTTTAATTTTAGATATCGAAAAATTCGTATTTGTTAAATTTTAAACTAGATCTTCAATTTCAATTTAACGATGAATCATCAATCACTTGACATGAATTTCAATTTAATCAGACTCAAAAGTATAACAATATTACATTGTAATCGATAATGTAATTTAAGTTCAATGTATACGTAGTTACATTAAGTTTTAAAATCTAATAATTAATACATTAAATTAACATTTATAGAATGTATACTTTAATACGTATTCTATAAGTTTAATAAGTTAATTTATAAGAATTTATGATTATTAATATTAATTATTATGAATTTATATTAAATATATAAATTTTGCATCGATTTAATTTATCTTATTATTTTAACATATTCGAGAATCTTTTATAATATATTATGTCTACATTATATAATATTGACATTATATTATCTTATATTTACTAAATTATTCTAAATAATTTATACATATTACATATCAATATTAATAATATTAGTAAATATTACTTCTGTATAACAATTATTTTACTTCATTGTAAATTAATATACTTCAATTAAGTTGTTATCAATTTAATACAATACTTAAATTATCAGTTTATCGACTTTCATACAATATATTTTCAGTATCTAAATTTGAAACAATAACGTATCAATAATTTTAATTAATGAGCTCTCAGATAAGTCTACTATTAAACATTATTAATTTGTAATTTTAACTTAAATGTTAGCTCTAAATTAGTTTAAATTGAATACTTTAAATACTTACACTTAATGTAACTATCTAAATATTTAGATTTGTAAAGATATATAATAGTATGTATGTATACTTGTAATCAATTTAATTTAATTTAGATTTATAATTTAATTTTATAATATTAATTACAAATGTAAAATTTTATTAGTTTAATTAATCTAATATCATTATGTAATAACCGATTTAATAATATTATACTTTAAATATTAACTAAATTTAGTGTAATTGTAATTAATTAGTCATTAACGTAATTACATGTATTTTAATAATTAACTACATAAATTATAATTATTTCTAACATATATTAATAGTATTATTTGATTACATAGTTTAAATATTTATTTCGAATTAATTATAATATATTTAAAATACAATTCATGTTAATACATAATAACTAACTAATCTTAAGTTGTAACATTCTAATTTTTATGTGATAAATTAATTACGTTGATTTTAAGTATTGTTACAATATTTATGTATAATTCATCTATTAATATTTAATTTTAAATAAATTAAAATTCGTAAAAGTTTTAAGTCTTAGTATCGATATAGTATATTAATAAATGCTATCAATGACAATTATGTATATAATATTCATAGTTGAATTAAATTACTCAATAATCATATTATATTAATTATTATTAATATATTACAATATATACTATCGTTATGTTATAAATTAGTAATAGTTTATAATATCTATATTATCTTATTCTATAATTTTGAATATATTATTATTATGAATTTTATGACAATTTCAATTATATGATTTTATAATTAATAATTATTTAATTAACTTAACATTATTGTAATATCTTAATCGAAGTTATCTTATATTCATAATTTTCATGATATTAACAATGTCTATGATTAATTAAATGTTATTTGACTAAATTATAAATTTGATGTTATATATCATAAATTTAATAACATAATTATAAAATATGTATAAGTATAATTCGAAGTCTAAATATATATATAACTGTAATTTTAAATATAATCATTTGAAAAAATGTAAATTAAAACAGTTTAAATTGGTTTATTAACTGAAAAGTTCAATTTTTAAAAATTTCGAATTTATAAATAAAATAAATTTTAAAAATCTATTTTTAAAATAAATTTTAAATATAAAATTAGAAATAATATTATTAAATTTTAATTAAATTAACTTAAACTTAACTATAATTATTTTAAAATATTTTTTTAACTAATTAAATTAAATAATATTCTTTAAATAATCTACATTAAATTTCAATACTAACGTAATAATTTCAAATTAAATCAATTTTTAAAATTACTAAATTATAATTTAGAAAATTAATATTAAACTTCAAATGTTGCTTAATAAAATTTAAATATAATAGTTGACGACTTTAATTAATATTAATGTATAATTTAATTTAATGTAATTTAACTATTATATTCAAAATTAATACAAATACTTAAAATAATTAATTAAATAATTTTATTATATATGACTTAATTTATATAATTAGATAATAGTTTATTAAAAATTATACTAAAAATTAATTAATATTTTATTATTTTATTTAATTTAAAATTATTTGTAAATTGTTTATATATATTTGTAATTTTAATTAAATTAATCAATTTCATTATTTATAAATATTTAAAAATTTATAATTTTCAATTTAATTATTAATATTAATTGAATAAAAACTACAAATATTAAGTTATTAATAAATTTAATGTTAGTATTCAATATTTATGTATTATTAATTATAATATTTTAATTCATAATTTAAATTTTTAAAAGTTTAATTTTAAATTAATTAATTTGATTAATTAAATACAATTATAATAGTTTCAATCATTAAAAAAGATTATTTTAACATATTAAATTATATTAAATTCAAGTTTTAAATATGACAAATATTTTTTAATATTATCAAAATTATTAATTATGAAAAGTACGATAAATTTTATTTATTTTAACTTACGCATTGTTTAAAAACACTTCAAATAGTATAAATTTAACTTTATAATTATACATTGAAATATTTAATTCTTGAATGATTCAAATTATTATAATTCAAAATATTAAAAATTTTAAACAATTAAGTAATGACTGCTTGAATAATAATAACAGGTAAAGGCGTTCCCAACACCTTCTTTAAATATAAAAACGAGACTAGTAACTAAAGCTAATTTTAGCGAGGCGCTAATTACAAAAAGTTATCTGACAATGAAGCCAAACTAGTCAAAGCTGTTTATAAAAATAAATAAAATGAGATCAACTTAAGATTAAGTAAAAAGGAGGTAGCTATATATAGTCGAACTCGCATATAACGAGCACGGGTTTAACGAGATACTGGATATTAGGAGTATTTTACGTGCATTTATGTTTGAAATTGTGTTCACTGACTGCTAGAAATTAACGTATATACAGGGTGTTTCATTGAGGACAGACTAGCCGACGCAGGGCGATAGAAGACCTTAAAACGCATCGATTGGACCCCCATATGTGTTATCCGAAATTTGTTAGTTTAAAAGTTATTTAGGTTTTATGTATTTTTAGTTAAAGTCCGGTTTTGTCTACAAATTTCGTTATTCTGGCTAAACTATAGGTACTAGTGCCATGATTTTTTTTTATAATCGTAGCCCAATAATTGGCCTATCATCCTAAACAATATTTTTTTTTTATTCAAACTGAAGGTATTTCAACAAAAAAAGAATCTTTTAAACATTTTATTAAAGCAAAAATTATTTCTTAGCTTTACAACCCTCTAGCTAAAAATAAATACATAGAAAAAAAATTAGTACCCATCTTAAAAACTTCTCTACATTACTAGCAATCATCCCTAGAAATTTCATCTGACTAGCCCTGTGACACAAATCGAAAATTTTGTGCAAAGTGAAAAAAACAAAAATTTCACTTTTTATTTTTAATTAAGAATATTTCCTTTAGTTGTTGAAGGAATATATATTTTTTAATTTTTGTATAATTATAGATTAAATCAAGTAAAACAACTGGAATAACGTTAATAAACATTTATTTCTTTCATTACAATAACTGATCGAAATGACCACCTCTAGCAGCAATGCACATACGGCTACTTTTTAAAAAATATCTCTTCAATTTTCGAAATGCTAATCTGTTTTTTCGAATTGTTTCATGCGCTTCGGTCAGTTTTCTTTGTAATTCTTGTAAAGAAGAATATTGTTTGTGACGCGCCAATTCTTTATAACGGTTCCAAATAAAAAAGTCGACCGGATTTAAGTCCGGTGACCTTGGAGGTCAAGCTATCGGCTATTACAACTAACAAATTTAAAAAAAGTCCAAAACACTAGCCAAATGCACAAAAATACGAAAAAACACTTACGTAAAGCAGACGATATTACCTAAGTAGAATTTACAAACAAAAAAAAACACAAAACACAATCCAAATTCACAAAAATACGAAAAAAAAAACACTTAAAACAGACGATATTTCAACTAACAAACAAGCTGGTAGAGCAAAGGCAAAAGAAATCACTACGAGAAACAGCACGATGTCACTTCGACACTTTGTTTCTTATCAACGCTAACCGATCCTACTATAATGCATTGCAGGCACTAATAACATCCACAACAACTTATTTTACATTTCGAATAATGTTCTCGATTAAAATTAAAAAGTGAAATTTTCGTTTTTTTCACTTTGCACAAAATTTTCGATGTGAAGTCACGGGGCTAGCCATATGAAATTACTAGGGATGATTGCCAGTAATGCAGAGAAGTTTTTAAGATGGGCATTAATTTTTTTTCTATTTATTTATTTTTAGCTAGAGGGTTGGTAAAGCTAAGGAATAATTTTTGCTTTAACAAAATGTTTAAAAGATACTTTTTTTATTGAAATACCTTCAGTTCAAATAAAAAAATTATTGTTTAGGACGAAAGGCCCATTATTGGGATACGATTATAAAAAAAAATCATGGCGCTAGTATCTATAGTTTAGCCAGAATGGCGAAATTTATGGTCAAAACCGGAGTTTAGCTAAAAATACATAAAACCTAAATAATCTCTAAACTAACAAATTTCGGATAACATATACGGGGGTCCCATCGATGCGTGTTGAGGTCCTCTATCGCCCAGCGCCGGCTGGTCCATCCTCGATGAAACACCTGAAACTTTCGGAATCACTGCCAGTTTGTTCACGAAAAACTAGTAATTTTTATTAATTTTTTCGGTAATTAGTAGATAGGCACCTATTTAACTTTTAAGATCTAGCGCGAAAGTGTAAACAAAACATTAACATATTACATCAGCGATTATGCAAAAATAAATAACAAAAAGTGTTACTAGTTAAATAGTTGTGCTCCGACGACTGAATCTATGAAAACAGAGACAGGAAGTTATATACAATTAAATCTATTAATTCCTAATGTTTGAGGGCCAAGGTTATTGCATGTTACTATCTGTAATTCTTATACGTCAAATTATCTAAATAAATTGCATAATTATTATTTTGCACTTCGCGAATACATATCTAAGCTAGCGAGATACTATATCTATTATCGAAGATGTCTTTATACTTTAGATCACGCTACTTGTCAACTGTTTACTCTTAAATTTACAGTTATTCGAAGACTAAAACTGAATAAAGTAAAAAACGTTTAAAAACAGTTATTAAGAACTGTCCTCTAATGGAAAATACATGACACTCTATGAATAAACGCCGAGGATTTTGAGCTACCGTTTAAGAGAAGCCTTATTATAAAAATGATTTTAGATGAGACTGATTAAAGACTAATTTTATTATCACTTAATTCCCGAGATTATTATAAAATCGGAAACGAGATTAAACATTTGTCAAAAATAATTCCGTAGTAGTTGTCCTTCAAAACCATAAATTAGAAAGTGCAATACCGATACAAAGTGAGATGCAATTTAGTGAAAGCTCTCATTAACGACTTACTTGGCAATATCGTATAAAAATTTCGGTATTTACTATTACGGTAAATTAAAAAAAAACAACAACACACAATTAGGTACCTAATATAGCCTGTTGATAATTAACGAAAACTAAGATTTTTGTAAAAGTATTAACAGAACTAATTCATTTTTGCAATTGCCAGTAAGTAAGCAATTTAATGTCTACTATACCGCATTTTCCCAATAGCGACACAAATGGAATTAAAAAATTATTGCGTTCATCGTCGAGCATTAACTAATAATGACTACCTACCATTTGACAATTAAAAAGCAAGGTTAGTATGTGCCGTAACGTTATTAACTGTAATAGAAGGGGCGCAGAATTTAGATGTTAAAAAAATTGATCGATGACTTTGCAACAACGAAAATCTAAAAGGTTAATTTTGAAATGATTTGTTAGTGCAATGCACCTGATTTAAGTAGGTTACTTTGATCGACGTCGTGTTTTAATTTTGCAATGTATGTAGTTCCTTTACGAATTAAGATGTACGGATGTACGTATTAATTAAATAAAGCATCACTTGATTGTAAAATATAAATACTTGCGATGTACTTTAAACGATTAGTTCAAATAGAAGAACTTATATTGTGGAAATTTTAAAAGAATTTATGTTAATATCATTTAAGTTTCACATTGATTCATTATTTTATTTAGACATTTATTTTTCTGATAGAAACTACGCGGGTTACTTGGTCCCTTAGGAACTTTACAACAGGTTTTAAAGCAATTTTCCTTGTGAATCCAAGTAACCCGTGTTAACTATACTAAAAATGTTGATTTCATAGATGTTGTATCGTGGACAAACTAAATGCAACTAATATTAGTGACCTCTGTCTATTTTTAAATTAAATGATGATATGAAAAAGTGCAATTAAAAATTTATATGAAGATGAAGATTACATAATAACCATTAAATTCAAAATAATTAGTAATATTATTTTTTTTAGAAATTTCCATCTATTGAATTTGCAATCTTTTTAATTAAAACATTTTTATAAATTTCCTCAAGCAATAACGCCCATATTTAATAGTAATCGATCTAAATTAAATCTAACCGAAGTTTAACACTTTAATGCTCTTCAAAGACAATTAATTAAAGTGATTACTTATAAAATTATACACAGAACGATCATAAATTTGATTACGGATGCCCATAGGTACGTGGTAGAACTTCACAAGTCTATAAATATTAAGTGGCCGTTTTACAACACAAAAGTACATTAATCGATTTTTTATTTTTATTTGTGGGTTTAATTGTATTTTTATTATTATTTTTTGTTTATGGCTTTGGACTCACCAATTAGCCAGTCTATTTTTGGAATTGATTTCTAAATCTTATTAGTAAAAATTTGATTAATATTACGTTCACAAACGTCTGTTTATGTAAACGTTTATTGTTTATCTTTTAATGTAATTTTTCTGTAAAATTATGATAATAAGCAATAAATATAAACTTCGAACAACTAAAAAATATCATATATTTGTATTCTGATTGGTGTTATCTTCAAAGTGGTAAAATTATAAAAGATGGAAACAAGTTAACAATTACAAAGTAAATACAAACATTTAAAACTTCAAAATACAAATTCTCTCATACCAAAAATAGGTTTATTTTATTTTTAATTTTTACTGTTCCGATCGTGAAAAATAATATGTAACAAGCACCGCGGACGTTATGTTTGTTGGGAGATCAACATTTATTTCCCTCGAAATATAAATGAACCTATTGACCTCGATACTGAAATACCCTAATATTAATAATTATTATTACAAACAAATGATCTATGAATTATTTCGTCCACTTACACCATTTGATCAGAATAAAAATTACTTTACACAATTATAATATAAAAATTAACAATAAATTCTATCTGTTATAAAAATTTGTTATTATTAAGTTGAAATCATCGACAAGAAACTAAATTAAAAGTAATTTCTAGTAATCGAATTATGTATATCTACCTATTTCACAATATACGCTAATTTAGTGTTTTCGTAGTTTTAAATTATACATTCATACTTACTTTTCTAATTTATAAAATAATTCAAACGGGTTTAATAAGAGATGTGCATATCTACTTATTCATATTCCATTTACAGTCAATACATACTTGAAAATAGTTTCGGCGATAACAAAATTCCGCTTAAGCTCGAGAGTACGGACATTACTTTCCGCCTAAACTGTACACGAGTCCGCAAATCAACCGTATACAGATACGAGCAATTTTCTTTCTCGATTAAATAATTACTTTTTCTAAAAGTTTTTTGAAACGTTAAATCTTGAAGTTGTTTACACTGAAAAGAAACTGTTAAATGAAAAGAAAATATCTCGTTGCTAAGAAATAAAGTAAATTTGTTAATTTAAAAATATTGTTTTTGTGAAACAATTCGAGCAATATGTACCTCGTTTTTCTGAAAGGGCGCAAAGTTCCTTTCTGAAAATATGTGCGTTGATATCGAAAGAGGGCATTTGTCTTGTGTCTCTAAATTACTTAAAACCCAAACAAGATATTTATCGAATTTTTTCGTTTTGTTTAAGAATTTGGCCCTAACTTACGATTATGGCAAAATAATTGTTTTTTTTGTGATAAAAATAAGTAGATATTATTTTATTTATTTATTCAACATGTACCCGATATAAAATTTCGTGGTTGTAAACTACAAACAACAAAAACTAATAAACAATGTTTTGACATTACAATCGAGCCAACCACATAGATAATAATGCTAAAGTAATGCATAACCAGTCACCTATAATATTAAATAATCCTTTTACCGGTAGCAACCTTGCAAAATTTAGAACACGCTTTAAAATCTAAAATAATACGCAATATTGCATTATGCTTTTGTGTTATTAGCAACAAAAAGTGATTTCAATAACCTTTGAATAAAAAAGTGTAAGTAAGTACTTAAGCACCATTAAATATTTTAATGCGAAAATTAATCTTAACATCATAAAATAATGTAGTTTATATTACATAATTAATACAGAAACAATATTTTTTTTCTGGACTTTTAGTAAATAGGTAATCTACTATAATAGTATCTACACCTTTAAGAACTTTACTTTTTAATATTTCTGTAATTAAACGGAAAGTGCCGTAAATCATAAAAAATAGGTTAAGCAAATTCGAAATTTCAAAAGTAACAGTGTTTCATTACACAATTCAAGCATACATATATGCACACAAGATAGTAAAAATATCGATAAAGTTTCCAAATTGCAAAGTCTATAAACGTATTTAATCTTTTATCAAGGTCTTCACAAATAGAACTTAAAATCTATTATAAATTAAAAAATTGAAATAGCGTATTTAGCAACAGAAGAATTCTTAAAATCCATAAGCCCTTTCACTGTTATTATCTATACACTTATCTATTATATTTTTAATTCGACTTTAATAATATATCTGGACGTCTAGAAAAGACATTTTAAAATTTAAATTAATATAAACACAAAATACACAATACAAAATAAATATATTCTAAATATAACTCATAATAAAATAAAAGAAAATACACAAAAAAATACCTAATAAACTAATTAATTGAACGTAGAGATTAATTACCGAACTTTCATAACGGTAAAAATACATGATTCTACGTAAAATATTCACGTCATTAAGTTGTAATAACGACTTCTACAATATTAAATTATATTAATCCCGCTTCTCTAAACTAAACAGGTCTGACGTAAATCCTAAATTTTTTAATGAAAAGTCTATTTTCATGTACAGTCGTGGTCATAATTAATGTCACCGACAACGTTCAATATGAGTAATAAATAATAAGAAATTGATACCTAAACGTAGCATAAATATTATAAGTACATATAACATAATTATGCATTAATAAATTTAAAATACGCCTATAAAGCACGTCGCCGACGACATTAATTATATCTACGACTGTACTAGCCTACGGATTCGTCTATTTTACTTTATTGATAGAAAGTGTAAAATAAAGATAGGCATTAATAATCTAAAAACGTTTTGTCCTCTAGTATCAATAACAACTAATAAACACTTGTATGTTTTAATAGATTATCTACATACAACGGTCAGATTATACTTTTAAACATATTTTTTTTTAATAAGGAACTTGACATTATTAAAATGCAAAAGCGTCGTCTGTACGTGTTCAAGAAGCTCAGGTTAAAAAAAGTAATTGTAACCTTCGTGTGAGCGTACCCTACCATAAAATAATGCACAAGGTTTGTGGTAGTCATCTCACTGTCGATGTCGTTGTATAACCTTACTTTAACCGAAAATAAACGCTATTTTATAATGTGTAATTGTTAGTTAAATGAACAAAAAGTAATAAACAGGTGAGCGACCTTTCCGTACTGTTGATGCCTGGAAAAACCTTGATCTAATGGCACAGAAGATTTATAAACTTTCATTTCTAGCAACTGCTGTAACGATTTCAATTCATATTAATCATATGCAGGGTTTAAGTGATTGTTTTTAATTTTTTTAATACCTACACTCACTTACTAATTTAATACATTTTATAATCATTAGTTCTAACTTAAAAAAAATAAAACAAAATTAGACTAGAGAAACAGAAATTAGTAGATACTAAAGTGGGGCTAATTTTGAATTAGAGGGCGATTTCAAAGGACTCTGACGTTTGTTCTGGTTAGTACAGGGCATATAATGTACCTCTAAAATTTCATGTTTGTATTACAAAATGCAAGGTTTATGCACTTAGAACCTCGACTAAAAACCATTCATATTCACATTCATCACATAATGTAGCTACTGTAGCTAATGTAGCTGTAATGCATTAATATGTAGCTGTACATACAGAGTGATTTAAAATTTAACGCAACTTTTAAGGATTGATTAATCATGTAATTTCGAGGAAAAATAATAAAATATACTCATGTCTGGTTCTCGAGGATTACTTACGTGAGATAAATAAATGAAAAACAATTCATTTAATATAATAAACGCCTTAAGTACATCTAGTTAACATAAAACAATAGAAGCAACTTAAAGTTACAACGACTGTTCTCAACAACATATTGAATGCAGAGACTTATTCAAATTAACGAACAAGTGAATTTCGCACTATAGATACAAAATTGTTTGGGCCTTTCACGAATTTTTGCTGCAGTCTGTTATAGTAATAACAATTAAAAAAATTAGTTAAACCAACCTTACTCACAAATTATGCCGACAGAAACCAATTAATTTGTTTTATTATTATAAATTACTATAAATTATAAGAGAAATTGTTTTTCCTCATTTCTCTCGGTAACCCTTGAGAATCGGACATGGGAATATCATTATTTTTTACTCCAAATTTCTTGATTAATCTACCCCCTTAAAGTTATATTCGAGATTAAATTAATTCCATTTAATATTTAACCGGAATTTATCGAAATTACCTGTTTTGTAAGTATTCTAAATTTTTATGAATGAGACGAAAGTAACTGCAACTGAATATCAACACTCACGGTCAGTAACTCGGAATTAATTAATTTAAACTGACAAATTTATATGAATATGAGTACTTATAAGTATAGCTAAGTTGTAATGTCATAATATTGTTTTTAGGTAGATGCAAGTTATAGATAATTATTGTTATATGAGTTTCTGAATAATAACACTTTATAATTTTATAAATTAAACAAGAAATATCAGATTTTTGAATTACATAATTCTAAACCGATAGGATATTTGATAGCTACGACCTTATTTTATCAATTATTATATGAGAACATAAATATACTACGTATTCAAATGGCAAACCACATTAATATAAACGAGAAATGGTAGATACGATTATCAAGATACAGATATTATCGGAAACACTTTAAAAAACCACAGATATTGCACAAAAGATTGAAAACTATTAAAAAAAAAATGTAATTGATTTTTACATTACTTAGTACATAATCTAAATAATTTCTATAGGTACCTAATATTTTTAGTACATTTTTACTTTCAAAAATTGTGATTTTTATTTTAAAATTTAAAAGTATATATATATAACTAAAATTTTGTTTTGAGCATATTTTGTAAAGTTTAAATAAAAATTGTATTTTTATTGATAGCATTATTTATGAAAGATATATATACAGTCAAGTTCAAAATTAATGTCGCGAATCGTGAGCATTTCGCGATCAATACATGACACAACGAATAAATCTACAAAAAGTACTTACGATGAGCAAAACGAATTACAAATGCAATGTTACTGCTTTAAATAATCAGTTTATAATTTGTTTGTTGTATTGTGCGAGTCCGCGCAATGCTCGCGACCCGCGACATTAATTATGAACTTGTCTGTACGTATCCTTAACTATTTTGAAAGAGTTTAATATAATCACAACGATTATCTTAATTAGATAATCAATTTCAGGTAATATTTTATGTATCGGCCATTAATGAATCAAGTAAGTTTTACCTATATATTTGTTATTAAATTTACTTAATGATCGGGAATCTATAACGGAAATGCAAAAAGGATTGTAATTAAAGCTCCGTATTAAATGTTCAACTATTTCTGTAATTATAAGCTAAAGTATACCTATTTGAATTTATATAGGTATGTATTACAACCAGTGGATCACCTTCTAGCAGTTGCAGTTAAAGTCGTCCGTGGTAACTGCGGGTTTTCAAATCTGAAAGGAACGAAGTCCATTTTTTTTTACTTGTTCCCCAAAAAATTATAAATATTTAGAAATGTTTATTAATAGATCTTTGCATGTTAAATATATAGATAATCATGACGGGGTAATTAATAAATCAATTATATAATTCCTGTTCATAGGTAGACGAATCTAAATGTAATGTTGACATTGACATTTAAAGTCCCTTGAATTATATTTAACTGTATTTTTAATTTTCCCCATAACGAAAAATTATGTTATTTTACGTAAAAAATATGGTAAAGTTTAACCTGAAATATAAGAGGGAATATTTTTTAATATACCTACTTATACAACTAAATTAATACGTAAAAACGTTCTAAACAACAAATTACTTTGTCGAAGTAAAACAAGGCTTTAGTTTTGACTACTATCGGTTGATTTTCAGTAAATATGAGAAATGGAAAAAATGCTGTTTTATTTATAAATCACATCACAATTATTAAATTTTATAAAGTTAATAAATATAATTTGTAATTCTTATTTGAAAATTTGAACGTAAAAGGTTTATATTGCTTAAGGTTTGTTTCATACAATTCCAAATATTTCTTTTAGGTTTATTAATTTAATTTCCACTCGTTGCATTGCATTGTTGTGTTCCTACAGTTTTAAATGGTTTTTTTTCAAATTTGTAGGTATACCTATCACAAATAAACATTTGGGGAACAGGAGAATTACTGCATTATTATAAAAATCGAGCTTTTCAATTATTTTTTAATAAAACCTAATTCTATTCGACCACTTCATTTATTTATAAAGATTGATACTTTAGAAAACTTTAAAACATTAGACATGTAAATAAATAATCATAAATCTACATAAACTACAATAGTTGATTAACAATAATTCAACTAAGTATATATAATAAGAGATAACCTATTTCAGGTGAAATGGTCGTGCTATACTTATTCACAAGATATCGTTTTAATTGGGACGAAGTGGACTTTAGTATTTACTCGACATACAACATGGTTATTGGAATGATAGGTAAGTTTAACAAATGTAACGGTCATATTTTTCACGTCCTTCAAATTTAAATTGACAGTAAAGTTATGTTTAGTAAATATAATTTAAATTTTGTATAAAAACGGATATGGAACTAATTTTTTTTCAGTACATATTAAATGGTTAAGTAATCGAATTAAATTAATTATTTAATTTATATTTTTATTTGGCCAGTTAACACTACCTGTAGTAATAACCATTATCTACTATTGAATATTTATATAAGTGAATGAAGGTTCGTTTTATAAAAATATTTTATATATTTTAAATATACATATGTATATATATATAGGTTCTTCACTCAACATTTATTTGTTAAACAAAAGTTAGTGCTTAATAAATATATTAATCTTTTATCTAAAAATGTTTTTAAGGTACGGCCATTTCAGTAGGAATATTTAGCCATTTGCTAAAAATTGACGATGCTATAATCGGCGTGATGTCTTGTGCAAGCAAAATTTTGTCTAGTTTCGTCTACACATTCGCAACAGTAGTTTGGGTGTTTTACTTAGGTAAGTATAGAGATAAAATAATGTTTAGTATCTACTTTATTTGTAAATAATATTATTTTATTAAAAACAATCGACTCAAGTACATTGCACGTGAAAAAAAAACAATAATTATGTATATATATTTTTTTGCTTACCACGCAAAACTATCAGTGATTTGTTTGTTTCTTTGCTGATTAAAGAAGTAATTTTTGCAAGGGCACCTACTACTTATATAATATATATATATATATATATATATATATATATATATATATATAATTATAAAAAATAATAATTAATTATAATTATTAAAATGTTCTATACAACTTGAAACTTCTGTTTAATGGCTTTGGGCTACCCAATCAGCCAGTCTAATTTGGCGTCGTTTCTAAATCTAGTTAGTACCTACGGGTTAGTATTAAAAATCACAAACGTCCATGGTTTCAGGGGATTCGAACTCGCAGCGTAATTGCGTTAGAAAGCCAGTCGATAGACTGACCCTCTAGGCCACACGGCCCCTACAAATTGAGTCGAAATATAAACTTATTAAAGATGGAATCAAGGTTATAAATTATAACGTTGTCAAACATATAAAAAATTAAATTATGTTAGTAAATAATTATGACTTTTTTACATTATATGGAGATTTATTTTCTAAAACTATTCACAATAAATTCAATTAAACGTAAATTAACTTTATGAAAGCCATCTGGTTATAACTATTTATTAGTATTTATAATTTATAAGTATGGGTGTCTTTTATAAAGAGAAATCTCCAATTTATACGTCGTGATCTTCTCTTTCGCCGAATCAAAAAGTACATAAGCACTTAACTATTTATTAAAAAGTAGCATTTTTTTACACAATAACTATCACAGATAGATTCATTAATGAAGATGTTCTTCTTGTTTCGTTATCTACGTAAAAAAAACGGAATATATAAAGCAACATAAGAAATTATACACAATTTGATGTGCATATTGTTTTACGGATTAAAATAAATCTAGAAATTTAATAGGTATATTTTTATATTATATTTTAAGAAAACCCTTTTTTTCATTATATTTTGTAAGTTTTCGTAATTGTTTTGATAGGTCAACCTTTTTAATAAACCGTCATAAATGCTTCAAAATTAACGAAATTTAACATTATAATACGGGTAGACTAGTTTTTTTATGTAAAAGTTCTGACGTCACGGGTGCGATTGTTTACTACGCCACTGGCCCTTTCTCCCTTTTCACTTTTCGCGCCGAAAATATGCGACGTCAGGTCTTTTACATAAAAATTCTAGTCTACCTAAATAATCTCGATTTATTTTATATTATTTAATATTTTAGTAAATAATCAGTAACAAAATTATTTTTATAGGTCCCATTGCAGAAATATTAAATGGAACTTCGTTTATAGCCATGAGGTCGATCGCTTCGAAGCTCGTACCTCCAGATGAATTAGGTAAACTTGACTTTTTTATTAACTGATAATTTAACATAGTTAGTAGTTGGATAACGGAAAAACCCGGATAATCGAATAAATTAATTAAAACTATTAAAATGACAATAAAAACTATTTTTACATGCTTCATACGTTAGAAAGTAATAACTATATATTATTGTTTTATGTTCACCTCAGTGTATTTCTATTTTGTATTTGAGGATTGCTTATTACATTACCAACATTCCAATTTTCCATTATCACAAACAATTAAACGAATTGCGCACAGGAATAACCGAACAACTAACGTTTTTAGACGTTATAGGTACGTACGGTTAATCGGGTCACGGATCATCGAGGTTCTACTGTATTTGAATAAATTTGTTTTTGTTATTCATTAGAATTCCTGCAAACGAATTGATGGTAGCTTTTCGGTTTAATATAAATTTTCAACTTTTTAATTTTACCTACTTAAAATCTTGTAAAAATATAAATATTAAATAGCAATAATTAGAACGCAAAAATATATATCTACCTATTGCTTTTCAAAAACAAAAAACGAAACACTTATTACACACCATGGATTATTCTTGAAGTTTTTACCAACAATTTAAGTTGGTGATACATACAACAAACGATTAAAATTTTGAACCAAAAGAACGTAAAATAAACAAGATATTCGATAATGAGTAGCTCTGCCGTTGTTTCTTAATATTACTTGTAAGAGAACACGTGCGAGATATTATTGGAAGACGTTTGTTAAATTTGCAACAAACCCCGCGAAATTTTCGGGATCGTAATTTGCGGCTTCAAGAAGCATGAAACGATTGATTACCTCAAGCTGATATTAATCATTTATGTCACGACGAGTAAATGAGCGCATAAGAAACAGCGGCGGAGTTACTCATTAATTATTGAATAACTTTTCAAAAATAACTCATCTTCTATTTCTAGGTAAAATTAATTCGATTTTTGGAGTGTGCGAAGCGCTAATGCCTTTAGTTTATGGACCTATGTACAGTGCCACTTATGCAGCGACTATGGAAAGCATGCCCGGTGCTTTCTTTTATTGGGCGGACTTTTAACATTGCCTGCATGCGCTATATTTGGGTAAGTGTAGGTATAATACACGGTAGATGCCGCTTAATAGAATCACGTTGGGACTTCGATTCCAATATCCGGCGATTCCATTAAACGGCGATAAATCAATTAGTTTAATTATTTCCTTCAGACAATAATGAGCGTATTAAGCGACTTATTCTAATAACCAGTGAACACGGTAACCGGCAACCACTGTAATTTATTGTCGAGAGTAGATTTTTCGAATGATGTGAGTAATTATCTTTATAAATAAATTAATAATCAACGAATGCGTTATTCAATATGTAAAATTAAATACACCGATCTATTGTCGTCGCATCGAGACAGACAAGAATGTGTCGCACAAAATAAAAATATGTAACCAATTTAAAAATGAAAAATTTAATTTGCAAAAATTTTACAACCTTCCAAATTTTTTAAACGCATTTTAATACCGCGCTGTTTTTAAAAACGCTATCAAAACACTTCTTTATTATATTATTCAATTATGCTATATCTATAACAATAATTGTTATTTTAATTTTTAGGTGGATGTACATCCAGCACAGGAAAGAAGCAAAACTGGACGCCGCAGTTGATGCTGAAAAAAGGAAGGATTCGATATACAAAGACGCTACCCCATCTCTGGAGTTAAACAAGGATAAACATAGCTCGTTAGTAAATGGTTTGTCACTGGGTATAGATAATGCGGCATTCGAAAGTGAAGCTGAAAAACTGTAATTTAATAAAATTGGAATATGTGATAGTTTCATAAGTATTAGAGTGTGATACTTTGTAGATTAAATTTTTATACCGTAAGAAAACGATAACAACATATTGGCCCAATGTCTTATAGTACGAGAGCTGGTGACACTTTTTGATAAGTCATCGTATTTCCCATGAAACATTCGTAAAATGCCTACTCGAAACGCGAAAAATTGCTCCTTTAATCCTGTATCGATGGGAATAAAAGAGTTAATTTACGTTAATTCTTCTTTGCGCATTTATACGTCACACGGCAATAAGATGCGAGTTTTAATCTTCCGGGAGCGTATAGAACACGCCAAAATAAAACTTTAAATTTCTACAAACTTTTTCGTAGGACACTCCCCTGCCGAGATATTGACCCCCTAATGTCGAAACATTAAAATCAATTTTTTTTTAAATAACGTTTTTATTTTCTGTTTGAATTTAATAATTTTCGGCGCACATGCGTAATAAATAAAGGTCTTTAAAATGGTATAATAGATTTTTTGATATCACCTTAGGGTAATCAGAGGTGTACAACCCCTAATCTTTCTAACACCGAAATTTTTCAAAGGTTTCAGTTTTTAAATTTTGAAGTACATTGAAAAATCTGAAAACCTTTTAACTAATCATTGTAGCTACCTTTACGCTAAAACTTGGTGGCGCTGGAGCGCGCAAAGAAAGATTAAATTACCACCGTTAAGATCGGGTTGTCCCTGACAACCGTTACATATTCGTAAACGGGCGACTTTAAGCTTTCATTTCATGTACAGTTCATCTCATTGCTCGATGGCGAAAAAATGCCACTACCTACAATACAACATTTCGATTAAAATCGGGCTGCCGCGGCTTCGAACACGACGAATTTCGGGCACAGTTTGGACCCCTCTACAAAATGGGTAAACTTACGCCAAAGAACTTAACTTAAATCCATCATTTTATTTCCTTTATTTTATTAGATGAGCAATTTTTCTCGTTTCGAGTAGGAATTTCACACATGTTTCATGGGAAATATGTCTTTATTCATTATCTGATGACGTACCAAAAAGTTTTACAAGTTCTTATTGTTCGACTATTAATGCGTTACGTTAAAATTATTGATTGGTACCTACCTAATTCTTATTTGACAAAAATTAAAAATTACTTACAAATGAAATGTGCGATAGACAATTTTAATTGTTTTCTTACTCTCAATTACATTTTATACATAAGTATAAGTAACAACATGTTGTGTGATCGTATTTTATGTACCTAAATGTTAATGATTATTAGTTAAATACATATGATAGGTATGTATGTAGCTTTAAATGAATGAAAAATAAAAATAGTACTTTTATTTCATTTTTTACATAATATACAAATAAAATATTAAGGATTACCTACATTGCAAATATGTAAATATGCGGCCTATCCAAACCTATATGCATTCACGTCATTAATAAAAAGTTACTAGATTGTTTATTTGTAATTCGGTTTAAAGTTTGGAAAGTGACATATTCTATAGATGATTTACTTGCGCACATATTATGTTATAAAGACTACAATGCATTAAAACTGTAAAATACGAGGTACGAGGTGACAGCACTGTGTAAAACGTTATTATCTAGTAACCTTTCATTTATGACGTGCATCGCTTATAGGTTTAGATAAAGCGTAGATAAAAAACTATACAAAAAACAAAACAAAACAAACAATATAGACCAAATTCAAAAAATGTATAAACTAAATATAGATATTATTAGTAAGTATAGCTTATCCAAACCTATATGATATTCACGTCATCAATACAAGGTTACTAGAAGATGACGTTTCACACAATGCTGTCACCTCGTACCTCGTATTTTGATAGTTCTAATAAATTGTAGTCTTTCTTTATACCATCTAATATGTGCACAAGTAAATCATCTATAGAATATTTCATTTTCCAAACTTTAAACCGAATTACAAATAAACAATCTAGTAACTTTTTGTTGATGACGTGAACATCATAAAGATTTGGACAAGCTATAGGCATTCAATAATGTATTCATAATTAGAATTTAATATTTAATAATTTTAGATTTTAAAAATTAAATAAACTATCTATATTATTTTCTTTAAACCATTCAACTAGAAAATTCAACAACTAAAAGATAAATTAATGTATACTTGAAATGTATTAATAGACAACGCGGCGTTTTATTAATACTATATTTACGGACATGATTATGAAATTTGAAATTCGTCAAATTGACAAGTTCCGTAAATCAGGTCACTAATGTCAATTAAAAATACAACATATTACGGAGCAAAGATCGACTTAAATCAAATTGTTTTATTGGAACACGAAATTTAATTAAATCAAGAATATAGTAGAAAGACCGTAAAAAAAATGAAAAATTGGTAGAAAACTTTAACAAAAAAATCGCCTTAATATTCACTAAAATGGTGACTTCAGAGTTATTGGACAAATATTTGAATGTCTAATTGAAATGATTTCATGCGCTTCCGAATTATATATTTTTCAATTTTTAATAAATAATTTTTGTTTAAAACATCCTTGAATTATGAAAATTATAGGTACCCGCATTTACTTACAGTAGTGGAACAAATGGAACAATTTCGTCCACCTAAGCAAGAACCATCACCAAAAGTTTATGCTAGAAAATGAAATAAAAGTGATCCACATTTATGTTCGTATTCTTTAAGTACACAATTATTACATAAAAATCGTAAAATTATTGTTGGATAAATTACAAATAATTGTTTTTTTTGACTTGTATCGCTGCGACCGGATTTTACCACTACCGCAATAACTTTATAACAGAAATAACGCGGTAATTGTTTAATAATCTCCGTAATTTTTTTTTAAATAAACGTGGAATAATTTAGGAAGGTACCTACCGTATAATTCGTAAAATCGACATATATTTTCTTTACATTTTTTTTTGTATATGAACCAGAATTACCTGAATTTTGGTGCAGTTTTTCGAAGTATTGTGTGTTGTATAAGCACGGTATTTCCGTGGTTAGATGTAAATAAAGTCAAAATTTCTTGATTTATTCTCGAGACTTTATTAATATACTAAATTGCTAAAAGTCCTAATTTTTATCAGATTTTTTTTAACAACAAAACTAATCATTTTAAAATAAAAAATACCTATTAAACGCATTTTTATTGAAATGTACTGGTACTTAATTAATTTTTTCCAAATTATTTTGATTTTCTATTAAAATTTAAAACGTACATAACTGTAGGCCAAAACAAAATATGTGTGTGCACAAAATTTGAATATATATTTTGGAAATTGTAAACGCTTCTGGCCACAGTTTTACTATAAGCGATCTTTTAAGAGATTACTTATAAGAAGTTAACTGGTTTACATACGTTGTTAAATTGTTAAATAAAATAAAGTTGTAAATACGTTTTAAAAAAAATATTTATATTTAACATCGATTTAAAATGTCATCGGCTCGTAACATCGAAACCACGAACAATACATTTTTGGAAAAACGTTTTTCTAATCCTTACAAAATATTTATATTTTTACCAGATTTCTTAAATCTTTTGGAAGCTTAGGAACTAGAATCATTACAATTTATTCATAACCACTGAATGATTCATAAACTGTACATTTAAAATTCCAGTTTTTTAAAGGTCACTGTATTTCTTTGTGTATGGGTACTTACACACAATGCACAGTCACATACAATGAAAATATTCCTTGTCGGTGTCGTGGTACTACGAGAACGTAGAACTTAAGATCAAATGAATAAACGAAACTCATTCTCATCTCATTTTATTTCCTCTCTGCTAATCAATAATAACAATGGATTCGAATTGTTAATAGTTTGACAAGTAACATAAAACTTCCATAGGTACCTATATCAGTTTCAATATGAGATTAACTTGTCTATTTTTATAAGTACAATAATAAGTTTCGTGTAAATACCTAATGGTGTATCTTTACGTTCATTTGAATGATTTAGTAATAATTAAATTAGTGTTAATTTACTAATAAGTATAGGTTATTTTCTTAAACAACGTCGTTTTTTAACGGCATAGGTTAATATTGTTAACTTTTATTTATTTAAATGTTAAAATTCTATATTAGCCTTGGGGCAATATTTATAGAAACGTTTCTGTGCCATACAAAAATTTAGGTTAATTAATTTATCAGCATTTAAGAATGAAAAGTCGTTGTCGTTAATGGTAACTAAACTGTACTTGTCTACTTACTTATTCAATACATGACTGAAATTCCTAAGGTCAACGTATGATATAATTATCATATGTATTATATAAATTGCATAAGAAGATCAGATTTTCATACAGTCATTTAATTGGATAAAATATTAGATTTTAGAAAAACTGCATATTATAAAACGTGGGACGATGATAGATATGTATTATTAATAAAATCAATAAGAACATGCGTATGTATACGTATGTATTTAAATAATTAAAATTATTGTTTAAAATAAAATAATAATGCTTTGTAATATCACTGCTGCGCGCATAAAAGGGGACAAGTCATAAATGAGCAAACTGAGAAAAAACGATCTGACAACGGCTTTTGGGCAAATTAATAAAATCCACTACAGGATTCGCGAAAATCGAATATACAGTAAGACATCGATAGTTCGGAAACGTCGCTAGTTTGGTATACTCGCCAGTAAATATCCGATTTTGTTTAGTCAGACCATTGCACTGCATCTGAAAATTCACCAACCTATCAACCAAATCAACCTATCAGGCCGAAAATTACCTCATGTATTTTCATGCAATTTTACAGTGGTTGGTCAATTCGTGAATTGACTATATATTTCGGGCTTTGGTCAGAACATATATAAGGTCCGTACCCGCGGGCACCACGGTGCCCATCGTTCGGTTTGTGTGTCCCCACAATTGTTCGACCACGACAAAAATGATTTTAGTTATCAATTTAGTTTCAAAAATACTTATTTTGCCTATATTACTGCTAAGAATTTCAATAAAAAATTTCTATTTAAAGTTAGGTTAGGTGTCCACCGCCCTACCGGTATTTTAGAATGTGCTCTATGGCATAAAAAGATTGGGAACCCCTGGCGTATGATTTAAATATCTCCAACCAAATGGTCGGTTAAACTGAACGCAACTTCTCAGGAGCAACATAACCACATCAACAATGATTGAAACTCCTAATTAATAAATTTAGTGGACTGTACAGTTGCTTAAAAAATTACGTAAAATAATTTCATTCTTGCTATAAACTGTTATTAACTAGAAATGAAATAAAAATACTACATACATACTTGTTTTATACAAGATGATTACCTAGATTATTATATTTCTAAAATTTATTTACGAATTAATTTTTTTTTAATATTGTAATATTTGAAATATTGCATTATAAGAAATTATGTAAATGTTATGCTAGCTAGATAAAATAATAGGTAAATACCTTTTCCAAATTTTTGTTAAATAAAAATCCCCTCGCAAGTAACACGAACGTTTACAATTTAAACGTCTAATTGCACAAAAGATTATTACACGCGAACAAAAACACACGAGCACACGTATAATACACGATAAACACGAAAAATTAGTTTATAGTGTAATAAGAATTGTCGAAAATCAACTGACCCCGATAAAATTAGAAGTTACACTGGATGCATAAGAATTTTTCGTGTCACACAAGTCGCCGTGTTATCTACAAAAACACCTATTGTTATAGATAAAGTGCACGTGTGACACCGACGATGCCTGGCTATCGTGATTAACACATGTTTATCAATATCAAAAAATTTAATTTTCAACCATCTATTCAAAACAATATTATTAAATAATTTATTTAGGTAAATCGTTTAGTTTCTATTCTACTTTAATAAATAAAATTAATTCGTTTACATAAAAAAATATTTAATTGGTAAATTAATTTTAAGAAAACAATTAAATTTGATATAATAGGCACCTATTCGATAAACTACACATTTTGTAATAAAATATTTTTGAAAATAAAATTTAAATTTAACGATAAGTTTAAATAAAAACATAAAACGTAGTTATAGTTAAAGAAAAAAACGTTAGAAAAATTTAATTATTGCAAGTAATAAGTAAGTGATTATTTAAAACACGCCCAAACTGTTGAATTGCTGTATTTTCTGAAAGAGTATGTAATGTTTAGCATAAAGAATAAACGATAAACACAAACAAATACCAAATGTTAACCCTCAGCTTTTCATCATTGGAACATGTAAAATATAGAAATAAAAATTATTCCCTGACTTTTCTTAAAATTTCCAGGTTTTCCCTGACCTGCAGTTACCCTGTACCTATTTCTGTTCTGTATATTTATTAAAATATAAAATGTTTAACAAACACATTCTCACTTTATTATAAATAATCACATAATTTAGACGAAGTTTACCTACACGTGCGTTAGACATTTTTGACTTGTCCGTTAACAATATTTAGTAATAAAATATTGCACAAATTAACAGTCAAAAATATCTATTTTTTATTCATGTATATTCAAATAAAGCCTTCAAATTATTGTTACCCTTCAATTTGTATTCCTCATTACAAGTTAATACGCAGATGATGTTTAAAATATGTGAACAAATTCCAAAAGTTATTTATTCGTTAATTTAGCCTCTACTTTCCAATACGTTTGTCTTCAAGTTCGATCAATGACATTGTCAGAAAACTAATAATTGTAATTAATAGCGTAATAAATTTATGGGAACATTCATCATGTCATCGCCAGAATATTTTTAAATAATTACACGTAAATAATTCAAACTGTATTTACTTCTAATTCTAAGAGCCGCCAAAGGTTATCTGAAGAGAAGGTGATTGATTTTATCTGTAACTTGAACAAAAACTTCTACTTTACCGGCGCAACATATTATTATATTAGTAAAATTACGCACAAGACCTCAAATAAACTACCTAACTCAAATATTTTCAAATAATTAGATAGTTAATAATTAATATAATAATAAGTAATAAAATAAGTAATAATTATATATACATGGTGTCCAGGAAATGTTGGCAAATCTCTCGGGAGCATATAAACGCGTCAAAATACGTTCACAAGTTCTTATCAATGTTTTTCTACGGCACTCCCATGTACACCTCAAAGTTGAAAAATAAAAATAAACAACATTTTTATTTTTCATTAAAATTTAGTTTAGAAATAAGTTTTTTGATATCACCTCAGTAGAGTGAGAGGTGAACTACCCCTAACCTTTCTGACCTCAAAATTTCTGAAAGATTTAAGTTTTTAAATTTTTAAGGATTTTTTAGAATTTTCCAAACATTCTAGGATAAAAAAGATACTTTTGTAAATAAAATTCAAATTCAAATAAAATTATTGTTTCTGTTGTTATTTTTTAAGGTACCGAAATGCAAAAAGTAGGTATCTTTTTACTTCTATGTTATAGCCTCTTGTAAACTTTTATAAAGCCAATTAAATTTTATTTATTTTATTTTATTTTTTTATTTTCACCTTTTATTCTTTATGTATTTTTTTCTCGAATATAGTTCATTTTATCGAAATTAAACAAGAATACCTTTTCCATCCTAAAATGTCTGGGTAATCCATAAATCCCCTTAAAAATTAAAAAACTTAAAGCACTGAAAAATTTTGAGGTGAGAAACGTTAGGGGTAGTGCACCCCTAGCTCCCCGGATGTGATAGTAAAAAACCTATTTACGTCATTTTAAAGACTTTATTTATTACGTTGGTATATTAAAAATGATTAAATTCCAACAAAAAATAAATATGTTATTTAAAAAAATTGATTTTTATTATTCAACTTCGGGAGTATGGTACAAAAAAATTTATAGGAACTTGTGGCATTGTTTGAACGCCATTTATACGTTTCCAAGAGATTTGTCACCATTTCCTAGACACCCTGTATTATGAGTTTTTTGAAACAGATTGATTTTATAAATTTTCAACTCTGTATAGGTGGATACGTATATTCCCTGATTTATTAGAATCGTCGATTAATAGAATCAAAATTAACCGGGCACAAGTGATCACAATAACTAGTGACTGGACCCTAAAATTAAGACGTGTGGATCAGAATCTGCATGATTTATGTTTTGGGAAAATATTTAATTGTTAAAAATTTTTGTGTATAAAATAAAATCATTAAATAATATAGAAACCTGAGCTTACAATGATAAATTGATGGGTCTAGTAAATAATAATGATCGGCAAAACAATTTACTGTTATGGTTAATTATTTTTAAATAATTAATTAATAACAGCGTATAAGAATAACGTGACAGCTGAAATAGATTAATGGCTAACAAAAATTAATATTAAGTAACATTTTCTGATTAGTTAAATATAATGAAAAACAATTTCGCCAACTGTACTAACGTATTAGTTTTTGTTTTTTTTTAACTTATGTTTTTAAAGTATCTACTCTGGTAAATAAATTTAGATTGCGACCTGATAATAACAATTTAAATACCTATACGAAAAAATGAATCAATTAATTAATTCTAATTTTTATAACGAAAATTAGATTTTTTTTAATTTTGAACAATGCAGGATTTATAAAGGTTTTATCTAAAACAATAAAAATATTTTAAGTCATTATTTAGAGATTAAAATGTATGCTTGTGTAAATATAATAAGTTAGTAAATTTAATATATTGCAGATAATTATAAAGAAAAAACAAAAACAATTGCTGCACAGGCCGTTAAATTGAATTTTTCTATAACCGTTGATTTTATGCGGATTTTTAGTTTATTCGCCATTACAATTAGTATACTTTGCTTACACGTAAAAATACCGAATTGAAACTGATAATGTCTATACCTACAGATGTTTGAAACTAAACTTTAATATTATGCGAGATAGCTTTACGCTTCAGATCACGAGCTGTTTATAAATAAGTTTTAAAGATTAGAGAAACTAAATTTATGGTACCTATATGAAAAATAGTTAATAATAATTTTAAAAATTCTAATTAAAACAATACTATTACCATTTTTATAAAAAAATATTCATACCTATGCAAAATTAAATTTATTTTATACGGAGAAAGAAAAAGAAACGTGTAGTAACGTAAAATTAAAAATTAACAGTAAATAAGTACCTATCTATTATCTCTGATTCTCAGTAAAGCAATTAAATTTAAAATATGCGTTAAAACAATATCAAAATAGCACAATAAGTGTGCAATCCACATTTTATTGTAGCTAAATTGGAAAGCGTATAACCATTAATGGTATAACATAGTGGTTGACGCAAATTCATAAGAGAAGCCTATTATATCTTTATGATTTTAAAATACACAACAGTTTCATGTTATTATTGCAGTATTAATGTTACACTAATTTTTATCTTATTAAATGCCTATCCCACTATAATTCCAAGAAATGTTATATAATTTACATGTAGAACTAGTCAGCGTGGCGTAATACAATTTTCGGTTAATATGTGTCAACCAGTCACCTGCGCCTATAGTCATCTCAGTTGTGATCAATAAAACAAAAGTGAAAACAATAAATTCCATTCTACTGTCGGGCAGGATAATTAGTACAAGTTTAACGAGTTCTCAAAAACCTAGCCTCCATCAACATATTCGATTAATAAATGAACCAAAAATGTGTTATCTAATCATGTAAGATATTTATCTTGAAAACAAGTTAAGTATTTAGGTATATCAGAAAAATACAAAAAAAATCAAATTAAACAGCAAATACGATGTATCAGAAATTTAAAAAAAAGTTATATGAGTCAATTAAATTGCTAAATTATTAATTTTTTCAGCAACTAATGTTTCAATGTTGGTAAATACTTATTAGGTAATACGTAGGTAGGTGCCTATGTAGTAACGAGTAAATAGTGTACAAAAGTTATTCGCGATAGGTTCCAATACGCGTTATCAATAAAACCTCGCATTTTTACAGTACTAATAAATTCTAGTCTTTCTTTTCAATGTCATATTATGTGTGCAAGTAAACTGTCGGTAGAATAATATACTATACGTTCAAAATTTTAAACTCAATATTACAAATATACAATTTAGTAACTTTTTATTGATGACGTGCATTTGCACCTATCTTGAATAATGTATAGGTGCATGATTGTGTCACACTAATTTATCACGTATTATACCAAAAGCCAATAGGTAGGTAGATACAGTCGGGTGCAAAATTAATGTCGCGAATCGCGAGTATTGGGCGGGCAATACACGGCACAATGAAAAAATTTACGATTAGAAAGACAAATTACAAATACATTTAGTTAATTTGTACGTTGTGTCGTGTGTGTCCATTTAACGGTAGCGGTTAGCGATATTAATTCTGCACCCGACTGTACATTTCATTATTTTTCACTCAGTGAATTTCTTTGAATTGTAGATATATAAGTAGGTACCTACATATGTAATGAGGATAAGCTTTAGAGAACGCACCACGTTGATTTTATTATGTACATACCTATGGTTTATTTATTAATTACAGTAATAATTTAAATATTTGTTTAAGATATGAGGAAGTTACTGTTGCACACTTTTCTCTATAACAATAAGAAAGCTTCCCGAAACAGCAAAACATTGTTCTCCATAACGAAAAAAGAAAGTATGTAATGCAATGGAAATAGTATAAAAATGCCGAGGTAAATACATATCTATAGGTAGTATCTTCTAAATAGGTAATTGTTTATGTTACCTCTCTCATTATAAAGTTACTGTGTCGACAAATTGCCAATATTATGAAACAACATGGTGAATAGATTATGAACAAAAGAACTTTCAAGAATAATTAGACACCTATAGTTGAATTTTTTTTTAATGGAATGGTCTCAATTTTGGTTACAATGGCATACTGTGTTCCCTCGTTATCGCCCATTCTGGTACTAACCGTGCTGGCCGTTGCTTTCCTTTTCATATAAACTAACACTAATATAAACATTCGTGGAAAATTAGAACCTCAGACTGCTTAGCTGGATAGTCGAACGGGCGCTAGACCCGATCTAGTTGAAATGTTATTTGCGTAGATTATTTAATTATTATCGATAAATGACACTTTTATAAATTTAAGCGAAATTAATTCTTCTAGATTTTACGTACTTGTATTAATCATATTAAAAATCAACGTTTGTGTCATTCCATGCTAAATAACACCGCACCAGTTCAAAACAAATTTGCAATAATATCTTTCTTTTTAGGCTTAAAATGTATTATACAGTCTATATTTAAAGGATATTCATGAATTTTTATAAAAATGTACCATATATTTTTTTTCAAAGTCCAAACACTGACTACTGCTCTGCACTAGACGGTAATATTTTTTCTACAAGTGGGTAACATTATTTCTGCCTAGTTTGTTTTATTAAGTGCAACGTTCGTACAGGAAGTTACACAATTTCTTAATCGGGTATTAATACGTAAAAGGTTGATTTTTTACCGGATAAATTATCTTTTAACGAAAACCCATTTTCCATGAAAATGATTCGAGATTGATTTTCTTATGGAAAATGGGTTTGAGTCAGTAAAAGAAAATTTACCTGAGTGTAAAATTAAACTCGCGTGTATTACGGAAAATTAATATACATCAACGAAATCATTTATTTAGAATTTCATTTATTTTGCACTAAGAATTTAATATTATGATGAAATTTCAAGTTTGACGCATGCGCACTCCGATAAAAGCAGGCACAGTTTTATCGATGTGCTTTACCACCTATTGGTAGCCTGTTTGTCACTATAAAAGGTTCCTACTGGTCGATTTTTTTTTAAACTTGACGTCTTGGTTGGTTAATATATAATAAGAATATATTAATCTAAATCATTTACGTTAGAAGTTAGTTAAAATACAAATAAGAATTTTTATTCTACTTATGTTGATCTCGTTTATAATAAATCGTCAAAGAATGGTGCCAAAAAACATCATTATAATCCAAAAAAACATGCTAACAGCTGCTACAAAATAATCAAAACAGATTTTATTTGGATTTAATTTACTGATTTTGTTACTCGCCCCGACTGTCACAGTTTTTAAAAATTCATAACAAAAAATTGGTTCTACTTTACAAGTTAATCTTTTCGTAAAATAATAGCGACGCTAGTTAAACGTCAAATAAAAAAAGATGCAGATTTTTAGGATTATTAGTTTGTCTGAATTTCTATAATTTAGGTACTAATCTGGAGAGTGTAGGTTAATTACTGTCTCGTCCGTCACACTTACTCAAATACGAATTTAACATGATCAATAGCAGAAATGTACGTTTGTTAATTAATTAATAATGTTTGAAAACATTTATTTAGTCCAACTAATACGAATTTTCTTTACGTAAACCGTCTATAATAACAGCGATATATTTAAAAATTTAACAGAAAATGAGTTAAACTGCCCCGACAATCACCTTTGTGTAATACCAAAAATTAATACTAAACGATTTATTTTAATTCGATACAAATAACAATAATGTTCAAAGCAAATTGTAATCATAAATAAAACGTTTAAATTTACAATACGACAAGCCCCTATATATGGAAAGTGTTTTTAATAATGAAAAACAATAATACATATACTCGCCAGTTAATGAAGCAATATTAATTTAACCAAGTGCAGCTTACGTAATTTAAACTAGGCGAGTAACATATTGTAATGACGCAGACCTCGATAACCTCTTGTACAAATTATAAATAATCACGCGTCGAAAATTTTTATTATTGAAATGCTAGATAGGTCTACGCCTAAAAGATTTATAGGTAAATACCTACACAATTGTCTAGAGGTATCTCTACGCCACACCAAAAATTAAATTTGTAAACATACTATTACCTACATATTTTATCAATCTCGATATTTGCGCAATAAATTTAATACAAACGTCTCCAAATACACAAAAAGTTTTAACCACTTATTACTTTAATACTTTTTAATTATAATTTATTTAAAAATCACTAGTCGACGTTTGAGTTTCTGTTATGAGATCAATGATGCGAAAAGGGTGAAGGGGTGAGGTACTTACGATTATTTTTTCTTATTTAATGTTATTCGACAGTAAATAAATAATGTAATTAAAATTGTAGTACATATATATCTATACGTTAAACAAAGAAAAATAAAATTTTATATTTTATCGTTTATTAATGTAAATTTAAAACTATAAAATTTAAATTTATAGTTCTTACTTAACAACTAAATAAATAAAATTCACTTTTCGCAAAGCAGTTATTACTGTATTATTAATATTTACTCTAGATCTGTAACGGTTATAGCTGGAAGAAATTTATAACATATCCTTCGTGTATTTTAAAGTTACGTAAGCTCACGTAGGTATACAATAAAATATAAAAATTATAATACCTATGCTAACGTACGATAGCGATCATAAAATCATGACCGCTTGCAAAAAATATCACGATAAATTAAATATGTGCATATTTTAAAAATTATAATATACCCCCCCCCCCCCCCCCGATACTGTTTAGTTCCGCAAACATTAAAATCTCGCCATTAAATTGTTTATGTAGTTGTAATAATATCGATTCTTTAATTTACGAACTGAATTACACCTAGGTACTACCTATACTTATAATTTTTTATTTTTGTTTTTAGACCTAGTTTGTGAAAATTAAACAAGTAGTTATTATTATACTAGAATGGCATGCGGAACTTTTCAATTGGTCGTTAAAATTTCAACAATCTTATAGGAAGTTAACATTTTCAACGTACCTTACACATGACAAGTTTTTTTTACTGTTTCAAAGTAAACGTTGCCATTGTTATATTAATTTTGCGGTCGTTTATTTATAAACTTTATGTGAATAAGTTTAGTTTACACAATGAAAAAAAATAAATTGAATAATATAATAATAACGTATAATAACCTCTACTCGACGCATAACGCATCGAAAGAAAAGAATCATTTTGCAGTCGTGGCCAAATTATTATGGATTTGGTTGAAAGTATGTGTTGTTTTTACAATTTATTTAATAGTCCATGACTTTTTAGCCTAGAAATGGTTTTCCATTACTTTGTTCGTTAGTCTGTGTTCAAATTATTATAGTCGTACTTGTAATTTTTCAATTACCTATTTAGAAATATAGCGCACTGTTAAATACTTCGTGAAAGCAAAATTATTTTTCTACTAGGAGTGTAATTCGATTTTAAAACAATGGGAAAATTATGCCCACATAGAGCTATTTTTAAGGAGCCTGTACCGATTTACGGTTAATTGCAACTTCATAACTACTTTGGAAATGAACAAGTTTAAACTGTACGACATTTAAATTGTAATTTAAGTTTAAGACATTTTACGATCGGCCCTAAATCACGTTGTAAAACTTTATTTAATATAATTTATTATTATTATTATTAAACAATTTATTTGCTTTAAATATTCACATAATTTGCTTAGATTCATTATTTAATAATTTAGCCGTAATTTAAATAAACAACCCATTTTAAATACAGGGTTATTCAAAAAGATGGATACAATTTCAATTGGCTATATTTCCTGCACTACACGTTGTATTTGAATTCTGTAAATTACATTTGAAAGAGGATGTTTTAGATTTACCTATTTATTTTTCTCTGTGTACTAAAATAAACACCTTCCCTTCTTTAGCTTAACAATGTTCAAACTTATCAATTTAAACACTTTCACTTTTAAAAAGTTCAAGCAAGTACATTACCATTATTATATATTCCGGGGAGTCTGCGATGTTTCTCACAAATTTAATTTGCAGGTACGTGAGAGCAAAACCAATGAACCCAGAACTAGGTTTTTTTTTCAATACTAACTAGAATAAGAATGCAATAAATTAAGTTAGCGATCAAAATAAAATTAAGACATTTTTACACAATATCCAAAACAAACTGCAAAAAATCCTTGAATACGGGCGAGCCGAGTAGCGAACAATGCACGTAATCAAATTGGAAACGTGAAGCTAATACATTTTAATTCAGTGCTTCCCGCGGAGTACTAATTTGAAAACGGAATTAGAATAGGTATACAACTCATTTATAAAAGTTAAATAACTATTTATCAGCATAAATTCCTACAAAGGTAAGGATACTTGCGTAAACTTACACGTATTTACATACCTACGCATACATAATATTTATAGAAAAAATGTTTAAACTTTAATTTCTACATTAAAATTCAAACAATTTAAAGTCTTCCTTTAAGGACTTTCTGAAGAAACGTTAAAACGATGTAAGAGAAATTTCTGGTTATTATAAAAATATGAACATTTAAAATAATAAAATAAACGACTAACGTTATTAATATGTATTAACCGCTCATATCATATATAGCTACAGTGTGTCTGGACGAAAAGTTTTCACCGGGGTTTTTCGAAACCTAATAACTATGTATTTCGAAAAACACGGGTACGGTGGGCGTCATAGAAAATGGGTCGCCAAACTTTGTGCAATGTAAAACTGACTTTAAAAGTTAAAGTAGCTATCGACGAGGTGACATTCGAATATTTAGAAAATATTCCAAGGTATTTTTTTAATATTTTATGGCTTTGGATCCAGTCAATTAGCCAGTTTATTTTGGGGTTGATTCTAAATCATGTTAGTATTACGTTCACAAACGTCCATGGTTGGAGCGGGATTCGTACCCGCAGCCGTGCATGAGCAAGACAATCAGTCCGTCAGATTGATCAGCTGAGCCACACGAGGGGTCGGTAATTTATGTATTTGTTTCTAGAATGTAATAAAGAATTACATTGAATTACTTTGAATTACTATTACTGGGTATAAAATTTAGTATAGTTACCGACCCCTCGGAGCCACACGGCTCCTATTCCAAGGTATAAGATTAAAAAAAAGTTTTCCTGAAGACAACAATATTGATAAACTCGATTATTATTTTTATAACGCTAGTTTTTTATTTTTATATATTTTTTTATTATTATTATTTTATTTTTTATTTATTTTTTTTAATATAATAAATATCTATAAATAAATAATAGGCAGGTGCCTATATAACAATAATCCAGAAAATAAATTTTATTTTATCAAAATAATTAACTGTATTTTCTTTATGATGTAAAAATACCTATATTTAATATTAATTCCGCATTACATTACCTGAAGATAATTATAATTTTATTATTAAATTAGTTTGCTAATTACACTAATTTTAATATACACACTATATGTAGTTCTTTATCTAACCATCTTTTTGAATAGAAAATACTAAATGAAAGGAATTACCTAAATTGTACTTGTCCCGATTTCTCCCATACTTATTATATATTTTAAACAAATAGGTATATTGTTTTTGTATTATTAGATTATTTTGTTATGCATTGGTAAATAAATAAATTATGAGAACCGTTAGACGTCTCACATTCGGTTATAATTAAAAATTATCTCAATATTAATTACTATAAAGATTATTATATGTAGTTCATGCCGTGTTCGAATTCAACCAAATTTAATCAAATTCGTTTGATTGGATAATGAACGGGGCCTAAACTTATTGACTGGCATATATATACACATATTTAGTAACTGTCGCAAAGCATTTTATTTTAATTATTTTTTTCGCTTAAAAAATACTGGTGCATTTAGATGATTCACAAATCATTTTCTATAATATGGCGCGAAGTTTAATGTCAAAAGTCTCTATATTTTCTCGTTCTCATAATGCAATAGTTCCTCGTTTACCTTTTATTTTTTTTGATATTTTAAGCATGTATTGGTCTAATTAAAACTCGAAGTTGACTTCGATTTTATTAGTTTTCAATAATTTTGTGCAGATACGTGAAATTATTAAGTAATATCTAGATATTATTACCTACTTACATTAATTTAATTAAACTAAAATTAAACTAAGTTAAACTAAGTGCTCTAATAACTAGTTAATTATTTTTAATCATTTAATTAATCATACCTAGTTAATTTTAATGTTTAGTTAAGTAAAAATATATATATATTAATGACGTTTTCCGTGTAAAATATAAGTATGTAATCAACCTTTTGAAAATTATGTATCGTCCCTGAACTTATTCGATAAACATTGTCTTTGGACCAATGCATGCGGTACCTAGATACAAAACCATACATCGCGCAGGTTTTGGGCCAAGATACGAACGACAAGAAATATTTTAACAGCCATCAAACAGTGCTAAAATTAAGCAAAATAGCCGGTTCGCTTTTAACATAAATTGTAAGTACTTAAACGTTATTTTATTAACAACCATATCATGATCTAAAATAGTTTTTTCCTCAAAGTCGCTTTTTGTTTTAGTATTGCTTTCGAGCTTAATCGGCAAAAGTAAATTTTTCAAATTTTTCGATTCGACATCAATTACGTTTTTATATTTAAAAATATTTTAACGTTTTGATTTCATTTCAAAATACGTTTATCTTTACTTAGATTATTTGGAAAGTTTATAGATAATTAATTATCGTATAATTCAAACAGTATCTATTCAAAAACAATTTTAAATCCAAAATGTATGTAGATAGATACTAAATGTTCTACAGTAATATACCTAATCTCTATTGAAACATATGTATAGAACGTATAAATAAGTACTTAATTCATTACGAGATTTTTAGTAAATTTATTTAAACTATTAAAAGTAGGTACTTACAGTAGACTCTCAACCGACGTTTCCATTAACCGACTTGGAACCTGAAAATTTAAAATAACAATAGAATTATTTATAAAATAATATTCAGTTTTAGTTTATCTTATAATTAATAATACCTACAGTGTTAAAACAAGTAAATATTTAAAATTTTGATCAATTAAAGAATTAATCTTGAATTATGGTACGCACCCACATAATAAGATACTTGCACATTATTTTTTGATTTTTCGCTAAATTGTTTATGGCAGAATACAGAAATTATAGCGTTATAAAATTTGTGTTATTCAACTTTGAAATTCAAACTATTTTCGAGCGCGGGAAATGGCCTGTGACGTAATTGTTCGTTATAAGCTAGTGAGAGCCATGAACGCCAGGAATATACTTACTCGAGTAACAAAAATGTAAATACGAACAAAATGTGAACGCTCTCGTGAGCGGCGATTTCAGTGACGTAGAGAGCCGCACGCCAATAGGTGAGCGTTCTGCTTCACGTGAGATTTATTTGAATTTATTCAAACTTTAATTTGAAAAAACGCGTCGAATAAATAATTTTATTAAAAATTGTTTCCACAAAGTTCAAATAAATTAAAATCATCTATTTATTTACATTTCGTTAAATTTAAAAATTCGTTATTAAACTATGCTTTTAATTTTTCCTATTCCTTTCAAATTTTAAGTGCAATAAAAAAATTCAAGTCGAACATTTTTCTTATAGATAATGATGTCCTCTTCCAATAAGTACAAGTGCAACTACAGATTTTGGAACGCAATTATATGTCGGGACATCAAATCGATCGAAGAATTAAGAGACGGCGTTCAAAAATGTATTTCAAGAGAAAAAGTCAAACTGACAAATTTTAAAGGATTAGAAATTGAATACAGCGTGGTCGATTATTTACAACCGGAAATTTTTAAAGACGTCCGCCACATTCAAACATTTAAAGTCATGTATAGTTCCGTTACGAACATACCGGAAAATTTATTTACAAAATTGAAACACTTAGAAGAAATCCACATAGGTTTTAACGTCATAACACACATCGATAAAAAGGTATTCTCTTCTGTTAAAAAATTGAAAAATTTATATATTTTTTTTAACAAAATGGAAACCATACCGAACGACTTATTTAGCAACCTCAAGTCGCTGGAAAAGGCCAAATTGCAAAACAACCATTTTGTGTCGATCGATAACAAAATGTTCGCGGGAAATAAGAATATGAAATTGCTGTGGTTATCTAATAACGAAATTAAATATCTTCCAACAAACGTGTTCGAGAATCTGCCCCTATTAGAATCCCTGCGTTTAGAACACAACGAAATTAAAGAACTGGGAAATAATTGTTTCGGCGGTCTGCGCAAATTAGAAGAACTTTTTTTATTTCGCAACTCCATCCCACGTCTTCCTCCTGAAACGTTTCAGCACAACTCCGCATTAAAAATCCTAGACGCGAGCGAAAACTCGATTACAGATTTAAACGAAGCATTATTCTCCCATTTGAAATTATTAGAAAGGCTTAATTTATCTAAGAATAAAATTTCGAAGCTACCCGATACACTTGTAGCTGAACTTTCCGTTTACATACCTTAGATATGTGTAATAACAATATAAGTAAAATTACCGTAAACACTTTCAAAGGTGTGAATAATTTAAAAGTCCTAAATCTGCAGAACAATCAAATCCAAAATTTACCAGAACAAGCATTTATCGATAACGTTAAACTAGAAATAATTCGTTTGGGCAACAACCAAATAGAACAGTTGCCATCAGGATTGTTCGAGGGCACGTTGAATCTAAAAGAACTTTATTTGGAAAATAATCAATTACAAAATGTCGAGTCAAAACTTTTCGAGAAACTGGTATCTCTTACCACTTTATATTTGGAAAATAATTATATAACGACGTTGGACGAAACAGTTTTCGGCAAAACAAAATTGCTTACACTAATTTCCTTAAGAAACAACAAAATCAAAAAGCTTCCCGACAACATTTTTCGCGGTCTTCGTTCGCTTAAAAAACTACGATTAAATAACAACGAATTGCAAGTGCTGAAAGCGGGAATTTTCGACGACCTTCCTGAACTAACCGAACTATTGCTCTACGAAAATAAAATAGAACGCATAGATTCGAAAACGTTTAAAAACCTTTCCAAAATCGCGTCGTTCTATCTTGGAGATAACAAGCTCAAATGTTTGGCAGAAGACACGTTCGACGGCATGTCTTCAATAACCTATCTTACACTAGAACAAAATCGCATCAAATCTTTCGAAGAAGGCTGCTTTGGGGGCTTAACGAGTTTAGAAAATTTAATATTATCCAATAATTTTATGAGGGAAATAACTCCAAATATATTTTTATTCATGAATTCGTTGATTTGTTTATACATACAAAGCACAAATTTAGAACTGTTACGTGGTAAAATGTTTCTAGGATTAACCAATTTACGAGATTTACATTTGGCCAGCAATTATATACAATTTATAGAGTTAAATGCTTTCGAAGGTCTTTCAAATGTAGAATTTCTTTCTTTATATAATAATAAATTAAAAGAATTATCGGTAGATACCTTTATAGGGTTAGTTAAATTAAATTATTTACAATTAGGACAGAATAGAATTAAAGAAATAGATTGCGGAATTTTCGCATCAATTCCTAGCCTTAAGCATCTTCGTTTAGATGGCAACAAATTGCATTTAAAGAGTAATACGTTTGTCACGTGTCCACAATTAACAGAATTAGATTTATCGGATAACGATATCAAAATGTTACCCTCCGATATCTTTAAACCGTTAATTTCACTCGAAAAATTAAGTTTCAACAGAAACCGTTTAAGTTCCTTGGAAAGGGCACTCTAGTGGATTTACCTAAACTACGTTATTTGTATTTAGGAAACAATAAAATAACAACCATACAAATGGGGGCCTTCGAACATTTAACAAATCTGGTGGAACTACATTTAAACGATAACAAAATCTCTCGTTTAGAACCCAACTGTTTTCTAGGATTAGACATACTGAATACAATTTATCTGCAAAACAACAAACTCCGCAATTTAAGTGTTGACGTTTTTGATAATCTGATATTTTTAAATACTGTCTCTTTGGAAGGTAATGGTTTAAAGAGGGAAATCTATGAACATTTTATACTTAAATATCCAAAACAATTTCCTACAAATTTGATTTTTTGTTAATTATTGTGAATATAATTTGTTTTTGTGATACAGGTAATACATATGTGGTAATATTAATACTTTTAAAATTATTGAATGAAATTTTAAAATACCTACATTTTTGTATTTTAAATTTTATTAAAAAATAATAATAATAAAATTAACGTTATGAGTAATATGTGCATCTTTATTTTTAGTAGATAGGTCATATAAACAAAACAAGCACTCGCTTGATCTAGTAATGTTTTAGTGCTTCATAAGCGAATGGGGCAGAGTAGATAATTTTATGCCTGATTTTATGATTAATAACGGAGATTAAAATTTCTTTAAATTTTTTGAACGGTCGCCATTTTGAAACGGGTCGATCGATTTGGCTGGTTAACGAACTCGTCCTTCGTTTTCGTAGAGATAATATACTGTTCAAATTTTAGCCTCCTACGATCAAAATTGCTCGTGTCCCCAAGAAATTGATTATATATTTGACCGACCCAAAATGAACGACCTATATTTTCGTGATGTAGGGGTCGAGATCGGAGAAAATCCAAAAGTACACATCTGGGTCCCGTCATCAGACAGGCTGCGATAGCTTTATTTTCTATGAAAATTCGGTAAAAGGCCAAGCGTTCAATTTATATCGGAAGCGTTAGTTTAATATTCATAAACAAATCACGTAGGTAAATAAATAATGAACTACTAACTGCAAGTTTCACTTTAAATTACCTAATAATTAATTATTTTAGGAAGGTGCTTAATCTAAATTACAGGCAGGATTTAACCGTAAATGTCATTTTTACTTTGTTGTAGTTTTCTAGTGACCTATTACTGTATTTTTATCTTCATCAAATTCCCCCATACTGTCCTTGGCAACCGGACTCTCTCAACCAGCTGGCAATAAACAACGCCCGTAATTTGTAACGCAATCTCTGCCCTTTATTGTATCGTTATACTTCATAAAGAACTTAATACCGCCAAAAGTTTGGCGATATTTCTCAATCCCAGATACGCCGACGGTTATTTACTGCCATATTTCATAATTAAAATAACATTGTGCCAATTATAAATAAAATTAAACTCAGAATTGCGAATAATATAATGCGGGATCGTTATAATTAATTGTAAACTAATTTGATATCTTAAAAATGGCTTTGTTTTAATATAGAATTAGAATAATTCGGTCATTTTCTTATTGTATGTAATGCAAACTTCGGATAAATAAAGCCGAAAAATCGTGAAAACTTCAGAACCCACAAGAACAGAACCGATTTTGACGAAATGTTTTTTAAAATGCGTGTTAACAGTACATTATTCGAAATCAGAAACATTCCGGTTAGCGCACTCAAATATTTGCATTGTTTTAAACAATTGGTACAACAAAATACAGAATGCGGGAAAACGTTAAAAATGTTAGGTTAAAGAAAATGGTAAAAAATCTTTTGGTAGCGTATAAACCACGTCAAAATAATGTCATCAAGTTCCTAAAATTTTTTTCCTACAGCGCTCGCCTGTTGAGATATTCACCCCCAAAAGTTAAAGAGTGAAAATTTTTTTAAATAACATGTTTACTTTTTGTTGGATTTTAATAATTTTTAATAGCATCTTTAAAATAGTATAATGGGTTTTTTGATATCACCTAAAGGGAGCCCAGGCATATACAACCCCTAAGCTTTCTAATCCGGAATTATTTCAGAGGTTTAAGCTGCTAAATTTTTAACTACATTTTAGAATTTTCCAGACATTTTAGGATGAAAAAGGTACTCTTGTTTAATTTCGATAAACCGAACTATATGATTTTCTCGAATACGGTTCATTTTATCGAAATTAAACAACAGCAAGTACTTTTTTTATCTTAAAATGTCTGGGAAATCCGAAAATGACCTTAACATTTTATAAACTTAAACTTCTGATAACTTTTGTACTGCACCCTTGGTTCCCCCGAGGTGATATCAAATGCACAATTTTAAATATTTTCATTTATTGCGTATGTACGTACCACCAAAAGTATTAAATTCTAATAAACATCAAAAATGTTATTTAAAAAAATTGATCTTTAATTTTTAACTTTGGTGGTGAATATCTCAACAGAAGACTACTATTATGCTAACTTATTATGGTATTATTTTTACGTTATTTATACGCTCCCAAAATATTTACCACCATTTTCTGGACACCCTGTATATATCCGTTCTTATTCTATATTAATCGATATTTTCGGGTTTATTTTAGTTTAAGATTAAAAATATATTGTTTCATTTAAGATAAAACCCAAAAAATGTCGAAAATTTTGAAATGCGTAGATATGTATACAGTAGATATAGTTACGTTAAAGAATTTTTCAAAATTTGATCGTTTTGATAAACTAACAAGAGGACACAGGTAGCTCGATAATCAAAAAATAAATAAAAAAATTGAAACCTTGTGGGGTTTAATATAAATATTTAAACAATTTTCCGTTTCAACTGATAAGCACTTTTAAATGTTAATATCATAATAAAGTATCTACGGACTTTGAAATGCAGCGACCAGACAAAAAGCAAGTAAAAGTAAAAGTGCGGTAAAAAATAATATTTTTGAAAATGTCTTCGTTCCAGCTCTAATTTTTTAAGAATTGAATAAAAAGTTTTAAGACCACGTGTCCATTACACCTGCTAGTTTATGCGAATAATTATGTATATGTACCAACCTAAATTTCCATTTTATCTTAAGAATTTTACTAACAATAAGTTGATGTGACATTTGACATAGGTTATTATGTAAATGTAGATATACACGTAAAACTACATATTTTAAAGAGAAAAGAATTTTAAAAATGTTTTAATTTTTAGACCATTTTATAACATTAATATCGAGACACGCTAACAAAAATAATATTTTTAGAAGTAAATACCTATGTATCTACAATTTGTTGTTTAAAATATAATGAAAAATTTTAAATTGAAGTAAATAAATTCTAATTTAAAAAACAACTTATATTTTTATGAAGTAGGTACCTATCTACTAAATAAATAACGATCATACAAGTAGTTTATGGAATATCGACTCGTTTTAAATAGTTTTGAATTGAAATAAAATGCACGTTTCGTCACTTTTAAGATATTAACGCACTTTTAAAAAGGTGTTTATAAACAAAACCTGAAATAACTAAAGATATACTTATTTTAACACGCGAAATTAAATCGTTTTTTTTTTTTAAACAACTTACATCAAAGTTTTTTCAATTGCCTAATTTGTAAATCGAAAGGTTAAATATTTGAAAAGGAGGGTAATTTAATGTAAATGAATGTCAATTTAAAATAATACGAAATCGTTATGTTTTCCTAATGGGATAATAAAACGCTACATATAAACCGACAATAATTATCGGTTTATATTTATGTACCTGAATTATTCAGGTGACGCATTTTGCAGGAAATTGCAACAGTAGGTAGGTACTACCACCTAAAAAATCGAAGATGAGAGTAGATTTTGACGAATTTATAATATGTTGCGCGTTGCACTTATGTATTCGATCGCTACGACTTTCAGTTTAAATAATCTAAAACTTATCCTAATTGTAAGATGAAATAAACATTTTATCCTTGACAGGACACACCTCGATACAAATGAGAGTCACGAACAAAATCTATATTCACAAATAAACAGTCATAGAAAGTAAAATGGATACCCTTTTATTTAATTTGCTATACACAAAATTACTGTGGTGAGTGCAAAAATATAAAGCAAGGTTGTTCAAATTAACGTATCCCGTCAAAATCACCTTCGGTTTTTTAACGTAAGTTTACCGGATACAGAATTTAAAAGTTGATAACCCACCTTCATTTCAAATGATTCATTAGGTATTGCATTCCATCATATTAATTTGAATTAATTGCGGAACCATTTGAATTATTATAGGTTCTTTCAATATAAATTAAAAAATTGTAAAATTAATAATGGGCTTCCAAGTAGCTTGAAACGCACACTGTATTAATATACTTACAGGATTATTTAGTCTTTCTGTCATGTCTGGCGAAACATTTTTCACGATATTCTAATCTATTAGACGTGTTATTTAAATGTATGCGTCAGAAGAAATTGAAATAAATTAAATCTGATTTACGACGTAATTAAACAATATTTCACAACTTATATTTAAAAAATGTTTCTCTATTATTATAAGTAATTTGACGTTAGTGTGTCGTGGCGCCTCCACATTTCCGTTGACAACATGAATTATATTATTGTATTCAAAAGTATGGTTTGAAACAAGTTGGTTCTAAAAGCTATTTTTGAAATATTTACGAACACTCATTTTACATAAAATAAATAAGTAAATACAGGTAACCCCTCTCTTTGCGACCCCGTTGAGTACGGATTCGTTATATCGCGATCGATTTAGTGGTATTTAAGAAAAACTCAATTTTGTACTATTTTACAAGCCAAATGTTTTTCCCCGCGGGACCGTGTGGAACTATTTGCTTGTTATCGACAAATTTTGCATAACAAACGCATGCAGGCAAATCAAGAAACACATTTGTTTCATTAATAAAGTGTCGTTTTTTTTAAATCTATTTTTTTTAATTCGCTGTTTAACGCGACCTAGGCCAAAACGCAACCCCGCAATCAACGGGGGGGTTATCTGTACATGTAATATAAAGAAAATACGAGAATTTAAGCAACAAGTTTTAACAGTAGCATTGATGAAATTTTGCTTATAATCAAATAAAGGTTTATTTTGCACATCTCCGCAGTTGTACATAATGCTTTTAAGCTAGATCACTACCCTAACATAACATAAAACTTGATGATGCAAAGTTGCAAAATGTACTTTCTCTTATGCGCAGTTAAAATTTTTTTATAATAGGTACCTATATGGTTAACTCTAATTAGCCATATTTATCGATAAAAACCTATCGTTTTTCAAAATTAACTAACAAAGAGAGTTTCATAAGGAACCATGGCTCCCCCCACAAAGTGGCTAATTTTTTTTTCTAAAAATTAAACAATTACAGAACTAACTGACAAAAGAAATTAACTGATTTCAACTCTTCAGGATATTTCCAAAAGATACAACGAAATAGAAAATTAACACCCTACATAAATATATAGGTACAACTAAAACAAATTGAATTAACATTCGTTTAATACATTCATTTGTATAATAATATTTCCGAATGAATGAATTCATGGGTTCAATTTGTGGGATCTGATTGAAATGCTTGATAACATGTGTAGATATTACATATTATTGTCTAGATATTTAATAATTTTTATTACCTACATAATTACAGTTATTACATTCAAAATATTAGTTTTAAAGAAATAAGTAAATACTTATGTAGGTATATTTCAAACTAAAAAAAATGCAAAAATTTAATCAATATAATCAGCGATTACTAAAACCTTGGGTTAAATCTCTTAGGTCCAAAAATAGAATAACTGTAAATGCAGTAAACAATACCATTTTACTTGGAATTGCCGTTACTTTTTAGAAACTAAAAGTCAACTTAACGAGCGCATAGGTCATCCAGTTTCCTGTAATCCGAGTGCCACAAGATATATACCTAGGTACCACTTTCATTGTTTTTCTTAAAAATTGCGTTACTGATACATCTATCCCTGAATTTGTCTGGTTTATCCCGTTAAGTGGCCAACGTCGACCTTTGTACGTCTTAAAAAACCTTGTAACAATTCTAACTTGTGGAAAAATAAATACTCTCTCTCTTTCATGAAATACAAAAAGCCACAATATTATGTAGTTATCGCTGACAAAATCAGAAAAGTATCAATAGGTAATAATATAAATCTATTCTTTTTTTTTTAATTTTATGGCCTCAGAATTTGAGCCCATTAACCACAGACTTTTGTAAATATGTGCAGCAGCATCGGTACGAGGTGTTCCCCAAGTGCTATTCCCCTCGTACTACTAATCGTGTCCAGCACATGTTTTTAAAGGTACTGGTATAATGTATCATAACTAGCCGTTGCTTCTATTATTTTTAAAATTACATTCACAAACATTCACGGTTGCAGCGGGATTCGAACCCGCAACCGTAGTGACCTAGCAGAGTGATGGCTCACTAGACCACCGCGGCCCATATAAATCTATTCTAGAACACATACGTATATGTACATTAATTATTAACCACCTACACCACATTATGAGATTTGTTTTTAAACAGCATTCAAAGAATTAATGTCAGTTAAAAAAATTGTCGTCGATATCTTAAGAAATCGTTATTACAGAACCTAACTAGATCATTTTCTCTTAAAATTGTCGCAATATTCAAATTCGATACATGTTCAGGAAGCATTAACATAATACCCATAATCGATTTAATCTGTTATAATCTTAATCGCAATATGGCAGCTTTAAGCTACGATACGAATATTCCAATCAATGTTGTAATCAATTTAAAACAGGTGTGTATGTGTGTGTTATTTAAAAATATTTCTTTCTCAAAACAATAAATATTTTGAAAGGAAAACATAGGCATTAAAAAATTGAACCTACTTCCTGTTTATCTCGCGTTTCATTTATAATAGAAAAAACTTAGCCTTTGCATAATCAAAAAAAATATACAAAATATTAAATAATATAATAGAAAAACTGAAAACATACATTTCAGTAAATTTGTTATTGAAATATCAAGGTTAATATTTTTTATGAGCTCGCTAGCCTACATCAATTTATGCCCAACTGAGACTTGCTAATAATAAGTTTGTACGTACCGAAACTTTCTTAAATGGAATCAATTAAACACATTTAATTAAAGTTAATAGCGATCGTGCGATGTTAATAGATAATAAAATCGTAATATGATAAAGTTTACAAAAACTCTATGACTAATATTCGGATTAAAGATGGGAAGCTACATATGCTCGGTATCGTTGGTGATTATTTAATATAGGTACCTACCCCTTAAATACAAAATATATTGTTAACAAAATACTTATGAAATTAATAACTTTATAAAATCAATTAACATGAAACGTCATGTGCATTCACAAATTTCATTCGTTAATAACCCTAAGTGGTTGATGCGACTTTAATTTAAAAAAATATATACTATATATACAAATACTCGATGGCACATAATCGATATCTATGCGTAAATACCTTGAAAAACTACCTTCAAGGAGTTTAGAAAGTTGCGTTTAAATTAAATTTTGGACACGGGGCACGTACTATTAGCTACTCATGACCATGAATGCAGAATGCAACAGATCTTCCATGTAAATGAGATAAAGGAAATAGATTGGTTCATTCATAAGTTTCGAAATTTCACTTGTACTCAAATACGGAAACTGGTCGTACAACAATTTTTTTTTAATTTTAATACTACCTATGCATGTACTTATATTTAATTTAGGGTTTATTAGAGGATTTATGCATGATACAAGAGGGTAGATACTTAAAGCAATAGAAAAAATATGCGTACTGTCCAATAAATCGATTAACATTGTATTAATATAGGAAAAATTGAAAATTGTTAGTAATTAGGTGACAGAATCTAGGCTAATACTTTCTAGATTCCGCAATAGAATCATATGTAGATATAGCATCAATATTACGAATATTTGTATTATGTCTGTTAATTTATGCAAAAGCTATTAATAAGAAAATAGGCGAGTTTCATAAATACAAATTTAGTTATACCCGTATACATTTATGATTAAATAATCTGGTTTTATTTATTAACCAAATATATCCTGCTATACATAATGTAGTACAATTAAGACTTTATGGGTTAGAAGTCGACAGTTTTATGTACGTAGGATAAATTAGAGTAAAATATAATTAGGTGTAGGTACTTATTATTAATTTATCCTAGTACGTAAAATGACCTAGATTTTAAGATGTGTATTATTTTAGAAAAAAAATTTAAAAAGTCGATCTGAAAACTCAAATTAGCCGATAATTTGTCACATTCGTAATCGGGAAGTTAAAAAATAACTAATTCGGTTGGTATAGAAAACTAGAGTTACGAAATTTTTAAAAATGAAGACTAAAAAGATGCTATTTTAACGTGAATTAACGTATGTATATGTCGTAGTCATAATGCAAAATTAGGCTTTTTATAAAATGCCTAGGAATTCTATAAAAAGCCGGCAAAACGCGAACGTACAATGCAATTTTCGTTATGACTACACCAATCCAAGCAAATTGATAAAATGCCGGCAAAACGTGAACAGAAGAATGTATATCTCGTTTTGACTAATTCTTTTCGGACATTTTACAATTTGTCAACAGCGAAGTAGTCAAAACGTGAGAATAAAAATAATAAAATTACTATTTAATACAATAGCACAATGACAATAAACGAAAACAAATCTCTCTGTTAAGTAAATCTAAATAAATACTTCACAATATAAAAATATATTAACTATATATCACTTATTACTGTATAAAACTACAAGTAAAAAATAAAAATAAATCTTTTGGAAAATAATAACAATATAATATATGCTTACCTATATTTATCATGATAGTATATATTTACTTATTAATGCATGTTGAACTTCCATGACATTTGGAAGTGCATAAATTATTATTTTTAAAGCAAACACATTTCTTTGTATTGCACTGTTTATTACTAGACCTACAGAAACATTTTTGAAACCCTCGACCCCCGAATCGTGGGTGAGAAGCAACTGCCTCTCTTACGGTTATTAGTTGGTCAGGAACTTCATCTTCAAAACCGACCAAGGATTCTTGAATATCATTTCTGGAAAACCAAGTTTTGAGAATTCCTTTAGAGGTATTTAATTTGTAAGGACCATTTTTCAGGTCCATCACTTTTCCAATTAAATTCTTTTAATCGAGAGGTCCTCTATCTACCTTAGGAACTGCTAAATAAACATACGATCCGATTTCAATTGATTTAAATTTTTTGTTGGACACCTCAATCATCTTTTCGGCTGCTCTTTTTTGGCCAGAATAAGATTTTTGTCTTTCATTTTCAATTTTATTCTCAGTTGTACAAAGAGAACGAATTTATTTCTGGTTTTGAAGATGGTCCTGAACTTAAAAATGTACAATTTAAATGTATTGTGATGTTATATATCTCGCAACTGAATCTACATTTTTCTGTGATTTTGTCACTGCACGCACAACAATGCATAACAGTATCACTTAAAATCTCATTCGTATTTTCTTCTGTATTATCCAGTTGATTACTAACTTCTTGATTCAGACCGGGTTCGCCTTCTTGTATTTTCTGTTTAGTGTTATTTGTCTGTGAAGAATGCGTTATATTTTCAAGTTCCTCTTCTGTTTGAAGCTCTTTAATTACAGAGTCTGGCAGGTTTATCGTTTTTAATCCAAGTTTCGGGTCAGCTCCAAATAATGCACGGTACGGAGTCCTTCCGATAATGCGATTTCGAGGAATTTTTCTGCCACTGTATAAAATAACAGCCTATGGACCAATTTGTAGAGGAGCTATCGGACATCCAGGAACGAAGCATGTTCTCAACATCTTGATTACTTCTTTCCACGCTACCCTGACTTTGAGGGTGACGTGGCCTACCGTGAAAAATTTTGCAGTCAGGCCAATAGCTGACAATTTCTTCTATTACCGAAGCAGTAAATTCCCGGCCGTTGTCACTTTGCAATATGTGCGGTGCTCCAAATTCCAAAAATATTTTCACCAATTCTATAGCCACCTCCGCAGCACGTTTAATATGTAAAGGGCGAAGATGCACAAATTTTGTGGCACGATCTTGATAATTAAGAAGCTATTTATAATTCCCATCAGGAGCAGAAGGCAAATCTATCAAGTCTATTTGGCCGCGAACATTAAAATCTTTAGACAGAATTGAACGCACAACTAATCTCTTGTGGGGTTGCGATTTTTTAAGTTGACACTCCTTGCATAGAGAAATGAAAATTTCGATTGCTCTTCTAGGAACGTTATATTTATTTTTTAAGGCAAATAGCATTTTATCCCTCCCACCATGTTCTGTAAATCGGTGACATTCTAACAACACATTAAAGTACTGTTCTATCGGTATTATATAAACAACAGGTTGGTCAAGAGAGCTTCGTTTTACCACTAGATGTTCATCAATCCGACAGACATAACATCGTATTTTCTCATTGAATGGTACTGCTTATTACTCTTTTTGTTACCTGTTGAATCGACTAATTTACCACTCTTGATGTCTTCAATGACTTCTTTAACTCTATCAGCCGTCCAAGATTTTTTAATCACATCTTTCTCCACTCTTTCACTATAAAACTTTTGCAGCTGTTCGTTAAACTGCACTTTCATAACTTCTAAATCTCGTTTATTATTCTCGATTTGCACATATTCACGGTTACCACTCATTTTTATGTGTTTAACGCGCACTTTAAAATGGATAAACAACAAAACAACGGTTACGTTTTAGTTTAACACGTTTTAGGTTATATGTTCGGTACAGCTGGTTGGCGCGAATTGTACAGAAACGCAATATTATGCGTTTTGACTACTTCGCTGTTGGCAAATTGTAAAATGTCTGAAAAGAATTAGTCAGAACGAGATATACATTCTTCTGTTCACATTTTGCCGGCATTTTATCAATTTGCCTGAATTGGTGTAATCATAACGAAAATTGCATTGTACGTTCGCATTTTGCCGGCTTTTTATAAAATTCCTAGGCATTTTATAAAAAGCCTAATTTTGTATTATGACTACGACATATATATAACGTCAAATTTATAGAAATTTTTATCTTACATTATTTATTGAACATTTGCCAATGATTTTCATTTTTATTGTCTTGGATATATGTAGATACCTACTAATCTTTTATGTTTTAATTAGTAAACACTAAATTATGCGCTTGATAAACTACGATGGTTACAAAAATTGGTAATGTAACACAACAAAAACTGCCGAGTTTCCACTGTAACTATAATAACAAATAAAAAATTACTATATTAAAAAAATTGCCCAACCAAAAACATTTCACAATACAAAATTAGTTGTAATTTAGAAATTACACGGTACCTATTTTAAAAATGTTCAAGTACCTAATAAGGTTTAAACTGCATTTATACTCATACTGCAATTGTTAGAATGCAATTCCTAAGTATGTAGATAATTAGGTATGTACGTCTGAGTTTCCATTAAATTGTTTTGTTCAGATAAAAAACTCCAATAAAATCGAAATCAAGGTCCAATTACAACCAACATAATACCTATAAAATCTACTTGCGACTTCCAAAATAATTCATTGTTTAAGTTGATCAGTAGTATCTTTATTTTATTTGAGCTAGTAATAGTTGTCCCGTAAATGTGTATCTTTTCAAGTTCAAATTCTTTTATAAGTACAGTCAAGTTCATATGTTTAGTCCCGCGAGATGTGATCGCAGGCCAAAGAGCGACGTGAGAGGATCAAAAGGGATGAAGGGCAGCAATTGTCTTTTAATTATAAAAAGGAACAAATCAGATAATAAATAAAAACGGCTACTAATCTCTTTTTTTTGAGCCTTCCACGATAAAAACTAACACGGTGATGGGACAAGACATGTGAATTTGACTATACACAGTTAGATATTAAAGATTTTACAATCAAGGACTTTAAATTTTCCAAGAAATTGAATTATGTAGTTACCTACTATTAATTCATTTAATAGGAAACCTGTACGACAAATCGCTTTGCAATTTTATGATTGCGGATCTGATTGTAAGTAAATGTCTGTAGGTAATTGCGTCTATAAATACTTCGGTAATTAATAGACTAATTCATATTCCCACTTTAGAATCAGATAAATCTTTCTTTTACATAAAAACTAATACTTAAACAAATAATTACAAATATGTATTTTCAATTACCCTTGTGTTTCATAATATTAGGTAGGTAGTAGGTATGTACCTATTTAATTAACACAGTAAATAAGCAGCAAAATACGACGATGAAACATAGAAATTTACTTCGGCAAATATAAACAGATAACTTGTTATTGCTAGTCCGCTATTGTACACTGTATTTTTAAATTTTTGTCATTGTTGGGTTAGGCGGGGAACAAGTTAGACGCTTGCTACAGGCGCTTCATATCATTGCTACTGCGCGGCGTTGTACCTACTTTAACAACGTAAATATTAAATATTCCTGCTGTTAAAATACGCAACGCAAACAACTAATCGAAATGTTTTATGAAATGTTAAATTTAATCAATAATTCAATAAACTATCCCTATTAACGTTTACTTTACTCCCTCATAATAGTTATTTGCTTAAAACGACTTTAGCTATATACTTGTATTTAAAAAAAAAATAATTAGTAAAAATTGAGGTATTTGGGTACCTATCTACCTATAATTATTATTTAAAAATTTAATACGGCACCTTAATAGTTTTAATTTAATAATTTTACATCAATACAAACATTTACTTAGAAAAAAGTCATTAAAGACTTCAAAGGAGCCGTGTGGTCTAGCGGATCAGCCTAAAAACTAGTCTTCTAGCGCATTCTCGGCTTCGCGTTCGAATCCCGCTGCAATCGTGGACGTTTGTGAACGTTAACCCGTGACCAAGTGCCCCTGTTAAATTCCTACTCACAATTCCTCAACTTTGCATCTCGACGATGGTAAAAAACCAAGTCCATAAATTAAAAAAAAAAAACATTTACCTATATCCGTTTGCTGATATCTATTATCTAGTACCTACATTTAAAATTAAAGAAAATCATGTTTGTTTACTTCAAAAGTACCTATTTTTCTTACGTAACTCTTGAATTCCGTCGACAACGAAGTCTGTACATGGTACTACGTACAGAAGAAAGAGAAATTACATCAGCTGCATAATGAACCTTCCCTTTGCCCCTATCACGAGACTACACCTTTCACAAACAGTGAAGACGTCATACGATTACATCTAAATATGATCTTTAATAAAACAGGCACGCATTAATTATATCCGTTACTCTTCACATTTCAACAGTATACACACACATAGACTGTATGTACCTAAACAAATTCCCAGCCATAAAATTATGGAAATTAGAAACTGTATTATTGTATTGAATAACGATTTTCTCAGTTAGAAATTTACTCTACATATATACCTATTAATTAATCACTTTAACATTCATTCTAGACACAAAAGTAATAAATTTAAATTATATAAATACAAGAAAGCCGTATAATTTGATGCGTAATTAATATTTCTGTCAAAGATAATATGTAAATTAACATTTTTATATATTTTAAATCGCACTTCTAAATCTTAATGCCTACCGACTTGCATTTATGTAGTTGGGTGTTAACGTAATATTTCAATTTATTATTAATGATAGAGATGTCGATCATTAAAAAAAAAAACTTAATTATTAAGGCTTGTAGACAAAACAGCTATATTTTAACTACATTTTTTTGATTATAAACTATATCTAGGTAGAGTATTAGATAATATATAAAATTATAATCTAGAATATTATGTAAAGAAAATCGTTAGGTGCCATCGTATAAACGTGAAAATCCGCCGAATTCATTAAAATCTTGCTGACATTTCACAAGGAGCTTTATTACTTATTTAACACAGCTATATAAGTATAGTGTCTGTTACCTATGTATTTACATATATACTGATTCGGAATTCATATTACAATCTTCTAGGACGTACAGAGAAATTGTAATAGATAAATATTTACTTTATGAAACCATTTCCAGTAAAGAACTTGTTAAAGTTTCTTAACATCTAACATTACGATGGGCTTTACGGAGTCGGAGGGCAGAAATGAAACCATTTTTTTTTAAAGTTAAAATACGAATTTAAATATATAGATAAAAACAAAAAGAAAAATTAAAATATTGTTACCAGATTTTAACGAATTACGTTTTTGCCTTAGATGCATAAGGTAGTCAAAATGGTTCATTTTGGCAAAAAATTAAAGCGTTCTGCCAAAACTTCGTCGATATGTAAACTAAAAATTAATAATCAATAGGTCAGTAATAACTAAATAATTTCATTTATTCAGACTTTTGTGCAATTCTATAATACAAGATGGACGTAAGTACCTACACTTTGCGTTTATTACGCAAATGAACACCGTTTTACACCACCTATAACGTCCCTTTCTCATTTTTTTCTTGAAAAGCGTTTTTCAAAAAGATTTTTGTGATACACATTAGCACCAACTTTTAAATTAATTCAAATCATTTCTTAACTTTTTTTAAATATCTTTGATAGTTTTTGAGATATTGACACGAGTAGCATAAGGTAACCTCTCGTTTACAGGAACACTCCCTGAACACCGGCTATTGGGCCGCTAAAAAATATGCAACGCTCTTTCCTCGAGGAACTCTACAAACCTGCAGTTTCGTTCAAATCTGATTTTTCCAGCTGCCTGTGTTCCCTTAAAGTAAGCGTTCATTATGCCGGGGCGCAGCGAAACTCGTCGCAGCGCAAAACTCCGCAACTAATCGTTATCACGCAACCGAGATACTGGAATTGACTTATTTAAAATGCACCCCAGCAATTGGTTGCGATGCAATGCGACCCGCTGCGGCCTGGCATAATGTACGCTTACCTTTATAAGTAGAATAGCAATTTGTGACGTGGCAAGACAGAAAAAAGGAAATAGGGGCCGTTACAGATGGTACAAACGGGTGTTTATTTGTGTAATAAACGTAAAGTATACTTACGTTCATCTTGTATTATAAAATTGCACAAAAAAAAATTATGTATTAGATGAAGGGCCTAGAATAAGATTTTGATCTTGAATTATATAATTAACTTTATCATACAATTTCCCACATATCGTACCAAGAATATTCCGAAAAAAATTTTCTTTAGTCGGCTATTTACCAACTTACGCATCGTTCCAAACAATAAGTGATTACCTACACTAAAATATAAGATTTCTATGAATAGGCCGAATGTTTTCTATTGCTTCAAAAGGTTGAAAAATGAATTTTCTTTCTCCTGTGATAACCAGATACTTTGCAGTTACTTTACCGAACGAAATCTTCAACTCACCCCTTACGACCTTTTCACACAATTTAAAAGCTCCCCCCTCGTTATTGTGTATTATTGCAAAGAAAAAACGACTAAACGTTTAAGGTTTTTTTACGAGCACTATAGGTTTATAAACTACAGATATAAAACAATTTATATGAACAATTCGGTTACTTATGTTACCCATGAACACGAACAACTATATAGTATAGGTACTTTTTACAAAATTATTGTTACATTAAAAATGAAGGCTCTTCCAGCTAATTAAATAAAAATCACAGATTAATTAAATAATACCTACCTACTAATTTACAATTTAATAATATTTGGATAATGTCATTCCGTAAATACTTTCATACATTTACCTACTTGAAATTTTCTTTGTTAATAGGTATTAAATCAAATAAACACATTTTTAGAGTTCATAGATTTAGATATTTTTTCAGAAGAGTTGTTGCATATCTACTTGTTATACCTATGTAACTGAGCATATGCATAAGAATTTAAAAATAAAAATTACTATAGATAATTATTTAACATTCAAAAGTGTTCTATTTTTTGTATTATTTTGATTGTTTAATTTTAAGGTTTAAAATTTAATTACTTTCGTATTAATTGAGTAAGTAAATTGAATAATTTCCGGTAACGGTGTGATCCGAGTGTAATCTCGGTGTGCAGCAAAGAAAACAAATGAAACATACAGAAAACAGATGTATAACCACTGGGGAATACCACATCTTCCCATACCGATACCGTTACAATTAAATAGGTTTGATGTGCGAGTGGCGAAAGTACCGCAGCCAACAAAATTTAGTAACGAAATTTTTTTATTTTAAATCCAATATTTACAAACTATTCCAAAAGACAGTATTGACAAATTAATTATAGATACGACGTAATATTTCATTATTTATTTTTGTATTTATAAGTATTTATTCGATAAAAATGGCATCTGTTACCACCATAACTAACAAATTATTTCATTGTTTTACGGTTATTAGTCACGCTTCTATACAAGTGGTATATAAAGTATTCAACAAGTTATATCGAAATAAAAGCAAATTCGAATGAAATCTTTCTTTTGTTTTGCGCCATTCGCTGACCGTGGACTCGCGTTGACTTTTTCTTTCAAACTAACGTAGATATAACGAGACTTTAAAGGGAAAGTCGACCATATGCTTTCTAAACAATTTAATTTGAAAATTATTTACAAGGATAGCTAGCTATCAGTTTAAATATTAATTAATAAAATTGTAAAAAATTGATAGATTTTTAAAATATACGTATAATTTGAAAAATCCGCACATATTCTTTAACCAGACAGAAAAAATTAATATTTCAAACGCCAAATTTCATTTATAAAATCAGTACAATAAGATAATAAAACTTAGGCATTTCATCATAATCTTCGATTGAAATTAATAAACCGTAAAGTCAAATCATCATCACGATTTCGACAAAGAGGAACTCATTAGTGACTGAAAGATTCGTATAAATATTTTTTTAATTGAATTAACAATGGATGGTAATCCTTCAATTAATCTACTTCAATTTCAAAAAGGCAATAAATTATTTTTTTTCTCTATTTCGCCTCCACAATGAAGTCGTTAGGAAACCGAAACGAGTACCGAAAAAGCCTCCTTAGCGATACTCAAATTTTTATTTTATCGAGGTTTTATAGTAAAGGAGACTTTTTCCGGAAATAATGCTTTTGTAGCTATTACGGTTTCTGTTCGTAATTCGAAGGGCGTACAACTCGTAATTTATTATTTCATCACTCGTTTTTAAACAATGATAAAAATTATATTTCGAATTGACAGCAAGTTTGAATAAAATGTTTAAACGTCAAATTAAGTATCAGTTACGAATCATCGCAAAAAATTAGGTGAATACAGGGTGATATCTCAAAACTTGTCGATAAATTTGATGGGATTATAAATCACGTCAAAACAAGAAATTCTTATTCAGATACCGATATCCGAAAATGAGCAGTTGTTGCCCTAGAACAAATTAAAGCTTTAATTTAGTCCTAAAGGTAAGACAAACTTTTAATTTAATTTTTGCGAAGAGTGCTCTGAATATGAACTGAATATTATTCGAATAATATTAAAGAATCGTTAAGGTTGTATAATGACAATAAATTACTTTCTGACAATATGGAGTGTTAACGAATGTTTTGAACTGACACAAAATGTCACACTACCTACTTATATTTGTTATTAATAAAACCTAAACAACTATATTTTTATTATACATTCAGTTCATATTCAAAGCACCCTTCGCAAAAATTAAATTAAAACTTTAATTTGCTCTAGGACCGCAACGGCTCATTTTCGAATATCGGTATGTTAACAAAAAATGCTTTTTTTGATGTGCTCTATAACCCTGCCAAATTTGTCGGTATGTTTTTGAGACACCCTGTATACTGACCTATACTGGTTAAATAATATTTGATAATAATATTCCTAAAAATTTATATAATATTTGATTAAATTTAATCGCTACTCAATCACAAACCAAGTAATGCATAAGTATACATTTTCTCTGATTAAAATACAGTCTAAAATAAAAAATACATATACAGGGTGTCCAGAACTCTGCTGCTAAATGAAAACGTCGAATTCAATAAATGATTTTATTTTGAACTGAGTTAAATCACCCCTATACAAAAATATTTCCTTAGAGAGTTACGGCTCTTTAAAAATATGTATCTTCAAAATCTCGTTAATAATATACATTTACAACACAATTATGTGTTTTGAAACGTTTTTGTATAGGGATTTTTTAACTCAAATCGAAATAAAATCATCTCCAGAATTCGACGTATTCATTTGATCGAAGAGTTTCTCGACACCCTGTATAAATTGCATGAAATCTGTTTATGAATTTAGTATAAAAACGGATTTTAAACTTTTGTAACTTATCGTGATTATGGACACCATCAAGACAAAGATACAAAACTATTTATAAGCTTTAAATAATAACTATGACCGCGCCCATTATGACACGAGGCTCTTCCTCGATTATTCGACTTGTCTATAAAACATTTGGTGCTCAATAAAAAGATACCTAAACTTTTTATTGCAAGACGCTCAAGACACTGACGCTGTATATATCAACGATCATTATTTTGAAAGTAGAAATTTGAATGCACGTCATATAGATAATGGTGTACCCATATGTAACCTGGAAAATCTTATGCAGATAAAACTGTTTTTAACATTTCTTGTTACATTTTGAAACCAACATTATTAATATGAATATTCCAGATAACATGCGGGAGAAGTGGATATCGAATTCCTAAAAAGATAAATCAACCCTTATTGCTAGTAAAATTTTCACAAGATTAAATATTTTAAATATCACTGCAAATTGTCATTAAAAACTTTACAAAAAAAAACAAAAATTTCAAAACTTCACCATTAAAAAAAAATTAAATTATATTTCCCACAGAAATATGATTACCAATTCCCATTGCATAACTTTAAACTGTTCTTGTTAACCTACAAAGAGTGCTCAATCAATTACTAAACTATGTAAAATGCAGAAGAAAATTTTTGCACGATCGTGACCGCTCAGATTTGAATTAATTATTGGCAATGCCCATTTAAGTCTTTGGGGGAACCTTCTTGAACGTTACTCTCTCTTGGTTAAACCACAGTCGGCACCTTCCAGTGACCAAGTCTGCCACACTGACCTGCATCCGTGCGCGAGTGAGTGGAGTGCAAGTGCTGTTACCTTTGTGCCATAGGACTACTACTGCATTATCGAAAACGATGACCAATCTAAGGTAGGTTTTTTTAGCGCTTTTTTCGTATACGTTGCGCTACATTTAGATTTCTTCCAGTTAATGTGTTTACAGGTGCATAATGAAAATAATTAATTTCACTCGATTTAGTTTTTTTTTAAGCAAAACGATTTTTAATTGTAAGACGTTTAATAATTATATCTAGGTACTTATTAAAATAAATAAATATTTATTGTTCAAGTTACTTAAAAGTAATCGTTCATCAAGAGCCACAACAATAAATCTACCGATGTTAATTTTTTATAATAAATTCACTAAAAAATAACTTTCAAAAACAGTGATCCACATTAAAATTTAAACTTAACATCATTCTATATCTAGCCTACTTTTAAATCATTAGCAAATGCATTAAAACGAAGAATAACTACAATCTTTTATAATTAGTCTGAACTATTTACAAAAAAATTAATTAAAATATTGCTTGGAGCAAATAAATAAATAAAAAATAATAATAAAATTAATTAAATTAATTATAAACAGTACTACGTTGGAATTCGGTTTTAAATTTAATTACTCTTAAAACTGAAAAGTCGATAAATTTATTTTAATTAAATAAAAAACGAAGAGGATGCTTCGAATTTTATAAATTTAAGTTACCTACTGTTGTAATCTACTTAAGATTAATAATGAACATCAAAAGTGTTTCTGTTTGCGTAATATTTTTCATAACATTACTGTTTTTCTATAATACTCCTACTATTTTAAGTGACGAATGTTTAGATGAATTTTAAATAACAAAATGGGAAAAATAGGACAACACTAATGTCATGAAGAAATGGGAACACAGTGAAGTTAATAAATCAGTACTAGACGACACGGACGTTGTACCCTTCACTATCTTAACTTTTACTTTTGTATTAATAATAATTAATATAAGTTCAAAAACCTTTATTTTACGTAAAGCAATGATAGAATCAGCATAGTGCACTATAATTTTTTTTAAACAAATACCATAAAATAATACCATAGGTAATAATTTATGTTTGTATGTACAGTAGAGGAATTCTGCTAAAATTCCTTTTAAATCGTTTACATTAAATATGCTTCCTTATTTCTAATAAATTATAAACATTTTTATGTTATTTTACCAAGTTATAGTTAAGTACTTTTATATAACGTTTTATGGGTAATTACAGTATTTGAAAAATAAAAAGGATTAGATCAACATTTCAAGATTTTTCTATTTATTAATTTCCTGTAGTAGATACTTTATTTCCGAATTAGTTTTCTGTTTGAACCTAAATAAGTTGAAGTTTCGTAGTAGTATAATACCATTCATAAACCTACATTATTTAAGGAAATGTAAATAATAAAATTATTCGTAACTACTCAAAAAGTTGACTAATTTAAATAGCAAAAATTATGATAATTATCTTTAAATTTCTAAAGCGGCATTTTTTTGAAACTACATCAAGATAATAGTACATTTGCACATTACAAATGTATTTATTCTTCGTACAATTAATATTGCATTTCAATTTTAATTTCAGGAATTTTTAAATACCTAAAATTAAATATTTATTAAATGTCTACAATTACCATACAAAACTTTCGTTAAGTGCAAGGCAACGGGAATAAAGTTTGAATATTTAGCATTCAAATTAGTGTTTTTAACTAATCTCTCTTTTAAAAATAAAAGCAATTAGAATTTTATTTTTAATTTAAATGAGTATTTCTTTTTGTTATTAATTTAATGTGTTAGGCATCAGAAAATATAATATTTACAGTGTAGGTATATGAATAATCTTCATTGTATAGATAAATTGTTTGTGCGAAATCGGATATTCTATTAATATATCTCAATCACTGTCCTCACAACGGTTAACCAGTTTTACAAAAATCTTTAAATAGAAACTGTAATTTTTGGCATGTTTGCATAGTTATTATAATTGTACACTACGTGTGATTGTATAAATCATAATATACATTAGTTTTAATTTCGAATGACAACGAAAGTTGTGTTAAAAACTCTATTCTCTCGATCGAAGAGTGACAACGACATTCTTTTTTCTCCTTGGTATAAATTATTTTTTGTTTTTAATTTTAGGTCACAAAAACAACAGGGTAGTAATTCTCAATTTTTGCAAAAAAAAACTACCTTCCTTTCGAATACATATTTTAACATAAAACGAAAAATTGGTTGCTTTTAAAACGCTAACGCAATATTTGAAATATATGTATGTCAAAATAAATACACACCTGTCCATCTGCCTTCTACATTCTAATAAATATGGATCTGAATTCAAGCTCGATTTGGGCATGTGAACGTAGCTGTATCCGGTGAACGTTTACAGGAACGTTACCGTTTACTCTGCGAACGGTTATGAAAAACTAGGTTCTTTGATGATGTATTATTTTTAAGATGATTGCACCATTGTTTCAATTATTTTCTGCATTGATATAATCTATTTCAAAAATGTTTGCGATAGAAAAAACTTGTAACCGTTGACATCGTGCTTATCGATGCGTTAAATCGATTGAATATTGTAAAATACAAATACAAATTGTTAGACCATATTATAACAAAATAAATGTTTACGTGTTCCTTTGTTTTATAACAAACTAAATTTAATTTTAAAATTTATAAAATCATTACGATGTGTGCTTCTTAAAACAAAAAACTTCAAAAAACTAGAAACTATCTCAAATTAGGCAAAATTTCAGTAAATGGGTAGTGCTAATAATTACAATAAGTACAATAGTTGAAACGTATATAGGAATGTCTCACACCATCAATAAGCAAATAAAAGTCGATTTTGCAGATTGCATTTTTTAAAAGAAATAGTTAGTTAATTAATTTAAGTTAGTTAGTTAATTAATTTTAATTAACAATAAGTATCAAGTACTTAATTATTGACATCGATGGTATTTTTCCGCCACTTTTTCCGAAAATGAGTTGTTCCGACTATCTTATGGATCTAAGTCAAAAACATAATTTGGTAAAATCTGTTAACAACATTTCAATTTTTTCCACCAGAAAAATCGATTTGTATTTCCGTAAGTACGTGGGAACCGTGCCCATCATCGTAAGTACTTTGCCATGCATGCGGCAATAACGCGTTCCCACTAGTTGGTACTCAGCACGCGTTATCATTGCGCAGGCTTACACGTCGCAATGAACTATGACACGTTGTCGTCACGACAAAAAACAAAGTGGGAAAATCATAAAAAAACAACGATATAACCAGAGCTTGCGGCGTAATTACAAAATGTGGCTACGGTATGTTACATTATCTGTAATGAAGTTGTGTGTCTAACCACCCAAAACAACAAACGCGTAGGACTTACGATACCTGTCATCGTATCTCGATCAAGGATAGTATCTAACCTCCGTCAACTCCGTTTTTCACTCAAACAACTGACGTCGTGTTTTTCACTGACTGCACGGTAGAATAAATACGTTATTTGATACAAAGGCGCCCCGAATTACCTATACACGCAATTTACGGGAGGTATTGTTAAACTACAACACAAAATGTGCGCTCCTGTAAAATTTACTTTTTGTCGCTTACGACGTCGTCGATATGTGTATATAACGGGTTTCCAAAAAGTATTTCAGTCTTAGTTGGCTGCGAAAGGAAGGTTTAAGTAATTTTGTTACTATAACATCGCAAGAATTAATTTATGACATAATTTAAACTAATTGTAATACAAGCCTTTATCTTGCCACAACCGATCAAGACTGAAAGACTTTTTGGACACCCGTTATATGCACATAACGACGACGATATGATATGATTTTAGTCCTAAGTCATTAATTAAATAAAAACGTTTGTTAATATACTCTTTTTTTATAGAGATTACTAAATAATAGGAATGTTATAAGAAAACTCCTTTGACTCGTTAAAACAATTATTTGCGTAATTGTTGCAAGTAATTCGAACGCCGTTACATTTAATTATTAAATTAAAATAATCCTGACCTCGCGCTGACGACTAAAATTACTTAATGAGGATTCCCATTTCCAGAAAATATTCCGTTGACATCTGAGATACTATAGATACACGAAAAATCCAAATTAAAATCTAAATTATACGCACACCGCCCGAGCAGTTGAAAAGAAAACGAACGACTGAAGAAAATTTTTATAAAACTTATTCGCGTTTATCATCGATTATTACCGAATTGCTTTGTTTGAATTTTATAAAGTTTATTTTATCAGGCGTCGATTCGTGCAGGTCGTGATAATAAAAATACGGCCTCTAATTTTAGCACCTTTTATACATAAAAAGTATGAGTCGTAGCTCTTATCATTTTAACCATCCACGTTTTCGTACGTATCTAGAATTTTCTATTATATTTATTTAAAGTACGAGTTGTAGTAAAATATTTTCAGTATATTTAACACTATGACATTTTTAAGCCCGAAATTTGCATTTAAAATGTAGGTAAACAAATATATAATTAAATGTTAATTATTGTATTTTACATTATCGTGCGCGATAAATAGTTGTTAATTTTAGATACGTGCTAGTTAAAAAATTTTATAGGTTTCTCAAAAGGTCAGTATTAGCTCTAAATGTTTTTCAAAATCATCGTTCTTTTAAAGCCCGTCCTAGCCAATCTTTCGGAGTAAGTTCGTAAGAAATGTAGACACGATATTCGTAAAATTCATTTGTTTAATTTAAACAATCCGCAAGCATATTTGAAACCCCATCCCGCAAAAGATAAGTCGACTTCGACATTTTAGAATTTAAGCGAAGGCCCAATCATTTCTTCTGCTGGCCGATTTGCGAGAAAGCACAGAGAACCGGATGCCCTATATGTTCATATTAATAAATTAAAATATTTTATACGCTTAGAGATATAGGTGAAGATAAATACTGATACCATATAACTATGTAATAATTTATTATATTAAATCAAGTTTTAAATGATAACAATATATATACTTAACGGAGAATAATAATTATGGGTAATATTTTAAATACCGTAATAAGTAGAAAGTAGTTCTGCAAGAGACAGTAGTTATTATTTTTCTCTCTGGAGCAGGTATTATTATTCACTTTTGCTGAATCGATATCGATGAGCATTAAATAAGTTCTCTTTAGTAAGAATTATATTACCTATGATTTATTATTTCTTAAAGATATTTAAAATTCAATTAACTTTATCATCTATTACGTATTCGGAATTTAACAGTAAAACTGGTAACACTAGTCAACAATTTTCAACTTTTGGCATTGTCAGGCATTGAATAGAACTATGTATCTACATAACATTTCTTTCGGCAATAATAATATGATAATGATGATAATAATATGATCTTCTTTTGGATTTGAATGCAATTTTTCAAATAAATTACCGATGTTAACCCTACCTGACATTGCTAAAATTATATTTAGATTGTTATGTTTTTAACACTTATGTATATATTTCATATGAATATAAATACATGCTAAAAATGTCTTCCTACTCCCTCCTACTAACAATAAATAACTATAAAAATTGCACCACCAATGTACTATCTGGAGGTTGTAGTGGACTAAAGAGCTCTCATAGTAAACCAACAGCCTGGGGTTCGAACCTGCTGCAACATGAATGTTTATCTTACTAATACAATACATAGTACATGCAATAAAACGTAATTGCTGACTAATGATCAATGACCAAGAGGACATTAAACTAATTGTTTTTTTTAATTTAACCAACAGTTACACACGTTTGATACGAGTTTCAACTTGCATGTACCTACTTTAAAACTTGAACTAAATCAACATTCTAGCTTTACATCGTGTAAGAAGATGTTTAGTTTTATCAATCACTAACCTATGTATGCGGAATATATTAAAAAATGTTTTAGGTAGGTACCTACCTATATATTTTTCTAATATTCTTATTTAAAGTTTTCGTAATAAAAAAGTCGATTATCTTTACTAAAAATACGGATTTATAACTTTGAATTGATGTTCTCAAGTTTTATTTAAAGTAAAAAAAAACAAAAATGGTGAACAATTAATAGGTAATATAAGATCGATATTGTCCTTAAAAATGCGTAGTGCATACCTGCAATTACCAAATATAGCGCTTGATATAAAAATTACCACGAGTGAGTTATTTATGACACCCACAATAAAGGTAAGTTGCTATTAACATTTTTATGGCTTAACATTTTAAACGTAAAATTCCATTTAAGATTATTCTTTGTTATCGCACGTCATACGATTATGACCTTGACATAATTATTTTGAATGACTATTAATATAAAAACAACAGATTTCTAAATTTCGTCAAAATATAATGGAGTTCTTACAATCTGTTATACTTAAAATAAAATCAATCTAGAAATGATGATAGGTACTTAATACTGAATTGACTAGCTCAAAACCAATTTTCTACAACAAATATCAGGATTTTAAAAACATATGCAACTATTTAGTGAGCGACTTATATATATAAATTCGTACAAAATAGTATTAAATAATGCAATCGCAAAACCTATTGCGGAACATAAAACTAGCATCTCAAATTCCTATTACTTTCTCTTCTTTCTAACAAGTAGGTGTACATTTACGAGTGGTATTATTCTAATGAAGAGACGTGCATCGAAAAATTGTCAGTTTAGAGTGTATAAATACTGTTTTAACAACAAAATATAATATATTATGTATAATTATATATGTTACCTATACAATTTATTTATTTTTATTTAATTTTAATAATACTTATAGGTAAATAAATGCTTATTACATAATTAGAATAGAGTCTGAAATGTTATGCTTTCGGCAATGAAGATTTTAGCAATGTCAAGTAACATTATAAAACAAACGAGACATAACTGGATGTTTTGAGACATTCTCACACTTTCGCCTGTTTCCTTTCCCTTTTCAAAGAATCTGTCACGTTGTGTGTACGTACTACGTCCACGAAAGAATAAATACGATCACATTAATTACAATTTTGTATATGTATAAGTAAGTAGCTCTTAAAATAGATCAAATGTAATAAATATACCTATCTACTTATACATGGACCATCAACAATATTAGACCATTAAATTTAACGCACGTCATGTCGAGCCACATAGATACACCATGACCGAATTATACAACTATCCGAAGATCATCCTTACTTCCTATTTTTTTACTTTCTTTTCATTATCTACCCTCCGGCAAATTTTTTCGTCGAATCTTAATAATCAATTATGTGATTTATGAACATATTTTATATACAAATGAGAATACTAAATAAAAATATATAAATATTTAATGATAAGTTCCACAGACTTGAAATTCGTGAAGTAGCGAAAGCCCACACTTTCACTTTTAAAACTGATGAACCTAAAACCAATAGATCAGATCGTCTATGCGAATTGCAAATCGTCTAATGAATGCATTCAAGGTTGTGGAGCTTCCTTCACTTGCCATTTTTACCGTAACTAACGTGTTAATACCAATAAAACGTTTTGCCATATTTAGACAATAAACATGTTTTATTTTATCACAATTAGATAATTAGATATTTTAATTAATTTACGAAAACCACCATACAATTTTCGTTGAAGATACAGAAAGTAAAATTTTGTCAACTTTAGTCAAAAAACTAAAGTTTCATTTTAACATGTCAAAAATTATGTGTAGTTCAGAGAATCTCTTCACAAATTTTTTATTTAGTTAGGCCCTTTCAATCACATGTTTTGACAGTCATTTTTAATGGATTACAAACTTTATGTATGTTGTCCTTTAAACTCCCGCACCTTTCTAACTGCTGAACAATTATTCACACAAAGAACAATTACATTAGAAGAGGAAGCTGCAAAAATGAAAAAAAATATTCTTCGTACAAGGCCGACTGTTTTTAAATGCAAGTTAAAAGCAATTGCGCGTATTTTCACCTACTAATTCTTACTAAAAAAAATTTCTAATAGCTTTAGGGTATTAAAAATAATTTTTAAAAGCAGATATTTACGCAGTTAATTTACAAAATTTTACAAATGCTGCTTATTAAATATGTTTGTTTAAAATTTGGAACTATTTTGAGAGCAAATTAAGTGGAATAATACGTATCTAAAAGCTAGGCTGCGCAGTTTTATCGCGATTAAAAAGCTGTAAGCATTTTATTCAGCGTAATATAGAGCTGTCATTGATTGCTATTTGAAATGTCACGAAATATGATTGGTCGTCAGCAAATTAGTGAAATAATCATGCCTATCTCGTACTCTTTAGTGACTTCGTAGAAAACATTAGTTTTTGAATATAAAGTCAAATCTAAAGTTAATTTTTTATAGAATTAAGGTCATCTTTCAAAACCTATTCTTAATGTAAGCGAATCGTAAATCTTGATGACGGATGTCCTTACTTGATTGAACCCATTCATAACTAATGAAATGAAGAAAGTTTCAAGTTTCAAAGTTTCAGTTAAAATTTTGTTAAATAATATCTAATAATTTTTACTTATTTACCAATTAAACCATAAATCATTTTACCTCTACGGTAAAATGTTCTGAAACTAACAAGTTTAGTGGTTTTGTACTTAAATAAAATATAAAAAATAATATAATTTGTATAAAAAATAATAATAATAAACGTGTAATGTGATATCTATGTTTTATTACCATTTAACCATTATTCACCTCTTTGCGATGGTCGCTATTTCGATAACTGTAAGACTTTGGACTATAACATATATGACTATTTTTATTCATTTTGACCTCACTTATCGCCCTCTTCGATATTGATATCGACCTTCCTAACACCCTGTATATTATATTTACATATTTATATATGACCGACCCAAAATGAACGATATATATTTTCGTAATGTAGGGGTCGAGATCAGATTATAAGACAGACTGCAATAGCTTTATTTTCTATGAAAATTTAGTAAAAATGACAGCTCAAGCGTTAAGTACGAAGTTAATTTAATCACTGCATAATATGAATGCACAAAATAGGTACATCATCCAAAACTGTTAAACCAACAAATTCGTTCTCTCGGTGAATTTCAATACAAAATTTTAAAACTTTTTAAACTCTTTTAAAAATTAGTAAAAAATAAATGTATAATATATCACTGTACCTTTTCTCGGCACATCTATGGAAGTTTCTGGAACACCAATAGACAGTCTTTCGCCACTGAAAACTCGAGTCTTCACAAAAACGAAACGCACACAAACAACGCGACCGTGACGCGACGCGCCGCGACACACAACTAATCACCGAACGTATTGAAACTGACTGTACTGCGTTTCCAAATGTTTGATAAGATTTTGGATAGGTCGTGCAGGTGCAGGTGCAAGTGTGTAATATCAGCAACCGAAGTGATCTCGCTGCATATCCACGTGTTGTAGGTATCTGAAAAGACGTTTTCTTTATTTAAGATGCAGGAATTTCTAAAATTTTAGAGAAATATATTTCAAAAAAAAAATCAACGATTCGATGACAAAATAATTTTTTGAATATTTTATATTTCACGCAAGCCCTTTTTTCTATTTCTTTAACAGCTTACCTATACAACTATACCTAACAGCTTGTACCTATTTATTAAAATAAACGCATATCTAATAATTTCTGCGATTTTACTTACATAACAGTAATGTATTTACTACCATAAATCTGCCTATCCATATAAAAAAAATTCCAAGTAGATACATACCTAATATCGATATTCAATCGTTATTTGGCAAAACGTCGTAAGCGCAAAAAAGCAAATTTTACAGGAGCGCACATTTTGTGTTGTAGATTAACTATAAGTAAACACCTTCTGGAAACCGCGTATATAGATAATTCTGGGCACGTTTGTATCAAATAACGTATTTATTCTACGTGCGTAATCAATGGTTTGAGTGAAAAACAGAATTGTGCATAGGTTAGATACTATCCTTGAACGAGATACGATGACAAGTATTGTAAGTCCTAAGCGAAATAATACAGATTTTTCGCTTACACAGGGCAATAAACTTGCCACTCGGGATTAAAAAATATTATGCACTTACAATTAGATATTATTAGTCTCCTGTTCTGTAATATATTATTAAGAATTATTATTAGGTAGTGCAACTAATAAGTATTGACATAGTTTAAGTATAGGTAATTAAATTATCAATTCAGTATTAGTGCATCTGTATATTAGTTATGTACTTAAACCTATGATTAATAACCGTTAAGAAAAGAAATTATTATAACTATATGTTTGAAAATCAATTATACCTACAAATTGGACTATTAAATGTAATAAAAATGTTAATATAATATTTAGATACATTTTTTGTAAGTAGGATCGAATAGTCGAAAAATAATTATATTTTACCGTTTATAATATTATAACTTCAATTAAATAAAATGTTTGTTTACAAAAACACTTATTTCCGATTTCACCACCATTATCTAAACCTTATAGCTCTGTTTACTGCCTAGTAGGTATCGATAAACTGGCACAAATTAAATAATTAAGCACAGGAAGTATAGAAGCTCCCAATTATAAATTTCTTAATACCCACCTATCAGTTCCAAATCATAGACCATTTTTTTTATAATTTTTTCCCTTTCTTTGCTATTAAATTACCTATTTAAGGTTACCTATGTTAGTTAATACCTATGGTATTAGCTTTCCAAAATCGAATACAATTAAAATGCCACCAAAATATTAATTATAAAGATAATTGAATAAAATATTGGATGCAGGTGGGTAACGTTAGTAAAACAACATAGAATTAAAAAAAAGCCTGGTGAATAACAGATAAACACACAATCGAATACAGATAAACAAAGAATAAAATTAAGTCGAATTTTATTTTTGACAGTGCATTATAATTTATTTACTATTGTATATTTCTATTTTAACGTAGAAATTGATAATTATTACTGTGCTAATTTAAAATTAAATCTACAAACTTGATATTGTAGCCTGTAACCGCCCAATCGCCATTTCAAAATAGTATTGCATACATTCAACTATTAACTTGATATTCTCGTTTTTTTGTCATTGAATTATTTTCACTAACCACAGAATTTCGTATTTATTATTGTTATATTTTCATCGACTATAAATGAAATTGTAATGTCGTACGCTTGAGAACCATTTAGTGCTAACAAAATGTATCATACTCGATCGTGGATAAATCCCCATAGTATTAAAATCATTCATAGAATTTACTCGGCAATTCCTGTATTTTCCACATGAAATAAATATAATTTATATCTGCGTATGAGGCGTCATTACAATTGCATCCATCGAAATTGATTAGTTATTGTTTTTAAAAATAAAATTGCTTTGCAACAATGCATTTACTTCAATTAGGTACCATTTTTAGAATAACAATGGCGTTTCCATAAATAAGTAGTAGCCATTGTGAAATAAATGTGTTCGAAGGAAGGTATATAGGTACATACATACATACAATAGCATGTAATGCTCGTAAAACCATAAATGTTAACGATACAATTTTTGTTTTTGACGTATCATTAAAAATTGATTGTAATAGAAATATATTAATTAGAAGCTACATTGTATTACACAAAAAATGAGGTTACGTAGTGTGGTCATTACCATTTAACATTACAGAATCTTCATTTATTATAAAATCTTATTCGTATACTAAAATTGACACTTGCAAAATTCTACAAATTAGTTGACATACTTACATCTAATTATGTTCATCCCCAGTAATCATCTTAAACTAATCGGCTGTATTGTTTTAGTAGATATAATTGTTATCTCTCTCACGGTTCACTATTAGTGAAGCAACGTCCGCCATTCCGGTAAAGACTAAAATTACGATAGAATTAAGACATCCGGAATACAATAGAAGATTCATTTTGTTCGATTGTGTTTGTATTATACTATGTTGTATTAGTTAATATTGTAAAAACCTGTAACTCGCTTGATCTTTTCTTTTTAATTCTATTAATTAAGCAATTCAAGTTTTTCTCTTTAAATAAAGTAATCCTATTGATTCCTAAATAAATTACTCACAGTAATATAATAAAACACGGGTGTGTGGACGTATGAATAAAGCATAGTTTTAAAATACATCCACATTCTTGCTATCTATTTTCTAATAAATAAATTCATAAACATTTCTAAACGATAATATTACTTTCATTTGTTGTTCATCTACACTCTTCCTTATTAATATGAAGAATAATTACGTTCCGTTACCTCTCACTTGTCACAAAAAATTATAAAACATGATACGTAACGATTTAATAATGTGGTTTATAAATGAAGAATTTATCGTGTGTCATCTACGTATAATCAAAGTATAGGAAAAAACGTTCTGACCCCCCCCCCCTAACTTTGAATTAAACCGTTTGTATTACCTAAACAAAAATATTTTAACGATACTTTTCGATATCTATTTTGCTACATGACTAATGTAGATTGGAATAAATTATTAAATAACAAAATTACTTAAATAAATCTATACGTTATTCAGGATAGGTTCCAATCTCGTCATCAATAAAACCTCGTATTTTTACAATAGGTACTAATAGATTCCAGTCTTTCTTTGCCATGTCATATGCGTGCAGGAAAAATCGGTAGAATATGCCATGTTCAAAACTTTCGGGCATAAGGAAACAAAATACGAAAAATAACATACGTTATATAAATATAGTGTGAAACGTGGCAAAACTAATAGTTTTTATTTCAGAGCTGTGCGATAGATCGTAACTGAAATACAGCGTTTTCCGCAGGTGTCTAGAAACGCAAAAATTGACACGCGGCACGAAACAAAAATGGCCACCATTTGTAAACGAATTAAGTTATAATTAAAATATCTTGGTTTTAAACTATCAACATATAGGGGTCTTCGCCAGTAAAAAAATTTTTTTTTTTAAAAAAGGTCGAGCAACCATGCTAGACCACTCGAAATGGATTCACCCATACGTCCAACCTACATCGCCACAAATCACAAAGTGCAAAAATTATGGAAAAACAACCGTATAACCAGTGTCTGAGGTGTAATTACGAAACGCGGTCACGATACATTTATTCTCTGTACGCAAGTTGCGTTGGTGGTACAGGTAAACAGCGTGGTACTGACGATGAACTGTCGTGATATGTCGTTCAAGAATAATATCTAAGCTCCGTACAACGCGGTTTTTCGCACAAACATGCCGCGAATTACCTACAAACGCGGTTTCCAGAAGGTATTTGATTATAGCTACGCTGCAACACTGCTAAATTTGCTTTTCGTCACTTGCGATGTTCTGCCCAAACGCTATCGATATGAATATTATGTACCTATACTTAACTTAAAGAAACTTAAAACTTTTTTACATCAATCGACTTTTTTGAAAGCGTTGCTTAATTTCACAAATTAAAAAGCTTATCCAAAAGCTTTAATTACCCAAAATAAAATGCAATTTATCATTATAAGGTTTCAAAAAAAAGAGTTCAATTGTTTAGCCCATACTTAATCAAATCGATTTTAGATTAAAGCATTTTCGATTGGTATTAAACGTATTAACAACTTTTCCACTTATAAACGATCTTTTACATCATTTCGTTAATAGGTATACATATATTATCTGAAAACCTGCCATCTTAATTAATTACCCATGTTTTTAATTAATAGTCAATGAAAAATTATGTCAAAATTTAATCGATCCTTAAATCACAATTAAGCCTACGTACCTAAAATCTGAACCCCTTAATTGCGTTAAAAACATTTTTAAATGCTCCTCTAATAAAAATCGAAATGTAATTTTTGTCGTTTCATCGGTTAAATTTTGACTTACATAACTTTCACTCGTTCTCGTACTAATTAGGAAAAAACTTCCGAAGTGCTATTAATTTACCAACATAATAATTCTTCAGTACCTACTTTATTAATACCTCTTGATTTATTAATTGTGGATATTATTATCGACTAATATTTTTCTTTTATGCAACACACAACAGAATTTAATTTCTGTTTCAGAAATTCGCAGTCGGTAATGTTCTAATTGGACATTTTATTAATTTTAGGAGTATTTATCTAATATTTAAATCCGAGCACTTGATTTCTAGTTTATTTACAAATAAGTAGCAGTTAAATAAATAGTAAAAGGAGCGGCATTGCCCTCTTTATCTAGATTCGGTGCTTGTGTAATTCGTTTGGTGGCACACATCATAAATTCACAGCATGCGTCGAGAGCTAATTGATTAAATAGTTACTTAATAAATGAATATTGCAATATATTATTAATTCAAGATCACTTAAGGTGCAAAATTCAAGGTCAACTAAATACAATATTTTCACCACCTTAAACTTAATAACGGATTTTCTGCGTAATTTTTGAATAAATAAAAAATATGTTTGATGCAATGGACGCAGTTTTACGTTACGTTGGCAACTGTATGCTATATGGGAAATTATAATGCAATAAAATGTATAACATCTCACGTAACTTCCTATTTAATAAATAAAAACAAAGTAACTTTACGCTAATTATATGAGAATTTTATTTTCCAATTAACTGTTTGTATGTGAAATTCGCACATATGGCTTCTTTCGTCAAGGAATCGTTGGCGCTTCCTTATTGTGAATCGTAGATTAAATTTGCAGTATAAGTATATTTACATTAAGTTCAACAAAAAAGAACGTATTTTCGGTTATTCATGTTAAAACAAAAAACTTTATAATACGTGGGTATGGCCTATCCAAACCTATATGCAATTTACGTCATCAAAAAAAAGGTTACTAGATTGTTTATTTGTAATTCGGTTTAAAGTTTTGAAAGTGACATATTCTATAGATGATTTACTTGTGCACATATTAGATGGTATAAAGAAAGACTACAATTTATTAAAACTGTCAAAATACGAGGTACGTGGTGACAGCACTGTGTGAAACGTCATCATCTAGTAACCTTTTATTGATGACGTGATTGCATATAGGTTTGGACGAAGTGTACCTATATTTCTACTTATAGAAAAGAAAATTAATAAAATTTTACCTAAAAACAAATTGTAATAACGTCACTTATTGAACAAGTTTTCACTAGTTAAACGGTAGATGCTATAGAAAGGAAGAGCACTTAAATACTATCCAGTACTAACTAACTGACCCGGAAACGATACAAAACAAAACGCCAGTGCATTCACATTTGCGAGTACCGATTATAGCATATTTAAGTGACTTACAAAAGTAACGGCTGTAACAAACGACTTTTTGTTTCTTTTAAATTAAGTAATGAATGTAATGTTTGTTGCAATGGTCTGCTGGTTTTGCTGAACTCAATAATTCTAGATGGTTTCTAGGTAGCACATGTTAGAACCCTTTTATGTAGAAACGTATTACATATTAGCAAGAACGTAAGCGTATACATTATTATCACTTTCATTTACCTAAATGTTTTACATGGGTAGGTAGAACTAAATTATGCAGTTTTCATTGAAAAGAGAAATAAATCATTCGCACAACGGAAATCCCAATTATAAAAGCTTTAAAGTAAGATAACGTATGGCAAAAATCGTTCGCCAAATAAGGAAATTGGTTACCTACACTAATTAATTATATGCACCTATAGTATAGAAATTGATTTAAATAAAATTTTCCCACAATTTCATTTACCCATGCAAATAAAAACGCCATAAAAAGTCGCAAACAACTACTGTATCGTTAATTAACATAAAACAATTTAGTCGTTCCTTTTTAAATAAGGAACGTAATTTTTATTTGTTAGTCCTCGCATTACCGTTTCACTTTTAATGTAAAAAATGAAGCGGAACTAGAATTTATGTTTTAAACCTAATATTCGTTTAATCACAGATATTAATTAAGTAGTAGGTATCAATTGAAACAAAACAAACTTTCGAGTATCTATTAATTTGTTCTAAATATTATTTTATCGACCGCACTGTATACGTTTATTTTTAGATAGTTTGTTTTTTATTGGATGTAGCTTTCTTGCGTTTTTAAATATTAAAACAATAGTAAATTTCGCAGTTTCTGACTTTCTAAAAATCCAAGTCTCCTGTATACCAATGCACAATAAATTAAGTAACTAATGTAATGTTTGTTTGTTGCCAAAAACTAACATTAATAATAGGCACCAAAAGCATAAACCAATTTATTATTTTCTTAAATAATACTTACTGTTTTTTATTTTTATCGTCATTGCCTAAAGTCTAAGATTTATAAGTATATAAGAGTCAAAAAAGAGAAATTATTTAACTTATTTAAAAAAAAAAACATCTAAGATTACTTACTTAATGTTAAATCAAAAATTTTTAAAAAGTTACCCTCCCTAAAATGATTTGTATTAAAATTTAGAAGATTTTACATTGTTGGTCGTAAAAAAAAATTACAAAATAAACTAAAATTTTGATAATATTTCTGAAATTGATTGATTTCAATTTTATTTCCTTTTTCTAAAAATAGTTACCAATACATAAAATTGAAGTTTCTAGAGATAATGTAATTAGAATATCGTGCTAGAATTAACTTTCTACTGGCGATTTTCATCGATTAGGGTAGCCGATGAGCGCCATATTTTTGACGAACAAGCTAATAACGTCAAATTTATGTTCAGTTTAAAATGCCTAACATTATAAGCCACTTTAGTTAATAGTAATTATTAAAATTTGTGATGGTGAAATTGCTAGACGGGTGATGGTAAACGATTTCAAAACATATATATCTTCGGAATACGAGCAGTTATTAAATTAACATAAACAAATAAAATGTAAGTTATCTTACTTAAACGAAATTAAATTTAAAAAAATTTACTCATTTACAGTAATTTTGTCTATTCGTTTAACTACAAAAATAGAACAAATAATACCCATCACCAAAAAGAATAAAAATAATTTAATTGACTTATGGTAAATAATTATTAGGTGCGGTTGGCATCAAACAACTTTCTCACTATTAAAAACATTCTTGTGCATAAAATAGTCTGTATCACAATATACTGAAATGTATAATTATTAGATGGTAAACTTAAAACGTGAGATCAAGTTGCGTGGAGCTAATCCGAAACGCTCTTGGAAGTATCAAGTTTAAAATAATCAAATAATAATATTAGAAAATAGTGATTAAAAAGATGTTACGTTTTATAAAACCACATTACATCTATGTAGTAATTAAGTAATATCCAGTGTGAAAACCTCAAATTTAAATAGAAGGGAGTAAAACATTAATTGTTAAATAATGTTTAGCTCTGTGATTTGACAGGTTGCTTAATAACAACGAAACTGTTGAACGATAGCAGTCATAACTAAAATAAAATTTACAAATAATACCTGGGATATCATGTATGTAAATTTTATGCAAGTAACGTGTGACATGTACAGAAACAGATCAAGTTTGTTTCGAACGTTACGTAAAAACGAGACTAGAAATAATATATAAAATTTCATTTAAAGCAATCTAAAACGAACATGACATTATATCGAATAAAATTAAAAATTTATTTTGATAATTCGTGTCGGTATATGAATAGAATAATAAAATTTCAAATGAAAAAATATTTTATTACATTAATAAAAATTATGATAAAATAATTTATTTAATAATTACGTTTTCTTAGAACAAAGACGTTTATCTATTGTTATGACTAATCATTCAAGTCAAAAATATTAATTAGATATATGTATTAAGTGTATGAGGTACCACATTACCCCGTTACAAGAACCACCGAGGACAAATATGTATTTATAATAATTTATTTAAATTAAAAGCATCTATTAAATAGTAATAAGATACTTAGGTACTAAAATTAATATCGAATATAAAAAACTCTGAGTTCGGTTACCATGACAACATGTAAGTATCTTAATTAGGACAAATAATGAATAAAACATACATAAATATATAAATTAAATACATATATTAGATGGTAATAAACCATTGATTACTTTACAATACATAATTTTCCATCAGTCTACAATATATTGCGCAAAAATTAATATTTTCCATACCTATCATATGATTTGTAAAATGTTATCATGTTTTCCAAAGACGGCGTGGCGAAAGAGACGCTCGCCACAGGCGCAACTAGGTTTGGAGCGCTGTATTTTGATGGGGTACGTATTTAACATATAGCATTTAGTAAAATTTAACTTGTTACGTTTAAAAAAATTTAAAGTTCAAATATGAAGTTTAAATTTGAAATTTAAAGTTAAAAAATCCTCGACATAAAAAAACGTCAAGCTTCAACCTTGAATTTGAAACAACCAATTAATTATTTCGATTCCTAATTGTAAGATTTATTATAATGCCAATATCACGCGATAAGTACAGAAGCGTGAAAAGTAAAAGAAACAGGAAACAACGATATTAAAAAGGAACCGATGTTGATGTAGCGTCGATGTTAACCGACACCCAGTTACCAGCACACGAAGAAGAAAACAAATCAATGTTCCGTTGAAGGACAGCAGCATCATCTAAGAAATTCGCAGTTTTAAACAGTTTCAAGCCATCCGCAAATATTAATCTATTAACATCGTGTAATATGCGAGATACGTCATTGAAAAAAATTAGGAAGAGTAGTGGACCCAGATGTGAGCCCTGCGGAACACCAGAGATAGCGACAAACTCGTTGGAGTAATAATTATCAATTTTAACTATTAAAGTTCTATTCATAAGATGCGATCCAAGTCACCCAAGAAAAATCCATGAAATCCGAGAGTTCGAGATTCATTGCCTAATAAAATTTTATGGCATACCTTATCAAACGCTTTACTTACATTAGATCAGTATCAATGACATCAACCTGAACATTGCCACTTTCAAGACTATTAGAAATGTAATTTTTATAAATTAAAAGATTTGTATTTACCGAACGCTTTCTCTTAAAACCATGTTGCGCTTGAAAAATCAGTGATTAGAGGAAGTATTATCTATTTTGACAACACAATTTTTTCGAAAATTTTAGGTAAAATGGTTGATTTTGCTATAGGTCTATAATTTTCAACGTTCGTTCTATCTTCAGATTTAAATAATAGAATAATATAAGAAGCATTATAAATGAATGTGAATGTGTAATAATAATGTGAAAAAAATAGGTGAAATCACGTTATTTTTTTACATTTTCAGTGTTAAAATAAATTTTAAATAGGTAGGCACTTTAGTTATTCCCTTATTTTCTTTTCAAATTGTTACAAATCTTTATTTTTCTTGTAGATACTAAATAAAACAAGTCCGATTGGCAATTGCCTACAAAATTATTATACAATCACCCTGATTTATAAATATGCTTGTTTATAATATTATATAAACAAATAAAAATTTTAATTCAAATGCAAAAGTGAACATTCCCTATTTACTAAAATCTTGAGAAACGGACTTCATTTTGAAAATGAACTCCACTCATAAATGTAGGTACTAATAAAAAAATGTACAGTCGGGTGCAAAATTAATGTCGCGAATCACGGACATTGGTCGGGCAATAGATGACACAATGAACAAATCTAGGAAAAGTACTTAAGGTGAGCAAAACGAATTACAAATACAAAGTTGAACTTTAAATATTTCGATCATAAATTGTTGGGTGTGCCGTGTGTGCCCGCGCAAAGCTCGCGATAAGCGACATAAATTCTGCAAGCGACTGTACTTAGATAAACAGTTCTTTGTAAACGTAGTATACGTAATAGTAAATAATCTTGTAGAACATGAAGATATTTATCGAATTTCCATAGTTGTTTTATTGTAATAATGCAAAAACATACCGAACCATGTTAGATCTATTATAGAGAAACCTACTAGAAAATAACCTCACAATCAGCATGCAGATAGGAATCTCTTACATAATCTTATGCAGCAGCAACCGTGTAATGAAACTCATTTTAAGTAAAAAACTGCACAAGTTTATTCACCCTGATACTGCTCCATATACGCAGATCGATCATTAAATTACGAAATAAATTATTCTACAACTTTAATGTAAGAATTTCATTTTAAATAAGCAAGTATGTAACTGACTTTCGATTAATAATAATAAATAGTAATTTAAACTCTTACCAACAAACATTTTTTTTATTTAAATAATCCTTTATGCATTTAATTAAATTTAAAAATCTTCGAATATTATTAAATAATGCTTTTCCTATGAAAATAAGACATTGTAAAGTAAATATCAAGGTTAAAGTCGCCATAACCGGGTCAAAACTGTAATAAAAAAAGACATTGATATAATTTTAATTAAATCATGCCAATCACTCGCAAATGGTTATAGGTGTACGCACGCGTTTTTGCGAATATTTTTTTTTTAATACCGGCAGTAAAATTTAACGACTTCAGATAACATTTTCATAATCGAACGCCCAATACCGACGCCTAACTTATTTACCGCTTGTAAACATTCTTATTTAACAAACGTAAATTTAATAGATGATGAATGAATTGAAAATGAAATGATGGAATTATCGTTACCTAATTGGAAATGTAGTTAAATCGGTCTCCGTTAAGAATCGGACCTATATTTTGGTGGTCACACTTCCGGATGTGTCGTGTCAGAATGCGTAGGTATCATTAACCTTAAGGTGTATAACTTAATTTATTTCTTTCTTTCATTTTCGATTTATTATGCGGAATTAATTAGCATTGAAAATATACTGCATTAAGTATGCTGACAATTAATAAAACTACTATATTTTTTGGAAAACTTAAACATAATATTTTATTAACAATAAAACTAAATGCGTAAAACTTGCACAACAGTTGTCTTGGAGGCCAAATTATGACAGTTCTAATAAAGTTTTAATTTTCATTACGAAAATATTTCGGATCAGATCCTTTGGAGCCACATTTTCTAGCTATCAATATAAGAATTATAAGAAATTTCTGTACAGTGGCCGCCACAAAAACTGGGACGTCTTGAAGTAAATTTTAACGAATATTTAGTGGTGTGAAACGGACCTTTTTATATCTAGATAATTGTTTTTGCGAATTGCCTTTCTGTTACAGTATGAAAAATGGCTCTTGAGCGGACGCGTAAAGGGCAAATACACATACATATAATATTTCGTGTTATAAAGTACATTTTCTTTGTAAGTAACTTGTTGAACCTTAATAAAAATAATTGTAGATAACTTGTTGAAAATAATGTATAATGCGAGCAAGATGGAAAATTGTTCATCAAAAATAGTTGTTTGCAACATTTAATGAATTGATTTTACTTAACGAATATAAAAGTTAAACACTAACAAATCTAGTCTGAAGTTATCGAGCTAAAGCATGCGTCATGGCATTTCTAGACGTTAAACAGAAATCACGAACATAAAACTAAAAAATATAAAATTTGAAAGGTTTTTAAAGAGCTAGCTGATACAATTCTACGAAAATGCGCGTGTATTTTAAAAGGATAAATTCAAAAATAAATCTTTAATACTTTATGGTGTAACAACTGTTTACTAGTACAACGTTTACCTCTATAATCTCTCAAAGTTGTTATTTACCTGCACTTTTGCTTTTCTAAGTATTCGAATGCCATTTCATCGATAACTATTTAAACTTTTAAAGTCAGTTTTACATTTCACAAAATTTAACGTCCCATTTTCTATGGTGCCCACCGTACTACATAGGTATCACTTACATACCACATGCAAACGCGTTATCGCGCAGTAAACTTCAAGAAAACTTGTTTAATCGCTGCTTTTTAATGGTATGTATTCCCCAATTTAATATTCTTCAATAGTTAACGATGATGCATTTTTTAAAATTGATACACAATTTCCTTAATATTCCAAAAGTCAAAATTAAACAGCATTCGAAAATAAATCTCTTATTTAATAAAGTAAATCAAAAACACATTTTTATGTTTCGAAAATAAAGTAGACATCATTTTGGCACTAAATTTATAAATCCTTTTTCTTTATCGTTCACACTAATTGTAAGGTCTTTTCAACCACACTTACACTTCATTTCCAAGGTACGTAAATAAATCCATATCCTGTCTATAGTGATTCCATTAACAACATACTGTTGCAAAAATAACAAAATATAAACCATTCTTTGTACATATTGTATGGTCTTCAAACGATACCCACAAAATAACGATTAAATATCTAAACCTAAACTAAAATGATCGACTTCTGAATCGTCCTAATAACACTTTTTCGTGACAAATTTAAGTTCTATTGTAGTATTGTATTGTCCAAGGTTATCATTTCAAAGTAATCATTTCTTTTTCAATGCGCTTTGCTATTTACTATATGCATACTGTTTATATGGTATGTTATTTTTCTTATATTTTGTTTTCTAACTCGTTAAAGTTTAAAATCTGCGCACTACTATTGCACATTCTAATTATTTATAATTAATGTTTTCTATAAAAACATAATACCTGTTCAAAAAATTATAAAAAATTACCGTACCTATTTACACCATTGCTTAATTTAAGTTTTAATCTTTAATTGATGGTTGCCATCGCATGCAAGAAATATACCATGCTACCAACTGACACAGAGTTGTCAACTAACAACTATAAGTTGTTCAATAATGGGTTTAGCGTTAGTTTTAAAGTTATCAAGAATTCAGTAAAAAGAGGATTTAGAAACAAAGAAGAAAGTTAATTAGATTTTACTTACAATTAGGTATATACCTAATAAATGTATAAATTAATAAATGAATATTAAAATTGATAACTTAATAATAAATTATAACTATACGTAAGAATTTTATTGCCTAGGCATAATTTTAAAATTAAGTATATTTGTGCGTATGCAGGGTGTTTCAGAAAAATATAACAATATTGATAACGGTGATAGAACAATGAAAAATAAGTAGGATTTACTTAATACACATTTTCCCGAAAATCGTCCATTTTTGAGATACAGAACGTTGAAAATTGCTTTTCGCAATGTATTTTTTAGCCCGTATCAAAACTACAAGCGATATCAGTAGATGATGATGGAACGCTACAATAATTGCATATAGTAGAACCGCTTGTGTACTTTCGTGTGCATTTAATGAAAAAATTTAGCGACCTATTTTACATGATAGAGCACATCTTGACCACTTCAAAACCGTGTCCTTTACTCCCCACCATCCCTTAAAAAGTAAATATTTCGAAAGTCGCTATCTCACTTATCTTTAAAGATAGAGATTTCGTTTTAAAATCAAAACACGACAAATTTTATAGGGAATAAAAAGGTCTAAACAATAATGACTGATTTTTAAATATTAAGCGGGATACTACCAAAAACGCAAAAAATGCGAATTCTTTCTGAAACTAATAAATTTACCATAAAATGTTTCAAAATAAAATTTATTCCCCACATTTTCAGCTTTAATACGATATACATATATAGGTACATGAACGACCTATATTTTCGTGATCAAGGGGTCGAGATCGGAGAAAATCCAAAACGGCGCGTCTGGGTTGTCATCAGGCAGGCTGCAATAGCTACATTTTCTACGAAAATTCGCAAAATGTGACTACAACAAACATTAAATTGTTGGGGAATTTTCCACACCATCTTCGAGGTACTCCCTCAGGTGCGTTGCCTTTATAAGGATGAGACTTTGCCTATAGCCCTACCGCATCTTCAAACTCTCCTACGCGCAACCCACAGCAAACAAGCCAAGGTCAATTCAAGATCTTGGCCTTCACAACGCACTCAGTGTGACTTGTTTACAACTCTCGAACATATTCTATTTTATGTAAATAATAGGCACACAGTCTGGCACACCTCTTCTCCACCCAACTATTCTATGGCGCGAGTCTACTAAGGTCTTCTATAGCGCTCCGCAAACTCCTTCCATGTCTTCGTTTCTTCCTGAATGCCTCATTTACATCAATTAGCATCGAAACATCCCAGTCGTTTACGTGCCTTCTTTGAAGATTAATTTCCAAAAGAAATCCATCTTATATCTGACTTAACTTGAATTAAGCCTAGCTTAATAATAAATCGTAAAACTAAAAATCAACTTGCATCAACTAAATCTGCTTACTGCAGTTTTGGCGGTAAGTTCTGAAATTTTCCTTATTTTTCAGTAGGTAGGTAATCAAGAAACTAACCGAACCGTATCTTTTCCCCCACACGTTGCCTTATTTTCACTTTGTTAGTAGTGTAAAATAACTACAACAATTGCATAAAAGTATTATAATATTACAATTAGTAATAAAGGAAGAAATTTAGAACAACGAGAATTAAAAGAATGCCACGAAAAAACTGGAATTATTAGAATATTTTTTTTTAAGTAAAAAGGTGGCAAATTAAAAAGTTAATCGATCAAATTTTGTCTCGTTAACAGCCTAAATTGTTTAAAAATTCTATGACAATCAAAAATTTGAGTTTCATTTTTTATCCATTGAAAAAGTAAAATCTCTCAAAATAAGAAAATTAAAAAAATCAAAAAACATTAAAAAAAATAAAATCCTATTTTTTTTAATACATACATAAAATGCAAACTAACACTGCTGCCGCTGCGACGTAGTAACGTAGCTGCTGTTGTAACATCAGAATTTCTTCGTACATGTTAATTTTACTTTTGAAACTCACGACGTTTTAACGACGCCTTATTACCTATGACGTTGTGACATGAAAACGTTTTTATTCGCGTTGTTTTGACGCACGGCATTTTGTAAAATGAGATAGAAGACAGGGACATTTTAATTGCATATGATTGTACCTTTAATTATAAGTTTAAAGTGAAATATTTTATACGTGTTAAGGAAGCTAAAATACGCAAAATAAATTATTTTCATTTAAAAAAAAGAGTTTTTAATCTTATTTCCCTTACCTATATTTTTAATTTTATTTTTTACACTTTTCTTTAAAGCAATATTGTTTGTTTCATGTTTTTGAAAAAATTTTGTTTAGCTTTTCACATTTCAATTGCGGACTAGGTATCTTAATGGAAAAATATCTAGATCTAAAATTATCTCTGGAACGGATGAGAATCGGGCTTAATTTTGGTTGCCTTAGCACGTGTCTAAAATATTTCCCCTTCCTCTCGAATCACCCTATACAACACACATAATTAGCGGAAAAAATTAATCAAAAATAGTTCGCGTTATCTATTAATGCGAAATATCGAACACTGATCTCTATTAAATTTAATAGTGTAGAACTGTCTATTTTAAAACATAAAAATTCAAAAAAAAAATAGTTACTAATACACAATTTCGTTTCAGTTAGCTTTATAATAGCTTAAATTATGTAAAAAGGATGCGTGCTAGTCAACAATAATAAAAGAAAGTAACTTATCTAACATAAGTAACTCTCAACGTACACAATACTGTAAAGATTTATACGACGACTCCGATTTATTTTAATTTACCTATAGATATCAACAATGTTCATCAATTTTTTTGTAATTTATCTAGATCCCCTTTTAAATTTTTATATTTTGTACATAACAGTAGAAATTGTTACATAACAGTTGAAATTAGAAAATTAAAATCAATCATTTTTTTGTTGGATTTAAATTGAGTATATAATCTTAATCATTAAAGTTATTTTTATAACATTAATACGGTAGGTATGCCAGATTATTTTTTTTGTGTTTTTAAAATATTTTCTACTTGAAAGCGTAGGTTGCACTGTTAACGTTCAGAATTTTTATAGACCCAAGAACTCTTAAGTATGTATATCCAAGCATTGATGGTGAAGCACCATCTTCAATGAAGCGTAAGGGCTTCAAAGAGCCTTTAGGAAGCGTTTTTGTATAAAGATGATTTAACTCAAATCGACATAGAATTATCTCTAGAATTCAACGTTTTCATTTGGTAAGAGAGTTTCTGAACACCCTGTATTATCTTTATAATCAATAATACTGTGTTTTATTGACGGTATATCTACAGTTAATGACAAAAAACGTTAAAACGACACATGTAACAATTTTATATGAATTTTTATAAAAAACTAAAAACCGTTTTAGAGGCAGATTTCTCGATATTGCATATATAGACTTATAGATACATTTATCTCAATCTCGGTACAAAATAAAATATTTCCTTGCAATATATTATGAGACTGTAGATACTATATTAACGCCACCGGTGAGGTTTGTAGCGAGGACACACCCACTGACCTACAAAAAGTGAAGCTCGTTAAATACATACTGGCACGTGCATTATTCACTATATAACGTATTGTAATTAATTATTATTAACCATATTGCTTAGGTAGAGTAGCGTGCCAACGTTTATAGCAATCAGTCCCTATTAAGTACACAAACCAATATAACTCGAACGGTTCTTTCAACTATAACAATCATGAATATATAACATTAAGTTATTATTGTAAATTGTATTACACAAATATTTAATTTAGAGTTCGTAAATATTTAGTAGCTACCTGTTTTACACCGTGTAAATACCTATTATAGGTACTAAACCACTGTTATTTAACTCGCCGTTTGCATTACCATATCGCTGAATTGTGTTAAACATGTGTAGGCTGTATTAATATTGTCCCGCAATATATTTTGTATCTATCTAATTTCTTCTTTTAACTTTTATGCATTTATGTCAACGTCTTTTTGGAAATTTTTACTGTATTACGAGAATTTAAATTAATAGGTGCAATAACCTAAATAATTTTACCTTCTGTATTACAAAATTTAAACCTGATATTTTTTCGGTGACATTTGTAGATTATTATCAAATGTCTACTGCATGCACGTTACCTAATAAACTTACTATTAGAAGTATAAAGATATTATTTGTTTTCCTAAAAACAGATCTGCAATATCTATAGGTTTTCTCGGCAATCCGATCCTTCATCTTTTTTTGTTAATAAAAACGCGACGAGTTTATTCAAAGCTTCGTTCTGTTCTTCATTTCAATATTAAAATCAATACGTGATTTATATAATCATAAGTAAGCCGTTTTCGGAAAATGCAAACATTTTGAAATGAATTTTGATTCAAAAATAAGAAATAGGTGAAATTGCTTTCGAAAAATAAAATTACTAACAAAAGAGTTAAAAATAAATTTTAGTTAATCGTTATCGTAATTAGTTAAAGTCGAACAAAGAGATGAAAATTATTGATCGTGAAAACAGATTGTAGTAAAAATTAATAATAAAAAAACACCCTTAACAAACTAAATCAAAGTACATATACCTAAATATAATTTAACAATAAAATAATGTACTTAATACTGAATTAATTGTCCTGTTAAAGGTAAGAAATGAGCTTAACATTTAGGTAATAAGCACGTTTACAGCATACCTGAAAATCCGCATATTTGCAATCTCTCGTTCAACATATAGAAGGTCTTTTAAACTGTAACTTTCCTTTATAAAGACTTATTTTGTATAATTCATACAAAATTGAAATGCAATTATAATAAAAAATATAGCTTGCAATGGTGTATTTAAAAAAATACAGTAATTATCGATGTAAGTTATAAACTTCAATTTAATCGTTTTTATATATAAACACGATTAATATATTGAAGACAAATTAAGGAAATTAATAATTAATTTCAGGATCCTTGAATTTGGCTGCATAGGTTGCCATAATGGCGAATTTATGCTTCGATAATTAAAATATAATAATACTTCACGGTTAAATCCTCTAACTATTTTATCTCAATTGATTGGGCCCTAATTAACTAAATTTTCTTTAATTATGACAATAATATTATAAAAAATAAAGACATTTTACGACAAATACAATTTATAATATCTATTCATTTTTTCATTTCAAACATTTAAATTTTCTTATCTAACAATAAGTATAGGTACTTAATAAGTTGCTGAAAAACTGGCATACATACTGAAATGAATTAATTATTACAATATTTGAGTGAACTTTTACGTCATTTAAAGGAATGCGATTTTACACCTAATCATATATGATAATAAATGTTCGATAATCATTCAAAGTTACAGCTTTTAACGAACATGTTCATTAGTCATTTCCTGTAATGCCTATAGATAATTCAAGGGGAAAATATAAGTAGGTATACATGTATTAACTAAATACATAAAATTGACTTTAAATTGTATTCCCTGAGATGACCTAGAAGTTCAGTCAAATAATTATTGTAATATTTAATCCGATTCAGTACTCTTCATATTCTTATCATTATAATTGTTCTACGTTACTTGTGAAATTAACAAAAATAATAATAATAACCGGAGTGAATCTAACGTGAAATAAATTAAATAGTGAGAACGATAATTTTCAATTTTATTAAAAATTGTGTTATTCAACAAAAATCAAAAGCTGCATAGTAAGTAATATAGGCATCAAATTTCTCTTCATCCATTATAACTGCTGATAAAGAACGAGCAAAATTACGACCAAACAAACCATTCAATCATCTATGATTGTAATGAGGTGATAATGAGCCTTGAAGGTTTAATAATTGTGGCAATTGCCCATTTACATTAAAAAAAAACAAATGTTCTCTTTTATCCTTTTACCCTTTTTATTTATACCTACTAATTGTAAGTAAATATATTGTAAAACATCCATTAGTTGATGAATATTAAAAGTAATCTAATTTACTTATCGTTAGCACACTTCTTCCAACTCGATTTTTATTTTCTATTGTGCTATCAACAAAGTAATTATTGTATTTTCAGCAATAAAATTAAAAACTGATAATTTTAATTAACGTTTAAAAAATTAAATTATTATTTTTTTCCATTTTATTGATCTCGTCCACTAATAAATCAAAAATGTAATTATTGTACGTACCTACGTACGTAGCTGACTATGATAGCTAATTAATTTATTTAGAAAAATTATCAACACTCTCAATAAATTTGCTACAGGTACGTCATTTTTATTTACAGTTGAACCTCGATAAATCGAATCTGACGGGAAGAGAAGAAAACTTCGACTAATCGAGATATATTTACTTGAGAATTTTGTTTGTAATTGACACAGCCAGTTCGAGTGATCGAGATATGCGACTTATCGAGATATAGAGGTTCCACTGTACTTAAAAGAATAATTTACGTGATAAATAAATTTCTTGTAATACTCACTAGTAAATAATTAAATCTATTGTCCTTAAGTACCTATATTATGAATAAAATTTACTCATTAATTAATACCCAATAATATTTACCATAATAATGTTTGTAATAATTTGTCGAAATATCTATACATAGTAACATTAAATTTATTATTTTCCTGATACGCGCAACCAAATGTCAACTAGTATCATACCCGCACATTTCCGTTATGCAACAGATGAAATTGGAGCACACCGATATACGTGAACGATTTTCCACGTAATACGTATAATGTAATATGTAAAAAGTTAAACATATAATCCAAATAATATACCCTTTAACATTTTAGGTCGTTATGTCCGAAACTGTACTCTTACAGCAACGTACAGAAAAAAATCCCACGTTAAAAATAACAAATGTTCGAGTTTTCGAAAACTGACACAAATATAATTCATTAACATTATTTACATTAATTAAGATGATTGTGCAACTCGAATCGCGATTTTAAATTTATTTAGAATAACAACTCGTTTTTGTTATTTAATTGGCACCTTTTAACACTATTTTTAATAAACGGCCACATTTCTTAATGATCGTGTATTTCCAACACGAAAATTAAATTTTTCGACGTTAATTAATTATTAGTAAAATATTGAAGCTGATCTTACAATTCGAACTATTTCAAAATAGTCTATAACTATTTCACCACGCTCACGTTGATTTGTATATCTATATATAGTAAATACTTAGTGGCGTTCCAAATTTCATTATAAATATATTTAGTTTAGATAACTTTAATAAGTATTTTGTTAAAAATGTTACTGAATTATTACAAACTTCAAATAAAGATAATTACTTATAACTTCCTCGATAACGGTTTTTTGAAAAGTAGACATCTGCTAAACCCTTACACTACGTAAGATTTTTATCGTGTAAAGAATTGAAATATTTTTTATAACTGTTCTCTAAAAATGCATATTGACCTTTATGGATAACTTTGACCTATTTCAAGGAAACATTTGGAACTATCAACTTTTTATATATCAATATAACAATAAATTATTGTTCAGTACGTTAACAATAAGATAAATAAAAGATCAAACCTACCTAATCATAAGTAGGTTCTAATAATATTTTGAAAAATTTCTAAAAAATTGCCTTTTTACGGCCCCTAACAGATATTTTATGAAATAATAGTAAAATTATAAAAACCAATTAAAATGTTTATGTTATGTTAAATCTTAACTGTTTTTTATGGTTTTATCGTTTACTTTCACTGCATAAATACTGCTGAAAACCGGGAATAAATAAAGGGCCGCAAACAGACGAATTTATCTTATATCTACATAATAATATATATTATATACAGGGTGATTCTCGATCGCCTATTTTATTTTTTTATTCAAATACTGTAAGTTTCTCGGAAAAACTGAAAGAGTCAAAAACGTTCCAAATAAATCAGGCTTTCTATAGAGATTTTCTGAATTGCAAAATTTCAACCCTCCAAGAACTTCACCAAGAACTTCTTTAATGAAAACCAACAGGGGTTGCAATTTTCCTCTCCCCTCTTTACGAAGATAGGAGAAAATTGAAAATATTATTATAGGAAACCTTTTGATAAGTAAAAATCATCTACTATGATAAATATTATTCTTCTACATTTTTCCAAGTTTGAGAAATAAATTAAAAACTTAATTTTGCCCTTCTCCTTTTGAGAAGTGTGATTCCGCAAAGAGACGTTTTAGGAAAAAACTTTATACGAAAGACTCCCCTTAATTTTTCACAAGGAATCATCCCTTGAAGTTTTTCGCAATAATCACCCTGTATATAGATTGTTGAATATAACAAATTCACCATCTGATAATAATTTCAATAATCAAAACATATTTGAATATAACAAATACAAATGTGTTATGATTTTACGACAACGTAAAAAATGTTTATTAAAATAACAACTGAAAAATAACATAATTATTGAAGCTGTTTGGATATTTGCATAATTCGAGGTTTTCGCAATCTTGAAGTATATAACTACTATTCAAAATATGTATGGGAGAGGTTTAAAAGTTACAAAACGTTTATTTAACAGCAACGACCAATTCACAAATTAGGTTTCTAAGAGTAAATCCACACTTCCGTTGATTATTAAGTAATACCAAAGTGAATTTAATCTGTTGTTGCAGTATCCTTAATTGCGCATGTCGAGTTTGAATAAGATTATTGTATTAATTAAAATAAAAATTAATAGCGATAAAAATTCATTGTTCGTCGCTTTAAAAAAAATAACAAGATTCATTTCGATCAATTTAATTCTGAGAGAAAGCTTTCTGTAACAAACTAGTAATGTACAACGGTAACTGCGCTAACGAAACACCCCTTCACTGTTTAGGCGTACATCTGCAAAAGACAAGCAATCGGCAGGGAATCGCACTTCGGGGTACCCGAAATGGAACCTAATACTACATATAGGAGAAATCCTAACCTTTTTCGAAAGAATAGGAGTGCCTTTATAAAGCACGTTACAACGGGGTACGTACTACAGAGTAACAAATCAACAAAACAGGGAACCAATTTGGTGCACCAACCCCAGATAACAAAAAAACCCTTTCCCTCCGGACAAGTGCAAGTTGAATCAAATATTTTTAACAAAGCTTTTTTGTGTTTTGGAACGTGAGGAACCCGAATATTCGAACAAAATTGATCTAACTCGACCGGTTCATTAGTTTGGGGGTTGTGAAATCTAATATACCATAGAAAAATGTATAACAAAAGTGATTTGATCTAGTTTATTGCAATACTTATAAAATAATAAATGGAAAAATTAAAATTACAATTGACTGATAAAATTTATTCATAAATAAAATAAATTAAAAAAAAATAAAATATTTTTAATAGGTATCCTTGTAAAATGTTAAATTATTTATGATCAATGATTATTTATAACTCGTATAATTATATTTAAAGCGCACACAAGATGACAAAACGTTTATCGTTTATATCTCCCATTCCGGTAGCATCTAAACGAATAGAGCGCGACAATTTTGATGAGATGGTATAAATTCAAGGAAATGGGATTGTGCAAGATATTTAATATAAGCGCTTTTCAACCGGTTGTTTATCAATCGGATTTCTTGCAACGAATTTTCTTTACACTACAACTTCAATAAATAATTGTAAATCCGACATGTAATAATGAAAACTTTTTAAAAATAAAGCACAATTGTCTTTCACTGACAACGCCCAATTTTTTCAATAAATTAAACACTACTAATAATGCGTTTATATTCGTAAATCAAAGGTTGAAATTTCACAAAAAAAACATTTTTTGAACTCAAAATACCGTTTTTTTTTTTACTTTTTAATTTCTTTATTTTTATCGTTAGTCAGATGAAAATTTGCATACATCTAGATTATTTATCTAACAATAAGACTATAAAAATTTAATCAAATTTGAATTTACTGAAATTCATGGTAGGAAAATTCCTTCAATTCCTTAGTAGGAAAATGGCAATGGGATTAGGGATTCGTGCCCGGAGAGAATGCGTTAAAATAAAATCATTGAAAAAAAAATGTCTTTGCATATTTAGTCTTAAATAATAATTAAATTTAATACCTAGTTTATTAAATTGCAGTTTTCTTGGAAATGATTTTTATTAAGACTACGATAATTGCAATTCTATATGAGTTACTAAAAACCGTACCTAGAACAAACCTTGTTTATTGAAACCATAAAACAACCACCTATTATCTAATATTTACGTATGTATTTAATACAGGGTGATAGAAATACTTGACAAACTTGCAGTATAGACGACGAAAATATTCTATATTAATATACATAGTAGGCCTTCTATTACGACGAATCAGTGTAAGTGCAATTTGTGATAGTGACAAAGCCCATAGATTATCAACTAGACATTTTAATATGCAACACTAAGAAAGTATTCGAATTTCAAGAGGTCAGACTTGACCCTCTTCTTGCCGGTAACGACAAAGAACCTATATACAGGGTGTTTGGTTCACCGACGTATATCCGAAAGGAGGTGGTAGGTGAGTCGGTTTGGAACTTATTTAACCAAAAATACCTTTATACAAAGTGTCACGGTTTCTGAGATAAAGCCAACTTTGTGATTTTATTAAATTACTGCAGTTTTAGTATGATTAATTTTAATTAGACACAACTGCAAACTTTTAATTTCTTGTAACTTTTATTTTAGTAGTCTTTGATATCTGTTCTATCAAATAAAATCACTTGATACACTCTACATGTGATAAAACAAAATATTGAGTAGTCGACTAAATATTGAGACAAAATAGTCGACTAAAGTTCAAAAATGTATTCTCTAGATATCAAACTTTGATCTAGTAAGCCACGTATAAAAAGTAATTACCTACCACCTCCTTTCGGATATACGTCGGTGAACCAAACACCCTGTATATAACTACTATTGATCTATATAAAACGTGTATCCATTTATTAGTTTTTAATAAAACACATAGACAGATATCTACGTTATTTAACTGTTATTAAATTCAGTAAATGCGTGTTAAGATCGTTGATCGTTTAAAAAACACATGCGCTACTAGTACAGTACATATCCATGTATAAATGTTACGATTGTACCCATAAGTTCTCATGTGAAAGTGATCACATTCGCCTATTCAATAAATAGTGGGTAGCAAATCAATTGCCTTGCTAAAATAACGATTACGAAAGCGTAAACCTGGTAGGTATTTTAAGTGAATTTAAAGCGGTCACATGCACTATCCTTGACAAGGACGAAGCGTACATATTCGTTTTATAATGTTTCACAAACACATAATAAGTATTAAACGTACATATAAAGAAACTTACGAAAAGAAACTTAAGAAAATATCGAGTTTTATTAGCACATTTGATTGACATCTACGATATTTCTCGACTGAATAGAAATCTTAATAATAAAAAATAGTACTTAAGTAGGTAAGTAGTTAAATAAAAATGATTATCAAACGATCATAAATTGTTTTGTAATAAGCGTTATAAATGAATGGTGCACTTATAACAAAACTGCCTAAAAGTTAATTATGCATGTCATCAATATGCTAATACATATATTGAAAATAATACTGTAGTTATTAGATTCGGAAATTTAAGTAGCGAAGTATCTTCCACGTTATTTTTAATTAAAATGCAAAATTTTTAAAGAACACCTCTTATATGTTTACTAATAATTTAGATTACCAAGGTAAAAAAATAAATTTTTAATAAAGTTCATTCAGTAAGATTCAAATTTGAATTCAATCACGTCTTATTATTTTCTCCCTTGCGTTAACATATAAATTAGAAATGATATTTGAACAAATACAAATTAACGAATATAACATGATAAATTTAGTACTAATATTAGTATTAGTATTAATTAATACAAAAATTAACGAAAGCGAAAATAACCTCTCCTTTGCATAAAAGGTAAACTTTTACAAATCAAACCTTGTTCACAGACTACACTTCACCATCGTAGATTTAATATTTGCAATTTTACTTGTATAAATTATATGCACACAAAACGCTAATTTATTTAAATATTATAAGTATAGTGTATGTATATATATTTGTTTATTATTTGAAGTTTACATAATTTATAATTGTTTTAATTTGTATAAATTTGCATGTTATGCATACATTCTTCTGAACTACAAACAAAATTATATAGTAATACAACTATATTTATAATAAATTAACATTTATTAAATTGATGAAATATTTTAAATTTGCGTAATAATATGTAGGTAGGGTACAACTTTAATAGTTCTAACTAGAATTTACCTTCTTAATACTCAAGTGCCTAATCAATCAATAATATAGATACATAGGTATATTTGTTATTGAAAAGGAGTGAAAGTGACTTTTTGCTTATACGACATATTATGCACTCCCTTGATATCCATTCGAGTAGATATTTAAAACTAAAAAAACTCTATTCACTACCTATGTCAAATATAGAAATACAAGTATTTAATTATTGGTGTCAACTAACCAGAAGATATTATTGACAAACTATTCGAAGATTTAATTTTATAAAGCAATATAATTATGTTCGTAGAATAATTTAATAATAGAATAATAGAAATGATAGAAATAATAAAAATAAATAAAATAATAGAAAAAAAATAGAAAAAAAAAATAATAAAAAATAAATAAACTAATAGAATAAAATTTTTGATTAAAATCAAAAATGCAGTATTTAACCCTTTTATTGTAAAATGCACAAACAAGTGTGTGCCTATGCCAAATTTTCTATATAATCTGGTAAATTAAAAACTTGTGTTTGAAAACTACCACCCTTCTATAATAGTTATAAAAATAATAGGTACCTACTATAGTAGATACATACCTACTTCATTTCTATTCCATAAAATAAAGCCTATATTTATTCATCATATTCATTTAAAAAAAAAGTTAATTTTAATGGGAAGCACTTTGTGGGTCTAAGATAAGCTTATACTTAATCATTAGTTAGGTCAATTTATAGTCATCGCGTTGTTAAGTTAAATTATAATAAAAGTGATACAAAATTCGTTTATCTAATTTTAGATTAAAGTAGGTATTCATTTTCCAGGTATGAAAATTTATACAGGTTTGAATATTAGATATTTTGTTGTTGTTTTTTTAAAAACCTTATGTTACTTAATAGCAAATCAGAAATATTTACACATAATATGTGCAAAATAGTGAGAAAAAATAAACAATAGGTAATTTACGACTACTATCCCACAATATTAAAAGCTTTGAGTATTACCTACAACTATATAGATAATAATTCATCCAAATGCATTTTATTATTACTTAAATACAAAAATTAATAAACTCCTTGGTAAGCAGCCGCTCTAATAATAAAAATAGCATTATTAACACACCTATACAGTATCTAATGAATTCAAAAATTACTTAAATCCCGTTACTAAAATACAATTAACGTTTAATTATTACTTTGAACTCTAACGAGCTGCCTTTGCATTTACCTAATTTATCAACTTCAAATTATCGTTCCATAAATGAAGCTGACAAATTACAATAGCTTAAATAATATGCCAATCCCATAACTAATTCGTAAGTTGAATAATTAATTTTATTTTTGTTATAGTTAAACGTAACGTTATTTATTTTTCAAATTCGTACTTTTATTTATTTATAAAAACTGATAAGTAAATTAGATTAACCAAATTAAATTAACCAAAAAACTGCTAATAGTCTCCTCCACAACGTTTTGATATGTTAAACGTGTAAATATCGCTGCATATGTACACGTATATATGTTTGGACTAGATCAAAAAACAATCATAATCAAACCAAACTTGACAAAACACTAAAGAAACAAACAATTTAACCAATCCAAACAAAAATAAACCCCATTAACTTAATGGCACTTCTAGATTAAAACAATACCAAATAAATCAAAACTAGGACATGATCAAAAGTGATAAAAATATTTAAATTTACTCCTAAACAGATTATTGTACCTACACGGCCAATGAGTTAAGTTATCAAAGTACAAATCTTTTTTGTTAGCGTTTCTGGTGCTGAAGGGATCTAGTTTCACAAAACATTTTTAAATTATTCCGAATAACTTCTCTACTTGGTTATGCCTTCTATCAAGAATTTTTTCCAAATACAAACGTTTCACTCTCTTAATAACAGAATTTCATTCGTCAATTACTAAATTCATGTCTACCAAGTCATTTTGTCGAAAAACGAACGTTGTTAACGATTGTAAATGCACTATTGTTTCAATTTCCACACATAAACGAAATGTGAAAAATACGTATAAAAACCTATTACATTATTTGAATATTTTGTTTCGCGGCTGTTAGACGATATTGTGAAATAGGACATTTTTCAACCTTCATCGTGTTTAACAGTGTAATTTTGTCATCTAATCCCGCAATATTTTTATAACAACGTATAGAGAAAAAATAGTTCTTCCAAAAAAAATGTATAAAATATACAGAGTGTCATTTAAAAATAAAATATATCATATTACTGCTCAAATTTCATTAGGCCCTGAAGTAAAATAAATGTACAATAATATACTATTCTAAACATCTTTTGTTAAAAAATATTTTGCTAATATAATTATTCAACGAACTAATGCGTGAGTGCTACTGTCTTAACTCGCCCTGTATATTATTCGTGTGCGTTGACTGATTAATAGAAATGTTATTACCAGCAGCATTAACAACATTGATCATTTGCACCTCTAACTTTATTGGGTGTAATTTCAAAAAAATTTTCGCTAGTGTCATTTCACAAAATGTATTAAGTGCAAGTAAGTACTTATATTAAAATTAAATATTTTGCGCAACTGTACACGGTTGCAACTACGTTTCACAGATTGCATTGCTATTCAAAACATTTTTATCGCACCACTAAAAATATTAATAAAATAATAAAACTGAGCAAGCAAAAGTTTTAATTCTTACAAATTAATGTAGGTAAGTCTTTTAATATTTGTCAATGTTCGAACGTTAAAAAATTCCATTTTTGCAATTAATCGATACTAAATCACTTAATGATCATTTCGCAATATAAATTTGTTGGAGTCCTAAAACTTTTAATAACAATTAAATATATATCATGAAATATAAACACATTAACCTATTTTACGGCTATATTTTATATTGCTATCTTATACACACCTTTTGTTAGTTTCATAGGCGACCATATTAACCTTCGTTAACACTATAACTTTTATAAAGTTATTTAAATTGGGTGTTTTTTTAATAAATTTATGTACGTTTCATAAGTTTTCGTAAGTAAACCAAAACTCCACCCAATTAAAATTGGGCATTAAAATACCGATTACCAAAAGGACGCCTACAACGTAAAAAATAATTTGCTTAGACGTTAGACCCCAATCCTTATAAATGGCCTTCTTAAATTTGCTCTTAATTCGCTTCCTAGTATCTAAAGGTCAGAGGTTTACTTAAAATGTATTAAATAAAAACTGGAAATGCAAGTTATATCATTGAGTACCTTGGAATTCTGGCGGTACCCTTTGTCGTCGGTTAATCCATTTTTACTCTTTTATGTTCACCCGACGTAACGAACGTCAATGTCGTTATGCAATATGCATCGTTACCGATGCGTAGGATTAACATTTTTGCGGTAATTTAAGTTTAAGATCATGAATCCCTACCTATTGTTAAAAACGTAAGATTTTTGTACGATAAATAAAAGGTAAATAAAAAGTACATAAAGTGTAACCGAATTTTCTTATCTGTCACCATGTAGATTTTGACCATGATCGTAAATAACAAGTGCCCAAAAAGTCTTTCGGTCTTGGTTGGCCGCAGAAAGGTAAGGGTACGTCTCATTGTTAACATTAAATCATGTCATAAATTGTTTCTTGTCCTGTCACAGTAATAAAACTACTTAAACCAAAACTTGCCTTAATCTTTCCACGGTCAATCAGGACAAAACTTTTTGGACACCGTCGTCTAGATATCTATCTATTAAGAAATTTAATCGTTAAATAAAAAAATTCTATTCCAAATTATGAATAGTACTACCACATGTCTATAGAATCGGATCTCTCGACATGCAATAAACATATAAGTCCACCATTACATAGAATATCAATTAGAAAAGTGTTGTAATTTTCTATTTTTTGAACTACACGTAATTAATTAAATAAAACGATTCGATATAAAAAATTGCTTAATTGGATTATCAACTTACCTATTACGTTACCGCAAAGTGTAATGATCCATAAATGTTCGACGGTTCACGGTTGTAAAGCAATATCCAGTACGAAATACATAACAGCTCTAGATAATTACGTTTACTTTCATAACGGCCATGGCCCATTATAAACCAGGATCCTGTCAGTATTTGGGACGCTTGTGGATCTCAAAATAAAAGCGCATGCATCTGCGGGCTTTCGCATTTTTGTAACCACCAAAAAGAAACCGGTTAATTTTAGAAAGTTGTTCAATACTATATTTTAAACCATCTTGTCAATAATAATTAAAAAGACATCTCGTGATCGAAAACGAACAAGTATCTTTTACAATTTACTTATCGTTAGATGTAACTCAGCTACCGTAAGAAATTATGTATTAATACGGTCTTTTTTTAAATTCTTTGAAAATTATACCTAATATTCAGAGTAGGAAAAAAATTTCGAAACATAGGGATTCTAATGCATTTAAGAAAACTGTTGACCAGTTGAAAATACAACAGATGTACGCAATGAATACGAAAACACCGTATTTACTCGCGTATAACTCGCCCTCGCACCCTATTTTTTCAGTGTGAAATTACAAGAAAAAAATCCCTGCATATATCTCGTATTAATTTCTGGCAGAGCATTCGAAAATAGTTCGGAGGTTGACAGCAACGACCACAGTGACGATGAATACATTAGGTAAGGCGAGGACGCCAGTCCACGTGCCAGTATTAGATCAGTTAGCTGTATGTGGATATAAGAATAAATAAGCTTAATGTGTCTTAAATGCTTTGTTTTCCAACAAAACATTTAAGTAAATACGGTAGTTAATTGAATCACCATTAGATCGTTAGCTGTAGGGATAAGAATAAATAACTTAATGTCTTAAAGCTTTGTTTTCAAAAACATTTTCATCAAAAATCCTCTAAAGACGATTTCCCCTTTTGGTAAAGTGCGTCTGCGTCGATTGTTGTCAAAGTTGCTTATAACGTCTGTGCAATCACATAAACAGCTGATCGGACAACTTTAAAGAAATAACAGATGTCGCTAGTCAGAACTAATGGTAATACAATGTTATTTAAATTAGGATTTTCATTTAAAGTGTGGAATTTAAAGCAATTAAAGATTATGAAGCAAAACGTTGTTTGTGCCAATTGCACAAATAAATAGAAATAAAATAAAAATGCACCATTCTTCTGATATTTTCATCTAATCTGATTGATGTACATTTTTCAAAATACTTTCTTGTCTACTTTACGAAAAATTCATTAATTGTAGTTTTAAATTGTAAATCGATCTTTATTTTTAATTTTAAAAGTTGCAGAAATAGTAAAGTCTAAACCTATAAAATTTCGTTGTCCCGAGCAAGCCCTCTATTGTATTTTGAATCGATTGCACAGACCTTATAAGCAACTCTGACAACAATCGACGCAGACGACAACGCGAGTAAATACGGTAGTTAATTGAATCACCATTTGAGATCTCGCCCTTCCAGTCCCACTGTAGCGCGATAGCATAACTTACTTATAGTCTAAGAGCTGGTAACATTTTCACATCCGAGTTTATACCTCTTGAAATTTTGTAGGAAGGTCGTTTTGAAGGAAGGTAGTTTTTTTAAGTCTGGCTAAGACATTGACAGTTCTGGCTAAGCAACCCCGGTTTCGAACTACCCTACAATCGTTTAAAATTGCAAAAAAGGGATGTGAAATTGTAAGGGGAATTGTAGTGGGATTTCTATCTCATGAAATTTTATAGAAAAATAGTCTTTTTTTAAGTCTGCTTGAGGAATGAACCACCTGATTAGGTAAATATGTCCGCAAACTACCCCTAATCGTTTAAAATTAAAATATATTCGAATTTTTCATTAATACCTCTTGAAATTTTGTAGGAAGGTAGCTTTTGTAAGTCTGGCTAAGGAATGCACAGTCTGGTTAAGCAACTCCTGTCGCGACTTCCCCTTAGTCGTTTAAAGGGCAAAAAAGTGGTGTGAAATTATAATTTCTATCTCTTGAAATTTTGTAGAAAGGTAGGTTTTTTAAGTTTGGAAGAGAAATGAACCACCTGATTAGGTAACTCCGTGCGCGAACTACCCCTAATCATTTAAAATTAAAATATATTTGAAATTTTCATTTATACCTTTTGAAATTTAAATCATCTCTATTTCACACCTATTATGAAAATTTTTACAGGAAGCATGGCGATGTCTATGACGGGTCGATATGCTTTTCGATATAAGGCCTCTCTCGCACTCGCGTGTCTACGTAATGCTCTCTTCGCCGCACTAATGTAAAAATACTTTTTTCCGTTTTTCTTTTGGGAACTTTAAACAATGACGTCATCCGAGAGTAGTAGCACGTAGTAATACGTAGAAATTATAGCTATGTTATAGCAACCAAACACCGCGCACCTCATGTTTATGATGTGACAAAAACAATTTTAACGACAACGCCGAAAATTTTATTATAATTGTAAACAACGTACCCGTACCATCGGTATTCAGAAAATGTCTGATGGTGTCTGACGGTATTGTTTATTCACGAGTGACGTCAAACAATATGCGCAGAACCGCCTCCAGATCTTACCTTTAGTAGTAATTATGCTATGGGTAAGGACAGTAGATAAGTGAGAGGCGATCAATTTTACAGTGGTAGAGTGAACTATTTACATATTCATCGTCTACATCTGTTGTATTTATAACTGGTCAACTGTTTTCTTAGACCAGGGCTTTAAATGCATTAGAATCCCTAAGTTCCGCAATTTGTTTTCCTAATCTGTAGAAAAAAATAAATATGAAATATATAGATAATTGTGACAAAACTGAAATTCGATTTTACTGTTGTAACTTGCATTTTCTCGAAATCTATTGGCTAAAATTCAAAAAAAAAACAAAACGCTGTTGTAAAGATATTTAAAAGACCTTTAAAACTATGTGCTACTTAGCCCCTACACCGATTTAAAATTTTTGGGAGGGTTGTTGTCCCTCTTAAGAGATTGGTCTAAAGTGGACGAATTTAATAACGCATTACATTTAGTTTATTTACTTAAAGTACCTAATCCTAAATGTTTTTATTACATATTTACTCAAAAATATTAGTGTACATTTAATCGTTTAATAAATATTTGCAGTTGCTTAAACCACGATAATTATTTAATAGTTGTTAGTTTTATTTATTTAGTAATAATATTTCAACAGTAATGTCGATGAATAATAGAATCCGAAAATTAAATTAAACAATCCACATGGCTGGAAGTTCTAAAAAACGTTTAATAAGACAAAACAATACCTATATAAGAGAAAATTGTATTTAACTGTCGGCGACTCGATAGAAAGTAAAACATTTAGGAACAGAACTTTTTATTAGATTATATGTTTAAATTTTCATTATTAGTTTTTGTCAAAAAAGTATTATCTATATACTATATTTACATTAAACATAATAACTTTAAAATACATAAAATATTTGGCTTTCATATAATCTGTTAAGTTCATTGTTAAAAACAACTTTTTTCTCTACATTCAATGCATTCAAGGAAGAATGAGTTGAGTATTGCGTGAAATAACCACATTAACACATTCACAACTTAACAATAACGAATTCAATTTTATCAACCATTAATATAAGTATGGGTATTTTGTAATAAATTGGTACCTAGTTGAATGCCTGCCTATTTATAATATACGTAATATTTTTTAATACCTACAACAATAAACCATCCGTCACGTTCTAAAATTTATACAGCCAAAAATCGTCAAGGCGAATTTTAGCATATCAATAATTATTTTAATGGTGGACAACTATTATAGCTTTTATTGCGAAAACAACTTACTATGTCGTGCAGATGTTCAAAATAAAAAAGAGCTATGTATTAATAAACAGCCTACTTTTATTATTATTTTTATTCAAACCGAACCATATTCACTTTTACTTACTTATTTACAATTTCAATTTTACTTTTGACAATTACTTATTTCTCACACGATAATATGTTTTTAAGTACCAAAGAAAACTTATTAGGTCAACAAATACTTATACTATATTATATATATATTTCCTATATTTTATAGGAAACTAAACGAAATATTAATCTTTAAATATGTACAAGGAATGAGAAAATATAAATATTAAATGGCACTAAATTGAATTACCTTTTATAAAATAGGTACTTATAAAAAAAATTATACTTCTAAATTCTTCTAATAGAACATGTGATTAGCTTGTTCTAATTTTACCTCAATAAATTTAATTTTAACAATAAAACTGCGATTGGTAAACAATTGATTGAGAGTGTTAGAAATATTTAAATGTTTCTTTACTACCTAGGGGACGTGGTGGACTTTGCGCTTTGCGAAAAATACGAGGTTAATGTGTACTAACCTATGAGTATTTAAATTTTGAAAATTATTTTGTACAGTTGCTTAGGTACCTATATATTTTTTTAAATATTTAGTACTTCTATATATCTATTAATTAACTAGTTTTAAATGACGTCATATAGTGAAGGTTAGAAATCAAATAATATTTCGATTAAGGCTAATTAAATAGTCCAATTCGTTTGAACTTTTTCTATAATGCCCCCTTTTAAATGACTAATTATTAAAAAGTGCATTTTGTGTATGGATAATTAATTTATTAGCCTTTAATTCTGACATATGTTAATTTGACTACTTATCTTCAAAGCTTTTTTTATAAAGTAAATATTTTTACTGGGTATTAGACTATTAGGTACGTTTTAGAATCGTTTTCTGTTTTCAACAGTACCTACATTTAAATCAATTTGTTTTTATGTAGGTAAGTACCTAAAAGAAATCTTTAAACTTTTAATTTGAATAAGTGATAATTACATTCATATAAATTTGTACCTTATTCATCAACTCATTGCGACTAATAATTTATTTACTTTCAAATTGTAACCGGCTACGTCGCATAAATACTCTTTACGAGTAAATTCCGACCATTCTTCAATTTCCCTTTTAGATTTTTAGGTCAAATAAATGTATCGTTTTTTGCACTTTCTACCACAACCGTTTATCGATGACATGAATATTAATTTCGGAACGAAAGTTAAGAATATTTTTTTACGGAAAACGAGTTACAATAGTGAAATTCGCAATAAATAATTCTATTTGTGTAATCTTTAGTGAAATTAATGTACATATTTTTTACAAAGCATGTTTTAAAATTCTTTCAAATACTTTATAAGAACACGTGAATGCAAGTACGTACAACTTATCAGGATTTTTATAACTGAAATTTTAATTTCTTAACATCTCTTTATTTATGACTAACTTTCTTAAGATATTAAATAAGTATTAAACAAAAGCATCTTCTCTTAATACCTATGTAGTTTATTGCAAGTCTAGTTCTACTCGCCGCCGTATCAACTCGCCGCAAGAGAAAAATTTTTGATTTATGAAAATTATACAAACAGTTATTTTAAATGCGTTATACGATCACATATATACTCTCAATGTTACCGCTAATATCGATAATACCTAAGCATTTCAGGAAATATCAAAAATAATTAAAACGTATTCATAACCTATGAATGCATAAAAACTTACTAGATTAAACTTCCTTTCAACCTTAACCTAACCCCGTGTGCAGTTTTAAATGCATAATTATCAGTGTACACGGGGTTAGGTTAACGTTGAAAGAAAGATTAATCTCGTAAGTTTTTATGAATAAAAAAAAACAATTATGCATTTAGGACCGTGCACACGGGGCAATTGTATGCGTACACGGGATTAGGTTATAGTTAAAAGAAAGTTTAATCTCCTTAGTTTTTATGCATAATAATTAAACGTTTTAGTTATTTTTGAAATTCCTCTTTTTCGTTGAATTTCATACAAAACGGTTAAAAGACAGCAGCCTTTTTGTTTTTAAATGCTTCCATTACAAAAAGGTTAGAGGTACGTAGTCGTATTTGTAAAAAGGCTATGATTTATCATCCAATTTGAGATACACACGTTTTTTCCACAATTAGACGGAGTTTTGTAAAAAAGCCTACTTTGCAATTATCCTACGACATGTATATGTGATGATATACACTGATGAATACATAAAAACGCATTTAAAACAATTGTTTGTATAATTTTAATAAACTGAAAATTTGTCTCTCGCGGCAAGTTGATACGGCGGCGAGATGACCGCGGCGCGTTAAACTAGACCCGTTTATTGCTATTCGTCACCTCGATAACATATAAAAAAGTTAACATTACTAAATGTTAATGTTCCGTATTTTTTATTATTGTGTGGTACCTATAGATTAGTTGATTATACGTTAAAAATGTAAATATTATTAACTAGAAATAACTAAACGTCATTTTTATAACCTTTCAATTAATCAAGTGTTTACTTATCATAATCTATTCAGACTTAATACCTATTATTATAGGTCGACACTGTATACATCACGTTTAAAACCATGGCATTTAAATAATTATTCTCTACTACTATCTATACTTCCTTCTATAATTTTATTAATATCATACTTAATAATATAATCATTTAATTTCAATTTATAAATATTTTTTGTTATCATGAAGATTAATACAAGGTAATACCTACGTAAACTAGAACGGCATAATTATACATTTAAACATTTACAGATATATTATTATACAATTTACCTATTGCGATATTAATTATTTAAACCCTCATTTTGAACTTACTAAACACAAAGGTGAATGTCACAGAGTGCATAATAATAAATTTAATTTAATTTTACTTGCAATTAGATAAGAATTTATGACAGGCCAAGGTAATATTTGTTTTCTAATTGTCGGAAATAATATTAACGAATGTTAACCGTAAACTAGGGCGCGCGTTAAAATAAAACACGTCAGGTTTCTTACAATTAGTGTAAATTCTGAAATTTTATTGCTGTTTTTACTGGTGAATGTTGCATAAGTATAATAATTTACAAATTTTTAATATTGCAAATCAAATAAAATGTTATAATTTGCGAGAAAACTAAAATTTTTTCTGTGGTCCTTAAGTAAACTACGTTTTAGGTTTTTGATGTTTAAATTATTTTAGAAAGAATGTGATCGGATTTGGATTAATTGTGGAAACATGTGCAGTTCATAACATGAAACATTTTATAGGGTAGATAGGCCTCGGTGCAAAATTTATTTCTCCCTTAAAACTTGCAGCCATGATTCATATTTAAGGGGTAAAAAGGCGTGAGATTTATAAACTGACAATTTTCGAGAATTTTTCAGTGAGATATTAAGTAACTACACGTTATTCACGATAGGTTCCAATCTCGTCATCAATAAAACCTTGTATTTTTACAGTACTTTCTTTGCCATGTCATATGTGTACAGATAAATCATCGGTAGAATATGCCACGTTCAAAACTTTAAACTGAATATTACAAATATGCAATTTAGTAACTTTTTATTGATGACGTGCATTGGAACCTATCGTGATTAACGTATACATACCTTTACTTATGTTAAACTTATTTATGCTTAATTTACTTATACAGAGTGGTCCGTAAGTAATGGCCCATAAAGACAATGGGAAATTCTTGACTATAAAATATTACGATTTGACCCAACAAGCCTTAATAAAATGTTGATAATAAAAAATTAATAGGGTGTCAAAGTTGAAAATTTTAAATTAATTTTTCGCTATAGGTCCGTATGTTTGATGTTTTTAAATGTATGAACATAAAAATTTGGGAGTAGGCGTTTTTAGATATGATAAATCATAATCTGATATATATTGCCATGTATTCTGCAGAGGGTGCCACTTAAGTCATGTTTAAGATGTAATTGTACCTAAGCTTAACTGTTTTATCCTTAACGTTATCGTTTCTTTTATAATAATTAATAAACAATTTTGAGGACATACCTTTTAAACTTCCTTAAATATATTATTTAATACAAAAATTATGAAACTAACCTTGGTTTAATTCGTTATGCCTTTACAAATTAATGTTAAATAAAAAAAATAAAATTTATTAAATAAATATTTTTAAATTACCCAAATATTAAAATTTAATTTTTAGAAATAAAACTGTAGAGTTACACACCTAAATTATGAATAATTTATAACAATAATTTAGACTGGTTTATTAATTCAAATTCAAATTTTGATTAACAGAACTATACCAACAAGAAAAATTAATTTAAACAAAATCGTTATGAATTAGTAATTTTAAAGATGAAATTATACTTCCGTAAGTGGAATAGAAATTTTGACGATTTTGAGGTATAATTTAAAATAGTTTAAAATGTTAATTTAATTTCGGAGAACCAAATATAATTTTACTATACAATTTAATTTTAAGTAATTTTGTTAAAATTAGTACATTCAAAAGAATGAATATTTGATAGAAAATTCATTTCAATTAAATATTGCACCAAATTTCAATTCTTAATTATACAATTAATTTTTAAATAGGTGTGTATTGATATTGTTTCAAACTTAATTAAATTTAATATTGGTAAGTATTTATATTTAATAAAATGGACTACCTAATTATAAATTATAAGTTAATTTTAAATTTTAATAGCATTAAAGAATTCGTTTATTTAACAAATCCACAGAAAATTTTTGAAATTAAATGAATTTAGTTAGTAATAAGAACCTTAAATATAAATTATTAATTTGTTCCATTTGGGCATATGTAGTATCAAAATAAGTGTTAATTAAATTATTTTTTTACTAGGAATTCAAATGGTTTTAGAAAAAATTAGTGAATTTTTAGTGGATTACCTCATTCTGAATTTAACTTTAAAATGGTTATTAGTTTACAAAAAAAACAAACAAAGAAAATTAAAACATTTTTCGTTAGGAAAAGTCATTCCAAAAGAATAAAAATTAATTTAAATTTGATTATTTAAGGGACTAAAATAAATTAATATTATTTTATTAACTTGGGAACATTTCCAAGTTAAGGAAAAAATAAATTATTTAGCTATCAACTGGTGATTACCGTATAAAATTTTTTCAAAGACTTGACTTAAATTAGTACGGAAGCTTATAGAAATTCGATTCCATAAGTCTTCAATTTAATTTATGAAATTCGATTATTAAAAATATGATTATTGAAATGCTATTAATCGAAACAATGAAGTTATGCTTAGAAATAATAACAGGGAAACTTTATCTATATGGTAACACTTCATCTTAATTAAAATCACATTCAAAAATATTAATTACATTATAATAAAATCTAATATTTAAAATTGAATCGATTATAAATAAATTTTATCAGTATTCAATTTAATCAAAATTGTAATTCATTCATTACAAGTTATAACAAATTATAACATAATTGTTTTGAAAATTCGAAATGGATACTAAAATTGAATTTATTAGCTATTATGCAAGTGCTCAATACTATTATACCATAAATTGAAATCAATAATCATTTAAAATTTAATTTTTAGTTTGAGAATATTGAAAATTGATCAATATACATTAAACTTGAATTAAAAATTTTGGAAGAGTTGACTTACCATCGATAAAACGGTTATAAAGGAATATTTGGTTAATTTGTAATTATATGCAGATGAAATGTTAATACTAAGAATTTAAAGTTACATTTTTTTTTTACGATAGATATATAATTTATTAATTGAAATAAAATAGATTAATTGATTAATTTATAAGTCTTATTGCCGATTGCCACCTTAATTTCTAAAGCAGATTTGAGATTTAATTTAAACTTTTACTTTGAGAAAAAGTCTATTTAAAATTTAAAATATATGAAAATTAAATAATTTTGTAGATTTAAATATCGTTTCAAAATTAATTCGAAAAATTATTAAATTGAAGCTTACATAATACCGACTTAGTAATATCTAACTGATATGTACTTAAAATACTCACATATGTGTAATACATTGATTGTCAAGATTAATATAATATTTGTATTATCGTAGACTAATGATAATCATTTTCGATTATATTTACAGTTCATTATGACATACTTATACCAGAACATAAGTATTATGACATGATTAACATTATCATATGATTCCACGATAATTCAATACTGAACTGAAATTACAAATTGATAACATTAATATCAATGAATAGTGTACAGATAATTAGATTCTATGTAAATAAAATTATCAAGCCAAGTTATAATGACTGTTTAGTATTGATACATTATTATTCATAGAATGAAATAAAATTTATTTACAAATTAATTTATTTAGTTAAATATATTGAGTAATAGTCTACACGACGTAAAATTCTACAATTACATAATTTAGTTAATGAATTGATCTTAACGAATTATAATATTCACATGTTTTAATAATTTAAATAAAATAGATTAATATATCATTTTATGATACAATCAATACGATTATTATTACGACTATTCATTAATTAAGTTTACCAATATTAATTATTTATAGCAATTTCGAAACTTCATATGTAATCATTACTATTTAATTCGTACTATAAAGCAGTATTTTACATTATACTACTTAGACTACTTACATGACAATACATTATTCAAGATATTTTCGATATTAATTAATTTGATAAAATTAATTATTAATACCTAAAAATTAAATTAACTTACTAATGTCATAATGTAAATATTATTTTACAAGATTTATCTAATATTAATTCATTAATAAATATATTGAATTATTTATAATAGTAAAATGAACTCATATTATGTCTGCAAATTAAAATTTGTGATTTTTCACGTTTACAATACTGTCAAATTGAAACTACATATATGAAATTTATTAATATTATAAAGTTAATTAATAATTTATGAATAATAACATTTTTCATATTGATAAATATGATCTAGTTAACTACAATATATGATATCATATAAATGATCAGTACATCGTTCAATTATTAAATATTATAACTAATAGTAATATATAGATAACTCAATGAATTCATATAGTACATATTGAATAAATTCTCAATTTTAATAAATGAAGAATATTATGACATACAATTCTAAAACATACAAATAGGATATTAATAGTCATTAATCAAGATTATTTATATCCACATTAAATTCTAATTTAATTATATTGAGAATTTAATTTATTAGTTAATTAACTTCTACAATTTGTAAGTTATTGAACATTGGAGCTTACTTAAAAATTATATGTAACGTTACTTTATTCATGATATTATTTGTCAAAATTATATTGATTATAAGTTAAAATATTAACGTTTTGTTAATTTTCGAATTAATAGCATCTTAACCAAATATGACAAATTAATAAATTAAGTAATTATAAGTATATTTGAAACACATTACAATACATTTTAATCGTCAAAATTATATCGAATCGTATTGAATATATACTCGAATATATTATGTAAATCATAGATGATCGAATGCAGAGTATAGTTACAAAGATCTAACATGTGATTAAAACCATATATTAGTCGTAACAGTAATGTTTGAAATACTAAATAAAATTTACTCAGTATGATATTGAAGTTGATTACTATTAGCGATATCTAATCAATAATTTATTTGCTATAGATTAGTAATATAAATTATAAATTTATTTAATATTCAGTTAACTTTTACTTAAGCTTTATTTGAATAAATTTCTATTGATATCATACATTGTACATAAAATTTATATTACTTAAAGTGATTAATTTACATGTTATAACTGCGAATTTAATTAAATATATAATATGAAGAAATAATTAATTTTATTGCTATTATTAAATATTTACTTATCATAAATCGACATAAGTAGATATAGTTATTTAAATTAATATCTTATTAATAACGTTATCAATCATAAATATTTACTAACAGTTCAATCTATTACGAATTATTTTATAGAGCTATATAATTACATTGTATTATACAATTATTTACTAATTATTATATTAAAATATTAGTTAATAATTATTCGATTATATCAATTTATATAATAATATTATAGATATACTATTAAACTAATTAATTAAATTAAATTAAGTATTACACAAATATATTTTAGATAGATTAATAATAATAGTTTAATTATTACACTATAAATGTAAAATTTATAAATTATCAATTCATATAAATTAATAAATTTAATCATATAAATTATATCAACTTGTACATCAGTAATTACTTTAAAATTATAAAGTAATACTAATTTAAAATCGTCACATAATTATAATTCATAAAATTTAAAATTATGTAAAATATAAATATATAATTACATAATACTTATATCAACAATTACAAATAACTTAGAGATAATTAACCGTAAAATTTATAAAATCGTCATATATAATGATATGATTAATAAAAATTTAAATTTATGTAAATTATTATTTTAACTTTGAAAATTTAATTTAATTCCGTATTTATACTAAATATTAGTACCTGAATTATAATAATTAAACATGAATTACAATATAAAATTATGTACACACATATCAAAAATTTTTAGATTAGTAAGGCTTATATATAATTTTTGAATAGCATTGTAGTAAAATCTTTAAGACAGTTTTATAACAATTGTCTATCTACATTGAATGTGAATATAAATTTCGATATAATATAATCTAACACAATATACAAATAATTTAATCATAGAATGAAACAATTTAATTAAATAATTTAAAAATCAAGTACATAGCAAAAATTTTGATAATTTTGTTAAATTATAATTTCAATCTTACAATCTTCATAATATTATTTAAATAATGTTATAAAGATCAGTTAATTGCTTATTATCATTATAATAAGTAATTTAATTTCAATAGTTTATACTATTCAATAAATCAACTTAATCATTAGTACTAATAAAAATATCAGTAATCATTAAATGTATATTAAGTTTATTAAAAGCTATTATATCATAATTTATATACAATATAGAATATCAATTCATTTAAATTAAAGTTAAATTCTTAATTAAATAAATACGGTTATATTAGCACTATGAAGTTATTTCAAATTCATTTAATAATATTCTATACAATAAATACCTTAATATTACGATTAATACTATCTTAAAATACTAAAAGTCATTAAATTATATACTACTTAATTATCAGATTATTACAAATTACATGCTATTTGTAAATGTATGTAAATTATTTAATTACTTTGATATAGCATTATCGAATTAATAAAGTTATATATATTCGTTTACTTAACAAACATAATTAAGATCAAATCTAGTAACAAGAATTGAAAACTATATTTAATCAATTCAATATATATGTAAAATATGCACAATATTAATATAAATAATATTTCAAAAGATCTATTATAAAAATTTATATAAATAAGACATAATATGTATAATTAACTATGACGAATGTACTCATATATTTAAGAAATTTAATCTGAATATAATAAAACGAATTTAAACATATTTACTTAAAGTTTAATAATTATAACAATTTATTCAGGAAATCAAATTAAAAATATCTCAGATAGCGATAATGTGTATTGTCAATAAATTATCTATAATTTCGATACATTATGCTCAACAACTTAATTTAAAACATTAATTAAATGATTTACTGAACTATAAATTGACACATATGAATTTAATATTAAAGATCAATAGAATAGTTTTAATCAATCTAATTTAATAAATTTAAATATATATTAATAATCTTAGAAAGTCAATAACATAGTTATTAATTTGTACTAAGAGTAGTTATAAATGCATTTATATAATATTTCAGTTTATGTAAAATTATTAATATACATTAACTTATCCTAAATAATTTAATATACAATCTTACGTAAATTATTATAGCTGAATATATATATTGTTATTGCATAGAATCTGTATAATGATTATACAATTCTAAAGTTATATGAAGGAAATTATCATTGTTAACCTTGTCAACTACTAAATTTATGAATAAACTAAAGTTGACATTCTTAACTTAAACATTATCATATAAGTTACTAAACTGTAAACATGGTAAATGATAATATTAAATTTAATTTATAACCTATTAAAAGTATAATAATTTATAAACATTAAATTTTAATTAAAATATTAAAATCGTGAATAAATTATAAGTTAGTAAGTATAATTAAATGATCATTCATTATTATAAATTTAAATATCATATGAAATAAATCATACATTATCAATTATCAAATTATCAAAATTATATATTATTAATACTAAATTTAATTAATTATATTGAAGCTTAACATCATTATATTAATTAAGAATTACAAATTTAACTATTAAAATAAACATACAAAATGTAAGTGATTTAAATATTATTCTAAGAATCTTAAATCAATTATTTAAATAACATTTTATTAGTTTAATTGTTAACATTTAAAATTATTAAATTTTAATTGTAATTCATTAGATAACATCTAATTACAGATAAATCGACAATAAATATTCATAATTTACAATTTATAAATCGTATACCATAAGATTAATTAAAGAATAATTTTAAATTACTGAAATTTAAGTCTTCGTAAATACAAATATTTAAACTTAAATGAAGATGTTTATGAAAATTATACTATTAAATTACTTACAAGAAATACTGATATTTATAAAATTAACTAGTAAAAGCTCGATCAATTTCAAACATTAAGTATTATATTAAATTATAATTCTGTTAAAATTTATTACTATATTTATAATTTGAAATTTTCATATTCACAGTATATCAATTAGAAATATAATAAGCATTAAACTTACAATTTATTCTACTGAAATAAATCATTACTATATACAATTAGAATAAATCGACTATTATACTATATAAAATTATAATTAATATGTGATATTAATAATTTACACTGCTATATATTTAATTTGTAATACTTAGTTTATAATTAATAAAATATTATTACTTAATATCTTTAATCTAACAAATATAATATGTTTTAATGTTAAAAAATTAAACTCTGTACTATATTGTCAATACATTCATGCACATACTAAGATTCATTATATTTAAACATCAACACTGAATTAAAATTTCAATTTAATAATTACTAAATTATACAATATTAAAATTGTAAAATTATCATAATCTGCTATAAAAATTATTGCAATATCGAACTAATAAATTGTTGCATAATACATTTTATTCAAATTTTAAAACATCTATCTAGATCAAAATATAAATTATTAGATAGATTTGAATAGAATTATTTCAAATCTAAATATTGCATATAATTTAGTAATAGAATAAATTTTTATATAGATTTATTAAGTCTTAAATACTATATTTTGAAATATTAACAATTCAGGTAATAAGATATAACAAGGTTATACATATTTACTAAGAATAATTATCGATAAATTATTTAAATATTAAGTAAAATATTTTATGAAATTAAAATCATTTTAATTACTTATATAACTTGCAATATAATATACAATAATATATTAATTTATACATAGTCATTACTATATCAACTCTATAAAATATTATATTATATAATGATATTAAAATTCAATTTAAATGTAATTAATATAATGATACGTTATATTATTATTAATTTAAATTACATATAGTAATCTACAACTATATAGAAACAATTTAGTTAATAACGTTTATTCAATTGAGTTTCACATAATTATATCCATAATATATTTATATTTAAGATATAAATATTGCTACAACTATAATTAAATATTAAATAATTATTCAATAAATTAAATAATATTTATAAACTATAATACATATAAATAAATTATGCAATACAAATCTAATTTACATAATATTACAATTTAAATACATTATAAAACATATATCTGAAAATAATGAATTTAAATTTATCGAATTTCATTAAATAATAATTAAATTTAAAATATAAAATATAACATTTAATAACAATTCAATAGCATAAATACATTTAATATCATTAATCATTCAATAAAATATTAATATATTCAATATCTAAAATATTACATAATTAAATTATTAATTAAATTTTAAAATATTTGCTAAAACTTATAAAAATTAGTTATTAAAAATATTACAATACATTAATAATTTAGTACTAATTATTCAATAATCATAAAACCATGAAATCAAATAATTTGAAAAGAATATTGTAACACGAACAGTGTTATCAAACATACAAATACGTTAACGAAAAACAATAACTTAATACAATCGCTTACGTATAATTTAAAATATTTAATATTCAGTAAAACTTGTAATTTATAATAGATTCATCGTTATCGAATATTTATAAAACCATTATACAATATTAAACTCTTTATTTCAAACTTAATTTTTTTAATTAATATTGAATCAAATATAATTTAATTGAATATTTAGTAAATACTTTAATATTAATATTATTAAAATATTTTAAAATGTTTAATATGAAATATCATACGTTACATGAATATTATTATAATATTAGACATTAATTAATATAAATTCATATATTTACTCATGTAATTTAAACTTAGATTTCAAGATCATTATGATACGATACTTTAAAAAATTAATCATTAAATATGTATTTCAATAATTTTATTCAAAATTTAAATCATAAATATGTCTAATATAGGTAACACATTATAATTTTATTAAAATATGTACTTATGTATTATAAATTTATTTACTATGCAAACGCAATATCCTTATACCAAGTACTATACAATGATATGTTGTGCCTAATCTATTTGTAAACTTATTCAAATTAAAGAATTTAATTATAAATACATCTATTATATTCAATAATCATACTATTTCATAAACATAAACTCATTCACTACATTACAATTATAAAATAAGTAGGTATAACATTAAAATTTTAAATAAAATTATACATTAATACCTTCGTAAATTATATAAAATTAATTAAAATTGTGATAAATCAAGTACTTATTCATATTTAACTTACATGAAAATAATCATATGAAGATTAAAGTTATTACATATAAACTTGAATAATATTACATATTTTGAGTACTACATATTATTAAATAAATGATAAAACATTTTATAATGATATCATAAAGCTCGATTCTAAATGAATATTATGTAAGTCTTAATCTGTGAATTATGCCGTTGTAATATCTATTAACTTCAACTTATTACAAGTACTTTTAATAATCTTTTAAACAATTACCTGTTCTGATAACTTAACATGTCTATCTTAGTAATTACATGCTAAGTGATTTTCAAAATTAATTCCATATCATACGCAAATATTTGCAACAAAACATTCAGTTAAAATATTTAATTGTACCTACATTAAAACAACACTACGCAAGAAAATCAGAGCGTAATAATAAATTTCTAATAAAAAAAATAATACCTATAGTATACTACTTTATATTTTCCCAATCCAGAAAACCCCTTTGGAAAAGCATGTTAGTGAGTAGTGTTACCTTAACATTTTATAACTCACGATCATAAACATAAAAACAAATGATGCAATGACACGCTATGCTAATGTAAGATTTGGTAACTGTCGTCAGTAAAGACGGAATTTATTAGGTCATGCGGGTATCGGATATTTATGAAAACCCTTTATAAAATTACCTTCAAGAGACTTATTTCTTTTAAGTCTACCGCTGATCAATTAATTTAAAAATTTTGAACTACTTCATTTAAAAAAAATTTTTTTAAAGTATACGTGTTCATAGGAGCTTTTATCATCCTTAGGACAGTTAAAATATAAATTATTTTACTATTAAGTTTAAGATTGATTGTATACATATATACATAGCTATTAAAAATTAATATAAAATACTATTTAAACTAATTTATTCTATTAATTTATTGTAAATAGCGCTAACACGTTTTTTTTAAAAAATAGGTACTATATTAAATTTATTTCAACAACGCAACTCCGTAACCAGGTACCTACCTACAAATTTGTTGTCCTACTGATTATTAGAATTATTAGAATAACGACATAAATAATTATTATTTCATAAGATTTTGAGAAAAAAGAACACTACATTCCCGATTACATTATAAAATAGTAGGTAAACATAAAATTTTAATTTACATTAATCGCTTCTGCTTATTTTAGAAAGTTCATAAAATTTGGTTTTCAAGCTATCATATTGAACTTCCAGTGAAATATTATGATGGATTAAGTTATTACATAAAATCTTGAATTATTTCCTATTTTGGAACCTACATTATTTTAACTAAGTAACATTTGTTATAAAGTCGTTATCCATAACAGCTGATTCTAACAATATTATTAACGAATCTTGAATATTCATTATTCATAAATTACATATTTATTACCAATATTTTTAACTTTAAACCAATTTGACCTGTTTTCCTGTATTAACTGTACTTCCTTAGTTTACTGCAAGTTCGCGTTTCAAATAATTATAAACATATTCATATTCATACAACATATTCATTTTCTATACAGGCTACGCAGAGGATTTTATCTTAAAAATACTAGTACACATGTTCATTTAAGCAACGAAATAGTTATTTAATGCGTTATGTAAATTTTTATAATTTCTAAAAAAATTTTAGTCTCAATCCTTGATCCCACAATGCAATAAATCGATGAAATTTATTAAAAATCACTTGAAATGTTGTCAGGGACTAACCACGCAATAATTAAAACGTCAATTAACAAGATTTATTAATTTTGTTAATTACTATTATTCGAATTTTAAAATAATCGTTTATGTTCTGTTATAAAGGATAAACACATGAAAATTATGCAACTTAAACCACTAAGTAACACAAGTAATTCGAATAGAAGATTTAAATTGTTTAAATTCATTTTAAATTTTATAAATTATTCTGTGCTTCAAAAAATAATGTATTTATTTCTTAGGATATTAAAAGTTAAACGAATTTTAGAAAATAAATCGAGGTTTTCTTTTTTTGAAAAAAAGGACACTAAGCCGTATCGACCAATTTTAAAAACTTTTTACCAAATATAATTAGCAATACTTTAAGAAACTCTTAAAATTTAGTTTAGAATCGTTCTTAACTTTTTAAAGTGATATTGATGTTTATAATATTGAGAACGAATAATAAAGGGTGCTTTCGTTTAAAGGGCGCTATAGCCCGAACACCAGCGATTTAACCATTAAAATATATGAAATGTTCTTATCTCAAGGAAACCTGTCGAGTTTCTGAATTTTCCAGTTGCCTGTATTCCCTTGTAAGTAAGTGCACGTGGGTGGTTTTAAAATAAAAATAATCTCTATAGGTGTCACTATTTATTTTCTTCAATCATAAATGGTACAAAAATTAATATAAGTGGGTTGTTTTATTCTAAAAGCGGAAAATTAAGTTGGCAATTTCCAGATAAGTTTAAGCAATATTCGACTAAAATGACTTAGGCGGTTTACTAACCCTTCAATTGAAACTTTATAAACACTATTTATTTTTTTCATTATATCATTGTTTTAAAATAATTTTATTAGTTGTTTACGATAAAAGCCAGGTAAAATATTAATGCAACTTAAAATAAGTAAAGCAATATTCGATAAAATTAAACTTGTTTAAATTCATAAAATTTAAAACTATTTTCAAAATATATTGTACATTATACAAAAAAATTAAGATTTTTAGGAAATTTTCGACAGTTATTTTTTTACTAACTGGTATCTACCTAATTAAAAACGTAAAAAACGTAAAAACATAAAAAACGTAAAAAAAACCTTAACAATTTAGTTTAGAATGCGAGATGGTGAATGATTTTAAAAAAACAAAAATAAATCAAATTTCGAAAGCACGAGTTATTTATATTATGATTTATATATTACCTATATTATTTTATTTCAGAACGTATAACGGACCAAATACATGCATAACTTACGAAGCTGTCAATCAAGCATATTTGGATGCGCGAAAAAGAATTCGTAAGTATTTTAATAGACTAGCGTGCAAAAGTCGGGTGCAAAATTATTGGCGGGCAATACACGGCATAATGAACAAATCTACAAAAAGTATTTACGACAAGTGAGACAAATTACAAATACAAAGTTAAACTTTAAATATTCTAATCATAATTTGTTCGTTGTGTCGTGTCGCTCGCGACTAGCGACATTAATTTTGGACCGACTGTACAAGTAGACTATTTAGGTATAAATATTAAATTTATAAAATCGAATATATCGAAATAATTTACTTAAATAAGTATGATGTTCTCTATTCAAGTGTTATTTATCATTACGGCTCAACTTTCAAGTACGGTTCTAATTACACGACCAGCCTTAAGCAGCCAACCCACCTTAAATTACTACGAGAAGGGTATGGTTTTCAGTACAGGAATTGATAGAACTGACCAATAACTCTATAAATCCGTCAAAAAACAATTTTATCACAAAAGTGGACATGTCTGAGTTTGTATGAACGCTCCTCAAATGATCTCTAGTCACCAATGTTTTTTTCTGAATTAGGTACTTGATATTAAGTGACAGATTGGAATTCTTATAATTATTTTGTGCGTTATATTAATTTTACTGGTTTCGCAGCAAGCCCACGATATTAGATATAGTTGTCAGCTTAAAGTATAATACGTTAAGTAAATACAGAGTAATTGTTTTTTAATTATTAAATGAAAAGGAATGGAACTTCAACAAATTATCGCTGATTCGTGGTAAAAGAATGTCTCAAGAAACTGTTTAAACACTTATCGATTCGATGCCTAATAGAATTTCCGAGTTAATTTTAAAGAATTGAAGTTCAACAAGTTACTAAATTGCATGTAATTTAATTATTAAATCAGTGTTTTTTTAACTAATGAACTGGTACATTTATTTATATTATATTGTACCTATTTCGTTCTAGAAACTATATAATTGCGAAAAGGTAGGTATGTGTGTAAAAATTTAGGTTTTATTGTATTTTTTTAATGTTTTACGTGAATTTGAAAAATACATAGTCATATCTACTATTTTTATTATAATAAAAATTATAGATAGAATATATCAAATATTTTTTTTTATTAATTAGCATTAATTGATAAAAATTTATTTTATAATTTTATATTGACTAGCTGTGGCACATCCTATTGGTGATTGGAAACCCGAACATATAAAAACTGTAGGTGAAGTACTTCTAGACGTTTCGGCAAATTTAGCAAGAACGTAAGTACAAAATATCATTATTATCGATTTTTTTACGAAAACATTCGCCTCCGCAAAGATATGGTCTAAGTTACGAAGATATAGAAAAAGGTCTACCACTGATCGATACGTCAAGAACCCTAATAAGGGAAATGTGCCCTCCGTATCTTTCAAATGTAGAATGTCGGCCAGGAAAATATAGGAGATTTGATGGCCTTTGCACTAATTTAGAGCATCCTACTTGGGGAGCAACAAATACGCCGTTTACTAGGTACGTTGCGTCTGTAAAAACGAATGTATTATGGCCGATACTTCGGTATTGAAATAACTTTAGTTCACGTTCATATTAGGTATTTGATACAAAATTGGTCCAAATACATAAAATTATCAAATTTAAAACTTAAGTGTAGAAAATTCTTCATTCGTTATAAGCAAAATAATTTAAAAATACCTACATAAATTAACAAAGAGACGTGTTTTACTATGAATAGGTGTTAGGCAATTAGTTTGACTATTGTAATTCACACACCTTCACGTGGTGCTAAATCGCAAAATTAACGTCGTTTTTACGAAATGCCTAAATTATAGTAAATAGTATCTAACATGTAGGTATTTATTTCTTTGAAACGTCATCTTACATGAGTTTAAATGATTTCGTTGAAGTTTTGATGCCTCGTGGTTTTTTTTTAAAGATTTAGACAAGGTGTTCGGTTTGTTCGGAACCAAAATGTAACCAATGTACAGTAAATGTAGAATAAGAACTTTTCTTTCTTTGACATAATGTAGGTAAATATGCACTTATAGCAAAAGTTACATTTAAATAAACAGAAATTTAGCATATATCTACGTTTAAACAATATTAACGACAACCTATTTATCGAAATGTTTTCGAAATGAATCTTGAAGTTCATTTTCTCGAAAACGGAGGCCCACAGAAAATACGTAAAATATTTAAAAAACGTTATTTTTAATTTCGCCATCTACATCTATCATTAGGTTTTCAAAATTGAGCTTCACCAAAAACAGCTGCGCAACTCTAAATTTAGCACCTACAGAAAAACAAAATTTTGTGAAATCACAGTTAAATATAGTACCTAGGAATATCGTTTTCGATATTGTTTAAATGTGCTAAATTTAAGGGACTGTTAATTTTTTCAGTTAATTAATCGACTAGGTACATTTCAATGGTAAAACTTATTTTAACCTAAACCATCGCTGATTAAATCTTGATCAGTCATAAATCGAACACCTTGTACAAGTAATTAATAACAAATCACATTTTTAGACTCATAGGACCCCTCTTTGCCGACGGAATGTCAGCACCACGTATCAGCGTTTCAGGAAACCAACTACCCCTCTCTAGAGTTGTATCTCGAACAATGCACCCAGATGAAGGTTTCCATGATCACGCAGGAACCGTGATGGTCATTGCTTGGGGACAATTTATGGATCACGATTTCACTCTTACCGGTACACCTTTAGGTAAATGATTTGCGTTCAATTTACAGACGTTAAAATCCCTATTTGTTCAAATTTTGTACCAAAATCGTTTGAACAAGCGACCACTGAGCAATATTTTATGACCAATAGTGCCTAAATATATACATAATCATACGAATTAAATTTAACTGTTATAACTATCGATACGAAAATTATGGTCTATCCAAACCTATATGATGTTCACGTCATCGACAAAAAGTTACTAAATTGTTTATTTGTAATTCGGTTTAAAGTTTGGAAAGTGACATGTTCTTTAGATGATTTACTTGCGCATATATTAGATGGTATAAAGAAAGACTACAATTTATTAGAACGGTCAAAATACGAGGTACGAGGTGACAGCACTGTGTGAAACGTCATCATCTAGTAACTTCATATTGTATAAGGTTTGGACGAATGACATACTTATCAATTTAACTGTTAATTAACTAATCGATGCAAAATTTAATACCTGGGTACTTAAATTACTTTATCGTTCAAATTTAGAATTAACTGTTTTCATTAAAACTAGAAAACTATCACAGCCCAATAATAAATTATGTATTTTCTTAAAAATTCCGAAAAACTGCCGTTTACTAAATTAAACAGTTAACTATTTACAGATCCTCTCAATAGGAACGATCCTGAAGAATGCTGCCATAGACCACCACACCTAAAACATCCATATTGTAATGAAATTCCGATTCCCGAAGATGATTACTTTTATCGACTGTTTCACGTAAAATGTTTAGATTTTGTTAGAGCTTTCCCTGCAGCACGACCTGGATGCAGGTTAGGTAAGAAATAACACTAATAACACCCAAAAAGAAACTATTATGAAGCATCACGTTAATTTGAAACAGGTTCTCGAGTACCATTCAATACCCTCACTGGAGTTATAGATGGAAATACGGTGTACGGTGTGACAGAAAAATTTTCGAGGTTTGTATACACAATTAAAATACAGGGTGTCCAGGAAATGGTGGATAATATCTCGGAATATAATGCCACAAGTTTCTATATTTTTTTCCTACGGTGGTCCCCTATTGAGATATTCTAAATAACATTTTTATTTTTCGTTGGAATTTAATAATTTAAATAAATTGGAATTTAAAATAGTGTAAGTAGGTATTTTGATATCATACCAGGGGAGCCAGCAGTACACTACCTCTAACCTTTCTAACCCCAAAAATTTGCAGAGGTTTAAGTTTTTAAATTTTTAAGGCCATTTTAGGATAAAAAGGTACTGGTTTAATTTCGATAAAATGATCCACATTCGAAAAAATCATTGATAAAGATTAAGAGATGCAGAGTATCCCAGATATTATTTTAATTATTATTTCGGACGACCACATAAATCCACACGTCTAATAATTATCTACTGAACGTTGACCATTGCAAATAATAGCTGTCAGCCTAGTGCGGGAAAACTCGGTTAGTTGATTCGAAAGCTTAAGATATGTGAATCATTTTTGTTTCGGCTAACTTGAAATCTGCGATAGTTGCAGTTTCAGAAAATAATCTTTGACGCGTTAAATATCATATTGACTTGGATCTTACAGTTTTTCTTCCTTTCTGGGACACTGTGTATTATCTAACGATAAGTGTGATTTTCGCGAATATAGTTCATTTTATCGAAATCCAACAAGAGCAAAATTCAAAAATGAAAACTTAAACCTCTAAAAAATTGTGAGGTTAGAAATGTTAAGGGTGCATTACCCGTAACGGTGATATCGAAAATCCTATTGAACAATTTTAAAGACCTTCGTTTATTACGTAGGTATAACAAAAATTACTAAATCCCAACAAAAAAGAAAAATGTTATTTTTAACAATTTATTTTTATTTTTAACTTTGAGGGTGAATATCTCAACAAGGGAGCGCCGTAGGAAAAAAAAATTACAAAAAAGTGTGGCATTATTTTCACGTGGTTTATAAACTCCTGGGCGATTCTCGGCCATTTTCTGGACACCCCGTATATAAGAGTGTTACTTGTTTGATCAAACACTTATCGTAGAAAGCTTCGAACTGGTTACGGAGGATTATTGAGAATGAATCCAGTGTTTTCCGAATACGGTCTAAAAGATCTATTACCATTAAAATTAGATATTCCCGATGAAGGCTGTACACGTCCTAATCAGTTCGATGTATTGCTTTGAAGCCAGGTACTTCGATGCCTGATTGAATGTTTTTTTCGATAAATGTAATAGTTAATTTTAGGTGAAATTCGAGTGAACGAACAGCTAGTGTTAACCTGCATGCATACTTTAATGGCGCGAGAACACAATAGAGCAGCTCATGCTCTAGCGCAAATCAATCCACACTGGGACGACGAAACTTTATTCCAGGTAATAATAATTATTTTTCCAACGCACTTCGCAATTCTATATCTAATTTTAGGAATCGCGGCGCATCAATATAGCTAAAATTCAACATGTCACCTATAACGAATTCTTACCAATTCTTCTCGGTAAAGATGTAATGCAAAAATTCGGACTTCTATTACAAAAAGAAGTATTATTTAGTTCTAATGCTTTAATTACGATAAACTAAATAACAATTTCGTAGGGATACTGGGACGGCTACGATAGTAGTGTAAACCCAAATATTATAGACGCGTTTGCCTCTGCTGCTTTTCGTTTTGGTCACTCGCTTCTACCAACAGCTGTCGAAAGATGGAGTAAAGCTCACAAATTCATCGGTAAATTTTTATCTAAGTACATATTTATTGAACAAAAGTATCTAATTATCTTTTTATACTGCAGCATCAAAACGATTGTCAGATTTAATTCGAAGACCGTACGATCTGTATAGAGCGGGAGTACTCGACGAATACTTCATGGGTTTGATGAATCAAGTTGCACAAGCCATGGACGACTCTATCACACAAGAAGTAACTAACCATTTGTTTAAAAAAGCGGGAGCTAGATTCGGTATGGATTTAGTAAGTTTTAATATGCAAAGAGGAAGAGAGTTCGGAATACCCGGTTACATGGAATTTAGAAAGTTCTGCGGACTTCCGGATGCGCATAATTTCGAAGAATTATTTGGAGCTATGCCCAATGAAACTGTGAGGAAATACAGCACGATATTTGAGTAAGTTATCTTATATTATTTTTTGTTTAATTAAATATGCCTACGTTAAAATGTGAGTTGCATTGCAGACACACTAATGACGTAGACCTTTGGTCTGGCGGTGTATCTGAACGTCCTTTACCTGGAAGCATGCTTGGACCCACTTTCGCTTGCGTTATTGCGACACAATTTAGTTATTCTAGAAGAGGAGATAGATTTTGGTAAACGTTTTTTTTTTACAACTGTTACTTTCCTGCGCTAGGTATTTAAATAAAAATCGTTTTATATGAAGTTATATGAAGTAAATAAGTTAAATTTTTTATTTTTTAGGTACGAATTACCAAATCAGCCTTCATCGTTTACACCAGAGCAACTACAAGAAATTAGAAAAACGAGACTTTCAAGGTTAATATGTGACAACACCGACTTAATCGATACCATTCAGTTATATCCCATGGTATTGCCTGACCATGAGATGTAAGTATCTCACAATCAGTGATTAATACTCGCCATAATTACGCGATAATTGTTTTTGTAGTAATCCAAGAGTCCCTTGTCGAAGTGGGATTATACCAAGTATAGACTTTAGTAAATGGGCGGATTATAGTGGAGCGGCAAATAATTTAGCGTTTACAAATAATTTTGCTTTCGACCATGTCATAGGCAAGAAATAAAAATTAGTATTATGATTATCGAATTGTACAGATGCCATTAACTTATTCATAACTGATTATCTCTCATCTAATTTTACATTTTCTCATTGTTGTTAAGAGTTTAAAAAAAAATAATAAACTGTCCTAGTAATATTCAGTTACACCTGATTAAAACTTCAAAACGATACCTGGTACCTGAAAATTATACGAGACCTGAAAATTAGGAAATAAATTGTAAGTAAACATAAAATTATGTTTATACATGTATAATAATGCAACTGTTTCTTTAAAGAAATATAATAAATAATAATTTATACGGTAGCATAATAAAGAATTATTTATTACATTTTTACGCTTCATTGAGGAATGAATATTGCATTAAAATATTTAAATATAATTGTTAATAATAATCAAGCCCAAAAATTTACAACTTACTTTTTCAATGCTATAGAGCAACATATTTTTACATACAGCTTTACATCTACATAAAATTATCTTTTCTTACTTTACTTATATACCTATATTAATTTTAATAAAATAATAAAAAAACAAATTTTAATTATTATTCATTTCTGTTAGCTATAGATATCAAATTTTAATAAAAATATATTTACCTATGTACAAGACGAAAAATAATAGAAATTTGAAACTTTATAACTGTAGATGTAACAAAAAATTAAATATACAAATTATACTTCTGATGTCATATCAAATTATTATGTTTTGTTAGGATTAGGATTACACGCCTACTAATATTGATTACAAAATTTCTTTTCGTTCTCAAGATTGTTTCAGAGATTCATTCTATAAATAATATAGATATTAGATATATTAAAGTTGCAATAATTTAATCGAGAATATAACATTTATATACATATCTATAGATACCTACATAATATTATTCCTTAATCAACTTATATATATCCCCTAATAAAATTTTAAAATCAGTAGCCACAACTTAAAACAATTTCAAAAAAAACTTGAAAAATGGATTATTAACAATACCTACGCCAAAAAATCTTATTATTTTAATTAATTTTGTAACAATTAAAAATTTAATTCGTATTTACATTAATCCGTTGTAAATTTGATATGAGCTGTATGTAAAAATTTGCATAATACTCGTAGATAGTATTTTTTTATTATTTGATTTATTTAGTCCTAATAAATTTTATTTTATTTTATACAATACTTTTTTTGTATAATTTTAATTACTTGCCACCGATAAGAACCATAAATATTAGGTACCTACATATATAAAAATTAATCAGGTGTAACGTACCTACTTACACTAAAGTATTAAATTTTTGTAAACACTAGTTTATCAAAAATACTACCTCTTTATATGTTACGTAATGTATGTACAATGGGTTCTGTTGACGATAGAGTCGTGAGAGGTAAGCAACTTATTAAACAATCGAACACGAGTTTTTTATTTTGAAAAAACAGAACTTAAACAAGCTCACGTAGTCATGAGTTCGCTTACATCGACGTTTCGAAGGATACGATCATCGAGAAATCAATCGGCACAAAATAGAAAACTGAAAGTTCGAATGCTTACCAAGTTACCTACCTTTCACGACTCTATCGACAACAAAACTTATTAGACATATAGTACTTAGAAAAAAATACTCAAAACATATTGTCACTATAAAATATTTATTTTAAGTCTTACTTTTTGTACTTATTTACTTTCAAATGCCTATATTGTATTTTGTAAATATGTATTATTATACAGGGTATTTCAGAATAACTATTCCTATATATTCAGCTGTGATGGAGGGCATGTAATTAAGCAATTTTTTTTCCGAAATATAGATATTTCGGACATTACTTTATTACAAAAAAAGTATTTAATTACATGCCCTCCATTACATCTAAAAAGTAGGAATAGTTATTCTGAAACACTCTGACGATTCGTTAAATTTCATTTTATAATTATTTATTATCTATTAAAAGACCATCAACTGTTCATATCTTCATTAAATCATTATTATACACATAGATGTTATTTGTATGCCAACGACATTCATTTTTTTAAATAGAGAAACTATAATTTAAGCATTTTGTAGTTAATGTAAATTTTCTATTGTGTACATATTATGAGTCTAGTGCTCATATCGTAATAAATATGCGTTAAGGTATCGATACATTTTTCAATTTCAAAAATATGTTACCTACGTTTAAAACAGATACCTTATGTTCCTATAACGAACGTAAAAAGAAAACCTCAAGTTTTAAAAATCGAAGAATATATTCGGTCGTTAATGGGCCAAAAATATCTTTACTATACGATATTCAAGATAAGTTCATCGTCATCAATAAAACTCACTCACTTAGCCATTTCTATAAAAAATATATAAATGGAATAATTCTAAATCTGACAGCAGCATACTTAAAAATTAACACAGTGAGAAATATTCAAATTTATTTTTAAAATAAGCAGGCAACAAAACGAAAAAACGGTTATATCGATAAAATTATATATAGAATATAGAGAAGAATATTATGAACCAAAAAACAATAAGTAACAATACGTACAAACAATAAGTCAATTCGTTGCTTTGCGAATCGCAAATCTGGACGAAAAAGACTTATGATATAGAACTTCGTGCAATTTATGAATGATATTACGATTTATATGTAAACATAAGTGCCCTGAACATTAATAAGTAATAAACAAAATTCTACACCCCTATTTATATAAACAAATCGACTTCTATGCGTCGAAAATAGCAAATTTGAACGTAAAAGGCTTATAAAATATAAAGCTCCCTGTTATTTAGGAAGAGTGTCCAACAATTAAAACAAATCAGTGTAGTTAACGCGGTTTGTGTCGTCAGACGTGCTTTTCTACTCTATTTTTATTTTCCAGACTACTGTAAAATATTTCTTACAAATACTTATGTATCCTACAACTTAAATGACCTAAACAATGTGTAAACTTAAATTTGATTTGTGATAACGAGCGTACGTAACGTTGTCAAATTGGCAAGTGAAATGTGATAACTTAATTTTTGAAATTTTTAAAGTTTTCATTTAGGTAATAGTAATATAGGTATGTAGTATTGTTCTTACTAACGTGTACAATTTAAAAATCAGTGCGTCACTAATGCCCGTTTGCATCATAAACTTTATAAACGCCTTAACGATAATTAAGGGCTACTTACAATGTAAATGGAAATAAGATTTTCTTTTTCAATTATTTTAAAATATTATATAAATAGTCTATTATAAAATAGTAAAAAACTTACAGGTATAAATAGTTCCCCATTGTCAGATAAATTATAAGGTCCTTCCTGTAAAAAAGAAAAATAAAATTATTTAGTTTATTGCTATTATTTATTTTTAAATACTACTAATATTGAAAAATAAATTAAAAAATACACTGTTAAATTATTATGGATTGAACTCATTATCAATATGCAGGAGTTAGGCAACCAACAACGCTTCAGTACTTTTTAAGCCCGCATAACACAAATGGAAGTGTAGTCTACAAAAATTTAACAAGTATCTTAAAGTATATCTGTAAAAACAGTCTATTTATTAAGGTTTGTTATTATCTAAGACGACCACCCTCTAACCCGACAGCGACCGTCAAATTTTTTGTATAACCGACCATTTATTCAACAAATTAAAGGTTTTAAAATCTATGTAGATATGTATTTGCGAAATTTTAATTGGAACGAGCAAATATCGATATCGATACTGAATGATGAAGATGAAGAAATTGCGGAAAATTTGGAAAAAAATTCTTGTCACCGCAACAACCCGAACCGCGTCGAAGAAGTTTTATCAGAAAAAAAGGATGAACTGTTAACTGTACCCCTATAGAAGAAAGTTTGAAATCTGTTCAAGAGTTAAAACAACTTATCCCGCAACTTGGGAAAACTATAAAACGATTGAATTAATTACAGAATTTCAAACTATTTCAGAAAAAGAGGTTTTAAACTAGAAAAAAAAAATACAAAGAGATAGCCAAACAATGCTTCGTGAGTATTTTAATAAAGAAAATTTCGATCCATTTCTCCACAACTATTTAATAATACACGTATTCTTATTGCATTTTCAGTTGAATAATTCATTTATTAGTCCATAGTGTGTAATAAAGAAATTCATCAATCACAGGTTAATACGTCAATTGAATGTCCAATCACAATCCACACACTTACATAATTCAAGTGTGCTATGAAATACGTATAGCGTCTGATATAAACGTCAAAATAAATTATCAATTTGAAGTTTAAGTGTGAATTTTTAGTTTTCCTGTATGTATTTTTAATAGTTGTGGAGAAAGCATAGTTTTCTATTCACATATAATGGTTATTATTATAAGCTCGTTGAAGAATATACTATTATTATTAAAATGTATGTTTTAATGCCCTTCGTTTAATAAAACAAGATATTTTTGACATGTTTTCCTCGTTTTACAAAATTCTGCATGCATACGTACATATTTTTATTTTTTATTTTCTCATTCGCCCTTAGGCGACCGCTTCTAAAGAAGATCGGTTTCAAATTGCACAGAGCATCTCTCGTCTTAGAGAGATTTCACTGTACTACATAGTTAAATTTGTATAACATATTTTTTTTTACTTGCAATTAACTCGCAATATGCTCATGGAAATGAAATTAAAATCGCTTGCATATTCTACTGTTTATACAGAAAAACAATTGTTCAAACGAACATTTCTATGATAAATATATATCAGATAAATTTATCGGGAGATTGATATACTGACCCTCAATATAATTAGTAGATTTGACTAATATGAAATTTTAAAATGATAACAAAAATTACCTTAAACTATCGTGGATCCACTATTCTTATGGGTACAAGTACATTGCTCGGACCATCGCATCAATGTTTATAAAGCCAGTTTCCACTACACACCACATAACTGAAAATAAAATTCAAAAAATTAATTTAGGTAATTATAGACTTAAAATCGAACAATATTATGCAAATATTCACAATTATTCGTGCATTAATAATTTTGCTAATCGACTACCTAGAGAAAATTGTTGAAATTTACATACAAATTTTTTTTATACTATTAGAAAACAATATTTTATTGGGACAAGGAAGAAGTCATAAAAGTCATTTTTTATCTAGATATTTTTTCGGAATATCTAATTCAAATTAAATTTAAAACGGCATTACCTATAATTTATAAATGTACGAGGCACTACAAACTCTACTTTGAAACATTTTAATAATAAACTAAAAATACGTTGTTATTTTATTCGATTTCACCTAAGTCCTTGCCACAACCTACGAGTTACACAAGAATAGATAAGCAACGCTTGGTCGGCCTCTTATCTTTATGTGTAAGCCTGAAGGTATTTTTAAATTGATAATTCTTTATAACTTTCTATTTGGTTATACTTTAAACATTATAAAATATTTATATAAGTTAAAATAATTAGAATATTAAATATTTCCAATAAATATATTTTACTTTGTTAGCATAGGTGCCATACCATCACCTGTATATAGTTTAATTGTAAACACAAACTCATTGTGGGCTTATTAATTAATCAAAATTAAATAATTCGATCAATTAACATTTCAAAACTTACTCAATATATACCTATTAATTTTTTGGATATCTTGTAAGTTATTCAATATTCGTAAAATAAGTAATATGACTTTAAAGATATCTTCCATTAGGTATAGATATTTGAAAACATATTTCAGTTTAAAAACCGAATACTGCACAAACAAGTTTTTATGTACCTACATATCCAAATAAAACTCATACTTTATATTATTTAAACATCCAAACTTAAATAGTTTGCAAATTTAAATAAAATATTAAATTTAAATAAATACCTTATAAACTGTAGAAAATTCTAACCCCAAAACGCGTCTGCGCGTAAGCTCGACACAAGGAATACTGCCTGTACACCGCGCCGGCGTCGTTCAAAAACCCATCAAAACTGAGAACGAAATAGAGTATTCGTAAATATCAACACCTGCAAATTACACAAGAACATGTGCATTTCTTAAAACTCGTCAACACATTATCTACCACATGTTTGATTAAAGTTTCACTTATCTTATCTACTCGCATTGTTAAAAATTTAAATTTGAATTTATTCTTTAAAATAAATGATTTTCCTATACATAGATATTTTATCAACGTTCATTTAAAAATTCTTCATAAATTAATATCTGCAGTGAAAATTATTTAAAATTGTTTAAAACTATCAAAATATTTTACGTTGATATTGAAATAAAATAATACATAGGATATTATTTTAATATAATATAATATTGTTAAGTACATAATGTATTATAATTTTTAAATTATAAATAGGTAACTAAGGGCCAGTATATCCAACTCCCAATGAATTTATTTGGCAGATATTTACGATGGAACTGTTTGTTCCAACAATCGTTCCCAAGGTAAATATCTGTCAGATAAATTTATCGAGAGATCGATATACCGGACCTAATTATGTACAAAAAATATTTTAAATTTTAAGATTACAAATTCTGACCTCTGATGTACATATTATTCAATATGTATTACAATAGCGTTAGTTGCACAACAGCCGATCATCAGTCGATCGATTTTATTAAATAATTGTTTACATAACGAATGACTGAGGTTCAGTGGTAATTAGCTGTTGTGAAACTAGGTTCACTGGGTAAAAAAATTTAATAAAAGTCATCCCACATCTTATGTTTCCGATACTTACTATTTAAATTTAAATATAATTACTTTCTTGTAACACTTACCATATAAATGCCAATATAATAAATAAGTACAGTAAAACCGTCCATGTTTATAACACTATCAAATCCAAATAAAACATGTCTAAATACTACTTATAACACTCAAAAATCAAATATTAAAGCAGTTAATTTTCTGAAAATGATGTGGATTAGAAAAAAAACAGGAGAATAAATTTTATGTTCGAAGAGTTTGCCCTTTATATGATTTAGTCATAAACAAAAAAGCAGCATCTTCAAGATAGGATAAATATAATCGTCTAACTATGCAATACAGAAAGATAATCGACGACAAATCCCAAAGATAGCAATAATTACTATTAAATTAAAACCGGGCAACGCATTTGTGAAAATCTTTGTCCTACGATTCAATTCACGATAAAATTTTAGTAATCGTTTTCATCATCATTAAGGAATATACTCACAAAATAGAATAAGAAACGATATACAAAAGCAATGATAAATTAGCAAACTATTTTCCAAACCAAATTTATACAAAATGTTCCAAAATAATTGGAATTTTTATTTAAATACTTATTTATTAAATTTTCAGTTAAACTGTTTACTATAGCAAATAGTTACAATACACTTAATATTATAAAACAGTTAATGTTACTTTATAACAACTACACAATATATAATATTTAGAAAAACTTTTTTAGTCGCGTACTTCATTAAGCTGGCTGAGAAGTACGAGCTATAATATAATATTATATCCGAGTGGTCTCCGTATCCGAAGTGGTTGCATGGTCTCTATATCTATATACAATACTATATATATAGATATATAAAATTATATTATCGCTCGTAGTTCACAACCAGATTTACACTTAAACTTAAGACATATTTAACCATTAATCATAAAACATTTAAAGAGTGAATCATTATTATCTCGTTACATAAAATTGTATAAAAACTGATTGCATATCATTTTTTGCTTAAACTTCAATAAAACTTGCAGTTTACATTATTCAATAAATAAAAAAAAGTGTAAAATTCAAATAGTTCAAATTCGTATCAAATCTTAATCAAATTTTAACCGTGCGTTTGATCGTCTTCAACAAAATCTCTGGCAACTTCACGGCTCACGCATTCGATGTGACTAACTTTATTCCTAAATTTGACACCATAGAATTTATTAGCATGATCTAAAAGTTCTGGTCTAAATGTAGTTGTGATAAACTGAGCTTCGTTAGATAATTCATGAATCATGTTGGCAACCGCTTTTCTATGTTGTGCATCCAAAGCTTGATCGATCTCATCGAACAAATAGAAAGGCGCAGGATCGCATTTTTGAATGGCAAATATCAAACCTAAAGCTACTAAAGACTTTTGGCCGCCAGAAAGTTGATTCATTTCTCGCATTTCTGCATCAGACTCGGTAAAAGATACGCGTACACCAATTCCTGTAAAATTATCAGAGTTGGTGTCTTCCGGACCTATCTCGCGACCTTCTTCGTTGTCGATTGTTTTCATTACAAGTTTTGCTTTGCCCGAAGGTACCAATTTTTTAAACACTTCGGTGAAATTTTTCGAAACTTGTTTAAAAGTAAATTGAATAGCCTCCATTTTGCGCTGTTCTAACATGGCCAACAGCTCTTTGATTTTTTCATCTCTTTAAAGAAAGAATGAGAAAAAAAACAGCAAAAATATTAAATATAAATATACCCTCGGTCTAATTCTTCCTTCCTCTTTTGCAATTTCTCTTTTTGATCAGAGAAACTCATAAATTGATCCAAGGCCTTTTTATTTACGTGACTGTACTTCTTCAATTGATTATTGGTCTTTTCCAATTCTTTAAAAAGCTACAAGAATTTATATTTACGTAACGTTCGATGCTTATAAACAATACTTACGGCACGTGATGAATATCTCACATATTGTGTATATAATTCGTCTGCCGGCAAAGCACCTAACTGATTAATCTTTTCAACGGATTCTGCTACTTTTTGCTCCAATAAATTCTGCTTTGTAGCAAATTTTTCCAAATGTTTAGCATCTTCGTCTATTTTATCTTGTGCTTCTTTCTCCGTCTTTTTCCATTTATCTAATTCTCCCTGTTCGGATTTAAGCTACAAATAAAAAAAAATAAAATAAACATTTTAAATAATGTCCAAAATAAAAATTATACCTTTTTCGTCATGTCTTTGACTTTACCCTCCATAACAGTTAATTCCTTATTAACTTTATCAATTTTTCGATCTACTTCGTCCAGTTCGGTACGTGAATTTGTAAGTTGACGTTTACGATCCTCCAAAGATATTTCTTGCAATGCATGTAAAACCTCATCGCGCCTTCTAATTAAATTATTCGTAAGTAAATTATCCAACTTATTCTTCTCCGCTTCTAATTTCATCCGCATACTAAAAGCTTCTTTATTTTCACGTTGTAAACGCTGAATGTCATCATTTAAAGTATCAACTTCTGCCTGATCCGCTACCGACAATTGTGCCATTAACTCCTAAACAACAATGACAATTAAATTTAAGCAATTTCAATAAAAAGTGTACAACTTACTTGGTGTAACTCGGACTCTAAACCATCCTTGGTAGTTTGCATGGCCTCTAAATTTGACTTGCACTGCGCCAAAGACCTTTCTTTAGGTGTACGAAAACGCTCGATGCTAGCTAATTCTTCTTTCATTAAACGTAATTCCCCCTTAACTTTATCGAAGATTCCTCTATAAAATGAATGCAGGTATAATTTATGTAAACATGCATCGCATTTAAATACTTACTTCGCTTTGCTATTTTTAGTTTCTGTTTTTTGCATTTCCGACACAATACTATTAATCGTTGCTTCTATTTTACGCAGCTCATCCTTTAAAGACGTAAGCTGTTCTTCGCATTGCTTAATTTGCTCCATCAACTCGCTTCGAGTTTTTTGCATCTCCAAACGTGACCTTGATGTATTAAAATACCCCCCAGTTAAAGATCCTTTGGATGAAACTTGATCGCCATCAAGTGTGACGCAATCAAGGCCAGTGGTACGAGCTAACTTTGTAGCAACATCTAAATTACGACAAATCAAAGTTTTTCCAAATAAATAACGTATCGCCTTATCGTATTTTTCATCATATCGCAATTTCGATACCATAGGAATAGCGTCCTGAAATTCGATACAATAAATAAAAGGCAAAAAATATCTTAAAATACAAGCAAGATAACAAATAAAAATTTTGCCAATACACTTAGAATTAATAAAAATTATAATAATATCTAGATCACATAAACAATAAGAAAATAATCATTTTTATTTTTAAATAACATTAACACCTCCAATTAAATTATACTTATACATACCGAATCTTGCGGATAATCAATATCTCTAACATTTAAGCGATTGAAAGGCATAAAAGTAACTTCTCCTGGTAATTTCTGTCTATTCATTTCTTTCAAAATCTGTGTCCCAACTTTATCAGAATCAATTACATGATGAAACAATCGATTACCAGCAGTTACTTCTACAGCTGTATATATAGACTTGTCACAGTTAAAATTTTCGATTACAGGTCCATAATACGACCTTACGATATCGGCTTCCCTTCCACCACGACTTAAAAATGTATCTAAAACTTTACGAACACTATCCCTTCCATTTAAAATTGGTTTTCCTGCCATAGACCTTAGTGCTTGGTCGGCTTTTGCAAGATCTTCTTTAAGCGAAGACAGATTTTGTTGAACATTATTCTCTTTTCGCCACAATTCACTTAAAACAATTAGAATTTAAAACCAAATTAATAATAATAAAACAACTTACTTTCTTGTGGTCTGATATTGATCTTTATTTTTCTTAAGTTCATAACATTGTTTATTGTGTTCGTCGATGCAAATCCGCTGACGTTCCATTTCTTGTGTTTGTTCCTCAATCTTTTTTGTAAGTTCTACTTGTTTTGCAGCATCTCTTTTAAGATCTTCAGTTAGTCTATCTTTGTGTTCCTTTTTATCCTTCAACTGCTTATTAAGAGACCTATATAAAAATAATATAAATATAACGAACGAAACATTTAATAAATAAAATACTTGAGTTCATTTTGAATCCAACGATCACGTTCATCTTTCGATGTAAATTGACTACCACGTCCTTGTTTAGCATACAATTCTTTTCGTTTCTGCTCTTTCAGGGCTAACTCCCGTGCATTCTTCTTCACGTTTCTTCATTGCTTCATATTGTGGTTTTACCTACAAAATTTTTCAACCAAATAAACGACACCAAAGCAAAAGTACAAATAATACTTTTTCGAGTTCCGCCTCCTTTTCTTTAATGGATTGAGTTAAGCGAGCAAGTTCATTTTCCGCTCTCTCTTTCGACTTATTATCGCCTTGTACTTCTTCAGTTAAATCTTTAATGGTAAGATCTAATTTGGCCTTTTCTTTAATTAAAAGCTGATTGTCGCTGTTCCTGATATCTCTCTCCTCCTTTAAAGCGTTCAATTCCTTTTTGGTATCTTTTGTTTTTCGCGACAATACTTTTATTTGATCTTGAGCTTTTTTCAAGTTTCCTGCCAATTTTTCTTGTTCAGACCCAGATTCATTACGAGCTTTTTCTAACTATAACATACAAAATAAATTTAATTAAAATATCAAACCAGGAAGCATTTTAAAATATACTAACTTCCATTAATTTCTTTCTTGTTTCATTTAATTCAACTTCATGAATAATATACTCAAGAGCACGACGTATCTTATCATGTTGCTGATACTGCTTCAATTCCTCCTTTTCTTCTTCTAAAGTGCTCAATCTTTCTTCGATGGTCCTCAAAAATTCCTCGATTTTTTCAACTTTACCTTCTGTTTCTCGTAAAATGGCTAATGATTCGTCACGACGTTCATCATATACTCGTGTACCTGCCACTTCTCGTAACAATTTCAAACGATGAGCGTCAGGTGCAGTAGCCATTTGGTTGATCTAAATTGAATGATTTTTAACAACTTTACCAAACTTAAAACTAAATCGAATATACTTTGCCTTGTTTCACAATGTAATAAGGATTTGAATTAGAAAATCCCGCAGATTCTAACAAATTCATAACTTCGCTACGAGGGACAACCTTCTTATTTAAAAAGTATTGGTCCTTCTTTGCTCCAATTACTCTTCGCAATAAAACTTCTTCGTGTTCAATCTAAAACCAACTCTATACTGAATTTTGCTGTTATACAAGCGATTACCTAGTTCTTATTATTCCACCTAGATTTTACTTACAGGTACTCTGCCATCCTTATTATCAAAAATTATTTCCACATATGCCGACACAACTCTTGGACCTGTACCTTCGTGTAGCAATGCTTGCCTTTGTTCAGGTCGTAAATGTGAAAATTCATCGCTGAGAACAAATTGAATGGCTAAAAATATATAAAATATAGATACAAAAACAATGTAATTCCTATTTATAAAATACCATAAAAAAAGTTGCTTTTTCCTGAACCATTGCGGCCCACTACAACATTATGTCGTTTATCAAAAGGATCTACAACGGTTTGATCTCTGTAGCTTTTAAAGCCTTGTATGATCATCTAAAATTTATAATAAGTAATAAATTTGTTTCCATTACTGTTGTAATAAAATACCTGTTTAATATGCATTTTCACGAAGAATATACACTTTAAACGTTGACAACATTAAAAATACCGTCAAACAGAAAATGGTTAGTTTGTAAATAACTTTTTTGACTTTTGACAGCTCCAGTAGATTAACACCAACTGTTAAAAAATGAATATCTCATTTCAATCCTAGAAAAAATATATATACAAGGACGATACAAATATTTGACGTTCACGTGACATCGTAAGTTAGACAACCCAATGTACGGCCGTTAATAATAAATTTATTAATTTTAATAATGCAATAACTAATAATTATAAAATAAAACGTACTTATCTATTAAATGAAATTTATTCTTAATACCTTAACATACGTGGAAATTTATACAATGTCCATAGTTTAATTTATGTTTATGTTTTATTCTGCATCGGCATATAGAATTTCTACAGTCGTCACTGTTCTCCTTCTTTCAACCATCTTCTCCGTATATTCTTTTATTTACTGACTTAATCAAATTTAAGGGAACAAATATCTTAAACTTTAGGTAGAGTTACGTTACAAAAATAAATAAATGTGTAGGTACATTATAAAGTATTATTTTATCATCAAGTATTGATAATTTTTTCATACAGCATGAAGGAAATGATATACATATGTAATTGTTATCTCTATAGTTATTACTATACAGTATCAAATTGGGTTCTCGCCATAAAGGCAACTTTTTGAGCTCTTTGAACAATTTCGGGACATCTAATTTTTCTTACTAGTTTGCAATCCTTATAAAAGCCTTCGCTTCGAGGAAACCCATTAGTTCCGTCTTTAAAAGTGGTTAAACCTAGAAACGTAAAATTATAAATGTTTTAATTAAAACCGTTAACAATAATACCCACCAAGTCCCCAAATCTTTCCTCCGCGAAATTCTCCTTCGTGTCTCATACCGTCGGCACGCCAAAAAATACCATTTCCGTGAAACCAGCCTTGAAGAAATTCTCCTTCATACCTAAATACGAATACACGAATATGATTGACCTTTGATTGTTAGTTAGATTCAAAAATGCACAATAAGACGTAAAAGAAAACGTAACTCAAAAACTTCATAAATTCAATTATAAAAAAATAGACAAATTTAAATGTTTATTTACTTTGCACCATCCGGAAATATTAAAACGCCAAGACCACCAAAGAAACCGTCTTCATAAACGCCATCGTAACGTGTTCCATCGGGATATAGCTCATGCCCCTGACCATGTTTTTCGCCTTTGCTATTCCAGGATCCTACGTATATGCAACCATTATCAAACCTATAGCCTCCTTCTTTTGCAATTTTTCCTAAAAATAATTAATATTTAATAAAACTTTTGAATCTATATGCATAGGATCGTTCTAACGTCTTTGGTTAATTTGACTTACGTCTGCTCTTCAAATCCATTTTAATTTGAAACTAAATGGATCGTGCAGTAAACTTACCGTAATATATAAATGAGAGAGGCTTCTAAGATTTTAATTTCATTAACGTTCAGCACACAATTGATCAATAACATCTATAGTATAGACGCAGTTAAATAAAATGGTTCGGTATTTTATGGAATATAAAAACATTACAGAAGAGAAGAAGAACAGTGATCCCATAATAATTTATATAGGTACATCAAATAAAAAATAGATAAGTCCAAATGATGTCAAAAAGTGTATCGAATAAGGGGAAGTCCCGCTCGATATTGATTTTAAAAACTGTGTTTAAATTTACGTATTAAAACACAGACCATTAATATTTATTAATTGTGTTGCCTGCATTTGTACTACTAACATAGTAACTAATAGAGTGGGTGTATCTAATAGAGCTTAAATATTGAAAATTTCCTACAATAATTTTGAAATCAAAACAATTTCGTTTTGATTCATGCGAAACGTTGTGTAGCTTTTATACAAGATTTTAAATTTTGGATTTTTGTTTTTAACAAAGATTCTAAAAAATTTAAATCTTGATTTAAAATTTCTTACTCTTAGAATCTGTATTAAAAAAACAAAATTTAAAATTTAAAATCTATATATCTATTTGTAAAATTCAGTTTAAAATTTTGAATGTGGCATATTCTACCGATGATTTACCTGCATACATACGACATGACAAAGAAAGCCTATACAATTTATTAGTACTTTAAAAATGCAAAGCTTTATTGATGACGTGTATTGGAACCTATATTGAATAACGTATACATATCGTATACAAAAATACGAAAATGATACGTCGTGTACGAAAAAGTTTTGATTTCAAACTTTACTTTTTTCGGTGTATGAGTTTTTTTGATGAGCCACTTCAATCGTTGCGCAATTTGGATATGAAATTAATTTTCTTTATCTCGAAACGAATTTAATAAAAGGAAGAAGTGAAAACTATAAGAAATCGCTATACTTTTGATAAGCACTTCCTATACCAATTTACCGAGTCGATTAAGATTACAGTAAAATGTAGTTTTAAGCGTATGACGAACGAAACAAGTTCAGCTACTTATAACGTTTGGTATTTATATCATCGTAGAAAATAATAATTCATATGAAAACGCAATTACAGTGATGCATGTTAATGTTGACGTAGGGAAATTAATGGGACTCGAATAGGAAACTCATTCGGTTAAACGTGGGTAGGTAATTGATAAGGTTGCATGGCAATTCATCAATGATGAGAAAATCTATATTGTTGCTTACGTCAAGCGCCGGCGTAGTTACGTTATCTGCGACGATGAAAATTCCAACAAAAGGTTATTTTCGTGAAAACGCAAGTACAGTGAGGAAGCTATGGTTGTAGGGGTGTTTGTGGTGCTCGCTCTCCTCATTGTTGGATCCCGTCAATTTCAATTTAAGCACCACAACAATGATGAACTGTTACAAGTGTTGGATGAGGTCCATTCAGAATGTCCTAATATTACTAGAATTTATACGTTGAGCGAAACGTCGGTACTTGGAATTCCACTTTACGTGTTAGAATTTTCTTCGAGACCTGGACATCATGAACTGAGTAAGATAAATAATTTCTACTGACTTTTAATTTTTAAGTTTCTATAGTTTCTTGTGGTTTATTGGTAATGCAAAAACCTGTCAAAAGTTTATCTATTTCGTTGACTTTCGTCTATTTCGTCTATTTCGTGTTGATAATTGCTTCTCGTTTTTTTTGTAGTGTTGAATATCTTTTGTCTAATCTTTTTTTTCAAAACAAAGAATATTCCTATCTAACTATTTAAATTATATCCGCTACAATAATCACTTTAATAATAGAAGTATGTTGCATAAAATTCAACGATTTAAACAATTTTATTATAAAAAAAACGTAAAAATATAAAGGGCTATTGCCTATTCAAACGGCCTAGCGATCACGTCATAAATGAAAGGTTACTAGATGATGACGTTTCACACAGTGCTGTCACCTCATACCTTGTATTTTGACAGTATCATAAATAAATCTGTTAGTCTTTCTTTATACCATTCTAATAGATAACGCAATAAATCCATGATAAATAGAGATATTGATTAAAAGTCGCAATTACGAATTTTAAATTAATAATTTCATTTATACTATGCCGTAATCTGTTCTGTATTAAAATTACACTAATAGCCCATCAAATTAATATTTCAGTATCTAAAACTTAAATTTAAACGTAAGATTTCCTAGTTCAAGGTTTATATACTCCGTAGTATGGGCAATAGATAACGAAAATTTTACCTTTTCCAACACTAAGATATTAAGAAACAACAATTCGACATTTTAGAATTAATGATGCATATTAGCCCTTTAAGATACATGTTTCATGTAAATCATTTTTATTCAACAATTACCTAAAAGTTTTAGTCATCAAAGATAGTTTAATGGGCTTTATGTATCTAAAGTTTGGAAAAACAATATTTCTGGAAAGTATGATTTAATCTAAATGCGCATATTGCGGTTTCTATTTAATACTCGTATTAGCAAGTACAAATTATCCGTTTTTAATAGTCTATCATCTATAGTCATTGAAACAACAAAATCGATAGCTTTAATTCAGGCTAATATATATTGCCTTTATAAACAATTTAAAGTAATATTATTACTATGCGAAACCTATATTTAATGTTACGATCTCACAAAAATTACGATTGTTTATTTTAATGGTTTAAAGTATTGGCCAAATAAAATTTATACGTATTTCTTGGATCATCATCTAATGTATAAAACCAACATAATCACATTTATTAGATTTACATCTAAAATACGATGCATATGATAAGCCTTTAATATCATTCTATACTAGTACAATCATAGGTAAAGTTTGTTTTCAAACAAACAATTTTAAACCTGTTTTAATAGTTATTAACTATGCGAATACTCCATACTTATTTAAATTGTGTTACGAACGCTCCAAAAATACATTTTATTATCTATGTATCTATTACCTATGCCTACAATAAAATTGAAGTACTTATTATCTGTGGATACATCATGGCATTTTTGAAAAACTGTTCTCTTATATTTTACATTATTATTATACACAAAAATAACAATAGAAAAATAGATGCAATATAAATATGAGTAAGTACCTATTTCAATTCTTCTATACTACACAATCATTATAAAGTTTGTTTTAATTTACGATTACGATTAGTAAAAACTAAAAAATTACGATATAACTTCATCGTTATGTAACACCATTTAAGATCCTTGGCACTATATACAATGAAACTTCTAAATAGCGAACACTCGCGGAACCAAAAACAATGGCTGTTATTAAGAAGTGTCCGCAAATGAGAGTACATATTGCACACGATAAAACAGTGGCGGTACTTTTAAAAGTGACCGGTATTCGGAAGATTCCGTTATTGGAAGATGTCCGTTAAGAAAAGTTTTACTGTAACATGTTGTTCGAACGATGCGATTTTTCGACCGGATCAGTAATTTCGCGAAAACGAATGCAAGTGTTCGTTCAGTTTGGTAGTTTTGCCGTAAGTATCATCGGATATACTCATTCTTATATACTCATACTTAAACAATAAATGTATGCGCCACTGCAGTACACGGAAAAAGAAAAAACGATTCGGTATCGTGTGATATTCAGGGTGATATTCGTAATGAGTGAACAAACTTCGACATTTTGTTGGGGAGGTCATTTTGAGTAAAACATGCCATCCACCTGCATGAACTATTTTAACACCGTAATATTAAAATCTATACGTTATAATACTGTAATTATTAAATTAGTTTGTTAAACTTTCCTGTGTCGATTTAGGCAACACAAACGACCGTAATCGTTGGAGATTTCAACGATCGTGTATACGACGAACCCGAAAAATACACGAGTAACACTTATCTATGTATTTATGTACATACCTACCTATGTATTTAATTATTGTAAGTACAGAAACATCATATTTTTAATATTCTACACCTTATTTTTGTATAAGATGATAAAGATTTGATTATTTATTACAAAGCCTATAAAAATTTCAAAAGTCACTGTTTGGTGTTACAAAGGTACATATGTATATGTAGGTACAAAATATCATTTTCATTCCGACACCACACCTACATTTAAATACTTCAGTGACTCGCTTTTACTTTCCACGAAATTTGTACTAGAACATCGTTCTTGTTTTTTTGGAAAAACCAAAATTTAAATTGTTAACCTATAGGTAAAGGAATCGGTTGTAATTGAAGATAATTAAATTAAGGATTGCGGTCGACAAACGTTTAAAAAATAACGTGCCGATATTTACCTACAATAAGCATATGTTCGCGATGTAAAACGATTTGTTTAGGTATCTACCTACATTTTGTGGACGATTAGATAACAACATTATAGATAACAATAAGTACAAATAAATTTACATCTGTGAAAACCCGTTTCTTTGATACCTATTACAATTTTTATTATTTATCCACCTGAATGAACTATTCTAGCAACACTGCAATGTAAGAAGACGTGATGAACGTAAAAAGTATAAAAACTAAAAATAACTATAAAAGTCCGCTATTTTATATCGTTGTTTTTTTTTTAATTTTCATCATCTTTGGGTTAAAGGGGCGCAAGTTGGACACTTGTCACAGACGCTTCGTACCTTCGTCACGACGTTGATTTAACATATTACGATTACAAAAATATAACATGACGTATCAACATTTGTTTATAAATTCGTCCACTGAAGGTTTAAGAGCTAAGAGCTCACATTGAGTTTTCAGCATTAATGTTATGTAGGTACTTCTAAATCACCAGAAGGTATAGGTTGTTTATTCTAAGTTTAAAATGACGTCACACGCATTTTAATAAATACATATTTTCGATTTGTTTACGTTTGTATTATTTAATTTATATATTTTTAGTTACCTACGCCTTCGCATGCGCGAGATAATGTATTGAACAAATATCAACCTAATCTTCGGGAAATTCAATCTCTTCTTCAGAAGAGATTATTGACTAAAATATTGCACCAAACCTTAATAAAATGTTGATAATAAAAAACGACATAGGTTGTCAAAGTTGAAAATTTAAATTTTATTTTTCGTAATATGTTTAATGTTTTTGAATGTATGAACGTAAAAATTTGGAAGTAGACGGTTTAGATATGACATAATCATAATCTGATATCTATTGCGATGTATTCTGCAGAAGGCAGCACATAAACCATGTTTATGATGTAAATGTACACTTTAAAAGTCACCTTAAAAGCTAAAACTCCCATATATTTAATTCGAATAAAATAACTACAAAAATAAGCGCGTGATAGTGAAAAGATATAATTAAAAAAACTTCTTTCAAGGCGCATAACTTTGTAAGTAGGCAAAATTTCACTAATTATAAGATAAGTTGGCACAAATCTGTTTATTTTTACCCAAAGTAGCGACTGTTAGCGTACGGCCCATTCTTTACTCAACACCCTGTAGGTATAGGTATGTAGCCGTATTAAATGTTATTTAAAAACTTGCAATAATATACAATTAGCATTTCATTCCTTAGATATCTACGGTATATCCAAATATCTATATAAGAACTACTACAGATAAGATGCCTACTAATACTATTCGTCAAGCCGAGATCGATATTGTTCTAATTACACCTCCGACCTCAATAAAAAAAAATCAGTTGTAATTGCTTACTAAATCTGTTCCAATTTGATTATATCTTATTTTAAGGAAATTTGATTATGAATGTCATATTTCCTTTACGGTTATAATCTCGAAAAAATTACACAATTCCCAAAATAAAATAAATTCTTTCTAATCCATTGAATTAGTCTTCACTAATTTGGAATATAAAAAAATATATACAGCGTGTTCAGCAACTCAAAGGTTATAGAAAACATACGTATTTACATATATAATATATTTCGTCCCAACCTATATGCAACACGTCATCAATACAAGGTTACTAGATGATGACGTTTCACACAGTGCTGTCACCTCGTACCTCGTATTTTGACAGTTCTAATAAATTTTAGTATTTCTTTATACCATCTAATATGTGCGCAAGTAAATCATCGATAGAATATGTCACTTTCCAAACTTTAAACCGAATTACAAATAAACAATCTAATAAATTCTTACTGATGACGTGAATTGCATATAGGTTTGCATAGGCCATATTTTCGAGTTCTTTAAATAGTTCTAATTATATAGTTAAATTTATTATTTAACTTTTACATTATCCTATTCCATAGTCTTCAAAAAAAGTTCTAATTTGAACCACAACAAAATTCCCTAAATTTATAATATACGTTGTTGTTTTTAATTTTAAAGGGCATAAAGTAGCGGAATATAAACAAATAGACTCAAATACACGTTTCGTAAGGCATTTATCGCACTCGTCCTATATAAAACTCACAGAGAAAATATGTAACAGTACAGTTCATTAAAAATCGCACTATGAACGAACCTACGTTAAATTTCATTGTTCCCAAAAGTGTTGGTATTCATCAATTTTAGGGCTCCTTTAATTGCTCTCCTTGACCCTTTAATTTATATGAAATAACTGCACGTGGTTGAGTACTTATTGCCTATTATTTTTCATATTTTTTGCGTTTACGTTTATTGTAAAAATCATACAAGATTTTAATACTGATCATCAAAACTAATGGAGGAATTTAATGATTTCAAAAGAAATGAAGTGACGTATTAAATCAATAATAATATATTAAAGTACAAGTACAAAGCACGTTTTTATCGCACGAGCCCAATGTGTTTCAAAATTCTAGCTATCGCTATATCATGGCGTTTTGGATTCCTTTAACAATGTACAATTTATACTTGAATTGTTAGATCACACACTTGTGAGTAATAAATTTTTTTCGATCGACTAACTTTATTTCGCTCAACTGCACAATCGAATTTAGTTGTAAATTAATGGAAAAACAAAGTGATGTAATGCGGTTTGACTTTCTACACCTAATAATAAATATATAATTCGTCTCCGTTTTTGCTTCAACTTGACCTTGAACAAATCTAATGTTATAACGCATTTGTTGCCTTTCATATAACGTCATGTAATAATATACCTAAACAATATAAAGATATTACTTTTTTATTGTCCGCGTAATTTTTCAATATCCATATACATTTAGTATTTTTTTCCTCCAACTGTTTTCCAATTTCCTAGAATATCCATTGTAATATATCTCGGGCTTAAATCACCTCGTGATATCTATTAGTTTGAACCAAATCAAAAGATCCAAGTCATTGTCGAAAAATAAAAATTATCTCAGTAATCATCTAAAACTCTTCTTCAAATTTCTTATACAATCATATAAACCCGATATTTATTATTTAGGTACCAATTGTATAAACATCCACATATAAACATACCAACAAGTATCTATAACATCACCAACATGCGAACGTATAGATATATGTATAGGTATGATTTATATTGTTTTTTTAATATTTCAATTATCGATTTCGTTGTTAGAGAAATTGTTTAAAACTACTGCTCTTACATTAGTTAGGCATTACCAATTATACAGGTTCATACTTGATAAATTGCATCATTTAAGAAGAGAGAAGTAGCCATGGAAATAAGCTGGGTTTTCCTTCGCGTTTGCATATTTTTAATGGAGCAATTATTCATTTTGTGAATTTACGCAAAGTACCTATTTACATAAGCACATGCATACTTAGGTATTTTCTATAACTACAAATCCTATTGGTTTTACTTCAAATGCCGCACTATATTAATCTTCTTGCATTACTTAAATTTTACAGTGAAGCCCGAATTTAAATACATCGCCAATATGCACGGAAATGAGGTGTTGGGACGAGAGCTTCTATTAAAATTAGCATCTTACTTGTGTGAAGAATATAAATCTGAAAATCCAAACATTAAGACGTTACTTGAACAAACAAGGATTCATCTAATACCGACCATGAATCCAGATGGATGGCAACTTGCAACTGATACAGTTAGTATAAAAAGCGATAAATAATTGATAAACCTTACTGAATGGGATTTCTGTTCAGGGTGGACTGGATTATTTACAAGGACGTGCAAATAACAATTCGGTCGATTTGAATAGGAACTTTCCAGATCTCGACCGAATAATGTTTATAAACGAAGAAAACCACATAGATCAAAATAACCACATATTAAAACAAATCGATCGCTTAAATGAACCGGTAAAACTTTTCAAATCTATTTGGTTAGCTATGCATATACATTTATTACGTATTCCGCAGCTTCAGCCGGAAACTAAAGCGGTAATTCGTTTAATTATGCAAGTACCATTCGTACTTTCCGCGAATCTCCATGGCGGAGACTTGGTTGCAAACTACCCTTATGACGAAAGTAGGTCGGGCCAACAAACGAATGATTATTCCACAGCTCCTGACGATGCGACATTTAGGTTAATCACGTAAAAATTGCTCACAACAAATTATCGAAAAACATGTTTTTTTACGTGTCTATAGGCACTTGGCTCTGGCTTACTCTAAGGCTCATGCGGACATGGCTAGTCCAATTAGAAGAGGATGCGGGGATGTCGATAGCAGTAAATTTGGCAAACAAGGTGGAATCACTAATGGCGCCAAATGGTATAGTTTACAAGGAGGTAGGTATAACCCGTCAATTCATATAATATAATTATCATCACGGTCAATATGCCGAATTTCCAGGGATGCAAGATTTCAATTATCTTTCTAGTAACGATTTCGAGCTAACGCTGGAATTAGGTTGTGAGAAATATCCGGCAGCGAACGTTTTGGAAACTGAATGGGATAGAAATAAGAACGCTCTTTTAAACTTTATGTGGCAAGTAAGCACTATTTTCAGTTCATTTAAATTCGCGATTTAGAAATTCTGCACGAGCTACCTACATTAATTCACGTAAAAAACTACAAGATTAATGTAAATACACCAGAGTGCATATGTAATGTCGTGTATCGCGAACACTGCGTGAACAATAGACACACTATCATGAACAACTTACGACAAGTTACAAAATTTCTGCTTTAAGCTATGTATCAACATGCGAGTACGGCTCCGAGCTGTCCGAAGTGAGCACTTTAAATTCTGAACCCGAGTGGCTCATAATGAGCACTCGAGCCGCCAGTGATCGGCCGTCCGAGCTGAGCGGCTCAACGTGAGCCACGCTCGCATATCGACACATAGCTTTAAATATGCCAATCGTAATTTGTTCGTTGTGTTGTGTTGCCTGTATCAGGCAACATAAAATGATTATCATGATTCAAATCAACTAGAAATGTTGTAACGTTGTAAATTATTTGTTCTGTTTGATATCTGCCAATTTTTCAATTCTTTTAGTTGTTTGTATTTCTTTTATTAACGTAAAACATCTTCAGTTTTTCTATTTCAGAGTCACATCGGAATAAAAGGTATTGTTTACAACAGCATGACGAAGCAGGGAATTCCCAATGCGATTATACATGTTAAAAATATTACTGGTGGTGAATCTAAAGATATACAACATGACATCACGTCAGGTATGTCGAGATGCCACGCTAAAATAAAATATTATAATGAAATTGTTACATATCTTACAGTTTACAATGGAGATTACTTTCGGTTACTTATGCCAGGCCAGTATAAAGTAACCGCTTACAAATATGGATTTTTACCTCACACAAGACTTGTTACAGTAATAAATAAACCTTATTCGCCTGCTCAAAGAGTCGACTTTTCATTGAAACCGATACCGGTAAACATAATCATAACGAATTCTGTTATTTTAATTTTAGTGCGGTAGATTTTATTTTCAAAATTAGTCACCGATTCGATTTCCAAACTATTTATGTTATCATGGTATTTATGTTTTTCTTCTTCTACATAGGTATATTTATCATATCTTATATTAACTCGTATTGTTTAATATTAAATTGGAATTCAATTACATACATAATTAAATAATTTCTTTAATACATAATTACTATCTTTAAATTCGAAACAAACTATAATTAGATTCAATCTCAATGGTCAACCTAGAGAACATGATAATTCATTACATGGTCATCTATATGGATATTACATAAAATTAGATAACGATAATACAACAATATAAGTTTAAGATATATACTTTCACCTATTACATTAAAATAGTTCATCAATAAATATTTATCTTAAGTCTTCAATAGTTAATTTACTTTGAATTATTATTAGCAAATTCTAAACATAATATTACATTAAACATTTTTCTATAACTTAAATAATTCATATGTATATTTAATTATATCAATTCTTCATAATTTAAATAATCTATTTATTATACATTTATTATACAATGTCAATTATTAATCAATATAGATTAATCATATTTATACGATTATAAGTCTGTTAGAATGCTAATATAATTTACTATAACTTCATACATCTTAATGTCAATAAGTACGTTTCATGTACTAATTAAATTATATCATATAATACATACAGTTATCTTTGATAATATAATATATTGCTATTTGCATCACTTATTATTTTACATACTTCATTAAAGTATCTTATACAAATAATTGCTTCTATTAATATCAAGATATCAACTAATTACTTCTATAAATGTATCCATTTCTAGGCATTGTTCAAATTTTTAGCTTATCGATTATCATCTTCTACAGTTCGTCATATTTATTACAGATCAGATTAACTTTCAATACAAGATTACTTAATTATAATTTTCTATTGTCATATCGACACTATTTTATTCAATTCCATTCTTTATTTATTGGTCTTTAAATATCTCTAAAATTGAGCATCATTTAATATTAACTTTCTTGTGCTAACTCTACTTTAAAATTTCATCAATTTCTTCTACTGACATACAATATCCATACTTTCATATATCTTATTCCAATTGACTAGATTTCGAATTTTATAAATTCTTACATTATGTATGCAATATCATTAAACTCTTACAACATTTGATATAATATTTTAAGTATATCTCACGATGACTAAGCTTCTATTTATGCTATTCATATGTTTCTTCCATAGATACTTTAACTTTTAAACGACTTCGAATTTTTAATTACATGTTCTGTCGATTTAAATTAAAAACTTCTAAATCACTTCTCTTTAAATATTTCCATCTTTGATAATCTTCTATTAAGCAATTGACTTCGATAGTTAACTATATTCCTACCTATATACTATTTATTTTCCATCAGTTTCACATTTCTTTATATCTTACAATTACTTTAAATTGCATCTAAGATTTTATATTCTGTCAACGTATTTTCATTATTAATCGTTCATAAATTTTAACTATAATAATACTAAATATTATACATGACAATTCATAAATTCACTTTCGTACTTGTCCTTAAATCCATCTAGTATATATCTTATATACTTGATCAGACTACATTTACTCCAGCTACATAATCTTAATTTTACATTTAATACAATATCATATAGAATCCAAATTCTCTTATATATGTTTAAACTTTCGCAATCTATAATTTCTGCATGATAATCATAATAAAACGTGTACTCAAATTTACTTTTATTAACTACCAGTTACAATTTATCAATGATTTTAATTAGTCTTTCACTTAATCTATGAAATACTATCTTCAAAGATATTATTACATTTCTGTATTATACTAATTCAACATTAATCAATCTTCTTATTAGTTAATGAATTCTCCAAATAATTGAATCATTAAAACTTCTAGTGTATCTATAAATATTAATTTTATACAAATTACTGTGTATTCAACAATTCTTCATGCTTTGAATTATGTATTCACATATTTCTTGCACAAAATGCCTTCTCTGATACTGATTCTAAATGTCTACATTTCAAATTATGACTATAATTCGCTAAACCTTTACATGTCATCTATCCTAAATAGCTAATTATAAATAAAATTAACTATAAACTAGCATATTTAATGAACATCGTATATAAATTTTTCATCACGTTAGATTAATCATGTCTATTGATTGTCTTCATATCAAAATATAATTCTAATTTATCTTAAAGCAATCTCATTTTAACATTCTGACACAATTCTTAACATTACGAATACTATAAAGCATCTAAATCCTCATCATGTTAATTGCAATCATGTATATAGTACACTACAATCTAACATCAACATTTCGCAATTAATACTTAATAATTAATCGATTCAAATCTTAGCCTTACTGATGCTTATCCTACTTCAATCTAAATCTTTTCAAGAATAACATGCTTACATTTAACTAAATTAATGTACCAAATTATTCATTAATACAATTCTAATACTAACAACGTAAATGTTAAATAATTACCATATAAATACAGATAAAACTATAATTCCATTACATCATTAAAATCAATCTACAATATATTTTTGATTCATATTAAATAACATATCTTAAATTTTTAATCTTTACAATAACATCGTTATAATATCTAGTATGTCTTATATTATTGATTTTTAAAGCATTAGATATCTAATTTATTAGAATTTATGTCAATTATTTAAATTATTGCATAAACTTAATTTAATATTCATAAATTCTAATAATTAAACATATTGATAACATAATTAAATTTATATCTTTCATTTAAACACTTAAACTAATGTAATTAACATTACTATTATAGGTCTACAAATTAAAACTACGTAAGCATTCACATCAATTATCATGCTAAGTTTCGTCATAATTATTTAACAGTTTGTCAAATCTTTAATACGAAATCTTTTCAATTATCTTTATCGAATTGAAGATATTAGAACTATTTGATACTTTCACTACATATATAACTTAAATTACATAATTGATAAATCTAATTAAAACTTAACTTAATTATAATTAATATTCTTGAAGCAATATGCAATTCATTAATTATCTCCTTATAAACATAATAAACGTTTATATCATGTTTAATGCATAATCAAATTATCGATTTTTGTTCTTTATCCTCATATCTCTTAATTACTTATACAATAATTACAAAAATATAAACATATATTTAAATATATTACTTTTATTTTGTTCATTGAGATACATCATTAATATTCTACAATACATGACGTAATTTGATCTGTATTCATTCAATTCTTCATTCCTACTTAATCTAGTGCATATCATCTCAATTACTTTTATACAATTCTTCGATGTTATATAAGATTAAATCCATTATTTACTCTAAACTTCGTAATGAATAAATAATACTAATTATAACATTATACGAAATGACTTACTTTACGTTGATATTATGACTAATCAGTTACATATTATATTATCAATCATTCGATTACATCAATAATATCTCACTTATTCTAGTCTCTTAATCATTGTTATAATACGATTAAATTTAAAAATTTAGTATCCTTCCTTAAACTCTCTCCATTAGTTACAATTCACTTAATCCTTAGGTATTCTATTTTGGCATACATTACTGAATTTGCGTTAGTTAGTTGCTCTACTTTATATTTAACACATTTGATATGTAAAATATGATTTAAATTCACATATAATAACATTTTATTTAAATACTTAATATTCTTTAAACTTACTATACTTATATTAATTCTTAAAGTTTCTCTAATTCTATATTTATTATGTATCTCGTCAAATACTGTATCTAATCATATTTTACGATGCATCTATTACTATACTTAGACAAATGTCATTACTGATTTTACATCCGTTATCAATGTATTTCATACTTATTAATTTAAACATATTTAAATACTAAACGTATTCAAATGACTTATTCTGATATGATTCAATTAACGATATAACTTTCCTGCAATTACTATATTTATTCTAAGATCTCAACATTATCATTCAAGACAGTTAATTCTGATCTTAATCTTATATGATTTTAACATTTCTATAACATATTGCTAATGCATTCTACAAGTAATTACGTGCACTTCTACATTCTCTTAACTCATTCTAATATTAACAATTTTAACAATACTAAATTAGTATAGTAACTTCAATCTAAATTAACTTTAACTAATAATCGTCAATACTAATCAATCAATTAGCTGTTTAAATTCTAAATTATTATGCATATTGATCTAAGCACTTTTAACTTATTCGACTAGTCTTTTGTACCTTATTTGAAGTAATTATCTCTAATACTGAAACTTCTTCATTTAATCAACTCTAAAATGATTACGACTTGAATTATCGATATTAACATATACGTTACCTATTTGACAAGCATTCAAATTTCCTAATTATCTTATGTTCATAATCTTGACTAGTTCTCATCTTCGTTGTAAAATTGAGATCTCATACCTATAGATACCTCAGATGATAATGTAATTTATTGTTATATTGTTATGATCAAATAATATAATTTAATCATATATTAAATAATATTACTTTTATAATATTTGCAATAAATTTAAACGTACAAACTTTAATCATTATACTCATTAAACATGTTCATTCGCTAAATTTAATCTTAGATACTAATAATGTAAATTAACTTTTTATAAATACTTTACTAAGATTCAATACAATTTAACTAGATACTTTAACTTAAACTTACATAAATGATTCAAACTTGTAATTCTTATTTTATAATAACTTTTTAAATTTTAATATGTTCATCAAGATAAATCGTAAATATGTAATAAATATACTAAACGTTCAATTATTAATCTAAGTATAGCTAACAATGAATAATTTTACATATTATTATAATTAATAATTACTTATGAATCTTTATATAATTAGCATCGTATAATAACTATTCAAATTAATATTCTATATGAATCCTCATTGTAAAATGTAATAATTTAAATCGAAAATTTAAGTTTATATATGTTAAATAAATATCATGTTACATTAAGCTATATCAATATTCCTCATTATTTAAAAGTAAATTTATCAATTTTCAAATGTTTATTATCAATTTTATAATTTGATGTACAAAGTTAATTAAGTAGCTAATTGATTAAGTAATATATGTACTCTGACAGTATTTAAATCTCATCCTAAAATGTATCACTATCATATTAATGTAAATCGTTATTTACGATTAATACTATTCCAAAGTCTACTCTGAACTATTATGATAAACTTAATCTCCGAAATTTTACATTATTACCTAGATCAACTTCTAATCGTGAAAAATTATCTGGAACATCAAAATTATCCTGAAAACTTAAAACTATTAATCGTTAAAAGATTAACATATATACTGCATGTATAAAATTATCATAATACTAATTTATTACATATACCTAGACACAAATCATATTACATTATAAACTTTCGTTAATTAAACAGATTTAATTACAGATATTGAACTTCATGTTAACGTAACATATTCAAATAAATCCGTATAGTCAAAATTATTCCTATAATAAATCATATATATAAGATTCAGACTTCAGTTCTGCATTATGATTTTAATAAATTGAACTTTAATGTTTAACCGTATATATAAAAATAATTCATTGTGAAATCCTGTTTGCATTCCAAAATTAACTTACTTAACATAATCGAATATTGTTATTTATGATCATAAATAAACAGCAGAGATTTCAATCTCTATGAATTTAAAATATTATTTAAATTAATGAAAAAAGCAAATTATGAATCTATAAAAAATAAATATAAGTATCTTGAATGATCTCAATTCTACGTAATTTATAAAATGCTACATTTCATTATTTAAATTCATTTTATAAATTTAATATCTATCAATCTAATTTTAATCTATTAAATATTAAATTTTAAACTTTAAATTATTCTAAATTAATTGAATTTAATAATTTCAATTAACATTTTTACAGATAGTTAATATTAAATGTTGTATTTTATGATTTAAAATTCAAAGATTGAACTGAAATAAAAAATTTCTATATTTAATTAAAATACCATATACTTTAAAATTGTAATATGTAAACTATATTTTTAATTTAACCTTTTATATAAAATAAGCGAAAATTTATTAAACTCTTTAAATTCAAATACTTTATAAAAATTGTAGAAATTTACAAAAATATTTATATAAGTTTTAAACATTAAAATAACTTATAAATTCTAAATTATTAAAATAAGTTAAATCTATTTATTGACAAAAATTTAAAATTGTAATCACTAGAAATTTATATAAACGAATTAGTTAATTATTCTTCGAAATTAATTTGACTATTGAACCTAAAATAAATTATCATTTTTCTAAATTATTTAAAAATTAATTTATCAAATTATTTTCTAGATAATGATTAAATTTATTAAATAATTTGAAAATGTTATGTGGAATGAACTAATTAATTGAATGTTCATTTCATTTACCATTAAACGTTTAAAATGTAATACGATGCTAAAAAATTTTACAAAACTTATTGTATACGTATAAAAATATATATACATAATAGATAATTCAGATTAAAGTTATTAAGTCTCGTATGATAATTAAATTTAAATTATCATTATTAATTTTTATCAAGTGTTTAACTTTTTAAGTGATATTAAAGACTTTTGAAACTTACATAATAAATTATAATTTATTATCATATATTGTTTCAAAATTTAATTTAAAATTTATTGAAACTAAATTTAAAGTATTTATATAACTTACTTCATAGAAATTTAAATTCATTTAGTATCGTAATTGGCATTTAACATATTTAACTTATACTGAATAAATACAATTTTTTTTAAAATTCAAAATTTACTATCTTATTATCGTATAAACTTAAATCAATGTAGCTTATTTTTTTACTTATTTAATAATTAAAATATTTACGTCAATTGGCATTTAAAATATGTTTATTAACATTTTAATATTTATAAAAATTACTAAGCCCTTTATTCATTCAGTGATTAATAATATTATTCGTTGAAAACTATACTTAAAGTTGGTTTTGAGTTTAAATAATTAGACTAATAATTTAGTAAATTTTAATGAAAATTATTAAATCAAAAATAGAATTAATTGCAATGAAATATCTTATAAATTCCTAATATTATAAATTACTATCATATATATTAAAGTTACGGTAATCGAAGTAGTAAATACGTTAAGAATGTTATTATTATTTGGACATCGATTTATTAATAAACAATAATATAATTTGCAGTATTCATTTAAGTATTCAAATATATTGATAATACATCATAATTTAAAATGTATCGTTGTTATATTATGAAATATTTAAAATTTAAGTTAAGTTATTTGTTTTATTATGTAAAATTCAATTTTTATTGTAATTATTAATAAATCTACTCTTTTATAACTTTTTGCTAATAAATTTTTTTAATATAATATATTATAAAATTACGCATTAAATCTAATTGAATTTAAAAAACGTTAAACAATTTATTATTCAAACCTAGCAGTCTAAAAATTACGTAATTTTAAGTATGTTGAATTTATGACTCATACTTTTTTAAGTATAATAAATTAATTTCTTAATCAATTTAAATATTCCACGTAAGAAGAAAGATTATTTTATACATTTATATAAATTAACAATACTTTTTATAAATCTATATATTGGAATAATTTTTAAACCAATTAAATTTAAATAATTATATCTTACTTTATTTACTTAGCAAACTTATACTTTTGAAACAATTAAATGTTTAACTAAATAGGAAACATATAATGTATTAGAAACTATAATTAGAATAAAATTATATTTTCTATTTAAAATTTTTAAAATTTAAAGTTAGTCATAAATTACAATTATTTCAAATTACTTTAGTCTAAATTTAATTAATTAATCAATAAGGCCACATTAATTTTATTAAAATGATAATTTTTTTAAAATAGGTATTAAAAAGAAGAAAATTTTAAGGAATCATATTTTATAAACATTTTTAAATTTTTTCCAAATAAATTTCCGACAATAAATTATTTTAAATTTTTAAACAAAACTATTTTAATTTACTTGATATTTAACCTTAAAAAAAAAATTTATATGTCAAAAAAGGGATTTTAATGTTGAAGATTAATTTTGGTATAATAAATTTTCAAGGTTTAAACCAAAATTTAACTTTTAAATTTAATTATAAAATTGAAACTTTTTTATTGGATTAAAAAACTTTTGATTTTACTTTATAAACAAAAAAAAATACTTTCAATATTAAAATTTTTTATTTTAATACAAAAAAATAAAATTAACATTAATAGAAAAAATTTTTTCTTCAACCTATAAATTTAAATTTGTTATTTAAAAAAAAATTATAAACTACATTTGCAAAAATCCTTATATTTAATTTATACAAATTGAACCAAAAACTGTTTTTAAAACAATATTTTGGAAATTGGGGTTATTGAAGTTTAAAAAGGACGTATTAAGGTGTGCTTCTTCTCCAAGTTGTACAACTTCACTAAAATGTTGATGATAAATATGTGCATATACTCTAAACAACCTCTTCAAAATTGTCTTGGCAATTGAAAGAAAATTTTTAGGAAAAGGTACTCCTGAAACACAAAAAAGTATAACGCAAGCTGTACGTACAGTATGCAGAAAATTAGACCTAATATTAGGGATACAATTTGCACTTAAACATAATGCCACAACAATTTAACTTTATGTTTATTCTACCGTTCTGTAATCTTTTTTGAAATTTATTGCATAAATACGTAATTATAATGAATAAAGAACATCTGATTGTGTACTTTATTATGTGATTATTTTTATGTACTTGCCTATTTTGGAAGGGAATAAAGTTTCGTCATCAAGCTGATCTTGGACCCATGTCATAAGATAATCGATATACTTTGGAGCAGAACATTTGATAGGTTTCTTCACAGTATGACCATCTGCCCAGTGGTACTCATATTTAGGTCCCGCCGACATTATCGGACAACTATCCTCTGTACAAAATTCCGTAATGGTCCCATACAACATATTGATTTGATTAAAAAAATCAACAGCTGAAATAATAACAAATTATACCATTTATAATTCAATTACAATTTTTAAGTAGTAATTAACTACAATAATATATATTTAAGCAACTGTAGAACATTAGACAAGGAAGTGACAAATTTTAGCTCATGCTCTCGCATATTCTGTAAATATTATTTTATAACAAACTCATCGTAAGCAGAAACAGAATTAAAGCTTCAAACGCAGAAACAGAATTACACTTGGTACAAAAAATAATTAAAATTATTAATGAATGGGTTAATCAGTAAAAAAACTATAGCAATATGGGGTGAAGTATGAAGTAACATTACTCTAAAATGCTTAAGAAATCTCGAGTTAAAATACGAGATACATATACTTGTTTCAAATTATTAACAAAACTTTTGAAAAATAATTTAACACACCAATTTTAAATACATATTTTAAATAATGGTATCAAAGGAAAACAGTGCTCTTACAGAAATTAACAATGTATTTTCACTTTAATTTCGTTAATGAATTACCTGCTTAGATTATAAATATAGTGATTGCCTATAAGCAATGCAATACAATTTCTGAACAAATTCGCTTTTGGATAATCAGAAATTAAATGTAACATGTGAAAAACATTACGAAAAATTAGTTTCACGTCAAATTTTAAACAGCACTACTTACTATTAACGGCAACCCATTCGTTAAGATCTTCTCCATCAGGAAGCATAACAGCTAAACGTAGGTTTCCAGAACCTAAGGTAGCTGCTGCATGTTTCATAAGCTCATACTGATGTGTCCCTTCGGGAATATTTTTCTTGGGTTTAAATGTTTTGGAAGAACGGCTTCCACTACAAAACGACGACAATTATTTTAATTATTACTAGAAATTAATAAATATTTCTATATAGGATAAAAATAGAATAGTGCAAGAAAATATCCTGAAGAGATTGTAGAATGGGATTAACAGCAACTTACAAAAGGAAGCTCATTTTAAGTACAGCTTCAAAAAATACAATTACACACTAATACACTATCAAATACATATAATTGGCTTTAGACAAATTTTACTTTCTATTTTTTGTTATTCGTCGATGACAGTTACAACTAGCAGATGATTTTAGTCATTCATTTGGAACTGTCATTTTGCCAATAGATCGATGGTAAACACTAAAATTCCACTATAATTTTTAAAATAGCACTAGTAATTATTTTTCTCGTTGTGTTTGCCATACTTTAATTTCAAGGTCAACAAAATGTTATCTGAATTTTAGTATAAAAATGGCAGCAAAATCTGTAGCAACAGCAACAGTACGAGCGATGAAAAATCGTAAAATAATTCCTACAAGAGCAGCATTGGTATTAGTAAGTACGTCAACCATTTGTTACATGTAAAACTAAAGAAATTTTGTAAGACGATATAACCTCAATTTCGTAAACACTAACGTCAAATTTTTCAGACTCCAGCTGCTGTAAACAGAATAAAGCAAATTTTGGATGGCAAGAACGAATATGTAAGTAATATTTATGACATAAACATTTCATAATGCATATTATTTGATAGATTGGTTTAAAAATTGGCGTTAGGCAAAGGGGTTGTAATGGTTTGTCTTACACTTTAGATTATGCAATAACTAAAGGTAATCACTCGTTTACAACACTTGTATGAACCAAATTAAAGAGTTATTTCAATTTAGATAAAATGGACGAGGAAGTAGTACAAGACGGTGTTAGAGTAATTATCGATAAGAAAGCTCAGTTATCTCTTTTAGGTAAGTTTCATATAAATTAATCTCTACAAATAATTTTATTTGTAATGAATCGTAGGAACAGAAATGGATTATGTAGAAAATAAATTAAGTTCGGAATTTATATTTAACAATCCAAACATAAAAGGAACTTGTGGGTGTGGAGAATCTTTTAGCATTTAAAGAATTCATACTTATAGTCCTTATGTATATAGTTTAGTAAATTATTGATCGTAGCAAATATACCACTTAAAATTTATTTCGCATTGTATTATTGCTTAAAAATTAGCAGTTTTTTATGCCTTTAATATTTAAAAACTCCATTATAATATCGATTACAACTATTAGAAAACGTACTTGTTTTATAGTACGTTTTGTTCATGGGTCATTACTCATGTAGTGCCTGACATGGGACTTTGTCTCATTTCATAAACTCCATTTACAAAACAAAATGAAGATTACATTGAATCATTTCAATAACAATGTAGTGTGTTAAATTAAATATACATTTATTTAAATAGTGGTCCATAAAATACTCTACATAACTCTACTAATTATATATTATAAAAATACAAATGTCAAGAAAGTTGAGCGTTAGAAATAAAATACTGAAATATCGAATATATTTAGGATCATAGCAACTTCGGCTGTTGTTTTATAGCTGTAATGTCTAAAATTCGATCAAAATTGTCGTGCTGTAAATTGGCTTGCTGATTACTTCTACCATTATTAACACCATCTTCAATATAATTCTCATAATTTTAATTTTTTAATTATTAACCAACGTACCATTTAAAAGATTATACTTCTGCATATACTGTACAGTTGCAAAAGAAAATTCTGGTTTTCTTTTTATGAGTCCAGTTTTCTTTGAAATAGGAAGAGGAGCTGGATTAGCTCCAGGTATACAAGTAACTTTTGCTAATTGATCGTTTGGTAAATATTTCATCAATAATTGCTTCACGATAAAACTAACTTCGCTTGCATTGTAATCCATTCCATTGGGAATATTTATACTGCGATAAACATTTGATAATTCTATAACCGATAAATATTGATAACTTACTCATTTAAGTCGTTAGTGTCCTCAATCATAGGAACGTCAACTCCTACATTTCTTAAATGTTTGATTGTTGCTTCCCTTACTTTCTTTTTCAGGCCGTGTTTCATTGGATCATTTAAATGTTCATTGCCAACTGTAGATGAGATATTGCAAGGACGTATTCCTGATTTCTTTAAAATATGATTTACTTGACCCTAAAACCACTAGGTAATTTATACAGATTCTATAACATTTATTTTTAAAAAGAAAAATAAATACCATCATGTTATTGTAAAGTGTCCATCCTGGACCGGCAGAATCTTCCTGATCGCTACTGCAATAAAAAAAAATCGATGTAATGAATATTATAACGTTAAAGAAAAATTTTACTTACTCAGAACTATAATCTTTCATATCAATATTGATACTGTTCATAGGAGTAGGGCACGTTTCTTGAATTTGGAAAGGTTGATTAAATGAAAGGGACACTTCGCCATTTCTTAAAGTACCACAGTTACTCGAACCTTTTTTACAAACATCATTTACTTTTCCTGACGATGAACGCATTTTCAATTTACGTAGCTCATCACAGGAGCTTCCGTCAGATTCCGTTATTTCACAAATTTTTGGCTGATGATTAAGTCCGTCGTTACGAATTCTGTTGAGATTTTGCTGTCTTCTGATCGATACTTCAAAACTTGTCATTACATCTAAGGATATCTGTCGCAAAGGTCCCTTTTGAGAAACGAAATTTTGATTAGGCTTGTGGAACCCATCTTCTACTTCCAGTTGAGTACTTGTTTGATATTGTTCGCCGATCAAATTAAAATTTCTTTTCAAAGTTGGAGATGCTGCAATTTGTTTGGGCATGTCTTTGTTATTAAGTAGTGTAGCTACTTGTTTTTGTAAAATTAAAAGTTGATCATTCTGTTGTTGGATTATTTTTAATAAGTCTTTAACGGTAGGTTCGTTGTCGTTCGTTTGCGCAACAGGTTTTGAAGGTAAGTGGACGTTATTTCTTAAGTCTTTTTTATGATCGCAAGAATAACAACATGTGGGAGTACAATTATGAGGACAATGAGCCATACACATCTAATGGCTCTGATATTTTAGATTTAATATCCTGATTTCTAATATCACATATTTTTAAGCTATCTAAATTTTGAAGTTTCTTCACAGGTTCGTTCTTGCAGTTATACTGATCAATTAACCGATTTTTTTCAGTAACACCACTTTGATTACAATCTTGAAATTGATCAAAATTCATGTTTGCAGGTTCGTCGCCTTTATTTTGATTTTTAAACAACGCATCAAATTTTGAAGAAGCATTGCAATCGTTAGTCTCATTTTTTTTATAATTTTGCTTCTTGTTATTAAGAAATTTTGTGTTTTTAACAGCTTCTTCGATATTAAGATGTTGTTTATAAGGTAATGCATAGGTGGGATTCGAAATTATATTTGGATTTATATTTTCCAGGTTTTCTTTGTTCATATCTAATCTGGGGACATCGATAATACTTAGGTCCAATTGTCTATTTGGAATGTTTGCCATGTAAATCTGTTCAAAAGGTGTCGCAGGCTTGTTTACTTTTGTTGGTAAATCATTACTTTTACCATCTTTTTCAACTAAACTTTGTAAATGAGACTGAAAAATAGGAGTTGTTGACATAGTCAAAACAGTCTTGGCGTTATTATTAATAGATTTTTCTTGAGAGGCCTCTTGTACAAAAGGGCTATTGAATCTTACTTGTCGTTGTCTTACATCATCTAATAATTGAATAGCTTCTGTATTTTGTAAATGTAAGTAATCGATGCCTTTTTCATTAGTGTTCTTTTGATTTCTCGTTTTCCACGAATTATAGGTCAAATAGATGCTGTCCATTGATGACTGAGATTGCGTTGAATTATTCTGACAAATCATCGACACTTCAGGAACTACTGGAACAGCAGCCATCTAGGATAATTAGCTTTTATAAGAAATTGTATTAAATATATTACATTTATGTTAGTGAGATGGTAACCTACATTGCATATACATTTAAAAACAAATTAAAATGGGTATATAAATAAATCAAAAGCTTATTACATACTTTTTCTACAGGACTCGGTGCAGGAACACTTCTAGGCATTTCACAAAAAGAATCCATTATTATAAATTTTTGTATAAACTGAATAACAGATAATAATAATATAAACTTAAAAGTTATGACAATTTTATTAACTGTAACATAACCTTTAAATATATTCAAATTTTAAAGCAGCCGTTGGAATAGTAAACCATTAGCTACAAAATTTCTCGTTACTAGGGTCCCTAAAATTAGGTACAGGCACTTACAACTTTATTGTAGATAGGCCATTAATTAATAAATCAATTCAAGTTTTCATAATTTTTTATTATAAATAATAATTTTACTGCTGTTCTTTTCTTTTAATATGCTATTAATAATATTATCTAACAATATTTTAGTACAATGTTAATATGTGAATTAAAAACGTAAATGTTAATACATTAATGCAACAGACTGTAATTTTCTTTTTTATTCTAATACTAAGCGATCTGTTTGATTGCTATTTACTTCTAAATTATCTTTACTTTCAATCGGCGTATTTACATTTTGATGCTGATATAACTCAGAGTTCCTTACAGCTGCATATAGGCAAAACATTGTATGTAATGACTGAACTTTGTTTTTATAAATAGGAATATCGAATACAGAAGACATTATATCAACATATTGCGATAAAGTACCACAAAATTTAGAACTCGGAACACCATGTAATTTTAACGAATTTTCAAACTGTTCAGGCCATTGTTGCATCAAATCATCTATATCTGGCATTGAACTAAATAATAAAAAATTATAAAAATATAAATTGTTAATCAGAATATCCTCGTTCTACTTACTTGGTATATTTTACAAATGGTGCAGGTTTATTTCTGTGTAATTCAGCAACATCTTTAATCCATTTGTCTATTATTTTTGAATCCCTTTCTGTATTATCAATTTTTTTAACAACCTGCACATTCGTTTTAATTTAAGAAACATTATATTTTCATGAAAATCTATTAACAAACCATTGCTTGATTAGAATCACTTCCTGTAATCGAACATGCCCTTAACTGTAAATAGAGTAATGCAGGATCGCTTTGATTAGCAGCTGGCTCATCAAGAACAGTTAATCCGAGTTGAGAATTTGTCAAATTAAAAGTTTGTCCAGATAAGGTTTTTTCAGGCGGAATTACTTTTAAAAAAGCATCGATATCTCCCACGGCTGGTATAAATTCCGGAATAAATGGTTTAAACTTAAAATCTAAATTTAATTGTTGTGGTGTATATCTATAAAAATAAGATATAATATCTTAACAAACTAGTTTAAACATATTTACTTCTGGATATACTGAAAAATTTCTTTAACTTCGTTACTAACTTCTAAGTGTGCATAGTGGGAAGAATCATATTCGCCAGGTATTATTGATTTCTTTTTCATAGCAATACCCATTTCATCGCTTTCATCAGAATCACTCGGACTGGATGTTACATCTTGTTTCTGATGATGTCTCGGCAATCTCGCTTTTGGTGTAACTTTGCGACCAGATGGACCTGCACTCGGTACTTTAACATTCGAGTCTTTGGATAAAGTATCTTCGAAATTCAATGATGTCTTTGATAAGGACTAAAAATATGAAGGAATATTTGGTTTTTGAAAATAAGAGAATGTAGTGACATCATATAATAGTTGTTTGTATGTTACGTACTTCAATTGGTTTCGTAATAAATCGACTAGTATCAATATTACTAATAACATCGTTATCGTCGATATCTGAATCGATGTCCAATACAGGTTTCGAAATTTTTCGCGTAAAGGAATAATGTTTATCGACTGCGTGTCCTAACATCATGTGATTGTCCATGCTGATGTTAGAACTTTCTATTCCAGACGCTTCAAAATCGGTACCGGTATGCTACAAATGATTGGATTTATTAGAATACTATTAATAATGCTTTAACTAGACTATAATAAATACTTCAATAACGTCGAAAGAGAAGTTGTCATCGTCATCTGATCGTTGATCCATCGTAAATAAATTAAATTTTAGTGTAATTTAAGCCGTTGCCTAGCAACAGAAATTTTATGGTAGGGAATTTGTATTTTGTACAAAATTTCCGAAAATGCAAAAGTTTCATAGTCCTAACCTCAATTATGTTAAAATTTGAGTGATTACTTGTAGGTTTTCAAATTAATATGTTTGCCCTGCGATAAAAAATAAAATGTGGTTTTTAACAATACTTACATATATAGCTTTTCTTGTACAAGTAATTTTTGCTACTGTATTAATAGGTAAGTACCAAATTCTATATTTGTCATACTATGATATTCCCTTTTTATTATTTTTTTAAAGCTGCTGGATTATATTACATAGCCGAACTTGTAGAAGAATACACAGTAATAAGTAAAAAGGTTATATGGTGGATGAATTTAGTAAGTAGAATTAATTGGCAAAGCTAATGATAATTTGTTTGGTTTTAGGTGACTTTAATTATTTTTATATCTCTTTGGATATTTGAACATTTTCCAATATCTGTCGTTATATGCGGTATCCTTGCTCAAACGTCGCATTTTGTAATACTTACGGATTTTCCATACGTGTCCTTTTTATCACCTAGCTTTTTAACGGCAGTTCTATTTATATTAATAAATCATTATTTAGCTTTTCAACATTTTGGTACTGTCTTCTACTCGCTTTCTGAAGTAAGTAATTTGAAATACCTATTAAAAATAAGCTTAATGGTCATTTTATTAATATTAGAATTATACATCCACCAAAATAGTATGCTGTGTCAATTGCACAAAAGATAAACTAGCGTTGACTGATAAAAACAAGTGATATAGCTAGATACAAGTAGATGAGCTCTCGTTTCAAATTTGACTGACTAAGCTTTTTATTGTATACCTTATTTATTTTCGCCATACAGTAGACAAAACAAGCATTATATACATACATAATCATATGTACATATATAATCCATAGCACTCACATTTGTGAGTAGATCTGACACTGTCTAACATGTTATCGTAAGGCAACAGCCTGATCGTGCGTTTGTTTACATCTATTGCATAGGTTTGAATAGACTATAGTTTATTCTCATTGGTATAGTAAATGCCACAAAATCGGAAAAATTGCCTTGCTTGATCTCGTATGCCACTAGTTTTTAAGGTGTCCAGATACCTGACTTGCTGACACTAGTATATTTACACCCTAAATATAAGCAAATATTAGCCTTAGATCTTTATATTATAAACTAATTTATAGTAATAGATGACATAACAGACCATAATGACATTTGCTTTTTTGCTCAGAATTGCATCGAGCAAACATTTGAATGTGTGTAATTACTTAAGATTAGTTGTTTTCTTTTATTAATTTGATTGTAAAAAACATACTTCCCCGATTAGCTCAAATTAAAAAAAAACTACAAATAAAACAGAGTAATAATAGCACAGAAAATTATAATAATTTGGCGATCTGTTCTAGTGCAATACAAACGAACTTGTTTTCCAAACATTAATGAAATTATGTCGAGAAAGTATAAAACAGTTGAGAAACGAGAAGATTAACTTATAAATACTATTTCTAACAGTTGCAAGCATTCGGTAAAATTAAAAAATAAATAAATTTGTGCTGCATTCTGCTGTTCTCTTTATACTACTATAATTTATCGCCATCAATTGCAATTTCAAAAGATTTAATCAAGAACTATTTCTTTATATCGATAGAATTAAAAATTATGATTCTCAGTAAAAATGTATTCTATTATTCTTAATTAGTTTATAACTGTATATAATTATCTGACATTGAATTACTCCTATTTATAGATGATGGCCTATTTTACATTGTGCCTATGGTTAGTACCATTTGCATTATTCGTATCTTTGTCAGCTAATGAGTATGTACTACCAACAGTAGCAGATAGAACAGGCAAGTTTTATTTTACTTATTAATCAATTATTTAACTAAAATCAGTTTCAGATGGTGATGTAGTAAGTAATTATTTTTCCAAACGAAATAAAAAGTATGGTCTGTTAACATTTTTTAATTATGCCAAAGAATCTCTGTTGCCTCAACGAAGTAAAAAAGGTTTTTAATTACATATTATTACCTAACACCTGTAATTATGAATATTTATATAATATTGTAACAACGTTTTTTTGTAAATAATAATTTGACGTAAAGGATGAAATAATTTTTTACTTAAATAATTTATAGTGGGAAAAAACGTTCCCAATAACTTGATTACTCCTAATAGAAGCTTTTGCAGGTGTACATTATAAGCAAAATATTCACCACTGCAAAAAAACACTAAAAACAAATTACGTTCTAGGTAGTTCAACGTTCAAGTTCTATGTTTCAAATTAGTTTCATATAATTACAAATTACAGTTTATTAACGTTATTTATCAACTAAATATGAAAAATTAAAATAAATTAACAAGATACAACACCTTTTATCTGTATAAAATAATGAAGTAGCCTTCTAATTTTAACAATTTTATTTTAAACATATAAATTATATACAAATTAACCTAAATACATTTAATTTATTATCTATAAACTCACTATGAATCTATAATTTCACTATATTAATCTATAAATATTGAACTTAGTAACATTTTTAATCTGATAGTTTCTGATATATTCAATAATTTTACATCATCATGGAAACCTTCATCAAGGTAAAGTTTAAGTTTGTACTTAAAATGTTCTTCATTATTTAATTTTTGTTTCCAAATTTTTAATAAATGTTTAAAAATATTTGATGCAACAGTTTTCATGGAAATGAATGTTAACGGTATTATATTTTGTTGAAATCTATCATTCAAAATGTAAACTTCTGGTTCCGATAGCACAGTTTTTAAAACTTCTATAGCATCTTTGGCCATTGGATAGAGCTCTGCATGTGTATTTGAAAGACCCTCATCAAATACCTATATACAAAAAATATATAAACATACTATATAATATATATGTATGTATAAATGTGTATTACCTCGGATAAATTTCCATTTGCAACTTCCTTTATTCGGAGAATTAGAAATAATAATACATCGATACAACGAGGAATATCTATTGCATTAATCATCTGTTTTAAAAGGATTTTTCTTGCATATTCAGGAATATTTAGTCTTGTTCTAGGTCTAATAAGGAAAAATATTCAGAATAAATAAGTTTCAGATTTTCAATCTAGAGTCTGGTTCAGTCTTACAATCAGAAGGTATAGTTTTATTAAATAACCTGACCAAATAATTCATATACTAAACAAAGAAAATGCTTCTTGCTAAATTATAGGAGAGCTCTTTTGTGATAATATGAAGCTATAAAAACACTGGAAAATTAAGCTTCCACAATTTGTGAATTAAAGAAAAAATGAGGATTTCGTTTTTTTGAATGTTTAGTATGACATATCAAGCAGTTTTGGCAGAACGACTTAACCCACAAAAAGTAAATTTTACAGGAGCGTATATTTTGTGTTGTAGTGTAACTATAAGCAGATATGTTTTACGGAAATGCAAATCGACTTTTCTTGTGGAAAAAATCAAAATGTTGTTACCAGATTTTAATAAATGTAGTAGACCTTATTAGATGCATAAGATAGTCAGAATAACTCATTTTTGCAAAAAGTGAGGGTTAAGTCGTTTTTTCAAAACTGCTCGATATTAATTTTTACGAATTTTCAATTTACTACGAAAGGATTTAATAAGAATAAAATTTTGAAATCTGTTATTATTTTATACTAAACTTACATAAATCTATATGGATACTCTTCATTGCATATATCTTGTTCACATAATTGACATATAATATTACGAACATCTTCATCATCATCTTCTAATAATACGAAAACTGTTTGCCATAGTAAATTTAAATTATTCCCTGTAAAACAATATTAAAATGTAATTCCTTAACTATATAAGCGTAAATACTTAAAACTCTAGATTTTAGAAGTTATGATAATATAAAAAAAGATTACATGCTGGGTTAGAGATTGAATTCGGCAAATAAATGCTGGAGATCTTTATCGGAAGATATATGACACTGAAATAATAATATATACTTACAACTTAAATACTCGTCACTTTGATAAAACAGCTTCTTATTATGTACTAATAATCTAGCTACACTTAGGCGAACAGCAGCATCTGAGAATGATGAGCTTAACTTATACAATGTGTTAATGAACTTATCAATATTTAGTTCCCATATTTCTTCATCTTGTAACGATATCAATATATTATCTATGCATGTGAGTGATATGCATATTAGATTCTCGTCCGATTTTTTGTAACACATTTTATTAAATTCTAAAATCCATTGTTTAGCATCATTATTCTGCAAATTCTTTAATAAATTTGGAAACTTGTGTAATTTTAAAATTGCAGTATCAGGATTACTAATAATATCTGATATTACAATATGTTGTATTGTATTATATAAAACTTCATATAAACTTGTCTTCAGTTTAAAATCTAATGATTTTAGTAAACTCTTTGTAAATTCTGAATAGTTCGAGTCGATTTCTTCATAAAGTTTACAATTCTTGTATGGTTCTTCATTGAACTTCAAGTAATTAACATAACTAAGACATGCACTTTGTAATTCAGGATAAGTTCTCAAATCCTCTTCTATCAAACAAACACAAGCTCTGTTAAAATTTTTAAACTTTTGACATTTTAAAATGTATATAATTAGACATAATTTTAAGTTGAATAAATATACTCTATATTGCTTTATAACACTAGAAATTATGTTTTTCTTATTGGTACTTTTGGTTTTCCATTGAAGAATGTTTAAAATCATTTTAAAATTTTTTTGATCGTTAAATTCTGGATCAAACCTATAAAAAAATGAATAGAATAATTATTTCAATACATCGGTACAAAATTTTAAGACTTGATTTCCTTTTACATTTTCAAGTGTACTGATTTTAAAGCAAGTGGTTACAATGTGTACCTATATATAGAACATGCCATGTTAATAAATGAATAAAGTGATTTCGTTCTACTCAAAATCACTGAAAACTGTTAAAAGGACGACAAAAGATTCAAATATAAAAATAATAATAAACATTTACTACTATACAAATAATTTAAACCAAATGCTGCATTTCATTGGATTATATAATTGACTTCTCACCTTTTTATTAGACAAAATAGCATTTCTAAATATTCAATACCAGTTAGGTAACTTATCCGTTCACCACAACAAAGAATTATCCAAGATGTGTCATTTATTACTTTTTCAACTTTTAATGCCGGTAATGAATCGCCTCGATACAAAAGAAGATATTGTAACTACAACAAATATATTATTACAATACTGCAAATAATTATTATATTAAATTATATCGTGTTAGTATATTTTTTTTCAATTTTAATTAGGTATATATATATATATATATATATATAAATTTATATTTATTATAAATTATTATTTATAAATTTATATTTATTAATAAATTCAATAATCACAAATAAGCAAGTTTAAAAGTTAAAATAAATGAAATATAATAAGCTATTATTACATATAAAACAATTATCTATTATATTACAAACCTGCAGTAATAATCCATGACAATTTGTATTTGATAATTTTGTATTTATAAGATCGGCAAGTACAGATTCAAGAAACTTATAAAGTTCATTCTTGGTAGTTAAATTAGCCAAAATGATAGCTGCTAAGTTTCGAATTCTATATGTTGGATTTGCTAAGCAAAGCTTCACATATGGTAAGTAGGCATCTAGCTACAAATAAAAATGTGAGTAAATATTTATTAATGAATAATAATTAATTAAACCTCAAATGTTGTTCCCAAATATTTTGGACCAGGATATAATTGACTGAGAATAATTAAAACAGGAAATAAAGTGAGTCGATGGATTTCTTCTGCTCCTTGCTTAAGTTCTTTTAATAAGAAATCATACAAAACTGGATAACGAGCAAAAAATACTTGAACGATCATTTTATTGTTGATTATATCTATCTTAGAATCGTTTATGGGTTGTACACCAAATATTCTAAAAATAAGTGGGGAAAACAACAATGTTGCTGAATTACGAATCTGTAATACGAATTAAAACAGTTCAAAATCAATAAATTATGTTCAAAATAAATTACGCTCCAAATATCGCTTCCGAAACCTTCTATGGCAAGCATGAGACCCTGAGCACAGAAAGGAAGTGCAAGTTCTCTAAGTTGGTTGTGACGATACAAATTCCTCAGAATATTCATGCAATGTATTCGGTGTTCCTTAGGGTTAAAAATATTAGCACCATTTCTAAGTAATGTATCCATGCAAAAATTAAAACATTTATTACCATTGTTTTTTGGTTCTGTAGACAGTACTGCCTAAAATAAATTGAAACTAAAGAAATAATTAAATACTAGCTTAAAAAAATACCTGAACCATAAATGGCAATCCAGCACTGCGACGTGTCGCACAAGCTTTCAAATCTTCTCCATTAGTGCCTAATACTGCATTTATTATAGATTCTAACCATTCTTTTGGCAGTTTATTAAGACTTGTAGGTAATCTGTAAATATTTAAAACAATTTATAATATAGTAAACTATTATTCTTAACTGAATTTCACAACATTTAAAAAAATTCCAAAAACATAATAGCACCTATCAGAGTTTGTAATTTTTTATTCGCTACCACTTATCCAATTTTATAATGTGCACTTAATTGATCGATAAAGTCGGTTTTATAATTTCAATTAATTGTTCTTAATGGCCATAGATGAGCTACCCTTCCATTAATTGACTTTTCTATTATCTGGCCACGACCCAGTCCCATCCAAGTCGGTTAAGAAAAAGTTTACTGTATTTATTTAATGTTATGACTTTAATATTTTATGTTATAACGATAAATAAACAATATAAATCCTACAATTAACTTTCACACTCATGTAAAATTTCAACTTTCTAACACTATAATTGTATAATTTACCTGCAATACTATTTTCTGTTTTCAAAATGTTTCGAAAATACTTACTTCCATAACTTTAAACATAAATTTGAAAATCCATAAGATGCTTGTTCAAAAGCTCCACGGTGTTTAGTATTAAGAAGTAAATCAAAAAAATAAGAACCTATTGATTTAATTTGATTTATGTCTACAAGACCATCGGACAGTTCATCATCAGAAAATGGAGCATTTAAAGCAATTTCACCAAATAACAAAGAGATTTCTTTAGATGCCCTCCATCCATACACCGTAATCATTTGTGCCTTTGCTGTATTATCTATTTGTACTTTATCAGATTCAAAATCTTCCGGTAAATAACCTTCAGGAGATGGATTACTTATAATCAAATCGATCAATTTGCTTAGTAAAAGGCAAACATCGATTAGATCTTGCATCAACCTTTTCCAATGTGGATCGACAGCTCGTTTCCTGTTAATTAAAACTAATTTCATTTGCACCAGTAGAAGTGTAATATACAAATTTTTAAATTGCTTACCTTAAATTTTCATGTTTCAATAGATGTCTGACACAAAATACTAATCCATGAATAGGTTTTGTTGCAGCAGCTTCATATAAGTTTATTTTACCAATATCGTAGCAACTTTTAAGTTCAAAAATAAGTCTAACTATTACCAAGTAAGTCGCCTCATTAGTTAAATTGCTTAAATCGACACAGTTTTGAAGTTTATCTAGAGTTACTTCGTATAAATAAGGTGCTTGAAGAGAAGCACATAGCATATATGCCGCAGATATTGTCTGAGCCGGTTTTATGCTCAGCGCCAAAGAAAAACAATTTTCCACATGTTTCGAAGTTGCTTCTTTTGTCTAAAACAGATGATTTTAATAATTAGTATAATTAGAAAAATATTCTTTTAAATTTATCTTAACTAAACTTAATAAATTATATCTACTTACACCAAAACCTAAATTAATAGCATCAAAAAGAGAAATCAATTCGAAAGCCAAATCTTTATTTCGTTCATAGGTATCGTGCTCCAAGATGTACATTAAATTATTTATATCTGTAAATTCCCAATAATTCTTGAAATCTTTTAAGAGAGCCTTTAAAAACACTAGTAACTCCAAACAAGTTGATTTCCTTGAATAATTACAGTCCAGATTTAAACCAGGTAACAATATGTCCGTGAACATTTTTTTCCAGAAAATAGTATATAAATGACTTACATTTTCCATATAAGCCTTAGAAAATGTATTACTAACTCTGGTAAATATTTTTTTTGCGAGAAAAAGAATATTTTGCTTTGTTTTAGCATTCGTACTATTTATATTATAATAAAAATAATTAAACAAAAATGTGATCTCCCATTCGTCAAACACTTCTGTTGTTCGTGGTGTTTCAGCAATTACTGCCAGTAATTGTATTCTTATCTTAAAGATAATTTTTTATTATAATTTGTATGTTAATTAGTGCATAACACTTACATTATCATTTTGATGGGTCATAAGCACTTCCATACTTTTTCTATCTAACAATTTACGCCAAGAATTATTTATATCGATTTGACAACCATAATAATTACTAAGCTCGTTGGAAAAGTATAGACCACTTTTACGTGCATAACATATGCACGCAAGAAATGCACCCAATTCAGCATCAGTATTTAAATAAGGTTGTCGAGTTCTAAAAACAGAAATACTTGTACCGATATAGAATATTGAATAAATTATAGGAGTAACAATACTATGTACATATTATTTAGATAATTACACATTTTGATTTCTACATACAATTTTTTATTAAACATTGACTTACTAATACTACTTACATAGCTTTTAATGCAAACGGTCTTATTTTAAAAGCTGCCAGAAAAAGGTATTGAAAATATTGAGAATACGACGACTTCACCTTTTGTAATAGTATTACAACTTCATCTACCCAATATTTAATCCAGTCATCTTCAGAATTTACTTCGTTTATATGCATAGTCATCAACGCTTCATAACAAGTACAAACCTGTAATATATTTGCTGATGTTAAATTTCTTAAAGAAAAAAAATAAAATGAAATTCTTAAAATGACTTATAATTATTTAAATATAAGTTTGTAAACTTACGACAACAGGGTTGGGAGAATCGTTAATACTACAAAGTAATTTTGTAGGCAAATTTGGGTAAAATTTCAAAAGCAGATTACAACCAACTTCACGGCACAGTACCTCAATACCTGTATAACTAATAGCGCAATCACACATATTTATTAACCATTCCACAATATTGTGTAACAACACAGAGTTTCCTAAAATAAAACAAAAATAATATTAAGCTTCCTAAATCAAGTTACAATTACAGTAAAATCTCTCACGTCCAAAATAAAAGCGACTGAACCCATTTTTAATAAAGTAAAGTCACACAGTTAATTCGTGTTGTTATTTAATATGTAGTATCAAAAAATAATCCGAAATAAAAGACAAATTTTTTCATTCGTATTTTTCATTTTTTCATCTAAAATTGTGCTGGGGACCGAGCGCATTCTAGGCGCACATAGGTACTTTTACATCCTTGTTTCACATATGAAATATGAATATAGGAAATACAGATATAGAATACAGAAATATACATATTTTAAATTATAGTATTATAATATTTTTGTTATTCGGTTTTGAAATTCAAACTATTTTCAATAGCACAAAACAGCTAGAACCGTGTACAACGATTGGTCCATGCGCTGTCGTCAGTGACGTATAAAATATCACACCGATAAGCTTCAATATGTTCTACTTCACGTGATATTTATTTGAATTTATTCAAACTTTAATTTGCAAAATCACATTAAATTAAGTAATTTGATTAAAAGCTGTTTTTACAGTTAAAATAAATTAAAATCTTCATCTATTTATCTGCATTTCTTTAGATTTAAAAATATACGTAAGTATAGGTATCCTATTGACTGGTAATAAAATAAAAATTTACCTTCTCTGTCGTTTTTCATAGCCAAATAAATAAGATTTTTATAAACGTTCTTGGCATGATGTTTAATTATATCTTTTCTGTCGTCTAAATAAATAATAAGAAATTCTAAACTGTCTACAAAAAGATTAGTAATTTCTTCAAATGGTAGTTGATATAAGTGTTGTGATAGAATACTAATAGCATAGGTCGTTCCTAGTATATGAAGAGAATTCTTGCTGTGATCCATCCTAAAATTATTATTCTAAAAAGATTATCTATTTTGAATCACAAACAATAAGTTACTTACTGTTTAGCATAATTTACAAGTTCTTTAAACATATAGAAAAAAGTAGATGCATTGTTTATTCTGTTCCTCCACAAAATGTCATGAGAAGCAACATGCAGAATACCCAAATAAATACATACTTTAAATGTTTTTAATACAGTAATATCTTCGATAACTTGTATGCCTAGTTTTTCAAGAATTAATGGTTGTGTTTGTCCAAAGGATAGAAATTCAAGATATGGATATTCCTTAAAATCCTGCAATAACATACTTATTGTCAGTAAACATTTTTAAACATATAAATCGTATACTTTAGATCAAAAGTATTTCAAAATTGAACAATTAAACAAAATAAGACAAAATAAAAATACACAATTTGTTCAAACTTTAAAGCGAAAGAAAACGGCTAATAATTTTTCTAAAAATTTATATAATTTATACCAAAAGTAATATTGATTTTTAATTTAAAACAAAAATAAAATACTTACGCATGCATTGATACAGTCTTCTGGCAATATAGTAAACAAAATAATCATTATATGCCCATAATTGTTCTTTGTATCATACGTAATATCAGAATGAATAATTATATCATAACAACATGCAATTAACTTCAATCTATTTTGAAGATTGACTTCTTGAACATTATATCTTTGTAAAAGGCATAAAAAAAACTTCGATGCATTATGTAGAAACGAATATTGCTGTTCTATTGTTAAAAATGTTAATTTGGATGTTCTGTTCCTAAACAATAAAACTTTAAATTATATTAAAAATCTATTACAAATATACCTACCACAAATTCTCAACAATTTCAATAAGATAGGGAAAAGTAGAATTAAACATCAATTCTATATCACTAAATATGGCATGAATGGACGATTTAAGATCTAGACTATTACACATAATATTAATAAAACTATCTCTCATTAATATTCCATTTTCAGTCATTCCTTTCGCATCGATAGTTTGAAGATGTATTTTAATGCAATCGCATATTTTTCTGCTAAGAAATTCATCTTCATCATATTGGGAAAGAATTCTCGATACGGTCTTTTTAATTGGATGTTTTGTTAAGTATAAATATATCAACACTTCTACAACATATTCCTTGTCTACTGAAACGTCAGATGGATCAAGATATGTTGTGATCTATAACAAAAATATTCATTTTTTGGACCATTATTTTTAAACTAAATAAACTATTCAATGCAAATAATTAGAAACTAAAACACTCTTAAAATTCTAAACCAAAGTATTTCCCTATTTAAATTTGTCTTTTTTGCTATTCATTATATAATTATTGTTAATAAATACATCACATACAGCAATACTTGCATAGTCCGTGTAATCAGTTCCACTGATATCCCCGACTGTTTGAAACAGTTCAATAAAGCATAACATAGTTAATTATTTTTTTACATAATTTTCTGTAATAATTTTTTAGGATTTACAATCGAACTATAATAAATAGATTGATCGAAGCCAAACTATGCAAGCTATTGCTATATTTTATTCACTTATAAAATGTACTACTTGCCGATTTAATACATTCCCTTTGTACAGAAATATCGTCCGTTTTAGTTAGTTTATTGAAAATATTTTTAATTTCAGTATTCTTACAACTGCATGAATCTGGAATGAAAAGTAACTCCGATTCGGGCTTCTTAAACTTCATATTGCAATTAAAAAATGTTTATAGTTGAACAATAGCAAACTCTATTTATATAATGGATAAATTTTCTTTAATAATTTTTTAAACATTAAAAACAACATGGACAATGTTAAGGTTATAAGAGGTAAATACGAAAGTTCGTAGAATCCCACCAATTACTATAGTTTGTGGTACACTGGCGACGCGGCGCTGAGTGCACATTTTTAAAATTACGACTCTTATGATCTCAACACATATTGTACGGTTTAATTCTTATTTTACATTTTTGAATATTGTCTAACAATGCTAGTCTGAGTTTCAACAGATGCTCTGCAAACAAACATTTATCATTATCTTATAAATTTGAGATTATAGGAGCTTACAAAATAATTGCCTATTTATATTACCGTTTTTTAAAGTTGCAATGAAAATATAAAAAAAAGAAGATATGGCCTATCCAAACTTATATGCAACACGTCATCAACAAAAAGTTACTAGATTGTTTATTTGTAATTCGGTTTAAAGTTTGGAAAGTGACATATTCTATAGATGATTTACCTTAGCACGTATTAGATGGTATAAAGAAAGACTACGACTTATTAGAACTGTCAAAATACGAGGTACGAAGTGACAGCACTGTGTGAAACGTCATCATCTAGTAACCCTTTTATTGATGACGTGTTGCGTATAGGTTTGGACGAAGTATAGGTATTGTAATACACAAAAATGGAAGATACAATTCCGTGGTGTGTCCATTCCTGGCTATGTCTATTCCGGGTAATATCTTTTCATTTACGTCATGTGCTCAAATTTGTGACATTTAATTATCTAACCTAAAACATAAGAAATATTTATGTATATTTTCTTTCGTGACATTCCCAATGTTTATATGAAATAGGAAAAATGGAAAATGAAAATGATGTACAATCTATTGAAGAATACAGAAATCAGGTAATAATAATTTTATAAATAATACTGAAATTCTCATAATGACTATGATTCACAGTTATCAGAAATTGAATTAGCAATTAAAAATACGAAAGATGATATAGTTAAGGCCGAACTTATAAGTTTACGGCAAAATATCCTTCAACTTATTGAGCTCACAACGGAAAGTGAAACACAGCAATCTACAATTAGAAGCTGCAGGAATCAGAATAATGATCCTCTTGCCAACGAATTTGCTTTATTTATGGTAAAATTTAATAATAATTAATTATTATTACAATTATTATAAGTATAATTACATATTTTTCTCAGTATGATTTTTTCTTTAATTCCACAGGCTGAAATGGAAAAGGACGGAGTGACAGTTAGTAAAACATCAAAAACTAAACAAGCAAACATAAGAAAAGAATTGCTAGCATTGGAAGGTATGAAGTGTCGTGCCCCTCATGAACATCAGTGGGGAGATATCATGTATCATAATGCTATAGTATGTTCAGTATTACTTTTGGATACACCACAAAATTTTGACAAAATAGAAGTAAGTCTAATATTGTACTGTATTTTATTGGTAAAAATCTGGTTACTTTAAAAAGTGTAATATGTTTAGCATATCACATTTTTTTTAACTAATTATGATGTTTACAAAGTAAATCACAATAATGACTACAAAATTCTTAATTAATTTAAGTATTTTTTTTCCTGCAATAATAAGAAAATCGTGCATAGAATGTGTGGTAGTGAGCAATATTGCAGTGAACCTCACATAAATGTTTGTTATGCATTACTGTTCTAACCTAATTACAGTCAAACTCGGTTATAGTCACTTAGACTCGGTTATAGTCATTCGAGATAGTCACTTTCTGCTCGTTATAAGTGATGCTCAAAATCGGGAATAAAAAAACTGTCCAAGTGAGTACAATTTCAAAGGCAAGCACATAAAATGCTCGTAATATTCAGGATTTTATTATAATCGAGTTTGACTGTGTATTTTTGTTTTAGGTAAAAATTATGTTTATAAATCCTACACATTTGGAAATGCTTCCATGCCCATATCTTATGGAAAGTAACTGCAAATTTGATGATAACCAATGTAAATATTCCCATGGTGAAATAGTATTATTTTCAAGTCTTCAGGAGTATAAAGAACCAAATTTTAATTTACTATCAGTCGGTTGTAAAGTTTTAGCTAAGCAAGTTAATAAATTGTGGAGTAGAGCAACGATAAAGCGAATGTACACCGAGAAATGTTTAGTAAAATTTGACTCTAATCAGGAAGACCTAAAATTAGAATTGCATGAAGTTCTACCTATACATTCTGAAGAAAACGATGAAGATTCCTTTAGTGAAATTGATAGTGATAGAGAAGATGTAATTAATATGAGTTTAATTAATATTCCTCCTCCTCAAGCCCCCGGAGATTGGGAAAAACACACTAAGGTAATATTTCAAAATTTTAGTATTGTATTCATAGACGTGATTTTTAATTATACAGTGGAGTCTCGATATAGTGAACCCACTGTATTGTGAACTATCCACTGCAGTGAACACAAAAATAAATCCATTGAACTCTGTATAGCGAACAAATTGAATCTCATTAGAGTGAACAGTGCAGCAGAACACAAATAAGATTGTAAAGAGTTAGCATAAGTACTTGTTCTGCAATGAGCTGAAGAAATAGAGTTTTCTAGTATAATTATTCTTCAGGACCTAAGTAAGAACTAAACTAATTCAAGTGTTGTAATAAACAAACTAAATTAACCAGTTTGTTCATTCCACCCAATTAATTTTTGAATTTAGAAATTGAAAATACATACCCCCTAAGTACCTACTTTTATTTATTTACTGTAAATATTAAAGTTACACGTTTTAAGTTTTACTTCAGTCATTATTGTTTGTTTGTTTTAAAATGTAAAATAGATTCGTGCATTTCTTGTATTAATCTTAAACAAACACATTTTAAATTCTACTTTGTGGTCATTTTGTAGAATTTTAATTAAAACTAAATAGTGAACAACCTCAGTGGAATGACTATGCCGTTCACTAAATTGAGTCTCTACTATATGTCATTTTTAAGTAATTAAATATGATTTATAGTATGTATTTTTAAACTATAGATTTTGAAGTGAAATTAAGACGATTGATTTTTTCTTTTTTAGGGTGTAGCTTCAAAAATTATGCAAAAAATGGGATACATAGTAGGAACAGGTTTAGGTCGCAGAAGTGATGGTAGGATAGACCCTGTAGTGGCAGTGGCTTTACCACCTGGTAAATCTCTAGGTATGAGCGAGAAAATTATTTGAACAATATAAAATTTATAGTAGTAATAAAGTGAATATTTAAATAGCCACATGAACAATGTTAAATCATATTTAAGGAACTACTATACCATTGAATTTCTCATTAACACTAAAAGAATAATTTGATTCAACTTGTATAATTTACTGTGTTAGTTGTTACATTGTTCATTAGCTTAAATATTAAAGTTTACTTTTGAAATTTTTTTTAAAGTATTCTATTGATTTTGTAGATCATTGTATGAATTTACGAGAAAAAGCAGGAGGTGATCAAGATTTATTTAGTGTGGAAAAAAAATTAAAGAGATTACAAAAACGACAAGAAAAACAAAATTTAAAAGCATACGAAAGAGAAAAGAACAAGGCAGACGTTTTTCATTTCCTGAACGAAACGCTTTTGAAAAAAACTGCTAATCCTAGTCCTAGTGTTTCAAAAAGTAAACACCGGCACGATATTAAGAAAGAAACTTTAAGAAACTTGAATGTTGCAAGTTTGAAAATCGATGAAGACATCAAACGAGCAGAACGAGATTTGTACAAAATTAACGAATCTCTTAGTAGACACTCTGATTGCCAATCACAAATGCATAAAACTTTAAAACAGAAATTACAATCGAAACAAGCTGAACTTCAGATGCTTAAAGCTAAAGCAACAAATATCTCTCACGAACAAAATTTCAGGAATCACAAGAAAAAGTTAACAGTATTTTAATTGTATCTATAGATAGTGTGTACTACTTAAAAATTAATTTATATGTAAATAAGAATAAAGTCATTTATAAATTTATAGTTGAGCAGCGGTATCAAAATCGTAATTAATTTCTTATTAAAATACATGTTTTTTTGTATGTTAAGTATGTGGTAGTATAGCATTATATTAGAAAATTATTAAGTTTAATCCCCCACTATTAAATGTATTTATAAAAATTAAAATACTCCTTAAATTTATTTATTAAATATACAAAAATATTGACATAATACATTTCTTTTTTCTATTCAAGTAAATGTTTAAAATTTATATTTTTGTGAAGAACCACTTTAAATCAATTTGTTGGATACTATATTTAATTCATTTTTTGATCTAATATGAAATTGTAGGTGTGTTTTTAGTATTTCATTATATGCTAACTCGGACGACCAAACTTATTATTCTTAACTAAAATGTAACATTTGTCATTTTAAACTCTGATTATATTATAAACTTAAAATTTCTGATTACAAAAGCTTTGCTTTAATAATTAAGTAATTTATAGTTAATGGGAAAGAAAAATAGCTTATTAATAACCTACTTAATTTTTCAAATCAAATTGCTATTGAAAATTATATGGTAACAAACATGATTTTTATAGGACAATTTTTTGTCGATGCAAAACAGAATATGCCACATAATCTTTCTTCTTTACCTCGCATTACTTTACTACAGAAGAATGTGTTGCCATCCATCATTTATTAAATAATTACGCATAAAAAAATTATATACCTATTTAGTTAGAATTTCAAATTCTTATTGTGGTCTATCCAACCTGTTTGGCAATTCAAGTCATCAATAAAATGTTACTAGATGATGGTGTTTCACACAGTGCTGTCACCTCGTACCTCATATTTTTACAGTTCTAATAAATTATAGTCCTTCTTTATACCATCTAATATGTTGCAGGTAAATCATCGATAGAATACCTATGTCAGTTTCCAAACTTTAAACTGAATTACAAATAAACAATTTAGTAACTTTTTACTGATGACATGAATTACCAGGCCGTTTGGATAAGGTGTACAAATGTTTTATTATATAATTTGGTTTTAGACTATTCTGAAGTCGATCTTTAAATAAATCTAGAAAACATTTTATTAAAATTGTAATCCACTTTTATAGAAGACGATAAAAATCCTGAAACAACAATAGCCAAATTAAAACCTTTCCTTTTGCGTCTTGAGGGAATTTGCTTCCAGATGTGCTGTCGTTGAAGTCACTGTAAAGTGGTATTGTCCAACAGAGGCTCAACTTTACTTTTATAGTTTTTAAAACTCTGCTAACTTTTTATGGTTTTGATATCATATAGTTAAGCCTCCGATGAGTAACCAACACAAATTAAAACGATAGTTTTAAATTAAGTCGTTTAATTTTCATCTTACGTCCAAGATTATATTTACTTTTTATTTGGATATCTCAATTAATAAAAAGAATTTTAAAGTAATTATCGGTTTATTTATTTTCAAACCATTATTTAATAGATGAGAAAAATTTATCCGATATCCCTAAAAGCAAATTTAACATTTATTCTAGATCTACAATAAAATACAAAGAAATGCATTAAACTAGATAAGTATAGGGACTCATCTGATCCGAGGTAAACATAAAATCTTACCTATTATTTAAGCCTAACAACACCAACTGGTTCAGTTATTAATCATAAACCTGTGACAATTTGTATCAAAAGCATTCTTATAGAAAAATAAAAATGAATGTATTTTTAAGTACAAATTTGTTTCGATAAGATAAATTAAAAACAGTGTACTGTTAAATTTTTGTTGTCTGCCCCAGTAGATGTTTAATATATCGTAGATGTATAATGCACAATACAAAATAAATGAATTAGTATACATGGCATGGTATACATGAAATAGTATACTTGTGTATCGTTATTATTAAATATTAAATGGCGGTGTTAACCTTATATTCAAGGAGATAATTCTTGATGCATTCCAGGATCGTAGCCACAACTGCTCGCATCATAAGCAGAACTCTGGTCGTATGCAGATGCCATCGAATATCCCATAGAATCTTGAGGAGGCGCAGGAGACATCATTGGGGTGGGAGTGCCACTGTAAGGAGAAGCACCAGCTGCCTTTTTAGCTGCATATAAGTTAGCTTCTTCCTGTGCCTTACCGATATTTTTCTTGTATCTGATGCGCTTATTACCGAACCAATTCGACACTTGACTAACAGTAATGCTGCATTTACGAGCTAATTCTTCTTTAGCCTCTTCGCTAGGATATGGATTGGATAAATGCGAATAAAAGTATTCGTTAAGTATTTCAGATGCCTGTTTGCTGAAATTACGACGTTTACGTCGCGCGTCTAAGAAACGTGATCTTAAAATCATCACAGCTTCACATGTAGATTGTTTCAGTTGCATTTGGATCGAACTAAATTTTTTATGAATAATTTGTACCATTCGTTCTATTTCTTTTGGAGTTATTGGGCGTGTGCGTGATTGTTCACGTAGGAGATTCATAACATGAGTTGTGAATTCGTTGCAAGCTTGTTCGTACTTTTCGAGTTCTTGATGGTAAATTTGTCGAATTTGACCCAACTTAGCTCGATAGTCCGAATGTTCAATAGCATTGTCCGGTTGTCCACCTTGTGATGCTGCGGATGCAGAGGTAGCGGCGCCTACTCCTCCCCCTTTTTCTGGTCCAGCAACTCCTTCGGCTATTAACATGTTATCCAATCGCATTAACTGAGGATCCGGAGGTTCTTCTTCTTGGGTGTTACGTAAAGACAAAACTGTTTTCTCTTTTATTTCGCATAAAACTGAAAACAGAGCGGGTTTCATTCTGTGACAATTCAACGTATGTTTACGGGCTTGGGCTTCGTCTAAACTTTGATCGGTTATATTCATAATTTGTTGAAGAATTTCACCGATGTCTTGTTTACGCGGTTCGTTTTCGCCTCCGGATGAAGCATCACCTTGCGGATTCATTCCGTACGGTTGTGGAGGCATTAGGCCACCTCCCGCATGTCCCATCATCCTTCCAGGATCATCCATCACCGAAATGTCACCTTATTAAACGGTTATTGTTCTCTTTTTTCACAACTAAATACACAAATGATAAAATGGTGGGTTGCTTAACAACGTAAGTACACAAAACGGGGCAACATTTACTACTTAGGTAATAGTTACGCAAGCGCATCTAGGGCATGTAAATTTTATGGATTCTTCAAGGACGTGATGCTGGCATGAAATGTTTTTGCAATTGTGCAATATAGTAAGTTTCAAAATTATCAACCATTTATTTTATCTAATGCCATATATCGTAATACTGTTTTTACTTGGATACACTAATTCCATTCGACTTTAACGATACCTAGATCAAATATCGATTTATTTGTTTTTTTTTAATTAATTACTTATTTTATGATCGTAGGTATATGATATTATTTTATATGTATATAAATTCAAAAAAGTAAAATTTATTTTATTACTCCTAATTTGTTTTTAAATAAAAGTTCAAATCATCAAATGTGATCAAACAAAAATGTGATCCTGCTTTGGTTTGAGCAATTCTAGCATAAATAACTAATAAATAAAATAAGTAACTGATTTATGTAATTAGGGGTCTTGCTGCAATCATTTATGCACGTTGTATTATTTTGTAGCATCCTATATATTAAATTGGCTACACTGAAGTGACAGTTAATGGTGCTTAAATTTGAATCGTAACTGTCATTTTATTCTGTAAGTTAACTTGTCCATGTGAATAATATCGGATTTGTAAAAAAATACGTAACTGTGTAAAAATAATGGGTTCCTCGGCTTATATGGAGTATCCGAATGTTTCATATTTATACGCACGTGATCCAAGTATTACTAGAAATTATCGTTTTACTCGTGTTAGACGAAATTTATTAGATGATCTGGGAAGAGGTGATGAAGGAATGGTCGAAGAAGGTTCTAGCTCTGACGACGACAAAATTGTAAGTAACCGAATTTATAATAGACGTTTTTGATCATTGCCCGGTAGATACTGAACCAACTTATCAAACTGTTCGTTGTTGCGAAAAAAGTGAATATTTGACAGGAATGTGTATCCTTTTAGTACAACAGTTGTACACTATACTTTCCGACGACCACAATTTACACGATATGATGTCTTATTCATGATTAAAAAGTAATTTTGTTGACAGATGTCCAACAAAAGCGTGTTAAATCATTTCATATGGGCAAGGTTTTTTTTTGATCGTCTATCTAACAAATTTCATCATGTACGGTTAATCTATTTAAACTGTGTTGTGTAACAATTGTAGGTATGACTTTATAATTACATTTTCCGTAGTGGTCGACAAAAAACAAAATTTTTCAATCGGTAGTCATAGAAAAACTAGCATAGTAAAATAACTGTTAAATACTTAACCATAGAAAGCTATAATTTTAAGGGCCAGTTTCGTACTCGGGATTAAAGCTTTAAAGGAACTTTAAATCATTTTTAATTGTTACAACATGTGCGTAGCTGCAGTACAATAACAGATTTTAAATGTTAAGGCCACTTTATAATTTTATTATGAAATTGAGAATGTTTCGTACATTTTACAACGTTCTAGTGTTAATATACACCTTTATAACCTAACTACTTTTTAAATTTAATCAAGATAGAAACGCTTGAAAAATTTATATAGTAGGTATCTACATTTTTTCAAGCTTCAAAAATAATACTATTTATTTTCAACTTTTCAGATTCAACATTTTCAAGTATATTTAAGAATCAAGAAAACTGACAATTTTAATGAATCGTACCAGATACATAATGGCACCACATTATTTTGCAAAGCTCAGGATGAATTTCAACATAACAAAAAAGTTCATTGTGCTAGTACAGAGAATAGCAGATGCTATGAATTTTCGAAAATATTTGATCCCGAGTCAAGTCAAATTGATTTATTTAACAACGTTGTGAAAGAAAAAGTCTTAGATTTCATTAATGGCCATAACTGTAATCTTTTGACGTATGGTGCATCTGGATCTGGTAAACCATTATAATTTTTCTATTACGTACAAAATGTTCTTAAATTACATTTGCATAGGAAAAACATTCACCATTGTGGGAACTTCAAATGAACCTGGTATTGTGCCTAGAGCACTAGAATACCTTTTCCGAACATTACCAAAATTATCTGAACCACCAACAATAAAACCAATTAGCACAGGTGGTATTCAACAATTGTCTGAAAATGGTTGTCAAAATGAGAGAAATATTAGGAACTGTTTATTGAAAAACATTAAAACTCATCGTTTACAACACATTCGAACTTATAAGTAAGTTTTGAAATTATAACTATTTAACGATACTTATATTTATATGCTATTTGGAAATTACTATTTGTCTGTTAGCGTTCGATATTTTTTTATAATAACTGCCGAAGAACTTTGCTGCTTTTAAATGACTAATCTTTTCCCCATTATAAATTTAAAAAAGTATACATATGTTAGTGAAAATAATAATAAATATTAAAATAAAAATGTCTTTTAGGACGATGCAAAAAAAACTGAGTTCAGAGAGAGGAGCGAGCATTATGGGTGATATTACAAACGTGTCTCTTAGTTTGTGGGTTTCTTTTGCGGAAATTTATAATGAAAATATATATGATTTACTTAAGATGGAATCCTCAAATGGCCAACAGAGACAAAAATTGCGATTAGGATATGCTAATGGTTCTACCTATATTAAAGGTCTCACATATGTAGCAGTTTGTTCAGGTTTAGAAGCATATCAAATCTTACAATATGGTTTACAATGTTTGAAATTTGCGACAACAACAATAAATGACCATTCGAGTCGATCTCACGCAATTTTTACAATGAAATTAGCTCAAGCTTCTAACATCCAGGAAGGAATTAGTGTAAGTTCATTTCATTTTTGTGATTTAGCTGGCTCGGGAAGCACTAAAGGATCCAACGAAGTCGGTCTAAGACTACAAGAATCGAATAATATTAATAAATCACTTTTAGTATTAAAAAGATGTCTACATATAGTAAGCGACTCCCAAAAAACTAATGATAAAAGAGCAATTCCCTTTAGAGAATCAAAATTAACTCATTTATTACAGAATGCAATATTAAGAAAAGAAACTATAAGTATGATAGTTAATATAAATACTGAAAAGGAAGCGTATAATGAAACGCAACATATATTAAATTTTTTGTCACTTGCCAAAGATAATAAGCAGGAGCAATTAGCGTGTGACATTCCTAGATTCTATAATATTAAAGATCAACAAGAATCTGACACAGAAACAATTGAAGAATTGAAATTAAAAATAAGTGAATTGTATGAAGAGTTACAAGAGCAAAATTTTAAATTTGAAGACGATCAAATGGCAATTAAGACAAATCACGAAATCATATTAGAAAATACAAATAAAACTTGGGAAAATAATTGTGACAAACTGAAAACTATGATACGGTCTAAAAATAAAGAAATAGTTCAGAAAAAAAGAAAAACGTCCGTTGTAATTATAAGTAACTCTTCTGATGAAGAAAGTGATAATGAGACAAACAGTCTTGAAAATCAGATAGAAGAATTGCAAGAAAACATAACGGCACAAGAAAAACAATCGCAAAACCTACAATTAGAAATTGAAAATTTACAAGAAAAAGTTTCAGATTATAAAGTTGACTATTTTAATTTAATATTCGAATGCGATAAGGTATTTCAAGAATAGTTTCTTACTTAAATAGTTTTGAATATTGTTTTTATTTGAACTAAATGTAAAATTTTAATAATGGTGTAGGTACCTATATTTATTTTTGATACAATAAAATATTAAACCTATTTTGGTGATAAAGTATACCTATTATGTATTTAGGTAGGTATAAAATAAATGTGTAATATTTACTGTTATTATCTTGCTTTTGATTATCACATGTTATCGTTTGCAGTAACATTTGAAGTTAATAGGTTAATGAGAATTCAAAATTTCAGATAGATCAATTAATATGATATAGCTATGTATGTAAGTAGTCAAAAAGTATGTTACATGTTCATGAGCATTAGTTTGTATCTGCATATTCATGATTCAAGTTTAAATAAGTTTATTAAAATTATCATCCAGTTGTAGACTTGAAATGGTTTTCTTGAGTAACAATATGTAAACTTGTATATCGTTGTACAATTGATTAAAATTATAATGTATATGGTTGTAGAAAACTATAATATTATGGCAAAAATCGATGCATGTGCAGAATACAAGGATTTAGTAGTGACCCCATAACAAAATCTAATGGGTTGTAAAAACACAAGAACATGTTCCGCGAATACATTGAAAATTCTAATATCAATTAGCCATTATTCACTCCAAAAAAAAAATGATGTGTGCGTAGATTGTGAATCTTCCACATTTCATCTCAGTTTATCGTGCTTGCGTACTGAAAATAAAGTCATGTGAATATTTTGAGGTTACTTATTATTTAACGTAAATTTACCATAAATTAAAACGTTATGGATCAAATTTTAATAAGTAACTCTCAAATTTCGTTACCGTTACTTATTGGAGATCTTTCGGGTCAAATTATATGCCGAACGTGTCTTTCAAAAAATTGTAGCACGCAATCTGTGTTTGAAACAGATATATACAAGATGTTAATTAATTGTACTTCCCTGCAGGTAGAAATAAAATATTTGTTCTTCCCTTACACCTTACGTAGATACATTTTTTATAGCCATATAAAGGAGATGGTCTACCACCAGAAATTTGTACAGAGTGTGTAATACAAGTTACACAAGCTTATACATTTAAACAGCAAGTTGAAAATTCAGACAGCATTTTAAGACAATGTATATATCTTTGTAAGGATGAACAACCGCCTATAGCATTATCAAATATAGGAAACTTCAATTTAGGTACGATTTTGGTAATCAGTGGGAGTTGGGATGATATCGAATAGGTATTACACATTTTATTCAATAGCATTTTGAGTAATTATTTTAAACTGAGGTTTGTAGTTATCTAGTTTATAATTTTAAATTACGGAAATAATTTTTTTGCACTCTTGGGAGTAAAGCGATTATTTTTTACCTTCTTCACTTTAGAAGTACTTTTTAGGGAAGTAAAGTGCCACTTTTGGCCTAAAGAATTAAGGGTCAAACTGATGTAAAGATAACCAATAAATAACTGCTAAATTTAAATTCAAGTATGAAATGTTTTTCATCATTTTTATAAGATAAAATTTAAACATACATATTAAATGGTATGTTTGGTTGCTACGAAATGAATTTTGTTATAATTCTTTAAATCGTTGTCAATGCAGACGACGTTTTAAATATTTTTTTTTGTAAACAATGCAAGAGAGTGACGATTTTGATCTTAAAAATGTTTGGAATACAGGATGTTATGCAATTATACTGATCTCTAATTTGTAAATACAATTTGTTAGTGTTGTTTTAATTAAATCAGTAAAGTGATCATATTACCCGATTACCAAGAAACAATTTAAAATACCACCCATGCTGTTACAAAATATCGATATATCCAGTACATACAAAAAATGTACCTAACCTAAGAATAATAATAACTAATCAAAATGGATTGATTTTAAAGTAAATAAATAATTTTCTATATATGAGAAATAATAGGTTTGTTCCAACATGCCACCAAACTGGTTTGCGAACCATAAGGTACATGCTTTCAACCAATTGTTTCAGAATCTAAAATTCTGATTGGTCAAATGTATGTATTCAACAATTCGTAAACTAGTTTGGTGGTGTGTTGGAATAAATCTAATAATTAGGAAAAAATATCACTACTATCAAACAATTAGTTCGAATTATCTAGCGATAAAAATTCATAATTGGAACAAATTATAATTTTCTCATCTAAATAGAATTGATATAACTTTACAAGTCTATTTCAGATTTAACAAGTAAAATCCAACCGAAAAATAACCCGAATAACATTAGTGAAGGCGTAGAAGAATTAAAAGAGCAGGTAACAAAACATTTAAGACAAATTACGAGTTCATTTTAACAGTTAAATTTTTAGGATCACAATGGCATTTTCGAAGAGAACTATTGCCAAGATAGTGAAGATACAAAAGATACCGACGTAAATGGTTGTAGTGAAATTAATTCAGATCTTCATCAGTGCTCCGAATGCTTTAAGGAGTTTTGTAGTAAATATATTTCTTTTAGTACCTATTTACTGCTAGTCTAGTATATAGGTTTTTATAATATTCTTTTACGAACAAATTATTTGGTATAAAGAATGTTTCCAAGAAATTGTTTCCAGAATGTTAGACTGAACTTTTACGTAGTTAATGTACACCGTAATCTTCAATGATGATTTAATAGTAGGTGCCAATGCTTTTCCACTATTGAATAATGATTAATTATAGATTAACATGTTACAAAAGCAATTTAACCCCTTTACTTTTCTTCTACATCATATTTGATGTACAGTAACACTTTTACCATACATTTGTATAGCACGTGTGACATGCAGTTGCTACTAGTTTGCATTTTGTAGCAAATGTACTGGAACATACAAGTGTAAGGCTTACAAATGATTAAAAGTAGCATGGCTCAATTTATAATATATTTTTTTGAAGTATTGAAATAAAATATTGAACGAAAGATGCTTATTGTAAAATTGTTTTTTTTAATTCAATACTATTTAAAGATAAGATAAACAGATGTGCTAATTTTTTGTTTTACTTTCAGCTGCCAAAGGCTTGAAAAACCACAAAAAGAAACACAGCTTCACTCACAAGTGCAGCACATGTACTGAAACTTTTTCTACAAATTTTGCTCTTAAAACTCATATGCGTGCCCATGGTTTAGGAGAGAAAAAACACAAATGTTCTCAGTGCGATAAAAGATTTTATGCCCAAAATGAACTTAGAGTAAATTTGTAATAAAGCGTTTCCTAAACAAAAATAAAATTTTTATTTTATCACAGATACATGTAAGGAAGCACACAGGAGAACGTCCACTAGTTTGTTCGACTTGCGGTAAAAGATTTGCCGATCCTAGAAGTTTAGCAAAACACAATAAAATACATACAGGTAAAATAAAAGTATATGTTTATTATGTGCATCATATAATAAACTTGTAGGAGAAAAAAAATTTGAATGCGATATTTGTAATAAGAAATTTATTCATTCATATACTTTAACGACACATCGTAGGATACATACAGGTGAAAAACCATTTATATGTTCTGTATGTGGACATTCTTGTACGACTTCTACGCAACTTACTTTACATACCCGGACTCATACACAAGAAAGGCCCTACCTTTGTACTCTCTGTCCAAAGGTTTTTTTCGGTTAAAATTTTAATTTATTATAAAGCATAAATCGTTTTCAGGCATTTGCAAGTGGTAGTGGTTTAGCAACCCATCAAATAACACATACGGGAATAAGAAAATATGTTTGCTCTTTTTGTGGCAAAGGTTCTAGAACATCCACGGATTTGACAGCTCATTTACGCACTCACACTGGGGAGAAACCTTTTGAATGTAAAGTACCAAATTGTTCAAAAAGATATAAAACCCATAGCAAGCTCAGTGCACATACCAGAACACATACAGGTATAAAGATTGTATTAATAACTTATAGAAGCTAGTTTCCTTTTTTTAGGAGAAAAGCGACACCAGTGTTCGGTGTGCTGTAAAGCTTTTGCAGATACTACACAACTTAAAACACATATGAACATTCACACAGGTAGTAAACCATATATGTGTGCCGTGTGCGGATATAGATTTACACAGTCTGGATCTTTATATACTCATATGAAAATTCACAAAAAAACAGAAACTTTATGAATGTTTTTAAGTGAAATCTATTGTTATACTGTGGAGTGTATCAGCTTGATGTAATTGAATAAATGGTTAAATTAAAAAAAAAACAATAATTGCATTGGGATTTGAGTCTGGAATACACAGATCTGTAATCAGGTGTGTTATCAACTCAACCACAATGACAACTGTAAAACATCTAATGGAACTTTTATTTAATTTTTGGACTTAATTTCTTTGGCTTATTCCTCGTAGTCCAAATCTATTTCGCAAAATGTAAGTTCAGTTATGTATTGAGCTCGACAAGTCCTAATCAACGATATATGGCTTGTCAAAAATTTCCACGTCCCATTCGCTGCATTCCCTCGTTAGTAAAAAAACCTCCAAACTCCACTTTTACCCAAAATCGAACTTTTAGCACCATCTGATAAAGTGTTTTTTAAGCTACCCATATTATGTAAAGTTGCACATGTATCAAAATAAATGTATTAATATTTTTAACGCCGAAAGAAAAAACGTGTATCTCAAATAAATATTATTTCAATATTAAAATTAAATTATTGTAATTTTTTTTAAAGATACTTTGATTTTAATGAAAATTCTTGAATTTTTTTTGAAAGAATTGTTCCAGAGTTTAGAAATATATATAATAATTTTTTGTTGTTGACGTGTTGGAACCTATCATAAATAAGCTATATAATTATTATGCTAGTTAAACGTACATAGAAAAATATTTCGATAAAGATAAATACCAATTATAAATGAACAAGCATTCACAAACATTATTATAGATCGTTGTAAAACGTATAATAGATTTATAGGAGTATATGGCGGCATTTTTGCCGCAGCCAATCACGTCGCGCATTCGAAAAAAGCGGCGACAAAAAATCCGTCGTGTACTCCTAGCTTTAGAGGTTGGTAAGCGTATTAACGCAAGTGTAGTTGGCATCAACCCATCTGACATTTTATAAATTTTTTAAAATTCTGATAGCGTTTATGATGTAGATAGTTATGGAGGATAGTTTAAGTGTAAAATCAAACGAATCGGTAGCGACTAGCGATGAATTTGATTTTGTAAGCGATAAACCTGAAGCTAGTAAAACACCAACACTGGACATAGGTAGTGGAGATTTGAACGAATTGAAAAATGCATTGACCGAAGTTCTGCAAGAACCCGAAGTTACAATGAGTAATAGTGGAGATGAAAGTAAAAAAGTTGGACAATCAAAGTTCTATAGCTGCGCCGTCGAACCTGGTACAGATCCATTAAGTGTTCATACATCGATGTCACCCCACGAAAAACAGGATGCTATGAAACCAGACTACAGCGATGAAGAGTGTAAGCTAAAATTATAATACTACAAATTATTTTTGTGTTTAATCTTTGATAGGTAGAGATTAGTTCGATTTAAAAAAATAATTTATATAAGTATTATGTTAGCAGTAATAATTGTTAGTTTCAGATGTAGATCAAGATTGTACTATATTTAGTGGTGTTACTTACTTGGGGGCAGCCGCAATAAATGCACCTAAATCAGAAACAGAAATACAGCGTAATATGACCATTCTTAATGAACAAAGTTCTGATCTAGGAATTAAAGTAGCTGTATCTGTGCCATGTTCGTCCCAGGGTTTAGTGGTGTAAGCAAAAACATCGTATCAGATAGAGCAGTAATTTAATAACAGGATGTTTTAGTCTTTATGATGCTAGTAGTCATTCTGTAATAGCACGCTATGAAATCCACCGTATATTATTTTATGCTCGTGGAGTTATCGATAGTCAAGAAGCCAGTTGCTTTGCTTTTACGTGGTCACATGGTGATACTCAAGAGTCGGCCATATTTCAGTGCCATGTGTTTAGATGCGATATAGCTGAAGCTGTTAGTCGAGTATCTAGTAAGTACAGTAAAGCACCGATTATCCGAAACAATTGGGGCGTAACAATTTCGGATAATCGATCACACTTGGGAAAGGATAGAATCAAAAATAAAACACTAAAGGTACAAAATACGTATTGAAAAATATTACGGATTTTTATTTGTAGAAAAAGGTAAATAAATCAATTTTTTGGATAACTGATTTTTAGATAATCAGTTTAAACATTTACCATTTGCTTTGATAAGTTAAATTCTGTTAATTCTATCAGTCTTATTTGCAAATCATTAACCATTAATATTTTATACGTATATTTTAATGTACCTATTTTGTAAAATGAAATGATAACCACTAATGTGAATTTTAATGACTCATTGTTTCCTTTGTTTAAAATTTGTGATAATAAATTATATTTACATTATTGTAAATAAACACATAAATGGAAACAATTTCTTGAAATAATTTATTAATCTATCTTTGTTTCAATTTTATGGAGTAAAAAGTTATCAAAAAGATATGAAGCGTAATAATTTTTGTAATTAGCCTAGTTACTTATATAAAAAAAGCTTTGAATATTTACACAGATTTTTAAATTATGAATACAGCGAAACCTGTGTATGACACAATGGAAAAGCCAGAATCTTGTCTAACCTGGAAATATAATATGAGTATCAGCTACTACAAGCCTAGGAATGAATGCTCGCTTAAGCTTACTTAAGTAACAAAAATGTATATACGAACAAAGTGTGGGCGACAAATAAGTAATTTTATCAAAATCTGTTTTCACACAATTAAAATCTTTATCTATTTTTATATATATTTCATTATCCTATTATCAAAACATAAGTAAATTTCGTATTTTAACATTCATGTTACATTCATTTTTGTTTATTATTTTGTCAGGATTATAGAATTTTTAGACAACGTTAACTTTGAGAAGTTGATGAAATCGACATAAGACGATTTTAAACAATATTTATTTCAGCATGTTTTGCTAAAGCATTCCAACGTGTACCGAGGTCTATGAGTAGTTCAGTAACGTCAGCTGCCGACATGTCTGCATCTGTAACAACTCTGTCAGAAGTTCGAACTCTCGTATATTGTTTTGAAGTTAGTTTGGAGATTAAAGAAGATGATGGAAAGGTGTATTTTCTCTTTATATTGAATATATTAGAAAATGTTTGAAATGAAACTGAGCGGTACCTTTAAAAACTTTATTCTCTTTTTACATTAAATTATATTTAATTTAACATTAGTACAAATTTGTTTAACATCAATATATTGCAGTTTCTTAGTTGTATTTTAAGCATTTTTCACAATGTAGATACGTACTCGTATGCAGGGTGAGTTAAAATAGTAGCACTCCCAATGACTTTGTTGAATATTTATATAAAAAAAATATTTTCTTAACAAAAGGTTTCAAAACGATATGTTGTATATATTATCGTACATTACAAAGAACTAGTTATTCTCTATACAGTGTAATAAAAATATTATGGGGTTAGATGACAAAATTACACCGTTAAATAGATTAAAGTTAAAAACTGTTTTTAGCAATATCATTTCTAGAAACAAAACAGCCATGAAACAAAACATTTAAAAAATTTAATACGTTTTTATACGTGATTGTTACATTTTATTTGTGTGACATCGTTCTAAACATCTTTTGTTAAAAAAATATTTTTCTAATGTGATAATATTCAACAAATATGTTTTTTTTATGTTAAATTTAATTTATAGGGCACTTTTTCAACTGTACCGAAAGACAGAAGCGGTTTTAAATTAAAAATTAATTTAGAAAAACAATTGTGTTTAAGTATCAAACAGGTTTCTGATAGTGGACCACAATTGTACATCGAGCGATGTTTTGGAGTTCTAGTTGCACCTGGTCGTCATGTTCGTCATTCTGATATGCAATTACTTGAAATGGTAATCCGTACGTTACAGTTTTAGAGAGCCGTTAAAGATTAAAAAATTAATTAGGTCCAAATGGAATCCAATAGCTCACTGCCAGCAACCGATCGCAATTGTACTTTAATATCCGCTACTTGGGATCCAACAGAACCGGCATTTGAACCATTCAATTTAGAAACAAAAGACAATAGCATTTATATAACAGTTGCTGTTGATTTAGTAATTAGAGGCATTCAAGAACCAGTGCGATTTCAAATAGAAACGCCTATTAGAGTCTTTGGGCAACATGAACGTTTTTGGTATTTTCAGAAGCGAATCCTTATCCAACAGTTTATTCTCAATTTGAAAGAGGTAATTTACAACTTTTAATACTAACATTAATTTTTACTGTTAAATATTTCGACTTTTGTTAATCATAAAAGTTATCCGTTTAAGTGATCATCACATAAATTATTCCATTGCGGTATTTTTTATAAAGTTAATTTTACTTTATATCTGAATAGTAAATAAGCTTATCAGAAATTGTTAAAGCAATTTTTAAAATGAGGACACTCAGTATTGTGTTTTGTTCAATCTTTATTAAACATAATAATACATAATTTATGGAAGGTCGTGATCTTTCTATAATAAATTTATTGCTACACTATTTATAATGGGAATTGCATGAAAAAAAAGTAATAAGTATAAAGTGTCACATTATAAATAAATTATGAATTTCTTTGATAAAATGATCTGATTTCATTTTGAAAACTTGAAAACTGTTTTATATTTTTTTCAAACAAAGAAATTCAATACAGTAGAAAACTTGATTATCCGATAGGTTCTATTATCGACCTTGATGGATAATCAAGTTCCTACTGAATGTTAATAGGAGGTGGATGCAGTTATCTTCAGTTTAGATGACCTTTATGATAAAAAAATGCGAATCATACAAAATAACGTTGTTAAATAACATCATAAAATAAACGATCGTATTAGTAATAAAAGTGATTGTGAAATTCTGAACTATGCTTTTTCTTAATCCATGTTTTGTGTGTCTTTAAAAATATTCATTTTTAGGTAGTGAGTGGTGATCTGGGTGATGTATTTTATGAAGTTTTAAATATGGAAACGTCTGGAGAATTAGATAGAAATCGGCTGAATCTTTCATTAAACCTTTCTAGTCTTATACAATCACCAAGTATAACATCTGTAGATAGTATCACTCCTAAAGAAGAATATCATTCAGGTAAAACTATAAACATTAGCTAATTTAGTAATTCCCGTTTCCCATTTAGTAAGCAATTTTATTTAATATCATTATATTTTCAAATATATTATATTACCTACCTATATCTGATTATTATTTAAATTTTACTACTCTCTTTTATAGCTTAACTTCTTAATTCGCTTAAAGTATTTTTATAAATATGTACCATGTTGGTTTTCCTCGTTATATGCTTGTGATTTTTATGTTACTGCATTTAAAATAGGATTTTCCCAATGTGTATGTGTTTTTAAAGCATATTAACAAATAATAATAATATGGTAGGTAATAAAAAAAGGTGTATATGACAAAACTATAGTGTTATTGTTTCATTGAATAGTTGTTTCACGTTGGTAGTTTCTGTAAGTAAACTGCGTTCACCGAGTCGAGTCGAATCGGCAAGCAATGATAGTAATAAGTAAATATGTAATTGTTCATAAATTGAATTTTAAGTTTAACTGTTAAACGATTATGAGTAGTTTTTAAAAACGAGTTCTACGCATTTAAAAGTCAGCCATGTGAACGCTACGAAATGATATTCATATTATGAAAGTGTTATCACTTGCTGACTGGACTCGGTGAAAGCAGTTTAAATAAATTCATTAACTAGTTTATAACCACCGTATTTGACGGCATATAAGACGCACTTTTTTTCCTAAATTAGGTCTCAAAAAAGTTACCTGCGTCTTGATACGTGAAGAGTACACAGGTTAACTTTCATATACTGAATGCTATTGAAATTTACATATCATGTTCAAAATAGCTTGGCGTTTGATTAATTTTCCTTAATAAAAATATGTTTGCGTAATTGCATTACAATTATTGTTTATTTGGCCTTCTGAACGTGAGAATTAAAAGAGACTCACATTTTAAGTTATTGTGTACAGCTGTGCTGGACTATTGAAACTTTTTTCCTTGTGTGTGGCCTCCTAAATAAGGGTGCGTCTTATATGCCGTCAAATACGGTACTTATTTAAATGTTGCTGATAAAACTTCTGCTTTTCACATTGGCGCTTGATACAAAGTGTAGGTATTAAATATTGTTTAAAATTAAAACTCATTTTATACATATAAGTACCCAAATCTGTAAAAATTGTAACGAGATAATAAATAACATTAGTTCAGAAAAAGTTCAAAACAAATTTATTTAATCGTTGTTGACGATATAAATTTTCTGTTTTTAAATTTAAATTTAACACCGTTTTTAGAATTATAAAGGTAGAAATTCCAAATTAAATGTATGAAATTTTAGATGGGGACGAACCCCTGTTAAGTGGTACCGGTTTAGTTTCGAAAGACTGTAGCGAGGACGTTTTGGAAAATTGGGCAGATGTATTAAGTCGCTGGAAATCGACAAAACAAAAACCAAAACAATTACCGGGACTGGTACGTCTCGGTATTCCCGAGGCGCTAAGAGGCGAGGTTTGGCAGCGTCTCGCCGGAACCGAAGAAAATTTACAAGTAATGGATACTTACCGCATTCTCATTACAAAGGTAAGATGTTTTTGAATGAATTATTCTGTGTTTCATAATTGTGTTTTTAGGATAGTGCTTGCGAGAATGTTATACAAAGTGATATTGCACGTACATTTCCTGCACATGATTTTTTTAAGGAAGCAGGCGGTTTGGGACAGGATTCGTTATATAGAGTTAGTAAAGCATATGCAGTTTATGATTCAGAAGTCGGATACTGTCAAGGTCTTAGTTTTCTAGCAGCTACTTTATTACTTCATGTATGTAAAATTGATCGTTTGTTGAAATTTTGTTTGATAAATTTTGTCTATAGATGCCCGAAGAACAGGCTTTTTGTGTGTTAGTAAAAATAATGTACGATTATGGACTTCGTGATTTGTACAAAGATGGTTTCAACAATTTACATCTAAAACTGTTCCAATTAAATAGACTTATGCAGGAGCAACTAGGCCCATTGTATCAGCATTTAGATCAACATAAAATCGAGACCCATATGTTTGCCTCACAATGGTTTTTGACCTTATTTACTGCAAGATTTCCATTATTTTTCGTATTTCATGTAATTGATGTATTTTTGTTGCAAGGCATCGATACTTTATTTCAAGTTTCTCTTGCTTTATTAATGGTGCGTAACATTTAACTATTAAAAATCGTAGTGTCATTAAATCTAAAAAAGAAACTTTAAAATTGATAAAAATGACAAATTAGAATCTTATTGTTTTATTGTAAACAATCCATTTTCAGATGTGCAAAAAAGATCTTTTACAATTAGATTTTGAAGGAATACTTAAGTATTTTAGAGTGTCGTTGCCAAAAAAATGTCGCACTGAAGAATCTGCCAGACAACTTATGAAAATGGCTTGCACTGTGAAACTAAAAAAATTAAAGAAATACGAAGCAGATTATATTGCAATTAATGGTAAATATTATTAGTCTGTTATATCACTGTGGTTAGTTATTATTTCATTGTAAGTAACATTTCGACTGAAACAAATTAGAAACATAGTGTCATACAAACTACTCTACGAGAAAGAACCTACTAAATAGATTAAAATTTAAACATATATAAGTAATAATAATAATTCTTACCAAAATGAGTGTTGATTTAATGTTAATATATTACCAAATACTGTTGTATCTTTACATTTTCATTCCCAAATATTTTATTTAATTATTTTCTATAACGTATGAAAATTGCCTGTTGGTTTTTGCATTTGGCAATTGTGTAGATTAATGAATATTCTCAAATATACGAGAAGGAAATAAATAACTGTTTGAAGCCACATTCATTCATTTTGGTTTGAATTTGAAGTAGTGTGTTACGAGTAGCAGTAGTTGTGTATGCATTGTCTAGACAGCTGGGACATTATCATGTTGGATTCAGAGGTAGAAGATGGGGCTGATCGGGAAAGTGGAGAAGTAGAACAACTAAAAATGACAGTAACCCGTCTAGAAGAAGAAAGGAGGCTCATGTTTGATGAAAATGCACAATTAAAGGAAATGCTCAAACGAGAAGTAGCCAAGGCAGAAAACAGCGACAAGAAGAACGCTAACATTATTAATGATTATAAACTTGTAAGGCAAAGACTCGAAGGACAGCTACTTGCAACAAAAGCAGATTTGGAAACATTAAAAGTAAGTTTTGTCTTAATCTTATTTTAAATTATTTTCCCGACATGACGAATAATTATGATTTTCACATTCTTTAATTTATAACAAATATTTATTAAAAAATGTTTTTAAATAGCTTAGTACTTATACATGCATGTTATTTTTGTTTTCAGGCAAAAATGTTAAGTTGTGAGAAATGTTGTACTGCAGTTAGTGAACTGAATTTAACTGATGATGGTTTAAAGGGCAGAGCCGATAATAAAAAATATGTAGCTCCGGATGATTTATCGGCAGCTTTAGAGCGAATAAGAGAACTCGAGTTAGAATTAGCGCAAACGAAACTTGCACAAGTAGAAGCCGAATGTAGAAACCAGGTAACAATAATAACAAATCATAAAAACTATGACTTTTTCTTTGTTATTTAGTTTTTATATTACACTTTTATCTAACTCCTAATTTAAGTTCTTTAGAAGTATTTATCTAACTTTACAAATGAATTACAGTGAAACTTCTCTTAACAGTAGACACTTCCAAATCCCAGCATTGTTATATAGAGCGGACACTTCTTAATAACGCACAATTTTTTTGGTCCCGCGAGTGTCCGGTATCGAGAAGTTTCACTATATATGAAAAGTAAACAAACAAATGTCGCGCTTTCTTCACTATAATAATTTTCACTTCTAATCCTAAATAATTTGATGTCTTTCTAGGACTTGACACATCAAATTAGAGCGACAGAATTAGAATTGAATGCAGCAAAAAATAGTTGGCCGCCATGGTTAAGTAAAACACTTAGTTCTATTAAAGAAGTAGCAAATAAAAAGGACTTCACACATTTTCCATATGCTCAATCAAACATTCCCAATTCGACTCCATCATTTATATCTCATATAAATACGGTAAGGCGTGAGAGTGCATCAATAAAAAATGACAATTTTGATATTTGTGATATTCGAAGAGATTCCGCATCCATCATTAAGGATTCTCAAAGCTGTAGCAGTTTACAAACACAAAATTGATCGTGACCGTTTCATTGGCGTTAATTTGACAATTTTATTGGATTTAATTTATTTTGATTTATAAACTTGATATAAGTTCAAAACTTAAAGGATCTGACAAATTGGAATTTTTATTTATCACTTTATGAATTAATCGATGAAACTCATAGGGGCTGTAAATAACAATATAATTTATCTAATTCTAGTTAAAACAAAAGTAACTGATGATTTAAAACTGGGCCATAAAAGTATTCCTACATTTAAATTTAACGGATTAAATACTTTTTTTTTTAATAATTATTTAAATAATGCCGATTTTTGAATATCTTGCTATATAAAAAAAATATTCCATTTAATTGTAGTAACTAATTGTTATTTGCAGTAAATGATTAAAAGTAAAAATATTTTATGTAATAAAAAATACTCTTATTTCTATTAGAATATTAAAATGAAATTCACTTATAAATTGTCAAGAGATATTTTATTCTAAGTTGGTTATGCCATTCAATTATGTAAATATGCCTTAACTTAGAAATTTCCTTAGAATGATTTTTAAAATATTAGCTTTTATGTTGAAATAAATACATATATCTATGTTTAGTTGCTACATATATGATTTTTTAATATTTAATTATTAATTTGTTCTTCGTGTGCTAATAACAAAAATTGTGTTATACCTACCGATATTAGGTATTAATTTAAAATCATGATGCCATAACTAATGCCATTTTTGTTTGATATTTAAACGGAACAAAATTTTAATGTCATATAAAAAAAGTTAATCAATTCTGTTTGACATAAAATGTACGTACTTTAATTTACAATTAGTATATTATCATTCTAGTTTACATTTGTGATATTTTCATGTATATTTATCTATTGTTTTTATATGGTTGAGATAAAAATATTGCTTGCTTCGTTATTGGAAATAATTAGTTTTCCGTCCGATTGATATTATAGATACATTTAAGTTATTACAGTTTTATACATATAATCTTACTACCTACATAATTTATAATAACAAATATTGCAGTTTTTCAAATATTTTAAAGATTGTGTGTACAAATAATAGGTAGATATAAAAAATTTAGAACTTGAATTTTTATAACCATGACTACTATACATACTGTAAATATTTATTTCTAAAATTGTATCATTCTAATGTTTAAGCTTGTGTAAGATATATAGTTATATGATATTTATAGTTCAAATGTTTAGCTGTAAAGAAGTAATTACAAATTAACTCAAGTAGCTATAGACTATAAATACAATAATGTATAACATACAACTGTAATATGCACTTTGTAAAAAAAAAAATATGTAGAAAGCATGAATTTTATTTTTGATAAATTCTGCAGTGGAATGAAATGACTCAAAAGATAGGAAGGGGCACTGTTATTACATCGTATTGAAAATGCTAAAATAAATAATATGTAACCATTTGTAACTAGCATTATGGACATATTAGAGTAGAAATCTCTTGAAAATAGACACAAAATTTTAGCGTTTTACGTTTTATAAAACGTTTAACAAGTCTTACTGATTTATTTACGTAAACACTTCAATCAATATGAATATATTTTTAACTTTGTCAAATTGAAATGTCTAAGTACTTCTTATCTCATTTTAATGGAGACGCCCTTATTTTTAGGCTTAGAGGGGATTGACATGCTATCATAGTTTATTACACAGATAAAACTCTTCAACGCAAATTTTAATAGTCGTGCTAAAAAGGTGTTATAATAAACCAACATTTTGACCAATTAAAATATAGATTTTCACATTTATAGTAGTAAAAACTTGAAATCAATGTAACAATAATAAATTAATTTACAAAAAAAAAACAAATGTTTTTGCTATTTTTATTAAATTATTTTTATTTAAATGGACATTAAAAAAATTGCTAATTTGGAATTCTATTATCTACTTAAATTGTATGGTAATGTGTAATTTCACTTTTTTGTACAAAAAAGTCGAAGTTTGGTTAATAAGTTTTGTGCAAACAAGCATCTGGAGGCAATAAATTTGCTTACAATACAATAAATAAGTCTAATACAAAAAAGTTTTTACATCAAGATGTGTGACTATTAAGTTTTGTTGCTTAAATTTTTTTTGTATTAATAGTTTTAACCAATTTAGTAAATATGGTAAATTGTTTATTAATGTTTATCAATAAATTGAATAATACATGTTAGATAACAAATTTAAATAAAATAAATACTTACAACTATAAATCATAAAAAAAAAACAAGTACATGATAATATTATACAATATAATAAAAACTAATGTGCAATGATTGTTTACAAAATGGAAGATTAAATTAATAGTTTTAAAAACAAGTAAATCAAGACATTAGCCACAAAAAGATTCACAGCCTATTAAAATATTTGATGATTAAAAACGACTAGCGATGCCCCCACCTCTACTATCCGAATGAGAATTTAAATTATCTCCTGATTTCTCCACTATGTTACAACTGTTGTATGGTTCATTTATAAGAACAACCTTTCCTATAGATTCCAAAGAACGCCGGTCATTATCTGTAAATATTGGTGTGTGTGCATCTGTAACAAAGTAAAATTTACTAACAATAAATTAAAAAAATATATGTTTAAATCTAAAAAAATACATTATAGATGTAGTAATGATGTGTAATGTACTTAGTCTATTACTCCAAATAAAAATGTAGTGAAGGAAAGCATAAAGAAACTTCTACGTCGATTGTCATTGGTCAATATTCTAATCTGTTTTACATTATCAAAGATTTAAGCAGTCTTTTTACAACTACTCAATTTTTCTTAGTTACAATACTGGTCTTTGCAGTATATTAATTAAGATTATTTTTAAATTTACCTCCTTTGTGAAGATAATAGAAAATGTGCCTTCAGACATAACACCAACTACTATTTTTTTATTTGGAATGAAGTGTAATGCTGAATATTTAATAACATTAGATAATTTAACAACTAAATAGGTACTATGTACTAGTAATTTTATAGAGTTTATAAAAACCGACAACCCATTTTTTCATTGTATTTACAAATGGTCAATTGATGCTAAAATTCTATTTAAAATAATAAAATTACCCTCAATTCCAATAGTTCCATCATCGAGGATATTAAATCTTGGCGCTTCTATGCTAGATGTTGCATTTTCATTAGCAACTAATAAAGAAGAAATAACTTGGGAAGCTGTAGCAATATCATTAACTCCTAATATAATTCTACGTCCGCATATAAAATCACCATCAGTAATAATAAATGGTGTACGGCTTGTTGGTAAGGGTGATGATTTTATATCCATAAAGTAACCATTTTTTGTTAAATTTTGAGTTCCAAAAGGCGCAAACATTCCACTAAAAAAAATGAACCAGTAATATCGAATTTCCTAAATAAAGTAATGCTAGTAATTGTAAGTAATAAATAAAAAAACTTACGTAACCATTGAAATATACAAATCATTAAGATCCATAACACCAATGTTGGAACAAGTTCCTTGGTAAAATTTTGAAGTGACGTTTAAACCATTATAAGTAATTTTAGTGATTTCTGCTATTTTACGAATGTAGTCAGATTTTGTAGTATTACTTATGGTAAAATTTACATTATCAATATGTTGTAAATTTAACAACAAAGGTAGTCCAATCGCTGAAGTTCTAGGCACATATATATTGTAATGTTTAAATTTTGATGCCAACGTTTGGGATTCTTGTGGTTGAGTTTGCGCGCTAATGTGTCTATATAACTCTAAAATATTAAGAAACGTTGACATTGCAGAGCAAGCTATTTATGCATCAAAAGAGGTAAATAGCGTTAACTTTATTATAGTTAAGGACTAGTGCGTATGGTACCATGAAAATTGCTCGAATGGAGAATTACTCGAATTATGTAGAGTGAACATTTTAGTCATGCTTCAGGAGCTCCAATTACGTTCTGTTTGAGAGGTAATGAATAAAAATTTGTAAATAAATATTGTGTTTTAAGACAATTTCCCATGTTAAAATAATAACCACATTTTTTTGGGATTTCATCTCATTAACTTACAATCTCATTTACACTAATGTAAATTCACTTCATATACACTAACCTAAGCTCACCTTATCTACACTAACCTCAGCTTTTACCTCATCTTTGCACTAGTCTGAACTTATATCACTAAGCTAAGCTTATACTGACTTACTTGATTACACTAGACAATAACAAAACATTGACCCTTTTTCCCTCCTTCCCTTTACTGTTTGGCCCACTTTTGAAAATGCAAGTGTCTGGTAAAACGAATGTTTACTTTCAAATAAAGCATAATTTACATTCCCAAAGTGTGAATAAAACGTTCACTACTATACATAATTCAGGCAATTGTCTGAAATGTGAGAGTAATTATATTGACAAATTTCGTTATAAATAACGAGTGTCCCAAAAAGTGTTTCAGTCTTGATTGGCTATGGAAAGATAAATGTATGTCTTTATTTAAGGATGGCGCTAGCATAACTTTAATATATTTCGTTGGTGCAACCGTAAGCCGAATTAGAATGTTTATTTTTAAGCGCCTATAATATTTAAAATCTGTTAATCACATTTAGGGTTACATTTTTTACTCACAATCAGCATGAATTTTTATTTTAATTAAGCTATTCTTTAATAATTTCACGTGTTTTTTAATATGGCACTATTTGTTTTTTTTTAATTATTAATTGTAAGACATGCCTTTATCTTTCCACAGCCAACCAATACTGAAAGACTTTTTGGACATCCGTTAGATTACTCACTCAAGTCCTGTCGTCAGTAACGACCAATATTTTTTTGTAAAATCAACCATATCTTTGCAAAAGCAAAAAAATTATAAGACCGTATTACCTTCTTCTGGAATATCTGCTATGTCTTCCAGTGTTTTGCCCAATGCTTCTAATACAAGTTTTTGACCTGCTTGTAAAGAACCAAAGAGATTGCCAGTTTTAAAATTCCGTATTTCAAGTGTATGCGGAACCAAAAATCCATTTCTGTAAAAATACCAGGTAATTATTTTGAGTAAAGCATTAGTCATTTAGGTATTTACAACATGTTATGTTGTGCATGTCACATCTCGAGTTACATTAGTATAATATGTTCCGTAAACCTTTACACAACTTGAATTTGTAAATTAAATAGGTAATTAAGTGTAACTTCATAAGAAACTACAGTATATATTGTATTATAACTTTTAGTAAAGTATTTGTATGTAAAAAAGTATGAAACATAATATAAAAGAATATAAAAACTTTCAAAAATAAAAAGAGTAAGTTGGCTCATTATTTAAGTCGCATGTTATGTAACTCGGGGCATGACTCTTTGACAAAAAATTGAAGCACCTTGAAGGAATCGTCCAATTAAAATAAAAAATTGTAAGTGTAATAAACATGTAGAGGGAAAGAAATGATCTTCGATCCTATTTCTCGCTGGGATACAAGTGGCCACTCGTTATGAGAGATGTGCAATAGATTCAGAATGGTGCTTTGTGGAGTTCCATTCTATATAAACGTGTAATTGGGTGGCTAATTTATCTATGTTCTTAGATGGTGCCCAAACAGAGCCAATTTCTATCCCCTTTCAAATTCTCCAATTTGCTCCTATTGTGCACAAATTTTGCGTTAAATAATTTATATTTTTACAATAATACATTGCACGTCCATCCTAAATTTACCTTGCTAAATTAGCAGATGGCTGTACAAGCATCTTCCACGGTAATTTACCATAATTTTTGTGAACATGAGCTAAACCAACAACTAGACGAGGCAGTAAGTCTGTGTCACTGCTATTGCTTCTAAAATCTATAGCAGTAGGTGTTGTTCTTGTTCTGTGACTGTAGATTAACACTTGACCGCTTCTATAAAAAAAATTGCATATAGGTGTCATATAAAATATAATCAAAAGAATAATGTTACGCATCAAGTCCTGTAGTGTGAGGATTAACAACTGCCATACAAAACGCACTTGCAATAGCTGCATCTGCAGCATTACCACCATCTTTAAGTACAGATGTGCCGATTGCCGAGCATTCTCGGCTATCTGTAGCTACACTTCCATGTGGTGTTACCTAAAATGATCAATTCAGAAATTGAGTTGTTGAAACACAAATAAATGATAATAAAATTAATCACTATTAAATGTTGTAACAAAAAAAGTATTTTATACGATAATAAAATAGTACATTATTTTATAAGTAGGTAATTTTAAAACAGCATCCTACAAATTCTTTCGAAAACTTTGCTTCAAGTTTTCAAGCAAAACTGTGTATTGTAAGTACTGTGTAAATATAGGATAAAATTAAGGACTTAGAAAACAATTATATAAATTAATTTCTCAAAGTAAAATCCTCTTGTTGTAGGTAACGCAAAGGTGTTAATAAAAATCTCTTAACACATGTAACTACTACGGAAAATATTAGTTTTTCTATATATCTACTATAATAGTTCGTATCATAATAAAACATAGATGATATACCTGCAGCAATATTTTTAAAACGATATGTATACCTAAATACCTCTGTAGGTAAATTAAAATATACCTGATAATCCCCATAATAAATCTGCACAAGAAGTGCTACTGTAATTACTAAACTAAGCACCGCAAATGCAAAACTAATAAATCTTGATCCACCAAAGAAATCTTCATCACATGAGCATAATTGCGAACTTTTGGTTCCAGTTTTCAGGGGTATGTCTTCTCTTAGTTCCCCAACTAAAATAATATGTATTTAAATATTTTTCGTTAAGAGAGTATATGCATAACTATAGATATAGATAATATAATTCTTCAGTATAAATTTGTGTAGGTATATACCTATAGCTCCAGATTTGGAAAAAAATTAAAACTAAATTAATATACAGTGGAACTTTGGTTCATAACCAAATCAGTTTATAACCAGCTTCGGTGACCAAATTTTGATTTGGTTGACGTACAATAATTCAGTTCACGACCAAAGTCGATTGCCAATAAGGCAATTAATCTTTTCAATGACAATGCTAAGTCATACTTCAGAAAAATGTTTCAACAAAAAAAAAGACAAATTTCTCGTACTCGAAGCAGATAATAAATCGATAGCTGAACAACCTAAAGAAGTGCAGAAAACCACCAAATCAGACTAATTTACCTAAAGTAGGTAATTGTAAACAATATTCACGTAAAGTATTTAATTTTAATATATTTTTTATATTTCTATAATTAATGCTACATGTAATTTACGTGCATTCTAAAACAAATATTATACTTAAAAAATATCAAGTTTCAGAGCCTGAAAGGGATTAATTGTATTTACATTAATTTCAATGGGAAAAATTATTTTGGTTTACGACCGATTTGCTTCACGACCAGGGTCTAGGAACGTATTAAGTTCATGAAGCGAGGTTCCAATGTACTGGAAGACTTCTTAAATGTGCGTATGTACTGTATGATATATGGGTGTTGCTTAAAAATATAAATCAAATTACTGAATCTAAATAATATGTAAATGAGTACTATACATATGTACTATATAATATATCAAGTAATCATATTTAATAAGATATTTGAATTTTCGCTATAGATAATGAAATTTATAATGAAAATTCAATAAAGAAAAATATTTTATTATCTAAATAACGATTGTAAAGTTCCTAATTCCTATAAAATTTCAGATTGATAATATTATGGTCTGATTTATAAACTTGTATTAGTATATTATATTAACCACCCTGTATGATGTCTGGAAATTTTAATTTAGAATGTAAAATTTTGTTTATTTTATTTAAACGTTGCGCCCGCCTAATAAATATATACCTGAAAGAGAACTGCCAACAACAATAGTTAATAAATATAAGAATTAATAGCTTAAATTATATCACTAGAAAACTTTTTTGAAAATAAAAAACAACACATACCAACATCGCCTACGGTTGCCATTATGATATTTAAAAAAAATCTACATCTTGTACCATAATTGAATTAAAATATTACTGTTTACTTGTTAATTTTCTGTAAAGATAAAGAAATCACCTACGACGATTTGGGTGTAACTGTATTCCACGTTAGCTGCCTTTCACATTTTTATTGTGACTCAGCTAGTGGGTAAGAAATTCGAGTTCAAGACACACTGCGAGACAGCGATAGACTCATCATTTTATCATATGAAAAAAAGAAATAAATGCGCTCACTGTTTGTCTACCGTACTTTTTCATTTGAAGATTGTAATATTTTCGCATAACCGCTTGCCCGAATAACGTTTATCTCTTATAATTTAATTAGTTTTTAAAAATATTCAATTATATAGTAAAATATGTTTTACAAAATTATTTTATAAAATAAAGTTTATCATCTCGTCGTTGTTATTGAATATTACAATAATATTATTGTCCTCGTAGACGAGTTATAATAATTATACTCATCAAACAATTAAGTTAAGTACTATATGTCCATAAAGTCCACTCAAAATGTATTTGAGGTAGGCAACTTATTAAGCACTCGAACTGCAGTTTTTCATAAGAAGCTAATGAGCTATCTCTCATTGTCAGATGTAAATATAAGGTTTGTTCCAATACATCACCAAAATCAGGTGCATGCTTGTAACATATTAGATTTTTAGATTTTGACAATTGAGTAAACTTTTAATTGAGTAATTTTGCAAGCCGGTTTGGCGATGTGTTGTAACAAACCTTTAGTGAACATCAGCGTTTTATACACACACACACATATATAAATCTATAATGCAGATATTAACCAAGCACCTACTGCCATTCTCTATTTCCTCCACTTGCATAAAAATGGGGTGATCATCCAGGGTAACTTATTCGGAAAATAGAGGGTCGAATGGTCATTTTAAAATTTTAACAAAAACTCGAATAAAACAAGTCGCAAATAAAATTAATTGTTTCGAATTAAAATAATTACACAACATTATTTAAAAATCCAACTTGTTTGCAAGCATTTTATTAGGAAATATACACATAAAACAAACTTAACTAATCTTAAAAAATAAAATTTCCAACTTAACATGTTAAAAGACAACTTCGATAAAAATATAAAATCGTAAAAGTGTACAACATTATTCTTCAACTATGTTTGTTTTCTTTGCTTGGTGGGCTTGTAATACCAAAATAGCTTCTTCGATTTTGGCCCTAAGAGAGTCGGGATCGTCGATCATATGTAAGAGTTCGGCATTGTCGATTTCCAGAAGCATTCCCGTAATTTTGGCCGCCAACTCTGGATATAATTTTACGACAAAAGCGAAGAGTCTTTCTCCAATTATTTGTTTTTGATCTTGCGGTGTAGCAGTTGCGAGAGTATTTGCATTTAGAGGAACACTGTCCCCGCCGTTGTTCATGTTTATTGCCATAGGACGGTTTATACTGTTTGGACTATTTGCTGTATATTTGCTGTTGGGTCGAGCATGTACAACGGCAGGTTGTTGGCCGGTAATCGGACGTGCAATAATTGTGTTACGTATGCTGTTACTCTGCATCGACGGTCTCGAGGTAACACGGTAGGGAGTCGAAGGAACTGGAGGATAAGTACCATTAGGACGAATCGAGGGTGTAGTAGGCCAACGTGGAGTCGCTCGGATGTGATTGAAATGATTGAAGAATCTAGGGCCGTGCGTAATTGTAGAGACGAGGAACGGCGCGTTCGGTGGACCATAAGGTATATTATGTTGAATGCGATAACGATGAACGTACTGAGAAGCCAAATATGCTTTTCGGTCTTCTTTACGTTGAGCCAAAGCGACGTAAAGAGGTTTGGAACCGACCATTCTTCCATTCATCTCCGTCACAGCTTTGGTAGCTTCTTCAGGAGAAGTATAACAAACAAATCCAAACCCTTTATTACGACCCTCTTCTAACATAACTTTCGCCGAAGTTATGGTACCAAATTGAGAAAATTCTCTTCGTAGTCTGTTATCGTCGATGCTGTCGTCTAAATTTTTAATGAACAAATTGACGCCCTGACATCTAGTATAACGTTCGCTACGAAGTATTTCATATTGACGTTTCAACTCGTTTAGTCGTTCGGATTTCTTTTGTGCCCTTGCAACGTAGAGAATTTGTCCGTTAATTTCTTTGTTATGCATTTCTTTTACAGCTATTTCGGCCGACTGCGTGTTATCGAAAGCAACGAAACCGAAACATTTAGAAGAACCGTCTGGATTTTTCATTACGACACAACTGGTGATGTTTCCAAAATTCTTAAATATTTCGTGCAAATATTCGTCGCTGGCATCTTTCTTGAAATTTTTTATGTACACATTTGTAAATAGTTTTGCCTTTTCACCAAGTTGCTTTTCGCGTTCCATTCGTGGTATGAATTTTCCTACGTAAACCTTTTTGCCGTTTAGGAGCATCCCGTTCACTTTGTTTATCGCCTTCTTGGCAGCCTCTTCGGTCTCAAAATGAACAAATCCATACCCTTTGGAAGCACTGCGTTCGTCCATGGCTACCTTGCAACTTAAAATATTACCAAAAGCCGAAAAAGTATCGTACAAGGCCTTGTTCTCTATATTTTTATCCAAGTTTTTTATAAATACATTACCGACTCCAGATTTACGAAGAGAAGGGTCCCGTTGAGACCACATGATGCGAATAGGTTTTCCTTTTAGAAGATCAAAATTCATAGTATCTAAAGCTCTTTCTGCATCTGTTGGGTGATGAAAGTTAACGTACGCGTACCCAAGAGATCTTCTAGTTACGATGTCTCTACAAACGCGTAGAGATAGAAGAGGTCCGGCAGAAGCGAATTTTTCATATAACATTGCTTCAGTTACGTCTTGATGTAAATCACCGACATATAAAGATGCCATTGGATAGTTAGTTTGTTGCGCTGTATTCATTGCTGATGACCGATTACTAATTCTTACTTAAATACTTGGATTATATTTACTCCTTTTTTCTTATAAATTCGAAAGTTTTCACAATTAATTGTTGGAATATAGTACTTTTATACTTACACGATGTTTATTTTACTATTTTCACGTCAAGCTGATGTTTACTTGTGTATGTAACTTTGACAACAAACAAAAAAAGAAAATCGAACAATAAGTTCCAAGAGTATCAAGATATAAAGAATTTAATACATAAATATTGCTGTTAAAAAACAGGCCAAGTTTAATAAGTACAGAAAGTTGAAAATTTAACCGCGTCATATTTGTATTCAGTTCCAGTTACTGTACGAGATGGCGCGCCGGTTTCATTGTATCTTTAACATCTTCTAATAGAGGGCCGTCTAGAAGGCTTAAGAAATATCGTTCTACGCTGAATAAATATGGTGCATTTAAATACATGTCAAAGAGTTAGTTCATTTATGAATTATTATTATAATGACGTTCTACAATCTAACTTCAAAATAAATATATGTATAGGTATATTTACTTTCAAACAATATTACAGAAAAGCTTATTGCTTATTGCTAGCAATGTCTGTGAGGAAGATGAAAGTCGTTAACTGATAGTAATATTATACACTGTATACTATGCATTTTATACAAAACTGCATTAGTTATTGCATAACTATATGAAGTATTCGAATAAAAGTTAAATTTTATACATATTTATTGTTAGTTTCATATAGAAATTGTTATTTAATGTTTATTATTGATTATATTATAATATAATTTATTAATATTCAATATATCGCTATATAGAGTATAGATAATTTATTTTATATGAGTTGTCATAATGGTGTTTTTATATATTTATTACTTCCTATTATAAATAAATTTCTTTTTTTTTTTACTTTTACAAAATATAATTGTGTTGTAGTACCTTAATTTGTTTTAAAGTTGCTATTTATGACAGGCTACCAACCTAAAAATTCATGTAAAACATGTGCGTTTGTATTTACTATATAACGTTTAGGTTAAGTAATTAACCTGTATTTTTTAAAAAATGGGTAAGAAACGAAAACTAAATAAGAATAGTGAAGATGCTAACGAGTATGATCCGATACCAAAACACTTTGTAACATCACATATTAAAAATCAAGAAAAACGTTTGATTATAATTCTCGAACAGGCACAACTTGAAAGTGTTAAGGTAACAATAAATTTATTGAATCAATTGCCGTAATTAGGTTTTTCTTTTTTAAATTTCAGGTTGGAAATACTTTTGAACTTTTAAGCTGTGATGATCACGCTAACATTTTAAAGAAAAACAATAGAGAACCTGGCTCCTGCCGACCCGATATTACGCATCAATGTTTATTGATGTTGCTAGACAGTCCTTTGAATCGTGCTGGATTATTACAAGTTTATGTTCACACCAGTAATAACATATTGATAGAAATTAATCCTCAAACCAGAATACCAAGGACTTATAAAAGATTTGCTGGACTTATAGGTGATATAATTTTAAACATTCTTGTCTAGTGATTTTCACAGTGAGAGTTCAGTATTGCTCTTATGGAAGATGGTGTTGTTGGAAGTTGGTGTTGGTCTTGTGAAGTATAGCAGATGTTTTTAAAAGGGTTGTATACATATAGTTTACAATAACTGCTGTTAAAAATTACTTATTTTAAGAATGTGCAGTTGCTTGTAAAAGTAAAGTGGCATTGCTGTCTAAATTTTTCCATAAGATTTACATTGCCCTATGCTAGGCCTGAACTCTCAATGTGAAAAGCACTATAGGAATTATAACATTCTTTTGTTTATTTATTTCTAATTTTTAAATAGATTAGTTAATATGTGGTCTTTTAAAAATGATTATACAGTCGACTCTCGATTTACCATGGCCAGGAACTGAAAGATTTTTTAAAACTATTTGATTTTAATTGCTATCTATCCTTTTTTTTAAATTTTCAACTGGTCTATGTATTTTAATTCTGAATACAAATCTCTCAATTTGTTTGCTAATAAATAAACTTTGGTTTTCTTGAAAATTGCGGATTTACTGTGGAATTCGATATTGATGTGGTTATTCAACTACCCTATTTCACCATGGTAAATCGTGAGCCAACTGCACTAATATAGGAACCAAAAATAAGCGATAAATAAAATAATATCTGTTATTTGACTGTCAAAGACTTTTTATAAATGTTTATTTAACATATCAATTAAACACTATTTTTGTGTTACTAAAATATAATAAATTGAAACACTTATTTGAATAAAATACTGTGAACTACATTCTACTGAATAACATTTAAAAATGCAATTTGTTTAGTAATTTTTTTAATGCAAATCGTAGTGAAGTTGAATTTCTTATTGTGTTAATAAACTATTGGTCCAGTTTTAAAAGGTTATTTATCTTTTAAATTGATGTTTTGTTATTTTTCTATTAGTTTGTTACAAAAGTTTTATCTTTGAAGTCTCGAATAAAAAACTTGTTAATTGTAACTGCAACAGGTTTCATAGAAAAAAATAAAACAAATGAAACTGTAAAAGTACATTTTTAAAGTTTTCGAAAATAAGTTCCTAATTTCGTTCCCTATTTATATTGCGAAAATGAACTGAAAATAACTTCTCGAGGTTTGTTTGGTCTGTTTTTGAAGAACTACACAATTAGATTGTAAAATATAAGAAAATAGTTCCGAGAAATCGGAGAACTGCAGTATTTCATTTTGTGCTGGTTAACGGTGTGTTGACCGAGATGTGTCGAATATATGCAGGGGTACTAGCAGATGACTCCAAATCAACAGTTTCGTTGTTTAATTGATAGGAATTTTTTCTTTAACATAATAACTTATATTAACTTTACTTATTGAAATAATAGTGTACTTACTTACTAGTTTTATATTTTCAGTTCAACTTTTACATAAATTTTCCGTAAGAGCGAGCGATGGCAATTTAAAATTATTGAAAGTTATAAAGAATCCTGTGATTGATCATCTGCCGGTTGGGGTAAAAAAAGTTGCAACTTCGTTTTCATGTAAGCAAGTGACCAAATGTTCCGACTTAGTTCCAAAAAATGAAGATCCAATAGTGTTTGTAGTGGGTGCCATGGCCCATGGTAAAATAGATCCAGATTATACAGAAGATACTGTTTCGATAAGTAATTATCCACTATCTGCTGCCTTAACTTGCACTAAATTATGTTCGGCATTTGAAGAGGCTTGGGGGGTGTTTTAATTAATGTTATTGAAGTAAATATTTTGAAATTGTGCGATTTTGTTACATTACTTAGATAATATACGTATAAAATTAATGATAGAAGTAGAGAAAAAATGTAAAATTAACATAAATACTAATGTATTAAATTTAAAAATTATAACTTGGAGTAATATAAGATAACATCCGTGTAGAATGTATTTTTTGTTTTTTGTCGTTAAGGTGCTATTTTATTAATTGTTTTAATTTGTTTTTTTTGTCGTGTGGAGGCGCTGCTAATATTCAATGTTGGTAATAGTATTTTTCGAACACTATTTCATATTTAATAGTTGGTTATCGTTAAAAGTTTGTTGTAGGTCATGATAAACGGAACGTTTTGATTGGCCAATCTTGAAAATTATCATTATTACTTGTAATGGAAGGGATATGGCGTTCGTCGATTTTCGTTTTGCAATACACGTAGTTTTTCCCATGACGGATAATTATCAATATTGAATGTCACAATATTGCAACTTTTTCTATTATTGATTTTAAATGAGTTTTACGTATATGTAAACGATTGCTTTGAAAATAAATGAAATTGGTTCTGAATTTTTTAATCAGTAAATTTCAGTAATTTACATTTTTAAAGAAAGTTAAGTTTAATTATATTTTCTAGGTCACGTATTGCAGTGATTACGCTCGTTGATGTTAATTTAACTGCTCAGAAAAAAATTATATACCATAAAATATAGTGAAATAGTGCTAAATAGTACTAATAATTAGAAATACTGTTATTTAAAATTTAAATTCCATAAAGGGAATATTGATATAAATTTTCAGCAGCCATTTGTACGACCTCGCACGTATTTCAGGAAAAATCTGTTCGAATCGAACATTTTAGCGACTTCAAATCTGTCAAATTATAATTAATTTGCATTTAAGTTTATAAAATTTGCGATTTCGGTAATATTTTTGACTATTTCGGCAACGATAGGTTCAAAATGTCAAATTTAGATTATATAGGAACCAATCGGCCAACCACACGGCAGCCATCACAGCCGTGATGTGCCTAGCTTGGCAGCGGGTTTGTGGTAAGTGCTAAGTGTGTTGTATTACTCCGTATTTTGTACGATTTTAATGCGTTTGAGGAGACCAAAAGCACAGGTAAAATTTTACGAGCATTATGAACTACTTATTTATTAAATAATATAATTAGTTTAGTTGGGGAAGCCGCCTTAAAATGAATAAAAGCAAAAATGTAGCTCGGCTTTGCCCCAAAGCACAGAGTGTTCACCCGCCATGTTGTTTTAATGCTGCGGGAGTGAATTTCTATTATATTTTTACGCTCTAGCAGAAAAAATGCGATTTTTTAATGTATTTATGCTCGTATTCTTTGTCTGATTTAGGTTATTTAGTAGTTTCCCGCGTTCAAACGTCAAAACTATTCCACCGAACGTGTGTATAGTGACCGTTGTCTAACAAGCTAGGCTTGTTCAGAAAGCCGTCTTTAGCGAGCCATCCAAGGTCTTCTTTCTTAAAAAGGTTGCGTTAAAATAAGCGGACGTACCTATATTACTAAAATTATTAAAAGTAAATTACATAGTTATCCTTTTGTGGGCTCTAATTGCAAGTTGACATTCCTTTAGTTCAGTACAATAGTCTCTTAGAATACAGTACTCCTGTGTGTTTTTACGCTAGGGTCAAGGGGGTTTATCGTGTTTTAATAAGTTTAGATGCTTATGTTTATATTTAGGGGGGTGTGGTTCCTTCACAAGCGTTTATTTTTTTATTTTTTAGAGTAGTTTGATTCTTGTAGCCGTTCGATTTTACAAACTATTTTCGAAACAATATGAACGAACAAGCAAACCCTGTAATTTTAGATTAGTTTTAGTAATTCGATCATATTTTGTAAATTATTGTAAAATGATATAAATTATAGGTAATTTGCATTTTGTTCTTTAAAAAAATTAACTTGAAAATACGATAGGTATCGGTGTTTCTGAGAATCAGGGAGAATGTCAGAAATTTGTAATTATTTTGACTAAACAGTTTTTTTTTTAAAAAAAGGTCATCTACAGGTTTTTTCTTACACTTTATCACGTATTTAAGTTTTTAATTGTTAGTAGTTGTTATTTTGAGTATACGACATACATTTACGATTCTTTCAACTGTTGTAGGTGAATGCAACGTGTTTACTGTTGATACGAAATTATTATATTTTCTTACATTATATAATTTTAATTCTACCCCCAATTTAAACGTTTTGAAAGTTTACTATTTTATTATTTGTGTAAACGTAGTGTCGATTATAAATTTGGACGAGTCAAAATTCAAAAATAACGCACTAAAAATTAGAAATCTATAAAATACAAAAAAAATTAAGTCATTAAACGTTTATTACTTTTAGAAATCGATACAATTACTTCGTCATGTGGTAAAATTTTATTTGATAAAGTTACAGTTAGCTATTGTACAGTTGTAATAAATGCCGTAATTGTACATTGAAAATTTTAATTTTCTTATTACCTAATATAATTTAAAAATAACTTAAAATGTGTTTAACTTTTTTGGTATTGTATAATTACGATTATGATTTGACGTCTATCGTTAAGTTTTAATACATGTGCAAGATCGAATGTTGCTTTGAATTGTCTAACTTTAGTTTTTAAATTAATAAGGTATATGTAGGTAATATACTTTTGCAATTAGTAATTTTATTAATCGACTATTTTCCTTCAAAGTAAATATTTAACATAATCAAATTTTACAGTTTGGTTAGTTTCTATTATTGCTATCAAAAATTATCACTAGTATTTTGCCTATAATAACGTATCTATTATTTACAATTAAAAATTGTTGTCGTTTCAGATGCATCTTGATATGTGTAACCCGTGTTAATGCGCTCTTAAAGAGCGTAAAATGTACAATGCAGATTTTTTTACCTACAACTAGCTGACTAACAGGCTAGAATCGTCAGTTTTTAAAATTGTAATTGAACTGGTAAGTACGGTCATTCGGTATGTATATTTATCTGGAAAACAATTGTAGTTTTTTATAAGGCAAAGAATTAGTCAAAATGCAACACGTTGAAACGCCACTGCAAAACAATTCTGTAAGTTTTATCTCGCTATTAAAATGTTATTAAATTACGCTATTTAATGAAATACCCACATACAGAGCCCGGCAAATGCACCTGAAGACCGGGAACCTCCACCGAGAGTTGATGTCCCAGTGGAACCTGTAAATGGAGTGGTTCAGCCTCCGGTACAGCCACCCCCTGGCCGACCAGGCAGAGTTACTAATCAATTACAATTCTTGCAAAAAACTGTATATAAGGCTGTGTGGAAACATCAATTCGCTTGGCCTTTTTATCAACCTGTCGATGCCAGGAAACTTAATTTGCCAGTAATTTATTTAAAATTTTATTCTGAAAGAAGTTTCATATTTTCTTTTAGGACTACCATAAAATTATAAAAAATCCCATGGATCTAGGTACAATCAAAAAACGATTAGATAATAATTATTATTGGTCGGGAAAAGAATGCATTCAGGATTTTAATACGATGTTCACTAACTGTTACGTATATAATAAACCGGGCGAGGATGTTGTAGTGATGGCACAAACATTAGAAAAAGTGTTTCTCACAAAAGTTGCCGACATGCCTAAAGAAGAATATGTTATAGATGTGCAAGTGAAAGGAGCGAAGGGTAAGAAAGGCAGAACAACTGGCGGTGTTGGTGGGGTCGGCCGTGGTCGTCCTCCTGCAGTTTCGTCAACTGTATCAACGCCCGTTGCTACATCTACAGGTATTATTTGTAGTTTCAGTATAAACGTGGTAAATGACGAAAAGTTTTAAAAATGTAAAAAATATACCATAAAAATCATAGGTGCACCTATAGAGAGTATGGCCAAATCAATTAATATTATAGTTTTAAGTATAAGAATACATTCCATTGTATATAATAGCTCGCCATAGAATTGTTTAAAATTTATTTACTTATCTCAGGTTCAACAGGATTGTCACTTGGTACTCAAGCGCCACCGACAATTCCTGGTAGTACGGCTACCACAACAATTGCACCACCACCTCCGGTAACCCATAGTAACCTACCACAACAACTAGTACAACCTAGTGCTGGCTATCATGTGGCTCAACCTTTGTCAAATCCATTGGAACCTCCTAACTTGACGCCCAATGTTTTACCAGGCAACGTTATGCCACCAGCCCAACCAGCAAAGGTACATAAAGTGATTCTTTTTAGTATCTTATTACCTTATTTAGTAAGATTATTTTTAATTCAGTAGTTATTATTGTTTTATTACAATGCTTCTGTTTTTCTTTTTCTTTCTATTATTTTGGTGTATTGGGAATTCAATGATTTTTTGTATAACAAATCATAGTAATGTTACCAGAGTTTTATGACAATATGTATATGAGATATCTGAGGGGTATATAACAAGAAAAAAATAACCTGTATAGGAAGCTGCTACCTGCCGTCTTATCAAAATAACACATAATTATTTGTATTTTTAATACATTTTTGTTATAGAATCAAGAACTCTATATCAAATTGGTTTACAATTTAATTAGAAATTACTACGATGTAACGTTTAAAACGAATGTTTTGAAATTTTGACGATATCTTGTTTATATTCAAAGTAAATATGTAAAATTTTTAAAAATAAATTATATTTTGTGCAAAATTTGTAATTTTTATAAATTATTCATAGAACTTTAAAATAAATTGAAATAAGTGATGATGGATAATCAACATAATTAAATAATTCCAAAAACCTTCAATATACTGCAATTGGTAAATAAAGAACTGGGGACCAGTTCATAGACGGTGATTAAATTTAGTTATTAAGGCATCTGACCACCTTGACCACTCGAAAACTGGATTTATAAATTTTAGCGAAAAATATTCCAAAATAGTAGTGCTGCAACTTATGCCGTGGAGGTCCACTGCTGACACACACTTAGCTGGTAGCAGGTGTATCTTGGTTATGGCGAAGCTGACAAAAAAAATAACAACAAACAATTGTACCGACTAAAAACTTCTAACAATAAGTTAATTATAAGGGAACAAAAAAAAACGGTTTTTGGAAAATTCCAGACTGGTCAGACGCCTTAACAAAATATGTTGAATTTTATGAATGGAAATAATTATTATAATAATCGTTTCAAAGGAGATAAATGTAGTTTAGTAATGACTAAAGGACAGGCCACATGATTATATGAAGTTAGTGCTGATTGTCAGAATGTTTTGAATTGCTGTTTTTCTTATAGAAAAACGTCCCCTCGCTAGGCGCAGCCGCCAGAGGACTTCAAAGGTATTAGAACCTTCTTGACCCCCTAGCAACTCTGTTTTTGGGCCTATGAAGTTTGTCCTTATACAAAAGTACAGAGCATGTAGAGTTCTATAAGAAGAACTACACTTTGAAGAATTTTGACTTGGGTGGGGGTGTTAAATAATATTTTTGATCTTTTGCATGATTTGCAATCAAAAAAGGATTTAGAACCTACTTCGGTGATGGTTTAAATAATAGATCCTTCACTTTTCTTATCGGTATTTTGCTATAATGCTAAGATGAGCGAGTTAAAAGCGAATTAAAGCTTTAACTAAAAATCTATCTTTGGAACTCTCTAGCGGTCACATCTTTGGAATAAAGGGAGTTGGTTCGCAGAAAAAAGTTGTAGAGCAGGACAGGTTTAATAAGAAAAGGGGCATTTCAAAAATTTTGACAATCCGTACGAATTCTATTACTACCTACGAAAATTACTAGCCGTTAAATTAAACAATAATTATTTTTAAGCAAGTTAAAATTGATTGTAAACTTAAAAATACTAAATTATATGTGTTTTTAAACAAGAAATGCAGTTAAAACTTTTATAAATTAAATTTTGTTACAATTAAAGAATCTGATTAAACAAAACCAAATTGCAATATATATTTTTTAATATGTAGAGTGCATAATAATTTGTTGTACAGACTTTAAAATAAAATATTTAACTGAAAATATAAATACAACGGTCAATTTCCTTGCTTTGGAGCAAAACTAGCCTATCTTCGAAAAGTGTTGTTTTTAAAGGAGATATGCACTAAATATCTGGTGATCTGAACTATCCAAAAAGTGATACAATACGAAAAGTCAAATTTTTCGTGTTTTACCAGTTTTCAGATAGTTCAGGCCACCGCACATCTAGTGCAGACCTCTTAAAAACTACTTTTCGAAGACCAGGCCAGTTCTGCTTTGAAGAGGCGATTTATTTCTCCAATTATTATTTTTTAATGGTTAGGCTTACTTATACTAATTTATACTTTTATACTACTATAATTTTTTTCCAAACCTGTATTCTTTTAGTCAACCTTTTTATATATTTATTTTTTTTATCCAATTCTAAATATAACATCCCTGTGTCTGTAATCTGAGCTAGTTCCAACTGTAGATGGGGATTATTTATGTGCCAAATATTGCATCGATACTTCTTTATATAAAAAAAGCATGCTTTCAAATTTTGAAAACTGCTATCTATTTCAGGCGGGTTTAAACCCCCGTGACTGCAGGCATAAAAATTATTTCCATTGCAAATTCGTTAAAATATTTCATAATATCAATAATAATGAAAAAGTGATGAAAGAAACGTGAAAATTTCCAATTGAAATTTTGAGGATCAAAAATATTTTTACAGTAAAATAGATTTTGTATTAACAGAAAAATTAAATCTTTATTATTTTGATTGCTAAATACTCGGTGGCTCTTGATTTTGTTTCATATGAAATAGGCAATTTTAACTGATGTAGGCATTTGACGAGGCAAAACTATTTATAGAACAGCATTCATATTCTACAAATAGCTATTCAAAACTTGTTAAGAAAATGGAAAGACCGACCCTTATGCATATTTAATTTAATATAATCACAAAAATATGTACGATAAAATTTTTTTTTTGAATTTTAATGTAAGCACCTCTCGACTCATGTGTACAAAACAATTGGATCATAGATAGATAGTCAATTAAAAACAAACTTTTCGGTAGAGAAAAATGAAGTTCTGGTCTTTATATAAAATTTTAGAGTGATCATTTTATTTTGAAAATAATCCTTTCGATATAAAATTTGCAAGTAATTTTTTGTTTTGGTCTGACAGCTACGAACTAAATAATTGATTTTCTTCATGCTATCACTGCCTTATTTAAAAATAATCGTTTCGCCAGAATTAGGTCGACCATTTTAAAATTTAAGAATGGTGATAATGTTATTTATATCATGTTTCTTCATAGAATTGTACCATATTTTAAACGGAAAATAACAAATTGAAGTAGAATTATATATTTTTTTAAGTATTACGACTTTAAAATCAAAAATATAAAAAAAATTGGGACTTAATTCTTAAACGCGAAAAAAATTAATTCTGATAAATTCTAAGAAATTGAAATCTAATATGTTGGTTGCTTTTATAAAAAGATAGATGTTTATTTGCGAATCGAAATTATTTAGACAGGATATCTCACATATGAAATATAGTTTAATTTGTATTTGTTTTTTTTTTTATTATTACACTTTCAATTTACAAATCAGTTTACTGATTATTGGATTATCTGATAAAGTACACATTTTAACCCTTTATAATGTATTTATGTGGTTGCACCAAGTGTGCATTAGTGCGACCATGTAAATAGGCTATTTGTATATATTTATCTATTGAATTATGGGTTTAAAATTTTTAATTACAGTATATTTATTAAATTGAAATAATTTAAAATTATGCCAATATGTAATTCATATTTAGAAAAGTTGTTCTGTTAAATAACATTACAGATAATGCAATGAGTTTATAATAATAAATTATTAATACTTAAGTTTACATTTGATTATTTATATGAGTATATTAATAACCGTTATACTAGAAGAGTTGTGATAGAGAATAGAAAATCTATCAATATATACAATATTTAATTACCGTTTATACTAATAATAATTAGTTTTTGTAGTTTTACACCACCCATACTTAAAAATAAATTTTTGTTGGAGTGAATAATCTACAAATGCTTAATTAATAATATTACAGTATATTAAAAATGAATATTAACAAAGGAAAATTGATTATTTTTAAATATTAGCAGTTTAATTAAAATGTAACATTATAATAGTACCTATATTAGACAATAAGGATTATTAATGTACTTTCAAAATTAACGTTCTTTAAAAATTATTTGATATTAAACATCAAATTTATGAATTAGAAAAATAGCAACCAAAAATGTTTTACAACGTGAATGTTTAAAAATTTGTTACATGCTAAATATTTTTATAGGTCAAAAAAGGAGTAAAAAGAAAGGCCGACACGACAACACCTTCGGCTACTGCATACGAGTATAATCCATCTTTAGAGTCGAAATCCGCTAAAATTTCAACGAGACGTGAATCTGGACGACAAATAAAGAAACCAATTAGACCAGACCTAGATGGCCTCGTTCCATATAATCAAGCTAGCATTTCACCACTCATTACAAACATGAACGCTGTTCCACCAGCACATTCCTCCCATAAATCGAAAGAAAAACTATCCGAAGCACTCAAGTTTTGCAATGAAATCTTAAAAGAACTTTTTTCTAAAAAACATTCTGTAAGTATAATTTTTTTAATTTGATTTTTTTTACTTATCGTGTTTTGTTTTCAGAGTTACGCGTGGCCGTTCTATAAACCAGTCGATGCCGAATTATTAGGTTTGCACGATTATCATGATATTATTAAGAAACCAATGGACTTAAGTACTATAAAACAAAAAATGGACAACAGGGAATATCACACTGCCCAAGAATTTGCAGCCGATGTTAGATTAATATTTACAAATTGTTATAAATATAATCCCTCTGATCATGACGTTGTTAAAATGGCAAGAAAATTGCAAGACGTATTTGAAATGAAGTAAGTGATTGCTTCAGTATCTTCAATTGCATTATTTTATATCGCGATTTTGTAACAGTTAAATTAAATCGTACTAATTGTACAGTTTCTCTGGCAGATTTGCCAAGATACCAGATGAACCCCTTACAAGGATAGGTGGTAGTTCGTCTGCAAAGTCCGATTCTAGTTCGTCGGGATCTAGTTCAGATTCTTCCAGTGATACCGAAGACTCTGAAGAAGAAAGGCGGAACAAGCAACTTAAAATGTTAGAAAAAGAAGTAAGATGGTACAATGTATTGTTTGGTACATTTTTATTTGAAACGTTTATTGCAGTTAATTGCTATGCAGGAAAAAATGCGAAAGTTGGTAGAAGAAAGTACTAAAAAAAAGAAAGCCAAGAAAAAAGCTAAGGAAGCTGAAAAGTGTAAAAAGGTGGTAACAAATAGCAGCAGCCTAGGTAAACCTGGAGCACATGGAGTTCTCACAAAATCCAATTCTATAATAACGGATAGTGTTGACGATAGCATAGCAAGTGTGGTGTCGGGGGCAGATCTCAAGATGCCTGCAGGAGACTTACATAATCCTGCACTTTCCAAATCCCTCAACATGCATCACAATTTGGCCGGTCCTAATGCTGCAACTAAACCATCTAAAAATAAAGGTGAGTGGACAAAAACTTATTTTCATTATTTTACATTTTATCATTTAACATTTAACTTCGTAGGCTTAAGAGGTCCTAAACTATCACAAGGACAGAATACAACGCAAAAAAGACCAAAAACAAATAATAAAACGGGAGCGGGAAGAAAGAAATCGGCAACTCAAGCTCCGACCTTAGCTTTTGATTCAGAAGATGAAGATAATGCTAAACCTATGTCTTATGATGAAAAGCGACAACTGTCACTAGACATAAATAAATTACCAGGTATGATAAATGTTGCTAGTATAAATACAACATTTTATGTTGATTGTTATTTTGTTGTAGGGGATAAATTAGGACGAGTAGTTCACATAATTCAATCTAGGGAACCTTCGTTGAGGGATTCTAATCCCGACGAAATAGAAATTGATTTTGAAACGTTAAAACCGTCGACATTAAGAGAATTGGAAAGCTATGTTGCATCTTGTCTGCGTAAAAAGCCACGTAAGCCTTACTGTAAGTTCCGTTACTTAACGTCTATGGCAGCAAAAGCACCAGACCACCGGTCTAAGCACCCCTGGTGTTAGTAATTTGAAACCCAGGAGTGCTATAGACGTACGTAATTGGAACTATACACATTTCTAAGCATGGTAGACATTGCTGGTGAACTGTGGGTTTTTGGTTAAAGTATTTTTATTGGTACCGTGATTACTGACAGCTTCTCATTGCATGTTGGAATTAAATTTATTTTTAAATAGCGCAACTTACGATATTATTGTATTCCAACATGAACATAAAATTATAAAAAATATTTAGCAGTTTCTCATACCAAATTAATATTGAAATTATTAAATTTTATATATTTATACTGAAGAGACTATAATTATTAATTTTGAAAATATTATTCAAACTTAAATTTAAGCATTGATAAATTCTCATTTTCACTAATTGTTTCTTAAAATTGATATTAACTTTTTATAATTAGGTAAATCACTTTATTTGTAAATATAGTTAAAATATTACATTATATTTTGAAACGGTAAAGAAAAAACCTTAACCCAGTAATATATATTTATTTACACAAACGATCCTTCAACAAAACATGACGGTTTACAGTCACAGACTGCATCCTCGGATGAATGTAATTTATATTCTTAATAAGTTGGTTTTATTATTCCATCTCATTGTTTTTTGATTTGCTTATTATTTTGATAATGAAAGCTCTTTTAATAATAATCTCTATAGGAAGTTAAACAGATATTTACTTACTTCGTGGAACCTTTCTACCTTTTGGTGTAAGGTTTTAAACAAATGTTAATAAGTTAAATTTTAATTTTATTGTTTAAATATTAATACAGTAAAACTTTTCTTAACAGACACTTCTAAAATAATGGATGCGAAGCATTTTCTTTTAGTTACTGCATTTTTCAAACTGTTCTATAATCTATTTTTCCCATTAACAGATATTGTTTTTAATATACAGTTTTCAAATTCTACAAGTATCTGGTATTGAGAAGTTTTACTGTATTTACGTTGAAAAACAACCTTAATATCAATGAAAACATAAATTTGAGAACTGCTAAAATTGTTGACTATTATAAAGCATGCTCTACCAATTAAATGCGTGTATTTCTAATGTTATTTTATATGCTGGTTATCTGGTGATGGTTCTTAACATTAGAGTTATCCTTATGGCAGAAATTTTAAATGTTATAAAGATAGCTATTTGATCAAACAATCAGGTATATAGGTATAAAAACCTATATATTTTTTAAATTATTTTATTTAAATGTAAAATTATTGTTTTGTCAATATATTAATGATTTACTCTAATTCATATTGTTATTTAAATAAGAACATTTCACTTTTATATTTTGTTAGTTATTTTGATAAAAATATTCCTAGTTTTTATTATTTACAAAACAAGTAATTTAAAGAAAAATATTTTTTTACGTATATTGTTAGACAATAATTTAAAATTCATAATTATTTCTATTTGTCATCATTTAATTTATTGTATAGATAAGAAAATGCCTGGAAAATCGAAAGATGAACAAATGGCAGAAAAGAAGCAAGAATTAGAAAAGAGATTATTGGATGTGAATGATAAAATTGGAAACACAAAAAAAGCTACCAAAAAAGGTATGTGGTAATAATTAATATTTAACGTTGTTTATAAAATTCTAGCACTGATCTAAAAAAAAGCAATCTTATTTTAATCCTTAGACGGTTAAGGATTTAAATGTGTGAATGTGTCCGATTGATACACTTTATCCTTTTAAGGGTTAAATTTGTTCTTTTTGTTCCATTATTTACAAAATTATGGTGTTAACGTATCTGTACATTTACTATGTTCCAGAAATGTATCTTTTTTACTTGTTTGCTTTCTAATATTCATATGTGAGTTAACCAAGATAAACCTACTTGCGTTCTAGTATTACATTCAGAGGAAAGAGAACGTTATCTCTTGGCTCGAATTTGTCAGAGAGAGAACTTAGTAAAGTATGCATGGAAATTTGAATTTCAAATGTGTCCAGTAACATTCTAAAGTGTTCCTTAAATTGATTATCATTAAAACGGAGTATGGTCATTTCAGTAAAACTGAGTTTTTCTACCTTTTAGTCTTTGTCATTTTTATCTGTTTGAACTACATTAGCTATCAAAATGCTCTAATATAGCCCTTCAATATTCTATGCATAAATAAAACTGTTACAAATTACCGAAAATTTTTAAGTGGATTACAATAATTATATTTCCATTTCAAACCTATTTAAATAAATAGAGACCTCCGATTCAAAAAATCTACTCACTTAGCTCCTCTCATTACAAAAATATAATTTTAGAACGCAGTAATTGACTTAAAATTCTCATCAGCAGTTAATATATTGTAAATTTTTGTTATTGTTGTTTGTGGAAATAGTGTTTTATATTACTAATAAACTATTAGTTAGGCAATTGAATACATAAAATAAATACTCCTCTGTTCTAAAATAAATGTCCCATTTACAAATTTTATTTGTTCCGAAATAAGTGTCCACTTTCAAGTGTAATTGATTTATTATGAAAATATTTTTTTGGTAACTTTAAGCTTAAATATTCTACAGCATGTATGTGAACATGTAAAACGACAAAATTAAATTAACTATTAAACAATTTGGCAAGCAATTGAAATTGCTTCCTCACTACAAATGATAATAGATAGATAGATTTAATCAGACATTGCAAAACACCTTCTTTTTGTTCGTTAGTTAAATTTTGTTTTTTATTTCTTTAAGAATTGTTTGCCATTATTTTTGAGGATTAATAATAACAAGTAATAGCGGGTAATACTTGTAAACCACACTTTTTGACACTTCATATGTAAGCTAATCTTTCACTTGATTAAACATTTATAGACTACTGTGTTCTGTACTCGAAGGGCTATATTATTTGCATTTGTACAACATTTAAGAATCAATTTTTTTAAACTAAATCTAATGAAAATACATAATTTGGACACTTATTTTGGAACGGAAGGAGTATATTTTAAGTACTAAAAAGTCTTCATTAAAGTCTTCTCAAGATAGTGTGAAATGCAAGTTATTTAATACAGGTTATAGTGCTAAATATTTATAAACCTTTAAAAATTTTAGAATTAAGTATTTTTAGTATTACTTAGTCTAGGGTAATTAATTAATTTAATATTTATTGAATATTAATTTCTAAAATTATTACAAACTATTCAAAGCTACTTTTGTTTCAGATGAAACAAACAAAGTGGATCCAACTGGTGCTAGTGGACCATCAGGACGGTTGTCGTCCAGTTCCAGTAGTTCAGATTCTGACAGCAGCAGTTCAAGTTTGTCGAGCAGTTCTAGTGATTCTAGTGACAGCGAAGCAGGTTAGCTCTCACTCTCACCATTCACCTACAGTGATAGTCCTTCATGTTTAAACAGATGACATTCTGTTCATGAAATGTTAAATTAGAATCATACGTATTTTGTACCTTTAAATTAGGTTTAATTTTCTCGAATTACGTGAATTTGGCGTCTATGCGGTATCAACTTTCTAAAATTTACAGTGCCATGCACATTATCCATCCTCCGAAAAAAATACTATTACCATTTTGAAACAAAAAAAATTTGTTTATTTAGTTAAAATATATTTAATTTATTTTTAGTAATCATATGTAGTTATAGGTTTTAACATAATATTTTACAATTGAAAAGGCTTTAATCAATTTATTTTTTGGTTATTCCATATATAAATAATTTAAAAGACGATTTTTACAATACCTAAAATAGGTAGGTTAATAATAATCGAGTATTGTTAATGATAAAAATTTACATGTACATTGATGGTGTCAAACACGCAGCCCATATGATCTTAGAATGTAGTTTGTGAGTCAAAGTTTGAAGTTGATTTTAGTAATTATTTTAATAGCATGGAATGTAATAAACATAAAATGCATTTTTTTGGGAGATTAAACTCTTAAAACACAATTTGGTGGCCCGTATTCATATACGAGTTTGACACCACTGGTGCACATCAAAAATGTATAAAATTGTTTCAATAGAATTAAAACAGTTTATACGGACTGTCTATCTATCAGGTAGTTCAAATTAAAATCGGGTCATTTGTTACATAAATGTTATTTGTTCTTTAATATTTGATAGCAAAATTAAATTAAATTTCCAGGTACAAATAGGTAATTTCAAAGTTAAAAACATATTGTAATATGTGGTTTTAGTGTTTTATTATTATATTGAAATTTAACATGGTAAAACATTTAACATGGAGTATTAAAATTGATAGTGAAATTTTTGAACTGTTGCAAATTATTGATACCCTTTAAAACGATCAATAAGTTATTTGTTTTTCTTTCATACCTTCTGTAAGGCTTTTTAAGCATAACATTCAACCTGTGTATCTCCACACCTATTGGAAAATTGGATACTAGTTTATATGAACTTTTTTACTCGGAATATAGGTAATTTAAATTTTATTCCGATGCAGGTCATCAATAAAAAGATGACTAGAGTGATATATTTGTAATTCAATACAAAGTTTGAAAAGTGACATATTCTACTGATGATTTGAAAGACTACAATTTATTAGTACTGTAAAAATATGAGGTACGAGGTGACACCACTCTGTGAAACGTCATCATCTAGTAACCTTTTATTGATGACGTACATCGGAATAAAATTTGAATGACCTTTACTATATATTTTCTAAAATATTTACTATTTCTCTTGAAACACTGGGTCATTTTTATTAAATTTTTAAATACAAAATTAGTATTACTGAATAATTCTTTTGTTCATTTATAATTGACCTTATAGTGTCGAAAGGTTTACCGAATAATATTTTGCAACTGCAGGTTCACGAAAAGGTATCTATCTAGAATCTAGATTGATACAAGAAAATTATTAGTGTACTAGGAAATATTTGAGAAATTTTATCGAAAACGACGAGGTTGTTCAATCCGGTTGTTTCATTATTGTTAAGTGAATGAGCTGCTTAAAATAGCAAAGGCTATTACTGTACTGTAATAAAAAGAAAGCTTTTGTAGAAATAGTAAAAGTTAAAACACATTTAACAATCTGAGGGTAGTTATTCAAATCAAATAATTAAAAATACCCAATCGATTTTCACCATTACTAACTAAAATAGTATACAGTAATACTCTCAATAATAAATATTCGTGGGACCACAAAAACTGTCCCTTATTAAGAAGTGTCCACTAATTAGAAATATAGATTATAAAATAGTTTGAAAAATGCAATAACTAAAACTGTTCTGTAATTACAATAATTGCACTAAGTACTCTCTATTTCAACTTCAGTATGCAGTAAATGTCATATGAAAATTGTTGTCATAATCATATTAGATAAAATCTGCCAATATTTTGTTACTTGTAAGTACAGTAAAACCCTGATAGTTCAGCATGCTTGGACCTCAGTATTACCAAATTAACACAGGAAAATGTAGAACAGTAATATGCTAGTTTACTAAGTACACATTTCCTGTGATTACACTAGTCTAAAGTAAATCAAAATATCCCAGCTAACAATTTTTAAATTTCGCGGCGGATTTCTATTGGTATCACATGGAAACATTTGCAGTCAGTAGCAGTGATAAATTAGGCGAAAGGAATTTTGAATTGTTTGAGTAACGAAATATTATACCTGCTGTTACATATATAAATAATTACATCCAGTTTCACGTATTTTACCACTTATGTTATTTTTGAACATGTTTACATTAAAATATTATTAGTTTAATTTAATCATTTACTGCAGTACGTCACTGCCTTTGTTATTTAACCTGACATTGACGTTTATATACGAGTAGTACCAACAGAAATCCGCCGCGAAATTTAAAAATTGTTAGCTGTGTATATATAAATTGCATGAAAATGCTTAATTTTTGATCCGATCTGATGACCTTTTTTTAATTATATTTTTTATTATCACTATTATAATTGCTGATCTCTATAATTTTATTGAAAACAAACAACAAAATTTTAATTTACAATTTTGGAATTTGATTTATTAGATTCGTTATTGTTTGTTGTAGAGAAATGTACACTAAAATATTGTTCAGTTTTAGTATTCGTGTCTGTTGTTTAGAAGGCTCTTTATTTAGAATTATTTTAACCATTATACCGTATAGAAAAATACTGGCTATTTTAAAAGTATCCGATATTTGAAAAATACGTTATTTGGAAATGTTCCTTAAGACAAGTTTTATTGCATTAAGGGGAGTCTTTAGTAACGTTTACCTAAATATTCTATAAAATACAATATTTGCTAAATGAATATTTGTAAACAAATTGTTTCTCAGTGGAGGCCTTCATATAGGTTAGGTTGTCTGCGGTAGTCAAGTAAATGAGAATTACTACAAACCTTTAATTAAAGCTTAATGTTGAAAAAAAAGAGATTTTATTGTAATTTAAAATTTAACATCTTTTTTCATTATTTAGCTTTATTTAAAGGTTTGTAGTAATTTTCATGTACAGGGGGTAGAAAATATTGATCGTTGTGTAAAGGTGTAAAGGGAGTGTTAACTAGGGCAAAAGTTTAAGTTTGGGGAATAAGAAACTGTCCCTTAAAGAGAGGTGTTTGTTGTTGAGAGGTGTTCACTGTACTTGACTATTGTGGATAATCTATATAAAGGCCTCCACTGCAAAATATTTTGTTTTCAAAAATTCGTTTACCAAATATGAAATTTTATAGAATTTTTAGCTAAACGTTACTAAAGACTTTTTTTAAGTATCAAGATCATTCATAAGGGGAATTTTGTAGTCTAAGACATTGTTTCATTTTGTTCAATGTCCAATAATGTCATATTGGTAAAACTTATAACATTCATGCAAGATGCTTAAAGTATATTTTACACAATCAAATTAATAAATTAAAACGATTTTAGTATTTCTAGTAAATTGGAGTAAAGTATGTTATTCATATTTAAACAAACTTACAGTGTCATTTCACCCAGTAAAACTGACAACGTAAGAGAGTTAACTCCCATAAGATTTAAATTTTCCTATATTTGCTGTATTAATTTCTCACGGTGAGACAATGTAGATTAAGTAATTCGTTTATTTAGTGCAATTGACTATTATTGAAATAACCAATAAAAGCAACACACTGTCATAAATAGAGAAAAAAACAAATAAACAAAATGAACAAAAATTCTTGATCGTGCAAAAGAATTAAAACCTATGTTAGAGAATGAAGTATATCAACCTATTTTTTTGCTGATGTAAAAACAAAACAAATTGATGCATTCGAACATTTTTAGAAGAGATTAAATGACTCCAAAATACGCCTGTTTCGTTTTCAGTGAACCATCCTATATATTTTTAATAAACTACGATTATCTTTAATGAGTAGTGTGATGTCAAAATACAACATATTGTTTATGTCTAATTTATTGAAAAATATATGATGCCCTTTTAAAAAAACCTGCATTTGCAAATTTTTTATTTTATTATCAATAAATTAAAAATGGTTGAAATACTTATTTTATTAAAGTTTAATAAAATATTTATTATGGTTATGTCAACATTTAAATCAAATCTCTTTTATTATTAAGACTGATTATTTTATACATATAAGAAAAATAATGTAAATAATACAGGGTGTCGCAAAAAAGTGCTCAGATGAAAACGGTAAAAAGTAAACAAGATTTAATTTCCAAAACATCTATATTGTCAGGGTTGAAACGGCTTAGTTTTCTTTTGTTGTGCCTTTAAATATTTTCCTTTGAATAACGAAATTGGGTTAAACTATTGGGTTTTCTTAAACTATTTTATTCTCAATTTAAATTTATTAGAAAATAGTAATTAAAATTAGAAATTTAAGTAGGGTGAAATCGGGCAGCTGTCGACAAATACATCAAAGAAAAAATTCTAAAATGTTTAGTTTTTGTTTAATTTAAATTAATATTTTAGGCGAAGGGTTGATGAAGCAAAATTCTTAAATTACATCCGGTGTAGTCAATCATTCCTTCCAGTCATTCTGTTTGAACCCCAATCTATAGCAGGCCTATGATATTGTAATAAAGCACCGAGCAGAAAAAACATGGCAGAGTGCTGTGCCGCTCGACTTCAGTGTGATTTGAAACCATATATACTTAGCGTTCATTGGTTGCTAGACCGAATTTGTACATGGCTGGCACCTTCCCGATTCTATTTCTACACTGGAGGCAGTTTAGAAAAAAAACCTGATCTATAAAGTACATACTGTATATCTTCCAATAAACGTCCCCCGATGTTGATGCGAATTTGAATTTGATGTCTGACCGGCTTGTACTAAAGACTGGCGTTTGTTAGCTTGTTCGCCTAGATGTTCCTTCGTATATTTCATGGCAATTATTTTAAAAATCACATCGTATGACAGTTTTGGAGGCAACCCTTTGCAAACAGTTACCAAAAGTACTTCTTAAAAATAAGAACACCATACGGGATATTCTTGGCCTGCATCTTTAGACGGGCGTCTATTAGAAACCAGCGTTTATTTGACAATTTTCTTTTTGTGACCTGCCATCTATTAGAGACCCAACGTTTATTGGAAGACATATAGTAATAAAATATTTTTATTTTAAACTTGCAATACAGGTAACCCTCTTATAACATGGTAGATGGGTTCTTTCAAAATGTTGTGTTGTGTTATATTGAACCTTCTTAAGGAAAAACTTTACCACATTTCCTATTGGGATAATGTGCAATGAAATTTTCTAAACGTGTTATATAGAAATTGCGTTATCTAATATTGGCAAAGTACTGTGTTACACGAGGGTTTTTGGAATTTTCTTATCATATTAGAGTGAAACTGTGTTCTTTATCTTTCTAATTTCAAACCATATTAACAATACATTGATGCAATACATTTAGTAACCATTGAACCATAGTTCACCATTGTGAACTTGTGGCTTTTAATTTACGAATCATTTAACCTATGAGCCACCAAAATACTTTGGGTTGACTATATTATTTAAGATAATTGTAGGTATTTAAGGCAGGGGCTTCGTGCTCAATATAAAAAAAAACTGCGGTTGCGAACATAGTAAAACTAATAAAGAAATTAATAAGAAACGCGGTTTGTCGTATTATAGTGTGTATAAAATTATTTATTTAGTGAAAAACCGCATTCGTTTATTTTTTATTAGTTTTTCTGATTGTTGCCACCACAGTTTTGTTTTATATACAGGGTGATTCAGAATATATATATATAATATAATATATATAATATAATATATATATATATATATATATAATATAATATATAATATATATATATATATATATATATATATATATATATATTTATATATTTTATAAAATTCTAGGACGTGCAGAAGGGATGTAAGAGATAAATATTTGCTTATCCATTTATGTATTGAAGAAAACACCGTTTATGTGTTATGGTTAAGGAAAGTTGTTATCAAGGCACGTGAGTTTACCTTATAAAAGTTTTCAAACTAACAAACTATTTGTTAATAATAGTAGTTTTCGTTATACTACACAATTTCAACATCACTTCACTTGCGAAATGATATCACTTATACTGATGTGCTTCAGTTAAAAATCACATCCCTTAATAAAATAAACGAGTTTGACGAGTGAAGTGATGTGAATGAATCAATTTAAATGTTAAAACTAAAACTACTATTGTACGTAATATGTTATTGGCAAATAATTTGTAATTTTGAACAACTTGTACAAGGTAAACTCGGATGTCTTGACAATAATTTTCCATGACCATAGTGTATAACGGTTCATTTTCGAAGATGGTTCCATAAGCAAATATTTATTTGTTACTCTAGGACTTTGTAACGTGTATTCTAAATCACCCGGTAGAGTGCGTAGCTCAGCCTCAAGTTGAGATTGATTCATATAATTTTAATGCTGGCAGTTTTTTTTATGAGAAATAAAAAAATATAGTTTTGTTTCACTATCATTTAAAGAGAGGTAGTGTAGATATTAGTGAATTAAATTTTAGTGTCCTGACTATATGTTCCATGAGATTTAAGCTATGTTTAGTTATCTCTACTATTAAATAAGATGGTTGATTAAAACTACCGTGTTTTACATGTCTTTTGGTTATGAATAAAATATTAACCAAATAGAAATATGAACCTAGTTGATATTTTAAATTTATACAAGTGGTAATATTGGGCGTTTTTTATGATCGCACCAATAGATACCAAACCAACTTACCATCTTTGAAAATATAAACTTTTAATTATTTATCACATTTAAAAACTATATTGAATGATTAAAAAAATTGTGTTAAGTAATACGGGAGAGTTTGTAATTTTGAAGGCGATAAGTTGGCTTGGTATTTATCGGTGCAATTATTGAAAATGTTTATCGATTTTTAATTATTTTGAGTAAAATAATCTTTTGGTGTATTTTAAATACCTAAGGGAATAAGTTCATGTAACATCATATATTTATTTTTATTCGGGATTTAAAAAAATTAATTTTTACAGATCATAAATTGTTGAAAGATATATCCATTCATAAGTTTATATTATGATTCGGTGTCACTATTACATTTCATGCATACACAAATAAATAATTAGTTATGTAACCTGATGTTCTTGTGTAAATTAGTCTTAACCCATTATAACTGAAAAAAATTATGTTAACTGGCAGTTAATAAGTCTCAAATATGAATTATTTTATTATAATTAACACTTATATCCTGGATACTGCTTAACTAAATACATAGATACAAATAGTATTAATAAGTATGCCACTCTTGTCTGCTGTTAATTTAATTTTAAATGAAATCATAAGATTATGGGAGTTTTGTTTAATTTTTTTTTACGTATTATCAAATCAAGTATATCACAAGGATACAATAGACAAGGGTACAATAGACTTTATAAGTCGCAGTTCAGGGGATCAAGTTGGTGCACCAATCCCAGTTATAAAAGAAAAAGACATCATGGGAAAGTAGAATTACTTTTCCAAAAATGTCTAAGTACACTTAATTTTCTACATATTTTATCGTGTTTCTCAGGGATTCTTTTTATATTAGGTAGTAATAGTTTATAATTTATTAATGACCAGTTGTACCAATGTATCTTAAAATTTAAGTATTACTTAAGTGTAAAATATCCACAGAAACACAATGCTGTCTGAGGAAAATTTAGTATTTAAGTTACATTAAAGTTTTAAGTTTCGTTTTCATGCTTACATTGTGTGGGACAATGTTGGACATGAAGTTGGAGAAAATTCTCAACCGCTACACCTTGATGACTGATCTGTGGCTTCAGAATATCTACGAGACTTAGTTAAAATTTAATCGAGTCATCGATTTAAAAAAAAACTGCATTTTGCAGAACTACTACTACTGCTAGAACTACTTTTGTTCTGATTATTGTCTCCTAATACTTCTTTTGGCGTTTTGTGCCTAACAATCTCAACCACAAAAATTGTATGTGTGGAAACAAGACTCAAGCTATTATTTATACATTGGTGCAATCGGCTATAAGGAAATGGTCTTTTTGTCGTTTCTGTTAGATAAATTTATTCAAAAGTTAAAGACTAGGCTTAAGGATAAGTTTTTCAGTTAGCAAATAATGTTATTTTTGTAGCATTTATCGAAAAAATTGCTTTCATTGAAGTTATTTCGAGAATATTCGATTTACTTATGTTTTTTATTGGATAATTTAAAAATTAAGCTTTAAATAACGATTGCATTTGGCAGACAGCTTCAATTTATAATAAGTTATATACTTTGCTCGTAATAACAATATAAAGTTGTTGTGCAATTTACATATTTTCTTATAAAAATTATTATGACAATTCTATAAGCATCGTGAACGAATTAGATATAGTTCATCTATCGCACGCAACTATATTTATTATAGAAGCACAATTTATGACAAGTGACCGTTATTAATGATATTATATAAGTATTTAATTCTAAATTCTTAATAATTTTTTGGGGGCATAAATTTAATATTTAACTGTGAATCTTCGCTGATCTTCGACAATCATCATTTAGTGTTTATAGGTTTTTAAAAACAAAATATTTGAAATACTTGGTATGATAGATATCTGTAAACTGAATTGAAATTGCTTATTACTCGTCAAAGCTAAATTACATTTGTGATCGAAACATCCATTTATAATACACTATAAATAATTAATTCCTGTAGTTCGTTTTAATGATAACTAATTATATTTTTACAATTACACCAATTATTATGAAGATTATCTCATAATATCTTCAAAAGAATTAATTACTTATTAGTGTAAATTTCAGTGAAAAGTGGAATTTATTTAGAAATATTTGAAAATGTAGTTTTTTCAATGTTATGTCTTAGGACCAGTTGTAACGATGTCTCCTAAAATGTAAGTGTCACTTAATTACTAAATTTTCCTTTAGATACCATTGTGTTTCCATGGATATTTTATATTTAAGTGACGCTTAAATTTTAAAATACATCGGTGCAATTGGCTCTTAATCAATTAAGAACCTATATTTATTTTTCGTTAATACTACTATTTACTTAAGTTTTTTGTTTCAAAATTTTTATTATTATAATTGGTGACATGCAAGCTCAGTTCAAAATTATACCTAAATATTATATACAATAGCAAATTTAACAATTTTTCGTAATAACGTTGATTCATATTTTAATCAAGTTTTAATTATAAGATAAAAATATAAATAAAACTAAATAGATAAGAAAGCAACATACGTATTATTTTTAATTTTGCATAACATTGAAATCTTGTTAACAAAACAGTTACGGCTGTATTAATAGATATTTGATTAATTCTAGTCGCTACTAAATCGTGTTTATCTTCATAGACACAATTGATGCAACAATTGTTTCTAAGGGAATAAAGTGTAAAATAGTAGTGACTAAATTTAATCAAATGTCTATGTATGTGGCTGTTAATATTTATGAGATTCTTTATGTATTGTTACGAAGGAATAAGTTCACTTTTCACATAATTGGAATTGATAAACTTTAAAAAGCCCAGAATATAACAATTTGTACATTGATGAAACGTTCATAACTGTTTGTGAAAATCTATCGATTTTATGTTTTGTGACTTCTTCGTAAATATGTGTTCTATGAACAAACGTAATTTGAAAGTTAGTGCACCGAGAAATAAGATTCTCCTTAAATATATGATTGAAAAGTGTACATAGTGAAATGTTTATAAATTAAATTGTATTGTGTGAAAGGTGGGATAAAATATTTCAATGTAAAAATAGAATTATGCACCTTTATTAAGTATTGTCTATCTCTGTTAATAGGATTATTAATTTACCTCTATTAACTATCAAAAAACAAAAGAAAATTCGTTCTTCATTAAAATTATGATTGTTCCATTTTGTAACATTTAGGACGTTTGAAAGTTTATAGAGGAAGATTTAAAATATTTATTAATATCCGCTTATTTTATTTTTATCGATATTTATTTTTTTAACAACACCAAACGTATATTTCTATTGCATTTATCATTGATTGTTGCTCGATATTTGTTTTATTTATAAATATCTTGCAGGGTGATACAGAAGATTCAAATTATAAATATGTATCTTATGTTTCACTTTGCAATATTTCAAGTATTAATTTATGAATTTAAATATTTGTATACCACTTTAAACTTATTGATCAGTCCGAATAATCAATTTTCAAACTATACTTCTGGAAACACATGTTTAAAGTGGTGATTGGTTAAAACAGCCTTGAGTGCATTCATTGATATGTATGGAGTCTGCCAGTTGTAGACCGGCTATACAGTTATCGGTCTTTAACAGAACAATAACAACCATTTGTAATTTTGTGTTGGATGCAATTTTTGCATATTACGTTTTTAATGCAGACAATGTGTGTGGCGGCTATCAGTGTTATGCGGTTATTAGAAAGAGATGTTATTGTACTTGTATTTAGATATGAAAAATTGAGGTGTTACTGGCAGTATATATATTTTTTTATTTTGGAATTTTTAATATTTACTCGGAAGGTAACAAATTTCATAATAAATTATTTTAAAAAATACTATTTTATGTGTACGTATATTATAAAACAATAAGTAAGAGCTTCTTATGTTCTTTATTTCCGATTCTTTTTAATAGATTAAAGTCGTACCCAAATTAATTAACAAATGGTAAATTACAATTTCTTGTGAAGGACCAGGTGCTGTATGGTTCAAATGTAGCAGTTTTAGGGTTGAAGAGGTGTTAAACTGCTGTGCAGGCCTCCATTCACATTGTTTGCACTCAGGCAGTGGTTGGTTTTAAGTATTTTTTTAAAAATATTTTTACAGTCAAATTACTGTAGAGGCAAGCCTTGTAGGTCGTATTTCTAAAATCCTATTTTAGAAAAAACTAACAAAATCGTTTCTCATGATAATTTTATTTGTGACGAAATTACTATGTAATTGTCTTTCGAGGGACGAGTGTGTTGTATCATAAAAATGTCACGCAATTTTTAAAAAAATATTGTACAAATATGTAATTTATATATGTTTTTTTATTATTATTATTATTATTTTAGTATGGTTATACATACAAAATTTTGATTAATTTTATTTACATCATGGTTTCAAAATACTTGTGTTACGTGTTTGTTTATATCTGTTTACAAACTTATAAATATATTTCTATTATCATTTAAACTTATTTTTTTTGCCACAAAAATTATATGTATATAAGTTGCATAAAAGCATTCAAAAAAATTAGAAATTTATCAATTCCAGTAATAGTAGATGTAGGTAATATTTGCTGTAGTTTTAAAATTATATCTGTTTGCCTGTATATAGAAAGCATCACAATTTAGATTCTGAAAGATTGAAATGTGTACATTCTTAAGAAATATTTAATGTTTGCTTAGCAAGTTCATATTGTAGCACTTTATTTACGTCTTGCCTCTGTAATGTGTAGCCCATGTTAATTTATCATAGTGTTCAATTTCATTTTGTACATTGAATAACATAATATATACATTCTTATGAAAAAATGTCATGAGTACTCATGTCAAAAATAAAATTGATATGGCATTATTATAAAATGGTTGTTATTGTTTTGTTACGATAATTAACAGAAATGCACTCGGGAGTTGTTATTTTATTAGCAATTACTCAGTTCAAGTTTTTATAGGTGCGACAACACGGCCGCCTAAAAAGAAGAATAAAAAGTCTCCAAACCCATCCGCTAACAGTGCCACGGTAAGTCGTTCAGAATTTTGGCCTACATTTGTACATTAAATGTGTAATTTATCAAAATTTATAAATGCACATTTTAAAAATAACAACAGCAAAGGTATTTACAGTTCGATTTTTTTATATCTCTTTAAAGTTTTGTTATTGGTAATATTTTTTAAATACAAAGATCAAAGTAGGTACATCAGAAATTTCAAATTTAAATGCTACCATAAAACAAATAATAATACGATTTATTTTGTATTTGGGAATTCAAAGATTTAGAAAGATTACAGTGTAAAATTTATAATCCCTACTCTTTAACATCTTTGGTATTCTTTGTAAAATTCTCTTTCATTCAATAATTTGCTTGTTTATTTAATGTGTTATATTGAACGTCATAATATATTTTTTTAAGTTTTAGTTTAATTTTGAATACGAGGTTAAGCAAACTTATTAAAATAATAAGATAAAGTTCTGTTAAAAAATATGTAAGACAATTTTTAGTCAACAAACTGCTGTTTTGTTCTCGGACATATTATATTTGCATAAAATTAATAAACTTTAAACATTAGATAAAATGAAGTTATTAAAAAAGTTCACTTTTATTGTATTTATAATATGTATCGATGTGAAAAAAATGAGAGTAAAAATTTTAATATTCGTTTTAAAATAGCATAAAAGAACATAATGGCATAATTATGGCTTTAATAAAAACGTTCTGTATGGCAAACTAATATTTAATTAATTTTAAAATGTTTAACTAATTATAATATACCTTCTTGGATAAGAAAGTAAAACCATCTAAGGTTAGAACTATCTAGGCAAAATTTGAACTGCGCCATGGTCATTAACACTGATGACCACACCAGTTGAACTGCATAGAAATGCAAAAGAATTCTTGAAAAAAAAAGAACTATAAGTAAAATAAAAGTTGCATAATGGCATGTTTTGCATCCTTGGTAAACCTTTCGTACTGTAACGTAAGGTTTTCGTGTGTTCTGCAACTCTTATAATCAGGCATGCAACCATGTACATATGGCACACAGAGAATCACTTATATAGTAGCGGTAGTTGATGTATTAAAAATGAAATTACTATAAATGCGGCTGATTGATGTATCTATTTCTAACAGAAATACAGTCAATTCAGATTTTGAGTTTTCAAATAATTACCGTATTAACCCAAATATAAGACGAGGTTTTTCCTTGTTAAAAAACAAGGTTTGTTTTGTATTCGGACCTTTTGATTTCTTGATACGTGGTCTACTGTAAGCATAGTGCTGATGAAGATGCTGCTATCGGTGAAACATTTGGCGATTAAAAATGTCTACCGCTGTGAATTTTGACGTATGATTTGTATAATTATGTTTTACTATTTGTATTTTTTATTAAAATGTTAAACAATTTTTAAAGGTTTTTTTTTCAAAAAACTGCATGTCTTATAATTGAGATCTTAAAAATGTGCTTTTCTTATTTTAATAAAAAAATAGGACTCGTTTTATAATAGGAGTCATCTTATATTCAGGCTAATACGGTATGTCATTGCAAACAAGTTCATCAAAATTCAGAAAAATCATGAATGAACCTATACCTAACAAAATGGATAAAAACAAAGATTTAACAACTAATTTGAAGTTAGAAATGGCACATTTTCGTTCATTATCCATTCACATAATATACATATTATAATACACGCATTCTCTTTTTTTTTGTATAAAAACATCCGGTTTTTAAAGAAACAGTGGATTTAAATTCTTGTATTACATTTTTTATTTTTACTATAAAAGATAATAAAAATTAATTTAACATTATTCGCAAAAAACATTGAACCATTGAACTTCAATAATTACTGAAATTAAAAGAGAAAGAGTAACAAATTCACTATTAATTGAATGGCTCTTTTTGCCAACGTGATTTACCCTGCACAACATCTAACAATTAGAAAAAACAAATTGATACCGATCTGAATATTTATATTCTTAGGTTACAGATGGTGCCTGGCTTTGGATGTTGTTGCAGTGTCACAAGTGTAAAACAACTTGCGATGCGAATTTAGATTTTGAAAACTAATCAATAGTAATGTGCAATTTATAAATTCATTTAATACTTTTATTTAAACAAATAAATTTCAATTATATTGGGACCTGGCTTTTTCCACACTAAAGTAGTGTGTAAGTGTGTAAGTAGTTCCACACTAAAGTTTCCACACACAGTCCCTTTCAAAGGAGTTTATTTATTATTTATGTGTACCTTGTTTATGGCACCGTGCACTAGTTTTTGTCCTTTCTTTGGTTGTAATAAATGTTGCGGTATTCCATTACGCTAATTAGTAGTTAATTGTTTTGATTTGGAACTTCTTTGTTCTTTGAACTTCTTTCTTTCTAGCACTATTTTCATCAAAATCTTTCATTCTGTAAAAACAGCCGGTGTTACTTTATTTTATACAAAATACAACATTTTTCTTATTTACAATTTTTGTTATAAACAATCTCAAACATCAACCAACTATGATTCCTTTATTTGTTGATTACTTTATTTAGTTACAAACAAGATTATTTGATTACAATTTTTCACTTATCGTTCATTATAATCTTGAATGTTTTTTTTTTAAATGTTCCTACATGATATTTTCAGACAAAGGGAGTATTAATTTTCAGTTAAGCTCACTATTTTAACTTACTTTGCTTTCTATTAAATTATAAAACGTTTTTATGTTATTATTTGTAAATTTGTTTTTTCATTATTTATTCTTTGGCAAAGTTAAATATGTTTATGATTTATAAATTACCTACATTTAAATAATTATGACTATAAAATGTACTTACATCAATAAAATATACTGAATTATTAATTTTATATTAAATGATAGTATTTATAAATACTATTAATGACATAAAAACAATAATATGTCTAATTAATGTTTATATTAAGTCATTACAGAAAATACAACTACCACCCGTTGTACCAGTGCATAATGAGAATTCAAACAACATCTTATTCAATCAACCGCCTCCGACAACGATAGCAAATAGTGCTGTAAACAAATCTAATATAGTACCATCAACAACAAATCGAAAACCAACACATAATTCATTGGAGAAATTACCAATAGTTCCAATACAACCAGTTATACCTGCAATAGTACAGACAGTTAAGCCAGTATCGATACCAAATCTGTCACCTGAGAAAAAAGCCACCACATTATCACCTTTACCAAATACTTATACTGATCCTTTAGAACAATCACTAGCTAATTTAGAACATGATAAAGACGATTCTTTAATTAATATGAATGCAAACATAACACAAGTTCCTCTTCCTATGTTAAATAACTGTATGCCCAATGCAAATATAAATCCTACTCCTAATTCTAATACTAATCCTGTTCCTGCTGCTGCTTCTGCTCCTGCTCCTGTTCCCGTTTCTGTTCCTGTTCTTGCTTCTGCACCTGCACCCGTATCTGTACCTGCACTTGCACCTACACCTGTGCCTGCGCCTGCACCTGCACCTGCACCTGCCCCTGCCCCTGCCCCTGCCCCTGCACCTGTCATGGTGCCTACATCTGCATCTGCACTTGCACTTGCACTTGCACCTAATTCTACTCCTGCTCCCATTTCTACACCTAATATTAATCCTAATCAAATGTTACAGCAAAATTTACCACTAGATAATAAAATAATGGTTAACAACATGTTACCTGTAAATTCTATGATTCATGGAATGCATGGAACATTGGAACATGATATGTCCCTTTTGCAAACAAGTGCTGCTAATATAATGCATGCTACTAATAACGGTTTTGCCTTTAAACACGATTATGAAATTAATACAAACAATAATGGACTATCAGTCACAAGTGGCATTCCTATAAATATGAATATTCCATCCATGTTCGATCCTTTACCACAAATCAATAATGCTCCATTAAAAAAAGAACAGCCTTTTATTCAACCAAAGCCTATAGAAGACTTAATCGAACCAGTCCCTCACATGAATATTATGACCGACAAAAAAATCGTTTCTACCGAGCAAAAAAATTCTCAACAAACTTTGAATTTTAAAACGAAACAGGAACAGAATATTAAAAATGCAAGTTCATGGTCAAGTTTAGCACAGTCTAGTAATTCACCTCAAAATACAATTCCGACTGCAGTTAATAGTAATAGCAATGTCAGCAACACTAGGCAACAAGTGATGGACAGTTTTAAAGCTTTTCAAAAGCAAGCGAAAGAAAAGGCCGATAGGGAAAAGCAACGTTTAGAAAATTTAGTATTAAAAAGGCAACAGAAAGAACAGGCAGAAAAAGAAAGGCTTAGGGTAGAAAATGAAAAGAGGAGAGAAAGAGAAGAAGAAGATGCCCTAGAAAAAGCTAGGTAAGTTTTGTATGACTTAATTAATTTTAATTAATTGCCTTTATAAGTTATGTCATTTTTATTTATGAGTTATTTTATTCCTTAATCGAGTGGTATTTTGATAACTAACATGTAAAAATATTTTATACATTTATACGGACAATATTTATAAAGGAAAATGTTGCTACAAATGAACAATATGTAATTTCTTTATACATATTATATATATATATATATACACAGTCAAACTTGGTTATGACGAGATTGTCGGCACCGCCATTTTTTGCTTATTATAATAAGTGATGTGCTCGTTATAACTGGGAATAAAAAAATCTGTGTGTGAGTTAATACAATTTCAAACGTAACCACGCAAAATACTCGTAATATCTAGGATCTTAAACCCGTGTTCGTTATAACCGAGATTGGCTCTAGTTTAATTTTAAATATTTCAATTTAGAAAAGCTGTGGCTGAACAACAACAACCTCTTCCTGCTGGCCGTGTAGATGAATTAAGACAATCTCCTGCTGAAGGAAGTATATCGCCAGGATCTCAAAGTTCTGGTTCAGAAAGAACAGATAGAGAACGACAGCGTTTACGAGAACAAGAACGAAGACGAAGAGAAGCAGTAAGTATCTGTAAATATTGAAATAAGGTTATTCTGCCAATTTCAAAATTATGTTTCTACTTTGAAATTATAAAAAATTCTTTACTTATTGTAAGTAAGAATATAAATATTCTTTAGAAGAATATAAATTTCTTATTTTTGACTTATTTAAATTTAAAAGATAGATAATATAAGGTATTTAGATGGATGTAGTTTTTTTTAGAATAAATTGTAAACAATTATTTGGTGTTCAACAATAACTGATAAAAAATACACACACAAAATGTTGTACTATAATATACTGAATTTTTTGTTGTAGATGGCAAATCAAATAGACATGAATATGCAAAGCGATTTAATGGCTGCATTCGAAGGATCATTATAAGTTACAATGCTACTTTTATAAATATGAAGTTTATTTAGTTTAATTTTGCACACATTCTGAGTTACTGGACTGTTGGATTCATTGAGATTATTTGAGGCTTCCATTCATCTTGTGCTTCAACAGTTATACAGTATACCCACGAACACTCAGTCATTCATGTAAATGCGTGAATTTTATAAAAAATGATTATTATATTCTTCACATATTGTATATATTACGATAATGTTAATAATGATTGCATAGATATTATATTTGTGAAATAATTGTACATAAAATTTATGAGTAGTTGTAATTAAGGTTTTTAAACATTGTGGCATTTTAAAATAGCAAACGTTTATTCACGCTATTTTGTGTTTAAATATAATTCATTGATATTTAGTCAGTAAATTACCTTTATCATATCTGTATTTGAATTTTCTTTATCTTTTATATATATATATATATATATATATATATATATAAATATATATAAATATAATATCGATACTTGTTAATTGTTTCTGTGAATAATTGTTTGCTATTTCCGTGCTAAAAGTGCTGCCATGTATATAGCATAACATATAATGTAATGGGTAATTTTCGTAGAGACATATATGTTAAAGATGTTTTTTATAATATAAAATTAAAAAAAAATGAAAGTTATTTTGTAAATACGATGTGACCTAGCGTTATTATTGTGGTTTTCTTTTTCTTTTTTATCAAAATTTGAAGGATACGATGAGTTTACCATTTTATCAATAACTTTTCTGTATTGGCAATAACTTTTGCATTTGTATCTTTGGAAATAATCATCGAATAAGTAAGAATCATTTCGATTATTTTATGCTAAAAGTGTTCAAAGTTTTAAATAATGCAACGATCATACTAAATTCATATGCCTTTAATTTTAGCGTAATAACATTATGGCGAAATTCTTTTCTACAATTTTATTAATGGTAAATTCGTTTAGATACATTTGTGAAAACGTTGGAGGACAATCCATATTACAGTAATAGTTTAATTGAACTTATGATTTATGTTTAAGTTTAGTACTGGTTAAACGGTAATTAGATGTCTATAATTTCATAATGGATATGTATGTTTACATATCCACAACATTGTTATAATCATGTTCGTAAAATGCAACTGAGCATTTGTTACATATACATAGTTACAACAAAATACAGAAACCTTGTATGTGAATGTATTAAATATTAATATATGAATTTATTACAACATGTCGCCTATATAATAATTTCATGATGAACTTTTATAAACAAACATTTACAGTTAGAATTTAAATTCATTAATCCAAATACTTTCAAAACATTATAAATTTTGTTTTTCATATTTTTTAACATTGTAATTGTAACACAAGTGTTCTTTTTTGGGATATTAAGATTATTAGCATCGAACAAAATCATCCTATTAATCGTTACATATTATAATTCTTTAGCAGATAATGCATCATTCTTTTGCAATTTTATGATAATATATTTTAAGTTATTTAATAAAATTATTTATTTATGTAATAGTTGTTTTTAGATTTTATACATGCTTATTAGATTTTGAGGCGATTCATTATTTTATTTTAAAAGTACATTATGAATTTGCATTATTATATTAATACATACTAACATTTTCTTTCACTCTATGTAAAATAGTTATAAAGCAATCGAACAATGTAATATATTAGCAATTTATGAGAATTTAACATATTTTTACAGTTATCGTGTATTATGAAATGGTTTTAGTTAATTTGTAGAAATAAATGAAGGCTGCTAAATTTAAGAAAAATGAAAACTAGTTCTTACGGTGGGTCTATACTTTTGTAAAAAGATTTTCTTCATCGAATGATGTGTTATCTTACCCTCCAGATTTATCTATTATATAGCATAGATTTGTTGTGAAATACCTTCTATATTATAAGTGTTTACCAATAATTTATGATTAGTTTATATCATTTACGATTATTGTTTTAAACAAGTTTTTATATTAATACCTATCCTTTTCATATGATTATGTGTATGTTTTAATAAAACACATGAATCATAAATAATTATGTTTGTTTATTTGAAGTGACTGTAATTTGTATCAAATAATTTATATGATGTATGGCTGTTATATATTTTTTCATTATTTTTAAATAATTGAGTAATATTAGTGATGTTTAGAAATAAATATATAAAGAAGTTGTTTTCGTTTTTTTAAATTATTAAGTATATTAGATTTTCTCTTAATTGACTCACTTTTCTCTTAATTGCTTTATTGTTAATCTTATCAAGTGAAACCTGTCATATTACTATAAAAACAATTTATACTACAAATATATAAAGTTTATTCTTTGTTCTCAACATTTATAGATGATATTCCGTTAACCGACTGATAATTCAACCACGATCTAGTCTCATCCAAGTCAGTTAAGAGAAAGTCTACTGTATTTTATTTCTAAACACTGCTTAAGTAGAACAAGTTCTTCAAAAATAAAAGTTATACTCATATACACATACTCATGATGAATACACAGGAATGTGTTCATTTATTACAATAAAAAGCAAATCGCTTTGGTTGACAAATTTCAGTTTGAAACAAAACTTACTGTTAGAACAATTATAATTTATTTAATTTAATATAAATAGAATTCCTCTATATCTGTATACATTTTTTTTTTAATTATAAATATAACCAATTATTTTTAATATATATCATCAAAGAAAATTCTTGTTTTTAACTTAAAAACATATATTTCAACCTTTTTTTGAGGTCTTCTTTAATGTTATTACTCTAGAAGTCTTCAAAAAAGTTTGAAATTATATTCTTTTAAATAGAAACAAGAATTTGTTGATACGTATTAAACAAAATTAAATATAGTTACGTACCTATATTAAAAAGGTCAAAAAGAATTTTAAACATTTAGCTGTATAAATAAAATTTTTTTAGCTACGTACATTTTAATTTAGGTGAGGAATATAGTTAACAAAATGCTAATACATTTTATTATGATCAAAAATTAAAAAAACAGGCATCTAAACAAAATATTGGAATTTCCCTAGTAATTTGAAGTCGCACCGCCATCTACAACTAGATAAAATCGTTATTATTTTAAATTAGACATTCGTAATGATGTTATGCAAAAGCGAAACGCTAACAAAATGCAAATGAGAATGTTGTTCATAAAAATTAGTTCCCTCGAATAAATATCCTTAAATTTTTATTGCCAAAATTTTAAATATCATATGCATACGTTGCTTTGGCGGGCTTTACACAAACAGTTGTTTTAATGGCCGCAAATGTAATCATACCGAATGGATGTCTGTGTGTTGAAAGGAGACGCATCTCTCAAAGGTAAAATAACGTAGAAAACGATTGTATAGTATACACGTAACCGGTATAGTTTTATTTTTCATTAAATAACTCGGGATGTTTGTATATTACTTAAGATTGTATGACAGAAACATCCAAAACTAAAATGCTGCTTGTTTGTGTTGTCACGAGATTATGGTATTAATTTACAGAGAAAGTAATTTGTAATTTACTATTCGTGTTTACACTATTCACGTATAAGTTTACGCTGTATTCTTATTGTAAACAATTATTAAATTTAATAATTTTAATTTAATTAATGTATTTTTTTTATGTAGGACAAAACTTTGACAGTACGTCTCAAAATAAACAATTTTAAAATGACTTCCATCCTAAACTCAATTTCTATACAGTCCTCGAGTTTACGAAAGAAAAAATCACATGTCGAAATAGAACAAGAACAAACTGCTGTGCCGGATTCAACGACGAATGTAGAAAAAGAAAGGTTCGAATTTAATCTTGGACAAGATATATTACTTAAACACAAAGATGGTTGCTATTATTTGGGGACTGTTATTGCGACTGATATGGTTAGAGAACAATGTTTAATAAAATTTGGAGACAATACGCAAAGTTGGTCAAACATCAAAAATCTAAAGAAACCAAAACCGAAGCAGGAAGATTTGTTACTATGTGTTGTTTGTAAGAAATCAGCACCAAAAGATAGCCATGAAATCACCGTCTGTGATACGTGTAGTAGAGGGTATCATCAATGTTGTCATGATCCTAAGATACCTAATGACTGTCAAAAGGATGGTAAGTAAATTTTAATTCTATCTACATATAATAAAAACTATTTTATCAAAGTGTCCACGTAAATATGGATTCCGAAACAAGTTTAGTAAGAGATTTTTATGGAAATTTAACCAATTAAAATAATCTAATTTAAGTTATACTTAGTATTGTAGTTCTGTTTAGAATATTTTCTTTTGAAAATTTCAGCTTTGATTACAAGTTGATTTACTATACACTTACTTTCAAGACGTCCCCTCTTAATAGTAAGCAAAATATTGACATTTACATCAAATGAAACGTGATGCAAATTAGAAAATGTTTTTAGAAATTACATGGATTAGGTGTTTATTTTGTACATTATTGTCTTCACATGTACTAAGGTTTGTTCGTTTGTTTTTCTTGGAGTTGTCTTGGGCAAAAATTAAAAAAAAATCAAATCTGTCCCAACAAAAGAGCATGCTTTTTGAAGCCGCTTGAAGTAGAAACAAACTGCAAATAAAGCAGAATAATACTGATGTTCACAACAAAAACGCGGTAGTTAATCTGCACAAAATTCAAAAATTGAGTTATTGGCATATAAGTATAAGGTTGCGATGAGGTAGTTTTAAGAGGGTATATGCTCAAAAATACTATTTTGTTAAGAACTAGACATGCATAAAAACAGGCCAACAAATTTAATTCTCAATTTCTTGAATTTGTTTCGCCTGCAGATATCGTTTTTTGATTGGGAACGTCGTATAATAGCATGGCAAATTATAATTTGACCAGCTGTTTAAGGACAGGATAGTGCAATACAAATGAACAAACCTATAATATTCATTTGCTTATATTTGCAATGATTTGATTGAAAACATATTTATTGTGAAATTAATCAGTATATCAGTTATTATGTAAGCAATAATAGATTTGTCCTTCTGTTACATAACAGACAGCATGCATGTTATTTAATTATTGTTTCAAGTTTTTTTATTTATTTTTAAATTTTTTGATTAAATCTATTTTGAAATATTTATTTACTTTAAAGTTGTAAAAATTTTTTAAGTATCTTTTTGACAATATATACAAATATAATTTAAAATACATTTTTTATTACTTATTTAATTATTTAGTTTTTATAAATTAATTTCAATAATTTTTTTTTATTTTTAAAGCCATTTATTCAAATTATGTTTAATTAATTTAAATAATTTTAAAATTTTAATTTTGATTTAAATAAATGTCTTCTTTAAAATTTATTTTAAACTTTTACATGAATAATACTTTAAATCGTTTTAGTTTTTACTTAGCTTTGATTTTTTTTTCGACAATTTTCCTTTCATTTCAATTTTTAAAAGTACTTTATCCTTGTATTTAATTTATTGAACAAAATTTATTACATTTTTAGTTCTGTTAGATTATTAATTAATCTTTATTATATTCTTATAAAGTATTAATCTTGTCTAAAGATTTTAAACAGGTAATTCTAAATTTATTTTTAATAGTTTTTACCTTAATTTTTAATTTTTAATTTTAAATTTTTTGAATAGATTATGATTCGTGCAATTATTAAGAATCGTTGTTTATCTTAGTTTAAGAATTCTAATTTGGATTGTGTTTAATATATATCGATGATCAATTTTTTTTCAATTTTTATTATTGTATTTCAATTAAATCTTATAATTCATTACTTAGCGTTTTGAATTATTAACTCATTTAATGGTTAATAAGTTTACCTTAAATTTAAAATTAAATAATATATCAATAAGACTTTAATTTTAATGAAAAGTATATTGAATGTATATTAATTTAATTCTGAGTAATTTATAATAATTTGTAGTTTAAATATATAAATTTCAATTGTTTATTTGAAAATTCTTTATCTTTTCTTCGTTTTTTATTTATTTAAGTGATTTAATTATCGTTAATGTTTGTATTGTCTCATATGTATCTATTCTTTAATTTAAATTTTCTGTCTTAAAATTTAATAATCCTAAGTTAAAGTACTTTATTAATTTAAATTATTAATTAGATCTTGATACTTCAATTTTTTTTACTAATTTTAAATGTATAAGTGACTTTAAGGTTTATTGTCTTATTTATTAATGCATTTCATTTATTAAATTAAAAAATTATTATGCTTAATATTCTGAATATAATTGAATTCACTTATTCCATAAATTATAGAATTAATATAATGATTGATATATATTACAAGATAACTAATTTTTCATGAGTTTCGCAATCTTATTGTAGTTTAGTTACCTATATCACAATTTATGTTAATTTATATTCGTAGTTATTGGTATTATCATGACTATTTTGAAGTTCTTAGATTAGTTCTATCTTTGAGTATTAAATTCTTCACTTTGTAATCGTTGCAAGATCTTAAATAGTCTTAAATCTTAAATATATCTATATTAATTAGAATTTACTTTACAATAACCTTATTACTTTTAGCATCTTGATATATGAAAATGATAATTCGTATTAGTTATAAAATTAATTTATTAACTGTATAGTTCATAATTGAGATTTTACAATTTTAACTTTGACTTTACATTTCAAAGTTACATGAATTTTAAATTCTATGCTACTTGTTATCGTATAACTAGCTATCTTATTTTACTGTATTTGTACGTAGTTAATTTCTACATGCTTCTTAAATTTCTACTAGTCATGATATGTCATACGAAACTACTTAGATTTAGACGTTTTCAGATATTTACATTTATTAATTCATATTGCAATCTTGCTTATTTACATTCGATATCGGTTAATTTATTATTGATATCTATCAATTTATTATAATTAAGACTTATTTCTTTATTGAAGTTTAGTATATTCTAAACTTTGTTGATTCTTCATTATTTTTCAATTGCTCTTATTGTAAATTTAGTCATAAAGATGTTTTTGTTCATATTGTTCTAATTGACTTATATTATTAGTGTATGAGTATTTATGTATATGTTGAATCTACTGTTGACATTAATTATTAAACTTCGTTAATATATTTACATCAATTCTATAGAATCTAATATATAATATATTACTAATTTTAGGATTATTTGTTCGTATATTTCATTCATAATTTTCCAAATCTATTGTAACTTAGTCTAATTCTTAAATTTCTTCAAGATTATAGGAATTTAATTTGTAATTTTAGTATTATTTACCATTAATGAATTTTACATGTTCATACTGTAGTTTATAAGTATAGATTTCAATATTAAGTCTATTTACATATATTTTTTGATTAGTATACGTTACAATCTTTTATTTTAGATTGTCAATTACATTTTACATAGTAATGATAATCATGTATAATATCGTATATTACTGTATACGAGTAAGTTTTCATTTAAGTTATTTAGTTTAATATTGTAATAGTTAACGATGTATTACTTGTCTCATAGTAATATCTTAATGATAATTTCTTAATTGTAATTAGATAATTTATGCTAATTTATTAAATCATTAGATTGATATTTATTATAATTGACGAATAATAATTCTATGCGTTTTAGTTTCAAATTTTATTACATTTCACGAGTTTCAAGCTATTGTCAGTGATGAAAGTATTATAATTTAGATATCATATGTAATATGCTTTGTTACTTTTATTATAAATTCAATATTGTAAATTAGTATGTTAAATGATTAATTTATTTTAAAGTTAAACAATGTCATTGAAGTTAATTTTTATTAAATAGTGGTTTATACAATATAGTTCTTTATTGTTAATGTTATTCTAATATTTAATAATATAAGTTGTATAATTAAATTAATTTATGTAAGATTATAGTTAATAATTTTAAGATAATGAATAATTTGTATCATATAAGTATTATTTATGACATATATAGTTTAGGTAATTTTAACGTCTAAGAATCATGTAAGGTAATTGATATTACAAATATAGTTGACTGTTCAAAGTTCTTATTTTACTCAATTAATTATTTCAATATGATCTTTACTCTTATTGAACTATTATTTTATTAGAATTTATTTTAATATTATCAATTTACGTATTAATCTTGTAAATAAATATGTAAGTAGCTTATGTTGATATAAAGATTCTTGAAGTTGACTATAAAAATATTCTAGTTTGGTATCTAATAATTTTAGAATGACTTATGTAATATTTAAGATGTAAATCAGATTTCTGTACAGTTAAATACTCATAGCATGTAATAAGAATTTGTAGATGTTGTTTATAAGTTACACAGTATTATGTATTTCTTGATAGATTGTGTATTGTATTAATCTAGATTAAGATTAAATTTTAGATTTGATATAGTAATTAAATTATTTCAAGTAATTACTAATTTTAAGTAATAAGATTTGCAAGTAGTATTAAGATATTGATTTTATGTATAGATATTTAGATCGTATTGATAGACGTTATTTATTAATGAATAATTTGTGGATAGTTTAATTGATGTAATTTATTGTTCAAGTATGTCAAAATGAATTACGATGTAAGTATATTGATTAAAACTTCAATAGCTTGATTTTAAGTAATTTATTGTATATCAATTTATCGGTACATCTTATATTATTTATAATCATAGATTGTAAAATTAGTTAAGTTCTGATGATCTAGTAATGTGACTGTGAGTAATATGAAATACTTACAAATGTAATTCTCATTCAATTTTAACTTTATTCAATTTGGTATTTAGTATAAAATAATTAATTATATTAAAAATTTATAATATGATTAAATTAGAAGTTTTAATTTAATTAAACTGATTTATGATATCCTTATATTCATATTGTACGAAAATATTGATTAACTTTGCATAATAAAATCGATACAATATTATATTCTAATTGACGTAATTTGTAAAATTACGTATGTATAATTTGTATAATCGTATAATTCTAAAATTCTAAATATTGGTGAATTAAGTAAATTACGTTAAGATTTACATTATTACTGAATATTATTTTATGATTAATTACATTATATTAAATTATGAATAATTAGATTGTATTAATGCTTTAAAATTTATATGTTATAATGTGGATTAACGAATTATGCTAACAATTACTATTTAGAGTATTTAGATCAATTACTTATATTCATTTGAAATCTTGATTATAAACGTTATGATATCTGAAATTAGTTTGATAATCATTAAGTTAAGACAATTTACATTTATACATCGTATAATTTTTCAATGATTTCTATAATATTACGATATTATATGTATCGTAATCTTAATTTACAATGTCGTATAGTTACATTAGTTACATTATCATTAGACATGAAATTTGTAATATTAATATTAGATTCAGTATTTAGAGTTAAACGATTGAAAGTTATTAAACATTAACATTTCATGATTTCTAAATCATTTAAAGATTTAATCATTTAAATTATTTAATAAATCGATTTATTCAAATATCTTTATAGATTTAAATCTAAAATGAGCTATTGCTAGTTATTTCAGTAATTCAATTTCTTGCAAATTTAACAATAAATTAATGTAATATTAATTAATTAAGTCATAATTATTAATCTAATTGTAATTTCGTATCTTTAAGTTATAATTTATCGTATTCAACGTATTCATATGTTAATATAATTAAGTAAAAATTATGATTAATAGTCATAGATTCTTAATATATTGACATTTATATTAACAAATGAAATGGTCTAGTAAGTACATTGTTATTGATAATTGATAATTTAATATAACGTTGATATTAATATTATGTTAATGTCATATTAATGACAAATGTAATGAATGTATTGTAAATTATTAATTGAATGAAAGTGGAATGTAGCAATTATGCTATATTGAACAGTAATACGTGTATATATGAATAATTGTAATATTAGAATTTAGAAAAGTTTGATATGCATATATAAGATAATTATTAAGTGATAACGGAATTGAATATGAATATGATATGTAGATTTCATTGCTTGATCATTGTACGATATATTAGTAAATAACAATTTAAATATACATAAATTGATAGACGAACTGTAATTACTAATTTGAAGCAGTATTACATTTGAACTCAACTAAGTAGTTATTCTGCCAGTATCAATTTTAGACTTTTACGATTAGTAATATTACGATTAATTTTTGTTTTATAGTTTATATACATTTGTTATATTATGATCATGATTATTACTATTCTTATATTTAATTTATTTTCTACATTACTTTTATGACATATTACCATTTGTCGAGTTAACCTTTGATGTATAGCACGGTGTCCCACTGCAAGTAAAACTGCCGCAGTTGTGCCAGTAAGGCCCGACGCTAAAGAGTGGGGTCAGAGGAATGTACGTTCTAGTCTTAATCAAAATTCCAGAAACGGATCTCAAATAGGAAATTGTGTGGACTATGCGCTTAATGCGAGACGGTTAAGGGATCGTCATGAAAAAAGTAACGATAAAGATAAATCTTCGAATTTATCATCTTCCAAACAAAGTCCTGCTAAACAGGAGCCCGAGATCGACATGGACGATTTAAAGAGTTCGGTCAATATTTACTTTGGAGCTGCCAATCGTATAGCAGCAGGGGAGAGATTCTGTGTGAAAGCTAAGCGTATCAGTTCTAATGGGAAATTACAATATTTGATGGAATGGCAAGGGTCTTGTAATGGACTGACTTGATCTTATTTTGATACTTATTTTATAGAAATCATTTATTCCAACTGTGTGTTCATGTGATGCCATTTATGATTGTTTCGGAGCTAGCAAGGTACGTTTAACCCGTAACTCATACCATGACTATATTGTGTCATTCTTATTTAGAAAATTAACACGCTACAGTTTTGAATAGTGTGATGTAAAAATTAAATGTATATAATTTTAAATAAGTAAATTTCGTGTAGGTAATATACGGCCTGTAGCTTGAGCAAATAATCTAATACATAATGTAAATATAATTGTGCAAGAGTGTTTTATACTACACTGTTGTTACTGAAAGACACATTCCTCAAAGTGTCTTCTAAAATTCAACAGAAATTCATCAAGTCAACTAATGTTCGTGCTCGGAAAAATTGTTTTTTCCATCTTAAATTCTAAATTTTGCGTGGTACTGCTTAAAAAGCCTTTAGTCCTAAGTAATTAGTTTAGATGCAAGTTTTTAGTTATTTGGGGAACTGTAACTTGGTTTATAGACAATAATATAAAAAAAGGAATTTTGGATTGCAACAGAGAATTTTCATAATAAAAGTTGGAAGATTTTTGATCATGTTATAATGCTTTCTAAATTTTCAAAAAATGTTAAACGTGCAATTATTATAATATTGAGGGAGTCCTTTAGATTGTTTTGAATGGCCAGTGTAATTTTTAATCGTAATATAACTTAAACTGAAATCTAGGTATTTTTTATTGGTCTGTATTTTCTAAAATTAAATCTATTCACAAACACTTTAAATAAAATTACTTTCGACTTGGTATAATTTAGGTAAACTTAGGGCCGGTTTTTTCATCTCCCAATAAATTTACTTGACAAATTTTTACCATGGAAACAATTGTTTGAACAAACGTTTCTATGGTAAATATGTGTCAATTAAATTAAATGGAAGCTGAAAAGATTGGCCCTTAAGCTTACAATATTAGTTTTCGGTAATTAATTCAATTTAATCACATTTAGGTGTCCTACAAGTAACACTGTAGATTTTTTTTAGAAAAATTTCACTTAGATTTTCAAAGAAGTTACAGCTACTAGTAATTGACTACTTTTTAATAAATTGTAAAAGTAACAGCTAGCAATTATTTGTTAGTTTTTTTTATAAGAATTTCGTGCATATTTCAGAAGATTACTGTTTTAGTATTATCAAATTAACAAAATTATGTTGGGTTTCCACCTGGTGCTTTAATTTGAAACAGTTGGAATAAAAATATGTATATTTATTGCATCACAACAGCAATAAAAGTTTTATAATGCTTACAATTTTACTTAACAGCTCTTGTATATTTATTTGTTTTGCTTACTAATAATCGAAACAAGAATATTATTATAAAAAAATGTGTATTCGTTTTAACATGGAACAAATAAAAATAAGCGGCCATATTAATAGATAAATGATTAAATTAAACTGTTACCAAATTGTGATTTTTTTATATATAGAGATAGTTACAGTTTAGTAATGATTTAATCTAATTAGTTGTCAAAATCTAAAAAATAATTAACAAATCCATCTTGTTATTTTTAAATACCAATTTTACGATTTCACTGTTGTGATTGTGGGTGCTAATACATTTTGTTTTTTATTTACCGACAAATGTATTGTTTTTAAATTTACCTTGATTTTAGTTTTTCAAAAACATTGTCGACTTTTTATTATCGAATTATCATATTTATTAATTACTTTATATTTGTTAATAGGAAATAATTTTCAAATGGTGAAATTTTTGAATTCCTGTTGCAGTTTTAGAATACAGTTGTTTTATTGTGTATTTATGAATTAGCAATTTGTCTGAATAATAAATGTGTAAACTCGTTGCAATTTAAATTTTCTACTTACACATTGTGTAATTGATTTAAATAAATATAATAATTACAGTAATAATGTATTATAAAATATCGAGTAACTGCCAAATATACATTTTTCACTGCCATTGTTAAGTTTAAGTTGTCTTGAACAAGAGGTTTTGTATTTTATCCTGCATTTGTATGAGAATACTATAGCATTTATATGTTGGTGATTTAACGAAGATGAAATGTATCTTTTAGAAATATATTTGCACAATAACTTTTCTTAAAATTGAGTCATTTTTTAATTCATAATGCAATTCTAGGACGGTACATGTAAAGTAATTGTTGGCTTTTATTAAAAAAAAAAGCAATTTTCACTTTTAAGTACCTAATAGATTTTTATTATATTTATAGTTTTTAATGTTGCACAATCATTAATGTTTAGTATAATTATAATTAAATGGGATCTTCTTATTAACTTATTTATTTGTATATCTGTATTTATATACAATTAATGTATGCCACAAAAATTGCTTTACAAATTTTACGATAAATGTAGTTAAAGATTCATTTATATCGAAGTACATCTTTTTTAACTGAAATGATTTTGCATAATATTTATATCATTAAAAATATGAAATCTATATTGAAAAAGTAATAATTATAATTTTAGTTCTTGCATTGTTGTGTTTTACTAAAGGGTCGATGTTTCTATTTTTCGATGGATTTTTCTGACAGATACAAAGTCGCTTACTTAAATAATGGTAAAATATTAACGTAGGTATTTAAAATTGTTAGTGATGTCTCAAATTTCTAGTAAATACCTACATTAAATACTTCTTATAGCCTTGAAAACACTTGGCTAAAATATCAACAGTATTAAATGTTAAACTTAAGATTTACGAGCTCTAACCATGTACTCTTAAAAATCTATACGTGGTCCTTTTAAGCAGTATTAAAAAAGTGGATGTGTACCACAGTTGAAACAAATTAGTACCAACTTTTATATTAATTTTAAATAGAATTTAAAAAGTTTATAAAGATTCTTCATTTTTTTTAATGTGCTCTTTAGTAAATTTACAAGTCACTGTTTGGGAGACAGTTGCTTCAGTAAAATTTAATGTTTATACCTATTAATTTTAATCATTTTTCAATGAATTTTTATTATATATTGACATTTATTCAAATGATTGCTGTTACATTTCTAGAAAGATTTGTAAGATTAGTACAATTTAAATTTTAAGTAATTTATTCAAAATACTAATACCTACATATCGATGGTGTTTTGCCAAAAAGACGTAAAACACGCTTTTTGTAAAAATAAGTTATTCTGACTATCTTATACATCTAAAGCAAAGGCATCATCTGTTAAAATCTAGTAATAATATTCTGATTTTTTCCACCGGAAAAATCAATTTGTATTTCCGCGAAACATATCTTATGTGATGACACAAAATGTGCTCTTCTGTAAAATTTACTTTTTATACATTGCGTCCTGGAAAAACTGCATCGATATTACGCTTTTTATAGTTTTTAGACTTCTTAATATAGGTTTTTGACTTGAGTAAAGTAACTTTTGTGTCTAATTGGAAAATTGGCAATAACATTAAAGAGGAAACTACCAGAATTTTAAAATTGTCTATAGTAAGACTCCCATTTATATTAATTATCTATACTTGTTTACATTAAAGTATTTTTAGCAATTTATGATTTTAAAATATACGATTCCCTAAAAACGAATTATTAATTATGTTTTACAAAAATTTGTAGTTCGAATGTAATATATTTGGTAAAATATGTATATGGTTAATAATTTGGGACCAAAGTTTGTTCGTAGTTTTTGTATTTTGCGCATATTTGATACGGGCTATAATTTTATATATTTAACAACGAGCCTGTTAAAATCACATTTGTAAAGTTTGCTCAAATATATCGTAACTATTTGGAAATGCTAATTTATTAAATGCAATACGATTGATGAAAATGAGTTAATTTTAAATGTAATCAGCATATAAATCTCTTACCTCTTCTTTTGTTGCTAAAGTGTAATATTTGTAGAGTTAAGATTCTATTGTTTACAATAATTAACGAGACATTTGAAAAATATATAGGTATTTTTAGCAATTTTTGACAATTTAACTGTTACAAATTATCTTTTGCAGATGTTTAGATAGTTTGATTATTACAAAATATCCTTGATTAGTTTTGTGTAGGTACAATTTACTTCCAATTATCTAAATTTTTTTGATTAGACTAGATTTAATGACTTAATCATGCTAATACTGAATATACATATATGTCCATTATCAAGTTTTTTTTATCTATAATTTTCTAACAGTTACTCCATATAATTGAAAGTATCTATAGCTTATCCCCAAACCTATATGATGTTCACGTCATCAACAAAAAGTTACTAGATTGTTTATTTGTAATTCGGTTTAAAGTTTGGAAATCGACATATTTTGCAATTTACTTGCGCACATATTAGATGGTATAAAGAGAGACTACAATTTATTAGAATTGTCAAAATACGAGGTACGAGGTGATACCACTGTGTGAACATCATATAGGTTTGGATAAGCTATACACTGCTTTAAAATATATGGAGTTTTAATTACAAATGATTGATAATCACATGAAAAGTGGACAAAGCATTGCTTTGAAACCTATGATAACATTTTTTTGCATTGTTTAACCACTTACCGGTTAATAAGAATAACCTATTTCAAAACATCAAATGTGTTTATCCGCACATCAGACAGTGATTGAAATGTTTAAATATTTCAATAACAAAATTTTGAATATTAGTATTGCAATGTAAATAAATGAACGTCATTAGTATCTGAGTATAAATACATTGAAATTAGTTAAAATTAAAAATTTCAAATTGTATCAGTGTAAAATGGACCCAAATTAATTTGTTGAATTTGTAGTATTCATTGCTTTATGTGTAATCCTTAAATAGATCAATTTTTTCCCTTATAGTAATAAAAATAATCACGAGTTTTGAATAAAAAGGTTTTTATATAGCTTTTTTTAAGTTAAAAGATAAAACATCCCGACTTACATTTATTTATTTTATATTGAAAAGTGTTAACAATTATTTCTTACAGATAACTTTAGAAATTAAAGAATAATTGACATAACAAAAAAAGGTCAAAAGTACCTACGTATATAAATATCTTGTTAAATAATTTACATCGAGAAAAATTCTCATTTGCTTATTAATAAAAATACATGTATTTTTGGTAGAAATACTACCATATATTATTGATACATCAATATTTGAAGAGAAAAATGAAAGATGTTAGAAAAATAAAGGCAAAAATGTAATTTGAATTTTAAAAATATTATATATGTTGTAATCTTTTAGTGTAGGTAATTGATTATTTAATGGAAAGTCTGGATGGTATGTCGGAAATATTTAATCTTCTTCTGTGACGTTTATTCATTTTAGTATTTGACAGTGTTTCAGATATTGCCTAGACTTTTCACGAAGCAGCCAATTACACAATAATACTAATGCATTGTTCTCATTCATCTTAAGAGATATAACTTACGTAGTTATTTTAATGGTTGCCATGTTAAAATACGTGACAACCAATGTAGTAGTTACGCAAGCTATGTTGTTTAAGTGGACGACAACAACGCACGAGACATAAATTTTAACTTTTAAATGGATTGACGAAAATTGTGCAACTCTTGAAATGGATATTACTACCGTGTACCTACTATTCACATTACATTCCAAACTATGATCAAGGTGGTTTTTTATATACATTAAATATGCAGGGTTTTATAAAAATAACAAAATAATTAAGTAGGTACTTGGCAAACATTTTTTTAGTTGACTTTGTGTTACCTATCTCGTTTTTAAAAAGCTTCGGAAATCATTTGAATGTAGGTATTTTATTAAAACTGAACATATATAAATAAGTCAATAACATAATTTGTAATTATTTTAAGAAATCTGGTATATACAAACCGTAATGATAAAATATATGCTAACAAATTAGTATTGACTATGAATTTACAAAAAATGTTTAAAATACATTCGTTTTGTAGAAATTTAGAGCATATCAAGTGTTGTGACCGATTAATCTTTGTTTGGTTCTCTAGATATTTTTGATTCTTTTATAACAACTTTTGTATTTTTATAAAACGTAAGTAGTTTAGTATGAAAAATAATAATAAGTAAATAAGGTTCAACAAGAATTTAACTGCCAGTTAATAGTCCATATTGATTACCTACCGAAGTGGAAGTGAAAGATGTGCTCTTGATATATTTTATTATTAATCTATTTGCCTTAGTTTTATGAGACTGAAGCCTTTTAGAAAATCCTAAATATTTTTAGTGATTAATATTTTAAGGTTCTTTTCACATTTAAAATATCGGTAATACTGTATCTACTTACAAAATATATCGACAAAAATACATAAAGAAATAATGGGCTTTTATAAATTTTATATGTGAAATGAACTATGCAATAGCAATCAATTTATATACCATTATTTTTTATTAATCCTGCTATAATTATATTATTTGTGTATAAGTAAGAACTGTTTGTTTTAATGCGTTTTAAAAATGCATTTGTATTTTTGTAGGTACTAATTATACTTTTATTGAACGTTAAGTAATTAAAAAATGTACAAATTATTTACTTGTAAATTCATTGAAATGCATTTCCAATGAAGTAATTATTTTTATTAAAATGTGTATTAAAAATGCAATCTGTTCAATGTTATCTTATTTTTTCTATTCACCCATTTATTATTCCTGATGATTTTTATGTACTTATACGGTTACCTATATATTTTTATAATATGTTATATTTGTTAACTAAAGAATATTTATGTGATCTATATTCAAACTTCATGATTTTAATATCGACAAGGCAATATATTTTTTTGATAAATTGAAACCTCCTGCCTGTATATTTATTTTCTTACAATACGGAAATGTATCTGAAAATGACTAAATGGACAGGAAACCGTTTATGCTTTCGTGACTTACGATGTTATTTATTGTTACTGGTTTTCAGAAAATTAAAACAACCGATTTGTTTTTTTTAAATGTATTTAACACATTATAACTGCTTCGATTGTTTAGTAAATATACATCCATTTAACTTGAAGGAAAGTGTGCATAAATGTAAAAATCAAAGTCAGATCGATACCATCATAAGATTGAGCATTTTATGGATTTTCAAACAAGCTGAACTGATTTTACCGAGTCGTATCTACCATTTTGAGATGCATAAATTAATTTATTTGAAAACGTTGACTTTATTTGATAGGGTGAAATGTGATTGACGTTATTTTCGTGTGTCCAACTTCAACCACAAAGTGAGAGTTGATGTCGCCCCAAAATTTTTAAATATTAAGGGGAAGGTGTACGATGAATTTTCTTTTTAATAGCATTTACATTTTTAAATTTCAATCGTTATTTCTTAAGTAATTGCTTTCTAAAGAAATGGTAGAAAGTGGTCCATTAAAAAGTAAAATAGGTAGACGTCTATGGAAGCACCCATATTATAAATATGTACGTACATATATTTTTTAAAAAACCGTCTGTTGAAGTTAAACGAAAATAGGTCATCTTTGATAATAATAAAATTAACGCATTCAAGCGTTTATTGCAAAAAAATATATAGGAAATAAGATTTTCGTTTTTGATCTTATATCAATCTACTGGGTTTTTTTAGAGAATGTTTAATCGAGAACGAATTGCCCTTTTTCGGGATATAATTTCAACCCCCACTTTGGGTAAAAGTTAGGCAAACGAAAATGATACATTTTGTTATTTTTATAAAAATGGAATGATAAATTTAGATCAAAAATACGTAGGTAGTACTTATTTGCTTAATACTAAAATGTAACATAAAATAGATAAATTGTTAGGTAGGATATCGCACATTCTTTCTCGGCTCGAATTCACACGTGCACGTTATCAATTGCTTACGTTGTTATCGGCGATAAGTGTCAGGACTTGCAAGCGTTTAGTTTAATAATTGCTTCGCAACGTGTGTAGATACATGATGGTTCAAAATGTGCTTTTCCGTTTTTATAAATTGTATAGGTAAATAATTTAATACCCGTTTGTATGGACTAATGAACGTGATTGTTTTCGGACTGTGAACGTGCAATTTTGAATGGTTTACCGCTTCGAACAATATCGGTTTCATCACTTTCCAAATTTAATGAAAATTTTAATGGCACAATAGGTAAGTACTTATTTTAAATTGTATCCATTATTTTACATAATTTGAGTGCAACTATCTACTGATAATATTGAAATGGTCGCAAACTATATAAACTCATCAATGAAATTGTAGGATATGGCCTTTGACACATTTACACTCGTACAGTATTCTTCAGTTCGAATCAAATATTTTTATACCATCTAATATCGTTCAAGAATGGTTTTCAAGTTTTTAGTTTTTATGTAATAGTTACTATAATATTATGTTTATCGTAAAAAGCGAAATGTAAATATAGGTAGGTAGGTGTGTACATAATTATTTTATCTTCTTTGAATGCGTATATTTTTACGTCGAGATCTTGCATCTACGACCAGTTGAGCTTGTCGTTTCAAATAACCTCTTGTTGGAACCTCTTCTTCATCATCTGAACCTGTAAACAATATGATATTGTTGGCAAATTGAAAAATATAAAAATGAAGATTCCGAATTTACCTATTGAAAATTCTCGTATTTGTTTAAATGTCTTTTGTGTGGTAGTTCTTTTCTTTTTTATTTTTTTTAAATTAATATATCATCACACACAAATATGCATACCTATAAACTACAAATTTTACAGTGAAATTGCAATTAATTATTTAGTACTGAAGAAGATGTCTTGAGAGACTTGTATCGTGTTCAGAATGCGCCAAAAAATTGAATATTGACTATAATTTTTTTTTGTCTTGAATTTATAAGTCGATGTAAACATTTATACAACGTCGACACTCACCTGCAGGTTGTGGAATTGGCGACGTTCCTTCTTGTGGAACTGGCGTTTGAGCTACTAAACCACCGTAAGGCGGTGGTAACCATTTCTCTTCATCAATTTCTAATTTCTCGATCTGCAATTTTAAACTTATTATATGCGGCGTTTCACAGAATTCTTCTATTGAAAAAATGTCGGTAGTCAGATTTATGTTCCCATTATCCATCAAAATATAATAGGGGAGCATAGGTGACAGTGGGACGTTTGAAATATTATTAATTATTAATATAACAAAAATTGTTTTAATGCTAGTGCACAATCTACCTTTTTTGTTTGTGGGTGTTAAACGCGATTCGTTTACAAGTTATAGAGGTGATAAATATTGTCTAGCAAAAGTAAATTATGTGTGGGCAGTTTGAACTTCTATATAAAGGTAAAACGTATCGGCTATTGTTTTGTAATTATATAGGTGGTGCAGCGTATAATTTTCTCAGGCGTTTGTTGCAGTTAAAGAACTCAAATAACATTGGAGATTATGTATTGCGTTGGCATATTAATTTTATAACAATATACGGTGTTTTGCAGAATTCTTACTAACAAACAAAGAAGGACTAAATATTAAAATGTCTTCGAGGGCAGCGATTGATCGACCATCAGTTTATTTATTTATTTTATATAATTTATTGTCCCTTTCTTCAAAATAAAAACTATAAATATCATATTTATGGCGCCTCACCGTTACAATCAGTTCATGGGTAACAATGGGACACATGACATTTACAACACTTAAATACTTTAAAATTAAACTAATATTACTAAACCGCTTATCACATGTGTTAACCAGATATATAGCAATTAAATTTCCTAATATTAGAATTCGAATTATCCAAAAAAGAAAAAAAGCGTCTTAGGGTTACCCAAAGCTTCCTTACCTAATTGATTTGATAATATTTTAACTTAGGTAACGAGATAATTATAGTCAAAGATACCTACTTGTATTATTGTTTTTTCGGCAACAACAGCTTGTAAATCCGTTATGATTTCTTGAAGTTCGTTCTCTAGTCGTTCGAGAGCAATTGTACAATCACCTTCGACGAAGCTTAACGGATGAATAGCAAGATAGAGTTCATTTAAACTTCTAGATATAGATCTAAACGTTTCGTGTGCTTTTGCAATAGAATCCTTGTAAGTTTCCTTTAAGTTCTCTTGATCTTGTATTATACTTCGCAAACGGCTCACTTCCTCTAAATTTCTAACATTCACGTATCGGTTACTTCATAAATACTAATTTAAGTTTAAAATAGCTAAAAAAATTGTAGCAAACGAACCATGTTATTAAATGATAAACTGATGTGTTGAACCAATTTATTCAAAAACCAACGAATTAATAAATTGGTTCGCTAATTATTACTGCCGTAACATGAACTTACTGTTCAATATCTTTAGCTTCTTCGTATTTGTATTGTTCAAGTTCCGCCGTTAGTAATTCTTGCTTTTTCTCATATTGGCGCTTTTCAATTTCGGCAGAATTCCTTAAACGATTTAGTCTTATGTCTGTATCTCTTTGAGTTTGATAACGTTCAACAACTTCTTCGAACGTTGTTGAGCCTGTTAGAAACAAATAAAAGTAGTGCCTAACCAGCATTCCGTTAAAAATAATTAAAATTTACTACAAAACTATAAAAAGTTCTACATAGATACAAAAAGTAATTACTTAAAACGTTACCAAGAGTTCAATTTACCAGTAGTCTGTTTGAGCTTTTCAAAGATATCTTCAACCACGTTCTCCGACTGAGATTCCGTCAATGAAGCTTCTTGTAGAATACCGTTTTCGTCTCTTTCTTCCGCTTCGGTTCTGATTGCGGTTTTGCCACTTTGAAATATTCTTCGTTCCAATTTTTCCAGTTCTTGTTTACCTTTAATGACGAGCTTCTTTCCTTCGCTCTCTTGCTGATCGCGCGTTTTGGCAGAATTTAAAGCCTCCTTTTCTTGTTGAAGCAGTGCTGTTCGTGCCGCTCCTCGCATCTGCGACGCTTCTTCCACGATCTCTCTCGACAAACTCGTTATAAAATACTACCTATGGTCAAATAAAGACGACTTCACTTACTTTTTGGAGACGGTCTATTTCAAGATTTTGTATCCGTATTTGATCTTCGGCACATTTTATATTGAATTCGAAGCGTCCCGAGTCTTGTTGTAAAGACAGTTTGATGTTCTTGTAACGGTTGCTAACGTGGATCGCTTCTCTCCATTGAATTTTTACGGCATGCATGCTGTTTTGTAATTCCGAAGTGGCCTAAAAATATGAATAGGTGTTAATTCCAATAATATCTTGATTGATTTTCATTAACATAGATTATTATGTGTATTATAAGTATAGTTATGACTCATGGTTAGAGTTTAATAAATGTTCTACATAAATGATTTTTCAAGTTGTCGAAAAAATGATCTTATGTTTTCTCCATTCAAGAGTTGATATAAGTTTATATTATAATAGGTAGTGTGATGGTTATGTTTAGGCATCTATTTATGGTTTGTGATCGTGTATCATTATTATATACGTACTTACACACCTACAAGTGTTGTCAGCGATTCTTCAAATTTATAATTACCGAACTGACTAATTATCAATTACAAATACTTACTATTTTAACAGGATTTTCTATTTTTTGCTGCACCTCTTTTTTCTCTTTTTCCGAAATCAGCACTTGGTATTCGTTAGCCAATCGTGCTAAATAAGTTTCTCTCTAAAAAAAAAAAATATGTCAATCATTAAGTACCATTTGTAAATTTTAAAGCGACAAAAATGAAACCAAATGAAAATGAAATGTATTAAAAATTAATTACCTGTTGAACACGATAACGTATTAAATTTAATTTTTTAGATTTATCGATAAGTTGAAGGTCCAACATTTCTTGAGTTTCCGGAAAAGGTTTTTCACTTAACGGCCCGAGGACGTTTCCTACGCGAGCGCTTTTTACACGGTTTTTGGCACTCGTGCTTTTATTTTCTCTTAACATTAAGACGATTTGCGATATTTCTTTTTTAGTCTCATAATTTCATTGACGTTTGCCTTATATTCTGCGTCGCGAATCTCAAAAAGTGCTTTTCGTTGTCCCTCTTTAAAGTATATATATAAAATAAACTATTGTTCGGAAACGTTAAAGATATTTCATATACATACGTACCCGATAGTTGAATTTTCTTTTTTATTTCCAATATTTGCTTATTTACGTCAGAAATATTTGCGGATTTTTGTTGTTTAGTTCTTGCATTCATTGGGCTGCTCGATGAGATCATTATAAAGTTTTTAATTGATTAAATTCGATAGGTTTTGGTTAAAGGTTTTCACCTTTGTATTGATTTAACAATTTCATATCAATTGTTGCCTAGGAGAAGAAAATATTATAGTGTTTTAGAGTCATATAAAACAATTAGATGTGATATGGATATCATTTATTTTAAAATGAAACTAGTAGGTTTATTATAAGGTGTAAGGAAGGATTAATTTATTGTAGGTAGTAGGTAGATACCTAATACACATCGAAATCAATTTAATAACATATTTGTGTTCGAGTTATTTAATATCGTACGATTTAAAAATACGTTATAATGTACTTGCATATGAATTATTTATTTATCGATAGTAAGGTATTTGATTTTTAATTACCGCACAGAACATGCGAAGTGGATACAGATTTTCTGTTTAAATTTTGAAAATAGAAGTAAATAGGTAGGTAAGTACATATAAATAATATTATATTCTTTTAATGTTTAGAAGGGGTTACTTTTCGACTACCGTTAAAATCACTTTTAAGCGCCTGTGTGATAGACAACCAAATGATACAAAACATTTTCCGTTTTTCGAATATATTTTAAAATCATTTCGTAATTTGTTTATTTAGATTTTCCATTTATGTTTTAACTGCGGTTAATACTACTCCAGGTACGATGCGTTATGTTAATAAAGAATAACGAATTTCTTATTGGATACCGCTTCGGAAGTACTTCTTGTACAAAAAATAGTTCCTCATTTTTCTCACGGTTATTTTCTTCGTAAATACGAAATGCAGACGAATATGTATCTTGTATTCGAATAATTGTACGACGACCGTTGGAAAATGCACGTTCTCGTCGTCATTTTTAAGGTAAACAACTTCAAAATATAATTTAAAAGAAGACAGTTTGGCGTAGGAATTCTTGTATGGGATGTTCGCCATCTTGCTTCATGCTAAACAAAGCACAGGCAACAGATCTCAGTGTACCGTGGTCCGTGGCGTATGCGTGTGCGCAATTGTGCTTTCGATTGTTGTTTTAAATTTAATAAGGAAAAATTAACACAAAGATGTGCTGTACTTAGTGTGTGAATTATATATTGTGTAGATGTGCGAGTTGTGTGCCCCATGAGGGTAGTTACATTAAAATGTGGATTACTAACACGAGAAAGGATTATTTTTGGATTATAGCATCATCCGTACTCCTGTTCCTTAGTGCGATTCAACAAGCAACAGGTGTGTATATTTGTAATAATCAATTTGAAACGAAGGAAATTAGAGTAGCGCTTCAACTTTTAATTAAGAATGACGTTTTTTTCGGTAATTTTTTGAAGTTTATTGCTTCCGCGGAAACGCATTCTTTTATTATAAATAAACGGTAAACTAAGATCGTTGGAAAAGGTGAAGTTTTTAATTGAAAATATCATCATCTGGATAAAAAAGCACGTTCTAAAGTTTGGGAATTTATTAACATTTCAAGCTTTCGTATTCTCGCGCTTACCTACATTTCAATTATCGTTTAATTAACTGCTAATAATAATTAAGAAGTTACATAGAAAATTTGCCATAATATTACATTTACTGTCTTCTGTGATGGACAACTGCTACCTTGGTAGTAGTTATGCTTGGACAGTAAAAAGGGATACTTACCTACTAACAAAGGGTGTCATACTCCACCGACTTACCTAATGCTTTTTACTCCTTTTTACGATGCCTATTTTTGTACGTTTAGAAGTTATTACAAATAATTATTCAAATATGCGTATTAAAAGCAAAATTGGTTTTAAAGTAAATAATAAAATAGATGTTCCTTTTGTTTATAATTAATATTAAAGACTATTTGAAAGTAGGTGCATTAAATTCGGTCGTTGGGTGGAATTTTTAAATAAATTTACAGTTTAATTAGGTAACTAGATTTACGAAGCAATTACACATCGGACAGGAAATTGATAAAAGAAATAAAACTTGTACGGGCAACGTATTTTATACCTTCGTTTTGTGTAACAGAAATCGTGCCAGTGTTTAAATTGATAAGAGAGACGGTTTTGTGCAGTAAAGTCGATGATTCAACGTTACGAAGTTAACAATAATAGGTTCGTGAAGATAATGGTAAAATATTTGTATAGGATTAGATAAATTTAATCAGTTCAATGTCTTTAAATTTATTTACCTCGAATATAATTTTAAGTGATATCTTGCAAATGTGAGAAATTAGTCGGAAGATAAAATAAGCGAACAATACGTTTGAGTCAATTTATCAATATTTAGTTGGGACAGCTGCTCTCGATTTATTTTATCCTAACTTCGAATAATGTAGATTAAGATGATTGATTATTTCTTAGAACAAAGTTAAAAAAATGCATAAAAATCTACGTATAAAATGTGACATATTTACCAGGTACTCGAACGTATTATCTGATTTTTACTTTAATATGTATGAAAATGTGCCTTATTTTTGAACCAAAACGACGAATTAATTTTAATTTTTTCGATAACTTGAATTATGTAAAATTTTACGTTAAGGATATGTATAATTGGGCTTGTTAATAAATTCTACCATTAGTGTTGGCGCTAACATAACTTGTCATACATTTCATTGGTGCAACAGTAGGCCGACCGTAAGAGCTCCACATTATTTGTTTTTCTTAAAATTACCTTATTGTTCTATTTGAAACACAAAATTAGAATTTTAATGATAATCGCAAAAATTAGCGTTTCGATGTATCTTAGGACTATTAGAATACTTGATGTCAAATTTGAGCCAAATCGGTTCAGTTGTTTTCAGATGTTCTAATATCTACGCGATCAATACATCGATGCAGTTTTGGCAGACCGTTTTAACCGTCACTTTTTTTCGAAAACGAGTTGTTCTGACTATCTTATGCATTTAAGACAAAAATGTCATCTGTTAAAATCTGGTAAAACTATTCCGATTTTTTTCACCAGTAAAGTCGATTTGTATTTCCGTGAAACGTATCTTCTTATAGCTACGTTACAACGCAAAATGTGCGCTCCTGTAAAATTTACTTTTTGTGGGTTAAGACGTTCTGCCAAAACGCTGTCGATATACAAACAAATGACATTCTAATTCACATCAAAATATTTAAAAAAAAGATCTAAATATTTTTTATCGTTTATTTTTTACTTAAACGTTTTCAACGTTAGTCGTTTACTTAAAGTAAATAAGATCTCCAGTGCGTATCTTTTAATTCCCCAAAATAACAAGTAGGTAACTCGAATGGACCAATCATCAATAGAAGACATTCGTTTTTTTTTAGTCAATTTGAACATTTATTGTATTCTTAGGTAAGTACATTCGTTAGGTCATAATTTAAAAATCATTAATATTAACCATATAAGTGCATAAGTGTCTGTTGATGAAAATATCAATACGATGATCCTTTGATATTAGATAAAGTGAAGTGGGGCAAGTGGGAAGGCGCGTAGTAAGCGAGAAACCTGCATATTAGGCATTAACCATTAAAAGTGATATTTTTATTCTTTTTTTGGCGTAACTGTAACTGCGTTGATATTTTGGATTGGAAAAATTGAAACCAAAGATATAGGAAACAGTTGTTAGAGGTAGCTTTTAGACTGAATGCCCGTGTTTCTGATCAAATGCAAAATAGTGAATAGTGAAGTAATGGACAGGTTTCTCATTTACCCCGAAAACAATTGTGTCCGGGGCAAGTGAGAAACTTGGAACTATTTTAGATTTCATTGCTTTGCTTGTAACGCAACTTTTAAATAATAACAATAAATAGATAAACACTACGCTCTAAAAATTAATTAGTGGGAACAACAAGTCAGAGGTTGCGACAATTTTTTTGTAGCTATAGCCTCAACAAGTAATTTTCCTGCCATCACGACTAACTCATACTTGCTGCAGTTTTTATGGTTACAATAGTAACAAAAAAATATATGTTTTGTTTACTTATTCTTTTTTGTTACTATAACAGATTTATTTGTTAACTTTGTTTATTTTTTCTGATTCCTACAACAAATTTATTTGTTCTGCAACTGCTCTTCTGTCGCACAAGTTACCATTTGTCGAGATTGTGAAACTACAGAATACCATTATTCCTGGCAACAAAATATTTGCTGGGCCAACACAAAATTGACCAACAAACGCAAAATTATTCCATAAAAACAAATTAACTTTTTAGAGTGTAATATTTAACCATTGTAAATAATTAAGAAACGATAACATAACTTTGAATAAAATCAAACGTTACTGCTTTTGAGTAGGAGCGTCCTTTTTGCGACGCATGGGATAACAAGTGTCGCCCAATAGTTCTTTTCGAGAATTCTATTAGTTCAGGCGTTTTGAGAATAAAAAGCTCAATCGACCTAAGTAATTGACAGGAAATGGAGACTTGGAACTCGCTGACTAACATGAAATCCAGGCTGTACTTCAGCCACCATCTTCGTCGAGTTACCTGATAAAATAATTTACAGAAAAAAAATTATAAGGACATAAATTGTAGGAAATGTTTCCTAGTTTATTCTAATACATAAGTATTTTTGTCGTAAAATGAACCGCAAAGACGATTCTGGTGAAAAACTCATTTTTGGCGTCCTTTCTTCACGATGGCGGCCGAAGCTCAGCCTGGATTTATGGGAATTTTCGACGTGTTAGTCGGCAAGGCCCAATTAACAACTGTACCAAGTCTCCACTTCCTACTTAATTATTTAGGTCGATTGAGTTTTTTATACCTAAAATGTTTGGACTATTTTCTTTGGTAAGAAAGGTACCTGTTTCATCATTACTTTGTTTTATTTTAATCGTGCTTTAGGTTAGTTGGCTATCAATTGAAAGTATTATTTTTCCCACTAAGCATCGTTTAATTTTTAAATGGTGAGTTTTAGTAACCACATATAAGTAATTATAGGTAAAACTAGGCAATCTGTTATTAACACAGTTTGTCGTGTTCTGAAAATTAGGTAGTCATCGATCTCGCGCTTTTACTATCGTCTTCGGAATAATATGATAGAATAGGTAGATATTTAAAAAAAATGTGAAAAACGTTTTAAACTTAATCTAACAACGGACCTGTGCTGACCGCCAGCTGAGTTTATATGACTGGTATTTACTGCAAATTCTCGCAAGTCAATCGAATAAGTACGATAATACGATAATTCTGGACCCTATACATCACCTATAATCTAAAACAAGTTGGAAAATCCCATGCGGACTTCGACATTATTACCTGTATACTTCCTATGGAAATGTTTACGAATATTCTTCGTTTAATTCCCAATAGCTGAAATATGTACCAACATATATGATGAATAAAATTAGTTTGGGAAATTTAATTGAATAATATCGACTCAGTTTTTCCAGAAGGGCGTAACCCGCAAAAAGTAAATTTTACAATTTTGTGTCTTCGCATAGCTATAAGCAGATACGTTTCACGGAAATACAAATCGATTTTTCCGGTGGAAAACAATCGGAATATTGTTTCTAGATTTTAACAGATGACGTCCTTGCTTTAGATGCATAAGATTGTCAGAATAACTCATTTTCACAAAAAGTGTGAGTTAAGCCTTTTGGCAAAACGTGTTCTTTACATTCATGTTCATTAAAATGGTAACTCGATTGGCTAGTATTACAATGGCGTGTCAGAAGTTTTTGGTTAATGATTCGAATACATCATGATAATACAATCAAAATTATAACAAATGGTATCGAGTAAAAGACAACAATATAGGTACACATAGATGAATACATATATCGAATTCTTCGTTTAAGCTTCAAACGTGTTCATTCGGTGAACGCATGTGGAATATTTAATACGTAAATGAAGCTAATATACAGGATTCCATGTTAGGTAAAGATTGGGCGGATCCTGTTCCTTAGTGAGCTCTTCGGTATAGAGAAAGCCTGAGAATTTGCAGTTGCTCGCTTTATATTAACTTTTATTTCTATCGCTTGTTGCCATGAGCGCAGATAAATTCTATTGTTGATGCAAATATCCTAACTCAAATTTTTTTAACGTATTTCTTAACGGTCGATTTCTAAGATTTTCAAATACCTACCATGAGTCCTTTTTTGCACGTCCTTACTAATCTCTATCGCCGAAAGTTTAATTAAATAAGGTTTTAAAAGTTATTAATAATTTTAATATGAATAAGTGGTATCTACTGCAATTTTTGTACCACTAATTCGATAGAATTAAAATTGAAATTCGTATTTTCCCATTCCTGTTATGTTAATTAAAAGACTTATTGAAAATTAATTCCTCCTAATATGAGATATGTACCTAATTATCTTATTTATTCTCTATTAAGTAGGCCGTGTTTGTAACATCATTGGAAGTTCAATAAAATTATTATAGTAGGTGCCGCATATTAGAAACAGGTTGGTGCACGTCGTTTTTGAGTCAATTAACCGGAAAATGTATGAAAATTATAAATATTGTCGAGTTTTATGTCGAACTTAAACAAAAACCAACAATCTCCATTCTTATAATTATTAGAAAAAGAAATACTAATATTGATATGATCGATATTGTTGTTTCTTTTTAACCGGACGTATTTATGATGCATGCGAGTCGTATCTTTAATCTTGAACGTTGTGGTTTACTTAATGATTTTGAGCAAACAGATAAGTGAAATGTAAACGCGGAAATCTTTAACGACGCGCGACTGGATTTGATATTATCGCGTGGGCGATAGGAGTGACTTTGTGGTAATTTCCGCGGTATTTACATGTCAACAATCATTTGCGATTAAATAATTTTACTTACTTATCGCAAAAGCCAAACACCTTTTTATGAAATTTTTCGAATTATAGAACCAGTAGGTACTTATTAGTAATTTAATTAGAGGAAAGCAGGGATTATGGAATCAAGTTTATTGCCCATTAATTTAATGCTACAAATTATATTAGACGCAGAATGTCTTTAAATGTAGAGTTTAAACAAATTTTTTAAATAACTTAAGAAAAATAGGTACAGGTTATAGAATACCACAAACTGATGCTGTAAATTGTTCTAAATCCATAGGCAATATCTTCACCACAAAAAATATACTCTATAGAATTTCTAAGTTATTAATTTTAAATGGTAGGTTTTTATTTAAACTTATATTTTGGAAGACGAAATGTATTAGAAATGCAATCGCCTAAAGATATACTAGAATAGATAAAAGGCTATAAAAAATCTACCAAACTATGAAAATAGCTATTCCATAACCTCCTGCCTCATATCTACATTATAATAATACATACTGTCTAATTAGATACCCAGGTACATATTTCCTCGCCAATATTAAATTCATTTATGTGTAGGTATCATTTGCAAGTCTTATTCGAGTCCTCAAAAGAACTAGAGTTGCAAACTATTGGAATGAATACGCAACATATAGTCCCCTTTACCTTAATTTTTTGTCTTTTCGATTAAAATTTGTTACCACCACCTTAGAAAATTAATTTCGTTAATATCCGCTTATCTTTGTTTACGACAATTAGGAAACGACAGAAAGGCTAACGTGACGAGCATCCCAAGTTTAAAATGTATCGATTTCCGATTGGCGTAAACAAAAATAGGTGGATATGATCGAAACGCATTTCCTAAGGAGGTGGTAATAAATTTTAATCCGAAAGACGAAGATTTAAAGTAAACGGTACTATATTTGTAAAACCAGTAGGTAATTAAAATCTTCTTCTAACTGGAACAGCGAATTCCAATCCGTAAAATAACTTGAATCAATTTTAACAACCTGTCACCATGTTATGACGTCAAAGGAGACTTAAAATAGTCAAAAATAGTCTTCAAAATACATAATAGGCGTATGCTAAAGAAAATATTCCATAATCCCCTGCTTTCTTCTGCCGTTTTAAAAATGGGAGCTTCGTTTTTGTGATATTTACACAAATTATTTCGTTAGGTTTTACAACGATCGTTGTTATAGTTTCGTTATATTTTCACCCTAGAAAATAATGCAAGTAGTGATTAACATGAAGAGGTAAATATTCTCTAGGGAATTTTTATGAACACATCATTATATTGATGTAAAATACTTGAAGTAAAAGTGCTGAGAATTTGTTAAATTATTTTACATTTTACAAACACTCGGCAAGTTTATTATGGGATTTGTGTAAATTAACGACTATAAATTTACATAGTACATAGTTTTCGACAACTCGATTGTGTAATTTTAAAATTAAAAAAAACTGTGGTCTTACGTTATGTAAAATCATACGAAATGAATCGTATGTGTTTCCTTTGCCAGTAGGCGATTCGAAATCTGTAGTAACCGTTTTAAATTTCCGATTTTTAAATCGTATTGGAATTTTCTTAATCGCATCGGAACATCGGCCCTTCTCTATAGGCGACATAACAGAATGATGTCATCTAAATAAGCAGGTTTGTGTTCTCATCGTACGTTGAAGTTTCTTCGCGGATCTAGTGCATTTTCACACACTATAGCGCGGAAATAAAACCTGTTCGTTACAGTTAACAGTGCGCGTCATATAGTACTTCTTCATTATGGCAATTCATTAGATTTTGTTAATTTCTTGGTAAGTAGACAGAATTACAAAGTGACAATGAATATATACGTATCGCAAATTTTCTAAATTAAATACCGTCTTCTCTATGCTTATAATATTTTATATTATCATAGTAGTATGAACAATTTACAAGGAAACGTTCAGATAGACAAAAAAAATGAATTCGCATTTGAAACGCCCATATGTAATGGTTAACTCGCACATAGAATTATCGGTAGACGTCGAGACATTTGGCCGTTGGAGGGGAGCGTTAAATAGACTACTGTTTAATACAATAATTATGCATATTGAACTTCATAATATAGAAACAGTATGGGATAATTCCCTTGGAATGGCATTTTCCACATTTATTTACGAGTAAATGGGCTATAATCTTAAACAATTTGGAGGGAATCGATCTACGGTACTAGTGACAAGTGTCGTATGCCCAATAAATTCCATATTGATTAAGTGAGTTTTTTTTACAAATTCTTATGCAGGTATTTGCGACACAACTCTGATATTAGTGAAAATTCCAAACTAATACATATACCACCTACCTAAACCGGAAAAAGCAGTCTCGCCTAATTCGTTAAATATGAAAATGTCTAAGATGGCTACAATATCATCGATTGTATGTGAATAGATTAAAAAACTGCACGATTGTGCACAATTAATTATTATGGTTATTATTAATGCTAATAGTTGCTTACCGCAGTTCAACGAGTGAAAGTGTAATCATATTTTCTTTGGAACTTAATACATATAAGTAATTGTAATGTCTTCATTTGTTGAAGTTCAAATAATGTATTTGTAAAACGGTCACGTACATACGAATGTGGCACTAGTAGGTACTTATATAAAGCTGTTGTGTCTGTGATGCTTCATTGAATCGGCATTCCGATAGCTGAATATTTTGTAAAGTTACGGTATTTGTTCATTCATATTTACAGGGTGGCGCATGAATTTCGTACGAAAGTAAACGCATATATTATGTATGTCAAGTTTTTTTGTTTACTTGAGGTGTTGCTCAAAGTTAAGTTCTTAACTCTATAATTGTCTACTTTTTAAAAATTATATTTTTAAAATTGATTTTGGAACGTTATGGATAACAGAGATTATCGCGGCGTTTGGTTGGGTTGATTTTATAGACCTCCCACTTACAACATCCCCATAAAAACGAATCTGACGAGGTCAAATCCGGCGACGTTAGGGCCATTTAAACCTGTTGCCAGATTTTTGGATATGTTTTAGATATTGGGGTCCCGTTAAAAATCCAAGTTTTCGATTATGACGCACTTCTGCTCGCGCCGCCAGCGCCATATTGAAAAGATCGTACCAAAACCGAGTTTTTCGACAGAATCTCCTTTCCAGTTCATTTTACGATAAAAATACCTATATAATAAAATTAACTGGAAGAAATTTTCTATAATTTATGTCTTTATCATTTTTCTGTAAAGTCAACTGTTTCAGCTTGTCAGCACCACGAAGTCTACTTTATCTAAAAGTAATTGCAAACAAAGGATTTTTAACTGTATACGAGTTGTATTTAGTATTGTTCTTGACCTACAATCCAAAATCAAAATCGGACAGTATTACGGTCAGAAATCGCAAAATAAAATGGCGGCTACACGAGTAGTTTGACGTTTATAGGTATAACTATTTCAGGATGTTGCTGAGTTTTCTATCCTTATTTCCTCGCTTATGCTTATATCCCCGATAACACCTAATGGGCTCGGTTATTAGTTTTAGAGGATGTTTCAACTTTGATCGACAATGAAATTTTTTGACAAATTAATAATAAAAAAGCAATTATGAAATTTAGTAACTTTTTTGATGATGTGCATTGGAGCCTATCTTGATTAATGTACATACGTTCGGGTACAACACAGTCGCGACTCCGCGCTAATGTAAACATCGCTTAACGCAAATCTATCCAAGGTAATCAATCACTAAAGAAATTTAAAAATATAAAGAAAAAATGTGCTGAAACAAATATTCTAATTTCATCTGATGATCCGAGTAATCTTCAAAGTTAACAATACGAATTTGAGTTTTAACGTTAATTTATTTTAAAACAAGCAGAAACTACAAAGATTTGGATGTTTTTCTTTCACCGCAAACTTGGGAAATTTTACAGGACATTTGCGTTAGTAATATTGCCCAAATCCATTACGACCCCCATCCGTAACCCCTAACGTTTGCAATAAATTGTTATAGCGGTTAATACTGACAACAAAGTAATGCAGTTTTAGGAATAAGAAACGGACGCTTTTTAGTGGTGGAGTTTTGTATCAATTTTGTTTTTAGACGGACGACTTCGGTTCAAAAACTTTTTTGTTTTGTCTCGACATCTCGACATTTTCTATTAATATAGCTTTTGGTGCAATTTTGCAAATCGCTTATCGTCGAAGGAAAAGCTAAACATTTTAGTTATAGGAAATTTAATTTGAAAACTTAACATTTTGACGAACTATTTTTGCAATTATATGTGCGAAATAACTTAATCCGCCATGCCAAGCACAAAGCGAAAACCACCGACTTGACACTACAACTTATCGTCTTTTTATGCTGTCCGAACCGCAATGCAGTTTCTGCGGTATTATGGTTGACAGTTCTGGGAGATAAGCCAGTTTAAACATTCGTGGTTTCCATTCTACCGCAAATACTGTGTTTATTCCTCGTACTTTCTCATCTGCGACTGTCCACTCTTATCTTAATCTTTTTAGAATTCAGCCTACACTTTCCTTATTTAGATTTAAATCGATTTATGTAGGTACGTATGGCGTTAGGTAACAATAGCTGAACTCTTTTTGTAATTTCAACTGGAAGAAGCCGTGAGCGATTGTGCTTGCCGTAAAAGATGGATTCTTCAAAAACATGCCCATATAGGAAAAAACGACTTTTACGTTTAGACGCAACTCAATTATAGGCGTGATAATTCGGACTCTCTCCACGGTGGTAATCGATGTAGATTATAGATAGTAACTGATATTTGCCGAATAAAATGGACCAATTGAAAATTACTAATATTAAAGATGAAGAATGTATGCGTGGTATGAAGTTAACAATTAAGTCGCGTAAGCTGAGGATTTAAGATTTCTCCTTGGTTTTGTACATCCTGTTTAATCTGACTGATAGTAAAACGGTCGGTGGGTGCGGGACTGCCGGGTGCATTCCACTAGCGACGATGCAGCTGCTCGTGACGTCATTTCCATTCCCTCGTTTCTTCTGGTTTTTTCTCCTCGTCCTGTAACGGTCCCGGCAGGTGGTGTTCCTGCTCGCGCCCTGCACGAGTATTAATATTACCGTAGTAGTGGTTGTCCCTTTACAATTTAAAATTCTTTCGTGCGTACACGTGGAATTGTAGGTAGGAATTAGGAAAAGGGAAAGGGAAATTAGGGTCGACCGGTTAATGAAACTTTTGAACGTTGCGTGTCTTTTAAATGTTTTATCGAAGAAGCTTTTTTAGGGTTTAATTCTCTTCGTCGTGTAATTACGGTTTGTTCAAAATTTTGATCGTGCCATCATGCATATTTTATTAAATGTTTAATATTTGTTTTATTTAATTTGTATCCATATATAATTACTTACGCCTTAAGATACTACGCCTGATTAAACAAACATGTATCAACCAAAACTTCAGGAAATCAAAATATTTAATAAAATGTGTATGACGTCGTGAGCAATAAACTTTGAACAAACTGTATTTAGGTACTTTGTAAAGAGTGTAAATGTAAACGTTCGATTTTTGCAGCCTATTTAAATTGCTGTTATATCGTTGAACAGTTGAAAATTTTGGGAAAATAAGTAGTACTTGCGCCAACGCGGTATGATGACTCAAATTATCCGTTTAAAATAAACCAATTTGTGTTAATTAAAACAATCAGTAAAAAGGACTCTTAAAAACGAAAACTCGAGTCCAAGGTTAGTTAGTATTATTAACCTTTAAAACGACATCTGATTGTCTGTCTCTTCGTGCAATCTGCATCCACAATTTAAAGGTTAATTGAGCAAATAACTTTCAGTATAGTATTTATTAGTGGATAGGTATTTAGTATTTGTTAACAAATTTAGTATTCGAAATATGATAGCATTTCTTTCCGTCGCGTCGCTCAAATAAAAAATTCTTCCGCGTATGCCAATTACTCGACGTAACTTGTATATGAAACGTCCGAGGTAGAACGAGTCGGCACGCTCGCAAGAATTTTAAATTAATTCATCCGGGATATAACAATTCTGGGTCACTTATGTCGTCAATCTAATCTAGTGGCTCTAAAATAGAACGGGTTCAGTGTCATATACTTAGATGACAGTATAAATTGAGTTACGACATTTATTAGGCATAAACTCCGACTCGAATAGTTACGGAATTTTATGCTAATTTTAAAACATCCGATTTTTAATCTTTAGGTTGGGGCCACACGAGCGTCAAAATCAACGAACGTGACGTCGTCGACGTTCGTCTATGTTAAACGAGCGCCGACGACGGAACGTTCTTGTGGTGGCCCCAGCCTTAAGCGTCGCTCAGAGATCGACAGTAAATTAAAAGAATGTTCAAACTGATCCAACTACTTACTTTAAGTACGTCACATTCCAGATTTATTATTAATTTTTATATTTTTTTATAAAGATAAGTTTTTAGATATTTTCTCAAAATCTATGAGGAATTTGTAACATATTTTTCAATTATAGAATCTGTATTGGTTTATTTAGATGATAATATCGATAAAAATTGAAATTTCCCTTTAGTAATCTCAAAATTTTAATTTTCATAGACGTTTTATGATCAACACGTCATAAGTAACTATAAAACGTCTATAAAAATTGAAATTGTGAGATTATTAAAGGGAAGTTTCAATTTTTATTGATATTATCACCTAGATAAACCAATGTAGATTCTATAAATGTAAAAATATGTTATAAATTCCCCATAAATTTTGCGAAAATATCTAAAAACTTATCTTTGGTATCGTACAAGATCAATAAATTTTTATTGCAGAATATCAAATAATTATAAAAAATACATCATTTACAACGTCAAGAAACTTTTCGAAGTTGTTACCAACGATAAAAAACGATATATAAGTATTCATTTTCGAGAGTGTACTATCCCCTTAAATTATCACGAAAGATGTGGCCTTTATTAAATTCAATGTTGTCGCATCTGAAGTCGTACAAAATTATTGAGGAACACATTTTTTGTTTCAGGTTTTGTGTCTTGCGCACCCAGCCCGTGTAAAAATGGCGGGGTTTGCATACATTCACCAAAGGCTGATTCATTTTGCAAGTAAGTACCTATTTCGTAAACATAATTTTGACGTAAGTTACCGTTGTACAAGTAGTGTAGATGTAGAACGTGCCGAGTTCGATATTATTATTATGGGGGTACAGAATCGGAGGGCGTGAGGGGTAGAAACGGGATTGTTTACAACTCGGAACATACAATGCGTGAGACAGAATCGTAAAGTGTGCGATAACCAAATTAAACGATTACGGTTCATTAAAATTTTTCACAGGATATCAGTAGATAATAGTCGTTCATTGTACGTCGTGGGGTTAATTGCTCCATTGATTTCCAGCACATCGTCGTCCGCTGCACTTGTCGTTTTAAATTGATTATGGCCCGTATGTTCAATTGCGGATAGGTTTCATTTTATAACGCTTCTTGTCCGATCTGTAACAGATGCAGACTTGATGCCGTTATTGTCCTGATATCTAATTCAATAGTCGATCGTCAATGTGGTTTTTTATGATGGGATTTCTATTATTTTAAACGCACATGTTTTACTAGCTGTTCTATGGGCGAGTATGTTTGCAGTTCCGCCTAGTGAATTTCACGTCATGTGCAAAAGGGCACATATTGTAACAATTGTGTATTTCAAAAAATGTTCGTAGATTGATAGAATAGCACAGTAATTGTCATTGAATTTTATTTTATATGAAACGATTTTTCCCCTAGTGAATACGTTTTATAGAAACAAAAAGAAACAGTATGTGAAATAGTTAGTAATTTATTTTTAAATTTTAAGGTCAGTAAGGGTAAATATGAGACTTTTAATAAATTTCTTCGAAATTTTCTTTCTAAAATCGCAATACAAACTCGTGTATGTATTACACGTATGTATTACTCTTTATTATCTTATTCTATTTTCTTATTGATGAAAACTGTCAGTAGTCTGACAGTTCGAATATTTATTTCATTTTGTCGTCACATATATTATGTATACTTGGATCGGCGTACAAGGCATCAGCAAAAGACGTTACCGAAACATTATTTTTTGTTAAATTCTTCAAAGTGTTCCTTTTTCCATTCACTGACAGCATTCTCATAACTTATCTACCTATTACTATAGGTACTATTGTGTGTGGGTTATCCTCCATAGGTCGGTGAGCATCCTTTTCTACTGTCTCTCACCACAGTTTTTGAGATTTATTTTTAGTTTGAGTTTTACTTAATGTCAAATATCGATCCGTTTCGTATCGGTCGTAGGATCGATAGGTAGATTGCAGGGGGATGTATAAAATGTTTATGCTGCAGATTCTATTTCCTTCGACGCGCAAAGTGCAAAGAACAGTAATTGGAAAAGAGTATTTTAATTATTGATAAAATAAAACTAATTTACCACACGGGAACATAAACTTAAATACTCCTACGTATGTAAAATTAAATTCGACATCTCTGCTGGCATTACAGGTTACTACGATAATAGAAAGAAACTAAATCGTAGTAAATATTTAAACGATTATTGACTAATTATGTATCTATGGTAATCGGACAAATACTCAAAAATGTTTCAAATAAATAAATATATCTACTACAATTACCAATCGATACCCTCAAGCCATGGAGGCCATAAATCACAGATGCAGCAGTTAAGATGTTGGGTCACTTTCACTTTCTGAGTTCTTAAAAGTCTTTAAAAGGGACAAACTCCAGAACGACGATTATTAAATTAATAATCGTAATAACTCCTAAATTATTTACTTTAGAAATTTTTTGTTCCTTTTAATCTCACCTATCCCTAATTTTTCTCGCGACATTAATCTGAAAATACCCTGCATAATAGTTGAAAAATAAAAGTAACGGTTTGTTCGACTTTTTATTTTATAAATAAGTGTTTATTGTAATTAAAACTATAGGGACTGTAAAATGATGATCTTAACATGATTAAAAATGCCCATTTCCAATTACTGTTTGGCCGTTTGCATTTTGCGCGCCGAAAGAAATCGAATTTATAGTAAAAGCATTTTATACATCCCTCTGCGACCTACCTACCGATCCTACGACCGACCCGAAACGGATCGATATTTGGTTTTAAGTAAAATCCGGCACTAAAAATAAGTTTCGGAAACTGTGGACCATTGGGGGCAATTGACTCGCACGCAATAGTACAATTCCGAGCAATAATACTGGTACGCCAATGGTACACAATATGTTTACGTAAATATTAAAAATTTTTAATGAGTAGGTACATATTATAACGTTGTACCTTTTATTTATGCCTAAAGAAGTCTTTTAGAAATGGTTTTTTCTTGCGTTGTGCGTTACTTCTGCTGTCCGAATTGCCTGAGAAGGTGCGCCGGTTTATACCTACAAGGGATGTTGAACTGACGAGTCGGATTAATACGATTTTACTGTGTACTATTTTTATTGGCTTTTATTTTTGAGCGAAATAATTAGGTAGGTAATTGTCGGGCGTATTATTTATTCGCATAACTTGGTAACCGTGTGACTTATGCTGCTGGCAGGCAGCTACATCTTTTTAAATAAATGAGCTTTTAACAAAAAATTATACCATTAAGTGTTCTTTATTTTTACCAAGGAATTTTTAATAATGGAAATACGATTTCATTGTTTATTATAAAAACGCGCCTTTTTTTGTTCATATTAATCTAATGTTGGTAAACTTTTTTGTAGGTATTTACTTTTTACTTATTATTTATTTATTTCTATATTTAGTAGGTAGGTAATGCATAATACTTAATATCGAAAATTACGGTTAAGTTGTAGTTTATTAAAATAATAAATGATCCAAAAATCAATAAAAAAGTACCTATTTATTCAATTGCAAAATAAAATATTAAATTGTTGCTCTGAATAATAATGATGTTACATATAAAAATATATCATATGTTTGCAATAAATTATTTTCGCACGCCACCACAACAAGCGGATTTCTTTTGGGGATTAAATAGAAAATTTTCCCATGTCGCTTTATGAAAGGGGACCCTCCCGTAAGTGTTACCGTATTGTCAAGTACCCTCTGGTATGATTTTATTTACTATATGCGCTATTCTCAACTCTTGTTACGATTTTGTGTTTATCGGTTTCATAACCCTACTGATAAAAAAAAACCTTACATCTCTTTAGATTATTTTATTCTCAATACTGGAGAGTAGATGGTACGAAATTAATTTGTTAAAGAGTGGTTTACATGGAGAGTGAACATGAATCGTTAACGTAGCTTCACTTGCTAACAATTAACCAACATTAGCTTTCACGCCTTATGTGGATTCACTTGGCTGCACCGACTATTTTATTAAATTAGGCGTTTCGTCTAGTTGTTAGCATGCTACAATCGCTTAAAAAATGTCTCGTGTTAGTAATGTCACTGTTCATTGCAAATTTGTTTAAACTACGTATTTATATTTTAATACACATTGCAGGAGAGATGTAATAACATCAAACGTTAAAATAACAAGTCTAAAATGTTGCTGTATAATAATTATGTAATTGCTATTTTTAGAATTAACTTTTAAATGCATCCAAAGACATTTCTGAAACCTTTTAAGTTAATTATCTTTGGAATTTCGTATAAGCAAGCGAGTAATGCGGGGAAAATTGTATTATGCTGAGATAATAGAAATAATGGTTTAAAGTGCGATGCTCTCACAGTAAATTGGTTTAATGTTCTATTTTAAAAAACTAAGTTCCTATATACTTACGTATTGTTTTGACGATTTTTATATTCTGTATTTATTAAGTATCTATGTACGTTTCACATTTGCCGAATATTCATCAAAGAGTTTAAATAATATCCGGAAAATATTATGGTGAAAATCTGAAATACATACTCATCGTTGCTTTTTGATTTTTTTTCGATATTAATATTAATTATTGAATTTGATTAGTCTAAAAGGAGTTAAATCGCAGAATCTCGGAAGGAACAAATTGGTCCTAATTAGCCGGTTATCAAAAAAATCAAGACGTGCAATAGCGGCGTGTGGTACGACGTGCGGTCGAGCAGAATCCTGTTGAAAATAAACATTTCGTATATAGCTCTTCATTGTCGAGTTGATTGATAAATGGTTCGAAAATATTATTACGGCAACCTTCTTCATTCACATTGTCCTCAAAAACTAATTATTGAACCGATTAGTCTTCTTGGAGGAGATATCGGAGAAATTATGCGGATTGTACTCCAGATCCTCATGTTTTGCGAGCTTACGGTGTTCGTGAAGTTAGCAGCCACTTTCTTGAATTTTTCAAAATCCGAACGCTAATCGTTAGTAAGTATTTGTAAGTCAAAAAAATTCGTTCGTAAGTTTCGTCCGAACGAGATATTCATGTTTTAAAAATCGGCTGCTAACTTCCCGGCAGCAGCCACTTTTTTTTCAAAAATCAACGAAAATGGTCTCGATCGTTAGTAAGTCGTTAGTAAGTATTTGTAAGTCAAAAAAATTCGTTTGTAAGTCGCAGGTGACAGAAATATTCATGTTTCAAGAGAAATAATGAAGTCAACGGAAATTGTTTCAAAAATAAATGACAGACAGTTGTCTGTAACATTAGTAAGAATTTATAATACAATGTAATATATATGTAAAGAAATCGTTTAAGTTTCGGTATAATGAGAAACGAAGGTGGTCTTAGTCATTAACGAATATTTATTTGTCCTTACTTATAAGTAAAAGAAAAATTGTAAGTCAAATGTGGTAAAGATCACAATCAATGTGGTCATATTCTATACGAATTTCAGAAGAAAACAATTAATTATCACTTTTTTTACAAAAGTTCTTTTCTAGGATTATGTTTGTGTTAAATAATTATAATTTAGTGCTAACACTACAATTATTGAACTTTCTTAATAATTTTAATTGTTTCTTCCGTGTGTAAGATTAACTTGTAAAATTGATAAAAGTTCTAAAATTAAGAAATTATAAAACTCCAGTTGACATGGGTAAAGCCGCGGTACAGTTCGGTTTACTCATTTCAAATCGGTAGGATATATTTCGATAGATACAAAAGTCCAAACTTTGAGACGCGTATGTCCTAATTCGTACAAAGTATACCCAAAGTACACTGTGGTTATAAAACTATAAAATTGGCCCTTACTTCCCTCGCAAAATATTTTTCGAACGGCATATTTTTTAAATTACTTTATGGTTGGGTCTTTAGATCTGCTTTTACAGATGACAACTATAAAACGTAAAATCTTTTTTTTTTTTTGACTTACAAATACTTACTAACAATAGAGACCGTTTTCGATCATTTTTGACAAAAAGTGACTGCTGCCGGGAAGTTAGCAGCCGATTTTTAAAACATGAATATCTCGTTCGAATGAAACTTACGAACAAATTTTTTTTCGGATTTTGAAAAATTCAAGAAAGTGGCTGCTAACTTCACGAACACGAGCTTACGTCTATCCAGTTAGATGAAACCAAGCTTCATCGATAAAAAATATTGTATTCAAAACATCATCGCAATGTTAAGATTTTCCTGAAACCACTGGCAATACACAGCTCTCTTTTCATAATCTGGAGGCAGCAATGTCTGGTACATTTTTGAAGGTCTCTTGAGACAAGATCCTGTACTTAAATTCAATTGTTCGGAAGGCTTTTTTACGGAAACAGTGGGTTCGCTTCTTGGACTAAATTCCTTACTTATTCGATAACATTTTCAGTTGTGCGACGAGGTCTTTCCGTTTTTGATCTGTTTCTTTCTCAAAACATGCTATTTATTACTCCTAAAACTTGGCCGGAAAACGTGTTATTATTTAAAATTACGTTTGGGAACCGTCGTCGGAATACTTGCCTCAAGGTTTCTATATGGAATAAATCTAGATTCCCTTTTTCAGTTGGTCACTGCGAAAGTAGTATTTACAATAAATGTTTTTTTTGGTAAGACTTTTTCAACATCATGATGTGTGATTTTTTGGACTTTCGGTTTGGCCGGAAGTGACGCTAATTTTCGATTTTCAAATGGAATTCCCTGTATATTATTGCATTTTCGTAATCCCGGGTGAATTCTGAATAGGTTAGCACACTTTTGGCGAAAAATATTTAGATAATTTTTTATTTAGATATTATGTTAATTACGAAAGTAGTTAATGTTTTTTTTTTCAGTTGTATAGTGAATGGATTTTTGATTTGAGGTTACCGTTGGATTGATCTTCAAAAACTGTAACTGTAAACTAACCTTGTGCGGGCTCGATAGTGCCATTTGAAAAATCTTTATTTTCGGCAATAAACTAATTTATGACAAATTTGAATGTTGCTAGTAATTAAATGTGTTGATTACTTAGAAATGATGTTTGCGTTTTTCCATTATTTCTTAGGTAATTTATAATGATTTCAAGTAAGCCGTAACTCTCTAAATTAAAATCTAAAATTTGTCCTCAAAATATTAAGTTGTCCTAAAAACTCGCCAAAATTCCATTTGGGAAATTTCGAAAACATCACCCATTATGTCAAAATGTGGCATTTTCTGTCTTTATCGATTGTGCCGAGTTCCGTTTCGGTAGCTTGAAAAACAAGGGGCAAAAGAGGGGTGTTAGTGATCTCGTTGACGCCCGGTACACATACCTACTTGTTTCTTCTATTTTATTTCTAATACAGATATTATGATATACTTACTGCTTGATATGATTAGACCTAACTTGTGATGAAATTTCTCCGTTACGCTAGCACGTAATACGAAACCTGACAATGAGTTTTAATTTTCACTTACACTTTTTTCTCAATTTTAAGTCTATCCACCAGTCTCGCTACGAGATGGACTAGACGTATTTTTATTAAAACGGATTAGTTCGATTTATTCGATACAATTTACTTATACGTTAGTTCCAAATTACTAGATACCATTATCCTGGCAAAATATTGGCAACACAATTACACACAAAATTATTCCAATAAAATAATAATTTTAATATAATTATAATTTAATAAAATAAACGATATAATTTGCAATACTAACTGTTATACAGATCCTTTTTCAGATAATCGAAATATTTGAAATATTGTTCTTAGATACAGAAGTCAGTGATATGGAATTCGCTGTATGCAGAATGAACAATCAGTTCGCAACTCTCATCTTGTTTAGCATTGATTTATACGAAGTTACAAAATTACATGTAGAAATGTTCCTATGTATAATAATAATTTTGATTTCGTAATAACAGACATATTGTACATACTTAGCCATGCTATCATTGATACTAGATTTAGAACTGAGATTTATGAACTTAGAAATGTAGCAAGCTCCTTATTAAATATGTCTAGTTACTCTATGTTGATATTCTTGGAGTAATCGTATTCTTATAACTGCTTTAGTGTAATACTTTAGTAATCTAATGTATACGATGTTATTGTGACATTATCAATTAGTATATCGCATTATTACAATTTATTACATGTTGTACTCTATATATGATGTAATATGTATTTGTATTAATTGTTCATTTATTAGATATGACATCGTTTTATTGTTTGAATTAATTAAATAGTTATACATTACGTTAATTAAGTGTTCAAACACTAGTAAAGTATGTTGTCGTATATCATATAGTACATATACATAAGTTAGATTATCCCATACATACATAATCTTATTGATTAATGATTCAGTTTACATTAAATCTGATCAATGCTAATATTATGATAATTATAATTTAAATTAATAATATGTCATTCAAAGTGAAACAAATGTTGAATAATTTGATTTATGCTAACAGTTTAGTACATGTTCTGACAATATGTCAATTTTCAATATCTTCGAATCATAAGTAGAATACTCAATTACAAATGTAGTACTTTATGAACGTGAATTCAAAAATGTTAATATTACATGATCAGAATTTACATCATTATAAAATGATCGATTCAATCATTGATGTAAAATCAATTAAGTAAGTAAATGAAAGTAATGTAAATATCGATCAGTATGTACTATAGATGCTATGACTTTCGGTAAAGTGGTTTATCTACGTATTAATTAGTTCTATTCTGATGACTCAGTAAATTTAGTTATCAAATTTTCATTACTATTTAGTTTATACTACATGAAATTGCGTCATTACTAATTCACAATTATTTAAGTTTATTAATTTAATTCATGTCTATTACGCAATATTAGTATAAAATGATTCATTCTATAATTATACTGATTAAGTATTATAGATAACTAATCATATTGTAATTTAGTTTATAATGTTTGTAATATGGAAGTATATAATTTTATATGTAGCGTATTAGATATAAATGTATCATTTGTAGTAATACATTATTCATTTATGTGATTAATCGATTATAGAATAATTCATTAATTCTTTACATTTATCTTATAACATTAGTCGCATAATTTAACTTAGTTGAATATTTAATAAATATTGTAATTCGATTACGAGAATTTATATTGCAGATGTTAGAATTCATTAACTGCGTAATTAATTATTAAAATTATATTATGATCAATTTATTACAATGAATATCATAGACATAATCTAGAATTAAATAAATACTATAGTTTATGATTAATGAAGTACTTAAAACTATATATATTGATCATATGCTAATATTATAAATAATATTAAATGTAGAGTTTAATGAATTACAATATTAGCATTCCATACTTGAATTACAGTCTATTGAATATCTAATTATAATTACTATGAGTACATTAGATAGTATTTCGAAACATAGTATCATCTATATCTTAAGATAGCATTACTATATTAGACATATCTCTTTCGATAATGTTACATGAATACTATATCTTATTTTTAAGTAAGATCTGCAATGATTGATCAATTAATATCATTATTAATCATAATAGATTATCAATTTAGATAATGAATTTTATAGAAAGATTACAATATGTACATGTAATTAATACTAATGCAGATTCTAAATATGAATCATACAAGTACTAGATACTTATATAGTTCAAATTATCAAAATAGTTATAGATAATTACTAAAGGTATTAAATTCTGAATAACATTATTTAATATTAATTTACAATTTACTAGATGTCAAGATTAAAGACTAAAATAATTGAAATACTTAAATAATTACAATTATTCATAAACATTCAGTTATTAAATGTTGTAATTACTTATATTACACTCATGTTTTATATTATAGATATACTAAGTATTATAAGTTTAAAGATTATCTGATTTAAATTTCGATAAATGTATAAATCTATATCATTCAAATACTATGCAATACTTGCATATAAGCTTATATAGTCTATAAACCTGTAATAATTAACTGGAACATTCATCGTATTATCTCTGAATATGGTTTCATGGTATTCTGGTAGTACGTTAAATCTTATATATCATGAATTTCTAATCGATGCTTGCTATGAATACGATATTCATCTAATAGATTTTATATATGAATTTATTCGAACGATTATCTACGAATTCGCTAATACTGTTACATAATAATATTTACATTAATTGATATTACTGAATGCATTCAATTAGTAAAATTATATGAATATAAGCAATTCTAAGTGTCATAATTTTTAATTAAATAGAAACTAGAATTGTAAAAATGAATAATCTACAATAAGTATAATATTAATCATGAAATTGATGTAATAACATGTATAATTATACTGAATTATCTTATATTTAATATTGTTAATTCTTACTGAATATATTATCGTATACAATATCGAATGTATGTTCGATTATGAATGTTCAATTATGTAGATTATAATTACTGTTAGTATAATTGTACTAAATATCTATTACATACGTATTGTAAATTACCAATTCTGTGAATATGATTTAGTAAGTTTTAATATGTATAAATGTAATTTAGTTAGATTAATACGAGTTACCATTTGAATTTACTAATCAATTTAATATTGAAGTATATACAGAACTTCTTTGAAGATATGTATAGTTAGATCATAAATAATCTAATGTCGATCTGACGTTGATCTATATTAACGATATTTATCACAGTAACTAGTGATTTATATATTATATATTAGATATTAAAAATTGTATTTAATACTATGAACTTGTCATTAAATACTTTTAAAATATTGACAGATTATCTATAAGTTATTATATTTATAGAATCATGACGATCATTACAAAATGCATAAATCTAATATTATATTTAATACATAACGTTTAATATCGTGTCAAGATATGTATTCATATTAATCTGCATCATTAATTCGTAACATTGATTTAATTCATATACATATCATGAATAAAGTTAGTAATTCAATTGAGCTACATTTACTTAGTTTAATTATTCTACATGCTAAATGTACAATGTAAATGTATCAATGGACACTAATGATTCTAGATTTAATAGTCTTGTCGTAATAGCAATAATTTGTAATTATTTAGTTAATATGCGACTAAATTATAACTATAATATCAAATTGAATTAGACTTTTAGTTCATTATCGAAATTAACAACTAATGCAATTGCTTAATTGATAATGTGATATCTAAAAATTGTAATATGTAAATCGTCCTAACATATGAATCATCTTAAGAACTCATTTTCAAGTATATCATAATTAAATTAGAAGCTGAATGATAATAACATTCATTTGAATACTAATTGTATTAACATGAATTATCATTACAATTGAAAAGTATTAATTCTATGCATACTGAAATATCTTACTATATGCATCTTGATAATTAGTTGATAATTAATAACGTTTTACGATTTGTGAAATCAGTTAGTAGTCAAATATTTAAAATGGTATAGAAAAGTTCACTCAATTATGCTACAAAAATTTAATCAAAATTTCTGTTATGGTAAAAATTTTAAATTTAAATATATATTCACTTAAAAATAAAACTATAATTTATATTTGATAGTAGATTATTATATTAAATATAGAAAGTGTAGATATTCGTCATTAAAATAAGTATTAATCTTACAACATTAAAAATTATGAAAACATTTCATAAATTTCAGTTTATTTAAACAATTTAATTAAAATATTTGTATTATTTAAAACATATTGTTTTAAGTTTCTTCATATTACAGTGACATTGAATTTAAATATAATTTGCTTAAATTTTTACTTATTGTTCATTAAGTAATGACTAAATCTTATTAATTTTAAAATTTTAAAATAAAAATAACGTTGCAAAAAATTTGAGGTTTGATTTATCGATAGCAAAATCATATTCCAAAAATATTTGTTAAATTATCATTAGAATTTTATTTAATTTTTAAGCAAGATTAAAATGAACTAAAATTATGAAAATAATTTAACATTCCATTTAAAATTATCAAATTCAAAATTTATCAGTTAATTAAAAATATAACCAGCTAATCAATTTTTATAATACTTTATATGCGGAAATATGAGTTTTCAGTCACAAATTACTTACTAATGCAAATTAATAGTTTTGTTAATTCTTGAAAATGATTTACATTATTTGATAAATTTAATAATCTGAATATTTGCTTAATTTAAAATAGCAATCAGTCGAATTTAAATATTTATTTTAAAATTATTATGTTTAATTTGACAAAATATATAGGTGTAAATTTTAAGAGATAATTTTAATAAATAAGTCTGATATTAATTAAATATTGAAATTATCTCTATTATCTTTGACAGTAATTTACTGTAATTTTACAATTTAAATTAAATCAAGTAAAATTTATTGAAATCTTAAATGCGACATAAAATTTAAATTAATAAGAATTTTATATTCATTTTAAGGTATCTTAACATGATTTAAATATACTCGAAATTTTAACGTCTTTATAACATTCATTCATTAAATTAATTAATTAATTGGAAAATTTTTATGAAATTTAAACATGCATATTTTACGAATATAAAAACCTTTGAATTTTTGATATTTAATTTTAAATTGTTTAAAATTTAATTTCATTGATTATTTTATAATTTTTAATTTAAGTACATAAATTGGTATTGTTAGTATTTTAAATTAATTATGTTTAATACAATTTGAATATTTTTGTAAAATTAAATTCCATTTTAAAGATTAATTATTCGTGAAATTTCTTTTATGCGAATTTCGCTGAAAGTTAGGTTACAATATTATTTTTATTAAATTTTGCATTCTTTTTTAATGGTTTCCGTCAAACTATTGTGACTTTAATCTGCACTGATATCTCTAGAAGCAATGACATTATCTTAACCATTTATCGTTGCGTTGTAGAACGCATGATACATTTCTCGAGTTGAATGACTCGACTATTTTTTACGTACATATAGGTACATAAACGAGTGAAAGAACAGCGGTGTTTGTTTATAATTTACTCCTGCGATTAATGTTAATTACAAGGTTTACTTTAATAATGCGCTTGATGGTCCATTCATGCGCGGAGTAACATCGTAAGCAAATTCGTCGAGCGTATTTACGTAGGAAGAAGCCAAATTGACAAGCGGAACCTCGATCGATTAACGTGTAAATTAGTGAATATTGAAAAAATCGGGATCGATTTTTTTGAAATTAACGTTTCTCCCATTAGCTATTAAGGAATAGGTGTAATGAATAATCCATTAACTATATAACATGGGTATTATTGTATTTTTTCTTTGGTACCTATCAGATGTTATTTTTACACGAAAATACAATAAAAACGAAATATGTAATACATAAGTATTATACGTATGCAATATTAAGTATATATATGCCTATCCAAACTAGAAATGTTAAAAATGTTACTAGATTGTTTATTTGTAATTTGCTTTAAAGTTTGGAAAGTGACATTCTATAGATGATTTATTTGCGCACATATTAGATGGCATAAAGGAAGACTACAATTTATTAGAACTGTCAAAATACGAGGTACGAGAAACGTCATCATCTAAGTAACCTTTCATCGATGACGTGGATTGCATATAGATTTGGACGAAGTGTAGTTGTTTCTCGTAATTCGTTCGTATTTAACTCGTTCCAGAACCTTCTGGAATTTCAATATTTTTAATTTTAGATTTTTTAATGTAAATAACTTAGAAAAAATTAAACAAAATTATACTATCCATTTTATAATAATTTTAATTATTACCTATACAACAAAAATAACAGTGCGAAGAATATTTTTTTAATAAAAAAATCACAAAGACGAAGACAGTACTCCCCTTGTTAAGCGTTTTCTTTCTGCTTGGTTGCAGTTGAGGATGCTGATTCACGTGACATTCTTTGATATTTTTAATGGTAACAGGAAAATACCTTTGACATTGCATTTACTTAAACTATCATAATTTGTAAGATAAAAATGCCTAGAATAAAAATCCAATCGCAGGCAAGCCTCAATATTTAATTTTCATGTAATGTGTCTCGAAACTCCCTTTTTTCATTTTTCTCGAAAGAAATACATCTTTTGAAAAATTACATTTACTAGAGAAATATTCTCGAGGGTATTTTTATAAACATGAAACATTCTTTTTAATCATTTTTTCCGATTATCTCGGAAACGGCACGTTCTTTCGAAAATTACAAATAGAGAATTTTATGGGGATTCTGAAACATATTTCACATTACCGATTCACAGTCAATGTAAAATTTTTGATCGACCGTCATTTTGAAACGGGGGTCGGTCGATTTGGCTGGTTAACGAACTCGTCTTTTGTACTCGTAAAGACAACACTTTGTCCAAATTTCAGTCTCCTACTACAGTGCTCTTCCTCTACAGTTCCGCAGTTGGGCATGAGGGGAATAACTTTTCTTAGAAATTAAGTCGAACAGAGTTCCCCTACCAAGCGCCTTTCGTAGCGCTCGAACGAATTCACTTGCGTCTTTCTTAATAGTTCCATCTTACACTCGTCCTAATAAAATGTTTTTCTTTTGTTTTGATTTCCTACTGATGGTTTTCCTCTGTTCGACAGTTAGTTGTTGTTCGTACGCTCGTGCTAATCTATATCTTTATAATATAAAATGTCACAAATCAACGTAATATATTTTGTTTTTATACTTCTTTTAATAAATATAAATAAATAATAATAATAAAATAATAAATACAATATAAATTACTTAATTTGTGCTATATATATTGGATACACTCGATTTTTCAAGCCTTACAGCGCGCGGAACTGTATGGAGAGAGCCATTTGAATCTCGAGGTACGCGCTGATGTCTTAAGAGTGGGGGTACTAGTCGAGTCGAAAACTGGGGAAGCGGAACTGTTGAGGAAGGAACTATAGAGGGAGAGCACTGTATTAAAATTGCGACCGCAATCGGGTCTACAAGATCTGATTATATATATACAGTATGCTTCCGGATGGGGTTACAAAAAGGGAAACAAAAATTATTTTTGATTTCTCAAAAATTAATATTCTACATAATTTTTACCTGTTTGTTTTCAAACCTCTAAAGCTGTCCGAACACTGAAGTTACGGGTCGCTTTCCATGCGTGCAATTTCCACGTGCTTGGGGATGTATACATTATTTTGTTTTTTAAAAATGCTGATACCTACACGTCGACTTTAATAATTGCTAGGGTAACTTGTTAGTAGTCGATTTTTGTGCGTGGAAATTCGAATGTGGAAGTTGTCGCCTCTAAAATTTTAAATATTAAGGGGTGTTAAACAAAGTGTCATTTAAAAGTACGATAAGTTTTCTGTACGTATAGTGGAGTTTCAATTTTCAACTCCGATTATTACTTCTCAACTACTTAATCACTCTCTAAAGAAACAATAAAAAGTGATTCACCAAAAACAAAATAAATGTCTTTAGAAGCATATCAAATATTAAAAAAAAAGTGTATGTTGAACTTAAGGGGTCAGTAGGGTAATCTTGCCTTTTTTTTCGATAATTTTTTTTTTATAGAAATTTTTATTCTACAATAAAACTTTTTTTACATGTCATTAGGTATATTGTGGAGTGTGTAAAAAAATTTTTTCGGAATTTTTTAATGTCATCTGTCGGAGATGTGGCTGGATGAAAAAAGTGTAGTTTTGAACTGGCCGCCACGATTTCTCATGTTTGGATCGTCTGAAACATAAAAACTCAATTGATTATTGAAAAGTACATAAATGGTTATCGTCCCTACTAGAATCATGAAAAATGTTAATAAATAAAAAGTTATCAACATTCTTATTTTTGTCGTTTTTTCCCCATGTTTTTAACATAAATTTTGTCATAACATTGTTAATAATTAATGAAAAATCATGATTCTAGTAGGGACGATAGCCAGGCGTTTTGTGAACATTTTAAAAAAATTTAAGCAAATCGGTTGAGTAGTTCGGCCGGAATCATGGCGGCCAGTTGAAAAAGTGTGTTTCGAGAAAAACGCGTTTAAAGTTTAAGGTACCGAAAAAGTATACAAAGATGGACATAAACGTTGAAAAATTGACGTACCCCTAATCGGCCATGCCTGCTTCGTAGAAAACACCCTCGACATCGTCATATAGCTCGTTTTCGAGTGATCGATTTGCCCTGATGTCCAACCGGTGCTCCTTTGACACCTCGCAGCTGCGATCTTCCGCGGTACGAATACGGCACTCGTCGTTGTGCCTCGCGGTAGCGGCTGCTTGTGGGCCAATCGTCACACCCATTGTCTCCATTATCTTCAGCAAAGTCTTGGAACCCTCGTTGAATGTGCAAATCGCACAATCAGTCGCCAAATCCACAATTTTTTTGCCACTGAAGACATGTTTGGGAGCCATATTCCACACCATTGCATTGAAACATTCATTGTTGTTTTGGGTGTTCGCCCCCAAGCACCTGCTCAACAGATCGTCGGTTGTGAGGTCTTCATAGATTTTCTTCAACGCAGGTTGAATATCCTCGTCCAGTGCTGGGGGATGGCGGAAATCTCGAACAGTCCCTGATGCCTCGGCCACGTTATATTTGCACCATGAGCTTTCTCCTGTAGGACAGTACTCGTGCTGTGGATGCGCGTCGGTGGAAATTTTATGGTAAAAGTCGCCAAGGCGGCGCGTCGCATTCCGTCTATGGAATCTTTATTTTCTTTGATGGCCCGTTGGTAGTAGGACGACAGGTGGAGCATGATATTATTCGTGAAGGCGGCAGTCTTTATTTTTGGGGCAGGTTCCGTCGTCGTCTTTGGCCTGCCTCTCGAAGTGCGTTTCGTGGCCGTTTTTTTTTCTTCATCTCGTGCTACTGTTTTCTGCGACTTTTTGAGCTGCGTGAGATTTTTTTTTGCCTCTTTCGCACGTTTATACATCCTTTTTTTCACGTGTAGGACGCACTCCAATTTTCTAATTTCAAATTCCTCTCCATAGGGCAATGAGTCTTTTAAACACTTGAATGTCTTAGTGTCACCGTCACCAATGTAGTTCTTATAATAAACGTTGTACAGTTCTATAGATCTTTTAAACATTTCTAACACGCTATCTACCTCCATTTTTCCAGAACTGCCACAATGATTCATGGTGCACTCAGCTTCATGATTCTCGTACCAAGCGTCATATTCAATGTCGTCCAATTTTGCAGCCATAATTTCGCACGATTTACAATAACGGGACTTTACAATCACGTCCAAAATTTTCCCCGTGAATTTTCCAATTAAAGAAACAACCCCAATAAGCGATGTAAAACCGCGCTTCTCCCAAGATCCGTCTCCCGACACAGAAAGATGATTTCTCGCGTTACCGGAAGCCTCGTTTCTCTCCTGCTCTTCTTTGACCGCTTTTCGAAGCACTGCCTGAGCTACTGCACGCGCCGCGGTAGAAACTTGTGTCAGAATGTCGTAATACGAAGTCTTCGCCAAAGAAAGTCCAAAATCCATGTACCCGCAAAAATTACTAATGCCTTGGAAACCAATGCCGAGTAAGCGCATTACAAAAACAAATCGACGGTTTATTTCGTACGTCTTCCCAATTTGAGGGCTACTCGTTATATATTGTTCTTCATCACATTCGCATTGCACCACCAACTGAAAACCAAGCCCTTTTTCAGCTCTCCTCGAAAATTTTACATTTTTCTTGCACACTTTGCACAGAAAAGATCTTGTAGAGTGAGAAAAAGACCGAAGTTTATGATGAAGTAACGCAGTGAATCGTCGATGTTGACGTCGAAATTCCCACCTCCCGATGACATTTTTCTCGCTGACGTACTGGTGTATGAATCATCTTGCTCCGCTGTATGTCGATTTCCACGAAACTGTCTCTTCTTGCTACGACCCGGCCTCTGAGCACATCTTTTCCTCCCTTTGCGATCCATTGTAAAAAGGCAGATAATACGCGCTATAAACGCACTGATGCGACCGTAAAAACAGAAAAATTAGCAACACGATACTGTACGAATGATTCCGTCAATGACAACGTGCAAATGTCTGGTTAGATTTCATGCGCCAGGTGTGCGCTCCGAGCGCTCCAAACGTCGAGCGGTATTATCATTTTTGGGCCTTTTTCGAAACCTTCCGATGGTAAAGTGGGTTTCTACATTAATTCTAAGGGTATAAGGGAACAGAAAATGCAAAAAAAAAAAAATTGATTTTTTGAAAAAAGATTACCCTACTGACCCCTTAAGTAAACGAAAATAGGTCATTGACATTTCCTCTGCTAATAAAAGCTTCGTGTTTAAGAGTTTACTGAAAAAAATGTATGTATGTATTTGATATAGATATGTACGACTTACAGTCATGGCCATAATTAATGTCGCCGACAACGTTCAATAAGACTAATAAATAATAATGAAGCAAATTGATACCTAAACGTAGCATAATAATTAGAAGTGCATAATAATTAGTAGATTAATAATTAGAATTAGTAATTATATGTATATGGGTCATATAACGTAATAGCTCTAAATATATATATATAAAATACGCCTATAAACGCGTTGCTTGCGACATTAATTATGTCCATGACTGTACCTACCTTAAAAGTGATTTGGTTCGTTTTTAATGGGTCACCATTAATTTACCGTTTCTCTAATAAAACGATTAATCGAGAAGTATTCACCGTATTTCCAAATGGCGCCCCCTTTAGTACCGCTTACTATTCGAAATGTTTGGGTTGATATCAATCTCCACTTTTGGGTCGAAATTAGACAAACGAAAATAAGTCACTAACATGCAGTCCTGGCAAATAAAATCGACGTGCTCGGCGGTTTTTGAAAAAAAAATTATACGCAACTTATACCTATAGTACTGTATATCAACACATCCCAAAATCACATGGGAATTGACGAATTAGGTGAACTTTGGCGGTCCGTAGGCTTACCGAAGGACTCAACAAATTGGTTAGTAGGTATAAATGTGATTTTGATTTTGAATTTTATATTCGCATACTTTCCTTGTAAGTTTAAAGGAAATTAATATAGATATTAAAGCGGATTGCTCAAAACTGTGTGTAGTTTGATAGCGGTATGCTAATGGATATCCACAAACCCATGATTAGTGACGTTGCGTCTTTCCTCGTTGATGGGCGATGGGCTTAAATAATGATGAATTGCATTAACCAGGTATTTCCAAATGGACCGGTCTAAATAATAAGTATACCTACTAGGTTTAGTCTCTGATTGATTGCGTATATTTCTTTTCAGAATTAGTTCGGTTTATTATCATTTTACACTTAATGCATTTTATCGTGCTATGTCGTTTCAATTAATCATAGTATTTATTAGTAAATTTAGGTTTATTAAATTTTTATTAGTTACGTGTAACAAAGTATCTACATTTTTTTTTGCTTATATAATTATGATAAAGTGTTTTCGAGTAAGCATTTTAACATCTCAAATGTAAAACGAAATTATATAATAGCAATTATTTTGAAGATCCGTTAAATAAATAGCGGTGGCTGTGTTACAGTTGTTTTAGATATTTCACAAGTTTGTCGAGGCTTGTTTAACTCCGTTAAGAAGTCGGCCAAGTCTTTGAAAACCGTGCAACAATAGTTTACTTGCAAACGACAACACATCAGTCTTAACTGTAATTGCTTCCATAAATTACCTACACTCTCATTTATATTCAACGTAAATTGTGCCAATTGAAGATTTTCATCAAAAGTTTCTAAGATTAAATTAGAGCATCAAAATAAAACTTATATATAGACTAAATAAAACTAAAACTATATATATTATATATATATATATATACACATATACATATACATATATATACCTACTTATGTCCTATTTTAAATATCCAATACGATCTTCAAAATAAATTGAAGATTTTACCATTTATTTGGAGTAGATTTAAATTATCATCTATCATAATCAAAATCAATATAATTAGTGCGTGTTTCAAAATTAATAATAATAATCAGCGTTGCGGATATCATGATGTATTACAGAATATTTTCATATACAGTAGAACATGGATAAGTCGAATTATCTCGATTACTCGAGCTGACTGTGTGAATTACGAACAAAATTCTCAAATAAATATATCGATTACTCGGAAGTTTAGATAGCTCGAAGTTTTTTTCTCTTCCCTTTAGATTCGAGTTATCGAGGTTTGACGGTAATTGAATATTGATGTGGGTGCCTATAAGTATTTGCATTCAACAGGCATACATACATATTAATTGCATACATTGACGGCTAACAGGGTTTGGATTACTCTATAAAACAGAGAAAATCTGGAAAAGTCAGAGATTTTAATTTACCTAACAAGGAAGATCAGGCAGGCGGAAATCTCAGAAAAATTTGACACTTTGTAGGATTGTAATACTAGTCAACCCTAATCCAGAGCCGTATTCCATTCGTGCTCTTAATAATAATTAATAGGGTGAAATCTACCCTTGAAAATTGGAACTTTTTTCGATTTTGTTTATATGTGAAACAACAAGAGCTATCGCCAACAAACTATTTATTTTTATAAATGACTGTTCAAGACCTATATTATGATACAAAAATTAGGGGTGAAAATTTTAAGGAATAGTACTGTAGCTTAACAATGATGCCGCTGCGACTGCCACTTGTCTGTAACAGACTATAAGAAAAAAATTAGAAACTTCTAAATTTTTCTTTGTGTTTTCTACCCTTTTCTTGTTATCGTTTTCCCTCTATCGTCAATTTCCAGTGTAGATTCTTTAGTTGACTGCGAACTTGTATTATTACATACATATACTTACGTAAGGTAAAATTTCGTTCGCGAAATTGGACCGTTGAGTGTTTGAGGGAAGCCCTAACCGAGTCCCTATCCAAGAACCTAACCAAGCGCAATTTTCAGAGAATTTGTGTTAGAGCTTAAAGGTCCATGTATTTACACTTTATAAAATACACGGAGAGTTAGTCGACAAAGAAAGATCCTACTTTTCCTCGTCGTATTAATCCTTTTTGTTTGTAATCCTTTTAAGGAACACAACACAATACACAGCACTCGCGCATTCACACGCAAAAAAGCCTTATTAACCGAACGAGCACTCCTCGCACACACGAACAATACGACGCCGTAATTTAAAATTCGAACTACCGAAACAATCACTACCGCTCTGTACTGCTGACGCGAAAGATCTGAAGCGGTTTTGCCAGAATTCTATATAAAATGCAATGGATACTAGGAAATTCCACTTTTATTTTAAAAATATTCAGTTCTTTGTTCGCACTTTGAAAAGCTATAAAAGTAGGCGGTGCACATGTTTTATTAGTTACTTGTATTTTATTGGCCACATAAAAATGCGATTAAACTTTTATCTGGTTTATGGTTTGTAATAGGGAAATTTTCAATGCTTAAGGGCACACGAATAGTTTTTAAATTAAAAATAGAGTAAATTTATAATTCTGCGGCATAAAAGCAGTAGATAGTGCTTATTCAAATAATTTTACTGCATAAACACTACATAATTTTCGAAGAAATTTTCGGTCATTATCTGCCAATTTTTTTAAATCAAATTCTTCTACTACCCCTGTAATAGCCCAAGCTCCCATCGCACAAAAACCTACGGTACAACACTGCTCAAATGTTCTTAGTGTGTTTAAGAAATAATATGGTGGGAAATATCCAACCGGTGGCAGACGATTGAATTTTTGTTTTAGGCCCAGTTTTACAAACATGATTTATACTGCAGAATTATTATGCAGAATATTATTCCTGGAACAACTGCTATGGAAACGTTTATTGAGATAAAGGATTCAATGAAAGTTATTCCAGGAATAGTTTATCTATAGTAAACCGACCCTTAATCGTTTTTGATAAACTTGATACTTGATAACATTTATTATAGTCTTTAGAGGAATATCAATTATTTAGAATTATTGTTGTCTGCCTCGCAAACCTGGCAGACCTCCCTCCAAATGAATAAATTTTCAATACATCACCTACTGTATAAAACTACAACGTGTTGTTTTTTTTCAAATTATAATATTAATTGTTCTTTATATGAATATATATCACTTAGGATTTCATTCCTAATTTTTATATCATAATGTAGGTCTTGAAAGGTCATTTACAAAAATAAATAATTTGTTGGCGATAGCTCTTGTTGTTTCACAGATTATAAGCAAAATCGAAAAAAGTTGCAATTTTCAAGAGTGAATTTCACCCTATTAAACTGCGTAAAAGCACGAATGGAATACGGCTCTTGATTAGGGTTGACTAGCACTACAATCCTGCAAAGTTTCAAATTTTTCTGAGATTTCCACCTGTCTAACCTTCCTTGTAGGTTGATAATTGATAAAAGGTCAGGGTAGCTCATGGTAACTTTTTTAAAAAGTCAGGGAATTGAACCTCCTATTCTGGAAAATGGGATTTGTAGTAAAAAAAATATTAATTATTTCAAAATGGAAATTGACAATTAAAACACGTTTCTAAATCACCTATCAAAACTCCATAAGTTGCACCAGTGCGCCATAAGTTGCCTCCATTGTCGCCGAATTCGTTTATATACAGGGTTATAATTTTGTTTTTGATTGTTAAATTCTCAATTTTGTTAAATTACATTTGTTATAGATAGAATTTTATTTGTCATTGTTCAACATTGAGGGGTATATTTCACTGATAAAATTTTGTAAATCAAAATGTACTATCTCATAATTTCTTCCACCGCCCCTTCGCTTGTACACTAAATTGCCCCAGTGAAAAACCTCTCTTTCAACACTTATTCACAATTTATTTCAACATAAATGACACGTTGCACAGAATTTTGAGTATTTTCGTTGTTTTATTTATCTTAAATAATAAATTAAATAAAATATCCGACCTGTTTTTTTCCAATTTAAAAAAAAAATTGGGTAAAGATTAGTCAATTGTCAGTATCAATTGTAGGTGTAAATTTATCTATTTTTCTTCAAAAATTAAAAGATTCGATATAAAAGAGCAGCTTTAAAAAAACAGACTTCAAAATTAATTAAATTTACGTCGCGCTCTATTTAAATATCTACTGTAGAAATATTGTATAACTTTATCTTTATTATTCCGAAATAGATATTAAAATGTCAATGGTTTTAAAATAGAAAGTTAATTAGCGAATAAAGGCACACATTTTTATTATCTTATAAGTTGATATAGATAGTTATTTCAACATAATAACTTTATTTAATAATTTAAATATAGGTATTACGTAAATGAGGTAATTAATTTTTAAATGTAGTTTATCTATTTAGAATTTATTAGTTCTCTATGTTACGTAATTGGTCAGGAAGCGGTACAGTAGGTACTTACATACCTAACTATATGCTAGTTTTATTTCAATTAGTTTAATATAATATTTTACAATATCTTCCACTAATTTGTGTCGTTAGACACAATTACATCGTTTTAATGGTCGCTTTATGTGCTTTTTAAATTTAGTTAATGTAATTGCGTTACAATAATTGGCTATGTATACCCGGCAATACATCAGAAATGTTATATACATAGGTACACTCAATTCTGTTTTTACACGATTTCCAAACAGCACTGGTTAAAAAAAATAGTAATTTTAGTTTTACGCAGTATATTTTGTCTTTTAACGCCGTTCAAATAGCACTAATTTTTAAAATGTCTGTTTGGTAGCTGCCGGTTTTTTCTATTTTTACACGATTTTATCTGGAATCGATATATCGTGGAAAAAGAGATTTAGGTGTATTTTATTCGACACAAATGGAGATTTGTTGTTAATTTTTCTTATATCAAGTTATGAAGGGAACCTGACCATTTATCAGAATTAAATCGGACTAACTAATACTGTTTTGCTTTCAAAATAATATCATTATTGTTCGATATACATTACATAGTACCTACAACCTCGATTTTCGAACGCAGATAATGCGAACAAACTTTATATTATGTAAAATAGGTCAACATATAAAAATGTATTAAAACCAGAAAACTGGGAACAACACTATTTAGCGAGCAAAGCTCACGAACCTATGACAGTAATGTAGTATTGTTTTGTGTTTTGTCTTGCTATTAGGTACGCATAAAACACCTAATTTATTTTCATTTAATTTATCGTTTTGAAATATACTTACCTATGTAGATACATTAGGCAATTGCAAAATATAATTTTTGACTTTAGCGCATTCTGACGGTTAATCTGTGATATAATGAAGCTGTTAATAATCGACGTATTTTTACTATTTATAAGTAAATTCGACCTATCCAAATCTATATGCAATTCAAGTTAACCACAAAGGGTAGAACTTTATACATACTACAGGGCATTCTATATCTTGTAGAATATTTATAGGGTCCATTATAAACTGTTTATCAAAATATATACAATAATAAGTCCTCTACATACGAACGTCCGAGAGCACGTTCGCAAGTCGAATTTGTTCGTATATTGAACAAAGGTGTAGGGGAACAAGGAGGAATGAGAGCCAATGCGATACAAATTGAACTAGTTACGTTACATAGCATTGATCAGTTGCACCGAACTTCCCTTTGCAGTCCTCCGATAATGATAAACACGCGAGGGCGCTAGTCTCACTCGTGTTGTCGAAATTATGTTTGAATGATGTTTTAAGAGAGAATACGATAAAAAAATTCCGCGATTTTAACGAAACATGTAAACGAGAAAACTTGTTGTTTTTAATTATAGGTATATAATAAAAGACTGCAATTAGTTGATGCAAATATTTAGTTCCTCTTAAGCGGCTCCTACGCTCCCCTGTTCCCCTACCAACGTGAAAAATTGTTAATTCTAGTTAAATAAAGCACCTTTAACCTTATTATTTTTGTATTAAAAAATCATAAAAAACTAGATAAGTATTAAACATAATTTTTAATCTTGGAAAAGTACAATAGCTGGCAATAGGAGCTGATAAAAGTCAGGAGTGATAAAAACGTTATAAATAATCAGAATTTTGTATTTTCCAAGGCGATAAGTTGGTTCGGTAAACCGGTGTAATTATCGAAAACGTTTAATGTAAATAATAAGAGCGTGGGTTTTGTTGTCGCGAAATTTGAATTTGCATTTAAATTTTGTTCGTACGTTTGAAAGTTCGAAACTTGAAGGTTCGTATATAGAGAACTTACTGTGCAGTATCTACGGTAAAACTTCGTTAATACGCTCTTCAAAGGACAAAGAAAAACGTGTTAAACGGAGTTCTTGTTTACGTAGGTTGAAAGTGGGACCGATTAAAAATAGTGTAAAATATTAAGCGGGAACTGCATTACCACTGTGATTTCACTGTATATGCAAATAGAAAAAAAATAGGTTGTTTAAAAACAATTATGTATGTACAAAAATGTGAATTTAAACAACGACCACTATTAATTGGTTTCAAAAAATAACTACGAATTTACGTTCGTTTACATTTATGCGTAGTCGCATGTTTCATATTTTTCTTGTTAGATGAAATTCATTATGAAAATAATGACTAAATTATAATTATAGAGTAAAAAAGATTTATAGTAAGTAAAGTTGTTCTTGGGTGATATTAAGGTAGTTCTAGTATCAAATAAATTTAGTATTAACACATTTTACACTTTTTATGCAAGTAGTATTTACATATTTTAACAACAATATGATTACCTACGTATTTTTTCCCAAATTGATGAAAACCAGTAATTGTTTTAGTATTACCTATTTATGAGCAAAACTATAGAATTATTAGGTACAGCCTATACATTTAAAAGTAAAAATATTTTGTGTAATAAAGGTATCGCTTAGAATTCTCATATTTTAGAAAAATTTTTAAGAACTATCTCGAATAAAATATACTAAACCAGACGTTCAGAAAATTGTCAACCACATTATACACACTGATATTCATTCGTCTGTGTATATTTGCATTCTTACCTGCGCCGTGTGGAGATCAACTTCCCGGGTACGTTTTCTTTTTTGTGAAGTCATCAGCAACCACCGAATCAGATGCACTTTAGGTATGCGTATAATGTTGGGTCAGCCTTCAAGGCACACTCGTCTATATCCAAGAAGACCGTCTGGAATCAAAACACTATGATTAACTTTCTCAACTGTTGAACATTCTAAATGATCGATATTCGATCGAAGTACGCATTTAATTATCTTTTGTCCGTGGTAATTATTGGCACCATTAATTTATAATTAAGCGCTATAGGTTAAGGTGAAATCGTCAACTTGTGTTTTCTAAAAAAAAAACGAATAATTTCGATCTTTTCGTAAACTGTTACGAATCACAATTATTTATAGATTAGGTAATAATCGAGTCGCACGTTATATTATGTGGATGAGTCGATTAGTGACTTAAAACTTCCAATTTAAAAAATCTGCCTCATTTTTAATGTTTAAAATATTTAAACTTGCACTAGGTATGTATTCGTGCTAACCTAATAATTCAGATTGTTCAAAAATAACCAAACGTTTTAAACATTCGAAAAACTTTCGTAACTGTTACACAATAAAAAAAAACTACTTACTACTAGGTATTAAAAATATTCGAATAGGTAGGTAATTTATTAGTCATTTAAATTGTTAAAGCTTAAAGTAAATACTTCCAACATTTTTATAACTTCTTATTTATGGAGGGGCTCGGAGTTGGTTCCATTAACTTTTATTGCCCGTCTGTTAGCTTTCCTGTTTGTCCTTTTCTTATAAGAATTTTTGCTTGTAAGTTTACTGCAATCCCTTTAGTCTTTTTATGTCCACTCTTGAAGATAGAAAAGATTTTACAGAGAGGCGCCTAGGTCTTCTAGATTTGAACGTCGAGCTGTAATTGTCCTTTCTCTTTAACAATAGAACTACTGTTGTAAAAGTTATTCTTGAACCGGTAAGTTTTTAAAATGCCAATAAAGCCATAAGCTTTCGAATATCTCTCCCGAGTGCTTTTAATGGTCGCTTTATGTGCTTTTTAAATTTAGTTAATGTAATTGCGTTACAATAATTGGCTATGTATACCCGGCAATACATCAGAAATGTTATATACATAGGTACACTCAATTCTGTTTTTACACGATTTCCAAACAGCACTGGTTAAAAAAAATAGTAATTTTAGTTTTACGCAGTATATTTTGTCTTTTAACGCCGTTCAAATAGCACTAATTTTTAAAATGTCTGTTTGGTAGCTGCAGGTTTTTTCTATTTTTACACGATTTTATCTGGAATCGATATATCGTGGAAAAAGAGATTTAGGTGTATTTTATTCGACACAAATGGAGATTTGTTGTTAATTTTTCTTATATCAAGTTATGAAGGGAACCTGACCATTTATCAGAATTAAATCGGACTAACTAATACTGTTTTGCTTTCAAAATAATATCATTATTGTTCGATATACATTACATAGTACCTACAACCTCGATTTTCGAACGCAGATAATGTGAACAAACTTTATATTATGTAAAATAGGTCAACATATAAAAATGTATTAAAACCAGAAAACTGGGAACAACACTATTTAGCGAGCAAAGCTCACGAACCTATGACAGTAATGTAGTATTGTTTTGTGTTTTGTCTTGCTATTAGGTACGCATAAAACACTTAATTTATTTTCATTTAATTTATCGTTTTGAAATATACTTACCTATGTAGATACATTAGGCAATTGCAAAATATAATTTTTGACTTTAGCGCATTCTGACGGTTAATCTGTGATATAATGAAGCTGTTAATAATCGACGTATTTTTACTATTTATAAGTACATTCGACCTATCCAAATCTATATGCAATTCAAGTTAACCACAAAGGGTAGAACTTTATACATACTACAGGGCATTCTATATCTTGTAGAATATTTATAGGGTCCATTATAAACTGTTTATCAAAATATATACAATAATAAGTCCTCTACATACGAACGTCCGAGAGCACGTTCGCAAGTCGAATTTGTTCGTATATTGAACAAAGGTGTAGGGGAACAAGGAGGAATGAGAGCCAATGCGATACAAATTGAACTAGTTACGTTACATAGCATTGATCAGTTGCACCGAACTTCCCTTTGCAGTCCTCCGATAATGATAAACACGCGAGGGCGCTAGTCTCACTCGTGTTGTCGAAATTATGTTTGAATGATGTTTTAAGAGAGAATACGATAAAAAAATTCCGCGATTTTAACGAAACATGTAAACGAGAAAACTTGTTGTTTTTAATTATAGGTATATAATAAAAGACTGCAATTAGTTGATGCAAATATTTAGTTCCTCTTAAGCGGCTCCTACGCTCCCCTGTTCCCCTACCAACGTGAAAAATTGTTAATTCTAGTTAAATAAAGCACCTTTAACCTTATTATTTTTGTATTAAAAAATCATAAAAAACTAGATAAGTATTAAACATAATTTTTAATCTTGGAAAAGTACAATAGCTGGCAATAGGAGCTGATAAAAGTCAGGAGTGATAAAAACGTTATAAATAATCAGAATTTTGTATTTTCCAAGGCGATAAGTTGGTTCGGTAAACCGGTGTAATTATCGAAAACGTTTAATGTAAATAATAAGAGCGTGGGTTTTGTTGTCGCGAAATTTGAATTTGCATTTAAATTTTGTTCGTACGTTTGAAAGTTCGAAACTTGAAGGTTCGTATATAGAGAACTTACTGTGCAGTATCTACGGTAAAACTTCGTTAATACGCTCTTCAAAGGACAAAGAAAAACGTGTTAAACGGAGTTCTTGTTTACGTAGGTTGAAAGTGGGACCGATTAAAAATAGTGTAAAATATTAAGCGGGAACTGCATTACCACTGTGATTTCACTGTATATGCAAATAGAAAAAAAATAGGTTGTTTAAAAACAATTATGTATGTACAAAAATGTAAATTTAAACAACGACCACTATTAATTGGTTTCAAAAAATAACTACGAATTTACGTTCGTTTACATTTATGCGTAGTTGCATGTTTCATATTTTTCTTGTTAGATGAAATTCATTATGAAAATAATGACTAAATTATAATTATAGAGTAAAAAAGATTTATAGTAAGTAAAGTTGTTCTTGGGTGATATTAAGGTAGTTCTAGTATCAAATAAATTTAGTATTAACACATTTTACACTTTTTATGCAAGTAGTATTTACATATTTTAACAACAATATGATTACCTACGTATTTTTTCCCAAATTGATGAAAACCAGTAATTGTTTTAGTATTACCTATTTATGAGCAAAACTATAGAATTATTAGGTACAGCCTATACATTTAAAAGTAAAAATATTTTGTGTAATAAAGGTATCGCTTAGAATTCTCATATTTTAGAAAAATTTTTAAGAACTATCTCGAATAAAATATACTAAACCAGACGTTCAGAAAATTGTCAACCACATTATACACACTGATATTCATTCGTCTGTGTATATTTGCATTCTTACCTGCGCCGTGTGGAGATCAACTTCCCGGGTACGTTTTCTTTTTTGTGAAGTCATCAGCAACCACCGAATCAGATGCACTTTAGGTATGCGTATAATGTTGGGTCAGCCTTCAAGGCACACTCGTCTATATCCAAGAAGACCGTCTGGAATCAAAACACTATGATTAACTTTCTCAACTGTTGAACATTCTAAATGATCGATATTCGATCGAAGTACGCATTTAATTATCTTTTGTCCGTGGTAATTATTGGCACCATTAATTTATAATTAAGCGCTATAGGTTAAGGTGAAATCGTCAACTTGTGTTTTCTAAAAAAAAAACGAATAATTTCGATCTTTTCGTAAACTGTTACGAATCACAATTATTTATAGATTAGGTAATAATCGAGTCGCACGTTATATTATGTGGATGAGTCGATTAGTGACTTAAAACTTCCAATTTAAAAAATCTGCCTCATTTTTAATGTTTAAAATATTTAAACTTGCACTAGGTATGTATTCGTGCTAACCTAATAATTCAGATTGTTCAAAAATAACCAAACGTTTTAAGGCGGTACATCCCAAATAAAAAGATTGATGTTTTCATGAAATAAATTACGTTTTCCATAGATTACAATGTTTTGATTCACAGAAAAATACTTAAAAAAATCTATCATTTCCATAACACCTTTAAAAACCTTAATGAATGTGTAAAAAGTACAATTTTACTGCAATCATAACTCAAAACTGGGGTAACCAAAGTTTGCAAATTAATAACTAGTGGGTAACGTAACATTCCCTCTACGGGACAACGTGCTCTTTTGCTTAATAAATACTTATTTTAATTAAATAATTGCTTCGCAATTTTTTAAAATTTCAATGTGTGTTTTTAACGATCATTTGAATAAATTGGAGAAATTTTAGCACGTCTTGCCGTAAAGAATCACTTCTGATGATCATTTTCGTTTTTACATCAATTTTTTATAAATAATCAAAAGCAGGTTGTTGGAAGTTTTAATTTTTGGTTTAAATGTTGACGCCCAATATCGGACAATAGTTGTGGGTCGTCCCACAACTATTGTTAAATACTGGGTAATATGACTAGACCTCCCTATTTTTATTGTAAAAGATCATAAATTTTACAACCTAAAAATCTAACGCGAGGATTGGTCACTTAACAGTATAAATCAAGCGAAACGTTCTCCTTTTAAGTCCTTTAAGTCAATATTGTGAATTTATACATAATTTATTGTAACATCAATAAACGGTTAGTATATAACATTTTACATACATTTTAGAAACGGAATCCTGATTAACAAAATATTAATCACGATTAACTATCTCATTACATCGTATATTGTACCAATAAAATGTCTTAAATTTGAGAAAATTAACAATGAGGAATTCGCAAGATCACTTGAATACATCAATTTTGTTCTTTTTTCTTGCTATTTTGTAACTAAGTTTTTTGACGACTATTTTGCAATTGAAGTTCTTACGATTTGCCTTTTTTTTGTATATGGCACCTTCTACTTTTGACGTCATTATTTAATAAATGGTCTTTATTTACATGTACATATTTATAAAACTTTGGTGGTGTAATACAAATTAAAATACTAGAAATAGGTATATTACCTACATTATTAGTACGGAAAGTTACATTTTCCGACGACCATTATGAAAAGTGCATAATTTCACACCAATAAATGTTATGGAAAGTTGACCATTACAAACAAATAGGCTGACCGTGCGTAAAGAAACTCGTTAGCCAATCGAAAACGTTGCAGCCCGTGTGCGATCATTGCACACGGTCAATCAAAGTCTTCTACATTGTCATGCAATTACTTTACGCATAAACTGTTTGATTATCAAATTTGACATTTTATTAAAATGTCATTTAAATGACAATTTAAATGTAAAATGACATTTTATTAAAATGTCATTTAAATGACAATTTAAATGTAAAATGACATTTTATTAAAATGTCAAACGAACTTTCGTAAACGTCAAAAATTAATTTTTTTTAATAAAAATACTTGTGATCGTCGGAAAAGTATAGTATATAACACGTGCGGAAAGATGGATATTTTAGCATAGTCATACAATATTACTATACTATTTACATTCGAGAATAAAAGTTTTTCTGCGAGCGCTAGCGAGCAAATAAATAATTCGAGAATGCGAAAGCATTTCGCAATCGTGTATCAAATAATTTTGATAACTGTCCCAAAATTAGTAAAAATGTGATTAGAAAGTTTGACATTTACGATTAATTAATTTGAGGTTAATGATAGTAACAATCCATAATATTTCGCGTCCCGAACTGTCATTTCGCATTCCGTTCGCAGAATACCTCATTTCGCGTAACAGAAACAATAAGAATAAACTTTTTATATGCAATTATCGAAAAAGAAAATTTAATAAAGTTATTTAACTTTAATTTAACTTTAAATTTAATAAAGTTATTTAACTTTAAATTTAATAAAGTTATTTAACTTTACATTATTAAATTAAATTAAACATTATTACAATTTATACGAGACATATTCTTTTAAAATACATCTACTTAAATTACAATTTTCCTAATGTAATACTTTTCACATGTGAAATCTACTATTTTTTTAAAATCAACATTTTTTGATAGCAATACAATTACCGAGATCCGTTCGCATTCAATATCCTCGAGAACGCCCTATTTATATTGTTATAATAATAATAATATTAATTATTAATTAATTTTCTAATTTCAATTAAAATTAAAGTAGATTATTTATTAGCGAACTTTAAATAAATCAGTTTTTCAGATCAGTAATCTCAGATTTTTCCTGTACTTAACATTAAATCTTAACTTTTGTATTGCGAATTTTAAAATCGTCTTCGAATACGTTTTAATGTAAAAACACCGTATCTAAACATTTATACCCTTAGCTTCAAAGCAGGTAGATTTTACGACGTTACAGAGGCAGGCTATTTCAACCAAGAAGGATGGTCTGTTTAAAATTTCTCTAAAATTCACTAACAGTGCCATCTACGGATTATCGTTTGGCGGCAGTAGGGACCGTACGCCCTTAAACATTCGAAAAACTTTCGTAACTGTTACACAATAAAAAAAAACTACTTACTACTAGGTATTAAAAATATTCGAATAGGTAGGTAATTTATTAGTCATTTAAATTGTTAAAGCTTAAAGTAAATACTTCCAACATTTTTATAACTTCTTATTTATGGAGGGGCTCGGAGTTGGTTCCATTAACTTTTATTGCCCGTCTGTTAGCTTTCCTGTTTGTCCTTTTCTTATAAGAATTTTTGCTTGTAAGTTTACTGCAATCCCTTTAGTCTTTTTATGTCCACTCTTGAAGATAGAAAAGATTTTACAGAGAGGCGCCTAGGCCTTCTAGATTTGAACGTCGAGCTGTAATTGTCCTTTTCTCTTTAACAATAGAACTACTGTTGTAAAAGTTATTCTTGAACCGGTAAGTTTTTAAAATGCCAATAAAGCCATAAGCTTTCGAATATCTCTCCCGAGTGCTTATAATAGTCGTTCATTGTAATGCAATTTAAATAGGTAAACGTGAAAATGTGTTCAAATATTTCAAAGCTTCCTCATTTCCTTTTATTTTATCAATTATTTAGTGGTTCCGATAGCATTTTTTTTTTATTTCTTCATCTAACCCAATTTTGTAGATTCATAATTTTTGACTTATTCGAATTCTAACTAACAAACGACATAGTCAAAATCTAATAATTATCTATGTACGTACATACATACATATGTATATCGCTAGTTGTGTTAAAGTTCAGCTTGCCTTTTGGTTGTTTCGTATTCTTATATCACTTTTGAAGGCTATCTGGTTGCGCTTTTTTAGCTTTCGTTTTGTTGGTAAGTCTTTTCATCGTCGAGGGTTGGTTTTATTTCTCGTTTAGTGCTTTAAACCTTTTCTCTTTGTGAACGTATCGTTTGCGCTGGGGGTAATTAGAACAATTTTAGAGTTCGCTTGCTCACCACCAGCATGTTTTCATAATTGTCTATGTAAATAAATACTAAAGAATTTGTTGTGAATAACGAAACCAACTATGCCTATGCGTTGGAATTCTTAGATCTTTTTACCTGTGATCTGCCCTTAAACAAATGTTTACTAATTCTAGACCTTTCTGTACTCAGGTGGACGATGAACAAAACGTGTGGGTATTTTACATTCAAATGTATAAAAGTATTAGGTACGTTAAATTTAGTATAGGTATATAATCAATATAAGTATGTATTGTGTCTACTGCATAGTTGGAAGAATTTGTATCTTATACATTTTAGAAGCAACAAGTACGAACTTCAATTAATTCTAATTAATATAATTACAAGAATAAGATAAACAATTATTGAATTCAAACTTTTTCAAGTTCGATTTAAACGAAATAGATTATTATAGATAACATTTTAAAAAGTAGTCAACCTTCTTATAAAGTAGGAATGTATCGCTCGCTGTGTGTAGAACTTTTGCAAATTGACGGCTCTTGGTTAAAGTAAAAGCATATGTGTTGCACGTGGGCTGTTGTGCTTCGACTTTACTAAACAGGAAACTTGATACTTAGTGGCATGTTTCGTAACAAATATAAACCTTATTCTCTTCTTCCCTACAGTTGATCCCTATTGTAACTCTCGGACTACCACTTGATGCAAGGAGTTATGATTCTACATGTGGTTGTATTACCGGTTCTAAAAACGTGAAGTCATATATGTAGGTATTATTATGTGAAATGTAATTTTTCATAATAATTATCTATTAGTTTTTTTTTGCACACCGTGGGTAGATAGGTACCTGTGTATAAATATAGGCAAGCATTTTTCTGCTCATTCTTTAACAGTTTTTTATTAATTAAGTAAATACCTAGTTATTTATACAACAATAGTTGAAAGTTATTATACTTTTTATCATTAAGCGTGGAAATTGGAAGCGTGATACGAAAGACACGTTTACCTCGTGTTTTATACAAGATTTTTTGTAATTTTGTTGCAAAGTGTAGGAAAAATAAAAAATTGACATTATTTATACTAGTTATAACTATAGTATAACTAGAATAGTAATAAAAGTGATGATATTGTTATAAAAACGGCGACTTTTCGAACTAAAATGAATTCAAAAAGTTGCCATTTTGTTTTTTATTACAAAAAAGAAAGAATCAATATGTACTTACCTACCTACCCAGTATCTAGATATATACGTTATTCAAGATAGATTCCAATGCACGTCATCAATAAAACATCGTATTTGTACAGTACCAATAAATTGTAGTTTTTCTGTGCTATGTTGTGTGAGGTGAATCATCGCTAAAATATGTCACGTGTAAAATTTTAAACTGAATCTAGGCATATACAATTTATTACCTATTTATTGATGAGGTGCATTTGAACTTATCTTAAATAACGTATATACTCAAAAACTCGGAAGGGTGCTATTTACAAAAATCATTTTTACTGTTACCATTTATCTTATTCCTCACGACTACATAATTATTAAAATCAAGATTATAGATTGACAATAGTGTTGAAGTAGATACAACATCAATAATTCGAAACTTGTTGCTGCATCATCGTGTATTACGGTAGTCGTGACATTGATATTTTTAAATTGCATTTCTTTATAAAAACACATATGTGTTCAACATTCGACAATAATTAAATTCCTTGGCACTTTCCTGTTATTTATTACCTGCGGATGTCTCCGATTTTACAACTGAATCTAATGTAAGTTACTGGACGCATCGAGCCAGGTGGGCACTCTTTTGTGGGTCTCGAACACAAAAGAATAGATTTTGATACCTGTCCTTTTCCGAAACCTTTGTTATTGTACATACCTATAAGGGTATGACGTCTGGCACGTACAATATTGTAGCAACCGAATTTATTTATCTGTTATAAAATTCGGTAGGTATCTATTTTTTTATTTTTGGGTGCCATTTAACAACTCAAATAAATAAATTTAAAAAAAATCAAAAAACGCAATTTTCTGAATTGAGGAATATTATAAAATGTCACAATCTTGACTTTTTTCAGAATTTATTAATATTTTATTCGTTTAACATCATGAATTAGTGATTACGAAAGTTATTCATGCAGTCATGCATAAGAAAACCTTTTGAAAACAAAAACATGAAACATTCTTAATAGATTATATCTATCTACTCTCGTAAACGAAAAAGGCAATCTTTTATTGGTTCTCATGTAAAACATTCGTGTCATTTAAACGATCTTTGTACCCTACAGATCCTGCACAAAACCATCGCAGCTCTTTATTTGATAGCAAAATTTGAACGATACAGAAATGTTTTCGAAATTTGAATATTTTTTACGATTAGTAGATACCTAGCACAATATAGTAAGAGCTATTCTATGGGGTTGTTCGTAAGCCTTGGTAAGGCTCTAAGGTAAGCCTCTAACAATAAGGTTGCTAAAGACGTCATACACATTTTATTAAATAATTTTGATTTCTTCGATGTTTGTTTTATTTAATTTAATATTTATTTACGTCTTCAAATGCAACACGTGAGGTGTATTAAATAAATATTACTCAAATTTTTATGACGTCATTAGCAACTTATCACGGGCGAACTTCAATAGAATTCAATTATTTATTAACAAAAAGAAGAGTCATCAAAGACCGAAGATCATTTTTATTTTGAACAATAATAATTATGGTGACTTCAAACTTCAATTCGTTTGAAATATTTACTTTGTTTATCACCAAATTAAATACAATGTATATATATCTAATTGTAAGTAAAGTAATCAAAATATGAAAATTTATTTCTCGAAGAGAATTTTATCTTACGTAAAATAGAACGAAAAGTTTATGCCAATACAGTTACGCATCGTTAAAAAAAAGACACACAGCGTTATCGTTTGTAACTAATGTAAGTACTTCATGTGCATGATGTGTTTGTTTTTCAAGAATCGAGCGAATGAAAGTTCCCAGAAGTTGACGAGACAAAAAGAGCGGCTAGATTAATCCGTCCATATGTGGATATAAAACGGCACACATAACACAAGGCAGCTGCACATTAACTGGTCACTTGTGCAAACCACATACGTACACACAATGACCGTCCTTTCATGATATATTATTACTGCATTAATTGACTCTTTTGTTTTGATTACATTTTAAATTTGAAATTTTTCTTATCTTAAATATTCTTTAGTTCACTTATTTATCATTCAATACTCCAATTAATTGTCGATCAATAATTATTAATTTTTGCTTGGTTTTAAACATTTGTTCATCTAATTGTAAGGTAGGGAGCTCAAATATCGCCCATCTAAGGAAATTTTTACATAAACGTACTTAACGCTCATCCTGAAATTAGCACCAATTTTCCATTATACATTCAGTTACAATCGCCTAATTATTGTGGGTTTTAACCGTTGAAAAAAAGAAAAAGAAGAAAAACAAGAGTGATATACATTATACCGTCATACGGGGGCTACTTGAAACGATCTGCTCATATTTTGAAAGTACCTACGTTCTAGCATCTATGGGGTGTTAGTTAACCTTTTGACAAAAATACCGTCGAATTGTACTATTGTGTGCGATTTTTATTTTATATATTTTATACATCCCTCTGCAACTTACATACCGATCCTATGACCGACCCAAAGCGGATCGACATTTAGCTTCAAGTAAAACTCAAACTAAAAGCAAGTCTTTTGAGTCTTATTGGTGCATAGTCGGCAGCATGTTTAATGTGCCTGAGTGTCCATCGTGTTCGGTGAAAAATTGTGAAAAATAAAGTAAGAGATGCATAGTATGTAGTCAATTTTGTATATCCCATGTACTTCATTTGACCAGGAGATGATTGTATTTAAGCTAGGACTGTGGGTCTGTAATATTTCTTTACTATTGAACAAGTATTCTAGATCAAGTTTCGATAATACGATAGGTAACTTAAAAATTAAAAGACGGGAAGGACCGGACTTATTTTTTTTCCTTTTCGGTGGTTATTTGGAACAAAGTCTAGAATTTACAAACGCGTTCCTGGCAGTAAGAAATATGCAGAATATGCAGAACTAGTTTAAATAGATAAAAACTAAAAAACATCTGCAGAATATGCATTTCATTGACAATTATAGGTAATATTCCTTTGAAGATACAGTGTAGAAAATATCTCAAAATCGTTTCAAGTGATATATTTTTCTTACCCATTAAAATGTTGAATCGACATGTAAGGTAATATCCACACATTATATTATTTATTATAATTGTTCACGCCCCCACCCCGTAAAAATAAATACACGAATGCGCACGTTGCTCTAATTTCATAAAGTTCTCTTTAGGGAGCAACTAGTTAGTTTACATAATGAATATGGGAATACATTCTGAAACAAAAGGTCTTATTAATATTTAAACAAATATATTACGAAATAATTAACTTTCTATTTCGTTCACATAAATATGTTGTAGTTTCTCGAGTTGGTTTTGAGAAAATTCTCATATAGCGAGACGACTTATTCTTATTATTGCTTATTAAATATTAAACGTAGATATATTTTAATACAATTAATTATCGACAAAAATAATTCACGATTTATGTAGGTAAGAGAAATTTCTAGAGAAAAGGATACCCACGTTATCACCACATGCATAATAATTATAATTGAACCTAATTTTTTTTCTTTACCACGTTTAAAATTAACATCCGTATATCTCATTATTTGTTTATAACTTATTAAACGTGTCCTGTTTCTAAATTAATATTATAAACCATAATTATTGCTTTATATACGACACGAGTTGGTATTTATTTACTTCTTGGAATACAAAACATGAATGGATCTTCAAATTCGAAACCTCGCCCTATACGAAGATAAAGAAATAGAACAAGTTCTAGAAACAGCACATGTCTTGATCTTTTAGTTTTAAATGACAGTAGGATTGTTCTTTCTTTACTGCTAATTCTCAGATATAGTTAGCTGCGGGTGCATTGAATCGGTTATAATGGGCTCTGATATATCGGGTCTTGCGGTGAGGGTGAAAGACGATCCGCTAGGTCCTCTTCCCACCGGGATCCGATATCCCTTTTGGGCAACTCCAAGAGGCGCTAACCAATTAAATCATAATTAATCTCGACTTTTGTCTCATTTGGATTTCGTAAGAAGTTAACGGTGAATAATATAATGTATTAAAATATATATTTTTTTAAAATCATTCTCAAAGATCTTACAATTAGCGACGAATTATTTTTCACACGATTTTTGACTTTGCCCTGTTGATCAGGGGCCACTATTAATTTTTATTATAATGAGACTACGACAAAGAAAGTCAAATTCTAAATTTTTATTAGGTAACTTATGTCGGTAGTGAAAAAAATAATGTATTGGTACCTATAGATGTAATTAGGTACACGGAAATTAAGAGATTTACTCTACCTCCCCTGTTGCAGCCCTCGATATACTTGGGCTTCAAACCATACTCGATATAGAGTGAATCTTACTTTATTCCCTTACAATGTAATGCCTTTCGATTTAAACAAAATATATTTTGTCTTGTTATCTACTAATTAATTTTATTGGCGTAAGAAGTTTTAAGGGGGCCGTTCCTTTGTTTTTTTTATAACAGTTTGAACTAAATTATTGTTTGTGTTTTTTTTAACACCATCTTATTTACAATATGTTCGTAGGACAATAAGTAATTGGTGAGACAGTTAATTACAGATATGTATACAATAATTGACATGCAGGAGAGGCTTCCAATGAAGATTCTCCTACAATCTATATATATATCCTAATAAGGATACTGTGAAGACAGTTTGTATTTTGATTAATTTTATATGTAGGTATACTTACATAATTGCTTTCCCTGTCAATAATTAATTTTAATATTTATATTATCATAGTGTGGCTATTGTATCTTTCTTGACGTTTAATTTTCATCGATGTTGTATTGTTAGATTTGATATTATGCTATTCATCATTATTTACATATTACGCTGCTTGTATACTTATGTTAGTTTATTTAAAAACGCAATAAAACCGAACGTGAAGTTCAGTTTCGAGACCAATGACTTTTATCTCGAGTAAGCCGATTAAAAATATCGAAATCCAAATACCTATATTCTTTTATGAATTAATTAGTGGCTTTTTTTTGATTTCATATTAAACAGTTTTTGTTTTACAATTACGATAAGACAATTAAACGTGATTTACTTGCATATTTTAATAATCGAATCACGTAGGAACATATTTGAAAAATCCCACAGTTCAACTATCTTAATTTTAAGAAAAATGTTATTTTCATGCAAAATATAGCGACTGTAATTATGACCGAGAAAATATTTCTTGATAAAAATTATTATAATTTCATCTCCGTCCTGAACAGGTAAATCTTTGGAATTTTATTATATATGTGGGATTTCTCAAATATATAAAAATTTTGAAATACTTAATGCTGTTAGTAAACCGGACGGCGGACATGTGTGATTTCTTTATACCTAACATGTAGAACTACAGGTAAGAAACCTTTTTTTTTGAAAAAAATACCAAAAATGTCTAAAATATGGACATGTGGGTTTTTCAAATACGCGATTCAATTGTACGAACTTCCAAAATAAGCATTTCAAATTTGACAGTGTACGCATGCCACCGCAGTTTATTCTGAACATTAAATCATTCTTCTGTGATGTACGATTCATGACCTTTGAGACCTACATACTAGGCTCGTATGAAATATCTCAATTACTATTGACGGTAAAGTATGAAGTTGTCGATCGTAATTCTTTAAAATTATCATTGCTCCTATACTAATTTAAATAACAAATTCAAGAATTTAAATTTATTTAGGCACGTGAGATATTTCGCATTTAAAATTCATAATAGTTTTAATGTTGTCCTATAAACGATATTATTTATGACCCTTACCTCTAATTCAATTTTGATCTGAATCAATTGTCACGTCGTCACCGTCGCTAGGATAATTTTACACTTTTCAAAATTTATTTGTTTAAAAAAAGAATACATCCACGGTCTTAAGTTTAATTAATCAAAAACCATCAATTTTTATCAATTTTCTTAGACATACATATATAGTAATAGGATGCCGTAATAATTAAGTCGCTGTTTAAGGAAAATATGATTAGTAAAATACAGGAAGAGAAAAAAAATTAAACTGACAGTTTTAAATTGCAGCCAACTTTTTTGCCAAACGAATTTTATTAATTTATTCACGGTGGCACGTTCGAAACTTACCAATTGGGTTATTTGCATTTTCAAAGTGCACGTTTCGTTCTAAAGGTAGAAAGAACAGAAACGATTTGTTTTATTTGTGGTGTCGGGTGTTTTCTTAATGAGGTCGTATGTCTTTAACACTTTACTTCGGTCGCATACCTTTAAATATGTAATTACACCGCTAATTATGTAAGATGCAAGACGTATATTAGAGTGAAGTTGTTAGGAGACTTGCAGAATGGCGACTATGGTTGACTCGCCCGCAAAACCGGATTTTTATTTTTTATTTATTGCCAAAATACGCTATCTTCACTTCGAGTACAGTAATTTACAAGTAATAACACATGTAAAAGTATATAGGTATACATATTATTATACTTAACTTAAGTAAAATAAAATAAAATAAAATCTATCAAATGTATTATGCAGTCAAAAACTTTTTGGATCTTTAAAAAACATCAAGATTTCACTTTATTTATATCTACATCTCGTAAAAATTGTCGTAGAATAACAGAAGCTGTAATTTTGGTGGAATCAATGTAGAAGTTGTAATAAAATTAAATGTAGGGGAGGGGAGAGTGAGTAGGTTAAAAATTTAAAAAAATTCTACCTTTTTCATATTTTAATATGTAAGTAGATACGTACTTATAAATTTCCTTGTAAAATATTTAATTTAAAAAAACCTACCATAATTAACAATAGTAAACTGTTCTGTTCCTACTGCTGAACTAATGAATAGAAGGTGATGATGCAAGATCATCTCGATTATTTAAAGACACATGTCTATAGGAAATGCAATCACAAATGTTATTGTATTCTCAGTTCTTCTTCAGTTCGTTTAATTCAATTCCGTTGTCTTTATTCGAACACGAGGCGGCGTGTTTTTGAATAAAAAAATGTAATTTCAACAGTCCCATTTATTCTGCTATGCTTTGTCCCGTTATTTCTGCAAGTAGTTAAATTCGAAAAAACAGAGATATGCACGATGGCTAAAATTATAGGTACTCATTCTCAGTTATAAAAACATGACAACATGGTGTACAACATGAGCAAACAACAACGAAACATGGTGGCTGCAGGTCAGGGAATAATTTTTATTTAGGGCTATTTAGTATTTGTTTGTGTTTATCTTAAGATTTGCAGCACTTATAAATTACGGAAAACAGGGCAGCATTTGGAATGAATTTCATATACTTACCATATTCGATTTTCACGAATCCTGCAGTGGATTTTATTAATTTGTTCTTGTGAAACCGAAAAGGAATATCTCCACATGTCATTTGTTAGGTAACAACCTAAAAACGCCAGATACGCCTTTTCGACTTAACAGGGCAGAATAGTTTGTGAAAATGGCGATGGGAAAATAAAATTGTCAATCGTGTATTTCTATTTATTGAAAAATCATTCCCTTTTATAGTCAGGAAAAATATGTAAAGTACACCTAGAAAACCGGGATAAGTCGGGGAATCTAATTTCGACGAGTCTGCAGTCACGCTGAAAATTCTTTCTCATCTCTTTCTATTTCCTCATTGACAATCAATAAAAACAATAAATTAGAACTGTCGACAGTTGTGCCGTTGACATTTTACGCTGTCTCGTGGACGTCCGCAATAGAGGGGTTTCACCGTATTTTTTAATCTTATTAATTTTATGCATTTTTATCCGAAAAGAGTATCGAAGTGAATTCTCGTGGCCAATTTGGTGTTATCAAGTTTCGTTAAATACAAATTATTATCGTATACTTAATACTTATATTATGCAGATCATAAATGTGATAGTTGAATTGGAAGGGCTTATTGTAAGAACATAACAATAACAAAAGTTTAGAATAATCAACGTTAAAGTTTTAAATTTACGTTCGATAAAATGCATTGTTGGAAATATATAGGCTAAAAGTGTGTTATAGCTTATCCAAACCTATATGAAGTTCACGTCATCAATACAAGATTACTAGATGATGACGTTTCACACAGCGCTGTCACCTCGTAACTAGTATTTTGGTAGTTCTAATAAACTGTAGTCTTTCTTTATGCCATCTAATATGTGCGCAAGTAAATCATCTATAGAATATGTCACTTTCTAAACTTTAAACCAAATTATAAATAAATAAATAATTAAATAAAGTTCGACTTTTGTAAATTAGTTATTTCTGTTTTACTTATTAATATTTACAGTTTTATGCGCGTCACGCCTTATAGGTAATGATGTACCTACATAATTGCAATAGCTTAGGATTCGGGATTGCTTTTACTTAATTCCTAAACGATGATCGAAGTATACTTTAAACTTACGAAATATGGTAGTTGATTGTTGTTTCACAAAATTGGTGAGTACCTACGTTTGAAAAATGTTTCGAGTATCTTGCTGAAAGGTACTTACAATTATCATTATATTACTTATTTACTATTCGAAGCTGCGTCAAGAAGTTCAAAATATCTACTACTCATACAAAAATTGTCAACATCGTGTAAGTACATACATAAACTTTATATGGTACGGCTAAAAAGCTGTTTACAGATATCTCTAATGATTGTAATTAGTTTCATCTGTAAGTATATAATCGATAGACATTCCAATTCATTTAAAAATTTAATACTTACCTATGTTATTTTATCTGAAGATTTAATTTCAAACAAACGTATTACGTATTAGATATACCTACATAAAACTATGAACATTGAAAATCGGAAATCAACAATAGCGAACAGTTATTTGTTTTGAAAAATAGTATATCGTCTGTGAAATACTAATACCTCAATAACGTATGATACATTTTTCAATCGTGATAAATATTAGATAGTATATGTAATTTCGAAGGCGACATCGACATGCTGGTTCGGTATCTGTACCCCGGTGCAATGATCGAAAACGCCTATTCAGTTCATTATGGACGGAAAATAGAAATAGGTTCGTTTTTATGATGGTATGAATATGAAACAACTTGTTATTGGAATTCAGCAACTGACGGTGGTTCATATTCGTTGAATATTGATTTGTATAACTGTATCTAACGAACTGTTAAAATTTAGACAACTCATTAGATGATAAATGTTCAATTTTAATTCTGAAAATGTATTCACGTAGAAATAACGCCACGTTGCGTTAGCAGGATATAAATCGGGAATTTCTTAACATTAGAATATTAACTTCACCTACAGTACCTATTTTCGTTTGAAAATAAAAATTACTGGGTTCTACATTGTAGATTACGATGTAAATATAAAATTTGTTCCAACACGCCACCAAACCGGTTTGCGAACGACCCTGTCATGCTTTCGACCAGTCAAAATTTTCGAATTTACTCCACTGTCAAAATCCATAATTTTGATTGGTTGAAAGCATGTGCAGGACTGTTCACAAACTGGTTTGGTGATGTGTTGGAATAAATCTGCAATTACGAGGAAAGGCAATTCGAGGTTTCTTGGTAATGACTGTTGTAGGTGCAATAAAAGCGAGATAAGTGTACTGATAAAGAATTTATAATGTAATCGAATAGTCTAATCCGAACTCATCGTTATGCAGATTTTAAAAAACCTTAATAGGTACATATTTTATCAACAAAAAGAAACATTATTGTCTAACGTAAATCTTAATCCCTTAATCTATATTAAATACAGCGAGGGTGAGCTCATTATTTTACCTCTACATTACCCTTCATCCGATATTTAATTATATTTTATTAATTTTACTGTAGATAGTTATGTGAAATATCTAATTTAAAATTTTAAATTTTAAACAAACTTTTATTACCGACTGTAATTAAAATTTTGCGAATTTTGCTTCCGAACTTTACTTGTCCCATATTTTAGGATTGAATTTGACTTTGCACTTTCATTTTCGTCCATTAACCATTATTTGTTAATAATTAACATCTGCGCGTTGCATAATTATTGCAATCGTCGTAGTCTCTGGAAATGAATCCAATTATACGTAGATACAGCTACGTGACTAATTTTGGTACGTACTGTAAATCGCTTGCCCAATAATAGCGAGGTTTTCACGCATGGAGAATCAATCTTTTGTTATTGACATGAAATAATCATTTGTACAATCGACTACAATGATTCCAATAGAAACTTTAATCTGATTATATTTTTTTAATCTATTGAATGCCTTGCGACGTAACGTTACACGATGGTGGTCTCCAATAAATGCTTGTAATTGCCGATGATTTTTTTATTCGAACGCAATGATTAATGAATACTTAAGTGCCGGTAATTAACGTAGTTAACCTTGTTTTGATGTCTGTTCAGATGCATATTTTCACTTTTCTAATTTATTGCTTTGGTTAATTAATTGGGGTTAATTTAACGAAGAACTCGTGACATATTTATAAATTCCGTTTTAATTTAAACTTTTTTTATATGTTCATAATATACCAACATAAATAAGTACATATGTATTAGATACTATCTACTATCGAATTCTTGATTAAAGATATGTAATTATTGCACTGTATTAGCGAAAAATGGGGCAGTCTAATCGAATGCTTTCTTCAATTTTTGCAGTCAAACTTCCAAGTGTTCTTTCGTTTTTTTACTCGAAGGTCGATTTTTTGAAAAGACTGATCGACCCTGTCATGTCTTCATTATAATTTTTTTTAACTAATTTATGGCTATTAGATAAATTATTTTTTTCTGTCTCGAATGTTTGAGGACAACACCATTACTTTCGTTCCAGAATTAAACGATTGCTGTATTACCTACCTATTCATCTTTTTCTTCAGAACCTCAGAGTCGTAACAGTTTTTTTTTTCATTACATCAGTTACTTTTAAAGGATCTTTGTTCATTCCGTTGACTCTGATTTTTAAATCTTCTCGTCTTCCAAAATTTCGAAAAACTACATTGATGCAAAGAGTTGTCAAACAAATAATGCAAGAAGATTTTGAATGATCAAGCGTAACAGTGACATCTAATTTACTTAAATACGAGTAGGTAACCGTACATGATATACTGACTATTTAATTTCTGGTAAAACTCAAACTATATCAACATAAGCATACAACATAAAGGAATTAGTACAGTAGATTTCGCAAGGTAGTTACCCCGTTATCCATTTTAATATTGTTTTTCGAAGAAATTGAAAAATACGCTAACTTTATTTGGACTCGAGTAAAACATATGTATTTTTTGTGGATGTTTAAAATTTTATTTTATTTATATTTATAATTTTAATAACGTTTGGTGGAAGTTTACCACATAAAATATTTTTATTAAATTGAGAAAATTGTGTTTTTAATTCTTTTCCCTAAGTGTATTTAGTTTCGTTTAGAAAGATCGTGTCCTATATATGAAATGTCCGCAGATGTAAAAAAAAACAAGTGTCGCTTAGTTTTCCATGTACTATAACATAACTATACTCTATTCGCCGAACTCGTGCAGTAGACCTAAACAAATGCAAGCGGAGAATGCCTAATTAAGGAGTCGCCTTTACGATAACAACATGTTACGCGGAATCGAATCTTCTCGTGATTCTAGAACTACTTTGTAAAAATATAAAACGTGTAAATGTATTACACGTTACATGCAGTTGAAAATTAATTTAATGTATAGTTGTTGTTCATTACCTTGAGTATTTCGTTAATATATACATTTCCATATAGTAATAACAATCGTTTCTAAGGAAAAATTATGACGTAAGAAAATACTCGAGGTAAGGAATGATAGTCCCCTAATTAAACCCCTATAAAATTATGTACAGTCAAGTTCAATATTTAAAGCAGTAACATTGTATAAATAATTCGCGTTACACATCGTAAATACTTTTTGTAGATTTGTTCGATGTGCCACGTATTTTCCGCGCAATGCTTGCGATTCGGGACATTAATTTTGAACTTGACTGTACACACCTTTTAAATCGCCCTACATCAAGGTCACCATTTAACCTCGAACTAAGGTCTAAATACGAAATTCTATTTTTAATTTTATATTCTATGGTCGCATTTATTTGTAAAGTAACTTACGTACTTTAACGTCGATTTCGGAAGCGAATTTACTAGATCACTCAATATCGTTGTCTTTGTGTATATGTATACTTCACCTATCTACATACATCTTATTTGAGCATTATTACGAGGAATGTTTCTCGTAGAAAAAAATCTTCGAGGTCGCGTGCAATTTTCAATTGTTCGTTTTATATTTATATTTTTATGACGGTTTAAAAATAATACTCCCAGTATAATTTGCTTAAATAATCGAATAAATTAATACGAATTGGAAATAATTAGGTAGGCACCTATTGACTGTTATTGGATATCTTCAGTAACGCATCCAAGTACTTTCTTAATTAAATTTTTGACGAATTTTAAATTTGATAATTAGGAACAGTTATGAAATTATTCACGCAAACTTTCTTAATGTCGTACCTGTTAATTTCTTAAGCTTAGTTTTAACCATAACTGCATAATTATGTAATTTAGTATTTTATTGTTATTGTGAAAAGTACAATAAATTGGTTACAAATAATTATTATAGCAATTGATAGGCATTTAGAAACAAAGTTTACTTTCTAATTTTTTAATGGCCATACCGTTTATTTATAATAATTATTGTTTTATTGAGTCGATTAGTTATATTTAGCATATTAATGTGTTAAACCATGCTTATACCATTGCTGTATTTTTTGTTATATGTATAGTATCTTCTTATCTTATTTTTCTTTTTAATTTTTCACATTTACATACATACACACATGTAGGTAGTCTATTTTTATTGCATTTTGTTTTACAAAATATGTTGAGTAATAAGAGTATCTACGAATAAATTAATGAAACAATAAAAAAAAAATGGAAAATTTCAAAACCCCCAGAATACTGTATACCGTTTATTCTAACTCCTACCGCAAAAGAAAATTAATGGTAGTTTATAATATCTATAGTTTCTCGACAGACAAACTAATCGAAATATCTCCCCCTTAAAAACGCTCCGTGATTACTAACAAAAGAAAATCCGGGTCTTATCTATTACTGATCTCTTCTTGTCTTTACAAGGGTTGTTCAAATTTGTGAACATTACAAACGTCGGCCTTTATCTTATTCTGTAGTATATTTATTTTCAGTAGTAGGTGCTTAAAGATAACGAGTTTTTTTTTTTTTTACTAGTTTTACAGGTATTTTATTACAGATTGAAGGCTAAATTTCGCTTGAAATTACGCACTTATTTGTGATAGATATGTAAATATGCTGAAAGTCAGGATTAGAAAATTAATTTATTGATCATCACAACCACATTTTTTAATCAATTCACCCGTAATATCGGTTGATAACAATTTTTACAGAAAAATTGGTTCCAGATTAGATCGTATCATGATTAATATAAACTCGGAGCTATTATTAATTTTATAATACCATAGCGTGAGCATGCTTATAGCGCGTTTAATTACCGTCTACCTCGACATATAGCGCATAAATTCCATCAATAATTTTACCAATTACATACAGGTACTTACATTTGTTTTTAAACTACCCGTAAAAATTGCGCAAAAGACTTATTTCGGAATGTTATAATCCTCGTGATCGAGACAAATTGCAAAGGAACAATATATACTCGTTCAGAAAATACGTTCACCAACATCAAAGGTACCGGACGCTGATGAAGAAAAACGAAAGTCTTTCGTAAAGGGACTTGGGTCGAGTTGTTGAGCAAGTCTAGCGGTAGGTAATAAAAGAAAACGTTGCTAATGGACGGAGATGTTGCTAAACCAAACGTGTCCGTGGAAGCAGATAAGACTTACTATCTATCGGTGCATTATAAATATCACCGACACCATCGCTGTTCTAAACGAACGGAAGCCAATTTATGCAATTAATCAATTAGCTTGATGGCTTCTCTCGCGCAGAGATTTAATAGTAATTAGAAGGCCGGTAATGCATTAATGCAAACAGTTAACGAATATAGTGTCATTTTTGTAAGACCGAATTTTTATTAATTGCATTTAAATTAATATTAAAATATATATTTGTAAATCATTCAAATTTTATTAATCATCACGTCGTACACATTTTATTAAATATTTTGATTTTCTGAAGATTTGATGTATTATAAATAAATATATAAATTACATAAAACATACATAACCAAATAAGAAATATTTAATAAAATGTGTGACGTCGACGACTAAAGCTGTGGACACACTGCCGACACGTCACATTACGGCACGCAACATTATGGCACTGATTTTTACTCGCCGGCATGTAAAAAAAGTATAATAACAAGTAAATATATAAGAATTCACAATCTAAGTTTATTTGATATACCAATTACAAGCCAATAAATAACGGCGGGCAGATAATATATCTTTATTTGAAACGTGCTGCGTGAGCATCCGAATAGATGCGTCACGTGTCGTCCTATGTGTACTAATGTAAAATTCCATGCCGGCACGTGACGTGTCAGAAGTGTATCCCCAGCTTTAAGAATTGACACGTTTCGTTGAAAACCAGAGGTGGTTATACTTTATTTTATGAATTACCTAGGTATTTAATTAAATAGGTACCTACCTATTTTTTTTGCAGAACAGTTTAGAAGTTTTATAATTTCAATTTTAAAGGCGATGACCCAAAGAAGGGAAAAGAAAAATATACACAGAGTGTATTAACCTCAGTTTATTAATCTGCAAATTTAGAGCCATTATTTAATTACCATATGAGTTTTTAGTAAACCCTCGGTTCGTCGTCACACATGTGGTCATTACTCTATAATCTTTTTACAAAAAAAGGCTATCACGAGGAAGTTCAAAGAACTTAATTTCGGTTTTACGATATTATGTCGTAAAAAAATATCTATTTTCGCTAATGCGAAATGGGACAACTTTAATAAATTCTATTCATTTGTATTAAATAATAAGCGAAACTTAATTTTCTCGTTTCGATGACTTGGGTAGGTACCGATATTGAACGATTTCTTATAAGTAGATATGTGTAATTCGCAAGATTGTCTAAGATTATCTTTTTTGTTTCAAAAATCTTATGCACGTTTCTTGTTTCAGTTGCACTGCCAAATACGTAGGAGAATATTGTCAACATCTGAATCCTTGTCACACCGGTCCGGGTCCGCGTTGTCAAAACGGTGGTTCGTGTCAAGTAAGAGTGTCGCCGGGTTCTTCGCCCAGCTTCACGTGCGTGTGTCCGTTGGGGTTTAGTGCGTCATTGTGCGAAATTCCGATTGCGAACTCGTGTGATTCGAAACCGTGTTTAAATGGCGGTACTTGTTCGTTACGATCTCTCGACACTTACCAGTGCTCTTGTGCTCAAGGATATACAGGTTAGTACATTGTTTTAAACTTATTCTTAATTTGTAAGAAATTTTCTGGGAAAATTATGTTACCTAATAAATTATCAAAAGTTTTGGCACCGAAACTAGCTCACAATCAGATTTAGAGAACGTATCTATACATAAGTTGACACGTAGAACCATACATTGAACATTTATGTTGTTAAAAAAATCTTAGAGATTTTAAGAGCATATAGTGTGATCAAAAATAAGTTAAAAAGTGTTAATATACCTACATAAAGTTAAAAGCACTGCGCGTAGAAGGTTACTTAGACATCGTATTCATCCGAGTTCAAACACTCTTCTTCTTCATTATAGACAAATTCTGTTTGTTCTTTAACCACCACTCAAGCTATTACTCCAGCGCTTCTTGGGTCGACCTAAGCTTCTTTTTCCTGTTGGAAATCGGTCTCTCGCTACTTTTGTTATGCGCACGTCGTTCATTCTATCGATGTGTTCATTCCATCCTTGCCTTCGATTGTTGATCCAATCCACTACCGGTTCGATTTAAACATTTCCCTTATTTCCGTGCTACGGACGCTGTCCAATTTGGTTTGATTAACTATTTTTCGGAGGACCACCATCTCAGTCGTCTCTAACATTTGTTTTGTTTTTGCTGTTTCGGATCTTTCTTCGGCACCATTCGTCATTATGGGTCTTACAACGCTTTTATATATTCTGGTTTTGTGTCCGTAGTGAGATATTTGTTTTTCCATATACTGTTATTGAGGCGTCCTGAAATTCTGCTGGATTTTTGGGTTTGTTCTCTGACTTCCGCTTGTACATTATCGTAGCTACTTATTGTGGTGCCTAAGTAATTTATATGCATGACTTGTTCTATTATTTTGTTGTCCACCATTAACTTGCACTTTACAGGATCTTTTGCAATCACTATTGATTTCGTCTTATCTGCAGCAATTTTCATATTGAATCTCTTCCCTACCACTTCGAACTGCATCAGAAGCCTTTCGAGATCGTCTTCGTTATTCGCTATTAATATAGCATCGTCTGCATAACATACAATCTTTATACCGTCTCTGCCCATCTTATATTCTCTGAGATTTTTGACGCCGTCAATTATTTTGTCCATTATTAAGTTAAATAAAAGCGGGCTCAGTGAATCCCTTACGCGGTGTTGTTGAGGTATATATCTCGAATAGTTTCTATTAAAGTGGTTGGTATTTGTCGTTCTAATAATATATCAAGTACATCGGCTAGTTGAACTCTATCAAAAGCTTTTTCTAGGTCAACCAGGCACATGAAAGCAGGTTTATTGAATTCTAGTGCTTTTTCGGTAATTTGCTTTATTATAAATTCGGCGCCTAAACAGGACCTACCATTTCTAAAGCCTTGTTCGTCGTTAAGAGTCGTTAATTTATTAATCTTTGTCGTTATAATCCGTGTTGTAAGTTTTAAGGTTTCAAACACTCTATTGCAGCAAATTCCCAACTTTTTTTGTCACACGTACCCCCCCCCCCCCTCCCTAAAACACAACTTACTGTCCTTTTAAGATATTTTTGCTCAACGTCTTGCACTTGCACTTATTACGTGGGGTAATCTGATGTCTCAAATTTTTGCCCGAATAAGCCGGAGACCAAAATCACATTTTTCAGCTCAGTTACAGCGAAACGGTATGTCAGAGTTTTTTGTGAGGTTTTCCTCTTAACTCTAAAACAAATGTTTAACCGTGCTAACAGCGTACTCCCCACCAATTTGCAAGTAAATTATCGACGATTAGCTACCTTTTGTGCTGTTAGATGATATTTAGATTATTTATTTGCTGTATTACGTTTTTAACACTTATGTCTCCATTTCATACGAATATAGTTGGGGAGGAACCTCAGTTCTTTGAAGAAAGACAAAACAGAAACATCGACAGAATAAAAAGATATAATCATTTCATTAATACCGAATTATGTAATTTAATAAGAGTTTAATTGTTACGTAAATGTGTTGCAGGAAAACATTGCGAAAGTCGAGATCACTGTGCGTCGCAACCGTGTAGAAATGGGGCAGAATGCACTTCAGTCGGCGATTCCTACAAGTGCAGATGTGCACCAGGATTTACGGGGCCTTCGTGTACCGATGACAAGGACGAGTGCAAGCAGAAACCGTGTAAACACGGAAAATGCCATAATACGCACGGGAGCTATACGTAAGTCTTGTTTCTTTTAAGCTATTTCAATTAGCGGATCGTTTGCGCCTTAAATTCTTAACAGAAAATGCATAGGATTAAAAGTCACTTGAATTACATAAATTTTTACGAAATTTACTCGCCATAAAATGTGCATATATACCTACATATGTTTATTAAAAATTGTCAGTTATGTTAATTCTGCGTCCGTGACATTTACACGTACATTTCTATTGCCGAATTTAAAATTATGATATTTTTTTCGAAATATCAAACAAATATGGATATGCCACATTCATTTCGAAAATTTACCAATAATGTAACAGTCTACTTATCGATTTATTTTATTTTATAAATCTTATTGTAGATATTATCTCTTCTAATCGATAAAAGTGTTTCATTTATGTAATATGTATTTTGTTTCTTTTACTTACTTTTTTAAATTATTTTATCGATGCGTTACGAAACTAAATTAATTAAATTCGATATGTATTTGTAAACGCGTAGGGAAGAGTGGGGTGAGATAGCATAGCTAACGTTGGATACCTACCTGGCGCTAAGTCATTCAGGGAAAATTTATGAAAATCATGGAATATATTCTCCAACCCTTTTATTATAAAAATCCAATAATAAAAACTAACAAAAAAATAAGGTGAAGGTGAAACCGCATATACAAAAATATAATACAAAACAAAAAATGTTGCAATGAACTTGAAACTAACACGTTTATTACTTTTACACAAAGTTTAAAAAAGAAATAAACATTAAAATATATATAAAATAAATTGTATTTGGCTCAGATTAGGATGCTGACATATTTACAATTAAAAAAATCACTATTATCACTATAGGCTTCGTGGGCCCATTCTTCGCATGATCCGTACTAAATCCAAATCTCTCCGTTATTTGGATTATATATAATGCAGGGCACTGCAGTCGAGCGGTTTCACCCCATGCTTTTAGTTTGTAAAAGCATTCTATTGCTAGAAATATATCGTGATCGTGAGTTCTGATATATTTCTAAGCTGAATAATCCATAATTTAGAACAGAATACAAATATGTAGTTGTCCTTTACTTTACTTCTTCGTATGCAACGTAATCATCAACTTAAATTCCTAACAAGTTGGAACTTTTAATTAGTAAACTGAAACTAACACAATACACACGAAACGAGCCACAAATGGTTACTTGCCTTCTTCACACATTAGAAGGTGTTTTACCCATCAGCTGCTAAGTAGTGCCAAAATTAAGCTGAAAAATGCCTGGTGGTTTCGCTCCGCTATGCGATCTCGCCCCCTCTCTCTCCTAATAGTTAATTGCGAAACGCGTCGTTGAAAGAATTAAAAAATATAAGCGAAAGAAAAAAAATAATACAAAATACATATAGATTCATTTTATTATTGGTAATGATTCATCCAAAATCGTTGAATTATGATCGAGCTGTTTTTAACGAACAATAGAAGCAAATGCTTTCTACGATCGTCTTCATTAAACATACATAAAGTCTTATTAAGAAGACAAAGATGAGGAAAAAGATACATTAACGAAGTCGAACGTCCAATCATCGAGAGACCAACCGATCACTACAAAACCATTAACAAATATCGATGCATATCGGGGCGTCTGCATTATCATCGGTTATAAAGTGACCGTTGTAATGATTCGACGTTGATTAATGCGGCAGAAATTAATTGCTAAATTTAAAACTGAAAGATTATTGATTTTAATAGCGATAAAGTCGGGCCTCATGTAACTTTTATGGATATTATATTAAATAAGTTGACAGTTTAATAAATATTAATTTGGCTTTGCGTTTGTTACGCAAAGTTCATTAACAAAATTATTAAAATATTTTGTTTCTTCGAACGTAATTATGCCAATTAAGAAATTATTAACTATTTTCGACTCAGATTCCTTATAGGTACGGTTGCCATTAAGTTAATTCGTGAATAAATGATGGCGCGAAAATGGAAATTGTACAACCTGCGTATAGAATCTATAGCGTCCATTAAGATAAACTATAAATTTACCAATTTGTATGGTAATGATATCTATTCCAGAAGCGGACTAATTTAGTAGTACTAGCTTTTTTTGCCGAATGCTTTTAGACAAATGCAAACGCAATCGTATCTATATTATATATAATGCGTTCCTGAATATGTAGATGTAAGTCGGACAACAATTTACATATTATAATGAGGGTTTCGTTCTTAGAAAGCCAATCTCACAGTGATTGAAAACATCGAACATAGGCAATAATAATTATCGGGTTTCTCCTGATTTCTTGCATCTGATTTAATTTTATGTAGGCATGTTTATGACATTAGCGGCCTTTTAAACTTGATATCAAGTTTTTTCAAAGTTATTTTGTTGATTTGTAATTATGAAATATTAAGACGGGGCGTGTACGAAGGGTACTACATAAAACGTACAGTCGAAGAGTAAATTATGTAAGTATCAGTCACTAGTAAGTTTCTGTCACTACAGAAATAAGAAGTTATTTAAACATAGAATGCGATACATAATGTGCACAGTCATACCTTACCTATCTATACAACAGAAACAATAATATTCTGTGATACATAGCTGATGTGTTTCAAAAAAAACTATGATATAACCCATGATATGTAGGTATAGGTATTTCAAAATATTTTGGGATTTTTATTAATACGGTTATTTTAAATTCTTATTGCGATTGGTATGTTAATTAACGTAGATCTAACTTCACTTAAACAAAATGTTATTTACTATCGTTAAACGATTTTTACTCGTATTTTAAAAACGCCTGAATTCGTAACTCGATTATTCAAAAACTATTATATGGAAACCAACGTTATTTATAATATGTATATGAGAGATAGAAACTTATATGATAGTTTAGTGCAATTTTTGTGGAATTTTGTTAATTAATAAAAAGTCTTCTGTCACTTCAATTCGCTCATATGACGAGATATTTAAAAAATTCTCGCGTACACGTGGGTGGACAAAGATGATAAATTACCAAGTAAATAGTTAATAAAATTATTAAGTTGTAAAGGATCTAGAAATTATAACATACATCTTGATAAACAATGTGCGATGCTTGCGTATTTGGGTGCCAGGGTGGAGTGAAGTGAGTGCTATATCGCGCCTACTATTACTACAAAGCGGCATTATGAATAATGTAAAGAAAATAACGGGAATTATTTTATATAATTTTTTTTTCTTAAAGTCGCCAATACAAAAACAAGCAGCCCGTTTTTCTAGAAATAAAATTATATAAACGCGTAAAATATAGCAAATGCTTTTACTTCAATTTATTGAAATTTTTCAACTCTCGCGAATAAACGCACTTGAAGTGGAAATGTGGTTTTGCTCATAGACTTTTGCTCATTTTGACTGCAAGCAAAAGTAAATAGATACCTACCTACTTCGCATAGTTTTTTTCATATAAGTACAAGAATTTCAATAAATTGAAGTAACAGCATTTGCAACACTTTATACATAAGACCTAATAAGTTTAGAATCCCTATAAAAGCATTCTTTACAGCATTTTAAGATAAACGTTCGAGACTAAATGGAATTTTAACTATTTGATCTACAAATTCCTTAAATATTTAAAATTAATTCTCTTCTATAACGTTTGAAAAAATATGGATAGCTACCTAATTTAATTGTTTTTTTTATTAATTAAAATTTAAAAGGGCATTTAGAATAATATTAGGCGTACCCTCTTATATTAGATGTGCCACTTATATAACATTTTCCTGAGATATTAGTCATAATTTTCCGAATTAATATTTTCCCTCTCCTAATGGTAGATTGTTCGTAGGTTGTTCCGTTCCACTAAAGCACTAGATTTTTCACACTCCGTGTGAATAGTTTTCATTATCCGAATTTCATTTTGAGTAGGCATTAACGTTGAAGTAGGAACATAAATGAAAATTACCTATCTTTCGACCAAAACTATTGTGTGGTTCGATACCAATACATATCGTGTTATTTTTTGAATAACGATACAATTAAACGGAAAATTTTAAATCAAACTTTTGATTAATAGCAAACTCATGTGTAAATTCGATTATAGGTACACACTGGCTTTACTACATTTTCTCAAATGATTTCTAAGTTGGCAACTAAAGGCCAATCAATAAAAGAATCGAATAAAAAAATTAAATCGCACGCATAAACTGTATAATAAAAACCAACAACAGTCTACCATTTTTTGCTACATAGATATTACGTAGGCAGTATATCATACAGCATATGTTCTGAATTCTTAACAAACAAAAAAATGGATTATTTTATACCATAATAAAAATATATTTTAGTATTATTAATTACAATGGACTTTATTTACATTTAGTTAAATTCTGTGCATCGAAATTAATTTTAAGTAAAATAACGGAAAAACTACGGTAACTTAAATAATTTTTGAAAAGTTTTAAATAATGCAAATACAGTAGAATTCCAATTATGTGTACGGACCCCAGTTATGTGATATACCAATTACTGAGATCGCTTGTTCGTTTTTCAAGGCCAAGTAAAAGTAAGATTTTATCATTTTATTTTTTTAAATTGAATAACGTTTGTTATTATGAAATAACTTCACTTCGGTTAATAAATTCCTACGGTATTTGGCCTGCAGAAGAAAGACAACGCGATTTTCCGGATTTTTTGAATATCCGGATGGGCAGTGATTCAAGTTAATCCGGATAATTGGAGTTGTATTGTACCCACCTATAATTTTTACGGCGAATAGTTAAAGAATGCGTTGAGATATTGTAATTAAAAGACGACGATATGACATAACTATATTTCGGTCGGAAAACCTTCGAAATAAAGGAATTATTAAATGCTGATAAATATATTCATAATGAAACTCCGTTCGCTTACAACGGTAATTTATTAGTCGAGTTATAGAGATGAAAAACAGCGCGAAGAATCAGAGGCCGCTTATAAATTAGCATAATATCGAAAGTGACTGTTTAACTTGTCCTTTGCAATGTAACCAAAATCGAGTGAAAAGGTAAGGATCAGTTCGAAATGCCTATTGGAAGGTAGATAAGATAACTTGTTTCTCATAGCCTTCGCTTATGGTTCGAGTTACATCGGCGATTGAAGTCAGAAATTACTATACACTACGACAGGTTGAACTGGGCACTTAAAAGACACAAATTCCTTCAAGTAGACAAATATCGGTAATCGTCGTGGATCGGCTCATCTTCAAATACATTTTTATGGAAATTAGCTTCATAGGTTAAAAATTTATCGTCAACTATAGATATTTGATTATTTTTTTTGTAATTTTTAACCAATAATACACCCTGAGATAAATCGATTAGCAACTAAGAAAAATGGAAAATACGAAATAATGCATTATTCAATTAGAATCTTTTGTTAACGTTTATGGTTCTTTCCTATTATCGATACATTTTTACCAACAGTAAGTCATCTTAAACCTGTTTTAATTTAAGGTTAACGTCGCTTATTGCAATGATAGTACTATTACGAGATTTTGGCATTAGAAGAGGTTGGTGTCAATATAAGGTGTGACGTAATCCTTTGCAGTTTCATATTTTCATTGAAAAACGAAATTTATTATAAGAATAAGTTCTTCTCATACCGAAACTGATATAAGTACAGATTTTTTGTATTGGTTGTCGACCATCGACGGTTAGAATCCATTGTTTTTATCGGTTGTCAAAAAGGAAATAGAATGAGATGATAATTAGTTTCGTTCACGAATTTGACCCTAAATTTCGTTTAGGAATTTTAATCTAAATGTTTTGTAACGTTTCGAACTTTTGTTAAGAAAATTGGGAGGTCATAACATGCCCGCGAAAAATCTAAAAATCATTTTTTACTTTCTCATACGAAAGTATAAGGAGATACGATGTGATCGTAAAAACGCTTGAAATCGTACGGTGTATTATCAGTGGAAGTGATGATTAGACAGAAATACTAGACTTTTAACAACCAAAATTATAATTAATTGTTGATATCGCGAACAAAAATCAATAATTTCTTCAACGAGCCCATAAAAAATATCAGACGTATCATGCGTTCGTTATGTTTGTAATGTAGTTTTGTGCTTGGAAGCAATCGCTGCGCGTTCTAAATCTTGTACTATATTAGTTCATTTATTGTGAATCGACGAGTGGGTCAAACAAAAAAAAATAATATCTATAATAACTGTTATACTTAATATTGTTAAGTCCCATTGTATTCTAATATTGTAAGAGCAGTGCTTCCAGTGATTTACTTTTTTTACTTTTTTTTTAATGATTTACTTTTTAGTCTAGATATTTACTTTATTTACTTTTTTTATTTATTCACGAATCTGAGAAAAGAATAGACTGTGTACGGGAGGTCCTTTTCTCGGTGATTTGGTTCTTGGTGAAATTATAATGGGTGTTTGATTTATTAGTGATACGCGGACATTATCAGATGTATGAATGCGTTTAACGGCTGTTGTATCTTATTATGATCACTTAGTATTTCATATATTAAATTACAAAAACGTGTAGTTTGTCATTTCTTTGTTTGTTATATTTGAAAAACTACTTTTGAAGTAATTTCGGACCTGTTTTATGTGTATCAGGTAGTGTGATTTTATCAAGATTATGCAAAAATGATTATCTATTTAACAGTCCGCAGTTGACATTTCTCACTTTGTTATACTAGAAAGGAGAGTTTTTTAGTCGTCTAAACATCTCTAAACATTCGAGTCAAAATTTTTCCAAAAAAAAACGAGAAGGGATTTTTCGAGATTTCGCAAAAATTTTAAATCGCCGGAAACGCGCCTAGTTCGTCATTTATTGGTTTGTTATTCTATAAAAACTACTTTTTTTGGTAATTCCGGACCTGTTCTATGCGTATCAGGTAGTGTCATTTTATCGAGATTATGCAAAATTTGTAATCTATTTAAACGCCCGCAGTTCGTCATTTTTTGATTTGTTATACCAGAAATGCGAGTTTTCTAATCGTTTGCGACTTGTTCTGAACGTCGCAAAACGTTCTGATAAAAATTTTGCCAAAAAAGGGATTTTTTCGAAATTTCGCAAAAATTTTAAATCGCCTGAAACGCGCTTAGTTCGTCATTTATTGGTTTGTTATTCTAGAAAAACTACTAAGGAATTTTTTCGAGATTTCGCAAAAATTTTAAATCGATTTAAAAACATATAGTTGGTCATTTCTTTGTTTGGTATATTAAGTGCTTCCAGTGATTTACTTTTATTTACTTTTTTTTTGGCTTTTATTTACTTTAAGTTTGAGAAAATATTTGCTTTATTTACTTTTTTTAATGGGGTGTGTCGCTGGAAGTCCTGTAAGAGTAATCAAGTTAGTTTTGAAGAACACTTTTTTTTCACGGGTCCGTCTACCACTAGGTTCCGAAGGCACTGTAGCCTAAAAGGCTTATTGTGCGCGCGCTGGTGGTTTAGTCCACTCATTCCGTAATCTTCGCACCTTGCACCAAAGCGTACAGGCGTCTTACGGAATGCGTGGTAAAGTCCTTCGGTTCCATGTAAAAGTACTTGGGTTTCCTGAACTAAAAGGCGTATGTGCCGAAATGTACAATAATTAAAATTCTAATTGTCGAAATGCAATCGAAAAACAAATAAAATCATATTTCTTATAGACTTCTCTATATTGTGTAATTGAGTATTACTTTTAAAAAATAACTTTTAGCCAATTAGGGTTAAAGTTAAATTTCTACAGAACATTAGGTCTGAAAGTGTTATTGCGCACATTCGAAATAAAACGTGTTGCACAATTATCTTTCAAATTTGGAGTTTGTCAAATAACGGTAACTTTTATGTGGGTTAGATAATAAATATTTATTAAAAGTGTAATTGTAACGGTGTCGGGAGACGAGTCGCGAGGCGCGTGTTTCAAATGCGTATAAGTGCGAAAGTTCTGCCATAAATTTTTATAAGTACTTACACCAGAAATATAAAAATTACTACGTTGTTCTACCGCTGCAGACGTGATCGCAAAAAATTTCCAGATATTAATTTTCTAGCAAATTTGATGTTTAGTCATCGAAATCAATTTCTTCAATATTGCCGTAATGTCGTCCTTAAAATACTTTTTTTTTTCAATTAGTCGATACAAATTACGGGCTGTTTTTGAGAGATACGACGCGGCGATTCGCGAGAAATACCTCATTAATAGTTGTTTGCTGTTGTAATTTCATATTCTTATGCCTTCAATAAATTAGTTATTTCTTGGTTCGACGGCGTTAAGTAGAACGATCTAGGATATTCTGCGATTTATGAAGCCAGTTCTGAGAGAGCACGGAACGAATGTCCATAAATTACCTATGGGTCGTTAGAGGTAAACTCGCTATGTTTGTCCCCGGGGCATCGTGTGAGGTTAGGTGGAGTGGGCGTGATGACTTTACGGATCTATTCTTGCAATCAGTTATACTTGTAATTGGTAAAGCGCCTCTCACGCTGTCTTTGTTTATTTCCTTGGGGGAAAGGATACGAGATCGTAACGTTTACGAAAGGCGTTCTTCATATTTTTACATATTTAAACGTTGCCGACTTAAATCGTAAAGCAGAATACAAAAGTGCTGAGGTCTTAACTTGCATTCTTTTTTTTTTCTTGTATTTTCTACGTGACGTTCGAAGTGACGATGAGATTCTTGAGAGGTTGTTTTCGATGGAGCATCTAAATAAAACGTGAAAATCGAGGTCGGTCGCTCATGAAATGCTGAAAAAATATTTATAATGTTATCACATATACATTGTATTGTAGACAAACATACGTAGAGAGATCTCAAATTGAATAAATATACATATGGATTACAGATTCATTTCAAGTAATACCAATAAAGATGGTACATAAAGATATTGCTGATAGTTATATTGTAAAGATAATTCTGAATAATCAGTTGGAATAAAACGAACGTGGTCATATTATATTATAGTCGTTTTGTATTATTTTGTTACTTATTCAGATTTTATATGGTAGCACTAGTTGAGTTACCTGTTTTGCATTCGAAAAATACAACCATTCTCGACGGCGCCGACGCAGCGCCGGCGATTACTCTTTAGAACGGTGCATTTTCTTCTCGATATTATTTTATTTAATTGTTACAAATCGGTATTATAATCAACAAATAAAATTATTATTTATTCGACCTATAAGGACCGATTTTTAGAAATAATCGGACCACTATGCGCGAGATATTTATAGAATAAATATTGGCGTGAACGTCATCAAATAAAAGACACGAAGATACTTATTTTAGAATGATGCATCGAACTGCGCCGGCAAATTACCTAATGTTCAACACATCACCGGCCGACATCATTCTGTGACTTAAACCCAGTTGTTGCTGATTGATGATACACGACGTTGATAATTACACTTGTGTAATCAAGTCCCAGTTAATGTTTTGAGCAATTATAATTTTTTAGTTGTTTAATTCAACAGCCGCATCACTAACTATTATTTATAAATAGAACCTTCAAAAATAGTTATTTTTCGATTAATTTTTTGTGACAAGGATAAAAATAGTCAAAATTTGTTTTTATTTGTGCATTCGATTTATTTAGGTGCCTAATTAAATTGTTTACGTGACGAGGTATGAATAGGTATTTGTTTAAAATATTGTACAAGAAATAAATTAATATGTAGTTACATAGTAAATTAATAAGTCCCGAAACTCGGCCATAAAGAATTTATAAATTGCTGCTTAAATATGGATGAGATTTGCGTGTAGATAATAACGTATTCGTCGAGTCGTTGGCGACGTTGATTGTGGGTGGTTTTTCTAAAGTTTAAGAATGATCGAAAATCGTATTTTGAGAACGTTAGGCGAACGATCGTGTCTTCACTATATACGTATCGAACTTACCTCTACCTATTTCCTTTTGTGTCGTCGATGTAGGTTTCCGAGGTTTACCAAAAATAGTAAAAAGTATCGACATTAATTTTATACACGTACACGATAAAATAAAAATCCAACCTGGATAACGTTATTCCTTATAAACAAAGTAAGTCGAAGTAAATTCCGATCGTTTTATAGCAAATTAAAGGTCAATTAAGGAAATTCTCATTACACTTTTATTACGATACATTTTAGGTAATCTCGGATTTATTCTTTTTTAGATATAATTTATTTTTAATTGTAGATATCCTTTTATTTCAATAAATCGACGACCCACAATGAGTGTTACTTTCATCACTGTAAATAACATCATTTATCGAACCCCAAGGAGACAAAACACCCAATCCGAAGTGTTCAACTACAACCGATACTTAGACCGTTGTTCTTTCTGTACGTGGATATTGTCGAAATTAGAAAATTACCATTGAAATTACTCGTCAATAAAGGACATGCATTCTCACTCGATGCACTTAATCGATCCTTGTAAGGGATAATCGACTTTTTCAGCCAGTCGTATCTCTACAAGTCAATAAAAATGCACGGCGAGAAGTCAATTCGACATTTAACTTCTAAAAGTGCATTTAAAGTACCTACCTATCTATTTTACTTCAATAATAACACTTTATTTTTATTTTGCTTTCGAATCGATTTAAAATTTTAATATTGTTTTATAAAAAAAAAAACTACTATTATTATTATACACATTATAATAATAAAGACACCCGAGAGACCGTGCACTTTCGTCATCAATGACGTTTACTTGATAAGTCGTAATGCCAATTTAATAGTGTAAAAATAATGCAGACTTCTGTACTTTGTGATACAAGCTTAAAATTTTATATGTATATTCTATACTCCATACTGACCACAGAAACGTCAGAGACGTTTCGGAGCCACCCCAAATTCAAAATAATCGTCTTCTAATATTCGGGACACGTTATAATACGTTTAAGAAATTACGAAAAATCGTAAAAATAAAACTTTAAGTTAGTACTATAAACGTTTTTCCTGCGACGCTCCCTTGATATTCGCCCTCAAACTTGAAAGAGAAAAATTAAACTGTTTAAATTATACTTATATATTTTTATTAAAATTTAATCATGTTCGGTTTATATTCGTAATAAATGAAGTCTTTCCACCTCAGGGGAATAAGGATACACTACCCCTGACTTTTCCAATCACATTTTCCTTCAGCTGATCATTTCCGCGGATTTTCGAAACATTTTAGAATAAATAAAGTACTCTTGCCCATTTTGCAGTCATTTTCGAGGATATCGCACTTAAAGGGTAACAGGTGCGGCGTTAGTTTAGGGACTCTAGGTTCTTTAAAAATCATAACATAATCTCAAATATGTCAACCTCTATATACCAAGAAGATAACATATAAACATGGTAAACTGTGTTGTCGCTAAAATTAATGACGTAAGTGCACCGCCCCATTACACATATTATAAACAAATCGGAAAATTTTGTAAAGGGCAGCTAAAGAAACAATTTTGACCGTTAAACCTGTATCCGTAAATGAGCCGTTAAGGAGCAAAGGTAAATTAAAGACTAATGTTACATTTTTATCATTAAGGGTCGGTTTTCCACCATCGGTTCTTATCTATGACAATTTACTGATCGAAAAACCGATCCTAATTGTTTGATTGTTTTGATCCTGAATTTTATCTCGAATCCATAATTTTAATCTTTACCGTTAATTATTTTATTACATGTTTACCATAAAAATTTTACCCATGAAACTCGTATTTAAATCAACCGTTTACTTTCCATATTATTCTATTGTTTGAGAAGAAATAAATTATATTCGCATCTAGGTTATTATCTCTGGAAGCTATTCATTTTAAAGTTATGCATAAAGCTATAATAATCTGTTGCTGTTAGCGGAATTACTAAACATATTCGACGATATTTTAAAACAATACCTATCGTGAAAGAATTTAGGTTGTCGAAACTAAAATTAAGGCATTAATTGATGAAATTATCTTACAGCTTACTAATTGACTAATTTGCAACAGTTGTTAACCAATGAGAATATTATTTACACGCCTTTCGTTCCGCTTACTTATTTTCATATTAACGCCCTAGTTTGGTCAAATTTCTTATGATAGAAAACAGACATTTGTCGCGTTTCACCAACGCAGTAAAAGTGCATGCGGCATGTAATAAACCACAAAACTTTATATAAAACATCATGCATTTATTTTTATCGAGATTATTATAATACGGCTTGTTCTTGTGGGGCCCCTATCTATAATGAAGGTATCGGTCACGATTCATGTTTCTTGGTGTTATTTATAAACCACATATGGCAGAAGAACAATATCTTAGTGTCGTGTACATTGTTTCATGTACACAACCCGTTTATTTACTATTTCTTGTATAACTGTAATTTTTGTCGAGGATCGACGCCGGAACTGATATCTTAACTTGAACGAGGCGTACTTTTATTTATGTATGAATGGTTAAGCGATAAATAAAATAAAAATTTCTGCAAGCTTCGTAACGGGAACGTCCGACAAATTTTAAAACGTCTTTATTACAGGATTAAATTTACTTTTCGATATAATCGGAAATGATTTGTAGTGGAAAATATTATTTTGTATTAGGTTGAGCACCTTCGACTTACGATGCAAAATTGTGATAAAGTCGTAGTTACAGTTTTAGATGACAAGATAGTTCAATCTTTTTTAATCCTTATGAAATTCATTTTAATTTGCGATCGATAATGTTGTGTAGGTGTTAAATTTTCGAAAATATTTAGTAGGTACCTATACTAATAATTATCTATAGATTATTTATTTGAAAATTACAGCGGCCGGACTCGGTCACTATTTTACATAGAAGTACATATTAGGGACAATTTGTTCCTTAAAGTACATATTTTATAATTTATGATATTTTCACCTAAACGTGATTAACCAGTTTCAGAAACTAATTATAAATTTTTATTATACGGTCCGCTATGTTATTTCTACGCTGATAACGTCCAGTTGTTTGCATCTAGATAACCTATTACGACGTCAACCCTCGCGTGGTTCTAATTATATAATTTACCGCGTTTTACAAATTCAGTTTGCTGTTAATAGCTAAAGAAATATCTGAACGTTTATGTATGCAAATACATTTTATGTAAGTACCTACATAATATACAGAGTAGAAGTTTTTGGAAAAAAATTATATGAAAGATTCCCTTAATTTTGCCCCTTATTTTTACTGCATCTATAACAATTATTTAAAATAAAATAAATAATTCCTGTTAATATAAACTAGAATTAAACTAACCATAATACATTTTAATAACTGACTCCACTATTCTAAAAAAAAACTTTAAGAATTAATTTTTTGCAAATTTCAGCATTCAAATTTTCTCTCGTTGTCAGTCTAAATTGTTGCGACAATCAAAAATTTGAATTCCGTTTTTTTACGTAAACGCATGCATTAAAAAAGGTAAAATCTCTTAAAATAAAAAAAAATAAAATCCTGCAATTATTATTTTTTATACTTACTTAAAATGCATACTACCACTGCTACCGCTGCGACTGCCACTTTTTGTAACAGTCTATAAGAAAAAATTATTCTTATTCTAATTAAAACTATTTCTTTGTATTTTCTACCCTTTTCTCCTACCTTTTTACCGTCATCGTTCTCCCTCTATCGCTAATTTCCAGCGTATATTCTTCCTTTTACTGCGCACTTGTGTTATTACGTACCTATACGCTTTATATTTCACTGTATTTCACCAACCACTGTGATCTCGAAAACGCGCGTAATATAAAATTTCGTTCGCGAAATTGGACCGTCGAATGTTTGAGAGGAACCCTAATCAAAACCCTAACCGAATCCCTATCCAAGGGCCTAAACAAGCTCGATTTTCAGAGAATTTGTGTTAAAGCTTAAAGGTCCACGTATTTACACTTTATAAATACATCATCGACGAAGAAAGATCCTACCTTTCCTCGTCGTATTAATCCTTTTTGTTTGTAATCCTTTTAGAGAACCCAACACAACACGCAACACTCGCGCACTCACACACAAAAAGGCCTTATAAACCGAACGAGCACTCCTCGCACACTCGAACAATACGACACCGTAGTTTAAAATTCGAACTACTGAATCAAGCACTACTGCTCTGTACCACTAGCGCGAATGATCTAAAACGGTTTTGCCAGAATTCTATATATAGGAAATACTAGGATTCTAGGAAATCCCGTTTTTATTTTAAAAACATTAAGTTCTTTGTTCGCACTCCGATAAGATATGAAAGTAGGTGGCGCACATGTTTTATTAGTTGTTTTGTCGGTGTATCGGTCGTATAAAAATGCAATTAAACTTTTATCTGGTTTGTGGTTTGTAATAGGGAAATTTTCAATGCTCAAATAATTTTACTGCATAAAAATACATAATTTTAGAATAGATTTTACAAAAAATACATACTTTAAAAATTTTCGGTCACTATTTGCATTTTTTTATCAATATCCGCTACGACCCCTGAAACGATCTTAATCTCACAGCAATCAACATAAAACTTTTACTTCCAAGATTCTTCAAAGATTTGAATAACAATGAAAGTTACGTGATACATAATTTGAAATGTTTTTATTACATTTACAGTTTTGTTGTTTTTCATTTTTAAATTTATCATTTAAAGAACGCTCGCTGTTTTTTAATCATCTCTGATAGGTAGGTACTTTCTCTTTAAAATCTCAACAATGCGGATGATTCGATGGATACAAGATCTTTTAAATAAGGCATCTCATCATTTCTTCTTACTATTTCACATTTTTAAAGGGGCCACTTTGGAGGCAATAGGTATAAGAACTTGTTATGTATGATGTAGTTACTATATAAAAACATGTCCCCCTTAAGGTTCATTTATCTTGAATTTGTTGCGCTACATTATAAATCTTTTAGCGCTTATCTGTAAACTGTTTATTTTGAATACACATGTCAGCAATCTCTAATATTATGTAGGTACTACGATATTGATCTACTCAAAGGAAATTTCAGTTTGTAGTACCTATCCTACTTGGGTTAATTTAGAGAAATTTAAATGCTGATAATGCATTATTGATCGTGTCGAAGTGATAATTAATCAATTAAGCATCAATGAGACACCAAATTATCTTGTCGACGCTGCGATGAACAATTTTGCTTTTTTGCTATATTTACACTGTATGTACCGGCCAATGTCGCACTACACTGCAATAAATGTATCAAACAAATGTATGTATCATTACAGGCTCTTTTCACTATTAACGAAGTTAGCAGCGTACGACGTCGCTGAAATTATTAATTATGTTTAACGAGCGTTTATGTCAACTAAAATTTGCTGATTACGTGGGACCAAGTCGCTCTCAATATTTTCTAATATAATGTTATTCAGGATAGATTCAAATGCACATAATCAATGAAAAGTTACTTATGTAATTGTATATTTATAATATTTAGTTTAAAGTTTCGAACGTGGCATATTCTACCTTCACACATATAACATATGGCAAAGAAAGACTACAATATATTAGTACTGTAAAATACGCGATTTTATTGTTGACGTATATTGGAACTTATCTTAAATAACGTATAAACATCAGAGATTACCGACATCTGCGTCCAAAATAAACAGTTTACGGATAAGCGCTAAAAGATTTATAATGTTGCGGAACAAATCAAAATGAGCGATTTCTTCAATTTAGAAAACCTTGTACGTACAAAGAATTATTGCGGGTGGAGATGGTGAGGAGGGGAGAGTTAAACGAACGCTTTATTTTTAACGTTAAATTATTTATTTTAACAGCTTATTTACACGATCTTACAATTAAGTATAGGTATATCGTTAAACGAAACGATTTCGAATTATTTATAATGTCGCCGAGCGCGAATATTTATTTCACAAGTCGAAAGTTACCACTTTTTATATCACAACACTTTAAGACTGTCAATTATAAGTAACTTTAATTGATTCATTAACGGAATATGATTCTGTGTGATCAATCACACAGAAATTCGGGAATATTCAAATATTCCCGAATTTCTGTAATTATCTTATCGCTAACTATGAGTCGTCGGTTATGACGCATAGGATAGAGTAAACAACTTTGCTAATTTGCTCGTTACAATGTATTAAAGTCGTTCAGTTTTCAATACTTTTTTCATACATTTTTAATTATTTAGTGCAATTAAGTAATTTTTGACCATTTATTGTTGTAATTTAATTGAGCCGAGTTCTACTTGTAAGGTCTTTATTTGCGTAAGCGGCAAAATATTCAAATTATTTGTAAACAAACAAGTTCCATTATAAATTTCGGTTATCTTCAAAACTACATGCGCTTATTTCTAGTGATAAATATTTAGTAGGTATACAACGAAAGAGATGACAGTTACGGTGTCCATAACTTATATAAGTCGAAAATTTATACTCCGGTTTTTATACCTGTTCTGTCTGATTGATTATAATTGCGTTCCGCTTAATCGTCATTCCGATTATATTAATGGATTCTACAAGATCTTCTCTAAAAATAATTTTAAGGTTTAGAAGTTTTGTTGTATTCTTACTTACCTTTTGAAGTCGTTTCGTAAATCCATTAATGGAAGTTTTGATTGGGTTATCGAACTCCTATAGCAATTGTTAAATAATAACTAAATAACTAGTTAAGTGCCGTATTTGTTTGAAACATTATTTATAGCATTCGACTTTTAAGTTCGAGGTTGATTTAATGTAATTTGATTGTGTTTCTAGTTTTTTTTTTACGCAAGATTTTGTTGGGACCACGATCGATAAATAATATAATGGTTTTGTTGTTATATAATTACCATATTATCACACATGCGAAGTTTAATACGTTGTAGCCACATATAATTTAAGTTAAGAGGATGATTACGCCAAGCACTAGTATAGGGATTTCAATGTAAATTCGGTCAAGTATTACACCTATATTGATAGACATTTTCAATTTTTTATTAAAGAATCTGAAAATATGTATCATCAAGTATGGGATGACGTTCTTATTTTCTTAAGAATATATATACTTTTTATATAATAACTATTTGAAGTTGGAAATAATTAGACTAACTTTTCGATGTCACTTTCTTGAATTAGAAGCTATATATTAAAAAAATAAAAACGTGTACCCCTTCTCCCATCTTTTAATTACCTAAAAAAATATTTCTTAATAGATACTTATAAATAAAATAAGGGCTCAAAACATTTTCGTTTAATAATCGGCGAATCGCGGTCTTCGTGCTCGCGCGTATGCTCTATCCTTGTATCGCCGTCTTGCTCACGCTATCTCCTCGCTGCGTAAACTAAACTCGAGAAATGTTTATTTCAAGATATCGGCTTGCATATTACCTCATATAATTAATTAGTAAAGAATGCGTTCGTCGAAATTTTATGTATGGCAAAAGAGGTTGTATGTATTGTAAATACATATCGACGCAGATTATCGTAAACGCCACTTTTGCAAAAATGAGGTATTCTGACTGTCTTATGCATCAAAGGATCTAGGACAAAGACATCATATGTCAAGAACAAGAACATAGTATTTTGACGAAATTAAAGAGTGCGGATTATTTGTAAGTAAACAATATCCATTTTTGGCAGCAAGCCCTGATGGCGTAATAGGGTCTGATGGCATTATAGAAATAAAATGCCCTTATAATGGCCAAAATAGTACGCCACATGAAGCTATTGTTACCAAACGCATAAAATTTGCTACAATTGATAACAATAATGTGGTAAAATTAAAAAGAAGTGATTAGTACTTGAAAAGTACTTACAAATACAGGGGCAGCTCTTCGTTAGTGACCGCCAATATTGTTATTTCGTCATTTGGACTCCCAAAGGAATGGTATACGAGAAACTTGAAAGGGATATCAACGTATGGGAAACTAAAATATTACCAAAATTGAAAGCGTTTTATTTTGATTATTATCTCCCAGCTTTATTGGTAAACCACAATTTGTAAATAATACTTTGCTTAGTGTAGTGTAATTAGTGTAATTTGCACAAATTCTCCCAGTTACATTTTAAAACAAGTTTCCTGATTATCATGTGAATTGTGAACTGTCGACGTTTGGAACACTTTTCTCTCTGGCTACCCTTTATATTCGTTACAGGTAAGCTTTGACTTGTCATTTTTGAATTTTATTTTATTTTCATCGATGAAGGCATAGTAATGCTGCGTTTATTCGAATAAAACCCATAGTAATCCGAATTCGAGATTCGCATACACGGGGTTTTATTGTAGTTACTCGAGTGAAACATTCGTATCTTACTTATTAGACTTATTGTTAGAAGTAACTGCAACAATTACTTCTCCAAAACGTATTTAACGAATATAGGTTTAGAGCAAATCTTTCCATCTTTTGATAAATTTATCTGACAGATATTTACCATGAAAACGATTGTTCGAACAAAAGTTTTTACAGGAAATATCTGTCAGATATAATGGAATCTGTCAGTATCTGTCTATAATTTCCATCTGTCAGATGGAAAGATCGACCCTTATTATAATTAATCATATTGATATGTATAAGTTACTCTGGGTTCTTATTGCATTAATTCCATTTTATAAACAAACACAAGGTGTTAACATGACAAGGTATAACGCACTAATACGAAGGGTTACGAGGGTACTGTTATAACAGTAATTACAGCATTTTCCACTAATTATAGAATTATTCGACTGATTTGTTGTGAAAATTGAACAATTGACAAACTAGATACTGTAGAATATAAATCTTAAACAAGTTACCGAATAATTATACCTATTTAATATAATGTCTTGGAATTTAATAGCTAGATGTTTATCAGAATGTTTACTAGATCAGCATAAATATTTTCTGTATTGAAATGAAGTGTGGCGTGGGCAAACTTGTATACTGGGATACTGAAATAACGTGTAGATAACATACTAGTAAAATTGTATTTAACTTTTCTGTGCGAGCGTAATCATCCTCTTAAGGCAGGAAACGGAGAAAGTAACATCGTACACATCCGTCTGTAGGTACTGTTACGTGTGCCTCGTTTAACTAACTGCATATGATGGTACTCTTATATCTCTAATTTTAGTATTTTTCCGAAAACTTAAAGTGCTTTTTCATTTATTTTGGCATTATTTGATGTCTATATATCTGTAACTAATTAAATAAAATTAGGTATAAAATAGTAAAATGCGAACGTATTATGTAACAATAATTAGGTATCTATACCACACTTGGTACTGAATTTAATGTATAAATAGGTAACTCATTTATTTATTTTATTGATTAGGAATATGTGCACACGCCATTAATGTTAAAGAGCGAAACAAAATATTTTGCTTGAATTTTTGCAAATGTAACTCCGATTTGATAATTCGTTGGAACTACATATTTCTTGTATTTATTTGTTCGACAATTCTCAGCTCGAGACTAATTAGTTATGTCCATTAGTAACATGGGCTCCAATTATAAATGCAAATAACCGTCCATGTGCGTTAATAGGTAGAATCGACATTTTTGCCGTGACTGTACCGCAATTACACATCCCAAAACTCGATGTTCTTATTTTAAAGAGATTCCGAAGGTAGAACATGTTTTACCTGCAGCCAACTCGCAGTTCTGAGTTATTTTATGGAGATGCAATTAGGAACCAGATTGATTTCTCAGATTTCTGTTTTATCGTTCGGCGTTCTTGCAAGGTTGTTACATTCCATTATAATATTGCCTCATATGGGATGTTTTAAATGGCCTGACAATTCGAATTTTGTTATAAATTGGGTAATTGAGATTGCAAATAGGAGACGAAAATGAGTAAAATATAACAAAATGCTACATTAGCATTAAAAAAAAAATTCACGCCAGATCATCAAGTAAGTTAATGACGGTCAAGGCGCACAAAATAATATGTTGTTGATTTTCCCCCTAACGTTGCCTACTAAAGGTAAGGCGCTGTGGTAACTAAGTACAGTCGCCTCTATTTACCTTGCCGCGGCCGGGACCGTAGGGGAGTAATTTTCGTGGAAACAATGTTCCCCCACTCTCGAGCCTAACCGACTCGATGCGATTTGTTTTCATCTCTATTTACGTTGCCGTTTGCATGAGCACGCACAACGCACAACGTAAATAGAGAAAGAAAAAATTCTCGGGCGTCGAGCCGTCGCGGTCGTGGTGGGGGAAGAGTTCGAGCGAGAAACTGAGGAAGCGGCAAGGTAAAAAGAGGCAAGGTAAGTAGAGGCGACTGTACATAGGTATCTATTTGTTCGATTTGTACTTATTTTCTTTTGGGAAGTGTTTAAATTGAAACACTGTGTAATTAGATTTGTATACAGGATGACTGCAGGTCTGGGAAAACCTGGAAAAGTCGGGGAATAATTTTGATTTCTATATTTTACATGGACCAATGAAGAAAAACTGAGGGCTAACCTTTGGAATTTGTTTGTGCCTATCGTAAGATTTGTAGCACTTATAACTTACGGAAAACAGGGCAGTGTAATGCAACGAATTCCATATATAGTAAGACCTCGATAACCCGACATGCGCGAGATTGGGATAGTGCCGGATTATCGAGGTAGTTCTGCATTGGGTAAAATACAGACAAATATTGACATAGAATAGCAATATTCTAACTTACTGTCATAGTAAACACAAACAAAGTACATATACATAAATAGACATTTTCTCTGATTACACTGCAGTTTAAAGTAAAAAATAAATGAATTGCATTAAAATTATGTAGGTAGATACATAATTTTCGGCCCGAATAGTTGATTCAAATATGATTCGGGGGTGGAGAATTCTCAGACGCAGCGGATTACATGATTAAACAGAATCCGGGCGAGTTCTTACTATACATGGGAATTTATAATTCAAATATTTGTATTATGTATATTTTGTCCGTGTATATACCTATACATCCGTCCAAAATGAACCACCTCTGGTTCGCGTAATCACACAGGTTGCAACAGCTTTATTTCCTATGAAAATTCTTTGATAAAAAAAAATAAAAGGCAAATAAAATAACTCCATATTAGTAATTAAATACTAATATCTTTGTACACGTGATTTAATTTTGGGGTGCTCATTAAAACTCATTGTGCAAAACATTAGCTACTTACTCTTTAAGAAAATACAGCCATTGAACAATCTGCGAGTGTTTTAAATAATTACTTAATTAATTACAATTAAATATCTCTAACGTATTTTTTCTTTAACTACAACGGTTTATACTTTTATTTAATGTTTTCGTGAAATTTGAATTTTATTTTAAAAAAGTGTAGATATGGCTTATTGAATATATCAATATTAATTTACAAACTAAATAATTTTCTATCTAAATGTATTAATTTTATTTACTAAAGTAATAGAAACTAAACGATTTACTTAATGAATTATTTATTAGGTAATATTTGTTTTGAATAGATGGTTAAAAATTTAAATTAAATTTGATACTGATAAACATGTGTTAATCACAATAGGCAGACAACGCCAACGCAACATCGCGAACGCAGCACACGTGTACCTCACCAAACAATACATATGTAGATAAACATATTCGACTTTCAATGAAAGAAAATATTCTGATTTATTATAATTTATAATTTTAATGTGGACGGACGATCTCCGGCAGTTCTTATTACAGTACAAACTAATTTGTCGTGTTTATCGTGCATTATGCGTGTGTCTGGTGTTTCGGTTCGTGTATAACAACTGTTTGTGCAAATAGACATTTAAATTGTGAACTTTCATGTTACTTGCAAGGGATTCATATCGAATAAAATTTTGGAAAAGGTACTTAATATTTTGTCTAGCGTAGTATTTACATAATTTCTTTCGAAACGCTTAGTACCTCTTAGGTAGAATGTTGATGGTTATGTTGCACCAAAGAAATTATGTTCAGCTTAACCAGCCATTTGGTTAGGGATGTTTAAACTATACAGTAAAGCCTTAACATACGTTTCAAATTTTCTTCGCGAATGTCAAGTCTACTAACAAACGATATAATAGGTGATCGGGACTAAATTAGATTAAAAAAACTAACTAAACATTTCTTAAATTTCCATTTCTAATTTCTAATTTCCTTTACTACTTCAGATAAGTGTATCAACCATACAGTCCACCGAATATTAAAAAATTTGCGACAGCGCACCATGAGAAGTGTGCTGATTTGTGTACCCTGCCGCAAGATATCGTTTCTCACCGGCACGCGGCGTGGCGTCCTTCATTAAATTTTCGTTATAGTTTTTTTTTAATTTTTATCTTTACTTCATCCTTGAATCGCGGATGTTAAAAAATGTCTCAATCTTTCAGCTCGCGAAAGTTAAATTCGCAGATGCGAAAGCCGCGAATGTTAAGGGTAATATACGTTATGGTCGATGCCCGAAATGTGACCAGTTCACGAATTGACCGGACACTATGAAATTGCATGAAAATACGTAGGTAATTTGCGGCCCGATCGATCGTTTGATTCAAATATTCGGTGATGGCGAACTCTCAGATGCAGCGGAATGCCTGATTAATTAGAATCGGGCATTCACATGCCGAATTATCGAGGTCTTACTGTATATTCAATTTTTATAAATTTTGTAGTGGATTTTGTTAATTTTACCAAATCCCGTTGTTGGTATTCCTGTCCTGCCGAGCCGAATAGGTGTGTCTCCACATGTCACTTAGGTAACAACCTAAGTATTTCAGCCTAACTGACAAGTGCCGATACGCCTTTTCGACTTAACAGGGCAAAATAGGTAGGTGTTGGTGGGAAAATAAAATTATAAATTGACTATTCGAAAATAATTCACTTTCATAGTCAGGGAAAAATATGTAAAGTATCTATACGCTTGGAAAACCGAGAAAATTCGGGGTATTTAATTTTCATAAGTCTGCAGTCACCCTGTGTATACCATAAAATTGTTATAAACTGCTAATAGGAAAAGTAACAAGAAGTACATCTTCCTTTTAAGTTAATTTAATGATATTTATAACGTTTAGAATAATAAATATTTTATTAGTAGATATGTAAGATTATCCCAATGAAAATACTGTAATTATGGCGTGATTTATAGCATTATCATCTACTGTACGTTAAATTTCTTATCTCTGTTATGACTTATAATTCTCATTAACGTATGTACAGTTTCTTTAATCGTTTATTAATATAAGACGTAACATAATTATCCTTCTTTTTTATATTATGTATTATCTAAAGTTAAAAACGACAATCGATCTTTTATTACTGTTGTTGTGCATTTATAGTTTTTAATTTATATCGATGGCGTTTTCCCAAAAGGGCGTAACCCACACTTTTTGTGAAAATGAGTTATTCTGACAATCTTATGCATTTAAATGAAAGGCATCATCTGTTAAAATCTGGTAACAATATTCTGATTTTTCCACCGGAAAAATCGATTTGTATTTCCGCGAAACGTATCTTCTTATAGCTACGCGACGATATAAAATGTGCTCTCCTGTAAAATTTACTTTTTGTGGTTACGCCCTTTTGGAAAAACTTCGTCGATATAATTACCGTAGTTTCTCATTTTAACCCTGGTAATGCAACTGTAAACTCCACCTTACGTCTTTTCGTCTCTGCAACTTTGAACAGTATGTTTTATAGAAAATTATCAAGGAAACTGACTTCTCTTTTGACAGGTGTTAATCGTTGATGTGTATAACCTATGTCTAATGACATACCACGCGTAAAAAATGTTTAGTAACATCAGAAGATGCCCGAATCAAGTTTATATTGTCCGTTAACTGTCAGTGATAATCTATAATATTTTTTTCTGCATTGTAGTTCATGCATCATGTCAATATTTGTACGGAGTAATTACAATATACAAGATGTTTCTGAATTACGCGGAACAAATATAAATGTTATTCTACGGTGGGAGGGAGGGGGTTCTAAAACATATGTTAAAGTTATTTATTTCAATGCCATCTTTGATTAACAAACCAACGACATCGAATAATCCTTATAATAGACCGAATTCAGAACAGAATTTTACGTTTTTAATCAAAATGTTTTCAGAAATAGATAATTATAAAATCTTCCTTTTTTTGATTATATTTTTAATTTTGCGTCAAGTTTCTTTTATTTGCCGAGAGTTGTTTTCACAAAATCATGACTTTTTATTGTAAAAATTTGTAATTAATGTTTAAAGAAATGATGCGTATCATATTAAAACTTAGCTGGAAATCGTTGCGTTTATTTCCGAATGACAGATACTAGCTAATTATACGTTAGGAGTTTTTCGTTACATGTAACCGTAAACTATGCTCGGCATTTGAGGTTCTCGGGCATTTAAAATTTTTCAATGTAAAATTAGGAACTCGGTTGTATGTTGAAGGATGTTAAAACGAGTTCAACTTGTTAAATGTCGTGGTAAAGAGTAAATTCCCAGAAGCCGTACACGTAAGGGGACCTGTTATACAATGTCCATATCGCGATTCTACTCGGATAGAAAGACCCTTTTTCATTCTTATTCTATGACCCCAAACAGACCCTGCCCTGTCTAATGGTTCCGGTTAAAAGAATAGACCACTTGTGGAGTGATGCAACCGCTTGTTTTATGGTTCGAATATTCAATGACGGCTTTTACTTAGGGATTTTACAATAAGATTATGCTTCGCTTACACATATTTTAATTGTTTTCTTTACGGCTATCGGCTGTTCATTTTCAAGTTCTCGCCCGCCAGACTGATGGGTACGTGTAATTTTCTAAGGATACGATGGCGGTATTTTCGTTCATTTCATGTAAATTGACTAATCGTAGGAGATTAAAATAATCGTTAATTGGTTTAATGTGATCTAGAATAGGCGCGAAAAGTCAAGATCTTCATTCTCACGAATCAAGAACAAGGTGCATTAACTTTATCGTTCGGATGAAATTTAGATTATAATCAAACTGTCGAGAGATTCGTATGAACACAATTGAATGCCATTGAAAAGGTTAAAATCATTTGTTCATCTCTCAGCGCAGTTACACTATTGGAAGTCGTGATGGGCGCTTTTCATATCAGTTTCCGATAGGTAGAATTGTACTCATATTTATTCTTTTGTATTGTGAACTCGTGCTCTGGTATTCATCGCGGACGGTTGGGTTTTAGTCTTTACAATTGCATTAGATTTTCATTTGATTTTTAGAATTGACTGTTAGGTTGGAAATATTTAGTTTATTCGTCCTACTGTCCTATTGAAACGAAACCCCCATTTCGTCGAAACAATTTTAAACCGCGATTGCTTTCGCGTAAACACTATCAATAACCGCTTTTTCCGAGCGATTCGCATTGCAAATGGTACGTAGCTACTTGTTGCTTGTTGTTTTCATAACTTATAACACTGGCATTACATGATTTATAGATACACTCAAAAGGTGGTAACAGGTTTCAAAATAGCATATCATAAACAGCTACTAGATTTAAGAGCGAGTCGGGCGTATACCATGTAGATACAACGTGCCTGCGGGAAGGTTGTCGGTTTTCTCCATAGACGTAGATTTTCGCGAAATGTAGATTTATAGGTTTGCGGTTTGTCTTTTATTCGTGACTAAAATCTCGTTGAATGTACGAAATCTACGGCTATGTTTGTTGTCAATCAATTTCCTATATAGCCCGAGGACAGCGACATTATGAATGAAACCGGAACTGTATTAATTCTTAATATGTCATGTATTTTCCTAGTTTCAATGATTATAAACATACCTTATAACCCATACACCTACAATAATGTACAGAGTGGCTCGTCGCATTGCATTTTTACAATTTGCACCATTTTAAGGGGCGATTTTAGTTGTTTAAAACGGTTTATCTAAATTTTAGAATAATTTGTGTTAATGTTTATGCTTTTCAAATTTAACAATTTATTGTATAAATTTTTTTCCCTTATTTATGATTTTGAGTTAATCAATAACGTAAACAAATAGAATTCACAAAAACGTCAACAAACAGCTAACAAACATCTACAAAATAAATCAATAAAAACATTAAAATTTTCATCAACTTAATCGCTTGTTGTTTTGACTATATTTACAAAATGTTTGAAAATGTTTTATGAACATTTGAATATTTTTCTGAAACCAATTCCAAAACCAATTTTCATGTTACTTGGGATGTAATATTTTTATTTGTGAATTAATATTTTTAGATAATATAAGTTCATACACACTTCATACAAATATTAATATTAATAAATATAAATATTACATTGTAATATCCATGAAATAGTACGTTGCGAAATTCATGAGGATTGAGGTATCACATTTAGATATTCAATGGATATCAATCACATTTATCGATATTTTTCCAGATTTTCTCGAAAACAATGCATTTCAACGAAAATTGTAAAGAGAGATGTTTGATAAATTATTTTATGACGATTCTAAAACATATTTTATTTTAGTGATCTGATAGTTAATAACAGATTTAAAATTTTTGATCGGCTACCATTTTCAAATGCGTGTTTCGATTTTTCTGGTTAACGAACTTATCCTTCGTCATAAGAACAATATGCTATCAACATTTTGATATCCTTCGATCAAAGTTGCAACCGCTACCGTGTTTTATAAAATCTATATCTATGCATGACCCACCAAAATGAACAACTTGTATCTCAAAACGGGGATTTAGACGTGGAGATAGAAAAAAATACAAAGCGTGTTCGTCACCAAACGGATCGCAACAGCTTTATTTCCTATCGTAATTCGTTAAAAGCGATTAAAAAAAACAAAAAACAAATTGCGCCCTCTTTTCAGAAAAACGCAAAAACACGTTAACTTTATTTTAAACTTATGCGAAGGTACTATATATTTTTTTCAAGTTTTTCATCTAAATTTAGCCTTATTTGACTATTTTTTCAATAATCCGAATAAAATTATGTTTGGGGTGGTTTATCTGCATCAACTTTGTTTATCAAATTAAGGAAATTATGTTTTTCATTCTTCGCTATAAGATAACTTTCGCAGGTAGTTTCGTTAAAAATGATTGCGTTGTTTATGTATGAATCAATAAAATCGTCGCTTGACATCCTCATTTTGAAGCGATAGTTTCATCCATGATGAAATAGCACGTGTTACAAAAAATAATGCGTAATTGATGCGTGTGAAGCGATAACGATACGATTTTAAATCATTTATAATCAGACAAAATACCCATTTCTTTTCTTAACGTTCACATAGAACGTTTTTGTGAAGAAATGTTAATTTTCACAAAAATGTCACCTATTTACCTTTTTTGGTATTTACACGCTTCAATTATTTACCTTTCGAAGTGTTTAAATTAGCGACATTTTGACATCGTAATTTGAATACCGTAAAAAAAGCTACGTTTGTTTAGTTTCAAATTTTTTTGGTTATTACCTTTATATATAATACGTAAACTGGTTTTTTGCACAGATATTCTAGTCTTGCAGAGGGGGACAACGAAGTGGTTTCCCTCCCCTCCCGGAGTTCAGTAAGTGATTGAGATACGGATAAATTTTATTATGAATTAGTTCGGAAAATAAAACAAAAAAAATTAATTAAATAAATAAAAAGGTATTGATGTAATTAGATATTTGTTTGCCCTTTCGTGGAAAATTTTCTGTAGATGTCGTTATCTAGAACGTGCTCCTCATTGTGTAATATTATTACTTGTATCTATTTTTTTTTAATGGAAATACACAGAATAGTTTTATATAGAATACGTAGGTAATAATAAAAAAATCAAAATCGACGAAAGCTTTATGTATTAAAAAAAATAATAGCCCATTTTACTTTTAAAAATATACCTACCCACACCTTATATTTTCAACGACTAAACGTTTGTGGAATTTTGAGAATTTTAATTATCAAATATCGAACTTAAGGAAGCAGCAAACGCGTTCGGCAAGTTGACTTTTTTCGGTGTTGGCAAACAGATGCATTTTAAATTGTTTGATGTATACAAATTAGGTACGTTCGTAAAAAATTCTTTATCTAATATCTCGGCGATTACCGGTTTCATTTAATTAATTACCTTTTCAGCTGCTACACGTTTTTCCACTTTTTACCGCCGAAATGGACATTTTCATTTTTATTTCAATTTCTACTTAAACTACCCACTTGTAATTTTTAGGTATACGTTCGTGGTGCCACTTACTTCGTATAACGTTAGATTCGCTAATGATGCCTTTAAAACATTTACGAAATACCTTGTTTTTTAAGCACATTATAAATTGTAATTATGTAACAGGTTGACGGGTGTGTTTTCTTGTATTCTGTAGTCGACCGCTGCCGCCGTATTTCAATTGAAATTTGATTGAATAATTAAGGGACGTTTTTCTCAACTTCGTCCTTTTAACACGTCGACTGCCACGGTACTTTTCAGGATTCCGATGTAAAAAGTCGATTTAACTTAATCATTTTATATTATTAAAAACTCTAATTATATTACATAGTAATCATCAAAAACATATAGATTGTGTTTTTTTGAAAAAAAGATCTTACAAATTATCGCCTAGTTGGTTTATGTAACAGAAAACTGTTCGCAGAAGCCAACTACGAGTTAATTCGTACACAAACGCGTTTCGACCTTTTTGATTTTTTGTTCGCTTTCTTGAGGCTATCTATTCATATTTACGTTGATATATTACGAATTTAATCCTAGCTGCACAAATATGGCAAGTAAACTAAGTACGAGATAACTCGTAGTTGGCAGTCGATGTGACTTATGCCGGTTTTCTTTCAAAGTGACGAATTGGACCGGTATAAAATAGGAAACAAAATCTCGACGAGAAATTCACCGTGTAAATTAGTGGAAATGTAATAAATAATTGTTATTATGAATCCGCCGACTTATAACAATTATTACGGTGAGTGCCTAATCGAATTAAATAATAGAAATCGTGCCGTTTGTAATGACGAGGAATGCAATTGGCGCTGTCTAACCCAATGCAGTACAGTAGCATTAATTATTCGAACAATGCCTAATAGATATTGCACGTGACTTCATAACGGTCGCAGCAGAAAATAACAGGCATTACATTTGTATTACTATGTATTCAAATGATTGCATCTGTGTAGCTACCACGGCGTTGCTCAACTATAAACATTATATTATCGAAGAAGGATATTTAACAGACTAATCTATTGACAAAATGTATTTTCTGCATTTGATGTTCGGCCATCATTCGGTAGAATTGTTACATTCGCTTATCGTGTCTGGAGTTCATCGAGAAATGTATAAAACAATAATTTACGTATAAGAACTTTCTCGTAAACAACACAAACGATGAACATTGAAAACAGTATATTTACTTATATTATTACTTAGCAATTATATTCAAATATTGGTTCAAACTAAAATTCAATTAAACTGTTGTTAATGGCAATAAAAATAATATTAATTGAATTTCAATTGAACATCTTGACAATAATTATTCAAATCGATGCAATTCATATTTAATTTTGTTGCAGTTGACTGATTGACTGTCCCAACTGAAGGTATTGTTGATTGTTTGTGCCGTCTGCCTAATATTTTTTTGATTGCAATAGGTGTTTTGTTGCTAAATATTTAACTGGTTGTTAGTTTTTGCATCATAATAAGTTTTATATTTTTGCTAGTTGTTAGGGACTTACAATAATGCGTAATAATTTTTACATAATTTCAGGTGTACGTGCGACGAAGGATACACAGGTCGTGATTGTGAAAGCGAATATATTCCTTGTAATCCTAGTCCTTGTCAAAACGGAGGAGTATGCCGCCAAAGAGATAAACATACCTACACTTGCGATTGTCCGACCGGTGAGTATTCTTTTGTTTAAAAATTTACTAAGGTAGTTGCGCCGTTTCTGTTACGTTTTTATGCCCATATTTTATACGCGGATCGTACGAATATCGCAATTATAATAGGAATATCTATTAAATATTTCTTTACAATCTGAAACTTATTCGAGCGGTAAAAAGCGATCGGAATCTTTCGTCCTTAAACTTAAGCAGGCGAAAATGGAAAAAGAATTAAGTTCGAACAATGGACTGTCGGCCTTGAAAGATAGATCTGCGGTTGTTATTGACCAAAACAATGATAAATGCACCATTGTGGATGACCACGAGAATTCGATGCTCGCCTGTTTCTGAACTTGTAAAAATTTTCGCACATTTTTTTAATCTGTCTTACAATTAATGCGTCTGGAGCGGCGACGTTCACTTTAATCGAAATAATTTAATTGTAAAATTCGGTACGTCGGCAAGTTGTCGTTTAATAATAAACAATTAATTAGATACCTATTTGTATTAGAAATTCTTTGGTGTGCACCTGGCCATCGAGGAGAAAATAATTTGACGTGTGATTGATATTCCTTTCAGCAAAATAATCAAACTACACACACACACACACACACGTTCGATGTTTGTCGAACGAACACCAACGATGTCGGTTTACGTAACAGATTACGGGTATTCAAACGTATCTACTTCGATTATAATTGAAATTATACTATGATAAAAAATTGTGCCTAACAATACTTTTAGACTTTAATTAGATTAGTAGTTATTTTTCGAAAGGATATTTATAGCAAAATTGATGAACAAATAACTAATGATAAGTACAGTCGAACCTCGATAACTCAAATCTGAAGGGAAGAGAAGAAAACTTCGAGCTATCGAAAGTTCGAGTAATCGAGATATTCGACTTATCGAGGTTTCTCTGTACCTTACTAAAATACTTTTACTAAACGGCAGTTATATTAATAATCTTCATTTGAATACCTAGAAAAAATTAACGAAATAAGCGTATATTAAGCTTTATCCATCTTCATATAACCTTCACTTTAATTATTACATTAAATGCGGGATGATTCAAACATTGTTTCGTTGAATTAGGTACCTAGTATGTATGTATGTAGATTTTAAAGTACAAAATTTACTGTTTTAATAATGACAATAATTTAAGGTTTCCTTTAGAATTTAAAATTGCATCCAAGTAGGTTTGAATCTATTTTTCGAAAATAAAACTATAAAGTATAATTTAAGATGCAATTTTACATAGATAATTAAAAACGATTATCTTACACCAGCTTTTCTACCAAGCTTTTATTTGATTTATTGTCTCATCTTGGCTATTGTAAGAATCCTATAAAACTGTTGCATGCCAAATTTGTGTAACTGTCTTATTTTCAATTATTTTTCAAAATCAAGAAATTAATTTAGTTAGTATCGAATATTTTAGAAAAAACAAATACGTTCGAAATTCTTTTTATAACGATATGTCACGTGTTATAGTTATTTAATGAATTAAAGTAGGTATAGTACACATAAATCTATAATTAATTAAGAACTGCACGCTTAAGTCAATTACATATACATTTGGAAAAGTAGGCGGTGAAACCAATTAAAACAGTTTCCGTATCTCATTCAACAAAACTGGGACATAATCGATATATGTGGTTTGAACTTGATATAGCATCTCCTCTCCTCAATATTGAAAATATCGCGGTTATTGCAAATGAAATTCTTATCCAAAATAAAATGTTTTTATTTTTATGATTCGCCATTGCGAAATATGTACATGGGTGTATGGGAACAAGGAAACAATTTTAAACAATTACTTTAATGTTTATTACATTTTAAACGTGATATTTTAATTTTTCTGAGTATTTATGTCTAATTATAAGGGCGAGTTTTTCAACTGTTTAAACTCCGATTAAAGATAAACTTTTCGTTTCCATAGTAACAACAGTGGTAATTAACAATAAGACAAATTTAACTACGATCAAAATTAAACATTAATCCACGCATTTTAAGAATAAAAAACTCGATCGACCTAAGTAATGGAAACTTGGAAATGTTATTACAATAAACATATCTGTCAGTGTTGCAAATCTAATAACGCAAATATTTGCAGCATTGTTTTCATGCTGGACTTGTCGATTAAAGTCGTCCCCCTTTTACGGTACTGAAAGGTTTACGGTACTATTGGCTTTTGTAGTCAAGGCATTTTAAGAACGGAGTGGGCGCCGCCAACTGGCCGCAGGGACAACTGGGCGCGAAACCGAAATACCTATTGTCTCCTTGTGTGTATTGATTTGTGTTCTTATTTTAAACGATTTTATTAACAACAAAATTGTATTAGTTTAAAATTAGTTTATTAATAATTAGTTTATTAAATTAACGCAGTAAATGTTTTTTTATTGGTTTATGCATTTAAGACTGTGCACACCGGGGTAGTTGTCACGGGGTTAGGTTAAGGTTAAGGTTGAAAGAAAGGATAAATCCTAAATTTTTATGCACAGCAACCACACTTTTAGTTATTTCTGATATTTCCAATATTGCCTGAAATGTTTACATAGTTATTATCGATATTAACTAAATTCGCATATTAGCAGTAACATATATGTACATACATATACATTATTATGTAACACGTTGAAACGTAACTTCTTTTGATAAGTATCTAGTTGTTTATTTCATGTAATTGACAAAGTTTGGTTTATTATATGAAATCGGCATAAAATTATCAAATTAACCAAGATAATACATTTTTGTTGTTAATAAAAACACAAATTTAAAACAAAAACAAGATAAACAGCTTAAGTATTATAATTAGAACAATATATTTTATAAATATTTAATAAAATAACAAGGCTCCTATTTTAAATACAACCGCTTTGTAAATACTTACATTTTGAGATGATTTATTCGAATAGTTAATTTATTACGTGTTTAAAGGGATCTGTTTTACTTCATTTAATTATGCATATTTATAATAATGAGTATTTCGGTTTTGCGCTCGGTTGTACCTGCGCCCAGTTGGCCGCGCCCACTTGTCCTAGACCCTTTGAAGAAATTCGACTTAAGTAATTAGTAGGAAATGGAGATTTGGTACAGTCGATAATAGACCCTTGCTGAGTTAACATGTCAAAAGTCCCCATAAATTCCCATAAATCCCAAAATAAAATAATTTTTTTTCAAATTACAATTATTGGAAATTTTTTATTATTTTTATTTTTCTATTGAAAGCGATAGATTAAAGTTTTAATTTGTTTACCTATACAAATTTCCTACGTACTTTCGAGATACTAACTACAAAGTCAAAAAAATTTAACTACAGTGACTTAACTAAATATTTTAAATTTTGTAATGTGGGGGGTGACTTTGATCATGTGTTTTATTATTGCTTTTAATGTGTATTATTATGCTCTCAAGGTGGCATTATGTCGAGAGTGAATAAAAAAATTGAAACTGTCGAAAAGGCTTCGAAGGACCAAATGGATGATCAAATGATTATAAAACAGGCGTCAGATAAAAATACAAAATACCCTGTGGTATTTTCAGAAAAAATTCCATTAACAACATTTCCAAAGTGCATGTGCTACGCAAATTTGAATATTTCTAAAACACGTTTTTGTAAATTTAGCCAGTCATTTACTTCAAGTTTTACAATATTATGTAGGTACCCAGTTATTTTCTTTTACTGCATTAAAAACAATTTTAATTATGTAACGTTTTCCATGTCGAGTTTTATTATTTAGGGTATTTTCCGTTTTCATTAAAATATGTAAGTAGTAGGTAACTTCAATTGTTTGCATTATCTTGCCATCTGCGGATATAAAATCATATGATTAGTAAACACTAAAACAATAAATCTCTCTTTAGCTCGGAGGTCGACGTATATAATAGTCCAATGACATCATTTTACATGTGTCTAACTTACATGATAACGAGACTTTAACTCGAATGCAGTCACGAAAACTGTATTTTCATGTTTGACGATTTGCGAGGTTATTTGAATTTCGTAAATTACATTTTTTGTCAGTTTTTCATAATTTTACTTTGTTTTAAGTAACAGGTACGCTTTCTTATTAGAATTTTAGTCAATTACGATTACACCCAACTCTTTTTTTACGCGGTATAGATACGTTCTTCAAGATATCTTGTAAAAAACCGTGCGAAAAAAGATATAGCAAAATGGTGGATACTTCTGTGTAGTCGGCGTATTCGTTTAAGTTTAAGCAAATTCTACTGGCATATATAAGTAATTAGTAGGAGAATTTGCAGTTCTCAAACTTTACCTATTATATTAGGTATTTATAACTCGGAAATGAATAATTATCAATTATTTTTTTCAAAAACGATTATAACAAGCTTATAAAAATAAACTGATACGAAACATTTAAAATAAAATTACAAAGCCGTTGTACAAATCGTTATAAACCGTGTAAAAAAGGAGAACGGTGGTTTTTTTTAGCACCGTGTTATTTCAAAACCGTGTAAAAAAAGAGTTGAGTATAATTTAAAAAGTAAATGAAATTGCAATGGACATAAATTTTAATCGAAGTTTTATGAGTCTTTAACAAAATTGTCGATTTCGTCTTATCTCTCCTGTTTACTGCGCTACACCTAACTTTGCTCTAACAGGTTATGGGCCCAGCACGCCTTTTCTGAGCCACGCCAAAGTCTGCTCTTAACATTTAACATAAGTCTTTACTAAATTCCTAAATTTTGGTGGTTTTGAATATGTGTGTTTAGTTAAAAAGGTTAAGCAATTATTATAATTAGACCGAAACTTAACGGACGTGCCCTTTAACGATAACCATCTCGTGGACGTCGATGGATATGCAAGTAGGTACGCCATTGAAATAACGATCTGATCTGGTTACAGTTGTATATGTAATGTTTCTAAAATTCAAATTGCTATACGTCTGACCCATATTCGTGCCAATTTCTCGTGCAATTGCTTAAATTACGTATTATTAAAGGCAGCTTTGACGATTTCTTTCACGACCATATGTTTAGTAGATGTACTTAATCTATAGCAGATCCGCGAATACTGGATATCTATCTAACAATGAGATGCAAGGTTATTTTTATAAAAATTATTTTAAAGGTCGCTAAACAATAAAACACTAAACCTATACTTATTGATTTCAGATATAATAATATTGTATAGGTATGCCGAAGTTGTTCCTATCATTGCGAAACGAAAAATTTATATAACTGCAGATTGCCGAGATAAAAATCTAAATCACAATGTATTAAAGGCAACGTAGAAAGTTAGTGCGAGGATAATTAGAAGTAAAATTTGAAACGTAAAACACGTTCGGGCCTAAGGAAATATATTTAGAAACGTTTCTAAATAATTAATTAACATACCTATCAGTTATTATTTATAGATAGGCACTTAACAAAATTGTTTTTCGGGGCACTCAAAATTGTTGTAGGAGAATTTTGTGGAATTGTCGACACTCGACGTTTTGTTTAAATTGTTCAAGTGGTCATACTAATCGGATTAATTTAAATTAAGTGCGTATCTTGTCGGGAATATGTTTTTCTTTAAATAGAGTTTCGGGTGCGCTCGATTGAATTTTTCGTCCCTCGTTCACGAAATTCGACGCGTTAGTTTTAAATCTCGAAATTTCTTCATGATAACGAAATGGAACCTTTGATTAAACGATCTTACAAAACTTGTTGCGAATTATTTGTTCGCCATATATTATTTTAATGACGATATAAAACAGTTGTAGTTGTTGAAATCGTCGTGGAGATTATTTTGGAGATTAACGGTATGTAGTAATTTAAATAATGGGGGATGCCTGACAATTCCCTAAATCACGTATAATATACAAAACGGGTTTGTATTCATTAAAATGTTAGGTTATAAAATTAAATAACCAACAAATATTATATCTACGTGGTATTTCGTTGAGAGCAAATCTAAATTGTTGAGGAAATTACAAATTTCATTTAAAGTTTTGATTAATGTCGTTTGATTGATTTTCTTAAATCCATTTATCCCTTATCTATTAATTGTAAGGCAACTTAGGCCGTGTCCTAAAAATTCCTAACGTAACCGTTGTAAATAGGAAATTCTTGTAGAAGTGTCGAACCACTCTGTTTTTTTTTCTTCCATCATATACAACCAACAACCAGTCGAAGAGTAGAAGTGAAAAAAAAAACGAACGTTCTTCAAACACTCGTTTAATTCACATGATTTGCTTGCTGTGTGGATTGGGGCATATTCAAATCCATCCACTCTACGACCTCTCCTGTGGACAATAGCGGTCGAGACACCCCGAGGACTTCTTGTCGACACGGATCTGCACGCATCATTACTCTCGGCCGCCCACTTGGGATTTTACTCGGTGTGAGAAACTGCAGTCCCCGCCAACGTTTATTGTTACAACATTTACGTTTGCTATTACATTAAAATAAATACTATGCGGTGTAACGAATCGTTTTGAAATATATGTAGATTTTAATTATTCCATTGTGAATCGCCGGCTGTATTTGAATAGCAATAACTGATATTAGGGGTTAAAACTACGTAGCGACATAATACTTTCGGTAATACGCATTTTCACGATTTTCATGTAGTACCTACCTATTATTTATAGTTGTAATCCGACAAGGGAAGTGTGCTAATGTAAAAATCGAAAATCAAAATCAAATTGATGCAATAGATGGAGCATTTTTTGAGAATTTGGCCGATTGTGACTTATCCGGACAACGAAATTACGGAACCAACAAAGTTGATCGGTCATTTTTCGTACATGCAATTTCCACGTGTTTTGAGATGTATAATTGAAATGGGGTTGATATCACCGCAACAATTTGAAATAGTAAGGGGTGTCATTTGAAAGTATCTACCATTAATTTTCCGCATAACAGTGTTAATTCTGTTCTAAGGGAACGGTAAAAAGTGACCCATCAAAAATTAAATACCTACACAGACGTTTTCTGAAGCATGTCAGATACAGGGTGTCTCAAAATTGACGCCCGTGCGTTTGGGACATGATTCGGGAGGCAAAAACAAATCGAAAATTTAAAAATATAAATAATACGTTTTATCGCGAGGTAGCCCAAATTTGTCGTGCAGGATAATTTAATAATTGATCATTCTACTTGACGTTCACTCGATGGAGCTCAATTAGCAGCTAGATTAAATTATTGGTTTCAACATGACGGCGCACCCGCATATTATGAAATATATACCTGTAAGAAATTTGTTAGACGAAAATTTACCCGAGAGATGGATTGGTAGAGGTGGATCAATACCATGGCCTCCTAGATCTAGGTTTTTTAACAGAAACTCGGTAAATTCTCCACTCTTAATTTTCGATTTTTTTTGCGTCCCGCATCATATCCCAAACGCACGGGCGTTAATTTTGAGACACCTTGTATAAGTAAGTAGGTAGGTTTGTATTTTTAAAATACCGTTCATGTTGAAGTTAAGTAAACGAAAATAGATCACCTCTTTGCTAATAAAATCAAAAGTTACCATTTACTGTTTCTTTAGAGAATTATAAACGTGTTTGAAATATCGGTTGACTAAAACATCGTCGGACACCATGTATAGTTTTACAAAATTTTCGATAACGTGTAGACTTTTGTAACTAAAAACAGTTTCACGACATATTAACTGACCTGAACCTGAATCCCGATTATTTTTGAGCATTTTTTTCAAAAACAAATTAAAGCTTAAGAGATTAAAAATGTTACAAGACGATTGAAACTAATTTATCGTAAGGCACTGGCATTTATTGTAAGAATCAAACGTTGTCCCTTTATTAGCTCTTCGTAAAAAAGAGCTGAACGATATTATGATATTGTTGATTTTAATTAAATTTGGTTTACTTGCGTAGGTATGTACCTACCTAATTAGTTTATGAAAAGATAAGAGATAGGTATAATTTGTTTTATACACGTGTTCCCGTTCAAGGGATAGAAATAACACTCACATTTTATTTAGGTATTTTTATTTTCCTTTCTATGACTCTAGTATTAATTATTATACCTACGTAGGTAATTAGAAAATGTTTTGAATTGCCACTTCTATAGTATTTTTACGCACAATTTGTATATTTAAGTTATTCTCTCATAAACTTTATTTCTGCACCATTGGGCGTTAAATAATACTTTTTATATGCGCCTAAATACATATGTCTAAATTATTATTAATATGTACATTTTTATTAGAACTAATATTTTTAAACGTAGGCACGTTTTAAATTATTTTAAAAATTGGAACGAACTTACAATTAGGAATTTGAAAATAAATGTAGATCAAAGATATGTAGTTGTCCATTTACCTAATTCTAAATGAAACATAAAATAGATAATTTTTTAGATATCTCGCATTCTTTCCTCTTACGTTGTTATCGGCGGTAAGTACCAGACTTGCGAGCGTTTGGTTTTCGAATTTTTAGTATTAATTATTTCACGACGTGTGTATAATGGTTAAAAATGTGCTTTTCGGTTTTTATAAATTGTATCTATAAACTAATACCCGTTCAGTGTATGTGTTGTGATTGTTTTCGAACTCTGTGTACGTACAAATTTGAACATTCGGTGAGTCACCACTTTCCAAATTAATTAATATTTTAAATTATTGAAAATAATTCAACGTGTGTACAATTTAGATATTTGAATTTCTATCTATTATTTTACATAATTTAAGTGCAACTACAAGTGATAGGCAAACCTAATAATTGTTTTCGAGACCGTCCGTGATTTTTTATTTGAACGAATATTGAAATAGAGTTTTGATTTATTTAGCCACTTTCAAAAGATGTCCCTTTTATTAAAATTATTTAAAATAATCGGAGTGACATCGATTCGCACTTCGGGGGATGAAAATAAACATACGAAACTAGGCGACTATAACATGTCGTCCTGGCAGTTAATTTAATTTTTTGAAAACATTAATTTATACATCATAGGTACAAACATAGGTACTTATACACAAACAGTTTCTTCAAAAGATTTCTTGAAATTTAAAAGTCAGTTATTCGGTTTTTACGTTGGAAATCATGTGTCAAAGGTGAACGGTATTTTTTATGTCTATTGTAGGTAATTGAAGCTTTTATCTCTTATACTAATCACTTTCACTCATATTTTATAAAACACGCTGTTTACTAGGCTGTAACGAATTTAATTTGACCCCTAATAAAGTTATTTTACTTTATCATAGATAAAGCGTAACTTTTACCGTTGCAATAAACGTTAGAAACGTTTTCTTACGTGGGCACATTTTATTTCTAATTGCAATAAATAGAAAAACAAAAATGAGAAGTGTATAGTTGAAATTAAAATGAGAATGAGCCACATAAAGTGTTATTTAAAATTTTAATTTTCTTTTTATAACTATTACCTTAATTAAGTCGAATTTTTAATAAAAATTCATAGAACAGTCAAGTTAACATAAGCTAACCAGATGGTAAGATTTCATTTAAAGTAAAATAGTATGGTAGGTATGCAAAAATCTGATTGTGTGATAATCTAAATTACATACGTATAGTGAAAGCTTCCATAAGCGGACACTCACGGTCCTTGCTTTGTATGCAGTAACAACAGAAGGCGTTCGGTTAAAAGAAAATTATTATGTAGTTATTGTTATTAATAACTTATTTTCAAACTTTAAATAAAAATCGATCAAAATTAATCAAACTATTCGGTAGGTAGTTAATTAATTAAACAAAATATTGTATTGGCACAATCTGGACCTCTTTTGTTGCACGAAACAGTTTTAAAATAGTTCTCTTCAGATTTTTTTGTATCGAAATCTGCCGAGAAGTTTGCAAGTCCTATCGTAAGAATCTATCAAATCTGAACTTTGAATAATTGCCCACAGTTCGTTTTCTGATTCATTTTTCTTTCTCTTTCTCACTGTTCGAATATTAAGATTGTCGTCTTCCGTATGTAAATATGTAAAAGTAGTTTTGTTCGTTGTTATAAGTAGTCTTCTAGATTTTGGTCATCTATTGCTCGAAACTCTTTGATACGTAGGTACAATCAGATGCAACGAAAATGACCCTCGTCTGAGTTGTGACAAGAAAACGTAGGGCTTAGCTTAAATCGGTCAATCGTTTGCCGAGTATACATACCTATATGCAACAGGATTGTCCTTTTAAAATGTAAGGATTTTTTTACAATCTACATTCTTTTGGGCGCACTTTATAGCGTACCTGCTTAAAACTTATTTATTTGGCTATGTCGTTCTAAATTGATGCAGAACAACACCGCAGTAACGCATATTTTTTTCATTTCATTTTTTCTTTCCGATTGATTTCTTTGTAAAATAACATTAAAAACATTTGATATATTAGGGCATAGTCGTTTAACTCGAGTATACATAATATGTAGATATGTTTATACAATTTTAAGGGATTTAGCATTTTAGCTTGGATATTGCTTAGTAATATTGGTATTAAATAGAGTACATGTTATGAACGCGCTACTTATTTTATCTATATAGAAAATAATAGGAACAATGTTTCCAAAGTATTTGTCCGTTTAAGACGGTTGTCACTGCAGTACCTAGGCTAATTTCAAATCAAAACTGAACAAAAAAATTAACGTAAAATATATTGTGCACGATGTTTTCGCGATTCCTTCCATTCGCAGTTGATGGAAATAATCAAATATCGTACCATTTGTTACCATATTTCTGTAGATCAACATTTTTATTTTTAATAAATTGTCCTTGCAATAATGGAATATCTTAGACGTTTCGAGACGTAACAGTACAACAATTTTCCATTAGCTTACATTGCCGATGGAGCGTAGATTCAGTAGATAACAAATCATCCACTTTTTACACCGGCCGTACTTACATGAAATAATAACGTTCCCCATCGTTATTAACTCACGACTTGAAGTAGCCAACGCTTTTTCATCCAACATCGAATAGAAATTTATAATTGATTTTATTAACCATTTTCGGAGTACCTTAACTATACATATAGGGCTATTAATATTAATGCAGTAGTTCTTTCCTTCAACTTTTTTTATCAATCGGGCGGTGTACGATAAAATTGAACCTCTTTCGAAAATACCTATATATTTATTTAGAACGAATTAGAGAATTTGAATAGGACCCATTTAAATACGCCCACAATTTTGGTTTAAGAAACATATCCTCGTAATTTTTAATGGGCAGACCTCATATGGCGTTAACAAAAAAATGACTATATTATACCAATTACTTAAATTATAACGACAAGAAGAGTATTTTAAGTAGTTCAAATGCATTTCGACTTGTTTAAATAATTAGATACTTAAAACTGTTAAAGTGGAAAGTAAACGTAGGACTCGAAAGTACTTCATTCGATTTTGTTAGCAAATAAGATAAATTCAATTTCCCACATGTGTTTATTTAATAAGCGGCATTGCATTCGTACTTTTTCACGAATCAAAAACATATGTTGGTAAAATAATACCGTTAGAAGGAAGATCGTTTCGCTTGTTATTTCGTTTTTTTTTGTTGGACGTACAGCTAATAATAGTTAAAAGAGAATTAGAAATAATTTGCTTTCATTTGGTAATAATACGTCAATTTTCGTACAACACTTTGTCGGTTCGGCAGTGGTTTTTTTTAAACTCCTTAACGCATAAAAAGATAGACAGTTTTTTAGTGCCTATATTGTTACCTTTTTTATGGTAGGTGTATAAACTAGTGGCTATAATTTTAGGGAATTATGGGATACGTTACGTATAGTTATCAAACTTCAATTTGATTAAATAATATTTCTTTATATCGTTAACTGAAGCAGTGTTTCCGAATTGATGTATAGTAGCGACTTTATTAAATAGGTACTGTTCCGTCCAACTAGGTTGATCGGCGCGGAAAGGAAATTAAATCAACATTAATTTGTGCTTTTCGATCGCAAGCGTTAATGACACGCGTAATTACGCGAACACCGCTGTGACCGACTTTGCCCTTTTTGATTACATTATTACACCTGCCACTTTTACGAACGCCACTGCAATTAATTTGATTTAATTTTAACAGTATGATGTAAGATACACTTCGTCCAAACCTATATGCAACACGTCATCAATACAAGGTTACTAGATGATGACGTTTCACGCAGTGCTGTCACCTTGTACCTCGTATTTTGACAGTTTTAATAAATTGTAGTCTTTCTTTATGCCATCTAATATTTGCACAGGTAAATAATCTACAGAATATGTCATTTTCCAAACTTTAAACCGAATTACAAATAAACAATCTAGTAACTTTTTGTTGATGACGTGAATTGCATATAGGTTTGGATAGGCCATATCTATTATTAGTACTTAAAGTAAACAGTTTTCCTGCGAAATTAGGATACCCAGTTAACAATTTTTAAATTTCGCGGCGGATTTCTATTGGTATTACATGAAAACATTTGCAGTCGGTAGCGGTGATAAATTAGGCGAAAAGAATTTTGAATTGTTTGAGTAACGAAATATTATACCTGCTGTTACATATATAAATAATTACGTCCAGTTTCACGTGTTTTACCACTTATGTTATTTTTGAACATGTTTACATTAAAATATTATTAGTTTAATTTAATCATTTACTGCAGTACGTCACTGCCTTTGTTATTTAACCTGACATTGACGTTTATATACGAGGAGTACCAACAGAAATCCGCCGCGAAATTAAAAAAAAAAACAGAAAAAAACCAAACCTATATGCAATTCACGTCATCAACAAAAAGTTACTAGATTGTTTATTTGTAATTCGGTTTAAAGTTTGGAAAGTGACATATTCTATAGATGATTTACTTGCGCACATATTAGATGGTATAAAGAAAGTCTACAATTTATTAGAACTGTCAAAATACGAGGTACGAGGTGACGAGGTTAGGTTTGGACGAAGTATAAATACTGTGAACGATGTTGCATTATTTCTTTCAACCGACCAACTTAGTTGAATCGAACAGTACATACTTATTTAAATGATTTCCACTTGGGTTAGATTTTGACTTGTTCGATAATTCTCAGAATTTAAGGTGTCTTTGTCATTTTTCTGAATAAGCTAAATTTGTACCTATGTCGTTTTCAAAGAACTTCCAAATGGAGTGCCTATCTTCAGTCGGGCCTATCTCCGTATACGAGTCCGTAAGGTCCTTTTGTGAAAATTTCAAAGGTCATCAATTGTCAATGCACAAAGTTGGATCCAATAGTATAAAGATATCAGTTATTAGGGCTACTCCTTTACTTGCAGTTTTGTTACTCGTAAACACGTATTTTCTTCATTTTGGAATGTTTGTTAATATAAATACCGAATGCGCATTAAAAACGTTCCGGGGTTAGGAAAAATAATCATATCACGTACTAAATCAAAACCAGGCCCAACTTTAATAGTAACGAAAATGAACTTTTAAAACATTACCATTCCATCTCGTCCTAATATCTACATTTTTTTTCGAACATGTCCTTGTCCACATCTGTACAATATCAACCATATGCTAGAAGTCTGTTAACTACTTCTTTACATATATTTTATGGTTAATGGACATGTGCGTACACTTTTTTATCGAATACGCTTTTATATAACGAATGCTATGCGATAGTGTTTCGGTGCGTCTACGTAAAAGTGAATCACGCCCGTCATAGGTTACCATCGGGAAACCTGTTGAGCATTTTTAGCTCTCGTTTAAAAATGAATAATTAAGAGATACAGGATGTTTATGTTTGGGCAACTTGGATAGTTTAATATAAACACACTTTACTAGCAGGACGGGCATGTGCACCTAGTCAACACGGCAAAATTCCACCATGGTTATTTTCCGGAAATACAAACATCTAAATTGTATACCTTAAAAAGATTACTTAATTGTACGGCGTTCAACGTCGTATTGTCGGTTTGATCAGTGTGCTTCATAACATACATATAATTTAAGCAATATATTACAAGGATCCGTCACATTTTCACATGAAAATATTACCATTTACTCACAACGGTGGGTATTATTTTAAATTAGAAAGTTTTACGAAGTCCTTTCACGTTATGTTGATGTAACTTAATTTAAAAGACATGTATGCATTGTTTTATTTTTGAAACTGTTCTTCTTAGGCGATTACTACTATTAAATTTGTGTAGATTGCAGTTGACTACTGTTTCATAAATGACGTGGATCTCGAAAACGCGAAATTTTGTGAATTAATATCCGACGCTTACTTCTTAAAGATATTGAATAGATTGTGGCCGTTTTTAATTTTCAAAAAAAAAAATTTGTTCGTAGTACTATTTCAAGCGAGTGAACGACATTAAACGGTATTTTGAGCCACCTGTAAACGAGCAAATTAATTTTTGATCGGCCATTAAAACTGTTGTTTATAATTAATGTGAATTTTAAAAAAGTTTACGATAATTTTGGTCATATTAGAAGCAATAAAATTTAATTCATTTAGAATAAATCCCGAATTTGAAAATATCGTCTATTTCGAAAAAAAATGCCGCCACGGCAGACTTTCTAATCTTTCAATAATTGATCATCTACTTTGGTGGAATTAGAGAGGACGATCGTATTCGAATTAAAGGGACGAATCGTCTTTCTCACGGTTTGCTATCTTCAGCCCACGCCACTCTATCGCTCGCTTATCACTTCCACAGCTTCGAGATACTTCTTAACTGTGGTTTGGCTTCCGGCTAGGTTATTGGTAGTATTGTATTAGAAACGGATTACACTTTTTGCATTCGTGGTAGTCGATTTTTGTTTATATGTTTATTATAATCGCTTTGAAAATCGTCGATTAGGCGTTAACTATAGGAAATGATAACCTAACTCGATACAGCCCAAATAAAAATTACTCACTTCTACGTTCGTTCATCCTTTATTTAATTAAGTGAAACGTTAGAAAATGATCTCCGTTCACTTGTCTCAAATGATGACAATAAAGGAAAACGTACACTGAAAATTGCCAATTAATTTAACACCAAATACACTGTGCGACAAAGTCTTTACGCACGTAATTATTCTTACAGTTTGTTAAACAATCACGATATTTTGTGCTATAGGTATATCAAAAATGTTTCGGAAAACACAAAAATAAAGTAAAGAATCCTTTAACCTTGAACTAACAAATAATTTCCAAGTTTAAAACCATAATCTATTAGGGAAACGGCTAAAAGTGGTTGCAGGCGTTTTATTGTTAGTAACGGTATCATTATGTCCTGCCAGTATTACTATCTGCAAACATCCCTTTTGACCAATTTGGTTCAACTTTTTGCGAAGAACGGTCGTGAGAATATTGAATCGTGTAATCGAATCGTATCGAACACGTTTAAATCTGTGACACAATGCCATTATCATCAGAACAGGTGGTTCGAATTTTAACGTAGGAGGATGAAGGCATAACAAACAGGGAAATAGCCAGGGAAATAGGGTATGCATATAACCGAAGGGTCCGTTAAGTATGTTATTAAACGACATTTAGAAACTGGGCAGACCACTTCACGACCCCGTTCAGACCGTCCTCGTGTTACTACGACACGAGAAGACCGCGTACCTGTTGCAAATCGTAAGAAAAAATCGACGTGCAACTTCAGGGGATGTTGCACATGACCTAAATTTATCGCGGGATGTTCCAATACGTTCACGAACAGTGCAGCGGCGGGTGCGAGAAAAGGGCTTTCAGGCATTCCGGCCAGCAACAGCCCCTGTGCCTAAGTGCAAGACGTCGCAGAGCGCGATTAAATTTTGCAAAACTGTACGAGCAGTGGACTGAAGATGACTGGCGCAAAGTGCTCTTTACAGATTAGTCGCGTTTTAATTTACATGGTCCAGATGGACGGCAAAAAATTTGGAGACGTAAAGGAGAAAGATATTCACAAGGTATGTTCCGTGGAAAAAGTAATTACTTTGGTGGATCGGTGATGGTGTGAGGTGGCATACGCGTCCATCTGGGAATGCCTCGAACTACATTATGGACATTAGATGAATATGTAGTTCCATTTGCCCCATTTATAGGAGACGAGTTCCTCTTAATGCAGGACAATGCACGTCCTCACGTTGCTCCGCAAACAACATCTTATTTACGAGAAGTGGGTATTCGTTGTATGGACTGGCCAGCTTGTAGTCCGAATCTAAATCCTATCGAGCATGTCTGGGACGTACTTGGAAAACGTGTCCGAGCTCGATTGGAGAAACCAAATAATTTAAAAGGATTACACCGTGCTCTAGCGGAAGAACGGAATCGAATGCCGCAAGAAGATGTCCGAAATTTAATGTCGAGCATGCCTAGGCGTTGCCAAGCCGTTATTAAAGCCCGTGGTGGTAACACCAAATATTAATTATTTTTTACATATTTTTTATAATGTCTTTTCATTTATTAGTTCTAATACAAATACAGTAATACCCCGCTTAACGCGGGGTATACGTTTCATCAAAGTAGAGCGTTGTACGAAACAGTGTTAAACGAGGTTATCTCATCATGTAAATAATGGGGTTAGGGGAAAACAGGTAGAAAATTTTAAAAAATGTTCAGGTATTTTGTCACTTAAGTTCATTAAATATGTTTTTTATAACAATACAACAACAAAAACTTATTTCTTACAAATATAGAAACATAACAAATGGATATGCAATATAAAAATAAATAAAATTTTAAGTCACCATTTATGTTTGAGATCATTCAGATTCCTCTGCATTTCCAAATTTCTGCCTTTTTATCAAGAAGGTATCTAATGTCATTTGCGTTTTTCTTTTGCGCTCTGCAAGAAATTGTCGATAAGTGGACAAGGCATCCATGACACCCTGTCTTGCCTTACATAAATTAATACTTACAATAACGGCAACAAATGTTTGAAATAATAAAAATAGGTTTTATATATATATATATATATATATATATATATATATATATAGTACGATGCACTCTTATCTGCTCTGCTGGGAAAGAGAGAGAGTGGGGTTAGGGATGATCGCGTTACACTTTGGATTTCGGGGAAATCCAACGCTGCGTGAAATTTTCGGGGAATATCACTATTCCAATAAAATCGCGTTAAACCGAAACAGCGCTAATTGAACCAGCGTTAAGCGGGCTCTTACTGTATACCATAATTATTGCCGTTTTTCATCTTTCAATTATTTATAAATGAGAAACATAGGTACGGAGAATTTTATAAATACTAATCGAAAGAGGACGACTTTGGAAAGGTTTGTTTCAATTTTAGTATAGTTTAACCAAAAATTGAAAAACTTATGGGACTGCATGCAATTGTCTGTGAGGTGCGTAAAGACTTTTGTGGCGCAGTGTAGAAACGAATAGACATAGACAAATTCATTTTTGACGTCTCTTGCAGTTCGTTATAACCGACTCCTACTGTATGTATGTATATAATTTACTATATAAAAACTGTATATTTTCATTATTAAGACGATTATAGATGGCATTCGTAACTGTTGCATGACCGTTGAACATGTTTTACAAATAAGTTATCTGTCGGCTATGATTCGCGAGCTACATAGACAACTCGTGGCACGGAACGGTTACTAGGGCCGTGTTGTTATTCAACGTGTTGTCTAATGACGTGCTACCCCCGGGTGGTTCCCGCGATGTAACCGCAAATTTTACATTATTCGGTTTATGACGTGATCCGCAGTTTCCTCTCGTAATTTACGAAGGAATTTTAAGTAGGCCGGTATGCAAATTTAACGCATTTATATCCGATTATTATTCACATAAATTTTACGACGCGAAATATTTAATAAGTTATAGATTTCTGGGCGGACGTCTTTTGTCTACACGTAATCGGTTTCCCAGAAAGACTGATTATTTAAATTTTTTTTTCAGGTTTTCGAGGGCAAAACTGCGAAGAAAATGTGGACGATTGTCCGGGTAATCAGTGCCAAAACGGTGCGACGTGTGTGGACGGTATCAATAGTTACACGTGTCAGTGTCCATCTACCTACACAGGACGATTGTGCGAACATGACGTGGACGAGTGTTCGTTACGGCCGTCCGTGTGTCAAAACGGTGCCACGTGTACGAACAGTGTGGGTGGTTTTTCGTGTATATGCGTTAATGGTTGGACGGGGCCGGATTGTTCCGTAAACATCGACGATTGTGCTGGAGCCGCTTGTTTTAACGGAGCTACTTGCATCGATAGAGTAGGAAGCTTTTATTGCCGTTGTACACCTGGGAAAACGGGTAAGTTATAATAAATACCAAACATTCGTTATTCGTTGTTTACTGTACTTACTGTCCCGTGAAGCATAAAGATCGCAACTACATTGCTCATGATATTTTTTGAGTTTAGGGCTATCACGTACGTAAGAAGTATCTATGTGTATCAGAATCTATCATATAATCTTGCCCAGTATCATCAAAAACCCCTCTTTGTCAGATATAACCTTTAACAGGGTAACCTTGCTTAACAGGGCAGCTACTAAAAAAAGTGGCAAAAATTAGTTACTTTTGATCAACTATTGCAAAGGCATCGACCATTGCGCAATTTTGATCGGAGTAATAATAGACTAGCGATCGAAAAAACGAACCTATTAAGACTGTTAAAAGTTTTGGTATGGTATTTTTGGAAACTCCCTATACTGTTTTGTTTATTTCGTGTTATCTTGATAGGTTGGAAACTTACGTGGTCATTTTTATTCGTTCCATACGTGGTTTAATGTAATGGTTTAATCATTCTACAGGTTACGTTGTTCTTTCGTCTTGTCGTTAGTTACCTACTGTTTTCGTTTTGCCTATTTTTGCTAATTGTAAGTTGACATCCCACGGTCTGTGATAGTTTGACGAACCGTCACGTAGCAAACGTTTGAAGTTGGTCAAACCGCTAAACCAGTGATACACGAACACGTGTTTATCTAAAGGACATTTCCCATAGGTTCCTCGACAACAACACTGCACTGTTATCGAAAGCTTTAATGGTTAATTCGTTAATTTATAATTGAAATGGAGTGGTATAATAGGGAACATTCTAAAAAATATATTGTTATAGGTGCTTATCTAAATAATGTTTATTAATAAAGCGACTGCAGGTCAGGGAAAACCTGGAAAAATCGGGAAATTTACTAAAAGTCTGGGAATAATTTTTATTTCTATATTTTACTTGGCCCAATGAAAAAGACAGAGCTAATATTTAGTGTGTATTTGTTTGTGCTCATTTTAAGATACGCAGCACTTATCAATTACGGAAAACAGGGCAGCATATGCAATTAATTTCATAAGTATACTTACTATATTTTATTTTCGTTGATCCATTTGTCCAAAATACCGTTGTGGATATTACTACTCTGTCAAGCCGAAAAGGCGTATCTCCACATGTCACTTATTAGGTAACAACCTAAGAAACAATTTCAACTTAAATGACAAGTGCAGATACGCCTTTTTGACTTAACAATGCAGAATAGTTAAGTAATGGTGGGAAAACAAATTTATTATTATTATATACAATTGTATACTTACTGAAAAATAATTTTCTTTCATAGTCGGGGAAAAGCATATGTAAAGTAAGATACACCTGGAAAAGTCAGATAATGTAAATTTCATGAGTTTGCAGTCACCCTGATTAAAATATATATATATATATATATATATATATATATATATATATATTGTAGGTACATAATATACCAACCTACACATTAACTCATAAATTAAGTCACTATTGGTCATAATCCAAAAAATTGGTCATGACCAAAAATCCAAAAAATAAGTCACTATTGGTCATATTTTTTGGATTTTTGGTCACTCTCAACTATTTAGAAGGACGTAATTCGATGTAAGTCCTGGAATAGCATTAATCTGAGTCTGATATCCTTTATAATCCGACGCACGGAAAATCGGGCAGTGACACAAATATTGAAGGGCAAGAAACTTACAATTTAAAAAAAAACTACCTTTCATTAAGTATCATTTTTGTTTTGTAATATTATTTTTAGATCTTTGACATATTTAATTATTTTACAGACCTTAATGTTACGTATATATTTTGGATAATCCGAATTTTTCGCTAATCCAACAGACGCTTGGTCATAAAATGTCGGATTAATACGACTTATTGTTAGCTTAAACCAGATTTCATCACACGGGTCACTGTTTTCAACAGTTTAAGATTTTCAAGACAATTTCAGTGATATAACCGGCTTATTAAGAAGCTGTATTCTTATTTTTGATTATCTAATAATTTTTGTCCTTAGAAAATAATCTTTATCGAATTACGTACCGTGTAAATTAGCACATTTTATGTATATGTACTAATTTATTGTAAACTACCTAGTATAAACACCAATTTAAATCTTACATGAGCATTACCAATCCATGAAAATTATACAGGACTTACACGATGCTTATTTTGTTCTTATTTCTGTTTTTATCGGTTTCTGGATCTCTTATAAATTTCACGTACCTAAGGCATTAAGTACAAAGTTTATTAAGTTTATTTACACGATAAATGTAAGTATATGTAGTTATGTACATATGTATTACTTTTCGTTTTACTCCATGACGTAAATGTAAAAATTATAACTTGATTCTACAATGATTATAAAACGTTCCTTATGTTTCACTGTTTAAGAATGTGAATCATTTCCTGAAAAACTTGATACAATCGCTGCAGAATTATCATTTTTTAATAAGGCCATTCCATTCTAAATCGACGAATGACTTCCGCACTATGATTTTTGATTTTTATGAAATTTTGCACGTTTATTCTACTTACCTTCAAGGTTACAAAAATATGATTTTCAAATTTAATTGTCTTCGGGGCGTAGAGTCCCTTATTTTTAAATTATGACGTATTAAACAATTCTATTTTTTGTTGTAACTTTTTTTTATAGATAGTCACAAAACTAGACTGTAACTCATTTTAAAGAGGATTTTTTCCTTTTATTTAAATACATTTTTTTTATATTAGATACTAATTGTAAGTCTATCAATTTCTTTCTCGTTCAAAATTTGACTTGCTGAAGCGATAATTAAACACTTTTGGAATTTTTAAAGGCCACGAAAGGCTTGGACAATTAGGTCCGTTTCTTTTTCATAAGATAGATATGAGTGTTGTTACTATTTACCTATACTTATGTTAAATGAAAAGTGAATTTCTTACTTCTCCCGTTTCAGAAGAAATTAGATCCTTTGATGTAGTAAAATTTTCTCAAAAATTCACTTCCACTGCAAAAATACACATGTGGGAGTTGCGGTAAAAATGTTTTGTACCACGCAATATAAAGTACTATACAATCCTTTTTTCTTTTAATCCTTTTTCAAACGAAAGAAAATATATCTTTGTGTATTACAGGCGTTTAGGAATTATATAGGTCTAAAATATCCATCAACGCTAAAAATATTTCCTCACTATTAATCTATTCAATGAAGGTTTTTACTTCGGAAGACAAGAACAGAACAGATTTTCATGAAACTATTTTTAAAATTTTTGTTTACCTACTACATTATTTAAAATCGGAAACATTCCGGTTGTCGGACTCAAAATTCGGAACAAAATTTCCTTGAAAAATGATTCCCCGGATTTTCCGTTCGCGTCGGCGTCGCAAAGATCGTTTGCTGTACGTTAAAAATATTTAAGTATCGAATATTGATGACATTTTACAGAGTATTGTTCGAAATACTTTTATTTATAACAGTACAAAAATTTAGAGTACGTTATTTGCATTATTTTTCATTTTACAACTAGTTTTGTTCCGAAATTTCCTATAGATACGCCTGGGTTGCGCGTATAAAATAATAAACGTTTGTCGTTTTACAAATAGGTGCATAAATCTTGACGAAATTTTGTAAAAAAACAATAGTATTGTCTACTAATTAACTTGATTAATATTAATCTAAAATAAAATTAATCGAAGTATTTATTCGGATTAATATACAAGGTGTACCCGGATCGAGTTTACGATAGGTATAATAGACCAATAACTTCATCATACGAAAACATGTATTGTTATGCAACACCTGTTTGTCTCAAAAACAAAGTTTGTCAAGTAAACAATTAAATTTATTTCACAAGAATCTTAAAAAAAACCGTTTGATGCACCTAATATCCTACATTATTTTTATAAGTAGATACTTATCGGTTGACATTTAAACTCTTAATTAAAAATCAAACGATCAAACGTCTAAATAAGGTTACGTTTTTATTCCAAACCTATAACCACTTGCATGCAGCTTTTTCACTTAAATTTCATTTATGGTGTCCAGGATAGCATTTTTGAATTTGTCCAAAATTCTCTCCAAAATATTAATTAACTGCCTTTGTATATTTTTTCCTGTAAATGACGCCGAAAATAGGAATCAAGCGTGTGAACGTCCACCAAGCATGGCAATCACGATGATTCATGGTGTCGATTTTCTGGAAAACCGCGAAAACCTGATAAACTCGGGGAATTTACTAACAACTAATATTGGAAAAGGCAGGGAAAATCTAACCAGTCAATCTAATAACGTTTGTATTTTGTTGTACTTTACTGCAATTTCAATATAAGTGGCCTGGAATTTTTATACAATATTACTGGAAAATCTGGAAATGCCACGGAAATTAATAATTTTAAAATACTAATCGACACCCTGAATTTTGTTCTGTTGAAATTTTTACGAAGAACAAAAACACATAATTTTTGTAAAGCGACTTGTTTCTGGATATCATTAATCATTTTGTTTGTAAATTATTCGTATGTTTACCGAAACTGTAAAATGTTTACTTTTAAATTTACGATTGCGACACAATGGAATCGATTTATATATATAAAACAGGAGTTCGGGATTTTATTTATAATTTTTTATCATTTATATTAATTCGAAATAATTTGGGATCCACTTACAAAATGTAGACTTTTGTCAATTAACGTTTTACTCTGTATAATATTCGTTTCATGATTAAAATGCAAAAAGAATATTTTAGGAGTGATGCATTACAATATGGAGCTAAAAAAAATAAATGTAATTGTAAGAAATACAACAACATTCAGTACATTCGTCCATACAATTATTCAGTTATGTCTTTAATTTAATTACTGATCATTGTTTGAAATTATATTTAATAAATAATTAATACCTCGCGTATTAATAATTTAATTTAAATTTATAATGCTTACTTAAGTATTAAATTAAAAAAAAACTTTTGCATTAAACATATAATTATGAATCGGTTTAATCGTATTTTACTTTATTTCGTATTTTATTTTATCGTAATCATTGACGACGACACGGATAAAACATATTTTTCTGCATCAGGCGATCAATCACTTGTCTACGATCGGTTGCGCGAAGCACTGCTTTAATGCTGCTTACTCGAGTATAGGTGATTTAAAACGAAGAAATTGTTTAAAAAGTACATTATTGCGGTACGGGAGTGACTTGAGTGTTTTAATTCGGTGCCGAGCGATAATTAAAGACATATTTTCCGTTCATTTTGTAAATTTCCCGGACGGCTTCTTCGGACGGTAATGGAAAATTTAGTCTACTTTAGAAATACCTTCGTAAGTTACCTAAATTATTAATTTTTTGTATAATTCGACAATTTTTAGAATAAGTATATTTGTTGGGCGATTTAAAACAATAACTTACAATTTCAAGAGAAAGGGGTCGATTAAAATTATCTTTAGAATTTACGTAATATTCCGTTAAGCGATTCAAACAAAAATCGGTTTATATTTATTAGATACCTATCTACTTTAAACATGTTCGTAGAATTATGCTAAAATCTTTATTTAATATACTATTTAAAAAAACCGCGGTATTTTTTCTCTATATTGATCAACATTTTTAATACATCTGCGATTTTCAACACTTTATTTTGTGGATTTAAAAAATTGCTTTATTAACATCGTATTAAAACGTCCAGTTGTACTTATCAAAATTGGAATATAATTGATGCAGAACCGTTTTAAATCGAAAAGTAAACCTTGTATTTAAAAAAATCTCTTTGTCATATTGATGAGATAAATTGTGTGATCCGCAAAATTTCACAATAAAAACGCATTATGTGTGCATATATCTACATTAATTAGAGTGTTGTATTATTATAAAAGAATAAATAAATAACAATAAAAAAGCCAAATTATTTCAAAATCACTTTCGAATCGCCAAAGTAGAGCATAAATCGATTACAAGTTTTTCTTGCGACATTCTTTAATATAAGTATTTTAATTCTTGTCAAATTTGAAATTTATTTATTTAGGTTACTACATAATTCAGTAGTAACTATTAACTGTTTCTTGCATTGCTAACATACTTCTATCAATGATTATCCGTTCTCTTGCATAGTTATTCACTTTATATAGGTACTATAATAATAAACTGTATACAGGGTGTAACAGAAAAGGTGGGCTGACTATACAAACGCGGTTTCAACAACTAAAAATAAGGAAAAAAATTTATATAAATCAAACTCTACTACGACCCCTGCAATAGCCCAAGCTCCCATCGCACAAAAACCTACGTCACAATACTACTAAAATTTTCTTAGTGTGTTTATGAGATAATATGGTGGGATATATCCAACCGATAGCAGACAATTGAATTTTTGTTTTAACCATTTTTGATAAACTTGATACTTCATAAAATTTATTGTAGACTTTAGAGAAATGTTAATTATTTAGAATTATTGTGGTCTGCCTCGCAAACCTGGTAGTCCTCCTTCAAATGAATAAATTTTCAATATGTCACCTACTGTATAAAACTATTATACATCGCGTTGTTTTTTTTTAAATTACAGTTTTAATTGTCCTTTACATGAACATATATGTCTGCCGATATCAAAATTTATCCAAGTATGGCAAAATTAGGGGTGAAAATTCGAAGGGATGATATCCCTTAGAATTTTCATCCCTAATTTTTGTATCATAATGTAGGTCTTGAACAGTCATTTATAAAAATATATAGTTTGTTGGCGATAGCTCTTGTTTCACAGATAATAAGCAAAATCGAAAAAAATTTCAATTTTCAAGGGTGAATTTCACCCTCTTAAACCGCGTAAGAGCACGAACGGAATACGGTTCTTGATTAGGGTTAACTAGTACTACAATCCTACAAAGTTTCAAATTTTTCTGAAATTTCCATCTGCCTAACCTTCCTTGTGAGTTACAGTTACTTGAGGTTTTCAATTTTTTATTTTGCTATCTGCGCTCTTTACTGATGAAGTTGCCTTTACAAGAAATGGTATTGTCAATTTTCGTAATTTACATCAGTGGAAAGAAGAAAATCCCCATGTCCTTATTCAGTCCAGGCGTCAGCAGCAGTTTTCATTAGAGATATCAAAGGACGCGCGTAGTTCGTGCACGACGGTGCACCAGCCCATTTCAATCACACAGCACGTGAGACTTTTTGAACACAGTACATCGTGGATGATGGATTGGTCGTGGTGGACCTGTAGCGTGGCCTGCACGGTCTCCCGGTCTAAATCCTCTCGATTTTTACGTATGCGGACATTTAAAATCTATGGTGTATTCTACTCCGGTTCCAAGACATTGAGAATTTTCGACAGAAAGTGGAAAGCGGATGTCAGCAAATTCGGAACCCATCAGGAATTTTTGAGCGCGTGAATCAGTCCATGATCAGATGAGCTCGACAGTGTGTTGCTGCCCGTGGAGGTCATTTTGAACATTTATTATGATTTTAGGACATGTGTTTATACAAACATTTTTCCTTATTTTTAGTCGTAGTGCATCGTCAGCCCACCATTTTTGTTACACCCTGTATTTAATGGTAAATCATTTATAAGTACACGTATTGGTAATTGTTAAATATATTTTAGGATATGCAAATCTTCTGTCGTACATAAAAATTACTTTTCAATTTTATAATTCGAATTAAAATTAAGACAACCGCGGTATAGCAAGTTATGTATGTATTGATATAAAAGTTGACCCGCGTTAATGATATGTAGGTACAAGGTACATATAGCTAGAAGCAAAAAGTGCATCCATCCGAACGTGTTAGGCTTCATTTCTAATTTATAAAATCATACATCTTCGAGCACATACATACATAGGAGGGTCGTATATTGAGGTCGTATCCATGTATCATGTGTTTTAAGCAAAGGCCATTACACTGAAGGCGGCGCGGTTCCGTGATCTACAAGTTCTATGGAACATATTAGTTTTTACATGCCGCCACACCTTTGTCTGTTCCTGGTTTATAAACAGTTTCTCGTAACAATACTCTCTCGTGTTGATGTATGTAAGTACCTACATATAACATACACGTCCGTTGAATAAGTGGAATGACATTTGTTGATTTTGAATGCGACTGTAATATTATTTGCTTTATTCTTAATATAAACATTGTTCAACAATTTAACACGTAACGAAACAATAAAATAACTTCGGAATAGCTATAGCCTTTTCATTTAAATTATTCAAATTTATACTTGTCCAAGAATGTGAACATCGTACACCCACCTCATTTTTTACCTCTAGACAATTGCCTCCTTTCACGTCGAAAATAAATAAATGTTTGTTTTCTTATTATCGATACTTTGTCTTTTTAACGTTGCCATATTCTAACAAAACAAATAGTTCATTAATTTATTATTGTTAAGTCATTACTTCCTCGAAAAATGTATTTATTATTAATTTAAGTGGGTACCTGTCACTTTCAGTTTCGATTTAAAAAATTAAGTACACAGATTTCGCTAGATAATTCATTTAGAACATGTAATCTGGATAACAATTTTGCCCACAATATCGTGTTATTCGATGAAGCAACCTTTACGTCGAACTATAAAGTAAATCGACATAATTCTCGGTATTGGTTGAATACGAATTCGCACTGAATCCACAAAAAGTTGTTGGTGGATGTTGTAGGGGGACGTATTATAATAGGACCGTTTTTTACTGATACTTTCAACTTTTTCAAAATCACGTTATACTTGCAATTACTGCATTATTTCCCGGAGAAACTGGACATATTCATGATAAAATTGTCTTTTAACAAGACGGGCACCTCCACATTTTGCAGCATGTTTTGCCTGACAGATGGGACATGTGGAGTGACCGGTTCCGGGGTCCAAAATTATGTCATAACAGTAGGTTTCTATAAAAATCTATTTATTTCGACGTCATTTTTGCATACGTTTTGTAAACGAATAGTTTGAGACTTGTCGCCTTTAGACTTCTTGTCGGACATGTAAAAAATTATTGTTATTTTATTTTTGACATTGTTTCATTGCAACATGGTAGAGAATAAATGTTCTTTTCAAAGATGCAAAGAAAGCCATTTAAAATAATTTGAAAAAATACAAAATTAATAAATCTGTTATTTTGACAGATAAAGCTATCAAACCTTAATCATTGAATTTGTCTTGAAATGATCTATAGATATCCATAAAAATATACAGAGTTTTCTATTTAAAATAAAAAAGTAAATTACTTTTATGTATAATTTTGACTCGTCTTGTATATAAATGTGGTAAAAAGACGTTACTCTGCTACGTTGATCTTTTTTTTTGTTATTAACGCATATAAAATTTTATCAAAATATATTAAGCCGTTTATTAGAGTTTATTTGCAATACTCTCCTGCTTTATTTTTGTTTTAAATTAATTTTGTGAAAAGTTAGCTAAAAATACATAAAGGAAAATCAATTAAAGAAGCAATTTTTATGTGTGCAAGTAGTTTTTTTAACTGATCGTGTGATCCAAAAAGTATTGTTCTCATTGCTTAATAGGGGCGATTTAACTTCGTTAACTAATAATGCGCGTCGTAAACGACGGTGTATACGTTCAACTTTACTGCAGAATAATATATTTAGTAATACATAAATAAAGGCAAAGAAGCAAACACGAAGTTTCAGTTCCTAATTAATTTAATCAGATTACGCTGCTCTGTACAAACATAAATTACAGTGATTTTCAGTAAAAGGACAGATACTGTTGCTTGTAGTTGAGAGATTAAGTTGTTGAGAGTAATTATAGCTTACAAATAGGCATTTAATTCGTAGAAAGCAATATCATTTGATAATTTACAAGTTTAACAGGTCAGAGAGATTGTATATCAAGAACCTAGTTAACCGGGTGTGGTCGCATCCATTGCACCGCTGGAAACTGTTTGTCCGTTTAATTTATTCATAAAAGGTATTTTGAAAACTATGTTTTTGCGCAATTAATCCGTATAAGTAAATGTGGTGCCATCGCAACTTTATTTTAATTTAGACACTGTAAAATATTTTATTATCTAAATTGTACGGCTAAAGCAAGTGGTATATTCATTATTCAATGTTTCATTGTAAATTAAAAAAAAATGCTTACCTATATGCGCATACATAATATATTTGTCATTCAGCTGCTAAATTCAGAAATGAAACAATGAATTACAGTAGTGTTAAAAAGTCTTACATCACCTCGAACATTTTAGTTACCTGCTTCTTTGTGTTAGTTTTTAACCCTTGTATTATGAGGTGGCAAATAGTAAAGATAATCAATCCGAGTATGTATTCCGTAACATTCAAATAATGCTAACGTTATAATAAACGTAGACCTTATTACACGCAGCCTTACAGTCTACGTTTGCTATAACGTTAGCGTTATTTGAATGTTATAGGATTCATACTCGGGCTGATCATGCGTTGTTGTAAAAAAACTTTAAACAATTAACTTGCAGGAAAAGTGATAAAAATAACTTATAAAAAATTATATTTATTTAACTTCAAGAAATAACACAAAGCTACACAAAACAAAGAAATGTTTATTTTTATTATAGATACTAATTCACACCTTTTTGACATAGAATTTACCGCTTTCTTCAATTCTTCGTTCGAATTGCACCGATACCAGACATTATAATCAAATATTCAGTCAATTCTGTTTTTGTTGTGGGCTTTTTTTGAAATAATGTCGACCATTCTTTTCGAAAGGTTCTCAATTGTCTGGAGATTGCACAGGCCAGTCCAATTTTTTAACATTATAAGCGGCAAACAAATATTTCGCAATCTTAGTCCTGTGACAAAAAGCGTCGTCATCTTGGAAAATGATGTTCTCTTCGCCAAATAAATCTTTGCCACTTGTGCAACATCGATATTTTTAGCGGTATTCTTCATTCCAGAGACGGTAACCGACCAATGTCTTTGTCAGACATACAACTCCACGCCATGACTGAAGCCGGATGCTCGATTTTTGGTGACACACCTTGTTGAAAATTCTTCTCTGGGAAATCGTTTTACATATGAATTTTCATTATGATTAGGCACCTATTAATGTTAAAAGTTAAATCATCGTTAACGAGATCGTTTTTTCAATTCTCTATCGTCCAGTTCCTATGTTCTCTTGCCCGATGTATAAGGTTTAGTCTTTGTTTTTCTGACAATAGCAGTTTCTTTCGGACTCGACATCAACGAAGTTCAAAACTCGGAAGCTTTTTTCTCACAATAGACATACAAACGCTTACATCCCGTAGCTTCAGACCATAATTTAATTAATTCTGTTGAATTTAATTCTATTGTTCTTTTTTATTAAACTGTTCCTTCGTTCCTAATGGAAATTTTCCTTGGTCGTCCACTTCGCGGCTGTTTGTAATGAAGACTTGTTACATCCAACCTTAGGTGCAATTTCCCTACTTACGTAGTTACATACATATAAGGTATTTGATAATCGTTTATCTTCTAGTTGAAAATTAAATTGATAAATAACGAAGTACTGTCAATATTACGAACTTTGACCTTGATAATTTGTTTTGCATTAATACACTTTCTCCACGCCGATACTCTATGTGCAGATTTTCGATTTTATTCTGTTTAGAATGTTTGAATGTTAGAATGATTGTTGTTGATTGTTAGAATGACTATCGAATGTTTATGATAAATGTCTTATATATTTTCCATTCATTGACGTACCTATCTATATTTTCTTTCTTTATTATTTTTTTTTTGGTTACCATCTATCCATGTTTAGATAATTGCGATCTCTCTCGTATACACATCAGTCTACTGTGTAGGTACGGCATCGACTGTTTCCTTCCAACTTTTCCCCTGAGTCGTGGCTTCACAAAGTCATCATGTGACACAAATTAGAATTTTATTTGTAGTTCTGTCATTTAAGAATGTATTTCAGGTGAATATAGAGTTGTATGGAAATTTCTACTTTGACTTACGTTTTTTGGAGACTTATACCACCATCCATATCAGAACAACCCATAACTTATAACTTGAGATTTACTTAACTTGTTTCTTTTCGTACGAATGATGGCCTATTAACTATCATTAGTCAAAACATTTAATATTAGGAGTTCTGTATAATGTCTAGTTCGAGGATAGTGTCAGGAAGATACATTACACTGGCTATTTTTTTTAAATAATTAATTTCGATTGTTTGACGACGTTTATTTTGTATAAATATACCTATATAAAATAGTCAAAAACAAAGTTATTAATAAAAGAAGAAGGATGTGTGATTAGAATAAAGAAAGAGCTGGAAAAGTTTATATTTTCAGAATACTTCGAACAACGTCGAACCTTTGTAACCTTTGACGGCGTGGTGCTGGTAACTATGGCAACTGCTTGGCCTTTGAAGGTTAACAAATAAAACCCTGTTTACGTCCACGTAATTTTTCACGTAGGTTAAGTCTCTTAAATGGATGTGAACAAAGTTTAATTTTTTATTATACATTTTCATTAACATTTACAAAGTTTTCATTATACAGACGAGCCTGTCGTAAGTCGGGGGTTTTCTATGTTCTGCAATAATAGCAACGTGCTTGTAGAACTACGAAACCTCGATATTGACATTTTTTCCCACGTACCTACACGTTTGCCGATTATGCATTTCTTTTTTATTTGCTCAACTTCTATTGGCCAAGAGTGCTATACTAACCAATGCAGGGTTGTCAGAAACGCAATTACAGATGAGGGATGTTCAAAACAGTCTCCTTACAAAGATTCTTTGTTGTCGTTTAAAATACCACAAATAACACTGTTGCCAGCTCTCGCGTTAATAAAACAAAAAAATCTTAATCCGTTTGTAATCGAAATATGTATAGTTAAGTAGCACGAGTCTGTATCGTATTCGATAGGAGACTTAAACACGATTGAACAATTTTATTGCTCATAACGTCATGCACATTTTATTAAATATTTGATAAAATGAGCAATGAAATTTGAACGATCTTTTAAATAAATAAGGGGTTTCTAGTTTTATGAAATAAATATAAGCATAGATACCTAATCATAAATAATTTAGGTGGGCATTTCATTACCATACACTAAAGATTAAATTATATAGTGATATGTAATTATGTAGATCTGTATTTTCTAAAATGTTTAATTTTTCTTATTTTAACTCTCGGTAAAATAAAATTAAGACGATCTAATTTAAGGACGACTTAATTACTAGCATTATAATGTTCTATTAATTATAGGGTTTCGTATGGTTTCCTTTATTTGTACCCTTTAACTCTAGGTGCACCTAATTATTTCGCCAGTGTCGAAAACGCGCAATAGATATTATAGATATCATGTAATGAGTTTCGTTCCCACTGCATATTATTATGTAGAGAATTATCTTTACGAAGTAACTATAGATGCAAACGAGTATTTTGTTAAATAGTAATTCGAGTTTGTTTTTAGTATTTTCAAATTATCGCTACGCGTCGGAGTGGTATAAGTAATTAAAAATGACGAAATCTATCTAAAAGCGTTTCATAATATTTTTTATTATCATCAGAAGATAAATTAAAGTAACTAGCAAAGCTCGAAAATAAAAAAAAAACAACACGAATTAGTGGTGTCACTTTTTAATAATTATCATAAAAATAGCACCATTTATGTTTTTGAAAGTATTATATAAATGGACAATCGATAGCTTTTCATAATAAATTGCAGTATATTTCTTCATTTGATGCTTATATTTCTTATTTTCCAGATGAACGGTTTCTCGTAACATTCTTGTAATTTTTCAAACATCTGTTCCGTAATCATTCCTAATCAATTCTTAAAGTAGGACAAGTCATTAGTCGTTATTTTTCTGTCATTATATTTTACTAATGGAAAATCATGTCTCATTCAAAGGCAACCGTGTAAGAAATTTTTAAAGGCCGGTTAAATTGTACAATAAATATCAATTCATTGAATTACGTTAATTGGAAGTTATACAGTGATTCGTTAAATTAGTTTCATAAATCTCTTAATAGCAGATATCCTTTCTTCATCGGTATATTCTTTTAAGGTTGTAACTGTAATTTTTAAACCGTCGACTAATTTCGATTATTCGAAATTCAATTCTCAATTGTTGGGTTTTTGTAACTGTGCTATGAAACGAGTAATTTTTACAATTTATTTACGCTATTTATTCTTAAGCGTTCGCTTTTTTGCAGGTCTTTTGTGCCATTTGGACGATGCCTGCACGAGCAATCCCTGTCATGCCGATGCAATTTGCGACACCAGTCCCATCAACGGCTCTTATACTTGCAGTTGTGCTTCTGGTTATAAAGGAGTCGATTGTTCGGAAGACATCGACGAATGCGAACAAGGTAAGTTCTTTTATAGAAAGTAATATGTATAAAAAATAGTGTAACCTATTCATCATATTAAATCTGGAGTTCAACACTAAATCAAATGCAGTACCTATACAGTCTTTATTCTTAGCTAATAAATCGTAGTCGATAATATAGTACCGAACCTACCTACAATCTGAATCGGTAGTTTTTAGAAAATTAATTGCACTTCATTTCAAAGTGAAGATTTAATTATTTTATCCTATAAAGTATATTATCCGAGTATCCTATTTTTTTTTAAATTAAGCAGCCGTTAATTAGACAGAGCCATTAGTATTATTTGATTGCCTGTTTTGAAAGGCGCAATAAAATACGAATTGTATAGGTACTATTCGGTTATTTTAATTGACGTAAATGCATAAAATCATCGCTGTTTTAGATATGTACAGTTGGCGTTGTAAAAATCAATTTATTTATCTACGAAATTAAGCGCAATAAAAATCGTGAAATTGAATTTTAAGTTTTTGAGAAGTCGACAAAGAGTGGCCATTTTATTGATTTATTAGTCGAGTAATGGCTAGTAACGTTATTGCTACATCAATAAAATTTCCGATGTTAATTTTCTAATTACTCTTTATACTTGTGAGAAACATCCCAATTAACAGCCGTAGTCGTATTATTATTTTCAATAAATAAATTCGCAAGAGACATAATACTGTCATTGCAACAGGTATTAACTATTTTACAAAAGCGCGAGTACGCGAATTTCACATAACAATATAATATAAATCACTGAAAATGATCAAAATAACCGAGGTTAGTTTAACTTTTATTTCACGTAAATGCAATTTACTCGTGCGGTTTGTATAGGTACTTTTTCCTATTAAATATTATTTATCTAGCTGAATGCCATTCCATCCAATTAAATGATTGGAAAATGAAAGGCGCCAAAATTTTGATTAATGATAGCATAAGAGTTTATTTGCATCAACGTGACTGAATTGCTGAGTAATAGTTGTCAGGATGTCGATTAATAAAACGACAACTCCACGAGAAATTAATAACTACCTACCTGTTATACGCAATAAAAAATCCGAACGCGCACAGGCCGCGACGGCATTTCCGCGGAAAAACTGCATTTTATCGAAAATTGTAAAATAAGGTGTTTGATGGATAATTTTATGACGATCCTAAATAATGTTTCAGATTAACGATCCAATAAATAATTAGTTAATAACGTAGGTAGTCGCATTTCAAATTTTCGATCAGGCGATTTTTTTCATAAGGTATTCAGGCTAGCTGTTCGTAAGGACAATACACTGTCAAAATCGTGCCTACAAAAATTATAAACTAATTAGTGAACTAGTTACACCCATTTCCATACGGATTTTATAGTTACAAGAGTGGCTTGTGATGCAGTTTAATCGAGTCAAATTAGGTTTTTACTTCGGAATCCACAAGAACATAACCGATTTTGATGAAACTTTTTTTTAAAATGTTTATTACAATACACTATTTGAAATTCAAAAACATTCGGGCTAGGGCACTAAAGTATTTGTATTATTTAAACAATTTATTGCAGCAAAATACGGGGATGAAATAGTAAAAAGTCTCTCGGAAACGTATAAACCACATTAACATAATACCACAATGTTCCTATAAATATTTTTTTGCGGCAATCTCTTGTTAAGATATTTACCCCCCAAGTTAAAAAGTAAAATCAATTTTTTTAAATAATATTTTTAAATTTTGAAGGCCAATTTCGTATTCCTCAGACATTTTAAAATAAAAAGAGGTACTTTGTCTAATTTCGATAAAATGAACCATATTCGAGAAAATCATACATAGATAATGAAAAATATGGAGTATCCTAGATATTATGATGTACAATTAAATATTATTTAAGTGTGATTTTCTCGAATATGGTTCATTCTATTGAAATTAAACCACAGTGCGTTTTTTATCCTAAAATGTCCGGGAAATCCGAAAATGTTGTTAAAAGTTTAACAACTTAAACTTCTGAAATATTTTGAGGTTAGAAAGGTTACGGGTTATGCATCCCTGGCCTCCCTGAGGTAATATAAAAAAACTACTACATACTACAGCAGCTTAAAGTTCTTAATTTATTACGTATTTGCACAAAAAATTATTAAATTCCAAGGAAAAATAAACATGTTATTTAAAAAACTGGATTTTTACTCTTCAACTTTGGTTGTGAATATCTCAATAAGGGAGTGTCGTAGCAAAAGCATTTATAGGAATTTGTGGCGCTATTTTGAAGTGGTTTATATGTTTCCGAAAGATTTTTGGCCATTTTCTGTATCCTAACATAACGTTTTCTGACACCCCCTTATTTTGTTGTAATAATTGTTTAGACAATACAAATATTTGAGTGCGCCAACCGGAATGTTTCTGATTTCAAATAATATAGTAGAATATACCTTTTAAAAAAGTTTTCATCGTAATCGATTCTGTTCTTGTGGATTCCGAAGTTTTCACGAATTTTGGACTTTATTTACTCGACTAAGTTGTCGTAAGTATTGCAAATACCTCGTTTACTTTAATTTAAAAAAGAAGAATTAAGTGAATTTTCATAATATATTGTCAGTGCATAAAAATATTTGTTCGTTTAGTACACCTACCTATGTAATGTGTTTGTTTTGTTTAGTGTTTTTCGTTGAAGGGTTTTAAAGTAGAAAGCGTTTTGGGTATCTACTAGTATATATATTTTTTTTGATAACACAAGTGCATAATATACAAACAAATAAAACAGAAAAAGTAGTTTTAGAATCAGAAAAGTTTTATAGACCACATTATTTTAATAAAACAGTGGGTGTGTTTGTTTTATGTCTTGGAATGTATTATTCAAATATTTACCTTCGATAGGCTTGAACGTATAACTCATTAAAAATATTTAACAACAAACATAATTGATGATACTATACCATCTGTTCTTATTTTATTTTCTCACTGTATGCTCTTAATGAGTTCAACACGAAACCCTTGTGCTGATTGCTTCTGTTCGAACTTGCAATTAAGGATATAGCGCTGTATAGCCTTTGACCGCCACTGCATCTTATAAACTTTTGTTCTTAATTAACGATCATTAACATTAATTTGTCAGCAATTTCGTTCATTTCTCGTGGCATTTAACGGCAACTTCAAAAATAAACAAGTTTTTTGGCATTTAAGCAACGCCCAGATATCTCTAATCTCATTAGATTTCGTTGGAATTGCAATTTACCGAAACTATAACTACGAAAATAAAGTCGATGGATTACGAAGAAAGGCAAATTGGATATAAATTACTTTTTGGGCGTCTTTCATAATGATACCTTTGCTATGGTAAGTTATGCTATGGTAAGTCCGAAATCTATGTACCTATATGTGTGTTTTAAGGGTCGTCGACTAATGCACTTTTGGAGACATTTATTGACACTTATCTATTAGGTCGATTAAAAATTTCCAGCTAGTTATTAACTCGAGTAATAACCACAAGCTTTTTTGTGACATGATCTTGTCAATGACCGTGATTTTTCTATGTAAAACAAGTCGATCAGTGTAAGAATTGGCGCCTTGGTAAGTTAACCGAGGCTCGAGTTGGTCGGTTCGTCAACCATCACAGTCGCGCATATTAATGTCACCGATTTAACTACTGGAAAGTCAACTTCAGTAGATTATATTCGATGAGTTCGATATCCTTTATAAATATGCGTAACCTTGCCGGCTATTTCATAATCAAATGCTAATGACGTTAGTGAGACTTGTCATTTTATCATCGTCTTGTTGTTTTTTTTTAAACTAATTAACTAATAACGTTTGGAGCTTTTTGAGCATAATATAATTAGGGGTTGCTGGTACTTTTTAAAATAAATTAGAAACGACACAAGATTTAAAAAAGTATGTTTTTACGGTCGGCATCGACGTTAAAGGCGTACTTTCTATATGACAAATATCAAATCATTACTAGAACACGTCTCTCGTAATATTCCTATCGGAAAATAAGCTATTTTTGCAAATTAAAAAAAATTTAGTAGATCAAAACAAAAATACAGGTCGAGTCGAAAGTATTGAATATGTCAAATAAAATTGAAACAAATGAATTTTTGTAAAAATCCCGAAACACGTGAATTTTATTTTTTAAAAATGCACAAAAACATCTTCAGATTTTCATTTGTTTTTAAATTATGACGTTATCAGAATTTTTTTAATGGCTTTTTTTGCACGATTTGGATAGATCTTGGTATAAAAATGACTTACATAAGAAAAGAAAAGCAAAAAAAGAGACTGAAAATCTAATTCCTCGGTAATTCTTTGAATTTTCTATCTTTTCAGATCTTTTCTGATCTACTAGCATAAACTTTTGATTTTAAATAACCCAATAATAAATAATCGAGGGATGTAAAGTCAGATGATCTGATGGCCTGGAAATCTGGTCATTTTCAGCTGCTATTCTTGCCATTGATTTGTTATTGTTTATTTTGATTTTCAGTCTCTTGCATTCTAATCAAACAAATTTAATTATTTATTTCTCGAAAATTTTCTTATGTAATGCATTGACATTTTTATATTGTCAATTAGACAGTCGAAAGATCTATCCAAATCGCGCAAAAATATATGGGGATTGTCGTTCAAAAAAAATTCTGATGACAAATAACTTAAAAACCAATCTGAAGATGATTTGGACGTACAGATGTGCATTTTAAAAAAACTATAATCGATCTGTTTCAGGATTTTTCTAAAAATTCATTTGTTTAAACTGTATTTGATATATTTCATACTTTTGACTCGCTCTATATAGTTACATGCTAATTATTTAGTTTATATGTATACAGGGTGTAACTAAAATAACTTGAAAGCTCTTAAGAGGCGAAAGAGGAGTGTACGACCTGATCATTAAACAAAATGATAAATATTTTATGTGTACATCGAATTTGAACAATTTTGGTTAAAATTTGTATCAAATAATAGGAATAAATACGAACCTGCTTTGTGTTTAAATAATCTAATTATTCTGCATTGGAAAACATCGATGGACGATATGATATGATGGAACTTTACGCTACTGTGAACAATAACAAAATGACAACTATCAACAAAAACAAAACAGATTCTTTACAAAAAAAAATTAACTTAAATTTGCACTAACTACAATAAAATAAATTGAATGTGCCAATGCCATGTTGTTGACACTAATCATAACAGTTGTTAATATCAGATTTCTGTCCCGTATGTACGTTTTGCTTACTTATACCTTATTTACCTTGAAAATGAGTCATTTGTGCACCTCATCTGCATCTTTAGCATTTTGAAGTTAATTTAAATTGCCTAAGAACAGGATCGTACTTAAAATTTGAAATGCAATTTTCTCGGAAACTCTCAATAAGCGACCATCTGTTGATAACGAAAATATGTCTGAAATCATTACAGCTACCACCATTAGACTTATTTTAGTCATACCCTGTATATAGATATATTCACAAGAGAACACAAGTAATAAATGCAGTGTGTTACCGGCATCGTTAGCGCTAATTTCACTTACAAAATCAATTTTTTTTAAATGCACGGTTTTTAAATTATCGTCGTTAACGTACTATACGAATGTGCCCCGGATATGGAGGGTTCCAAATTTCCCCTGATAGAAAAAATTGAGTCATGTTATTTTGAAACTGCGTGCAAGTTTTCTTTACGCAGCTTTTCGTAAAAGTTGTGTTTAGATGTAGATTAGAAGCTCGATTATGTGAAGTAATATAAACTAGGGATGTTAATATTATCGAAAGGTATCATCCACCATATTAAACGATTACAATTGATTAAAATAGTCTTTTCTTTGTTCCTGAACTTTCTCTCTCGGCCGTTCTCTCCGATGAACTTATTTTCAATTGTTTATTATTTCTATTATGATAACTTTGTTCGCTCTATGAAGCTGGTGTATTAAATTTTGTCTGTTAATTGCAGGGGCTGGTTACTGTATCTGCATTAATTACAAATAAGAGGTGTCCAAAAAGTCTTTCAGTTTTGGTTGGCCTATACGACACGAAATGATTTAAGCTAATTGTAACCATGCCTTTATTTTTCCACAGCCAACCAAGACTAAATACTTTTTGGAAACCCGCGTTATTATAGCTTAAGTATTGTAAAGTTTCAGCAAAAAGTTTTGAAAAGATGCCATTTTTAACGACGTATCTTTTTATATAAACAAAGACGAAACTCATCAGATGTTCGAGTTAGCAAGATTATTTTATTTTTTCCACTTCCTTATTTTAAAATGCACACTGTAAACTTTCGATTTAAATATTAGTTAATTGTAGGACCTATATAGATATTTAATTATTTCTTTTATTGAATTAATGGCGAGGCTATTCAGAATCATCGCTGTCCGTGACTGCCCATTGTTAGTAATTAGTTAGGGCTGGATGTGCTTTTGTTTGGTGTTTAGCGTACGATAGGATCGATTGAAATTTTAAATTGCCCAGGGATAATTGACGTTCTCTGTGCAAATTACGTTGACGCTTTTACGAGTTAAAAGTCGCTGGTGTGTATAAGTGAATCGAAGCATTAGTTCGTTATTTTATGTACCTAAGTAAGTAATAAGCGGAAACATTTAATTTAATTACTTATTAAGTTTTTACGACTGTTATTAAAACGACCAATGTTCTAGTAGGTGCATTTTAGAGATAAAACGAAGACGGGCGGGCATTCGTGGTAAGTTATCAGTTATTGCTAAATCATTTCCCTCGATCCAGTTCTGGTAATTACCGACCGTCTCGCTGAAATTGCAATTAAAACGTTCCTCATGTAAAAAAGGTACAGAAATGATCACCTTCCTGGCGTTACGTAGAACTTTCTTAGTGCAACTATAGGGTATAAATGAATGATCGACGGATCGCGTGGGTCATAAACAGTTATCTTTGTTTTTTATTTTGTTTGTTTTCGTTCTGTAATTGTGGATTATAAATTATTTCATGACGTTGGATGTGGAATAAATGGCACTTTCTATCGATTGTCGGCCGAACTTTTCTTATGTTCTTGCAACATACAGAACAAATGTGGGTAATTTCTTAATTATTATTCGATATACCTAACTGTTTTACAATATTATTACTTTTGATGTTTGTGCTTACAATTAGCCAGCAAGCGCAGGATCTTTCGTATTACTGATGCGGCGGAACATAAATTTCTACGATTACTATACGTCGCGATTCATAATTTAACATCAAAATCGAATTATAGTAATTTTTATTCGGCATTAAAATTCTTTTCGTCCATAAACTTTAATTCTTTCAAAATTTTTCATTTTTATTACTTTTTTTACAATATGGTAGATGTTAGATAACTTTATTGGTAGCCACGCTTGATTCAAAAGTTATAAAATGTTGATGATGCTCGAACTCCTCCTCATACCCGCTAGAAAAACGTAGTTTGCATGTAATTAACTATTTTAAAGGTTTGTTGGCATCTTTTGGCTATTAGAATATATTTATAATCTTGTTTTTATTCAAACTCTCCGAGTTCGTTTAATTTTTTATTTCAACTTGAACAGAATTTCCGAGAAAATTACAAATTCCTCGATTCCTTTCGTTATATTGCAGATAATGCGTTTTAAATTATGTTGTGTAGAAACGGGATTTGTTATAGTGTTCTAGATTTTTCCAAAAACAAAAAAAAATGAAAATGCGGATTCGTAAACTGTTATTTTTTTTTGCTCCTCAGGTTCTCCTTGTGAACACGATGGAATTTGCGTCAATACTCCTGGAAGTTTTGCCTGTAATTGCACTCAAGGATTTACGGGTCCTAGATGCGAAACGAACGTCAACGAATGCGAATCGCATCCTTGCCATAACGATGGATCCTGTTTGGACGATCCTGGCACTTTCAGATGCGTGTGTATGCCTGGTAAGTGATTTCTTTATAACTTTCATTTATTGCAATAACGTCGCCAAACATTATAATTATTTGAAAAACTGCTAGCGAAAAGTATATCATCCGAATTAAAACATAAAAAAGTATAGATAATGTAAGTTCAGTTGAATCTGACGACGTTATTAAGTATAACGTTCGTTATTTCTGATCAATTTGTGAACATAGATGTAGTTAAATTACCTAATATTAGAATAAAAATTAAAACTTCTCGACTGATCCGGACTTCTTCTGTTCGCTCCGAAAAGGTTGTCGGAACAAATTCAAGCAAAAAAACGGTAGCGTGACGAAGATGATAAAATTAAACATTCTTCCATAATAAATCTAAAAAGAGGAATTGTTCACGTCCGAAGTATGTGTGCACAAAAAGTTTCACGGTTTTTGGATTGAATCTTCGAGATATGCAAATGGCATTTCGGTATAGTACCTAAACGCCATCCGAAAACGCTTTAATAGATGATAATTGATTGAAGGTCGATGGTACGTGTTAACACAGAGACTTTGTGCGCACAGTTTTCGTTTGTTCTTTTTAAATATAAATCCTTTTAAAATGAGGAAAACTAAACTTTCGTAAATTTCTGGTTAAGTCGCAATTTTAAATTACAAAGTAGTTATTATGATAGTAGGTATTAGACGTGAAAAAAATATGAAAGTGGGTTAAAATACCTAATAAGAATATTATGGGATTTTTGCGCGATTAATTTTATACTTATTCCTTTATTATTATTGGCAACTTCATAAAGGATAATAATTTAATAATTAAAATAATCAGCGAGTTGATATCAACATACTTATCTGAAATAAAATTTAAGCCTCGATTTAGCAAATCATTGAAAATGCTTAAATTTCAAATTAAATATACATAGTTGCGGCCCAATCAGGCGTAGTACCTGTTAGTACCTGTTAGTGGGATTTCCAGAAAAATTAATCTTTAGATTCAAGTAAATGCAAAACGTAGGTATTTTAACGAATGATATGTAATAACAAGTAAATTACGCCTATTATTATTAACGGTATTTATGGTGAACTCTTTTTATAAACCGACATTCTTCAAGTTATTCGACCAGCAAAATCACCTGAAGATTTACGCGAGGTAATGTACCTATGTACTTTGCTTACCTACACCTACGTGCAATATGCAACTGCATAATTTTAAAATAAGTACATATGAATCTCACAGTTGTTAGTTCGTTTCATAACAAAACTAAAGCGACTTTAAAATTTAAAGCCTGTTATGTATCACTATAGCAACACGTTGTTGAAACAATCATTTTAAAGTTCCTTTAAATTTAAGACAACTATAGCTTATCCAAACCTATATGATGTTCACGTCATCGACAAAAAGTTACTAGATTGTTTATTTGTAATTCGGTTTAAAATTTGGAAAATGACATATTCTATAGATGATTTACTTTTGTACATATTAAATGGTATAAAGAAAGACTACAATTTATTAGAACTGTCAAAATACGAGGTGCGAAGTGACAGCACTGTGTGAAACATCATCATCTAGTAACCTTGTATTGATGACGTGAACATCATAAGGGTTTGGATAAGCTATATTAGACGCTTTTAATAAATTAAAAATTTTTAAATGTATCCACAAAAATTTCGGCGCTATTCTGATCGTAGGTGAAATTTTTACGTAACCATTAACGTCTTAATTAAATCGTCCGGGACATCGAACAGTTAAAACCGTTAACTTTATTACAGCTTCTCAATAAATTAACTTCCGAAGTAGGTATAGATAGGTTGCCTCGATTTTATTGCCCCTAAAATTTGGGAGCAGCTAATGACTGCTTTAAGTTCTAATTGCGAATCACGGCGGCGGAGTTACTTTGGTGCGAAGAGAAACGAGAATGACTTCATATAAACCGCATGAGAACGGGCAAATTCTGATCACGTCTTCGCGTTGACAACTTTATTTTTTGTGAATCACATGGATGTCAGTTAGTAATTACATATACCTATTTCGGTCACTAACCCACACACCAGTTAACTATGTCAACTTACATGTAAATGGAAAAAAATATTTGATTCCGTTCATGTGTTACGTAATATACAGTAGGTACTTGGGAAATTACTTTTTTTTTAACATTCTTAACGTATGTATCGATATTTACTTTTTAAACCCATAAGTTTTTTATTTGTTCGTTTCTTACTCATTGTTAATCAAATTCCCAACACTTTAGCTTCAGGTGCATTATTAAAACAATAAGAAGCACTTATCAAAAGTGCTCATTTTATTGTTGTTAATTATAACTGTTTTTTTTTAAAATATTTTTCGTCGACTTGATTAAATCTACTGATATTTTCCACTTTTTTTATCGTTGACCTTCCTCTTTTGTTTTTAAGTATGTTGTACCTACTTCGCAACATTTTTGTTTTTGATGATAGTCACAGTTAATTACGTATACTCAATCGGATTTAAGTTTTGAAACTAGTCTGCCTAACATCGATAGCTTAACCATGTCATGGAAACTCTCCGAAAAAAAATTGAAAAAGTCGCTTCTATTGAATATCGTATGTACTTAAATGTTCCCGGGACTACAAGCAATGAACTGAAATAAATTTTGACCGATTCATTAGTTGCTCAATTAACTATAGGTATGTCAACATTTCCTTAAAACCGATTTGATTTCAACTAGAAGCCGTTATAGTAGAACAGCGAGGGCCTAATTCTCGAACCATTCACTTACATGACGTATGCGAAAATGACGTCCAACAAACAGATTTCTATATAGAAACCTATTATTGTGACGTACACAATGGGGCGAGATGCCGTAAAACGTGGCAGAAACTATGGTCTCTGAAATTGGGTTTACAATAGGGGTAGGTACCTAACTATACTGAACTAAAAATTTCATCGCAGTAGGAAAAAATGTATTGCTTGTAGAATATTCGACTTATTTTGAAAACAAAGTTTATCAAGCAAAAAAATTACATTTATTATATAACGTACGTATTCAAAAAACTATATTTCTAAAAAAATAAAAAATATTACTGCTATTAAACTGTTCAAAAACTTTCACAAAACAAACTCTTACAAAATCTTCGTGAATGATTTTAAAAATAAATTAATAATTGAGAAAAAGAAAACAGAGAAAACAGAAAATGTTTCTTCTTCTTCTTCATCAGGTAGACTATTCAGGTATCTTTTTCTATTGTAATTAAACTATTCTAATCGTAAAATTAAAATAAAATTACAGTTACAATAGAAAAAAGTGTAGTTTAGTCGTCTGATGAAAAAGAAACACTTTTTATTTCCTCTTCTTCGGGAGACGATTCATCTGTATATCGAAAAATATTTGTTTCCCCGAGCATATATAAAACATCTGTATAAAATTGCTTCAACTTTTTTTGTGGGATACTAAACAGTTTACTAATTCAGTGATTTTAGAACACTGACAAAAAACATGTAAAATTTTTGAAGTTTTTCGGCTTTCTGCTTCTTCTACAATTGAAGATGATTAGGGAAGAATGAAAAGTTACTTTAAAATATTCGAAATATCGGTCGAAGTTTACTTAAATTATTTTTCAATAAACACAGAGTCGTCGGCTGTAAACTTTGTCTTATAGGCCATTATCTTCTAATGTCGCAAAAAGTCGCAGTATTTTTTTGTATTATGTAGTAGCTGTATGTATTAGCTATACTTCTACGCAAAAAAAAGTAACCTGATACAGCTTAATAGTAAATTAAAAGTCAACAAGTTGATTTAGTGACATGAAGAAAATGAAATTTAGTTACAAAAATAAATTAATTATAATAAACAAAATTAGGCACGTTAATGAACAATAACTTATTAAATAAGTTTATGTACCTGTAGACTTTGCATCCATCTCGATTTCGACTCACTTTTGTATTAATTATCTATACAAAACTAAACGAAGAACAGAACAACTATTTTGACGTGTAATAAACAATTAATAAGAGTTTATCGGAATTGCCAGTTCTGCCTGTATTACACGTAAATATGTGATGATAGCAACAATTGCTTAATCGTATAACATCTATAGATGATTAAGCTATTATAAAAAATGAGTTTAAATAAGTAAATGTGATATTTCAATTTTTGGATTTTCTGCCACGTTTTACGACATTCCGCCCCACTGTGCGTTAGGGTAAAAGGCGAGATCAATGCGTACTGCACAACAATACTGAACGTATTGTTACAACTCAAAATTTAAATAAATTCAGTGATAGGGATGGTACCGATTCCACGGTTTTAGTTACAAAGTGGTGGCTGCCGTCAAATGTTTCTAACAGGCATTATGGTGTTCATCCCATAAACAAAGAAGACAAGATCTTGGTGAATATCGCCACTTGTTCCAAGAACTGAAATGTCTTGAACGATTTCGCGTATACGTTAGAATTGCCCCTGGAACTTTTCACTTTTTCAATTAGTACATTTTGGATAAAATTAAGTGCCAAATTGAACATTGTAGTTATAATAATTACCACATAAATTTAATTTTGCGGTGCGGCGCATTCGCGAACCAATCAGATCGCGCGTTTCCTCTTTGTCGACTTCACTACCTCGATGAACACACAGCGAGGATCGAGATATCTTTGACGTGTCCGTCATGGTATAAAATAATACATTTGTTTTATATAGAGATACCACCTTAGGGGAACCCCTAACCTTTCTAACACCAAAATGTTTCAAGACGTTCAAATTTTTAATTACATTGAAAAACCTTTTAACTAAATCCTAAACCTACCCTTACATTATAAACTTGCTCGATGGCTCAAAAATATCAATACCTATAACAGCGATTCCCAAGCTGGGGTACGCGAGAGATTGTTAAGGGGTACGCAAAAAGAAAATTGGTAATGGCGGGAAAGTACTTCACCTGACGCCTTAAAATGACGGTACCTACAGGTAATTGAGTGTTTTTTTTTGGAAGGTACTCATAACTGATATACCTACCTAATCAAGTTTTTTATTTAAATCTTTATTTAAACCAGATCAACAAATAAATGTTATACATAGTTTTTATGTGGATATATTTGATTTGTTTTTTTTTGTTTCTATTCGTCTTCTATCTCGTCGTCCGCGTTTTTCAACAGGTCTTGTGGTATAATTAAGGGGTACGTGGGACAAAAAAGGTTAGGAACCGCAGCCCTGTAATATAACATTTCGATTAAAATTTGGTCGCCGCGGCTGCGGACACGACAGGGGTGGCAGCCGAACGAGTTTCGGGCACAGTTTTAACCCCTCTACAAAATGCGTGAACTCGCATATATGCGCAAAGAAAAATTAACTTAAATCAACCCTTTTATTGTCGTCGGTACAGGATTAAAGGAGCAATCTTTCGCGTTTCGAATAGGTATTTCACACATGTTTCATGGGAAATATATCTTTATTCATTACAAACATTCAATACGTTCGTTATCTTTTAAACTGCTTTTCTCGAAGAGTTTTTCAATACTTTTAATCTAGCTAACAGTATTTCTTGTTTACTTTTCCAATACCGTCATTGATTATTTCACTAATTTATAGCGTGTTAAATAAAAAAGAGAAACGAAAACGCAGAAACCAAAATTTTGTGTAGAACAGGAATTCAAGAAACAAAAGGTGTTTCACATGCCTAAGCATGAAAATTATTTATATTTAATATATTTTTGGTAGGTACATAAATATATTTCGCTTCTATAAAAATACTGTTTAATTTTTGTTTCGATTATCTGTGACAGGTGTCGAATAAACACGACAACTCAATTTAAGTTTAAAAACGTTTGAAAAGAATATCACGCAATCTCGGTGGGTTGTGGGCAGCTTTGAAAATTAAAATAGATATTATTTGTCTATTATTTTTTTTTCATCCACCTGGTAGATTACGTAAGTGCGTATAAACAGCTGCCTTTTATAGAGACGAGTTTACCTGCGTAAATTGGATAGGATACACAACCTCTTATCACTTCCTATCTAAATTTATCGAGTGCCGAAATACGAAAAATTTAGAAAATTATGCCCTTAACGCAATATTCCACCTAATGCAAGCACGTACATAAATATGTATACTTGTAGAATAGAATTATAGAATTTTGGACGAAGACGAAATATCAAAATAATCATCGCTAGTTTGATCGTTTTTCGACGAACGCGAACTATCAAAGGATAAACTGTAATTACTCAAATCTGGATTTATACTACGAGGCGAGGATAACTTCTACCGCTTCTACGGTACCTGTCCTTAAAAAATTAAAAACGAATGAATTATAAAATGGTAGTTAGGAGGTCACGTGGCTCAAAGAACTCTCTGACCCGAAAGATCACCTGCCTGTGAATCATGGCGAGCGGCGGTCAAACCTCCAAAAGTGTACCCAAGACGTGATCGCCGCACGCGAAACCTCATATATTATTAACGAAAAATTTGGCATAACTATCTATTCGTCGGAATATTTTCGTAATTTAATTTTTATATTAAAAATAATTTAAGAAGTACCTACAACGCGACAATTTGATTTTTCCACAAATTCACATAAATTGCTTTATTGGAAAATGTAACGTCGAGATTCTTCATTCGACTAAACTAAAGTAACTGTTAAACCGCAACTGCAGCTATGCGATAAATTAAATTTCCTCGCTTAAATTTCTGCGTTATTATTAAAAAATTGTTGGTAGGTAAGGTAATTTCAGTTAGAATTTACGTGACTTAATTTATTTTTTCGCGCCGAAACGGGACGTATTTGCGATGCTTCGAAGCTGATATTAATGGTAAATTACAAACATGGAGGTGCTCTTATGTAAATTGCGTTTAAACTAATCCGGTAATCGTATCGGATCTTATTTACCTGTTTTAAGTCTTATAATTAAGTAGAACGGTGCTGCGAGAATTGATTATTTTTCATTTAAAAAAATCCACTTATTAGAATATAGAAATCAGATAATTACACCAAATTCCGCATTCATTTATATACCTACATATAGGTATATTCCAAATCGAGGCGTTTCCACGTTCGGCGATTTTAGCTTTAGTTAAACACTAACACTTATGGGAATGAGGCCAATTATCATCTCGAAGAGTTTCTATCTATGGAGAGAACCAAACCAGTCCATTTATTAACAATACTTGGTGTTCTATTCAACGATCTTACAAATTTCTATTAATAAAATTATTAGATGCGATGCATTAAAATTAACACCATGCAGTTGGTAATTGCGTCATTATTTAAATGGAAAAACACTAAAATCCTTCGATCCTAAAACTAAAATGTCGACATTAAACATTGCATGGTCGGAGTATCTGATGCCATTAAATTAAAATCCTTATTATGGGACCAACCGTGGCGAGAATCCAACTCCCGACCATCGCTCATGAAAGGGGACTAAATTAACGACGCAAATTGATTATAATTTATATACCCACGAATAAAATATATTACCCGCTGATTTTTTTATGTAAATCTTACGTAAATAATTAACAACCAACAATGCTTAAGTAGGAAATGGTATTTTCCTTAATAACCCATGATTTATGGTTATACTAATTAGAAAATCAACGAAAACCAATAATTCTAAAAATTGATTTATAAGTAGGTATCTCGTTTCGTAAGTATACAAACTTATTAATAATTTAATAAAATTGATGTTACGATGTCTCCATATTAAAATTGCATCCGGACGAAGTACGAGTTACAAATTTACTTCAATTACACGTTAATTACAGTGTAACAAATGGAGTATTTTTACTGGGGCAAACGGCGAAATTTACTCCATGGATTGTAGTGCTGTTACTCCTTTTTTTGGGTAATTGTCCAAAAAATTACTCCTTCTTTAAGGTAATTAATTTCTTACTACTTTTCCCCGTTCGTTCCCGTAAAAATACCCCCATGTCTTACGGTATATAACCTTCCGCAAACCTCGACGGGTTTTCGAACACTTCAAAACATTAATAACAATTTCTCCAACAATTTCATTCAAAATATTGAATTAAAATAAACGCTCGATTTTGTGGGGCCTCTATTTAACAGACGAACCTTTTGTCCCGTTTATCGTATGCGATAATGGAACCCCCGTTAATTTTAAAATATATACCTACTTCTAACAATAAAATTTAAAATGCTTGGAAAAATGCCGAAATAAATTTCGTCGACATAAATTAGTTACCGCTCGTAGACAACGTTCGCCGATTGATTTTTTTTTCTGTGAAATTAAACTTTGCGTGCATTTTAATTGAACAAACGTGTCCACGTATTATTATGTAGGTGAGTAAAAACGGACGATCGGCTTTAACGGACAACTCATCCGAGGTTTTAATGTATACGTATCAGTCTCCGTAAACTTATATAAATTAAACTGTTACCTAACCAACAAGATTTTCTTTTAAATAACTTTTATAATCTTTAAAATCTTTTCGCATGTCAATAAATTAAAAATTCATCGGAAGGAAGTGTTCTGAAATTAGAGAAAGATCAATAATTGCGTAAGGTTGCCGATATTAATACTATTTTTTTTTTAAATAACGTTTCCTTATTAGCAAATTTCCATAGGAAATAATAGACCGCTTTAGATTTTCTCCAATCTTCGCCCGTAGATCACGAAAAGATAAGTCATTCATTTAAGATCAGTCATATAATATGTAAGTACAATCGCATGCGATGGTTATGTCCCTCGTTAGGGTCGTAACAAAAAAACGTAGGGCTTAGCTTAAATCAGTAGTTATCTCAGTATGATATGTGTTTTAGAATCGCCATAAAACTCTCTCTCAAACGTCTGCGGTAAAATGCATCATTTTCTAAATAATCTGGAAAAAGACCAATTACAAATGTATTTTAAAGATAAAAAAATATTTTATGTATAGGATGTCGTCCACTAATTTTAAAAGTTTCTTTTGTACAAAAAGTCGTTTTTTAATGATAAAATTATTTGCATTATAATAACGACTTATTTAATAAATTTAAATATTTCCGGTCGACATAACGCAAGATGTATCTACCGCAAAGAATACGGATGTAAGCTTTTACGAACGCAACGGATGTCCGGGTCGTGTTAAAAAATATTAGCGAAACGAAATAGGAAGAATTGATACATTTAAATTGTATATATCGATATATATCGTATATATATCGTTTAGTTGTATATATCGTCCTCGCGATAAGTAGACACATTTTTTGCGTCGTTATAATATAAGGAGGTAGTACACCGCAAATTCGTGGCGGCAATACGCGCAATTTATGTTTTAAATGATGGATGATATTCCGCAAAATTAGACATTTTTTAAATGGTCGGTTATATAATTTTGCATTTAGTTACGCTTCAATGATAGCCGCCGACTATTGAAATAATCGGTGAAACGCGATTTTTAATTTAATTATACGTTTTGCTATTAAATTTCGTATAATTACCGGCGCCCGTCCGACATTAAGTTAATTAATTAATAAATAATACTCTTAAATAAAAATTGTAGTAAATTAGATATTATTAATGAAGCACAATGTCAACAAGTGTCGCTCTTATTTATTATGAGCGCTTTTAACAGCAATAAAGCAGATGTAGGAACTAATTTGTACAGGATGTGACGTAAAATTGTTTGTGATTTAAAAGTTGTAATGTTACTCTAAAACTGGAAATTAATGATTTCAATTGTTTTTGTAAACTAAAACTAACTCAAAACTAGGAAACTAATGACACCACATTATAAAGTTTTTTGACGTTTCGATCTTTATAAGTATACCCACTCTTAAAACAGCCGAGAATGGTTTTTATGTTTTTATGGTTTTATGTGCGATTTTCAGTAGTTTTTTTTTTTTAATTTTGTGATATACATTTTGGGTAATTTATGTTTACCTGTCAGACAATACTAAAACTATTTATTAGATGTTATTATGTTACTTAATATGTTCTTCTTTTAAAATTGTGGTAATTAGACAATATAAAAACTTGGAACGATTAAACCATATATTTCGGCTCTGGTAGGAGTTATCTTCAGTGGTATAATTATATAAACGATAGGAAACAATTAACAATTATTAAAATTCGACCGCGCGTAAGCCTCGGTATCGAATTTTCATGTCGCATGTCAAAAAACTCCTTTTTTTAAAAATTTTTCTCGAAAGAAATACATTTTTTGAAAAATACTGTTTCAATTATTTCGAAAACGGTGCATCTTATCGAAAATTATAAAGAGACATGATCGGTAGAGAATTTTATGCCGATTCCAAAACATATTTCACATTATCGATCTGATGAGTATTAACGGAGATTCGAATTTTTTTAACGGCCGCAATTTTGAGACGAGTAGGTCGATTTGGCTGGTTAATGAACTCGTCCTTCGTTTTCGAAAAGATAATACGAAATTTCAATCTCCTACGATCAAAATTGCGACCGAAATCGTGTCTACAAAAAATTGATACTTATATGTCCGGTCATCACACAGGCTGAAATAGCTTTATTTTCTATGAAAATTCGCTAATACTTCCCAGTTTAAAATTATCTGGATAATCACTATCTACTGCCTTTATACCGCAAAATTATAAATTTACTCTATTTTCAATTTAATAACTATTCGTGTACCCCTCAACATTCAAAATTTCCCTATTACAAACTATAAACCAGATAAAAGTTTAATAGCATTTTTATGCAACCGATAAAATACAAAACAACTAATAAAACATGTGCTCCACCTACTTTCATACCTTATCAGAGTACGAACAAGGAACTGAATATTTTTAAATAAAAACGGGATTTCCGAGTATCCACGTATAAATTCGAATGCATTTATATATAGGATTCCGGCAAAACCGCTTCAGATCTTTTGCGTCAGTGATACAAAGCGGCAGTGATTGTTTCAGTAGTTCGAATTTTAAATTACGGCGTCGTATTGTTCGTGTGTGCGAGAAGTACTCGTTCGGTTAATAAGACCTTTTTGCGTGTGAGTGCGCGAGTGTTGTGTGTTGTGTTGTGTACTCTAAAAGGATTAATACGACGAACAAAGATAGAATCTTTCTTTGTCGACTAACTCTCTCCATGTATTTATAAAGTGTAAATACATGGATTTTTGAGCTCTAACACAAATTCTCTGTAAATCGATCTTGATTAGGCTCTTGGATAGGGACTAGGTTAGGGTCTTGATTAGGGTTCCCCTTAAACGTTAAACTATCCAATTTCGCGAACGAAGTTTTATCTTACGGTGCGTTTTCGCAATTATCATGTTTAGTTTTGAAGTGCAGTGGTTTTCTTGTTAATAAGTAAGATCCACAGATTATTTGTCTGTGTTGTTAGTTTTAAACATTAATTCATTATTTCGTTCTAAAAGGTGAATCTTATTATTCGTTCGTTGCAATATTATTTTAACACGACATGTATAGTAATTGAAAGCGCCAACTGCATCTTCACGAATATCATATAAGTACCTACATACTATAGATATGATATATTTATTTACTCGTACGTTTTGAAAAAGTGATATTAGTTTAAATCGTTTAAAATAATATTGTATTTTTGCGTGTTGTTCAAAATTTACAAGCAGATAATGATGTGAAAAAAGTAACTGCTAAATGGTTCTTTGTACAGGAAATTATAGTAATCAGTTCTTTTTCTAATGCAGTTCTTTTTAGGAAAATATTTAATATTTAGTAATAATTACTAACGGTGCCTGTGTATATGTCCTTAAAGTTTTTCATAAATGTTTAGTTTAGTTGATTTTTATCGATGTCGTTGAACGTGAATTTTGTTTACAGTTTGAATACATTATATTTTATTATTTTATAAACGTATTAATGTAGTAAAATAATACTTACTATTTATAGGATTTTATGTGCTTTTTATAGATTTTTTTACATAACACCTTGAAAAAAGAACTAGGATGTAGTTTTACCACTCGTTGCCGAGATAATTATTTAAGATACGGACGTTAAATAAAAATGGGCGGGCAATTTCCATTTCATATTACACAGATTTACATGTACCTATTTAGTAAATAACAGTACTTCTGCAGGTGGTATAATGTGCTCTTCTCTAAACCACTTTAGGTTTTTCGAGATAACTAAAAATGCAGCTGTACTTACAAACTCATAACGTTTAATTAATTGACGTGTCAGATTTAGTTCTAAGCAAACACCGTTGGATTCAAACGAAAAAAAATCATGATCAAAAATCGAAAAGTTCTTGCTATATTTATATATTGGCACGATATTTTTAATGGAGGTGAAACGAAAATTATAAACCGCTACATAATTTTGTTTTCAACAACGCCAATTTGCTGTAAAGTCGTTATTGCATTACGGTTATGGCCCAGCCCTTAATCAACGCGAATCGCTAAAGCTACTGTCATATTATGATTAAATTGCCGGCTTCCCAAAATTAATTACCTCCTTAAATTAACGATCGAAATTTTAGATCTACAGATACGTGCATATTTCATAATAAAAATAAGATACCCATACGTTTGTATTTTTTTGTTTACATTTAATGCCTCATAAGAAAGTTATTTTTTGGAAGAACGCGTTAAAGCATACTTTTTATATTATTCTAAATTCGTGTTTATAGTTCCTACTGTGAGGTTTATAGCTATTTTATTCATAAATAAAATAATGATCAGTTTTAAAGATAAAAGTGTTCAAGTCATTTTGAAAATTATAATTAATTTCTCAAAGTATCCGCAACAATCATTTGCGCTATTGTTATTAGATTTTTACAGTTGCATGCTCTGCTCGTGATTTATTGTAGGTAATAATTTGTAATAATACAGTGAAACTTCTCGATAGCAGACATTCGCGGACCAAACAAAAGTGTCCGCTATTAAAAAGTGTCCGCTAATGAGAAATAATACATTATAAAATAATTTGAAAATTATTGTAACTAAGGTGCCAACCGTGTACGAATTCGGCCTAGCAACCAATGAGCGCTAAGTATAAATTATTTCAAACCACTCTAAAATCGAGCGGCATAACATAGCGCCGTGTTTTTTCTGCTTATACAATATCATGCGCCGGCTATTAACAGGGGTTCGAACAGAATGATTGGCAGGACTAATTCTACGTCGGACGAACTCTAGTACCTACATATTTTAAATGAGAATAAATATTAATAAATTTTAAAATGCAAGTATGAATAGGTCCTACAAAACGCGAAACAAGTGAACACTTCTTGATTATTTCTCAAAGTCGTGAAGTCAAAAAAAGAAAAATTGAATTTGATAATAATGAAACTTTTAAATTAGTTTTGTGCATTTTGAATACCTGAAATCGTTATATCGACCTTATTTTAACAATGAATAAAGTCATTACATAATGAATAAAGGTCAGACTCCATCCAGGCTGAATTCAACTTTTTAATGTGCAGTATCAGATGGATACAGGTCATCGATATACCGTTTTTTATTGTTATTTTTGTTTTGTTTATATGTTTTTTGAAACCCTCAATACCTCTTAGGTTATATGCTGGTGGTTATGTTGCACCCGAGAAGTTGTATTGAGAGTATTTAAACTACCTATATACAAGGTGATTCACAAATAATGCGAAAAACTTAAAGGGTCGATTTCTTGTCGAAAGTTTTTTCCTAAAACGTCTTTCGTAGTTTCTCAATGGAGGAAGCTTTTGAATTAATTAATGACAAATGTTAAATATTTAATTAAACAAAGTTATAACAGTTGTTGACAAGTTCCGACAACACGGACAACGCCATTTAACTAATAAAATATCGACGAATATGTTTCAAGTTTCACTGTCATGTACGATCACTTAGTTTATTTTTTTACTCGAAAATTATAGGTTTTGCGGGAGAAGTGAAAGAGTCAAAAAAGGTTCTAAATAAAGCAAGCTCTAGAAATGGATTTTCTATATCGGAAAATTTTAACCTTTCAAAAAGATGTATAAAAGAACTAACAGGGGTTGCAATTTTCAATTCCTTGTGAAGATAGAGATGGTTGAAAATATTACTATAGGAAACCTTAAGTAAAATCATAAAAATAAGTAAAAATCATCTACAAATATTAGTTTAAGAAATAAAACGAAGTTTTTCGGATTATTTATAAATCGCCCTGTATAGCTAGATATAAATAGACTAAACAGAACCGGGCATTTGCTGGCGGCCATGCGGAAACGTCGAAAACGGACTATCGAGGTCTTACTGTATCTACAAAAGGTCGATAGATGTTTTTTATAACAAATTTTGACAAATTCGGAATCTAATTGAGTATCAAACATTTTCTTCGTCCATATTCTAATAAAAAAAAACTAGCAAAAGTCGTTTCTATTTCACTTTTAAGAAGAATGCGGCTCTGCATTGTCCGATTTCTTAGTTTTCATATACCTAGGTGTAATCGTGGTCTGCATTTTAAATAACTGAACAGCAGTAGCCGCTGGTGGTATGTGACCCACCCAGACCCGTAAGTGGTAAGGGTCATATATGTGGGCTAATCGCAATCCATAAGTTCAGACTTCGTTCATGACGATAAGTTACCGGCTTCTCGTCCAAAGAATATGGAAAATTACAGGCAGGTGTTGCGCGTTTATTTCAAGTACGTACATAAATCGTCGTTGTTTGAAGTGATGATCAATTTTCAATTCGCTATAATTTTAGTTCGCTTTGATCTATACCTACCTATACTATATAATTTACTCGGTTTCAATAGATTAATTATGTACCTAATCGATGTTAAATTTTGCTAGAGCTATGTTTGCAGATAAAATGTGTGGCGATATTTTTGAAAAATTAATCGATTTAAACGTTTTCATTATTGCATGTAAGGAAACTGGAAATAAGAACAACATATACGGCAATAAAGAAAAGAGCAAGTTTATTCATTTTCTTTATTCGTTATAAAAAATTGTAAATGAAAACTTCGATTAAATGAATTTTATCAAGTCTCGGCAGATATTCAGAATTCTCATTGTTTTTAACTGTTTGATGTAATGTAAAAGTAACATTTGCGATATGTACATTTGCGATTAATAACTTATTCTTTGCTTTTTCGATTGCAGTATTTTATTAATTGTTATGGGTACAATCTGTGTTTGATTTATTGTGTCACAAGAGACATTTCGGTTATTGAAAGAATTTCAAAAAAGTTTTATACAAAAATTGTCAACCGTCTATTTTCGATTATTTGTCAAAATCAGGAAAACAATTCGGCATCGAATACACGAGTGTGCAAAAAACAAGGTCGAAGTGGAGAAATAAATCCACTTTTGAATAAAGGTCTTTTACATCCTGTGGATTCCTTTCGTGTTCAGTGTTGTTCGCCTTTCCCTTAGTTTTAGCTTTTGACGATATTATGGTAGGTATGCTTTGTATCGATTTGAAACACTACCGCGCAACGTCACATGAAAAACCTGTTCCGTTCGTAATGATTGCACGACAGTGTAGTTTAGACATAGTGAATACTTTTAAATGGGACGTACCCGTTATGTGGGTACATATTATTTGATATTCTAAAACTATTTGAAATTTTCTTTACAACGATACGTCACATGTTATAGTTAAATGATCAGTTTAAAGAAATTAATCCATAATTGATTAATGCTTACGTAAATATTGCAAGTAATTATAGTTAAATTCAGAAAAGTAGGCGGTGAAATCAATTAAAATAGTTTCTGATTATTACCGTTCAAAATAAAGACGACAAAATCGACATACGATATATGTTTCAACATGACGTAGTGCCTTCTCACAATATTGGAAACATCAAGGATGTTTTAAACACAACATTTTGTGTTCTGTGTTCTTTTTGTTGTTGTCTTTTGAATAGTCTATTTTATCAAGCTAGTTTAAAAAAAAACATTGATAAATAAATACTAAAATTATAACATACAGTTTGAAACAGGTCATGGTTTATATTTAATATTAAACTCGAGTCGATCAAAATTTTAAATATTGAAAATAATTATTATAAAAAAGGCTTTCATCTGAAATAATTCATATTGAAATTAACCAAAATTTTTGTAATAATATAAAAGATTTGACGATGATAATTTCAAAATTGAGCCAAAAAAAGTGTTTGTTGCTTAATTATTCTTATTTTCAATCACTATAATCACAATTTGTCCATAATTCCAAAAAAACAGTCATCACTAGTTACTGTTTCTGTTCGACAATTTGATGAACATGTTCATTTTTTTAGCTTAATTTCAATATAAATATACTTAAAATCGTGTCGCTAAAACTGAAAATTGTCCGAAAAAAAAAGTTAGCTCGTTGATGATGTGAGAATTTAGTACAATCATCATTTTTATTGATGTCAGCACTCAAAAACGGTCAACCTACCCTCCCTCCTTCCACATATGCATATGTATGTCTACCACACGTAGTATAACATTTTTCGTAAAAACAAATCAAAAAACGCGAAAGGTCGACTATGGCGTTTACTTAATTTACTGTAATAACCACAGTTACGTTTATTCAAAAAACTAATAAACATAATATCTTTTAAGGTTTCACCGGAACCCAGTGCGAAATAGATATTGATGAATGTAAAGACAGGCCCTGCCTGAACGGTGGTAATTGCCACGATCTCATCAATTCTTTCAAATGCACCTGTGCTGTTGGTTTCACTGGTGCACGTTGCCAAGTCAATATAGACGATTGCATTTCCAATCCTTGTCGGAATGGAGGTATCTGTCACGATTCGATAGCAGGATATACATGCGAGTGCCCTCCTGGTTTTACAGGTAGGTCAACTTCAACGAATGTTGCACCTACTTATACTTAGCCACTGAACTCACATCTATTAGGGGTATCGTGTGAAACCAACATCAACGATTGCGCTTCGTCGCCTTGTCATCATGGAGAATGTTTGGATGGAGAAAATAGCTTTACCTGTACGTGCCATCCCGGCTACACGGGCTTCTTGTGTCAGTCGCAAATAAACGAATGCGAATCGAATCCTTGCCAATTTGGAGGCATTTGTCAAGATCTCGTTAATGGTTATCAGTGTATTTGCAAGGCCGGAACTTCGGGGTCAAATTGTGAAATAAACGTAAACGAATGTTACAGTAATCCTTGTAGAAACAATGCACGATGTATTGATGGAATCAATAGGTGAGTAATTAAACATTTGAAAATCTTTTAAGGTTTATAAGAAATAATTATTGTTACTTTCTCGATTGTTGTCTGTTTTATTACAACTCGCTGAAGATATTGTTAGATAATAACAATGTGTGCAATAACTATAGCTAATAATTGTCACCACGAATAAATTATGTTGTTACAGTTACTAATTAATGTTAAATTTAAAATTAAAAAAACAACAGTTATTAGACTGCTATAAAATTAATTTTATTAAATTATATAGGTACTTATATTAATTAATTGTTTTTTCCATGATACGCAGCAATAACGCATTTCATGAGTAAGTCTTGGTGTTATCATTGAATGTTTTATACTTATTTTTATTTATTTATTTATTTTTAGTAAGATTAGTTACTTTATATTTTATATATTTTTAGTAGTAAAACCAGTTACTTTACAAGTTTCCCGAAAGATGATTTTTTCCAAAGGAATATTTCATTTTTATCATTTTTTAAATCTTGCAATATTATTGCATGTTTTAAATTAAATAAATTATTGTTAAAACATAACGAATATGCATTATTTTGTAGATATACTTGCGAATGTATCCCAGGTTTTACTGGGCATCATTGTGAAACGGATATCAATGAGTGTGCATCAAATCCATGTGCCAACGGTGGCGTTTGCATCGACTTAATTAACGGTTTTCGATGCGAATGTCCAAGGGGTTATTACGATGCCAGATGTCTCAGCGATGTGGACGAATGTAAATCAAATCCTTGTAAACACGGCGGTAGTTGTGAAGATGGGGTCAATCAGTTCATATGCCACTGTCTACCAGGTGAGAAAATTTTAAATCGATTGTTGCTTTACATATTTTTGATATTGGCATTTCAGGCTATGGTGGAAAACAATGTGAAAATGATATAGATGAGTGCGCGTCAAATCCGTGCCAACATGGAGGATTATGTCATGATCATTTAGCATCCTACACGTGCGAATGTTTACCAGGTTATACAGGTGTAAACTGTGAAACAAACATCGACGATTGCGCGGTAAATCCCTGCAAAAATGGAGGTTCCTGCATCGATCAAGTAAATGATTACAAATGCGTTTGTGAACTTCCATTCACCGGTAGAAATTGTCATGAAAAATTGGATCCTTGTGCTCCGAACAAATGCCGCCACAACGCTAGATGTACGCCAAGTTCTAATTATTTGGATTTCGCTTGCTCTTGTAGTGTAGGATATACTGGGCGTCTCTGCGAACAAGACGTCGATGAATGTGAAGTATCACAACCTTGTCGAAACGGAGCTACTTGTAGAAATACCAATGGGTCGTATCAATGTATTTGTGCCCGAGGCTATGAAGGACGAGATTGTACCGTTAATACGGACGACTGTGCTTCATGTAAGTTTTTTTTTGTTCTAAATTGTAAGAATAACATATTGATGTAAAAATGTTCTTCGCAGTTCCTGTCAAAATGGAGGTACATGTTTAGATGATATAGGAGATTACATGTGTCTATGTGTCAACGGTTTCGAAGGGAAACATTGCGAAGTGGACGTCGACGAATGTCTTTCTAATCCATGTCTAAATGGCGCTACTTGCAATCAGTACGTAGATTCCTACACCTGTACCTGTCCACTCGGATTTTCTGGAATTAATTGTCAAACAAACGATGAAGATTGTACGGAAAGCAGTTGTATGAACGGTGGCACCTGTAACGATGGCATTAATTCTTATACTTGTACCTGTAAACCTGGGTAAGTATTAATATTATTTTACTGGTAATTAGTTTTACGATTGCAACCATCAATTTTTATTCGAAGAAATCGGAACTCGGGCAGAATATCGAATTTCGCAAAATCAACGTGTTATTTGAATTCGCCTATCGCCACTAAAATAATTTAAATAAATGTAAATGCGTGTTAATTCTATAGAAAAAAACTGGTTATGTCAAAAATTCGTCAAACTCGATAGTTCACAGTTAAGAGCCTAACATTGATCTTCATCTAAGATCCCAACCTAACGTAACCTAACTAACCATGGATTAATGTAAATTTTTAACTCTTGGTTTTCGGTTGATGAAATAAAACCGCTCGAATTCACGTTTTAATATCTTTAAAAGATTGTCTCTTCGATAGTGTCGGATTCTTCGAGTTATGTCGAAATAGACAAAATGCGATCGTTTGTGTTTTGTTTCGTTTCTCCGACCAAAAAGTTTTAGGTCGGGTGCCAAATTTTTTCGAAAAATCCATGAACTATAACGCGGCAATTTTTTTCGAAATTTCACTTAAACCAAAATCTCCTTCGTCTCTGTCGACGAAGCATAAATATCAGTCGACTATACTCGTCAAGTAGATTTGGCCACTTGGTTCAATTAACATAAATCCTTCATTCATATGTTCTATGATTTAGTTTTTAAATCATTTATTTTTGCTATCGTATAACAAGAAAAATTAAGAATTTATTTTAGAAAATTTTCTGTTTCAAATTTTGCAATATACTCATTTATTTACTGTAGGTACACGGGTTCGAATTGTCAAAATCGCATTAACTTATGCGACAGTTCGCCCTGCCTTAATGGAGCAAATTGCCAAGACCATGTCACTCATTACACTTGCCACTGTCCGTACGGTTATGCCGGAAAAGATTGCGGAGAATATGTCGATTGGTGTGCAACTGATCCTTGCGAAAATGCGGCCACGTGTCGTCAGATTAAAAATCAATATCAATGCCTGTGCGCGCCCGGTTGGACCGGGAAAGTTTGTGACGTCGAAATGGTTAGCTGCAAGGATGCGGCGTTGAGGAAAGGGGTGGCTTCGAAATTGTTGTGCAATAACGGAACATGCGAAGATATCGGAAATTCTCACCGATTGTCATTGTTTAGAAGGATATGCGGGATCATACTGTCAAAAAGAAATCAACGAGTGCGAATCGGCTCCGTGTCAAAACGGCGCGACCTGTAAGGATCTTATTGGTTCTTATGCTTGTCACTGCACCAAAGGATTCCAAGGTCAAAATTGTGAACTTAATGTTGACGACTGTAAGCCAAATCCTTGCCAAAATGGAGGAACTTGCCACGATTTGGTTGACAATTTTCAGTGCTCGTGTCCACCGGGCACGTTGGGATATATTTGCGAAATTAATATTGACGATTGTAGACCAGGAGCATGTCATAACAACGGCACCTGTTTAGATAAAGTTGGAGGATTCGAATGCAAGTGTCCGCCTGGTTTTGTAGGTCCAAGGTGCGAAGGCGATATAAACGAGTGTTTGTCTAATCCGTGTTCCAACCCTGGAACATTAGATTGTGTACAGCTAGTAAATGACTACCACTGCAACTGTAAAGCTGGTTATATGGGAAGACATTGTGAAGTTAAAGTGAATTTCTGTGCAAATTCGCCCTGTCAGAATGGCGGCATATGTACGACAATTCATGCGGGTCATCGTTGTACTTGCCAAGAGGGTTTCTATGGTAAAAATTGTGAATTTAGTGGATACGATTGCGATTCAGATCCATGTCAGAATGGAGGATTGTGTCGTATATCAGATGGTGGAGGCTATCACTGTGACTGTTTGGAAGGAACTACTGGCGCAAATTGCGAAATCGATTCATTGAACGAATGCGATAACAATCCGTGTAGACACGCCGATGCCATATGTCAAGATAAATTAGGAGATTACGCTTGCTATTGTCCACCTAAACATACAGGAAAAAATTGCGAAATTTACAGCCGCAATTCCCCCGGAGGTTTGGGAGTACCCGTCGTATCCCGTAAAGATACGCCCACGTATTACGCCAAGGACCTGGAAATGCAAAGAAAGCAATGTGTTAAAAATAATTGTCCATTGAAAAGGGGTAATTTTAGGTGCGACGAGGAGTGCAATATTTACGCTTGTGATTTTGACGGGAACGATTGTTCGTTAGGTATAAATCCGTGGGCGAATTGTACCGCGCCTATTAGATGTTGGGAAGTGTTTATGGACGGACATTGTGACGAAGAATGTCATAATCCTCAGTGTCTTTTCGACGGTCGCGATTGTGAGAAAAGTCTTCAGCCGTGCAATCCCGTGTACGATGCCTACTGTCAAAAACATTACGCTAACGGACATTGTGACTACGGATGCAACAATGCCGAATGTAATTGGGACGGATTAGATTGTGAAAACGAACCTCCAGAAATAGTAGATGGCGTTATCGCGATGATCGTTCTCATGGATATGCAAGCTTTCAAACAGAATCTGGTAGCTTTCTTACGTGACACCAGTTACCAATTAAGAACGACCGTAAGAGTGAAGAAAGATCAATTAGGAAACGACATGATATATCCTTGGGTGGGATCTACGCCCACTAATCTTCAAGATACATTTTATGGCCAAAAACATAACGTGGCGTTTACGGAACAATTTGGTCGCTCTGGAGTGAAGGTTTATCTGGAAATTGACAATCGAAAGTGCGCATCTCTATCTGAATCGGATTACTGCTTCCAATCGGCTAATGCAGCAGCCGAATTTCTCGCGGCCAAAGCTTCCAGGCACACATTATCGCAATCTTTCCCCATTTATCAAGTAAACGGTGTAAACACTCCCATCGAAGATACAGTCGAAACACCAACAAACGCTAAATATGTTCTGATCGGTATCTTACTGATGTTCCTGGTTGGTGCTGTGATAGGAATTATTGTTACAACACAAAGAAAACGTGCCTCGGGTATAACCTGGTTTCCGGAAGGCTTTCTGCGAACCAACTCCGGTACCAGACGACGTTCACGCCGACGTGGACCTGATGGACAAGAAATGCGCGATTTAAATAAGAATCCCATAGCATGTATGGATCTTGATATCAATTCGCATGGACCGCACATTGGTCACGGACAGCAATGGTCAGACGACGAGTCTGAAATGCCACAACCAAAACGCATGCGAGTCTTAGAAGCCGGATACGCAAGCGACCACACAGCAATAACGGATTACGAAGAAGCCGAACCTCGGGCATGGAGTCAGCAACATCTCGAAGCAGCAGACATACGTCCGCCGGCTTCGATGCTAACGCCTCCACAAAATACCGATCACCATAATGATATTAATGCTCGAGGTCCTTGCGGAATGACACCCATTATGGTTGCTGCCGTTCGTGGTGGAGGTATAGATACTGGAGAAGACGAGGAAGACGATACTGCTGGTAATGTTATCCAAGATCTTGTAGCCCAAGGTGCCGAACTGAACGCTACCATGGATAAAACTGGAGAAACGTCGTTGCACTTGGCCGCTAGGTACGCTCGAGCCGACGCTGCCAAACGATTGTTAGATGCCGGTGCCGACGCAAATGCACAAGATAATACGGGAAGGACTCCGTTACATGCCGCCGTTGCGGCAGATGCAGTAGGAGTATTTCAAATTTTACTTCGCAACAGAGCTACTAATCTTAATGCGCGGATGCACGAAGGTACTACACCTCTCATATTAGCAGCTCGTCTAGCCATCGAAGGAATGGTACAAGACTTAATTAGTGCAGAGGCAGATATAAATGCAGCAGATAATTCTGGTAAAACGGCCCTTCATTGGGCAGCCGCCGTTAATAATGTCGAAGCTGTTAATATACTTCTCGCTCATGGTGCTAATAGGGATGCACAAGACGATAAGGTAAGTGACAGTTATTGATTTGATCGGTACGTGAATAAATCGCGCATTTTTTTATTTAGGACGAAACTCCATTGTTCCTAGCTGCCAGGGAGGGTTCTTACCAGGCATGCAAAGCTTTGTTGGAAGCGTATGCCAATCGAGAAATCACGGATCATATGGACCGTTTACCCCGTGATGTGGCAAGCGAAAGACTGCATCACGATATCGTTAGGTTGCTCGAAGAACATATACCCCGTAGTCCTCAAATGGTGAATGTCGTTCAAAATAATTCCATGTTGAGTAAGTTTATTCTAAATTTTTAGTATCTACAGATTTATTGTACGATGGTTCACGTTTTAGCTTCTCCAAATGGACAAATTATTCAACAACCTACAGTGATAGTTGCTAAACGACAAAAATCTAAAAGGCCGACTAAAAGTGGCCACAATGGTCCTCTGGACCCGGCTAGTCCGGAAATAGAAGGTGCAAATACGGGCGGTAGTATACGAAGGAAACCTAGCGTAAAGAAATGTCCCAAGAAAGGGCCAAATAACCACACTGAAATTCCTCAGACTATAGATTCAGTTAGTTCTACTTTAAGTCCGGTAGAATCTCCGATGACCAATCATTCTTTACCCAGCCCATACGATACGGCTTCCATTTATTCTAATATGGGAATGGCGTCGGCACTTGAAGGATTAATTACTAATAAACAACCACCGAGTTATGAAGACGTCATAAAAAATAATCAATCTTCAATTCACAATCTATTGAACTTGGAGAATTATGGACCATTTACGTTATCGAATTTTCAAGATCAGCTCATATTACAAAGACAGTTACAACCAAATACTTTGAGTCCTCCATACTCGAATCAATCTCCTCCACATTCTGTTCAGTCGAACATGTCGCTATCGCCTCAAGCTTATAACGGATCTCCATCGCCTGCAAAATCCCGGCCATCTTTGCCAACCAGTCCAACTCATATAGCCGCAATGAGGGCTGCAACTCAGCAAAAGCACGGCGGAGTTCCTCAAACTCAAAACCTTCCGATGGGTTTTGATTTTAGTCAAGCGAGTCTCGAATTACCGCTTGCTTATTCCGCAGGACAACCGCCCACCCTGCAACCACAATATCAGCAAAACTACTTCCTAACCCCTCCTTCTCAACATTCCGACATTACTCCGCAACATTTAGGTCCCGATAACTTTCCAACGCCCAGTCCAGAAAGTCCCGGACATTGGTCGTCGAGCTCCCCACATTCGTGTACGTCTGACTGGTCGGAAAATATAACCAGTCCAAATACATACGCTCCAACAGGTCATCAAACCAACAAAGGTTCGGATGCCATTTACATATGAGTGTTAAGGACACAGTGTTCTGCGTAACAGTAAGTTTTTCGGTTAAGGTTCTAAAGTTATACTTTTATAGATCTCACAAAACGTTATTTTTATGAAATATGGATGTGTAACTATTGAGAGGATGTTGCCAAATATTTTAATGTTGTTTGTGTGGGGATTTTTTAACATTCTAATTACGTAGTTAACTTTCATTATATTACTTGTTGACGTATTCACTGTGGTTGATAGAAATGCTGTGTTAATCGTGATTGGATTGTTAGTCGCCTGGGAATAGCGCTGCAGTCAACATATTAAGATGTAACAAAAAATTAACTCTTATTTTAATTTGACGATGTTTTGTTTAAACAATTTAAAGTTGTTAAAGAATTGAAATGACATTTTAATAGTTGGCTATCAAGTTCCATAGTAATGATACATACCTTAACCACTACCGTTGGTCTTGAATTGTATATTGTATTTTGAAACTTGTTGACAATAATTTTAACTCTACGTTCAGTATTGCAAAGGGAGCCTTCTTTGATGTGCCTTGACACTTGTTACTAAACATGTTGTAATTGTAATATTTTTAAAAATCTCTTCATGTAAATAGTTCACTATATATTATTAGTTTAGGGATTTAAATTTTAAATATTAACAAAAATGATATTTTTTTATGGCCGTAATCAAGGAAGAGCAGAAATATAAAAAACCGCGCTTTCTTAATTACGTTTTTATCAAAGAAAGAAATGAGATGCATGACACAATACGGTATCGCTCGATTTTAATTAGGTATTTATATTGTATTATAATTAGTTCAAAAATTCTGGAAATCTCATACAAAAGTGTCTTATATGTCTGTGATTCTTATGTAATTTATACATGTTTAACATCCTTTCTAAAATACTAGTGAAGTCGTTGATAATAAATAATAGCTTTATAAGATTTTATAAGTGATATTCTACCTGTTGGTCACATTTTTAATTTAAACTCATTTCTTGAAATTTTTATTTATAGATTTTACGGTATACCGAAAATTGAGGAATTTTTAAATTTCGAATATTTATTTTTGTAAAAATAGTAATTTCGAATAGATTATAGATTACATTGTACATTTTATAAAAATGATTACAAATCTATACCTTGATTTTAATTGATGCTTAGTATGTTTGTAAAAAGTACTGATTTAGGTAATTTGCGTTAAGATTTTTTATTATTTACACTTAGTTTTCATTTAGTTCAGGTGACGCATGCTTTCAGCATAAATAAGATTATCGTAGATTAAGTTAGGTTTGCATCCTTGTACTATATATTTTGGATAAATAAAACTGATTTTATATTGTAATTTTAATTCTTTCTGTGTTTGTAAATTGATTGAATTTGAACTGATTTTTAAACACAATTTGATTTTCTTGCTTGTCATCCATAGTTATATTTGATTCAGCTGTCTGGAGCACTTGATTAACGTGCATTTCATTTGTTCTAATGATGGAGCAGGTATGTTTAAGTAGGACAGTATACTAATTAAATCGAAATAAACTTTTATTTCAGAGGAAATGCAATCTGTTACATATTTCCAGCATCGGTACTATTTTTGGCCACTTCACCTCATCAGCCAAAGCAAACCTGTGGCTCTTGACTGTCTCTTTGCCAAGTCTGGCATCCACGTTGGTAACTGTACTAATGAAACAGGCTGACTATGTTAACCACACCACATCAGCCGATCCCTCTGTGGAACTGTAGAGTAGTCATTGCAAATACAATGCAGTGGCAGGCAAGTAAAGTTCCACATTTTTTGACTCTATTGGTAGTAGAAGGAGCTCAATTTCATTGGGAAACTCCTTATAATATGTGAAATATCTGATTTTTCTACAAGCGATTTTTAATTTAAATATTTTTTAAAATATAAGATATTTATGTGATGTAATAAAAGGATTTTATTTGGAACTTAAAATTTATATTATACAGTGGAATACGGTATTGCAAAAATAACATTATAAACTTTAAAAATAAAACTATCGTAAATATTATTTATAAACTATTTTTAATAAAAATATCTAAAAATTATGTTAATATTACTTAATAAATAAATACTGACTATTTTTATTTCAGCTGTTATGCCTCCTGTTCACTTTCCCGACCATTCGCCAACTTTTCCATTATCAAACACAAGGCTATGTTTGGGAAGAGGAGTTAATCGACCACGTTTTATTATACCCATATTTTCTCCAGGATAATACTAGAAACATAATATACATTGTAATTTTATATTAAATTAAGTAAACCTACGTTTACCTGACATTGTGATATAAATTCTAATAAAGATGATCCTAACTTTCGACTAGATTCTGTTAAATCATTGAGGCTGAAAAAAGAATTAACATTTAGAGCATAAAACATAAGCATCAAAACATTTCCAGCTTTAAAAGTTCTATCATACAATCGTTACAGCAATTTTAATTTAAGAAACTTCTTGAACGACCTCTGTAGAGTGTATACGAGACCTGAATTCCCGACCTATTCTATGCATATCGGGTAGTGTCATTTTATCGAGATTATGCAAAAATTTTAATTTATTTAAACGCCGGCAGTTCGTTATTATTATTATTATTGCTTCGTTATATCGGAAATACGAATTTTCTAATCGTTTTCGACTTGTTCAAAACATGGCGGTCAAAATTTTCCAAAAAAAAGCTGAACAATAAATAATAAGGGATTTTCTCAAGATTTGGCAAAAATTTTAAACCGCCGCAAACGCGCTTAGATTGTCATTTCTTGCATTGTTATTATCAAAAAACTGCTTTTCAACTAATTCCGGACCTGTTCTATGTGTAGCAGGTAGTGTCATTTTATCGAGAGTATAAAAAACTTTAATCTATTTAAACGCCGACAGTTCGTTATTTATTGCTTCGTAATACCTAAAATACGAGTTTTCGACTTGTTCTGAACGTTACGGCTCAAAAGCTCACGGTCAAAATTTTGCCAGAAAAAAATCGATGGACTATAAATAAGGGATTTTTTCGAGATTTGGCAAAAATTTTTAATCGATTTAAAAACGTGTAGTTTGTCATTTCTTCGTTTGGTATATTCAGTGCTTCCAGTGATTTACTTTATTGACTTTTTTTAATAGGGTGTGTGGCTGGAAGCTCTGAATTATTTTAAAGAGTCACTCGTCGATGTCGCCAAAACCTTATAAAATACAGAAATTTATTCAATGATTAATGCACAAAATGATAAGTTGACACAATTTTAGAGAACTTGTATCTACACAAGTATTATTAACGATTACCATAATAACAGCAAATTAATGTAATTGAAATAAGTGAAGCTTAGATGTTACAAATGTAATATATTGCCATCTCTCTCATATTAGTGATCTAGTTAATTAACAAGAAAGAGATGATAATACATAAGCTTTAAGAGTTATATATAGATCCAAAAACCATCTATCGTGTGCAAACCTAATATTAACTGTAAAAATACTAAAAATTTAAAGCTTTAAAATATTTACCTTGTACAATCACACAGACTTCCCGAAACAACTGCATCACAGATTTTAGTATTTGCGTCCACGTCAAAAAGTGGTATTCCAAAATGACAATCCAACAACGTCCAAGTCTACATGCAAGGTTAAAAAGCTAATTACATATTTATGGTATCATTAGTAATAAAAATCTTCAAACGTAATTGCCATAAGACAACATAAAAGCATTCCACAATTAGCAAAAAATTTTATCCATACCTCGCCCATATATTCTTCTTCCGCAACAACTGGACTATTTTGATGGCTATCGCATTCTACAGGATTCTCGACCGTTAATACTTCGTCACTTTGCCTCGAAAACATACTAATATTTTCGTCGGTGGGACTTAGAAGAGTATCAAATGAAATGAGACTTTGGATACTTCCATTAAAAGATTGTTGCTCTACGCTAATATTTTCAATTTCATTACTATGTTTGTCTAATTGATCTAACTCTTCTCTAAGAAGCTCGGTAGAATCTTTATTTACAAAACCGTTAGCGGGTGACGACGTTTCACTATTACTAACTGGAGTTACTGCAAAATGCGACTCTACTGGCGATTGCAGTTGTTTCTCTGCATTATCGACCGTATCGGATGAATTTTTATTTGCATAACATTCATTGGTAAAACTAAAATTTTCATTTGTGAACGATGTCGTTTCCAAAGGCTGTTTATTATTAGCACAACTTTTTTGACTGTATTGTTTCTGAGATTTTGCAGAACCTAAAAAAGTATATATGCGTATGATCGTGTTAGCCGGCATCGCACCGTACTTACCGGGATTAGTAGTATTTTTATGGGCACGTCCGAGACGAACAATCGGATCTCGATTTGCACAACCTAGGTCTTTCACGCCGATATTTAGAAACGTTAGGTAACCACAATTGTGGTTCAAATCCACAAGCCCCGATAGATTTTGAACTGACGGATGATGTTTCCATTTTAAATCTTTGTTTATGCTTTCACCTAAATTCATATTAATTTTTGAATACAATTTATCTGCCACCGATCTTAGACTCTTTATAATCAACTTTACCTCGTCTTTTAGTAGATATCCCTGGACGGAATGGAAAAGGAACGATATGAGTTTGGGCTGGTTGGTGAACACCATATGCTTGTAATAATACCGGCGAATACTGTAACGCTGCATTTACAAAAAGAATATTGGCAACAGGAAGAACTGCAGGTTCGTGTAGCCATGCCATCACCAATAATCGAGAAAAACCCAAAAACATACGAGGCAATTGCTTTAATGTGGTTCCTGTTATAACATAAATTAATATATGTAATTTCATAAAACTACAATAATACCTTTTACTAGTAACAGCGAAGGCGGACCATAGCCTGTCATATGATACAAGTACATTTTAAACCATATGGAATTAATTTCCGGAACTGGTGGTCCTAAATGTGGTGGCGATAAACTTGCAACCGGTCGCACTTCACGACTAAGGGGCGCCATAGAAACTAATATTCTGTAACAAACATTGTATTTTAACGTTATACACTACAAGAATGTAGAGATTAAAGTAATTATCCCTAATTAAACCGAATACTTACTTATATTTTTTTTGTAACAACCTAGTGTAAGTAGCTTCATCTAAGGAATGTAGACTTTCGAGACGAACTAAATCTAGTCCGGCACTAGGCAGTTTTCGCAATGCCAGAACGGTAGATCGCAAAATCACTGCATGATCAAAATACCGCCGTGCTTCTCCTTCACCTTCTGCATCAAGAACAGACACCTTTTCTAGTTCGCCCAAAAAACTATCTAAACTTTCGTCACACAATTTTCCCACTTCAAACATGGTTACTGCATGCTTTTTAAGACCCTAAATTTGAAACGTCGATGAAATAATTCTGTTGCACACAACAAAGACTCACCGGAGAGAGATTTCCCATCATAAGGAATGCCGTTAATGTTGAATCAAACAAAAAAGCAATCCTCTGACCGTTTTTAGGTAACGAATTCGATGGACTTTCTGGTGTTTCACTTCGAGGCGACTGCAGTTCATTAGATAGATCTATTGAATTATCGCGATTAATATTTAAAGTGAGAGGTGTAATGTCCGTAGTTCTGTAAAAAATATGCTATGATTTTCAATTACATAAGTCTGTCTGTACCTCAGTGCTAAAAAGATCGTCTATATAATCTTCGAGTAAATATTAACATTTACTAATATTTATTATTATTTAATAGTTCAAGTAATATCAAAACATTTTTTGTTTATAAAAAAAACATTTTATACTGAACAATTCCCTATAAAAAAATATGCTTTGGACTTAACTCATTCACTGAATTGTTCATTAGAACAAAGCACTTCATAATATACAGTAAACTCTCAGTTAACGGGTTCGTAAGGGGCAAAAGGCCGACTTGATAGTTTGAGAACCAGTTAAATGATGGATATTTTTCTCACTGCAATTAAGCACACACTACGTTTCGAGGTCATTAGTCAACTTTGTATCGACAGTTTATTTTTGCTATTGTATAAGGGTAAATTGATTGCTTAAGTTTAAACCTTTATTTTGTTTTTAACCAAAACAACACAAAACAAAAAAATTATTTGTAATAATAAATTATGTTATATCTTCCCCGTTAAACTGTTTACGATTTACTGTATTTCAACATAAAATTTACTTACTTAGCCGAAGGCGTGGGTAAATTGTTCCAAGAAGGATGCCTGCGGGACTTGGCCTGTTCAGTTTCGGGATCCAATTTTCTAGCAAATCCCAATCTGCAATACAGAGACACGGCTTGTTTGACTAACTCCGTTTCTACTTGTAACACTCCCGCTAACTGCAAATATTTTTAGTATAAGTCTTCTTTTTAATGATGTACAAACACTAATCGAAATTACCTCTCCTATAGTCATATGTTCGTCTATGGAAACAAATATTTTATACAAAAGCGTTTCAAAATAATCTCCAAGTACTCTATTCATAACGAAACCTTGAAGAGGTGGCACTTGAATTCTATCTACACCTGTAACTGGTACGTCCAAATATATTAATCCTTTTCTGAAAATAAAAATACTTTTAAAATAAAACAATTTAATAGTTTAAATTTCTTACTTGTATAAATTAAGTACAATATTATAATCTAATTCGCCAGCAGTATGCGAACCATAATCGATTAATCTATCAATTATTTCTAGTTCTTCTACTGTTACCATCTAAAATGTACATGTTACTGATGACAAAACATTGAATAAATCTGCTTACTTTTACATCCTCTTCGAGTACCATACCGATTTCGACCCTCCACCATGGCTCTATGTGAATGTGACATGGAACCTTAGGCAATAGTCCTCTTACATTACGTTTTCCAAACAATCTTCCACGATTAGATCGTGATTTATTCATTATTTCGATATATTCATTACGTCCTATACTGAGCAGCCGTAAACCTAAAATTAAAGACTTGAAAACTACATATTAAATAAAAGTTTACATACGTCAATAAGTTACGATTTCCCACACTTATTGTTAGTTACAGTGGTTTATTATTTTGACGGTTAAAATTTGAAAAACAGAAATTACGGGTACTTACAGTCAGCAGCAGTAAAATTTGGTAAAGTATCATAACTTTTTTCTGCTTGCATAAGTCTTTCCACTACAGTTATATAATAATTAAATGGTGTAATTCTAAGACCTTTAACGACCATATCTGCCAGGTGATATGGAAAAAGCATAAGTCTCTCTCGACTATATGCGACCACTCTCTCGTAATATCTCTTTTCATCTTTTAATATCTGCCTTGCTACAATAAACGTTTATGGTGAACATTTTTTGATGAAGCGTAACAAATAAGAGCCACTTACCCAAATTACCCCTATAACGTAACTGATTTTTAATACTAAAGGATACCACCGCTTTTCCGTATTCTTTCGACGAATTTCCAAGTAACTGAATTAAATTGATTAAAGTACATAGATGTGTTTACTTTATGATTAGATAATTGCGACTTACCTGTTTGATATGTGACGGTAATTGCGCCCATGGTATATTTTTCCGAATATTATCTTCAACTTCAATATTCATCGTTCTATATGTTACCACATAAATTTAAAAATATCCTTTATAAATACATTTTTAAAGGAAAACATACTTTATAAAACGCTTAGTAAAATTTGTCAAATTTAATATTGACAAACAATGTTACCAATATTTAAAAATGTTATTATACCATAATCACATGACAGTTGTAAAATTTAAAACACTTCTGGTTTATAAAATCCATTTTCCCCTATGATAAAAATAAATTAATAAGTAATTATTATAAGTAATACTAATATACCTACCTATTCTGTATTAAATTAAAAAATAAAAACACAACTTGTTTTAGTTATCAAAATGTATACGTTCATCGATTTCGTACGGTTTTTTCGAAAAATTTTGACCTGTTCAAAAACATTTTATTCTTATACCCTACTGCAAGAAACATTAATTTTGAAAATTATTATTTACTATTTTATGTTAACAATCTATATTATGTATATTTTTTGATGAAATATTTAGAAAAATTGTTAAAAATAAACAATTACCACGTAAAAAGGGCACCATTTTAAGAGAGTTAAAACTTCTGAAAGCGATGATTAAACAAATACTAAGTAAAGTACCTTGCTCTCCCCACATTTTCATTCGCAAAGCACTATTTCATCTATAGCGGGTTAAATTGAATTGTCTATTTACTAGAAATTAGTAGTGTAAATAATAAAATAAGAAACAGGCCGCCTAAAGCGACTCAAAAATAAGAAGTAAAAATTACAAAATCTAAACCAAAAATCAAAAACTTGTACTTACAACCAAGAGCTAGCCCATGAACATCAATAAATTGAAAAAGTCTAGGTGTAATGTAGGCGATATATACATACATATCCTTGGTATGTACTGTACCCTGTATGTGGTACAATGTAATGGACATATTGATAATAATCATAAAGAAACGTAAATGGCAACAGTATCTATTAACAAAAACATAGAAACTATTAAGAAATTTTGTGCATTGTAATATTTAAGGATAGCTAATTGGATATTTCATAAATGACTAGAATAAAATATAAGTATGATATAATGTTGTTTTGATTTAAATGTGACCTAAGAAAAGACATTAGATAGTCTTATAGAAATCTACGGAGTGCGTTTAAAACGATAGCTGTAAAAATTTCCTAATAATTTTAGTTATTTTAATGTGGTCACTAGCAGACAAGTTACTTTCTTATTAATTTAAAAATTAAACTGCATAAAATGGTTCCGTTCAATAAATAAAACATTTCATTAAAGTTATTTATTTAAAAATAAGTTATTTAACATCCTAAAAAGTATAAAGTGATTCAGTTTATATTATCACATACAAGTTGCTTAGGATTAAAAGCATCACAAATATATAATATATTTTTTGTTTTATTTGGAATGGTATCAAATATGCTGCAATTTAAATTGGCATTTTATCAATTATAGAAGTATTTTTTATTAATGTTTTAAATGCATTTCTACTTTTAAAAATAAAGTTTTATAGTAAATTTATTAGTTCAATCGCAATTTGTATTTTAGTAAAAAAATATCAAAACTATATATATAAAAAATTTGAAATAAAAATTGACAGATTAAGGGTCGGTTTTTTCATCTCCCAATAACTTTATTTGACAAATTTTTACCATGGCAATGTTTGTTACAACAATTATTTCTATAGTAAATATCTATCAAATGGAAGAAAATTAAAAATTAAAATTAAATGAAAGATGAAAAGATCGGCCCAAAATATTAGTTTAAAAAGTGCACAATTTTTGTATAAACCTGCAGTTTAAATAATAACATTCAAAAATATATTGAAAAAAGATAGTTTACTTTCAATCAAGCTGTTATAGCTCTTGAACGATTTTCCTATTATATTCATCATAAAATAATACAAATAATACGAATACGTGAAATAAAAATACAAAAACGTCGAGATTTAAATACTAGTATAGATCTGTTCAAATTACATTTGAACTATTCAGTCTTGAAAGTAAACATAAATGCTTTTCAGTCTTGATCGAAAACCTTCTTGAAAAATAACACACACTCTTACAATTGTAAAAAATAAATATCGACTGTTAAAAGTAAAACGACAATACATAAATAAAGAAAGTATACCGCATAAAATAAAACTTGTGACCTTAATTTTCTGCTTGAACTTGTGGATTTGCTACGGCCACAACACATGCTCCTGCACGACCCGTAATCAAAGGCGCTATAGAAGACCATTCGTTGGAGATCGGATCATACTGTTCTACTGTACGTAAGTAGTTACTTCCATCATATCCACCTACAGCTAAAATATTATCTCCAAATAGACATGCAGCCACTGCATCTCTTTTGCTTGGCAACGAAGCTACGACTGTCCAAGTATCGGAACCTGTAATCATAAAGTGCGTGGATGAAAAATGAAATGGAAAAAACGATAGCTCACTTGGATCATATCTTTCGACGCAGTCAAATCTGGAAGCGGCAGGATTATTAGCGGGAGCATCTTGGCCACCCATGGCATACAAAAATCCGTTGGCCACAGCAACACCTACACCGCCTCTTCGCCGCGTCATCTGGGCACAGGTAGTCCATTTGTTAGTGTGAGGATCGTAGCATTCTACCGTTCGCAAACAAGAGGCACCATCTCGACCACCGACAGCATATAATTTACCACCCAAAGCTGCAACTCCCGCAGAACATCGCTGGCTCTGCATGGGTGCAACGTAGTTCCATTGTCGGGCAGTGGGGTCCCATCTTAAAATTTATGTCATCTTGGTACTTGAAAAAAAAAAGAATTTTACGAACCTTTCTACAGTATTAAGATAACTCCAACCATCATGACCACCAACAGCATATAAAGGCCCATTTAATACGGCAACTCCCAATCCATGTCTGTGAGTGTTCATGGCAGATAGTTGTGACCATATTCCGGACTCCATATCTAAGCATTCCATAGTATTCAATGTTTTTAATCCATCTCTTCCACCTACCACCAATAATCTACAAGTAAATAATCTTAAAAGTTTGCAATGACTATTTATTAAATTAAATTTTAGTAATATTTTTTGCCATCGCTTTAAAAATTATATAGGTATCGTAATAATCAATAAATTTAATATTGATTTAAATTTTTACTTACTTATCGCCAAGAAGTGCTATTCCAAATTGCAACCTGCGACCGCTTAACTGGTAAACGGTAGACCACGAATCACTTCGAGGATCGTAACTATCGATAACAGTAGCACCTTTATATTTGTCCATTCCCCCGACAACAAGAAGTCGGCCTATAGTGGCTTTACGTGGTTTAGTACGTATGCTGACCATTTGTAATTTTCGTTCTGGCAACAAATGCCACTTCATGGCCTCCATGATTAGTTTTTGGCAAGCAGGATCGGTGCCTACCACATTTTCCACATGATCGGCCAAAAATGACGGTTCTAATAATGGTAATTTCACTAATTCGAGTAAACGAGCAATGTGAGGTTTTCGAGTGGCAGTATCGTGGTTAATCCAATTCATTAGTGCATGAAAAATATGTTGTTCGGAAGTAACATTGAGATCATCACACGATAATAATTTTATCATTTGATCGATTGTGAGTTGAAGAAATTCTTGATTTTTAATTACCTACAAACTAACCGATTCGAGTTTGGTTACGATTTATATAAAAAAATATACCTGCATGAAATGTTGACAGGTGAATGCAGATGCTTGTTGAAGAAGACTAATACAATTTTGATGCTCTGCAAAAACGGCAATACCGAGACAATTACTTGGATGCAATTGATGAACTAAAAATCTTGAACATGCCTCTGTAACTTCTTGCAGTTGCATTAAACATGCTGTTGACAGGAGAGTTTCTACATTATCTTCTCGTATCTCTATGGTGCCGGTGTAGCAGTAATTTACTAGTGCATACAACACTTCTCCATTAACATCTTGCAAAGTTATCTCGGATTCCTCGGATTCTCTCATATTTCCCGTAAACATGGCAGAAAAATATTCACTGGCAGCCGATAGAACCAATCTAAAATCGGTTCAGCATCAGGAGTTGAACTGATCGCCTAGGATCTCAAATTAGTTTAACTAAATTAATTTAGAATATCCAACAATATTACTATAAATAACAATTTATACAAGTACAAAATTCATTGTCCCTATTGTTAAGGAAATCTGTCAAAATAAATATTTATGAAATGTAATTTATAAAACAAATTTAAAAATATACATGGATAGAGTGGCAAATGAGATTAGTAGTAAAGTATTTGTTATTTCCAACTTGTTATGAAGTTTCATTACCTTTTTAAACTCATTTGTATTATTTGAAATAAATATTTAAATAACACAAATAACGCACAAGAATATTATTAATATTATTATTTGTTATTTAATCTAATTAAAATCTAGTTTGTTACTTTATAAGAAAAAAATTATGTTCATTTAAAATAACGAGAATGGTCTATAATAAAAAAAAACAACACACAAGTGTTTACCTATGTGCAGGTACTCTCCGATGGTTGCTACCTGCAATCAGTACTACATCGCACAATTTTCCAGCTTGCAAATAATTCTGCATACACGAAAGACTATGTTCTGCATGGCCCTCACTTCGAAAATGTTCATCTTGAGATACATTAGAAGCTGTAGAAAACAATGAAAGACGACTAAAATCTCTCGGTAGATCTTCTCCTCCTGTTATACTATTGGTCCCCGATAAAGAATCTTTGCCTGGGCTTCCAAGGCTTCCAGACACGGACATTTTCTTTGTCTGAGGGTTACACATATTTTTAACATTAGATAGTCAATTATAGTTCACTACTTGATATTTACAATTCTATAACGTATTTAATTCTGAAAATGCCCAAGTATTAACGACGATTATTAGTATTTGATTCTTTTTGTTTATATTTGAAAAATCATCTGTCAACTAATTTGTCAAAAGAACTTATGTGAGATGTCAAAAGAAGAAGTTTGGTTATTAATATTTATCCTTATTTAATAAGTTAGTATTTTAATATAATTCTATAATAATGAAGTGTTTATTAGTATTCGATTATTCAAATGATATCATTTATACCAAATATAACAAAAAATTTGCCACTCATATCAATAATTTTGCTAAAGCAGAAGGTTGCTTTCCGAGCAGGTATATTGTTTTGTAGGTTTTCCCTATAAATAAATAATTGTTTACTTCTTTTACAGAGCAAAGGTTCAAAAATTTGTTCTAATATAATCGTACAAATATTCTCTCCAATTGTTACATCACAACGGATAATGAGCTGTCAGTTTGGTAATTCTTATACGTCTATACAGTGCGAAGATAATTTGAATATGAGTTTTGAGGAGGTAACGCATTTATTATGTTGTAATAAGATTAGAATAATAAATCTTATTGCAGTACATGGGTTATTTATTTGTTAGTATTGGTCACGAAGATGTTGCAGCGATGAAACGATTTCTTAATGTTTGTGTGACAATTGTTCGATATCTTTGTGGACCTGACGTATTATTGTAAGTTTATGCATAGATTATGTACCTAAAGAATTTCATTTGTTGTGCTATAATTTGAACATAGGGAGGCCTATGTTCAATATTGGACGCTAGAGGGTCGATAAAGAGAGAGAGTGCTATAATTTATTGATGAGGTAGTCTAGAAATTTTTATTTCAATGTATCAATTAAACAAGCCGAATGATGTGTAGAATTTCGAAAAATGTTTTGCTATATTGAAATTTAAAAGCAAGTTACACCTATTTTTATACAAGGAGTTTTGAAATATTTTTAAAATCGCTAATTGTATAAAGCGTTTCAAATGTTTCTGGAATATAGTCAATATTATTAAATGTTTTTGCCAACATCGAGTTTTCGAAAATTTTCGATAAAAATGCCTTATTATATAGTCCATGGATTTGGCAAAATTTTGGCTAGACCTAAAATTATTTGTATCATCTTTGTTCGTCGAGAAATATAAATTTCCAGTAAAATGATCATAAAATTATGAACAAAACGCGTTTTCGTAGTAATCGAGTTTTCGAAAATTTTCGATAAAAATGCCTTATTATAGTCCATGGATTTGACAAAATTTTGACATGACCTAAAATTTTTTGTATCGTCTCTGTTCATCGAGAAATATATATATTATATTAAATATAATATATGTTAAAATATATATATCATCCTATAGATTTATTATAAACAAACTATGATAATGGCATTGCTTTTTTTAGATTAAAAACTAACGCTCAAGCTTCATTGACAGTAACTTATTTAATAGATAATTGGTTATATTTACATAATACTGAACAGCTTATGTTAGTTGAAGCTTTAGAGCAATTGATGGTAAATTCAGATCTCAGTTCGACAGCTTTACAATCGCTACACGAAGCCGTAGATAAAGTTCAATCAAAAATCGATCGTTCGAAAGTGCACGCTTTAATTTTAGTACAAAACAAATTTTTGGCTTTATATTCTAGGTAAGTTGTTATCATAAAAATGGGGCATATTCTAATTTTATCAATTTATAACAGTCGTAGTGCAACTCCTCTATCTGCCACTGATATATTATTTTTAATTTTATTGTGCAATATAAACAATTTAAAACAAAATCAAGTTGAAAATGATACTGAATCTGATAGCGAGGAAGAATTTTATAGTCCATCGTCCAGTCCTGTACTTTCAAATTTAATCGTTAATACGCCTGAAGAGAACACAGACAATTTTCGAGTATATAGTTATCAAATAATGTTGACCGGAAATGATTTTACTCCAAAATGTATACCGCATGCGGTTCACGTTAACACAATAACAGAAGGTGTAAATTTGTTGATAATAATCGAAGTGGGTAACACTTTAATTTCTTCAGGATTATATGATACTTTTTATCATTTGAATACAATTCAAACCGTACAAATTCAACAAGACGTCGAAACTTTAAAGCCGGCGTTTGAAAATTTGGAAACGGCCATTAAGAAACTTGTGGACGGTTTAAAGAAAGGAAAAACCAGTACTTTGGAGCCTAGTTTTAAGCACCTTTTAAAAAAATGGGATTATATGCGAAAAAACTATCTAGAATTTATAAAACATAATTCGTCTGAAGGTCTGCTTCGAGCAGAATCCTCCACCATGGGACTGTTGGATACATTGAAGGAATTATTGAACCTAACTGCTTTAGACAATTCCATCTTGAATTCTAGTCAAATATGTGTAAGGGAAGTAATGAAAACCGTCAACAATAAATTAATGAATTTTCACGAATTCTTTAAAGCAAAAGCTCTGAGAAATTTCACGCTCGGATCATATCCTTTAATGTGTACAGTTTTTTTTCCATTATTCTGTTTATTTGTATTTGTTATTATTAATTATGTTTCGGATATTAAAAATATCTTTTTAATTTTGTATTTCTAAATAGTTACATAAGTACAGCTGACCTAAATATAATAATATAGTGGGAAAGTCGTAGTCGATGATTTTTTGAGGCCAGTAACCTTTAGAAAGATCAGAAATAATCAGAAACCTTCAACTTACATTCCATTCATACGCCCTAAAAATTTCAGTTTGAAATTACGAATTTATTTATTAATTGAAATAGTCTTAGGTGTATCTAAAAATAAAAAGAAAAGCATATAATTAGGACTTCTGTCGTCTTTTTTGTAGTAAACTTTTAGTACCTAATATTGTTAGCACACGAATGTTCTAAAAGTTATATACATGTAGTTATGTAACTGTTTCTGCAATACTATTAATTTTTTTTAAATCTTATTAATGGTAAAAACCTTTTTTCACCATTATTTGCATTTTAATGTGTTTGTAAGTTTTGCACTACTATTAACACTGGTAACTTGGTGTAGGTTTATCCTTAATAGCGATATACTAGAGATTCCCTAACCATCAATAAGTATTTAGAAGAATTTCCCGGTTTAGTACATTTTTTGTATGTGGACCGCACCATCCATAGAGTCACAACTCCAACACTAGATTTTACATCTCCAGAAACTGTTAATCTTACAAAGAAAAAAGTAAGTGAACTTACTGTTAATGGATTAGATCCAACCAATAATTTTATTACTATTGCATTTCAAATTAATTCGTGTTTAACCACTTCGTAAAATAAACATAAAATAGAAAAATATCTAATTTAAATTTTGTTAATTCAATGGTTATAATAAGGTCAAATGTTACAAGTGATAATTTTAATTAACTTGTAGGAAACTTCGATGAACTTTAATTAATTTGATATTTTTAAAACAGATATGGTCAATGATACATTTTTCCCGAAATCATTTGCAAGAAGGACATCTGTCAATTATGTGGAAGGATACTACTTTCAATTATGCCTATTTTCTTTGGTTTGAGGATTCTTCCGGGGTGGCTTTAAAGCCCACCGTTTTCCCTACAAACGCTTCCAAAGCTCTACCGCAACCTGGAATTTTATGTGGAGACTTTTATCAGTAAGTAAAGTTTTAAATACTTACAATAATATTGGTTTGTTATATTTTCAAACGTTACATATAAATATTTATTGTTTAATCGTACAATTACTAATCAATATACACATGCAATATCAATTAGATAAGTATATCAATCAACTTTTTTAAGTTCATTGATTATGATTGCCTTCTAGTCTTTACTGAATTTTTACAATTTTTTGTGTCCTTTCAGAAAACTCAAAGAAGTATGTTTTCCAAAAATATCTCCAAACAAGATAAGATGCTACGAATTATTTTGCATACATTTAGGACTTGCAACTCCTGCATGCGTATTAGAACATACGAGACGTCTAGCTGCGACTATATGGGAGCTACGAGGTCATCCTAATCATCCTATAGATTTATTATAGATATGTGAGAGCACGTCCATATAGAGTTGGTGATTAGAGCAAAATAGTTACCTACATATATGTATATATTTATTATGACTGCGTTATTAACAAATATTTATTTATTGCAGTATTGAGAATGAAATAAACGCATTCATATTTTAATGAATGGCTTATTTGCCATTAAAACAAATTAAGACTGTTTTTCCATAGACTTCATTTCTTAAATGATTTGAGAATGTTATAAAATAAACGATTTTTATTAGAATTCTGTAGATTTATATTTTTATTAGACAGCTATCTAATAAATTTGGATTTTAAAAGCCCCACAAAACAAAAAATATATTAAAATTATTGATTAATAGTATTAACCATTTTGCTCATAGTCTCTCTCTTACACTTAGTGGTAAATGTAATTTATAATCATTCTTTGTTTAATTAATACCAAATGTAATGTTAAACATTCCATCAATCGTTGTATTGAAGTATTCAAAAGTATTAAAGAGAACAAAATTTGTTAATTGTATCTTTTGTATCAGTAATTATTCCATACCGAAATTTTTGAAATATAATTGTGTTTAAAAATCTTGAGTTTAATTTGCACATCTCGCCCTAAAATCAAATGAGAAACATATTAGCATAAAATTATTATATTAGCTAAACTGATTTTACTGTAAAACGGTTGAATATTTAATTATAAAAATTGTTATCATAAATTTATAATGTATAGTAGTTCAAATCTTAGTCGTGCAAATTGAAAAAATGATTTATTTTAATGCAAACGAAAATTAAAAAAAATACTAATTATTAAAACCTATAGGTACCAGAAAAGGCGCACATTGGTGTATACCGTTTGATAAAATACATTTTATATACTATGAATTGTTTATTAACGAAACCGTTAATTTGTATAAGAAAGTTGGTAACACAATTCACATAAAGTTATACATATTAATACAATAACAAAAACATTAATTTTAATAGATATAGAAACTTCAAGTATTGAATAACAGTATGCATTTTAAATGATTTTCTAGTAGTAATCGATTAAATTGATACACAAAAAAAAACACAGAAAACGCTTATGATTATAATTATGTGCATTACATTTCCACAACGATAAAAAATACATCTGAGTTTTTATATTTGTTCGAAAGGCACATTGCCATTAATCGAGCTTGAAATACATTATTACTGTCCACACATTTATTAAAAACAAAAATAAATGTAGGTATATTGTTTCTTTTTTCCACAAACTCTTTATGTTGGGAAATAAAAGTGCACAGAAAATGCAAATAAAATAATTTGCATTTTCCTAGATAAGATTTCAACCCAATAATTTAATCATCGAAAATGTTTCGAATAATTATTCTTAAGTAAATTGTAAATTAATAAGTACTGTCATACATATTTGGCACATAAACATGAACTCATTTACGACTCATTTAAATAATCAATTAACGACTTAAAATGTTCGAGATGCAATACACTACACTTCGCTTCTGATCTGCAGCAATTAAAAATAAAATGTATTCGCATTATCTACTGTACAGAGGTAACAAACAGGTACACATTGGATAAACTTGATTCATTAATCGACAAATATATTTTCCAGTTCAAGTTGCTTAGAAATATAATTGGTTGTGAATAAGATAATGCCGTCGAGTCCTTTCAAAGCTTAATAATTTTAAAAAGGGACAAATAATTACCGAAAAACATTAAGAATTGCCAGCATATTATAATAATGTATTTATAAACATCAATTTTTACTATTTTCCAACAAATTCATTTAGTTTTAGACATCAAGGAATAGTTTTCTTATTACTAATGGGGTGTTGATTCTATATTATAACACTATAATAATACGGTGGTGTGGTTATCTATTTTTTAAAATAAAAAATCATCTATAACATCTTTTTATATAACAACATTATTAACAAGTGTTCGTCCCAATGTGCTACTATACAACACAGAAATAAAAGACTTTATTTCCTATAATAATAATGTATCACTCGAATTTATAATAGGGTTTTCCTAAACTAAAATACTTTTCTTCATAAAATTATTTAAATCATAATGCAGTTTAAATCTTTTAGTTGTAAAATTTAATGTAAAAACTATTCACTTTTATAAAAATAAAATTTCTTCCAATCCTATACACAGAAGTAGTCGTTAATGTATTTCAAGCTATACCATATGTTTTATACACTAAGTTTTATTTTTTTGGAGTCGTTTCGGTATAATTCGCCTTGGTTTGTGATCGTGTTTTAGGTCTCGCCATAATAGTTAAATTGTCTTTTGAATAATCACCGTCTGCATCGCAGATTTTCAAGATGTTTTTATTTACATCATTGTTCTGCACAGGGTTTCCACCTTTACGTGGCCGAATACGTTTCTTTTTTAAAATATCAGGGGATTGCATTACCGGTTCTGACGGTTGATCATCGGTTACTCCATTTTCTGTAATTTCAACCACTGGCAATGTGTGGTCAGAGTCACTTTTATTAAGATTATGATCACGACTAAATATTATATTTTGCTTTAGCTGTTTTACTTGTTGTTCGAGTTTAAACAATTCTTGTTCTTTTTTGTAACACTTTTCAACCAAACCTTTCATATAGTGTTGTAAGCCATCTTGTACCTTTTCTGCAACATCAGATTCGTCTACTTTTTGAGACTGTTTCGCGTCTATTATGAGTTTAGTTAATATATCGGAAACTGGTTTCGCCGACTGGAATATATACTTGGGATTCGTTAAATTAATTAAATGCAGTGGTAAACTTTCGTATTTTGAAACCCAGTACCTTAAAAATGTTTGACAAGATACATGTGTAGATTTATTATTTGAATACTCGAGCGTAAGAAGACAACAAGTAAATTGCGACATCGGTAGAGAAAATAAATTAGCTAATTGTTTATGTATAATTTTTTCTCGAAATGTTAATTTCATGTGTAAATGTCGTTTTCGTTTAAATATATACCAACCGACAACTTTATTATGTTGATCATTTATAACTTGTTTAATTTTTTCCTCGTCAATCTTTCCTGCTGCATTATAAAAATAAAATTGATGCGGACATGGTATAAGAGATTTTACTTGAATAATGTACTCTTTATCGATTACCTGATGATCAGCATCCGTTACTCGGTTTGATTCTTTGCAAATTACATTGCCCAACAGAAAACCTTCCTGAAATCCAAATATTTAAATTCAATTAAAGGTTATGTTTTAATACAACGTACTTGACCGTGTTCGCATTTAATGTTTTCATATGAAAGCGTTGAAAATGCTAATCCCGAAACTGATACAGACACTACTTCACACATTTTTAAATAATTTATAGCCAGATTTGTAAATAATACAAGTTGTTGGACTAATTTATCCCCCCTTTCGATTACCTGTAGCAGATAGGTCAATCATAATATTAATCATGTTCATCGGAATGAGAAATTGGTGCAATGAAATTTTTATAAAATAATAAAAATACAAATTAACCCGCCAAAATTTGACCGATTAAAATGATTTAACGATTCAATTGTTTATGAATATAAGAAATACTGTAACGATAAATTCAATTGTATAAGTTATAAATCTGATTCTATATCTTTCATATTATATTCTGCACATTTTAAATATAGGCACGTCACTGCCTTTTTGGTTGCTACCAACAGTAAATTTTGGCGCAAAATTAAAAAAAAAATTGAACTATTATTTAAATAAATCTATTTTAATAGTTATCCTATAATAATAGAAATGTATGTATTGAGTTGGATAACCCAACAGTCAATCAGCTTGTCAATAATTATTTAGACAATTATTTCTCAAGCTACCCACTGTTGAACAGCAGTGATTGGCCATTAAACTGGCCTAATTAATAATAATAATCTTTCAAGTTGTATCTATACAATTATTGTCGCAAATCTTTCACGATTAAACAAAAAGTTACAAACAATAAAATATAAATTGATTTAATAAAATTTACCTACTACACTTTAGTAACTAAAATATAGTCTGCCAAAATAAAATGACTATGGCCTATCCAAACCTATACGCAATTCACGTCATCAAAAAAAAGTTACTAGATTGTTTATTTGTAATTCGGTTTAAAGTTTGGAAAGTGACATATTCTATAGATGATTTATTTGCGCACATATTAGATGGCATAAAGAAAGACTGCAATTTATTAGAACTGTCAAAATACGAGGTACGAGGTGACAGCACTCTGTGAAACGTCATCATCTAGTAACTTTTTATTGATGACGTAGATTGCATATAGGTTTGGACGAAGTATAGTTAATTGCACAGAAAATAAATTGGTGGTAATAAATTAATGATAGAGTTAAATACAAATAAATGAGCTCTCGATGCATTCAAATTTCACGTGCCTCTCATATTCTGCTCAACTTTTAAAACTGAATTATGTATCCTTAAGGCAAGTTTCTCAACCATTGACCACCACTGATCCTAAGTCAATCACCATAGAAACAATTGTTTATATTGTGATTGAATGCCTAACACCGCCGATTGGCTATTAGAAAATTAGTCAATAATGTTTAGTATGAAATTGATCGTTATTTCAATTATTATATATTTTTTTAAATAACTTATTCTATTACATTTTTTTCCATAAGTATTAGTAATTAAAATAATTAATTTTTCCATACAGTATGGAATACAATTTTACAAGTCAATCGGAAGGCATCCCTGCTATTAATACTCGAATTCTATCTAATACTAGTGTATTATTACAATAACATTCTTCAGGTCCATATGGATATTCTATAGTTAAATGATTATCTAATTTTAGAATATCGCAATCGTCTTGAACATCAATTTGATGTTTTTTAAGCCAATCTTTTAATCTTGTTTTCTTAAATTCTATTTCTTCCTTACTGGCGTTACATTTGGGCGGACACTCAAATAAAAAATCCTCTTCGACCGAATCAGACGTAATCTCAAAGGTTTTTATGCAGTTGTATAGAATAAAATCTAAATTAGTTTTTCTACCGTCTTTGTTTGCGAGAACAACCGCTTTTGTAATCGGGTCTATTACATATATAACACCATGGTGGTTCGTATTTGCAATTGTTGTTATAGCTACTGATTTACCTATTAAATTTTTCATGTATAATGGATCATTATTAAATATACAAACTTCCATCTTGAAATTATTAACCGACAATGAGGTTAGTATATATAATGTTTACTATAGTATGCATAATAACCAGATTTTTGATTGTAATATATAGGATGATGCACAAAATTTATTGCCACGAAATCGTTCTAAAGGCGTGTTTACATTAGTCGAATCACTTGATCAAGTCACTTGAATTAAACTGAATTGAATAATGTAAATGTGTCCCAAATTAAAATGAAACCAGAAACGCAATAGAAGTTTGTTATTCCGATTTACTGAAATTCCGATTCGATTTGTCAACTTCTATTCGATTTTGTAAAAGTTAGGGAATAAGCCCGAATAAGAAAATTAAACACATACATATGGGTAAGATATAAATGTCTAAAGCATAAATAAGTCGCAACCTTGACATCAAAAATTAAATATCAATATCGGTAAAACCCCTCAATTGAATCGCACAATATTAACGCTGTATTTTACATTATTTAAATGCTGTGAAGGATAATAGAAATCGGCGTTCGTTTTGGCGGCGCGGCCCGAGCCATTACGGGCCGTGGGAGGGCACCATAACTGACATCTTTAACATATGTATGTAAAAATGAATAATAATGACGTTAAAAACGTTAAACAGGTCTTCGCGCATTCACGTTTCGAATTTTCCAATAATGTTGTCCACAAAACGTTTTAAGTTTTGGTTGTTAAACCGAGGGTGGCAATAGTTGCCATAACCAGTATTACTATTTTTAAATAGTTATAACTACCTATTAATTTTCGATAAAATATACGATTAATTAATGCTTAGAATTATATAAAATAAGAGTGAACCGAGGGCTAAATCGCTGGGGTAATATGGTGTAGAACGTTCAGGAAATAGTAGGTAGTAATAGTGGATAAATACTGGGCAACAGTGGGCAATAGTGGAAATAGTGTACACGATTTTTGTCGGCAGTTTACCCCTCGGAGTGAACACAACACGGATATAGTAAATCTCTGACAATTAAATAAAATATTAAAAAAATATTTGCGCCACGAAATTAGTCACATTAACTCAGGTAGTTTAACACTGTTTTTCAATAAAATTTATAGCTATTTTACTCGAAAAACGTGTTGTCTAGAACTTTTTTGCTTATTTTAATGTGTATTATTCATCCTTTCATTTTTGACAGTCACTTATAAAGTACCCTGGATAAGTACGGGACTTCTAAAATTTCTAAATAAGTAGATACTTATCTAGAAATTGAATATTAGATAGGTGCTCACATACAAAGTTCATTTTATTAATTTGTATTCGGATTAATTAGGACGAATCATCTGTTCTTTTATATTTTTTGTCAGCGTTTACTTTCCATTTGTCACAATAATGATGCGTAAGGTATTATCGTTCGACAAGTGAAAATTAAAATAAAAATAATAAAGAAGAGAATTTTAATGTTTTTAAAAACTTTTCACGAACACTTTTTGTAAATATTACGGATGCTATTCAAGTGGCGTATTTACATACGTGCACTCATAATAAATACGTAAGTTTTTTCTATTTAACTTTGATAAGCATGAAAATTTTCAACAATTTACAAATTTAAATATCGTTATCTTAAAGCTTAAACATTAAAACATAATTAAAACTCACGGCAAAAAAACACGTTAGATAAAGAGGAAACGTGAAATGACGACTGCGTCAGAAATTAAAAATAAAAAGTTCAAATACCTAGGATTCCAAACATAAGATTCCAAAAAAACAATATAATCGCGATGAAGTCGAGTTAGCTATATAAATTAAGTAATATAAACTAGTTAAATACTAATATAAACAGATTTAAAAAGATTGCCGATTGTTACCTTTGGTAGAAAAAAATGAAATTGTGTTAGTCATAAGTCGTTATTCATCTTTATTGGCGATGTTGTTTAATCTTTCTAATTGTAAGATTATTATGCAATTTTGTAAAATTTCAACTTATTGGCGTTTAGTTAGTTGTAAGTAGGCAAAGAAATGAACGCTATATGGTCTGATAATGGGCAAGCAAATCTTTTCTTTAATAAAACGACCGTACGATCGTTTTCTTTGGTTAATCAAATCTATTCATACATCATCAATTTTATTTGTCGATGTAAAAAAACGACTCCAAACAGTCGCCAAGCTGAAAAACATTATTTCACGTCTATTGGTGGCTTCTACAGGACGTTCAGGGCATAATCATCATCGTTCATCGTGATTCAACAACACGATACAATACTTCGCCAACAACATCACGAATTGATAAACAGTTTTCTTTTGATTCGATGACATTTTGAACTTTGAATATAAATTTACCAAATTTACTGGTATAGTTCGTACTTTTCGTTTAACTAAACCGAAACTGGCAATTACTTTAAAGTTCAACTTTACTCATACGACGCTCCCCAACTGAGATATTCATCCTCAAAGTTGAAAAGGAAAAACTAATTTGTAGCAGGGATATACTACTCCTAACTTTTCTAATCGACATTTTCATTCGGGGATTCATTTAATAAATTGTAACTTCGTTGTCGAATTTCTCAAACATTTTATAATAAAAAAGGTACTCTTGTCCACTTTGATCTTAAAGGGTAACAGGTGCATTTCCCTTTCAACTTTGAGGGCGGATATCTCAGCTGGGAAAAAAGTTTATAGAATCTTCGAGCTTTATTTTGACGTAGTGTTCTATACATTTTAAGAAGATTTCTCATCATTTCCTATAGACAACCTGTATTATAACGCGCTATTTTGAAAAGGGCTCTAACGGTTATTGTGGTTAGTATGGTGAATAGAATATACCTCCAAAAATTTCATGCTTGTATCACAAAGTGCAGGGTTTATGCACTTAGAACTCGGACAGAGTTGTCTAATTTTCGACAACAGTCTCGCATAAAGCGCGCTAAATTTAACGAATGGCGGGATTTATGTTAGTGTTTAGTTCTTGAATTGTTTGCGGTTTATTGACATAAACCAGAGATAGGAACACGGCACCATGAAAAATAATCAAGCACGTCATATTCATACACCTATTACATTTCAGTTCAAAGATACGTCATCATCATTATTGGAAGACCTCTTATAAGATACTTAAATTAAACGAAAAACTTATCGATTCATTTTATCGTTAAAACAGTAGCTACAATTTTCATTAAAATTGACGTGAGCAGATCCATTTGGTGCTCTTTTATCTAGTATTAATTGTCTGTGCACACGGGGTTAGGTTAGAATTGAAAAAAAAGGTTAATCTCGTAAGTTTTTATGTATAATAACCATACATTTAAATTATTTTTTATATTTCCCGAAATGCTTAGTTATTATCTATATTAGCTAAATTTGGATGTTAGCGGTAACAGTTGAGAGTACATATGCACGTATATATGATCGATATACACTGATAAATACATAAAACCGCATTTAAAACAACTGCTTGTTTAATTTTAATAAACCGAGAATTTGCCTCTCGCGGCGAGTTGATACGGCGGCGAGATGGACGGCGACGAAATGACCGCGGCGAGTCGAACTAGACCCGATAGTTACGCACAATTACTACAATTTTGCCTGTTGTGTAGGTATATTTATATTGTCATAAATGAAAATCAACAACCAATAAACATTAATAAGGCGGATTAACGTATATTTATTGCAGTATTTTTTTGTGTTTAATACACAACAAAGTTAACTTATCTTTGAAACAATGGAGAATAAATCAAACGTCGGTTAACTTTACCAAGTTAAACAACTTGACAACAATCATTAAACAATGATTATCAAATCAAATATGTGTCTGGTATCTTATTTAAGGTTGACGGGGGATTATCAGGCATAGAACGAAAAAAATTGTCGTCGACGGTAATTTGCGTTTTTTTGTTTCCCCTCGAAAATGTTTTTTCGTTTTTTAAGCACCTGTTTAGTGATTTTCTTTGTAAGTGAAATAAGAAGTAGAGAGGTCTGTTCAGATGACAATGGGTACTACAAATTTTTTTCTACACACATACGTAATCCGCTAATAATGTTTTTTCTATCTAGAACAACACGAGAAGAAAAAATATTTTCGATGAACAGACGATTAGATATGGCACTGCAAGAATTAACCACTTCCTTCGTTATATTAAATACGACCGTTCGTAATTTACCCGACAACTCGAATGTTTTTACATTGGTAAAGAGTTTTTATTATTTTCACGGGACGTTATTGATAATCAAATAAAATTTCAGATCGGTAATCTATCATTGACTTCGGGCCGATTATCAAATTTGAATACGATGGTTCGTAATGGGGATGTTAATTATAGTCTCGAAAATTGCACTTTGACGATCTACATTCCTATAACTTTTCAAGATCTTCAGGTATAGTCGACGTCCTGGCAAAACCCAACATTCGAGTGAAGAACAGACAGGCAGACGATTATTGAACAATAGGTGTTTGCAGATTATTATTTAACTTTGTCGCACTTCGGCAGATTACTAATAACATTTAAGCCTTGTAAGTACAACAAACATGATGGGCCGTACTTAAAAGATAAAAATAAATATAAAAATAAGACAGAATTAATTATAAAAACATAAACGTTAGGAACAGGTTTATTACAAATGTACACGCGATTTTTAATAAACACTTACGTATTTACAAGACGTCGCATTACACATTTACAAAAGATACCCACAAGACTAGTTAAGAACTAACTAAAATCATCGAATTTTTAAGGTGACAGAGAAAGTTGCACCAACGCTTATTGGTCTATCTTCAACACCTATTGTTCAATAATTACCTAACTACCTACCGATGTTTAATCCTTATGTTGGGTTTTACCAGGACGTCGACTATACCTATTCTATTTTTAAAACTTTTAAAAACTCGAGAACGTTAACCATTCAACATTATTCAACATTTTATTATTAAATTCTTTATTACTGGTAGGGGCAAGGTGTACAAAATGACAGGGTTTTGAAAAAGTAGGTACAATAAGATATTTTTCGCACGCAATTTGGAGAAAACCATGAAAGAATGATACAGTGGCGGTACTTTACGTAGGTATGTCTTGTCTTGAAAAAATATGTGGAAATAACAATAACGCCGTGAAAAAAATTAAACACGAAATACTACAGAAAAATCATTTTGTCCCGCCTGTGTCCAAAACGACATATCCCCGATACAATCTAAAATCGAGTAGTAGGTAGGTACATAAGTCACAAACGAAATTTTTTTTTATAAGTATAATCTTGCGCAGTCAACATGTGTCCATATACCCGCATGATTATATAACGTTGTAGTCATCATTCATTCGTTGGAAGGGTTGGACGTCATGTATCGTTCCACAGAATAAACGCAGCTATAGTATCGTGGTTGTCGTGTTTAGATGCCCATTGTATCTGAGGATAGTTGTAATTTTTTTTTTGACTGGTGTTGCAAGTAAAATAACATCATTTTATTCACTGTATGCCATTTTACCCGACTAGCACCAATTGGACGAAAATCATGTTTTTTGTTAGAACATAACAAATATCTACATGTGTATGGAATGGCACGAAAGAGGACAATTGGACGTTACTATACCGCATGAACAATATTCGTTTGCCACATAAAACTCGAAACTACGACACAATCGTTATAAACGCCACAATTACTTTGATTTTGAATGTTGCTTTCTACGTCCTGGTGGTGCTAGAGGGCTGAAAACAGTTACTATGTCGTTTTAGACTACTATGACATTTTGTACACCTTTCCTTACTAGTACTGCATAGAAATAACACTCAAAGCATTCAATAACGAGTGTTACCATGACGTCTTGATAGTCTATCTTTGAAAAATTCCAGAAAAAAAAGTGAAAAAATCAATTCATCTTCCTCGATAAATCTCTGTTCAGTCATTTTCACGTTTATGCTTGAATCTCTCAATTTAATTAGGTTTTTGCATTTTTGCTACGTGTAATCAGTGAGAGAATTTGCACATTATACTGTTCAATATTATTACAATCAGTCATCGTTTAGGTATTACATAATAACGCAGGACAATATATTTTTACCTAATTCTATTATTTTCTGGAAATTTTACCAAAATGAGTTCGAAATAATATAAAATCGTGGTGATCGGTAGGTACAGATATGTTGTTAAGAAAGTGCCAAGGAGCCTCTTCTTTCCCACGAGGTCACGGCCTCTTATCCGCGAGTTTCATTATTCAAATCCCACGATTGACTGACCGTAGGTATATCCGGAAACGGCATTTTTACGAACAAACAATTTTTAGTATTATTACCACTTCAACTACAGAGTAGGATTTATCAATCAGCAGGGCGATGTTAACGGAATAATTAATAATCCAACGTTCGTGATTACTTTCGAAGGAGACTACGCCGCAATTTATACCGCCAGACTAAGAAGCATCGAATCAAATTATCCTTGGTAAGTGAAGTCTTGTTTGTTCACATAAGTACCTACAAGTTTAAGTTATTTTCTTGTAGGAATATTACAACTACCTTTACCAATATTGGCAGTATACCTTCATTTGTGTTAAGAGATACAATTACCGTAGGTGTAATAGAGGCATTGGAACGACCACTGTATTATTTTATGTGGGACGTTGCGACTTCTATCAGTAGATCGTGGAATTAATTATTATTTTTGAGAAAATCATTTAACGGCAATAATTTGATATGGTTTAAATTTATTTTAAACATTTATAAGATGTCACCAATAAGCTTAATAAGCTTTAACTTACTATTAAATATTATAAACATAATGAGGCTTTATTTAATCCCATTTTTAGCGTTACGAATAATACGAAGTTTTATAGTCAAAGCATGGATTCATGACACACCTTACAATTACCTAATAATTCTCGAAATCTACTGTATTTAAGCCTGTTCCTATACCCTTTTATATGGCGAAACCAATGTAAAAGTTTGGCTTAAATAACTTGGAAATCAGAAAAGATTTTTAGAAATAACTGATAATGTTGAATTGTTGCAACATTGAAAATTCAACATTTTCATTTTTTTATTAGCTTTTCAATTTTTTTTAAATAAAATTGAGAATATAAGAAAATAAGATAACGCTGTTACTACAGTTTTTTATATGGAAAAGAATACTGCAACGCCCATTAATATATCTTTTATCGAAGTAAGATATCTCGGCTAAAAAAATTACATTTTAAAATGTGATCGACTAAAGCTATCACTTTGTTAGTAAAATAACTACAACAATTGCATTACAGTATTATAATAGTCAGTAAAAAAAGGAAGAAATTTAGAACATTGAGAATTAAAAGAATGCCACGAAAAAACTAGAATTATTAGAATATTATTTTTTTAAGTAAAGAGGTGGCAAAATAAAAAGATAATGGATAAAATTTTGTTTCCTAGTCAGCCTAAATAGTTTAAAAATTATTACGACAATCAAAACTTTGAATTTCATTTATCATCCGTAAATGAATTCATTGAAAAGGTAAAATGTCTCAAAATAAGAGTAATTAAAAAAAAAAAAACATTAAAAAAATCCTGACATAATTGCTTTTTAATACTTACGAAAATGCAAACTAATACTGATGCCGCTGGGACTGCCACTTGTCTGTAACATACTATAAGAAAAAATTATAAACTTCTAAATTTTTCTTTCTATTTCCTACCTTTATCTCGTCATCGTTTTCCCTCTAAGGCCAATTTCTAACGTATATTCTCCGTTGATTGCGTACTTGCATTATTACGCTTCCTATTTCACTGTATTTCACCAACCACTGCGATCGCGAAAACGCGCGTAAAATAAAATTTCGTTTGCGAAATTGGACCGTCGAATTTTTGAGGGAAGCCCTAACCGAATCCCTATCCAAGAGCCTAACCAAGCTCGAATTTTAGAGAATTTCTGTTAGAGCTTAAAGGTTCATGTATTTACACTTTATAAATACATGGAGAGTTAGTCGACAAAGAAAGATCCTAACTTTCCGCGTCGTGCTAATCCTTTTTGTTTGTAATCCTTTTAGAGAACACAACACTCGCGTACTCACACGCAAAAAGGCCTTATAAACCGAACGGACACTCCTCGCACACGCGATTAATACGACGCCGTAATTTAAAATTCGAAATACTGAAACAAGCACTACCGCTCTGTATCACGAACGCGAAAGATCTTAAACTGTTTTGCCAGAATTCTATGTATAAATGCATTGAATACCAGGAAATCCCGTTTTCATTTTAAAAACCTTCAATTGTTTGTTCGCACTTCGAAAGTAGGTGATGCACAGTTTTATTAGTTGCTTTGTATTTTATCGGTCGCATAAAAATGCGATTAAACTTTTATCTGGTTTATGGTTATGGTTTATCTGGTTTGTAATAGGGAAATTTTCAATGTTGAGGGGCACACGAATAGTTTTTAAATTAAAAATAGAATAAATTTATAATTATGAGGTATAAAGGCAGTAAATAGTGATTATACAGATAATTTTAAACTGGTAAGTATTAGCGAATTTTCATAGAAAATAAAGCTATTGCAGCCTGACCGATGACGGGACCCAGACGAGTCCTTTCGGTTTTTCTCCGATCTCGATCACGAAAATATAGGTCATTCATTTTGAGTCGGTCATATATATATAATCAATTTCTTGTGGACACGATTCCGGTCGCAATTTTGATTGTAGGAGGTTGAAATTTGGACAGCGTATTGTCTTTTCAAAAACGAAGGACGAGTTCGCTAACCAGTCAAATCAACCGACCCGTTTCGAAATGGCGACCATTTAAAAACATTTTTTTTTAAATTATTACCAATCGGATCGGTAATGTGAAATACGTTTTGGAATCGGCATAACATTCTCTACCGATCATGTTTCTTTATAATTTTCGAAAGAATGTACCATTTTCGAAATAATCGAAAAAAAGTGATAATTTTTTTTTAATTCTTATAAATTTATCTCGTGCGTCGAAAAATGTTTAATGCCGAAGTTTCTTGATTAACTTTTTATTTTGCCATCTCTTAACTTAAAAAAAATATTCTAATAATTTCTGTTTCTTCGTCGCATTCTTTACTTAGCTATTGGCCATTTGTTATAGAAATTAAATTACACAATTTTAAATAACTGCCATAACGTTTGAAATTACCAACTATACATAAGTAATAATAACAGATAAAAATTATTAGTACATAGGTACTATATTTTTGTGGTGTTACCTAATAAAAAATACTTGTACAAATTATTTGTTCTTATCTGCAATTATCGTTTTGTTTTAAAGTTTGGTACCTATTCACGTAGAGTTTCGAAATATGCGATTAAAATTGCACAATACACACGCAGGTCGGCGATCATTTTCGATTCGGGTTTTCAGTTCAGATCATAACTGCAGTCTTGAAACTACAAGCTCGCCGTAAGCTACGCGAAACCTAGCTCAAAAAGTCTCGAGCTATAGCTTAAGTTTAAAAAGTGTGTTTTTGTGAAATCTCATTAGTGTGACAATAATCAAGGGTTAAAATTCGACGAATAATTTTTCTCCTAATTACGATACGTCGATTTATTTTTCGAAAATATATAGTTTAGTGAAAAATCTAAATTTTTGTTAGGATTAGTTTTTCTTAAATCGTCCCCTCCCCCCCTCATCCCGATTATTTTACTTTGATTTTGATAGATTTCCTTTGTGTACAAATTTTAATACCTACCTTACCTACACTTGAAAATTTTCGAAAAAAATAAACGTTTGTATCAAATTTTCTTAAAATTTTTTTTAAAGTGGGCATCTATCTATCCACTGAAACTTTTACATGATCATTTCTACAATAATAAAATCTATCAAAATCGAAGTAAAAATAAGAATTACGTCACTATTAAGAATGACGTCGCTACAAGAAAACTAATGACAGTAAAAATTTAGAATTAGCATTAAAATATGTATTTTTGAAAAATAAAATTGATATATCCAAGGATTTCTACTAAAGATTAGTTAGTATTTGTTAAATTTTAGATGAATTTGTTCCACACTTTATATTATCGTTTCAATGTTTAGTAAAACAGTCATAATAAGCAATTTTTATGGTATTTTAATATACTTTTTAACAAAGTGATTCTTAGTATAATTATAACAATTTTTCCAATGTGCAATAAAATAACTATCTTAAGACTGCGTTCGCAAAATTAGCGCCACATTCAAATGACGTTAAAAATGGTGAAAATATGGGGTATTTCTATTGAGATCATCGTCGAAACGACATAACGAACAGGCCGCATAAAATTACAGGATGAAGAAAAAACATAAACGCAGAGACCTTTCCTTTGGTTTTGCCGAAAAGGCAATAATAATCTTGTAAAAAAATGTTGAAATGGTTGAAATTTGTCTAACCTTCATGAATTTTTTGTGGTCGTTCTACACATCAAATCGAAACTGTAAAGGATAGTGCCCTGCGAAATCACGTCTAAATTATGCTCCTAAATTTTTACTACATAAAACGAAGTAAAATTGAAGATGATCTCAATAAAGTGTTTTCGGAGCAAAACTTGTCACAAAACAACTGATTCATCAAAGTTCAAATTATTTTTTAGTTCAAGGGTTCTCTATTAGAAGGCGATTCCGTAATTTTGGTGAATTTTTAGGGATAGTTCTTAGTACTGTTAGTGGAAAATATTGCGTTGTTGCCAAATATCGTAAAAGTTATACAGCCTTATTCATTGACATTTAATTAGATTTAGTAGCAACTAAATCCTTTTCCTAAGCTTTATTTCCATAGAAACTGTTATATAATAATCTAGGTGGTAGTGGATGATCGCTAAGGTGATAAGTAACAAGGAGAAGTTTATGTAATTGTGTGTTAAATGTAATGATGCAATTTATAAATTAATATTAAACTATTATAAAACAGAAACAATTGTTTCTAAGGAAATAAACAAGATTTAGTAGCTAGTACTAAATTTAATCAAATTAATATCTATGCATATACTGCTAATATTATGTAAATTTACAAAATTATGGTTAGGTATATTATATAAATATTATAATTATATAAAAAGTAATATTTAAAATAACGATATCGTGATCAACATCGTAATAATTATTATGAACAGATTATAATTATGTTAAAAGTAAGCTACTTATTTATTGGTTATGAAAGTTGGAGTGTTTTTATTTTACTTGGTTAATTTGTCTATAAATTGTGATTTTTAAAGTTTATTTTTAGTTTATTTGGCTATACTTTGATCGAAAAACAATTATCTATTTTCAATGGTAGTGACATGTGAATATAATAGCAAAATAAACACTGCATGACTAACTAGTGGGGGACCTAACCTATAAACTACGTACTATGTATAAACTAAGTATGTAAGTAAAACTAATTAGAAATAGAAACAGTTTCTCATTGGGTGTTGTGCCCCACTGAATACAATAAAAATGTCGCAATACTTCGATAATTTTATTTAAATCGACAACAAGATTTAAATTTAGTTAAATTGTGATATGCAAACTGTAGGGATTTTCGTACCTCAAAAAATACACTTTCGTTTTCCATGTATATTTTTATTACCTGGCTACTTCTCTGCCAACCAACTAACGTTATATCATAGGCGCGAAATTTAAAAACTAAAATGCCCTACACAAACGCAACATTTTTCTTTTATTTCAATACGGCCTATTAGCTCTAGCGATCGTCGTTTAAAACTTAGTGTTTTTTCAATACTGATATAACAAGCACATATCAGGTAACTGAACTAGTGACTGATTTATGATTGCAGAATAAAAATAATACTTCTAAGTAATAAGGCTCCATTACAACTTAGCATTCAATTTATCATCATTGTTATTACAAATACAGCGAACCGAACCGTCGCTACAGTTGTATGTATATAATTCAATTTGAAAACACATTTCCAAGAAGCGTAGTTGCCAATCAACTACAGTAGACCATTTATTTTTGGAATTATTCAGGTGCAATTCATGGCATTTATTCTGCTGGCTCATTTAGGAGGCAAATCTTGAAATTTAAATAAGAATAATTCTAAACCGCATGGTATCGCCATCTATGCAAAATGTTTGAAGCTTCAGTTCGTGTTATGAAAATCGTGGCGTGCGTACGCAGTTTGTCGTTTTGAGTTTTATCTAAATTTCAATAGTTCATTTGCCAATTATATTTATTTTAAGCCAGTAGAAAACTGACTTGAGTATGGGAAGTCGAGCACTAGTGCTTCAGTATTAGTTCTTTGCTTCTAGTTAGTTACTGATGCTAATAAAAAAATTATTTAATCGCGCTTTAATCTCCCGAGATGACTTTCGGTGACGAACCTTAAAAAACATCGATAGTGGCATAACTTTACAAATTCCAGTGTTGTATAATCTGAATATTGTTCGACATAGTAAATAGTAAATAGTAAATGACAAGTGACAAGTAAATAGTTCTTCTTGAATTAATAATGGCAAGCGCAACTAATAAGGGCAAAGCTGTGGAACAACGGGTATGTAAATTTTCTCTAGTTTATTTTGTCAAAAAGTGTAAAAATAGTAAAACATAAATTTTGTAGAAATTCAGCGCTCATTTATGATATAACCGTGACCGTCATAACGAACATTTGGTATTTTTACTCTCACAACACGTGAATGCATGCTTTGCCAAAGATCAAGCACGAGTATTTTAATCAATAAATAACGATATGTAGGTAACTGTGTTCAGTCGTAGTTTTGACAGAGCTGTAAACTATTATCTATACAATATTTTTTGAAACGTGTCAAAATCTCAGTAATTTCAGCAAAGAGGTATATCGAAAGCACGTTTTCTTATCACTTATAAATCTTATGAATATATTCCAAACGTCTTATTTTATATTGTACTTGTTATATATTCTGTTGTGTGGTTGGTGTCTAGGGTATATATCTATTCTACAAGAGATCTCCATCTAATGACTAATAAAATATGTAGGCACTTATTTCAGTGTTTGAGTTCGTCCAAAAATTTTGAAAAATAATCACGAGACTATTTATTTAAAATTTAAATGTAATCGAATATTTCGAATTTCACAGTCATACGCGAGCATGACAAACACGCAACAAATTTTAAAACGAGTCCTGGCACAACCCTTTATATTTTTAATAAGCGATGTTTGACGAATTATCCGGACCTACGTAAATTTATCGTTCAGAAATTGTCCTATTGGCGATTTTTTTAAAATTAAAACATGAGTCGCTTATTCATTTTGAAATTAAAAACTCATTTTAAACAATATTGTTTGAATTGAGATTTGTTTAAAAAACAAATATGACGTACATATTGTAATTTTCATCAATAGTAGACTTTCTGTTAAGAAAAATTTAAAGCAACAATTCTTTAATTCAAATAAAAATAAAAACTTAACATATCTATGTAATCAGATAAATATTGTTCTGTTAAATAAATGATTTAAATAACTAAAATACGATGAAGAGGTTGCCTATGTTACTGTGCAAAATCTTAAAGTTCTACGCCTGAAAAATAAGTTAAAGTAATCTCGTTATTTTTGAAAATATAAATATTTTTACTTTTATTAGTTTTAATTAGGTAATAATTAATAATATAATTGTTAAATCTAGTTTTTATCAAATAATTGTCTCTTTTAACATGTTTCATAAATAAAGCCCCTTAAAAAAAATATTTATTTCTAATTCAAAAACTTTCATTTTTAAATTGGCTTACGTAACGTTTTTTCTAACAAAAAAAAAGAATGAACGACTCAATTTTTTAATGTACCTACGTGCGAACTGTGATTGTAGATTTTTATAGTTATAAAGTATTTAAATTAAAGCTTAAACAAAATTAAAATTAAACAAGTTTAGCAAAGAACGGAGGGTAATTTTGTCCGAAAAAATTAAAATGAAAAGCCTAAGACGATTATTAAATGAATAATCGCTAAAACTCGTAAATGATTTACGTTAGAAAAAAAATTGTTTAGGTTTTTTGTTCCTTTTGATTTCACCTATTCTTAGTTTATTTTCGCGGCATTAATTCAAAATCACCCTGTATAATAGTTTAAAAGCGAAGTAACAGTTCTATTGTATCTATTGTAAATAAAACTATAGGGAATGTAAAATAAACTCATTTAAATACATTTTCGTTAAACCTAACATGATTATAAGAATCAATTTTATTTAGTCATTAATTGGAATGCTCCTTTTTAATTATTGTTTGACCGTCGCATTTTGCGCGCCGAAAGAAATCGAAGTTACAGCTAAAACATTTTATACATCCCTCTGCGTAAAGCTTATGCCGTTTTAAATGGTGATAAGGAAAAATCAGGAAAGGTGATCAATTTCACTAATAACTCCGCCATAATAACTCTTTTCAGTGGCGTAGGCACAAGCAATAATCACAAAATGAAGTAGTACGCCATTGTACTTCGGTACAACGTGATTTTACGCGGATTATGTTTCTCGTAAATATCTTAGGCAGCTCACTTGTTCTATTGCACAATCAGGGATTTCGCAGTTTATAATGAAATAAGCTTTACCTATCTACTTACCAACTGTATGACCAAAATAAGTCCCAAAAATGGTGGTAATAGAAACTAGAAAAGGATGTTGACTCGCACACGATAGTACATATATGTAGATATATAATGTAAAATATGTTGTGCGTTCTATTTTTAGGCCAAACCGAACATCAAGCTCCCCATAATATAATTTTGTAGCAAAATCTAACATCTAATCAAAAATTTAGTAATATTTCATAATGAAATTCTAAAATTACTTAATTGCTAATGAAGCACAAAAAATAAAATAAAAACTGCAAAACTGATTATTACAACAAACTTGCATAGTTTTAAATGAAACTAATTTAATTTAAATTCATTTTATTTATGTAAGTAGGTATACGTTAGTACCAGAATGTCGTTAAGGACCAGAATATTTGACGAACTAAAATTTTGAAAACAGTTACCTATCTGAAAATCAATGTAATTCATTTTTTAATGTAATTTATTGAAAGCACTAACATCAAATATGTATGTACATAATTTTATTGTTCTCAGTAGAACGTATGTGTGTTGGGGGTCGAACTAGGTACTTATTTAAATACAAAGGATCGATCATTTTTCTCTGTTAATGATATCTTGTGAACTTTTTATTAATTAAATGTTGTTGACGCAGATGGGATCGAGATGGGTGTGTTTGTAAAGAACCAATAGGCGTTGAAACAAAATTATACTTGTTTCGAGCCATTCAACTGCATATATTGACGTCAGCAATTGGCACATGATTATTTGTAGCACGCACTATTTTTAGGGAAGTAGGGCAAAATTTATTTTTTTTTAATATTTCATTTGATAGGTAATTATCTCAATAATCATAACCAAAATAAACTTTGACTAGTTTTTATTTACCCAAAATATTTGAAAATTAACTAATATCTACTTATGTATATTTAATTGCAAATCTAGTTTTATATTTCACTGGAATTTTAAAAATAAGATTTTATTATTAAGTAGGTAATTCATTGTTGCGAAGTTTAATTTTTTTATTAATTTAATAATCTGTTAAAAATTGAATATCAATCGAAAACTTAACTTCTAAAATTCATTTTAAGTATAATTACCTATTATTATTATTGGTAGGTAACTAATTAAGATAGTACATAATATATGTAGTTTCTAATCGATGAAACTGTTTTTCAACGTTTTAACCCTTATTATTCACAATCTTTTTTTGCGATTGCAGGTTTATTGTAATTTAAATTATTTATTTCAATTTATTATGACCATATGAGGCTGAATGTGCACGAAAAAAAAGAATTGAATTTTGACAATTCAAAATCAAATTTTGTGCTATCAGCCAACAGTGGCACAGTTTTCTTACAGTGTTACGTCAAACATTTTTACACCAATAATAAACGTCAAAATGTATTCTAAATTTCAGGCCTCGTAACTCGAAAAGTGGAAAAATGGACATTATTTTATATAATAAATACCGGTGTAAATGCATTTGAAGCAATTTACTGGTAAATAACTGAAAATTAAATATCGCAGTCTGTAAATACTATGATAAATAACTTATGATTTTAAAGGCATATATGTATGTAAATACAATCAAAAACGAGTTAAAAAAATCTTAATATAATATACCTATTTAAGTATGTAATACATGGGTCTGAAAATCACTCTTTTGGATATTTAAAGCTTCTCTGAAACATTAAATTTGCACTCGTCTACCATGACAAGGAACGGAAAAATAATTGTAATAGCTATAAACCCATAAATAATAGAGTATAGTTACAGCATAACTAATTGAACAAAATTGTAAAACAATTGTGGGGAGTTCATTATTGAGAAGATATAGATCATATGTTGATATGAAAGCAGGGCATTTCGAACATCTTTTTGATCATTTTTGTATTTTGAAGCGTTAAGGGCCGATTTTTCAATGTTCGGTTAACTCTGACCACCAAACAATCACTACAAAAATGATTATTTTTAAGTTTTTGATCCTACCAAATGCCCTTAAAAGATCTTTAATCCTTTTTTTCGACACTCTGTATACCTACCGATTTATATTAAGAAACATTAATAAATACCTTATAAATATGAAGTATTTACGGTAAATACTATAAATATATTATATTGTAAATATTAAACAGGATATCTATACGTTTTCTAATCAAGTGAATCACCCTTCGATAACACAGGCCTTATAACATAGAATTCGATAAGAAGGTTAGGGTTAATAAAATTAATATATAGACGTAATAAATACCGATTAAAGTAATAGACGTATTAAATGAAGAAAGGAATTTGAATAAAGTCCGTTCTTAATATCACTATCTACCCTACTATACCATTAAAAAGTTTAAAACTTTCCATCGTTTCCCCGAAATATGATGCTACGCTATTCGACGTTGACTAACAATCCATAATTAGCAGGTTTTTTTTTTGTATAACCTTCAGCAAATTACAGTTCGTGCAAGTGTCTTAAAATTATTCTAACAAAAAAAAATTATATTTGTTATGTAATTTGCTCGAGTATTTATTAACGTTGTTATCAATAATGCCATTTTATAACAGTAGCTGCGCCATTCGTAGTGAATTTCCACCTACCTTCCTCATTGGATCCGTAAATTAACAATTTAATAAATGATTGATTTACGGATGTCACGAGTTCATTTTTTTGTACTTGATAATAACTAATAACTATATACAAATCGTCTCGCGCCTTTGAAGGCGTAGACACATAAAAATATGCAAATTAAATCAAACAAACGTCAAGAAACATAAAAAATATTTAATAAAATGTGTATGACGTCACGAACAATAAACTTTGAACAAACCGTTCAAATATAATAGGAGTATTATTTTGATACTGCTCATTATAGGTGTTGGTCAGTATTTGTTTAAAATGGTCGAATTGTTATTACTTAACTATAAAAAGAAAGGTGGTAATTATTTTTGTTGGGAAAATCTCTACGCTTTTCCGCGACTTATCAATTTTCTAGTCGTCAAATTACTCGGTTTAGGAAAAGCAGATGTAAACGGCAAGACTTTAGAAATCAATAATAATGCGCGGATAACTTGACCGATACTAATCTGAATAATGAATAAGGGGAAACATTTTAAATTGAGTACCTACCTAATTAATCAAAAAAAACTTTTTTTTTTTTTGAAAAAACTATAAATTACTTAAACAAATACTAGGTACGAACTGGCAATAATGGATCGATTAAAGCAATAACCGACGTTAATTTTCTGACCATACAGTTACAGTTGATATATTATTAAGGCATCCAGACATAACTAGAATTATAAATTATACTCAATCATCGATAAGAGTGGGGAAAGACATAAAACGTCTTTGCTCGAACGTTTATTTAGTTTTAGCGGAGAGTGGGTAATTTGAGAAACGAACCGGTAGCTTTAATTTCGAATTAAAATGAGACAAAAACGTGGGGTGTTCAACCGTGTATTTTACGATTCACCACTCGAAAATATAATTGACGATGATGACATTGAGATCGAACTAAACACCGACGCGGAAGTCTCGAACGAGGTAAGATTGACAATAACACTAATTTTTTTCTAAACAAAAAGTAAGTAGGTGTACTGAGCACACATAAGAAATTAAAGAACAGCTAAAACCTCTTCTGATAATAACTACGATAAACTACTCGGGACTAACGTTATTTATTTCATTATTATTGCGAAGAACTGCATTATTTAACTTTAAAATTAAAAAGTCGTAGATGTAAAAATGCGGTTTTATTATTGACATTTCCTATTTGATTCAGTTAAAACGCCAATAATGTTCGCTCAAGAAGAGTTCAAACCGGCGAGAATTCGCGTTAATTGAAATATGTAAAGTACGAACGTTCATTTCGCAATTTAGTACGTTCGTCTCGTCAAAATGCTTTTACGTGACACACTTATCTCACGCGACTCGTCTCATAATAAAATAACATTCGAATGCCGCATAGGCGTTAAAACTGTAATTTTTCGACACATAGAAAAATACAATAGGTACAACATAATACACCCAAGTACTTATAATTGATTTTTTCGCAATTAAAATCACACAATCGCTATTAAAATAATTAAAGACAGCCATGTATTTCAATTAATAAAACGCAAGTCTTCACTAGAGCGACAATTTTTAACTCGAAAAATTTTCAAATGACAATAAATCAAAAATCATACTTGCGCATGATTTGATAATAATCAAGACTCACAATCGGCATAATTTCATTTAATTTTTAAATAATTGTAAAATTAAATTGAATTGAATTCAACTTGAATTGTTTTACCTCGCATATCGATCATATCGACTCTATCGAATTATTTAAAATTTGATAGTTCATACTTAAACAATTCAGTATTATAATGTCAAGGTCGTTTTAATTTATCGGAGAATATTGTTTTATTCGGTAAATCTGACGCTCGTTTCTATCTTATAAAATTGTAGGTGATTAAATACCTCTTTTCCATATTGATTTCAATATTTTTATACAGGGCGAGTCATTGAAAAAATGCCACGCGTTTTTCTCGAAAACAGAGATAGGTAAAAATTACTTATTATAAACGATGTAGAGTACGAATGAGGCTGTCTGATGATAACATTGAATGACCTTGAAACCCATTAATTTCGGATTTTTAGATGTAACATACCTTTTTTTTTTAATTTATGGGACATTTCTGTGATGCCCAATCGATAGTCCGTAAAAATAAAAACATTTTTATTCGAAGATATTTTTAGAAATAATCGATCGTATCGAAGATACGAGTCGAAATAAACATGACAATTAAGACTGTATATGTTAAAACATTGCACCTGATCATTTCGAAAGAGTTTTAATAGAACAATAATTATCAAACTTCGTGTTTCCCAACAAATGGATTGGCGGAGGAGGTTCTGTCTTTTCTTGCAAGCCTTGCAAACAGAATCAAATCTATTTTTGAAAACACTATTCATAGACGCGTCTGATTGTGAAATACACGCAGTTCAGCAAGTTTTTCACATATAAGACTACCAAATGTTTGGAACAAAATTACGACCATTTTGAGCATTTATTATAAAAAATAAATGATGATTGATTGAAAATTGGATATTGATAAACGTGAAATATTAAAAGCTCTTTTTATATAGCCCAGGTCATTGACCATTAGCCAACAACTATGTTTAGGTGGTATATTGTAACTACACACTATCTATTAGTGTTAAGAAGACGAACACGAACATCCATGGTCGCAGGCTTCGCACCCCAGCCCGTTGGTTTACTTAATAGAGTGTCAAGCTCTCTAGTCCACCACGATGTCGCTGAAAAATGTTCATATTGAAAATGTAGGAGTCAATTTTATGACATACCACGTAATTGGTATTATACCAATGTTTTATATCATCACCTTGAGCCAATTTGGTTAGGTACCTGTTTCAAGTAAACTACTTTAACCTTTCTTGGAACGTTTTTTGTTGTTTTTCTTTGTTCTGTATTCGTTTATGAAGGCAAATTGAACTGTGGTAGACGACGATTTCATATTTTTGAAGGCCGACAAGACAACACAACCTTCGGAACTTATTTCTGTAAAGTCAAAGACCTTTCCTATTTATATAATCTATACGTTTTCTAATTGTTAAATCTAACTTGAAGACATTTAATACAGTAAATGATAAAAGTAAATTAAAATAAATTTCATAGAAATTCGAAGTTCGTGATTTTAAGTAACGGTGACCTAAAATAGAAATAAATGATTTTATTTCAGACAGAGATACGTAATGTTCGTTGATAGTACAAAAAAGGTTAAAAGTTACATTTTGATAAGCTCACTAAACCACACTCTTTTTCGATAATATTAAATTTCAACGAATATTGGAGTCAAGGTTATACATACTATGAAATTATTCGGAAGTTGATAAACGATTTCCTGATGACGTATTCAAGTATGTACCTACACATTTCCAATTTTGGTATTTTAAAATTTCCAAAAACTTGATATGTGATTTTTATAGGATCATTTAAATTGAAGTTGTTAGGAAATTAATTGTGATTAGACAAACATTTTTATTACCGATCCGGAAGAATTAGTTTAATAAAAATTTTGTTGAACCGTAAATTATATAAAAATTATAAATAACCGCGAATATTATTTTTAAATAAATACGTATGCGATTGTGTAATTTACCGTCTAGCTTCTAGATAAAGTGAAAGTAATTCTAACGGTAATAATCCATATTTGATGAACATTAACATACACGTTTTCCGTCACGTTCCTAAATTTAAATAACGTTGTAGCTTGCCTTCAATTTGATAAACTTGACAATACTATTGTAACCAGTATCTATTTTTCATCATCAATTTTGAACCGAGTATACTTTCGAGTAGCTACCGATTTATTCGAAATTATGAATATTATCTTAGGCTGATATGAAAATTTACTAGCTTGTCCACTGTATATATCGATGGCGTTTTGCCAAAAGGGCGTAACCCACACTTTTTGTGGAAAATGAGTTATTCTGACTATCTTATGCATCTAAAGCAAAGGCACCAACTGTTAAAATCTAGTAACAATATTCCGATTTTTCCACCGGAAAATTCGATTTGTATTTCCGCGAAACGTATCTTCTTATAACTACGCGACGACATAAAATGTGCTCTCCTATAAAATTTAGTTTTTGTGGATTACGCCCTTTTGGAAAAACTGCGTCGATATGTATAACACAAATAACTACAGTAGAACATTGATTATCCGCATTAATTGGCGATCGATAGTGTGCGGAAAACCGATATTCCGGATAATCGATTAATACATCAAATACAGCGCTAAATAGTGGCGTCATAATATATTTTCTGTTGGTATACTTATTTTACTAACATGAACAAATTTATTTATAGACCACTCTTTACAAAAAAAAATTACATTGGATTTAACGTATATATGTACAATATTACATAGTAAACAATTTGAAATTTATGATTCAAATCTTTCCGGATAACCAATGGTCTACTGTATTTGCAGTAGTGCAATGTTGCTTCAAATAATTGAGCAGTAATTAATTTTTTAACTGATTTTTCTCTAACTTCATCACTAAAAAGATTGGCAAAACACCTGTGCCACGACAGTAGCGTGTAAACTACCCTTAGTACCGAACACATAGCAATGAACTGTGACACGTTGCCGTACGTCCAATCTACATCATCACAAATCACAAAATGCAAAAATCAGGGAAAAACAACCATATAACCAGTGCATGAGGTGTAATTACGAAACGTAGTTACTTACGGTACGTTTCATTCTTTGTATAGGGAAGTTGTGCCGGTGGTTCCGAAAAATAGCAAATGCGTGACACTTACGATAACCTGTTTTTCACAAAAACCCGTGACTGCATTGCAGAATACGTACGTTATTTGATACAAACGTACCCCGAATTACCTATATTATAGATACGCGGTTTCCAAAAGGTATTTGTTTATAGTTACGCTACAACACAAAATTTATGCTTCCGTAAAATTTACTTTTGGACATCTACGCCGTTCTACCAAAACGCCATCGATAAGTATTTTAACGATATTTATATATTTTTTGTAATCATCGTATTTGTTTTTACGTTAATTCGAATTTGAAATTGTCAGTAAACACCTAAAGATAAAATATTGTAAAAAAAAACGATTTAAATAAATTATTTTAATAATATTTCGAATATTAATTTCCGACTCCGTAAGATATCTAACAATAAGTATATACGCATAATAATTAAAATAATAAGAGAAAATAGTTAAAATGTCTATATAATTTATTATGAATTTGACTAGTTTGCGTCTTACTTGTTAGTAACTAGCTATGTAGATATTTTATTTTTTTTATAATTCATTATAATCGGCTCTTCTGAAATACCTTGTATATTTCGTGGAATTTATATTTTATTTTTTTGATTGATTAATTGCTTAATTAATTGTAATGATAATTTTTAACACGTAGATAGTATTATTACTAAAATCTGTCAAAATAGCTTTCGTTGCCTTCACGATGGGCTTTCATAACAAAATGTAATTTTTTAATTAGGTTACAATTGATTCCTACTCGTGCGTATTAATTATTTTATTATCTAGCGTCATTATAATTATAATCGAAAGAAGCTCGTTAAAAACGTATTGTTTTTGTTTGTAACAGTGTCGTTTTTAATGATTCTTCTTCTTAATGAGCTTTTCGATTTTTATCTACGTTGAAGGTCTTCTAAACTTGTTCAGTTTCTTCGACTGATTGATTTGTTACAATTATAGCAGTCTCGCAGATGCCGTACTTTTTTAAAATTTAGCAGGTGCCAAAATCGAAAATTTTAAAAACGTAAAACATTTGGAATGCAAGTATACTAAATTAGTCGATCGATGCCATCATCTCATGAACTTTTAAATTCGTGCCAAAAAAAAATAGGACACATTTGATCTATTTTCTCGGTTTTAATTAAAGAGAACATTATTTTAATTTTGAAGAACGACCCTTAAATTTCTCTAAAATTGATTTTTTTTTGCCGCAGCTGCCTGACTATCCGCACATTTTTCCACTTTTGTGAACCTGTAAACGTACAGCATTTGTCCATACTTTGGTTTTTACCGATGCAGACGTATGTAAATCTTTTTCCACTGTAAACGATACGACTTGTGTACCTTTTTCTTTAAATTCGAACATCTACGCGTAACAATATTTTCGCAAACATTACAGATCACGAAAGATCGAAATTTATAATTACATACATAACGTATAAACAATGACTAAGCACGTCACAAAGTAAATTTTTAAACAGTCATGTCCACACAGTGGAATCTGATGATGTATATATTTCTGTTACCAATATACACTGAAGTTAAACAACAGCTTCACTTGTATTACCAAAAATGACATTCGAATTATTTTTCAATGTCCGATCAAATTAGAGCATCAGTTAAAATTTTACAAAATATCTGGTAGGTAGGTTTTCGAAATTAAATTGTGCATCGATTAATTTAGCATTAAAAACACCTCAACGTTTAATGACGTCAATCGTAATTAATATCTAGCAAATTTATAAACAAGCTCAATTATTTAATTTGACAGAACAGTATTGTGTGGAGTCATAATAATTATGTAACCAACCTTTTTTAGCAAATGCGTGTTTTTACGACGATGCTTAAAAGTGACGTGCTTTTGTTATTGATATTTTTTGTAAATCGTGAATTTTAAAATCGAACGGGCAAAACAATTTAACTGTAACATCGTGTACTACAAATTTAAGTTATATTGTAAATTAGTTTTACTGACCTTCCTCAATAATAAATTAATATTGCCTATATCGACAAAATTTGTATTAATTTATATACTAAAAATTTTGAAAATTGGCCAATATATAAATATTAAATATATAAATATTTTTAAATTTCGTAATATTAATATTCGTAGAATCGTCGTCAATAAATTTAAGACGACGACCCCCCTCCCCATTCGTGGAGATCTGTTCATTTCATGATTTGCCGTGTAATCTCTCATGACTTGCTATCGACGAATACGTAATGTTTCGTCAATGAGTTTCCATCGATCGCCACGAAAACTCGGAGTGAGGCATGCGACAAAATTTTCACTTTCCTGTGACGTCATAATTATTGATCTGGAGGTGTGGTGGTGCAAGCGCCCCATCCCGAAGTCTGAAGGTGACCTCACGACCTTCTTCCTAGTCTAGTCTATGCAGTAGGCGCGTTCGGTCCGCGAGGTGCATATAAAATAATTTATTGAAACATGGTACAAGCTCCCACCGAGGATTGTCGCGAGTACGTTACCGAAGAAGTAAGTTTTTCTTTTATTATAAAAAGAGCTTCGCTTTCGTACCCATTTGTTATAATAATATAGTCATTATTTAAAATAGGAGATTTTATTATTTATATAATATATTATGACCTGAAGGTGTGTAACTGGTGTGTCATTGGATTAATCGTTATTTATTTTAAATGAGTAAATTAATATTTATTATTAATTTATAAACATAACGCGTACCTTTTGAAGAAAAAAATGTAACACAATAACAAATATGTATTTAATCTAAAGAAACTCACGTCGTAATTACCTATTATTTTATTTCAATTATTGACCGCAAAATTATTTGAATATTAGAAAATAATTAGGTAATTTTAGAGCGTCGACAATCCGAACTAATTATAATACGATCGAGAGTAATTAGAATAATCAAACGTACTATATAATAATTATTATGTAACTCGATCAGATAAAAAAAAACATTATCTATATTTTTTTAAGAACCTTAAGAATTAAATATTTTTTAAATGAATGTGCTTTAAACCTTTCCCAAATTTCTAATTGCAAGACTACGTTCGGATAAATAATTACCGATTAAATAATTGACCCTTTACTATATTTTCTTTTCAACCATAATTGGAACCTTTTCCCGTTCAATAAAATTTAGGTCGTTAGGTCATTCTGTGTTCGTGTAACGGGTATCCAAAAACTTTTTCAGTTTCGATTGGCCGTGGGCACGTCTTACAATTCGCTTAAATCTCGTCATAAATTATTTCGTGTCGTGTCATAGTAATAAAATTACTTAAACCAGAAAGACTAGAAGACCGAAAGACTTTTTGGACACGCGTTACTTCGTTATGTAAATTAATGGACTTCTTTAATTTGAATAATCGTTATCACTAAATTACATGCGTGACGAAAAACAAAATGTATCGACTACCTACCTAATTAATTAACAACTGCGTCACACATATACGTTATTCACGATAAGTTTCAATGCTCGTCATGCATAAAAAGCTGCTAAATTGTATATTTGTGATATTTGATGATTTACCTGCACGCACAGGAAAGAAAAACAACAATCTATTAGTACTGTAAAAATACGAGATTTTATTGATGACAATATTGGAACCTATCGTGAATAACGTATATACGTTATCGGTGTCCAAAAATCTTCCAGTCTTAGTTGGCTGTGGAACGATAAAGGCATGTCTTGATTTAAGTAATTTTATTACTACGACATGCCTTTATCTTTCCACAGGAAATTAAGACTGAAAGACTTTTCGGACACCTGTTATACGTAGGTATGTACTACCTATACTATATTGACCTAGACAAGTAGGTACCTACATTAAATGTAACATTATCATTTTATAGCTAAACGTTGCCCACTCGATCCATTTCTCCAAGCGTTTATATGCCGGGGCCATATGTTCCTCCAGTTCCCATCTTTCCATCGCTTTTCTCATTCCTTAATTCCAAAAGCGTCGTGGTCTACCACGTTTCTTCTTCCTCGACGGTCATCGACCTTTCGGCATTCTCATTAAGTGTCTAAACCAGCATTTCAATTCTGTCAATCTTAATCCCAGAATCAAAATGTGTAACGAACCTAATTTTTTATTTGACGAATTTTGTTTTTGAGAGAAGTAGAAAATTTTATAAAGAATAGATTTTTTTCGTATTACGATGAAGTTTTCGAAGTTTACGATTATACCTATCGTAAGGGACACCCTGTATATTGAAATTAAATAAATCGTGTCGTATTTCTACAAAGCTGTGGGCAACTAAAATAATCATATATTAGGAATGTTTTACAAAATAAGACACTTGTCACGATTGTTGAGATTTGAAAACCTTCTTTTAGAGGCATTGCACGTTCAGTACTATAGCTTAGAATACTAGAATATTTCGAGGTGAATTAATACATAGTAAGGAAATATTTGAGAAATAGTGAATAATGCTTAGGTAATAGTGGAAAATACTGTAGGTACGTAGATATCTATTTTCCTGTAAATGTGGGAAATACAGAAAAACGTGGAAAACGGTGCACACAATTTAACTCAACAGTTTACCCCCTCGGAACTACCTGTATATAATGTGATTATAATCATTTTTATGCATAACTTTTCATCTGTCTTAAGTAATCAAAAATTAAAGTTTGTTATAAATGCGTGGTAAATACAATTTTGAATATTAATTTCGGTTATGCTAGTTTCAAAAATGTGAAGGTCTTGAATGAAGTTTTTTGTTTGTTTACTATAAAAAAGCAATATAAACTTAATTTTCGTACTCGTCAACCTTGAATTTCGCATTATACCAAACGTTAAGAACATTTTAATTGTTTTTCCAAATATTTTAACAGGAAATATCTAGTTGTTATCTGGCAGAAGATTATTGTTAATACGATGAAACAAAAATCAACGACGCTCGACGCCTTAATACAAATTTTAACGCACATTATTATGTAATATTGATGATAATAGAAATGCTAATCTAGTGGTTATGTGGTACTACACGTAGGTACGTATTACGATAATAATCAATCATTGTCGACTGAATTCATGTGTAAATATCTAACAAATGACACGAACATTTTTATATAAACGTGTAACCTAGACCTTGACAATAAAATTATTGGCCTTATCATCCTATATTTATAGGTAATATATTATATCGATGGCGTTTTGGCAGAACAGCGTAAACAACAAAAATCGAATGTTACAGGAGCTCACATCTTGTGTTGTAGCTTAACTATCAATAAATACCTCCTGGTAACAACATATATAGGTAATTCGGGACACGCTTGTACGTAATAACATACTTATTCTAGGATGCAGTCACGGGTTTGTATGAAAAACGTGGTTGTACGGAGGTTAGATACTATCTTTGAACAAGATACAGTGACAGGTCATCGTAAATGCCATGCGTTTGTTGTTTTGCGTCGCCACAAACACAATTTGCTTACGAATAACGTAACGTACAGTAATACAAGGACGGTTGCTAATCGCTTACGAAAAGACAAATCGTTTTTTCCGGTGAAAATAATTGAACTGTTGTTACCAGATTATGTCTTTGCCTTAGATGCATAAGATGGCCAGAACAACTCATTTTATGTTAAACGAGCAATTATTTATATGTTTATATAACAACTTAAAATTAAAAAAATATATATAAATACTTATCGTTTATCTATATTGCGTAGTCATTTTCGAAATCAAACTTATTCTATACGTGCAGCTTTTTTTATGATTTTTTGCTGGCTTAAATAAGTTTCGAACAATTCGCTGATTAGGAGGATTATCTATAATGGATTATAATTTGTATTTAAACAAGACTTACACCACGCTAACTGCGTATGATTTTCTTCATGGACGTAGTGTACTTTCATGAATTGAAACCGTGTTACTCAAGTGCCTATTTTTATCTAAATTGAACAATTTTAATAAGTAATATTTCAAAGACTTTAAAAATACAATGAAAACAAAATTGTTTCGCGAGAAATTAATCAACTTTTATTAGATATTTTGGAAGATGTCCAATTTAAATCCTGTTCGCGATCACGAGTTGCGTCCATATTACCAATCGGTCGGAAAAATGGCACCACACCGTGTTAACTCGATCCCTATTTTAAAGGTAAAGGAGATAGATGTCCCTTCTCTTCATTTTCCTTTTACTACTTTCTAAAATTTTGTTCATAAATATATTTTACGTCTTAGCACGATTGCACTTCCGATAATGATTATTTTACCGTTCGATAGTAGATACATTTTATGTATTGTCAACATATAGTGTATAGGTCGTCACACCTTTCCATCCATTTCAGTTAGAAAATCCTTATTGATAATAGTGAATGCTATCGAGACACGTCAGCTCGTCCTAAATCAAAGTAACATTCAAATATAAGGTGAACAAAAATTGCGAAAGCATTCTTTTATGTTTATGGGTGCAATTGTCAATTTTAACGAATTCGCTACTTAATTAATTTATTAGGTGCCTAATGTAGAATTTTCCTGTTTTTTTTACATATTATTTAGGCGAGACCTAATTCTAATTATATTGCAAACATTATACACACACTGCGTTGCACGTTAATCACTAATCATTATGAACACAGAAATACAATGGAGAACAAAATAGCGATCTCGATTGTATTTGCGGCGCTCCATTTTAATGGAAATGCGAATACGAAACAAAAATCAATTTTTGTGTATTGTACAAATATAATAAACGAACAAAAATTGCAAAATAAATAATTACCGAATCAACACGGTTTTATTTATCGTATAGAGTAATAATCAGACTACAGCCATGTATATAAAATTTAATGGTGTCAAGATAGCAACCTAACAGACGAGGTAAACGAAAATCCGGACATCCTTCAAAACTATGATCGTAAATTCAGTACGTACATATTATCATTATTCGACGTTAACAAAGGAAAACAATTGCAAGAAAATAACTACCTACTGTTAAACCTAAGAAAGTATTACAGCGAAAACTATATAATGGGAGAACCGTAATTAAAATAAATAGGTACCTTTATGGTTTATAAAACATTATATTATAATTTGTAAAATAAATATTTCCAAAAATTACAAGTGAATATTTAGTGCCTATTGTAACAATTTTGTTTTAACGAGGTCAGAGACGCGTCCTTTTAATGTAAAAAAAAATAATTGCCGAATTTTCAATTCCATTCTACATCTACAATATCTACTCGTTTATGGGAATTTACGGCACCGATCAAAATTTGCAAACGGAAAGTTTCCGGGACAGCAAAAAACATTTGATTTGTTGGGCGACTTTTACAACCTACGCGCGACCTTTTGTTCCTAACTGTGCATCTGAACCTTCAACTATTGATTGTACGTAGGTACAGGGCTAAAAAATAAAGATTGTTGTTAGGCTCTTTTTAAACAAAATAATGTTTCCGTATAATACTAATAAAAAAAATTAAATTAGAATTCATAAGACGCTCATTTAAAAGTTATTCGAATGTTTCGCATCTAAATATTCGCAGTTATTTAAATATTTTCCTTTTATTCAGTCGACGCATTACATAATGTCGGCAATTCAATCAACCGAATCTATTTTTTTTTAATTTTTAAATTAAAATTTTATGCTAAATTATTTACAACATGCAATAATAAAATTTTGTGGCAATTTTCAGTACAGTAGGTATATATATATCTATAATATCTAGTTTTTTCAAATCACTTTTAACATACCTACTCATCTAATAATGCAGGATGTAATAAATACGCGTACGTGGGAGTAATTGTTGCTGTAGAAAATTAACTCAACTAGAGAAAATATTTTCAATTACCTACCTATACAGATACGAATGAATATAGGTATGAAAAAACAATTTTTTTAATAAAAGGATTTTGTAATGTTGATATTGTTAGTATTGTTAACGATAATTATGGTAATTTTACTGAAACCGTAATATAAAATGATAGGTACATATGTACTTAAACATATTTCGTAGTTTATTTACAAGTAATAGGTACCTACCTAATATGTAAATATTGTACATTTTTACACCTAAATAAATAATTCTATTGATTTTTAATTGCGCGTTACTCAAACAGATCAGCAAATATACCAACTATAGTATCGACGCCTTTTTTTCAAACTATCGAACGCCGCAATTTTATCCAAAAAAAAAGATGTTCCAACTATTTCACGTGTTTAACAAAAAGACACGATTTGCTGAAAATCTGGTAAAAACATATCAATTTCTTCCACTAAAAAAATCAATTTATGTTTACAAAATGCTCGTTCCCGACGTAGCATGTTTAATATAATAATTGATTTTTATGTATGTATTAACTATTTTAATCTATTAAATAAAATCTTCCAATTTGTATTAAGTATACCTACCTACTTGATAATTTAAATATATAAGGAATGCTAGATATTTATAGAATTTAGAACTTGTGTGAAACGAGGGTAAAATGTGGGTCACGACCTATGCCCTTTCGAGTGGTGATTAATGCACGAATAATTATTACTTATACTTGAAAGTTTCGTGTAAAATTAATTGTTAAGGCAACCCCTTATTATTAATTTTTGTAAATTCATTTGATTAGTTATTATTAAATAATAAATAAAGCGAACATTTGCCCTTTAAAACATATCTATACATGATTAACTAATAAAACATAACTATTTAGTCTGAAAAAATATCGAAAGGTTTGCTCTGCAGTTGTAGGTACCTACATTTTTTTACTAATCGTAATAAATTATATTTCTTTATTACTTTAAGGTACTATTTATTATTGTTACGAAATTTATGATGGAATTATTTTGTCTTTATCAGTACAATTTAATACCGTTATTAGTGATTCTATAATCTTATTGATTTATTATCGCAATAAAAACTTGTTTCTATCTGTTTGTACAGCAAATATAGTGATACATTTCCTAGTATCTGATAATTTTTATTTTAAAATACCTAATTAGGTAATTAGGTAGTTATTTCCAACAAAACAGCAATATTCTACCGTGTATAATATTTTTTTAATTTATTTTTTTTAAATAATACTCATATTTGTTATATTTTATTAAAATTAGATAAGTAGCTAATAAAAATGTTTCTATGACATTCGTTATATTTTTAAAATATATAGTAAAATAGAAACCTAATCGTTAGTTTGATTTAACTTTAGTTATTCCTAACCATTCTTAGATATCCCGTATATAATTGTTTTAAAACATTTATTTAGTGTAAGATACTGGAATACTTGTTTTTAGAAGGTATCATTTTTTAAAATTTTTTTAGTAAATTAATATTTAACTACTAACATAAGTAATAATTGCATAAATAACCAAAACATGTAAGTATTTATTATTACCATCAAACAAGATGTAGGTATGTACAGATAGTGCGCAGTAAAACTAAAGATAAAAAAAAATGAAATGATAACCAATAACTAATGACTATAGGCCCACGGTTCCCAAAGTGTGCGCTGCGGCGCCGGCGCGGCGCCCTGGGGAGTCGCGCCTTTCTCGTGGGGGTGCCGCGATTACAAATGTTTTACAAAATTATTCGCTATTTCGCAAAGTGTACTTGTTACAATTTGACATAGGACGCCTTGGGAAAACCAAGGGCGCCCAAAATCGTACAGAAAATCGTTTTACCTATTAAAAGCACCTATCCTACGTCGGGCCCCTCGTATCGAATTGTATGGGTAGCACGTCTGTTTGTTAAAACGTCATTCCCTTGCAGATTCTATCGAAATGTTATTAAATTAATAACAAACAATGATTTTTTCAATTGATATCGAGTTTTATCTGTACGATTGTAGGTACGTCGGTTTACAATCGAAGACCTCCTAATCGACTAACTTAAGATAATTGTAACAATATGAATTTAATCACCTTAATCAACGTTTTTTATTATTATTTTTTAAACCCTTCAATATTCAATCCGATATGTTTTGCTTAATAAGTAGGTAGGTAGCTTTGTTGTCAGTTATACTGAAGTATTAATTGGCATTTAACATTTTGTATGAAAATATCAATTACAATAATAATTATTATCTACCTACATTTATAAAAAAAGGATTAAATCGTTTTTTTATATACAGCTTCGTTACCTAATAATAACAAAATGTAAAAAAAATTATATAATATGTACTTCGGACACACTACCTATTGCACTAATTTTGCAAGTCACAAATTAATTTCCGCTAAAAAGGTTTCATAATGAGCAATTTATTGCAAGGTACACATAATTTGTTGATATCTTTTAGTATTTAGTTTACTTATTTGTTTTCTGAAAACTAAACCTTTTTATTAGTTAATGACATATTTTTTGTTGTTTTGTAAATACAATACGAATGTTAGTCTGCCAAATTCAAGGTGAATTTAAGTTTACGGTTCTGTTCTACAAAACTTTCCTAATTTTTAGTTAGATAGGTACCTACTATCGAAGTAAACATATTTCGACAAACACTTTTTTAAATAATTTTGATGCGAAATCACACGTTTTATTTTAAAAATGCTTTTCCCGGAGTTGCAGAAAATTGTTTTTGATTGGGTAAATGATTAATACTTATATCATAAATGACACGAAGTAAAGCTAAATAATTTTTTTTATACCGCTTAAAACTGTTTTAATTCTATTAAGTTTGTGGCGTATCTACTTATAATAATTATAGAGTTAAAGAAAAGGAATTTTTTATTTTTTATTTCGTAGAAATCTATAGGTAATGTAGACCTATGTACGGGCCTATTATTTATCAAAAACATCAAATACATATAACGTGTACGTTATAAAACTCAAACGTTATATTATTAAAATGAAGTAGGTACAGTAGAGAATCGATTATCCGAAATCGAAGTTTCGGGTATCGGAACCCGGCCATTTCTTCCCTATGCATAGGTACAGATAAACACAGTAATTTCTTTCTGATGAAGTCTTTTTCCACAAATAAAAATTTGTAATATTTTTCGTAGAGTTTTATCTTTGATTCTATTGTTATGCCCCAATTATTTCGGATAATCGGTGCTTTACTGTATTATCACAAAATACTACCTTGTGCTTAAATATTACTCGATACATTTGGCGGTTCAATTTTTAATAGATACATTGAAAGGCCGAATTAGAAAAATTGATTTGAAAACATAACCTATAAAAAATATTACGTATGTGCTATATTTAACGTTTTGGATACATAATTGTATTTGATTGTATAGTAGATATTTACGTTTAACGAAAGCTCTTAAACTAAACTAACAAAGTAATCCATAATGTATCTATTTTGTAATAAATCATTGCTAACAATAAGTAAATGTGATAGTCAATTGATTTAAAAAATATTAACGTTAAAATACGTATAATTTTAATTGTTGTATGTATACCTATAGATTATTTATTCACACATTTATAAGGCGTATTTATGTGCTATCACGTAGTCCAAGAAAAACTCAATAAAACTAAATCCGGTGGCCTTACTACTTGTTAAATCAAAAAAATTAGAAAGTAATTACCGAGGGGCCTTTCCATTCGTTTAAAATTTGTACAAATATTGTCGTTTTTTGGAGAGTAAATGTGATTTATTGCCGATATTGTTGTACTGCCCTATTGTTCAGTGTATTACCGTTTGCTACTGAATTTATTACCGTATTATTAAATTAATTTTTGTATGCACCTATATATCTATTAAATAGGTAGGTAAACTGTAATGTCGGTAAATTGTTGAATTAAAAATATTTTTACCTGTAGGTAAATACTAATGCAACTCTATATAACTTGAATATTATATGTTAATTGTAATGATGACGAAGATGACCAAATTAATATTTGTACAGAAAAATAGGCAAGAAGTCTTTTAAAACTAATTTCACTGACCTCTAGTAAAGTATACGTATTAGAAGATAAAGCCCAAATGTGTACAATGATGCTTTTAGATTTCTCTCTTAAAATTAAAAAATAAAATAAAATAAAAACGGCACTATTTTCAGTACAATACACGAGTACAATCTATCGCAATTTAAATGTTACTCGAATGACTTCAAAAATGCTTACGAATATAACATTAAATTTTTTTACATCTTTAATTATACAACAGTTATTGCTCTTTGTCAGAAATAGAATACGCCATATAATCGAGTTACTAGAATGCAGCACTAGTGTCATATAAATTGCGACAGACTATACCTACTTATTTGAGGATAATAAAAATCAGTTTGGTGACCATATTTCTCGATATTAATGTAAAACAACTACATATTATAGTTTCGAGAATATTTTATCAAAAACTGTAGGCGCAAATACATTAAAAAAAATTTTATAACTGATATCTACGTAGTTTTCAGTGTATTAAAATTGCTGTACTTGCGCTTATTCATTATTTGAGTGCCTATATAACACCGTTCGAAGAAATTAGAACGTTAAATAACTTATAAGCAATGATTGGTTTCTTGCAATTGAACAATTTAAAAAAATATAAACGGCATCGCCGCCTACCTTAAAACTTCAACGCCGTCCAGCAACAAAGAGGTTAGTACCTAACCAACAAATTGTTTCGAAAATGTTCAACATTTAGGTGTACCCACCCACGCGTCTTGAGCTGGGAACACACTGCCGACACGTCACGTTACGGCACGCAACATTATGGCACTGATTTCTACTCGCCGGCATGTAAAAAAAGTATAATAATAAATAAATATATAAGAATTCACTATTTGATATACTAATTACAAGCCAATAAATAGCGGCGGGCAGATAATATATCTTTATTTGAAACGTACTGCGTGAGCATCTGAATAGATGCGTCACGTCTCGTCCTATGCGTACTAATGTAAAATTCCATGCCGGCACGTAACATGCCGGCAGTGTGTCCCCAGCTTTACAAATTGGGCCATTCAAAGTCTACAGCACAATTAAAAGGCACCATAAAACACGCAAATATCTGTTTTAATAACGAAACGTAACGGATACAAAGACACAATAAATTATGACACAATGACCGCACCCGCTGAACTAACTAAAAGACGATATATAGGGTTAACTCGACTTATTTCGTCACAAACACCTGCACTTTACGCCACATGCGGAATTTTGCAGAATAAATCTCTCGCTCCTTGTTCTAACTAAGCGTGACTAAGCGTTTTCCGTTTCTTTTCAATTAGGTTGTCTGTATTTCTTATGTACGGAATTCAAAATAACCAGTGCATTTCAACATTTATCGTGTTATAAGAAAACAAATGATTTTTAATTAGGAATCATATAATTTTTTCTTGTAAACGATTTTGCTAATCTGTCGTGCCTTTATTATAAACAATATCAATTATTGATTAAACGATGGATTTAAAATAAATTGGCATTTCTAGGATAATAATAAATTATTAATTGCCGATGTGAGGTAATAATACCTAAGTATAAAGTTCAAAACATGTAGTTAAAGCAAAATTTTGAGTATACTAAAAGTTATGTAAATTTTATTGCTCGTGACGTCATACGCATTTTATTAAATGCCTTGATTTCCCTGAAGATTTGATTGATATTTGTTTAATAAGTACATTATCTCACGTATTTGAGGACGTAAATAAAACAAACATCAAGAAATCAAAGACATTTCAATAAAATATGTATGTCATGTCGTGAGCAATAAAATTGGAATGATCTTTCTTTACATTATATTTACACTACTATACAGGGTGTACTCGGATCGAATTTACGATAAGTGTAATGGACCAAAAATTTCATCGTATGAAAACAAATTAATGGATTCTATTGTATATAAAATCTTCTACTATTGTTAGGTATAGAAATAAAGTTTATCAAATTTATCGAGTTAAGTCGATATTATTTTATAAAGGGCGTTCAAAAAATTAACTTTATGTTTTGTTCAAATAAATTAATACTTACCCGCACTAGTAGATAACTAAAAATCAAATATTTATGTTGTCTTTATGGACGGCTTGTGAATTAATCATCGGTTATTCTTTACAATTAATTTTCTAAAATTATAAAGCTAACTTTAAAATAACGAATCGGAGAAGGCATCTTATGGGTATGTAAGTAAGTATCCTATTATTGTAAAATCGTTAAAAGTTCATTCGTATTATTGAAAATGTGACGAGTTTGTACTACACAAATTCAAACTGTGGCGACGGGACAAAACATATGCACTCGACTGTACATTCATATTTAAAAACTGCAAAAATATTCACCGCTATAAAAAAATGCCCAAATATACTCCACTTACCCCTACATAAGTAGGGAGATACTTATTTAAAAGTAAAATTTGTTGTAAAAATTAAATTCAAATTAATTTAAAGAAAATTATACGAAATTTTTATACGTCACGTTATTACATAAAATGAATTAGTCGTTAAAACATTAAATTTATTGATTTACAAAATACGCAAACCATTGTTTCAATGACCTTCGGTAATAATACCTACTGATAATGTAGGTTCCCCGCTCTTCGTTGTAAGTACTTATCAACAATAATATAATTAACTTCATGATCAAAGGTGTTAGTAATTTCCTTTCTTGATAGTATAGTTAATTGGGTACTATATTTATAACGGTAGACGTGCCAACATAATAATATATTAAAGTACAAGTTTCATAAGACATGTTTTTGTAAACGACGTTTTTGTATACCAACTATTTTTTATATTTTGCCCTTTGATGTATTTTAAAATTAAAAAAAAACGTATATTTTAAATTTAGGGAATTTTGTTGTGGTTGTGGTAAGTAGATATTCGGTAAATATCAGATGCGTAATACAATTATTGAAATGAACATTAGATCCCAGATAGCATCACGAGGCCATCCATGATATATTCTGTGGATGACCAGTGGATATCCATTTGTCACAACCGTGGACAAGTAAGGGATATATTTAACGGACACCCATAATATATCCTATGCGAATGTTCATCCCAAACAACCAACTGACGTTAAAAAGAGGTTTAAAAATCGTCATTTCCGATCTGAATGGTACATAAGCAGACTTCATGTATTCTATAAACGGTAATAATTGTTTCCAAACTATAGATGTCAGGATAAATCGCCAATTGCAGGATAACAACAGTAGTTTATCCTCTTTCTGTGAAAAACATTGTTGATCACCGTAGATCAATGTTAATCAATATTACAACACAGCTTATATTTGAAATAAAGCGATTTTATGATTACAAGCAGCAATGACTATGCTGAATTTATTAACATCGACCATTGCATATAAATTGGCAGTCCAACGGATATCATTAAAAGATATATCTTATGTACATCTTTTATGGAAACCATATGGATATCCATTTTATGTTCGTGGACATAAGGATATCTAATGAACATTAAACGGACGTCCACAGGGGGGTCCAATAGGTAATTTTATAAACTTATTTATTTTTGTAGTATACACATCACCTTCCAATTAAAATTAATATGAAAGTAAGCGTATAATAAAATTACCTGCGTAAAATCAGAAAAGTAATTTCTTATTTTTACACGTACATAATACATATAATCTTCTCAGGCTTGAGGGTTAGCACTGAAGTAAATACCTATCTAGGTATCTACAAGTGGAAATAATGTTCATAAGAAAACTTATATATTATGAACAGCCATTAAATAAGACACAAAAATATCTTCATACCTGCAAGGTAACGTCGTAAAATTTTTAATGGCGCACATTCTATTATGAGTATGTATATATATATAGTATGAAATTAAACAACGGGTATAAATTTAAAATAAGTATTTAAACTAAAATTTTAAATCAGTCTCGAAGTTGTTTCATTACTATTGTTAATTGTAAATGTATCTTAGGTATATTATATGACAGGAAATTAAAAAAATATACCTACATATATTGCCTATATACAGAATTTGAATGACTTGCAATATGGAAATTGAAATAAATTCGTCATGGTACACCAACAGAGAAGGAAAATGTTATTTAAAATCCGCGTATATTATCTATTCATAACATTTTCAACTCTATCTTCATTCGACCTATAAGCAACCCCAAGAAAACGGGCACTAAATGTAAACAAATAATAATCATTTAACTAAGTCACGAGGCTTTAATTTTCCGAGATTCGTTTGTCAGATAGTCACAGATTAGATAACTAATAATTACGTAAACAATTTAGAACAGGTAAAATTTTCGACTTTGACCTTGCAGTAGGTAGTACCTGTATGTTTATAAATTTGTGTTATGCGGTTTTTAATTTTATAATTATATTTGGTACGTTACTTCAAACTCTTCTTTTAATATGGATAGGTATACATACAGTAGAACTTCTATTATCCGTCAGGATCGATAGAGATATAAAAAATAGACGGGTAATAGAAACATTTTTTAATTCAACAAAATTACAGAGTAAAATTACACGCGAATCGGATCATTACGATGCTTTTAAAACATTAACATTGCGTTATTTAGTTCCTAATCACTACCGACAGCAGATGTACAAAAACATTCATAAAGTTATCACGAATATGAACCAAAGTATGTAGGGTCTATCCAAGCGTATAAGCGACACGTCATCAATAAAAGGTTACTAGATGATGACGTTTCATACAGTGCTGTCACCTTGTACCTCGTATTTTAGCGACAGTTCTAATAAATTTTAGCCTTTCTTTATACCATCTAATATGTCATTTTCCAAACTTTAAACCAGATTACAAATAAACAATCTAGTAACTTTTTTTTGATGTCGTGAATCGCATATACGTTTATGACCGTAGATCAGAACATACGTTTCGTATTTCCGGTTGCATTATTTTGAAAACCACCGAACAGATTCGACTGAAATTCTGCATTAAGTTTACTAATTACCCAAAGTTATATCTGAAAAGTTAATTTTTTCAATTATCATCAAAATTTAAATTTTTTATTTCAAATTATAATAGAACAAAGTAATTTTGAGTAAAACAGAATAGCGTCATATTAAAGAGCATCTGAAATTAATAAAGAAGAGCCTAAATTAAAAAAACAATTTCACAAAATCGTAAAGCTAATAACATTTCGTTATAGGAATGTTAGTTATTTGAAGTTAATATGGTTTTATTAACGCTAATAAAATAAGTACTTCTTCAAATTTCTCGTTTTATTTTTATAGCTGGCCTTTAAAAATATAAAGTTGGTTGGAGAACTGTTAAATTTTACAAACACGCATTTTACACATGATAATTATATAAATGCAGTTTATTATTGATGTACAGTAACAAGCGTTTTCTTTGCGCGTACTTACGTACCTGCGCCATCCCGAAAGGGTGAGTTTCGATAATCCGCTTACTTGGGTTCGTTAATGACCAGTGAGGTAATTATGAATATTATGAATCGTTCTCGAAGTACACAATCCGAATGATGTGGTTTTTCGTTTCCCATTTAATTAAAATATTTTAAACTTATTAACGATATTAGGGCCGATCTATCCATCTCTTAGTAAATTTATCTGATACGTGGTAACCGTGGAAACAATTATTTTAACAAACGTTTCTATGGTAACGGTTTTATAAAACTTTAGTCGATCACCAGTTCAAAAACTAACGGTTGAATTATTCAAACTGGAGTTACGACTAAAAGTTTCTGAGTACTTTTAGTAAAGATAACCTCAAGTGGTTATCATATCTGACAGTTTAGTTTTTACTTGATCTCAAAATAGTTCAAGGTCAACCGTCGGTTCTTATTATAAAAATGGCCCTTAGAACCGATCTTTCCATCTCTTGGTAAAATCTGATAGGTATTTACCATGGAAACAATAGTTCGAACAAACGTTTCTATGGTAAATGTCTGTCAGATAAATTTACCAAGAAATGGAAAGATCGATCCTTAATCTGTTTACAAATGTTGTTATCAATAAAAATAAAACCATGGAAACGAATAACAGCAACAGACTTTTCCAGTAGAACGGGAAAGGAAGATAAGATGACGATAGTGAGCTTTTGTACTTTTTTGACTTTGAGTTTTTTTAATAACTTTATTGTTTAGGACAATCGTTATAGTTTTCTTCCCGATTATGTACCTACTAATTTGCCAGTGTTTATAAATTTCAAAGTTATTACAGATATACCAAGTTTGTTTTTTTTTTACTTTTTTGACTTGAAGTCAAATTTGTTAACTTGTCCTGCGGGTAAGATGACTTCACGAGGTAGGCAAGATAACGAAAAATAATAATGACTGATTAAATTTTCCCCGACTTTTCCAATATTTAGTAAATTCCCTGATTTTTTCCGTGATTTCCAGAGTCAAAATAAAATTTCTTTACTTTTACAGGTTTTCCAGAAAATCAACATCCAGCATAAATATAACAATGTGGATATTTTTTATCTATTTATCCATCTGGCATTTGATATTTGCTAATTGTAATTTGAATAAGAGTCACAGACGTGGCTAAATTAAAGTCAAAGATATATTATTGAACGTAATGTACAACATGTTTAGTATTTCGTATGGTCCTTTGTATTTTTTTCTCTTTTCCATCTTTGCTACAACAATACAACTGAACAACCTTTGAATAACTGAAAATAGTCCACGAAAAAACCTTCTCTGAACCTTCATTCTCACAATTTTATTGTTTCCAGTTGGGGGTGGGTTACTTGAGCTTGCTTGAGGACCGAGTTGACTTCGTATCAATACGAAAGCGATTCTATCGTCAGAGAGATCCATCCATTTGTATGAACTAAAGTAGTTACTGAAATAATTTTTATTGTAGGACAAAATGACCTGAACTAGTGCACAAAAATGATCCAGAATGATCGTAATGCATTTTTGTAATAACTAAATGTAATTTCGTAAACAATTCAGTATGAACAAATATTCCAACTATGAAGCAAACGTTAAGTAATTTTTATATTACTATAAATTTACAATAATTGAATCACGTCTGTAAACCGTGAACTAAAATTGTGAACACTAGACAAATTATGCGATCATGTTCCATAGTTTTTAAGCTGGACTACATTTCCTGTAACACTTTTCGGATAGTTATCAAATAGAGGTCAATGAACACACCCACTGTAACGCCCAATTGTAGACGTTCATAAAAAAGGGCTCGTCGTCCTCTGTGCACGTGGTTCGTTGCATGTATAGATCAATCCTATGACGTTCGTTCGTCTTGCAACTGGAAATTCTATAAATAAAAACGTCGCTACTAGTGGGTTAAATCAGTAAGCACGTATACACCTATAAATACATAGAAACGTTCATCGTAATATACGTAGAAATAAAAATTTCCGTTTTAAACAGTTTTCCTATTAAATGTGCTGCTATAAGAAACACTCATTATTTTTCCCTTAAATTGTCTCCTGCGAGACATCGTCATTGAAAGAAAACATACATATTCAACTGATATATCGTGGGTATCACAATCGTTAAAAAAGTTAAATAAATTGCGTTTATAAAATAATATTAATCGTTGACCTTCGGACCAACTTAAATATTGCGAAAACGGCAGGTAAAATGCGTGAATGTACATTTTAAATATGATATTTACAAAGGTAACACTTTCGTCGTGACGTTTGTGTCACAAATTTCATAATAATACGTAATAAAGTTATTGTATAGGATAAGGTACACTTTTCCCGATCGATTCCGTTACCTGTACAATCACACGTAGATGTTCCACAAACCTCAGTTTCTCTCGGTAATCGTACTATTTATGGTATGCAGTTATAATAATTGGTACCTATGTAGTACCAGTCAAGTTCATATGTTTTGTCCCATTGCCTGAGTACGCAATTTTTTTTTAATTGCGTAATATTAGATAAGTGCCGCATCTACACACATTGGATCTTATGAATAAAGTGTAACAAATAAGTAGTACTTTTACTTCAATTTATTGAAATTATTCGGCTTAAGTATGTATAGGTACGCAAAGTACCTACGTAGTTATTTGCTTTTGCTTCTAGCCAATATGAGCAAAAGTCTGCGAGCAAAAGTACATAGATACATGGTATATGTAGAGTTGACTCTTTATATTTGACATACCATTCGAAACGGTATAGATACGTAACTGCAATAAGGTGATCCTTACCGACTCGTGCGAGGTGTCATTAATTTAGGAGCCAGCTGTACCTACTTCGAATACTTTTATTCATACGAGTTGAAAAATCAACGAAGTTGAAAAACCAAAGATCCGACTGCGCGCAAGCCTCGGTATCGAATTTCCATGTCACATGTCAAAATTTTTCTCGAAAGAAATACATTTCTTAAAAAATAATATTTATGAGAGAAATTTATAAGAATTTAAAAAACATTTATCACTTTTTTTCGATTATCTCGAAAACGGTGCATTCTATCGAAAATTACAAAGAGACCTGGTCGGTAGAGAATTTTATGCCCATTCCAAAACATATTTCACATTACCGATGCGATGATTAATAACGGGGATTAGATTTTTTTTAATTTTTAAGCGATCGCCATGTCGATTTGGCTGGTTAACGAACTCGTCCTTTGTTTTTCCTAAGTAAAGTATTCCTAAAATAGGTCGTAAAAATCCATATGGTCAATATGGAATATTCACAATGATTTTAATCGAAAATGGTGCGTCCTATCGAAATTTGTTATATTTTTTTAGCAGAAAACTTTGAAGTATCATAATTTCTTGTTAAAAGTTGAAAAAATTGACATACAATAATTAGGGTGATATTTATCCACTCCCTGTGCAATTTGATACATCCCCGAATTGAATATTGAGCATTTGGTAATTTTTATGTAATAAGCATTAAAACAACAGTAAATGTGCCAATTATTCGTCATTTTGTCTTTGTCTCTAAATAAAAACGATTCTAAAACGCACATTTGAAGCAGCTCTATCCCCCTTAGGGGGCGTTTTAGAAAACAAAAACAAACATATGGAGGTTTTCATCGTACTCTACGTGCCCTCAAGTTTTGACCACCTATTTTACGAAAAAGAACGACCTATATTTTCGTGATGTAAGGATCGAGATCGGAGAAAATCCAAAAAGGCACGTCTGGATTCCGTTATCAGACAAGCTGTAATAGATTTATTTTCTTTGAAAATTCATTAAAACGGGAAATACCTTATCCAAAAATTTAAATTTAAAAGCGAAATAACGAATCGAATTTCTCGCTAACATAGTTCTTGGTATTAAAAACGTTTACTGTCTGCATTGTTTAATAATATGTAGCTTGCAACGATTTGATTAATATTAATTAGGTATTTATTGATAAATGGACGCGGGACTTTTCTTTGTTGCACTATACAAATACAAAATACTAATTCGTTTAACAATAAGGTATACATGTAAGTACAAAGTGTTCAAGGAACGAGTACATGATTCATACGAACTAATAATAAATCAAACATTACATTATGAAAAAAAATATTTTTATTTTGTTTATGTAAAAAAAGTCGATATTATTATAAAGAGCGTTCAAAAAATAGTAATAAATGAGTTAAAACCAATTTTCGAAAAGCGGTCGATAAAATTTGCTACGCAGGTATCTTTAAAAAATAATAAACGAATATGACGGCAATTAGTGACAATACTTGAAATTATTTTTATTAAGTAACGTGAACACGTTTTTTTAATACAGTAGTCAGCTTATAATGAACCCGGTTATAATGAACTCTCGTTTATTATGAACCGTTGTAGATAGTCAAACAAATTGTTCGTTTAGTTTCCAAAATTTTTACACTTGTTATAAATCACCCTGTACATACTTAATATGCAAGTATTTTATCGTTTGTTTTTATTCAATTTTCTAATACACAATACGTCCCAGATAGCATGTCCATTAGACAATCTATGAAAGTCCTGCTTGGACATTAAGGATGTCCACTGGATATCCATTTTAGGTCCAAAGGATATACAATGGATGTCTATGCGTAATCCATTTGTCACAGTTCTGAACAATCAGTCCAAGCGTGGAGTAATGGACGTCCATAATACATTCTACATGGATGTTCATCGCAGGCAATCAACTGACGTTAGAAGTGGATATCTTTTTATAGATATTATATTAACATTTATTTCATGTCCGTAGATCTAGGGATGGACATAAGGATGTAAGAAATTTCGACTATAACGAACCATTTTTGGTGTCCAGTAGTGAATCATTATAACCGCACTCTACCACAAAAAGTTTTTTTTTTAATTTTATTTTAAATTTATTTTTTCGTAAAAAATGCTAAAATAGTTTCATGATTAAGATGAATACCTACTCACCCAACATCATAATAATATTATGTTGTACATACAAGAACAATGTTAGTGAGCGAAAAAATGCCTACAAATTATTCAAATACCATAGATAGTTAAAAACAGATGTGTAGTAGACAGTAAGTATCTATGTCCATATATGTAACCAGTTTAAAAAATGTATAGTTTTAAACCTCTATGTTTAGAACTATAATTTGGTAAAATATACGTTTTTGCATTTAAAGAGTGTACATTGATAATAATAAGTCGATCGTGCATACATTTAATATTGTTATCAATTAAAAAAGAACGACACGTCTTTTATTGTACGATACAAAGGTAAAAACAAATAAAATATGGCATATATTTTCGTATTTTTCATCGCTACTTCTTATTACTTAGTTTTCATACTTTACCTAACAGTAACATTTGTATATATTATATGAATTACAATGTACCTATTCCATGTTGATAGTGTTTCATAGAGCCATAATGACATTATATTGAGAAAAAAACGTTATTTACAAAGACGCAAAGAAAACAGATGGGCGCCATTTAAAAACAAAAACAAACAAACAAATTTGGTTGCCATAGCAACGAATCAAAACAGTAGATATACAAACAAGTCAAAACTTGTGCGTCATGTGGTCGAAATAAACCAGAAAACATTGACATTTAACATTTTCTCGTAGTCTTTCAAATTAACAAGTTACTTTGTTACACGCTGTTTAATACAGCGGTATTTTTCAATCGCCAGTCTGAGAATAAATTTATCGAATTACGAGTCTAGACTCTGGCGAGAAAAAAAATTGAAAGCATCGATGTATGTATGAATATCTATATCCCGGATAAATAAATCCCCATAAATCCGACCATGAACGCGATGGTCTATGATATCATAGTGGAAACTTACTTCATTTTATCGTATTTTAAAGTCGGACGAACTTTTTGAGTTTTGCGGTAGAAATTTTGACCTCCATCCAAGCTGCGTACGTAATGTATGGGTATGGTAAGTGTATGAATTCCCGTGATTCCATGAAAGTACGTAGACGCGATTAAAATGAGGCAACGTAGTGCAATATACCAGTGGAATTTTGTTCGTGTTCCGAAGGCCAACAACCACACCTTCATCATCGTCCAATCGTTATCCACGAAGCGGAGGCTCGTCTATCACCTCTTACCCTTCGCCCTCCGCCACGACCATTCAAGAATTGGCGCGGCGCGCGACGCAGGAACCGTAAAATAACTAAAAGCGTCAGACATTTCTGCTTTTAGTTGCGATCAAATTGTGTTTTGTGCCGGTTGCGCGAAAGGATTAGCACTTGAAAAAAAAAAGAAACGTGTTTGTTGAACGTATCATACCATGGGTTTAAAAAGAAACGTACAAGCACAATCGACGGTATGTATTTTTTCAATGCGATTTTGTAACCGCGCTTCTGTTCCGTGTTGGGGTTGGTCGGAAAATAGGGTGTGTTGCGTTTACCTTCAACAATTACGAACACTCGCCGTTTCCTAAATCGATAACCTAGACGGATCGTTAGCTACTAATTATTAAACGAACAAGAAATATTTATTACATTTTTGTTTTGTGAAAGTTGATGGACACGCTTTACTGCTTTTTTATTTATATAGATACGTACGTGTATGTAAAAAAAATCGATAATAATCCCCAACTCGTTTTATAGTCCCTTTTTTTAGGATACCCAAACAATATTATACGTCACGTTTAAACGGGAAACCGGAACTACTTATTTTACTTAAAGATCAACCGCGTATAATTTTTTGATGCCGATTAAAATAATTTTAATAACAAATTAGTTGAAATTAATTTACATAAAACAGTTAATAACATCGCCTTTATAGGTACTATTAGGTAGGTACTAACGTAAACTTGAAAACATTGTAAAAAGTAATTCATATTATTGCAAACTTGTTCCTATTATAATTAATAATATATTCTCTAACGCGTTGGCGTATTGTAATTTACGTCAAAATTGCATCATTCCTATTACCATGTTGTTACATATTTCATTAGATTTTTGAATTTTGAATGTCGGCATTGCCGCCATCAGTCGTCCAACATATGTATGAAATACGTGTTTGATAATAATAGTAATCCAAATTTTTTATTTTGCTGTATTTGGTTTATTATTATAAATATCGCGTTATTTTCGTTGCTATAATATCAAATTTAATTCTTTTTTTTCCTATGAATGAAATATTTGGGATTCCTCGAAAACATTTGGCCTGTTATTAGTGTCGATAAAATTATAACTAAAAACAATGGGATGGTGGTGATGTTCTTCAAACATGTGAAAATATTACAAGTAGGTAATTGTTTGTTTTTTTTTTAATCTAGACAACACTTACTTCAGTTTAGAATGAACGTCATATTGCTTTATTTACAACTGTTGTCTGGGCGTCTTATCGTTTTCCATTAAGTAGGTACCTATATGTAGCATTTCATATGAAAAACGCATAGATAAACTGAATTCTTGTAAAGTACTGATAAAGTAAATTGCAGTATAAAAAAACGGTGGTAGGTAGTAGGTATTTTATGGTGTTGCTGTAGCTAGTTATTTATTTATTTTTTTTGGTTTATTCGATATAGATAATTGGTATTTTTTTAAAACTGCTGTAATATTTAAATAGCAATAACGTACCTACAATTAATTTATTTTTTAATAGTTATTCGTTACTGGTAAAAATGGTCGCCATGAAGAACAATTAATAAATATATTACACAAGGCCTGCGAACAGGCCAGCAATAGTTGTTATTCTGGATTGCAATCGAAAGGAAAATTAACTATAGTGTAAATTGGGAATATTTTACCTTTAAAAAAGTAAAATAGACAAACATTTCGATACGTACATGTACATTTCCAAACATGAGGGTCTATATGTTTTAATTTCAGTTTAAGCCAGTTCATCACTAAGTATATAGGTACTATCGTGTGCGACTCAATTCCCCAGTGACCGGTGAGCGCCCTTTTCTAGTTTCTCCCACCATAATTTTTGCGACTTATTTTTAGTTTGAGGGTTTTACTTAAATCTAGATACCGATCTGCTTCGGGTCGATCGGTTGTAGATGGATGTTTCAAATAAATGAAAATATTTACTACAATCGAACAATCGATATCCTCACATAATGGAGGCCCTAAACTACAGATGCACTAGTTAGAGCGTTGGGCCACTTTTACTCTCGAGTTTTTAAACGTCTTGACTAATATTAGGGCCATTGTAGGGCCACTTTGGCCTTTAAAATATGATAATAATACAATAACCATAAAAGGTTGCCAATTTTTCATGTTATTATTTTAAAACGTCGATTTTGGGTAATGGCCAAGGTACAGAAATTACAAGGTAGATATTTGTATAAAGGGTGTCCCACGACATAACCGTCATAGTCCAAGGGTGCGCTGCCGATGTCATTTCAAGTCAAAAATGTCCAATGATGGTAATGATCATGAGATTATTCGAAAAGCCACATCTTCGATAATTGTAAGAAGAGCTCAAATGTGTATGCGAGCATTAAGTGGACATTTTGAACAATTACTATACAGTAGTAACACGATCAAATTGTAAAATTCAATTAAATAATTAATTGGCAATTTCCTTTTTTTTTTCTTTAATTTAAATTTAAAATTACCATGCTTCATTACGATCGACTTTAGGCCGTATCTTCGTTAGACGTTTTGATTCATAATGACCTCTAATCAACAACACACCCCCAAGCTGTGGCGGTTACGTCGCGGGACATCCTGTATTTAATCGATTACATTGACGGTATTTAAACTTGAAATACCTAAACCGTAAATTTTCTTATGTTAGATGGATACCGCAGTGTTCCCATTTTAAATTTTTGTTTGAGTTTTAATTCTTAAACTTTGTAATATCGACGAAATCGACTAAAAAATTAATTTACTCAGGTATACCTATATTTGATAAAAAATGATGTTTGGAATAGCGTTCCCCTTCTCGAAACTTTTTTTTGTTTAATTTTAGTATGTTTTCAATTGCACCCACATTACTGTCAGTTGAATATTTTAATTCCTACGTAAATATGTACGCAAATTCATTCATATATATTTATATTTAAATTCTGCAGACGTTTCGTATTATTGTTAAAGTTTCAATTAACGTTTTGTTGTTATCGTTGTTGGTGTTTACTTAACTGAATTCGCTGCGTTCTTTAATCGATTCGCTCCCATACAGGTGTAAACTGTTACAACGATTTGTTGAAGTTAGAAGAAAATAATGCACCCAATTTTGCTTTTACACGATATATACGTTCCCAAAGAATACGTGTAAAAAGCGCGTACAGTTAACGAAACTTGACTCAAACAAAAATTTTCAAAATCACCGCTATTCGAATCGTGTTAAATCAAAATATAGGCGCCCTGTAAAAATAAAATTAATTGCTTTTGTTTTCGAAGTCGTGTAAAAAGAGAATTCGGTGTATGTATATATAACCCATATCATTCTCTTGAAAATAAATTAAAATCTCGAACTATATTTTTAAGGATTTTTACGTTTTCTTAAGGAATCACAAGTACCATATCATCAAATTGCTTCTTTAGATCTTTACTTTATTATAATCAATTTTAATGTCTTACTTTCTTTTGCCTTTTCTTCTTCTAGATATTGTTATAATAAACGACAAATATTCAGAGAATCTATTATCCACAATTTTTTTTAAGCACATTGGTAGGTATAAAACGTCGTCTCCGTTGATTCACATATCAGTTGACACTTATATCAGGTCTGTGCAAACGCATAACGTGTAACCTAACAACCTTAAAAAAATAACAGCTGTCGCTCGCGTAGGAACTAATGGTAACTGTAACTGTTGATAAACTGCTAGCTTATAACAAATAAATATGAAAATAAAACGTTGTTATGTACCTAATTGTACGCAAATAAATAAAAATACCTCGTTTCCGCATTAATAACATGATTAAATTCTTGTTTGCTTTAAGAAAAATACATTAATTGTATTTTTAGCAGATGTAAACCGAAAAACATCACTTTATTTTTCAACTTTAAAAAAGTTTCAGCAAACAGTAAAGTTCTAAATCATAAATAATAGATTTTATTAGTTCCCGATGAAAGCGCCTCTAATTGTAATTTTGAATGGATTGCACGGACTTGATGGAAGAGTCAACTGGCACGAATCAAAGCAAGCGACACCGACGCCGATGGTATAAAACAATGAACATATCATTAAAACGCTAAGAAATATTTTTAAAACAAAAAATGTAGAAATACAATGTAAAATACAAAAATTAGATTTCGATTTAAATTTAATGTAAAATTGACGTAATTTACCTTTTTCCCATCATCGCGTTAAATTTTTTAATCAAACTTAGTAATTAGTTATTAATCAGTAGTATTTTTTAATCAAAACAAATGAGTTGTCCGGGAAAAATTGCATGTACAAGAAACAAGGGAAAAAAAATTTCTTTCGTGTTTAAACAAAAGCTCAAAGAACGTTTCGTGTTATACTTTTATACTAATAATCGACGAATTTTGTTACAGATACGTGAACGATGCAAAGAACTAGTTCTTACCGACGAACAATGCCAGACTATAATGAAGAAGTTAATTAATGATATTCACAGGGGTCTTGGCGCAAAAACGCACCCTACCGCAATCGTGAAATGTTTCATTACGTACGTCCAAGATCTTCCCAATGGAACAGGTAGGTATCTACAAAAAATTAACTATGTTTGTCAATTTTTTTGCCGCCACATTTTTATTTTCGGATATAATTGTCGAATTCTCGAAAACCGAAACGCATCTTATGATGCGTCAATTTTCGTCACTTATTTAGTTCGCGTGTAATTTATTTCCAGAACGAGGCAAATTTTTGGCGCTGGATTTGGGCGGTACCAATTTTCGAGTTCTGTTGATCGAATTGAGCGAGAATCACTTCGAAATGAGGTCTAAAATATTTGCGATTCCGCAACACATTATGTTAGGATCTGGGGAACAGGTTAGTTTACAAAACGATTTGTTCACAATTTTGGAGTTCTTAACGTTTGTTTATTCGTTTTCTCATTAGCTCTTTGATCACATTGCCGATTGTATGGCTAAATTTATGAAAGAGGAAAATGTGATGCACGAAACCCTTCCATTAGGCTTCACTTTCAGTTTTCCCCTGCACCAACTAGGGCTCACCAAGGGTGTTTTAGAACGTTGGACGAAAGGTTTTAATTGTTCGGGCGTCGTGGGAAACGACGTGGTGAAGTTTCTTGAGGAAGCCATCTCAAGACGTAACGTTAGTATTCAATCAATCGTTACTAGTATAAGTAATGTACTTACATCAATTTTTAAATTGAAATTCCACCGAATTAGAGAATTTGCACGTTTTTTATTCATTTAATGACGCTTAATTTGGGATGAATTGTGCTAGGTAGGTACCAAAAAATTCACATTTAACAATACGTTATTGGCCAAAATTTTATTGTAGTAACGTTTTTGAATTTGACAGTCAAAAAAAAAATATTAAGTAGGTACTTATTGTATATATTTAAATAAATTATTAATTTAATTAAAGAAAACTTGTCGTTTAAAAGAAATATCTTTCAGGATATTACAATATCTGTAATGGCAATTTTAAACGATTCAACGGGAACATTGATGTCCTGTGCCTGGTTAAATCGTAGTTGCCGAATAGGCGTCATTACTGGTAAGTGAAGCAAATTTGGAATAACCAAATTGCTCTCACTGTATGCCTTTGCACTCGACAATTTATTAAACGTTTTTAAATTATAACAGAAAACGTTCTTTTGCATGTTATTAACAAAGGCTAGGTCTATGCTCTTTTTTCTTTTTTTTTTAATGCACGTCTTTTTCGTTACTTGTAGGATATACATCTTCTAGTTTGTGCCATTCTAAATGACACTACTGGAACATTGATGTCGTGTGCATGGAAAAATCATAACTGCAAGATTGGCCTTATAGTTGGTAGGTGCTAAGCTTTGTTTCAAAGAAACGCGATAATATAATTATTGATGTGTAATTATATTTATTACAACGAGGAGAATATTATATTATTATTATTATATTCAATTGCACTAATAATTGGACTAATAATAATGTCAGGCTTTCTAGATTTATAAGTTTTTCCTAATTGTAAAAGAAAATTTCAATAATCACATGCTTTGCTTGTTTACAATTATTCTGATATGGGTACGGTTTCAACTAAAATATATACATATGTACATACGTACATGATTGTTACAATAATTAAAAATGACTGCTATATAATAGTTTCTGTGTTCAAGGTACTGGTACTAACGCCTGCTATGTTGAAAAACAAAAAAACTGTGAATTATTCGATGAAGCCGATTGTGGATCAGGACAGGTACTTGTAAATTTAGAATGGGGTGCATTTGGAGATGATGGCTCATTAGATTTTGTAAGGTCAGATTATGACCGTGACGTTGATAAACATTCTATTAATCCAGGCAAACAAATGTAAGTAACTATAGAAGTTGTACTAATAGTTTTCAAAAAGCAAAAAGTTTTCTAAGAAAAGATGGGCTTAATATAAATTATAATTACTAATCCTATAAAAAATACCTAGTGCTTACATTAATTATTATAACACGTTACATCAATTCGTATTACTATTTATTGAAGTTTTTCGTATTTTTTTTATTTCATCGTTTATTTAAGTTATAAAAGTTTATCTTTGCTTACTTTTGTTAATAACCGAATAAAATAAAACTGAAAAATCATGAAAACTTCGGAACAGAACCGATTTTAATAAAACTTTTTTTAAAAATGCATTGTTATACTCTATATTATTTGAAATCAGAAACATTCCGGTTGGTACACTTAAAAATTTGTATTGTTATGTAATGTTGCATTAGATTACAGTAAAATGGTAAAAAATCTTTTGGGAACACATCCACAAACCACGTCAGAATAATACCATAAGTTCCTATAAATGTTTTTCGCATGGCAATCTCCTGTAGTAATATTCACCATCAAAGTTGAAGAGTAAAAATCTTTTTTTTTGTTAAGTAACATATTTATTTTTCGTTGGAATTTAATAAGTTTTGGTGTACGTACGTAATAAATTAAAGCCTTTAAGGTGGTGTAATAGGTTTTTGAATATCACATCAGGGAAGAGTCGGGAGTCACAACTCTTAACCGTTCTAACCCTCAAAATATTTCAGAAGTTTAAGTTATTAAACTTTCAACTACATTTTCGGATTCCCCAGACTTTTTACAATAAAAAAGGTACTCTTATCTAATTTCGATAAAATGAACCATATTTGAGAACATCACAGTTACATAATATCTAGGATATTTTGTCTCTGCGTCTTTGATTATCTATGTATGATTTTCTCGAATATGGTTTATTTTATCGAAATTACACAAAAGTATCTTTTTTATCCTAAAATATTTGGGTAATCCGAAACTGACCTTAAAAATTAAAAAACTTAAGCCTCTGAAAAATGTTGAAGTTATAAAGATTAGGGGTAGTGCATACCTGGCTCTCCTGACCTGATATCAAAAAAACCTATTACATTATTTTAAAGACCTTTATTTATTATGTATGTTTACCAAAAATTGTTAAATTTTCAACGAAAACTAAAAGTTCAATTTTGAAGGTGAATATCTCAACAGAGAAACACTGTAGGAAAAACATTTATAAGAATTTGTGGCATTATTTTAATGTGGTTTCCCGAGAGATTTTTTACGATTTCCTGGACACTCCGTATTTTTTTGTTATAAATAATTGTTTAAACAATAGAAATACTTGAATGCGCCAACCAGAATGTTTCTGATTTGAAATAATGTAATATAACAAACATTTAAAAAAAAAGGTTACATCAAAATCAGTTCTGTTCTTGTGGGTTTCGAAGTAAACACCTAATTTGACTGGATTATAATAAAATTATTCGATTAAAATTATTGTAACTGTGCATGTTTGGTTGCCTATGTATATTAAGATCACGTGAGTTACAATTATACCAATGAAAGCCCTGTATTTTTTCAAAAAATATTAATAAAAACCTACATAAAAATAATAAAAACGAAAATTGATATATCGTAATATATTCAAAATCGTCTCTTTTTAAATTTTTTATACTTTAAATACTGGCTTTATTTTATTACTAAATGTTAAAAAAAGTAAGATATATTTAGTTTTTTATGATGTAGGTATACATACCTACATATTATTAAAACTAAGTTTATATGACAATGTTATAATTGTAAACTTCTTATAATTTTGTATAATAAAAATTTCTATCTCCACTTTAGACTAACAATAAAATAACTACCTAAACACATATTAAATTAATCTATCAATGTAAAGGAGACCTAAATTAAAATTATAATTAAATAGTCAAAATAGGATCCTCAATTTTTTAAGATAAATTTGTAATTGTTTCCTGTATTTTTACCCGTTAACTGTTTAACTATATTTTTTGTTTCCGTTTAGTTGTGCATCCGATATAGTTTATTTACACAGTCTTCAAAAAAAAGCTTCTGTGATTGCAGCATGCGTACCTATCGTTCATCATAAATATTATAAAATTTTACGTTTTTCTTTTAATTATCTTTCTAAAACTTAATTATCCTTTGCAGATTTGAAAAAATGATATCGGGAATGTATATGGGAGAATTAGTTCGTTTAACACTAGAAAAGTTTACCAAAGAAGGTCTTTTGTTCGGCGGTAAAGGATCAGAATTACTATTCACCACAGGGCGTTTCTACACGAAATATGTGTCTGAAATTGAATCAGATCCTCCAGGAACCTATGGAAATTGCAAGGAAATTTTAGAAGAAATTCATATTAAACATGCGACAGAACAAGACTTTATCAATGTACGATATGTGTGTGAATGTTGGTCACGGCGAGCAGCTCATCTAGTCTCTTGCGGTATTGCGACTGTCTTAAATAAAATGAACGACCCTTATGTTACTATAGGAATCGATGGGTCCGTTTATAGATATCATCCACATTTCCACAACTTAATGATGGAAAAAATTGGACAACTAATTAATCCCAATCTTAAAGTACGTACGAGACAATTAATTATATTTAAATGACAAATTTTTATTTACAGTTTGATCTTATGTTATCGGAAGATGGTAGTGGTCGTGGGGCTGCACTTGTAGCAGCAGTAGCTCACCGAAAACAACGGTGAAGCTAGTGCCGCTAGTACTTCTTTTTGTAAATATATTAGTTACGTTTGGGTTCCTACAGACTGCATTTTAGGCGCAGAGGCAGCTCTCGCTTGGACTAGATATGCCATTGAAGGTGTCTGATGATAAATTATTTAGGTACATCTTAATTGTACTTTAACTGTATATACGCATATAAAATCATTTAAAATAATTATAATTTCTGAAAACATATATCAGCCTTTAATTTTTATTGTAAAGCAGCTGTTATGTGAACTACCGCGATTGTAATGTGTTTCTTGGTTTTAAACAGTTTTTGTATAAAGCAATATTGATTGCAAAATTAATGTACAGTCTTTTAATAGGAATAACAGAAGTGTTTTAATATGTAATTTATTTAGTAGTAAAATTAGACTGATAGTTTCAGTTTAAAGATAGTATTTTTAATAGTTTTAGAAGTCCCCTGAATGTGTTTTGTACATCAAACAAATTTTGGGTAAATGTTTTTTGAATTATTACTGTAGGTATCTATTTTGTAGTTGTTTTAGTAAGACAATAAGTAGTGAATATATATTTTTGAGTTGTTTATAAACACTTTTACGCTTTCTATCATTTTAATTCGACTTGTCTACAGTTCTTTTCATTTTATTACGTTCCATCTTATTTCCTTAGTTTACCGACTTATTATTAGTAAATTTAACTTAAAATTCTAATTTATTGTATACTCGGCTCTTTGGTACTTACATATTTTCATACCACTAATTTTTATCGACATGTATAGCATGTTAGGCAATCCTAATCATTAGGTAATATTATTCAAGTAAATTTTTCGAATTGGGATATGTTTTTGAAATAATTAGAAAAGGAATAATCTAACTGCTTAGTCTCATTATAACTTGTTTTAATAAATCTTGTAAAATATCTTAATGTTTTGTTTTGTTATTTTTTTCTGAAGATTTATTTATATGAAACCTTTTGACAAAAGTATCAAATAGATTATTTTGGTTTATGATGTGTAATTTTAGTATAATAATGCCTTGGTTTGTGTGGAGCTTTTAAAAAACATCATTTAACATCATCATCATCTTCATTGCTTGGCCAATTGAAGAATGCTAATCTACCATGTGCACTCGGCAACTTCAAACCACGTATTTCCGAGGGATTACCTGTACTAGGTATAAACTTTGTCTATACATAGAAAATACATTTAAAAATTAATGTGCTGTAATGAAAACATATTAACCTTAATAAAATGTCCCTACTATTGAATGAAGCGTTATTTGATGATTGGGTAGTAGCAGATATTTTATATTATCAATGTAGTACTGAAAAAATCGATGCATATCATAAAGATAATATACTCGACATAATTATATTCCCCAATCTAGTCCCAAATTTTAATCGCATAATATATACCAAATATAAAGAATCTTGGGAAAAGCTTCAACTAATGAACAAGTTTGACTAGGATCAGGTTTTCAAAATTTCTGGGAAATGATGCCAAAAGTTAATAAGTAATTACGACTCGAGTCTTGTGGGGTTATTAAATAGAATGCCCTATATAATAACTGTTTCCTCTTTCATTGATTATTTTGTATACATTAGCCACGTTTATACATAATTGTGCTAATATAATTTTGTGCAACAAAATAAAGTTATCCAGAAAATCTGTTAGAACTTTCTCAATACCTGTCGATAATTTACGTTAACTTAAAGTAGCAATATTTCAATTGACATACTACCGGTAGTAGCAATTTACAAGTTCGCATAGTTTAAACTGCAATTTAGACTGCATTTATTTAGTTTTCGTTATAGCTAATAAAGCGTGTAATCTAAACTATATACTACCAATAGCGGCCATAATATCGTTAACAGTGGTGTCGCCAACAAAGAACAAATGTGATAGTAATATTCTTTATTCTATTTGCAATCTTTTACATTACACAGTATATAATAGAGCAACAATATAAGTTTTGGTTTAATAGGAAAACAGACAACCGTAACATACAAATATTCATTTGTTTTATAATTTCAAATTTAAAACAGTATTTTTGTTATAAACATTAATTATTTAATTACAAATTTAAGAAAAATATAAAATATGGAATTCAAAAATCTACCAGAAATTAAAGATTAAAACCTATACAGAACATTACGAACTTAAATTAACAATAAGCGTATACAAATTAAAGAATTAATAATTGCATTGACAGTCACATATTTTGAAAGCACAACATAGTTATAGGTGAGTATCTAACGCAAGATCAATTATCACAGATATTAAAAATAAACTTAAAAGTAATACATTAGAACTCTAAATTATATTGTATGACTATAACTTGATCACTACTAGACTCGAGAAAAATTTTACATTACCTATAAATTAAGGGGAGGGTATACTCTATTCCCGGCGATCATTAGAAGTGAATTATATTATTTATTTTAAATTCTACAAAATTCTCTCATTTGGAGATCTTTCGCCATCAAATTATCTATCATTTGAGTTTTTAAAATTTAATAACGAAAATTAATGACGAAATTAGAACTTTTTTAACTTTTTCAAAATCCAATTGAAATTGTGGCTTCAATTTTACAATGTAATATCTAAGAAATAACGAGTTTTGATGAAGATAGTTGAAGTAGAAGTAGATTTTTTATTGAAAAAATTTTGCGTATAAGATTACTTTTATGAATAAAATTCAAAATTTCATATATGCGTCAACATATCAAGCTCATGTTTTGTCATTGCCTAGAGAACGTTTTTTTATATCATTTAAGATGTCGACCAAGTTTTATCTTTAATAGAACATGATAATCGTACAAATGTTTTTATAAAATTTCACAATTAAACAAAGAGGGCTCACAGAAATAATCCTGACAGATATATAAAGGTATGTATAGCTTATCCAAACCTATATGCAATCCACGTCATCAATAGAAGGTTACTAGATGATGACGTCTCACACAGTGCTATCACCTCGTACCTCGTATTTTTACAATTCTAATAAATTGTAGTCTTTCTTTATGCCATCTAATATGTACGCAGGTAAATCATCTATAGAATATGTCACTTTCCGAACTTTAAACCGAATTACAAATAAACAATCTAGTAAGTTTTTGTTGATGACGTGAATTGCATATAAGTTTGGATAAGCTATATATACATTCGAAACTGCAGGCAAGTTTTAAATAGTTAGGAAGTGTCAGAAATTGCTTTTTAAAAATAAAAACGTTATAGGTACCTCTGCTACTACATAATTTTTAATAATATGTGTAATAAAAAATAATGTAGTTTGCAATAAACAATGTCAATTATAAATCGGTTATTCAAAATTTAAATATTATTATAATAAACAGAATTAAATGGTTGCAAGTGTTATTAAACTTAAACATAATGTTAAAAATTTCGTTTTAAATGGCATAGATATACCAAATGTTTACAAAGCCTGGCCCCACACCATTTTTTCGGAAATTGTTGGGTATATGGAAAAATCGGCGAACACGCACTTACCTACCTATTCCATTATTTTTAGGTCACAATTTTTGATGGAAAATGTTTAGGTGTGTAACCTCCGAGAGTGGGAGATGGAGGTCTATTAAAAAATTTCAAATGGAACCGCATTCCAAGTCGTATGTCATTTAAAAGATTTTAATAAACAACAATTTTTAACGTTGGTCCAAGGTCGATACACCAAACAAGTCATGAATGGCGAATACGAGTAAAATATTACACCAATAAGTTGAACAATAGAGAAGGAAGGAACGAGGGAAAAGTTTATACTTTGTGCGTACCTGCGCCACCCTGAAACGACCAGTTTCGATAATCCGCTTACTTGGGTGCGATAATAACTAGTAATTAGATATGAATCGTTCTCGAAGTACGACGTTCAAAATAAGAATGATGTGGTTTTTCGTTTCCCATTTATTTAGAATATTTTGCGAAAACTTAGAGCCGATTTTTCCATATCTTGATAAATTTATCGGTAACCGTATAGGTATTTACCGGGGAAACAGTTGGTCGTGCAAAGTACGATTAAAGTAAGATTAGATTCTATGGGAAATACCTATCAGATAAATTCACCAAGAGGTGAAAAAATCGGCAATCAGTTTATAAGTTTTTGCAAAATATTTTAAATAAATGGGAAGTGAAAAACCACATCATTCTTATTCTGTAATAACAGGGGCATTAGCGAATTCAAGAAAGCGAATTATCGAAACTGACTGTTTCGGGGTGGCGCAGGTACGTGCAACGTAAAATGCTTGTTATATTATTTTCAATACGGATAGAAGTATTGTGTTTAATTATACGTTATTCAAGATAGGTTCCAATATACGTCATCAATAAAACCTCGTACCCATTTTTACATTAGGTACTAATAAATTGCAGTCTTTCTTTGTCATGTTATATGTGTGCTGATAAATCGTTTATAGAATATGCCACGTTTAAACCTTTAAACTGAATATTACAAATATACAATTTAGTCACTTCTTATTGATGACGTGCATCGAAACCTATCTTGAATGTATAGATTGAGAATTCGAACTATACTAGGCAAATCCGTTCTCAGAAAGAACTTTTACCTGCCAAACCAAATGTTTAAGAAGTCGTAAATCAGTAGGCCATAAATAAACCGGGACCGATAATAAGCTTTTAAATTGTCTCTTCAAGGAACTAGTGTTAATATGGTTGTCTATGTATCAGAAATTTGCCATAGTATCATCTATTCAGACATTTCGCTAAGTTCTAGACATCTTTCTGCCCTTAATACATTTATATTATAATGAAATATGGTACTAATAAATTAGAAAAATAGCTGCAATTAACTACTTACACAGATAATTTACCTACATTAATTGAACCATTTATTTGAGGACACTGTTTTGCATTCATGCTGTACATTTTAAACTACTTTGGTGGTTAATTACCAACATCCTATACTACTACAAATATTCTTAATAGAACTAAATAAGAGGGATGGGAATTTGATGGGAATTTCGTTATTTCGTTTATTACATTCATTACCTAAATAAAAAATTATCTATCTATAAATAAAATTAACTAGTTTAACTACATTAAACGATTTTACCACTCGCATAAACTAAACTATAATTTATAACCATTTCACTGGGTACCATTACATTTACCGGTTAAAACTTTAGAAGTAACAAATTCCTTCAAATTACCATAAGCAACATCAAATACGTCATTAATGACGATAATATCAGAATTTCCAGGACTTTCACCTAGTAAAATTTTAAGAATGAATCTTAACAATAAAATAATTTAACTATTAGTTGCACACAACTTACCGTATTCAATTTCTTGTGAGGCGACCTTAAGTCGTAATGCTAAGCTTTCTTTAGTTTCTGTGTTTCGCAATTTTAATCTTTTTTCAAGAGTACGCAAACTTGGAGGTTTTATAAATATATACCAAGCATGCAAATTGGTTTTCTTTACTTGTTTTACACCTTCAACGTCGATATCGAGAATGCACACCTACAATAAAAAATAATTTTATTTCTCTTTTAAGAAAATTTTTGAATAAATTGTTAATTGGCAAAAAAGTTATAGCAAATTCTTATAATACTGTGCTTTTAAAATTTGTGGATAATGCTCTTTATAGAACCTAATATTTAAAATCAAATGAATCGAACAGAAACAATAGAACTTTTTTAACACCTTTCATTTAAAATTCATGATTCAGGACGTAATATCAATCAGAAATGCCCCGATATCATTAAATAATTATAACCTTTTTATTATAATTATTTTAGTTACTTATAGGTACCTAAAATATTCTAAAATTTCTTTTTAAGTGTCTGCAACAGGTAGAGATGAATACTTTCCACTTACTTACTAAATAATAAATAGCTATAATTGTTCCCACTTTTACCAAATTGAAATTATATTTTTCATTACAAACTAATGTGGCTATTTGTTTCTGAAATAATAAAAAATTAATGATATCATGTCTTAAATGGTATTGTCAATATTTACTTGCATTAATGTTCAAAATGATAAATGATCTTAGCTAATAATAAAAGTCTTTAACGAAATATTTATTCAAGTTTTAATAGTAGTATCTAGTTACGACAAAGTATTTTCAGAAAATATTAACTTATTACGATACAAGAAAATAATAAGAAAAATAAATTTTTGAATTGTCATGAAAAAAACAATAAAACATGATACCTATATAGGGGCATTTGCAATAAGTGCATACTTGTTACTGGTGCATCTTTGCAATTCAACAATCAAATGTGCCTTAATTGTAATAAATCAAAAATTAAACTTATAATAAACGAAAACATTTACCTACAATATTAACCCGTATGACCTGCATTAGCATGGAAGATCAAGTCGTCGCATTCCTGATCCTAAAATATTTAGTAAACGCAAATAAAATGATCTAGCTTGTAATATTTTAAGGTCAACTCCCGCCCAGAAGACACAAAACATTATAATAAACAGATTGGCATATATCTAATTAAGACGAGCTCTTACCTTTCCTTCTTTACAAACTGTTTCTACAGCTGCCTTGCTTGTACCATAGATATTGCCACCGAAAGCTGCACTTTCTATAAAATTTCCGGACTTAATGTCTGCTTTCATTTGATCTTTACTAACGAAATGATAATGTACACCATTTTCTTCGCCCTGTCTTGGTGAACGAGTGGTGTGACTGACGCTGAAACCGAAAAAGTTTGGATGATCCTCTAGTAACTTCTTTATTAGAGTACTCTTTCCAGAACCAGAAGGTCCGCAGAATACCAATAACTTGGAAACAACGCTCGTCATTTTATGGAATGATTTGTACAAACAATTTGTATGAGTGAGTAATAATTGGTTCGAAAATTTTACCGAATTTAAATTCAACGTGCCGATATGAAAATTAAATGTTTTTTTTTGTAAGTAATTACCACACGAATTAAAACTATAATTTGAACTTGTAAACGATTAAATATAATGGCACTTTTAATGAATTACTCCAAACAAATGACGGAACAAAACAATTTTAATTGACGACATTATACATGCATGTACAGCATGTATACAATGTTGCCAAACTAAAAACTGTAAGAGTTGGAAAATACTATATATACAGTGCAACAAAATTTTTACCCTTTTCAACAGTATAGAACGTAAAATATTACTCCCTATTTGTTGAGAATAATAAATATGGCCTATCCAAACCTATATGCAATTCACGTCATCAACAAAAAGTTACTAGATTGTTTATTTGTAATTCGGTTTAAAGTTTGGAAAGTGACATATTCTATAGATGATTTATCTTAGTACGTATTAGATGGTATAAAGAAAGACTACAACTTAGTAGAACTGTCAAAATACGAGGTACGAAGTGACAGCACTGTGTGAAACGTCATCATCTAGTAACCCTTTTATTGATGACGTGTTGCGTATAGGTTTGGACGAAGTATAGATACACAATAACTATAAATTTTATATATACACTGTATTTAAGTAATTGAAATTATCATAACATTTTCTAATTACATATTTTTAAAGGCAACAAGTCCGTAACATCTAGGTGACATAACAGGATCAAACAGTTGCATCAAAAAGGCACTCGTATGTTCATTTTCATGTAAAAACAGTAATCTATCTAAAAGTATCAAACTTTCAACTACTGGAGCTAACATACACCGCAACAAGTAAAACACGTTAAGCTCGGCTTCGAAACATTTATATTTGTTGAATAGTTCATTTAATTCTTCTTCCGAGATGACGACTTGAGCGTCAATTTTCTTTAAAGAATATTTTGCATAATCGTTAAACGACTTTAATTCTTTCTTAATTTTTCCCACTTCTTTTTTTATTATATTGCCCTTATATTTTTCTAGTAACATTTCGAAAATTGCCCTGTATAATAACGTTTTGTTAGGTAATTCCTTCTTAGACAGAATTCCGTCTATCGATTGAGACGACAACATCCGTGCTGTGCGCCCTAATTTGAAATTGCGATTTTTTAAATACGAGCTTAACGGAAAACCGGGATTGTCACTACAATTCAAATCAAATTCAAATTCTTCACTTAGTAAATGATAACAACAAGACACATTACAGAGAGTTTTAACATTTTTATTATTATTAAATATTTTAACCGATGTAGAACCTAAATTGCCACAAGTATGTAAACCAACAATGCTGCATAATGAATCTTTCACTAAGAAAACGTCATCAATTAATTGTTGAAAATTTGTTTTTTCAGTAACAAATTGTGTCACTTGTTTGTATAAATTATTGCTTATACAACTAGTTTGTGTAGAAGTCTTAACTATACTTTTCCAATTTTTTTCTAACTTTCTTGCTCGTTTAACTGCACTATTAGTATTTGTCACAGATGCATCGATACCTAAAACAGGAATTTGATGATGCAAGGCAATCATTGAACTTAAATATCCTTTTCCATCTCCCAAATCGACCAAATGTGTAGTTTTGTTGACATAACTAATTGCCGCAATTATTTTACTAAGAATTTCAACTTCGTGTGATTTTTTTGGAGAAACAAACATTTCCAATTTTAAGGTGGACATATCCTGACAACCCCATTCGATCAACTTTTCATTTAATCCATTTCTAGTAATGCATACATCAGTTAGATTATACAAACGTAAACTTTTCGTTTTATCAATGTATTTATTTAAAACTGGAGTCTCGTAGCTGTTTTTATTATTTAAAATAATATCAATAACATTCTCACAACCAGCTCTTATTACTTCTATTTTTAGATCTTCAGAGAGAACAGTGTTAAATGACGATTTTGAAAAATAATCAACCATGTGACTATTGGCAAATGGTAATAGTGGCTCAAGATACGAAATTATTTTCTCAATTTGGTTTTTAACAATAAAGTAATGTGTCATCCCCATGGTCTTTCAATATTAGAAAGACAACTTGTCTGCTTCTGGATACGAGGGATCAATTTTTAAGTTGGCACATACTTTCTTAAAGCAAGTTCGAATATTATCGGCTAGTGCTAATATGTCAACACCTTCATCGTTGTGTTTAGGATATGAGCAAATTTGAGATTGTAATGTTTTCAAATTCTTTATGTTCTTTTCGGCTTGATGATTGTTTTGTTGATTACCAAGTAATATTAAATAAGTCTCCGTAATTCCGAGATAATAACCTAACTCTGCTCCAATTTCTGCACCTCTATGATATCCCAAATGAAAACCTTCGGTGCTTCCCTCGGAAATTACTTTAGCATATCCTTCGTCATACCCTTCTTTATTTATGTGCTCTTCGCTTAATAATATGTCACTAAATACGTCGTTGATATCTTGGGCACAACATTCTATTAATTAAAAATAATTCTACTACGCGATAGTTTATTTATGTGTTTTTATTTACCTGTATCGTTGTGCATTTTACAATTTAAAAATAATTGGTTACGACCAAGTCGATTATTTTGATAGGTTAGAATAACTGGCAACATAAGTATGAAGTTTTAGTATACAAGGTGATTCATAATAAAATTAACAAACCTGACTGAGTGTATATATATATATATATGTCATTCAAATTTTATTCCGACACGTCATCAATAAAATTTTTACATCAAAATGCCCATGCCCTTGAGGAAACAATAAAATCTGTCTTTAAATTAAATTAATTTTTGTTTTTTTCTGTAAATGCTAATTCTTCACTTTGCACTTTTCATATTCAAAATTTAAAAAAGTGAAAAGTAAATCTGTTTTATGAACATTAATAAAAAGTAAATGAATTAGTAAAAAGTAGTGCATAACAAAGTAATTGATGCAGAAATTTACAAATTGTTCATTTTGATTTATTTTATGAAAGAACGTTTGTTTGAAATTTACTGCCTTATTAATAATAAAGGACATAATAGCATGCTAACATTCTATTAGTTAGTAGCGATTAGAATGCTACTAAGATCCTATTAATAATGTTCAAATAAATGATGATTAACTAGTTGCATTTTAAGTATGCATGCACATATGGCAATACAGCATATTTTAATTTTTACAATCTAAATGAACTACTTATACTTTAAATGTCAAAATAACATTGTTCCTCTTGTACCGCCTAAAAAAGCAAAAAAACAAAAAAATACAAAGTATGAGTTTGTATGAAAAAGAAATGTACAAATTAAATAAAGAGCGCATTTTACAAATGATGAAGCACAATGAAGATATGCATGAACTTAAAATGCAAAACGAAAAAGAATTTCATAAATTAAGATTTAATTTATTTAAAAGATTTAAAAGTAAAATGCCATTTTTGTAAATATTTTGTAAATTTTTCGTATTAAACAAATTATATTATGTTAAGAAGTATAATATTCAATTCTGAAAATATCGTCGAATATATTGTTGGCGAAATACATTCCCTGTAACATTTTCATTAGGAATATTTTGGTAAATGTTGTTTTCAGAAGACATATATTCTTCATCGGAAGAATCCCCATTTTCTAGTCTGTCATTAATGCACATATTATGCATCTGCTATTGTAATAATTGCAGTTTTCGTAGTATCTAATGCCATGTTTAAACCATTGAATGTGGACCTAAATTTATTTTTCCACTGAGCAAAGAGTCTTTCAACTACATTTCGTGTTTGAATATGAGCCCGATTGTAACGTTCTTCTGCACCAGTAGTTGGGTTTAATAGAGGTGTTAATAAATATTTTGAACAGAGGTAACCGTTGTTCCATTAATTTTACCATTATCAAATCTTTTTTTTAATGCACACTGATTCCAAATTCTTGAGTCATGTATGCTTCCTCTAGCTTTTGCAACAATATTACGTATTCTGCAATTAGCATCAGATACTACCTGTACATTTATTGAATAGTAGCCTTTTCTATTCATATATGCTAAAGCATGGTCACCTCCCGGTGATTTTATTTTTATATGGGTACAATCAATTGCACCAAATATTGCCGGACAATGTGCAATATTATAAAAATTTTCCTTTACAGTTCTTAATTTTTCACCTTCAGGAAAATATATGAATTGTTCCATACGTCGAGCTATTGCTTCAACCACACGTTTGATAGTTAAACTTAAAGTAGGTTGTGAGATACCATGTTGTTCTGCTGTATTAAAAAAAATAATTCAAATACGTATATTTTGCTTCATTCTAATAAAGTAAGTTATCTAATACCCATATTAACACCATAAGCACCTTTTGCAAGATATCGTATTATAGACATAACTTGTACTTCTGGACTTAATCCTCCACCTCGATTACTTTTAACAATGTCGTTGCTTATTAAATTAATAACATTTTCTGCAACATTTTCAATATTCCGAATATAATGAATGATGGCATAACAGAAAAAGAGAAGCGCAAGAAAAATATTTAATTTTCAAGACACGAATGATTTTCGAGACTATAAACGTAGACTATATAATTAATTTTGTTCAACATTGCATGTCAAGAAAAATACCGACAGAAACTTTGAATTATTTCTAAAAGAAATCATTGTTATATTAAATAGCATAATGTTGGCTGGGCTGCAGAAGTCAAATTCATGGAAATGGTACAGCCCAAAATGTTGTAAAATCTACAGTTTTCAATATTATTTAGGCAATTGTAGATGAAATATTTACAAGAATGGTTCACTAACAATAAGTGGTCATAAAATGCAACCGACGTTGTTGAAGGCTTTTTTAAAATAGGTAAATTTCCGTATAAAAACGGATGTTGATGATGATGAATGATGAAAAAGCATGATGAAACCTTGATTAATATTGAAAAACAATAGCTCTGTTCCAACACACCATCAAACCGGTTTGCGAACGGCCCAGTACGTGCTTTCAACCAATCAGAATTTTAGAATTTACTCAACTGTCATAATCTAACATTCTGATTGGTCGAAAGCATGTACTGTACCGTTCGCAACTGGTGTTGCAACAGACATTTTATTGTTAGACAGAGTGCACATTCGACATGATGTAGATAATATGCCAGTGATAAACGAATTGTGCAAATAAATTAGAAAATAAAAATAAAATTTAAATTTCAATGCTTACTGGCCAATCAATTTTTCAAAATTTCGTATTGTTTTATAATAATTCATTTTTCTTTTCTTATATTTGTTAGGTCAAACCCTATTTTATCCCAAAATTTATTTCTGTACTTATCTAATATTATTGTTTATATGTAATTATATACAGTACCTGGAGGTATCTATTATATTTTATTAAACTTTATTGATAGCTGAATATATAAATACATAATTTTGGTAAAAATTACTTATAATTTTTTTAATTTTGGAAAAAAAGACGCCCGAGCAGGGACTTGAACCCTGGACCCTTGGATTAAAAGTCCAATGCTCTACCGACTGAGCTACCCGGGCCATATGAATTGTATTATTTTCTTATCAGTTAGATACACAGATTAATTACCAATATTCTATTAATGCAAAATAATAAATTAATATTTTCTAATAAATTATTAATATCTATTACAAATTTCTATATTGTTTCAAATTATTTTTTAAATTCTAATAGATTACTTACTTTTTAAAAGTAATAATGGATACACATAAAAAATGAATTAGAAAAAGAAAAGGAAATTAGTTAATTATTTATTAATATCATTATTTTTTTTATTGCACAATTATTGGTATTGGTATTTTTTTTAAATTATTATTTTTCTTGATTATTTTTTGAAAAAAGTAAAAATGTAACGTTAATAGGTAATTAAAATATTTGAATTTTGAAATTTGCAAAACGGCTATCTATCATGACAGAACGTTCATTATGAGAAGAAAATTAATTTATAATAATTTTTTTAATTAAAATTAATAATTTTGTGTATTATTATTAAATTATTAAATATTCTATTTTAGAGCTACTTAAAAGGCACCTGTATGAAAAATAGGGAAATTTAAGAATTTTTTGGTGTTTGAGTTACAAATTTAAGAAGAATTATAAATTATAATATTACTTTAGAATCACAATTTTGAAATAAATGTTTTTTCAATAAACTTTTAAATATGGTTGGAAATATTGTACAAGATATTTATGATTTAAATATAGGTAATATAGGTATAGGTAACATATTTAATATATATATTTCCGTTTGATACTTGAACTATACTACGATTGATATAATATATCGATAACGATACATAGATATGTGGTATATGTATATACACCTATATATTTTGATAAGCAATTGACATAAGATATAGTCGTATCTCTGTTTATATAAAAATGCAGGTATAAGTATTTGAAATTAGTGTTCAGTGAATATCGTCGTCAAGCTTATTCAGAGTATGTACCGCATTACATTTTTAGAAAATTCCATCATACAATTCCAATTACATATTCTAAATATTTTTTGCATTTATTGCATAATTAATTACTCATATTCCTCTTATTAAAAATAAAAATTAACGATAAGATTTTACGTACTTAAACGAAAATAGATTTGTTATTTTTAATTTTTGTCGGCAACCTATCCGTTTCTTGCATATGTTTACGATATTTTTAAATGAAAGTTAATTATTATTGTATTGCACACTAGTACTTAATTTATTTTTGGATTATTCATTTCCTATCTATATATTTTCTAATACATCTGTATAATTATCTACTATTTTCTAATTTTTACATTTATGATAGATAGATTATGACGATAATGATATCTATACCTACTTGACACATGACACGCTTAAATTTAAATAAAACATTTAGATCAATTATCTACTTACTTATTAAAAAAAAAGAAGTTTGAGTTGCTCTAATTTTAATTTTCCGAATTTTTTCGAAATGATCCAAAGTAGGTACTTTCGTAAATTGAATTTGCAATGTATGCCTTTCTATGTTGCAACAAATTGGATAAAAAGAGTTAAACTAATCGGAGGATTCGCTGATTACAAGGTGCCATCGAACTTTGTTATTTAATTATTGCGTCAAACATTTATTAAATTAAACGATTATTAAGATAAAATATAGGTACTTGGCGGTAAATATATCTAATATTATACGCGAATGGCGATGCGTTAGGTACAAAAAAACATGTTTTGGCGAAAGGCGATGTTTTTGGAAACATTGAAACGTCTACTATGCTTATTCGATTCATTAAAAATCTAACTCATTACAATTTGTCATTATAACTAAATTATTGACATGAATTTCGTGGCTAATATAGAAGAAAATCGAAAGGTGGGGCATCTGTCTGGAGTTTACTATATGAACCATAACATTATTTTCAATTTAATGGATAATTAAATAGTATTTTGTTGTCTATTGTATACCTATTTCTGTAAATAATGATGATAAAAACGTCATATTTTCCTAACATAATATTATGTAGTGTAAGTGTAAAGAAAATTCTACGACAAAGGGAAACAGAAAAATCAAAAATATATCAAAAATTTCAAAATTTATAGGTCGCATTTCCTACACCAAGATGAAATTTTTATTTAAATAAAACTGTAGTCTCAACATAAGTAGCAAAATACAGCACAATAACATAAGTTTGACGTCATTTAAAACCAATACATATATAAAATACAGTAACATTTTTTTTAAACTTTGACTTGTGATCCAATATATGTTTGATTATTAAACATTTTTTTGTATTTTTCCTGTTTGTCGCGGCCCTTTTTATTTATTTCAGGCCTACTAAAAAGTCATGGAAATTGTAGAAGTGTAGATTTGCGCATGTCTATTTTTATTTGACATAAACTATAGAAAAGCAATTATTATGTAACAATATTTTTCTATTCCAATTTAAAATTCGCAACCGTGTTTCGAAAAGGCTTTTATATTCAATTTATTAAAGAGGAATGATTGTAGACAACATTATTTTTGAGTATTCATATTTTGTATCCACAATCGAAATACTAAATAACAATCAGAGATAACCAATGATGATTCTTGTAGACAATCGATTTTCTATTTTCACTGTCTTCTATTCTGGCAAATCAATGATTTTTCACGTTTTTAAAAGCACAGGTTGAAGTGATATTACAATTAAATGTTATCATTTCACGAATTTTATTTTATGATTGCAGTTGTTAATGTTTGCGTTAGTTATTCTTTCATTATATTCGGCCTGATATAACATTCAAATTTTCAATTTCTTTTCAACAAATTCCATTTCTTAAATGCATGTACTAAACAAATATCCGACTGCGTATCGAATTTTCATGTCGCATGTCAAAAAACTCCTTTTTTAAAATTTTTCTCGAAAGAAATACATTTTTTGAAAAATAATATTTACGAGAAAAATTTATAAGAAATAAAAAATATATATAATTTTTTTCGATTATCTCGAAAACGGTGCATTCTGTGGAAAATTATAAAGAGTCATTATCGGTAGAGAATTTTATACCTATTTCAAAACATATTTCACATTACCGATCCGATGAGTAATAACACAGATTATAATTTTTTTAATTTTTGAACGGCCGCCATTTTGAAACCGCTCGGTCAATTTGGATGGTTAAAGAACTCGTCCTTTATTTTCGTAAAAACAATACGCTGTCCAAATTTCAGCCTCCTACGATTAAAATTGCGATCGGAATCGTGTCCACAAGAAATTGATATATATATATATATATGACCGACCTAAAATGAATGACCTATATTTTCGTGATCTAGGGGTCGAGATCGTAGAAAATCCAAAAGGATACGTCTGAGTGCCGTCATCATACAGGTTACAATAGCTTTCTTTTCTATGAAAATTCGCTAAAAGCGTCATATTTTATCGATAATAATAGGCCTTATAAATCGCAATAAAGGGGTCACAATTTGGCGTATAAGCCCTAAATAAAAAGAAATAATAATCTTCTTTGAATAGACTAAAATTATTTAATAAAATTGATTAGCACCTATTCATCATTTTTTATCGCTTCTATTATAACGATTAATTGGGCTTAACTGTATTTCTATAATAAATAAGTTAACAATCGATGATATGATTTAATGAACTTTTTATAACTTGTATAGGTAAATAAACAAAATAATAGGTATTACCTATCTAATTTTTCTTCAATTCATGTCTTTAGAGAAAGAGGTAAGATGTTTAATTTGATTTTATTTATAGAAATTAATTTCGTTACTAATTATATGTAACCGACTTTCTAATTTCTGACTCTATAAACGTAAAATACTTTTCAGAATCAATGATTAAATTGCTTGTATGTACATATGCGAGAAATATAAAAATTAAAGAAAAGGCAATAATTGTATCTTATACTTTATAATGATATTTTGTTTGCATGCCTGTCCAGCATTTTAATCAGCAATCTTAAAGGGTCAACAACATTATTTAAATGTAGTTAAAAATAATATCAGACACCTTGTCGTAATAGTATTTAAAACAATTTTTAAATCAATTATTATTAGTTTATTTGTTGCTTTAAATTCGGCAACAATTTTAAGGGGTTAGGTACCTACCTAAGGTACGCGGATCATAAAGCAATCGACCGACTTTTAGTTAAAGCTATTTAAATATACCTTCACAGCAAATTGTGTTATAAATCAAGGTCGATTTAATCTACAATTATTGGACATTTTACTTTAGCAACTTAGAACGTTCAGTACATACATTATAATATCTACAACGTGCCATATTTAGTTGTTTCTTTCCTTTTATCGAAATTGTGTTAATTGTTAAATTTTAACGATTATATTTTAATAGAGCAATACATCTAAATATTTTATTTCGAGCAGTGTGACTTGTAACAACACTTTAAGTGAAATTTAAGGTAAAAATAATCTCATTTCATATACAATTTACTTTCGAATGTAGTACCTAAGTATTTTAACGTGGAAAATTCCACAGTGTTGTTATGTTGTTGATATGGGGGTCATAAAAATATACAGAAACTATTATTAAAGATAATATTAAAAATGTGGAATGTTTTTTTTTTAATTTAAAAGTATATCTATAATAAAATTGTTTCATACGATAACGAAGTTTTACAATGAAATTAAATACAGGAAATATTTTCCATTAGCGGACATTTCCGAATAACAGACAATTTTCTTGATCCCGAGAATGTCCCCCCTATCGAGAAGTTTTACTGTATTTATTTATTTAAAAATCGTTTAGTCTTGTAACCGTATAAAATAAGTAAAGTTTTCGAATAAATTTTACAATTTTGATTGTAAAATTTAACAAACCTCTTAAAGAATAAAAGTTTCGTTTATCATAATCGAAAATAAGTTTAAGCACGATAATGTCGTCTTCTTTCTTTCTATCGTATTTGATTTTATTTTTAAGTTGTTGGAGTAATAGATATCTATTAGTGATGCTTTTTTACTAGATTTAATTAAAATACACAATGCTGTCCAAATGTCGTGGAATTTTACAAAAGACGTCCGCAATACAAACCCAGCGGGCTTATAGCACACAACAAGTTATTGAACGCGAAGGAAAATATGGAGCCCATAATTATCACCCTTTACCAGTAGCATTAACCAGAGGACAAGGTATAAAACACATAAATAGGTAACAAATAAAATGAAAATAATGGGGTTTTATCGATTTCATAGGTGTTTTCGTTTGGGACGTCGAAGGAAAAAGATACTTCGATTTTCTTAGCGGATATTCCGCCAATAATTTCGGCCATTGCCATCCAAAAATTGTGTCCGTTTTACAAAGACAAGCTCAAGTATTACACCATACTTCGCGAGCGTTTTATTCGGACGTATTTGGAGAGTACGCGGAATTGGTTACCAAATTATTTGGATACGACAAAGTGTTACCTATGAACACAGGTAAATATATGGAATCTCAAACCAATAAGGTGCCCTCTTTCTAACAATGATCAAAAACATCTAGGAGTGGAAGCAGATGACACTTCGTGTAAATTGGCGCGTAAATGGGGATATTTCAAAAAGAAAATTCCAAAAAATGAAGCCAAAATAATTTTTGCTAGCGAAAACTTTTGGGGACGGTCACTAGCTGCGGTATCCGCATCCACCGATCCTGTGAGCTACGAAGGTTACGGACCTTTCATGCCTGGATTTTCTTGCGTTCCTTACAATGATCTTCAGGCTCTCGAGGTTAGTATTTTATTTACAAAAATTACCCAAGCAAATTCTGCGTCTACTTATTTAATCTTAATTATCAACTAAATCGTATCCGCGAAATACTTATCCTATCTCAAGTACCTCTATTACGACGATACCTAATACATAATCAGAAAACGATTTTGGACAATAGGCAAATATCATATATCCTACCGACCAAACTATACTAAATAATTTCTCATGATTGATTAAAATCATTTATATCTTTATACGAGTTATCTACATGTCTAATTCGTTAATTTCTAGATTGCTTTAAAAGATCCGACAGTATGTGGTTTCATGGTGGAACCGATTCAAGGAGAGGCAGGCGTCGTCGTTCCTTCCGAAGGATATTTAAAAGGTGTCAGGGAATTGTGTACCAAGTACAACGTATTATGGATAGCAGATGAAATTCAAACTGGGCTAGGAAGAACGGGAAAAAGATTGGCCGTTGATTACGAAAACGTTAAACCTGACATACTAGTATTGGGAAAAGCCCTTGGGGGCGGTGTTTATCCAGTTTCCGCGTGTTTGGCAAATGATGACATCATGCTTGTCATGCAACCAGGTAACCGACTGATTAAATAAAAAGAAATCCCTCGATTCTAATTGTTCATTATTTAGGAACTCACGGTTCTACATTTGGAGGTAATCCATTAGGATCTCGTGTTGCGATAGCGGCGTTGGAGGTATTGGAAGAAGAAAAATTATCCGAACATGCTTTTAAAATGGGAAACATTTTAAGGGAAGGCTTAAGCGCTCTTTTAACACATAAGGCTATAAATGCTGTAAGAGGAAAAGGGCTTCTAAATGCCATTGTTATGAATAATGGTAAGGTAATAATGGTTTAAAACATTAAACGAAACTAATAGTACTTATGTCCTCATAGACTACACCAAAGCTTGGGATATTTGTTTACAACTTAAAGAGAACGGTTTATTAGCCAAACATACACACGAAAATATAATTAGATTTTCGCCACCATTAGTGATAACAGAAGAACAAACAAGAGAGGCTGTCGATATTATTATTAAAACTGTGAATAGTTTTAAAGTATAATTTATCTGTATTAAAATGTGAAATTTTCAATTTTTGTTAACAATAAGTTATAAATAAATTTAGAGCTTTCCATATACTTGATCGTCTGTATTGTATTAAAATTAATATCCCTTATTTTCTGGAAAATTTCTGAAATCCTGGAAGGCCACACCATTTTGAAATCATCATAGAAATCGTAATAAAACGTTCAAAATGTATAGGGTGTTGTCTATTCATTGCGTTATACTCAAATTCAGAGTTTTCCATGTATTTGGTTGTCTCAATTATATTTTCTGAAAATCATAAAGTCGTGCATGGTATAGGAAACGTTTAAAGTGTATAGTGTGTTGCCTATTCATTACGTTTTTTTTTTATGAAACTTGGTAGTATGTTTATCGATAAGTATGCATAATGAACATATTGTTTGAGGTTTGAACGAAACTAAACAAACATGTCAAAAAAATGGCTTCTTCGTTGTGATTTAACTACTACATTTTATACATAAAATGCAGCATTAATGAATGAAATTAACAATAAAGTAACTCGATAATGATAAATATTTTTTAAAAGTAGTAAGTAATCATTGTAAAATTATTTTTTTATCAATTTTCAGTGTACCCAATAAATTTTTATAGAAAAATAAATTAAGCACAATGGATATAATTTAACATAAACCACTCCATCAAAATATGGATTTTTTCATTGTCAGAATCGTCATTATATCGTATTTAGTAGTTATTTCAAAAAGCAATGATGATTGTCCCAAGAAATGTGTGTGTAAACACAGTTCTCAAAGAAATGGTCCAGACTGGATTAAAGTTCGTTGTGGAGATTTAGTAGCTGTTAGTAATTTAGAAGAATTAGAACTGTTTAATATTTCCAAAGAAATCGTTCAACTGTAAGTTGAAATATATAAAATACTACAATACTAAAATTTATTCCGTTTTATTTTAGTAATCTGTCAGGAAATCATTTAACAACTTTTACTCCAAAGATTCCGTTTGTAATTCTTCAAAAATTGTAAGTATAAATGTAATTTATTATTTAGTTTCTTTTAAGCTAAACTATTTTGTATAAGTTTCATTAAATTACATCTATTATGTTTAGTTTATATATATATTTTAATTTCAGAGACATTAGTAGAAATCAGTTAACAGTTTTATATGATAATCAATTTATCGAAGTGCCAAATCTCAGAAGACTCGACATATCAGGAAATAATATTAAACATATTGAATTACTAACCTTTACCAATTTACATCAGTTAGAACGTTTAAAACTGAACCAAAATCAAATTAATACCATTATAAAGGGAACATTCAAACCTCTTGGAGCATTAAAACAATTGTAAGTAGAATTATTAAATTATTATCGATAATTAAAATAATCTTTATAGGGACATATCCAATAATCCATTAACTTGTGATTGCGAATTGTTATGGTTATTAGGTTGGGTCCAAAAATTATCGGTTAAATTAGTTGCAAATCCAAAGTGTAATTCTCCATCAACTTTTAAGGGAGTGCTGTTACGTAAGCTTCAAATAGGCGTCGATATTCATTGTAAATCTCCAGCAGGCAATAGAGAATTACCAGTAATAGAACTTTTTCCAAATCATAATCAAGTGGTTTTTGAAGGAGACGCTTTAGAGCTTATTTGTAAAACACCAAGCATTTTTGATACTTTTGATATAAGTGATCCTCAAGTAAATTCATATATTGAATGGTTTTGGTTAGATCTAGATCCTAAAAAGCATTTTAGTAATGTAGCAATAAGTAATCGCTTTTTGGCTGATAGTGGATTACTAATTAGTTCCTTAACAATTCCCGTATTAAATCGTAACCATACAGGATTTTGGAATTGTCGGCTCACTTCTGTGCAAGGAAATTACTCTCAAGGATTAACAATTATAGTAATTTCAGATGAAACCAAATATTGTCCGGTAATCAACACAGTTAACAATAAAGGTTCATATTTATGGCCTAGAACGATAGTAAACTATACTGTTTCTCTTCCTTGTGATTCATTACAGTTAAATAAGGAAATAATTCAACAAAAAGCTACACATCTTTGTTCCAGTTCTGGAGAATGGATGAATATTAATACGTCCGAGTGTGCGTATGTTTCAGAAACAACAAAAGTACTCGACCAATTCTCCAAAGTAAATTTAAGCTTAACAAAAGACGATGTCTACGAAAGTGCCAAGCATTTTAAAAATTACACTTCAAATTTAAAAATATTTAAAGATACTGTTGATTTAATGTACGCTATAAAAACTATCGAAAATTATATGAATTACTTATTAGATGAAAAGGAGTTGGGATATATTTTGATGGACATTTTAAATAACTTGATCAAGTTACCGAAACCATATTTGCAAAAAGCCGACGAATATAATGTTTCAAATAAAATTCTTAAATTTGTAGAAGAAATTGCTAGATCAACATCTTCGCCTGTTTTACATAAAGTGAGTATTGTAAATTTATCTACGAGACGACAAACGATTTTTTCGTTAACGATCTACTCCTAGTTAGACATAGTTTAACTTTGTAGGTCCAAAAACGTGAAATGTTTCTGGGAACTTATTACTGATATTTAATAAAGGTAAAACTGTAGGAATATTGCATTGTTGGCTTTGTGATGTTTTAAAATGAATTCTTTACCACATTAATGCATTTTTGAACTGTAATAAAATCATATTGCTTGTTTTGGATCTACAAAGTAAGAGAACGTCCAATTGTAAAATTGTAAAAATATCGATTTGTTTCTAATGTGTAAAAAAACTACATTTTTAGACAAACATCGCCGTAGAAGAATTTCCTATTAAACAAGAAGTTTTCACCGGCATGACATGCACATGGTACATCAAGCCCGTTAATAGTTCTGATAGATTGTTTTACTGTATCACATCCAATCGTCCTGTTCTTTCAGGAATGCAGGACAGACTGGTGGAGGCTTCGGTTCAAATTCCTGCATCATTATTTTACCATTTGCGACAAGAAGAGATAATTTTAGATGACAGTATGCAGAAGTTACTAATTGGAATGTTCAGTAATAGCAATTTGTTTCCTATCGATAAACATTATGTGAATCAAGACGTTACTACTGCTGTTATTGGTGTAAAATTAGGTACGATCAATTATTATTAAAATACCAATGTTATTAAAAAGATTATTACCAATATTTTCAACAGAACAAATACCCAAGTACTACGTCAATTATTTTTTTGTCATATTTCAGTTTAATAACTACAATTTTCAATAAAGTAATTTTTTCCTGAATCTCGGCGATAATTTATTTTCTAAAATATGGGCAGTCGTCTTCTAATAAGTTTGATCTCTTGACAATTTCACACAAAATTGTTATCAACAGTGTACTGTTCGTTATTAGAACCAGAATACAAATGAAAACAAATATTTTTGATCAAATTATTGAAAAATAAAATAATAACTTATGTAGGAAATAATTACACCTACATAAAAACTAATTTGAAAGACAATCTACATGTGTTAAAAAAAAATTCGAATATATAAAAATGATTTAAATTAGGTTTGTTATACATATAAATCGTAAATGTTTGAATTTAGTTAAATATTTGTTAGATTAAAACCATAAACTATTTAATATTAGCAAACGCCGTTACATTTATTTACTCTTATTATTTTTTCCTTTGCAGCCAACTTAACGGTAACAAACTTGACAGAACCGATCTACGTCATGTTACGTGTCCCATCGAAATCAACGTCGGTTACTCCTGTTTGGTGGAATACGAGTGCAAATGATAGAAATGGAAATTGGTCTTCGAACGGTTGCGAGTTCAGTCACGAAGTGCAAGATAATTTAGTCTTCCATTGCAAGCAGTTAGGATACTATGGACTTTTAGAAAATATAACAAACGTGAGTGTCATAAAAATCGGTGCCAAATTTAGATTATCTCATCCTGCCATATATGTAGGTAGTTTTATTTTATTTGTGTCACTTTTTATTGTAGTTTTAACATACTGTCTATGCTATATGTCAATTCAAATGCCGAAAAAAGCAAAACATTCTCTCGTAAACACATGGATTTCTGTAATGTTATTAATATTTGTCTACGTTTTTGGAATTTATCAAACCGAAGATATGCAACTTTGCCAAATAATTGGCTTAACATTACATTATCTAACATTGTGCTCTTTGTTTTGGATGTGTGTCAGTGTAACAACTATGTATAAAAGATTGAACAAGAATGAAACTATCGAATTGCAAGATGACGAATTACCATCAGATCAACCAATTCAAAAGCCGATATTAGGTTTATATCTTGTGGGTTGGGGAGTAGCTTTAATAGTTTGCGGCATATCCGGTGCAGTTAACATGAAGGAATATGCTGCACATAATCATTGCTTTTTAAGTTCGACTCCCGCTTTAAGTGCCGTATTTATTCCGGTCGTTGTTTTGATGTTAATTTTGAGTGCCTTATTTTTATTAATTAGATGCGCAATTTATAGTTCGGATGTCAATGGACATTTAAGCGAAGGAACGCAGGTTACCGAAAATGTAGATTTAGATATGTTAGAGCCGAGCTTTCCAAATCCCGATCATACCAGTGTTCGTAGTAGTTCAACTAAAACTAGATCGAGCGAAGTAGAAGATGCCGAACATGCTCCGTCGGCTCAGCTTAAAGCTTATATAATATTTTTAATAATCTACGCTATTGTGTGGTTCAGTGGTGCCTTAGCTACAGTTAAAGCATTGAAATTTCAATTCGAAGAGGACGTTTTCAGTATTGCTTATGCAGTTTTTGCGACAGCTTTAGCTGCTTTCACTTTATTTTTTTATTGCATAGCAAGAAACGATATACGTACCCAGTGGCTTTTCCTACATAACTGTATAAAGAAGAGAGGTGTATGTTTCCGTTCGAGAAACGTATCGGATACCACTCAAAATATTCCTCAAATACAAATTCAACCGTTACCTTTACAGTCTACAAGTAACGGGACACCTGTAGATCACGCGATGTTGGCATCACGATCGAGTAGTCGTAGTTCTAGCCAAACCAAATCTAATTCTAACAATAGTAATGTACTCAAAGCAGCCGCAAATTTAAATGGAGTAACAATGGAAGAACCGCACGGTGCCAAAATCAATAATGTTAATTTAGTAGTCTTACATAGACAACAATACAGGACCAACAACACCGTACCAAACTTAATAGAAAATCCTAGTACTACAGCTCAAATCTTTTATAATCCTTATCAAAGTACGGTTGCTCGCAAATTTTTTAAGAAGCAACGTCAACATATGATTAAACGTAACAATCTAACTATGCGAAAATGCACTACCATTAGCGATAGCGCTTCTGTGTTGTCCTCCAAACAAATAACGGACAATTCGAGCATAGATCAAAATATTTTTGGCACCAAATCAAAGGTGAACAATACAAATATTCACGTGGAACATGTTCGGAAGATTAAACAGCGAAATCCTAATATCTTATTCGATAGCCGTGAAGAAATCAACCTCAACAACGTACCTATAGAAAAATTAATGATGAATGCCGAGAGATTACGAAAACGGGAATTAAACAGGCCGAGAACTAGAAAAAAACAAAACACCGCCTCGATTGCAAACGATAAAGAAGTATTCGAACAATGTAATATGCGAACAGTTTCGCAACAGTGTAGCTTAGAGTACAGTTCCGATTCCACGTCAATTTTAGAAAGGAGCGGAGCAAGCTTAGATAGAGATAAAATTGCTCAACCGATTTCCAAGTTCAAAAATACAGGAGCGCCCCCGCTATTCGTTGAAAATTTTACTGGAAAGCATAAATACCATAAAGTAGATAATAAATGCTCACAAAAATTGTACAAAAATAATTATTTAGATGTTAAGTCTATGCCCGATAGCAAAATTAGTACACCGTGTGAACCCTCAGATTTAAGTTTAAGTATAGTCAATTCCACTTTCAGTGAATTAAGTGAAGCAGTTCCTAGTATATATGTAAATCCCTCTCATGATCTCTTATTTCCTAAAAGAGTACAAAGTAGGGCTAGCAGCGTATCTACCAGTGAGTTAGACGAGTTATATCAGCAAATTAGGAGAGGAACACGTCGCGAGTGTCACCCTCAAAGATTTATCGACGATTGCAATATATTTCTGCAGTCTCGAGATTATAGGTTACAATTGTCTGATCCGGAAATTAATTTAAGTATAAATAATTTGAGACAGAGATCTCGTACGTCTTATAGTATTGATAATATAAGTGATAATGTCGAAACTGTTGTGTAGTATACATAGTATTTATTTTTTAATTTAAGGCTTAAATGTGTATATATTGTTTTGTAATTAAAAAATTATATTAACATTTAATATTATAGCAGCAGTTACTTAAAGAAAATATATTTCTAAAAGTAAATATATATAAAAAAATACATTATGTGTCTAGCTTTTGCTAATACTATACATAGATGTGGTGAGACAAAAAAAAACTTAATAAACAAGTTTCATAATATAGTATTTGAATACATTTTTGAAAATTATAAAAATTTGTTTTGTTTACTTGTTTGAATTTCTAGAGTTCCTGTTTTGTTTTATCGAAGTCACGGTATTTATTAGATACAGATAAAAAATTTCGACGAATAAAGCTGTTGATAACATTTTAAAACTACCTAATCTGATACTTTATCATTCATGAACTTGTGGTGGAGATATTTAAATGTATAACTTATCATTTTTATAAATTAATTTCGAAAATTAAATAGAGAAACAATAATAAAATAAGATTTCAATATTTAAATTTATTACTCAAAATATTGATTAACTTGTAATTTAAAATATTCCCCGAACAATTTGTTTTCATTTTCGTGTAAAATAGTCCAAAATTATAAAAAATTTCTTTTATCCTTACCTACCAATACTGTGAATATATTTTTAATTTAAACATAATCTTATCAAAATGTCATTAAAATGCAGGTGTTTATGTAAATGATTTCGAGATAATGATCCTCGAGATTCCTGGTAAAAGAATTAGCTTTAGTACCAGTAACAATGTTGCCCAGTTAATATTAAGAACCAAAATTTATCGTGCTTATACGCCTGTTTGAATACATATCGTTTTTTAATGTAGTGCAGTGTATCTGTTTTGTAATATGTATATGTATTTGTATGAATTGTGTTTAAGATCGTTTAGTATTAATATTTAAATTATAGTAAGTCCACTAATTATATTTATTTATTGTTTATGTATATACAGTGAACTTTTCGCCATATTATTATTTTACATTCATGTTATTGACAATGTTTTAAATAGATAATAAATTAAGAAATAATATACAGAAATCCTCGTGTTTTGTCTTTGTATCTGAATTTAAATCTTGATGGCGTGCATTTCTATTATTAATTTGATTCTCTTTATGCATTTAAATATTTAAATTGTTTTATATATATATTTTTTTTACATAAATGAGTGCACAAAATTAGAATTAGAGTAAAGAAATTTTACATCATATTAATTTGTTAAATTTAAGATGGTAATGAATTTCTGTGACAGTAATTCTGGCAAAACTGTATACATATTATGATTTCATTAGATTTTATGTGTTTTCAATATTAACATATTATAAAATCATTAAAATGTTTTTTGGAGAGATTTATCTGGATGTGCTTTAGGGTCACTGTTATGCTAAATCAAGTATTATTAAAGTCCAATGTTTATAAATGTGTCAGTGTTATATCGAATTATTTACATTTAAAAAAAAAGCTGCACATCAATTTAGATTTGCATTTAAAGACTGCGTTTTTATATATAGGTATATATGGTGTGATGAAAATAACTGTTAAACTCAACTTTCTAAAATTATTACCAATCTAAACAAATTATTAAAGCACGAACTTGACCAATTTTACATTGAAGGGATTTTCAAATTATTATCAGTACTATGTATTCACATAATTGGAAAGTCAGTGGAATAGTTATTTTTCAACAGTGCAATTATTTATTGTAAGTGTTTGTAAGAAACATATATTTACAAATGAAAATAAAATGTATGTGTATAAAATTGTTGTTTTGAATTCATTTTATTCATTTCATTGTTTCATTTAACACAATATAGTTACATAAAAATAATTATGTGGCGATAGTAAAATTGTCCAAAAAAAATGTAATACAAAATTGATAAATGTTAAATTAACTTCATGCAAATTAGTTTAAGTTTACCAAAAGTATTGGAACACAATGCACCCAACAAATGAACGAACTCACTTTAAGTACAAGTGTCATAAGTAAATTATTTAGATAAAAAATATACCGAGTTCACATCACTAGTGTAAATAGTATTTGAATAAAACACGGATAAACAGTTGAATACAAATTGCTGCGCCTTAAACAATAAATAATTGTTGCAACAAAAAATCTTACTATAAATTTATAGTTTATATCCTGACAAGTCTAAAAAGCAACCCAACATCCTTGTGTTTCACAAATTACCTTCTCAAAATAATTTTTTTACAAACCGAACTTTTTGATCAACTGCATATCTACTACTAAAGAACAGTTTGTTTTTTCGCAAAACACCCTTATCATTAGTGTATAGGTACAGTACAAATCAAAAAGATTGTCTTGCCGTCACATTGTTCTTAAAATAAAATTGATATCTAAATACTGTCCTCTTTTTATATTTTTAACCTTTCGTTAGTTTGGTTGGGGTCTGACAAATCCCAAAATTAGTTTTATTGTAATAATTGTTTAAATAACATCCGCAGAATCGCCACGTGTTGAGTAGTTGTCGTAAATGTTTTAGGAGATACGACAGTAAAGCAGATTTTTTTTAGGAGACTTGAAAGTTGTGAAAATTACAGGTTGAGGTCTATAAGACCCCACCAAACTAATGACGGTACTGTTTTTGCTGAGCCACAATTAAGGCTATGTTAAGTGGTTTTTGTTATTTAGATTATTGTATTGTATGAATGATTATGAAGCTGATCAATAAAGATTATTAATGTTGTGGGAGGAAGTGGAGAGTACCAAAGAAATTGAGTTAGCAGAGGAAAAATGAACCGGACCTATTGGAAGTTCGGACTATCAATCGCAATCATATCAACACTAGAAAATATTTAAAAACCATCAATTAATTACAAAAAGGAAAATATTAGTTAGGGGTATATCAGACCCCAGCAGACTAACGGTGTAAAAATATTTCACCAGACTAACGAAAGATTAATACTCGTATTTGTAGTTGATACTTTCACGTACTCAGACTCGAACAATGCTTAGATCCATATTTCCATTTTCATCTATATCTAAAAGCATGCTCAAGTCTGATCGGTACGTGCGAAAAATCAACAATAAATACGAGCTTAATTGAGCTAATTTTAATGCAAAAGTGAACATTCAATGTTTACAATGCAAGTGCATTATGTTAAAGTGATCTTGTTCTATTCAAAATAACCGAAAATCATAACTCTAGTAAACAAAATTAATATTATAAGAAAAATAAAAATACAGTGTAATCTCGCTTTTGGATATCTGTGACATAATCATATAGATATCCACTTTTATGAATATTTTAGGCATATATCTATCCATTAGATATTATGGATGTTTTTGTGCTGCATGGCCCATACATCCCGTTTTGAACGAGAGCAACCCACTGTAAAAATTTCAAAAAAAGACGCGAAAAATCAAAAAATCCGACGGAAGCGCTAAATGGCGCGGCGATGCCGGCATGCGTATTACGTCTCACACACATGAGAGTCGGTCAGAATAATATTAATAAATTAATTATATTAATTTTATTTATTAATAAATTGTTATTATTAATAAATAAAAACTATGAAGAAATATGCGTTTTCTCGAATACACATACTATTACACCCACAAATTACCCCATATGGGTTAATATGCGAGATAAAATTAAAAATTTTATTTGTATCTAGTTTAATCGGTAAACCGTCTAATTTCTCAGTATAAAACAAATCGAAAAAAATTATATTATATGTTTCACTTTTCATTCATTTCTATAAACAATCATGGAGTTATTTAAATCTGAAACGTGGTGGATAGAGTTAAGGTAAATACCTATTATTTATTAATTATATTATTAGTAGTTACCTACAGTACAAATATTCTATATATACATTTTTTCGTTTTCATAAAACACTCTTTATATCTATTTTACAGTATTCAGTTCATATTATTATGGACAGCATTATTAGGTATGTAAATAGTACTTACGTAAAATATTTAGTTTCAAATAAAAATTGAATAGATAATTACGATGACAAAACTCTGCAAGAAAAACGAACTATTTTTCCTAAAGTGATAAATTATATTTGAACACCTACCTATCGCCGTGTTTTTATATTTACCGCTTAATTTATATAACACCCTCGACAAAATGGCCGTAGCGACGCAAACGCGTGAAGAGCATAAACAACGCAATGTAATCTAACGGTAATGTTTAACGTAAGACGTTATAAGCGGTTCGTGCGGGGAAAATCTATTTTTTTTTCACGTTGCTTAAAATTTTTCTAGTTCGATTTTAAAAATTGTGAAAACAATAGATATGAAAACTTTAATTAGTGAAGTACGAAAACGACCTACTCTTTGGAAAAAAACACATAAAGATCATCGAAATCGTGTTGCTATAGATAGAGAATGGTCTGCTGTAGCGTTGACTGTAGGAGTAGCTAGTAAGTATTTTTAGGTAAGAATAGAACGCCATAGAAACTAAATGTGCTTTAATTAAGTTTCAATTGTGGAACCGATACAGTCAATTAACAATATAGGTACCTATATAATATAAAGCAAGTAAGATGAACCGATTTTTCAGTTTAGTTGTCTAAATATATTATTAAGAAAACAATCATAGGTTAGTTATATTCCCGAGAGCTGTTAATTTTATCGGGTAAACCGCGTGTAGTTGTTTTTTTGCAAAATTTTGCTTAGAAAACGCTCGAAACTTAATAATTCATAAGAAAAGCCAGAGACCGAAGGTCGGGCGATTCAAATATTTACAATTGGTAAAATTATGTTGATTTAACTATAAACAATTCAAATTGAAAAACGAACCTATCAGTTTTAACATTTTTAAGTTACCTATTTTAATTAGTTAGTTTTGAATTACAATTTCATCAATTCAACTGATGAAACGACATACTAATAATGTGATGCAAAAATATTTTGTTTAAAAACTACTTCTAATAAAACAAAAGTTAAAATAATAATACCTACTCCTAAAATTTAAATTATTTCTAAGACTTATTTTCAAAAAACTGTTTTCTGGGATCCATTGCGTAACAAGATACAATAAGTTCACAATATTACAGGTGTTGTTACTTATTAGTTCAGGTTCTTGTAGTGAAAAAATAATTTCAAACGTGAAGTTTTAGGGGTATATTCTATGTACCACGTTGACCACAATAAACGTCAAAGCCATTTTGAGTCACCCACCCTAATTCAAAATATTCCTCCTTTAATATTCGGGGCGCGTTATAAAACAGGGTGTCTAGGAAATGATGAGAAATCTTCCGGGGACGTATAGAACGCGTCAAAATAAAACTAAAAGTTTCTATAAACCTTTTCCTACGATGCTCCCCTGTCACAAGATATTCACCCACAAAGTTGAGAGGGAAAAATCAATTCACTTAAATAACACTTTAATTTTCTAATAAAATTTAATCGTGTTTGGTTTACATTCCTAATAAATGAAGTATTTCAAAACAATTTTATAGATTTCTTGATACCACCTCGGGGGAGAGCAGGGATATATACTTTTCAAATCACATTTTTCTTCAGATTAATTTAAAAAAAATTTAACTTCATTGCCGAATTCCCCAAATATTTTTGGATAAAAAAGGTACTCTTGTCCGCTTTCCATAGAATAAGCTATTTGCGAAAAAATCGCACTTAACTGGTAACAGGTGCAACGTTAGTTTAATCACGACTAAACGTTTTAAACTAATCACGATAAAGTATTCTTTAAGCACGACTTTCTCGAATATGACTCATTTTATGGAAAGTGGGAAAGACAACCTTTTTATTTTAAAACGTTTGACGAGTCCGACAATATAGTTAAACAAATTTTAGATTAATCTCCTAAAAGAAAATGCGATTAGAAAGGTTAAGGGCGGTAGTATATCCTCGATCCATCAGAAGTGGAGTCAATAAATGTATGAAATTGTTTTGAAATACTGTGTTTATTAAAATGTAAACCAAACGTGATTAAATTTTAATAAGAAATAAAAGTATTATTTAAACAAATTGATTTTTCACTTTCGACTTTGGGGGTGAATATTCCGACAAAGGGGTGTCGTAGAAAAAGGTCTATAGAATCTTAAAGTTTTATTTTGTCCTGTTCTGTTCATTTCCTAGTCACCCTATTTTATAACGCGCTTCGATTATTAAAAGGGAATTATTTTAAATTAGGGGTGGCTCCGAAATGGCTCTGACGTTTATTGTGGTCAGTATGTGTTGTAGAGATGAGTAGGCTGACGGCATCGCGTCACGTGTTGTTTATGTTTAGTTTTGGGTGAACAGCAAATACGTACATGGAAAATGCAATGTAAAAAGATTAAAGAAATTAAACTACTTAATCCACTGCGTTAATCCTACTACGTTATACACTACATACACAACAGTATGGTGTATATGTAGAATATACCTCTAAAATTTCATATTTGTATCATAAAATACAGGATTTATGCACTTAAAATTCGGACTATACGGTCATTCGTATAAATGGAGTTTCTCTGGCAAGCTCATTGATTAGTTTTATATATTATTATGGTAACACTTATAAACTTGTATACCTATGTATTTTATGCAACGGGCTCCCGGTTGACTCATCTTCCTAAACTGACGAAGAAATAAATTATCTTAAAACAGAAGCTCTTCGAATTCCCATTAAAATCTGTTTGTCGCATAAATATTAACTAACAGTCAAAATCGTGCGTATCGAAAATATACTGTCTGATAAATATGGTAGGTGGCATTTATATTATTTATCTACAAATTATTTTTTTACATTTTCAGAGGAACTTGCAAAAAATAAATGGAAAAATTTGCGGGATCATTTTATAAAAGAATTAAAAAAGATTCCTAGCAATTGTTTAAATTCGCAAGACCCTCAGGAATTCCTTGCAGGTTATAAAGGAAGATGGTTTTATTTTCCGTCCATGTTGTTTTTGAGAGACGAGTGGATGATACCGTATTCACCTTTATCCGAAGAAAACATTTCGGATGACGGCTCGCATGTCGCCGAGAATTCTTTCGACGAGGCCATCCTTGAAAATAACAGTCATAGTAATAGCGAGACGGACCCTAATCAATTTATGGCATTCGAATCGTCTTTGGAAGATGCCCATTTTCTGCACAAGGAAACAAATAGCGAATCCAGATGTACGACTGCCATGCAAATGCCGTTACCTTTAAATCCGATAACCAGTTTTCCCATAAAAACTGAATTCGACGAATCTAGTGTTCTAAAATTACATAATAACGATCTCGTTCAAGTTGAGGGTAAAACTCTGTTAGTCCTGCCTGGAAAAAAAGAAAATGACGACGAGGACTTTTACTTTCTGAAATCATTACTTCCGTACTTAAAACAACTGTCTCCCATTAAAAAGCTTCAAGTGAGAAATCAGTTTCAGAATATTTTGATTCAAGAATTGACTCTATTAACAAATGATTGAATACTTTTCTTTGGTGGAACGAAACACTCTTGCGCAATTAGGTAAGATTTTTGCTATGCCTACTTTTGCTGATTGGTGTTCTAAAATGGGCAACTCTGGAAACTGGAAATTAAATCGGTCGTTTACAAGACTAAATCAGCAAACGAGTCAGCAAATCATATCATACTTAACCTTAAAGTTACGAAAATATGGAGAAATATGATTCATTCAACTATCAGAAAAAATGAGGATTTAATCATGGAATTTCAATTTTCATTGAAACATCACCAACAGTATTTACGAAGAAATAGATCGTAAAGATAGTAACGTATTGATGCGTGATCGGTAACGAAAAGCAATCAGATTATAATTTAGCGTGCCAAAAATTGTTACACGTAGATATTGATTTCTCAAGAGTCCCTTGAAAATATAAAAAGAAAAGGTAGACGCGATCATGGCATATATGGCAAGCATTATGCAAATGGATCAAGATTCGGTTGCAATCAAATTATGCCCACAAAAATCTTGTTGAAATATCGTCTACGGTCAAATTAGAAATAGATTATTTACGTTTTTTTTTTTAAATGAAGTATACATTTCTAAATAGATCGCGAAAATTATATTGCAGTCATTTTATCACGCTTTTATGTAATTATGATTTCGCTTTTGTTAATTACAACCCGAATTTTAAGTATACAAATAAATACTGAAATGCGTTTAACATTTTTGATTTAAACAAAAACTGATACTAGATAAAAGATCCAATCGTGCGCAAGCCTCAGTATCGAATTTTCATATGTCACATGTCAAAAAACTTCTTTTTTTTTAAATTTTTCTCGAAAGAAATGATCGATAGAGAATTTTATGCTGATTCCAAAACATATTTAACATTACCGATCCGATGCTTAATAACGGAGATTAGAACGTGTTTAATTTTTGAACGGCCGCCAGTTTGAAACGGGTCTGTAGATTTGGCTGGTTAACGAACTCATCCTTTGTTTTCGTAAAGACAATACACTGTCCAAATTTCAGGCTCCTACGATCAAAATTGTGCCCGGAATCGTGTCCACGAGAAATTGATTTTATATATATATGACCGACCCAAAATGAATGACCTATATTTTCGTGATCTAGGGGTCGAGATCGAAGAAAATCCAAAAGGACTCGTCTGGGTGCCATCATCGGACAGACTGTAATAGCTTTATTTTCTATGAAAATTCGCTAAAATGTGACGTTCACATTTACTGTAATTTTAGTTTGGACGTAGAATGACATTAATTGGAAATATTCATGATTATAACATAGTCGTCATTTAGTACAGATTAGGGCTTGAACTGTTACCTCGCAAAACTCCTCAAATACTTCTAATTATACGCATTTTTTCTGCAAAGGCGTTATTTTCTAAAAACCTTTTTTTCGTTAGTAAAACAGTTAGTTAGTAAGTTTTTGTTTTGTTATTCTGCCATTTAATAATTGAAACCTTTAATTCATAAATCGGTTGTTTTAGTCATTTCATTGTTATTTTTGTAGTGGTCAACGTATATTCCTTCTCTTGGCCTAACTGCCACCTTGTGTTGTAAGATATATTGAGCGCAGATTTTTTTGTTAAAACTTTTCGTTAAAATGTTATAAAATTACATCTTTTTGAACAAGCGAAATTCTTCAGCAAGCATTACGTCTCATTCGAATGTGGACAACGATATGAATGATGAATTTGTAGTTTTTCAATTTTGGATAGTCGAAATAAATTTATTTCTCTGATGATCATAGAATCATACCATGTCAAATTAACCAATGATCTGAACCTTGACATCCTAGAAATTCATTCATATTTGGCTCAATGATAATACCAATAAAGTTGACAAAAACTGTAAAATTTTAGATTTTTTGTGCTCATAGTTTTTGAGTTATTAATTTTAAAAGAAGCAAAAAACCGCGACTCAAAAACTATTTGACCTAGAGCACTGAATTTGGCGTCATTCTCTTTTGTTTTTAATGGTCTTTAATTTAATCTGCAACATGACCATGACATTTAAATGTTGTCCTTTTTTTATGACCTTAAAAGAACTTTTCTTGAAAATCTCAAAAACGTCCCTATTAATTAAAAAAAAAATGTTTTAGAGACATTTATTGGCTATTTATCTGCCAAATTTCATAATGGGACGCCGATGGGTTCTTATGGAAATTATTTTTTTTATATTATAATGTAGGTACGTGAAATTGGCTTTGTGCTCCCCAAGCCAGTCTAATTTGGTGTGATTGTTTGCCGAATTTGGTTAGTACGGGGTTAGTCGAGGGGTCGGTAACTTATGTATTATTTTTAATTAGTATTAAGTAATCAGTTTTTTCAGATTATCTTAAGAGGCTGAGCAAATGGGTAAAATTTCTTAACGACGATATATTACGTATGTATACCTTAAAATTCTGCCTAATTTTGATAATTTAACTGATCTTGTATTTTTATAATAAGCTTATGATTTACTATCGGAACACGTTCGAATTACAATTAATAAAATTATTGATATTTTGAAGCAATTGATGCTCAACAGTTAACGATAATGGGAAATTTTACGGTACATTAAAATAAGAAAACGAAAAATTAAAAACAGGTTTGAAATATAGTAGGTGGGTATATGTTATAAATGATACCACTTTCTAATACTTATACAAAAGAAATTAAGCAAAGCGTTTTATATCTATCTACTACTAAATCTACCTATTAATTATTAGAAAAATACAACTATAGAAGTTTAAAAAATAACTAGATAAGTATAATTTTTTGGATATCATTTGACTAAATCTTTTATCAGTAATTTACTAATTAATTCTTTGCAAAGTTCTTATATACAATTTACATTTGTAATTAGTTAGATATAAAAAAGAGACAAAAGCAAATAGTCATCATAGTATTTAAAAAAATATGAAAGTCTTAAATGAATGGTACTTTTTATATCGGTCAGGCTTATTAGCTCTATCTACCTACATACATTAGTCGCGTGAACTTTCCGTTGCTTACGTTTTATCTATTACAAACATATGTTATCTAATCCAATAAAGTGTGAGTGTTCTGATCAATAAACAAAATGCCATTTATAACCTAAAAAGAAAGTGAATTTTAACGACACAATCAAAAATGGAGAATACAAAACGAAATACAGGTAGCCATTTCAAAATTCGTATTTTCCCATAGATATGTATGTTTATTTAATTTTAGAACGAAGAGGCAGCCTTATAATATTAACGTTAACAATAATAGCTGTAATTGTTATTGTTGTTATTGGAATATGCGTGGGAATTTTAACTGAAGGCGACACCAGGAAAATCTCGCTGTTCATTTTGGTAGTTTTACTTGTTTTGTTGGGATTAGGGTCTTCCTTATTCATCGAGTACCAGAGAAAAGAAGCAGTAAAAAAGAGAGATAGAAGCGCCGAATTGTGGTTACATCAAACATTAGAGGAACAGAGACGAACAGCGCAACTTTCAACTCCATCCATGGCTGCACGTACTTCATGGGCTTTAACCACCCCTTGGAGGCACGGTGGTCATAGTCCTGGAAATTCGTTACCGCCATATTCACCTCCACACTCAGATACGAATTGAACGTAGAACCACGAGACTGATCGAAATTATTGTTTCGGAACTTAAAGTAGTTACCATGTTGAGGGTACTCAATGCGTTGAGTGAGGGAGTGAGCGAGAGGAAACTCATTCCCGTCTTGTTCTATTTTCTCCTTGATAACCAATAAAACCAATGTATTCGAACTACTGACAGTTTATTGTTTTTATATTGGTTGCCAATGTGAAAATGAAAATGAGATGAGATTTTTGTTTAGGAATTTCATCCTTAAACTCCTTCGTTCAACGTTACCAGTTAGACTTTAAATACTTAATGAGAATTTATGTAGATAACATATAAATACTCAATTATTTATAGAGTATATCTTTTTCGCAATAAGTATTGCAATTTATTCAAATTTTGGAGTAAATTTTAAATAGAATAGTTTTCGATATTAGATTCTACGCATACCTGAAATATATTGCTGAAATTCAGTGATATAAATAAGTGATAAATATTTATTAAACTGTTAATTAATTTTTATATTACTTAATTGTTAATGTACCTGTACAGTGATAACAATAGAAATTCTATCTTTTTCACAAAACTCTATTTAATGATCTGACTAAACACCGCGTTTTACAGTCATCATTAGATAAACTACAGATAAGCTATTCTCGGGATTTCTATAAAAGCTGGTGTTTCAAAAACATTTTCCTAGAAATTATTCCAGAAATTCGCGGTTTATTTGATAATTATTATATAAACGTAAACGAAAATCAATATTATACTAACAATATAGCGAGAAAAACATGGAAACAAAAGAGGAATGCCCTATAAACTAGTACGAGTTGGTACGAGTAAAACCGAAAAATCGTCAATTTTTAAATATGTAATATTTTTATTTTTCGTTGAAATTTAATAATTTTTGGTACACACACGTAATAAATTAAGATCTTTAAAATGGTCTAGTAGGTCTTTTGATATCGTCTCAGGGGAACCACGGATACACTATACCTAACCTCTCGAACCCCAAAATTTTTCAGAGGCTTAAATTTTTAAGGTAATTTTCGGATTTCCCAGACATTTTAGAATTAAAAAAAATATTCTTGATTAATTTCGATAAGCAAATAATTTCAATTTTGATAATTTCTAAAACATAAAGAAAAACATTCACATTCGTATTTTGTACCTAGGTATACCGTATTCGTCTAAAAAACTCATTTGCAAGAATAGCAACGCATGCAACTGTTTCAAAAACAGTGTTGAAATGTACAGTAGGTATAGTTTCAAAGTTTCTTTTATGAATTGGAGCCTAATTTATTTTTGGCACTTTTATAAAAATTTGAAAAAATTAGGCATATCAAACCTTTCATTAATGAATTCAGAGAGCCAACTATGGTATATATATTTTTAAAAATGAAGTGTGATAAGTTTTAAAATCAAATTAGCCATGACTTTACACGGATTGCACGAATGGTAAATAAACAAAGTGTTTTGAAGAATATGCATAAATTATTGCAGAATGACCAATATCTACAATAATTATGAAGATCCTGATGTGATGTAATATTCTTACATTAGTTGTACGAATTCTTTATTCATATCGACAGCGTTTTTGCAGAAGGACGTAACCCACAAAAAGTAAATTTACCTTACCATAAGATAATTAGAATAACTAATTTTCGCAAAAAGTGTGAGTTACGTCCCTCTGCCAAAATGCAGTCGATATGGAAGTGCGATAAGATATTTGCAGTACAATAAGCATTATTTTTATCTGCAGATACATAGGTAATATAATAGCACATCAAAATTTTCTTATGGTTTCAAGGGATTATTAATTAATACTGGGAACGAATAATAAACTTTATTTATGAATATTATTTTGCTTATATGTATTTCAGATTTGGAACCAATCTTCATTTTTACTATGGAGTCAGTAGTTATTTTTACGCGAATTCTATTTACGCGTAATTTTTAGGAACGTATCTATATCACGTAAAAAGAGGTTTACGTGTTAGTTTGGTTCCTATTTCATTTATGAAAAAGATAATGCGTTATACAAATTACTAATAAAATCTCTTGTTTAACTATATCAAAAGTATACGTTGGGTTGCCATCTGTCCGGTCTTCAAAAGAAACAATCTATGTGATCATAAAATTGTGTAACTATAAAAAATTATCTTAAAAACAATTTAAAACAATATTCAATAATATACAAAATATTTTAAATAATCTATATTTATCTACTATCCGAAGTGGCAATAAAACGACTAATTTTGTGTTAAATCGTTAATAGTCTACAATCACATAACTTTAGCTTCAAATTTTGTAAGATATTGATTAGTATTTATATATAAATTTATAAAATAAATAAATATAAATGTACACGGGTGTGTACAAAAATAAAGTGCATGCCACTGGTATATTATAAAATAAATAAAATAGTACGCCTATGTCTTGTTATTTTATTTGTTGAGGTTATGATATTGTTTAGAAGAATTAACACGTGTTTTGTGTTTAAAAATGGTCTGTAAGGCCTTTTAATATCAAAATGTATGTCTAAATATTAATTTTTAGGATGTTCTATCGCGACCAGCAGAAGAATTCGTAAATGATCAATCGGTAGAAATGATGTGGGCAATGAAAGCCTACGAACACGCAGAAATTTATTTCAACGTAATGTTTTATGATTATGCCCGTTAATATTATTTCCTTGATATTTACGAATTTTTAGATACTTTGCTCAGTGAACACCAAGATTTTACGAATCACACCATTAGACGATACAATTTATAGAATATTTAGAGAAGAATTTCCAAAATTTGACGTAAACGTTATTAATGAAGGCATATTGAAAAGTGAAGAGAGCAAAGCTAAGTGGCGACCTTTTTGTGAAAGGTTCAAAGATTCAGTCGAAGACTATAGCTTTGGGACATTGCTGCGGTCAGATCCTTCCAAAGAATATAGTGAAGATAATTCTATTTTAGTCACTCGAATACAATTTTTTGCTATTGAATCGGCAAGAAATCATGAAGGAATTAATGCCATGATACGTAATAAATTTGGACAAACTAATACTGTATAGTGATTAAAGTTAATTTATAGAATAAAATTATTTTGATATCAATATATTTGAATCATTTTCCTCAGCTTTTATCATATTTCTAAAACAAATTTCAAATTCGAATATTTAAATTATGCAGTATAATAGAAGTTTTCTTATATTTTGATTATTTTAATCTACAGTAATCAAGAGTTTATTGTACCAAAAATGTTTTGGTATTTAAAATTTTTAGTTATATGCAATGCAGTTAAATCATAACAGCATCAAATAAGTCTAATTAAAAAAATAACGTAGGGATTAGTTTTAAAAAACTTCCACATTGAATAACAGTGTAAATATCTTTTAAGGTTTATTAATTAAATATAAAAGAAACATATACAATTTATGAAGTGTCAACTGCAGCTGCTGCAGACTCTTCTGTATATTTGCCTTTATCTTTACCAAGGGCAGCCAAACGTCCTTTAGCTCTACGGTCAATGATCTTTTTCCTATCCTTATCCATCTTCAATTTAACAATTACAATCTGAAATTACAAATATTAACATCTACATTTTTTTCTATAAATGCTACATTTTAAGTGGACATCAAAAAATTTCAGTGCCATTAATTTAACCAAAACACAGCAACAACAAAAGGTATTATTATCTATCAATAGGAGAACCCTAGTAACGATAAAGTACCAAAGTTGTAAATCTGTAGTCTTAGAATGGATAGAGCAATTCATCATAGTAAAGTTAGTATATAAACCGTGTAAACATTTAGGAATAATTATGCTATTTTAAATATAAGTATATTTTCATAGATTATTTTTTCTTAATTTAAAGTAAATGAATTACTTTGTTAAATGTTTGCCAAAAATAATATTGGATATAATTTATGTTTCGTCAATTGTTAAATATACCACGCAGTTGCTTACTAATTAAAGGAGAAATAACAGCAATGTTATTTCGAGTGTATTTGTACCTGCATGCACATTATTGATTAATTAGAATACAAAATTAAATAAACTCGCTCTGATTTTCAATTATAAAATCGATCGTTAAAGTTTTATGTATGCAATTTAATTGGTCGGCTATTTTTATTGATTTTAAATTTTAAAAATTTAACCCATCCGGGATCAGTTTCTCAATCACCAATTAACTTTGATCATGAGTCGATAACTATAGAAACAGTTGTTTCTAATAATCACTTTTATAGCAATTAACCCTATGGCGAGTTATAGCTTATTCAAACCTATATGATGTTCACGTCACCAATACAAGGTTACTAGATGATGACATTTCACACAATGCTATCACCTCGTATCTCATATTTTGACAATTCTAATAAATTGTAGTCTTTTTTTACATCATTTAATATGTGCAAAAATAAATCATCTATAGAATATTTCATTTTCCAAACTTTAAACCGAATTACAAATAAACAATTTAGCAACTTTTTGTTGATGACGTAACATCAATCATATAGGTTTGAATAAGCTATAACTGGCGATTGAAGGAGATAATTTCAATTTTACTTTAGCACTTGGTGTTAATACGAATTCCATTTTAAATCAAAATAAAAACTAACTTTTGATGGATGTATTCCAACATACACTGTAGCACCATTTGCCTTTTCTCTCTGAATTCGTTCAATATAAATAACGAACTTCTTCCTATATACTTGAACAACCTTTCCTACTTGTTGTCCCTTATAATGTCCACGTACTACCTAAAACAGAAATCACTACATCATTGATATAAACTCACAATGTTATTTAACTTACTTGTACTTCGTCATCTTTACGAATAGGCATAGAACGAACATTATATTTTTGTTTAAGTTCTTTAGAAAGGGGCGAAGACATAAGACGTCTCCTAATGTGGGAAGGTGCAGTAAAATGTCTTTTGCGATTTTTACTTCTCGACGCCGTGACCAGTTTGTTCAGTTTCATTTTGAAAGCTGTTTGTACTCCTGAAAATGTGGAAACATGCTTTAAATAGACATAAAAGATATAGGTTATATTGACAGAATTATTACGAAGAAGTTAGTGCAATAAGAACACAAAATACGCGAACAAAATAAAAATAGATATTTCATCGTAAATGAATGATATTAATTTAATAGACATACAAATGGATGATTTCAGATTTTTAAGAAAAAGTTATACCTACCGACAACAACAATTCTCACTTACACCGGAAAAGAGTTCAACGCACGCGCAAATTTGTTAAGTTTGTAACAAATGCCAACATCGAAAATAATCTTTTCCTAATGCAACATAATATACACGGTGTTGCAAACTTTATGGTATATAACATGGTGTTGAAGAAATATGTATCCAAAAATTGAAATCATTGTCTGTAATTAACAGAAACCAATAAAAGATTGAAGTTAGCAACTAATTACATTTTTGTCACTTTTAAGTTGGCCAAATTTAAATTTTGCTGCCGCTTTAACTCGTTAATTTATTACGATTACGTATTTTAAAATTAGGTATAAACAATACGATAATTCCTTTCAATGTCGATAGTTTGGATTTTTCTAATAAATTATAACATAATTTGTTATAACTTTGTTGTAAAATTAATATAGGTAAGTAATTATTCAGTCTTGAATTTCAAGAACTCTAGAGCACAAATCAATAAATATAAAAGTTTATATTTTTCAATTTGTGTTCTAATGAACTACAAAAGTAACTACTAAAACTTCCGTCAGGTGCATGTTTCTAGAAATTAATACCTACAAAATATTTCATAGGTATGTACAGTCAAGTTCATATGTTTCATGGTATGGGTCATGGTCAGATGAAGGGTAGCAGTTGTTTTTAATTGTAAAAAGAACACATCAGATAACAAATAAAAACGGACAGTAATCTTTTTTTTTTGAGCCGTTTACGATAAAAACTAACACAGGCGACGGGACAAAACATACGAATTTACTGTACCTTAGCAAAGCCAAAAATAATTAAAGTTTCTTCATTCATCAACTTCCAGTAAATGAATTCGTATATGTCCCCGCGATTGCATAAATATTTACTTAAATTTTCTACTTAGAATTAGTTAATGGTGTTTAGCTTTTATATTATTTTATTTTAAGGATTGTTTGTACGAATACAATGTTTAACGAATTTTACCGTTATATTGATAGATATATAAATGGAACTGAAAATACTTTAAACTAAAAATAACACGTACCTACAATTACCTAAATTTATGTAGCAATTAGCAAAAAAAACATTATACTAAATTTTAAAAGGCAAGGACACTATAATTGAACGTTCTACAACTTTATTTATAATAATAATAATGGAACAATTACTCTAATTATTGTAAGATTTTAAAATTATAAAAATTGATGTACTTAGCTTTTACCATTTCACAAAAAGAACAGCTTGATTTATTTTTGTGATATTTTTATGTGATAAATCAACTTTTTAGTAAATATCTATTTTTTTTAAATTTTGTTATCACAGGTGGGTATGATATGGTAAAAAATTTTGGTTCTACATGACAGCTGTACCCAACTATAGAGCGAACTTTCTAAAATGCATACAATCGTAATAAATGTTCTTATCGTACACATTACTCAATATTATTTATATATTACTTTATTTGTGATAAAAGAACTACACGAGAAACTATATATTTAATGGCACTTAACTTTGGAACAATAACGTCAGAAAAATTACTTAACTTTGACCTTTGACGCAATAAAATATTTAATATCTTAAGCTTAATAATAATTAATGGTTTTTAATATATCATATATAATTTTATCTATTAAATATGACCAATTAGGTATGTCGTAATTGCAGAGATAGTTTATATCTATTTAGATATGGTTGTTTTTGCATTGTGATTAATTTTGTTTTAACAAGTTCAACACCTCTGCTACAAATATAATATAATACAAAATTTATTTTATTTTTGCACCGCAGCACATCGTTTTCAAAACAATATTCATGATACATATATGCCATAATGCAATTGTTGTAGATTAATGTGATTTTCAAAAATTAAATTAGTGCCTAATGTTGCTAGTTTTATGTATTACTATAGAACCGATATAAATATCTATTTAGCGTTGTTTGTAGCGTTTTTACCCAAAAATAAGAATTGTAGCAAAAAAGTTGCAGTGAAAATGTTTGTTTTACAAATTAAACAGAAATTTACTACCTACCTACAATCGGGTACCTATATAATAGCATGTTTTATCAATGTATTATCAAAATTGTAAGCAAATATTTTGTTTATAAATATTTAATTTGATCTAAAATCGAACATGGGGCTATTTGGAACAAATCGTAAAATAGTCACTTTTTTTAGAAAACTGAAAGTGAATTAATAAAAGTTATCACATTGTCAGGCTTATAAAAGACTTTGTGAGTACTTGAATAACGTTTGTGATGGAAAATATTACTCCTAAAATCATAATTATATACCTCTAAAGCTCAGAGGAACAATTTAAATTGAAGCTATTAAAGCATCGCAATTAATAGATTAGGAGTCAGAAAAGCTTCCAAAAAATACCACATTCTCAAAACCACTATTTCTAGGAAGATAACCCAATAATTTATTTCATAAGAGAAATTACTTAGGTCGACCCTGATGGAGTTAAGCGCTTCGTCTCTAAAGAAATTCCAATAAAGTAAATTTAAGAGTTAAGTAAACAGATTTTTGGTTATCCTACAAATTTGAATGAAACGGATATATGGCGATCTTCGAAACCAGATTAAGTACGTAGCTACTCATTAACCTTTTTTCAATGTTATGTTGTGGTAATGCTCTTCGAACAATGATGATAAAAACGGTTTTCCACAATTTGTCGTTTTTGGGATTGTTAATCGTTTGTGTTTACGTTGAATAAATGACAAATTGATGTTACAATAAAGCAGATAGCGTTGGAAAACTTGCTTTTTGAATTTGGTAACATGACCTGCATCACCGACATTTTTATATTTTCCGTCAAACAATTTTGTAACAAACCGAATTTAAAAAAAAGCCTAATAAATTGTATGGGATATTGTATATTTACTACACACATTTATTTAAAAAAAGTTAAAGAGCAATACTTTGGAAATCTCAAAATGTTCTGGTTTATATGGTTTGGATATATTAATTCGAACAAAGTAGATTCAAACGAAATTTCGACGCCTACCATAATTGGCGCAATTTCTACAAAATAAATAAACAAAATGTTTGATGCAACGACGCACAAGCGTAACTAACCTTCATAGAGCCTCCGGGAAAAATATTCAATTTTGTTGACGAGGCCTTATTACATCGATTGTATAATTTTGGAATTGATTAGAAATAGTAAAAAAAAAATTCCCCAATTTCTGGGAGCCCCGCGAAAAAATCCCGAACCGCCCTGCCATGGTACGCCGTAGATTGTATGGCCGTTTAAAGGGAAACAAATAAAGCGGACGTCCGGCACTAACTTCGTAAGATAAGTTTTTACCTAGATACTGCTTCTGTTACTGTTGTTGTCGATTTTAGCCGATGGAGATGTAAAATTTGAACGTAAATCTGGTCAAACACGTTTTTATGTATGTACTTACATACATACTTAAAATACCGCAGGGAAAAGTGATAGTCAGAAGCGTATTTGATTGTTTTTAAATTCATTTTATTTTTTTTCGTTTTCGTAACTATCTTAGAGCAAATAAAAATTTATTTCGTAAGGAACGTGTTAACGAGTACCTAGTATAACTATATTGGATTGATGTTTTAAAATTGTATCCAAATTGCCAACGCGTGGTCGTTTATTTTTATCAACATGGTTGTTGTTTAATTTAATCTCGTGTCGATTCAGTTTTATTTAAACCTCGCACGCAAACCGCAGTTGTTTGTCCACGTTTATTCCGAATAACTAACCAGGTTAATTATTTTTTCTTAAACGATTTGATACGGAGAGTGCATGTACTTACATTTTATATATTACTGACCTGCAACAATTTATAAGCAGATAAAACGCAGATAATTGTTTGCGTGACGACGAGCAACATTTAGCCTAGTTACGTTTATGAAATTACACTCCGCGTAATACGTATTGTTTAAATTCCAAACGAATAAAAAAATTGATAACAGTGTCAAGTTTAAGTACCGCTTTCACTTCAGCTTTGGTCCTAGAACCTATACGATCATAATTATCGTGTAGCTTCCTTCATTCCAATCGGTCAACATGAATAGCTACAAACTCCTGGCCAACAAGGTGAGTCGAAGAATAAATAACGATTGTTCTAAATCGTTTTCTAAATGTTAAATTGTAGGTAACACCGGTATTTTCGAATACGTGGAAGAGAAGTTTCTTAACGAGTGCGAAAATACTACAACAACCTCAACCAGCCGAATCTGCACAGTCCAATGAAAATCCAAAACCTCTAACATTTTTGACCGAAGATGAATGTATGATGAAAGAAACAGGTACGTAATCTAAATACTTATATACAGTGTAATAAACTTATTCGTTTGTGCTTATCAATCTTCAGTTAGAAGATTAGCTGTAGATCAAATTGGGCCATATGTTAGGGAAATGGAAAGGGATGGAGCAATAAAGCAATCCGTTATCGACATGCTATTCGAAAATGGGGTAAGTGGTAATGGTACCTATTTAACACATTTAATCTGATTGCGAGTAAAAGTGGATTAAAAGCTAACAGACGATTGCGCTGCTAAAAGCACATGATATTGTTCTAGATTTATCGTGATGTTCAATTTACGAAATCTAATTATATATGCCTATAATAAATAATATAATAAGTGTTTTGTTTTCGTAAAAACAATCGTGAAGTATCGTATCGCAGATTGTTTTACAAAATTTTCATGATTTTCAATTGAAAATTGTCAGATTTAAGAAAAAATAGAAAAAATATTCTCCTATTTTTAGCTAAATTTAGACGCAAAATTATTTGACCTTATTTTTATATATAAGAACAAACTATTATAAATTCAATCTGAATAAATTAAGTGCCAAGACTACTATTCTCAATACACCGGTATTTTTCTCATCATCGTTTAATTTAATAGATTTTTTCTGATAAGCTTAAAGTTTGAATGTCATTAATTTTTTCAACCTTACTTACAATTAAAAATTAGACATGTCGGCATTAGGCATAGGCACATAGCCAGCGCATAAGTAAAACGCATTTAAGTACTTATCCCAAGTATTAAGCAAGTATACATTACTTTGATTAAAGTCACATGGCCGGGTTCAAAGTACAATTTACACAAATTTACACACGGTAGAATAATAAAAGAGATTCAAACGTTTTATGTCATATAATAATTTGAAATTTTATAATTAGCCTTATCTTTTTCTTTTGGTAAACACTATACAAGTTATACTTTTTGTTATCCCAAAATTTTAATTTTTGTTATTTTGTGAAACATCTAAAATTTTATTAAATGAACGAAATAATACATTTAACGAATTATCTGCATACAGGATATTTCGAAATGTGTACGAATATTCGTTTGAGAATTATATTTTTGTTAAACAAAAGAGCCCTTTTTAAATGTAAAATTGATATCTATTATTGATCAAACGATATTTAAACGTTTGGCATTGTCGTGCTGTAATAAATCTGCATTAGACAGCTACTACACTCCATTCCAGTTTTAATAATATGTATAGATATGGTAGAGTAGATTTGTTTTGATTGCAATTACTTATCTATTTTTGACCCAGATATTTTGATACGTAGATATTAACGTCAGCCGCAGATCGCTATTAAATATACTCGGATTCGATCTAATTTTGCGTGCGATCTTGCGCAGTCTTTGGAGTGTTTTCGATGTATATTACGAATATTAACATTAAACATGTAAGTAAATACAATGTTGATAACTACATGCCATTCGAAACTTGTTTTGGTCACTGGTTTCGTGAGCACGTGGACGCTTGTCTCCGAAACGAGCGGACTGCGAAGGTCGCCCGCATAATTAAATTGAATTCGAGTATAGGTAAAAATGTCGAAGGCAAACGACGATTAAAAACTAGTAAATGCTAAAATTATTTTTTTTATAAAACACTCACATTCACTCTAAAAAACAGTCAACATTCAATTCATCTTCAAGTTCAGTTGATCTTTGGGGATTTAATGATGAAAATGTAGGGTAAGCTTAACATATTTGCGATGATAATGATCCGTGTTTTATCGTTTAATTAAAATAAATGAAAAATAATAGAGTAAAGCGGGGTAATATGGCAACATGTTTTTTTTTTAGTGACCATAATTATGTGCTCGATGCTTATAGAACGTAGGAACCGTAGTTTCATACGATACCTCGAAGATATAGGTAATATGATAACATGCAAATTCGTCACTAATGGTAGGTAGTATATGGCAAGCCTGCACAACATACAATTCGCGGGCCAATTTATTTTGATTCACCTGCCTATACCAAACTTACTATGTTTAGCTGCAATGTACTAGTTTAACAATAAGATTGAAGGTACGAAGCTTGGTCCTCAATAACAATCAAGTTGTACAGACTTGGTATATGAACTGTTGCCCATAAAAGCAGCAAAAGCCGCAGTAAAAGCAATGTGAAGCGTATTACCACTCACTGCAGCTTATTACATTAACAATCACAACATAGACTTCGAAGTAAACGTGAACGCTTTTACAGTAACATACAACGAAGCATTAAAAAATAAGTTAAAGTGGTTTTTCCGATTTTCCTACTCTAAGTCACTAAAACTTTAGACGCTGCCTGCAAACTTGTGTATAATATGTTTCTCGTTACCTATGCAATATACATGACTATTATCTGCGTCAATTATCTGCGTATGTCAGACAACAAACTGCGGCATATTACCCAGTGCGGCATGTTCCCTCGCTTTACTCTACACAATCGTACAGTATTTCACAATCATTTGGTCATTAAAATTTAGACTACATATATACCTATATCGAAGTTATCTTTTATCGTTGGTAATTTTGCACAGGTGAATTCCAATACTATCATGGTTACGCGAACCTATTCAAATTCCGCCCTTTCCGAAATAAGGAACTCAATTTCGAATGTTTAGGTAGTTTCAATTTTTTATCAATCACGACTCTAGTGACAATAAAACTAGTCCAGTTGACATCTTTGGATTCAACCTTCCTTTGATCAAAAAAAAAAGATAATTGCCGTTCTATATCTTGTTTATGATCAAATTTTTGATGTGGTTAATTAGGTGCCTACTTAGCATTTTACTTCCAGAACGAAAATTTCGTTCTGGACGTTTTCGTTTTGTATAATAAGTATTTTAAATCATATATTTTTAAAATGTCGATAGAAAGAAGTTTACGACAGTTTACGCTGTTTCGAGTCGTTTTTGTCAAATCGTGTACCACCTACCAAAATTATCTTAACTCATCAACCGTACGTCAATCATATTGTCAAGAAGGTGACTCGGTTATTCAAAATAAATGTTCAAAAAATATTTTACTTCATTTATCTACAGAAAAGGTCGATGCACAGAATGATCTCTAGATAAGTTTTTCAGCTACGAAAGTATTCGGTCACCGCCAATCGTCAATCGATTTCCATAAAAATGATTGAATAAAGTTCAACGGACCTCACCGGCTGAACACTGCCACACGACAACTACATGCGATTGGTTTACAAAATTAAATCTTCCAATCGCACGCAATTGCCATGTGACAGTGTTCAACCGATGAGATTCACCGAACTCGCCCATCGAGTAACCGGCAGTTAGGGCGCGAGTTTAATTTGTATAATTTCCACCTTCATATAACTCGTGCTAAAACTATCACTTCAAATATTCTTAACTCGACAGCTTATGGGCATAGAAATCGGCACCGAATATAATGGGGCTGGATGCGGGTTCATGACCACGATTTTGACCGTGGAAGAAATATCGAAAGTAGATCCCGCCGTAGCTGTTCTTGTTGATCTTCAAAACACATTAATCAACAACGTCGTTAAAAAATTGGGAACAAAGGAACAAAAAGAAAAGTACTTACCACGTTTAGCTACAAATATGGTAATGATTCTTACAAACTATAACGTCCGTTAATTTTAACAAATATATTTAATAAATTTTACAGTGCAGCAGTTTTTGTCTAACGGAACCCTCGTCCGGTACTGATGCGTTCGCGTTGAAAACAACGGCCAAAAAGGACGGAAATGATTATATAATTAATGGATCTAAAATGTGGATATCGAACTCTGATGTTGCCGGATTATTTTTAGTTATGGCAAACGCCAACCCATCCGCGGTAAGCATTATTTGGAATTTTAATCGGTATTTTTTGAGCTGCAATGGTGACGGAAATTGTTTGTTTGAAATCAATTTTAGCAACTAATATCGGTCATGCGCATTTTAGGGATATAAAGGTATTACATGCTTCATGGTAGACAGAGATACTCCAGGTTTCACCATTGGAAAGCCAGAAAACAAACTGGGCATTTGCGCATCCGGAACTTGCATGTTAACTTTCGATAACGTCAGAGTTCCAGCAAGTTCAATTTTGGGCGAATTTGGACACGGATACAAATATGCTGCGGGATTTTGAACGAGGGACGTATCGGCATTGCCGCACAGATGCTTGGTTTGGCACAAGGATGTTTCGATGCTACAATTCCGTATACTTTAGAGAGATCGCAATTTGGAAAATCAGTTTTTAATTTCCAGGTGCGAAATTATTTCAATTAAATAGGCATAGGTTTTTGTAATAAATGTCGAAATTTTATAGGGAATGCAACATCAAATTGCTCAAATAGCTACCCAAATAGAAGCAGCGAGGCTGCTTACATACAACGCAGCCCGTTTAGTGGAAGCTGGACAACCATTCACAAAAGAAGCATCTATGGCCAAACTGTTTGCTTCTGAAATAGCACAACAAGCCACAATTAAGTGCATCGATTGGATGGGCGGCGTGGGATTCACGAAAGATTTTATTCAAGAGAAATTCTATAGAGATGCAAAAATCGGTAGTATTTATGAGGGAACGTCCAACATTCAATTAAGTACAATTGCAAAATTCGTCGAGAAGGAATATAAAAAATAATAAGTTTTTGTGAAAAATTACCTACCTAACAAATTGTATTTTCTGTACTGAAGCGCAATATATTATAATATTGCCGAAATTAAATTGTGATTTATTTTATATTAAAAATTAATGGAAAAATGTATTAACTATTTGTAATCTTTGGAGAAAACGATTTCTAACCACTTCAAATATCGAGTATTTCCTTTAAATAAAAAAAGTGAAACATTTACTACGTGTTGTGTATTTTATTTTAGTAGTTATAATAAAAAAAAAGGTAGATAAGTATGCTTATGGGACTTGAAGTATAGTTTTAGAAATTGAAAAATTTCGATTGATAAAATGGTTTTTTGAGCAAATGATAAGATACCTACTAATATTGTATTTTATACTATATACCTCTAGTGGTAGTATTTTCTCAGTATACAGTATGTTCTCACAACTGTCGGCATTGAAAATATTAGAACCTCATAATGGGTTGAAAAAGTGAAAATTTGATCTCTGACATGTATCTTCAATTTCTTCAATTAGTAAATTTTATTTAATTTCCTACCTAGTTTGATTAATTATTACATAATTAGTACATGTAGTCAAAAATATAATAATTTAAAAATAGTAAAAGAAATTAGTGAATATGCTATTAAAAAAAAATAAATTAGTTATCATAGCAACTTGATAAAAATATGTATCAATAAGAAAATAATACTAATACATATATGTATAAATATTATTATATATATTAGTGGTATATGGTTTTTTATTTTCGATATTTTTTTACAATTTGTGTTTTTAATATGTAAGTACCTACTTATTATTTTGTTAAAATGCGTTATGTTAAAATATCTACTGGAAATTTTTGAAGATATTACCTATAGGCACAAATAAATATCTACCCAGTAAGTTAAATTAAAAGGATTGTTTTTCTTCAAAAATAACATATTATATAACTTTAGTTCTATAAATATAGCGTTATCTTTTCTTTAGTATAGTGTAAATATATTATCATTTCAGTAATTTCATCACGCGTACGTCGTAGACGCAAACGTGGATTCACAAAAATGGCGATAAACGTAATATCGCCTCAAGAAAATGAAGAAAATGTTTTTCCTTGGTCGCAATTGTTTATTATTTTAATTGGTATGCTTATTATATTATTGTTATGTAATGGACAACAGGGCAGGCCTTAGAAGTGGACGAGCCAAGCACTTGCTCAGGGCCGCCACTTACTTGAGGGCTGCCATCAAAATCTATTCATGTCTATAAAAAGTCGAAAACTACACAGATATTAATTACAGGAATACCAGCATAATTCAAAAATTAACTAGTGACTTTCTAAACTCTAAGTGACTTTCATAAACAAAATATTTCATTGCCAACTAATACTACTATAACAACATTTCTGCAGGTGCTTTCTTTTTAAATACATTTGATTGTAAATCATCTTGCTTGTACCATCTGATCCTAACATAAGAATATTGGTAATACTGATATTTAAAGAATTTAATACAAATAGAAGTTTCTCAGATATAGTCTCAGTATCTGATTTTTCTATAGAAAAAATGTTTCAAGATGCTTGCCGACAATTTTAGATTTATTTCGAGATAAGTACCTAACATCAACAGAAAGTTCCTTTTTATCTTCATTATTTTTATGGTTTCATCAAACAATAATGAGAAAAATCCGACTGCGCGCAAGCCTCGTAATCGAATTTTCATGTCGCATGTCAAAAAACTCTTTTTTTTTTAATTTTTCTCGAAAGAAATACATTTTTTGAACAATAATATTTACGAGAGAAATTTATACGAATTAAACAAAAAATTATGTATTTTTTAAGCAGTAAAATTATTTGAATAACAACTATCTACTGCCTTTATACCGCAGAATTATAAATTTGCTATATTTTTAATTTAAAAACTATTCGTGTGCCTCTCAACAGTGCAAATTTCAAATTTCAAATTTGCAAATAATGCAAGTACGCAATCAACGGAAGAATCTACGCTTGCAATTGGCGATAGAGGGAAAACGATGACAAGAAAAAGAAAGAAAATACAAAGAAAAATTTAGAAGTTTATAATTTTTTCTTATAGTATGTTACAGGCAAGTGGCAGTTCCAGCGGCAGCAGTATTAGCTTGCATTTTACTTACGTATTAAAAAAACATCCGACCGCGCGCAAGCCTCGGTATCGAATTTTCATGTCGCATGGCAAAAACCTCGTGTTTTGTAAATTTTTCTCGAAAAAAATACATTTTTTGAATAATAATATTTACGAGAGAAATTTATACGAATTAAAAAGAAAATATCACCTTTTTCGATTTTTTACTTTTTCAAAAATATCATTTTGAAGTTCAGTTGTGTTCTTATTTTTTATATAAAGTGCAAGAGCTTTGGTTAAAATGTATGCCGCTTTCGTTGATGATGGTGGAAATTTTTGTCATTTTCTGAACACACACATAGCTTTAAACACCTTCGTTCAAATCTAATAATATTTAAAATATTTAAAAATATAATAAAGTATAAGTGCTATTCATGTAATATTGTATTTACCTGAACATGATCGATTAGAAAAATTACTACGTTTACTACTATTAAAAATTACTATTATTAAAATTACTAATATTATTAGAAAATTACTTTTAGTCTCGGTACCCAAATAATTTCAGCTTTAGTAACAGCTTCCATTTTCGAATGCAATCGAATCGTTTTTATTATTAAAAGGACTAATTGTAAAAGATTTTTACTAGTTGTGAGAAAAACAGAAAAAAGTTACTAAATGTTTCATAAATTTGAGTTTCTGTTACCTACACATTATTGAACTAAATTAACGAGAATTTTCTGAAAAAATTTGCTAAAATGTGTTTTCGTTTAAATAAAAAATTGTGCTTGAAAAGTCTGACTTAGGCCCATTTAATAATAAACAACAAGAAAACTGATATTTTCCACATTATATTAAATAAAAGTTATCGCATGTTGGGATCCCTGTAATTTATTGTAAAACGGAAAATGAATAAGCTTTTTCCGCAAGCTAAACGAATAAGTTTAATAAATCTGGTTTTTAATAAATTGTTATTGACAGTGAATCTGCTTACTTTTGGAACTGGTCTCCAATTTGGATGGCCTTCCCCCACAATTCCAATTCTAATCTCCGAAGAATCTCCAGTACCTATGTCAATTGAAGAGGCATCGTATCTAACCGTCATACCTGCAATTACGGCGATAATTAGCAGTCCACTGTTCGCCCACTTTACGGACACAATTGGACGAAAGAAGATACTACTATTTTTAGCCGTGCCGCAAATCGTGTCATGGTTTATGATTGCGTTTTCGAAATCGCTTATTGTATTTTACATTGCGAGAGCTTTAAATGGCATTACGGATGGAGGAGTTTTTATTACGATACCCATTTACATTGGTGAAATCTTGGAACCGAAAATACGTGGACGTTTTGGAAGTTTGTTGTCGTTTACAATATATTTTGGTCAATTTTTGGTAAATTGCGTGGGTGCTTACGTGCCCATTCAAACAACTGCATTAATTTTTTCGCTACCATCCGCAATTTTTCTTTTGGTTTTCATACACCTGCCAGAAACTCCATACTATTTCTTGATGAAAAATGACAAAGAAGAAGCCAGAAAATCATTGCTCAAGTTAAGGACGACAAGAAACGTTGAAGAGGAACTCGAAAAACTAACAACGGACGTTCGTAGACAAACTTCCGAACCAAATTCTATGAAACATTTATTTGCTATTGCCAGCAATCGGAAAGCATTATTAATAGCTACAGGTTTACGAACGGCCCATCATTTAAGTGGTATTGCGGCTTTTAGTGTTTACAATCAGTATTTATTTGCGAAAGCTGGCGGTGACGTATCGGAAAGAATTTCTGCCATCATATTTTCTGGCATTCAAGCGTTTGCCGTTTGTTTTGGACCGTTAATTATAGACAAATTCGGACGAAGACCGTTAATATTATGCTCTAGTTTTGGATGCGCTGTAATATTAAGTGCGGAATCGCTTTATTTCTATTTTAGCGAATATAATCATTTAAATATTTCTAATTTTAATTGGTTTCCAATTGTCGGAATGATATTTTATATTATAGCTTTTTGCAGCGGTTTTGGAATCATACCAACTTTGATGTTAAGCGAATTATTTACAGCTAACATGAAGGGTAAAGCGTTGTGCTGTATGAGCGTATATTATGCGTTTGGGGTTTCTATTACATCTAAAATGTTTCAACTGATGGTAGTTAATTGGGGTATGCTTGTTCCTTTTCTTTTTTTCGCGGTATGCTGTTACGTCAGTACACTATTTTGTTATTACTATGTTCCGGAAACTAAAGGAAAAACCCTAGAAGAAATTCAACAATATTTAAAGAAATAAAGTTAATCTATCTACAAGAATCTAGAGAAATATACAATGATTGTAATATATATAAATATTGTAATTTTCTCGTGCATTTTCGGTTTTCCTGATATGATCTGTTACCACGATGTTTAAGTAAAGAAAAACTGTATAAAATCGATACAAGTTTAGTTTATGTAATGTTAGAACTAGAGCAATAAAATATGCATTTTCAAAATCAAGTTTTTAGTAAATAGTAGCACTTACAAAATAAAAATAAATGGAGAGCAACAGATAATGACCGTTTTTCTTTTCCCATTGTAACTTCTCACAATCAGTTCTCACTTGTCGATCATCTTAACACAACTGACACCAAAGCTAATACTAAACTAGACAAATATTTAAGGTAGTACTATCATGAGGTCGTTTTCTATAGAATGTCCTGAAATTTTAATAGCTTGAAGCTAAAGTGGAAACAAACGTTTGCTCAAAATTTGAGTGAAATCGTGTGTTTAGTTTCCGAGATAATGAGCTTTACATTTACATGGACTCTTATGGAGAACCAATAAAATTGCCGAAAATTTCACTTCTTTCTGTACTTTACAGAAAAACGCTTCTATAGATGTGTATAAAAAACTTACTTTACGAATCTAGACCAATGTTGGAATAACACTGCGCAATTCTGAGAAGATTGTCTGTTCAGTTATTGAGATATTCAGGCCCAAAGTTAATAAAATTCATCGAACGGAAGCAATAAGTAAGGTGTTGTGGCAACGCTGCGTCAGCCGCCGCTCGCACAGTCGCAGTTATGTGACGTCCCTGACTGCGACTTAGCGCGCATCGTAATAAATTTGAAAAAACGCTGTTGTATTTTTTTTTAAAATCTTGTTTTAACTAACTTTTCTTCTTCCGTCGAACTATGAAATCGAAATAGGAAAGGAAATAAATAAATAAGTAAGAATAACAAATGTTTTTAACCATTTTTTAAAAATAAATTTGTGAAATAATGAATTATTTTTATTAACATCATATTAAATTCTTAACATTCAAATAAACTTTTCTTATGCGAACAAACAAATAAATAAATGAACTTATTCTATATATTATATTATACATAAATATAAACTTAGTATTTTCCAATAAACTTTTTTCTTGTTGAAAGATTTCAAATGCAATTACACACTTGTTTCTTCGTGAATCACATTTCTAAAGTTAACATAATATATTTATTCTTATATAACAAAACTAGTAAAGAAAATTTAAAAACTATTCTTAATCAGAATTCTAGTCTCATTCTATTCAGTAATGTATAACTTTGTAAACGCAAATTTGGCTTGACAACATTTTTGAAAATTGTGAAAATTGGAAATTTTGATTTATTTCACACATGTTTTGACTAGTACAGATCTGAAACTGAGAATTTAGCTCCATCTAAATATTTTCAGTCCAAAACTACAGCAAAAACAAAAATTTTAAGACTTGTTAGATCAAAATTCATCCACTGGTTCATTCTGTAGTCTACAATAAGTAAAAAATGGGAACGATGAACCATATTTCAATAAATGAGCATGAATGAGGTCCTGCTAAGGTGTGTTTCAGTTCAAATACTTATTCACATGATAAATATGTTATAAAATAGTGATTTCTAAACTTATTTTCAATTTTCATGAAAAAAAGTTGATATCACATTTATAGGTGGTATATATATATACATATATAAAGACTACGTTCTACTTAGAAATGTTGATTTTAAACTCATAAAAAGTAGGAAATTATTCATCTACTTACCAAGTACAGCCAAAGAATTCAAATCATAATTTTTGCTACTCTCTTGTACGTCTTTGCTGTGCTGTTTACCAGTGCTAACTGAGGTTAGAACGCCACACTCGGAGCATCTAATTTTGAATATCGAATGCAAACCACGTCTCGTTTCTGAATCAATGTTTTCCAATGAAATACATTTTCCACAAGAACAACAATATAGATTCTTCGCGAGTTCATCTACGTCGATGATTCGGCACCCGATACTCGTTCCTGAGCATTGGACTTTTTGCATTGCTTTTGAGCGTCGAGCTTCTTCCTTCGCTTTATTCATCGCTTCCACGGCTCGTAGTCGATGATCAAGAATTTTTCTGCGAATCCATTTTCCCTTGTGCTTGAATTGTTTAGACATTGTCTATGTCTATTATCATAAACAGCGAAATACACAAAAAATTCATCCACGAGCGAGATGTAACGATAATAACCTAAGCTGCGTTTGACGCTGTATTACCGTATGCGACGCGTGACGTTGCCGGATCGGCGACTACATGTATTTGGTATAGGGGTCTCCGTACAATCGAGCGCAAAAGTATACTTGTGGTGGTGGTGCTGCTAAGCACTTCGATTACACGGTAGCGGCCGAGAAACTTTCTCATCCGACGGCCGTGATAGTACTACCTTAAACGAATCAACCACTTTCTTAAATAAAGGGCCAATAATGCTTTTCAGAAATTCCAAAATGAGTTACGATAGTTAACGGAATTAGCTAAGAATAAGCCTAATTCTCTTATCTATTAATGACCATAATTAGTAAATCTGTTCTAGGTAAATATCAGAAGTGATTTCTGGAAAATTTTAATTTAAAAATAAATCGAGTATCCGATTATTATTTAAAAAATACATAAAAAATATCACGTAATGTTATATATCACGCTTATTTTCGTAAAATACAGGGTGCGTCCAAGAAATTTCCGGAATTATTTTTTACCGCCCAAGCGAAGCGCGAGTGGGCGGCCGCTCCTGTCGGGACTGGTGGTGGGGGTTCTCAGGCAATAGGGAAAAAATATTCAGTTGCCTCCGAACCGCTGGAGAGTGTGGATTGCTTGTATAGTGAGACTCTGTTTGGGTGACGCGTCACGACTCACGATGCAACAAAATGTTGAACAGCGTGTGAACATCAAGTTTTGCGTTAAACTTGGAAAGACTGCCGGTGAAACTTTACAAATGCTTCGGACAGCTTACGGGGAGGAAGCAATCAAGTGTGTACGAGTGGTTTAAAAAGTTCAAAGACGGCCGAGAAGACGTCCAAGACGATTCCCGAGCAGACGGTAAACGGAGTTTTTTACAAAGGAATCATCGAGCGTCTGAGAAAAAGGGTCGCCCGCATCCGCCCGGAGATCGCCACCTGGGTTCTCCATCATGACAACGCGCCCAGCCACACATGCCTTCTCGTGACTGAGCTGTTGATCAAGTACGGTGTGACAATGCTTCCCCAACTTCCTATAGCCCGGATGTGGCTCCAAGCGACTTCTACCTGTTCCCTAAGCTGAAAAGAACACTCAAGGGAACTCATTTTGGGACCACCGTTGCGGTTCAAAAGGCTGTGACGAAGCAACTCAACAGCATGTCAGAAAACGACTTCAAGGGCGCGTACGAAGATTGGAAAATTCGGTGGCAGAGGTGCTACGATGCCGATGGGGACTACTTTGAAGAATTTTGAACAGTTGTACGCTTTATTTGCAATAAATCGTGTTTTATAGCCTCATTCCGGAAACTTCTTGGACGCACCCTGTATATGCATTTATGCATGCAATATGCAATTCCATAATTGACTATACATTTCTGTATATAAATTGACATAAGATATAATTTGACATATAATTGAATAAAACTTGTTTTTTTTTTGCATAAATAATTTACAAAACTTCGCACAAGTTGGAAAGATAGTTAATTATTATGGCATTTTTACAATATATAAGAAGATCATGATAATGTTTGAGGTGATCCAGTTATTTAATTTTAAATACAGTACGAGTGGTGCCATCTAACGAACCAAGTTCTAATTATTGTTGAAGAGGGCGAAATTTCCAAGGCGTTTAAAAAGGGGATCATTGTTTATTTACTGTATATCAAAATATTATAGTAAAGTAAGATAAGTTTAGTATTTTTAAGGTGAAATGGCGTAATTTGCTACAAAACATTGTTGTACTAGAACACGCATAGATCTTTTATATTGTTTCTAATAATTATTTACCTATTTAAAATATACCTATACCATTATTATTTTTAGTTTATTTATTAATTTATTTAAGGACGTTTTTCATCTGTTTTATTATTAAAAACAGTTTTTATCAGTTCATCTATATTTAAATTTTTATTTTTGTACGAACACGAGCTCCTTTATTGGATTTATTTTAGATGTACTTTAACAAAATATCTTTCTATTTATAACGTTTTCTTTAAGGTAGATATTTATTCATTATCCTATTTGTAAGCGTTATGAGATAAAATATAACTTATATATAGCTAGTTATTTTTTGTGAGTGACAACATTTATCACATATCGACAAAAATATTCATGTTTACGTTAAATGATCTGAATATTCAAAACAACATTCGATGACTAGTATCATCAACCATTGAACTGTAAGGTGTTAATCAATTTTAACAATTCGAATCTCTTAACAATGAAACACAATTATATTTAACAATAAGTATTTATTTAAAAAATAATATACAATTCATCCAATAGATATTTATAAATAGAATAAATCTAAAGGAAAGAATTTACAAACATCACTACTAGTACTACATTAAATAACAATTTTAACCCATTTTATTTAGGGATCCTTGGGTAATTTAAAACCAACAATGCTGGCAGTTTCTTTAATAGAACGTTCCCCTTTTCCGTGATATTGATTATGAATTTCTTGCTGCATTCGAGTACTCCGTAAATAACATAAATAAGTATTTGCAATAAAATTAGCTTCCTCTTTAGCTTTACATGTTTGCTCATTCGTAGTCTTAAACTTACGATATTGAGTAAAAATATAACTGACAATTAGATTGTCGCCCAGTTTCCCCGTAAAACTAGCTTGTTGTAATTCCCTTAAAATTTGGCGAAGTGTCTTAATGTTGGATGAATTCATATTTAAATTATGAAAATTGTAGTTGCCTATAACTTAATTGCTTCTTTTAATTTGTTACTTATATATTCGATATCACTATCGGGGTAATTTGGTTCGTTGTGATACTGCCAAATATCTTGAGATATCAGACTTAAGTTTTCCCAAGGAAAAATGTGAATTGCTGTATCGTTAAAAACGGAAAAATATTTAAACGAATTTATTATAGCTAATTCTGTAAAATATGGAGATGCGTCTAAAATATAGTAAGCGTTTTTTGTTATGTGTTGTTTTGTATTATTTTCTAAAACGCTTGTAAAGCTGTTAGCGATAATAATACAGGAATTTAACGATAATCCCCAATTGGCCCACAGAAGATTATTAGATAACTGCTTTGGACAATGAGGCAAATAAAATAAAGTTGATGACTTTTCTTTGACTTTGTATTTACCTTCAATGTTGTCTTTCAGTACTTCAAATTTAAACGCATCTAATATGTTAAAATCGTTTTCGTTAAAAATGGGATCGTAGACGTACGTTGTTGTATTATACAAATCTCTTAAACATAACAAAAGTGCAAACTGGTAGCGGGCAATCGTACACTCACCGAGTCTGCCTAAACCGAAACAAACAATTTCCTTTATTTCGGGTTTATGTAGTATATTTAGACCTTCCTTCAATGAAGCTGTTATTGAAGAATACACATCGCTGGCTAACAAGTCCACTTTAGCAGCTTGTATTCTTCTGAAATATACGTAAGCAAATAAATAAGTCTTTTTAATTTTTAAAGATAAGTTACCTAATTGCAGTTTCTAAATCAAATCTTTCTGGAGGAACAGATTCGATTGAATTTTCCAATTTATTTTCTAACTTCGTGCGAGGTTTTTTATAGGAAACAACTTTGAAGTCGTCCTCTTTGAGGTTATTTCTCGACATATTTTTGATTAGTTGATTCGTTAAAAATCTGTAAGACCGACTAGCAAATGGTTGCGCTCTCAAATTTAAACTGTCCCCACATATCTGCGACTACAATATAAATTTAAATAATCAAAGTCCATCCCTATATTTATGTTAAACAAAGTAAATAAATATCATCTACAATTACAATTTCTACAAAATGTTCGAAACAAATCAGATAAAAATGTTTTATACTGGAAAAACAGTAACAATGAATACACCTATGTTTTTATTTTTGTAACAGTTTTAATTTTAAAATTAACTGATTATGAGAAAAATTGCATAAAATATTTTAAAAATCATTATATCATTTTATTTAAAACAAACAAATTTAACAAAAATGGAGTTTTTCATACCATCTAATAAAGAGCTCGCATCCAAAATTTTTAAATGATCTGCTCACGATGCAAATGTCATTATTAATGATGATCCAATCATAACGAATCGTTATAATGAAGTCTGCCCTTATGACATGACTGTTTTTCAAATTTATAGCATTATAAATTGACGGGCCGGTTTTTCTCAAGTTTTAAAATTTCAATGTTCAGTTTTAAAATGTTTATGTTATGATCTATATTAATATTTTAATGAATAAACCAAATCAATACACTATAAATTAATGAAAAAATTCGCCGAATATCCAAGTTGCGTCCTCGCGAATGTTAAATTTTTTGTCATTGGTATTGGTTCACGAATAGTCAAAACTCGCGAATGTTAATTAATATTTAATTAATTTAATGTACATATAGGTAAATCAAACTGACATTTTTTATATAGTGCAATAGTTTTTGAGATATTTCTAAAAATTTCTAGAAAATGTTTCATTTTAAAAATTATTTTTTTGATGGTAATTAAAGTTTTAATGATAATTAAAAAATTATTTCAACATTAATTTTAGTTCAACAAATGTTTCGCTTTACGGTAGTTTTATTTTATATCCTTTTCAAAAAAATTGATGTTGAGCTAATTATAAGAGTTTTAAGAAATAGGAGTATTAATTAAACCAAAATGACTTATCCAGAATGACTTAATCAAAAAATAAAATTTTAAACACTTACGGTATTAATACAAGTTAAATAGATAATTATCTTGCTTTCGGATTCCTTTTAAAAAAGTAATAAACTGGTTGAAAAACATCTGACGAATTACTTTTATAAAGGATACTTGAGTTTGACTTAAAAAATGTATTATATATATTAATTGAAATGAATGAATGAATTAATACACTACAAGAAAAAATTAGAAAACTCTAAATTTTTCTTTATACAGTGCAGTCCATATAACGTGAACATCCCATAGTGTGTGAACATCTAAAAACGCGATTTAAACGATTAATTTGATATCATACATATTCCAAAACGTGAACGCAAAACTTTTTATTATTCTAAAATATGAACGACAGAATAATACAAATTTAAAACTATATATTGCTCTTAAAGCGAGATAGTGCTATTGAATTGTGCGTATCGAAAAAGAATATTATAAAGCCTGTACGACAGGATTCAAAATTTTGTATATAGGTAATACGAGGTTATAACGTTATAAATCGAAAAGTTCATATTTTTTGAGTGGTAACGTTAATTTTCATAGAATTTAGCACTGTGCCAGACAGGTTTTAGTATTCACTCAAACTGAAAATCTACCGAAAAAATAAACAAACTCGACTTTTCATTTCTAGGCAAGTTCAATAAGTTATTAATTATTTAGACTTGTGAGTGTAACATTTTAAGTTCACGTGATAAGTATTGTTATATTTATTATTGCATCTAAGAAAGTATCAATTTATTTAACTTTAGAAAACGAAACCAAGCTTCTATCGGATGCAAAAAAAAGGACCCCCGAGTGACTATTTTATCAAACAAGTCAACTGTATGTGTCCTCAAAAAGAAACATTTTTCAAGAAATTAATGTTTTATTTCTTTTTATATCTCGTTATATAAATAAATGTCGTTTTAATTATTTTTGGTGTTTCACGCTATATTATGTATTATACCAGTAATTAGGCATATTAAGTATCTACCTATTTAGTTGCATGAACTCGTTGAAAACGTGAACGTCAATGCAGTAATTAGTTCATGTTACCGAGACTGTGCTGTACCTAATTTATTGTATGTACACTCCTAAAATTAAAAACCGTAACGTATCTAGTTGAGCAGTGTAAATATGACTTTCGTATTAGGTGAAGGAGAATTTACATTTGTCACTTTGGTTGAAAATCGTGAATGATTTCATCCAAAATGATATATAATATAAAAAATGTATTTCATACGTCAAAATGACATTTCGAGACAAATGTAAATTCACCTTCAGGAGTGCTTACTAGAAATGCTAGTTGACATTTCTAAAACTAATAAGTGACGTACCATGTCATCAAAATGACATGTAATTCACAGGTAGGACGGTCGACCCATTTCAAGCAACTAAAATAAAATAAATTTCAGTCTCAAGACTTGTTACGTTTTTTAATTCGTCGAGTATTATTATCTTTACATACATATGTATACTTTTACCTTTTTTAACACATACGACAAAACGAATTTGCGAGTTAACGGTAACAACAATTTTCGCGCACTCAAGGTGGAGAGTGAGAACTTATATCTAATCCTACCGTAGAACGTCATCTTCTGTTGACTGTAAGCTTACAACATAATATACGCCTTCGCCTTCACCTTTTACCTTTACACTTTAATAATCACTTTGAACCCAGAAGCACAATCCCTAATATGCAACTACACACGCACCAGGAGTACCTATGTATGTATGTATTTACTTTCATTGTAATTCCTTAGACGAGGTTGCAGTGTAGATACGTTAAGATTGCATTGCGGTCGATGCAATTATTACTTCTGGTAATATGTAAGTAGTCGTCAATATTACATGTAATAATTCAAGGATCATATTCAAAGACAGGAAGTATTCGGTTACGGGATAAATCATGTATATTTCTATAGAAATTACTGTACTAATAGTTAGTAATTAACAGTTAAATTAATATTAACAGTATCAGGTCTGTGCAATCGATTCAAAATTACAACTAGAGGGACTAAAGAAATTTATTATGTATGGTTTAGAACTTTATTATTTGCTGTAACTTTTTTTAAATTGAAAAATAAAGTTGTGTTCTTACTGTACATCTGTTAAAACTACAATTAATGTACTTTTTGTAAAGTAAACAAGAAATTATTCTGAAAATATGTAATCGTCAGACTGATCTGATCAGATGAAAATATCAGAAGGGAATTGGTGCATTTTTATTTTATGAAAATGAAAATGAAACTTTAAATGAAAATCCTAGTTGCAAATATATATCACAGTTACCATTAATTACTGACGCGAGCGGCATCTGTTATTTTATTTAAGGTTATCAGGTCATGCAGTTTTATCCGTTCGCACAGACCTGATATAGGTGTTTCTGACAAGAATCAACGCAGGCGACGGTTTAATCTTATATTAGACTAAATTAAATCACTGTTTCTGAATACAACCCTAACCCTGTAAACGAATGCGTCACATAGTACTAGAATCTATATATTTTGCGTCGGGCATAATCCACCCTACGCAATTTTATTACCAGATTTGAACAGACGATGTCTTTGCCTTAGATAGATACGATAGTCGTAATAACTTATTTTTGCAAAAAGTGTGGGTTACGTTGTTCTGCCAAAACGCCGTCGATATTATACATACCTATTAATATAACTTAAGATGTAAAAATCAAGTATCAGAGCATCAAAGGTTTAATAAAAGTCAACACGTAACTATTAGATGATGACCAATTGAAATAAATAAAAAAATTTTTAGCCAACAAAAAAATAGAACGCCTAAACCCAACTAATTATCGTAATTTGATAACTCGACACGTAGGTAGATATAGGAATAACATTGTGTTGGTATATTTTGCTTTTCAAAGCAAAGTTTCGAAGCGAAAAGGTACCGATATCACCATCTGGATCAGACGATAACATATTTTTAATTCTTTAAAATGCTATTTCAATGGATCGGAATTTAACGATTATTTTTTTAAAGAATTTATGTATTTGTAAAACATTGTGACGTAGTATTCTGTTACGTAAACCATTTTTAAAACAATATCACATATGTACTATGTATAATTTAGAAACCAAACTAGAAATTGCAAAACTACCAACCAGAAAATTTAAAGTTTTCCAGAATTTTTTTCAAGTAGATATTATCAATATTTATTTCCTAGCGTTTTTGAGAAATAACAAGATTCAAGGACGGGTAGGGACGTAAGTGCAGAAGAAAATGAATGCTTATTTGCCGATTAAAGGTTTTTCCAAAAGTACGGTCTTCAAATTTTCAAAAGACCAATAAAAATCGAAAATTAACTGCAACACATTAAGGGTGCGTTCGAAAACGCCAGTGCAAATTCGTAGTGAGCAATTATGGAAGCTTTCGTTAGGTATTGGACTCAACCGAACTCGATCATTCAATAGGTTTGTGTATCTGCTAGTAATTGAACTTCTCTTCGTTAGAGTGTATTATTCAAAATAAAAATAACTCCTCACAAATAAATACAGCTTCCTAGAATAGAAACCTTACGATTAACATTGAGTGTTGAGTTTGGTAATTTATGACAGGAATTAAGTCAGTATTCACAAGATCGTAAAAGAGACCCTAAGCTAACCGGCTCGCATTTTACCTGTTGTCGAATAGATGGTCGATTTAACTTGACCGACTTGAAAGAATTATTTTTTTTATTGTATATGTATCGCATGTTTTCAAGAGCTCATTACTGATACATATTTATTCATTATCCAACTTTACACTGAATTACTCAAAAAACCGATAATCTGATAATTTACTACATAATAATTATTATTATGTTTATTCAAAACCAGATTTCGCTTTGGTAAAATAACATTTTCCTAGAACCATAATTAACCATAATAAAAGCTTCATAACAAAAGCTTTGATCCCACAGGTACAACTCTCTAATCGCTTATAAAAAAAATAGTAGAAAAAGGTAGTTTCTGGAAGGAATTTCAAAATTATTGTCGATGTCTTAGTTATCTCCTAGCCAGGTACCGGTCTTGTTTGATATTTATTGAGTTGTTATAGCGCTTTTGGAGAGTTATCCATACAGTATTTTATAAGTGTTTATTATTATTTGCAAATTAAAAAATCACAAATACTGTAAATACAGTAAAACGTTTGTTGTATAATACGCTGTCAACACATTTTCCGTCACTAAAACATGTAAATACATACGAAAATGTTGCGAAGAAAGAACTAGAAAAAAGCATTAATTTGAAAAGAAAACCATGTAGATTATTTATTGACCCAGATAAATTTTATCTTGGAGCATCACCGAATGGTATTCAGCAAGAAACTGAAAGTATCGTAGAAATTAAATGCCCCTTTGCTACTTTTAAGGTAAATATTACACCGGAGGAAGCCATCCGTTAAAAAAAAATACATTTTGGAAATACCAAAAGGATGGTAGTTATACGATTAACCAACTTCATGATTGGTATTTTCAAATACAGGGGCAATTACGTGTGACTCAGAAAACGAAGTGTATTTTGTCTGCCTGGACTGGAGTAAATAAAATAAAAATAGATTATGTGGAAAAAGACGACGATTTTTGGAACACAAAAATGAAAACTAAATTAGATTACTTTTATAAACATTGTCAACTTCCAGAACTTATAGATCACAGAGTGTGCAGGAATATGCCACTCAGAGATATAAAAATGCAAATTTAATGAAACCCATTGAATAAAAATTGTTTGTATTTTTTATTTTTGGAATTTATGAAATAAGTTTTTAAAAACATTTGAAAATTTCTGAAAAATGTTTCGTGGGTCATATTTTATTGTTCACGGAGTGACGTTACGATGGAACAGATATCTACGTTTCTGCCAAAACGCCGCCTGTACCATATTGGTAAGGTATTGTCGTTTTTAAGTTGCAGTTGTGATTTTATTCAACGAGTAGTAGTGTCCTTGTAGGTAGTGATTTTGTAAATTATTATCAAATCTACTACCACACGCTCATAAGTATAGATATAAGTAATTTATTCCTTTTGTTTCTTTGCGTGTCTTCACAATATGTTACTCAAATCTATGTTGTTTCAATATCTATATCACAACTGTTTTTATGAGATTCAAATTATGAAACCACATTTCTAGAAGAAAGCGAATTACTTAAATTATTATCAGCATTATAATTTCATATTATTACAGAAATTTCATTTAATTGTACGAGTAAACATTAACTACAAATTACTAAATTTTTCATTCCCAAAGGTATGTACCTATAAATCATTTTAAAATTGCATGACTAAATAATAGTATTGAAGGGGATGGCAAAATTGCACCACGTGCGTTGTGCCGTTATTCGACAACTCGGCAAAAATGGTACGAATTTCAAGGTTACGGTCACTTCGAAGTCGTCGTCCCTACTTAGGTAGCCTAATATTTCCGTCTTACTTAGAAAAAAATGTACTCTCTCTAAGATTTTTTCTCACGGTACTACTGAGTCCTCTAAAAGCGTAGCGTGCAGCCTGCTATCGTTTTCACGCCGCATTTATCCGGCAGCCGGCTACTGTGAAATGGGTCTTACTGGCACCATTAATGTTTGCCACAACAAGAAGCATGGCAGGTATTTACCTGTCGCATAAAATCATAATGCTAATAATAATTTTATTTGTGAAGAAAGAGCATGACTTCAATCGGTTGGAGAAGTTATAAGTTGTTTTATTTCTCGTAACGGTGTAGTAAGCATGTATTCTTTTGCAAACGAAACCTAATAAAAAATTCTATATGAGTGTATTTTTCACAATAGATAATAGTTCTAGAAGAGAAACGACACTGCCGGTTAGTTTGAAATGATTACACAGTAAAAAATATATTGTTAATTTAACTCCAATTTTTAGTTCCAGCAGGTCCACTCCTATTTTTAATACATTTAGCTAAAGCTGTAGAATTATAAAACTACCTAAACTAACTAAAAAATGCAGTTGTGTTTAACTCTAACTAAGTAACATTTAAAATGTTGTTAAATAGTCGTGAAATTAACAAAATATTTTTTACTGTGTAGGTATATAAAAAAAATGTGTAGATATCTTTTTCGGAATATTTTGGGTTTTTAACCCTGGGATGAATTAGTTCTTCAATATCATTATCTGATAATTCAAATATACGAACTTTTTCGTAGTAAAACGGACTGACACTATAACAAAACTTTGTTCGTTTCAATACGCGTGCTATCACACAAAATGTGAAGTTATATTGCGTTATACGTAGAATAGCGGACGCTATACGTTCAAAAACGACGGTATAGCTAATACCACGATTTATTCTGTAGTTAGCACTATTCGGAGAATATAATAACATTATAAAACTCACTTTTGACATAAACCTCTGTTTATTCTTAGAATAGCTATATTTCACATATATCTTACGTTTCTACCGGGTCTAAGAAGTATAATTGTATGTTTTATTTTCAAATTTACGTATAATAAATATTATTATTTCTTAAGTGTGCCACCATTTCGCTTGCGGTAAGCATCAAGGACAAAGTTTAAATTTATGTGCTTCAATTTTTTATGATTTTACGATGTGTTTACATACAATATGTCTCATTTAGGCATTTATGCAAGTCGTCGGTCACAGGACGGCACGAAGTCGTAAAATTCTAAGGGCACAAATAGCAATGGGTCCATTTATGCACGGAGGTCGCAGCAGCAAACGGTCAACATAAACGTATTCATGTGTCTATGTGTGCCCTTAGAATTTGTGCGGCTTCGTGTCGACCTGCGACCGACGGCATGCATAAATGCAGCCTTAGCGAATACCAAGTACAAATATGTAAATCTAAATATTTCACACGTGTGCTATCATTTTGTCCGGGAGTGTATAAGAAATCCTATTAGCGAAACAAATAACAAACAAAAGTTACAATTACTAAAAAACTGAAAAAAACAAATTTGAACTGTTATGATACGCTTATACCTACCATAGTAGATTTCTGTACGACAAATAGGTAAAAATTATGCTAACTTACTCTAACGCCGCCTTTTACACAAAAGCTGAATTAAAAATATAATTTCTCGCAAATAACCGCGAAATTTCCGAATAATTTCCGTTTAAATAAATATTTAAAAACTACACCTTCAAACAGTTACTTTTTGTTAGTTTTAACATCACAAAACTTGGCGCAAGAAGTTGACAAAGTTCTATGGCAATATGTTTAGAAATAATATGTTTATTATAAAAAAATATGTAAATTCTAAATGTGAAAATTTTTATATCATTATCAAATTTTTTCCTGTGGTAGTAGTACTTGTTCTGAATAATATTTGTTAATGGCAAATGTTTATAAAATCAATACTTTTTTTGTTATTATCTTAACGCTAATTATAATTTTTAGGCAACACAGTATACACTTCAAACGCACCCTTAATGAATTTACGCAAATAAGTACAGCACAAAGAAGGCGTTGTAATAGTTATACTATATAAGTTCAAGCCAACTAATTTAATCGACATTTTAAGAATGAATTTGTTTATCTTATGCTTTAAGAACTTGAATTTATATATTATTACAATAATACAATTTAAAAAAGCGGATATTACTTACATTTTTGATGATCTGCATGTAGTAGGTATCCAAAGTATTATTTTAAACGACAACGACAACGACGCGACGAATTATGTTTAATTACTTTACTAAATGCGGTGATGTTATTAGGTACACACCTTACACAAAACACCTGGTTTTAAACGTATTTAGTAAAATTAATTTTAATGAAAACGAAAAAAATTTGATACGTTCCGACACGGGTTCGCCGCGTTACTGAGCGTTTCCATCAAGTCGCTGCTTGTGCCTAGAAGCGAGACGTTTTACGATAATTCTCGGAACTCTGTTTGTAGATGTGCGGACACGTGCACCAAATGTAGAAATTACATATTATTTCCAACTTTTATCTTTTAAAATAGAAAATATAGGTATCTGAATATAATTCCGCTTTTAATTTTTAAATTTATATTAAATAAATGACATATTTGCTGTTAGAATTTTGTTAAAATGTTAAATCAGAAATTGTCGTTTTCGTTTAAAAATAAATTTGTTATTTTAATATTATTGTTTTAAAAATTGAAAATTTGTTTAAATAATAACATAAACGATTGAACGTGTGTTATTATTTTAGTTATAAGCGAACAACCTAACAATATGAATATTTAGTATTAATATTGTTATTCGTTTTATTTTTTTTTAAATATGTTAATACCTATTAATTTATTAAACGATAGAAAAATATAACCCAACAATAAGGTTGACTGTTGCTTATTCTAAACTTTAAAAAACACACAATTTTATAATTTACTCCTTAATACTTTGATTTTATAACAAATAAATCAATTCTCCTGCCCTTTTCATTTTTCGTTTTAGAAATAACGAATAATTAGGTATGTACAGTTGGGTGCAAAATTAATATCGCCGATTACGAGCGTTGCGCGGGCACACACGACACAACAGACAAATTACGATCAGATTATTTAAAGTTCAACTTTGTATTTGCAATTCGTCTGACTCGTCGTAAGTACTTTTCGCCCAACGCTCGTGATTCGCGACATTAATTTTGCTCCAAACTGTACTGCATAATATATATTTTTTACAAAAATCGGAGTACCTAAGTAAATCCAGAAGAATAAGAAAATTTTATTGAATTTTTTACAGAAGATAAAGTATTCGGATGAACTAAAATTATGATTTTAATTACAAAACAATTTTGTTCGATAATGAATTCGCCCTTTGCGGTTTTTTGCATTTTAGGACCTATATATTCATTTACTCCGTGGGTGCATGCTTGACATCAGGTTTTTGATGACGCTAAATAGGTAATTTATTTTATACTTCTTAAATTCAAAATCAAAAGACATCTATGGTGTTTGAGGCGACGAGGAAAATTGTAATTACTCAACCGAATATTTAATAGTTTAGTTGGTGAAAAATACCGAACGACCGTACAGGTTGTGGAAATAAAGTATCTAATGCACAAAATTGATCTGTGTGAATGAAGCCTAAATGATTTTATTCTCCAGTAGTCACACGAACATCATGAAAATTTACTGATACTTCGTTATGGACTGCCAATTCTTTGGCGGTTCCTCTGGTGGTCGCCCATGTGGGTACTGATCGCGACCAAAAATGTTTTATTACCAACCTGTGGGTGGTGATTTGACGAAAACGTTATTATTTTTTCTCACTATTTATAAAATGATAAAATTATAAATGTAACGTAATTAAAATTACGGAAGTTTAGAAGAGCTTTAATTATTCACTGGATATGAAAACAATTTTTTTAATTGAATCGCATATTTGAGAAACCCCCCACATGTCCACATTTTGGATATATGGGATTTTTGCAAACAATTATTTCTTACCTATGTTGTCTTATTGTTGTACGTTATAAAGAAATTATCACACATATCTTTATACTGAGGGGCAAATCTCCAAAAAAACTATGTACACAAGACTTCCAACGACTAAAGACTTCCAGGGACTTCCAAAGACTTCCTGAGACTTCCAGGGATTTTCAAGGATTTTCAGAGACTTTCAAAGACTTCTAGGGATTTTTAAAGATTTACAGGGACTTTTAAAGACTTCCAGAGACTTCCAGGGACTTTCAAAGACTTCCAGAGACTTCCAAAGACTTTCAGGGACTTCCAGGGATTTTCAAAGATTTCCAGAGACTTTCAAAGACTTCCATGGATTTTTAAGGATTTCCAGGGATTTTCAAAGACTTCCAGGGACTTTTAAAGACTTCCAAAGACTTCCAGTGTTATGTACACAAGACTTCCAAAGAGAATTACCCCTCGCTTTATACTTAAAATCGCATATTTCTTCGACATAGGTATGGAGTTTATAAAATACATGGGTTTTGTACAACGCAACGCAAAATAAACGAAATTTAAACCTCCATAGCTCATTTTTTGTGTTTTGTGTTGTGACAACTTTTGTGTTAATAAATATTCCTAAAAACTAAACCAAACAACGAATTTCTGTTTAATAAAATGTGTATTTTAGAAACCCTACATGTTCCCATTGAAATCATAACACACACTACAGTCACTATTTTTTCGGAAACCAACGCGTTTACACAAAACAGCTTTTTTGAACACGTAGACTTCTCAAATACCTATGTAGATCATTCAATTAATGTATTTATAAATATTTTTGGAAAGCAATATATTGAACTTGAATGATTTTATGATAAATAACCTGTATGTTAATATTGCTCGCAGCTTTCACTAAATAATTTTGAGTTTTATTGTTGTAAATAATTTTAATTTTGTATTTTAAAATTAATAATATACTCCTATTATTTTAATATCTAAAATATCCAACAATAATTATAAAATAGTGTTTTGAGAAATTTAGTATATGCATTCAAACATACGCTTTTGTTTGAAAGGTTGCTGGCTGGTCGGGTATATCATACAAAATTATGGTAGGTATAGGCATTACAATATTGTGTATTTACCACAAAGCAATTACGATCTAATTACAAAAAAAATAATTCTGGATAAATATAAACAATAATATTTACTTATAAATGGTAAAACCTCTTTGATAATCATTAATGATTGGTGTTGATGATGAGTAAACCTGTCTCTCGACTGGCCTTCTAGCGCACTCACGGCTGCGGGTTCGAATCCCGTTGCAACCATAGATGTTCGTGAACGTCAACACTAACCCAAATCAGAAACTATAAAAACAGAAATTCGATTAACTAATTGGTTATAAACCAAATATATTAATTTAAAAAAAGGGTACCTATTACTAGTTGAAACTTCATTAACTAAGCTTTAAATAAGTAAAGTTTGTTTCATTTTAAGTGATCTATATCGGATTAAACGCCCTCACTAATTAGATAGCATAAAAAGAAAAAAATAATTTAATTGTGCGTAGATATATATGATAAATTATCTATTTACGTTAGAAAAACAGTATTTTTAGATGAAAAGCCATGTGTGTAAGAATTACCTGATCTAAGAAACATTGGATTGTTCTACTCCGGTAATGTTTGTTTTTTTTTGCTTTGTCTCAAAATTTTTTTTAAATTCATTTTGTAGCTTCATAAAATATATTTTAAATTATCTGGATAATTATTGATTTTATCATTTTCTACAATATTTATTAGAACTTAATTTGTACAATAATATATAAATAGTTAATTTTAAGAATGTGACTGCTCGGAAGAAGATTGTGCTCTACATATTTAAAAAACTTATTAATTTTGTTGTTTGTTGTGAGAATGTTTTTATTTTGTGTATTTTTCTGAATAAAACAATCAAACCACATGTTTACTAACATTCAAAACCAAACCACCAAAACCATGCAAAATCAGACATGTCCAACAGAAAACGTCCTTATTTTGGCCATTATTAAATGTGCCAATTATTCATTTTAGGCTATAAATTACTAATAAACCATACTATTTTTTGGTAACAAAAGATTCTTTGAAAAATCAAAGACTCCGGTGATTCGTGGACTTCGTGATTTCTGAAAATTTAATATCTTGGACATGACTTCTTTTAAATGTTTGCTCCTCATTTAAAAACGCGAATATCTACAAATTAAATTAATTAACGTAGGTAGTTTAATTTTTAATTAGCAACTAATCATTATAATTTTTAAAACGAGAGATTTCGATTGAAACGTTAACATACGATTAACCTGGATATCCTCCTAAAAAATGAAAAATTCAAGTGATGAATGGGGAATTAAAACATCAAGTTAACGAGTGAAAAATTAAATTGTAAGGTAGATAGTCAATTAGATACAAAAATGTACAAAAATGTTTCAGAATATATTCAGGGTACTTTCGGAGGACTAGTACCTAATTATTTTAAGAGGTGGTACCTATAGTATGGATTATTTCAAATAAAAAAGTTTGTATAAACATATGTTTGTAATTTACAATAATGAGTACAGCTGTTTGACTATTACACATGAAAAGCTTTACAAAAGGCAGGAATGAATGACTAATAAGTTATTTACTGCATTATCGATCATTAATTTAAATGATATTAATAAATACACATAATCTAAATTTAACAATCTCCAAACGATGAATTAGTCGTTAGTGGTTATGTTTATTGGCCATAAATAAAGGTTGCCAAACTTTAATCTGTTAGATTTTTTTCCTGAGGTAAATGAAAAGGGAATATTACAAAGCAAAAGTAAAAAACACGAGAAACGAATTGCTCTCTCGCATGATAATAATTAGTGCTGCCTACATCAAAAATGCCAAATCCAAGCTCAAAAGATCTACAAGTACTATATTATCAAAAAAAAGTATATTGAAGTCTGCGGTGGAATTTTTAGACATTTATTGTTAGTTTAGATTATTGCAAAAATTATTGATATCATTGAAATAATTAATAAATGCAACCAATAAGTCATTTATGTCTGTGGTTCACACATTTTGTAAGATTTTTATGTATCTATCGAAAATTGGACGCATATTTATATAAAATAGTTCATATTACTATCTCATAAACATCCCGTATAAAGATATGGTAAAATGATTAATATGTAAAAGCGTTTTTAGGTATATGTTTTAGTTTTAATGAGCTCTTCCACTTTTTAAGAATTTCACAGGTCATCGTTTGATAAATTTAAATGTAACAAATATTCTAATAATAGTAACAAGTTTGTCTTTTAATTGGATAGGATTTTGAATTTTTTGCTGAGAAGCTTAAAATCAACATTACTTAAAATATAATAAATGTAAATACATTATGAAAAATTTAAGGGGAAAGCATTGCAGTTTCATTTAATTAAAAAATTAATAAATAAATTTGATTACATTCTAACGATATAACATATTCCGAGATGGTCAGCACGTTCTCTGAATTTGTTTCCGTTGAATTATTTCTTATGGTGATATTTACAATAGGCAAGTTACGTTTACATCGCACGGTCTACTGATTTAGAAGATCAGAAAAATAAAATAACTCATCAAATTTGAGTTGTTTTGCTTCAGGAAGTTTGTATTACTACTAAGGAAATAAATTTAAATTTCATAATAAATAATTGAATGCAAGAACAGCGTCGCGCGTTTCATCTTTTTTAAAGAAAAAGCGCCAAGTACGTTACGTCGTAGAATACAGAATAATTTGTATTTACGCACCTAATAATAAAATAATTGATAGAAAAGGATATTATTTTCAAAAATTGGATGGAGCTCTCTTCAAGAAAAAATGGTTGACATTGGAGTATAGTTAGGCCAATTGAAAGTCATTTTTATTTTGTCGGAGACCATTTTGAGCAACTCTTTATTATTTTGAATAACGTAGATGACAGATGTCGACACATTTTTGGACACCCTAAAGTTTTCAAGGGTTTTTTACAAAAACTAGGAAAGAAACAATTTTTTTTGGAACAAACTGTTTTATTGCATTTCAAAATATTCGCCTTTAAGATTTATACACTTTTGCATGCGTTCAAACCAATTCTCGAAACATTTTGTCCACTCCGAAGTTGGTATCGCAAAAACATAGTTGTTGGAGGCTTCAACGACTTCTTGAGGTGCTGAAAATCGCTGTTTACGTATGTTTTGTTTGACATTCGGAACACAAAGAAGTCGTTAGGCGATTAATCAGGTGAATACGAGCAATGAGTCGTTAATTCGATGTTTTTCTCGTCCAAATAATCAATTGTTTGATGTGCCGTGTGAGAACTGGCATTGTCATGATGCAGAATGATACGCAAATCGAATGTATTGCAGTCGTCGATATGTCTAAGGATGCCTCTATCTCACTGTAAGTTACATGCCGATCTTCTTCAATCATGTTGCGCACAGCATCGGTGCTTTTTGGAATAACAACGGATTTCGGTCGACCTTCACGAAATTCATCACTGACGGACGCACGACCACGACGAAATTCTGCAAATCAATTGTTAGCAGTCTTTTCTGATTGTGCGTCATTACCAAAAGTTGAATTAAGCTGAGTTAGACCTTTACGAAAATAGTAAAAATCATCCAACGAAAAACTTCACGTGAAATTTCCATTTTGTCACACAATTGCTTTACTTAAACGCTCACTGTAAACAAATTCTCAATCAATTTCTGAGCTGCAACTGTTTGCTGACTAAAAATCGTTTATTTGTTATTAAGATACAAAAAGTACAATAAGTATCTATTAAATGTTTATCAAAATAAAACACATTTATCTTCATTTCATTTTTATCTTTCTAAATATCTTAGAATCAGTAGATATATTATTGTTATGCCTATAAACAAATAAAATAATTAATAACTAATAATTTATGACAGATTCCACCACTTTTTATAATAAATATTAGTAATTAATAGGAAGAAAATTCGCGAATTAATATTCAATAAATGAAATTGAAAACGGGGAAATGATGAAAAGAACAAACAAAGAAACACACAAGGGAAGTGTTTTTCAACGTTTTCCATTTTCAATTTCATTTATTGAATATTAATTCGCGAACCTTCTTCTTTTAATTAAGTATAGGTAATCATATTATTTAATAATGTATTTTGTGACATTTTTCTAATTGGTTTGAAATTATCATTTTAATTTAGGTACTTAATTCAATATAGGTTAGTTATATTAATTATTTAATTAGTTTATTTTAAATTGTACTTTTTTATTTAGATAAAGGAATAAATTGATTAATTAAGTGCAAATGATAGTGTAGTTATAGTCTAGTGAAGTGTAGTTAACTGAATAGCATTTTTATTATAATTTAAATTTGATTTTGTTGCCTGAATAAATATTGTAAAATTAGTAATAAATTATACAAAAAATTTCCCGGTAATATAAACGTTAAAAACCGAATATGAATCAACTTTCTTTTTATTTTGCGTTAGTGGTTCGAAATCCTCATAGAGGTATGTAAGTACTCTTTCTCTGCATTTAAAAGACACCGAAAATAGTAGTGGGAGTAGAACTTTGACGAAGAGTGGTTCTGGAAGTGGATTTTTAGGGCGACAAGTGTTCATTCTATCCTAACCATGCGGTATTTGTAGTTTGTAAATCGGAGTGTGTAGTGTGATTACGTTGTTCGGCTATTCCGCGTGTTGCGTAGCATTCACGACGCTTTATTGGTATTTTAAACAATGGATTATTTACATTAAGGTATGTAAGCATGTTTTTGTTATTCCTTTATCTACCCCGATTTTCGAATTCACGGGGGACGGGATGAATTTTTTTCGTAGATAATTAAATCGATCAATACCGAAACTTCGTAGTGAAATAAATATAGGTGTATTTCCTAAATTGTGATCATGCAACTAAAGAATTTTTAAAGGTATACAAAATACGAGGTCGTGCAGGTTAATATCGGCTTTTGTCTATTCTTCCATTTATGAATTAATTTAAATAAATTCAGTGTGCGTGGTTTTATAAATATTTGTTACTCGAGAATTAGGACGAATACCTACCTATATCGTTACTTGTATTATCTTTTTTTTTAAATTTATCATTTAGGTAATTGTGCAAACTTGGACATACTTAAATTTTAGTTGTAATAAATTGTAAAATACATTCTTATTTAGCCTAAATACCTACGTATGTAGGTAGCTATAACTTCTAAGAAAACTTAAGTTTCACTTTTACATTTTTCCCTTGATTTATTAGTTTCAACTTTTTTTGCAAAATAAAACGGTTTCCATGTCGTACCTACTCGTCGTACTTAACGTAACTACATTATATATAGATGTACAGGGTGATATTTTTTTATGTGTTTTAAATAAAACAACTATATAGACGATGAAAAATACGTTTCACGTTACCTAGTGTTACCTAAAAAAAATCATTAATCGCTCCTTTCGTATTTAAGTAATGTTTACTAGACTTAATACTTTTTTGTTGTAAATTAAACAGCATAAAACTAGGATTACTCATATTTACCTACATTTTGTTTTTATTCTAATCCGGTAGAAAACAACATTAGTATGTAAATGAACATGTTTATACATTGCAGAGCTGTATCTACTACGTTGCTTAATTTATTGCTTAATAATAATAATAATATATCTCAATAAAAAATAAAAATAAATATAAACCGCACGTATCGTATTAGTTAGTATTTTAGCTAGTATTACAGCTCAGTTTAGTTCTAAAACTACGCTCAAAACTTTCATAAGAATTTCTATTATTTTATTGTTGATATAATAACATTTGAGAATCTAGACATAATAATAATATAAACAGAAGGCGGCCTTTTTTGAATTGTCTATCTTTTAACATCTCCAATAAACGTAACTTACAATTAAATCCATGGATATGAATAATAGTATTCATTATATTATCGTTGCGCATTTCTAATTTCTGTTATTCGTGATAAACTTTTTTGGTGAACGGTTTTTGGCCAGGTTGGACGTAAGTAACTTCTTAGAAATTTTTTAAATTATTTTTATTATAGTTCGTCCGGTGTAGAATTAGTCATTCTGTTCGAACCTCTATTAATAGCAGGCGCATGATATTGTGTAAGCAGAAAATACACGGCACTGTGCCGTGCCGCTCGATTTTAGAGTAGTTTGAAATAATGCATACTTAGCGCTCGTTGGTCGCTAGTTCGAGTTCGTAAACGGCTGGCACCGCCCCGATACTGTTTCTACGCCAGACGAACTCTAGGCGGTTATTTCATGAAACGTTTGATACTTTTTAATTTGTTATTTTTTATCACATAATTCAAAGAAAATGTATTCATTGCAATTAGAGTTTTGAAAAAAAATTCAGAAACTACCAAAATAGATCGTGTAGTTTTTGATATGCCGACACTGCCCAGTGTATATGTAGAAAATGTAGAAATTTAAGTCGTATTTACAATGTTTTATTTTGCAGTTTTGATAAATCTATAAAAATCTATCTATATCTAATATCTGTATTTATCTAAAATCTATAAAAACATAATTGACTATCTTGGGGTAACAATCGAGTTTCAACTCGGTACAAGTAACGACGAAAAATTTTTGGACCACATTTTTTGGCGCCATATCTTGCTTCATAAAGCCCTGTTTCAACTGGGCGAGTATGTTATATGTTTATATGTAGGTATCCCGAACGACGAGCGCGCCAGTTACGCGTGGCAAGTGATCGACGTAATAAATCTGCTATCATAAATCGGCGCAACGTCCGATTTAAGCGAGCAGAGTATCGTAAACTTCCTTTGCTGAGGTATAAGAAACCCAAACCGCCTTTTTGCGATCGAAGCGAGCCACGTTCGTTCTGTCGCGCGCGGCAACCTGGTATTCATTTCGCGAGACAGAGCAACGAACGTCGCCGCGCGTAACATGCTCGCCTTTTCGACACGCGGCCTAAGAAGAACAGTCGTCGTTTATTTTGGGCACCAAAAAGATTCATTTTGTACTTATAAATAAACAGTCATAATTCTGCGGATCACTTGCTATCTATTTCGGAGTACAGTTTTTAATATATCCATGTCAAGTAGTTGACTTATGAACTTGATACTCCTATATTAATTGTAGCTCATTACCATAATACCGTAACGTAAATGAAGTTTAAGATTTACGACAATTCCTACTTATGTAGGTTTGTGATCGTTTCTAAATTTTCTCATTATCTACAGATTTTCGTAAAAATATTGTAGGATTTGCATTACTTATTTGCAATGTACAGTCGTGGTCGTAATTAATGTCGACGATAATATGAACAATAAATAATAGGAAATTAAGCAAATTGATATCTAAACGTAGCATAAATATTATAAGTGTACTATGTTATATGATATATGTGGGACATATAATATATAGATATAAAATACGCCTATAAAGCACGCTGCCGACGACATTAATTTATTATGTCTACGACTAAGATATTTGGCGCCCGTGGGCTACTAACAATAATGCACTCCTCTGCATAAGAAAATACACGGCCGGGGAGTGGGGGCGCAAAATTGCCACCCCAAAAGACTGGCGCCCCGAAGAAATAGCACATTTAGCTCTGTGGCTACGGTAATGTTGAATTGCAGTAGTATTAAGTATTTAAGATTTTTTACACTTACTTATTCAAAATTAAAAGACCAACAAATTCATCGTGAATAATGCTATTTGCTCGACTAATAGGTATTAGGTACTACCTAATTGTTACAAAACTCGATTGACATTTCCTTCTGGTATCTAAGAAATTATCTAAGTAATAAATCGTCGTTTAAATTAAAATTTATTTATTCAGAACTGTTTCGCATAAAATTAATTCGAAACTTAATGGAACGCGATAAAATATACTAGGTAGGTACCTAGTAATTGGCTTGTTTGCAACAACTTAAAGTAGAGCTGAAAGCATTGTTAAATACTCTGCAGGAAATGAAAGAGGTAAATGACGATCTATTTACGACAGATTACGTAATAATATCCGGCGTTTAATATATTCACTCGAAGACGAGGTTAGTTCGGATTATAAAATATAAAACAGACACTCCCCTGAGTCTTTAATTTGGTATGCATAGATAAAATCCAAAGTTCTTCCTGGAACATAGAGCCAGTGTCGAGCTTAATATTTCGATTATGTATTGAAATCTACTAAAAATATTACTTAATTTGAGAATTTTTCACTTGTACTACTAATATTTCTTTTAGCGGAATAGGTAAATATCCTGATTATCCGCTTTGTTTGATATTTTCTTAATTGGTACGTGGTTTTTCTATACAATTTAAAAATATAGTGATTCGATTATTACAAGGCTCTCCCCATTTTAATATTCGAATAAAATCATTATAAATTAAGTAGGTAAAGAAAATTGGGTTTATTAGGTACCTACAGGAAATTACAGCTAGTACTTTGAGGTTTATAATACTCTACGTACAATTTTTGTTCAACTTTTAAAAATCATGTCCTCCAAATGACCGTCATCTACTTCGATGCATTTTTCAAGTCTCTTTGCAAAATTTTACATCACCCGGTCAATTACCGTGTAATGCGTCCAGATAAATCGTCGATACAACAATTATGACACTTTCCAAACTTTGAACTGAATTACAAATAAACAATCTAGTAACTTTTCATTGATTACGTGCATCGTAATAAAATGTGATTGGCATGTATCTACGAAAGCGACTTATTGTTAATATAATATGTATTTAAAAATTCGGTTTTATCTAAATCTGTATAAGTAAACGATAGACAAACTTATATTAAATTGTTCTTTTTCAAAAAAGTACATTTTCTACTTTTCAACCAAACTTTACAAATGCATCCCCATCGTAAATGCGCTCATTCATAAATTTGTATTTATACACTATTTGCAAGGTCATTGGACTCGGGCATAATAATACATATTTATTATGGTACATAATATTCTCCATTCGATTTCATTTGTCTGCGTCTATTTCTGATCTTGTCACATAAAGTTAATCGTGATGAATAGGCAAGCAATTCTAATAAGAAATAAAACTAATAGTTAAATGGCTATTTTAAAATAAGTCATAAGTACCTACTAATTACTTAATGGATTCATCTAATGGACAACATCTATAAATCCGTTTGCTAGTTTCTTTTTAAACAAAATAATTAGCATATTAAATTGTAAATGTAGATACATCGTGGTCCTATAGGTTGTATTTTTTTTAATTTAATTGAAGCAATATTTTCCTTTGGTCGGGTAACAATGAGTTTTAGCCAATTAATCCGCGTACCTTATAAGAGTAAAATCGTGACTAATACCTACCATGTATAATAACCATTTCATGTCATTTAAATATCTATTTCAAGTGTTCAGTATCTACCTAAACAAAATTATTATTGAAAAAAATTTTATTCCCCGAAATAAACACACAAGATAGGTAGTTTTCGAAAATTTGGAAAAGGAATTTGAGGAAAAATGAAAGGTGATCAAGGATGTGCATATTCAAAATTAGTAAAGGTAAAGTGGGAAGTTCGACCTCTTCTTTTTTTTATCGATTAACATAAATTATTATAATAATATTGTCGACTTAATAAGTAGTGTGGGAGTTTTCATTATAGTTTACCCATAACTGGTTCCTAATAAACCGAGATGGTGGAACGCCATGGGAGCGAATCAGCCGCATATTTTACAATATATCCTTCAACTGTCATCGCTCATCCCCAGATCAATTATCTCGTTAACATATTTATAGTGTTAAAGAGCACGAAACCTCATTTAAGGAAGTTATTTTTAGACGTTTTTTATTTACTTTTCGGCGTAACGTTGATTTAATTAAAATTTCGTAGACAATGAACAATATAAATCAATTAATAGGTAGATACGCCGTAGTTTAATATCGTTTGTAATTTTTATTAAAGATAATTTAGGGCAAAGATTTTTATATGATTTAATTTGTTATTGTCTGTTGTATATGTACTTTATTTGAGGTTGTTTACGTCGACTTATAATGTACATAAAAATTATATTAATGAAGGCACAAGTATTTCGTACCAGATATATAACACAAGAGCAGCCTCGTTGTCCTAATTTAATAGCAATATTTCATGATTTTAATATTAAAATTTAAATAAACATAAATTAAGATATGTATTTTATTTTGCAATTTTAAAGATAATGTATTTTGTAAAAATTTGTTATCTCAAACTGCGACGACCGTTATAGTGAGATAATATGTTTTAAAGGACTGTCATTATAAATTTTTGATTCTTCGCTTTGATTCTTCCAACATAATTAATAAACCACCGAAGAGTATTTTTGCTACTCGTATTTGTCGGTTAATAATTTTATTCCTCTCAAATTGATTGTTTCAAGGGAAATACAAATTCTAGTACTTTTTTGTGAAAATGTTACGTGTGCGAAATGATCTTCTCGTTAGTGATTTTCATTGGACGTTTTGAATTTGTACGATATCTAACTGTTTGCGTTGAATTTTTTTAATCTTCGGAACAGATCAGCTTAAACATTTCTATGACGCGATAGTAGCTTTATTGAAAAAATAAAGTATAAAGTCGAATGTGAATGCAATAATAAATTACTACTACCTATATAATTATTTATTCCTTTATTTAGTTTCGTTTTTGGTCCTTCTCCACTCATCATGTTATAATAAACGAACTGGGAATTAACTTTTAAAATTTTATTAACATGTTTATCTACAGTCTTAGTAAAATATTGTGACACCAGAGTGTGAAAGCTTATATCTTAAAAACGGTGGGGACAAATTGTATAAAATTTTTGCTGGGTAGCATTCGCTATTTGAGATTGCACAGTGAAAATTTCAATTTTGTACGTAAAGCCGTTTTGGAGATTTTGTAAGGTATTTCACGAAAATTGTCGAATTTTGCTGCTTGTTTATGTATTGGCAACTTTAAGACGTCACAACTAAAGTATTTCTGATGCACCAAATTATATGAAATTTGGAAATAATGTACCTCAAATCTGTTGTAAGGAAATGTATATATTTAATTTTAATTTCTCTAATTATTAATGTGCTTTTAGGGACGATAAAAGTCGAATCATCGCAATTGCCGAAAATTATTTGTCATTATATAATAAAGCTACATTTTGGAACAACAATTGTATCATTACTTTATTTGAATAATAATTCGTCACGCTTTTATAATAAATAATATAATGTGTTCTTATTAAAACGAGACGCAATATTAGTAGATCGGCCGACAATCTTCGTAAGCGGCTATTATACGCATTTCTAAATACAACTATAAGCATCTTTCTCATGAATAACAGTGTTATGTCAAAACTTAAGTCGTGTATGTCTTTCATACGTTTTGCGAATACATCTTTTAAGCATATGATGGACAAGAAAGAATTAATTACATAATTCTCGTTATTTCTTATTTTATTCATAATGTCGCTTTGTAGTAATGGTAGACGCGATATAGCACTCGCCACACTCATTCACCGCCCGAATACGCCAGCATCGCACTTTGTTTTACTTGGTAATTTAGCTTTTTTCGCTTAATCTTAACGCTTTTTTGGAAAATTATAAAATTAAACATACTTATTTCGGAATAAAATATCATCTTTAGTATTCAGTTGGTTTGAGTGAGATCCGTTATGTATTTTTTGAGATATAAGCCTTCAAACTCAGAGGCCAGAACTTATTATTTTTATAATGGATAGGTATAACTTAATTGGACACGTTATCCAAGCAATTATAATCTTAAAAAATGCTAACATAAAATACCTATAACGAGCGATACCTATACCCAATCTAATTAATCATGTTGTTTTTTTGTTTATTATTATATATGTTGTTATAAGCGTTTCGATTTTCTTCCTTGTGCGTTTTTGTTTTAATCAGTTATAAAAATAGCGATAGAAATTCCAATTTTTAAATTAAATTATGCTAGATTTAATAAAGTTAGATACCTAACTAAAACTTTGAACTTGAAACTGAATATTAAAAATAAAATAAAATAGTAATATGTCTTGCCCTTTTTATATACAACTTGGTACCTAATGCTCTCTTTTAATTTTCAAAAATACTACTTAAGTGGACATCATTTCTATTTTTACTAATGCATTTTTTTTATCAAATTAAATTTTCGACACACAAGATTTAATACGAAAATTAGCATTTAAAAGTTGATTTGACATTTTGGCCGAGTCTTGTTATTTAACATACTTATTATAAAACGCGGAGCTACAAACAAGCCGCATCAATTTGTTAAATGAAAGGCGGTTATGCATAAATTACAATTTCCTAAAAGTTCAGGAGATGACTAACCAGCTCTATAATGAAAGAAATTAAATGAAATTTGTTTTGAAAATCTGCGGCGCATCATCATCATCGTTCAAGCTGAAAAACGAAAAAGCGCGTCCCACAAAAGGACGCCCACAATTCATGACTCACTCTGACTAAAAATAGTAATTAATTACTTTTAATTTGAATCTTTACGTAATAATTGGTATTAGGTTTAGGTATAGGTATTTACCTTCCACTGCACCTTTTTCGCGTTAAATCGAATAAATTTCTATTGATAAACATATCCGAGTCAAGCGAGTTCGTAACCTTTCGAAAGTATGCATGTAAATTCTAGATTTTCACATTCAAATTCAAATCGTACAAATGCGTATGGAATAAATTATTTTCCAGATAAGCGTTCTGAAAGACAATTACATGTTTTTTCTTAAGCGGTCCGAGAGTTCATGTTTTATTTGTTGAATAACAATGTAGCAGCATAAGTTATAGAAATGGAATATGTATTTCATAATTTTATCGCTAATATTTTAATAAAATTGAAACGGTAAACCGTGTGCATTTTAAATATAAAGGTAAACTCTTTCAGAAACTTAAAAAGCCCATTTATAATAACTACGTAGGTCAACAGGGTGACGGGGGTATAATGTTTAATTTTCTTTAGAAATTATGTTCATGCGTAGGTAACTGCTTTAATAAAACATAAAATATAGACGATTACCAATATAGATATTATTTGTAAGTGGACGACAGATTAGTTAATTTAAAAAATGTAATTAAAAATCAAGTTCAATTAATGTTAATTTATAAAGGTTTAACCTTTAAATAAAGTAGGTGCTTTTACGTATATGTATATGTTAAATTAAATAAAGTTGAAGTTAGGCCGACATGTAGATAAATATGTACTAATTACCTAAGTACTTACTCGCGTTTACTTAGTTTAAATACTATTTACATTATTTTATATACAAATGTATAAATTATATATACATACCTACATAAATATACATATCGACGACGTTTTGAAAATGAGTTATTCTGATTATCTTATGCATCTAAGGCAAAGACATCATCTGTTAAAATCTGATAACAACATTCCGATTTCTTCCAGCAGAAAAATCGATTTGTATTTATGTAAACTGTATCTGCTTATGTAATAGCTTCGCTACAACACAAAATGTGCGCTCCTGTAAAATTTACTTTTGGTGGGTTAAGACACTCTGCCGAAACTGCGTCGATATCGTTTAGATAAAATCGATAATGAAAGAAGCAGGGCTTTGTGTTCGTATCATGTCGTTAATTTTAATCAAGATCGCCTTGCGTTTATTAATAAAATGGAAACATTTTACGATTTTTTTAAATCAAAAATAAACAATAGTATGTATTTTTCTTAATATTTTCTGTATATAAATAAATATCGATCCATAACTAATTCAAAAAATGTTCAAATACATTCTGCGCATCATCACCATTAATATGTACAAAAATCGTACCTGATTAAATATTAATGACAATGGTAGTTATAGGAGATGGATATACTAACAATAAGGAAATTGCTCCAGTTTCAATATGTTGTTAGATTGTGGAAAATAGACGCATAATTACAATGATGATATTAAAAAAACACATTATCAAAATTTCAAATGATTTGTGAGGTAATAAAAAATATACCGAATGAGAAATAAGCCGCTTAAGCCATTGTTAACATTATGAACGGATGTTTCTGACATGTATGGAACAAAAAAAAAAGTTATACATACTACATGTAGGTACATAGTTATTTTAAGGAAGGGCCACAACTTTATAAAAATCGTATTCACCCTGAAGCACACAGTTCAAAACACTTGTTGCCGCGAAAAATGGAAATCGTAATAACCCAGTTCCAAAATAACCCAAACTAAAATAGGTAGATATCGGATAATTTAATTTTCAACAAAGACATAGGTAAGTACTTACCAACATGTATGCATATACAGATACAGTGAAGACAAAGGGTAATTTATACGAGCGCCTCTTAGAATACGCGGGACAAAAAACAGAACAAAGAAACTGATATTCATTATATAGATCGTCTGGCCCAGACGGCGACAATAAAGTGAAATTTTCAGAATTGTGGTTAACTATATAATACTTCGTTGAATACGAAACAAAGGATTTACAAATGAAAAGTGTGTTTTTTTGTATGCTGGTATTAGTTATCATTACTTAATCAGTAAGTATCGTTTCCGCAATTAGTAATTTAAGCAGCCTACCTGCATATAGATTATAAAACGGGTTTTCGTTAATTAACAGATATTTCGTATTAATCAGATATTTTATTAATGTATTATCTCTCGTTTTAAATATAGGTGTTTTATAATAATTACCGACATTTTGTATACCTATCAGTGCTATCTGCATATATGAAAAAAATGTCTGTGGAAATACATACTATACAAAAATATAGAAGGTAAACTGAATGTTTAATAATTATTATAAATGTTTAAATTTTAAATAAAACTTGATTTTTAATTGTGCCGAATATTTTTAAGATGATAAAATAATGAAAATTTATAACCGCGAACGATCTTCTCAATTCTGTAGCTGATTTTACAACTCGTTATTATTTGTTACTTACTTTTAATATGGTTAAATTGACGTCAGTTTATTAAGTATCGTTTATAGCAAGTGGGTACGTAGCTACTATGCTATTGGTTTTCTACTCATCTCCCATAGGTAGGTAATCAATTTTCTTTTAAAACGAACAAATACAAATTAATTAAGTAATCTCGTAATTTACGAGTTTTTGTTAAATTATCCTTCCAGTATTAACTAATAAATACACAATTATAAATTATTTAAAATTAAATAACTATAATTCATATGTGTTAAATAGATTATGACATCATATGCTCAGTTTAATCGGATTAATTTGGTTCGACTTGAATCTAATTCAGACAGTAGATACCTATTTAAATATTTACATGTTTATCTCGATGAATGGTTTAGTGCACGGAAACCTTGCCATTTCACAAAATCGACGGCGTTTAATTAGGTACTTTTAGATCTCACAATGATTATAATGATGTATTTTATCCATTTATGCATGGAAAGATCAATTCTTCAAATAAGTATTACAAATACAAAACACGGTAATTATTTTACTTTATTTATCTTAGCTAACGTAATTTATATTTCACTAAATGTTTTATACTCTGAATTTCACAAATAAGGTATATACCTACAAACTTATAAAAGATAAACAACTTCTTCAAATTATTTGTTTTTTTAATTTAAATATCCCAATTCATATACTTACATTTCTATATATTTATACAGTGTGTCCCAAATTGAGTAGTGTAGCATGTAGTGTAGTTTTCCTATTATTAAAGATGGAGATTTGTTTAAGTAAACGGGCATTGTTGTGCAGTTTTGAATGCTGATTCAGATTCCGTTTAGAAACATTTCAAATTCCGAACGGTTTAACGGTTTAACCATGCAAAAATCTAATAGGGCGTCCATTTAAGATAAGAAAGTTGCCGTCAATATCTCGAAAACCACCACGTTGAATTTTCTTTTGATCTCATTTTAGATTTACCTCATCAAATCAAGTAACATTTATATTAAACATTTTTTCATGTCTTTTATAATTTCGGAGATATTTGTCTTTTTAAAAAATCGCTGTTTTCAGTTTTTTTTTAAATAACTTTTTAAACTGTTCGGAATTTTAAATTTTTCTAAACGAAATCTGAATACTGATTCAGATTTAATATCTACTATTATTTTTTTAAATCTAAACAAATATTTTGGTACTGCTGTATTTTCATTGTCTTATTGATTATTTGTCTTTTGCCTATGTATGTAATTACGCTAATCTTATCTTATTTAAAATGGTAGATACTTGTATAAATCTAATGTAAGGTATGCTTGACCAAAACTAAATACAACATGCAATTAATTAATTGACGATTCAATCAACTATTATTATTATTAACAATTTCCTATATTGACCAGGTAAGGTACTTACTTCGGTTGTCTTGACAGTAAACGATTGTCCTTAAATTTTATAAAACGTATTAAAAACAAAAGTTCGTAAATGGCTTGATAAACTCCACAAAATTTAGAATTTTAAATCTAAACTACACTTCTTTTACGAAATTTACATTATTATCCACTATGACCATCTATTCTCAAGAACACACTTAATATGTAAACGAAAATTCGTTCAATCAGTGGATTATTTACAACATGTACACATTTTTAATTTTTCCATAATCTCTACCGACAAATTCACATGTTCAAGAGCAACATTAGGTAGCGGTCGCTGATCGCCGGCTATTATGTAATCCTACCAGACCGTATAGCGGTCGTCGCCGACCCCTCTGATGTTCCATTCATACGTGGGTACTAAACTTATTTTTTATAGGCATTTTTATACATTCGACCATCAGGATAACTTTAATTTATGAATAGACTTTACTATAGCACTTTATTTCTTCTGTTGGTACAGTCGTCAATTGAAATAAAATTTTATTGATTAGATACCTACTACCCTACCATGAGAGAATTGAAAAACACCATCGATCGCGATTTATTTTCAATTTTAATAAATGGTAAGCACAGTCGAGTCCCATTAATACGAACCATGCTATTCCGGATAATAAAAATAATACGGAGGTCGAATGAAGTTTTGTTTAATCCGAACAGGTCTCGGTCCCAATTAGTTCGGATAAACGGGACTCTACTGTACCTACCATTTTGTATAGATACCTACTTACCTACTTGTGTATACCTATACAATTTGACAATTTTTGGTTATGTAAATTTTAACATCTCGTTATCTAACCATTTCGATAATGTTAATTGATGTGCAATAGGTACCTAAATATGGACAAAAGACAACCAGACAATTTACTTCCATTTTAATTAATTAAATTTTATTCAAGTTTTGTGGGGTTGCGAATTTTGTATTGCTTTTCTTTATTCTTTTTTGATCTAGAATCTCTGGACGTGTGATGTAACTATGTACACATATATGGTAGTACCTATGTACTACCAAAATTTCATGGTTGGCATAGATTTGTTTTATTTTACTATTTTTTATTTTGTTGTATAAGATTTATTTTACCTATACTTTACTTCTGGAAAAGTCAAGGTAATTGTTAATCGTACAATGTTTTCCTCTTATTATACTTTCACTTCTTACGTATTCATTACACGCTCTCTTACTCCTCATTATGTATATATTATATGCTTTAAATTTTTGTAGGTATTTTTTAACATGACACGTGATATTTAGAACGTGATTAAAAATGTCGGTGTCTTTGTCGCGACGTCATTTAATTAGAAGCTGAAGTTATAGATCACATTTATTAATTATTATTAATAACAGGTAGTATTTTGATAGATAAGCCTCACGAAAACCGTTTCTGTCTAACTGCTCTCGTGCAACTCGTGAACAACTCGTTGAACAAGAGTGCTTAGATATTATAGGGTTTTGTATATAAGTAGATATATTTATATACAGGTTGTATTTTCTTTTGTTTTTAAACATTTGTTATTAATCGATTTTAATTAGTACTTGATTCATACATTTAAAAGTGAAAATAAAGACTGTTCTCGTCCATTTTCGATTTTTTTTAAATCTTTATAACTAGAGATGTATTAGTCTGATCGAAAAATAGTAAAGGAGCTTTTTATTCAGTTTTTATTGTATGCGTATACTTATTATCACCTTACTTTTCGTATGCGCGAATTTTAAAGCACCCTGTATACGTATGATTCCTGTTGTCTATGATTTTATTCTGTGATGCAATTAGAAGATTAATTAAAAAAGAAAAATACATGGTAAAATCGGAAATTAAAAAAAAATAGTACTGTGTTTTCGATGAAAATATCTGCATTAGGATTTTCACCAAAAATGTTTGTGCGTTTGTTTGTTGACATCTATTTCCGTACATCTGTATTCTAATTCTAATTGTAAAAGTCTAAAAGTATGATCAAATAATTTAACTGTTAAAAACCGGCAGGTATAAGCGTATAAACATCAATGATAATAAATCAACAATATTAATTACTCACAATCAGATAGACAGTCGTATCTATGTTAGCTATGTTACTTAATTTTTTCGATAATCTCGCTTCGTTGTAGGTGGGTACTATTTATTAAACTGACGCTTAGTTGGAAAACGTATACTTTATAAAAAATCATAATAAACTAGAATAAAATTTAATTAATGAATTAATTTGATACTTAACAAACACGTATTATTTTGTGCTTTTTTTTCTTCTTAATAGTACTTTTTTTTTAAACACTAAACCGATTAATTTATGAGAAAATAAATAACAAATTATTAGTAGATATGTATTTATAGGCGATAATTTGTATAAATCATGTCTTAAGCGGAAAAATGTATAAAGCGTAATTTTTGTAAGAATATTAAATGCCAAGGCAAACTTATTCTGCAATATAAACGCACGGCACGAAAGCTGTTTTGTCATGGGTAGGTAGATAATTAAATATCGAAATTGGTAATCGCTCATATCTACGTACTATACAATAATAAATGGTTGAGTTACGTTTAATGTTCCTATATACTTTTTGGGAGGTATAATAAAATGTAACGCATAATAATATTGCCAATATAATTGTTGCATACCGTCTAGTACTTACTTTGCATTTGAAGGTGAAATTCCATTCCTATTTTATTAAATAGGCGTCGGTAGTAATTTTGGCGGATTAACTATATTTACATTTTTGAATAATTATAAGAATATGTTACGTGAAGTCTTTAATTTTTTTTAAATTTATATTATTGTTCCAATTATTCCGCTCGTTCGCTCAAGTCAATAAGATTTTTTTTTCCCAAAGCTTTTTAATTTGGTTTGTGTAGTTCATTCCGAAAATAAATTTCAACGAGCACTGTTTAATTAAGTATCTAATAAATACATAGAAAATGAGAAACTTGCAAAATCGCAGTTAAGTGCCTACGAAACAATCCAAACAAATTTCGTTATTTAATTTTTTTCTAACGCGGAAATGCTTTTTAGCACGTTTCAAGTGGGTTTCCCATGGGGATTGACTTTTTTACTCAATTTCAAGGCTAAAATGGTAAACAAGAACCGTTTAATAGAAACGGTGAAAAGGAATGAATATTTATTTGACTATAACGGTTTCGATTTGATGTCACAGTAATGTTGGTTTTCTTTGTGATATTAGTATAACCTAAGTACCGAGTTCGACATTACAATCCTTGGTGATTGTTTCCGTTAATTATAGAAAGCTTTTAAATTGATTTTAAGTGTTGTCCGGTTGAAATGTAGGTATCACAGGATATCGTGACGCCTTATGTGAAATAGATTATTTTTAATGTATCAATTAAGGCGCTGCATATCCGTTTTAGTGTGGATTTGATAGTCAAATAAACACGATTATCAAATTATTTAATATAATTGTAACTAATCCTATTTTAAGCTATTAACGAGTTTGTCAAAATACCGTATTCTGTAGGTATTAAAATGTTGTCTTTTTTAAAATTAATTTCGTCATTAAATTATGTTCTATGTGTATTTAAATTTAAGAAAATATTCGTAAAGTATTATTTGTATGTAAATTAGATACATATATCCAACGTTTTTGGATTAAATTCAAGTTTCAAGTTATCGAACTGAAAGCTAAAAGAATTATAATAAGTGCCTATTCAATTTGACATTACCTTAACTAAACCTAAAATTATTAAATGGTAGTCTTGAGGTACGATCGGATGTATGAATAAAAAACATATAAAGGAGTGGACAATAAACGCATCAAAATTATGATCATATCAACCGGCCATTTGTATTACGCAAGGGCAACGCAACGTCCCCTTTTTAATCTGATTGTTATATAATATTTTATATAAAACAGTTGTATTCAATGATTTAATAGTTATCGTGGAAATTATTATCGACTTGTTATTTTTATGGTAATTTACTGACGATTCGAATTAATTGGCAATTAACACGTTCACTGCCATGCCAGTCTGTTGCTCAACGTCATATTAAATCTATTAATTGAATTTATACGCGCTTTAGCAGTGTTTAATGTAAACATAAACACCTACATCGACCGATAGGACGCATTAAAAAATCAATTCTTAACTAAACTAAATCGGTGTTGGGTACGCCAGAATCTAAAACAGCGAAGTCGTCGTCGGTTTAAAAACGTTTTCTAAAAGAGCTAAATGACGCTAAATGCATTTTTATTTTGCACAGCTTGTCATTATGACAATTTCACAATTACATACATCCTACTTGGTAATTTTTAAATCCATTTCGTCCGAAAACGACGCGTCTTATCGATATCTTAACGATAAAACGGCAGATATTTCGATGAAATTAAAAAAAAAGTTATTTGTTACACTCTTTCGCTATATGTGCATACAATAATTTTAATGTTAAAAAAAAAGGAACAATGTTTATTTTTGGATTTCTAAACTATTTTTACTGATAATTATTTGTATAATTAGATAAATATACACCATACCTAAGTATATTTTGGATAACATTAAGTTTTCATATTTTAATTAATTTAATATATTTTTGAATTACTTGTCATATTTTCCTAACGAAACATAACTGTATGTATTAGCGTATTAGGTATTTTTAACTAACGAAACTGAAAGGGGAGTTTTACGTTGGTGTTTTCTTAACGATACAATAGAGTCATTAAGTTGAATAGGATTGTATAGAAACAATCCTCCCCCTCCCCCCAGTACGTCCTGATGAAATAGACGTGGATTATACGGAATTGTTCGTTCATTGCGACCCTTAGCAGCAGCTGCCCTTATATCTGAAGGTCGTTCGTTATCCATCACCATATGTATAGCTGAAATTTTTGTTAATCCCTGATAGTTCTTGAAAAAATTAGGGATCCTGAGATTGTACAAAGTAACGTCAATATTACGTACATATTAGAAACTTAATAGTTTAAGTGGATTGTTAATAGCAAATGTTGGGGTTGTAAGGATCTGCAAATTAGTATAATGTCGCTGTAATACGCTCTTCCCTTGCATCAGACGACCTTTGCATAATAATGTTGGGATTATTAATCGGTAAATGCAACGAGTACTACAATTTAAATACATACCTTTTATCTATAAATAGATTAGATAGAAGTTGTTAAGACTATATTTTTTAAATTAATTACAGTTATCATAATGGCAGGTTAAATTTCCTTTAAACTTTAATTGTATTTAAAATTCCACCAATAATAGGTAAATACTTAACTAATCTAATTAACAGCTATACTACTATATTGCTAATAATGCGAAGTAACAAGTAAGTACCACTAAAACTTGTAATACTTTCTAGGTATTAAATTATCGACATTCTTCTTATCGACTATTTAAATATGATAAATGTAAAACCTGAATCCGAAAAGAAGTAACTTTAGATAAGTTATCTTCGTTCTGTTTTTGAATTTTTAAATATGTGTGACTGTAAATATTGTTGCAGCACATTTACTGGAAGGAAATCACTTAAATTCTATTTTTACTTCCTTTCCCTCTTTCAATTGCATTACAAGAATCCAGACGAAATCTATACTTAGGTGATACTCCGATTTATTTAAAGCTTCTCATGAAGTGTGCAATATTGAAAGAAGCACATCAAACTATCTTTACTAGTGAACATTCCCTGTTGTAAATGGTGAATTTTCAGGGAAATAGGTTTATATTTAATATATTTTTTACACTATTTAGGTATATATTTTTTTCTTTCGCTTATACTTACTTTTTAAATTTAATTATTACATTTTTAATATACCTAAGTAAATTACATATTTTAAGAATAAGGTGTAGATTTCTTTTAAATAAAAATGAAACCGACGAGTAGATAATAGTATTGCTTTCATGCCCAATGCTTCACAATTCACGTCTTTTCGGGCCATTAAATATAATTATCCGCCTACGAATGTCGTGATAATTAATTTAATTACGTGAAATTTTTGTAACCCGTGCCTTCATCGAGTTATTGTTCGCGTTAAAAAAAAACACACTAAATTTATTTAGTTGCGCCAAGAACGTGTTAATTAACTTACGTTAGAAAATATTTGACTTAGTACTGAAAATTGATTTAGAAAGCTGTAGTAACCAATGAGAATTAATATCCAAAATTACTCGGTAGTTTCTTTTTACGACGATCGAACTTTCGAGTTAGGTTACCTACCATAAATGCAGGATATTTCAATTACGACAAAATATTTTTCTAATTGAAAACTGAAAGGTTTTTAATGAATAAGACGGTCGATCTGTGATGCTATCGGAATTTCCTATTATAATTTAAGTAACCATGCTCATTCACTTATACACACATGTCATAGCTGTGAGTGCGTTTCAAAATAAAATGCACGTTGTAAGTTATCTTTATTGTACATATACATATAAGTAGGTACCTAGTTAATCACATTTAACTTGCTAAAATGAATATACTAGTTCTAATCCCAATTTATAGATAATATTTTTGGAGGCTTTTTAAAATTGATGTTCTTTTCGTAATTTCGTAAACCTAAAGTACCCATTTTCTAAATATTTTTAAGACACAAACATGTTGACTATTAATGAATTCAATATCTTCTCGCTTATACTCGAGAAAATAACACCAGCAGACACGTTCAACAAATTCGCCTGAAGCTCTAAGGACTTTTCCATTTGCAAAAAAATTGTGCCGCCATACCTAAAAATGACAAGGTAATCGATCGACTTATAACAAGAAAAGTCCATCTTCGGAAGTTGTCTTTTGTTCAACATCTCGGGGGACTGTCTTCCCCTTATACGTTCCCGAGTCGCAAGTCTCATCTAAATAACTGCGTATATAGAATTCTTATAGGGTAAAGGCATCTAAGAGTGCGCTTTGATGATATTTCCTAATAATTTTGCTTATGGGCTTCTAAGTTTTGAATATCACATCAATAGTAACATAACGAATTATATAAAGTAGCAATTTTTGCCACTGTTTAATAAATTCTCGAGATATTTGCATTAGTTTTACATAACGGTGTATGTGTTATAAGTTTTACATAATCTAAGATAAGGTCCAGTGTGAATCATAGTATGCTAAATAAAATTATGAACATTTGTAAATGAGAATAATCTATACCTAGTAAATATTCTTTTAATTTTCTTTTAAAATATTTAAATACTTGTAAATAATAATCTAAAATTTATTGTGCGGCAGAAGTATACAAAAGTACGTACGTTATTTTATAAAATAGTGCGCACTGCGCACACAACAACAAGTCCCAATATTTTACAAAATGTTTCGCAGACAAATTGTTCCGCGAAACCTGAAGATCTACGATCTTTTTCGAAAATAGCTGACGCACAGCAAAGGAGAAAACATAGCCAGAAGTCAGAAATACTCACTAGTAAGTACTCCATACAAAGAGACGCGGGAAGAACAAACTAATAGCAAAATTATGTGTTAAACGAAAAATTGAACAACAAATGAACACTGAAAAACTAAAAACGAAGTAGAAAAAGGAAGACAAAACTCGAAACACAAAAACTTTAAACGTCTGAAAGAAAAACAAATCTGGAAATAATAAATGTTTTATCGACAATATTTGTTGTCATAATTGTACATGGTAAATGTATGGTAAATCCTCCTACAGAAGATTTAATTCGATGCCACCTGGTGGCGTGAAAGTTGTACTGATTATGTGGCGGAAAATTTTAAATGCGACTTATGTTTATAGTCGCGTACTCTTGTAACCCATAATACGCACTCTTGCGTGTTTTGGTTTCTTTTGAAAAAAAAAATGTATTTTCTTAATATTGTAAGTTAGCTCGTGCTACGATTTTTCAAAATAAAATATTTTTAAAACCTTGAACAGTTCGCATGCTTTTAAATGCATTTGATATATTTGATACTTGTTAATTTATCTTAAAAAAACTGTTAGGTGCGCACTCTTGTTTGTCTTTACCTCAGTGGGTAATAAATTTTTAGAATATAATCATTGCGAAAGACAATCGTTTTTCAATGGTACAAGTCCTTCATAATAAGATATAATTAGGTACTGTGACGATGCTCGTTGCCAGTATTTTCAGCAATAGATAATTGGTTTATAGTAACATCGTAAATTTCGTTGATGGTCATTAACTGTTATAAATGGTTCTTATACCCGCATCTATGATTCGTCTAACCTCTCGACTTTGAGAGAAACATTTGACACTGCCTTGCCATATGTTTTGCAGGATATCATTGTTGCGTACCAACTATAATTTGTTGTCTCGTAACTTTCCAAAGTTATGTAAATTTCCTGAAAAATTACATCCTAATTATTAGCGTACCTCCTATCAGGATGTGTAAAAGTAATGGCCCCAAGTTCACAACTACATATTTACAATACGTAGTCATTCGATTATAATAATTTTTTCGACAATTTGCATGCTGAAGGTGGCCTCTTAATTTAACAATGTGTTATTGTTACTTTTATTGCCTTGTTGAGGCGAGATAATAATTATGTTATTTTATTACACGCAACATTTACGCGTGATTTCCATAACCCGCGTCTCACTGACTTACATATTTTAATTAGGAAAATAATTTATATTTACCGCTCACCTGATACTTTGCAAATGCAATCGATCGTAACCACAACATTCCTGAACTTTTAAAAAATAAGCAATGAATTAATGCATATTTACAAACCGAGGTCAGCTTAGACTAACCAACAAAGGAAGTAGACAGACATACCGCATTAAAATCTCATTTTTTGTGACACAATCCGTGTTCAGAAATCGTGTCAGTTTAAAGAACAGGTTTAGTACAGGAAAGTTTTAATCAAAACACCTGCAAGGGACCATCGGCCTTGACCTTACGTAAATATAATACACTGTCTGTTGATAACGTCGATCCTGCATTATATTTTAATATAGGCGATCAATAAGTGATCGTAATGATTTGTTCCATTGAATAATCTTTAAATCGGTATGTGGCGGTTTAAAAAGTGACTTTGAACAACTTTCTGTAAGGTAATAATGCTGCAGCCGCACCTACATCACGTTTTCTTCACATTCAAGTCCGTATGCTTCTAACTGTTACTAATTTTTTTATTAGAGAAAATATTTATACTATTAAGGCAAAACATACATACGTTTCGCTTCGAGACAAACACCTGTCCGAAAAAATGTGCCAATCGAGTGGGTCGTTTTAAAAAAGGTGCAGTTAAATAGTACACAAATCAATCTTAATGCAGACCGAAGATCGTATCGATTCAAAAGTGTTACCTGTGAATTACACGTTCAATTAAAACTGTGAAGACACGAAAAATTGAAACCGAATTATGAAGAAGACCGGCGAGAATACCAATAACTTTCTGAAAATTTGAAATCGTAAACTTTTAGACCATCCGTTCAGCTCAAATTTCTATATAGTATTAATCTAGTTCCAATGACAACGGAGAAAAGAAACGCAACGAAAAATATTGATACGTTGATATTGACACATATACCTACCTTAAATATTTACCTCTTGATATTCTATCATTTCTATTTTTTCAACACCGAAAATATTTTCAATTTCGAAGAATTTCGAGAAAATTGAACATTTAGTTGTAAGTAATATGTTAAGTATTTGCAGCTCTGGGCTCGAAAGGCAAAAGATATTAACAAAGTGCCCATGATGTATCTACAATCAAGTAGATATTAGATCAGGAAACGAGTGTAGCGTCCAAATTTTATTTAGATGCGCGTCATCATTAAAAGGTTAGATACTATTAGATGGTGACGTTTAACACAATGGTGTCACCTTGTACTTCGTATTTTTACAGTATTACTAACAAATTCTGATCTTTCTTTGTCGTATAACATGTGTGCAGGTAAATCATCGGTAGAATATGTCACTTTCCAAACTTTATATAATATACAACCTAGTTATCTTTCTACTGCTGACGTGCATCGAAATAAAATTTGGGCGACTCATAGTTGAAAATATTTTTGTTCATAAATTGAATATCAAAAAACCGTTTTCCCATTCTTAATTTTCGACCGACAAGTACCATTATGACCTGGAAATAAAAAGGCATTACATGCGTCTAATGCAAGCTTGCAGATGGCACTCTATATACAACATTGCATAAAAATATTGTGGTTTCTGCTATCTAGGATACAAAAGGACGAGCATAATGTTCGTCGATTATTTACAACGTGTGAACCGTTGTTATGGCACACATTTCAGTTGAAAAAAATTAGCGCGTAAAGCTTTAATTGTCATTTATACGTTATTCACGATAGATTTCAATACACATCATTCATAAAAAGTTACTAAATTGTATATTTGTAATATTCAGTTTAATGTTCTGAACGTGGCAATGACGTGGATTGAAACCTATCGTGAATAACGTATAGGTATAACCAATTCTGAGAATGAATTTGTAATACTGCCTCTCTTTATAACTCATAAAAATCTGCATAATTTCTGATATTTTAATAAATTTACAGTCAAGTTCATATGTTTTGTCTCGTCGACTGTGCTACTTTTGTTCGTAAAAGGCTCAAAAAGAAAATACTGTCCGTTTTTATTTATTACTTGACGTGTCTCTTTTTACAATTCAAAAACAACCGCTACCCTTCGTCATTCTTGATCCTCTCTCGTCGCTCGTTGATCCGCGATCACATCTCGCGGGACAATACATACGAACTTGACTGTACATGGATCCTCAAATATTTTTATAATCTTTTACCATATGAATAGTTACATTAATGCAAACAAAAATGAATTATTACCATTCTCACAATTGTTTTTTTATATATATGTTATAATAAATGAATTAGGTTATTTAAAATACTTAATTCTTTTATTTTTCTATTGTTACGGTTAAATGAATAGAAAATGATTGAAATTAACTATCTCGACTAATCATTAACTAGCTACCTACCACTTTATTATTTAGAAGCCGGCATATATTTTTGAACAAATCATAAAAAATACTCGACTACTTATGTATTTAAATATTTTTATTATGTATAACTAAACGTTGTTTGATATAAATAAATACGCACGTCGTGATCCGTTTAAATATCAAACGTTCGCAGGACTTCGATTACGAAATCACAATTTCAAACGCAACATCCAATGAATAGTTAATTAACTGCATACCTACATAAATACATAAATGTATGCAAATGTTGTCTCACAATCAGTCTCGTGTTTTAAGTTCACGCGACGTCTCTGGCAATTATTTAATTCATGGCTGAAATCTTTCAAGTCAGATTTTTCCGTTAATTAATAGTACTTTTGAAAATATGTTCACAATTATTTCCTGTAATTGATTGATTTATTTAAGTATCAGTTCAGAAATGGTACACCGACGTTTTTCGGGGCGTCCAAGACAATCTTGTAAAATATGCCTAACATAGAGATCACTGACCCTTGAAATTAGTGCAGCACTATGTACATGTGTTAATTAGTGCATTTACTTCACTATAATTATTTTTACACAATTCTTTATTAAACACTTGGTTTCACAATCAGATGTAAAATTTGTTTTAATAGTAATCTGCAACATTTTATGGAATGCATTTTTAAATAATTTTGGTAGTAAAGTTATACAGTAAAATTTCGTTAATTCGACATTTATGGGGTCAAGAGCCGGTCGGATTAGCGAACATTGCGAATTAATCACGCAGTGTTAACCACAGGAAAGTTCAAAAAACGATACAAAACTTGATTACACACATAAAGCTCACAATATGTGCGAGTCAATTCATAGCGTCCTGCCTTTTAAAATTTAAAGAAATCTGAACTTCCGAGGGAAGTGCGTTGGATTACAAGCGGTGTCTGTCTGACGAGCGTCGGATTAACGCAATTCTACTATATTTTTGTTAATTTTGTTAATAAAAAAGGCTTTCGTGAAATTTAAGTTGAATTAACTGATTGTAAGATTCAAAAGTAGGTACTTATCTATCTACTTAAAATAATGTTTATACAGTATTAGGTGATTAACAATAAAACAATTTTATATATTATACAATACATGGTAGGTAAATTGGAATTATTCGTTAACACATATAATTAATTTAGTAGATACATAATGATGACATTTTATGTATACGAAAAAATTAGGTAACTGTTTATTAATTCATCAAATGTTAATGAACCACAAAAGCTTTAGGTAGGTACTAAAAATATTCGCCGCCAACTGCCGTAGTGCTTCAGAACATTTTTGTATTGCTCACTTTTCGCGCATTTGGGAGTCCTTTTCATATGTTTGCACAATACTTTGAGAAACCAGTATCTTTAGAAAAGCAAACGTTTAATTATGGGCCTACGCAATTTTTTGTAGTTAATGACGAGAAAAAAAAATAGATAGGTAAATATAAACAAAGAAAAATGTTGTAAATAATTGAATTTTTTTACAAATAGGTACTTGAAAATAGGAATGAAATACAAATGAATGTTACTGGAGTTCTTTGGTACTTTTCGGTCGTTTATCCAAAAATTGAAAATATAAGACTTTAACATTTCACCGAATAATAAATGCGAGAATTTTTAAAATTGATTTAAACGCACATTTTTAAGCTCTTTTTAGTTTTGCACAGATAGTAAAATTTGAAGAAGGAAAAAAAACGTTAACTGCTCCAAGAAACTTTCTCTATAATTAAAATCCGGCATTTTTTATTAGTCGTGTGGGATTCCGAGGATCGTAAATTTCCAGCAAGTATAATTCTTTATTATTTTCTAAAACGACTTTGGCGACTATACGTAGATATCTATTGTTATTCTGTTAATAAGCTATGTATTCTTATACTTAAGAATTATAATTTATTAAAATTGTGTATTTGCATAATCTCCGTATTCACGGTGATATTTTAAAGAATATGTCTGTGTGAAATTAATAAATAGTTTTAATAATCACCTCAGTAATACATATTTTTATCGGAGACTGAAGACGTCTGTCTTGATCGTATAGTTTATAAGAAAATATACAGGACGAGTTAAGATAGTAGTACCCTATTGACCCCTTCCATTAGTTTGTTGAATATTCATATTAGAAAAATATTTTATTAACAAAAAATGTTTAAAACGATATGTTGTAGGTATATTATTGTACATTTATTTTACTTTAGGGCCTAATGAGATTTGAGCAGGAATACACAACTTTTTATTTTTAAATGACACTGTATATTTTTACTTTTTTTTTGAAATATCTATCTTTTCTCTATACGTTGTTATAAAAATACTGTGGGGTTAGATAACAAAATTACACTGTCAAACACGATTACAGTTGAAAAATGTCCTATTTAGCAATATCATCGAAAAATGACATATACTATGTTATGTACAATTCTTTTTTGTTGTTGTTTCTGACACTGAAGGGATCTAGTTTCATAAAACCTTCGTATTCGGTTTAATGTTTTTAACGTATATTCGCATAACGTATAACGTTATAACGCATATTCTACCGATGATTTACTTGCACACATATGAAATGGTAAATCTATTATTACTGTAAAAATACGAGGTTTTATTGGTGACGTGGATTAAAACCTATCGCGAATAACGTAACTATATGCAGTAATATAAAAACATAGGTAGTGTATTTATTATTCACTGTCAAAAGAGAAACTACACATTGAAGAAATTTTTAAGGATAGTCTACAAACTGACAGTTAAGAAGAGGAAGATGAACAAAATACAATAACGATTTTAACGCTTGGTACTACGACATTTTTGTAGTTATTCAAGAAAGTCACACAAATGTTGGTATATTGCATGGCTCGATGGTCATTTGTTTACAATTACTTGTAACAAGCTACCTAAATATGTATTATTATGCTGTGAATGCGATATTTATAACATCATGTCTTCTTCTAAAGTTAAACGGATCCACTTATTTAGCACAACTATAGCGTAAAAATAACCACTGTTATGGATATTATTAAATACTTACATCAAGTTGTTTCGATTAAACCAAAATAACAGCCTGTGGAACGTAAAAGGTATACCTAAGGATAATGTTTTCTGTGACCTCATTCATGAAGTTTTGTGGTTTAACAGAAATAAATTAGGTGTGGTCCTAATTTTTCTCGATATAAAAAGAATGCCGAGACCAACTTACATTAAGTATAAATCAATTGGTTTGTTAAGAACTTACTACATTTTTAATAAGTACAAATGAAAATATCTATTATCCCTATAAACAACACACTTTTCAACGTCCTTCAGAGAAAAAATCTCCTGATATTCGTCGTTCACGGCAATTTTTCTGCTCCAAATATTCTTTGGCAACGTACTTTTTGGAGCTTCCACGTAAAGTTTAACGTAACGCACCTTATATGAAACTTTAAACCGTTAAATCGTGTCCAACCTTATCGAATTAAAATTAAATTTCTTATTTATAAAATGACGCTATCGTACTTCAAAATAGCCAAAGTTTAATTACCTATGTATATATGTTATTGTAGTGTATAATTAAACCAGTTTTATCGCGGGAGTAACCATTGTGTCTGTTTATTTCGTAAACATGTAAATAGCATCATCGTGAAGTAAAAGTCTCCGTCAATTAAACCTATCTTAGTAACATTTTAAAACTAATTACGGGGTAAATATAATTATAACAATAATTGCCCGTTAGATTATACTTTATTTGATCTCTCTCCGTAGATTTCTCTTAATTACAAATTTATATACGTATACCTACTAACAACGTTCTCGAGATTGTTTTCGTTGGAATGCATATATAAACGAGTCTACTGTACATCAATTATTCAATTTACAACTGGCGAACGTGATGTTAAATTCAACTAATGTTTAGTGTCTTTTGCATTTTAGGGAAAAACGAAGTAGGTTATTCATAATGCACATTTTTAATTAAAATCGTCTGTTAAAAACTCGAACAATTTGTTATAAATTAAAAATATAAATGTATAAGTATTGTATAAAATCGATTAAATTTTATTTTTCAAAGGGGTGCGTGATTTATATCTACAGGGTCTAGTTCGACTCGCCGCCGTTAATCAAACAGTTGTTTTAAATGCGTTTTTATGTATTCATTAGTCTTACGAGATTAATCTTTATTTCAACCTTAACCTAACGCCGTGTACACAGACAATTATGCATTTAAATTGTGCACACGGGGGTTAGGTTAAGGTTGAAAGAAAGGTTAATCTCGTAAGTTATTATGCACAATAACCATGCGTTTTAATTATTTTTGATATTTCCTGAAATGCTTAATTATCGATATTAGGTAAATTTGGATACATATTAGCGGTAACATTACACACTGACGAATACATAAAAACGCATTTGAAACAACTGCTTGTATAATTTTAACAAACCGAAAATTTACCTCTCGCGGCGAATTGATACGGCGGCGAAATGACCGCGACGAGTTGAAATAGGCCCATATCTACAGCACCTATTATAGACTGGCACAATTTGCCGATGCTTTAAATATGTGTACAATCTCAATTGCTTAGGTAATTTGAAATACTTATCGCTAAATAGCCAAAATATTTACTACCAAACATTTACACCATTTAGAGTGTGCATTCGGTTAGAAATAATCACCTTTTTGTTAACACGTCATTTCGATGTTGTCGTACTGTTAAAACTACCTAGCAATTATCACATTTTTTGTTTGTTTTAAGTAGTACGCATACCACCGTGTTACGAACCTTAAGACGGTATCCATGTCAAGAGTAATCCATTGTTCGTATGCGTCCTATAAAAAGTTGTTGCCGATTGTGATATCCGTTGAATTAATAATTATAATTAACACGAAAATAGTAATTAATTAGGTATCTATTGCATTTTAAAATTTTAGAGTCTTTTTTATACCGCCAACCCATTTTATCGTTGCGTTTATTCTTCTTGATTGTCGGCAGACCACAAAGAAAAAAAATATTAATTTGTTGTGTGTGCTACGTTAGTTCGTTTTTCATTTTTCGTCGTTGAATTCTGCAACTCTCTTTCGTGTTTCTTTTGTTGTAGGTATAGTCTAAACATATCGTACTTATTTAAGTGTATCTACATTATGACACTGTGAGATTTTTTTTAAATATAGTTGGTAGAAGTGAATAATTTTTTCCGGTGTGTGATTATATCCCCTATTTAAGTAGACGTTTAATAATAAGTCGAGAATAGTAGCTAAATAACTTTATTAAATTAAGCGCGAAAACAATGACAATGTTTTAATTCAAAATAGTGTAGATACGATTTTTTAAATTTCCCTTTCGAAAACTACGTACAGTGTGGTTCATTCTGATACAAGTGTAAACATTACCTTTAACACTGTCGATCTTTTTGTATAACGTACTACATGAGTTCTTGTTGATCATTAACAATGTAGGTACATAGTAACTGTACCGAACATCACAATGCAATCGTAAATTCATCATCAACAAGATTATAAAATATCTTTTTTACATAAGAATACAAATTTTAACAGCTAGGTAGGTACAATTTTATTATCGTGTTAGCTTAATTTTTAACTCCTAATTACGTTGATCAAGTAGGTGTAACAAAAATAAGTTAAACCTTAAACCTAAGTAAGTTTATCAAAATTAATTGAAATTATAATGTCGTGATATAGCTTATCCAAACCTATATGATGTTCACGTCATCAATACAAGGTTACTAGATGATGACGTTTCACACAGTGATGTCATCTCGTATATCAAATTGTGGTCTTTCTTTATACCGTCTAATATGTGCGCAAGTAAATCATCTATAGAATATGTTACTATCCAAACTTTAAACCGAATTACAAATAAACAATCTAGTTATTTTTTGTTGATGACGTGAACATCATATAGGTTTGGATAAGCTATACCTATAAGTAATACAGTTACTTAATTGTGACAATGATAATCGCCCGAGGAATTACTATTGACTTGTAACGTTGTTATCTACATTCCAAATTTAGAAATACGTAAAAGGTGCCGTCATAGGTAATATATTTTTCTATAAACAGTATTCATGTCAAGTATGTAATTCCGTTACTATTTCTCTTCTGGTTCCTTTATTGTAAAGTATCTAATAGCCGATTCTCGTATACTTTATACCTTAAGCTATAGGAGTAGTAGAAACCGTAGTACAGTAATGAATTAAAATGGCATGCACACGTTAATATACTTTTTTCTTTTCCAGGTAAGTCATCGTTCTATATTCATTTTTGTTGTTTAACTGCAAGATTATCGTTGGTAAGTAGGACAGTTATCCATTTCATTGTAAGTATTTCGTCAAAAATAATAATAATAATTTGAATTTCGAGTAATAGAGTAAAATTCGAGAATAATTAACTGTGCGTATACGTAGGTATTCTATTTAATAAATGAATGAATAGAAACAGATGTTTCCGCGATTTCAACGTTTAACGCAAGCAAATATGCGAAACAATGATGTGATCATTTTAATTTATTTTCACGAACACGTAATACTGATTACAATTAATTTAGTTAGTAGTTTAAAGTATAACCACAGCCGTAAACGAGTAAGTATTTCAATTGTACTTATTTAAAAGGCACCGCGACAAGAAAAATTACATTTACATCGTAACTATCCTTAAATTGTGTTTACAGGTGCTTAATATTTTGATATTATACAGTTTTAGTTATTATTTACATCATTTTAAATATTAGGTAGGTAGGTACTTACCTAAAAACAATATTGTTATATCAAAATGTGTTATTAAAAGAGATTTTCGACGAGTGCATTAAATTGTTTTTGAAATATTTCGAAAAAAAAAAAAGAAATTAACTTTAGTTGATTTAGAAATTAATATAAACAGTTTGGTTGGATGGTGTAACAAAACGAACAAAACTTTTTTAACCTCATTTTGTTTTTACTTTTGTTTAGTAACAAATAACATTTTAAATGTCGCATTTCTCAAAAAAATTTTAAAGATCATATAAAAATTGGTGCCGTTTCTCTTTCGTCGACATTTTTCGTTATTTTAAAATAACGGTATGCGTTTTCTATATAGATGATATCCATACTTTTTCTCTTTAATAGTCTACAACCACAGTTTCCAAACTGGGTTCCGCAGAAGCATCGCAGGGTTTTCGCGAAAAATCTTAACAATCGCCGCCGATAAACCAACGCGCGGCGCGAGCGCGCATTTCGCACTTTTCCCGAGAAAAATTAGGATTACAATTATTAATTAATTCCATAATTACAAAAGTTTGGAAACCGTTGGTCTGTACACAGGTCCAATTCAGTATACGCCAGAAACAGTATTTCTGTTAATTAGAAGTCAAAATCTAGAATGTTTATATTTTTTTTTGGTTAACTGCGATTAAGTAAAACGTATTTTTAAATTTGACCAATTTCAGTTTTTCCGAATATTTCCAAGAACGGTATGACATAAAAATTTCGTTCAATGAATTATATTACTGTTAAACGAATATCTAATTAATAACCGGGAAATTTTCGTGATTAAAGCAACTTTCTATGTATATATTAATTCCGTGCTGAAAGCGTTTCTTTAAAAGAATCAACAATATACATACATAATATGCGGAAATGTAATTTGACGTAATTTTTGTATTGCCCATATACTTACACTTCAAATAATAGCCAACAACAAAAGTAGCAATTTTTATTTTATTGATGTAAAAGTTATTGAGAAATAAAAGAAGTAAATTACATTATGTAAGGTTAATGTATAGTAAAAGTGCACTATGTACCAATATTTTGTGGATTATCGTACGATAATCCAATACAGAAAGCTTTTTATATTATCTATCGCATCATAATGGAAAAGATTATCTGTTGCGAAATATAATTAAAATTTAATCACTTTCTTATTACCTACCTACTTTTATTTTATATTTGGCGTATGCAATGTTTATCAATACTACAATATATGTTTTATTGTATAAGGTACCTACAATCGCTCAATATGGCCCACTTAAGGTTTGGAATTTTTTTTAACCCGTCTATAATTAACTAACTAGAATACAAAATTACGTGCGTTGTAGAAGAATCATTTTTCTATTTAAAACAAATATTTGGTTTTTAAAATGAAAATAGGAATTTTGCAGTAGTGATCTCAGAAAAAAAAGGTCACGCGAACCATATTGGGAGTTAAACCGAAATGTTAAAGTGGACTACCAGTGTTAATTTTGATGTTAAATGTGTTTTCCACTAAAGTTAAAAAAAAATCGATACATTATTTCTATTTAACGAAAAGTACATACAAAACTGAATTGCACTAAAAAAGTGCTGCTTTTCGAATAAAAATGTTGCCACGCTGAATAAATTCCTCTTTTTTTTGTCTTCATATTTATGGGCATCGTTGTTTCGTTCATCGACTTTTTTGTTGTTTTTATTATAGTACAATAAATTAAAACACCAAAGAAACTTGTCAGCGGAAACAATGTTTCACCATTTTTTCCTATCCTGTGCGTTTCTATTGTTTTCTTCTAATTTTGATCCAGTTACATAATTCCTTTATTTCGTCTGACCATGTTCTTGATGTTCTGCCGCTTGAGCGTTTCCTCTCGATTTTTCTTTGTGCCATTAGTTTTTTTTCTAAATTATCATCCATCCTTCAAGAAACACGACCAAATTATTTTAAGATTCTTTTTCTATTTCATACATTACGGATTCCTTTGTGCGATGTTCGGTCCGTTTTACTCTCAACAGTCTCCTCCAACACTACATTTCAAAAGAATTAATTTGTTGTCGATCTAACTTCTTCATCGTCCAAAATTCTCCACCATGTAGTGTTCCCATAAGGAACACTAGTGCATTCATTATATTAGATACATGTATACATAGTAATTACACACATAACTATATTAAGGATTACATACTATCCTCCACTTATTTTGAAAAATAAGAGTTGAAGAGTTACAAGTAGGAATACGAGGCACGAAGTCACGTCATTGCATGACGAACTCAAACTATTGACGAACACCATAATGTAAAACTGTAACACACCTCCAGTGTTCCCAAGTGAAATTTTTCCGAAACATTAATATTATATTGGACTGGAGGACAACGAATTTTTAACGATAACAATTTACTTGTCGTGTATTTATTTTTCTGATGAGTTCCTAAATTTTATATTCAAGTAAATTAAAAAAAAAATGTAGTTGGGTACCTCTTAACAGAGTTAGCAATAGGCCCAACAACAATAGCAAATATGCGTGGATGTTAAAATTAAATTGTGAATAACGAAGGTCATTTTAAAATTCACTGCTGTACTTTACTACAATAAACTCATTCATGTGCATTTCCACCTTTCCATGATCTAGCTCGGTAGTTTGTGTGTGTGTAATTTAAATTATTCTAAAGGTCGGTTTTTCACATTCAAATAACTTTTATCCGACGAATATAAATTATGATAGATAATAGCTAACACAAAACAAGGAAAATCTTTTTAAATTTGTATCGTTTGAATTAATTAAAGTTAGTAGTATGATAGATTTATTAATTTTTCACATGATGACCTTTTTAAAGGTCCCATTTTCCCAATTTATTTATGCGTTTCATTTTAATCTCTTCTCTTTTTTAAACCGTTTCATTATAGATGTTATTCACTTTGTTTTGATCTTTTATAAATTGAGTCTGTTTAAGTCTCATAATCGTATTTTGTATTATTAGAATATTTTTCTAAATCGTCTTTCTCTGAAGTATACATTCCATTAAATTGCAGGAATATTGATATACCTATCTATCGTTATGTATATATGTATAAGATTCACTGTAGTAATATCGATAATATTAAATTCGTTATAAGTTTATAGACCTTATACGGTTGTTGAACCGAAATGAATCAAAGTTAATAATTACAATCTTTAATTTTTCAATACCGCTTTTCTTGATGCTCAATCGTTTCTTACGAAATCCGCTGCATAATTTAATCGATAGCGTCTTACTTCCATAAAGATTATCGAATTTATAAATAAAATGTTTGTGCAATAAATCGTTAACTCAATAGCAAATTACATCAGTACGAGCATAATCCTAGAAAGTAGAATTTTAGTGTTATTGAATTTTTAGGTCACTACACTTTTATGTAAATCGCTTTTCGTAAACTGTATCTTCGTCTGATAACGGTAGCGATAATTAGTAGTTTTATAGAGTCCGAAGCGAAGAAGAATGTGGAATATAAACCAAAAGGTAGGTTAGTCGTGTAAGTAGGTATACGCGCAAATTCTTTTTGCCATTGGCGTGTTTTGCTATATCACTTTTAGCAAATTCACGAGCAAGTGTAGAACGAAACGAATTACACACTCGTTAGAGCGCATTCCTAATTATCCGTTAGTGTAAATGGAAGTTTATTACAATTTTTTTTTGATTAAATTAACAGTAGATCAGATTATGCGCCTATGCTATACAATACTTCGTTAAGAAAAGCCGTTTTGAGTTATTCAATTTTTTCACTTCTTGGTTCCAGATGTTATTTACCATATTAAATTTTTATTAGAATAGAAATTTTCAGTAGGTAGTACTTACCAAAATGGTTAAAAATAAAAATAGCTGTAAATGTGACAGCTATATTTAAGGGCAGAGGGGATATATACAGATACTATGTGTTAATTTTTGCGGTAAAATCCTTGACCAATTTCGAACCTAAATAGAATTTCAACGAATTACGGATATTCGTGATAAATGCCCAATCACTTATTACTACAATTTTATGCGTCAAAGTGAACTTGAACGTCAAATTTGAAAGCTTAAAATTAATCATCATTAAATAATTACATTATGTACATTTTTTATTACATTACCCATACCTGACACAACATACCCATACCCATTAACACAAGAATTACCTAAACTCTTATACTCCTACGTAAATGTATTAATATAAATTTGATGTGACGCCCGATTAATTAAAAAAACAATATTTTTCTACTCCTATTAAATTACACCGAATAAAAAGTTCATAATATAAACATGTGTCCAATTTGCAAATGGTGTAAAGATACAGCTGTTTGAATATTACCAATTAAAAGCTTTACAAAAAGAATAAATGAAGGACAAATAATTTATCGATTGCATTTATTGACCAATTAAATGATAGTAATAAATACAAATCATCTAAATCGAATTGTTAGTACAGCAATGTCCGAACGATGAAGTAGCCGCTGTGGTCACGTTTATTGGCCATAAAGGTTGCCAAACTTTAATCTGTTAGATTTTTTCCTGGAGATGAAGGAACAGGGAATGGTACAAAGAAAAAGTAAAAACACGAGAGGCGAATTGCCCTTCATAAAAAATACCAAAACGACCTCAGAAGAATAGTTACAAGTACCTACTATATTGTCAAAAGAGTTGAAAAGTGTAATAATGAAGTCAGCAATGGAATTTTTGGACATCTGCACTTACGTTACTTTGAACTGTTGCAAATTACTGATATCAGATTTAGGTAAAGTCAGTTACTTTCAAACAGATCAAACTAACGTAAGTATAGATGTCCAAAAATCCCATTCGGGTTCGTATCAGATTTAGGTTGGTAAATAACCGATAATCACCATGTTATTTATTTGCCCAATATCTGTGTATTTTCTAAGATTTTTACAGCTGCATCTTCACATCCAAAAACATTGCAAAATTGAAAATTGTGGACATGTTTATAGCAACTTTTTTACTTGAAGTAATCCACACTACTATCTCCTAAAACACCCTCTATACTATAACCAAAAATTATAAATAAATCGCAATGAATATTCAAGAAATTACGAGAAAATATAACGAGCATCCACTGCTTACTAATAAACAAAATAATCACTGATAAAAAGAAAAGTATAGATCAACATGAAAGGATATTATGTAAAACGAAGTTTTCCTTTTCAAATATGTATTATTACCCAAATAATTATCGGGTTAATCAACCTCACAAGAGGTTGACCTACTGCGAACCGAACGAAAACCTATTTTCCTATGTCCCTTAATTCGAGAATAATTTTCTTATGGAAAATAGGTTTGAGTCGCTAAACAAAAATTTATCCGAATATAAAATTAACCTCGCGTGTATTACAGAAAATTAATATAAATGATTGCTAATTAACTAAAATGATTATTATTGTACATCAACAAAAATCGTTTGTTTAGAATTTCACCCATTTTGCATTAAAAATTTAATATTTTGAAGAAATGACAAATTATCCATTTGTTTTACCACCTCTCGCTAGGCTGTTTTCTACTATAAAAAATTCTTATTTGTCGATTTTTTTTTAAACTTAACGTTTTGCTCGGTTAATATATTAAGAATATATTCGCGATATAATTCGAATATAATCGCAATAATTATAACTACAGCACCATTTTTATACTAACAATAAAGTAAAAAATTCCTTTATCATTTTATTTTATTAAAACGCATTTTGAATTTAACATAAGGATTTCCGTGTTCGTATCAATCGGGTTATTCTTTTGAGTAAACTTCTAATTCGTATGTAAATTTCTTGTGATAGATTTCACTTGTGAATGCTAATACGGAACTAATTTAGGAATAATTCTGGAGATTAAAACATCACAAGCGATCGTTATAACGTTCATAGAAGACATTGTAAATTGAATATTAAAAATTGTAACCACGACTCCTAATAATCTAATGGCAATTTATAGTCGGTTCATTAACCTGAACGAACTCGGTGAAAGCGAAACAATCCCGAAGTGTATATATACCTATAACAATTCGAGAAAATCCCGCATATCCGCCAGTTTAATCTAACGTGTTCGCAATAAATCTTTCCGCAATAGAGGAATTGCGCTTTGTAACTGTCGAACACGTGCTACTACTTGCTAATATTGCACGTTACAAGAAATTTTGCAATTATAAATCATCGTAATACATTCATAGTTAATAGAGCAAATTTGTAGCGTTGATACGAATATGCGAGAATCGTGAAGTCCGTGGTACTTACTTACACCACCGCTCGTGGAAGTTAGGACACATAGTAAAAGTTAAACATTTGGGTTAAAAGTAAATTCAATACGAATATTATACAAAACACACGCAAGTAATAATGTCCTGGCCGTATTTATGTCGAAATCCTTATACGAACTTTTCATCGAAATAATCACCTTTTGCATTTAGCACTACTCGGACAATTCGTGGCATTCTCTTGATTAATTTTATAATGGTTTCTAATGAAATGTTTCGCCATTCACTTTCCAAGAGCTTCCATAGTTGCCCTTTATATGTTGGGCCTGGAGTTCTAACCCTCCTGTCAAGCTCATCCCATAGTAGCTCGATGGGGTTCAAATCAGGACTTTGCGAAGGCCAGGTCATTACTTGTAAAATATTTTGCTCTTGTTGTTCTATCAAATAATTTGCGCAAATGCGTACAGTATGTTTGGGATCGTTGCCCGGCATAAAAATAAAATTGTTTCTAATTAATCGCAAACCTGAAGGAACGACGTTTTCTTCTAGAATTCTTCTGTAGTCGTCCTTTTTCGTAATACCCTCGATTTGGCGCAAATCTCCTGTCCCCGCAAAGCAAAAGCAAGTCCAAACCGTGATGGGCCGATTTATCTATTATGATGCAGATAAAATCGAGCTGGAATCTGGAAACAGTAAAACGCTGAAGGACACTTCAAACTTACAATGTGCAAAAGGGAATATAAAAGTAGTTAGTTACTCTCAACATTGCAGTCGTTGGCGTGCCTTCTTTGAAGATCAATTTCCAAAAGAAATCCATCTTATATCTGACTTAACTTGAATTAAGCTCAGCTTAACAATAAATCGTAAGACTTACGTTGTAAGATCAACTTGCATCGAATAAACCCCATAAAAACTAATATCGAAAGCGCTTATTGCAGTTTTGACGGTAAGTCCACACAGTTGCCTTATTTTCACTTTGTTAGTAAAATAACTACAATTGCACGAAAGTATTAAATTTAATTAAAAAATGGGGAAATTTAGAACAAGGTGTATTAAAAGAATGCCACGAAGAAACTGGAGTTATTAGGATATTTTTATTAAGTAAAGAGGTGGTAAAATAAAATTTAATGGAGAAACTTGGGCATTAAATATTTTTTCGATGCACATTTCATACACATACGATGCCCCAAATAAATTAAATTTGTTTTTAATTCATAAATACATATAGTTTTAAAAAAAAAATAATAGGTTTTTTTATTGTATTTATAATACTTATTTAAAATGAACTAAATCACTCCTGTTAACATAAACTATAAGTAAACTAACCAAATAATTAATTATTCTTATTTATAATTCAAATAACTTATTTTAATAACTGACTATTATTCTTAAAAAAACTTTTAGTATTCAAATTTTGCCTCGTTATCAGTCTAAATTGTTGCGACAATCAAAAATTTGAACTCTGTTTTTTATCGGTAAACGAATGCATTGAAAAGTTAAATCTCTCAAAATAAGAGAAATGAAAAAAAACATTAAAAAAAATTAAAATTCTGAAATAATTTTTTTTAATACTTACGTAAAATGCAGACTAACACTACTGCCGCTTCGACTATCACTATCTGTAACAGACTAAGAAAAAATTAGAAACTTCTAAATTTTTCTTTTTATTTCCTACCTTTTCTCGTCATCGTTTTCCCTCTATCGTCAATTTCTAGTGTAGATTCTTTCGTTAATTGCGAAGTTGCATTATTACGTACCTATACGCTTCATATTTCCTTTTCCGTATTTCATCGACCATTGTGATCGCGAAAACACGCGTAAGATAAAATTTTGTTCGCGAAATTGGACCGTCGAATGTTTGAGGGGAGCCCTAACCAAGACCCTAACCGAGTCCCTATACAAGAGCCTAATCAAGCTCGATTTTCAGAGAATTTGTGTTAAAGCTTAAAGGTCTATGTATTTACACTTTATAAATACATGGAGAATTAGTCGACAAAGAAAGATCCTATTTTTCCTCGTCGTATTAATCCTTTTTGTTTGTAATCCTTTAAAAGAACACAACACAACACACAACATTCGCGCACTCACACGCAAAAAGACCTTATAAACCGAACGAGCACTCCTCGCACACACGAATATAACGACGCCGTAATTTAAAATTCGAACTACTTAAACAAGCACTACCGCTCTATACGACTAACGCGAAAGATCTGAAACGGTTTTACCAGAGTTCTATAAAAGTGCATTTGAGTTTATACGTGGGTACTAGGAAATCCTGCTTTTATTTTAAAAACATTAAGTTCTTTGTTCGTACACCGATCTTACGAATAGGTGGCGCACATGTTTCATTAGTTGCTTTATATTTTATCGGTCGCGTAAAAATGCAATAAAATTTTTATCAGGTTTATGGTTTATAACAGGGAAATTTTCAATGTTTAAGGGAACGCAAATAATTTTTAAATTCAAAATAGAGTAAATGTATAATTCTGCGGTATAAAGGCAGTAGATAGTGATTATTCAAATAATTTTACTGCATAAAAATACATAATTTTAAAATAAATTTAATAAAGAGTACGTATTTTAAAAATTTTCGGTCACTATTTCCATTTTTTTTATCAAACTCCACTACGACCCTTGGAATTGCGATTTGAAATTTTGGAAGTAATAGTAATTGGTTACGCCCTTTCGATTTAAAATAATTTTAAATTTCTATTTCTTCCAGTTACACCGGATATGGATACCAACTTCCTTATTTCAAATGGAATACTCTAATTTTTATTATCGATTTGTATTCCCGAGACAATTATACGACTTTTCGTTCTAATAAATATTGCCTCTAAAATTAGTCCTTTTGGGATTATTTCAGATTTTATAAAAAAATTGACAGCTGCAGGCTATTACAAATAACTACGTTTCTAACAATAACACATTTATACATGTACAGATTTAAAGTTTTGGTAAGTATTTTGGATAGTATGCAGCATAGAATGCTGTATTATAAAGTTAACAAAATAATAACGGATGTTCGGAAAAAAATGACAAACTTGTTATTCGAAAAATAACAGTCTCTCAGTAATTTTTAATATTTTTTTCAATTCTATTGCATTGTACGTTCAAAATTAGGGGCAGTATGTACTTAGTTCCCTGTAACTAATTGTCATAGTTTTAGAGTTTTTTTTTTGGAAAATATATTACCTCGAACGGCTACCGAAGGTGACAAAAAGAATTAAAAAAAAGGAAATAATTGTTTCTTAATAATCTAAAACGTTGAAATCAATAACTACTGTTATCGAAGACTATTGTGAACAACAGTAAAACGTATTATACTTACTTAAAATTAACATATCTAAAATTAATTGGGACTATGAAGAGTTTCATATTCCTTAAGTACCTAGATACTTGCTGTACGTAAAGAACATTTTGAGAATTTTTAATTTCAAAAATCTTTTTGTCTATTGAACTTTAAGGTGCCCAAATGAAAAGGAAAGTGAAAAATACTTTTAAGGAAATAGAAACTGTGTCACGGTAGATGAAAATAATTATTGTTTTTTTAATAGATTATTATCGAATTGCGGTTCTTCCGAAAGCGTTTATGAAAACCTTGGCACAGAGAAGATTTAATAAATATTTATGAACGAATTAGCATTTTTACCGGAAAATTTGACATTATGCTTTATGCTTAAAGAAAGTTAGCGATTATTATAAACGTAATTAACGCATTGTATATTACAACAATATCTTTCTTTCGTGTTTTCGGTGGGAAAAATTTTATATGTTAACGATATTACAGGTATAGTACACATAGAACATGCGATGTATAAAACAATGACGAAAAGTATCTCTGGCTTTAAAACGTTTGCAGGTTAATTACTTTAATAAAACGTTGTTACTGCACACAACGCATAGTCGCAGCTTCAAAATCAATCGAAACGGCACGAACGAAGTAACGACATCCGGGAAGGAAAATTGTATGCTAATATTGAAATTGCGAGAAACATCGCTATTCTAGGACCTCTTTTGCAAGGCATTGTTTAAATATAAAAAAGTCTATTTTGCGACATTTATGGGGACACGGCAGCTTAATTAAAGGACGAAAATGATCAAAGTTGCCTTTGCCAGTTTATTTTGTTTAAGCACAACGTTAAAATACTTATTATAAACACAATTGTTTCTCAATGCTGCAATCGGCATTTATTGAATATTAACAAACAGGTTGAATTATTAATTCATGGATCGATGTTAATAAAATAAATTAAATTAAAACAAAGAAGAGAAAAACTTATTATTAGATATGAATTTGGTTTGTACGTGCTTATAAACCTTCATATACATAAGTAGGTATCGGGTTTTCAACGAAGATTGTTGAGCACGTGTGGTTGGTACTTTTTTCGAATAAATACCTACTTTAACATAGCCGTACATGTTGATTTTTATAAGTTTTATGTCTGTGAAATTGCTCTTCGATTATGGTTAAAAAATACGAATTTTGGGTTAAGTACTTAATTTATATGATCATGTGAACGAGTCCTTACTGAAAACCCCGTACATATTACATATAGCACTGATTAATTTTAATTTTTATGTGTGTAGGTAGACATCTACTTACACTTAAGTGTTATCTACACTTGTCTGTTATACAAATATATCCGAGATTAATAAATTTAATGAAAATTGCGTTTCTATACAAAAACTTGTAATGTAATCACTTTAATTTAACGCTTCAGAAATTTTAATAATTAAATATGACAAATATATAAATAATTCCTTGCCCCACATATGCAGGAAACAAATTAAGAAATTTACTCGGGTATATGGAATTTTCGCTCTAATAAGATCGTGGAATATACGACTATCATGATGATATTAAAAATATTTTGTTATTTAAACTAATTCTAAAACGTTCCGGAAACACAAACTGCTCATTCAGTTATAAAAATGCAATTAAAATCCACTACTTATTCAGAAATATATTATAGGACAAAAGTGTCCAATCCTGCAAAGAATGTCGGAATTAAAGGTGCGAATCGATTTCCTTTTCGCTTTAATTATACACATAAACATGTGAAGCCGTTTATTGACATTAGTTTGTTAGTGGAAATACCAATTAACTCAAAATCTTTCAATTAATTAACTAGATTATTCATAGTATCAAAGTAGAAATGGAAGAGAATGCAAAATGTCATATAAGGAGAACGTATTTCCTACTAATTATCATCACATCAGAAATAATAATCATGTTGTAAATAATAAAATATTAAATATGAAAGTGTTAGATATTTGTAATTATAAATACATATAAATTCGAGCATCTTGCTACATGTATATCATTTCCGATATTTCCCGATTTTGACAATTAACCGTCAAACTTATTATCTAAACCAGGTTAAATTCCACTCGAAATTTTACCTTGTTTCAACAATTTAATGAAGATTCAAATATAAACGTGACACAGTGCGTTTCGAAATGTGCGCATACGGAAAAGTTCCTTTGCGATTTTTCGATCAGACCAATACATTTTCAGTTATCGCGATTTGAAAAGTTTGGAAAGTAGGTGAAATAGGATGTTTATTTTCTGATTTTCTAGTATAGTCTGTGCAGAAAATAACACCGGAGATGATACGTAACTCGGTTCGAACAATCTAACAACGAACTGAAGCCTGTTTATCGGACATTTTGAACAAGTGCAATAATTTTTCGCATGCGCGAATTTCGAAACGCCCTGTATATGTAGGTATGTGTTATTTTGTTTTGTGTAAGTACCTGTACTTATCATTTTTATTGTATCATACCGAATTAAGGTCGTATAATAAGGCTATATCAAGGTCATATATTGCAACAATTCAAGAATAATTTCACGTACATGCATTATATTTACATTAATTATCAAAAATAATTCAATACGGTAGAACGCGATTATTATAATTTATAATTAAAAGTGGAGTAGATGTTTTTAACAAACTATGTTGTGCTAAAACAACTACCCGAAAGACCAAACGTTGACCATTGAGGTATTTTTTGGGATGCAGTTCTCAACGCATACGTTATTTACAAGTAAAGTAGTGCTTTTGTAGTTGTGGCCAACTTCTGCTGTTCAAAATACTTAAAAAATCTGGCATTCGCTTTGGTGAAACTATTCACGAACCAAATGATATCGAATACATTTCTTTCCAAAAACTTTGTGCAGAAATTGTCAACTGTTTGGGGAAGAACATAAATTAAGTTCAACAACACACAGTTGCCGAATCATCAGGAATACTAGGTAAATGTGTATTCTGCCACTATAAGAAGAACCGAAGAGGTACCAGAAAAGTATTTGTGATGAACATAATATAAATTACTATGTTTGTAAAGAATATTTTGAAATAGAAGAATCGTCTTGTGAATTATGTAGATTCTTCTCGCCCAATGAATGTCCATATATTTTGTGCCTACTCATTTTTGGTCCATTAATTTTTCATGAATCTTTTGTAGTTTCCAATTCCTTTTCGGAAACAAAACAGAATTCATACTTTTTAACATGTATGTGCATTGCGCGTCATTAAATATGGTAAAGGTGTTATGAGTCGAAAATCGTGTTTTTTTAGCTGTATAAGTTGAACTTTCTTGACGTATCCACATAACCTAACCTAACCATTTTTCGATGTTACTTAAGTGCCTTGGCATCGTCACAATGTTAAGTACCTACTACGAAGTTGTGGCAGATCGTTCATATTTTCCCTCTTACTCTCTCCCAGTTTTCGTCACTTTCAGAACATTAACTGATCTATATTCTTTCTTCGAGTACACGAAAAATAACGTTATAAACGGGAGCGTTAGTACCTATAATGATAGTTTTACTGTAGGGGTAGGTAGGTAGGTACCTAAAAACACACCAATTTCAAATAAAATCTAAATGTATTCTTTCAAAATCGGATTAAATAAATAAACATTTTTAAGCTTGTATACTTATTATATAAGTACGATTTAATCGCAAAACCGTTACCAAATTAAATTCAAATAAATGGCAACATCGTTTTCGAAGGGAACATTCTTATTATGGAAACGTCAATGAAACGTGGAAGACGATATTTACCTTCGTAACGAAACTGTAATCCTAATTTAGGAAATAACTACTACATTCGATTTTTTTCAAAAGGGGAATTGCAATGTTACCGGTAAAATAACCAAACGGTCGATTCTAAATATTGTTCGATTAATTATTCACTCGTACTTTTCGGACATCGCCTGATGATCGTATTTTCTGCTTGTTCGAAACTACGAAATAATTCGATAGCGCAAGAACACGGATTTTTTTACCTCTAAATCCAGTTCTAGAGGAAACGTTAATCGAATTAACTGTCTTGTGTAGTAGACGAATGTTGGTTAGGTACTTATTAAAGTCATTTTATGGTTGAAAAATGGTATGTAAATCATTTATATAAGTGCAATCGGATCTTTCGAGTCGAGCGTGAGAATATCTGGAAGTGTCAAACGACATTAAATTTTAAGAGTTCCTGTCCGTCCCTAGTCAAATTGTAAAGGAATTTAAAGTATATAGTACTAAAACATATTTATTTTGTCAAAAACTGTCTTATTAAATTGATAGCTGTCTAATTGATATAGCTGGCTATCTATTATACATTTACGCCGACAGTGAGAGGATATAGATGGGTTTATTAAGTATGTTAATAGTTTCATTCGATTGTCGACCAAACGACTCGCACGATTTCTACTTTACAAGTTCGACGACTGCGTGATGATCATTTGATCAACAAAAAGAGCAGTAATTCCGCTAATTTATAAATCGGCATTCTCTCCCTGTTACAACAGTACTTGTAGTACGATTTCATTTTAAACGATCACGTTTAAAGAAAGTGTTCCTGTATGGTTCTCCTATAGGTACTTAGCGAGTGCAACTTCTACGATGTGACATTCATGAACGTGATCTATGTAAACATTAAACGATGCTTAGAATTAGTAAAAAGAGATGCACGGTTATATTAACTAAAAAGTACTTATACTTACGTTCAAATTAAATGTAGCTAATGTATTATTGCAACTAAATTACGTAAATCCGCTTCAAATTCAATTTTTTAAATGTTATTTTATCATTGTGTTACAAATAGATATTTGCATCGGCATCGGAACCTAGAAAATGTTTGAATTGTTGGATATATTTTATGTACACAAGGTATCCTGAAACTAGAGAAAAACTGATTGCTAGGATCGCTGATGCTGCAGAAACTATTCGTGTTATTCGTTTCGTTCGTGTCATTTCTTCAATTGTAAATTGTAAATTACGTGGAAATTTTGTAGAATTACTGCAGTAATACTGTTATCAAAATATAATATTCAATTAAATAACCAACTATTTCTCTTTACCTGATTTCGATTTAGGTACATTCAAAATTATCGCAAGTGCGTTACCTACATACAACCGATGTTCATTAGATATTTTTGACTTAAAACTCGCCCTTATCTAAGCAACTCACCCTTAGTTTATTATATGCAGGATATTATTTTATCCATCAGTCACAAGATGCGATCATTTTAATTTATTTAGATTTAAAAAGTGAATGAGTACAAACATGTTTGCTAAATAATGAAGTTAATTAATTATACATTGTATTTTAATTGCTACCATTTAATAAGTGGGTAACCAACGAAAATCGTATATTTTCTATACTCTAATAAATATACCTACCTACCTATGCTTAAATAAATTTTAAATATAAACAATGTCTTAAGCAGTTTTTATACTTGTCACATGCACTAATTAGTTCTTTTTTTTTTAATAAACGTTCAGAGCTTTCTTCAGTTGAAGAAAGCATGGCACGATTACGATAAATTAGGTATTAAATTTTTTTTTTAGTTTTATCAATTTTCTTTTTGTTTTAATTGAAATATAGATTAGTCACATTTTTACTTAAAAGTGAACAGAACATTATTTGTAGTTCATTTATAGCTTATCCAAACCTGTGTGATGTTCACGTCATCAACAAAAAGTTACTAGATTGTTTATTTGTAATTCGGTTTCAAGTTTGGAAAGTGACATATTCTATAGATGGTTTACTTGTGCACATATTAGATGGTATAAAGAAAGACTATAATTTATTAGAACTGTCAAAATGCGAGGTACGAGGTGTCAGCACTGTGTGAAACGTCATTATCTAGTAACCTTGTATTGATGACGTGAACATCATATAAGTTTGGATAAGCTATATCTACACAATAAAGAGGCGATATTACTAAAGTTTTTCTAACCGAATTATGCAACTTCGACATAAATTCTAAACCTCAGATATTCAATACCTAGTTAATGTTTTTCTCTGTCTTTTTATAGACGTCCAGATATAGAACGTCTTTTTATATTGTGTAAGAAAAGCAAAACAACTGCAAGGGCATAATTATAGTATAGTATAGATATGTACTTCTACTATATGTAACTCTGGAATAGATATTCAAAAATAATCTTGGGATATATTGTCCCGTTAGTCTCGAAAGGACAAAAAAATGAATCGAATCGAATGATAACAAAAAAAATGAAAATAAAAATGTATTGAGTGATAGATAGTAATTCAATGTTTTGCAGTCACAATTCTTAGTAGGTACTTATGTTAGTACCTAGGTACCTATTAATCACATATGATAAATTATTTAATTTTTACATTCTTTTTTTAAAAATCGTTTTAATCGAAAAACAAAGTCCAAGAAACATATTTAGGTAGTCTATAGTCTATAAAAGGACAATTAAATACAATTAAAGTACCAATTCCGACTACTTGTTTGATTAGGTGAAAGTGACATAAAATGACATAATTTTTACATTAAACTCAGTTCTGTGCAAATGGTTAGCAATATAAAGTTGAAAAAAATATCTTGTGTTATTTTCAACGAACTCTATTGATAAAAAAAATAAAAACTTAACATTTCAACTCGACATTTCGTTATGGTCGTTTTTGCTATACACAGAATGCCATCTTTTCTTTAGATGGCGTTAATACTTATGCAATAATCACCAGCACCGTTATTTTAGGACACTACTTTCCTATTCTATACTATTTTGCTGCAACTTTTTTGTAAAGACGTACGATTATTTATTATTCAACAAATTAAACTAAATAAAATGTTTTTAGAATGTATTATATTTTACTTTTATAGTGATGGTAGTTTCTTGACATTAATAATTTTGTTTATTATATTTTATGATACGCGTTACGGTATATGCAATTGCAATGAAATGGGATGAAAGTAATTTGTTCCAGTTTTAAAATTAAAATAGGTAGTTAAAATTGCTATAAACCTGTTTAACTGGCCAAATTTGTTCTACAATCACAGGATATAATCAAGTACTTACATTTTTTCTTCGACTCGAATCGTTTAATCTTACATAATTGTTTAACATAATTGATTTTGTCTTGCATTTTAAGTTATTATGACATATTACTTAACATAAATTTTTTAATAGGTAACGATAAACTTAATTATTTTTTTCTTTTTAGAAATCGACCGAGTGTTGGAATGAAAATGTCTGCAATCTGTCACAACTTTGTTCAAAACGCTTGGAAAAAGGAATTATGTTCGAACTGTTTTAAATCGAAAGACGAACATAATCAAATTATCGTAAAAAAGCCATATCCAATTAGTCCGAATAAAGTCATAACAAGTATCATAAAAACGAATTCTAACAACAAAACAAAATCTAAACATACCGTGTCGTTCACAAACGAACTAGCAAAAATAATCGGTTACGGAGGAGAAGACTGGTCAGAAACTGAAGATGACGTAAAATCTGACGATGATAACGAGGCATCTGATCATTCGGACGTGGATAATGATGGCGATCAAGATAAAGAATTACAACGACATACAAAAGCAAATACCGAATTTAATGCTGTAAACGCTAATTTATTACTAGACAACACTGACATGAAAAAATCGTACACTCATTTAAAATTGGGCACCCCTCAAATCGATTCTGAAGGTAGAAAACATACTCTTATGGTTTCTGTGACACCTTTCGGGCAGGAACATAATTCGCTATCGTTAAAAAAATTCATAAAACCTATTTCCCACATTCCTGTAGCTAAAGGTAATAAAGATACTATAATTGACAATAAAACAAGTGCAGTTCTAATGTCGTACAGCAAAAATGACGAAAACGACATGTTTAAGGAGGAGAAATCGTTGTTAGAGGAAATATCAGAAACTTTAGAAAAAAGCAAAACTCCAATTCAAATTATTAGTCGTAAAAAAACTCAAAAAGACTTGGTATTGACAGTTGCAAAAATGGAAACGTCCGATAAAAATAAAGAGAACGAAAAAGAAACGGAGCTTCTTAAAACTAGCTCCACTTACTTGTTGGAAAAGGCCGCCGAAAAGAGTACGGAAAAAATTAAAGATCTAAAATCGAATAAGTCCAGCATACCAGAACGAAAGAATGGAATTACGCGTGCGACCGTAATAAAAAAAGATCAAGAAAAACCTGCGATATATCAAACGTCTACCGCAAAAATAGAATTGCTCAATAACAAAAATATAAAATTGACTCAAGAAATTTTAATTAATAATAAAAGTTTTAAAACCGACGAGGTGATTAAAAATAAAAACGACGATGACAAATACTCGTTAGAAAGTAAAGAAACTTTTGGCTCGAACGACAAAAGCTTCGAATCCGCTCGAAACAACGCAAACTTGGGAAACGTGAATAATAAAAATGAAGAAAATAATATTGGTTCGGACGTTCAAAATTATCCGTCTATAAACACAAATAATGAAAATGTCGAGAACGAAACGGAAAATTGTAATAGTTCTTTATCGACAAATTGCGATTTAAGCGAAGATTCGTCAAATGAAGCGACAAACTCTTTAACCGAAAGTTTAGTAGGCGAACAAGAAGCTGAAAAAAGTAAACAAATCTTCGAAAAAATAGAATTACGCCCCGATTTGCCTTCCCAAAGTAGAGAACAGGCGGGCGAACCAGACGGTCACGCTGATCCCGACGGTACCAACGAACCGCCTGCCTTACCGAAAACTCCGCCGCCCCACATTGAAATTCGCAGTTCATTTCTCCATGGAAATATCATTAATAACGATAAACCGAAACTACCCATGAAACCAGCCACCGTTCTTATACGTAAACCAATGTTAGCCACGAACCAACACGTGGACCATCAAATGCCTCCTCAAACGTTAAGTACATTCTCCGCAGAATCAAAGATGGTACTGGAAGAACAAAAATCGAAACTAGACAAACAAGATTCGAACGGTTCGGATATTGCACGAACTACAAATAAAAGAAAAGCTCCGAAACCGCCATCCATAGAAGAAAGTTCAACTATTTATTCTCGAAATTCCAATATCAGCGTGAACCTAGATCTGGCAATCGTGAAGGAAAAAAGGGAACGAGCCTCTTCGTGTAGTCCCAAAATGCGTAATGAAGTTAACACCAACCCGAACGGAACCTTGTTAAGTCTCGTACCCGAACCGGCTCCGAGAAAATCCCTTTCACTTTCGACGGATAGTTTATCGGGTGTCGGCATTGAGGAAAAAAAGAAAGAAAAACATAAAGGGCGGTTTTCGCTTAAAAAATTTTTACGAATGAGCTCCAGTAAGGAATTGCAAAAAATGCAGAACGAATCTCCAAAATACGAGGAGGTCAAATTTGGGGAACCTCAGCCAAAACCTCGATTAGTTATAGTTCACCCTCTAGATTTAAATGGTGCAAAAGTCGAAGTCGTTTCGAAATCGACGTTACTCCAAGAACAAATGGAATACAATTTTGTCGGGTCCACGCAGAATATCGAATATCAAGTGCCAAGATCTGTTTCGGACGAACAAATGATTTACGAACATCGTTCCGCTAAACCGCCGCCGCCTCCCAGGAACCTCGACGACTGGAATCGTAGGAACAAACCGAACCTATTTCATCCTCCAAAATCTGCCGAAGTATTAAACAAACAAAAACACTTCGATAAAGCAAACGTTATTCGAAAAAAGAACGATTCTGTGTACGCTAACATCGGCGAAGTACGGTCTGCGATAACACCAAACAAACCCCAACGAACCGCTAGCATGCGAGAACGGGAAGCTCTCGCGGCCCAACAACAAAAACGCAACCCATCCGATAATTACGAACCCATCGAAGTGAATAATAAAGAAGCGAAAGAAAACGTGTACGATTACATAAACGGCGTGCGTTCTGGTTCACCGGAATACGACGAATCTAATGCCGATAAAAATAGTGCGACCGAAAAAGGTAGTCAAGTTCAAAGCTGTATACGACAAGTTAGATCCAGCAGCAATGCCGACATGTCTGGAGAGTATTTCAGATTTCAAAATATTCCAAGATCGGCATCTCTTACGTATTGTGGCAGCGAAACCGAGTCTGAAATTTACGCTCCCTACAGTTTCTACGGTAGCGAATCTGAGGTAAGCATCGCATATGTGTATATTTTTTTCTATTTTATCGGTATAAAATTTCCCGATAAAAAATGGCGTTGAACAACATTTTTAGGTTTCACAAGTATAAAACTATCTTTTAGTCGCGAGCGTCAAGTTTATTGCCAGAGCGAAAGCAAATTTTGAAATTCATTCAGCTTAAAATTTAAGGCATTCATTATCTGGATCTCAACTGCTATTTTCTCCAACAAAAAGCAAAATTCGATTCATGCATTACGGGTATTTAGAAAAATCTGTTGTCGTTGTACAGGGTGCGCCAGAGAAACTTACTTATTTGAAAGGTCAATAAAAACAAAAGTAGTTCAGTTATTGTTTTAATACTTCTTTTATTTGAGAATACAATATCCCAAGTTTGTTTCCCCCTCTAGTCAGTTGGCATCATGCTCTGGTCTAGAGAGCAGCGGGCGTTCGCCGTCGAGAGCTTCTTTTCTAACGGTCGCTCACTTGTTGGTACGCAACGTGCCTTCCGCGCTCGCTTTGAAATTCCTCCTCACAGACTCGTTCCTGGCCGTAATTCGATTCTGTCGTGGGTTCACTCATTTCAGGAGTGTGGAAGTGTCGCTAAACCCAGAAATGGACATCAACGGACCACCAGAACTCCGGAAAATGTCGAAAGAGTGAGGCAGTCAATTCTGCGTTCTCCCCGGCGTTCGGCTCGCAAACATTCAGCTGCTCTGGGAATTTCTGACACCACTGTTCGACGAATTCTCCATGAAGACCTTCAACTTCATCCCTATAAATTGGTTGTTGTGCAAGAATTAACTGAACGCGATTTTGTTGCCCGTCAAAATGCATGTGAATTGCTGCTTGACAACCTGCCTCAAGACGCGGTCGTTTTTTTAAGTGACGAGGCTCACTTTCACATTTCCGGCTCCGTCAACAAGCAAAACATGCGTTACTGGAGTGGTGAAAATCCGCGTGAACTTCACCAGAAGCCACTTCATTGTGAACGAGTTACTGTCTGGTGTGCGATATCGGTAATGGGAATAATTGGTCCTTATTTTTTTGAAGAAAACGAACGCGCAGTTACCGTGAATGCAGCTCGTTACAGGAAGATGATCGAGGAATTTTTTCTTCCAAGCCTCGAAGAAATGAACGTTAGAGACGTGTGGTTTCAGCAAGATGGTGCCACAACACACACAGCACGAGGCTCAATGGACTTGTTGCGACAACATTTCCCCGACCGCCTCATCTCTCTCAGAGGCGATCTCCCATGGCCGGCACGCTCTCCAGATTTGACTTCATGCGATTTTTATTTATGGGGTTATTTGAAATCCCTGGTTTATGTCGATCGACCACGGACCATAGCTCACCTCAAAAACAACATTCGCGACGCCATTGCCAACATACCGATTGATATGCTGCGAAAAGTGGAGATGAACTTCAAAAATCGACTTAATCAGTGCATGCACAATGGGGCTCGCTATTTAACCAATGTAATTTTCAAAACTGTATGAAAAAAAACTTGGGATATTGTATTCTCAAATAAAAAAAGAATTAAAACAATAACTGAAGTACTTTTGTTTTTATTGACCTTTCAAATAAGTAAGTTTCTCTGGCGCACCCTGTATTTCATAATTTATCGTTTTCTTTGAAGTAAAGTACGCCTATGAGTATACGTATTTTTTTATGGTTTCTCTTGAAATTGAAGTACTCATCGGTTGTTGTTTTTTTGGGCTTTACCGTTCGAAATATTATGATTTCAATTATTAATTAAATAGTAACATATTTTATAGGTGGCTGAGGAAGATCGCGATTGGACAACGCATAATGGTAAAACGTACAAATTACGATCTAGAAAAGGAAGAAGTATTGTTCATAAAAATCTGGAAGATAATTATGGTGCTGTTGTTATAGCAAATCATGAAGCTCTTGCACAAGTATTGGAAAATGTAAGTTTAACTTCAACTTAACCGTTTCGCTACAGCAGATCGCGACGGCGCGGCGTGCCACAACTGAGCGGAACATCGTGCCACGAACCCATTCGACATTCAACGGCGGCGAAACCCTCTTGAGCGCCCCGAGACGAGCTATTCCAGACCCCCCCTCCACAATATTCCATGTTTCCTTGCGCCCTCGGGCTTTGTTTAGCTGGCTTAGAGCTTTAGTCGGCCCTAAGGGCCGGTTTTTCAATAAACCATAAACTCCGACCATCGATAAATTACTACAGAAATGATTACTAGAAGCAATTGTTTCTATGGTGATTGACTGCTGGTCAGAATTAACTGGCGATTAAAAAACCGGCCCTTAAGTGGGTTTCGCCGCCATTTCCCACATTTAGCCGGCCAGTTAAGTTTAATAAAGTTGTTTATCAACTAATTTTGGATATGACGATTATTAGAACAATCAAGTGGTGCGCTATCAACGAAGAACACTAAATTACTGATGCATTTTTAAATGAGTACGTTCTATCTCAGTATGTGAGATGGTGGGCGTACCTATATATACGTTCATCGTAGCGAAAGGGTTAATATTAAATAATTGACATTAAAATACCTTATTATTGTTAATAGAACGTTAGTCTCAATTAAATTTTAATACAATTTCAAACTTATTCTGTTCCGGTTATTATTACCTATGTATATAGCGATGAATTTCCAAGTCGGTACTTAATTGATGTTTATAAAAAAAATATAGATTATGTTCAAATTATAATAAAAAGAGAAGTCACAAACAATGGATACCATAAACATGGGTTACTTGGATCCATAAGGAACATTTCTTTAAAACCACACATCAGGTTTTAAAGAAAGACAAAAAGCAAAGTATTTAATTAATAAAAATTATACTTTATATATTTGTCCTTAGATTCAGCAAGGTCCTCAAATACAGCCTGCACTAAGAGGATTAAAGACAGTTTCGAATTTGCGATGGGCAGATTTCTCTATAAAAGAAAATTTAACTCCACTATCGATAGGATCTAGAATTTTTCATCAAGCAGTATGGGGCGCACATCATGTTACCGTCGAAATTAGCACAGGATCTGTACCTCCAACATCTCCATCGTTAAGCACATTCACTTTAGCACCGATAACTGAATTTATTGATTTAGTGACAACTAAATATTTACCTAACAATTCGGAAAAAGAGGACGGGAAATTAGTGCAGGGTAACTATTTAAGATGCAGATTAAATTTTTCGTGAATTTCACGTGAAAACGATTTTTTTAGCATCAATAGCAGTTTTGCCATGGATGCAGGTTAATACAATACAAACGTACAGTGACCTATTGAAAAGCAAATCGAGTAATAGCTCTGCAGAAGAGTTATTTAAGGATGCGTGCTTTATTATGTTACAACTAATTAATGCACTTAAAATGTTACAAGCACAAGGAATAGAAGAATTGCCGCTTTCTCTTACCAGTTTTATAATTTATAGAGAAATGGATAAAGACTGTCATCATCGCTTGTGTGTGCTCCAAGGGTAAGTTAATTACATAGCTATCCTCCTTATTTCCTTATATCAGATTGATTATCTTATTTGATCGTTTTCATATAAATTTGCAATTACAGATTAGGAGAAGAATTCACACGCAAGAATGCAAACATCAAATTTGGATCACTGTGTCAATGTGCAACGACAGTACTTATGCACTTATTGCCAAACGCGAAATTAACACCTCTGCTTCGTTCCCTTCTAAGTACAGAGCGAGCAGTGTCACTCACGCAGGTTAAATCAGTTTTGGAGTTTACCTTGTGGGGACCTTCCGATGTCGCTCTAGGAACCAACATAAAAGAAAGAGAATTAACTTTACAGAGATGGTTAGATTTACAACGTGCTACCGTTTTACATGGATTGGTTTGTGCAAGAATCCATTTAACCGTGTACGAAGAATGCCATTTATTGTTTTTGGTACGAAGCAATGCTAAAATGATGTGCGATGCCTCGTTGTTATTAGATTCCAGTAACAAACAGAGTGTGATATCGAATGGTCATAAATAAAACTGAAAAATTTCATTTTCTTTTGTATATATTTTTTTGATAACTGCAGCATCATGTTGGTTATCATAATCGTTTTTAAATACGTTTCAACTCTATAGTGAAATTGTTGATAATTTATATGATTGGTAACATTTCTATCGTTGTAGATTTACATTATTTGTTGTAAAATAATTCGTCTATAATATTGTAATATATTTAAATTATATGGTTAGTAAGTAGCTTTTTGATAGCATTATAACAAGTTTATACAAAAATTTTTATATAAATGAAAACTTTATAGACTGGTGTTAGCAATAGAGTATATCAATGTGTGATTTCATCAGTTGAGATTTTTAATATATTTAAGCTAATTATGTACATTATAGGTATAGTAATACTGCTAGTAAACGACGTTTGTAGTAACAATTCTTTAAAGTATAGTTGTCTTTTTTGTAAATTAAACAGAGTGCCTTATGTATTTAAGACTTTTATACGTCCATTGTAATAGATAAATAAAACTTTATATAATGACAATAGTGTTCGTTAATATGTCTTAAAGATGACATATTTTATTACACAACTGATTGAACTAAACAATTATATATAAATGCTACAAGTACAATATGTTCAAATATACATTGAAAATTACAATGCAATAAATACATAATATAATGTATTGTAATGCATTGACTAGATTGTAAATTTGTAATTCAGTTCAAAATTTGAACATATTCTACAGATAATTTACCTGTACACATATTACAAGACTAGAAATTATTAGTAGAGTAAAATATGAAGACTCCACTGTGTGAAATGTCTTATCTTGACCTTTTATTGATAGCGCGCATTGAAATAAAATTTGGATGGCCTTTTTTTGGTCATTTAAACTTTTTCTACAGTAAAGAAGGTATTTTACTAGACAATAAAACATAAAGGAAACAATTTTATCCTTTATTAAATGCCGCTAAATAAAATAAAAATATAAAAATAGTAAATATAACAAAAAAGCTCTTGAAGTACAATTTTTTGGAAATTATAATAGTTTAATGTATTACTAATTTATAAGACAAATTGAGGTAGTAAATGTGTTAACATATTTCAGTACTTATAGAAAAATTGATTAATCTTAATAAACTACCTATTTTTTATACATACGTTTAAACTACCTATTTTTTATACATACGTTACTTACACAATTTAATTTGATACTAAAATTAGCAAACTGATAAGTTTTTGACATCGCAATATTTTATTTTAACATAAAACAGATTATAAAAATTGTAGGATAAAATCTTTTAAGTAGAATAATGCTGTTTATTTCAAATGCCATCTCGGCATTGAATTTTAAAATCCCTCACAAACGGATGAAAAATAAGACATGAAGTCCATAAAAATAAATTTAACACATTTTTTCAAAGCAGCAATGAAAAAAGACTCGATTTAAATATTTTTAAAGTAATATTCAGATAACTTTTAAATCTTATGAAAATATACTACTCACAATTATTTAAAGAATAGTGAACTGATGTAAGCATAAATATTATGACTTCTATAGTATTGCATTAGTTTTTCATAATTACTAATTCCAGCTAGGTAGATTCTTTGCAGTTTTCTATTCGTATAGCTATTTATACTTGGTAATTTCAGTTTTATCTTCTACTACACAATTTTTATTTATTTATAGGCCCTTATTAAAATACAGCCTAACAGGGATCTTGTCACCGGTAATCTTCTTTAGCTTCTCAAATTCCTCTGCTTCGTATTTTTGCAATGTTGTGGTCAAAATTGAACTAAAAAGATATTATTTAAATAATTACTTTATGAGAGATATTTACAATAAAATAATGTGCTAAATAAAAATAATTTAGGAAGTTTAAAGATTCATAAATTTAATTTCGAAATTGTTATTAAAAAATTGTGCAAAATGTATACAGTTTTATACCAAATTTATTGTAAGTAGGTAGATACGCATATAATACTAACCATTTTTGTGGAAACAAAGCACAGGCAGTGGGCACCATAAAAGTTAAGCTAAAAAAAAGTTGCATTAGTATTTTTGTTATTAAATTATATCTATTAATAAACTAAAACTGGAGGGTAAACCGCTGATCGAAATTTTGTCCAGTGGACATTACTTTAAATTTTTTATACCTAATACCCACTAATACCTAAGTAATGCCTACGAATTTTTCTATTTGTAACTGACTTAACAATCACAATTTCACTCAGGCATCCTACAAGGAACCACCTCAACCATTACACATCGATTTGAACCAAACTACTTGATTCAATAGCTTTTAGACTAAAAGCACCTAAAATGAACATAACAAAATTTACTCTTTTGATTAACTATTATTAAAAATTAATTAATTCAAGCTTATATTATCTTCTATATTTATGAATCGATTTATTTGAAATTTGGTATAAAGGTATTAGAGATACTTTACAATTTACTGACGGACGGATTTAAAATGGCCGACATCCGGTTTGCCAGAAATGCTATTAACTTTGCTTTTTTAAATAGAACACCATGTATATTTTATGTTTTTCGGAATCTATAAGTAAAATTGCATCTGACCATTTTATCAAATTTTCAGTTTTTGAAAATGTATTTTTCATTTACTTTTAATTGAAAAATAAAATAACAAAAAATAAAAATTTAAAACAAGATCAGATTAATTTTGACTCGTAGATTCCAAAAACATAAAATGTACAGGATGTTCTATTACAAAAATCAAAGTTAACGACATTTCTGGCAAAACCGGTAGGCCATTTTAAATCTGTTCATCAGTAAATTATCTCTAATACCTTTATACCAAATTTCAAATAAATCAATTCATAAATATGAAAGATAATATTATAAGCTTGGATTAATTAATTAATCTAATATAAATTAATTTTTAATTATAGACAAACAAAAGAGTAAATTTTGTTATGTTCATTTTAGGTGTTTTTAGACTAAAAGCTATCAAATCAAGTAATTTGGTCTAAATCAGTGTATTATGGTTGAGGTGGTTCCCTTGTTAGATTTTCGCAGGTACAAAACGTGATCTATAGAACAATTGTACATGTACATTGTACAAAATGTAAACTTAATTCAAATATTTTAGAGATATTTTTTTAAATCATTGTGTGGATATTACAATTTATAAAATATGGAAAATCATATACGATGATAATTCATTGTTCATTTTAAATTCCATCATCAATTAAGTCATCAATTAAGTTTGTGATGGCATCACAAATAGTTGTTAAATTATTTAAAAAATTTTAACGTAGATAGGTACTTGTACGAGAATTAAAATTTACAAAATAAAACATACCTATGTATATAATAACATACTTAATTGACTTATACTTACAAACATCCTACAAATAAAACCTGTATTGGTCCGTGCAAAGGTTTTATTCGTTGCATCCAGCTATACTTTTCTAATCGTTCCATTATAACTGGTAAAATTAACATTCCCGGCGCACACATAACAATTCGAGAAAATATAACTTGGGTAATCCCTTTCACTGCTGCAAATCTGGATTGGCATAATTTTCGTCCATTTTCATCTTCAACATCGATTCCATACAATAATTCGGTTTGTCTCATTAGAGGGATATTAACAAAATTAGCTGCAGCTACTGCCGCAAATGGAACGTACCGCTAAAAAAGTGTTTATAATCTATTATAATTATCGTCATTATTAATATTATACTTGTATGATTGGATTAGCTGCTTTTTGCCCTAAACTTTTGCAACCGATAGCAGTTAACATGGCAGATGCTGTTGCAGATACGTAAGCAACGCCCATTTGAGTTGTACTAATAGGAGATTGGGCATTTCGATTGGTGAAATTTACTAACGCATTAAAAGACTGATTTACCCATTGCCAAAATACCACAGCAGGCACTGTGCTGTACGCAATAAGTTACATTCTCAATTATTGTAAAACGAATAAACGATATACATGTTGCTTACCGATACCACTGCAGCATAGCTCCTGTAACAAGCATACCACCTGGTACTTGAAAGGACATACGGCCAAATACATTTTGTAAATCACCGCTATCGGGATGAAATGCACTTTCAAACAATTTTTTCGCATATATAGTTTGATCGAGTGTAGTTCCATGTGGTTCTGATCCTTTTCGATATTCATCTACTAATGTTTTAGCTTCGTAGAGATTGTTTTCGCTTTCAAAACAAGTTCTAGGATCCGTTACCCACAAAAAATGTTTAAATCTTCCGATAAAATTGCTTTGATCCCATAACGGCGCATCTACATCTATTCTCTTAGACATGATAACAATCTAAAATTAAATTTGATTAACTTTAAAGAATTAAATCATCGAATAATATGAACATTTGCTGATTATTATAGGTATATTAATATTTATTATAAAACTAAAAGAATAATTATTTTCCCTATCTATGAGTTAACAAAAAACGTCGAAACTACGTACCTTTAATTTTTATTCAGAAAATGGAACACGTTCTAAATGGACGATTGAAAATGATAATTTTTCAAACTTATTAGTTAACACAGCTATTATTAAATAAATAGAAGGCCACGAATATAAAAATATATTTTTGAAGGTTATACCAAAAGCAACATTTTCTTGCCAAAGAGCTATTTTTTCCTAACAGTAAGTGCACACTAAAACACAGCAACGTGTTTATTTATTTAAGCTCATTAAAATTTATCGGAATTCTCGGTACTTATGTATAAATTTACAATTATAATATGAAAATGAAATGTGTTATATACAGGGAATGGCAAACTTTAACTTCCAGCAACAAAATCCATTTAAGAATTTTCATTTCTTTAGTTTTAGGGCCGGTCTTTTCATCTCCCAATAAATTTACTTGGCAAATTTTTACCATAGAAACAATTGTTTGAACAAACGTTTCTATAGTAAATATGTGTCAATTAAATTAAATGGAAGATGAAAAGATCGGCTCTTAATAACATTTTTAAAATAAACAAGATTTGTAGGAATAATGGCGGGAGAAGAGCAATAAATGATATTATATTATTACACTTATTAAATTTTTTGAAAAATGTTTATTTCCGAGATACAGGATGTTGAAATTTTCTTTCAAAATCCTCGCTCATTTCGTTTCACAATAAGTTAAAATTTTCATCAAATAAAGTAATGTGACAAGATTTCAATTAGGTATATTGCCAACATATTCAATTAGGAATACCAACGCAATTACTTTTTTCAAGGTTTGTAGTATTTCTGTAACTAAAAGGATCGGAAACATACTTTACACTACATTTTATAATTTTGGATTTTTATTGTTTAAAATTTAAATATTTGAACTAGATTACGTTAATTTACTATACGTTTTAAGGTTTGTAAGTACCTTTATGACAACTTGCAATTTTTATTATCTTTATATTTATAAAAATTTAGCAAATGACTATGCCTGCTTTTTGGATCTGATAATGCGACAGCCTTGTTGGTAATAATTCAACCATATATTAACGTTTCCGATGAGAATGTTTTATACAACTGCAATAATTCTAGCTTCTTATTATCTACAGTTTTATTATATATTTTTCGGTTATAATTCATAAACATGGCGGACCAAGAAAAACCTAAAGACGTGCAATTATTGAAAAGTACGACGATTTCTGTATTCGTTGATGAAGCTTTAGAAGATATGCTTGTTGTTACTTATAAATTCGGGATTAAAATCTACAAGGGAATTCTGTTGGATTATACAAAAAGGTGAGATTTTTACTTTGGTTTTCTGCTTCTTTTGTAAAGTGGTTTTCTATGACCTTGAGAAGTATTACGTTTAAATTTTCTCATACAATCTATTCATATAAGGTATAGAATGGATATAATTAATACTTAGAGGGTTCGTTTTATATTTTGAGAAATTAAAATCACATGTCTTACAAACTATTAAATCCGACTTAACTTTACTGATTATGTAGTTACCGTAAGACAATAAGTAGTGAGAGTAACGGCAATTACATAGGTATATTTTATAGATACTTTTATAGAATTGAATCTGCGAGTGAAAGAAGAGTGAAGACACATGTATTATATTGAACATATTGTTCTTTCGATTTAATATAGCCATACAGGGTTTTAGGGTTTACCTTGTAAGAAAGCAATATCATAGTGCGCCAACTTTCAGTTGTAACAATATCACTAATAATTTCACTTTTAAAATGTTTAAATAGAACCATTCTTCAAAAATACAATGTATTTTGATGTATGTTAATGAAAAAAAACTTATCACGTTTACAAATAGTACCTATTTATGTTTTTCTTTTCCATAAAATTGCACCCAAAAATTTTGATAATTTTAGAAAACCATTTCTTCACTTCACCTTTATTCTTTATGCATTCTGTGTCTTACAATTAGTATAAATTACAAGAATTTATATTAAATCTTTCTGTAATATAAACAAAATTTTTTTTAACAGAAACCTTCCTCATGGAATTTCAAAATTACATCCGGCCTTTAGTACGAAAGCTAATCCAGATGATGATATATTATATTCAGTAAACCAAAGATTCGCATATACTGATCCAAATCTGACAAAACCAAAAAATGTTCGAATTCCCTCCAAATACAAAAACAATAAAATGACAGTAAGACTGAGACCTCGACAAGTTCTATGCTCAAAATGTAAAGGAATTTGCAATGAAAATTCAGAGAATGTATCGAAAAAAAGAAAAACGCAAGAAAGTGCTCAAGCTGTTCCACATAAAAGATCTGCTAATGCACCAGTAACAAGATCTGTGTATAGCGAACAATTAAGTAAAAAGAAAATAACCGACCATAAATTACAGCCGACCCTTATACCTAAACTTTCGAGGCTGCTTCCCCAAGATATATCAGACGCATTAAATGGTAACTTAGAGAATTTAAATCAAACAGAAGATAAATTAAAAAAGGACATTGTTAATGTAGTTTCTAAGTCTAATAATAATAATGATAATGAAGATGTGGTAGAAGGCACCACAAATGATGGAAGTAAAGCAGATCATTCCATACAGCATTCCGAAAATTCAAATGTATCCCAAGTGGACTCGACCGTGCCTGTAACATCTATCGACACTCAGGATCCCGAAACACTTCCTAAATCCGTAAAACGTACGCTACGCAAGAAAAGAAGCATCGGATCAATGGAAGATCTATGGGATGAGAGCGTTTTTGAAGAAAGTGCGCACTTAAAAAACAACGATCTGACTAATAACGATGGTGTAGCGCCCGATCAAATACAGAATTCCAATGCTTGCATTAGTACTCGAACAATAAAAATATGTTACGGACCACAAGGCGAAGGTACTGTACTTAAAATTCCAGCTCCCATAGATAAGTTTAATGCAAGTGATGATTCTGAAGAAAATATAAATACGGGCAATCAAATTGAAACTAAAGTTACGGATAATAAAGCAGTTCGTAAAGCTTTAAAAAGAGCTAAAAAAAAAGCACGTCAGAAACGTCTGCTATCGGGAAATTCTCCAAGTTATATGACAACAGTATCTCCTAGGTATACTCTAGGAGCTGCGTCTCCTAGATACACGGTTGGTACGTCGCCTCGTCACTGTATTGGCAATAATTCGCCTAGGTATGTAACGACGGCAACTGCAGAATTGCGCATCTCCAAAAGACATAAGCATAAGTTAAAAAGAAAGAAAAAACATCGGGATGAAAAAGATAGAAAATGTAAAGAGGAAGAAGTAAGTTGTAATAATAAGGGGCACTGCATGAGTTGATATTACATTTTAAAGTATCATGTTTACTTTTGTAGTTTATAAAATTTAATATTCACATTTTAACAATTTTAATCTGTAATTGTCGGACATTCGGTATTTTTATTAAAATAATGCTTGATGCTATACCATTATTAGGAACATGTGAAGGTTATTTGTTGTTTAACTGTAGACGTTAAGTAAGTAAACTTTTCATGCAGCATTATATTTTGGGTATTTTAAAGCAATTCAAATATTATTATGTAAAGTGTACATTTATAGTAGACTTCCTCTTAACGTTAAATGGAACCAACTAAACAAAAACCTTAAAATCTTGAAATAATTTCAATTGTAACGTAGATAACGCCCTGTTGGGCATCTGGTGGTGATCGGGTTAAAGCGAAACGGATAAGATTAAAATATTGTCCGATAATTGTAGGTTATTAATTTAGCTAATATTGTATGAAATTCTCAATTACGTTCATAAACTAAACAGATACAAATACAGATCAAACAGAGTAGAAATTTATTTGAAGGATAATGGGCAATCTTCTCTTGAGATATATTAAGATTTTCCTACGCATAATTAACTTCAAATTTATTTTATGAACGTATCTTTAAAGGTAGTTGCTGAACAAGAAAATGGGACGAAAGATCAGGCTGTGACACAAAAATTATCGATTAATTTGAAACGCTTACATAATACTTACACTTCGTGTCCTAATTCGTCAGATAAAGGTGAAGATAATAGTTCGAGTTCAGATGAACATAGCGAACAAGCACCAGATTTTCCTCCTCCTAATCCTCCTTTAATTTTGCGCGTTAATGCACATACTGTCACCAGTGCCCTTGGAGCCGACGGTAAAAAGTAATAGGGAGTGAATTTTTATTTTTTTAAATGTTCTGATTTTGTAGGTGGTCAGCTTTTGGTAGGTGACGTTGTTTGGGGCAAAATACATGGTTTTCCATGGTGGCCCGGAAAAGTACTTACTATAACTAGTTCGGGAAGCCAGGGTCCTCAAGCTCACGTTTCATGGTATGGTTCCTCTACATCATCGCTTATTCAGTGTGATCAACTTAGTCCATATTTGGATAATTTTAAGGTAAATCTGGATCGTTTACTGATATTAAGTGCTTAATGCCAGTATTAAGTCTTTGCTCATTTGAAATTAACCAAATGTGTTCTATATTGAGAAAAACTGCAGAATGTCTAGGTATATAAAATTGAAATTACGAGTAACATACTTTAAAAGCTTTTAAAGTCAATTTTTATCTTACATCTATTGTCACTTGGCATAATTTAAGAATTGATCATTTGAAAGAAATCCACATAGTAAATAACATTTTTAGAATAATTTAGACCCAAATAAACATGAAAATCATTATTATCGAGTCAAGAAATAAATCGATACAATTAGGATATAATAATTATTTATAAGGACGTTATTTTAAACGCAATTATAAAATTAAATTATTTATTTAGATTCGTTATAATAAAAAAAAGAAAGGTGCATATAAAGAAGCAATCAGACAAGCAACAACAGAAGCAAAAGCAAATGCAGAAAATAGGTTACAAAAGGAAACCACTGTGGTGACTTCGCCATCTCAAAGTATTATGACTGTGCCTCCACCAGCACTAGCATCGCCTAGGGAAATCGATGTTATGTCATAAAATCATCATTTAGAAACATCAAAACAAAAAAACAATAATGATCCACAAGATATGAAAAAAAAGGTAAATATTAATTCCTTGGGTCTCGTTGTTACATAGCTGAGTTTTTACATGCATTTTGATATGTAGATGTTTGTTAAAAAACACCATCATCTTGGATATTGAATGACTGATATAGGTGTTACACATTTAATAGTGGTATGTGATGTGCATAGTATATAATTCTATATGCTATCGTTGGCAATTTTTATGTTAATCGAGCTTATATCACCGAATAAAGAATGAATTATACGTGTTAAAATCACTGCCATTCATATATCACTGTTAATTTCAATTTTTAAAACTAAATTACATACGAAAAATTAGTTTTTATTTGCTTACTGTATTTACGGATCTTTATACTATCGCTGATAAGATGACAATTTTAACTGTAAGTGTGTATAAACACAACGAGTGTCTGTCTAATATAAAACTGACATATTAATATTAATAGTTTTATAATGTACATAAGACGTTCTTTAAAATTGTATTTAAAAATGGATCAACATATCAAGTTTTTATTGTTGAATTATTTTTAATAGTTCTTCTAATTTATCTATTCTTCAGTGATGGTTAAATATCTATAAATATAGTATAAAGACCCAACACATGGTAGTTACAGAATTTATTGTGATTGAAGGTTTGTAATTTTGCATTATTTCGACTGATACATCAGTAAGCATCATCTTAACAATTATTTTTTATTAATACAGAATGGGCCGGGTTTTTTAACCTAAATGTAATTACAACGATAACAGATTTTTCTGCAATTCAAACTGTTTAACAGAGTATACACACAAATATTCAAGTTTATCATGATTTAAGTGCAATTAAAGACAACTATTTTCTTAAAACAGAATATTTATATATTCCTTGTCGGTTAAAAAAAAATTTGTATTCTATTTTTCTGGTTAAATTTTCAAGAAATGTTTATTTTATTGTAAGTTATTGTTAATTCAGTTAATTATAAGAACTTTTAACACTATCACATAGCCTTCATAATTGTTTAAAACGCATATGTTTCGAAATAAAATGTATAATTTACTTTCCTTATTCATCACGATTAAAATAGTAAAATAATTATTGCTATGACAAATTAAAATTATATGATTTGTTGGTTGTAGATATTCATAATTTAATATTTTATTTTTATTTAATCGTTTTTATATTAATGCAAAAAATTAATTACAAAAAAAACAAAAATTGGCAATAAAACAATTATTTCAATACTAATAATAAATTCAATTCTATTACATAAATGGATTTCAGTGTGTTTATCTTAATTTGTATTTGAATATATATATGTATATATCTATATATTATATACATATTTAAAGACCTTGTCAATCTAATATAAAACTCACAAGCAAGAGCTGAAAACAACACTAAAATTTCTCGATATTTTATAATTATTGAATTAAATACAGTACTAATTTAATGTATGTTACAGTCGGTAGTGTAGGAAAAAAGTTGATTAATAGAAATAACACGATTTGTTAATCTATTATCAGCGATATGGAAATTATTTGGGATTACCTATATACATATTTAAAAAAACAAATAAAAAAATAAATACATTAGTACAAAAATTAGAATCGTTAACTATATTTTTTACTCCTTTTGTTAATTTTAATTTAATTTGTAATAAGGAATAACTTAAAAATTACTTCGTTTATTTAATTTTTTTAGTAGTACCCATAAATTGTTTGACAAATAAATAAAAATTGAAAATAATAACAGATACATTTTCATGTGTAAATTATGTATAAGAATAAATAACTGTGACGGAAACACGAGTATATAATCTAAGAGAATACGAAAATATCTTAACAACTTTTTTTTTATTGTACTACTTATATCAGTTAATGTGTTGGTAAATAATTTATTACTAAATTAACTTATGGAAAAGTACCAGTCTTAATAATGCAAAATAAAGTATAATTTAAGTCAAAGTTGCATGAACAGTGGGTGTAATGATATAAACAAATAGGTGACTATTTTTATTATAGATAAAATTGATATTTGTACGAATTGCTAAGTATCTATGTAAGTTTAGTTTTTATCGAAAACGGTTTTTTATTTGGAGCCCCATTTATTAAAAACTAAACTATATATATATATATATATATAAATATAATCATTATTGGTTTACATTTAGTTATTTAAATATTTGTAGGGTAAACCTATTTGATATAGTCTTACTGTGATTAATTATGTAAATACAGGGTCGAGCGTTAATAGGAAAACCAGTAACTAGTCAATGTAAATTCTGAAAATTGTTTAAAAATTTAAATGTTTTATAATTACGGATTGTTTATTTAATTTAAAATCATACATCCACTGTGCTGCCAGGAATTTAATATAAAATCTGTTAAGATATTCTGCTATTAATATTTTTATAATGAATCTTGCAACTAAAACGAAAGCAATGGAATAGTTTGAAGCTTTCATTGCATAACTATTAACACACTTGTGGTAATCACTATACTGTGTTCAAACAACCAATTAACAATTTTCGTTTTTTTATAACTTACCCTATAAGACAATTTGTTATACAATATTTTACAGTATTGAGAATTTATTATCAGTTAATTTACTAATGTAAAACAGTTCAACGACTTAGAATTTATAACAACAATTAATGTTTTAGTACAATTGCAGATGTATTTATAAGCTTAAAGGCATTGCATATATGTATAATATGTACTTATATTGATTCAAATTATATTTCGTTTCTCGTAAATGTATATCATTATTTTTAATTTTATCATGGTAGTGGTAGTACATAAATGCAGTGCATCTTTATAAATATGCTTGTTATTGTTTGACTATAATTCAAAATATTAGTTATAATTTGTTACAATAATCATGAATGTATCTGTGATTTAATTACTTTAGATAAGTAAGTAGCGATGTAAAATAATAAACATATTTGGTACTACTCGTTTATTATGTAAATATAGCTAATTTTTACAAAATATTGTTATACAATTTAACCTTTCCAACATAAATTAAGACAAATCGGCAAAAGCTCATCCCCAAACCAGCACTAGTTATGTGTTTTAGTATTTTTCGACATAAATTTTACTTTATTCGACTCTCATATAGACATCGAAACAATTTTTAAATAATACATTTATTCCCAAAATTAATACAGATTACATATTCGTAGATTAATTAATTATATACTTATTGTTAGTAAATACGTTGGCATTGCAAATGTATTTCTAAACACTAATTATTATAATAGCACACAATTTATAATAATGCCAATTACTTCAAAATACACATGTTTTCATACAACAAATTGATTTAGAATTAAATTTTATTTAAAAAATAAATCTCTACAAAGTAGAAGATATAAAAATACACAAGCTATTACTATAATAACGAAAATTTTAAAATTTGTTTTTAAAAACCAAAATTCGTGTTTATATAATTTTTAAAAAATAAAGGTATCATTTTGTACAGTTTCAATTGGATTTATAGGAATGTGGAAATTAACACTCCTGTTACTGTAATAGTATTAGGTTTATGACGAAGGTGGTGGTGGAGGAGGTGCAGATAGGAGACTGTTCATATCAATACCGGGCGGTGGAGGTGGAGCAGCACAAGCAGCAGATGGTGCAGGTGGCCATGCATATTGAGCAGCGGGCCAAGGTGGCATTGTATTGTTACTCGTTGCCCCCGGTGGTGGTGGTTGATTATTAGTACTCATCCAGGTCATTCCCATTTGTGGAGGACTTGATGCTCCTGGTGGTGGTGGGGGAGGCATTATACCCGGAGGACCTGGTTGCCAACTCATATTAGCACTAGCCCACGGTGGAGGTGCCATCCCATTCATACTTGGATGCATCATAGCAGTGGGCATGGGAGGAGGCATTAAGGGTCGCGGGGCCATTTGTTGTTCAAACATGTTTATTCCTGAGGATTTTCTTACTGTGGTCGTACCGTTGGTGGTTCCGGGAGGCGGAGGGCCTTCCCCTAATTCTGCCATGAGTGACATGTATTCTTCATCTATTTTTGCTTTGTCGCCAGGTTGAGGAGGGCCCCCTTGCCCAGGCCGTTTTTGCCTACAATCTCTAGCAATGTGACCTGCTGCTCCACAACTTGAGCAGACAATGTTATTTGTAACATTTGGCTTATCGGGACACTGGAAAGAAGAAAAAAGGGCTCGTAAAATAATGCAGTAGTATTAGGTTATAATGAACCACCACTGGCCACCAAAAATTAGTTCATTATATCCAACAAAGCAGTAAATTAAAAAAAAAATCATACAAATCAAAAACGTATTGTGTATTAAAAATATTGAGCAATCTCATAGTAAATATACCTTAGAACATTGATAGAGCGTGAAGTAAAATAGGTGCATGAGGTAAAATACATCTATTTGCATAAACAACCCTATTTGAAATGAACGTTTTAGGACCGATTTTACAATTATGAGATAAACGTTAGATAAGCTACTTCTGGAATAATATTCATAGGAACCATTGTCTCAAGAAATGTTTTCATAGTAGTTATTCCAGGAATAGTTTATCTAACGTTTATTGCATAATTGCAAAACCGGCCCTTACCAGATAAGCTATTCCTGGAATAACTGCTATAAAAACGTTTCTTGAGACAATTGGTTCCATGGAAATTATTCCAGTAATAGCTTATCTGACATTTATCTAATACTTGTAAAATTGCCCCTTAGTAAGTAAAGGGTGTAAATTATTTGTTTGTAATGTTTTGTTAAATTGTTTGCTGTATGTATTATTATAAATTAGAGAGTACATGTTTTTAATTACAGGATTCAATTAGGTCTACACGATAGGTTCCAATGCACGTCACCCATAATATATTAGTAATATTCAGTTTAAAGTTTTGAACGTGACATATTCTACCGACAATTTACCTGCACACATATGACAAAGGTCTGTGCATTCGCATAAAACGCTGGCCTGACAACTTTCAAGAAATAACAGATTCAGGAACTTCAGGAACTAATGGTAACTGTAATGTATATTTGCTTATTAAATATTTTCAGAATAATTTCTTGTTTACTTTACGAAAAATACATTAAGTGCAGTTTTAACAGATGCAAAACGAAAACACAATTTTATTTTTCAATTTTAAAAAAGTTCCAGCAAATAGTAAAGTTCTAAACCATACATAATAGACCATTTTATTAAATATTTTTGGAATAATTTCTTGTTTACTTTACGAAAAATACATTAATTGCAGTTTTAATACGTGTAAAACGAAAACACAATTTTATTTTTCAATTTTAAAAAAGTTACAGCAAATAGTCAAATTCTAAACCATATATAATAGATTTCATTAGTCCCTGACACAAGCGCCTCTAGTTATAAGTTAAAATCGATTTATAAACTGGTTTAAGTAATTATAGTTTTGGCAACTTATTTTAGCCTTATACTATTTTGGCAACATCACAAGGTATAAATACTGTACAGAATATGAAAAACTTTACATTTGTGCCCTAATTCAAATAGTTTAAATGTACGACGGTGAAACTTATTTAAAATGACGTAACTTAAAGAATATCATAAAACAGTCGTTTTATGTTACTGTAACGTTTTTGCCCACAATTTAAAATATTTAACTGTTATCTTTTTATTATGATCGGAAAATAATTAACTACGCAGTTAGGTAGTGCCTTTCTTTTACTAGTAGAGTAACTACTTAAATTCTACAAGTCTTTCGTGAACAAATGTGAATTTTTTCTTCTTACAATTAGTTCTGGAAAACTAAAGAATTGTAAGTTCGACGTAATCAATTTAAAAAGAAAATCAATTGTATGATTTTAATAGTTACAATAAATTGGTACAAAAAAGTACAATTTATTAGTACTATAAAAATAGGTTTTATTGATGACGTGGAGGATTGGAACTCATCGTAAATAACATATTTGCTAATCCAAACCACCCCAGACCTAATTAGTTCTAATTATCATCAAGGTTCTATTGTATTGCCCAAAACTTCCTGATGGTAATTAATTTTTTTTATATGTTATTTTTGTAATAATGTCCCTAATCGTTTTTCGTATTAAAAGAAATGACGGCCACTTGATACAATTTGTCTACAAAACCGTTTTTTACCGGCGATAGAAGTAAAACTTTTTACCCGAAATTACTGGACGATAATTGTTGAGAAACGCATTTAAACGTCTGAGTAAATATTTTATCGATATACGTAAAACGAATTAAAAAATAATCGGTTTATTTTCCATTTAACAAAAAGCCGATGTTACGCCAGTTATTTTACCGGCACGCAGGTACGTTATCGACGACGTAAAATTATTTGACGAAACGATTTATAAAAGAATTTGTATTAAAAGTAAATTTGTTCTACAATCCGTTAAAATTGCATAAAACATTTATCTTGATCGGTTTGGTCTTGTATGGCAAGGTAAACAACCTTGTTGCGTTATGAATAAATAAAGCTTCGGTTAGATATTTAATTTTGAAGGAAGTATGTACTCTAAATCATACTTTAAATATTAAGAACTATAATTACTAGATACAAAATTAATTTAAAATTTAATTAACATCAATTTCTTAAATAATAACGCTAAAAATAATAATACACATTGACCAATCGTATATGAATATATTTTACGCCGGCGTAATGTAAGGACGCCAGCTAGTCGCCGTCACTCCGTGCCGGATCGATTACGTTGTTAGTCGGCGTCGAATTTTCGAAATTGAAACGTAAAACTTCATTTACTTACAAGTACATCGTATTCGTGTACCGATTGTTTCGCAAATATATTCAAATTCGATATCCGTAATATCCTAAAAATTTTACGTCTTGTCGGCAGACGAGAAGGTCAACCACACCTAATAGCGGCAAATTTAAATTGTTAAAACGCATCTACGGCATGGACGAATATGAAAGGGAAGAATTAATAAAAGTGCCCCTAGGTATAAAATTACGAGATGAATTCGACACATACGAGGAATTTGATAATTTGCTTAAAGAATTATCGAAACGGCACTTTGTAAATTTTTGGAAACGCGATTGTCGAACAGTCGAAGGCGCTAAAAAGAAAACCGATAGGTTTATAGATCCTAAAATTAAATATTATCAACTTAAATATGCCTGCGTGCACGGGGGCCGTATGTTTAGAAAAAAGAATGCAATTAATGGAAACAAGTAAGAATGTTTATTATTTATTTTCATAAGGTACAATACGAAAAGTTCAAAATAAGATATAAATAATATATTTTAATGCAAATTCAAAAAATATTTTTATAATCCTTCATCTACCCTTGTATACAAATACTTACATTTTCAAAATTCAATGCGTTTCAAAAAAATTAGTTAAATTTTTCTGATCAAATTTATTAACAAGAATTTATAATTTGAAAAAAATATACGCGACAAAATGTTTTAAAAATCCGTTAAAGGACCTCTTTGTTTTTAAATACCTTATACATAACAAAAATCTTGGTTAAATGCAAATTTTAAAAATAAATAAAAAATCAAAATTTCAGGAAAGAATGCGCAGCAAACTTTTACTTAATCGCAACACCTAATGGAAATAAACTTTATGTAAAGTCTTTGAACGATTACCATAATCACGAAGTTTCAGAGGTAAGAATTAAATTATAATCGACTTGTAATTAGATTCAGAACAGTCGGCTTGAATTTGGATTAATTCCAACTATCGATTGAAAACAAAAATTAAATTTCAAATAAGCCGTTAATTTATTATTAATAATCATTTTGAAATAATGAAATTATAATTTTGAACAATTAGTTATCATTATTACATTTTTACATTATTTTTAGAAATAAATTATGAACAGGCAACTTTTGGTAAACGACGAAACCTTCAGATCCTACTTAAAAGAATATCAAGATCAATAACGAATTAGGTCAAATTATCACCAAACTATTTCAAATTTATGATTGCATTTTTAGGGTACATACTTATCATACTTTGTAGACGAAAAATTGCAACGAGGACGTCCTAAGAGAACCATTAAACGTATAAAACAAGACATAGAAGAAAATGATAGTGAGTGCTTTTCAAAATTATAAGTACATAAGATTAAAATTAAAAAAAAAAATTAAATTCATGACTTATCCATAGAAAACTAAATCAAGAATTAAAATGTAAGCTCGAAATTTATTAACACGGTACCATTTGTTTTAGATACATATAATGAATTTGAAACGAAAATGGAAGAAAGTCAGCTTCAGCTTAATAACAGCAACAACTACCGCCATTTTGATATAAGAACTGAAAAGCACGATTTGTCTTCAGAAAATAACATCCCGCAAAATGAAACGAGCACGCACAGTCAAGATCAAAATATATCTAATACTGCAAATGAAGAAGATATCGATCAATTTCTCAAATATCTCGGCTCGGAGATGAAACAAATCAAAAATAGAAAAGTCATTAAGATCTTGAAACGAAAATTTATATCTATGATACAAAAAGCACAAGATGATGAAGACTCTTCCTAAGCCTTATTAGCTTATAGATTAATAAATATCTATTATTTTCAACTACTTTTTAAATAATCAATAAATGCAGATGTACCTATATTAACTGTTAATAATTGAACTTTTTATGTATAATAAAAATATACAAATCTTCACTAGATATCACATTATTATAATATCTTCATTATCTATATAGATACTAATGATATGTCTCGGAAGGAAATTTGGTAATAAATACATATATAATTTTTAAAATTCCAGTAGAGAAAAATAAATCTCGTTTAACATGAATTCGACTCTAATTGTAATAAGTCTTGATTTTTTACGATAATTAGTCCTTTGTTACTAAACAAGATATAAAATACAAAAGTACACTTACCAGCCACGACTTATGATCTGTAGCACCACAATTATTACATCGCAAGCCTTCGTTCTCTCGTAAAGTACCATTCAGTTGTGCTAGTTCTCGTAACTGCATACGCCGTAAATCATTTTGGCTTTCTGGAACTTCCACACCTTGTCGTATCACTTCCTTAATCTGAAATTTTAATAATAAGTATGTGGAACTTGCACAAAAACTAATCGGGTTACCTTTTCTACGGCCTTTTTAACATTTTCAGGATTTGTTGCTGTTATGTAGGCATGTAGAGGTTCATCTTCTCCAGGTAAGGGTTGTCCGTCTTTACGTCCTACTTTACCCTCTTTGACGCTACCCTTTCCTCGAATGATTATTTTTGCACCAGTTTCTTTTTCCATGGCTGAATAGGAATAAAACAATGTACACATATTCTTGCTTAAATAATAAGAAACACAAACTTTTTAGAGTGTTTCCTCTTGGTCCAATCAACAGTCCTACGAAATTAATTTCTGGATGTTCCTCTTGTGGAATCATTACTTTATCACTTACACGTATAACAGGTGGCCTATAAAAACATTTTCGGTTAATTATTTAATAGCGAATTCAGTTGGGAAGGAAACAGGTTAAGTGCACACCCGTGTAGAATAATCAAGTGATTGCACTGCACTAACCATAAATGTCAAATTTGAAGTCTGTCAAACGGTTACACCTTATACGAAAGTTTAGTGCAGTTTAGCCTGCACTGGTGTACACGAATTCAGTGCAATCTCACCAACTGACCGAGATATCCCAGTATAGTGCAACAGCTGCCTCCCAACTGAACACGTTACACTGGCCGAGTGTGCACTAGTGTAACACCGGTGCAGTCAACTGAATTCGCTACAAGTTAGATATGTTAAGTTTATGTATGTGCCAAATACGTAAAAATTAAAAAAAAAAACATTTTCTCTAATTTTTCAAAATTCAAAATTACTTACTTATAATCGACTGGAGGCTTAAATTCTGGATTGATACTTTGCATTCTAAGAACAAGCATATGACGATCTTCTTCAAGTTTACGCCTTGTCCTAAATTCTCTAGTATTTAGCCGTTTACCATCACTACTATAGATAGGTTCTGGAGAAGGAGATCTGCACAAATGGAATTAAAAACCATAAAAATATAATTAACCTTATTCAATTGCTTCATCACATCTGTTATTTCCACTATAAAGTTCTATTAGTTGTTTAATTCAATAAATAACTGTGATGTAGCAAAAGAAATTTGTAACTTACTATTACAACTATCGATAAAAAGAATCAATTTTTATTCTAATTTTGTGTCAAATAGAAAAGTGTAAAATATCTTTTGAAAATAGTTTTTAATGAAGACTACTTTTTCAAATGATATTTTATGGGCTTTAATGATGAAATGAATTAAATTTTAACCCTAAGCTAAGGAAGAAAATTTTATTATTATGCTGTTAGATGCTGCAATAAAAATATCAATTAATTAATTTCTTTCTGGCTGAAATAACGTTATTTGAATCTGAAACTGATGCTTTTCATTAATAAATTATTAACTAAATTTTTGAAGTCCAATTCTTAAATATACATATTATAACACATGATCTTATTTTTTTTTACAATTATAAATTACACATTATTATTACACAGATAGTTTGTTAGTATTTGATTAAAGAGCATCAAAATCTAATTCCCTTTATGTAACTGACATTATTTTAAATAAACAAATTATTCATTTTTTATTCCAATAGTGTAGGAACAGCGAAATCTGTGCCTTATGAGAAAATTTTGTTGGTATGTAAAGATTTGTTATATCAAATTTCAATTTTATTTTAATGCGTATGATTAAAAATATTTGAACGTGATAATTTTAAAATTTAAATATAAATTAATTGAAATTACAAATGCATTACTTGTATTTTCTTTGGAATGCAAAAATCCTTCTAATAGAGACACTGAAATTTCATTAGTTAATTATTTTAAAATAAGCTAATTAAAGTTTTATAGTTATTTGAATTCAAAGTTTTGTTACATATAAACCAATATTATAATAAAGTTGTATTTTTAAGAATTGGTGTAATGGGTTAAAATTAAGATCAAAATTAATTTAATTTTTTGTAAATGTTATATATAATACAAATACAACACTAACATGTTGCTACGATTTAACTACCATAATGGTATCCATTTTAATATACATATATTAAAATTCGATTATAACTAAAGAACCGAAATTTTAAGTTCTTCTAAATGAAAACTGGCAATTGAGAAATTATGTAGTAGTAAAAAGAATTCCAATAAAATTGTCAAAATTCATGTTTCTTCAAATAAATGTTTAAATATTATATAAGCAATGCCAATATTTCATAAGCTACAAACACATTACTTGACAAATGGAAAAACTTCTATATTTGAGTTTGAAATAAAGACGTTCTTTTCATCTCCTGTCAAATAATATGTTTCAAAATAACATGTAGCCCTTGTACCAGCCAATTATCAATCTTTTAATTAAAAAAATTAAGAGTGTGATTCTATTACTTTCCTACCTCTTTAGTTTTTTTTTTGGTTGAAAAAACAACATGTTAAGTGTATTAAGATGAGTAATTGCATGTTTCCTTCACAAATTGTTGAACAAGTGTTTTGATTTTTGTATAAGCTATATAAATAATCGAAATCCAACAATCACTTGTACCTACACAAAGTATGCAACGTAAAAACAAAAGTAGATCTGGTTTCTTAATTTTAGCAATGAAATTAATTTGCAACATGCAATTCTTCATCAAATTTTTAAAAAATAATAAAATTAAAACGCATACTAATTTTTCTATCGCTATAAGTCTTAAATAAGAAATTAAAATGGTTGTGACTGTTTATCGATGCCAAACCACTGGTGAAGTTCAGCTGTCTGGCAGACAAGAATAGGTAGAAAACTGCACCTTTCTTCAGGATTGGGCGGAATTCCTAGATCTCCAGAACGCAGCTTACGGCTCACTTCCTCAATCTGCAGTTGAACTGTAATAAAACGGGTTAGGCAAGGGCAAACGCCCAAATGTTAGAAATTGCATATTTAAAAATTCATACAAATAATTTATTCTAGTAGCATAGGTAATAATAAATGAAAAAAGAGCATCTTCGGCAGGAAAAAATTTACTACTTAACTGATTTTTATAATTAATACTACCTTTGAAACTGAGAAAATGCAAGTATTTATTTAGCATTTAAATAAATGAACCCTATAATTTGAATTTATGATTGACAATATTAAACAAATTCAGTGCATTCTTCAAAGTATTTACCACTCTCTATTTTCTTGTGATCCTGAAACTGCTCAACTTTTAATAGTTACGTGTTTAAACCAATACTTACGAAATTACTATTAAACTGGAAAAGATTTAGGTGAACTATTTTCTACTTAGATGAAAGTATCACAAATCTATAAACATTTATAAAAGATTTATTCACGATCATATTAATAATACTTACCAAAATATGTAAACAACCTATGAAATAAATATTGTACCAAGGAATAACAGTTAAAATAATGAGTATTATCAAATAGCGAGGGATTTCCTAAGCCCTACCTATCTAGCACATTAATTACAATAAAAAAATCATTAGCAATTAAATTCGACTTACGTAAATATGCCTCCTCCTGTTCTTTACTGAGGTTACAGGGCAATATAGTAGGCATTCCTGGAATAAAAATCTTTTCGTGCTCGCCTCCCACCCAGCGAGATCTCCTCCGTCTTTTCCTTTCATCTTCAGCCGATAGCTCTTGAGCATTACAATAATAAAATTTCGTCCAAACAAACTTAACATCGATATTCTTACCTTGTGAACCTGTACTATCGTTTGTTGCTTCTCCATTCCTTTGTGCAACCAAGGCGGCATAGTTTCTGGTAGCTGCGATAGTGGCCAAAGTTTCGGCCAACAATTTGTTTCCATCAGGTTCTGCTGCCTTTTCAGGTGTACGTTCTCTAGGTCTACTTCTACTTCTTTTATCCCTATCTCGTCTGTCACGATCTCTATCACGATCCCGATGTCTGTCCCTATCTCTGCTTCTTCGCCTTCGATCACGATCTCTGTCACGATCCCTATCTCGTCCTCTATCACGATCTCTATCTCTACTTCGATCTCTGTGTCGCGAAGATCCCATTTTTGAGTTAATTTATAATATTAAAGAAATGTTTAAATATTTTCACTGCCAATGCAACAAAAGCAATCCGACAACAAAAAAAGATGGCTACGTTAACGATTTCCTTTTCCTTTTAAAGGTGCGTTCAACATTTGCAAATATCACATTAATTTACCAACATTATTTATAAATATTTTAAATTTGTGGCAAATAAACCTAATAAAAAAGTTATGTTATTATTTTGAATAATGAATATTTTGAATTTTGTTATTATTATCAGATTTTAAATTTAATGAGAACCCAACAGTTGTATATAAATTTCTCTAAATTCAAATATAAAATGATAACGCATATAATTTATAGTTAAAATAGTTAAAACAAGTTATATTTATATTTTTTGCATAAAATTGAAAACTATTTAATTCCCATTTTAAAAGTAATACCAAATATAAGAAAATAACGTTCTTAGTTTAATATTTTGTGAACGAACCTTTATTATCAACTTCTTATTTGGTGGTCAACTCCATCTTGTTAATGCAATTGTTTATATTCGTAAACTTCAGATTTCGTAATTTGAGATTTTGTGCTCCAAACAGGTAGAATTTATTTATGATTTATCGCTTTTTATTTTATTATGTTAAATGTAATAAAACTCATCAATTAAATGATTGCAGCACCAATGCCTTTTGAAAAACTAGAAATGTCTGGAGCTGGTGATCAGGAAGAGGATTTTATAGTAAAGCTCAGAGGTTTACCCTGGTCCGCAACTACCGACGATATTGTGAAATTTTTTGAAGATTGTCAAATTTTGGGCAATAAATTGGGAGTGCATATGACTACTTCGAGAGAGGGTAGACCGAGCGGAGAAGCATTTGTCGAATTTCAATGTTTGGAAGATGTTCGAAGAGCGATTCAGCGAGATCGAGATCACATGGGAAACAGATATATCGAAGGTTGAGTATTTATTTTTTGTAACAATTTGTAGATCACAAGAAACATAATGGAACTATTTATTGTAGTATTTAAAGTAAACAAAGCTGAAATGGATTGGGTTATAAAGAGATGTGCTCCTATGAATGGTTCAGATGAAGATGGCTGTGTTCGTTTAAGAGGATTACCATTTGGTTGTTCTAAAGAAGAAATTGCTCAATTTTTCACAGGTATGCTTTTTTTACAACGTTAAAACAGATTAGTTTTTTGTACATAGTAACAATTTTAATGGAATTTGATACTGTCTGCATTTACATGAACATTGCATATTTACATGAGACCAACTACATTTGTTGTAAACATGTGACATGTGTATCACATGCACTTTTCGGAAGCAATTTCAAGTGATAGGAGGATTTGGAAAAGCAAACCACTCGCATGCAATTCTTTCTTAACAGGTTACGTCCGCTGAGTGTGACAAAAGTGATTACCTATTGGTCATTTAAGTTACTATGACATTACTTAATCAGTTATTAATTTCTTTTTTGCAACATTTTATGTCTAATGTCGGGGGCACTTTGGGAAGACAATTCGTACGATTAATAATCCGCTTATGCAAAATAAACAGCGTGTGAGTTAGAGAAAGATTCCATATTGGTTTTCTACCGAATCGCCTTTCTTCAGAGAACTGCAAGGTTCCCCCGACTAATTCCACTTGATACACATTGTGAAAAAACACATTGTTAGATGAAGGTGCTGATTATGTAACTGTCTTCGACTTTATATCGACGGCGTTTTGGCAGAATAACAACCCACACTTTTTGAGAAAATGAATTATTCTGACTATGGCAAAAATATCATCTGTTAAAATCTGGTAACAATATTCCGATGTTTTTTACTGGAAAAAGCAAATTGTATTTCGATGAAACATATCTGCTTATAAAGGAGTGCTCCTGTAAAATTTACTTTTTGTGGGTTAAGTTACTCTGCAAAAATTGCACATATTATAAAATTTTATTTGTTTATTTATACATATTTGAAATAGGTTTTAAAATATTGTATGTAATAAGATTGGCCGGTTGTATGTTACATTAACTAATTATTAATAAAATCATTATTATTAATTATTGTAATCACATAATATACTATTTTCTTCAGTCACATAAAATGTAATGTTTTGTGAATGTAGACACATAATATTCACATTAATTTATTTGTTCTTATAATTATCCTAGTGCATTGTAATATGCTGTTTTGAGTTAAAGGGCTGATTGGGTTGTTTGGGTAGGGTTGGAGATAGTGCCCAACGGAATAACCCTTCTGACTGACTGCTCGGGGAGGAGTTCTGGGGAGGCTTACGTTCAGTTTGTAAACAAAGAAGTGGCAGAGAAAGCTCTGCTGAAACACCGGGAAAAGATAGGACACAGGTGGGGTCTGGGAGGGTGGGTTACCTCCTTATTTTCTTCCCTGTTCTATTGTTCCAAACTCTTATTATGGCCTTTTGCTAAGTATTTAGAAATAATTTTTCTTATATTTTATTATAATTGCTTATTATTATATTTATTTGGACATTACAAGAAAGAATCTTTGGCATGCTTATCAAAGTTACATGGTTAATTGCTAAGCATTGGTATTGTATGAAAATTTCTTTACAAATAACTTAAATTTGGTATAAGCTGTTGATTATTGATAATCACCTTGAAATTGATATACAGTGATATATGAAATAATTATTGTACAATGCAAATCATAAATACAGTAGTAGGTAATTATAACTTACTTGTATTAAATATACCTATGGTATTATTGTTATAAATACCAAGTTATTTTAAATAAAATACAGTTCAAGTTTGAAATTTAAATGTCATAATTTATAGTTTTGTTTGCATAATATTTATTTATTATATTACATTCATAAATTTGTAAAATTTCACGTGCACGATTAATCATATGCTTAGCATTAGTTTTAAATACATCTATAATTATATCACTGCCAAAATTTCTTCTATTAATTAAATTTAAATACAGTGGAAACTGTTAAAACAGGAAAATATGAGCATTTACACTATTGCAATATATCTAAAATATATTTTGAAAACTGGCTTTAAAAATATATGAACGGTTATGCCAAAAAAAAAAAAATTAAAAAGAGTAATATTATGTAGTAAACGTATCTACAACTATATGTCGAGGGAGATTTTTAAATTATTTACCTTGACCATTCAAATAAGATGGATTGATATTATACTGTTATGCCCCATTATTGTCAGTTATCAATAATCATACTTTAAGAAAAAGTAGCACAATTAACTTTCAAGTTGTTCTAATGTACTAATTTCATTTAAAATTTATTCTAATTCATTATTATTATCAATTTGATTTACCTATAAGTTTTTCTTACATGTATAAAATATATACAAAAGCATGCGATTTATTTCCATTTTAGGAAATTTGTAAATGTAATTTTTGTAATTTGACTAATGCAAATTTAGTTAATATCCGTACTAAATAGGCGAATAAAATTTGTTTTGTTTTTAATGGTTTAGTAAATAATGTTAAAACTCTCCCTTTTTACTTATTTGCTTATATAAAATTTCCATATTATAACGGATTCCATTGTTAATATTTTTGCAGGAGTATACCATTTTAATTTCTTATTACAAATATAATAATTTTATTATTGAGGGATTGTTTTACATTAGTGGATTAAGAATTCTTTTATTTTTAAATCATTTTTATTGGTCACATGGTCAGAAAACAATAATTTTAGGTAAAATTAAAAATTAATTTGCATAGATTTAATTTTCGAATTGAAACTTCATTAGTAGTCTTAATGGTTAAATTTAGATGGATTGAATTTGATATAGATGAATGAATTGTCTAAATTAATTTTTTTTTAAAGGTAATTTTAACTGGGTAATGTTGAATTATGAAAAATTTTAATATCATTACGTTAAACAAATGTTTTTCATAAAATTATCAAGATTCAATATACACAGTGACTGGCAAAATATTGACCACATTGTGTAAAAATTGATAAGTTTTTGTATTTATTTAAATTGAAAGGATACTTGTAAAAATTTGAATATATTATGTGGTATACAGTGGAGACACGAAAATATGAAATTGGCCCAAGAATAAAGTACTTTCATTGAGTACCTTGAGATACCTAAAAATGTTATTGAAAGAGTTTTTCAGGTACAAGTTGATGTTAAAATAAATATAAGTTATTGGTATAATATTGAAATTAATTTTATTGCGTATAGAAAAGGCATACGTATAAAATTGCGAAGTTGTCTAAAGTGTTTGAAATTCATTTTTATTTTATCGAGATAGTTATTATTATAATTACCTGCAAAAGTTCAAGGTGCAATTATAATGAATGTATTGATTTGTAGTTAGTGTTATTCCTTATATAATACCAATTTAACAGGTACATTGAGATTTTCCGAAGCAGTTTATCAGAAGTCCATGGTGTATTAGGATTTAACAACAGACGTATGGGTAACAACAATAGCGGATCTGGAATGGGTTACAATTCTCGTCCAAGTCCTTACGATCGTGGCGATAGATATGGAAACATAAATAGATTCCAACCTCGAGGTTCACGCAGTTTCAAAGGTGCTTTTTTTAGTAGTAATATATCAGGTAAATCCCTACTACCTTGTGTTTCCCTTTATTTTAATATGCCATTTTATATGTTGCATTGTTGTTTCTAGATCGCAAGTTCTCGGATTTTAATAGTTTCGATAATCGGCAAAGTTTGTGGGGAAATAATTCGAATCACAATGGAGATATGGGAAATAAAAACAGTCCATATGGGGGAAATGATTGGGGAAATTCAAGTGATCATGGAAATAATGGAGTTCATTGTGTACATATGCGAGGATTACCGTTCAAAGCAAGTCAAATGGATATTGCTGATGTAAATATGATTTTTTTTAGAAAGAAATGATTAATATTATATTTATTTAACTACAGTTTTTCCGGCCAACTATTCCAGTAGCTATAAGATTGCTTCAAGATAATTCAGGTCGAGCATCTGGCGAAGCAGACGTAGAATTTGCAACTCACGAAGATGCAGTAAGAGCTATGAGTAAAGATAAAGGTCACATGCAACATCGTTATATTGAATTATTTCTTAACTCTTCACCTGGAGGTGGTGGTAATATGATGAGTTCTGGAAGTAATAGTGGCTTAGGAAATAGTGGAGGATATTCAAGTTATGGTTGCTATAACAATATAGGTAGAAGAAGATTATAAGAGCCTGAAACATAAGTAGAGATAAATAAAGAGATTGAAAATGACGTTAGTAATGCTTCAATTACATGCACTACAAAATAAAAATAAGTGTTCTGTAATTTGACACTTATTATTTTATTATACCTATTATTCCAGCAAAGCATAAAATTTAGAAAAATATTTTAAATATCAATTTTATATTACTTTTCTAAGTGCACATTTCATTCTCTACTATCAAATTTATTATAATGAGCACAATCATTTTAAGGTTGTGAACTCGTACTTTTTTAAATTAATCAAAATACACGATAGTCTCAAATTGGCATTTAAATAACAATTTATAGATGGCCTTAAAGCATTTCTTTCTATGTAAAACATTTAGTATTTAGTTCTATTAATATTAGTCGAATAAAAAAATGTTTAGGATTATTATTTTTTTACAAGTAAATTATAGATTTGTGTTTGTAACTTAATTAAGGGAAGATATTTATATATTATCTTGAAATTTTCTGGATAATTTACATTGTGCCAGAAAACATATATAACCAATCAAGTGTTCAACTTGAAGATTTATTTTTACACATGATACTTGTCATGTTTAATTAAAATAAATAACCACCAAACTTTTCAACTGAAATTAGTTTTAAACACTTATTTTACCTATTCTAGAAAAATTAAATAAATTTTATATTGTAAATTTATACTACTTGAGATTTGTATCCATGAACAATTGATTTTTTTCGATTAGAATGAATTATGTTTAGTATCTTGGAATTTATTATTATAAAGGCTGTTTTTCAATCGCTATAAAAATAATTGTTGAATTATTGTTTCTGTGGCAATTAACCGATTGTAAGAGTTAAACAATGGTTGAAAAAACGCCCCCATGTGATATTTTGTTTAACATTTTATAGTTCAATTTCATTTTAACTTATTTCTGTAATAAAATGTTTACGTTTAAATACATAATTTGTAACATAATTAATAAGACTTGAAATAAAATTTAATATAGAAAATAATTTTTTAAAATGTGTTTTCAATTCTTTGTCATGTGAATACCTAAAGATACTATATAATATACGCAGGCTATACATTCCTGGTGGAATTGGAGCCGTTCAGATTTTGGCTCTTCTGACCTAGACTGTTTTTAATCAGGTGGTAAGTCATTTCAGATTAAATTTGAGATGTTGAGTTGGGGTATTAGACACATGTAATTGATACAATGAATCCAATTAAGATCAATTACATGTTAGTTGATTCTATTTAAATGTTATGACTGTTTTTATTAGGTTTATTCAAAGTGATGCTTGAATAGGTTTCCAATTATTACGATCAATCAGAATTTGAAAATTGTTAAAAATTTCATTAACTGTTAAAATCTAAAAGTAGTTGAAATAATTGAAAACCAGAAATTTATTATTTGCAGTATGAAGACAATAAAATTATCAATATTTTATTATTGGTTATCTTTACACCACTCAAAATAATTTAATTTTCTTTTAGTTCTACTAGTTCATTTTAGTATGTAAATTTAATTTTCACAATTACATTCGTATAAATTAATTTCATTATACTCATAACTACAAATATAAAATGTACAATGGTATAAAAATAGATATTTTATGCATGTATATATATATAAGTTTAATAATGAATTAATATTTTATAATTATTTTATTAAGGGCCGCAACATCCATCTCCCAATAAATTTATCCAATAGATATTTACCTTGGGAACAAATTGTTCCATGATAAATATCCATCAGATAAATTTACTGATAGATAGATATTGCAGTCTTAAGTGATTAATAAACAATAAATGTATTAACCAGCCATGAATAATATAATTATTGAAATATGTATATTTTTTAAATTAGAAAATATACCATTAGTTTAAATTATCTTTATTTTAAATTTTAATTAAAGGATAATTCTATTTCAAGAATAAAATTATTTTATGAATATAGATTTATTAAATGTTAAAACTGAAGTGTAAAATCTAAAATGGGTAATACAATTAAACGTAAAAGTTATTAAAATAATTAGTTTGAAGTAATATACTTGAAGATCTCTTATTTAACGACGGTCTCTGGAGTCTGAACGGCTTCTTCTGCTTCTGCTGCGAGAACGAGATCTAGGAGAACGTGAACGTCTTGGTGACCGGGATCTATAACATTACCGATATTATAGTTTCAGTAATCACGTTCCTTTTAAAACAGAACAATAAATACACCATCTGATTGCAAATGTTTTAGGACAATTAAAAAAGCATACCCTCTGCTAAATAACGATATGAAATTTGCTTTTTATGCTCTAAAATTTCAATTCCAAATCCTTCATATCTTAATTTAATTTAAACATGAATAATACTTCATCCAAGCTTACCTTTTATAAATTGATAGCTATTAAATTTTGTTGCGATTGAATATGTACTGTGTAATTTTAAAGCATGTATGAAGTTTGGATGATACCTGTAAACAAGTTATGAAAGTTTTATATCAACTCATTACCTGCATCGGTACGTGAAGAAAACGTCATTCAAATGATATTGTTAAGTCAGTAGTAGCACCTAAATTAAAACGCAATTATTGAAGATCCGGGCAAAATTTAGAGTAGATGCAAAAATTTTAATTCCACAAATATTACGGAATATATACTTTTTGAAAGAAGTCGATGTGGGTTGCATGTTGGTTGAGATAGCAGGTAAATACAGCTGATGTGGAGTTCTCATATAAAAAAGGTTGAGAAATGCAGCTGGTGAGTTGTTGAGTCTAAGCGGAGGTCAGGTGCGAACCACCGATGGTGGATGTAGTAGCTGTTGTTGTTGGGTGTATCGATGTAAGATGAGATGTGTGGCCAGGAAGGGGTGGGGCTCAGTCGGGGGGAGAAGTAAACAACAGCAGTGGCGCTGCCCTGCAACGTGCGCCAAACCAGTTTTAACTGCTGCCGTCCAAATACTTTACTGTTAACTCACAGTTATTGTGATTTATACACGTATGCTACTTATGAATGTTTCAAAAAATTCCTAATCACTACGTTCTGTGAATTAACAAATAAACATCCACATATTGCTGTTAAAAAGAAAACTATTCTTAATTAAATTTTACCTAGAATACCTGGGTGGAGGTCGGCGACCACCACCTCGACGAGATCTACCATTCGACATCTCTACTCGTATCCTGGTTCCACAACAACGACTATAACAAATTAAAATTATTATTATCAAATATTTAATTCTAATTGTAAAACCCTTACGTTCCATCCAATCCACGTACTGCGTCTTCTGCATCGCGTGGATCTTCAAATTCAACAAATGCGAAGCCTGGCGGATTACGAGCTACCCATACATTGCGAAGAGGGCCATATTTGCTAAATGCACTTTCTATTTCGTGCTTACTAGCTGACGATCCCAAATTTCCAACGTATACTTTGCACGATAAATCCCATTCACGATAGCGAGACATTATTCTGGAATAGTGGTAAAAATACATAGTTTAAAGACGATCGATAAATACCCATTAGCATTAACTTAAAAATTCTTATTCACCTTTTAATCTGAAACTTACTATTTTTGTAGGTGGAACGAACTACTGCAATATTGTATATCTAAAAAGTGCTTTAATATAAAGAACCACTACCAAGCACACTTTCTTCTTCTCCAGACGAAAGCAAAAATGGCGTAATAAAGCGTCCCTAACAAGAATTTCTTTGTGATACGCATGCGTTAAGTGAATGAGCAGGTCCAAGCACAAATGTCCACCAAAATGTCTTGGCTTTATTGGTTTACTGCTAACATTTTTTGTAGGACATATTTTAATGTAAATTTATATTACCATAGATACTCGTATTGATAAAATTAAAGATTAAAATATAATTTTCAAGCTTGTTATGAACAAATATCCGCACAAAATAAGATAGAAATGTTTAAGTTTTTTCAACATTTTCTAAATGTTCAAAATATTCTTGGAGATTGATGGAATTGTTCTAGGGATTTTAGTTTTTCTAACCTATGATTGTTGTAACGGTTGCAAATGTTTATAATTGACTTTTACGCTTTAATTTATCTATTATAAGTGAATATTTAATATATAATTGTCTGCTTATCGTTTTATTTAAGTCTGATAAAATTATACGTAAGCGAATTAAATTTATTTCTGTAAGTTTAATGAAATATAATGTATTTGTAGAACATGACTGCTCCAGGATCGGCAATGGATTCATTAAGCGCTGCTTTAAAGTGTAATATAATTCCTAATCAAGAGTATTTACTTCAGGGATCGGTACTGGATCAGTATGTGGAAGTTTTGTTGCATCGTCTACGTGGCTTATGTGATAATGTCGATAGTGGTCCTGAATCGTTCCACGACCACGAATTATGCTTTACATTAAGAGGAGCAGGGTCTGGCACAGCAATGGTTTTACCTCTGCGAGTAAGAAGAGCATTAGATGTTCCTGAAGCTCCTTGGCAGTTGCGGTATGTAGGGCAACATGAGTTAGGAGATAAAAATAGACCTACAGTGGTTCGTTCTAGTATAGATATGGCATGTAGTTCAACTATTGTTGAATTTTTAACAGAATTAGGTTGTCGGATGGATTTTGAGTATATAGCTAGGGGCTATATGTTTAGAAAGGGTAGAATGAAAATAACAGTTTCTAAAATTTTTAAAATGGGAAGTATGACTAATAAACCAGGTGAAAGTGTCGAACCAATTTCTCAAAGTTACTTAGTGGAACTATCAGTTTTAGCTCCTTCAGGTCATGATGCTATAGCAGAAGATATGAGGGTGTTTGCTGAACAGTTAAAGCCTTTGGTGCATTTAGAAAAAATAGATTATAAAAGACTCGCTCATTTACAATAAAATTTTCGTAAGACTTAAGTATCGATAAAAGTAAGTAATTGGAATCATTAAAATTTGAAAAATGATGGTTTTACACTTTCTTATGCCGAAAGCATAAATTAAATAAATTTAGAACTATTATTAAATATACTAAAAATGAAATTGTAAGAGGTTATAGGTATAGAAATGTAAAAAAATAAAATAATTATTATTTGAGAGCTACATACAGTGCCTAATAAATAAAACTTAGGTATTTTTATATATATATATATATCACATGTTAATGTAATACCGTAATGGTAATACCTATATAATGTTCAATTAGATTTTAATTGAAATGAAAAAAACGTGTTGTTTATCTTTGCAATGATTCCCAATCAATTGATGAGTAAAAGACTACATAATCAGGTATCCTTTTAATTTAAAATTTTACACAACCAAAATATAAAATTTTTAACAAATAAAACTAGCCATTATTACGTAAAAACCGATAAATATGTAATTTATTTGTACATATACTTTTAATGTTGTAAAGTTATTGGTGTTGATGTATATAAAAATAGATAAGTTAGCTGATTTAGCTCCACCAGTTATCTGTTCCTTACTCTATTTACAGAACTATTATATAATATTATTTACACTAAAATAATTATGAAGAAAAATATGCCTATAATTTAGTAAAAATAAATTAGTAGTGATATTTTAAAGTTTTATATCACAAGTAGGACTACAGTCAAACTCGGTTATAATGAGATTATTAGGATTGCCGATTTTTGCTCATTGAACCGGGAATAAAAAAAAAACGATGTGTGAGTGAATACAATTTTAAAGGTAAGGACGTAAAATGCCTGTAATATCTGAGGATCTCGTTAAACCCATGCTCGTTATGAGCAAGTTTGACTGTATGTAAATATTAAAATTTCTTATTTTTTATCCTTATAGTCATCCCATAACTGATTGAGAGTTTATTAGTAAAATGATAAAACTATTATTTTTATATTGGTATTATTTTCAGTAGTTAGTCACTAATATTGGTAATGATAAAATAACTTTATCCTCTGTAATGAATTTTTATTGTTCAAACGGGTTCAGTCCTAAATGTATTTTTTCTTCTAAACGTTTGGTATCGTGTTATACGAAATAAACAGTAGAAATTTAATTATACTTTATACCCGATTTTAGTTTAATAATGAACATTATGATAAATAATAATAGGTATCTGTAATGGGATTTGTATGAGATAAGAATGTTTAGGTGTAATGAGAACATATGTGTAGGAGAAGGCTGTCTATTTGTTTTTGTTTATTGTTAAAATTTTAAACTTTCAAAATTAGTGAATTAGATGTTATGGTGTCGACGAGAGGGGTGAAATTACAATTTGATGAAGGAGAAAGAGTTTTATGCTATGAACCTGATCCTACTAAAGCGAAAGTTCTCTACGATTCAAAGGTTTTTTTTTTAATAACCTTGTTTACATTTTGATATTTTACATTTAAATATAAATTATAGGTATTGGATGTTGTTATAAACAAGGATCATAAAGGCAAAAAGAATGTGGAATACTTGATACACTTTCAGGTGAGATTAAATTTTTTTTGGTACAAAATATCGATGGCTTAAGGCCATATGATAAAGCTAAATTTACAAAATTTTATGCATAGTACAAGATTATAACGTCATAAATTGAAAAGTTTTGTAGAAAGTAATATAAATAATTCTTGAGTGATAATGTGGTGACATGCATTATGTACATTTGGTACCAAATTTAGCATCGTGTCATATGGCTTTTAGAATGTAAATCGTGTAACTTCAAAAAAAAAATTTCGTAAATGTAATATAAATCAATAGATTTACCTATTTATTTTGATGCATAACATGATTATCTCAAATTAAATCAAAATTTGGAAAAAGAGTAGGAGTTTATATTTTAAGCTGTCGATATATTTAAAATATAACTACATATTCAGTTATCATTTTCTAATTTATATAATATTCGTTTAATTTGTTATTAATAATTATTTAGGGCTGGAATTCATCCTGGGACAGATGTGTCCGAGAAGAATATGTTCTTAAAGATACACCAGAAAATCGTCAACTGCAAAAGGATTTAGCAGAAAAATCACAGCTACAGTTGTAAGTGTAAAATTTTTAAAATTTTCAATATAAAATAATTTAACGAGCACTAAATTTGCCACATTTTAGAGGAGCATATTTATATAGAAGGGAGAGAAAAAAACACAATCGTAAAACTAGTGAACCCATAGTACAGTCATCGGAAGATGGAAGCTCTGGTAGTCCAGCAAGATTGGACACCGAAGAATCGAGTAGCAGTTCAGATGAAGATTCCTCGGTTGAAGAAGAAACAGTTCCTATTGAACTTACACAAGATCTGCGGAATATTTTAGAACACGATTATCATATAATCAATAATCGAAACAAGGTATGCAGGTGATTAGCCATTATATTTTTTGTTTTCGTTTCATTTTTTCTTTGTTGTAGGACTCGTCCCATTGTTAGTGGATTTGTTTTTGTATGTTTTGAATAATTTTTTTGGTTAAAAAATAAATTAAATCACCGCTGTAATCATATTTGCTAAAACACCGTCAATATTATTAAATTTAAATTTTTTTATTTTTAATATAAAATATTAACATTACATTTTAATATAACATTTTATGACGAATAAGAGTAATTATGATGTAAGATGGTGGTTAAACGTTTTATTATATACAAACTTTAATAGTTTTATCCGTGCTCTTAAATGTTTCATTGGCAAAAATTTCAATTTACCTATGTTGTAGATATTTAGATTTTACAACGATAGCAATATTTAATAAATACAATTTTCTTTTAGCTGATGAAGTTACCTACAGAACCAACTGTAATAACGATTTTAGAAACATATTGGAGACATTACGCAATGAGTTTGCTATGTGGTCTGAATGATAAGCCTCACACAAGACATAGAACACCCTCAAAAATTAGACCTGAAGATGTTCAAAAAAAGTAAGTTGTGGAAACTTATCAATTTATATAACTAATAACATTATGTATTTGCAGTTTAAACATTTGTAAGGAAATGCTAGATGGTTTAAGAATATATTTTGATTTTACTTTAAACGATTTGTTGTTGTATAAAAAAGAACTCGACCAAGTTGAAATCGCTCAAGCAAAATTTTTATCCTCAATTCCAACCATAAAGCTAGAACCGTATGTATTTTTATTGCTTGCTAAATTGTGAATGTACTTTATCGTATATGCTTGTTGTAAACCTCTGTGAATAAAAGTAACTGTTTTAGAACTGTAAAGACAGAGCTTGAAGATTTAGAATATGCTCATTTACCGAATATGGAGCCAGATGAAGAAGTTTATAATAATCATGATGGCGATAGTAATTATCACAGTAACAATGTACTAGGACAGAAAAGTGTAACTCGTAGAAGGGGTTTGAGATCTAGCCGTAGTCTGGACACCGATACAAATGGAATTGTGCACGAGCCTAATGCAAATGCCAAAACCAGCTCCAAGTAAATTAATGTTTTAATAAATAATTAAATTAATACAAGGCAAATTAACATTTACAGTAACACGTTTTATGTCAAGTTGAATTTTCAAAATTTCTTTCAGAATAAGAATTTGTGTCCCTATATAAACTTTCATACATTGCTTCTTTTTGGCAAGATTATAAGAACTCGTTTGATAGAAAATCACAAGTATCGTTAAGAAAAAGGTCATGGTCTAATATTAATTAATAAACTATATCTACAATGGATTTTACAATGACAAATTTTTTGTAATTCACAATGAAAGTGACGAATCACTTCAAAACATTATTTGGTTGAATTTATGGCATAGGTTTAACAAATTATTGTTTGAACACAAAGTTGTGGTGTAGTTTACGTGATACTGAAACGTTTTTCTTAATTAATAAAAGTTACTTTCATCAAAATTGTCTAATTTTTTATTAAAGTTATGCAATGGTTATTAATTTCCTACTCCGAAAAACTTTTTTTTAAATATTTTGTTCTAATCAGCGAACAGCTAATTTTACCTAGAAATTGGGCTCAATGGTATTCTATAATAATTATTTTTAAAAGCCCGTTAGGAAACTAACAACTAATCACAATCGAGATTTTTATACGTTTTTCATGATGATCACATGTTAACAGGGCATTAAAATTTACAGATTTTACGGAATAGATTTCATTATTAGCTTTTTTGGAATTATCGAGACCTACTTAATTCGTACTTCAAAAGCTCAAATTAAAATTTATTTGTTTGTAACATTTATTAACGCAGCAATATGAACACACGGTATATTTATTGTATTCTGTTAACAGCGTCAACAATTCTGATATACCAACACCGTTAGCAAAGGTGTTGTCTTGGAGGCTACTTCCCGATCATGTTTACAATCAACAGCCTTTACCACCTTCTTTGGTGTATGGAGCTACACATCTTTTACGGTTATTAGGTATGTTTTACTATATATTTTAAATTTTTTTAACACCACTCATTGTTCATCTAGACAAATTTAGAACTTTCATTGTGATTAAACACAAAAAATATATTTATTTTATAAAACTTTTTAAAGGTTTTTTCATAAAATTAAATTTTATTTAAGTAGATGTGGATTAAACGGTACCTAAAAAAAATCAAAGTGCACATTGCCATAATGTGACCATCAAATTTTAATCTGGAGTTTATGCCAATTTGTGAAATTAATATTTTGTAATTGTAAATTTGTGTGCATTGCTTGAAACTATAATCACGTCGAAGCATCATTGTAAAATTTCTTGGTGCATTCTAAGTTTAAAGATGAAAACCAATGCACGATTAACTGTATTGCTTTTGTAATTTTTTTCAATTTGCTGTTATGGTCAAAAACGAAATTATAAATTTTGGCCATATTTTAAACGATCAATAGAAGTCAATTAGTTTACAAAATATTTAATGCTTTTAAATATTTTTAGTTAAACTACCCGAATTGTTGAATGCCTGTTCTTTGATGGATAATAAACTTAAAGTACTTCAACAGCATCTTGACTCGTTCATTGAGTAAGTAAAAAATGCGAGGTATGAGATAATACATTAATAGTTTATCTTTACAGTTTTTTAAATAACCATAAAGAATGGTATGGAGATAAATTTTATATCCAGTAGTTTGTTTAAAATTAAAATAATATTTAAAATCTACTTAAGGTTATGTATTTGGTAACAAATAAATAATGTAAACTGATTACAGATACAAAAAAATATAAAATAAACACCAAAACAGTAAAAGACAATATTAAGGTAAGTAATGTTAGTATTTATTTTTTAATAATATAATACTGAGTAAAATTGCATACAAATTGTATTATATTTTTGTTTATACATGTAATATTTCGTTTATAATCACAATATTTATAACAGAAACCATCCAACAACAATGGTTTTTACTTGATATGGCATTACGTTTGACTAAAAATTATTTAAGTACTGATAAAGTTCTTATGATTACATATTACCTTTACCCGATTTTGATTTTTAAATCTGAAAACTTTCAACTAATAATATTGACTAGTTCTGTATTCAGTTTTTGATTTAGTTATTATACAAATCTATTATTTGGTAATAAAATATAATCGTTAAAATAACAATGGGCATATGTAATACCGTTTTTGTTTAATCAGTTTAATAATTGCAAGAATGTTATATATAAATCTGGATTGGCCTAACATATTATCTACTCTCTCTTTCTTGCTAATTAATTGACAGGAATACACCGCATTCGTGGATTGCTTACAATAATAACAAGTTTAACTTATTGACACTTAGTGACACTATCCCTAGTGGCCAATCTAGTTTTATTATAACATTTTTGAGCCTGACATATTTAATCATCACAACCTACTAACATAAATCGATAATTAAATATATAACAGTTACTACGCGTTATCCTTCTATAATTCTTATATAATTTTAATTCGTCTATGTACAGTTAAAGCTGAATATGAAATAACTGCTTAGTAAAGCAACTTACAATACTTAAATTTTGTAAGAATTTATTTAACATGACGTGTGCAATTGGTTTCTGAAATAATTTCAATCTATTTTGTTTTTAATGGATTTTTATTTATTTAACTTTGCATTAAACTCTATATCATGTGTAATATTAATGATTAATTTAGTTTCTTTCAAAAATTACAAAATGCTTTCATTTTTTTCTTTTCATACAGATTGTTCTTTTTTATAAACTTATATACTTAATAAAAAACGTTTTACTACATTATAAATTAGAATTCGTAAAAATTAGTTTACTGTTTTGATCTGTACGTCGGTGTTTGCAATCGACTAGGTAAATTAGTTAAAGTCGTTTTGGTAGTACTCGAAGTTGTAGGTTTCATAAATGACGACATCTGCGGTCTCGGGGGTCTTTGAGTTGTTACGGTATTGTTAGAAGAGGGTGTACGTTTTAATATTACATTTTTAACAGCAGTACTGTTTAAAGTTCGATGTACAATTTTCGATTGATTAGTGTTGGTATTCGTAGGTTTTAAGGGGATTCTTTTTACGGTACTTGTTGATGTTGCACTGTTTAAAGAACTTCGTGAACTAACTAAACTGTTTCTAGAGTTCGATCTTTCTACACTACGTTTAGATCCCATACTCAATTGCGAGTCTGTTTTTCGTAGACTCGCAGATCGTCGAGGAATTATACTGTTTCTTGGAAGATCTTTGCTCGGTTGTTGTCTTACAGAATTCGATCTCTCAAAGTTGCGATTTATTTTTTGAATTGATGGAACAACACGAGGCGACATGGTATTTTTAGACGACTGATTTTGCAAATTTGTTTGTTTTTTGATAATCGATATTTGACCATTTCTAATCGAATTATTTTCTAAAGAAGTAGTTCTTGATTTAATTTTATTGTAACTTGCGATAACTAAACTAGAATCCACGATATCTCCTTCGTAATTACCTCCCGACGATGCTCCTTGACTAGGCGATTCCGACATCAAACTTTGAGTTTCTTCAAAACCTTCATCATTATCGTGTTCTTTAATTTTACGTTGTTGCGAATCCATTTTGTTAATATTTTCATCTGAAGTTATATATGTTCTTGATATTTTTGCTGGAGTTTGTTCGTTTTTCGGCTTAATATCGATTGGTGAAGAAATGTTTAGTTGCAAGGCTTTTTTTACTTCGTCACGATTAATTCCTGTTTGATGACGATTTCGTCTATTTGATAATGGTTTAACATCTTGCAATGGTTCATTTTGAGTTTTGAGCCTATCTTGCCAAACTTTTAATCTACTTTCTTTGTCCAGTTTAGGTTCTATACTAATCGGTGTTGAATTTTCGAATTTTGTGGTTGGTTTAATAATGTGACTTTCTGGTAATGGCTCTGATGATCCCTCTGAATTTTCTGATGGAACGTTTGTACCTTCTGGTTCGTCTTGCTGCCGAAAATCGATCAAACTGTCCATCCCCAAATGCAGCCAAACTGTCTGGTTCTTCGGGACTAGCAATTTCTTTATCTTTTGTTCTTCCTATCAGACGACGACAAGGAGTGGGCGCAATTGGTTCACGTTTATCAATAGGAGTCGGAGTAAATATTCTACGAATTGCCGGAGGCGTTTCGATATTATCCTGGTCGATGTCAACTTTGTTGCTTGTTTGAGAATCAATATGCAATTGTGAATTTCGTGTATGAAATGGTTTGTGACCGGAGGCATTCTTGTTATCGAATTCGTCTGTATTTAAAGAATTTATAGGCTGACGTATATATAATGTGAGTTTATCAGAAGCGGGTCGTTCGCCTAACGAGCTAATAAGATCTTTGCGATCGGTTTTTTGATTAAAGCAGTTCAAATCTGTATTATCTTCGGTGTGAATAATACGTGGTAACGTATGTCTATGTCGACTAGTTTCTTCTAGTGTCGACTCTGTGCTATTGGCTACATTAAGATTTGATTTACGCCAGGCAGATTTATCTTTCGCGGGCGGTTGGGCTTCTGAAAAATTACGTTTGTAGTTGAAAATAACTATAAAATTAACAATATATATGTACCTTCAACGGCTTCCATTGCACCTACAACATCTGTTTTATCAATTGTCGTGGACGGTGTCCAGTCTGGATACACTCGACGATAAATCGATTGACCTCCGCTATATACTTGTTTACCTTCTGGCAAAGTTTCTAGATTACTGCTTCGTTCGCTTTCTATAAACAAATTATCAAATATATGTTTTTGTTTTGTACGTTTAACGATTTACCAGAATCCATCTCAAAAGATCTTCTGTTGGTAATTCTTCGTCTTCTACTATCGTCGGTAACTTGATCGTTTTCGTTTGCCTGCAGCCACGATTCAATTTTTTGCCTCCATTCTTTGGGCTTTTCTCCTTCTTCGTTAGGCAGAAGTAACGGTTTTGATTCGGCGAGAGGCGATGGAGAAGACGGTCGTTCTCTATCTGTTGAAAAGTCAACTCCTAATAGTGTGGGTCGTTTACGTGGCCCATTACCTCTGGCCCTTCTAGCCCAAGATCGGTCTATAGGTATAATTAAACTGTAGATTTTAAATTATTGCCCATATAAATAATATTTTACCTAAACTACCCCAGGATTTTCTTTCACGATTGTTGTCATGACCAGATGCTCTAAGAAATTCCATTAAATTACCTTCATCTTCTTCCGAAAGTACTCTGCTTCTACGTCGTCTTAAACTACCGTTAGGAGTAATATCTGCTCAAAAATTACACGATTCACTTAATTAAAAACAATATGTGGTGAATGAAAATTATCTATTAGTTAATAAAAAGAAAAATTTATTCAAAAAGAGATTCGTACCGGAGATTTTTCTTCTTTGCCTGTAATAGAGGGCGTCGTATCACCACTCTGTTGACCATTGAAAGAGCCTAGTCTTCGTCTTGTTACGGATGGTGAACCTGCTATCGATAATTCTTCCTCCGATGCTACGCTACTACCATTTGTTGTTTTCCGGCCCTATTAAAAATACAGAAATAAATCGATCGGTTATTATTAGATCATACATAAATGTACAATTTATAATATTTACCTTCCTTGTCGGAAAGCCCGTTCTAGGGTCATATATTTGGGTGTCGTTGAAGGTTCCTTCTGAATCAGGTGTACCAGCTAAACTACCCACTGTAAATTATGATTAAAAAATTGATAATTTATGCTACAAAACTTGCGTATTTTTTACTTTTAGTTAAATTAGGTAATATAAATAAAGTACGATTGCTAAACTAGATAGGGACGTCAAATTATTGAAATTTAATTTCAATTTAAAAGACTGGCTTAAAATAATTTATTTTAAAGTAGCTGTATGTCTTATTACTTTGTCGTCGTTTAGTTGCAATTAATTCCTCCCGTTGTCGCCTTCTAGCATTAGCTTGCTCTTCTTGTACTCTTCGACGTGCATTTTCAGCAACAGCTTGACGAAATTTGATATAAATACTATGAAATATTCTAAAGCACTCTTCCAATTTAAAAGAATTGACGTCTTCGCAAAAAAATTCAGCTAATTGTTTACGTACATTCTCTAATTGTCTGGTGTTATTTTGTAAGTTTGCGACTTCCCTTTCTGCCATCTAAAAAAAAATGAATCTACGTTTAAAATTATTATAATTTTATTTTTAATTTTCTATACCATTAAAAATTCAGTCATTTGCAATTTAATTTCCGATTCTGTACTAGGTAGCTCTATTTGCTTTTTAATCTTTTTAATTCTTACATCTAACGCATTAATTTCATTATATAACTGTTCTACTGTGTTCCTAAAAGCAGTACACACTGTTTTATTATAATATTGTATTCGATAGATTTGTCGCTTACTTTGCAGCTTCCTCTAATACTCCAACGTTATCTGCAAAAGGTAACAATTTCTTACAGTTCCTTTTCTCAGCTTGCTGCAAATTTAAAAAGTAAAGGTTTTTATACTTTATTTATGTGAAATTTATGATTTACCAAAGCCACGTAGTGAATTAAATGCATATTTGGTTTGTTTGCTCTAATATCTGTAATTTTTTGCAAGGACGATAATTTTACTCCGGCTGCATTTCCGGCATAACCTCCCTAAAAACGGGCAAAACATTTTTTGGGGAATTAAAAAGATCGACATTGTACGAACCGAATTTAGAAAATTTCCTGCGACCAGTATCATGTATAAAACTTCTTGGAGGGGTTTGTTGGTCATCAGATCTAAAAAAATTATCTATGCAGGAATATATTTATTGTATATTTTATTGTTAGCGAATACAGTAAGTGAATGTTTAAAAAAAAAGTATTAAATTGTATAATATACATAATTGTGTTTTTAAATTGTTTATTTGTACTATAATGCAATCCATATGGTTTTAAGAACTGGTTGCTAACTGACTTTTAATATTGTAGCAGGTAGTGATTGGTATCAATATTTAATGCTTACCATCAGCTGCTACCATCATAGAATTAATACTCGGCTCAAGGTAATTCATGTTGGATGCAAACTCTTCTTTCAGTAACATACTTTCTATTCTCAGTTTATAGCTGAAAGTAGAAACGATAATGTTAAGACGAAAAACTTATTTTTTTTAAAAGTAATAACTTACTTTGATAAATTTGTCAGTTGAAGTAAGAATTTTTCGGCATTACCTAGTTTATTAAAATTGCCGGTAAAAGATTTTAACATGTCCAGTTCATCTACTTCAGGTAATATTTTAAGAAGCCCCCGTAATTTCTCTGCACCGATATCGTCGTGTTCTCCATTTTTGATTAGTTGAATTATTTCTTCGTTTGAACTAAAAATTGATTCATTCTATCGTTATTAAAGATTATCGATAATCAACAGTATTTACCTTCTAAATTGTTTTAAAAATATATTAACGTTAAGACTTCTTTTACCATCCAGTAATGTTATCTAAAATTAAATGGCAAATAGAATTAATTTAAAAATGGCATACATTCTTCAAACACAGTAATTTATTGTTGTACATTTTTATACGAACCTCTGTTGTGTCTTTTCGCATTCTCCTTTCTAATGTATCGCTGTTACTTTCTCGGTTACCTAATTTTGGAGATGATTGGGCAGATGGTGGTATTTGCTGACAAAATAAGTCTTCCATTTCTGACCAATCCATGTCGGCCATTGGAGAGTGTTGATGACTATAAGCCACTTGAGTCCATATATTATTTTTTCCAATTACCTGCGACAGCGATTTTTACAAATATTTAATTAAGCGTTAATTAAAAGTTTACTTTATTATTAGGAATTTTATTCCAATTTATGGTTTTCATTTTAATTTTTGGAGTTGGAGTCTCTTGCTGAGGTAATTTTTCAATTATCGTATCTATTTCCATGGTGGGCGATGTAGAGGTAATCGATTTGTGCATTGTAGGGGGCGGTAAAGGAGCCGGTGGTGGATTATTCGGTGGCGGTGGAGGTATATTTGGTGGAGGAGGCGGCGGCGGCGGTTGTGCTGGACCTATAAACATCATACAATTGTATATGACTTTAAATTATTTTTAAATAATTACCTAAGGGAGGTGGCGGAGGAGGACCTGGTTGTGGGCTTAACGGCATTGTATTTAAAGATTGCCTCCTGCTTGGACTGGAATCAGATCGATGTTGACAGTGGCAAAAAAATTTAGATTGCATACTAGGGGTTCTTAATAATCTAGCTGCATCGTCTCGATTTTCTAACAAAGTTGCTCGATGAACTAGTCGTTCGGCTGTATCCCACACGATATCGCTGACTGCTTCTTTCGAATCTATTCTTAATAAATGTTGTAGAATGCTGAGAAACGGTATTTCCTGAGGAGTATCTGCTACCTATTTAATATAATTTTAATGAACTCTCAAAGTTTTTAAAACGTCATTATATTAAGAATACACCTACTTGTTTTAAGATTGCATAAAATACGTCAAGAGGAGAATTGAGATCGACTCCATGAGGTCCTTGCATGCTTTGAGCATCGTCACTTTCTCGTTGTTCATCGAAGACATCTAATTGCACAGCAAGTTCTGGTTCAGCTTCTGCACATTTCCTTTTGAAAATAAATTCACCATTGATTACTTTAAAAGTATATGTTTTTTTATATGTATAATTACTAAAATATTTGCAAACTCAAAATTAATTTAATTGCTTATAAGCAAAGAGCAAATCTTAATGTGATTTACGCTAAATTAAGAGTTCTGTTTGGAGAATAGCAGTGTTTAGCAACAAATTCAAATTTGTCTGTTGTATTTACTATTTAAATTTTAATAAATAATTAAATATAATTCTGATAATCGTTTTTAAATAAATTAAAAAATATATATAAGCATAATTACTGCTATCTATACAGTATTGTTGTAAATATGCACCCTAGTTAAAATCTTAGCCTCTGGCGATATCTATCACAATTCCTTTTAAACATAAGTAAAAACCTGTAACTGTTTTTTTAATTTATATAATTTTGACAAAATTCAAATTTCTTTCCCATTCAAGAATGTTTTCGCTTTTATTTGCTTTTATTTACTTTAAGTTTGAGAAATATTTACTTTTTTTAATGGGATGTGAACTGGAAGCCTTGGGTAATGTGAAATATGTCTTGGAATCGTCATAACATTCTCTACTGATCATGTTCCTTTATAATTTTCGATAGAATGCGCAGTTTTCGAAACAATCGAGAATTGTATGTGCGCTCGACTCCTGCCAGGCTTGTCATGCGTGCGGTACACAATTGGTCTACGGCACGAGTCGGCCGTATTCATCATGAATGGCATCAATTATTAGCGAATTTCATAGAAAATAAAGCTATTGTAGCCTTTCTGATGACGGCATCCTTTTGGATTTTCTCCGATCTCGACCCTTCTGGTATCTCCGTTATTAATCAACGCACCGATAGCGTAAAATATGTTTTGGAATTGGCATAAAATTCACTACCGATCATGTCTTTTTATAATTTTCTAAATATTATTTTATTTTATTATTAAATATTATTATTCAAAAATGTATTTCTTTCGAAAAAAATTTTTGAAAAAGAAGTTTTACGACATCATTTGTGAAAGTTCGCTGCCTGCGGTTTGTGCGCGTCGGATCTTTTTAATTAAATTTAAAATATGGTTAATTATCGCCATCTATATGATATTATTTTAACCATGAAAGGTAAAAAACTACTAGTATTGACTCTAGCGACATCTAACGCAAAAACCTGTAACTAATTCTAAATATATATTTTTATTTTAACAACATTCAAATTTCTTCCCCATTCGGACTTTGCTTTATTAACTTCTAATGTGTATGTGTTATCTAAATTGTTTTTAAAACATATACAACTAAACAGTTTATTTTGTTCTTGAAAATGAATTTATAGAGAAATAACGTTTGAAATTGTTAGTATATTTAAGTTAATAAATAGTATTTTAAAATAAGGATAATTACTGCCGTCTATATTAAATTAGTGTAAACCTAAAAATTGAAATCTGTAAAATATTCGACTAGCGACAACTATTGTGTAACTTACAAATTAGAAATTTAGAATGTCCCAGTAACTGGCGGTACCTAACGTGTAATCGATATATTAAAAAACTGTGCTCCTGATACTTTGTTACCACTTCGCTTTTATGCGAACCTGGTTGGAAAATGTAATTTCGTGTTGTTTCTGAAGCAGGATTGCTTGCCAAACAGTTCATTTACAAAGTACGTACATATTATTTCTCTAATTCACCTACCGAATTGATTAAAAATATCTATATTTTTTAGGTACGCAAATAAATAAAATTTTCAAGTTCACAAAACAATTTGTTATAAGTAAATGAGATTTATAGGTAATTATTAGTATAATTAAAATGAGTAAAAATAAGTAATACCTTTGATTATAGAGGGTTATAGATAGCCAATGCGTAAATTAGTTCTTAAAATGACCATAGATGACTATGTGGTAGATATTTAGTCGTATTAAAAAAAAATAATCGAAGCGTGCCTATCATACCTATACGAATAAGGTCTAATTTATTTGACGTTCGTAGTTTTGGCAAAATTTTGACTCTACATGAAGTGTTTAAAAATTTGTAATTTTTCGGATTAAAAAATAAAAACGAAAATCTCAATTTTTAGTTTTTTGCGAGATTTTTAAAATTAAAAATGGCAGGCCAAATTATTTTTCTACATCATTAATTAGCACGAAAATGGGCAATTTTGCTCCAATTTAACCGACTTCATATCTCTTAAGATAACCGATATCCCGGACACCCTGTATATTAATCTGCAATGAATTAAAACGTATTATTATAATCGAAAAATTTAAACTAATTGCGCGCATTTTATAATTTATTCTTTAATAACCGCCTGCAGCCCTTTCCGGATGTTATCGCGGTACAATAAAACGATTAAAAGAAATATGTAGTCGGTTGTCGCTCCCTATCAACTTTAATATTTATAACTATTATTCTATCTAGTACTTACCGTAAATGGCTGAGCACCGGAAGTAGATGACATCCTGCAATGCAACATAATATGCATATAAATTGGTGATTCAGAGAAAAGACATCATCAATAAAACTAACACGCGTCTTTTGAACTCTATAAATGCCTTCCAAAAATAAAGCCTCATTAAAAATGTTCATTACTGCACGCGTTTGGCAAAAGTGAATTGATAAATACATAGATGTTGCGTGAATCTTTCGAGACTTTTAGTTTCGTTCAATTGAAAGTTATTTACAAGTATGAAACTATACTTTTCTAAAAGTACAGTAGGACGTCGATTATCCGAACGTCGGCTAACCGAAACGTCGGTTAATCGTAACGCTGACGCCACAGCGGGCAATCAGGGTGCAATCGAGCAAACCAAAATTCACGATTTTGTTAAATAAATAAAATGCATAAGTATTATGTTATTGTTTTATTATGCTAACATAAGTACAATGCTTTTTTTTATAATATTATGAATATCTTTTGTGTGCATAGTAACGTAGATAATAAACGCTTCTGTACATATCGACGGCGTTTGGCAAAACGACTTAACCGTCACTTTTTGCGAAAATGAGTTAAAGGCAAAGACATAAATTGTTAAAATCTGGTAACAATATTTTGATTTTTTCCATAAAAAAAATCGATTTGTATTTCCAAGGGTAAAACGTTTATAGCTATGCGACAACACAAAATGTGCGTTCCTGTAAAATTTACTTTTTGTGGGTTAAGTCGTTCTATCAAAACTGCGTCGATATTAACATGTAAATTATTAACAATAAGATTTCCACTTTTTTCCCGTTTCCATTAAATGATCGGTTATCCGAAATTTCGCTTATGCGAAACCCTTATAGTCCCAATTATTTCTGATAATCGTCGTCCTACTGTAGATGTAGGATAGGTAATACGTATGTATATATCTTAAATTATTTTGATTCAGATGGCCGAAAACGAGCACAAATCAATTATAGGTAATTGAAAAATAAAAGAACGCAATTTAGCCAAAAACCAGAAATTTGTTAATATTCGTGAAATTTATATTGTAAGGGGCTTTAATTATGACAGTTACTAGTAGTAAATTACCCATACGTCGTCCAAATGACTTTTCTAATAATTCCGTACCTGCATTAAACACTTCAGGTATGGTCAAAATTTTGACAAAACCATGAACTGTAGTACAGTAGAACCTCGTTAAGTCGGACTCCGGATAACCTGGACTAAAAAAAAACTGTAATACAAGTGCATGCCTAAATGAAAACGGTGTTTAAATAATTAAATATTGTTTTGTTGCGTGATTTGTTCGACATAAATGTGATTTTCTGTAAGTACTATGTTTTCTTTTCTATTGCTTGTTTTGCATTCTCCGGTTAACCCGGACCGGCTCTGTTCCCAGTTGATCCGACTTAATGAGGTTCTACTGTACGTCTTTTTTTTGGAGATTTCGAGAAAATTTTTAATCGATGAAAACGCGTGCCTTTCGTCTTTTTTGCTCTGTTACACGTAAAAAACTAATTCTGGATTTGTACTAAACGTTTCAAGTAGGGCTAAAATTTTGCCAAAACCATCCGTCTTTTATTTCGAGATTTCGCGTAAATTTTAAATCGACGAAAATGCCTGTAAATTGTTTTTAAAAGTTTCAGGTATAGGGCCAAAAGCAAAATGTTCTTCTAAGTGGACAAAATTTTAAACTAAGACTTTTTGTTGTCAAAACTTGTCATAATTTAATACCAAACTCGGTAGAGATTAAGAACGCCATTATTGAATCTGAAACCTACCACAAGGGCTGAACTTTTCGATTAATTTTATTTTAATAGACATTTAACAACTACTTTTTTTGTACACTTCCAGTTTGATTGTATAATTATTGTATTTTTTTTTCAATACTCACAATTTAATCTCACTTTAAGAGTAACACAGTTTTAAATTTGTATTATTCCGTTCACGTTTTAGAGAACTTATAAAAAGTTTTACATTCGCGTTTTGGAATAGGTATGTAAAATATTAAATCAGTCGTTCACGTTTTTGATGTTCAGACTATGGGTTGTTCACGTTATAGAGACCGCACTGTATATTGTAAACGAATGATGTTTCTTAAAATAATAAAAATGTATATTAATTACCTATAAATTCGTTCCTAAGCCTCGTGCGATCCGTTAATCTAGGAGTGGAAATTATAAGGCAGTTAATGAAGGCAATTAGAGCTGTTTGGTAATCCACTACGGTTGCATGGTCAAGTTCCTTTATTATTACGCTCATTCTGTATCTGTCGCTTTTTATTTTCTGCAATTAAAACAAAGTATACGTTCATTAACTTTTTTATCCTAAAATTTGCTTTGTTTCATCGACAACATTATTTCCTAAATTAAAATTAACAGTCGAAACAATTTATTTGTTTAACCTTTTTTTTGTTGTTGTAAATTTAGCTTATTTTCTAATATTACCAAACAGTTATTTCTTCTTAAAAATCGTTATTAAATTAGAAAATTGCTGTTCCTGTTGCAATTGCAATGTCACTGTCAAGTGCTTTTAATTAACGAGAAGTTTACTTATAAAAATTACCAACAATCATTCAATTGATGTCAAGATTTAGTGTCTTAAGAAGAGATCAAATTGTAGGTTTCGCATGGTACACCATTAACTTTTGTTTAAAAATTATTAAATAATTAATAACTAAGTACTTACAATAAATTAATTACCGACTATATTTTTTTCGAATTTACTAAATTTATTGAAAAGTTATATATTTTTGAAAAGCTTAAAAAACGCTTGTTATAAAGGTGTCAAAATCCATAATGATTGCCATTTAAAAAAATACAAGTTTGTGTTATAACTGCAAAACGGTGCCCTATACATACTTCTGAATTTTACGGTGTAAAATTGCTTAAGATAATTAATAAAATTATAACTCAAAATTATAACTCAATTATAACTAATTAAATGGTGGCATGTAATTTTTTATTTCTCCATTGAAATCGGCACAAAAAAGTAGAAAAATCATATGGAATCCGCAACTCTGTATCGTTCTATAATAACATAGTAACCTTGCAAATACAACGAAAATGGGACACCCTGTACATATACTACGTGAATGTACTTATTGTTAGTTAATTATTTAAAATGTAGGCAGTATTTTCTAAAAATCAAATTATACGTTCAATATCATTAAAGCCATTGTAAAAAAAAATAGTAGGTAGTAAGTACATAATATAATATTTCGGAGTCTACTAATTTAAATCATAAATTGAGTTAATTACAAGTTTATATATAGCCGTAGCCGAAAAACTTGTACTATTAATTTAAAAGCCGCTTTTTAAACAACATCAGAAAGGTGTAACGTCGGTAAAGAAATAAATTCGTTATAATGAAAAATTTATTTTTTCCCTTCGGATATTAAAGCATCGCGAGTTTTATGTAGAAGGTATAAAAGAAATAGAAAACCAACAATTTCAACAATGTTAAAACGAAGAAAGTATTGTAATAGTATTGGGATTAAAAAAATACTTACGCTATAATGATCTAGGGTATCGAGAGCGCGTGCATGTCCATTTTCATTATGAACACAAAGTGCACTTAGTAACTCTATCACCTGTTTTTTTACAGAGACCGTATTGGTGTCCAAAGCTGCTGCTAGTTTTCCTATGTATTCAGGATTTTCCACAATAAAATCCAATCCTATGCGCGAGTCCATTGTCTGCATTATCGTGTAGTTCTGTAACAAAATTTTATTAAATAGTGACAGAATATTTCGATACTTATTTTGAGTAATTTTCTTCATTCTGAATGCTTTTAGAAAAACAAGGAAAAAGATAAAATGGAATCATTTCCATCGAAGTCGTTTCAAGTTAAATTATCGCATTTCCTCGTGTATTTTTCGCAAGTTTTACTCATAGTTTGAAACTTTTTTTAAAAATTTTATTATAACTGGCTCTGCAATATAATATGCAATACACGGCTTTGTTTTATAGTAAAATAACGAACGAACTAACTAACTAACCACAACATTAGCGTATAAACAGGTGAGGATTAAGTGACGAATCACACCCCTATCGTACATATTCCGCATTAATTATTAAATTATATTACCTTTAAATTAAATCTTGTGGTAGTTTGCGCTTAAGGCGCGCGTGAATGTCCTTTTGACCGAGATTTAGTTTATTGGCACTTGAACAAAAAACAAGAGTTTGAAAAAACTTCACTGTAGTTTTCTTAATAAACTCAGTTATTTGTGGACAACTTAGTTCGTCGTGCATTTGAGTGTTACGGACGAATCACGGGCACTTGGTTGCAATTCGGAGCACTTTGATCAGTTTGAAAAACTACATTTATTCCTACTGCATACGGTTGTCTGATAACCAGCAACAAAATAAAAAAAAAATCGGTGGCCGTCTTATAATTGCAGCGTTGCTTGCATCGCACAAATGCCATCAATACTACGAAAAAGACTCAAAAATAAATATTGTATAGATCAACGGTTCCCAAACTTTTTTTGTCATACAACCCTTCAGAACACATTTATTTCTGCGGTACCCCTGATTTTTTTATTCACCCCTAAATTTTAGAAGAAATTAATATTTCTTATTAATTATTATAATTAACTGCCGTTAATAAATTCAGGGCTTTTGGCGACACACCCCATTAAAAAAGTAAATAAAGTAAATAAAAGTAAATCACTGGAAGCACTGTAAATTAGATGATGGCAAGCAGGTCATATCTGCCCTATTGATACTAAAGCGACATTTCAAAGAATAAATTATATTTAATTTGCGTTATAACTAAAAAACTCGTAGTAGGCACCTAAAGATGATTAATGAACCGTTTATTAATTTTAATTACCTACCGATTACACATTTATTTGCTGTATTTTTAATAAGAATCCGAAAAGGTTAGAAATAGTTTCATAATGCAAATTATCTGTAGTCAATTGGGACGACACTTAAATGTAGTGCGAAAAGGTTATAGAGACGTGATATTTACAGAAACAACACATAAGTAAATAGACATCTGTAATTTTATACAGAAACTCGTATAATCGTGTGTTGTATTGTAATGATTGTATGATGATGATTGCGAAAATATATTTTCGAAAATAAGAAGGGTGCCCCGAAACCCTGACACCGTAAAATTGGTTGAATCGGAAAGAGGGTCTATTGTTGGGACAATGCGAGTGTAATATACTTAAGTTAGAAACAAATCGCCCTAAAGCTGATTATTTTGCTGCTAATTGTTGGTCGGGTTACGATGAAGTTCAATAGAGAATATAAGGAAACTACCACCTCGCCTTTAACTCGATCTGGACTAATAGTCCGACAACTGAGGGTGGTGGAAGAAAATCCACGTTATAAGGCGACGAAAGTGCAAAAATACTCGCAAGCTATTAGATATACCAACATCAGCTATAGGCTGTCATGAAAGAGTTGCCAGGCGGAAATCATTTCTCACCTCGGCCAATATTTCGAAAAGAACATTGAGGTCGAGCACCGTGGCCCGTTAAAGTTTAGCGTCGTGTCATCTTTTTAGACGAGTCGCACAATTTTTATGTGGTGGACGCACATGAATCTGGAGAAAGTCTAGTCGAGAATTCGACATGAACCGCCTGCAACCAACCGTAAAGCACGATAGGTTTTCTGTTCTAACGTGGGGGGTCCTGTTTGGAGCATACGACGACCAGAGCTTTTGAAATGACGAGCTTTCTTCCAATATTATCCGTTGGGCTGCTGAATAAACCTTCTACTCTGTTTATGAAAACTGCAGCCAGAAACTTGGGTCAGTTAGTCACCTGACACTGATCCCATAGAACTTGTCTGTCTAATATACCTATACTTGATCGTGCAGGAAGACATTTACAAAACCTGCTTTCCATGGAAAGGCGTTAGAATATTTGCGTGTCGAATGGGCCAACATTTCACACGTCACAGTAACAGAACCCATTGATTCCATGCTCGACCGGGTTAAGGCTTTGAAGACAGCAACTAATAATAAGATTTAATGTGCATATTTGACATTTGCATCAAATAAATACTGTGAATTATAACTGGTTTATTAGAATACTGATATTAGAATTAAGAAGAACTACACGATTTACGAGGAAAACAAATGTAGGGGATAAACATAGGTTTAAGGCAATATACAGAGACAGTGGTTAAGTCATAGATTAAAGTATATATATTTCATTGGTAACGATTATTGTAACAATCGTACCTCTGAATACGCGTTAAACGGAGTCTTATTGTATTAATTTATATACCTATATTAAATTATCTACGATTTCTATAACGCAGGTTCTATTATGAATAATCAACTATGAGCTATATTAAGTGACGGCCAACTTTATTACTTCATAATTCGTAACGATGTACAAAATTTCATGTTTGTATCGAAACAATATTTGTATAAAATTTTCCCCAGTTTATTTTATCACCAGGTATTTTTATCGTCCAACCGATAGAAAACGAGATGTTCGCGACCTTTGACCCCGCATTAACTGTTTTATAGCGTACACGATTTCGTTTAGGACTTTTTGTATATTATTTACAACACAAAACGAAGGTCTGCACAAAAATTCGGGCTACCTAACTAGGAATTATTAAGGACCAAAATTCTAATTTGACTGGGTTATAATCGATAGATTCAAAATACGTACATAAGCAAATTATGCAGTAAAGATTGATAGATCAAGTTTGGTTTGACATTTGACATGTGTTCATCTCGGTTTTTAATTCAGCTACACTTCAACGAAAGTACCTAATACATTAATTAAATAAAAAATGAATTAAAGTTCGAAATCGAAACGATTTCGGACATGCAAATTAGTGTTAATTTTTGCAATCCCACGAACGTTTCTAACAAATCTAGCATCTCTAATTCGGACAAAATTCGCAACAACAGCTCATATTTATTTCTCCGTATTCAGGATAATCAATTGGCTAATTTTACCGGAGAAAAATTTGCAATTCAAATATATCTACTTAATATTACTATTTATTTTTAGGTGTGTATACCGTTAGAACAAACCTTCCTTAAAGCTTACATAAAAGCCGGTAATTGAAGTGAAATGGCATTTCGGCACAAGCAATATCTTTTAGGTTAACAGTTATCAAACACTTAAAATTTACTTTCGTCCCACTCGACTTACGAGTTAACAACATTATTATTGACGTTGGATCGTTAACGTAGCGTTATTAAAAATATTGATTTATATATTTTTCTAAGGTGTTCGGTACAATCGTTTGCAAAAGAAATTGGTGCCGATAGTTTAATTACCATAATAGAGGACATGAGTGCTAAAACTGTTTAAAGTAGAAATGTTAAATAATTATTTAGCGTACTTTAACTACTTGTTCGTTTGTTGGACGTGTTACGTAACACTGAATATATTTAAATAATTACAATCACTTATTGAACATTATTTTAAACACAGAAGTTTCAAAATTTAATGTTATCCATAGAAGATGGCGAGGTTACTTCAGAGAAAAATTTGATTTTCAAAAAAATTTTGAATGCTATAAGTAGAAATATGTGTTTTGTGTACTGAATGTTGAAGCTACTATAAGTCTTTGTTAAATAATGTGCAATAGTACCCTCTAACATAAGACGCTTGTGTAATAAATCACAAAAAAAATAAAAAAATATTGTCCGAAATAGTCCCAACAAGGGGGATAACTTGGACGGTCAATGGGACAATTTCCTACAAAAAGAAGAAACAAAATTTTGTCACAAAACTGAAAATTTTAAAAGAACATTTTAAATAAAATAAGGGAAGTAGGTAACACAAAAAAAATGGCGTGATTAATGCACATCGATACACTATAATTGTTGCTAAACCTTCCTTTCTAATAATGCACCGTGTAAAACTTGAATCGTTGCCAAAATATGGTATAATAGGTAGTTTCAACGAATCCAATCCAATAAATCACAGCGACTGATTTTTAAGCTTATTTATTATGTATAGGCGTTATCGATTAACAATACTACCTGATGACAAGCGTGTCATTCTTTCCGACAATTTTTAATGGAAAAAAATGAACTTAAATGACCTAATTGAAAGTAGTTAGTCTTGTGTCTAATAATTAAACAAGTTTAATGTAAGAAAAACGAAATTTCTTCAAGCAGGTTACCATCACTTTACCAATTCTCATTATTTATTTGTCCATAAATTTTGATGACTACCTATTATAGAAATTCAGTAAGCGATGCCAGTTTGAGATTAGCACCTCTCGAATATCGAAAAGTTACATTACAGTTTTCGCAAACTACTAGATGATAACTATTATTAAAAACCATGTTATGTTGATAGATAGAAAGATATACGATTGGTGAATCACCCTTCCAGGAATTTACATTTTTATAATTATCCATGAATGAATAATTTTTATTTGAAACCAAAGGCGATGTTATTGCTGATTTTGCCCGATAATGGTTCCAGTTCGCCCACACTGTTACTATATATGAAATTTAGCAGCTAACTTAGACCATTAGCTTGTTATAGTTTGTCTGAAAGAATTATTTATGTTTCTTGTAGGAATGGAAACGATAAAGTTGCACTTTCATCTACACACGTTGTTTTCACTATTATTATAAACTCGATTTCAATGCCTACGTTGTATTATTTTAACGCCATAAATCTGTAATTTGTTAAAAATTGAAAAAGATTTAACTTTGGATAAACTAGGTGCAGTCGAACCTCGATAACTCGATCTGAAGGGAAAAGAAGAAAACTTCGAGCTATCGAAAGTTCGAGGGTTCGAGTAATCGAGGTTCCACTGTATGTATATTTGAAAAGAAGTCGATTACAATCTTTGTAAAAGTAGGCACTGATAAAACAAACTCGATTTAGTTTAATAGAAAAAGTGAGTTATAAATAAATGACGTAGGTACACCGTAAAACGAGGTGAGAATGTGACAAAACAAAATATGATAAATTGGTATACAGGCGTAGTAAAAATGTGACAGGTAGGTGCTCTAGAGTTCAGCACGTAAGAATCGGTTTGTTTATTATCATATATTGTTTCGTCACATTCTCACCTCGTTTTATGATATCTGTTAACCGGTATCATCAAGAAATTTATACAGACAATTTTTCTTTAATCAAGCAACGTAGTTGCTTTTTTCAATAGATATTCAATCAATACGTGTAAAGTTGTGGTATAATTTATATTATTATTATTGTTGTTCTTAATTCCCAGGGTAGTTATTTAAAATAAATAAGCAATCTGTCACATTCACTTTCATCTTGAATTTATATTTTATACAATATTCAACCTACAATTTATACTTCAATTATTGGTGGTGAATAGCCGGCTAAAACATGCATGTACACTCATTAATGTAGACTTAGTAACGCGCAGACAAAATGCCTACAGACGTACGTACATACATTTCCAACAGTTTTGTTTGTAATGTTTTGAAAATAAATTATACTATTGTGAATTACTGGTTACTCATTACAAAATATATAAAAGCCCGGATAGCTCAGTCGGTAGAGCATTGGACTTTTAATCCAAGGGTCCAGGGTTCAAGTCCCTGCTCGGGCGAGGATTTTTATAAAATGTTCCTAAATTGTTTAAAATGTATAATTGAAAATCATCAAAAGGTCATCAAGAGAATGTTGTGTTGATAAGTTGGGGTTCGTAATGCTACGAAAAGGGGTGCGTATTCTCTTTTAAATGTATTTATTAGATCATTTTTAATGATGCCGTTTCATCAGTAAAGATATTTTTGTATAATTTTATTTAAACAAACGATTCAAATTTGAATAGATAAATAAAAAAATTGACTTATTTCGTATTTAATTATTGCAATAAAATATATCGAGTAATCTAACTTAAAAAAAAAAAAAATGTAGTAAAAGCCCGGGTAGATCAGTTTTGCGTCGTTTTTCGAACACCCCACGTACCTTAGTATCGTAAGAAAGAACAAATGCAATAGAATCGTAATTGAAAATAGAAATTGAATATGTATTTCTTTATTATTATAGACTATATTAAAATAGTGAGTAAGCTCTTAGCAGGTCATCCGGGATGACTTTGTAACAGAGGTTCAAACCACGTTCTCGGTCTAATTTTACTCCTACTTCGTTATTCTTTAATTTATCGTAGTTTGGAATGCTTAGTTAGAATTCACAGGAGTGAAATTTGATCAAGAAAACGGTTTTAATCTCTGTCATAAAGTCGTCCCGGTTGGCGTTAATAGAGGCATTAACTCACAGCCCGGGTAGCTCAGTCGGTAGAGCATTGGACTTTTAATCCAAGGGTCCAGGGTTCAAGTCCCTGCTCGGGCGTTCGTTTTTTAACATAATTATGGCTTTTTTTCCTGTTTACTCATAAACACAGTAGAACACGATAATTAGAAGTTAAACAACACATTCACATAAAAATAAAGACCTTGAATGCGTGTACAGTTTTTTTCAGATCTTTTAAAGGTATTCTCATTTGATTGTCTTTCTTACAACAATTACAAAAATAAATCCTCGAATGTTAATTTACCGATATGTATCTAATAAACTGTGAGCTGTAGGTTGATCATGAGTAAATATTAAAAAGCCCGGGTAGCTCAGTCGGTAGAGCATTGGACTTTTAATCCAAGGGTCCAGGGTTCAAGTCCCTGCTCGGGCGATCTTTTTTCTGTGACGTTAATCGTGATTTAAAAGTATTAATTTGTGCGGCGATCGACTATTGTACAATTGGCCCTTAATTCTCGATTGCTTGTTGTGCGGCGACGAGAGTGTATAAGTATTGAAAACCCGAGAGCCGAAAGCTTTACACGATTACGGCTACGCTAATTTCACACCAAACAGTCAAGTCCAGTCATATCATGTCAGTCAATACGTTGCACACGTGCAAGAGAAATTCGATCAGTTTCCGACGAATGTACTTGTGCAAAGTGTAATTTTACCTCGATTACAACGACGGTGAGCAATGAGGCGACAAAGACGATTGTGGGTTCATTTTACCAATATTAAAAGGCCCGTTTTGGAGTATTTAAGCACTTAGGGACTGGGAAGACTGACATAAGAAATCGACCGAATGAATCACAGTCAGTCTTTATGCGACTGAATATGACGACTGGACTAGACGTGAAGCTTTTCGTCTGAACGGCAACATATGTTATTGCCTTATATTTTAATGACAGCCGTCGATTGAATTCTGTAGCGTCCGACGCGACTGGTTTGGTGTGGATAAAAATAATAAATTCTAATATTGGTAACAAAGAAAATTCCCTAACAATTGTCTAATGTCAACGACAACGAAGTATCAAATTTTAGTAGGACCAGTTGTACGATAGTCGATCATCGCTGATCGTCAGTTAATCGCCATAGAAATGATCATCTAAACAATTGTTTACATGATTATTGAGTGATGTTCAGCGGTGATCAGCTGTTGTGCAACTGACTCTTAACATTTTAGATCTTCCAAATCTTTCCGTTTTAAAATTAAAATCGATAAGAAAAGCGAAAATCAAATTATTGCACGAATTAGGTTAAAATTACTATACGTTATTCACGATAGGCTCCAATCTCGTCATCAATATAACCTGGTATTTTTATAGTATTAATAGATTGTAGTCTTTCTTTGTCATATGTGTGCATCAGGTAAATCATCGGTAGAATAAACAGTGTTCGAAACATTAAACTGAATATTACAAATATACAATTTAGTAACTTTTTATGTATGACGTAGATTGGAACCTATCGCGAATAACTTATACCTTTATTTATACATTTATTTGAAATAAAGCATCGGTTGCTATCGAAAAATCGCTGTAATTGGTTAATATTTAAAATTTCACGAAATATGATTGATTGGTAGTAAGTGAAATAATCATTAAAAATATAATAATTATTACTATCGTTTCTAGTTATACATAGGTAATTTATGAATTCGAGTGCATGTAACACCAACAGGTACCTATAATAAATTTCATTCGCACATAATCAACAATTACGAACATAATAAATACGAAAGAATAATAAACTAATTAATTTGGAATTGATGTCGGGCTGGTTTGATCCGCAAAACCAAGTTTAGCTTTATTAAATAATATTTTCTCTTTAAAGTTAATCAAAAGGCGACATTTTAACGAATCTTCGGCGCCAGTTCCAGCAACATATGGCCGCTGGGTAACATTTCCCATTGAAGTTGTTTCTCTGCCTTGGACTAATTTATCCAAATTTGGTATTATTTTGCACGATTATTGTAAACTATTACTTCATCAAATCTGTTGGCAAGTTCCATATTAGATAAATGCGTATGGTTTATAGATTTTAGTTTGCAGAACACAAAGAGCCGACGAAAGGCATCGTTCTTGTCCTTTCTATATTAGAGTCCTTGCGCTCTTTGTGGAGAATTCTTAATATTCACGAACTCCTTGAATTTTTACCGCTTTTGGATTAATAATTAACATTTAAATAAATATTAGGTATAGTGGTATGATTCCGTGTTCGTTAATTTATTAAAATAATATCTAAACCTAAACGTAAACGAGCTTTAATAAATTATGACATTTAATTGTATGAAAACTGCATTTTTATTATACTTATTGATTTTACCATGTTTTTGACTACAGGTAGATATAGATAACTGTTTCATTATTTGCCTAATTGTAAAAAAATCACTAATTTTATTACCTTATGAATTAGATTCAAATGTGTATTAACTATTATAGTAGAGTATCGATTATCCGGATTAATTGGGAATCGATATTGGCCGGAAAACCGATATTCCGGATAATCGACTAATATTTAAAACACAGCGCTAAACGGTGTTATTACATATTTTTTGTTGCTACACTTATTTCACTAACAAGTTTCAAATTTATTTATAGTAGATAAGTAAATAAAAATACAAACATATTTAAGTTTTTACAAAAAAAAATTAAGTACATTGAATTCAACATATTACGTAGTAAAAATCTGAAATTTATGATTCAAAACTTTCCGGATAACCCGAGATAAACGATTATCCGGATGATTGATTTGATTGATTGACTGTAGGTACTCATAACTATGATTTTTAAAATTCTAATTTGAATTCAGTTCTGCTAACTGTATGTATACGATACTAGTTTTCTTTTCTGTTTTTACACGATTTTTTGAAATCAATCTATCGTCGTGTGAAAAGAGAATTAGGCGTAATACACATTTCTGAATAATTCAAGTTCAAATGAATATAAATCAGACAAAAAAATGCTAAAGAATTTATTTTAATTTGCGTTATGAAAGAAACTAGTGAACTTGCGTTACATTAAAAAAAACCTATAGTAAATACATTTTTAAACGTCCATTGTTAGAATTACCGGAGTTATAGCGTGTTTCCAGAATAATTATTTTTAGTTTTCAGATGTGATTGAGAGCATGAAATTGAACGATGTTTTGTAAAAAACACTTAGTTTCCGAGATACGAGGGCGTTAAATGTTTGAAAAACAATGTTTCTTAATTATCTCAGAAACGCTTTATTTAAATCATTTAAAATTCGCCACTGGACGTTCAAATGATTTATCATTGTTAACATGCTAAATTCGAAATGATTTGAATAAAGAAACAAAAACATGATTGTCTTCCAAATTTTTAACACCCTATATTTCGGCAACTAAGCGTTTCCGTACATTACTTTATTATAAAAGTGTTTAATTACATGCCCTTTAATCATATCTGAAAAGTAAAAATAGTTATTCTGAAACACTTTGTGCATATTATACTATATGTCATCCAAATTTTATTTAGATGCACGTCATCACGCATACCTCGTATTTTTGCAGTATTAATAAATTGTAGTCTTCTTCATCACGTCATATTCTGTGTTTAGATAAATCAACGGTAAAATACGCCACGTTCAAAACATTAAACCGAATGAATATTAGAAATATATAATCTAGTAACTTTTTATTGATGACGTACATGTAAATAAAATTTGGACGACATATAAAAAACCTATTATAAAAATTGCATAATTATGCAAAAGTTTTTAACACCACTATCACGAACCGTTTTTTGATTGATTTAATACAACAGAAAATGGGGTCGTCGAATGGTCAACGAGCATATTGTTAAAATATTCACGAATCTTCTACCGGCATGAGCACACAAGCATTTAAATCATCGTTTAAAATTAAAGCAAAATCCAATTTGTTTTTTGCACGAATTCAAAACTTTATTTTTTACGTTTAACTTTAAATCGTGACATAAAAATGTATTTGTAGATGTTGCATGCTCCTCCACATCGTCTGAATTTGTAGCCCTACATAAAAAAAACGGGCAATACTATAAAATAATATTGTATTTAAAAATACAAGTTTTTTAAAAATATTACGAAAATGACACACTGTACATAATATATGTTGCCTCGACGGAATTGCGTCTTTGCATAGATTTAATTGTAATCATATAATACCTACTGTTTAAGGTAAAGCGTACATTATGCCGGGGCGCAGCGAGTCGCATTTCAGCGCAATCAATCCCTGGGGTGCATTTTAAATGAGTCAATGCCGGGATCTCTGTTGCGTGACGACGATCGGTTGTAGAGTAATGCGCTTCTTCTTTAGCTTCTTTTGTTTAGTTTGCGTTTTTTGTTTTCTTTTTGTTTTATCTTAGACTATTTTATTTTGATTTTGTATACTTTATCTATAGTATTTAGTTTTAGTTAGTTTTAACTTCTTATTTTTTATTTTGTTGTATACATTATTGTTTATTTTTCTGATTTGTATTTTTCTTTCTTTTGTAACATCTGTTCTGTGGCGGCGGTGAAAGGTTTGTTTTCACCGTCGCCACCAAACTGCAGCCCCCCTGCTGAAGTAATGTCTGACGACGGTTCCGGCAGGGGGATACCAATAAATCTGTAAAAAATAAAAAAATAAAAAGAGCTCCGCTGCGATGCGGCCCGCTCCGCCCCGGCATAATGTACGCCTACCTTTAGAATGCAACCAGCTTTCAATTATTTTGATAAAACTGATCATTATGTAATTTTCGTACGGTTTTATCTTTTTCCGCTCATTTTTAGATTGTCATTTTAATATCCATGTGTTTTATAGTTCATCGACTAAATTATGACATATTTATAATCAACTTGATAAACGGAATGAATTTGTCACGTTTTAGTAGGTCATTTAACTATATAACCAGATTTTATTATTCAATTGGCTATATTATTTATTTGCGTTTCTTGTAAATTAATCTGCCGTTAATTATCGTTTAAAAGACGTTTATTACAGAATTTATCGACCAGATTTCAAATTTGTTGTTTATATTACTTATCTACTTAAAAAAGAAATTACATCTCAAACATTCCGCGGTTATCTAGAAGGTGTATAAAGAATGCGGTTGTAAATATTTGCACCTACATACTTGATGGGTAATTACAATTGTTTGAAATGTTTAATCATTCATCAACTACAATGGAAAATAGTTTTTTAAAAATTTATTCCCACACTGTATAATTGGAAAGTATAGGAACATATTTATTGTTTCGCGCCGAACGTGGGGTGGGGTGCAATTAACCCATAAGTTCTTTCATGGTGATGAAATTTATGATTAATCTGAAAATAGTAATTTTATTTTAATTGATACAAATTCTCGATGTCAAATTTAAACGTTTCAATGATATGTACGTTTATATTATTGAATAATCGATAAACATATGTAAATATAGGATGGTTCATATTAAGTACTCTCGTGTATAATTATGTAATCAACATTTGACAACTAATAACAAAGAAAATTCCTTTAATTAATTGACGTCTACCAAAGTAACCCTTATTAGCAGCCAACCGTGATTCCTTAAAATTAATAGAAGTTGTATTAAGAATACTATAATATAGGTGCCGCTCTTTGAAGAAACAGGGTACCTTTGAACGAGCAATTTGGTTTACAATACTCACAATTAAATAATATAAAATCCTTTTTTTTAATTTTCAATTAATTACTGTTAAATCTATTTTAACAGGTAAGAACACATTACTAAATACTCTATTCAATGCCTGGCTGCACTTAGGATACTTTCCAACACCTTGATGGAAACATCCGATAATTTTGATATTTCCTAAACCAGGAAAAGATTTAAAAAAAACTAGAAAGCTACAGATCGATAAGCTAATTAAATACATAATCAAAGGTAGGTACTTCCGAATTCGACATACGGTTGATATTTCAGTTTGACTTCGAAAAGGGCCATTCATCATCTTATCACCTATTACAAAGGATGGTAGAAATAATCAAAAAACGCTTCTAAAATAAGATGTAAGTACATAACTATCGCCTTACTTGATGTCGCGCAAGCTTTTACAAAACATGGATTAAAGGACTAAAATTTAAAATCCTTCAATTAAATATTACAAGTAACATAAAACAAATGTTATGTTCTCTTTTTTTTAGAACGAAGAACTTTCAGTATTCGCATTCAATCATCTATGACACAAGCAAAAAAATATACAAGCCGGCGTTCCTCAAGGAAGTGTTTTAGGACCCACACTGTTTAATACCTTCATAGGAGACATTCTGAATCCAGTAGTAGCTTTAGCAATGTTTAGCAAAAAGCTACTGATGCACAGTATCTGCTCGTGGTCCAGTAAGCGGAACATTCCTGTTAATCCAGATAAGTGCGAAGCTAAAGTTGTCATTTTGGAAAATAAATTACCCTACCAAAATCATCATCTATGATAAAAATATAACTTGTAAGAAGACAAATGAAACAATAAAATACCTAAATCTATATACTTAGACGCAAGACTAACTTGGGCTAATTAATATTGCCAATGTTTCGCTATATTGGCACAATTATATCCACTGTTTAACAGAAAACCATTCCAAAAAATTAAATGCGCTACGCTAACGTACAAATTATGATTTGTACCAGGCCAATTTGATAAGGTCAATTATATTATATGTACGTCCAATTTGGAACAGTACATCTAAAACAAGCTTAAAAAAATGTCAAACATTACAAAACAAGATTTTATAGTCGATAATATAATGTCGCATCCAGTTATTTTAAAATAAGGTATTTTATAATATTTTTGTGATAAAATACATATATATAGATAACTTATGTACACATATTTAAAATAATAGTGCGGTGTTTAGATAAAATATTAAAAAGTGATTTCTCTAATAAAAAACAACTTTATACATATAAAAATGTATAATTAAAATAATATTGTTTGCTCTTTATTTTATAAAATTTACTGCCTATATATATAGCAGAATTATAAATTTACTCTATTTTTAATTTAAAAACTACTTGCAAGCCCTTTAACATCGAAAATTTCCTATTAAAAACCATAAACCAGATAAAAGTTTAATCGCATTTTTATGCGACCGATAATATACAAAGCAACTAATAAAATATGTGCACAGCCTACTCTCATAGCTTATCTGGGCAATTGAAGGTTTTTGAAATAAAAACGGATTTCTTAGTATCCGTGTAATAACTCGAACGCATTTATATGGCAAAACCGTTTCAGATTTTTCGCGTTAGTCGTATGGCGTCGTAATATTCGCGTGTGCGAGGAGTGCTCGTTCGGTTTATAAGACCTTTTTGCGTGGGAGTACGCGAGTGTTGTGTTCTCTAAAAGGATTACAAACAAAAGGATTAATACGACGAGCGAAAGGTAGGATCTTTCTTTGTCGACTTACTCTCGTGTATTTATAAAGTGTAAATACGTGGACCTTTAAGCTCTCACACAAATTCTCTGAAAATCGAGCTTGGTTCGGGTCTTGGATAGGGTGTCGGTTAGGGTCTTGGCTAGGGTTCCCTTCAAACATTCGACGGTTCAATTTTATCTTATGCCCGTTTTCACGATCACAGTGGATGGTGACATACAGTGAAATATGAAAATCCCTTTTGAAGCTCGCTTTATTTAGAACCTTTTTTTGGCTCTTTCATTTTTCCCGCAAAATCTACAATTTTTTAATAAAAAATAAAATAAGTGATCTACAGTGAAACTTTGAACATATTAATATTTGGTGATATATTATGCTATTTATTAAATAGCATTGTTAGTTGTCAGAACTTGTCAACAACTATTGTAACTTTATTTAACCGAACATTGTCTACATTGTAACTTTTGTCATTCATTAATTCAAGAGCTTCCCCTTTTGAGGAGGAACTACGAAAAGAGATATTTTAAGAAAAAACATTATATAAAAGGTCCCCCCTTAATTTTCGACAAGGAATCGCATCTTCAAGTTTTTTGCATTATTTGTGATTCACATGTAAGTACATGCATACATAAATAAACGTTCAAATGTTTTTAGTTGTTAAAAGCAAATTGAATTTGTGAAACCCAGTAAATTATATAACTAGAACTCCGTGCGGATTGGCGTCGTAACAGCTTACTTATGTAGATACAATCAACTGGATGTTATCGGCGTAGAAATAACACAGAGCGGACCGTATAATAAAAATTTATGGTCAGTTTCTGAAACTGGTGAATCTTTCAACTTACTGAATAATCACGTTTAAAAGAAATTGTCATAATTTATAAAATATGTACTTTTAGGAACAAATTGTCCGTAAAATGCATTTTTATGTACTAGGATCAAAAATATGTACTTTTATATAAAATAGATCGAGTGACCGAGTCCGACCGCTGCAACAGGACACGAAAATATGATTTAATCATTTGATCTTTTTCATGCGGTTACTTTAAAACATCAACGCCTCGTGGACTCTGCAATAACTTTATAAATGACTTCAGAAATTAACAGCATCTTTATTACTCTTAATTTTAAAATATTACTTGCCGGAGTCGAGTATGATTTGTTTATGGATACTGCAACAACCCACTAACAGCAATGTTATCTACATCTTAAAAAGAATCACTGTCAGTATATCTGTATTTCATATTACATATTAATAAAATACAGTAAAACCGTTTAGATTACATTTAAATTGAATTTTCCGTCATTGAAGTACAAAAAACTAATGTTTAAGTCATATCTTGCTTTACAATAATAATTAGCCTATCCATTTTCACCAGTAAATCTCGTCTGCTATTGATTATATCTGTGTACCTGCATATACAAAATTTGTGCAGTTTGTGATACAAGCATGACTTTTTAGGAGTATGTTTTATTCATTTATGTTTTAATCACAACAACCGGCAGAGTCCTCTTGGACCTACCCCCTAATTTAAAATAATCCCCTTTTAATACTCGGGGCGCGTTATAAAACTGAAAATGATGAGAAATCTTTCGGGGACGTGATGAATCGTACGTCAAAGTATTTATTATTTAAACAAATTAATCTTTCGTCGCAGGAGCGTCGCAGGAAAACAATTTATTTATTTAATGTTTTATTTTGGATGGGTTCTATACGTCCCCAAATATTTCTCGTTGAAAAGGAGATTATTTTAAATAAAGGGAGGTGGCTCCGAAATGGCTTTGACGTTTATTGTGGTCTTTTCATAGATAGGTATACATTTTCGTTTTAACTATTATAAACATGATAAAGAAACCGTCATGAAGTTTCGCCTACAAATACTTATTGTTAGGTAAACATAACAGTAACATTATATTAGATGCAAACAAATTTTAAACATAACCAAATATTACAACGATTGAACTGTTTTTAATTTTAAAAGAAAATTCGAATCTCTGGTTTTTCTCGCTTATTATAGCAGATGCCTTAATTACTACACATTTAGTAAGGTTGATATTTCTGCTACGAGGTTAATAACATTTAGTTTAGTTTACTTAACTTTATATAGGCCTACAGATAAGCTGCAGCACAAATATCCCATTGTTAGATCTTTTTATTGTAATTTAGATCACGATTCGGTTATAGGTATATTTAGTTTTACGTGATTATCTCATTTTAAAATTTAGAGCAGTTATTTATAGAAGTTGCATTTTCGTTTCGGTCTATTTCTAAATATTTTCTATGCCTACGCAACTTCTAGTGTAGCCACTAAAAATTCTATATTATAAAAAAATAATGTGTTTGTAGTTTAACATACATATAGTAGATAACAACGAGGCTTTTGCTATATCTTCTATTAGAGCTGGCAATTACAAGATTTAAAAAAAAGGAAGACCTTAAAAACACAGTAGGTACAAAGTATTATACATAGAAATAAAATGTTCCGGTGGCTGAGTTTGAAAGCTTATATCTTGGTGGGGTCAAGTTCTATAAAATTTTTACTGGTAATTCACAAGATTGCACAGTAAAAATTTTAGTTTTGTGCGTAAAGCCGTTTTGGAGATTTTGTAAGGTAGGGATATCACGAAAACTGTCTAATTTTCCTGATTGTTTACTGAATTGGCAACTTTAAGACGTCATAACTAAAGTATTTCTACACCAAATAATATGAAATTTGGAAATAATGTATTTCAAATCTGTTGTAAGGAAATGTATATATTAAATTTTAATTTATCTAATTAATGTGCCTTTGGGGACGATAAAAGTCGAACCATCGCAATTACCGACTAATGCCACCAAATGATAAAATTATTTGTGCATATAATAAAGTTACATTTTTGAATAACAATTGTATGATTACTTTGTTTAAATAATAATTCGTTACGCTTTATAATAAATAATAATATAATGCGTTGTTAAAAACTGACGCAATGTTAGATTGGCTGGCGATCTTCCGTCATTCTACATAGTAAGCGGCTAATATGTGTATTTCTAAATACAACTACAAGCATCTTTCCAATGAATAAGCAGTGCGAATAAACACCACAATTTAAGTGGTGTGTGTTTTTCATACGTTTTGCGAAAAAAGAAATAATTCCAAGAATATATTTCCATTATTTCCTTTACGTTATTCATAATGTCGCTTTGTAGTAATGGTAGGCGCGACATAGCACTCACTTCACTCCACCCACGCCGGAATACGCAAGCATTGCATTGTTTATCAATGTTACAATTTCGGGAGCCTTTAGACATTAATATTTTTATTAACTGCCTTAATTGATAATTTACTTTTATAACGCCTTTTTGGAAAATTATGAAATTACGCATACTTATCTAGGAATAAAGTATCTTTAGTATGCAGTTTGTTTGAGTTAAATCCGTTAGATACTTTTTGAGATATAAGCTTTCAAACTCACAATCAGCCGCCAGAACATTTTACTAGGATAGTAGAGGAAAAAAGTAGGTAAATGGTGGAATAAAATAAAAAAGAGAATTAAAAGATAATAACCACTGTATGACCTTCAGAATTTTGATTTCCCGAACCTCGTTTCTTTAATCCGTTAATTTATCTTACATTTTAACACTTTTTTAATTAGTTTTTTTTTTGAATTTATTTACAGCTTTTCTGTCTTTCAGTGAATATCGACTTTTGTTTCTTAAATTTGCGTTGAAAAGGACGGACTTTCATTAATCTCAGTTCTTATCTATTTATAAACAAAACAAGCGAAGCTTCGGTAACGCTTTAAAATGCTGTATTTTTTTGAAAATGTTTTTCCTTTTATAGGGCAACAAATTATTTTGACGTTTTAATGTTAATTTTGCGAAACATGGCAAATCTTATGATTATAATTATAAAGAAATAAAAATGCTAATAAAACTTAAAATGTCAACTTCTCAAAATGCCAGTTGATTTGTTGTGATATCTTAATATTTCAATAAACATGCACGATTTTGTAAAAATACCTAATCTAATCTATTGACCGGAAGCTTTTATATATTATGCAGAATTCCTAGATCTATGAAAACGGTCAACTAAACTCGTATACGGGAACGTCCTATGATTTCACCAGTAAAAAAATACGCTTGTGCTGTAATATGACAAACAACTAAAGATCTCGGCTATTTCTGCTTTTCCAGAAGTTAATTTAGAATTCAGATTGTGACAGATAAAAAGAATACAATAAGTATTCTACTAAACATAAAGACATTCCTGCTTGTCGCAGTCAGTTACATGTAAATAAATGTCTTTGTGAGGAGTTAAAAATAACGTAATTAAATTCAAGAGCCATTCATTTAATTTGCGATATAACGTCTTTTTTAGTTTCAATTTGTAACGGTCGCCTTTTTTTCTAGGAGTCGTGAGTCGTTTTAATGCAACAATTTTTATTGTAATAGTTCGCGATATGTTTATACGATGTTGACAGTTGTTAATTAAATAATTTTAGACATTAGTTACAGCTGTTACTTGTATTTTTATTCGAGGAATCTGAATGACATTGATTAGGTTGATACGAGTACCTAATAAAGATATCTGGTAATAATGAATACTAGAATTAAACAATCAGAATAATTTCAGTCATCATTTAATAAAGGGTTTAATTTTCGTTTAAAGAATAGAATATTTTAACATACTTTTACGTATGTAAGCTTTATTTATAGTTCATGGTTTTGACAAACTTGTCACCCAACATGAACTGTTTAGAACAGGTCCGGATCTACCGGAAAATTCGTTTTTTATGTATAACCGTTGATTATAGAGGATTAGGTAAATCTCTATAATCAAAGCTAGTTGTAGTTAAAAATAATTAATACCTACAAAAGGAAAACTTGCTTGCAAAAATTTACTATAATGATAAGGACACAAATGAAACAGCAAATTTGTAGATATGTACAGTATATTGGTTTATCCGATTATATTTTACTCCTCCAGCATCCTTCACGCATCAACTACATCCCCTAATCACCGTCGAAAGCATTTCTGATGATTTTTCACATTCCTGTACTCGTAAACGTTTCAGATACACTAGTTTGCCTATACCGCAAAAAGAGATTCGATGTTCAAGATTTTGCAAATGTACGAAAACTGCCACAATATAAATACATAATACATAAAGTATTTGTCGTGCACAAATAATAGACAAGCATTAAATATAGGTAAATGTGGTTAGTTACATCGTCACGAATAGAAGCATTCATTTGATTCCAAACTCGATCATATTATGAATTAATACCAATGTTGAGCCCTACGTCATAGGAACTGTGGGTATGGGTTAATATGGAAAAAAAATGAATCAAAGTACAACTTACTGTAATGATAATTTTAGGTAAAAATAGTCAACTGGATTCGATCCAGTTCGATTTCGGGCCAATCTTTCCATCCTCTAATAAGTTTCAAATAAGCTATTTTGTAGAATAATGTCCATGCGAGTCTTATGGAAGTTATTCTACAAATAACTATTCGGAACTTTATTAGAAAATGGAAAGACCGACCCTTAGTTAAATTTAGATTGCGTATATACTTTGTCTAATCAATCGAGTTTACTTTAACTCGCGACTGCGACTGACCAGTCACTTCTATAAGGCATGAACTATAATAATCAATCAATGCTATAATAAAACAGAAAGTTATCCGCGATAAACTATCTCTGTTTTTCAAAAGTACTTCTTTTAACTATCGTTGTTTTTTTTATCTATCAATATAGCCTTCAATTTTTCTACATAATCGATGCGCGATTAAAGAGAGAGAAACTAAACATTCTAAAATAAAACTTTTTAACACATTTTATTTAAAGTTATTTGCATTTATTTGTTTTAATTAATATTTAAATAATGTAAACAGTTATTATGTAAATATTGTATATAAATTAAGTCTCTATAAATATATTTAAATTTAAGTTTTCATAGCTTTGATTTTACATTGCCTTTTGTTTTTTTCGCTATTTTAACGGTTTAGGAATTTTTAAAAACGCAAAGTCCAGGTTTTATGATAAGCATACTTACGATCTTTACGATTAAGATCGCGTAATTTTTACCAAATGTATCTACTACCTATACACATAAAAACTAATCCAACCATCAGTTAAACACAAATACTTTTTAAAGTAGATATCTCAATATTCCGTATTTTTGCTTCTTTTAAATTCCATTCCGCACTTACTTCAATTACTGATAATTGTTAATAAATTGATTGATGCATTAATATGCTTTAATTTTTTTCCTTATTTCTTTTATTCTATTGTGTCGAAATGAAGGTTACATAGTTCACATCGCCTATCCTTTAAATGCGTACGTAGTAAATCATCCATTTGTTCTTTAGCTCATAAATTCTACGCATAAGCAGTTCTCAGAAAACAACATAGGATCTTCATGTGTCCATAAAATATTTAAATATCCTTTAGATTGAATACCGAAATTTGTATGACAAAATGGGGATTGCTTTTATAGTTTAACCGCACCCGACTGGGCTGTTGGACTACCGGAGCTTTTGTGTTTGTCATGTCCTTTCGTCTACGAAGATAAATTATAGATATGTATATCTAAAAGTATCATTTATATAAAAGGGATGATGTTTTGTTATTTTTCGTGACTTACTATTTATTATGACGTATTTTTCCGGACATCAGTTTATGTACATATAGAATTTGCAGATAAAAATACGGAAATTACCTACAAAAATTATAAAACATAAAAGCAAAAAAGAAAACAATACTTAGTGAATTAGTTTTAATTAATTAATTAGTTTTTTTTTTCGAATTACAATTCGAAATCTTAGTTATCTGGTTGTACAGAGAATTTTCGGAACAACTATTATGTTCAAAAACCAACTTTTAATTACTTTTTTCTATTTATTTTGTGTAGGTTCGTAATCGTTTTTTTTTTCTTTTTTATCATAAATTATTTGTTGTCGTTTAATTCGTTATGTTAATTTTTGCATGAAGGTTAATTCATTAATTAACCACCTTTTATTATTTTAGCATTGAAAATGTACATACCTACATATGTTTTTGATAATTATTATTACTGCTAATAAGTTTTAGTACTACTGTGTTATTGCGGCCTTGCTTAGGTACTAAAAGCTTTATGTATATACCTTTATAGGTACTATGTCGGACTAATTAAGTCGGACACGGCTTTGCGAGCTTCGAGCTGCGCTCCGTACCGATAGTGCTCACAATTTTATCTGTCGAGTAGTATAACTGACGTGTGTGCTAGGTGCTAGTGTAAGGTATAAAACTATGAAAACATTTAGCTGCTTAGGAGGCTTTTGAGGTTTTTCCATAAAAATAGTTGTTAAATACAAAGATCGATCAGATTAATTGATAGTATAATCGTAGAAAAAAGATTTCTCAAATTGTCATCTTTTTAGCAGTCCGTAATATCTCTAATATAAATTCAGCTTTATTGCAACTTCACGTAGCTGCGTAGGTAAGTACTATTGAGTCCGAGTCAATTATCCTCAATGGTCCTCAAAACTTATTTTTACTTTGAGAGTTTCACTTAAAGCTAAATATCGATCCGCTTCTGGGGCCCAGTTTTCAAACCATTCGCTATCATAACGTATGCGAAAATGACGTCACAACAAACACATTTCTATAGAAACCCATTGTTATGACGTCATGTTAGCATACGTTACGATAGCGAATGATTCGAGAATTGAGCCCCGGGTCGTTAGACTAGAATTGACTCGCAGTCGATAGTACCTAATGAACGAATTTCAGAAAACTTGGAAAGATAATATAAATCTCGTCAATACATTGACCGTGAAAGTTGAAATAAAAAACCGGACCATTGCGTGTTTTTTTTTTTTGAAACATCTGTGTGTGTTGATAAATTACAAGTGCCATGTATTTTTCTCCTAACCGTTATATAAACTTTAGAATACCATGAATAAATCAAATCTCACTGTCGCACGCTATACGAAAAAAATTGAAGTAATCGGCATACCTAGCGCCTAAATTATTTTTCAATCAGGAATCTATAGTACCTAAATAATAAAATTATCTAAAATATAGGTATTTTGAGATTAAGAAGTAGCGGTCACGCATAATTGATTCGATTCCCTTGAATTTTCTTTGTAAACGTTTGTTTTTATCTGAACAATTTAAAACCATTATTTTGTATATTCATATAAGTAATTACCTATAATTTTACGTAATCTTACAAGAATCACAAATACATTTATACAAAATAGTTAAGAGAAGCTATATCATAGAAATACCTACACCTTTAAGCTCGATTAGTCAGGAAGTAGTTTTCTCAGGTACTATACATTATTTACATTTGCATTAATAAGTTGATTGTCAAATGTGTACGTAAACTGCTTAAGGATACTTAGCAATTAAGTTCTTGTTGAAATTCATTACAAACGTTAATTAAGGTAATAACTTTTTTTTTTTGATTACAACAGCATAATTTGTATTCGACTACGCAATATTAAACATTACTTGGCTAATTTAACGTAACGATAGTTAGTAAAAGTCAATACGAATTTGCATTAATAGAAAACAGTAATTAGAAATTAAAAGAAAGTTAATCGACAAAATTGTGGAGTACCTATTATTTTTTGGATCGAATACTGTCGTACTTACTGATATTTGTAAGAAATACTTGCTAAAATGTTACACTATTATTTTATTAAAACATATACATAATTGGTTTGATGAGCATGTCATTCAAGTTGATGCGAAATTCACAGTGTATTACCATTAATTCTATCAACCACTTTATTATCTGTAGTTTAGGGTCAAAAAATATTATTTAAGAAGGTCGTTTTCGTAGGTTGCATTGTGGTTTTAGTCCTAATTACTAAGAAATTATATACGAAATAAACAACGATAATTTTATTTCATTTTATGTAAGTTTCATTTTCACTTAAGTAGTATATTTTTTCGCAATGCGGCGCGTTTGCGGCGATTTAAAATTTTCGGAAAATCTCAAAAAAAAACCTGTTATAGTTCATGATCTTGGCAAAATTTTGGCCGAATCTAAAACGTTCAGAACAGGTCCCCAAGTAAAACAATCAATGATGAACTGCAGGCGTTTAGATTTAAAATTTTTGCATCATCTCAATAAAATGTCTACCTGATACACTCAGAACAGGTTCTGAATTACTTGAAATGTAGTTTTTCGAGAACAACAATGCAAGAAATGACAATCTAAAATTTAAAATTTTTGCAAAATCTCGAAAAAATTCCTTAGTATAGTTCAGTTTTTTTGGCAAAATTTTGGCCACAAGGTTTTGAGCCGTAACATTCAGAACAAGTCGAAAACGATTAGAAAACTAGTATTTCTGGTATAACGAAGCAATAAATGACAAACTGCCGGTGTTTAAATAGATTATAACTTTTTTATAATCTAGATAAAATGACACTACCTGATACTCATAGGGCAGGTCTGGAATTACTTGAAAAGTAGTTTTTCAAATACAACAAACAAAGAAATGACAAATTATATGTTTTTAAATCGATTTAAAATTTTTGCGAAATCTCGAAAAAATCCCTTAGTATAGTTCACGTTTTTTTGCCAAAATTTTGACCTGAACGTTTTGGGACGGAACGTTCAGAACAAGTCGAAAACTACTAGGAAACTCTTATTTCTAGTATAATAACGCAAGAAATGACAAACTGCGGGCGTTTTAATAGATTATAATTTTTCATAATCTCGATAAAATGACACTACCTGACACGCATAGAACAGATCCGGAATTACTCGAAAAGTATTTTTCGAGAATAACAATGCAAGAAATGACAATATTTAATTTGACAATAATATTGACATTTAAATGGCAATATTGTAATAACCGAACGAATAGGTATATGAAAAACGTTTTTCTATTTTATCTCAAGTTTTCCTAATGTAACCCCATACAATTTTTACATTGTTAAACAGAGAAAAAATAAGCTTAAATCATCTACAAAATGATTTTCTGCATTACGTCGTTAGTAAAGCTTTTGTTGTTAAAAGTATTGTAAACTCACCATATTCGCTGGTAATGCGTTCCCAAGAAACACCGCGAAAACGGATATGTGTTGAAAGTCCGCGAATAAGGGAAAGACGATAAAAACTACTGTTTCATAAGAGAAACTTTATTGAAACGAGTAGGTACCTAGGTAATAAATTATTAATAATAAATTCAAATTGTTGTTTTCAAATCTGTTATTTTGCTTGTTTTGTAATTCTCGATAAAATGTCTTTGTATATATAGATCCACAGCTTCATGAATTTTTCTTATAAACACAATGAGTCGACAGACTTGCTTTGCTAAAAAAGTCGCGTGGCTCGTGGCAAAGTCGTAATCCGTCGATTAAATTTTGGGGGGTTAATTTTGATCTATCGGGAACATCTTCTTCGCGACGTGGTGCATAACTAAACCCGCGAATATGGAGAGTTTTTACTGTATGTAGTTTAATTTTTGACGTGAGAGTTCATTTCATAATCGACTCGATTTATTTGAAATTTTTCATTTTTTAAATTGTTTTAAAATTTATTATTTTGCCCGATGCTTTTCATTACATCTATAAATTTGAATGATACGTAAACTTAAGTTCGTATAACAATAAAATTTGAATAAAAACATTTTTTCCATTTCTTTATGAAAAAATGCTTGGTAATGTAAAGTGGTTTTGACAATTTCATGCCGCAATACATTTCGTCATTAGCTTATATGTGCTACTGTTATGAAACACGTAAACGAGAAAAATTTAAATGTGTATCTACATAAATATCTACGTCGACACTGTGGAATTAGTTTAAAGAATTTTAAAAGATAACAGAACCTTAATTCAACTTCAATCCTATTCTATTCGAGTTAATTTTAACTGACAACACAGTCATTACAATGATAACCAAATCAATTGGGTGTTCGGTTTTGCGTATAAAACGCATTAAAACTTTGGACGACCTAAAATTTAAACTGAAAAATGTCGTGAAATTCTTTACACCATCATGCGTCGTGAATGTATAAGTATAAACATTCTTATATAATAATGTTTCAACGTAGGATTTGTTTGCAAAATATAGTAGCAAAACAGTTTATAAAGGCCATATGGTTTGATAATTTTTATACTCGTTGCATCACAGATATTATTTTGTCTTGTTTATTTACTTGTTCCACTTGGCCGAATCTGCCTTATTTCTCTAATCTAAAATTTTTCGTATGGAATTACACTTTCTTTCGAAATTTTTAATAAAATCAACATTATTTTTGTAGTTTAAAGTGATAATAGGATTTCGACACGTAATTTTCAAACAATTTTAGTATCAAATATGTATCTTTTTATAGATACCATAGTACTTTAAATAATTTTTACCAATTTTACAATAGTTATTTTGTTTTGGTTGTTAGCATGTTTCATAACCTTTACGTGCCATATAATAAAAGTCTTTGAACTTTTTATTATTGGTTTTAAAATAAATTCGCGATTTTTTTCTGTTCCTATCTCATTTATGATTTGCATTTAACGAATAAAGGAATGCTTGATTTTCTACCATTAAAATAAAATATTTTCTATAAAATTCAGGCTTTAAAAATAATTCTTATGCCGCATTTGTTATAATATTTAACAAGAGATTTTTTATTACTTTATTGCCGAAAGATTTCTTTAGAGATCCAACGATGTAGAAATCGATTCTTGTCGGTGATTGAATATAGGAATTATCTTCTACTGTTACCATCATGCGTCTGGCGTCTAATGGCTTAATATTGTAATTATTTTGCTTAGTAAAGTGTCAAGTGCCTGGTCTGGATAGTGTTACAACTTCTAATATTATCTTCATAAAGCTTCTCAAACCAGTATGAATTATGAGATTGTTGGCCCTGAACATTTGTTTACACCATTTGTTACTATTTTAATGGCCAAAAAAAACATCACAAGAAATTATTAACCGTTAATATTCATAATTTTATTAAATAGAATATTTCGACTGATTATGTTAGGAAAGATTAATAGCTCAACTTTTTAAATCCGAAACTATAAAATGCCACAGCTGTACTACATACACATACATAGATTCCGACATTTCATGGAATCTTATGTAATAAACGTGGATATGAAATTAAAAATTAACATATTTTATTCTGTTATAGTGTTTAAGGGAGGGTGGGGGTAGTTCGGACAAATGATATTTTGTTAGTACAGAATGCTTTAAAATAATTGAAAATTCTCTTAAAAAATGACATACCTAATAATATAGGCCGGTTGTGGAAAATAAAATGTCTGTAAAGTACAGCTGTTAGCGAGTAACGGACAAGGATATAGTTGATTTTTTAAGATATTTTTTTTTATTGACAATTTTAGACTTTCTATTTTTTGTAGTTGAACTTTAATAAAAACAAGATATTTCATTTTTCTTCAATACTTTGTAGGTTAAAGTAATTAATTGTAAAGTATGTTTTAAACATTGATGATTTTGTGCATTTATACAGCAACTTGTTTTCGAATAATGTTATGAGGTTATTTCGGACGTTCAAGCTGGGGGCTATTTCTGACAATTATTATTTTTTTTAACAAAGACTTACAGTATCTTCAACGTTAGTAAATAAAACACATATATTTCTAGAGTAAAATCGGTGAATGCGGAATAGTGTCATTTATAAAGTTCTAAACCCAATGTTTATATGTAAAATGTCTAAACAGATGCTAGAATGTACATAACCGGTAGGTACCACAGGCGAATTTTGTAACTGTGGATGTCGAATGTTTTTGGGTAAGTTCCAATAATTTTTACTGTGTCTTTATCAAAGCAATTAAAAATAATTTAATGACTATTTTAAATATAAACGGGGAACGGTAACGCAGAATAAAATTAATGACAATTCCACATTACCGAACACAGAAAATTACACGACGAAATTTACCTATATTTGAATTATTAAAATTTAAAAGTATTATATAAACAAATCATTATTTTGTACTTAGCTATTTGGCGTCTCTGACGAAGAGATAACAATTCCACATTAGCAGATCATTTTTTAACTTAGGAAAATACGCACTTTCTACTAAAACGAACAAAAAAGACAAAATAAGACTATTTTCAAACTTATACAATCATTAAAAAACAGTTTTATGTAGGTTTTATGTAGGACTTCAATATAAATATTAAACAAAAAAAGCACAAACTAATTGTTTTTCCTGTATAAATAAAATGTTATTCCACATTCACCGACTTTATTACTCTACTTATAGCATTCAAAATGTTTTGGAAAATCTACTTTTTGTCCGAAGTAACCCCACTCAATCCTATACCATATAGGGTGTTTCAGGAGCAATAGTAAATATTTTAGGAGATGGTAGTATGGACTATTCAGAGTAAAAACATCCCGAGTAAATTTAAAAATTAAACATTCTCCGAACGATGAAAAGTCCGCGGTAGCCACGTCTATTGGCCACAAAGATTTTCAGACTTTATTCCATTAGACTGTTTTCTATGAAGATGGATAAAAAGCGAAATCTACAAAGAAAAAGTAAATACAAGAAACGAACCGATCGCTCGCATTTTAAATGGTGCTGTCCCCACAAAAGTACCTAATACAGTCTAAGACGACTTCAGAAGAGTTACCGTTGTCAAAAGAGGTCATCTCGGTCATTGAAAATTGGACACATGTTTAAATAATAGTTAAACGTTTTTACTCGCAATAGTTCATAGTTCGACCTCGTAAAATATTTCCAATTTCTCCCGAAACGCCTTTGTGTATATTTACGAAAATCAATTATAACGCTCGGGCGTGTCAAGTTGAACGAATCACTACTTTACCGTAAATTTCTACCTTTTCAAGTTACTTGTAACGATCAAAAACGCCCTCACCATCCTTATTTTATAAAAGACGGCTTAGGCTTATCGTGCATTACACCTTTTTAGTTATCTAACAGTATTATAATATGTGGGGTATAGGCGAGAATGAATAAACTGCATCGAAGATTACGATTTTCATTGACCAGTATGTGCGCAATTTCACTTTTTTACTGGACTTTCACAATCCGAAAATGTTCCAAAAAATAATTTGCTGGAATAACTTTTAAAACTATATAGGTGGTACGTACGTAAAAATTCTAAATATCTATAGATATAAATATGCAAAGGTGACAAATTTCTCAGTGCTACGGCGAACATTTTCCGCAAATACATATGTATATTAACTACACAAGCGCACGATATAATATTTTCTCTAGGAATTCGATGATTCATTTTAAAACTATGTTTAGGATTAAAAATTAATTAAGAATAAGATGCAACCATCGCTCGAGAATCACTAATTTGTAAAGAACGAGAAGCTATATCTATCTATAGCTTCTCGAGCAGTTCCGTAAAAGCGAAACTTGAAAAATTCCATGATGACTAACTGATGGTGATTGAAAAATTGCCTCTTTTTGTGAGAGTGACTTTGAGCATAGATAATTAACGTACATAGATATTTCATTAAGTATTAGGTGTACAAAAAAGTTCTGAGCTTTTTTTTGTAAAATTCAATATTTATTTAAAAACAAACAAAAAGATATTAATCAACGAAATAGTCCCCGTTTGCATCGATAACCTTTTGCCATGTTTCGGGCAGCTTGCGAATTCCCTGATGATAGAAGCTCCCTGGCTTCGAGGCGATAAAGTCATCAATGCATTTGCGTAGGTCTTCAAGTGCCACGAAGTGTGTATCAGCCAAGTGATGCTGCAGCGACCGGAATAGGTAGTAATCAGACGGTGCCATGTCTGGACTATACGCCGCATGCGGGAGAAGTTCCCAGCCTAACGCAAAGATATGATCCCAGGTCGCTTTTGCAACATGTGGTCGGGCATTGTCATGAAGCAGTATCACTTTACCACGTCCTTTGCCTCTTTTCTTCTACTGCATCGCTCAAATTAGTCAATTGTTGCTGATAGCGGTCTGCCGTAATTGTTTCACCCGGCTGTAACGGTTCATCTTCAAGACTGAAATTTCCTTGGCGAAATTTTGTATACCACCTTTTACACGTAGCGTGACTTACAGCGTTCTCTCCATATGCGGCACAAATCATTTCAGTGGCTTCAGCAGCATTTTTCTTGAGATGAAACGCGAAGTGGATGGAAAATCGAATATGCTCTTTGGTTATTGCCATCGTAAACACTACTGATTTTTTAGATTATGTGCATCAAACGTCAAACCGCATGGTATTTTCAAAGACCAAATGTCAACGTTGTAAACCCGCAAAAGGGCGGGAAACTTCATGAAATTTAAATTGTGGTTTCGGTTGTATGAAATCTAAAGCTCAGAACTTTTTTGTACACCTAATACATTGCTAGACGATCTTTTTCCATGCCTTTTGGCCTTTTTCCTTAAATATTCTTCTACTGCCTTCGGCCATCTATTTTTCTTCCTCTTCTTCTATTTCCTTCCATATATATGTTTCGATGATCGTATTTGGCATTCGCGTTGCTTCATTTATAGAATATGCGCTAATCGTCTTTTTCTTTGAGCTTTAGATGATTAACATGAAATACTAAATTCTAAAACACGTACCTTATTCATTAAAGTCATCATTCGATTCCAGCACTGAAGTATTATATTTAGCATCAAAGCTTTGCATAACTATGGAAAAATTAAAATATGATTTGGGTTTTGGCCGTGCATTTCAAAAGGTCGATGGACTGACTAATGTCAATTTCGTATTTCAACATAATAGATCATCGATAAGATTTGAAATGCATTCCAAATTTTAATAGATTAACTATTAAAATAAACGGCGCTACTTTAAATTTATAAAAAGTTGTATAACTACAGTGTAGTTCGTATATTTCACCTATCCACCTAAAGTGTTGCTCAATTAAAAAGTTGTAGTGAGCGCCAGGCCTAATTCGATTGCTAATCAATAATTATATCGTTCTTAATTAAGTTTCTATATACAAGAAATAATATAAACTCTTAGATTGCAAAATCTACATATTGATATTATCAACATAACTTAAAAAACTGCGTATTTTAAATTAAGATTTATTTAAATCTTAATAGTGAAGTGTTAATGTAGATAATATTTTTTTTAGTTTTTTATTTATAACCTCATGTCGCTTTTAATAATACAGTAAAATTTAATTTGATGCGTGGGTGTGCTTCTAAAAAATTATTCCGTTTTTTAAAAATGATTCTATTCATTTCTAGACATGTATCGTATTTAGAGATTGTTTTTTTATAAAAAAAAAATAGAACCTGATTTCAGAAAGCGGAAATATATTATTCACACAACGTGTAGTTATTCCTGATTTAAAACTGATTTATTTTTGATCATTTTTTTCACAGTAATTTGATTCACCTTATCATTTCATGACCTGCACTTCTTGGTTCTCAATTTAGTTATGCATGTGATTCACCACAGAATCTATTGCTCGTTGACGCATTTTTGTAAGTATAGAGCGGATAATGCATGTTATACATTTTTTTGAAGTTATTTGATACGATGAAGTTTTGTGGCATATACACGTTTCTTGATTATCCCCATAACCAGAAATCATGATAAAATATAATATCGTCTTGCCCATACAAGTGGTAACATATTTATGACTCACCCTGTATTACACGAATTCTATAAAAGAATCAGTCAATCGTTATAAAAAGGACTACCGAAACATTGTTTATAGTAATGTGATTCAATTCAATAATGGTAATTTTATTCTTTCCAAAATGACAATTAAATTAATTATCAATTAAAAGTCAAGTAAGGGAATAATTAAAATATCAAAAATATCTCCTCTCCTTTTTAGCCCAAACATCGTAAAATGGTACTGAATGATCCAATAAAATCTAGCAGTAATTGCACGGCACCCACAAAATTCAATTAAGCCTGACAGCTGAAGCAGCGCGTTATTGAGCCCGACGTCGACGTCATGATTTAAAATCTTGATCTAAATTACATTTTCCATCATACGGTTACCCCCCGGGCCCATTTTATTTTTTAATAATAAAAAGTAATTAATTTCTTGATTGATGGTGATTGTTAGTCGATTAAGTTAATGAGCAGGCGTATTGTTTATAGATTGATATAAATTCATTGAGCTCTTTAATAAAACGTTAAGTATTTAATGTAAATAAAAGGAAGACCTTAGAAACATTTTTCTATTTCTGGAATATACCTACATTTATAATATTGTAAGTATGACATAAGATAGAAAGTTATATTATAATCAATATTTTATTGTCAGTAGTTCAATTCTATATTTTGATAAGTTAAATTGTTGAGCAAGAACTCGTAATTAAAACTTGTGGCTTATTTTCATATTATATTTAGAACATATTAATCTATTTTACAATCGTTTTTAATAATCGTAAATTTATACACAGGATTAATTTTAAAAAGTAGGAATTGCAAACTCCAACGTTAATAATATAAATAACCACCTATGTATATACAAATGACAACATTAAATTAAGTAATGTCTAAGTTACTGTGACTTTTAAAACTTCCTGGCGCTTAATTAATAGCTTTACGGACTGCGAGAATCGAATAAAATCTTGTATTATAGACGGGCAATTTATTCTGTTTGTGCTTGCATTTTTAAAATTTTTAGAAACCATTCAATAATTGTTTTGCATTTTTAAAAATAAAAATGCTGTAACTGTATCTGATTCATTTTCGTCGTGTTGTATACATAAACAGTCGTTATGCACATACTATGTAGTACATAATCTAGTAACACACACATTCGTGAGTAGATTCAACCCTGTCTAACATATTATCATAAGGCATCATCCTGATAATGCGTTCTCCGAATGCATTTGCAGGGCTTCTAGCGACACACCCATTAAAAATGTAAATAAAGTAAATATTTCTCAAACCTAAAGTAAATAAAAGCGAAAAAAAAGTAAATTCGAAAAAAGTAAATCATTGGAAGCACTGAATATAACAAACAAAGAAATGACAATCTACACTTTTTAAATCGATTTAAAATTTTCGAAATCTCGAAAAAATCCCTTAGTTCACGTTTTTTTTTTGGCAAAATTTTGACCTCGAACGTTTTGAGACGGAACGTTCAAAATAAGTCGAAACTACTAGAAAACTCGTATTTCTAGTGTAACAACGCAAGAAATGACAAACTGGGGGCGTTTTAATAGATTATAATTTTTGCATCATTTCGATAAAATGACACTACCTGACACGCATAGAACAGATCCGGAATTACTCGAAAAGTAGTTTTTCTAGAATAACACGAAATGACGAACTAAGCGCGATTTTCCGGAGATTTAAAATTTTTGCGAAATCTCGAAAAAATCCCTTAGTATATATAATTCACGTTTTTGTTTGGCAAAATTTTTACCCGAAAGTTTTAAGACGAGTTTATTTACGCACAATAGGCCTATTTGAATGGTCAAGTTTCGGTAACATTTATTCGTGTAAAATTATACACTTCTTGCATGTAGGAGAAGCTGGTTCACTTGGAAACAATCATTCTCATATCATATTTTCTTAATAATCTGATTAGCCAACAGGGCAGTCACTAGAATTTATTGTGGTTTGTCTTTGTGTCGATTTTGTTTCACTATTTATTTATCATCTCCCGTAATAGTTTGTTTCAGAAATAGTTCATAATATTTTATTAGCAAAACGCGAAGAGAAATTCGATCGTTTATTAGATGCATTTTTTTTGCTCAAATCATGTGGAACCCGCAATATGTTATATCTGGAAACCATTCCACCTTGTACGTAGGTAATTTTTAGCGATAAAATTTACTAAAATTTCCACTGTTATGTAACGTGGATTGTTTTCACCTAAAATGTACTTAACAATATGTATTATAATAAATTCGTTTCTTCAATAATTGATTAAAATTATATCGACCTACATTTCGCTCATAATTAAATAATATCTGACAGAAAATGTCTATTACCTGTAATTAATTTTTGGCTGGTCGAAAACGAGCTCGAAAGCCTAAATTGAATTTAGAATGATTTCGCGCCACAAAAACTTTTAAAACAAATTGTCAAACAGTTAAATAAGTGTAAAGTTAATTAATGTAAACAGATCCATATGGCGATGGCGTGACAAGGGAATAAGTATCCTGACCTTCTTTACAGCTGAAAAGGTGGCCAGAGAAACATATCCTGCACTTCAAGTATGTATACAACGATCAGTGGGACGTTACCGCGCCTATTAAATTATAGCGACAAATGATTTTTCGCGGTGCAATGAAAAGTTTGTGGTAGTTTGACGAAAACGAACAACGGCATTTATATCAAATGAAAATCTACATTAATAATCGGAGAAACAAATTAAAATCGTATAGTAAATAATAAGCATCGCGCCGTGTAATGTTCGTTTGTATTAATTACGTATCTATTAGTACCTACATAAGTAGGTATTAACGGTACTATATTTTAAAACTGACAGATGCCTATCTATTACAATAGTGTCCTTCTATCTGAATTATGAGACAGGATTTAATATAAAGGTGAAACGTATTGTTCAGTCCGTTTTATTACGTACTTTTGATGCTATTTCTTAATTACTGTATCTAAATATTATTTTCGTCATTTCTTTATTAAGGTCAAATAGTGAAAGAGTAAATTGATATTAGTCGAGTTTCTGTTGTAAGTGTATTGTATTTTCATTGTTTTTAATCTTTTGTGTACGTCGTTTACATAGGTAAATTAAAAGAAAATAAAATAATCGTAAACATACTTTAAATTGAATAGAAATATGTATAATTTTAAATATGTAATACTATGTAGAGAAATGGGCAATATCTACAGATGTATATAATTGAAGAACGGCGAAGAAAAACAATATTTAACACTTAATATTTTGACGTTATTATAAATTAAACGTATAGGTAAAATAAAAATGTTACTATAGTAAGTGTTAAAATGATCAGTTATTGATAAATATCAGTTAAGTGATAACAATTTTATTACAATTCGTAATATTACACTGTTATAGTGAAGTTTGGAAAATAGACACATACATATTACATAATATAAACAAATTGATTTAAACTTAAACTTAATATTCCCATGCTTATACCTACTTATATAGCTTATCCAAACCGATATGATGTTCACGTCATCAACAAAAAATTACTAGATTGTTTATTTATAATTCGGTTTAAAGTTTGAAAAGTGACATATTCTATAGATGATTTACTTGCGCACATATTAGATGGTATAAAGAAAGACTACAATTTATTAGTACTGTCAAAATTCGAGGTGACAGCACTGTGTGAAACGTCATCATCTAGTAACTTTGTATTGATGACGTGAACATCATATAGGTTTGGATAAGCTATGGGAAATATAATTACCTACTGAAAGTTTTAATTGCTAAAAATACACCTATGCGAGTCATCGATAGGTACATACGGTGTTTCATTCGTATTTGCTGATATAAAGTATGATAAGTATTATTTGAATATTTTCGAAATCGAACAGGTAATCCCCACATAACACACCATCCGTACAACCCGGTTTCGCTCTAGAGAAAGTTTAGGTATTGCGCATTATCTGTTGAACCTCAAAAAAAAAAGTTTTCTTTTTTTTTCAAATTAAAAATTGTACCCCAAAACGTCTGACGGAAGTAAGAAAATACCTCTAGGTACACATGCCTTTATCTTTCCACAACCAACCAAGACCGAAAGACTTTTTGGCTACCGGGTTATTTAAATGGTAGTAATTAAATTTAATTTTATAGCAACTAGCATTTAACAACTTTTAACGATGTCGTGATCGGAATAAAATTTGAATGGCCTATATTATCTGTCAGCTATGGGCTATATTCAACCTCTGTGGCGACACGTCATCAATAAAAGGTTACTAGATGATGACGTTTCACACAGTGCTGTCATCTCGTACCTCGCATTTTGACATATCTAATAAATTGTAGTCCTTCTTCATACCATCTAATATGAGTGCAAATAAATCATCTATAAAATATGTCACTTTTCAAACTTTAAAGCGAATTACAAATAAACAATCTAGTAACTTTTTGCTGATGACGTGAATTGCCAGGCCGTTTGGATAAGGTGTATATGATATGTATTATTATTTACGAATACTTCACCCATCTTTTATATCGATCAACGTACATTATATTGACCTTTTCCATGCCTTTTACACATTATAAGTATCTACATATTACGAAAACCAACAATCGTTGTTTTTTTAGGCACGTTGATAACCTCGTTTTCACGCCCAATTCCAAGTTCAAGAGATTCTCAACATACTCCGTTAACATTTTTATTTAAATACACGTATTTTGTATTTCAAAATATGCACCGAGTTGATTTTCATAAAGGAATAAAAAAAGGAAAAGTACCTACACACAGAATTAAAATTAATAAAAATATCGGCCTTGTTCCGTTTTGTTATACGTTTTAAATTTGCACTTACTGCACCTAATTATATTCATGATAAAAATCTGAAATGGAAAGCGTCAAAAATAAAATATGACCTTTTTAACAAGATAAAGAAGGCACAATTTTCACATTTTTCTAACTTTCTCAATAATGAATAAGTTTTTACCATAAAATCGAAAATAAATTTGTTTTGCTCTTGTTTACTTTAACTGGGAACACACTGTATAATACAATACAAATAGTTTTTTAGATTAGATTTTAATATTCAAGCCGAGATATATCTTGAAGTAATTGGAAACCTATTTTGTTTATTTTGAGCAGGTTTATGGCTATGTACACGAGGCACATTAATAATGGTTTGAAAGAAGTCGTTTTTATCAATAAATTTAATTTATAAATATTTACTATTGTCATCATTTTTTTCCCTACAGCTATCCCCTAAAAAAATTAATGTAAAGGGGGTCGATTGATTAAAAAAATGTATCGATTTCTAAGTAGGTACGTACGTACCTATATTGAAATAAAACATATTTTTCAATTTACTTATACAATCATAATGTTTTAATAAGTTTTTTTTAATTTCAATGAAAATTATATGCTTCTCTTTAAATGCTATAAAATACCCATCGGAACTCTGAATATTGAATAAATTTAAGATAAATCATAACTTTTCATTTTAACACTTTTGAATACTTTAGCCTCGCGTTTTATATTCGATAAAACCGATAAAACGCAGTAGAGAGAGGTCGGAACGCACAAATGTTGGAAAATTAATTAATTGCATTAGTAAGTTTACATCTACAAGTTGTTAACAAAGAAACGACTTATGACACAAACCTCCGTATCATTCACACTTCCTTACTTATTAAACAAAGAACTTGAGACATTATCGCCATAAAAAATCGCAACTTTTATCCACCAGCCGACCTTCTATTCTACTTAAAATTCTTTATCTAAAACCGAATATGGGCACGTTGATAATAATTATTTGCCAACAATTACTTTCGATAGTATAAATTAAATGTCGTAGGTTAAAATTGTGCGCTTTTCGTTTAACGGTGAAACCAAAAAATATGTATGCGTTGCCGTTTCCAGTTATGATTTATACAGATTACGGTAAATCTTACGCAATAGTAATAATCTGCTAGTTTTATGAGAACGCATTCTTTTTAATAGGACGCTTCCAGATAATCCGTAAATTATTTATTTAATAGATTTCTTATACTGCTCGAGCAGTTTTATGTAAAATGTTTTATTGTTAGACATTAATGTGGTTTCGCGGTGTTGCCGTCTTACTGCTCGTCCCTGAAGTAAATGATAAGAAGCTAATTAACTTTGTTTACTCGACTAAAAGTACGTAGGATGTATAATTATTATTAGTTTTACAGAGTGTAACCTATGACGTACTAATTTGTGTACATACATATTATGCATATTTTGAAGGTAGCATTAGCGCGAAGGTACTAATTTCAAAGTATTAAAAGTATTCATTTATTTATTGTTAGTAATGCATAATATACACATTCATAGGTATATGTCAATAACTGTAATTTAACTAAAAATACAACGGAGATGAATTATGTATTAGGCTTTTATATTATCTTCCTTGAAATTTCTGAATATAGTAATTAGGTGCGATATTGAAATTAAAAGCAAAATTATAATAAATAACCTACTGGAATCTATTTATGTAACTACAGTCGAACCTCGATAACTCGAATCTGAAGGGAAGAGAAAAAAACTTGGAGCTATCGAAAGTTCGAATAATCGAGATTTTTTACTGCTTTAAAAAAGAGAATATAACTCGGGTAGCTCATTGTCAGTCGGTAGAGCTCTGGACTTTTAAACAAAGAGTCTAGGGTTGAAGTCCCTGCTATCCCTTGTATTTGAATGCCAACTTCATCGCTAGATACTTTAACGTTAGTTTTACATTGTACAAAGTTTGGTGTCCCATTTTCTATGACGCCCACCGTACACATTTTCGCAAATTTTTATAAAATATTTCATTCGTTCGATACTTTATTTTTCTATTAAAAATGACGTAAATATAAACGACTTTATACCGTTTAACAACTATGATGTCAATAAGGATGAATTTTTTCTATTAATGTACATAGGGTTACTTAAAGACAACTTAATTTAGTGAAGAGATATGAAAGTATAATAAACAGAAGTTTTATAGTACGTGGGTACCTACGTTACGTAGATATTATGTGAATTACATATTAAATAGACGACTAAGGTTAAAAAGTCTTTATAATTCTTCGATAAGTATTGATATCGATTGAAGGTAGAGGTACCCTTCTCAAAAAGAACTTTGATAATAACCTTCCACCCAAACAAAAATGAATAATGACAAGATGGTTAATGATAAGTTATAAACAATAAAATTTCCGGCATCCTTTTGTAATAAAATAGCCATTAGCAGATTATAAATATGAATTAAAATTTATACTCGCCGCAATGGCAATATTATACCATTTATGTATAGGTACCTATTTATCTACAATTTTTAATGTCGATTACTTGCTATCACGAAATTGCAATATTCTGTTCATAATTGTCATAACTTCCACAATAATTAAGGTAACTTTCTATACATTTATCAACTACAAGGACAAGTTTGCGATTATAAGGTCACGAACTTTATTTTATAGCGTTTCCCAAACAGATCTCTTCTAAAATTTCATACTAACAATAAGAATTATATTACCAACTCGTTTTAATTACTAGTACGAAGCGGTTTTATAACGGCGTGGCGCGCGGTAAAGCTCTTGTTCAAAATTTTTAACTGTTCATAAATAGTATCTATATTTGAAATTTTTGCGCGAAAAACGAAAACTGTACTACATTAACCTATACTATATAGCTCATCCAAACCTATATGATGTTCACGTCATCAACAAAAAGTTACTAGATTGTTTATTTGTAATTCGGTTTAAAATTTGGAAAATGATATATTCTATAGATGATTTACTTGTGTACATATTAGATGGTATAAAGAAAGACTACAATTTATTAGAACTGTCAAAATACGAGATACGAGGTGACAACACTGTGTGAAACGTCATCATCTAGTAACCTTGTATTGATGACGTGAACATCATATGGGTTTGGATAACCTATATACCTACGTAATAGCAAATTTTGAAATAGCACATACAGAGAAACTTGAATCTTTGGGTTCGTTCTTGAATAGAAATTTGTTCGTTATTCTTGTTGAAAGGAAAAGAATAAAAAGGGGAGCTCTGTCGCGGTACGTTGAGTGATTAATTGACAACAAAATATATTTGTTATTTTGTGCGCTGCTTTGCCGAGTTTTGAATATTGTTACTTTGTTTCAAATGATTGACGATGAGCTAGTAACGCAACAATTTTGTTCGTTTACAATATTCTACAAGTGTAGGTAGTCACTTACAACCGAATTGCTTTTATGTAGGTAGGTATAAGCCTGCTCTTTTTAAGGTTATTCTGGTTTAAAAAGATGCGATGAAGTCTATTACCATTATTCAACCTTAGCAAAAGAAGCAAAAATATTATGCACTTAAATCTACCTATCATGGCAAGACATATTTTTCCAAAATACAAAAATAAACAAATACCTACGTAAGTCCAAGAAGAAACAACATGTTATTGTCCTAGGTTATGTGAAATTGTTAATTTTTTTGTCCGACTATTATCTGATATCTTATTTAACTATTATAAGTCATAAATTATAATAATTTCCTGTTTTTCGCAATGAAGCGTTTCTAAATTCCTTTTATTGGGCCTACTTTGAATTTAATTAAATGTATAATACCTCGATACCTACCCTAAGGTACAAAAGGTAGGTATGTAAAAATATAAACTAGCACAAAATTTCATTTATTACACGTTTTGGAAGGCTGCAAATGCAGGTTGCAGGATTATGAAACGTTAACGTAGGGGATTAAGAACATCGAGGATAGAGAGAAGACTATTTTTTTGGCAATATTTGACGCCAGTTAGGTTGTAAACAAAAATGATTTTTAGAGATTTCGGCATTCAAAATTTTGGACACGGAATTGTGGACCTGCATCCGCAGGGTTCTTGTCTTCATTTTATTGAACGATCAGTGAGAGATAAGAATACTCAATATGCATCATGATTAATTTGACCGGTTAAACTAAAACTAATCATACATTATAATTACAAGAATTAATACACCGAAACGGATCTGAAAACATCGACGTCTACAGAGTGAAGCTGAAATAAGTCTAAATCTCTTCGTGGGGGCTGTAATCATTTAAAATATATTTTCCTTATCAACACGTGGTAGCTTATTGATAGTTTTTTAAGTTTAAAAATTTTTCTTTAAAGGACCAGCTGATAGTTATCATTCTGTTATTGTTCATAGCAGCGTAAAGTTCTATCATATCGATGTTTGTGCGTTTAATTTTGTGCAGGTGTTCGGGATGTTTTCCAGTGCAGAATAAGATTCTTTAAACGCAAAGCAGGTCCGTATTTATTCATATTATTTGATACAAATTTCAACCAAAATTGTTAAAATGCGATAAACGTACAAGACGTTTATCATTTTATTTAATGGTGATGTCATGCACTCCCTTTTCACCTCTTAAGAGCTTTTAAGTTATTTTAGTGACACTCTATAAGTATATACAGGGTGTTTCAGAATAACTATTCCTACTTTTCAGATGTGTATATTGTAAAAATAACACCAGTTACACTCTTATCGTGCGACGCATGGATTTCATACCCATTTATAAGTGTGCGTCAATAGAAAAATTTATTTCATAATTTTGTTTCCAAACTTTGGGAAGAATGGTAATAGTAAGCACCAAGATAAGAAAAAAAATTCGTTCGAAAACGCTTCGTTTCCGAGATATAGGTAGTTAAATTTTAAGAAAAGCCTTAAAACGTTTAACACACCCTGTATCTCGGAAACTAGGCGTTTCCGGATATTACTTTATTACAAAAAATTGTTTAAATACATGCCCTTCGTCACATTTGAAAAGTAGAAACAGTTATTTTAAAACACCCTGTATAGGTCAAAATTTGATATACAAGTCGACTCGCTTATGATATAATCCGATTACAATCGATTCTATAATAAGTTGTTAAAAATAAACAAGTTCAAGGTGAAGATTCAACGAACTTTCCTTTAATTTCCAAAATAAATAATAAAATTCCGTAAATTGAATTGGCGCCAAACTAAAAGAATTCGTTTACTAATGACATCATTTGACCAACACGAAATAAAGCTCGATTAATAAAATATAAAGGTGAATTAACGCAAACTGAATAACTATCGCGGAAATTAGAAACAGAAAGGGCGGCAAGGGAGCAAATCGATAATATTTACATGGTGCATGTTTTCTGATTTTCCCAGTTACGTCCTATTCCTCGCAACAATTTAAATTTAATTTAATTCGAGTTTAATGGACTAATTCCAGAGAATGGTGTAAGTGACGTGTTTGCACATTTTATAATCATTCACGACTTGACAGTTTGCTTTGAAACAACGCTAGTGAACACTTGTTAGTTAGTGTCAAATGACCATGATCCATAGGTATTGTTAATTGAAACACAAAGTTAACCTCTTTAGGTCGTCCAAATTATTAATATTAAAAACACTTTTGTTAGAAATTTGACAGGTAGGCGTATGTACTAATTTGCAAAATACGTTTTCGCGCTTTTTGTCGACAAAATGCGATCCCATTTCGTTTTCGTCCACTTTGAAAATCCAAAATAGGAAGCGATTAAAAAGAATCAAGTTTTTCAAGTTATTTTCGTATTGCATAATTTTTATTACCTACGCGCTAATTAGATCGAACCGTTTTCTTAGATGCTTACGACGTAAAAGCAATCGTTTCGTGTTTATAATTTTTCCACAAATTATTAGATTGTGTATCTCTTGAGGTCGTCGTTATTTTTCTCAACAAATTAACAGTTTCGTTCTTTCTAAGGGGATAAGGCGTTTAAGTAAACTGCCAAGAAAGCATTATGGGATATAAAAATACTTACAAATACATATTTAAAACATACGTCTTTAGGCAAAACACTGTAGGTGGTTATTTAATTAAGCAGGTAAATAAATGTCCCGACAATAAAGTGCCCAACTTCTGACTAAATACATAAATACCTACTATATAAGCAAAGTACCCATTTGCGTGGTATGTAAGTATCTATTATAATTATTTCTCTTTACGACATGTTTTAATGATATTGGTTAATAACCCACAATTCTTACCAATAATACCTACACGTGACTATGTATTACAATTATTTATGAGATCGTGAAAGATCACCAATCATTCTGTTAGCGATTTTGATCTTTACAGTCGATTTCCAAGTATGTAAGTATACATACGTATATTTAGGAGTTATGCAGGCAGATAATGATATGCGATTTACGTAAAGGGTTGCTAATTAGTTGATAATAGGTTAAGCAACACGACTAATCGATTCGATCACTTAACAAGTCTTACGTGTTGCGCTTAACCGCGATATCTGCATTGTTCCGATAATATGAAAATTGCAGTATATTTATAGAAAAAAAAACATTTAAAATAATTTCTTAAAAGCTAACCACAACCAGATCTTTGGTTATTACACCGCAGATGAATCATAACTATAATATAAGATAATTAATCATATTTGAGAACACTAGATCTCAACACGAAACGTTAGCCGTTAGCGAGTTTAATTAATACATAAAAATTAATTAACAACCCGCTGCTTTCAAACATTTCTTTCGCGGTATAAAGGTTGTAAAGATTTAACTGGTTGTTCGTCTGTTTTTGGTAACGTAATCCTTTCTGATTGCATCTGATGTAACTGCATTTTTTGTCGGACTAGTATAACTTGCAAGAGTTATTGATGCTTCCATCGCCTTTGAAGGTTACAGTTTTATTCATTTTATTATTATCATGCTATTTAAATCGCCTTCGAAACTTATTCCATAGAAATATGTAGTACCTAAGTACTAGCATATGTACTAAATACTAAGACGACACAAAGAATTAAACTGAAGTGTACCTTAGTTCGCGTATTATATTACAGTTTTTCACGGATAATTGTACATAAAACGATCTATAAAACTGCGAATTTTGAAATCTTTTTAGTGATGACTATTAATAGAGCCGTTAAAATCGAAAAGTGAACTATGATACAAACAAAAATGTACATACGGCATTTTCTGTTTTAAACAAAAATTAAAACCATTATTTTCACTTATACTTCGTCCAAACCTATATGCAATCACGTCATTAATAAAAGGTTACTAGATGATGACGTTTCACACAGTGCTGTCACCTCGTACCTCGTATTTTTATTGTAGTCTTTCTTTATAGCATCTAATATGTGCGCAAGTAAATCATCTATCGAATATGTCACTTTTCAAACTTTAAACCGAATTATAAATAAACAATCTAGTAACTTTTTATTGATGACGTAATTGCATATAGATTTGGATAGGCCATAGGTATAGTACATTCCCTGAGCTCCGCCTAAATCACCTAACAAAAATATGTGAAAGATTTGTCTGGATTAGTCATTATACACAACGATACCGGTCGTTGTTGAACGCTAAAAGCAATAACAATAATCAGAAAAATTTGTAGGGCCCCCGAGTGGAAGTCCCGACCGACGCTATACTATCGCTAGATATCGCTATCGCTATACTCATTTTCAAGTATTGAAGAAGACATAACTGTTATTGCACATTAGTTGTGTATCAAAAATATGTATATATTTTAAATTGATTGATAGTCGGGAAGTGTCGAAACTAAATAAAAACAAATTTTTAAACGCAAAAAATAAACCGTTCCTTGCAACAAACTTTGCATCGTCTATTTCTAGTAATTCTAATAGGTTAAAACTTGCAATCCGTCTTGTTAATACCTTCACATTTAGGACTTCGGCGGAGCTCAAAGAATTGACTATACCTAATCTACTAATATGTAATATGCTCAATTTTTATTAAAAATAAAATACGTCAACTTGATTTTACAGTTGTTAGTGTTGTTAAAATTTAATTTACAATGTCCAATCTTGATTTTAATATAAAAATGTAAAATTTCGGTTAGGCCATTTTAATTCAACTATGTACAGTGAAAGACTTATATTTTGACACAGGCAACGTGAGTGCGTATGCAACTAATAGTGCAACGAGGGAGAAGTAACGACGTGCGTTTACGAATCTCGATTTATTACCGTTAGGTCGGTCAGCATTGTTGTTGAGATGGCGCGATGGTTTATTTTATTACTGGAAATACCGCTCCGAAACCTTTGTAAAGGCGAAAACGTGCCCAGTTTCGAATCCAGACCAGAAATGTTTTTATTTCATAAATATGTAGTATAATACATAACGGATTTTTTTAGTGTTTTTTTAGCATATTAATATTTAATTATGTTGATAAATCTTTTTTTTTTATTTTAGAAGACTAGGTAATTTTGAGTTGTTATTTATGTCTAAATAATTCCATTTGACTACTAGTTTAATCTATCTCAGCTCATGGTTGAAACTATCTCACTACTGGGGCACTTTCATGATAATTTTATAAGATTTTTTGGAGTCCATATAAAACTAACTACCTTAAATTATTTTATTATTACAGGGTTATCAATTTAAATAGTCAAAATGTCATATTAACTATTACAAATTATAAAACTTAATTTTATTTTACATAAAGCCTGTAATCAAAAAACTAAAAAATGGTTGAATGGTCCCTACTTTCCTCTACCTATCAAGTGAAACATCGTTATGGGTTCCCAATCCCATGCTCGCGGGCACCATAGCGTCCGTCTCTATTCGACTGCGATAAAAAGATTTTTATTTACATTTACTTTCAAAAATACTTATTCGCCTATATTATTTTTAAGAAATTTAATTTAAAGTTATGTAGGACGCCTACTACCCTACCGGTATTTTAGAACGTGTTCTATGAGATAAAAAGGCCGTGAACCCCCACGGGAACCCCAGCTATATAGTAACGCATGTATGCATGTCTACAACTTGATATCGTTTGATCAATAAATTTGTCGGGTCTCGCAAATTCGTGAGCCGTTTCACTAAATATAGAATTCGATTTATATAAGTAACATTGGTTGTTTCGCCAAAATAAAGGAGACGATAAAAAGATTTTGTCTTATATTAATAGTCGAAGGCAAAAGGATTTTGATAGTAATATAACATTACTTAAAAACCGATTAATTTGTTAAAGTTTTATTATCTATTGCACAAAAATATTTTATTTTAAATATAAAGGAGTATTTAAAAAGTTTCAAGCAAACTTCAACACGTCAATCGACATTTTATAATGAACAATAAATATGTTGTAGAAATATTCACAAAACGTTTTTTTAAATTTTTTATCCACCTAGGAGTACAGGGGGTTTTGGAGCATCAACCGCAGCGGTTATTAGCTCCACGATCACAGACATCAACGCCTACTAGGGTGATATTTTACCACTTATACTGGGATTCGAACCCGAAACCCATCAGGTGAGAGGCCAGTTCAAAGCGTTTATTTAGTTTGTTAGAAAAGGTATGTTGGGCCAACATATGCTGTGTTCAAAATTTAATATAATGTACTATTATATATCGACTTATTGATGAAAATATACAAATCAAGACTGATAGATGACGTTAATAGCCAAATCGCCATAATTGAAGAAATTGAACGTTTGCAGAAAATCAGTAATTGTTACAGTTTTAATAATTTAATCTGCGTAATTATTTAAATTTCTTTAGCCATTGTATTTCAAAATAAAGTGAAAATCATTTAAATATGTATTTATTAGATATCGTCTATTTATTTGAACTAAATGTATCATAAACGGATTATTTTTATTGTATTTCGAAGCTGGTTTGAATAAGTACTTCTTATAGTATTTTTTATACTTATATTGCCTTATCCCAATCTTGAAACTGGTATAAAAATATGTAAAAAAGCCGAAATTAAAAAAAAAACTTGTTACGAGATTGTTAAAATTGTTATAATCTACATAGGTACCTATGCTATTTTTTGACGCGAAATCAATAAATTAAAGAGGTTGCTTGATACTGAAGGAACGAAAGAAAAACATTTTTGTATAAATTCGTGGAACGTAAATATAAAAAATTTAATTACGGCAGAAAATTGTTTTTCTAAACAACTCTAACATAAATAAACTATGCATAAAAATTTTTTAAAACAAGCGGTTTGCGTTTCATTATTTTACACGAACAGTAGACACTACGTATTTTTCAAATAGGTACATAATAAAAGCCTCTAAAATATCAAATTTTGGCACATCCGACATCTATTCTAATTCATCACCGATAAATTTCCATTTATTTCGAAATTTCGAGTTCTTTCTCCGTAATAAGGAATATTGTTGAAATAAATGTTATTATTTCAATAAATAACACATACATTTTTAAATAAAATTTCCAGTTTCGGTATTTGATTATTTAATTTGGGAAAACAATCTAATAATATACGCTAACAAAAAGTTACCTAGACTTGTTAAATTTTCCTAACAAATTAATATATTCATGAAAATCTTAACCAACATTAAAGATAATTAGGTCAAGTGCGTCAACTGTAACAGTGATGATTCACTTAATTACACGATTTCATGGTCCATAATTAAAAAAAAATAATAATAAAAGTTTAAATGCTCCAACAAATGCTATTTATTATGAATATACCGTCAGGATCTCATTATTATGTTTCAATTATATATGTACAGTTAAGTTTATATGTTTTGTCCCATCGCCTGTGATGGTTTTTATTTTAAAAGGTAAAAAAATATATTACTGTCCGTTTTTATTTATTATTTGGGGGGGGGGAGCAATTTATAACGTCATTTTCGCATGTACGTTATGAAAGCGAATGATAAAAATTGTCCCCCTGATTTTACAATTCAAAAACAACTTGTTACCCTTCCAACCCTTTTGATCCTCTCTCGTCGCTTGTTGGCCTGCGATCACAACTCGCGGGATAAATAATACCAACTTGACTGTACATAAAAAAATCAAAATAAATGCACCCCAATTATAAAGTAATGTTCCATTAAGAATGTTAATTTGACAAATATGTCGAACAAAATATTACGTAAGTAGGTATACCTACATATACTTATTGAAAATAAAAACGAAAGTGTTTACAACATTTTATACGAATGTAAAAGAAAAATGTTGGTATAAGCGTGTAAATATAAAATGTTGATTTATTTAAAATGTTTTACGTATCTGTATCGACTTTACAGTTACAGCAATTAGATATAAATAGAATAAGTCGAAAAACAAGTGTACCTACATAATTATTTTAAAAAAAGATCAGATTCCCTTTCTCGTTTTACAACGCCTATATCAGAAATAACAGAAAACAAAGCAACACCTACATTAAAAAGAATACTTAAATAACATTACATTGGGCAAATTACAAAGTTTGTAAAATCGAATAAAATAAACAAACAATATCTAAAAGAAAATCGATTTCCAGACGAAAAGAAAACAAGCACGTCGATTAAAAAGATCAATCATAAATCAGCATATACGCGTTAAAACCATTTTCAACATCAAATACGACATCAATTAAACTGAAAATTGTTTAAACTTTTACTTCGACCGATTCACTAATTCATTAATTTATCATTACGTGCAATATATCACGTGTTATAGTGTATAAAAACGTTGATGTTCGACAAAATGCACACCTACTAGTGATTTATAGAGAATTAGATAATTTCAATGTCGTTAGGTATTTTATATAATATACTAGGTAGGTACCCACTATAAAATTAATTGATTTTTATGTAATATTTGACGACCTATTCAATTTCCTGAAATGTCTTATTTTTTTTACTGTTGGATTAAAAAAAAAGAGTGTAAACGATAAACGCCGATCACGTACTACCGAATTGATTTAAGAAAAAAATCATAATTTTCAAGCCCCATTCCTTGACTACCTATGGTAAAAAATTCAAAAGTAGGTACCCACAGTGCCATTATAATATGCAAATACCCATTTATTGCGTTACGCATAATATTATAACGGCTGCAATTATTTCGCTTAAGATTCCTTCGTGGAATCTTCAGATAAATTTAGAATTAATGGTGTGGGTTCATGGAACCGCAAATGATACTCACTTTTTTAGATTTATTATAAAACACCGACAGTAAATTTATTTCGTTTATTCGAAATTAGGTAATTCGGTAACAGTTCCATAATTATGTCATTAAATGTACCTACCCGAATTTTTATCTCGGTTATACAACGAACAACTTAAAAAGACTTTAAAATGTTGTACGATAATTACTCTTAATAATACTTAATCTATAGATATTAATATTATTAAAATTATACATTAAATTAAATTAATTTTAAAATATTATAAAATTATTTATATCAATATCTAATAATAAATAAATAATTTGCTAAATACGGGATCGTTGTTTTTATTTAAAATATAAATCACGTAATTTTACTCGGAACGTAAATGTTTATGCAAATATTAAATTCTGAATATTTCGATTGGTAAACATGTTGATTTACGTAAACAAAAAAAAAATGGGAATAATTATTTTTCGTTTATAAAAAAAATATACGAAAATTGAACAAAATATGCCTAGGGTACTTACAAGAAGCTTCCGTAATAATTAAGCAGCTCACGAAGATTTTTCAAAGCCGACCGATAAGTTTATGTCACTACAACACTCTAAAGAAATCACATATTAATTCGCAAGTTATTAAAATTGCAAAAACATGAGTAACAACGAGCCCTGACATCGAACACGTGAATAGTGTGCCAATACTTACATCACTTCGCGCACATGGACTTTCGATAACTGTTTACACGGAATCTAACACAGACAGGACCACGAACACCATCCTACTACACGAGTTACACCCGAAAATTCACCCCTTTCACTTTTGATGCCGCTGTCGTAGTCGATTCGGAAGTGGTAGGAATTTTAGTGTCGCGGCGCTAAGGAGGAGACATTCTACTCGGACCTCGGTGGCCGATGGATCGGCCTTCGGTTCTGCGGTCTGCGAACAACGGGAGACACTTTCACTGCTGGGTATCATGCGCGTCACTAACTACCTGTGTGTGGGACGGACAGGTTCTTCATCATCAACGCCAGTTATTGTTCATCGAAAATTGCAAAAATACGCGCGCCTATTACACGCCAACTAGGCGCTAATCAAGTTCCCGAGATTTTTTACCGAAGGAAAAACCTTTTCCCCACTCTCATTTTGTGACGACAAAACGACTGCAACGACTATTGCACGAAAATCATTTTCAATTCATTGAAATTTTAACTGTGGCAATGAAGATAATTATTTTAACATTCGTAATATTAATCGATAATCTTCAAATTTCTTCAGGAACTTTGTTATGCCCAGAACAAATATTTAATAATTTTCATAATTTAAATAATCAAAAGTTTTTAGGTATCTAGTTTTAGTCTCTGAATGATTTGGATAATTTCCTTCTAAGGAAATTGGTATTCGTTCGGAATTAATTTTACACACACACCTGAACAAGTTTATAATGATAACACCTGCTAATCTTCAAAATTCAGATTGTTCTACCACATCTTGTATATCAAACCTTTGAAAAGATGTAAAAATCTTTACGTTTACTTTATTTAATTAACGTATAACACATTTTAAAGGAATACAACAAACATTAAATGGTAGGTAAGTTTTCCACAGTTCGAGGTGCGTTGCCTCTGTAAGGTCGAGACTTCGCCTATAGTCCTACCACAGCAATGTACTCCGCTTTCAAAACGTACAACTCTCTCACTCTTATCTGTGGTAACCAAACAACACCTAAGGTCAAGTCAAAATCTTGATCTTTACAACACATCTCAGCGTGACATGTTTACAACTCTCCTCTCGAACTTCTTCTCACACGTAAGAGGCACATTGTTTTGTTTTCCCCAATTATTATTGCATGGTGTAAGTCTGTTAAGGAAATTCAATTTTTGCCCACCTCTTCTATGATCTTTTTAAGTTTCCGATCGCTTGCTATTTTAATTCGTATTTTGTTATTTGTTCGATACTAATGTTGTTTTTCAAACTTCCTTGGAAGTTTACTGGCTTGGTATAATTTCTTCCTGCAATATATATTTGAAAAATCCCACATATCTATAATAAAATTACAAAAATTTATCCATTTAGGACAGAGACGAAATTACAACAATTTTTATCGAGAAATATTTTCTTAGTCATAGTCCTAACACACCACAGTCGGTATTTTGCAGGAAAATAAAGTTTTTCGTGTTTTTCTTAAAATTAATAGATAGTTGGACATGTGGGTTTCTTAAATACGGGATTCAATTATTGTAATGCATATTACACTATCTCGAAACTCCTTCTGTTGACTATTGGTTTTCAATATTACACTTTACATTTCACTGTATTTTACAAAGCGAACGCGAAAATATAATTATTAACACGAGCGTAAGATAAAAGTCGCGAAATTAGACCGCCAAATAGTTAAAAAGAGCCTAACAATTTTAAAGAATGCCTACTCGACTTTCTGAGAATTTGTGTTAGATAACTAAGTCATGTATTTACACTTTATAAATATATGAAGAGCTAGTCGACAAAAAATCCTACCTTTCTTCGTCGCGCGAAGGTACTTTGTTGTTGTATAAATCCTTTTTGTAATTCCGTTTAGAGTACGCATAACACAAAACACACGTGCACATTCATAAAAAGGCCTTATAAACACTCGAGCACTCCACGCACACACGAATACGGAACCGCAATTTAAAATTCGAACTGAAACAAACACTATACCGTTCTGAATAACACGAGGTAACTGAAGTTATTTTGCCAGACTTATAAACTTATAAACGCATTTACGTTATTATATAAAGACTAGAAAACCCAGTTATTATTTTAGAAAGTTTCTATTCTTCATTCTGATAAGGTATGATGTTACATATTCTATTAGTTGCTTTGTATTTATCAGGCACATAAAAATGCGATTAAACACATATCTAGTTTGTAGGATGTAATAGTAAAGCTTTTAATCCTTAAAAAGGCGCATTTTATTGTCCGAAAAATAGGATAGTTCTTACAAAGAATTCTGAGTGTATTGGTAACGTAGGCGTCGCGTCGGTAACGCAATAAAATTCAATACCCATATAAATAAATAAATCGTTGCGTTGCTTGGATACTTCAGGTTGATAGGTCGAATTTAGATAACCTTTTGATGTTTAACGCGTAGCATTTCTGTTATACTTATTTCGTTTACCTCGGTTTAATTAATTAAAAATTTCGTTTATAAATAATATTAATGCATTAAATGTAAAATTGTTAAAAGTACCTGTTATAACGAAAGGGCGATTTCGCGGAATATAATTTAAAAAAATTATGGATGAATTGTTTAAAAAATCGATTAGCGAATCTAGCAATTTATTGCAATCGTTACATAAAGAATCGTTGTCTTCAGAAAATTTCGGCGATCTTCAATTAATAAAACAATATTCCATACCAAAAATATCTGCAGTCGTTTGTGCAGTAGTTTTAGAGGAAGCCATAGACAAGTTAGGAATTATTGGACAAATAGGAGGTCTTCCTGATGTAAAAGCAAACTTAAATTACAAAACTTTGGAAAACCGATTCGATAAACATCGACAAGAGATACAAATATTTGATCTTGACAGCATCGAGACTTGCAATATGGCATTAAACAAAGAAAAATTTGTAAAGTTACAAAAAGATCGATCGTATCTGGAAAAAATTTTAGAAGAAACTAAAGCATCTCTAGTCAAAACTAATAATTACTGGAGTTTGGTCAAATATCTTCATTTATACAATCTGATTTTATCGGAAGAAAATGACCTTTTGGTGAAGCAACAAGAGACCAAGCTTAAATTTAACAAGCTAGAAAAATCAACAGAAATAGAACGACTAAAAGCACTTTCGCATATTCAAATGCTTTCCGAAAAAATTGGGAATTTAAAAGATGATATAGAGGTATAGAATGTCGGATGTGTTTTGTTGGTTTTTAAAGACTCATTTTGATTTTAGAACGTGTCTGTAGAAAATAATATAAAATGCAATTATTTAAAGAAGTGGGAAGACTCTAGAATGGAACAAAATAGTTTAAATTTAAATCAAAAGGAAGCTATCTATCGTAATATGATACATCTAGCAAAAAGTAATATTGAAAAGGAAACACGCATCCATGCTGAAATTGAAGCTTACATATTGGAAACGCAAAAAGTGATATTTAAATAAACTATTATACAAGTGGAAAATAACGATGACTTTTAGGATTATCTTGATGGTATTCAATATTGGATGCAGCGATATGATAAAGATTTAGAGATGAAGGATACAGAAATACAGATATTAAAGGACAAGCGGGAAAAGCAATTTAATGACTTACAACAATTGTCCAATTTAGTAATATTTTATATATATTTTTAAGTGCAACTATTTCTTACATTCTTTTTTTTTTTAGTATCATCAACATAAATTAGAAATCGAAGAATATTTAGTGGTGAGAGAAGCACGCCGAATAGAAGACGAAAGAATAGCTAAGAGAATTATAGCCACGATTCGAATTCAAGCATGGTGGAGAGGAACGATGGTTAGACAACATTTAGGACCTTATCGAATAAAAAAAGAAAAAAAGAGCACAAGGAAGAAGAAATAAATACAAAATATTTTGCAATCGGTCTTATAATTATAAGTTTAAAACTTATTTTAAATTGAGATCATGTAATTAAAAGATGAAAAATAAAGTATATAACCAACAATATATAATATATTATTCATTGCGGCTGTCGGAAATGCCGTGTTAGTGTCAAGATTAATAGTGTGGTAGTGCACTTATTAAAATTTGTTCACCATGCAGCATTGTAGTAAGTTAGCACGTTGCCAGATCTAATTCATAGCACATTAAATCATTATGGGGCCCCCTGGGCAATCATTTAAAAAAAAACTTCAATTTTGTTGAAAATTCACCCAATCAAGTCGCTTCCGGGTCCCTACGGAATTGAAGCTCAAGTTTAATTAGTTTAAGGATAAAAATCTACAATTTTAGAATGATCGAAATACGATTTTGTTTTTAATAAATACCTAGTGTCAACACTTTTTTTTTCAATAACTAGTTGAAACAAGAAGTGTTTATGTAGTTGACAGATTACAATAGTAATACATAAAAAATTTGTAGATAAAATCAACGAATTATAAAAATAACAGATATTTGATGCATTTATTAAAACCCATATTATACATTATACATATATGAACAAAAACGAACAAAAGATTTGATAACTTTATACCCCTTTTTTTATATGATACATCATTTCTATATTGTCTTTAATAATAGCTTATGCTACTATTAAATACCATATGATCACAGGATCAACTGTATGCACGAATTAAAATATTAGCTATACAATAATTTATTACCTATATTCAAAACTTGGTACCGCCTGTATCACATGGAAGCCATTAAAATAAACGTTCACTCCGTTTTAGCATTGCATATTCTAAAATTGCGCTTTTAATTAATTAAATCTTCAATGTACCGAATTTATTGGCTGCTGAAAAAGGAATTGATATTAGTATACACATTCTATAATTTGTAAACTGATATGATATGTATTATGATATATAAGAAGCATTCATTTACATAGGATAAAATTGCAAAATAAAAGTACATACCACAAATGCATGTGATTGTTGAAATTGTAACTGGTTTTGTAAGCAAAAGCTTAGCGGTGGACAGGTTGCTTATGCTGCATGTAATATTGCACCTCCCTCGACAGGGAACTAGCAGAGCTCCATCTAGACATCTACCCACAACCACAACAATAAGCCATCACACCCACCCGTAATATAAATTATAAATAAAATGCAAATATAAAATAGGTACGCAAACTAGGTACTTGTTAATGTACATTAGATAAAAACTAAAAAAATTTTAATAAAGTGTTTCAATCGTGTTTTTCTAGAATTATATAAAATTTTTGCTTCTATTTTACTTATTTTCAGTACATAATTGGTAAGCAAATCGGCATTACCAAATATGTTACATTTAATATTCAACACCTTTTATGTACATTATCAAGTTTATATAAAAAAAATTATAAAATATAAATGTGTCCCAGCAAATACAGACATGCAACCAATTATACTAAAGCAATTTTATATACAAATTATAAAGAAACATACATTATGTATTTACACGGCAGTTTCAGTAACTTGATTATTCACTTTATATCAAGTAAATATTAATTTATTTCAATTCTTTGTACTGAATTATCAGTAAGAAGTAGTAGATAATGGTAGCTTTATAATGTTCACACGTAACAATCAAGAATGCTAGGGAAATAGATCAAATTTAACACCTTGGATTGCAAAAACACAACAAAGGTCAAAATCACACCTTAAACCTAAGATGAATTGGTAAATGTTTTTACAGAAGTTTTTTAACAAGTTATATTTTAATCATTTTTTAAATTCGGAAATTTTACTGCAACTTTATTATACTATAAAGTTGCGTTGTTAATGCAAAATTACTACTTTTAAGACGCCATATTTTTAATTAAAATGTCAAGGGCGTAAATTGTGCCCTAAGGCAAACAGGGATTCACTTCACAACCTGCAAGAGTTAGTGGTGTAAAACATTTATTTAAATGTGCATCATGATTACTATATGCGCAAATGTAGCCAAAAATTGCGATTATTAAATCACAAAAAATGATTTGCAGATGAAATGAAATTGCAAATGATCATGCAGATTTACATGGAAAAATGCATGCTGCAAATCTTACGTTTTATTTTCTTTTGTTAACTCCCATCTTCTGCTAACAAATTAAGAAAAATAATTAGCTACAACTACATATAAAGTATACGGAATAAAATAAGTTCTAAATTAAAAACAAGCTCGTGCATAAAATCTACAAGAACACTTTAAATCGATTTGTTTTTAATACAAATGTACGATTACTACTTGGTGGTGCAAAAATTGTTGCAAAATCAATGTAAAAATAAATGTTCTATAGCACCGGTTAAAACAGTTAGTATTTAAGTGATTACCGCAACAAACGTTTCTATTATGATTAATTGACGATTATAGATAATCAATAGTTTCTACTGTAATACTAAATTTTCCAATATACCTTTTAGTTTTTAACACTTATTTGTTAGAAAATTACCACAAAAAAATTATACTTGATGTTACTTTAAGGTGTTCAAAACATGGGCATTTTATCTGTTCAATATTTTTTCAAATGTATGTTGATATGATAAACAAACCGATGATAGTGAAATTTCACACTAGAGCACAACAGCAATTTTAAAATGTGTTTATGTAGTTATAAATAAAAATTAAGGTGAAATTAATTTGTTCAATTTTTGTACGACTTTTACACATTTATTTACTTAAAAAATAAAGGACATGTTAAGAAAGTTAAAATTTAAAACAAACAAAAGCCCAAGTGTTGCTTATAATGCGTTTCACATTGAGTTAATGTCGGGCATGCATACAAACTATTGCATTATAAGTGCTGTGGAATTTAAATTCCATCTGTATTTGTTAATATCCCATTAACTATCCAAGTTGTTAAATACATAAACAAACACATACCTGTGAATTGTCATCAAGTTGTTGGATTGGAGCCGGTGTGAGAAAATCAGTCGGTGCATTAGGATCCGAAATAGGTGCAGGAATAAAAAAATTCATTTGACTGCCGTTATTTAAAGAACCAAATGTATCAGGAGCAGGCAGTGTTGATGCACTCGATGCTTTCGATCCAGGATTGAAAACATCTATGTACGATTTTTTTAGATCTGTCACAAAAGACGATGTCATCATTTTTTTAATAACAATCTAGATAAATACTTACTTCTACCTCTTTGCAATTTAAACATATTAGGTTGGGTAGGTTTTGATTGTGTTTTTGGTTCTTCATTAATAGTCTGAGAAACTCTTTGGATATTGTTGTTTGCCGTTACATCAGAATTATAAGGATTTTGTTTAGGTACCATTGCAGATTCTCCTTGATTTAAACCGGTTTGGATAGATTGTTGATGTGTAGTTGTGGTGGTATGTTGAAACGACATGTTTGGCTGTGGATTTATATTTGTAGAGGCTGGCTGTGATTGTGCCATTGTAGGAAACATCTCGGTTATTTTTGGTGGCGGTTTCAATTCGACAGTAGCCCCATCTCCTTCGGCTTCCAAATTTATCCATCTTTTCTTTTGTTCGTCCCACACAATCTAATTAAAATAATAAACACCTTTATATTCAATAAAAACGAATATTGAAGTCTTACTGTAGGATTTTTATCATCTGGTAGCTTCATTTGATTTTTAGGTCGTAAAGAAAGTTTGTTCCAAATTCCTCCGAACCATCCGGTAGTTGCAGGCTTATCTTGCGGTTTAACCTTAAGTGGACTTTCTTTCTTCAAATTTTGTGCAGATGCCGCTTGCAGTTCATCGAAAGTTCCATGTCCTTTTGACTGATTGGGCATAGATATTTGTGGACGAGGTATGTCCTGAATAATAAGATAAAGCGACAATTTATTATAATATGAGAACATAGATATTAGTTTTGTAAATGTACCACCAGATAAATAATACCATCGTATTAAATTTTTTCTTTACTAATAAGCTAATACAAAAATTAATTTACAAAACTTTCTTCTTAACATTTTTAAGAAAATCACATTAAATGTAGTATGTATAGAAGTTTTAAAATTTTGTCATTACGAATATCCATAAATCATTGTCGAACATATAAATGTATAAAAAATAAATACACACAGAATTAAGGGGCTATATACACCGTGGTAGGTAAAAGAATATGATTAAAAAAAAATGTTTTTATTTGATTGTACAATCTTTGAACTATACTGTTAAAATTTTATTAAAAATTCTTAGAATTAAAGAAGTTACAGCCTGTAATAGACCGGAGGTATATCAGAGGGTCCAGCACTCGCAGGACGTCATTACGTTTTAAATGCCTTTTTCTCATAACCATAAAGCTTTTTCTATGTAAATTAAGAGGAAATTCTAATTTTTGTTTGAGATAAAAATGAAAACGTCATGATGGGACCACAGGAGCACTCCACCAAACGGTCTCTACGACATCATACGTACACGGCATATTGTTTAATGCAAATTTAGGCGTGGATTCATTAAAGCATGAACTTTAAGATGTACATAAAGATTTTTTAATAAAACATTTTTTTGACAAAAGAAATTACGAAATTTTATCCCATTTCTTTTATCCCTAGATGGATGTAGCCCCTTAAGAAAAAACAATACAACAGTTTAAATCCATGTATAAAATAAATATCAATTGCACTACTAATTAACATTATTTAATTTATTCTATACTTTTACTACAAAACACAGCATTTATGGTATTTGTGGAAAAGCAGTTCGAGCATATAATATGCTAAAAGCAAAAATATCACTACTCTATAAATATGTATTATATAACATGTATAACAAATTATATATCTATCTATTTAACCGCAACCAACAATTAACAACAACGTTAACAACATGCATTTTAATCACACTTTTAAATGGGCCGGTCAATATCGAATGTTTTTGGAGTACCATATTCTCTTACTTTAGGTGGATCATTTAAAAGTAATTTATGACTTTTGTACTTTTCCGAGTTTTTTTGAATAGGTTGTTTTTGTAGAACAGCCACCGATTCCAACGCTGACAATGGAGCATCGATCGGAAAAGTTCCGCCAAATATTAAAGGTTTAAATATAAGCGTTTTATCGGGAGGAGTGCTCTTAAATAAAGAATGTTTAATGTTCGAAAACATGGATTTAGTACTTTTCTTTGCCCAAGAATCGACAGTATTAGTAATAATATCACGTTTCGGCTTATGTTCGAATTTCGTCAGTTTAAAGCTTAAATCAAAATCTTGGGCAGATATTGATACGTTGCTGCAAGCATCATTGTACCTAACCTGAGTATCCTGATATTTAATCAAAGATTTTGATGCCGGCTCATCTAATGATTTGTATTTGATCATTTTATTGCATTTCTCGTTTCCCTTCAAATCAAAGGTATTGTATTTTGTAACTTTGGAATTATTCTTAATGGCTAATATTTTTGTGTGATCTTTATAGCAAATAAGTTGTGATTTTTCCTCACTTTTGAAAGATATATCTTTCTGACGTCTACGAGAATAACTCCCATCAAATTCACAATCAGAACTATCAACCGACGAGCTTTTTCTATTAAATGTATCACTTTTTATGATTGGAAATTCTTCGGCACTTCGATTTTTGAATGGATATATCTTATATTTTTTTTTGGTTATTTTGTATTTTGTTTCGCTTTCGCTTCCACAAGGAGTATTTTCTGATAAGTTTTTACTATTAGTATAAAGCAATGCATATTTAGTAGTATCAGAAGTATGATTAGTTGAAGGTGTAGTAAGTCGTTTACGGATTGATGCTCCAGAATTTGTTTGAAGTGGAACAGAAACGTTAATGTTATGCGTACTTACTTCGTCTGGACGTTTCTCAACTTGCTCCGGCTGCATCCAGGAAAGCAGAGAAAACAAGGATGTTAAATTTATGCAGTTACATGCTTTTATTATACTATTTACAATAAATTTAATGCATTTATAAATATTATACACAGCTTCCAAAGATAATTTTTTTAATAATTGTTCATACATCGATTAATGTGATATTAATAAAATTATAGAGTTAAAATTGTCATAATGATTTTTAATTGTTATTTTGAAATTAGTATTTGTAAATTTTAGGATCAGTAGAACATCAAGATATGATTAAAAATTAAAGTTTTAATTTAAGGTGTATTAAAACTGATAATAGTAAAATTGATTAGAAAATCAGGTAATTAGTAATAAAATTGTTTAACATTCAAAAAGTAAAAGTCAAATTAATTTAAGAAAATATTAAAATCCATAGAAAATTAGAAATCACAAGGAAGATAAATGAAAGTGAAATTTTCATATTAAAATAAATATAGATTGCTTTGAAGTTTGACCTTAAATGATATTAAACAATTTAGCCATTTATCATATCAGCAAATTACCTGTAATAGCCATCAAATTTGTTTTTATCATTTCAAACATTTCAAGTTTTGAGGTGTTTTACATCTAGAAAGAAATAAGAAATTTAAAGTAAACTAACTGAACAATCACACTGTTATACACATAACAATAAAATGTATTAGAATAAAAAATATGTAGTTTCTATAGAATGTAAAAAACACACACACGCACACGTTATTACAAATAGATTCAAGTGGTTTTTAAGAACAGATTATAAATATATCTTGAGTTACAACTGCATAATTATTAATGTACATATAGGGCATTCAAGTTTTATTTCAATGCACATCATCAATAAGATGACGACTAGATTATTTCATGATTTACCTGCACACATATTACATGGCAAAGAAAATCTACAATTTATTAGTACTGTAAAAATACGAGGCGACGCCACAGTAAAAAACGTCATCATCTAGTAACCTTTTATCGATGATGTCCATCGGAATGAAATTTGAATGACCTTTATGTTAAAAGTAAAATATTAGGTACATATATATACATTGGAAAATAACTACAAATACTGATGAATGAAAAATATCTATAAATAAGACCATTCTTAACTACCTTAATGGTGCTGCAATTTGTGTTTGAACTATCTGCAATAATGCCATTTACTGAAATTGAGGATAGCTTTCAGTTTAAGTACTGACAGAAATGATTAAATTATCGATTCAAATTTCTATTTATATACCTACCTATTGTACAATGTTTTTAAAACATTATATTAGTAGCCAGTTATTAAAAAAATAAAAATAAATGAACGAGACTAACTAAATTCCAAATACCCTAAGTAAAAAATTGTAAACCTCTAGCAGATGCCGGTTATTAGTACTTAATTAATTTTTATGATTTTATTAACACGATTTAAATATTAATCATTTTATTTAATTCCATATTCGAAGAGTACTATGTGTAAGACAGTAGTCTTGAAATAAATAATATTAATTAGTTATGTAATTGACATTTAGTACATTTTTAAATGATTATAAATATTATAAGCGTATTAGATCTAAATTGCAAATACTTCATGCCAAGTGGGTTATTCTGCACTAGTAGGAGCAATTAGTATAAAAACTTGAAATAGGTATACAATTTAATTTTTAAAATTACGTAATATTTAATTGTAATTATAAAAATGTCTAAACATGCAAATGTTCAATTTCTCATTATGAGATGCTTTATAGTTACAAACAACAAACTAAATTATTAACTTTTATTTTAAATTTCTTACCTGAGTATGAGAATTACTCCAATAAGCATTTTGAGTATGATGTTCTGCATTATCTTGATGCTGATTGTTCGAATCTATTCCAGAAAGATGATTTCTATTATCTGCCCATTGTTGTTGGTTTGACCAATACTGTTGTTGTTCTGTATACTGATCAGTTCCATAAGCTGCTACGCGAATATTTTTTTATTACATTAAATAATACACAAAAATTTTTATCTTACCATCCTGAGCCTGACTTTGTTGATTTTGATAATCTAGAGACTGTTGGTCAGGATACTGTTGTGTTTGCCATTGAGATTGATATTGTTGATCGACATATTGTTGTTGCCAAGAATCTTGAGTCGTTTGTTGATCATAAATTTGATTCGATTCAGCTTCAGGCGCATCATTACTAAAATTCTGTGTACTTTCCTCCGATATTAATCCCAGCTGTGCAAGAATATAACTATTTTAAAAATACTTTGCGATTGTTTATACATACATTATAATCCCGTTCAATTGTTTTTAGGTCTTTTAGCCATGAATTATCAGGACGGCTGTTATCTAAATCTCCATCTCCTTCAAAAGGTTCTTCTGTAAGATCACAATATTTTAAACGATCTGCTAACTGACAAACTTGGTTAATGAGAGATGATTGAGCAACTGACGGATTTTGCAATATCGAAAGCGAAATTTTTTCTAAGTATGCTAAAGTTTTTCTAGAAGTCCTCTATCGGCTAATCTCGTTGCAAGCAGATATTTGTATGGCTATAAAATAGAAATTAGACAATATTAATTTTTAATTAGATGTTTTACGAGTTTTTATACTTGAACCTTACCAAAAATTCTGGAATAACAAAGCTGGGATCATTTAGACTGCAAGCGTATTCGTAAACTTCAGTCATATGAATGGCTTCGTTAACAGCAAATTCGAAGAAAGACTTGTTATGATTGGAGCCTAACAGAACTAACTTTGCTCCTTCTGAACCATAGCGACTAAATCCAACTTGTGCCATCAAATAACAGAATTGGGCAGCATAAACGCTACCACGATTTAACAATGTATCTGCTAAGGTTGTTATAGATTTTCTATCTAATTCGGGCCGTTGTGTAGTATTAGACAGAATCATTGCTAAATGAGGCCGCCAATCACCCCATTTTTCATCAGCCACACACTATAGAAATTATTTTAATTTTAACGTACTTTATTAAATTTTTTTTTTTAATTTTCTTACTGTAACAGCTGCAGGCACTTTACCAGAAAGAAGCTGATAAAGAGTTTGTAATGGATCATTCATGGTTAATCCATTAGCAAAACGAGTCATTACATTGGCATATGTACGTTTATCTAGTTTGCTGGCCAGAAAGAGTGCATGGCCCCATAAACCATGTTTCATAGCCCATTCTGCAATGTATGAATGTAACTTTGTATTGTAGAGGAAGTACATCTTGACAAACTATATTATATTTCACATATAATGCAAAACATTAAATTAATCTAATTTGTGATAATCTTGAATATTTACTTTTGGTTAAAAATAGGATATACAATTTTATATCAAAATTTCACTACACGACTATATATTAATTCATACTTGAATAATAGCTTGATTACCTAAAGCTTCCTTTCCTGATCCATAAATAAGGTATTCCCTGAATTTGTTGGTAACTATTTCTTCTTTAATAACAGATGCTGAACTGCTATTGATTTCAGATATCGGAACGTTACTTGCTTCTGAAACAGTAATACCTTCGGCTATTAAGCTACTGGCATTGGAAGTTGCGGAACCTCGACGACTGTTTTGTTGTTTCCTATCTTTCATTAATAATTCTGCAATATCTGTGCCAACCACCATCTATAAAAATTAAAAATATATTTATAACAAATATTAATGCAATCGGATGTTTTGCTTACTCCGTTTTGTCTTAAAAGTAAAATTAGTAGTTCCCACATCAAAATGTACGAGTCAACATCTAAAATATCACGATTGCAAATAGCATTGCGAATTTTATTCTCGCAAAATTCAATAATTGTCTTCTTGTGAGTAACACCCTTTACTAAAGGTCCAGGAAATTCTAATAAATCTTTATATTCATCATCATTACTTAGGAAATCATGTAAATTGCTAACTTCAACCATAGCAGGCTGACCATCGAACGGATAATGAGGAAAAATCTTCACCAGATGGCCAGACGAAATTGAAGCTTTCATGTGAGCAGTTGCAAATTTAGCAGGAGTTAATCGTTGTGATGCTACCGCAGTTTCTTCTAAATATAGTGACGAATCCGTCTGATCAAACGGTCTACCAAAGCACAAAGTAACATTAGTTTTTTTTTAAAACTAGATAGTGCAACGAACGTAATTATAAATTTATATACAAACATAATATAGTGTAGGAATTTTAAATTTATTGGATTGTATAATATAAAATCTGAAAGCTATTTTAAATATATCGATTCTCACTGTACATGATTTACAAGATTTATGCATGTCGAGGAGTAGTAATGCGATAGAAACTAAAACGTAATTAAAAGCTGTTAAGACATTCAATATTTATCACTTTAAAATATTTTGATTCAAAACAATTTTTTTCTATTACAATAACTAATTCCAATATATGAAAATTCAAAACTTATAGATCATGTTACCTATGTAAATCTATATATTGTGCAATATAAGCAATATTAAATCAAGTCCAATTAATAAAACATTAAGAAAATAAATAAATGCATATCTTAAATTATTAATATATCGTAAAATAAGAACAATTATTTAGTAGGTATGTCATCTAAAATAAACTTTTAAGGTAATCATACATTATGACAGGCCGCATCACAGTGCAAAACTCTGCAACCAATTGCTGGGGCACATTTTAAATGAGTCAATTCCGGGATATCTGATGCATGATAACGATTGGTTGTGGAGTTTTGTGTTGCAATGCGGCCCACTGCGCCCCGGCATAATGTACATTTACCTTTATACGGTATTATCATGTAACCAAGTAACTATTTTAACAACATTAGCAGAAATCAAATTAAACTCTCAACTTAAATCAATTTTTGAATTAAATTCTTTTATTTCATGAAATAACTCATTGGTTGTTAATTTTATCTAAAAAAGTAAATTTTATTAATTAGTATTTAGATCTGTCTATTAGTAAATTATTTTTTGTACATGTAATAGCATAACAATTAAAATTTCAGTTAGTTAATTAAAATTTAAATAGAAAACGTCTACCATTTCATTCCTATAAGTAATTAAACAATAAAATAATGAAACCACATTAATATGACATGCAAAAGCAATGAACATAAAATGTTATAGATTCTAAAATAATTTAAAATAGGTACTACAGAATATAATTGTAAGGTGTAACACAATGTTTGAAAGTAACAAAAAAATTATGTAATCTTCAAATCTATAACTTTTTATATAGTGACAGAAAGAAAATATGGAAACGAGATGAAAAATTTCCAATAAGGTCATCGTTGCATAATATACAAGTGTCACGGGTATTTTTGTTAATACACATCAATAAATTGACAGTACATAACGAATTTTATAATACGAACTAATTAAGACTCTTCAATAAATTTTTAAGCATATCGATGGTGTTTTGCCAAAAGGCGTAACCCACTCTTTTTGCAAAAATCAACTATTCTGACTATCTTATGCATAAATCTAGTAACAATATTCTGATATTTTTCACTGGAAAAATCGATTTGTATTTCCACGAAATGTATCTTCTTATAGCTACGCAACAACACAAAATGTGCTCTCCTGTAAAATTTACTTTTTGTGGGTTACGCCCTTTTGGCAAAACGCAATTGATATATTATCGATACATCTGTGACACTGTATAATGTTTTCTATTTTGCTGGTATCCTTAGAACCCCCCTTGTTACAGCAGGCATATTAATATTTTGTTTCTCAATATACATATTATCATATTCTTTTAAATATTAACTGAGTAATTGTTTGGTTGAGAAAAATATCTCACCTCGATTCGTCTACGCCATAGTGACCTAAAGTACTATGAGCGTGGGATTCTCTGTAGTAGTTCAAACTTGCCTGGCTGTAATAACTCTGACGTGTATACCTAAACAGGATTATAATTTAGTGAAATTTATATATAAATAACGATTAAATCCCAATCAATGATAATTTTATATCACTATTCAATATTTTAATTATTTGTATTGTTTTAAAATTAAGTTTAATATTAAAATGATAATAATGTTGGCAATAAAAGTTCAGAAAAGCAATGATTTAGTACTTTAAAATTGGTGTATTTATTTAAGCAAATTGTAAAGGTGTTTGTATGTAAATGTATAAGTAATAATTAAAGACCATATATTTTAGAATTTAGTTTTAGTTTTACGAAATTAAATAGATATATAAAAGAAAATACAAAAACCATTTTTATGTTGTCGAAGAAATACGACAATACTTTCTTCTGAAGAATAAATCTAATATAAAATTATCTTTTTTTTCGTTTATAAATTCAAATTTCTGTTTCGTAATTGACAATTTTAAAATATACGGTCTTTAAAAATGAATAAATAAATCTTGTGCCGTGTGCATCGATTTATAAAATTAATGTACTAATCACATCAGCGCCCAAACACAAGCAAACTATTATCATAGTAAAATCATTTACCTATCCTTGACTAGTTCATCGTTCGCCGAGCTTCTTCCAGAATGTACAGAAGCTCTATCTTCATTACCATAAGTTGACTGAACATTAGATTGTTGATAATATTTACGATACCATTCTGCATATGCTTGAGGATTGGTGCGCCTTAAGTTTTCATAATAATGATATTGATATTGTTGATAATAGGGGTTGTAAATATCATAAGGGTAGCCCTAATAAAATTTGATGTTCGCATTAAAAAGAAACACACATAAACATATCAATCAAACCTGCGTATATGGATTAAAAGGATCTCGATGTCTCCTGTGTCGGTCTCTATCTCGATCACGGTGACGATCACGATCTTGTCGATATGAATCGTGCATCGAATCTGATCGACTTGACGGCCTAGACCTAAAAAAGTTATGTTAAACTGTTACATTATTTTAAATTACAAAAATTTAAATACCTAGAAGGATCGTCGTATTCATCTTCATATCGATTATAATAATCGTTCCTTCGACTATCTCTACCATAATCACGATAACTTCTATGATCTCGATGTCTTCTATCTTTTTCTTTATCTTTCTTTAGACTACTATATTTTTTATCCAAATCATCTCGCCTTTCTTTCTCTTCTCTTCGTCTATCCTTTTCTCTATCGCTATAACCGTCTGTTTCGTCGTCATATTGTTTATCTCGGTATCGTCTTCTTTCGTATTTTTTATCTCTATAATGCTCGGGAGATGGAGAATACCTACTTCTACCTTTTTCTCTCTCATGCTGCTCATGTTTATCATGATATTTACGATCTCTACGATCTTTTGGTAATTTTCCTCCACTTTCGCGTTCACGTTCACTATCTGTACTTTCTTGTCTACTAGGTCGTCTTATTATGTGATCTGTTAGAGGTAAAGCGGAACTAGCACCATAGGTAGTATTTTCACCTATTGTTAAATTTCCAACACTATTAACCAAGTTAGAAATTGAACTATCTTGAGGTTCACCTTCTATAGAATCTCGCCTGTTGGTTATAAGTGGATTTGTTATCATTTGATCTAAATTACTAGCACCATCTGCGTTAGTTTCACGCACATTATTGTTATAATTGGATGAGGCACTATGACTATTATTTACATTTTCAGGATTCGCGACGTTGCAAGGCATTGAAATATCAGCACCAATTGTTTCAGATCGATTTACTATACTTGCCGAAGTTCCACTAATCATGTTAGTAACGGGAGGCGTATCTGCACCTATTGTAGCAGAACGTGTTGTTTGCGCAGCTGGCGATTCTAATTCAAATGTCTCATTACCTCCAAATGTAGGGGACTGAAAGCTGGCAGTGTTATCACGTATGGACATATACATACGTGATAACTGATTAGATTCGTTTCTTCCCATTGTAGAACTACCTCCAGTTTGCCCTAATACTATTCTACTTAAACCTGGTGGGGGTTCATCTTGATTACTTAAATGATCTGCTTGTTCGATTTGACCTAGAACTAACCTAGTAAATCCAGGAGGAGGTAATGTATCGGTGGTTTCAACAACGGATTGATTAAATTCGTTATGTGAAAGTTGACCTGTTTCTAAATATTGATTGCGATCGTTTATTGGCGCATTTTCATTGTTTTCGGCCCATGGTTGTAAGGGAGTAGTTCTAGCTCCGCTCGTCTTATTTAAATGTGATTGTTGTGGAACTGAATCGGGTTGTTCGGAATTATCCGGTAACGTTTCTAAATTTACAGATTGATTAAATGTACCCAAAGATGACGGATAGCTTGGCTGATTTGACATGTAAAGTAATTGTTGCCGACTGTTTTCCGTTTTATATTTATTTGCAGCAGTATGAGATAATCCAGCGTTACGTTTGTATGGATTTTTTGATTCATCTCCAGTAGATGACGGTGGTGGAAGAAGAGGAGGCGTTTGATTCTTCAATGGCGGAGGAGTAGAATTGATTTTAGACGGCTTTAAATTATCTTTTAAATTAGACAATACTTCCCGATTTTCCTGTTGCAAATTAAAATTTTCTTGTTTATAATAATTATTTAATGAATTCTGTTCAATTTTAGGAGGAATTTCTTGAATAGAAGATGCACTGTATGATTCGAAATGTTGATTTCTCGGTAACTCTGGCTTGAGCACAAAAACGTCAACGTTGGCATCTTGCCCGGAAACCGGAGATTCGCTAATAGTCGAACTCCGTGACAGCATGTGACTTTTATCGCTCTCCGAGGTATGCAAAGGCTCCGAGGAATCTTGAGATGGTTGCGATTCAGTTGACCATTGTGGAGTAAGATTGTCAGATTTAAAATGTTTGGGACTAACTGCTGCTTCAGATTGATTTACTAATAGGTTTTCAGAATAGTTAGATGTAAAATTTTCTTTTTGTTCAATATTGTCTCTTAAGCTTTGAGACATGTCTACAGTTTGATTATACTTTTCTGCCTTTTTACCCATTTTTGGAAAAAGATTGGGTTGATAATTTTCAACATTTTGAACATTTTCAGAAGGGAAATTATTTAAAGCAGAAGGAATAGGTTTGTTATTGGAAACATCTGTGTTTGTATTTGTTTCTTCTAGTGACCAACTCCAAGTTTCTTCACCAGTCGCAAAGCTTTCTGTTACAGAATGCGAAGGTTGATTTGTATTTGCATTTGAATTCATCAAAGGTATATTTTGAATGTTCGAGTTATCTTCATCTCCCCATCCCCAATTCCAAGCATCAGTATCTGATTGTGGTAGTTGTTGAGTAGTTCCACTATAAGTGTACGTTTGATTATGTTGTGGCCGGTTGGGATAACTTTGCTGTTGATAACTGCCGTTCGCATAATAATCTGCTTGTTTGTATTGATTATATTGGTTTGGGGTGTTCTGATTATAGGATTGTTCAGTTTGTTGTTGAATAGGTTGATTCCAATAAGTCTGTTGTGGAGATTGTGAAGTAAAATTTGAAACAAATGGTGTTTGTTGATTTGCTTGAGAATGATTATACCAGTTACTCGACGGTGCCTGAAGATCTTGCTGCTGCCACTGATTCTATAAAATAAACATTAGTTTGTTTAGTTTCCTTGCGAAACTTGCCAAAATTCAAGAATCGTTAATATAAGAAGTAAAAATTGCAGTTGCTTAAATTTTAAATATTTTTTACATGATCATAAAGTAAAACAAATTGGGATTGGATGGTCATATCGAGATACAGAATTTCGCACTTGTAATTCCTATAATAGGTAAATCGTCTACATACTTTCATTAAACTGTTTAAGGAATTTTAAATAAGATTTCATTTTTCATAATTAGTCGCTAAAACAAGTGAGCTACCTACATTTAATCTGTAACAACTGTAGGGATATGGTTTAATAACCATGCATAATATTATCGATTCTTATTTAAAAAATATTACACACAAATACACATCGGGACCATAATTAAGATAACTATTTACACTATCTAAAAAATTATCTATTTCCAGATAACATTTTAAGTAGGTAGTTTGAACATCAATAAAAAAAATTGTTACATAACGTAATCTTCAAAAATTTGTACAACAAAATATTTGTTTTCCTAAAAATATGACAAGTTAATGCTAACCTGTAAATTGGAATGTAAATTGGGATTGTACATCTGTACAGGTGGCGCCGATGAAGGGTTGGGGCTTGTTGTCTGCCCACGCCTTTTTATCCAAGACATCGTTGATATTTATTAAATCTGGAAATTCGATAATAGATTACATTAAGCTAAGAACACGTCAGAAATGTAAGTAAACATGGCTAAATTTTCTGTCATAACCTCAAACGCAAACGTCAAAATGCAACATAATTCTTTAAAAAATGATAATTGTTACAAGAAAATCGAGAATATTAGCACAGAAACGTCTATTATCGCCATAATAAATAATATACAACAACAGCTGTTAAACAAATCATTACATATGTTACAAATATCAATGTCATAGAAAGGCATACCATTAATACCTATGCATATTTAAAGGGTATACAGTTGTTTTGTTAACTAATTAAAAGTAAGTAGGATACTCGCCACTATTATCTATTATAGATGCAATTAACGTTTAAACACTTATCACGAAACATTGATCATTACGATGACTTTCATCTTGCTAACATTGAAACTGGTTTAGCTACTACTGCCTTGTTGGCTTAGCATTCGGTTATCTACAGATGATGAATATCGACACACGACTTACAAACACACATATAAAATAATAAAGATCACAGAAAAAATACTAAGTGGCACTGCTATTTATTTAAAGCCGTTTAAAACGTAAAATTTAGGTAAAGATATTAACTAGGACATAACAATAAATTATAATAGTTACGAGGTTGAGCACTACTGCGGAAAGGTGGCGTCACTAATATGCATTTACGTGGCGAACGAGCCAGGGTCGAACTCGATTATTTAACGATTTTTATACATTTCAAAATTTAGAGTGAATTTCCTATAACTACTATTAATGACGTGAGCTAACAACATTAAATTATGAAATTTACGATATCGAACTATAATATATGAAAAGTGTTACATGTAATAATTAATATGTAAAATATTTATCGAAAAACGTGTTTCTAGAATATAAACTTTAATGTTTTTTATAAAATGCCTAGTTAGGGGTATCTAATTAAAATTTAACGTATACTTTGTCAGATGAATTTATCAGAAGATGGAAAGATCGGCCTCTATAGTGATATTGCATAATATGTCAACTATTTTGAGTTAATATTATAATTAAAACTCGTATAACGCGGTGCTAAATTTTTTACAAATACAAATTTTATAAATTCCGTGCTTATATACATATATTTATTTATTTTAATTTTAAAAATTTTATTGAAGGTAATTTTAGATACAAAATGTGTTCCAAAGCGTATGCTAATAAGTTTGCATGTCAAGTAGGTATTAGGTCTAAAATTAATATCCTTTTTCGAAATGGGATTCGAATACCCCAAGACCATAAATATAATAAAAATTATTAAGTAAATGGGTACTTTGCTGCTTTGCCAATGTAGTTTAATAATGTTTATATTTAAAAAAATACGAGACAGTCACTATTAATTTAAAAAATGGAAATTGTATAATGTAATAAAAATAATCGAGACATACATTTAAACGTGTTTCAACTTTTGGTACATAGGTACTTACATAATTTATTATGAATAGTAAAAATGGCAGTGAAAGCGCTTAATAAAACTATCTTAAACAAAATATTCACATTCCTTTCTTAATTATCCATAAATAGGTGCTATAACAACAAGTTTAAAAAAGATTTACACAAAAATATTTTACTAATAACAGCTAGCAACGGTTAAACTAATTATTATTATCTACCTACTTATACATATTTAATTTTATATCATTCGACGGTTACTATTTTCATTATTTAAAACATGCAGGACCGACCAAAAAGCCAAATGCTTGATTGGGCGTTCCATAATCCACAGGATAAAAGTCAATAATAGGTACTTGATTTAATCTTTTCGTACGAATTTCAAATATTGTTTCGCTTTTAGATTTCCTCGATTTACAACCGTCGCTAATTATAAATGGCTTATTGTTAGTACTCGAAAACTCTTGCCCGTTTTCGCCTAATAATTTTATGGCCATGTCATGTTTATAAGTCTTGGTGTTATACCATGCGGCGCTATTAATGCAGGTGTACGTAAAATTTTGATAAGCTTCTTGAGATAGTAACCGTAAGAATGCCATTTGCACAACACCCACCGTCTCGTAAGTTATCTAAAATAAAATTAATAAGTAAATTTAAAATAAGTATACAAAATGATGTAGGTACCTTAAAACCACCCCTAAGATTAGAATACCAGCTGTTTTTATTGCCTCTTTCGTCCAAGGGATATTCGGCATTTGCGAACTGTGTATGTCTGGAAAAACGCACGTTTCACCTCCACCTGTCATATTGCAGAACACATAAATTGCGTCATCTGACATTCCTATATTAGGATCTATCCAGTACCATCCTGAAATACGTATTCGGAATTATTAACTTTTCTTAATTAATGCGTGCGAAGCAAAAAAAAGGTACTTTTTTGACTTACCATCTAAAAATTGGGGATGTCCATAATATAAATCTCTACAACTTCTGGCCGGATTTTCTCTGGTTCCCAAAGGTTTCCTAGCGCGCTCCAAATCTTGACGCATGGCGTAAATACTATTATACATGTCAAGAAATTTCATATCTTCTTCTTTCAACGAGCTTTTACTTTCGTTTATGGATTTATTCTCGATTACTGGTTTGAACGACGTGTCATCATTTGTCAATTTCTTTTCTAATTGTTCACTATAAAATACCTACTTGTTTTGAACGCTCATTATAGATGCACCATAAATTGCTTACATTACATCATTTACGCTTCTTCTAGTTCTACTTAATTCGTTTTGGAATAGTAATTCCGGTGGTAATAAAGGCATTTCGGCAGGAGGACCCGGAGGCCCTGGCAAACCCGGCGGTCCTGATTCGCCTTTTATACCAGTAGGTCCTTCGGATCCTTTGGAACCTAAAGGACCCTCCACACCTACCGGACCTTGCGGACCATCGTTTCCTTTCTGTCCGATGTTACCTAGTGGCCCCTAATAAATAGATGTCGCAATATTTAACTTTATATCAAAAATGATAGTTTACAATTTCTCCTTTTTTGCCTTCAGGACCGGTATTTCCTTTTGGGCCAGGTTCTCCCTTCTCGCCCATTTCGCCTTTAGGTCCGCTAGGTCCAATTTCACCTCTATGACCTTTTGGACCTCTTTTTCCTCTATCACCTTTAAGACCCCTCGGACCCACTTCTCCTACTTTTCCTACAAGTCCTGCGTTACCGGATTTGCCTGGCGGTCCCACATCACCCTATAGCATGTTTTAATGTTAAAAGTTAAAATGTCAGATAAAATTTCATACATAAATGTAAACTTACAGCTGAACCAGGCGATCCTCTCATTCCTGGCAAACCTTGTGGTCCTGGAACTCCCTGTGGTCCTATTAATCCTTGTATACCGAGAGGTCCTGGAGGACCTTTATCACCTTTTTCGCCTAGAATACCAGAAGAACCTTGCAAACCGGCAGGACCTTCGGCACCCTATAGAAAAAGCGATCATCAACCTTTATTATGAAAATTGTACGTATATATATTTACAGGTTTTCCTGGAGGTCCAACGGGACCCATTTTTCCTGTTGGACCTACGTCACCCGGTGGTCCGGCTTCTCCTTGTCTTCCATCATCCCCATCTTTACCAGGATCGCCTTTTGGTCCCGATTCACCAGGTTCGCCCGGAGGACCTAAAATAAATCTACGTTTACAATGTAATTCAAAATTTAAACAAACAAAATTTAATAATAATTATTATATAAAGGATTAAAAAGTACCAGGAAAACCAGGAGGTCCTACGGATCCCTTCGGACCTTCTGATCCTACTAAACCTCGAGGGCCTGGTGAACCCTGAATGCCGACTTTGCCTTCTTCGCCTTTAGGCCCAGGCAGTCCACGCTCTCCCTAAAATTAGTTTGAAACTTTATAAATATCGGCACTTTATTTATTAGAAGTATTTTATGTTTTAAAAAATAATAGTGTCTTACATGTTTTCCGTCCAGCCCTGGTGGTCCAATAGACCCTGGAGTTCCAGGTTCACCCTTATGGCCTTGCTGTCCTTCCAGTCCAGACGGACCTATTAAGCCTTCTGATCCTTTAGGACCTCTAGAACCCGGTTCGCCGGGAGGTCCGGCTGGACCAACAGGACCTTTTTGACCGATATCTCCAATCTCCCCTTTAACACCTGATAATCCCGGCAGACCTTGAGAACCAGGTGTGCCAGAGGGGCCCGCTACGCCATCTGGTCCATCTTCTCCTTTAGGGCCTTGTCTTCCAATTTCTCCTGGGGGACCTTTTTCTCCAGATAATCCAATTGGTCCTGGTTCTCCTCTTAAACCTTGCGAACCAATACTCCAATCGGACCCTGTTATAAAATATGTTTGCATTTTTATTATTTTTTATTACTTATAATGTTTTTAATTTATTTAAGAAATTAACAATCATATTGATTAATCATAAAAACTAACAAGATTAATTCTCATTACAATCAGATTTTTAATTTATTGTAGTAAATGTTTAATTCGAATTTATGGTAATAATCTAATGAATAGAATAGAAATTCCAGTTAACAAAAACTCAAACAAGGTCACAAAATAATACAAAACTTGGATAGGTAATTGTCATAAATAAATATTCTAAAGCCCCTTGCACACGAGGCTTGTTTTCCAACGTCTGTTTCCTTGCTGGTTCGGCTCGCTGGCAGCTGTGCTGGCTGCCTTGCGTGCTAAGCAGCAGGCTCGGAATCAGACGACGCTGGCTCTCCTGCGTGGTGACGTGCTTGCACTGCTCGTCATATCATAACTGCACACCTGCTCCAAACAAATAGCTGTGTACACTCGTGAATTTCTGCTGACATTGCGCATGTGTACTGAAATGCTGCGTCCTGATTGGCTCTCCTCGTACAAGCCTGCTGAAAAAATAGCACCGAACCGATCACCGAAAACCAGCAGTGGAGCCTGCACTGAACCCTGCTGTGACATCATTTTCAAGCACGGCAGCCGGCACGGTAGCCTGCTCAGCACCAAGCAAGCCATCCAGCAGGAAAACAGGCCTCGTGTGCAAGGGGCTTAAGAGATAGCATATCTACTACGTCAACAATAAATTGCATAATGAAAATAGTAAAATAATTTAAAAAAAGACAAAATTATAAAAAATTTTAAATCAGAATTCTTAAATAGGTATAATATTTATTTCGCCTAAAAATTAGAGATGTTTAAATTAATTTCCGGAACAGTTCGAATCATTACCATTTCTCCTTTTAAACCTTTGAATCCTTTTTCTCCCGGTTGTCCTGCATCTCCTTTATCACCATCTTCCCCAGGAGGTCCTATGGGTCCAGGTGAGCCTGGTAAACCTCGTTGACCTTGTATACCATCTCGTCCTGCTGAACCCGGTGGTCCAGCATCGCCTCGTTCCCCTTTAGCACCACCCGGGCCTGGAGGTCCCGGGGGGCCTTTGCGGCCCTCAGGTCCTGAAGGACCGTCATGTCCAGATTGCCCTTGTTGTCCTTTATCTCCAGGAGGTCCAGCATGTCCTGCTGGTCCAATTTCTCCTTTCGTACCAGGAGTTCCCTAAGAAATGCAATTTCTGTGTTAAATGGTCATTCGTGACAAATAATTTTTTTTCTTCATAAGATTTTCGAGAACAAAATAATTAGTTATTAGTTTAGTGCTATGCCACTTTAATGCTTATAGACACATAATATATTTCCCGATTATATACGTATACGATTATATGCACTGTTTAGACACAAAGAAATGTCCGCCCTCTCTTTCATAATTTATTTGAGCGACTAGATTATTAAATAAATACTCCTTTTCCAGCAGGAAGTGTGTTATCGCTGAAGCTATTTTAAAGTAACGACTGTAAATGGAATATAAGTACTATATTAAATAGATATTATGTAGAATAATGAAATTAAGGTAAAAGAGGAAATCGACTGAATTCCAATATGTATTACTATTTATTTATTATGCCAAGTTTTCGGTATATTGCATCTACAATATTAAAACTTTAACATTAAATTATTACACTCAACTACATGTAACTTACACAAAGTATGAGATTATATTATAAAAGCAGCTTAGGCATGTGAATTATTGTATTTACGACGACATTACTTTTAAAATGATATTAACGATGATAAAATAGGTATAATAAAAAAAAAGTAAATAAATATTCTTGCTTAGATATGCATAATATTATTAAATGCATTTGAATAATTTTATAGGTTTTAAAAGTATGTGTCATTTAAAACTACGAAAAACATTTAATGGTGTAAATTGTGAAATAGATAAATAATAAGCTGATTAATTATTAATATGCTGATTAATATAATTTAATTTTAATTTAGTTTAATATGGACGATATCAACTTGTCAAATGATAAATTTTTATAAGAGAAATGATTTATTTGTTTACTTTCATATTACATAAATGAGTGAAGTAATTTTTTCTCTGATCAAATAGTACAAGTGGATGAAGTAATTTATAGATCATTATTTTGTTTATCATTATTATTTGTAGGTAAATAGATATTTCACTATCGAGGTCGATAGGTGGATTTTACAGGTCGAGCGAAATCAATTTGAACTTCCCAATACCTAACAATAAGTATAATATCCACGGTGTTTATTACATATTACAATGTTACTGCTTTAAAACGCTCGTATCTCGGGATCGGTAAGTATTTCATCGACTTTTAGGGATTGAAAGGCATTAGCGCGGAGGGCTTTTCACGGCCCAATACCGCACGTCAACGTCAGTCCTTCCATGGCGCCTAGAATATTGAAAGAACGCAAACATTTTCTTAAATATTCAGTTCATAATTTCTTTATTATATCGTGTATGTTCGCGCAATGCTCGCGAAACGGGACTTTAAATTTGAACTTGACTGTACATACTTGTATACTATTATACTTTGCCTAATAAGTTTATGCTGCCGCAATTAACGTATTATTATTATTAATATAGTTCAGGAAAAGTAGGAGTAAAATTTTACCGGTATTCCTGGGGTTCCACGTTCTCCTGGAAATCCAGATAACCCGGTAGCTCCTTGAGGACCTGATTTTCCAGGTGGTCCGGGTAATCCTGCAGAACCTTCCTTGCCCGCTTCTCCGGGAATTCCTGGTTCTCCGGGATTGCCGGGAATTCCTGGTATTCCAGGTTCACCCACAGGACCTGGCTCTCCAGCTGGTCCTTGTGGTCCTATAACTCCAGGTGAACCTGCCTGTCCTGGTGGTCCAGGCTCGCCCTTGAATAAATTTTTTAATATCATGTTCAAGTTTAAACTGTACTTTAATCATCACTTTCTAACATTTAGTCAAACATTTTTCTTACAGGAGCTCCTCTTTCTCCAGATGGTCCAGGCATTCCATCTTTTCCATTAGGACCTGTAGGTCCAGGAAGTCCAATAAATCCTCTGGGTCCTTCAGCACCTTGAGGACCTTGTTCGCCTTGAGATCCTGGCGCGCCGGGTTGACCGGTGTCACCTTTTGGCCCTGGCACTCCCTCAGCTCCTCTACGCCCTCTTGATCCACGAAAGCCTCTAGGACCGGTTTCTCCTCTTTCTCCAGATACCCCCGGGTTACCCTTCGCGATAAATATCAATAAGTGTAATTTAATACAGTAAAACATTCGATTAAAGTGATTATTAGCTAATAAATTTGTTCTTTACCCTGTCACCTTTTTCACCGGATGACCCTGGTTTTCCTGTCGCTCCTTTATCACCTTTCTCGCCAGTTGCACCAGGATAACCAGCAAAACCGGGTATTCCAATTTTTCCTTTTTCACCTGCTGGTCCAATAGCTCCAGCTTCTCCTCTTGGACCATCAAAACCCTGAAAACATTTGGTTAATACACTTGTTTGAATTTTAACTTATTAGTTATTAGTCACTTTTGGTCCTTCGGGCCCTTCTAATCCTGGAATACCTGGTGGTCCCGGAATGCCAGTTTCACCTTTGTTGCCATAATCGCCCTTTTCTCCATCTAATCCTCGGTCACCTTTATCGCCCTTTTCACCTTGAGCGCCTCTCTTTCCTTCATCGCCTTTTACTCCACGACCTCCAGGAAATCCTATGGGTCCTTGTGAACCCGAAGGACCTTGATCTCCTTTAGTACCGGAATTTCCAGGATTACCTGGATGGCCTGGGGCCCCTTCTGAACCGGGTAAACCAGGTATACCTGGTTTTCCTTGCGGTCCCTAAAAGACAAAATTTTACAAACATAAGTATGTCAGCTTTATACAATAGCATATTCGTTATAGCAAAATGAGTGGAATATTTCTAAATATAACATACCATAATTCCAGGTGGTCCCAACATTCCTTGGGGTCCAGGCGGTCCTACAGGGCCGGGTGGACCGGATTGTCCTGGTGAACCTGGTTGTCCTATTGGACCAGCATTACCTTTACTTCCGGGTGGTCCTTCAGCACCGGGTATACCAGGATTTCCAGGTAATCCCGGTACACCTCTGGGACCAGTAAAACCACGAGGGCCCTATATTATTAAAACGTTTACCTACTACATTTAATTAAATTTTATAATATGAAGTCTTTATACCATTTCACCAGTCAAACCAGGTAATCCTGGTGGACCTTCTTCTCCTTGCATACCCTCGTGTCCAGGTAGTCCGATTTCACCTGAAGCGCCAGTTGCACCTCTTTCGCCTTTATCACCAGGCATTCCAGGTAATCCTGTAAATAACAATTTTTTACGTCGAACACATTTCACGTAAATTATTTTTATATAAAACCTATTAATCCTTGTTCTCCTTTTGCGCCCGGTGGACCAGTTAGACCTCGCTCACCATCACGACCCGGTCGACCTCTGCGACCTTCTCGCCCTGGCGACCCCATCGATCCTCTCAAACCTCTCGGACCCTATTAATTAATTAATTAACTAACCGACTATCGTTCTAAATATAAGTAAATAAAATATACCGGTTCTCCTATTTCTCCTGGCTCTCCTTTTATACCTTCAGGACCGGTTGGTCCCGGAGGTCCCGGTACACCCGATAAACCCATAGGTCCTTCAACACCTCTCATTGCCATCTATAATTTTATTTAAAAGTAAAATTGTAAATGCGACAGATATTTTAATGTTCACCATATGTTGCGATAACATTTGTCTAAACGCTTCTGCTTGAGCATCCGGTCCTTTTTCGTTTCCTTGAATATTTAACTGAAATCAAATTGTTATGTACAGTGACCGGCATAAAGTTGGACACAAATAGAAAACTTTTTTATTTGGAATTCAGAAATTTTATAAAAATAAAGAAAATTTTATTCTCTATAAATATCTCTGCATAGTTCCAAACTAAAAATACGCATGTCAAAATTTGAATATAACCTTTCGTATACGAGGGACGTTCAAAAATATGAAATCGGCTCAAGAATAAAGTATCCTTATTTTTGAAAATACACAAAAATTTTATTTGGAAAAGTTTTTTAGAATTGCAAGAAGATATAAAACATGAAGCGACAGTCACTTTTTTTCGAAAAAAACTTTTATTCCTTTTGGCTTATTTTTTTCTTGCCCGGAACGTATTACGTAAAACGAATTTATTTAAAATTGATCTATTGTTCAGTAGCATAGAAGTGTACTGTCGAATTTAACTTTAGATCACCCGATGACTTAATTATCATAATTATCATAACCGAGTTTTTTGTGTCCGACTATTAAAAGAAAACACAAACACGTCGGCGTCGATTTTAACAAAAATTTATTAAGTGATACAAACAAAAGGAAACAGATTACATTCAAATGATACAACTAAAATAACAAAACTTGATAATTTTATTTTATTTATTTTATTGTATTGTTCGCCTATGCATTTCATTGTCAATATTGCTTAACATTTCGGGAATGATGCTCTGCATGCAATCACGAATAGTTGATTGCATTACAGATAACTTGTATTACTTAATAAGTTTTGTTAAAGACAACGCCAACGTGTTTGTGTTAGTCATCGGGTGATTTAAACTTAAATTCAATAGTATACTTTTATGTTATCCAACAATAGATCAATTTTAAATAAATTCGTTTTACGTAATACATACTACATAAGAAAACAAATAGGTAGAAAGGAAAAAAGTCATTGTAACTTCGTATTTGATATTTTCTCGTAATTTTAAGAAACTTTTCCAATTAAAATTTTTGAGTATTTTCAAAAATAAGGGCACTTTGCTCTTGAGCCGATTTAATATTTTTGAACGTCCCTTGTATACGAAAGGTTATATTCAAATTTTGACATGCGTATTTTTAGTTTGGAACCACGCAGAGATTTTTATAAACAATAAAATTTTCTGAGAAATTTCAAATAAAAAAGTTTTCCATTTCCAATATCACATTACATACAGGTATCATAAAAACATGACCCGGTGCTCCAGAAACTCCCGCAGTACCAGATATACCATCTCTGCCAGAGTCGCCTTTTGGTCCCGGTAAGCCTATGGGTCCTGGCGAACCCGGATATCCTCTAGGTCCAGCCGGGCCTCTAGGATTGTAAGGATAGTTGCCCGATGAATAATCAGGATATGATGGTGCATAATTATTTTCGTTATTTTCATCTTCGCCCTAGTTATTTTATTATAAATTAATAACTATTTTAACGTGTACCTAATTTATTGCTTACTTCGTTGTAGTCTTCGTTACCGGTAAAAGCCGGTTCGGTTATTTGATTAACGTCAGATGTTCCAGAACCATCTAGCGAACCCGATCCATCAAAGGTGTTGAATATTCCAGATAAGTCGGCGTCAAAAGTGTCGATAGTATCTTCGGTGTTACTTTCTATATCTATGTCGCCTGAATGGAAATTGTGTAGAAATTATACGAGTAGCAACATCTACTTAAGATAACTATTAATTTCCGTACCGTCTGGATGATTAGGTGTTGTTAAGTCGAAGTCAAAAGGAATAACGGAAGACTCTGGAAAATCACTATTTGTGAAGAAAGGAACTTCGTTCGTGCCGACAGTTACAGGATGTTGATTTATAGAAATAGTTTCCGTTCCTCTTCCACCTAAACACGATTTTATTAATATCTAATTGAGTATTTGAGCTCCACAACATATTACCCGAATTAACATTAGGAAATTCTCCGTCAAAATCCAAGCCGTTTAAATCATTGTCGAAAAAGGTAGAAACGTCGCTTGTGATAAAAGGAGGTCCGTTTCTTTTGTTATTTTGCCCATTGTTAGCATGCGGAAAACAAGGGCCGGCATAATGGTCACATAACTCGTAAGCTTCATCGGGAGTGGATGCGATTCTTAGCATTTGTACGTCACCCTTGAAATACGTTATATGAATTACAGATAACGCGCACATGTAAATGTAATTATAGTTACGTTGTAAAATCCTTCGTCAGCTAGTTCATATCCAATGTTTATTATTCCCGCTGTACTAATTTTAGACGTCGGAAGTCTATCGAGCTTTTTCGTTATTATTTTGTTACAGTCGGCCACTAGTGTCACGGAATCTCCTTTTACGCTTAACGCCAAAAAGTGCCATCTAAAATTTATACACATTGCAGATTAGAATAAGTAAAAACCGCGACTGTTATATTTCATGCGAAAGTAGTAACTTTTTTGCATCATCAACGTTTGGTGTTATAATGAACGTAACCGTAAGAAGAGTAAGTCGAAAAAGTCGTGGACGTTGTATGAAGTTGTAGTTGTTGAAATTTGAAAATATGAAATCTATTTGTACCTACACATTAATTTAGCAAAGATATTTACACTCACTCTCCATCATCAACGGATTCATCAAATGAAATGAAATTATCTTCTTTGGGATATTCATCGATGTCTTCGTAATATAAGCTAACGTCTTTTCCCACAATTAACGATAATTGTTCATCGCCGTCGTCGTTGTATATCGTGAAAAGTGGCGACATTTGTCCTAGAAAACATAATTTGCAATATAATAGTCGTTCGCGTGCATACTGATGGAGTCTGATTACCTAGTGACGGTCTTGCGATGATTAATATAGAAAAATCTTGCGGAAATCCTTTAGGAAATAAATGACTAGTGCTTAATGAAATTTGAGCTCTTTCGCTAAATCGATAAGCCCAATCCGCTCGAGCAGGTTCAACATCATCGGATGTGTAATTGGCACACCTTCCCAAGATTCTCAGGACACCATCGGGTTCGTCCCATAATGATGCTGCTTCTACTAGATCAAGTACACCATCTAAAACGAAAGTGTGCGTTTATTTAATTAGTTTGAAAATTAAAAAATAATTTTTCACTTATTTAACGTAATTCACTCGAAATCCCTGACTAAATGCCATTAACGTCAATTAGATTTTTTATTGGCAGCCCCATTAAAATGTTTTACAATGGCATTACTTCGAGCTGTAGTATTTGACTAATTCAAAAATAAAAGACAAAAGTGTTTGATAGGTATTCATTTAAACTAAGCACTTGAAGGATTATCGGCCAGGCATGGCGTCGGTAATTTTCGAATGTTTGTTTTAAAAACTAAAATACCCATAGCTAGTATTACATTATATGTATACGTTGTAACATTTTAATTCTTTATTTTTGAATTAATAGAACGTTTTAATTCAATTATGCAAATTTATTTCGTAGCACCATTATTAAACATTTTTCGTGAGATTTACAATGTGTTATAAGTAGGGGGGTTGCCGTATCATCCAGAATACAGAAATAAAAGGTTCCTTACGTAATGCTATCGTGATTGCTTAAAATCATATCGTTTATACGTCAATCAAATAGCGACTTAGAATCCTAAATAAAACAACCTCTTATAACTGCCCGAATACTTTCATAAGCAATACATTAACAACAAAAAAATAAATATATAAATAAATATATTTTACGTTATTTTTTAGAGAATTGAGAAACCGAATTATCCAACGTATTATTAGCTATATAATGTAAGTACAATCTTAAATGTGTTTTCTGTCGCTTTAGAACTTCATCTGTTATAAAGCTTTCCATTCACTCGAAAATTGAAGCACAAAAATCACTAATGCTACAGTGTTGCGAGTAATAAGAAAACGAAAATCTTTCATTGTGCCCTCATGATTCGATTTCTCCATTGCATTGGGAAATGAACGATTTCACCACTTTGGCCTAGTGCGTGGAGCTTTATAGATTTGAAGTTAAATCGACGCCTACTTGTCGTAATACTTTTTTTACGACTGCTTCAATTTTTTTTGTGTGTAATATAATAAATTGAAAAACATAAATGTTTCATAATACGTCGCCTTAGAAATGATGTTATTAGTATATTAAAAGCTCCATCGTTTTAATAATATAGGAAAATCGTAATTTATTAGCAATCACAAAAGGACTCGAAACAATAGTTAAAAAAATCGCACAATGTTTCAAGAACCAACAAAATTGGGATATTAAAAAAGAAAATGATTGTGTAAGTGTTACTGGTACCATCACATAGGGTGAAGTGGCCCACTGATGCGCTTTTTTAGATGTACGGCAGTCACATCTCGAATATGATACTAAAACAACTGCACACACGGGAATCTGATCTAAAGCGACTCTATTCGATAAAACTATATAGGAATTAAACTTTATCTACTTTGCGTTAGTTTAAAAGTGTCGTAATTTTATCACTTGGTACATGTACCTACAAAAGTCAGTTGTGGAAGGGGTTTGTGGGACGAATTGGAAGTGTTTTTCTTCAATATCGTTAAAGGATAGTACTTGTTATTCGGCAATTAATTGTCTACATCGAAGATTACAGTTGTGAAGTGAACCAGTCGAAATGCAAACCTCGAATTACAGCAACGCGTAATTGTTTGTATAGTGTCGATAATCTTTCGTTTATAGGTAGTTCGTTTTTTTTTCGTATTTGTATCACGGTCGATCAAAGACAGTCAGCAATATCGCATAATAATAATAGTTACTATTAATAAAGTGTATTACGTTTTCTGAGATTTCTATCATTTCTTCATTTATTTAATATATTTCTAATCGCCAAGTTCTACGTATTTCCATCGGATTACTTTTATACGAATTCTATCCAACTCATTCTAAGACAGTTACAATGTATTTTTTACTTGTGGTCCACATCACCGCAAACACGGGGTGGAGTGGTCCACTTATAAATAAATTACAAACTTATACCATAAATGTAACCTCATTAATTATGCACTATGATGTGTACTGTAACAAGACGAAAAGATATAGTAAAAAGTGGACCACTTCGCCCCATTTAACGGTAGTACTTAATCTCTTGTAAATATGATTTTTTTTGTATCCACCCTAGTACAGGGGTCTTTGGAGCTTCAACTGTTGTGGTTATTAGTTCAACGATCCCAAACATCCGCACTGGGATTCGAACCCGGGACCCATCAGGTAAGAGGCCAGTTTCCTGATCGTTCGGTCATCCGAGTCGGCTAAATATGATTTTTTAATGAACTAATGAAACAGTAAACAGTTCGCGCAGTGATGTAAGTATTTGAATAAGTTAGAAATAATCATGTATAGGCACCTAAATAATTTACACGATAAGTTTTGTTTGTTATTTGTTAAGTATTAAAAATTAGCTTCCTTAATACCTAAAATTATTAACATTATAAGTAGATAATAAATGTAGGTAGGTAACTACTTTAATTTAATTTGCCGTTAATAATATTAGATAAAGGTAAGTACTTAAATTATTACGTTGTAGGTATCTACCTTAAATGTTATGGTGATAACAGTAAATACTGTTATTATGTTTAATGATTCTATACCAATAAAAAACAGTTAAGTGTCGTTTTATTGAACAAACATTGAAATTTACGACTTTCATCAATTGAAAAGTTGTATTGATTGTTTCGCAACGTTTTTTCCCATTTAATTTAGATATTTATCAAGATTCATTTTTCTAAAAGTTTCTTTTATAACCCTGCTGTTAAAAAATTATAAATTGATTTTTAGATACGAAATATATGTAGCACAAATTACGACGATTATTAGTATAATGCCGCATCTCTACTATAGTTAAACGCAACGAGCATAATTCACTTCCCATATGAAACAAATAAAGGTATCTTAGTAATTAGAAGTGAAATAATAAAATAAGTAGCGTAGAATCGGTTTCGTAATCAGCAGTGCAAAGGTTAGCATGATTGCTTTTTATTGTTTTAGGTGTAAAAATCTGGTCAAGTTCGTGTTGTAACTATATATATCAGATTAAGGCAAAAATTCAATAATTCAAATATGTAAAAATAAATAAAATTCGAGTAATCAAGTTGACTCGCTTCATAAAATAATAAAATTGTATTTTTTTCTGTAATCATGAAAATGTATTTGGGAATATGAGGGGCTATTTTTGGACCATTCGCTTACAAAACGTACATACAAAAATGACGTCACCTGTTACGACATCATTTCGCATGTATGTTTTGTAAACGAATGATCAAAAATAGTCCCCTTCGCAATTAAACTAAAGAATAAATAAAAGTAATATACAAAAAAACAACGAAAGTGTTTATAAATGAACTATTTTGTAGAAAAAAGTTAATTGTGTGGAGATTTTAATGATATAATAGGCGATGAAATTTTAACGAGCTTTCGAGACCTTTATCGGCATGACGTTTTTGGCATTAAACTAAATGTTGAACAATAATAAAGCCGTTTTGTATTTGAACTGCAAAAAATAAAGATTTTTGTAAGAAACTAGTTTGAAACTATTGTCGTTATCAAAATAAAATAATTTAAATCGTCATCGAACGACATGTTAGACATAATCATGACCTAATACTGTATAATAATTGTTGATTGGAAATAATGTAGCGCGAATCGCATTTGAAAAAATGTATTAATTTCGTTTTTAATTAGGTAACTAAGTATTTCGACAAACTTTTTGTGAAAATATTTATTGCGTTTCCTAAAAAATTGAACAAATTACATAAGTTCACAAGTTTTAGTTCAAAGTTTGAATCCATTATTATTTGCATGATTATACAAATTTGCAGTTGAATAACCTCATAAATTTACTAATCTTTAACCTCCTAGTAAGGAAATTTTAAATAAATTATTTAGTGACTTGTTACACTGTTAACAGTTCGAGTATCGTAAATTAAGCTCAATGATGTGTATGGTATTCTTGATACGACTATTTCTAATTTAGGTCTCGTGGCTAATCTAAGCTAATTAAAAATGTATTAATTTGTATTATGCAACCGCATTATTTAGTATATTTAAAGATATATGTTAAATACGTTTACAATTTAGAACTATACGCATCTACTTAATATAGGTACCATATTATCGAACAAAAATTGGAATAAATTTCATTCAAAATTATTCAATTTATTCAAAAATTAAACTGGATAACAACGTAATTAATTCAGACTGCAGAAACTCAAATTTCACAAATATATCAAGATATCTATGTATTAAGTACTTATTACCTATTTTGATCAATTAAGTATTAATCTATTAGATATCTACTAATTTAAAAAAAAATTCCAATAATATTCAATTTAGGATCGTTTATTTGAGGAGGTTAAACTGCAAATAAATCAGTTAATAAATTCATAATTTTATTGATGATTGAAAAATCGGTTTTGAACCAAATATTTTCATTTTAATTAAGTACAAAATATATGATATAGGTAAGAATGATAATTTAGTGTTATTGTTACTAATATGTAAATTAATTATTGCTGTAGGCACTTACCACCTCCTTGTGCAAGAACGGACGTGAAATTCATAAGAGATGTTAGCACTACTAAACATTTATAGAGCCATGTTTTAGATCTGTTAAATGTGACCATTGCTGGGCTAGCCAAAAGTACACTACGTTCTAGTGACATCCACCATTAAGATTGCTTTTGTTCGAGTCGTTCTTCTTCTTCTGCAACAAGACATAACGTTAATTATTAAGGTTATTTTTTTCACGCGGTTTACATTAAAGACAATGTTTAAGATCGATGATTGATTGTACGTAGGTACAAATCACCAAGTGGCGATTATTTAAAAATACTCCATTTATAACCCATCGTTTATGAGGAAAATTTATTGCTATTTATAAAAAATTTCAAACAATAAATTTGTTATAATCAAATAATATCGAACTTCTAACTTTCTGATACATACATCTATTGACGTTCCGTTAACTGATTTAATATCTATCTAAAGAAATCAAATATGGGTCAAGATGTCTGCTTCTTAAATAAGCAATAAATGTCATTTTTAGTCGTTAAATTAACAAGAAAGGATTACTACAGATGCGTTGTAATCTATTTAATTACCTACATAAATCCGCTCTCACACTGATCAGTTCTTGTAAGGCATCACATTGTTATGATAATATTTTGCTATAATAGAGTATCTTCGCTAAATCATATATCTATACCTACAAAATGTACAAAAAATTGCTATTTCAAAGCCTTAATTGCCTACTGAAAATTTTTGTTTCGTGTAAGTTGTTGAATATTTTCATCGAATGAATTTAATTAACTTAAACTTAATTTAAATCGTGATACTATAATTAGTTAACAAAAATGTTTACATATAGGTATATTGTACAGTCAAGTTCAAAATTAATGTCCCTGGTCGTGAGCATTGCGCGGGCAATACATGCCATAACGAACAAATCTACAAAAATTACGTACGATGTATAAGACGAATTACAAATACAATGTTACTGCTTTAAATATTCAGTTCATAATTTGTTTGTTGTATCGCGTGCGGCCGCGCAATGCTCGCGACTCGGGACATTAATTTTGAACGTGACTGTACATGTAACAGCATTTCAGAAATTTAAGTGTAGGACGATACTTATGATGGGGATATTCTCTAGGCACATTTTATACTGTTGGTTAATCGCAGGCCGTATACGAATTTTATCTTTACCCACGTTGCTCGTAAAAGTATTTCATAGTGACGATGCACGACATTTTATTTATATTGTGAGTGACCAACCAACATTAGATTTTCATGTCATAATTAACAGAGATTAATTTAAATAAATGGAAGCAAAGTCTCCACTTGAAAACTAAAACTTCCGTGGATGTAGGCAGTTCTCCAGGTTGATTAACAGCTTAGCGAGTTTATTCATTCATTTTATGAATCCGCGAATAATTTATTTTCGTATTTTACAGATAAACCGGCAGATTTTTGTCGTCTCTTCGGCTATTACTGAACAAAGATTAAAAAATAAAAATACATTAATATCACGCACACGTTCAAACAAAATTAATTTAAAAAAATCTACCATTTAATTAGTAGCTTATTAGATTAGCGTACATATAGTAGATTAACATATTCTGAATTGTTTTTAATTTTAATTGTATAAACGTTTATAAATTTAATATTGAATACTATTTAGCCATACCTTAACTTAAAGGATTCGACCGCCCGCAAGTCTCGGTATCGAATTATTCATATAATATGTCTCAAATCTCTTTTTTTTTTCATTTTTCTCCAAAGGAATATTCTCAAGAGTATTTTTATAAGAATTAAAATTTTTTTTATTACTTTTTCCCGAGTATCTCGAAAACGGTGCATTCTATCGTAAATTACAAAGAGACAGGGTCGAATAGAGAATTTTATGCCTGTTCAACAACATATTTTATATTACCGATTCGATCATCAATAACGGAGATAAATTACAATCAGTTTAAAATCGACGGGTCGGACGATTTCACTGGCTAACGAACTCGTCGTTTGTTTTCATAAAGACAGTATACTGTTCAAATTTCAGCCTCGAACGATCAAAATTGCCGTCATACCGTGTGTAACAGAATCATGGTACACCCCCTCAATTTTGTTATTTATTAAGATAAAATTTTCAAACTTGTTATTTATGTAATGTCAATCGTTACTATTTGACATAAAAATTGTGTTTTTCCCACTTCCGGTTTCGCAGGAACTGACATCAATTTTCGATTTTCAATAGAACACCGAGTATATTATTACATTTTTGGAATCTGCATAATTTTCTGACTATAATGGTACCGCATAAGTGGCAGTAAATTGATCGAACATTTATTAAATATATAAGCACATTTTAGAAGTAAATTTTTCTTTACATGAAAGTGTTTATGTTATACGGTAACTTCGTTTCAAATAACAGAATTGATGTACGTTATTGGTAATTATCGCGAAGTTAATTTCGTGCATAATTTTGTATGTTATTAAATTATTTCATTACCTATAAACAATTTTATTTCATCGCTTTTTGTTAAAATAGACTTAGGTACAATAAATTAGAATTATAGATTTCATTTTTTTTTAATTGATTTTTATTAAATTTGTCGGTAGTTAGGAAACATATTATCTTTCTAAACGTTTTAGACCGCCGACCTCGAACCTATGAACATTATAATTTATGGAAAACGTATTTAATTAATTTTTCGAAAAATAAAACTTTTAATTTAAACTGTATCGCTTTAACACAAACAAATGTTCAGAAAAACAATTAAAAAACTTACTAAAAATGTACGTTAAAGCAGTACTTAACTAACAAGTATTATATCCTATTTAAGTAGAAGTAGTATACCTACAATACATAAAGGCGAAGGATACGATTAACATTTTACCTATTGTAGGCGGTTAGGTTACTGAAACAACAGAACAAGTTTTCAAACTGCCTCCAGAGTACACCACTATACGTAATCAAACATTATAATTAATTAAATTAAAGCTAAACTTAGGTTCACCCATTTACAGTTTCCAAAAAAATTAGATCTACAGGCAAAGACGTATCTGTGTTCGCAAATAATTTTAAATTAATTTCAATATTTATTTATACGTTAAACTAAATGTGCTTTGAGAATGTTTTTCACTGCCGGACCTACGAAGGCCCGAAATTAAAGCTAACATTAAAAAGCACGCACGCAAAGCTGAAATCTGAAGGCGTTAAACCAAAAGTAAACCGAATCTGGAAAACGGTTCAGAATCGGTTAAGCAAATAAAGGGATGATTATTTTTAGTTTTCACTTAATCGAATTTTCCAGTACCTTTGCTTTTTCAACAAAATTCCCAAATCTCTAGTTTTTTACATGTTTAAATAACTTGAAATTTTTATTTCAAAGTTTATCAATTTACTATGTCTACGATTATGCGCATTTAAAAATAACATTAACAACAATAGTCGAATTAAGCTCATCAACTGAACGCGCGAACTAAATTCCCTGAATAGCAGCAAATTTTTAAAACGAACGTATTTCATCACATATAAATTTAATGTAGTACTTCAATTTACTTCTTTTGACTTTATTAAAGGTTCCGCGTAATGTACCTTCAAACAGCAGTTCGTCAATAAAAGCTCGTATTATCGGCGTGTTGCCCATCTTCAATATTAGGTACTGAATATCTACTTCGAAAATGCGTACGACGGGACGTTCACACTCATAAGTACTGCAATTTACAATTAATGTCTGTAACAGAACCTACGATTTAATATAATTACATTAAAATACCACATGTTCATTAGTTGTTTAAGCGTTAAGTGACTACATTACGTTTCTGAAGTATCCAAATTTAATTTTCCGCGTCAATATATTTCACTCGATAGACGTCAAAGGTCTCAACATCTCGGTAACTAATATTCAATAAATCTATGAGGGTGTATTTGCATCGGGGACCTCTATTTACTTTATCTGTTTAGTTTGCAGCTTTGACTTTATTTCGCAAATTGCTCTATCGATAAAAGATGCTAAAAAGAGACTATCGATAAAAAAATTATTGCGTTGCAATGAGGCGCAATTAAGTTTATTGTATTTTTAGGGGCAAGTTCTGATTAACCAGTCTGATACCAATTCGCGTCAAGTCTAATTAATCTACATTTTAAGTTCCTTCTATAAATATTTTATCTTTAAACTAACTAAAAGTTACAAATTTCAAAATAGTGGTGGTAACTTGAAAGTAATTTGAAATTTAAAGCGTTGAATTGGAAAGTAATTAAGGTGGCAAACGCCGTTTTGAAAGGGTAGATGTTTAGATGTAAATATAATTGTCTCTTCATTTCCAAGTTGACAAATCAAATTTATCATAAACAATTTTGCGAAATGATATCTGCGTTATTTTTTTTTCAATTTTTTACGTGCCTAATTAGTGCGGGTGGTTAATTGTAAATTCGAGTAATAGCCCAATCAAATTAGGCAAAATCTCTCAAAAGTCCTCCATCGAAATGTATGCGAAATTTTTTACAAGATGTGAAAGGGTTCTTTTCGTTTTGCGTTTTGATCGTTCGACAAATTTCTTAGCGGAAGTTATAGAAATTGAGGGATTCCTGTCGTCTTCCTGTCTTATTTCCTCAATTCCGTAGAAAGTTTTATAAGCTACAAATTATGTCCGAACCATTTTTGCAGAAAAATCAATATTTCGCGAGATGTTACCAAAAAACTGTTAGTCACTCCCGTTCACATCTTGTAAAAAATGTTGCACACGTGGTACCGTTTGAGGCTTTCAAGAGATTATTTAAAATATCAATATTTAGCTGTATTTAAAAATGTAGTCATGTAGGAATTTTCCGCAGACGAATGCTAATATGACCGTGTTTTATATAGGTAATACGTGAAAAGTTATAGATGTTAATTTTTAAATCAAATATTTCGACATTGCTTTGAGTTGCGATACTCATGATATTTCGTACTAGTATATTATTTTTCCGCCACGTCTGGATCGTATGTTTTAGTAGATAATACAAACAATAATGCAATATGTAAATGTGGCATATAACGTGCACGGTTGTTTTAATGAATGAATCATATGTTCTCGTGTATGAAATGGGTCACTCCGACTTTAATTAAAAACGCAAAAAGCGCCAAAGAACTGTTTTAAGTCGAAATAAACAAATAAAACGTTGGTAAAAACGTTCGTTTAACATTTTTTATTGTTTCTTATAATATAATAAGTATTAGGCCGATGGAATTTAAAAACTTCCGGGTTATGTCATAGATACGAAACTGATCCACTTGAATTTATGGTCAACTGAAGTCAATTAAGACAAGTAATTGTCGACGGTCAATAAATCACTGTATGATGCAAAGAAGACTTATTTAATTTATTCGCTCGAAATACTTTTTCAATATGACATAAATAGATAGTGGTGGAATTATAGTTAACCTACTTTTTTTTAATTCATCGTGAATAACTTTCATTTTCATTTTGTGAATTAAATATTCGAAAGGTACCTACTAGCGCATCTGCCGAGAAAGAATTATCAGTTAAAAATTCAGCGAAAATTACTTGCAGCTTTTGCTTTTTAAATCGTAAATTAATAGGTGCGCTTTTTGTATAGTCAAGTTCATATGTTTTGTCTAGCGAGACGTGATCGCAGGTTGACGCGCGATCAAGAGTGGAATCAAGAGGGATGATGGGTAGCAGTTCTTTTTGAACTATCAAAGGGACACGTCAGATAATAAATAAAAACGAACGGTAATCCTTTTTTAGCCTTTTACGATAAAAATTAACACAGTAGATGGGACAAAACATATGAACCTGATTGTACACATTTAAGTGGTCGGTGCTATAATCGGCTAAAAAATATTTTTCGCCCACTTTAAAAGCCGTTTTCTCGGTACAACGTATTTCGTTATGGAAAGTACCTTTTTCTAGAGAACCGTTGAAGATCGACAAATGACAAATTTTTGCGTTTATATTCTTTTAGCACCATAACATTTACTTACATATATGGAACTAAAGATTTTGAGATCAGACGAGAGGCTCGCTTATTTAAATTAATTTATTTTAGATGAAAACGTCAAAGATGTAAAAGTTGTCCCACATTTGTCTCAAAATTCAAGCATGTTACAAATGTTATTTTACAATTAATTCAGTATTGATTGGTGAGTTAACGTAATATATGGCGCAGGAAAAAAATCAGGATTGCAACTGTTTATTTTTTGAGGAGTGACTGAACAGTCTAGGTTCTAAGTGCATAAACTTTGCACTTTGCGATACAAGCATGAAATTGTAGGGGTATATTCTATATATTATACTAACCACAATAATCGTCAGAGCCCTTTCAGAGTCACCTTCTAATTCAAAATAATCTCCTTTTGATAATCGAGGCGCGTTATAATGCGCAGTGTCTAGGAAATGATGAGATATCCGGGGGTGTATAGGACAAATCAAAATAAAACTTTACGTTTCTATAAACACTTTTCGATGCTCCCCTGCCAAGATATTCATCTGCAAAGTTAAAAGGAAAAAATGAACGTGTTTGAATAATACCTTTATTTCTTATTAAAATTTAATCATGTTTGATTAAATTTTTCTAAAAAATAAGCGTTATAGTTGTCTTTATTTTAAATTTTCGTCATTTGGATTAAAATTTGTTACCACCTTCTTAGGAAATACATTTCGATGATATCCTCCTATTTTTGTTTACGCCAATCAGAAAACGATAGAAAGACCACCATAATCTCATGTCAAGTTTTAAATAGACTTGGAATAAGCCGCGCATCGGTTACTTCTTTATAATTTTTGAACTCAAATTGTTTAATTCAATACAAATATATCTAAATATCATTTAACAATATTTACAATATCTGTTAGGCATTCAAAATTTTAACTCTATAGTTGGGCTGTGAATAATTTTTTAATGAATTATCTATATTTCATTCAAGAAAATCAAATTTCGACCATCGAATATAGGTATGAGCTAGTTGTAAATGTTTCTAAAAATGTATTTAAAAAGGTCACTTCGAGTTAAATATAAACAAATTCGGGGCCTGTCTTTTCATCCATCGATAAATTTATGTATTTTAACAGATATTTACCAAGAAAATGTTTGTTTCAGCAATTATTTCCATAGTAAATATCTATTAATTTTTATCGAAAAATGGAAAGGTCGGTCCAGAATATGTTTTTAAATCGCAAAATAATTAAACGTTATAGTTGCTATAAAATAATAATCTTAAATATTTTATCTTTAAATAAACATATAATATTTATCGTATTTTTTAAAACAAAGCGAATATTAAATTTTCTCAATTTCAACAAATACCGATGTAGTTGTTCATTTTAAGAATTTCATCAGCTTTATAACTGCAGAATATTACATTATATTAGACGAAAAAAGTTATTAAGTATCTATTTATTCAACGACATTTTTAAAATTATTAAACTGCGTTTTAATAGTTATTCAGTTATCGTAACAAATACCTACATTAATTAACAAAACAATTACCTAATCGTATAAAATTCAATATAAATTGAATTATTAAAATAAACATCTAAAAGAACAAATAAGTTTTAATATTACCTATAAAAATGATGAAAAATAAATAAATTCACATCCGAAACCCATGCCAGAGAAACGCACCCGCGAGTCCGCGCCGCAAGAAAAATTCACGCACGGCTGTTAATTCGAACGTCCAGAAACGCCACTAACCAAGGAAGTGTCTGCGGAGGTACGCGTTTTCGACTACTTCTTTAAGTGCGTGAGCAATTGGTACCATATGTATATCACTGATCGTGATAACATACAATTTTACACATGGCAAACAGTTTGAGTAAAAGATAGATATTGAATTAGGGATGTCCTGCAGTCTTACGTAACTAGTTTGCAATGTTTAATGGGCCAGTTTGTTGACATCAACAGTTTACTGCTTCTGCGATTTGGGACACGTCGATTCAATTAATGCTAAAAATAAACGATTTAATGATTATTATCATCCGTTAGATTGATGTAGCAGGCGATATCGCTAATTATGATCTTCAGGAAGAAGGCTCCTTACCCCATAAAGGCAATTTACACGCTCTTCAATATAATTAACAGGCGCTGAACACATATATTTTTATGAATATTTTTATGAAACGCATGTTCATTTGTTTTATTATATTTAAACGATCGACGCCGACGTATCATACATTCGAGATGGACGTTGGATTAAATTAGTTAATTCATTAGTAACCCAATTTACGATACTCAACTATTGATAATATATCCATATGCTAATTTCATTCTTTTATTTAAAATAGCATGTGGTAATGTTTATTGTTATAGAATATATTTAGTTACACATACATATCCAAAAATATCCAAGAATATATTTAGTTACACATACATATCCAAAAATATCCATTTTTACGTTAAAAATACCTACTAATATCAGCTTAATTTATTGTGTTAGCCCACGATACGATCTTGTGATAATATGACGACAGTAGCACGAATTAAGGAAGGCGAATTTATCAAAACAATCCAAGCGGTTTTCCTTTGTTTGTTGCTGTAATATCTATAGCGTGCGAGTTTGTTAAGTTGACAGCTGCAGCGGTCGTAGTGGAGTTTGCTAAAAAAAATATGCAAATAGTGACCGAAAATTTTTAAAATTTATACTTTCTAGGAAATTTATTCTAAAATGATGTATTTTTGATGCAGTAAAATTATTTGAATAATCACTATCTACTGCCTTTATACAGCAAAATTATAAATTTACTCTATTTTTAATTTAAAAACTACTCGCGTGCCCTTAAGCATTGAAATTTCCCTATTACAAACCATAAACAAGATAAAAATTTAATCGCATTTTTATGCGACCGATAAAATACAAGCCAACTAATAAAGCATGTGCGCCACCTACTCTTATAGCTTATCTGAGTGCGAACAAACAACTGAACGTTTTTAAAATAAAAACGGAATTTCCTAGTATCCTTGTATAAACTCGAATGCATTTACATATAGAATTCCGGCAAAACCGGTTCAGATCTTTCGCGTTAATAGTACAGAGCGGTAGTGCTTGTTTCAGTAGTTCGAATTTTAAATTACGGCGTCGTATTATACGTGTGTGCGAGGAGTGCTCGTTCGATTAAGGCCTTTTTGCGTGTGAGTGCGCGAGTGTTTCACAATACAAATTCTCTGAAAATCGAGTTTGGTTAGACTGTTAGATAGGGACTCGGTTAGGGTTTTGGTTAGGGCTCCCCTCAAACATTCGACGGTCCAATTTCGCGAACGAAATTTATCTTACGCGCGTTTTCGCGATCACAGTGGTTAGTTAAATATAGGGAAATTCTTATTACGTATATATACGTAATAATGCAAGTTCACAGTCAACGGAAGAATCTACGCTGGAAATTGACGTTAGAGGGAAAACAAACGATGGCGAGAAGAAGGTAGGAAATAGAAAGAAAAATGTAAAAATTTCTAATTTTTTCTTATAATTTGTTACAGACAAGTGGCAGTCGCAGCGGCATTGATATGTTAATACGAATTTTAGGTTAGTATAAAAAAAATTATTTCAGGATTTTATTTTTTTTGTTTTTTATTTTTTAAAAATTTCTCTTATTTTGAGAAATTATACCTTTTCAATGCATTTGTTTACAGATAAAAACCGGAATTCAAATTTTTGATTTTTCGCAACAATTTAGACAATACTTAACGATTTTTTTTTTTGAAAATAATTGAGTCTGTTATTAAAATTTATTGTGGTTAGTTTACTTCTAGTTTATATGTATTAACGGGAGTTATTTGTTTTATTTTAAATAAGTATTATTATAGATATAATTATATATTAATTTTTTTTAAACTTAGTATTTTTTATTTTGTTTTTGTTTTGGCTTTTTTGGACCCCTACCCATCTGCCACATTTTGCCTCTGACTTTAATTTTTTTTTAAACAATTTACTACAAGGAATTTCGGACAAGGAAAAATAGGGACACACTTAGTGATACCTTTTTAATGTTGAATTAAAAACAAATTTAATTTATTTAAGACATCGTATGTGTATGAATTACGCGTCGAAAAATGTTTAATGCCCAAGTTTGGAGATTAACTTTTTATTTTGAAAAGAATTTGTTTTTTTTTGTAGCAGATTGTTGGTGTTTAAAAGAATTCTTTTGGTTTTTAGTTAATCAATTTATTGTTTTTTAAATATTAAATTTAGAAACTTCGATTTTTTAATAATTATAATAAACATACTATATAACGCGACACAATTTTCTTTAAAAATTAATCTCCAAACTAGATAGAATATTATTTTAAATCAATTTCCTTTAAAAAGTAAATCATATAATAACTTATATTTATTTTAATTTAAGCTGTTGCGTTGATCCACTTAAAACACGCGATCTTAATGCCATTTATTAATATCTAATAAATATTTAATCTTGACCATTAAGTTTTGGACTTAGGTGTAAGTAATTTAAATAAAGCATTGGATAGTAATTGAAAGTAAGTCTAATTGTAAATGTTACTAGTTTAGTTTACACTATCAACATTATTCGCCTAATTATTTTTATTTATTTTAATTCATACTTTACTTGCGTGTACTAGGAAAGGGGCACTGCGCTATTAAAATTTATTAGATATAATTTTCATAAAAAACAAAAATTTTACATCTAATTTAATAGGAGTATTACAATTATTTGCTTGAATTAAAAAAAATTAATTAAAATAAGAAAATTGAAAATCCTAGTTGTAATTATGTTAATTGCTTGCTTGCTTGCACGAAAAAAACTAAAAGTCAAACATTTTATGATATCGAGGGGTTACTGGCGCTATTAACTTACTGTTCGTTTTAATGAAATAGAAGTTGATGTTCAATCAAAGTTTTATAGCACATTACAGAGCTAAAACTATTTACACGTTTATGGGTTATTTTTAGAGCTATATAATATAACGGTAAATAATAAAAAATACACAATTAAATATCATCTACGTTATTTCTTAAAAATTAATAAAAATAAAAGATAAGGTAGATATATTGTGTTCTGAGTAAACAGTAACTTAAAATGTAATATAGAAGTTAAAATAAAGAGAATTAATCGATAATTAGATAAATCTTACAATATTATAGTATCATAATATTCTTGTCGAATTAAAAAGTAGTTTAAAAATAAGAATTTGTTTTAAGTCGTCTTTTGTACAGTGTTTAGCTTTTCAGCGAGAGCTACGAAATGAGTAACGTCACTCCGAAAAGACTCAATTCGTGATCATTTGGTGACAAAACGTACACCACATTTAATATTTACCTTTAAACACCTACATATCTACTGAAGTAGTACTTACAGGTATTTACCAGTAACTAGTACACGTGCACCTTTTGCGTCGTCGATATGAAAATTTATTGAAATTCTTTACAGTGGTATCTACTTACACAATTATGTTATAAAAACGTAATCACATTATTTTTTTACAATGTAAATAATATGTATAACGGCCGCTACTTACCTACTCGAATTCGTTTTATTTAATTATTATTCTTACGAAGTGTTATACGAACTGGAAGTTTAAAGAGAAAAATAAAATTTCTGCCTTTTGCAATGAACATTAATTTTGACACGACGTAGTAATACGAAACGCTACCAAAAAGAATACTTTTAATTAAATATTAGACATCTGATTAATAATAATGAAAGCGTTTTGGAGATAAATTAACGTTTATTATCAATGATATTTATTTCAGTTTAATTGTTTCTCCACAATTCCAATTAATGTCAAGTTGTTATGAAACCAGGGAAATTATAAATTTAAACGTAATCTTCAAATAAAGGGTTTGCCTACTGCAAATCTCTTATATTGTAAAATAATAAATTATACTTTTTAATTAATTAAGATTTCATTTCGCTACTATCGTTCTCCGCATATTTAAAATTTTATATACATATAGGTATTGCTATAATGATTACCTAGTGCGTAGGTTTTATATTTAGGGAAAATTTAATACTTTGAATGTACTTAACTTTTTGAAATATATTTATTTTCCTATATAATTAATTTTTTATTATTTTACCAAATAAATTAAAAAAGTAAACAGTTTAGTACCTATGTATCATTAACGAGTTTATTAGCGTAACGATTATCAGCCGCAATGCATAAGATCTTCTACGAAAAAGTTGATCGAACCTAATCTTTTTTGTAGAGCATCTTCTCGAAAAGAATTTTCTCGTCTACAAATTACAAGATAATTATTTTTCGTTCGATCGATAGATAACGAGATTTTCATGAAAAAATTAATGTTTTTGACCTTTTACGCGATAGAATTTTTTTTAGCAGATGTCGGAATTGCAGATGGGGACTTAAGAGGGACTTTGGGGGAACTTTGCTTAATATACATTGGGTTATTGTACATTGGTTAATATAGGGTGCTTACGCATTAGTTGTAGGTATTTCATTTCGTGTCCATCTAAGTAATAAAATTCCTACAATCACCAGCTACAGACTAGAACTAATTAGAATGGGAAAGATTTTGTTTGTTTATTGCCTATAAATAAATCTAATATAAAACTCGACGTTGATAAAAGCGGTAGGTTTCTATAAAATGTATTATAAATTTATTAACTATCAACAACCTTAAATTCGATGCAAATTATAAAAAGTTCGATTATATTTTGTAAATTATTTGAATTACTTTGTAAATTATTAATTATCGTTGTCAATTTTACAATGTAGGATGTATTATAAATTTTACCTTATTTCTTTATATTTTTTACAAATATTCATAGATATAATCTCTTTTGTTGACATTTACGTATTTTTAATTTTATATTGTTGTATGTGGTTGTAGAAGCTTTATAAAATGATAATTAAAAAATATGTTTCTATATTATCAAACAGAAAATAATTAATAATTAATCTGGCTGTTAAATTGTAATTAAAATGTTTATGTTTTGTTTTTGAAAAAAGATGAGATCAGAGTGGGTAGAAAAAAAAGAGAATTTTTTAAGAGAGAATTGTCAAGATTTATAGCAATAAAGAATTAATATAGATTTCTCTTATTAAGCATATTATTTCTCATATAGCATTATTATTTCTCATTATTTCTCTTATAGCATTAATCAGAAGTTCATAGCATAACATTGCTGGTCATTCAACCGGATCTATATTAAAGATTACAATTACAGGTAGATAACATTGCATAACACTGGCATTTCTTTTATAATATTATATTAAGCTGCAAATAAACGAATAAACAGCAACTGATATATCAAACAAATATTATCTTTCTACGCAAGATGGTGCGCGGCGCGACTTACAAAAACGTAAAATACTCCTAATAAAATTTCAGTTTTTAATGCGGATATTTCCTATTAATTATTTAAAAAACACAAAATATAATTAAATACAAATAAAAACACAATTGTAAATACAATTAAAATACAATTGTTCCGTTCTCTTAATGGCTCAATTTGATTCACCAATTACAAAAATCATGTCTACTAACATAAGTCATTTTTCGATAAACAAACGTTATCTATTGTAAATGTACTATTATTTCAGTTTCCACACATAAACAAAATGTGGAAACGTATTAAACCGTATTAAATGTTTTGAATATTTTGTTTCATGGCTACTTGATAATATTGCGAAATAGGGCACTTTTAAACTTTAATCGTGTTTATAGCACCGTATAGAGAAAATATTGTACTTTCAAAAAAAAAATGCAAAAAATATATAGGGTGTCATTTAAAAATAAAAAGTTGCATATTACTGCTCAAATATCATTAGGCTTTGAAATAAAATAAACCTACAATAATATACTACATACCATTCTGAACATCTTTTGTTAAGAAAATATTTTTCTAATATAAATATTCGACGAACTAATAGGGTGGGGGGTGGTGTTATTATCTTAACTCACCCTGTGTAATACATATTTATACTTATAACAACGGTTAATTTAAATTTATACTTAAAACTTTAGTTACGTTATAAGGTTGGTGCGATTAATGCTAAAACTGAGGAAATGAATAATTTGAATTTAAATCTTAAAATAATGATATAAACTGTGCTGGTTTCTATTAAGATAATCATACTCGTTGCACGTATACGGTTAGCAACCTTGATAAGGAAAGTGCTATTTTACTCTGTTAATTCAGTTGGTGGTTAAGCTTCTCTTATTTTCTTTAAAAGCAAATTTAGTAATCGTTCTTAAACATTTTTAAGTATGTTTGAATCACAGTTTTCCGAATGGGGAGTCTTCTTTAAGCGCATACTCAGCCCACCTTACCGTCGTGTAGTTTCTGACTTATTTGATTGTGAGATTCAAAAATATTTTTCGTATTCACGAAGATAGTCAAATTTAAAATATGCTTCGATTTGAAAATTAATGAAATTAAGTATTACAGCAGTTACAGTATTACAGGGCGTAACAAAAGTAAACTTATATATTGATTCTAACTTTTTAATTAGAAGTATCTGTTACAAGAAAATGTTAAATACACAAGTTTTTTGGTTTATTTCGACGCATGTGACATTCTATTTGGTTTGTTTGTATACTGTCTTCTGCTGTTGTTATGGTAGTAACCAATTTAATTTTTTTAATGTTTTCTTTGCGTCTTTGAAAAGGACGTTTTTTTTCTTCTCTATTTAGTAGTGTCATTATGTCGCAATGAAACAACGTCAGAAATAAAATAATTTTAGAAAAGAAACGAGAAAATTCATAACAAACTAAATTAAATGAATTAAAAACAAAAGTTAACGATACACAAAAATATCTAACCCTAATTTTGAATGTTATTAAAACATATTATTACACTAAACATTAAATGAAATATTTAAATTGAGTCCCGTTGACTGCCGTCAGGCAATGACTTAATCGGTATTGAAAATGTATTATTGTTCTTTTTATCGTGTCTTCGGGAATTACTACAGGTCTATCTAGATCCCGTTGTTACTCTTTATACACGTTAATTGTACCTATGTAATCCCACAAGAAGAAATTTAATGATGACAAGTCAGGAAACCAGGCCGGCCACTATATAGGTTCCATTCTGCTAATCAATATCTGCTAGGTAAAATGTTATTCAAGTATTCCCTAACAGATGCTGCAAAATATCGAGGTGCCCCATCTTGTTGGAACATAATTTTATCATCAATATCTTCATTTTTTCCGCGAAATTTTCTCGCCATCAGTCGTGGCTGCTACTATCAATTATCTGATTAATTTTATCATAAATTATTTTTTTTCTACAATTATTATTATTTTATTATTACATTTTCGACATTTTCCTGTATTCCTTATAATTAAGAAGTTATAGTCAGTATAAGTTATTATCGTTACATCCTGTACATGCTAGTAACTTACTTGCTATGAATCAAATTCAAACTATAAATACCTATGTAAAAGAAATGGAAAGCTATATTATTGTATATTCACTTTCGCCATATTTTGGTTTTGAAATGCTTACCTAAAGTTATAGAAACATTCTGATTATAAGCAAATGTTTAAAAAAAAATCATGTTTTCTTAAAGTTAAATTCGTCATTTCGAAATAAGTTTCGAAAGGATTATGCTTAATAATAACCTGATATAATAATGAACGTAAATCGATGTTAGTTTTATTTCACAATGGTGTAATCATCAAATGAAACATTTCCGCCTAATACCTATAATTTAATTGTAGATACTTATTTAAGGTAAAACTTTACCGTTTCTGCGTAGGTTTCCGGTATTAACAAAAATTAACACTCGACAATTAATTTTATGTTTATGTAAGTAAGTACATACTTATACGTAGGTTATTTTGTAAATGGCATTTCGATTGTGTCTTAGGCATATCATCTGTTGTAGTTTGTTTAACTGCATTTCTGCTATATCTAATTCCAATATTTACCCAGTCAAAAAATTAACTAAACACGGAAAACAATTTAAAACGAAAATAAACTGAAAGGTGTAAAAAGCTTGTGCACTTACTTTTTATAACTGTATAATTAAATTGGTATAAGCTGTCGTTCTAAACTTAAAACAACATTAACCGTTTTTATTGTGTAACTAGCAGTCAGTTTATAAAGTGATAAATCATATTATCTACCTGTACTATCAAGATTTTTAAACTGTTCCTTATTAATAATTATTAATTTAAAAATAGTAGTTAATTACAGATTTTTTTATAATTATAGATAGTTAATGGAATATTTTAAGGTCCCTAAATTTTTATGGTCATGGATAATTTATCATCAAAAATTGCTCGAGAACTGATAACTTATATTTAAAGAGCTTTAGGTATTTGTGAAACTTATACATGAGATGATTTAATCGTAACGGAAATGATTGATTAAGTTTAAAAGGATGAATCTATCAAGCAGTGTGTGCATATCTAATCATTTTACATAAAAGCTATAGGCACCTATTCTTGTAAAATGTGCGACAGAATGCACGGCTTTTGCGAGATTTATGTTCGTGGAATTCTATTTTGAATAATCGCATTTCGAGCGTATTAATCTTATTCCTTCGATTAGCACTTCTGCTTTTATTAGAATCGAATGGGAATTATAACATCTGACAGTTTCAAATTCTTCTCGATTTGAACAATTTCGATTTATTATTTTAAAATACTTACCAATTTGGATGTTATGTGTCATCTGTAACGAACTCTATTACATATTAGGAGCATAATAAAATATTTGGAGATTTTGAAATTCTCGTTCCTTAATACGGGAATCAACCGTAGGCTATACTTGAAATATTCAGATTTACGTGTCGGTTTCTTTTTCTTTTTAAAGATAGACGAAAGTACAGATATGTACTTCGAAACAGTACATGTACTTTCGAAAGTACAGATAAAAATTAAACTAATTTAGAAAAAAATAAAGCTTTACGATTGATAAAGTTACAGTAGATTGAATAAATAACTGTCGAATCGATCTTATAATCAATTTTTATTTCAACTTTTATAAACAGCATTATTATTAGTATTTCTCAAACGAAATACAAGTAGGTTGTTAACGTTATGATGTTGACGATAAATATAGGCAATGCAAAGCTTTGAAGTGTTTTGATATTTTTAAAATGCGTAACATTGAAAACTACCGCAACTTAAATATCCGAACGTGCTAATTTTAGATTTGTTTTGTTGATTTTGGCTTGTTAACAACGAAAGGATTACAAGGAATTTCATGCGGTACCGCTCGTCCGTCGCCTCGGACGCACACAGTACTTTTTTGACCGACTGTACCTAACCGAAATTCCCTTTTGTAATAGATGTAGTTTATTTCATTTAATTATCTCGCTTCAACGCTTTCAATTTATTGAAGTGTGTAACTTTCTACTTTAATTTAAATTAAAGTTGAACTTTATACAAGTATGTATTTAAAATTTTAACATCTTATTAAATTATACTGTGGACCTATTAAAATTATGGAAAAATTTTTAATTTTGCGATTTACTTATATTAAATAAATTACGTTTTAGTTTTATAAATAGTGATAATCTTCACAGAAATATAGGACCATAAAATTCTTTTTTATAAAATAGGGAGGTAGGTGTTTACTTTTTATGAAGTTTGAAATTGCAGTTATATACCTACTATATAGTAACATAAGTAAATTGCTGAGTGTAAATCGTCGATGACGTTCTTTGTTAATATCAAACGTCCGATAAATGATGAAATAGTGAAACTTCAAGAAATCCTGTAGATATTCCGTCCGTATCCATTTGTCGATTCAAGATGATTTGGGTGGATCTAACATAAGAAAAAAATAAAATTTATTCCCAAACCAGATAGTCATATGTTGCGACAGTTTTAGGAAACACATTTAATTTCGATGTGGGAATTTCAAATAAAACTAATATAGATAATAATTCTTTGAGTTTTATTTTAACTGTATTACTTAAAGTGTACCAATCAACTACAGAATAATTGAAACAATTTAAAATTTCTATTTTTACATTACCCTTAACGTAATATAACTACATTTAACACATACACTTAATATATACATAATTCTCATTTATAAACAAACATATTTAGCACACGATCTATAACTAATTTGAGATGCGTAATATTATATAATTATTTAAAGAATTCAGCTCTTATTTATTAGGAAAATTTCATTAATTTTTGTTATTTTAGTAAGGATCAAAAGGGAATCATAGACCGTAAACTCGTATATTAGGTACTAACCGCTTTGTACCCCGATGTTTACAAAGTGGAAATTGCGAATCGCAACAAAAATTTCAATAGCTTCTGAACTGAAGTTTATCATACGCGTTATTTAGTCATAATTTGGGTAAGCACTTTACAATTGAATAAACGGTAAGGGCAGTTAAATTCTGAATTTGTTCGCGTCGACTAAAAATTATTTATACATGTAATATTACGCAAACATTATTATGCAGAAATGGGGTGCTACAGTGGTATTTAAATATCTTTATTTGTATATTACATACATTTACCTATGTATATTATTTCAGTTATCGTTTATAAACGATCGGCAAAAATGGCGTAGGCCAGATCTTGTACTAAATATTTCTTACTTTTAAGGAAATTAATTATGCCTACATAAAAATAATTTTTTCTATGAAAATTATACATTCTAATACAGTCTTTTATCAACTTTCTGCTTATATTTAATCACTGCTCAAGTTACGATAATTTTATTGTTGCATTATATCATTAGGCCTTTAACAAAAAATAAATACGTAATTATATTTATCGTTTAAAATGTTTTGATAATAACGTAAAATATTATTTTTACCCTGTTGGTCCATGATATTGATAAAACAGCCTTAAACCTTAAGAAATAAATAAATAAAAATTACGTAGTCGAAATACCCAAATAAAGAAACAATTTCACTTTACGCAACGTTATTTATGTAGCCTAATCTGTATCGATAAACGTGTTTTTATTTTATTGTTGTGTCCGTGGCCTGTCTGATTATGAATATTTAGGTATTAAATGCGATGCAAAGCGTTTGTGATAGGTATTCATAAAGAAATTATTCATTTTTAGATGAAATTATTTTACCGCTGCACAATTTTGCTATTTGAATTAAAGAAATTTATTAATCCTCCATAAAACATTTTAAATTGTAAACGTGGCGGTTATAACCGTACAACGTAAGTAGGTTTGTAAATAATATTAAAAAAAAAGTTCATAAACGAAGTAGTTAGTATATATCTACGACCTATATTTTACGTAAATACTACCATTTAATTATGTAGATGTAATAAAATAGGTAGTTAAATCCTTTCCTTCCTAATTGTTAAGTAGGTACTACATTTTAGTTTTAATTGTTTCAAATGATAGTAGTCACGTGTCACTTAATTTTCATTTTCATTCTAATAGACGCGAACATCTTTTATTAGCTGTTTTAACTTCGTTAATTATTTACTTTCAAAATTAGGTTTAAAATGAAATAAAATTTCTTAATTAATTTTATTCCGAATTGAAGTTTCGCGAAAAAATATCACATTTGAACGCTTTCGATTCGCGCTCGACGCAGATATAACGTCATTATTCGGACATGCTTCGCGAAAATTGTAATGAAGTATAAAGAGCATTCAAATTAATTACTAATTAAAAATTTTAAAACGTATTATTGTTTAAGTATTTTATTTTAACGAAAAATGTAATTTTAAGTGGTATCAATAATTAAATAACAATTGGGGAATGCGAATAAAGTTTGTTGAAGATTTATTAATATACATACAGGTAAACACACGGGAATTTTTTTAATTGCTTATTTAACTTTCATGAATTCTCATATCACATAGATACTAATAACGTAACTTCATTCCGGAAAATTATCGATAATTTCGTTTTATACTTTATACAATAAAATGTTATATTGTTGTCATCATTCTCCACGTACCTTTCCCCAAGTTATTTTATTTCGAAAATTTTACTTTTGATTATTATAAATTATAAATATTATATATCATATACAGAGTGTTTAATTGAGGACGGACCAGCCGGCGCAGGGTAATAGAAGACCTCGATACTCATCGATTTGATCCACATATATGTTAAGCGAAATTTGTTAGTTTAGAAGTTATTTAGGTTTTAATCCATTTTTAGTTAAACTTCGGTTTTGTTCACAAATTTCGTCATTTTGGTTAAACGAGTTAACTTAATAATGGGCCTATAATCAGTGCTAATGACATCTACAACAATTTATCTTGTATAACAAATAATGTTTTGATTAAAATTAAAAAGTGAAATTTTCGCATTTTTTACTTCGCACACAATTTTCGATGTGAAATCATAAAAAAATATTATTCAGGATGATAGGCCTATTATTGGACTAAGATCGTAAAAAATCATTACACTTGTACTAATAGTTTAGCTAGAACGCCAAAATTTGTGGGCAAAACAGGTGTTTAGCTAAAAATACATAAAACCTAAATAACTTCTAAACTAACAAAACACGCACTTATAAATAAATTGAAATAGAAGACACTTTAGCTGTTTAAAAAATTAAAATTGATGAATTTATATTCCGGGACAAAAGGTTGGCTTAGTTGAATTTAAATAAACCGAATTAATTAACAAAAGAAGAACTTTGAAAACAAAAATAATGATTTTGTTTAATTAACCCAGGTATGCCTAATGTACTATATTTAAGACGGGATTTTGGGGGACACAAACTTTCGAGCATACCTTCAGCTTTGCAGGAATGTACATGTTTATTCCGTCCTTAAATATTGTACATTAGGCATATCTGGGTTAAAGGAGAAGTTTAATCCTTTTAATAAGTATTATTTGTAGAATTAGAATACAAATTGGTGAAAACATAAATAATGAAGGATAACTAGGAAGACTACTTTTCTGTAGATAATAATTAATTAATAGCTTTGTAGACGCTATTTTCAAAAGATTAAATGAAACTGAAGATATAGTACCTAATAATTTTATTATAATCGAAGATATCAATATATTTATGTGAAATAGTCATTAATCGCTTTTTGTGTAAATTAATATCAAGAAGGAATACATATAATTTTTAAAGATTAAACAAAAAATTTATTTTAATTTATTTTGATGGATTGTGCGATAAATAAATACCAATAGGAAGCGTAAAAGTTAGGAAGTGTGTAGCTTCACGTGGCGTTATTGCATATTACTATCTGCGACTAGATTTTTTTCCGCAGTTATTGATGCTTTTCACTGTCATTCGTGAAATCTCATATATGCTGCTTTTAAATTTTCCAATCTGTGTTATGTAATACAACAAATATGAAATTTCGGAATATATGTTCGGAACGATATGTTGTATATTATTGAACATTTATTTTATTTCAGGGCCTAATGAGATTTGAGCAGCAATATGTAACTTTTTATTTTTAAATGACACTATATTTTTTTATAAGAACTTTCATTTTTCCATATGGAGTTATAAAAATATTGTGAGGGTAGATAACAAAATTACACTATTAAACACGATTAAAGTTGAACAATGTCCTATTTCTCAATTTCATCTAGTAGCCATGAAACAAAACATTCAAAAATTTAATACGGTTTTATAGTTATTTTTATCCCGAATATTCAAGGAACTAGTAAGGGGGTGCTACTATCTTAACTCACCTTGCATAGTAAAATAATTTTGGATTTATATTTATATAAATTAGGTATACAGGGTGCTTATAAAAAAACGTCGAAAAGGTCCAAAAGGAACAAAAAATCCGAAAACCAAGCGTTTTGCAAACAGATATAGCGATTTTTGCGTTATACTTTACAGTTTGATTAATGAAAAAAACAGACCAATATAAATTATGAATAAATTATTTATTATTTTAAAATTGAGAATAGTTACAAGAAGTGTTTCACATGTCCCTCTTCTATTTCTAGACAAGCTTTAGACTTTCTTGGAAATGAATTGCGAACCTTTTGAAATTCCAGGTTACAATCTAAAGCTGTGACAGGCATTTTCTGCACGTTGGCGTTGTTGTGAGTATTCTAAATTGTAAGTTGAAGTGCCATAAACTAAGGATTTTAAGTAAGTATTTCAAGCAAAAATTTAAAAAATCATTAGATACTTATATATTTGCGTGACGGTTGGTTTTCGGTCCCATGTTAATTAAGACATTTGCAAACTACGCCCTTAAATTTACCGACTTTTTTAAGCACCCTGTATAACGTTTATAACTACGGTTTTATATAATTTTGTGTATCCATTCGTCTTAATTTGTAGGTACGCGTACTTAAAATGTAAATATGCAAATACTTAGGTACTTTATGAAAATAAAGTAGCTATACTACATAATCAACATATTTTTAACGCAAAGGTATAATTTTGAAGGTATAATATATTCGTTTTCGCTTATAGACTTACGTTCCTTTTAATAATTTTTGCATTAAAAAATATCGCGCAAGCTACATTAAGATTGTGCACCAATTTTTAAAAATAACCCAATTTTTAAATAACTTGCTTATCTATTTAATAATTTTAAAGACTCTTCACCGATTGTTTGAATATTCGTGCGAATTTTCCGTGATACCTGCATTGAACTTATTTTGATCCGAATTTGACATAACGTCACTCAATTATCGAAGCCACTTATTGTTAATGAAGTTTGACGCCCTTAGTTATACGATCATAACAACCCTTAACCGAAGAATTGGGACTATCGATTTCATTTAATTCTATACTTACTCTTTAAATTTGTCATAAACGGGTAAATCTTGGTTTCGACGGAAATTGATTATTATTTGCTTTAGAAATCTCATAAACTTTATAAACCGCGTGCGTATAAAGTGTGGGTGTAAATTATACAATAAAATGAACGTAACAAGTAATAGGCAATGAAAATTGTTTGTCCGATGTTTAAACTAAAATGCAGTTATTATACGATTAACGTTGTCCTTTTCATTTTAAATATTTCGACTACCTACCTAGTACTAGTTCAAAATTAACTCTAAAAATTATTTGATTAATAATATAAAAGTCATTGTTAAATAACACTTTACGCTTTTTTTGTCAGACATTCCTAAATTTCATTCTGTTATTGATTTAAAAAATGAATTTGAAACTTTATGGCGTGGACTGTGGAAAATTGCAATTCTTCGCGACGTACGTTTTATTTATAGCAGTGATAAAATATAATAAAATGGCCAGTAACGTTTGCTTTTCAGCCCCACCTGAGTGGTTGTCCCACAGGTCTGAGCATTGCCCGAGTTTCTGCGCTGACAATGTCCAAGTCAGATAGAGGTGCTAATGGTTGCGAACCCCTACTGATCTGTTTGATGGAAGTTCGCTGTTTTCCGATGTCGCTGAACGGTTTTAGACGGGCCAAAATCGAGAACGCTCTTTTTCCCTGACTTTTTCGTGTGTTGTTTTGATCAAAGGGTTGCTCTGAAACAAAACCTAGCGTGAGAAATCAAAATTGCAAATTAATATTTATCTAATTATTATATTGATATAGGTAATTAAAATTTAAAAAAATTAAAAATGATTTTGTGGGCGATTTCAATATTATTACTTTTTTAATGTTTAATAGCGCTTATTTAAAATTAAAAAAATAATAATAAAAGAATACCATTTTTTAAACTTCATTTTCTAGTTACAAAATGGTGTAATGAAAGTGTTGTGGTAATTGTTCGGATTTTTTAAGGAATTAAGTCTATTCGGGGTGGTATTATTAAAATAGATTCACATTTTAGAAACTCGAATAAAAATATAAATAGGTAAATAAAAAATGGTTAAATTGCGCTCTTGTTCTTTTTTTTGAGCGTTTAAAATAGATAATTTACTGTGGAAAAAAGGCATCATGACTAAATGAACATCATAATTTCAGCCTGTTGTGCTGCAGTTAAAACGTATGTTAATGGAATTGACAGTAATTTGCAGTTGTTACCAAAACTTTTTAATACATTTTTTATTGTTTAAGTTTTTATTACTTTATGACAATATTGTATATAAAACTAATTAATGTCATTGACAAAAATTTGACCGCTATCTCCACATGAATGCTACACTTCAGAATGTAGTGGGCGTTGATTATTGTAAAATGTTGATTCTATTAACCTTCCCTATTACTCTCGAAACTAAAATGCACCGTTTAACTTTTGGCTCGTATCGACCCTAAGCATATGATGGAAAAGAAATAATTAATTCCTTTACATTATTCATAACACCGCTTTGTAGTAATGGTAGGCGCGATATAAGACAACACCACACTCTTTGCACCTTAAATATACTTGCGTCGGACTTTGTTTAGCAATAGGTATGTTATAATATAATATTAGAGCCTTTAAACATTAATATTTTTATTAACTGTTTTGCTTGGTAATTTACCTTCTTTGTTCACCCACGTGTACGCGAGAATTTTTGTAGTCATTCTTCAAATGAGCGAATTTATTTTATTTATTTATTTTTTTAGACTTTTTATTTATTAACAATTTTTTGAAAAATTGCACTAAACTATCGTATAAGCGTCTGCCCCTTATATAAATAAATAGCTATCGTTTCTTTCCGTTTAATAGTTTTTGAATAATCGAGTAATGATTAATTCAGGCATTTTTAAAATATGAGTAAAATTACGTTTTTTAAGATATATACTGTTTTATAGCTTATCTAAATCTATATGATGTTCGCGTCATCAACAAAAAGTTACTAGATTGTTTATTTGTAATTCGGTTTAAAGTTTGGAATGTGACATATTTTATAGATGATTTATTTGCGCACATATTAGATTGCATAAAGAAAAACTACAATTTATTAAAACTATCAAAATACGAGGTACGAGGTGACAGCACTGTGTGAAACGTCATCATCTTGCATTGATGACGTGAACATCATATAGGTTTTGACGAAGTGTAGTGTGTGCTATCTACAAATGTACCTACGTATACGCACCTATACTACATTTTGTGACATGTCGTAGTGGTTTTCTGTGTTTTACGTTTTCATAAAGTTTATATCTGTCTCTTTTTCTATTTTTTGTAATTTATACTTTTGTGTTTCTTTATCTGTTGTGTTGTAGAAGTTACTTCAAATTGTATTGTCTTTACAATAGAGATTAAACTTGGGATTAAAAGACACGTACAACTCAGTGTGTTACTATAGCAATAACACTTCATCTTTTAAAATTAGTTTAGTTTAATTATAAAATTCGGCCTTTTAATTTCTAATTTTGTTATAGGAAAGGATTTTGAATAGATGAAGATGTAGATGTATGAACATCACACGGAATAAGAATTGATTTTAATTGTGAAAATTAATATTCGGCTCTTGCAATTAGTAATTTTCAAATTTTCAGAACATTAAGTTTATAAAGTTACAATTTATCGAAGTTTAAATTGTACGCAGGTGATGTTAACCACATCACGTTGCGGAAAATTGTCAATCAATATCATTTGTAATGTCTCAATAGACTCTTCATACGGGATTATAGTGACATGATTGTGATGGCAATTAATTGCTCTTGTATTTGCCTGGCGTGATTGGTTTATAATTTAAACAGTTCTCTTTCGATCGATGTTGTCAAATATTTTAATAATTTAAAATGATCACTAAATTATGTACCTACAACTCCTTTTATTATCGTATTATCTATAGATTATGATTTTTCTGTTTCTTAAATATAATTATAAAACACAACTTTTTGTAACTGCCAAGTTAACAATGGTGCTGATATGGTAGGTACACAGGTATGTGGGTATAAGAAATAAATAGGTATCCGAATTACCGAAATTAATTAATGGTTAATGCTGTTGGGTGTGATCGAATCGTTTCTTTACCATATACTACTATAATTTTTACCACTAAACGTTCATAAAACTCACGTTATTTTTTATCTTTTAATAGATATTAAGGTTTATTAATTTGATTTATATTTATTATTATAATTAATGGGAATATCCAATTTATTTTATTTAAGTATATAAAATTAAAAGAATTAAAGAATTTGATTTTATATTAGGACATCAAAAAAATTTGTTCAAAAACGTATTCGCTAAATAGTTTAAAGATAACAATTATTAACGAAAAATACATAACTACCTATAATATGCAGATAATGTCAAATACTTATGTGTATTTTCATGCTATCATATACGTTAATATCTCTGAAGTGTTGTATAGCAAGTTCTTAAAGATAGTTCGACGAACCCTTTGCATTTTAATACCTACATAATACGACAACGAAATACGACATAAATTCAGTTATTCCAATTAACGAGTAGCTAAACTCGTCAAATTCTATTAAAATTTAGAAATCTTCAGACGAATCCACACGGTTGTAGATTTTGTAGTTGTTTTACGAAAGATAAGTACCTAATACTTAACTAATAAAAATTTTCGAACCAAATCTAAATCTAAATTTAAAACTATTTAAAACTTTTTTTCTCAATTTATTCCTCTGCAATTATTGTCGAATATTAGGCACGTTTGTAGATTGGAGATTAAGGAAAAATTAATTAAAACGTACCTACCTAAATAGGTAATTAAAATTAACTAAAATCCTATTAACTAACCTACATAAGAAGATGAGTGTTAATTTAAAAGAAAACGCATTCCTATCGCCTGAACAAGTTTAAAAAGTAATTTTTGTCGAAATATAATAATGAATATTTTTTTTCGATTTAATTTTAAGGTACACGAGAGCTAATTCTTATAATCTCACCATTTGATTTGTATGATAGCAGTCGTTGTTTTATAACATCTGAAAGTGTAGGGCGAGAGTGTTTGGAAAACCGAAATGTATCCAAATACCAAAGAGGACCATCGGCTGGTTCGACAGGATTGCTGTAGCTCCATGTGACTTGAAGAAGTCCGACTACCAACATAATCCGCCACATCTGAAAATAATATAGAAATACATTTTTGTATACTTTCCATACTATAGGTAGGTGATAAAAATCTATGAAAATAACAGAAATAATAACTACCTAAATATTTAACTTCAAACACAGAGTTAATTGTCTTATTAATTGTAAGTAAACGAAACCTCTTAATTGATATTACAAAGGCAGATTACCTATACAGAAAATGTATGTCAATTAATTATTTTTTTATTTAAAAAGAAAATCGTTTCAGTTGTCCGAATTTGTTAAATGAATTTATTTTTTTACATAAAGCGTAGGAAAATTCAGTCGAGCTTTTAACTTTTCTTATAACGCAATTTACATAACCAGCTTTACTTATGAACTGATAAAAGATAGAAGCACGCTTTCAATTTAGATTATATAACTTAACACCTGAGATCCGGATATAAATTTAATAAAGAAACCGTATATTGCCTTTATTGAAAGATGTAGGTGTTTAAATTTTTTTATTTATACGTTCTCGAGAGTGGTTTTTATTTATAGAAAATAGAAATTTGTATAGATATGGCATGTTCGGAGTGGATTGTTAGCGAATACGGGATTTTGATATTTAAAAACGATTGTTTACATTCGTCAAAATAGGTAAATAAAGGGATCATATTTAAAATAAGTTTCTTCACTTTAGTAAACACGAGAAATAATATTTACTAACCTACTTATTTTCAATTCTCTTTAAACTTATGCTTCTATTGATGCTGAGTTATATAAAGTAAATGTTTATTTGAAAATGAAGCCATTGTAGACTTAGGAAAGATATAGTTTTATCGACTTTTGTTAAATTTTGTAGAAATATAAATGTACGAATTTTAACACCTGCTCGTGTTATTAAGTTTTCATAAAATAAACGAAACATTTACATAAAACAGATTTTTTTTCAATATTTGTGGATGCGTTTGTTTAACGCAAACTCGAGTTTCTTTCGTGTAAATATAATTCTATTAACAATTTATTGTAATAATTGTAGTTTTATTAAAACAATATTTTAGAGCGCACCTTTTATTATTAAATCTCTGATTTTGTTTCAAAACGTTAAAAGTTTGTTCGTGTTGAATTATTCATTGGTCCTCGTGTTAGAAAATGTCTATCATTTTCCGTTTTTATCTGACATAAGTATATTAACCCAAGGATAACGACTAACTGAGAAGTTTTCCTATACAAACCTTGTATTGTAGGAAAAATTGAAAAAGTTTCGATGTCATTCATTTTTTGTTTTCGTCTAGGTAATGTAAACAAAGTTACACATTGAAAATAAGTAGATACATATTATTATGTCAGGTACGTATCTCTAAATACACATAGGTACTATATATATTTATAGAAAAACAATTTCTCTTCAAGAATTTGCATTGAATTTATATACCACGTCTTGGAATTGTTTCATTGAAGAAAGCAAACGAATAGCAATTATTATTTATGTATTTGTTTTGGAATGAAATGCAAAGTAACTGTGCGTTTAGCAGTTTTCCATATTTTTGGAAAAGCAATATTTCCTTCTAATTTTTCAATTTTTTTTTAGATTTTCTACTAATAGGAAATATTTACTTCGAAGAAATTTTTTAAATCATCCTTCTTCAAAATGATTGATATCAGCAACTTCATTTTATTTGTTTATTTAAATTTGTTAACAGCCCCAGATTTTATCATATTATAATAGGTACTTATGCATTAGGAAGCTCGATTCATTTAGAAACTCTTTTGTCTCTTCTATTTTTCTAATATAGGTAATTTAATTATAAAAACCAATTTTTACTCCTGCGACCTGTTTGACAATATGATTTTGCAAGTGCACAAGCTTATACGTGATTTTAAATAATAAATAAATAATTAAAATTTTAAAAATTTCTTTTGTAAAAATAATTAACAGTAACATACAGGTAATTAATTTTTTGTTACTTAATAAAATTTTATCGCTGTTATTTTGAAATGTTTCTAACTGAAATACCTACACGTATTTACATGATCAATTTTACAAAATAAAATTGCACTCAATTAAGACAAATAAATCTTAAAATATTTTATAGTATTTGTCGTTATAGTTGTCACAAATTCGATATGAATGAAAAAGCCGAAGAATCCGACAAAGCAAATAACGTAAAAGTTTGATGTTCGATACAATCAATAAGCAATCTGTCAGTATCAGGTTTTTGTCAACAGTACCTACCCTACCTAGTCATATCACAACCACCCGTAGGTGAATATAAAGCTCGTAACGTTTAGATGATTAAGGTTTTGTCGACAGTTTGTCATATTAGTTATTGCGGTCTTTGTGTTTGTTGGATTGTATTTGAACGAGTACATGTACTTACGTCAATAAATGAAACCAAACAATATCGGGTCGCAAAAATTAATTTTATAATAATTCGTACCTACTATATCCATTACAATTAATAATTTATTACGAACTGTTTTAAATATATCTATACTTAATAGCTTTTTGCTGAATTTCGTATAGGTAGTTATGCATAACGTAAATAATTGGAAATTGAAAATAGTTGTGTAGGTGCACTAAAATTTCTTTAATTCCTAATTGTGAATTTAATATATTATCGATTATTATATTTTGATATTCCTTGAAGTAAATAGAGCTTTAATTTTAAAAATATTTATGTTAGTAGGGAAGGAGATCATTGTACAGCAAGTGCTGTGTATTTTGGATGCATTTCTTATTTTTAATAACAACTCATTTTGAAAATACGCATACATAATATGTAAATGCCATTCTATATTTCTTTTAATATCCCGATGTTTGTCCTGATAGATAATTAAAAAAAAATAATAATTTTGAGACTATAACATTAATTTAGAAGGGCTTTGCCATAAAAGAAATGGATTTATAAACTGTTATGGTTTCTGGGCTTGTATTTATAGAAAGGCGGCTAAAGCATTAGCCAAGGAACAAAAGTCATTCCCATATCGTCTTGCTAATGGAAAAGCTCGCTAAATTTATATACCCACGGTGCGAATTAAACGAAAACTGAACTGTAGGTACCTTAAATTACACTATTACCTTTATTTTTAATACATTGTTAATTTGCGGAATATAATAAATATTATACTATACTAAAAGTAATGATAATTTTGTTAAATATTTACTCATTTTTTATATTTATATCACGTACGACACAAATTTTCAATACGATTGACTATAAGCAAGGTATAGATATTGAATGCATAAAGATATATAACAACATTACACTAACATTTACAGGTTAAACAAATAAAACAAAAATAGGATATAAGTAGGTAGGCATTAATTTATTGTTAGAGACTTTCGAAAGTATAGTGAACATTTCTTCTTACCTATTAGATAAAGATAAATTATGTCGTAAATAAAACAAATCATTTCGCTCGGCACAAAAAATATAAGAACTGTACCAAGATATATATATATATATATATATATATATATATATATATATATATATATATATATATATATATATATATATATATTTGTGTGTGTAATTTACTCGAAACAAAAACTGTGTCATATTATTATGTTATAAATACATACCTACTTTATACATCCTGATATATTTTCTAGAAAATATTCCTAATCTCTTTTAAGTATTACTGGATCTGTACGTAAGCATAAAAACCTAAAGAAGATTTGTTAATCTACTTATAACTTTACCGAAAATGATTCTTTTGTATATCAACACCATTTTCGACTCGGGCCTCGAATTGAAAGTGAACTTGCGTTAGAACCGTTTATAGTGATGTATAAGTAATTAGTGAAATCAAAGCCTATGCAAAGCGCCTCCACCAAAAGCATGTAGCAGGTGTGTTGGCCCCAATTTCTAAGCTCGATTTCATTTAAACCAGGGCTTTGAATTAACAGTTTATCCAGAGAATTTTTATAACATCTATTTAAATTGCTACGTAATTATATTGAACTACACGTCTGGTGGGTAGTTTATTTTTAGAAAAGCATTTTCGTCCTTTACGTGATATGTGAGCAGATAGTGTGATATGTGTTGCAACGAAAAAATCGATTTCGGTAAATTGTTTATTAGAAATATTAAAAAAATGAGCAATTATTACCTAAAGGAGTTTATAGCTAAAAATACATTAAAACCTAAATAACTTCTAAACTAACAAATTTCGCCTAACGTATTTGGGGAATCAAATCGATGCGTATCGAGGTCTTCTATCGTCCTCCGCGGCGCCGGCTGGTCCGTCCTCGATGAAACACCCTGTATATTCATGTTACGGAATTATAAACTGTTCTAGTTCGATTCAATAATTGTTCACACATTTTCCGAGCGCATTATTTTATTCACTCGTGTTTAAAACTAAAGGAGACGAAATAGATTACGAGAGCTTTTCAGTAAGCGAGAAAAGCGCTCGATGTGTAAAGAAAAGTATCTAGGTATAAGTACTTACCTATATTTAGTTTTCGAAAATCTATTGATAAACGAAATTCTATTTCGCAGATTTTTTCAATAAATAATCGATAATACTGTTATATAGGCTGTTATTTGATTTTCTGCTTTAACAACTACATTATCCACTCAACTCGATCAATCACTTTGTTTGTGATAATGTTTCTTCTCATTAACGTGATTAATGAGGGTAACGGTTTTGTTAACGTTAAACGTATTGGAGTATAAAAATCCGTAAACGATTCCCCATTCTTAAAAAAAAACTTCACCACAGCATCATTTACACAGCATAAATCGATGGTTAAAGTGTAAAACGTCGTAACTTATTGTTAGTTTTAGAAAATTTTGCAATACATGTAGATAATTATTAAATATTTATCTACGTAATTAAAATAACATTTTATTGTGGAACTTTCGATTTTCATTAATAATTAATTATGGTTGGATTCCAGCACCTAACGGCATTTGTCATCCAATTTTACGGTTTGTTTAATATGTACGAGGTCTGACCAATAAGTAATGAGACTAAGTCCATAAAATACGTATATTTAAAAATTAAGGTACATTGATGTGATCCCCTTCAAAGTACTCCCCTCCCACAACTACACATTGGTTCCAACGTTTCTTCCAGCTTTCGTAACATTTCTGGAAGGCTTCGACTGGAATGTCCTGGAGTACCCTCGTCACGGCGGTCTGGATGTCAGTTATGGACTCAAAATGCGTTCCTTTCACGGCCAATTTTGTTTGGGGGAACAAGAAAAAGTCACAGGGCGACATATCCGGTGAATAAGGCGCTTGCGGCAACACTGCGATGATTTTAGAGGTCAAAAACTGCGACACACTGAAGGCACGATGGCATGGAGCATTGTCATGATGAAGGATCCACGTTTTGGCAATCTCTGGACGGATTCTAATGACTCGTTTTCGCAGCCGATCGAGTACTTTCAGGTAGAAATGTTGGTTGACGGTCTGCCCAGGTGGTACAAACTCTTGGTGCACGATTCCTTTGCTGTCAAAAAAGCAAATCATCATCGTTTTCACTTTTGATTTGCTAATTCTCGTCTTCTTCGGTCTGGCTGCACCAGGAGACAGCCACTGTTGACTTTGCCGTCTTGTTTCGGGATCGTACTAAAAATACCAACTTTCATCACCAGTAATTTCACGATCGAGAAGAGTTGGATCAGCTACAACCTGTTGCAGACACTCCTGTGAAATGGACATTCGCTCGTGTTTTTGCTCCGCCGAAAGGTTCTTCGGTATCATCTTTGCACACAGCTTTTTCATGGACAAATCATCAGTTAAAATTTTTCTGACGGTTTCTCGTTTCAAATTAAGTTCATCAGCCAACATTCGAATGGTTAGCCGCCGATCTTGATGCACGAGAGTGCGCACACGTTGAACATTGTTGTCAGTTCGAGCTTCAACCAGCCTCCCACTTCGCGGTTCATCCCCGACGCTCTCACGACCATTTTTAAAATCTTTATGCCATCGAAACACCTGAGCACGACTCAGGGCTTCAACACCGAACACTTTGACCAATTTACCGTACGTTTCCGTAACAGAATCGCCGAGTTTAACGCAAAATTTAATCGCGTACCGCTGTTCAATATTACGTCGTTCCATATTCGTGACGCGCCTTACAAACACGTTGGCGAAAACACGACACAGCTGAAGAACTAACGAACGTACGAAGTTTCAGGTTCGCAGTGTTACCACAAGCGCGGCTAAAAAATCAGTCTCATTACTTATTGGTCAGACCTCGTAAGTATTAGAATTTATTTTGGACGAGGTTTTGAAAAATGCAATAACAACGGCAAATTTGAAATTTAGACTTGAGGAATTTGTAGTTTAAACTACTTCAATATTTTCTAATTGTAATACCCAATACCACATTTTTGTCTTACAAGGTGTTACCATCGAATTGCGATGGTTTAATTTACATTCGCCGAATCGTGCAGTCGTGGGTTTATCAAGCTATATAATAGAGTAACAAAATGAAGGGACAACGTAACATAAAAGGTGACGATGAGGTGAAATGGCACAATGGCTTTTTTATTGGCCAAGGTTTTATATGTGGCGAAACTTGACCGAAGTATTAAAAAAAGGCTTCTTCGGACATTCTTTGTTTAAAATGATGATCTTTTAAATAACAAAAGGTTTAAATTTATGCTAATCTGTGAAGGGTGTTATGCACATTTAAAGAAATATGGGATAATATACATAAAAGTATATTATAGCATACCTACATATGTGATTGTTTATAAATTAATCAATGTATGTAAGTAGGTTTGTATATTGTTTTAATTTAATGTCTAACGCAATAGTGTTATTTAAAATTTAATTAAGTGATAATTATAGTTTTTAACATTGATTTAATGATCTCTATTTTTATTTATCCATTTCTAATACGAGTTAGTTTTGTTAATTAGGTAGATACGTAAATACTTACTAATAAGTAGGTTTGGTAGGTGTTCTAAATGAAAAACGAAATTTGGCAGTTAATTTCTCACATACAAAAAAAACAACAAAAAATATCGAAAAACTTGTTTTTTTTAAATTCTCAGTTTACGAATGTAACTTTTACTTTATACCTACTCATAATTCAATTTAATTTTACTTTCCATATGAGAATACCTACTGATTCTAAAATTTTGATTATCTAGGTACCTACTGTTTTAATTTTCATAAAATCATTTATTTATTGTTAACTATATAAAAAATAAATAAACATTTTCATAATCGTTTATTAATAATGTAACAAACCTACACATACGTAGTTTTAAAAACATAAAACGTCTTTAATACGAAATAAAAAATTTATGAAATACTTAGGTATCTACTTATTGCAATTAAAAATGAAACTACATCCTAACAAGTCTTATTTTCTTTTTAATTAAAAAAAAAACATCACGTTATTTAAAATTTAGTTCGAATCATCTGCTTCAGTAAGTATTTTCATTATTTCTAATTTCACCGATTTTTTCTTCTTACTGTCGTGAACATGCTTCAACATACACACTATGGTCTTGGCAAAAACGTCATCTTCGTTAGAATAATTTGTCGTTTCTTGAAAATATTTGCGAATCTCTGTTAGAGTACTCTGTAATGCATTTTCGCTTTCGATCAGTTTAGCATGTAACTGTCTTAAGTTGGAGGGTTCTTGATTATGTTCTTCGAAGTCGTCATATTCTTCTTTGATGCTGGCAGTAGTACGTTCTTCGTTTATTGAAAACGATTTCGTGCTCATTTCAGTGTCCATACTTGCTTCCGGTGTATTAACAAAAGGCTCGTCTTTATTAAAACTAATAGAGACATCCGAAGAAGAATAATACGCGCTTGCTGACCTAGTATTTAAACGTTATAAGTATTTCTAATATTTCCAATAATGATAATTAGTTACATACCTTCGACCTATAACATGTCTGGCTAAAAATTCTAATTCGTTTAAGAGATGCCACGGGGTTCTTACCACGTCAATTACTCCAGAGAGTTTTTCTATTTTTTCTTGGCGCTTTTCTTTGGCATAACGGTTTCTAAGAATCGTCCATCTTTGTTCGCAATCTTTCGCTAAACATTACTTAACTATGTTTGCTCGAAAGTTAAAAATAATTACAATCGTTAATGTTACCTGATTTATTCATTTGTTGACCTATATTAATCCACGTGCTTTTGCGTAAGATTTTGTTTTTAAATAATTTGTTCGTTTTATCGTATATGTTGGGGTTCTGACGAACCAACGATATTAATGAGCTGTCGTCACATTCGTACATATTTTAGTTTATTTTATGCACCGTTCTAACAAAGAACTTTTAAAATAAACGCGTGTTGTTGTTAAAATCGCTTCAGTTCAAGCTCGAACTTAAAAAAAACTAAGATTTTGTTAAATTAAATTTAACGTGAAGTTAACACTAAATTGTGCTTAAACGATAATGCACATCAATACAGTGGCGACGGCGTTCACAAACGACAAGCAGTGCAGGGCCGGTCTCAGGAACCGCTGCAGACAATGTTGCCGTATCGTCTAAAAATACCGATGCCCGTTCTTAAGTTCGCGTCGAATTAAGTAAAATCGAATATCTATTGAAATTAAGAAATTATTAAATGGATGCACACCAAATAAATTAAAAAACAACCGTTTAAGATAACCGTTTTATTTAAGTTAATTTTTTGTTTATTAATGCAGTGTTTTCAAATTTAAAATTTTTATTTAATTAAAAGATTTCGCTTTCGTAGAGTGAATTTTACTTAAAGTATGTGCTACTCGGAAAACGGTAACCGGACATTTTTCTATCGATCACATCGCTACTAGGACATTTTATTACCGCATATCTCACATATAGATATTACTATTTATTATTTTTGTACGCCGCGTATTGGAATTGTAGATAATGTTATCGTTCGGATATTGCTATCACTTTCGCACTTTATCAAAATACAATTATATAGGAAAAACATCGTTTATAGTAATCACGACTTCAAATATTGATGTTATCGAATTGCTTAAAGATTGTTTTCGAATATGAACAATAATCTTGTTTGCGTGCATTTTTTTGTTTGTACTTTCAAGTTCAAAGATACCGAACTTCTTTCTCCCGCAAGTTACCAGCCTACAGACTAAAAACAGACAAACAATGCCGAATGAGTTTTTTTGATTGAATATTCTTTAGAGGTAATTGTATTTCGTTTTTTTTATCTGTCCCATCAGAATTTATTTTTACCAATCGCCATCGGTGTTTTCTCAAAAAGCAATTGTATCCCACTTTAAATTTCAATAACTAATCATTGTAGAGATGGAATAATAGAATTATTTACTTTTGTTTACTTTTGTAGATATTATTAATTTTTAGGGTTTTTCTATTTTGAATCGTTAAATTTTACGGTTTTTTACATTGAGTCACAATCATTCCATTTCTTTTTGATGCTAAACATATACATTTATGTATGAATAGAATAATTACATTCATATTTATTTTCAGCCATGCATAAAAAATGTTTTATGCAGTTTATTGCAAAATTTATTTACTCTTTATTTTTACATATTTTTGTCAATAAAGATTTCTTAGATTTGTTTTCGTTGAGTTTGGAGATGATCACAGTAAACGGCGTGCACTGTATTTATAACACTTTACATTCCATTTGGTCGTTCTTACAGAGTTCTTCGACTCGTTCCTGTGGTGAGTCACTCCATATACTTCGTTGCTCGTTAGCTTTCTGTGTGTCTTTGTTTTATTCGTTAAATCTTCTTTGTTTTCGCGAATCTTTTACTCCCATAGAGAAAATGTCTTTTCTAATTTCGTTTTGATCCCCATTTTGTAATTCTTTTTACTTCCTTGTTTTCCTCTGCCCTTTTTTATCTCTGTGCTTTTATGGTTCACAATATCTATGTCTTCTTCTTTAATATTTTATTTATTTTATGGTTCATAAGGCTTTGGTGTTCTTCTCCTATCATTGCTTTTCTGTCCACTATTAAGTATATTGCAGAAACTTTGATCCGCATTCTAGATTGCGAAATTCTTCCAAGAGCATCTGGTGTTGAAACTGATTTAGATTTTGCATTTTGCATTTCATTCAAGACGGATTTTGCCATCACTTTAGCTTTACCAACAATTTCAATAATTGTTACAAAAATCATTTTCTTCTTCTTCTACGTTAGTGTGCACACGAGCATTACACGATCGATTTTTACATAATCCAATATTGTTTAGAACCATTTAAATGTTTTTGGGCTTATTATACACGTAATAGGCGAGTGATATTGAGATTATCCAGCAATTTTTTATATTTTAGGAGAGGCTAGATATTTTAGGGTATTTTATTAAGTAATAAAATGCGTCATTTTTAATATAAATAATTTTAATGTAAATAGCTAGGTAGGTATATTAAAACAATAACCACTGAAATGTAACGTTTTAATTATACACAGCGATACTTGATTTACACAGACTGGAAGCTGGGTTACAGTTAGAACTTGCGAAGACTTGGTTTAATAAATCTTAATTTACCTATAGCCATCATAGGGTAGGTACTTGAAAATTATTTTTAAGTTCAATAATGAATAATAGATATAGTAGCGAAAAGTTCTAGTAGCAATGTGAACGGTAGCAAAGTATCCGGTAACGAAGTGTTCGACAGCGAAGTGTCTTTGAACTTTGGAAAACATTTTCATTTTTTTTAAATGTGTGTACGTTTAAAAATATTCTTTAATTAGGTACAATTAGATTTAATTAGGTATTCTTTAATTTATGATAGGTACAATTTTTTTAACTTTGAGACAATAAAGTTTTAGATAAAATTAAATTTGTTCTAAAGTTTTTTTTTTAATATTTGCAGGTTTACGAAAAAAAACACCAATCCAAAATTGCTATTGTAGCGCCATTAATAAGATAAGTTCTAAATTGTTTAAACTTTAACAAACAAGGTGGTATCCAGTAACTAAAATGTTTAGTGCAGTCATGTCTGTAATACAGTTACCAACTAATTACATCAATATGTAATTTGAAATTAACTTTGTACATACATGCTACGAAGGAAATTTACATAATAGATATTGGAATTTCTTTTGGAAATTTATTCTTAAGTATACGATTATTAGAAAGATGTACCTACCTATTTTTTTAGCATTTTAGCAGACGTTTCTATTCATTTAATAAATCAGACAACTTACGAGCAGGGTTATTAGTAGCAAAGGTACTGTATATTATTAAGGTCATATTATCTCCATACTCATTTTGTTAATGATGTAGCAGGGTAAATATAAATTATACATGATATGTGGATATGTTTTTATGATCACTATTTAGTCCTATATTTACCTCAAAAATATTAAGTAGCTAGGTTTGTGTACATAGGTAAATAAATCTGCGAATTGAACATATAAAAACTTCAGAAGAAATTCAATTTTATTTATTAACATTCTTATTTAGTAACGTGTAATAAAGGTTACTATTATTTATATCAAACTTTGCTTATACTAAGATAAAATTCAATTATGATTAAAAATTAAAAACAAATCGCTACTTAAGAATTAGGTAAACATAATACATTAATTGTTTACCTATAAAATTTTCTTAAATTTATTTGCAAATAGCGTTAAGTAGAGGAAAGAACAACTTTAAAACTGTGTTTGAGTAGTTAAACAAAGTGACAGTGTACCTAATCAATAACGGAAGTTGTGGCTTTTATAAACTCGAAAACTTTACGTGCGTTTGTTAAAAAGAAGATTTCATTAAGGGAGGCTGTCACTTGTAATTATTGACACTAAACATCAAATATGCGAAAAAGAAGAAGAGAAATAGAAACCAATTTAAACAAATAATCGGTTACCTATAAAGTACCGCGAGCTAAGTTGGATAGAATTAATAGATCACGTCAAATGAGTCTTATCACAACATTAAAAAATATATAGCTTTTGAAATCAACTCTAATATCTTAGGCAAATAAAATGGTCGTCTATAATATAATACGTAGGTACTTAAATAAGTTTTTTTGAGAAAATAGTATTAACAGATATTTGTTCTTTATAAATTGTTAAGTCAATTTTCAAATTATTCTTCAACGTAGATAATGTACCTACCTAATTTTACGAGACTTACAGTAATATTTAGAATGTCGTAAAGGTTTTTGATCTTGTAACAAATCTTGATTTTGATGTTGTCTTTTTGATCTTGTTTTTGATCTTTATGTAACAAGTGGTTCTCATAAAATTAATTAGCAAAACGTTTCCATTGAACAATAAGGTTTTGAAATCAAAGTCTGTCATATACGTACTTCAGTTTCTTGAACTTTTTGTATTTATCTAAACGCCAGATATCTCTCTATATCTAATAAAATAAATTGTTTCGTTCGTCTCTTTAATATAAATGTTTTAGAGAAATAATTCACGAGAATATATTCAATACAGTTCGTTTCATTATAAAGCTCCTTATCGACACCGTTTCCCGTAACAAATAATAACCATTACGTTCCTGACCTCCGATAATAGAGTGTTACAAATTTTCATTGAAAATAGAATTTCAGTTTACCTAAGTTAGATAAAGTTTTATTGTTCCTTTAAAAACATTTATAGTTGAATGATCTAAAAGTTTGTAAATTAAATGCAAACTTTTTGTACGCCTACGTTTTATTTGGGTCTTCTTGAAATTTAAATCGTTTCCTATTCTTAGAGGGTTGTATTGAAAGAAAATACGGTACAAAAAAAGAAGTTGAGAAAATTGTTTTAAGAGTTTTTTCATTATAATTTTCTTATACTTGATTAAATTATAAATTTTCTTTGTTACATTAAATAAGGTTGTTTCTCGAATTTGATGTATTAAGTGCAAGAGTTAAAGTAGGTAATTAATAAGTAGGTATACAACAAGGTCAGAACTTCATTTACTTAATTGTAATTAATTTAATATTAATATTATATTAATAATAATTTAATTGTTAATAAAGACGCAACATGCCATATTTCAACATGATGTGTGATTTTTCGAAAGTGACACCAATTTTCGATTATTGTATTTTCGTAATCCTGGGTGAATTGTGAATTTTGGCCAGAAATATTTAGATTATTTTATATTTATTATGATAATTACGAAAGTAGTTAATGTGTTGTTTTTTTTTTAGTTCTGGGTTTAAAGATACCGTTGGATTGGTCTTGGGATACTGGATGGTGCCATTTGAAAAAATTCGTACTTATCGGCAAAAACTTAATTTCGATAAATTTAAATGCTCCTAGTAACTAAATGTGTTGATTAGAAATGAAGTTTGTGTTTTACCCTTTTTTCTTAGACGATTTATAATGATTTGAAGTAAATCGCAGCTCCCTAGATTAAAATCTGTTTTCAAATTTTAAGTTGTCTTAAAATCTCACCAAAATTGTGTGAACCCATTCAGAATTTACCCAAAATTCTGAAAATGCAGATGGTTCCATTTGAAAATCGAAAATTGGTGTCACTTCCGACCAAATCGGAAGTCCAAAAATCACACGTCATGTCGAAATGTGGCATTTTGCATCTTTATCAATGGTGCCGAGTTTCGTTACGGTAGTTTGAAAAACTAAGGGCAAAAGGGGGGTGCTAGCGATCTCGTTGACACCCGGTAGATAACACATTCTTCATTTAATCTCTCTCAGTGGCAGTTCGTAAAGGGCGCAGGGTTGCAGCGCCTCCGGTTTAAAAGGAAAGTTCTTATTTTATTATCGCCGTTTTTAAGTTTTTGTACTTTTACAGACTCACAACTACAAATTCTTGCGAGCCGCTGCTGATCTCTATTACAAAACTATTTAAAAAATTATTATTAATCACTTTATAACCAATTCCATTTAATTAAACCAATTAATCCATTTAAATTGCATTTAACTTTAAATTCCAAGTATATAGTTTGGTAAATACGTACTAGTACTCATAGTAGGTAATAGTACCTAGTTTTAAAAGAAATCGTTTTTAGGGTATTATTACATACTTACTTATTGTCAATTAATTAAATCTGACATATGTATATGGGTGCACGAAACCATCTACTTATATGAATATAAATGGAAAATTATTCCCTGTTTTAATGTATTAAAATCATTTTCTACGTATTAACGTGTTAAAGAGGATTCCATATTTTTAAAGTAATGTCTGAGTTAAATTCCATTATGTTCAATAAGATAGTTGGAGAATTTCAAGCAAATCGCAAAATTATTTATGTAGGTAGCTAGAAGATGAACTTATACCTATTTAGTTTTAAAAAATCACCAATAAATACATAACAATCATAGCATTGATTTAAGCTTATTCATAACTATTTCAAATTGTTTGAAATTTGGACAATCCTGATATTCCAACTATCTCTGTAATCGCTCGAGATGTAAACAAAGCAAGAAGTAGTACTAGTTAATAGAATTTATAAATAAATTCAATTGTTATTATGAATTTATCTACGTATATATATATATATATATATATATATATATATATAATAATGAATTTAAACGATATTTTCAAATTTATTAATATTTTCATATTAGAAATTCCTTCTACTTGAACGATGTCAAAAAGTATTCTCGTAATCATTTTACATGCCTAATTTAAAATTTTGTTTGTACGTCGTTTTTTATCTTTTAGGGCCAAGTTTTAGGTCATCAGTCGGTCAGTCAATCACCATAGAAACAGAGTTAACTGGTAATTGAAAAACCGTTCTATAAAGGGTAAAATATTTTTGAAAAGTAAAACTTTACAACTTTAACTACGACGCCGACGCCGACGCCGACGTCGACACAAACGCAGACTTTCTGTGTTGTATGTTCTTGCCTTTAACCAGTGCGCTAATGCCGTACTCAGATTTCTCTAGTCGGTATACGCAGCCATAAACAATAATTACAGGGCATACAATTTAATAAATTTCCTTCTGCTTTACTATTACATCGGTAGTAAACTCATTTGCTACTGTTGATAATCCAGTCGTTATTAAAAGACAACTTTTACTTAGGTACTTAAATAAATAACTGCTAAGAAAGTAAGCACGTGTTACGTAGTGGATTTGTGTTCCTCGAAATTGCTCTACCTCCGTACATTTTAAATATAATAAAATATTATAAAATAAAGTTAGCAAATACACTACTGTTTCTAAAAGAAAATTAACCCGGATATAAGTACGTTCAGTTTTTATCGCGAAAGTGGGACTTTTATCTTAAACAACAATTTAAATTTCATCCGAAATTAGTATTTCGGCTTTCCTCATTTGCTGCATGCAAAAGTGAAACAAAGCGAATAACTGCTCGCCTAAAATCTTGAAAGCTTTTCTAATATCATAAATTGCGTTTTAAAGGACAAAGCTTTGCCGTCAGTTTCAAACATTTTATTTGATTGCAAATTATATGTATGTAGTTAAGCGTTACGTTCGTTTAATTAAGGTTGAATTATTTGAAATGGATCAATAAGCTTAATAATAAAACACTCGTTTTATTGTTTAATTATTGTACCTTACACTTGTTACTTCCATTAACATTAAACTTTATTTGAACGCAATGCGTTGTACTATACGTTTCGACTAACATATTGCCGTTCACTAATTAAAATCGCATCCATCAAAAACTATGCGAAGACTAGTCAAACACGGATGTTGCTTTTGAAATAAGCCAACTTACTGAAATTGCTGAAAACACAACAACCTAGGCAACAAAAAATACTTTTTGGGTACGCATCTGTAGGTACTTATTTTACTTCAAGTGCTTCAAGCGAAAGAGCACAGGTCAGGGTTACACTTAAAAATATACCTGGATCAGCAATTAGTAAATGAAAAATTCTTAATGCCAGGATTAAGAATAAAATATCCGGGTTTAAGCGCTGGGTGTAGAAACATCCTGAAATGTCACGAATCTGTATTACTTAATGTTTTTTTTGTTGAGGAAAATTAAATATATAAATGCACCGTTTATTTTCGTTAAAAATATTTCTGAAATATTTATTAACGTTTTACTTGAAATTGACGAAATTGAGCTTCTCAAATATCCGATGTTAATTTTCAAGTTTCGATCGTCCTAAACTAATCTATAGGTAATCCTAATCTAACTATTTAAATTATGTGAAATATCAAACAGTTGAATTTGTGGCGCCTAATTAATTATTAAAGTAAATACATTATTTTACGTTTTCAATTTAATTAATTTATTTTATTTAAAAACACTGATTCGTTGTCATTTTGGATATCTAAATATTTATACTCATTGTCAGAATAAGTACAACAAATATTGTATTAAACGTTTTCCTTAAGTTGACAATTGAGTGATTTTCACAAGGCTATCGCGATGCACATAATACATAGGTATAATAACAAAATTTTTTTAAAATACATACTTACCTACCTAATAAAACAGAAATAAATCATATTGAAAATGTAGGTACCTGAAGTCTGTAAAAGCTTGATATAGTGGATTAATTCGGGCGAGGGGTGACCATTAAAGCCGAAAATTCGTTACACTATAATAAAGTAGGTTTTCCGAATGCGTATGTATATAGAAGCGGGAATAATTAAATTGAACTTTACAATTTACAATTTTTTTAAATATAAAGCTTTTAGTTTTGAGAGAGAGAGAGAGAGAGAAATTAATTCATAAGTATGCAAATTATACAATTTTTATTATTTTACTTTGATTATGCTTTAGCAGTTGTAGATACAAAAGTGTTATTTAACACCCGTAAAACTTGCAGCAACCTAGAGCTTGTGGTTTCAGAGAAAAAGGAAAATACGAGGAGACGAGCTGTTAAAATTAATTCACCTTTCAAACTCTAAAACGCAACACAGAACGTATTTAATGTTCCCTACAACATAGATCAGTACCGACTACCACTATTTCCACAGCTTTAAATCCATTAATTATATGAAATTATTCAATTTTGAAGAGTGGCATATCAAAATTCGATTTTTTTTAAGTGAAAGCAGGCATACGAATATTTAAAAATTAAAATAAAATACTTTCGAAGTGATTTCCGTAATAAATTAGACAGGGATCTATCATTTTAATCAGAAAATACCAAATATTTTTTGGACTATCTTTTAAAAAAAAGTGTTTTTTCACATTTTTGCCTTACCAACCTTAAATGCACCTATTCACCGTAGTTTTGAAACTGTAATGAACAAGTAGGTATGCGATCTAAATCGAAATGTACTTACCTAAATAAACATTTTCAGAAAATACATTTTAATTAGATATACCGAGTGGTTCAGCATACCTGTCCCGAGCTAATAACTCAACAGATTTTGAAGATGCAAAGATGATATTTTTCATAAGTAAATTTAAATAGGTAAAAAAAAACATTATATTACTTCTGGTTTCCAACAGGTACTTTTTTGTTTTGTTGTTGCATACAACAATGAAGAAAAGCTAAGTAACAAGAAAACTATTCTTCGTTTTATCGAAAATTAAGGCAATTTTATTTTTTTAAATAACACGAAATATTTTTTAACTTTTAAATAAAATTTTGTTTCTTTTTTTAACGATACACATACGCATTTAAATTTTTAATTATTAACTTATTTAACCGGAAATTTCATCCGTTAAATCGAGATGTACAAAATCGACGATTTGCTGCATTTGCATCTAGGAGATGTTCAACAAAAAAAACTACATTTCGTCATAATAAGCTTAAGCACAAAATATAGCTTGTTTTTGAAATAAATAATTCTGAATTAGTGAATTACAACAATTCTATTAAAATTGTAAAATGTTCTTATCTATATAAATCTGATTGCTCCACAACATTAAGAAATTTTGAAAGTATTTTGTTCTTACACAACTTACGTAAATTTTGTTAATTAATTTTCACCTTTTTATAACTTCGAAACAAATATTAATTGGTTCGTCCAGAAAATGTAATTTTTAATTAGATATATAGGTATACCTATTCAACAAATCCTACAATTCCTTCAAACGAATGGCGTTGTGTACTTTATTCTATATTTCCAGAGATTTAATTTTTAAGTTTCTGTATTGTTTCAAGCTACTTAACTCCTTGTATAAAATTGTAGGATAGATAATGAATTTATTACGGTATAGTCTGTTAAATTTCTATTTTTCGTTGTTATTGATGTTTCTACACTTGATTTACAATACAATACGACCTATCCAAACCTATATGCAATTTACGTCATTAATAAAAAGTCACTAGATTGTTTATTTGTAACTCGGTTTAAAAAGTGACATATTTTATAGACGATTTAACTGCGCACATATTAAATGATAAAAATAAAGTCTACAATTTATTAGAACTGTAAAAATACGAGGTACGAGATGACAGCACTGTGTGAAACGTCATAATCTAGTAACCTTTTATTGATGACGTGAATTGCTTATGGGTTTGGATAAAGTGTACACATAATTATAATGTGTACAGTCAACGATCGACGAATAGAAGTTCAACTTTATAATCTTATAATATATCCACATAATTATGTAAGTACTGCAGCATAGCATCTGATTAAATTGTCAACAGAACTTGAGGTAATATCATAGCTAAATTTAATGTAAGAATAAAAGAAAATCGTTTAAAAGTTAGCACGACGTGTTATAAAACAACTTTATGAAACGTAAGGTTCAAAGGATTACAGTAGCAACTTTATGAAATAGGGAATAAAAGAAAGTGGTGTGTTAATAAAATTTTATTATCAAGAATATAATACAATTGGGGAAAATTATATTTGAAAATAAATAGTTTAAAGAGTTCTTGCTTCTTGAAATACAAAAACTAATTCCAGTGTGTGTCTAACGTTTTTTACGGACCGCATAGTTAGGTACTTAAAAGATCCGACCGCGCGTAAGCCTCGATGTTGAATTTCCATGTCACATATCAAAAAACTCAATTTTTTAGATTTTTCACGAAAGAAATATATTTTTTGAAAAATAATATTTACGAGAGAAATTTATAAGAATTAAAAAAAAAATGATCACTTTTTTTCGATTATCTCGAAAACTGCGCATTCTATCGAAAATTACAACGAGACATGGTCGATAGAGATTTTTATGTCAACTCCAAAACATATTTCACATTACTGATCCGATGATTAATAACGGAGATTAGAAGTTTTTAATTTTTGAACGGTCGCCTTTTTGAAACGAGTCGGTCGATTCGGCTGGTTAACCAACTCGTCCTTTGTTCTCGTAAAGACAATACACTGTTCAAATTTCAGCCTCTTGCGATCGAAATTGCGACAGGAATCGTGTCCACAAGAAATTGATTATATATATGACCGACCCAAAATGAACGACCTATACATATTTTCGTGATCTAAGGGTCGAGATCGGAGAAAAGCCAAAAGGAAACGTCTGGGTCCCGTCATCAGACAGGCTGTAATAGCTTTATTTTCCATGAAAATTCGCTAAAAACGTTGTCTCATTTATTAACAACGTGATAATTTAGTTTCTTTATTCCATTGTTTAAATTAAAATTGATAAAATGCAGTGGGCTTTTCTGGTGTAGGTAATTAAAAAAATAATAATTGTAAGATTTATCTTCGCACATTTTGTAGTTCTGAAACCGGGACGAATCTTAAAATTTTATTTTAGTAAAAAAGATTGGGTCTCGATCCAACTAAAAAATATCTCGAGTATCAAAGTTTTTTCGTCTAGTAACTAGGCGATTTCAAATATTAAAATTTCTCCATTTAGTAATATTTATGGTTAAAAATATCGGTTTTATTGTTTTTCGAGGCGAAAGAGTGACGACAAGGCTTTTCGGTCCCTTTCTACCCTTTTGTAACTCGATATCCTCTACAAGATGGGATAGGTTTAATTTGCTTTGCCAACTCGCCCTTTTCCCGATTGTATTAATTTTATTATCGTACCTAATCATTAGTGGCAACAAATAAATTATAAACGAATTTTGCAATTTGTTTACGACACGCAATTACCTACAAATTAATTTAAAGTTTTAGGAAATATCTACAGAAGTAAAGTGCCTATCTAAAATAAGACAGATAATACGTTGGTTTACGTAGAAATGGGAAATATACTGAATTTTTCCAGATGGAAAAATAAGCAACGGAATATTAATAACAACCGAAATGTATTAATATACCCAGTTATTAGGGCCTATATTTCTAAACGAAAGTTCACCAACACATATTCTATATTAATTAAGTATAATACGCAATAATACGCAAAAATTTAATAATAAATCGGAAACTATGTTATACAAATAAATAAATGAGATATACTTCGTCCAAACCTATATGCAATCCACGTCATCAGTAAAAGGTTACTAGATTATGACGTTTCACACAGTGCTGTCACCTCATACCTCGTATTTTGACAGTTCTAATAAATTGTAGTCTTTCTTTATATCATCTAATATGTGCGCAGGTAAATCATTTATAAGATATGTCACTTTCCAAACTTTAAACCGAATTACAAATAAACAATCTAGTAACTTTTTTTTGATGACGTAAATTGCATATAGGTTTGGATAGGCCATAGGTATCTAATACCTATAGCAGCATGTTTGTTGGTCATTTTAAAGATTTTAAAATTAAATACTGATACAGTTTCAACAAAACTTAAAAATAAAAGTTAATGAGAAAGGGATAGTTCTTAAAAATCTCAGGAAAAAATTGCAAAAAATACCTACATAATTTTCAAGAAAAACTCGCAGGCGTGTCACTGATTAACTGATTAACACGTTAACACTGATTAAGTTGTTGGTCTTCGTTTCATTTTTTTTTTACAATGCTATTTGAATTTTCAGGAGTGAGTTATTACATTTTATATTCTATGGTTCTATACCTACATGTTTTAAGTATACTCCTCTATTCTGTATGGCATTCGTCAAGTAATAACGATTCGTTGCAGCTGAGATTTTGAAATATCTAATTTTAAGTTCGTGTTCATTAAAAGAAGTTTTAAATTCGTAAGGATTTCGTTATTACCATACGGAATAGGGATGTTATTAGACAGTTTATACCTACAATTTTATGAAAGTTGTTTTGTCACAAAGTCCATGTTTTTTTTTTAATACTCTTACGTAATACTTAATATTTAATTAACGTTAGATTTGGCGTTTGTTTGAATTAATATATCAAATGTATTCAAAGTTGCTTTCGTTTACTTAACATTTTATAAAGATTTCGGAAGAAGCCTAAGAGAAACTTTCGCCCTTATTCAGTATAGTAGGGATTCATTAAGTAATAACAATTCGTTAAAGCTGATTTGCATATTTCGTAATAATTTCCAGTTTCGGTGGGTGTTTGATTTAGTGTTTGATGCGATCGCGGAAAAGTTTTAAATATAACGAAACCTCAAATAAGCTTTAACGAAATCCTTACGAATTTTAAACATACAGTGAATACGAACTTAAAATTAGGTATTTATTACAAAATCTCACCTAAATTGATATGTAAAGTGTGTTTAATTACAAGCTAAAGTCATGTATCGTAATACAAAGGTACCTAGAGATACCCTGATTAGAATACCTAATGGCCCAATAGAACTGAGGTGCCTACTGAGGAACAGCTTACTTTTTTTTTTAATTTTCGTTAACACTGAATATTTGAAAATAAGTATAGGTATCCAATTTGTCCAATTAACTATTAGCTAAAATGTAGAAGAATTTATTGTCACACCGTTTTTCAAGAAAGGCATAATGATGATAGTTTAAGAGCGGTGTTGTCGTAAAGTTGGATCAACGAAAATGTCATTTAATTTTCCCGCCCTCCCTTGCGACGAATATTTTTGAAATTCTAAAGTGCTTGAAAAACGTCAAGAATTATTTATTATATTCAATACATTATTATTGTGTATTTTAGGCTACAATCGAACTAACAATAAGTAGTAACTTAATAGCATTTCTAAACACCGAATTGCGTTTTTATTTTTTCATTATCGCGAGCATGCGATCGGTTATTCCTAACAATTTGACAAATTTAGACGTAATACCTACCGATTTAAATGTAGGTCGGTAAATATCTACCTGATCCAAATATATGATACATAACGTTATTCGATAATAAACGCAAAAATTTTATAGTTTGCAGTTTGGGGTCGATTCGAGAGTGCTACTGAAGTGCCACGTTAAATTTTTATTACTAAACCAAATTTAATACAATACACGACTTCAATTTTTAATGAACCGTTAGAAAATCAATCTTAAAGAAGGATTAAGACAAATAAATATATGAACATATAATTATTACCCCTACACTACTCCTAATCTTTCTAACCTCAAAATTTCTGTGAGGTTATCGGATTTTCCAGATATTTTAGAACAAAAAATGGTACTCTTGTTTAATTTCGATAAAATGAATCATATTCGAAAAAATCATACATAAAGAATAAGTGACTGATTTTTATTCTTCAATTTTGGGGGAGGACATCTCAACAGGTGAGCGTGGTAGGAAAGAAATGTATAGAAACTTATGGCATTATTTTGAAGTGGTTTATACGCTCCCGAGAGGTTTCCCCTCCATTTCCTGGAGTCCCTTATAGACTTCAATTTTATCAAGAAGAGGATATTGTTTTACATTACCTTAACGACGAACCTACTTTCAAATTTCGTAAATCATTTAGCATTAGTATGAACTATTTTCTACAATTTCTTTAAAAGTTTTGAAAATGCGATTTTTTCACTTTCAAATTAACAAAAAAGATTTTCCCACAACCCCTATTGTGTTGCATATCATAAGAAAGGCCCGAAAAAATGCTATACAATGGCATTTGTTTCGCTTATCTAGCTTAATTGGGAGAACTGCGACGACATAAATACATAATACTTTCACACACGTAACAAAATCTGAAGTTACGTTTATGACCTCAAGAAAGAAGCGATTTAATCTAAAGTTTCTGCTGAAATAATATTAATATCAGTTACAATAACAAATAATTATAGTATATTTTAAACTGTTACTCTATTTACTGATATAAGTTGTATTAAATATAAAGCAAGTAAAATAGTGCGTAAGAGTTTAGATCAAAAATAGCAATCACAATTTGAATGAAGTAGACCTAGTGATATTTATTTTAATTGAAGTGTAATCATTGATTAGTTATAAAAAACACATTACAAACATAATAATCGAAAAAGTATGACACCTGTTGTATGATGAAATCGAGAAATTAGCGAAAATGGCATTCTTGATTATGCCACAGAAGACAAACTTGAAAGAGACAATTCAAGAGGACACTTTAAATTTATTATATTTTTTGTTGGTGGCGTCATTTGCGAATTAACATTCTGTAAACTTCAAAAAACAGTTCGTAGAAGGCTGCGTTATTAGTTTTCCAGTAGAATGTAAATTACGAGTTAGTCAGTTTATGTGAAAATACGTTAATTTTGTATTGCTATGCGGGTTTTGTTCCTTTGGTCACGCACGTGTACAAATTTTCAAAAACTTTTGATAATCTTAATTTTATAGATAATTGGACTTTCTTCATATATATAAATCACAGAAAAATTACTTTATATTCACAAAGGTAACGCTTCTCAAGTTCTCCAAGTCGCACACGTAACCGAAAACTTAAAAATAAACATTGATAATAGTTTTTATAACTGGTGATAAAAACAATTTTAACACATCACCTAAGAAAAAAAATGATTCAAATTAACCCTTCGCCAACTAATTTTAGTAAAAAAAAAAATTATTCAGTTGTAAAATTATTACAATAGTCACATTTTTGTGTCTGAAAGTAACAATACGTAACGCTGGGATCGCCCTAATATAGTTTAAACTACTAAATTGGTTTAAGTACATAACTGTTTCTAGTGAAGTTTCTCTGGAAAGAATAAAAATTCAAATTTAAAATTTGTAGGTACCTATATTTATTTATTGAACGCAGGTAGTTTTTGCTTTTAATAAAATTTCTCTTTTTATATTATCAACTTCAACATTGAAAAAAACATTATCTACACTACGTGTTAGTAATCAACGATATAATGTAATTAGGTGTAATTGTAGTTTTACCTACCCGTTTATTTGTTATATAAATTTTTAAGGTTTTTATGTCTTAAAATAGTAATTGACTAATTGTAGTTGTCAGTAAAAATAAAAATTAACCACGTTTTAAACGATTTAAATCGTATTTTTATAAGCAACCAGATCGGGTAATTTGTGTAATATCAAATTATTGCAAAAAAACAAATAAAAATATATAACTGCACTTATTGATTTAGGTGGTATATCTCATCCAAACTTATATGATATCACGTCATCAATACTAGATGATGACGTTTCACACAGTGCTGTCACCTCCTACCTCGTATTTTGACAGTTCTAATAAATTGTAGTCTTTCTTTATGCCATCTAATATGTGCGCAAGTAAATCATCTATAGAATATGTCACTTTCCAAACTTTAAACCGAATTACAAATAAACAATCTAGTAACTTTTTGTTGATGACGTGAATATCATATAGGTTTCGATAAGCTATATTTAAAGTTTTAATTGAAAATTATTGTTATAACCGCACGCCATAAAGTCATTTTTTAAAAAGCCCGTTCACATCAGTATTAATTCATAGCTCATTTTTTTTGTTGGCGTTCTCAATGTTAGTGAAGAATTCGTTTTATTTTATTTTAGAGTTTGTAGTACCGTAGATTTGACAGTATAAACAGCATTAGATAACAAAAGTTATAGTCGTTTAGATAAAAATCAAGAAACTTAAAAAAAGAATGGATAAATTATTTTCGTTAACAATTACTTACAACTAATTACAACAGTTTTCCGGATAATATTTAATTTATTTACTTTAATCGTATATATTGGACATATATTTCAAATTGCTTTCAAAAAAAATTATTGAAACAAGTCTAATTTTCAACAGAAATTGTCAGGTTATATGTTAAAAAATCGTCGACCTGCAACTTTTTTGCGGGCGGCATCATTAAAAGTGAAAATAAAATTTTCGACATCCAAGAGATATTGCTTTTTTATTTAAGGAACCTTTTGAATGACAAAAATTATATTAGGGTTGATTAAGCTTGGAAAGGTGAAAATTCTAAGCTTATTTTACGCCTCTATACGTACGTTTACAGTTATCGCACCAATACGGTCGAGCGCGATATCAATAAATTAACTAAATTAACTACTCGAAAGTTACAAATCACTTTAAAACTTCACTAACAAAATTGCGCACGTTACCTGAAAGAAATTTTGATTTTTTTTTGTCACTTATATGTACCTAAAAATTCAATAAAAATTTGTGACTATCAATTAATTAATTATTATTAGAGTACATATTATGCAATTTTAAAATGTCACATAATTAGATATTATACCTAATATATATGCACTTTAGAAATTAATAAATTAATGATCTTTTTATATCGTTTTCAAATACTGATTCTAATTTAGTAGTAAATTGATTGAATAGGTACTTTTATTTTAGACTTGAAAAAAAAAACAAATGCAGATTTATAATTAAAATCTAAAACTTTTATCATACTATGTAAATACTAAGTAAAGTTCATTTGAAAAATATGAATTTCCACCAGTTAAACTTACCTCAACTTATTAGGTTTTAGGTACTTTTCGACCACCACGTGCTGCAGCCTCTGTGTTCACACAAGTGTTGCGTTTGAGCACCTATATAGCACTACCTGCTTCTGATCACCAACAGACTTTGCAACTTCCCATGTCACGCCGTAAACGGTAGTATTGATGTCTATCTCTCTTCCCTTTTTCACTTGTTGCTTTTACAAAACCCCTCTAAAGCTCTAACCTTCCCTTCCACACCTGTAGAATGCAACCCTCCCTTTGCAGAATTAGCCAATAATATTCACGTGTCGAAGCTTTTTTTTTCAAATGCGTTTCAAAACTTTTCCCGAAAGGTATGCGTAGTAAAAGAGTGATCGATGCAGTGTATATATAGATAAGAAGAAACTGTTTGCGAACAATTCTAAAAAAAGATCTATAGGGAGTTGAGCAAATTAGGGTAGTTCTCGGAATCGGAGCTTTTCGAACAGATCAAATGCTGTATTCGTTCATATCCAATAAATATAGTTTATGCTTCATTTAATGAGAAAATCGTTTCGTGTGTAAGTAAGTTATACGTATTTTAACATACATACATCTCAATATTTACTAAATTATTAAATTATGATGTAAAGTTATATTTACTCTCTAACAATTAAGAAGTTATATATGTAATAAAATTGCATCTTGTACTTTTAGGTAAAACAATGCTGAGTTTACACGACGACAATAAGCATCATAGCTAACGTCATGAAATCGATGAATTAATTTCATGAAAGTTATTACATAAAAGGTTGTTTACATGGAGATACTTGTGTATACTATCTAGTTTCATAAGATCGCTTATAATACAGTTCATTTTGGGTATGCAGCGATTTTTTTTTGATCTCGTAGAAGGATTGTTAGTGAGTTCCGGGACTGGAAAGTGTTGTCATTCGGCCACTATCTTGCCTATAACCGCAAGTCTGACCAAAATTTTGTAAAAGCAAGTTTATAGATAATACAATTCCTTACAATTTTTATTAATAACTTCTTGACGTAGCATTAATAATAAATAAATTAGGAGCAAAATACTTCTTTCGACAGACGCGTTTTTTACGTGGAATCTCCTTTCGCAACGCTGCAAAATCAATAAAAATACATAATACAAAAATAAGGATTATTATTATTAAGTATTATTTTAGATAATTGTATTATCTACAATAATTCTCTTTACAAAATTTTTATCAGACTCACGGTTACGGCGATAAATCAAAAAAACTAATTGCACCCTTATTTCAAGATAGCTACCGAATGACAACACCATCACCCCGTTTTTTAACGTCGGATTGACTGTGCCATTATATTTTTATAGAGTTCTGTCAATTTATTATGACATGTTCATGTTTCTTGTTGAAACTATAGGTTAGTGGCAGAGGTGTTATTAGAGAAATTATAATAAAAATTAAAAAAAGTAACAAACGAAATAAAAAGTAAAAAATTATTATGGCAGCTATTATATCTGCAATGCATTAAATACACTTTATTTAATATTTAAGTACCTATTCATTGTCAGAGAAATATATCTAGAAAGTTAGTAAATTTATAATTAGTCATAGGTTAATAAACTATGTCTATATCATTGAAAACGATTATTATAACAATTGTTTGCATTCGAATATAAATTTTAATCGAATCGTTAAAACATTAAAATATTCAATAAGTACCTAAATCTACGAAGGCTTAGTTATTTTTAACGAAGTCATTTTTTCACTTTTGTCGAGACACTATTACAGACTTCAAGATCAATTTTGATATGATAATAAACGATCAATAGACCTATATTTTAAAAATATTTAGCTACATACACGGTGTTTCATAAAAATATGCCGACTTATTTTATCCCTACTACATTTTGCGTAGAATTCAAACATGAAAAAATATACACGGTGTTACAATTGAAAAAACTAAGAAAAATTACATTTCGCGTAAATTAATCATTCTGTGTAATTTTTGTGACGCTTTTTTGAAAAATTTGCCATGCATTTTGTAAGTCGACTATTATCGATAGTCGGTGGTACAAACAGATTTAAAAAATCTTTATGTCGGCCCTGGCATCGTGGCTCCAAAATTGACTCTATTTCGTCATTATAGTGACAATATCTTCAAAACGGTTAGTGATAGAGAAATATAATTTTATACATTTTTGATTCTAAATGTGACAAGGAATCCAATAAAGTAAAAATATACAAGGTGTTCTATGTAAAAAATAACACAAGTTTGGATTGGCATATTTTTGTGAAACACCCTGTATGTACCTAAATATTTTTAAAATGTAGGTCCGTTGATCGTGTATTGCCATACCAACATTGGTTTTGATGTCTCTAATAGATAAAAAGCAATCCTTCGTCCACATAGTAAACACCCACTCTGTTTATAGTCCGTCTAGTATTGACGCAACGTTTCGTCCTGAAAGATCGAGCTTCATTATACCTGTCAACTACACACGAGGCTGTTTCGAACCCTTTTTTCATCTTTGCCTTATTTGCCGATTTTTAGTGCTCATCGTCGTTAAAGCTCGTTAGAAGTTTCAAATTTGTGTAGGCTTGCTTTTATGGTTTTCAGCTTGCCTTGTTTTCGGTGGTTTCTGTAAATGACGTTTAACTTCATTGCGTATATGTGTATAGGTACTCGTATAGACGTTTATTTTACTAAATAAACCGATACGAAGTAGATAGATACCGCAAATAACTTCTACATATTTGAATTTAAATTGACAAACAGAATTTACGTTGATAAAGAATGAGACAGAGCTCGTTCGTGATTTTAAGAGAATATCATTCAATGCTTTTATGAAAAAAATATAATATAATTATAGGATAACAATCGTGATTTTAAAATAGTATTCTTTTAAAAATCGAAATAAATTGTTAAAAAAAATATTTTGAAACAATTTTATTATAGCGTTAAAAACACTGCTATACGAAAACGAGTCTGTAATTTACAAATAAAAAAGAATAATAATACCCAATATTATTAAAAAAAAATGTAAATTAATCACAACAATCGATTAAGTTTATTACAAATCCAATATTGCGGTAGGTGGTAGATATATTATAAAAAATATATTCCCAATATATAAAATTCCTCTGGTCTTGTAAATAAGGTTTGCCCGGGACTATAGTATGAGTCCCGGAGACTTTAATATCCGTTGAAAATAAACCTCGACAAACGTTTACAGCTTTGCTTTCCTTCCGCTTATGAAGGGAATAAGTAAATATTGCATCAACCTATAAAGGGCTACCTACTAAATTGCTAGGCCTTTTAAAAAGAACGATAAAAATTAAAACGCAACGTGCTTTATGGTTCATTCCTTTATTTAATATTTCTTAAATTTCGTCGTTCGTCTGTAATTTTAGTTTAAGTCTTAATTAAATTTTCTACTAAAGGATGAGACAAATTAATTGTGTAGGCTTAGGGACGACTCGGCATAAATAGGATATTATACGATACTTTAACGATATTCAAACATAGTATTAGCATATGAAGTGATTAAATAAATGTATGGCATAATATTAGGTGTCCTAGCAAGATAATGCAGTTTCTGTGCTTCCACTAATAAAGACGAATATTTCTATTTACTTCATAAACGATATTCTTAGAGTAACAATTTCTGATTTTCATTTCATACCAAATACGAAGTGGATGAAATTACAATTATAGCTTACTCTACTCTTCATTGCTAAAATAACGAAGATATTATTTTAATTACAATTTTAATTAGTCTTACAATAATAGTATATTACATGTTTTTACTTTTGTTTATTACGGAAAAAATAACTGGATTAAATAATCGTTTATTATAAAATATGTAATATGTAATGCAATACAATAATAATAATAATAATAATAATAATAATACGTAATAAAATTATCATTATATCAAAAGAAAAAGAATATTTAGAAGATAAAAGAATGAAAAAGTTACTAGCTTTTACTGCCATAATAAACTGTAAAAATGACTTCGTTCGTACGTTTATAGTACCTATGTATTTACTTACTATGTGTACATAATTATGGTTATAATTGGTGGATATTTTGAACATTTACTGAAATCATTAGTCGATTTTCTTGGTACATAAATACATTTGGTACATTTTCTTTATGCATATTTACTAAACATTTTGGGAAAAAAAACGCATTTCTGCAGTTAACAAGCTTTTCTACATTGCTAAAAAATTCATTGTAGAATATCTCAAATACAAATCAATTAACACTGTCGTTTTCAAAATCAAAAACACTTTCAAATGTTGTATCGCTTCACCCATTTCGTATCTATTTAAAATTGTGAAAGGGCGACTACCTAATTGCTATATTTTCAGCAATTATTCGAGGTGTTTCATTTTAAAATGTATCACGTCCTGTATTAAATTTACATCGTCAATTTCGAATATCTTTTAAAGTTAGAATACTTTAAACATTGTATTTGAATATACATAAGTAGGTAATATTATTTATTTTCCTATCAGCTATAGGCTATTATAGTAAGTTAATTAAAAGCAAATAATAGATTTTCTTCCAAACGTCGCGAAATTAATTATGACTCAACAATAAAACCCTATTGGGGGCATTTTCATAAAGTGGATATGAATACAGATTCTCTTAAGTTAATCATCAGAATTTAATTACAACGTGTTTTCGTTTCGCATTGTATACGAAAATATGATATACGACGATAAATATAATTTCCGCCTTTTAAATGTCGCAAATAAATTTTATTTTATTTAGAAACATAGTATAGAAAAATTGCATAACGTTTCGTCCCACAACGGGAGCCTCATCAGATATGAACATAATGTCCACATCTAATGAATCCCCCCACTATTGTGGGGCAAAACGTTATGCAATTGTTTCATGCTGTGTTTTTAAATAAAGTGTTAAAGAAAACAAATAGAAACTGATTTTTGACTTTCACCATTAACCGACTGATGGATGTTCAAAAACTTACTAAAATTAATAAATAGGTAATAGATACTAAGTAAGTACATATATACCTAAAATTAATAATTACTAAAAATTATTCTATGCCTATAGGTAACGATGTAAAAAAGCAACGGAAATTTCCGGTTGTAGTTATTCAAATAAACGAAAACAATTACATAGAACAATATACGAACAAACGGCCGCTTCGGTTAATCAGTGATTCAAATGAGCGGTCTCTACTGTGAAATTTTTAATAATTTGTATTATATTTTTATAATTTTTTGGCATAAAGTAATAATTTCGCTAATAAAAATAGTGGATAAAGATATCAACGTTTTTTTATTTTTTCTTAAAATAAAACGACAAATTTAATTAGGTATTTTTCCGAATTTTTATGCGTGATATTTATGTTTTCCGTGTACATATTACACTCCTATGTAATTTAATAGGATAATTGTCCAATTTATTCGTCAAATATATAAAACAGTTGAAATTTGATATTTCGTTTAAAAGTCTTCCTTTTATTTCACTGGCGACATTAGCAAAACTACACAAAATATTTTACCTATTCTTTCTATATACAGGTATACGTACATATTATGTGAGAAAAGAATTGAACCTTGAGAAAAAAGAGTTGCGCAAAAATAATATATCTATACATTATTCACGATAGGTTCCAATACATGTCTTATCAATAAAACTTCGTATTTTTACAGTTCTAATAAATTATAGTCTTTCTTTTCAATGTCATATTATGTGTGCAGATAAATCATCGGTAGAATATGCCATGTTCAAAACTTTAAACTGAATATTACAAATATAGAATTTAGTAACTTTTACTAACTAAAATTGTTTAATTTTCTTTAATAATTTAAAATCAGAAAATATATTATCAAAGAAGATACATACAGTTAGCAACGAAATAATCTTTTTCCGTTTGTTAACATGATAAACGAACGCAAAATTTGATATTTCAAAGACATCTTATTGTTAGAAAATAAGTACATAAGTAATTAAATTGTTAATTTTCGGAATTTTAACTTGTTTTTGATTGTACCCTATATGCCCGTTTTTATTTTTAAAGGACCTTCGGCTACCAATTATCCAGTCTAATTTGGTGCGATTCCTAAATCTGGTTAATTCTGGTTAATAACAAACGTCCATGGTTGCAGAGTCCATTCAGAAGCTGACCCGCTAACGCCACATGGCCCCTTACACTATATATATATATATACTTAAAATCTTTAATCCTTTTCTCAACACATCGTATAAGTATTACCTATTTATTTAATAGTTAGTTCAATTTTTTTTAAATAATATAAGTAGGTACATATTAATATTTTCAATATTACTATTCAATATACTGTTCAAGTCATTCTCCAAAAAATCATAGGAAGCTTAGGTGGGCGCCATAGAAGATGGTCTCACTATCAATCTGACCTCCTTAAATATTACAAAACATTTTCATACAAAGTCAGCATTCACTGTTGCAATATCCCTGACATCACTTATTTGCTGCCTCCCAAGCTCTCATGTCACGATCCGAGAACCCCTCCGCCCTTAAAGAATGTGACTTCCTTTTTGAACGACCCCTTACTTGCTTTATACATTATTTTTAACAAGTTATACCTACAATTACTTTTATTAAGTTTATGACACGAAAACTTAGATGTGTATTTGCCCTTTATGCATCCTCTCAATTGCCATTTTTAATACTATAACAGAAAGACAATCTGCAAAGATGATTATCTAGGTATAAAAAGTAAAAAAAATTAATTAAAAGATCTCATTGTCTTCTAATTTTGTTTAAACTTTTAAACGTAATTATTGTTTATTAATGAATTCCATTTAATTCATTATAGGCATTTGCCTACATATAAATATCATTTCCATTTGTATCTGCTCATAAAATATCTATTTCATTTAATTTATAAATCTTTATTCGTAATAATACAAATTGTTTCATTTTATATTTAAATATCTAATTTTATTTGATTTTTATGCAAATTATATATAAAATAGAAATAGGATTTGCTTAGTTGGAAAAAATAAAAAAATGAATTTGAATGAATAAAAAAAAACAATATCTTGTTGAAGATATAAAGGTAGGTATTTCGTTTTTGGGGTAAATTTCTTTGTTGACATTCACTAGAATTCCTATACAACACAAAATTTAAAATTACAAAATAGGAAGGTATAGCTACACATCCGCCTCTTTTTTATAATAAAAATAAATAACAGAAGGTTTATATAAATTAGTTTATTAAAGTAACACAAGCAGTAATCACAAATTACATTATTTACAATCAAAATTAAAATGATTTTAATTAGGTTCTGTAATATTTTGCGAGATTAGGTATGATATAGTCACGTACATCATTAGATGTGTTATGTAGAAAATCGTCGAGGTATAACGTATTTAAGCAATATATTCCTTGCTTAGCTAAAGGAATGTAGTCAGAAATGTTTTCTAGAGACTGTAAATCCAATAAGCAGTGTGTAGCATGAACTGGTTTTGTAAATGGAGGGCTGTAAAAAAAAAAGAATAATTAGTTAATTTATTACAATATATTCTAAAATACGATGTACTGAACTGAAATTGGTTTTTTGACTGTTGACATTAATTATTCCATTTAAAGTAAGATTGAAAAAATTTACAAACCGAAACTTGTTTACCTACCTGATGTTAACCACTTCTCCGCCTCCTGCTTGCAAAACTCGAACAAGGGGTTCTCTCTTTTGAGCGGATATAATTGCAATTATATCATTAAATGCCCCATAACCCCGTCTAGCTATTTCTTTTCTCCAGTAATATACAGCTGCTAAACGGCTCTCATCCTCTTTATCAACTTGAATATTATCTTGCGACTTTGGATTTCCAAATTCAAATGCTTCTTCCTATAACAATAATTATTGCAGTAAAATGCAAAACAGAATAATAATCGAATATTTTTTACTGGCTTACATCAACAAATTCCTGTTCTGCACAACACCGATCTATATATGACGGGTGTAGGATCCATTTTCCAGCAGCCGTGCCAGCAAGAATCTTTTCATTTCTTGTCGGTTTTATGCAAAGTAGATGAGTACTTTTAGGATCGAAAGTGGACATATTCGATACAGCGGCACCTAAATTTTCTAATTTTTTTGTCATCGATATCCGTTCATCGTACGCAATTCCGGAAAACATGAATACACGATCTGGTTTGATATGGGCCGAATTGGTTTGATACGGCTATCAAAAACATTAAAGACTAACTAGGGGAATTTGAAAAAATAATATACCTTTACATTGTCGTTCTCCAAAAAGTCAGCCCACACAACTGTATTTGGTTGTGAACATTTTTCGTCGGGAACTAAAAGGGATTGAACAAAACAAATCAATTTATTGCTGCAGTTCAAAGAACAAAATTTTACTAATTAATTGTTAAGTACCTAATTAAGTTATTATTTTTAGTTAAAAAGTGTTATATTAGGCAAATTAATATTTTCTAGCATATAATTTATAAATAGGTACAAAGTAGATACTTAGTTTTTATATTAGACTGTAAAATTTATGTAAATGAAAAAGTAACTTACTTGTAACTGGCATGATGCACTGTTTCCTAGAATCTGATTTCCTGCCCATGCTTGAAGTTAACATTTCTTGCAGTTGCCTCAGATGATCACTAATACCGCTGTTTGTAGAATGCTGCATATTACAAAATAATTTATTATGAATGTATTTTTTGGCTTTCGAAAATACATACTTGAGTATTTAGTTTCGAAGGGGTATGAATATTTTCAACATCATCTTGATCTTTTGCGTCGTTATCATCATCGTCGTCTACTTCGAAATTCAACTTTTCTGGATTTTCTTTAGGGGGGCAAATTCGATCCCATAATTTACGTTTTAATTCCGATAGTGGCTAGAAACGAAACAAAATTAGTTTTTAATAAACTTTAAAATATAACTGAAAGTTTAACATCTTAAAAAAATTCATTTTACAAATTGCCCATTAATTGTGTGTTGATAATAAATTGGGAGAAATTATATTACCGTACTGTCTCTTCTCGGTTTACTTTCTGGGAATGTATTTAAGAACCTGACCATTTCTTTTCGTAATTCAGGAGAAGGATTCGGACGAATAAATGCTCCCAACGGCGTGTCAGGTGTATTGACGTGATTCCACGGCAAGGGAAACGGAAGGCTTTCTTGGGGCGTTTCGAGGATATTTTGTCTCCTAGCTTCTGCGATAATTTTTTTCACAGGCGTTATTTGATTACACATTCCTGAGGTGTTCATTAATTTTTTGAACGGCCGTTCAGGTGTACCTCCTAAAATATTCACAACAATTACATTTTTTTTTAGTTAAGTAAATGTTTAATATTCGAATATTACCAGTATTGCTAGTATTGAAATTATCATCATTAGGGTTTTCTATTTTGCCATTGCTCGATTGTACAGTTAATGTATTAGTTTCGGTTGAATTCATCGAAACACTAGGTAATTGAAAATCATTAACATAATTATTAGGCTGTGGAGAATTTAGTTTTTCTTGGGAAAAATTTAATCGTCTCGTAATGATGTTACTGCAAGAATCTTGCTTTTGGGGAGTACTTAATTTAGATTGTGAAAAGCCTAAAGCAATAACGACAAATTAATTTATTACTAATTGCTTCTACAACAAATTTTTGGCACTTACATTTTGCAGTGCCCACCAAAAATTGACTTTCATGTGCGTATTGCGAAATTCGAGCACACTCTAGTAACCAGTCTTTACTAAGTACGGGCAAACCCCATTTAATTGCGGCATCATATTTTTTGCCTTCTGCTTCGGAACTCACCAAATGAGTACATGCTAATAGTTTGTTTTTTTCAGATGTGGTTCTAGAAAGTAGTTCTTGATATTTTCCTCCTAGCTGAAGAACCAAATTTTTTAAAAAATTTCTTTCGTAATTTACATAACCGCTTATAGTAATAACGCAATCTTTCAAAGGTTTTGCATCTTCATTAACAGGCAATGGTCGATGGAAATATTCTATAAGACGTACTTCATTTTCTTGCCAACATTCGGTTATCCACAAATCATTTATTACTTCAAAAACTAAATCTTTTAATCCCGAGCTAAATGTAGGTACAATTGCATAATCTGGGATACCCGTGTATGATTTTGCAACTAAAGCGCCACCCATCGATTCTACGACGACTTTAATTTGCTTGTGCTGCACCTCTGTGAAATTTGCCACGAAAAATTTCAAACCGTTAAATATGTTTTGGGTTAGTTGGCTATGACTATCCTCATCTACAGCAGATGATAAAGATTCGATTCTAGTATGCGTAGACTGATTTTGATGTTCGTACACAGGAACGTGTTCGTTTTTATTTTCACTCTTTGGCAATTCTGGTGTTACATTTTGTTTTAAATTAAATTGAGGATTATTTGATGTCAATTTTACTAACGTGTCTTCCTGACCTAAACGTTTTCAATAAATATTAAAGATATAGTTTAAGCTAACTTCCCCAAATACGAGCAACAAATGTTTTTTGAACAAATAATCTAAAGATATTAGTAATACAGTAGAGAAACGTAATTAAAAAGTGTAATATGAATTCAGGTACTCTTATTTGAAGAAGTAATTTAACTACAAAATTCCAGAACAAAAAATCGTATTAAAATTAATATGCTCAACGGTGCATATGGTTTCTTACTTAATGCATTATCACGTAAATATTGTTGAACAATATCGGCATCAGACAAAGGCTTACTTAAACATGCAGACGAACCACCAAACTTCTTGTTTGGGAGTAGAAACATTACGTAACAAATTCAAGCTCTATAACAACACAAAATTTCTATTTATACATCATGCAGTTATTTAATTGTGAAACCTTTTTACTAAGCGGCGAATTTGTTATTGTATTAGCATTTTTGGGACTGAAATGATGTATTTTTCTTCTTCAATTGGTAATTTGTGAGCTATACTGTCTAATAGCCAACGAATACTGACAATAGCACAAGTCAATGCATGCTCTTTTGATGTTAGTAACTTAAATTCTTGGCACATTAAATCTCCAACAATAACATGAGTAACCCTCCCCGAAATATTGTCATATCTTGTGGCGCCACTAAAATTCAGTATCTTAAATAATTTTTCCTTTTGTTCTGTTCCAAATCCTATGAAGTATACCTGCAACAGAAAACGTCCTTTAATATAGGTATTATCGAGATTACAAAAAATGTCTTACACCACATCCATCCAAAAATGGACCAGCCATTTTAACATGTTTTAAATTTATTTCATCGACTAAATCATTATGTTCATTAGAAGTACCTGCAAAAATTAACTAAAATTAATTATCTTTTGAAAAACATCCTATATTTTGATGTGTTTACACATAATTTTTCTTTAACCTTTCTCAATCAAAAAATTATCGAAGTACCGATAGAATAATTAATTTTTATTAATACAAGTATACGTAATAAATGCTTACTTTTGCGTTTCAATCTTGGACCGGTTACAAGAGAAGCGCTATGGAATTTTGTAGTTTCAGTTAAATTAATAATATCTGGTAAGTCATTTGCAGGTCGGAAAACGCTAGCATTTTCTATATGGCTCAACATAGAAAAATTTGGTAAATCATGCGGACCATCTTTTGTAGGAGTAGACGTGCTTATTTGAATTTGGTATAAATTGTCTGGCATGGAATATCCATTTTTAACACTGTCTGTTACCCACTGCATGTTAACACATTTTATATTATATTTCTTTGCCGCTTTGTATTTAGCACTGCTTGTTGCTCTAAAATATATGTATTAAGTACAAATTCTTATTTGTAAAAAACTAAGTAGATATAAAATAAGAGTTAATAAACTATAGAATCAGTGCCTAGTTCATTATTTTGCACAAATTGAACTCAAAATATTTATATTAAAATGAACATTTAAGTTACAATAATTTATTTAAGATAAATATGAAATAAAAAGTATCTTACGTTTCGCATATTATCAATATATCTGTTTTATTAACATGCATTTGATCTTTATAAGTGCCACCGTTTTCTGTAATTATTTTTTGCAATTCATTTCTTTGTAAATTACTTAAACCAGTACAACATACTGTGAGTTTATGAAATGGGGGGCACTTATGCTTATTAAAGCGTTCATTGCTGCAATGAACGTTAATTTTTGTACTTGTTTCCCATACATCGTCTACCCAAGAATTTAACATTATCTGTATTCCTGTTTCGGCTGCTTTCTAAAATTTGAATAAATATAGTAGTTAAAAAAGCAATTAGTAAAATACTTACTATATATTTTTCTGACTTAACCGAATCGGTAATAAGGTGGGTACAGTTTACCGTCAAGTCCACAGATAAATAAGCACCCATAAATTCGATTTTCTTTTGTAATTGTTTTTTGTTTGCTTGGGGAACGATGAAAAAGCAATTAAACAATTACTCATAGCCATAGAATAGATTGGCCATGGATAGTTGGGAATTTTTCGGCCTTCAGTTATACAAGTTAAAAGGCACCATGGACCAATAATTCTGTAATACACACAAAAAGTATTTTAGTAATTATACGAATGGTAGTTTTTCAATCATTGGTTATCGTTAACGATTGAAAAATTGACCCTATTAATGAGTGAGGTAGTGAGAATTTAAAAATATGCAATATTTTTTATCATTTTCGTAAAATTACAAGCGATTATCACAATATACATACTTTTTTACATACAAATATTATTAAAATTAAACATTGTTTTGCATATATTGTACTCACATACAGTTTCTTTCATTAGCTTTTTCGAATACACTCCCTTCAAATTCTTGAAATACTAAGAAATCAGTTTTTGTTAACTCCAAGTCCAAACAAGCACTTTCAAGAGACCATCTACAGGATACGCCGTTTTGCGTACAAGCCTAGAAACAAAAAATATATATTTTTTCATTATTTAATATAGATTCGACTTACTTCATATGCTTGCTGCATTTCTTCTGAAGTTTGCAATTCCGACTCACAATTTGAAGGTATTATAAATGTAACATTTATCGTCCATGGTCTAGAAAATATGATCAACTTAATAACCACGAATGTAATTAATTAATTAATAAGAAGAAATGTTTGAGAATTTGCAACGGTAATGATTTTGAAATGTATAAAACCGAATATGTAGGTTTTGTACCTGGTACCTACCTATCGGTAAAACATTAATTTTATAACTTTTAACTACTTAAACGTATTCAATAAAATAAATAGTTAAAACCTAAATATTATCAAATGAAACAAATTAACATTTATGTGGTTATTCTAAACTTTCATATAATTATTGTAAATTATTAATAATCGTAAGATAGACATTATGCGATTGAAACTAAAAATTAATGCAACAAAATTTGTAAAATATACAATTGTTGATATTATTAGAATTCGTAACATGCAGAATATTTAAAAAACTTACTTTTATTTCGTTAATATTAGACATACGATAGGTTTAAAATAGAATAAAATGCAAAAAAAATATCGAAACACGATTTTGTCTATTAATTAAGAATTATTATCGTTTAATATACACTAGAAAAATAACATTAAAACGATTAAATGAAATTCTTATTTAAAAATTAAAAACATGATTGACAACCACAACTGAACGTTTTTAGACAATTTTAGGTTAGAATACTATACTGTGCTTAAAATATACAGCTGCTATATTTTTTATACTTTATAAGCAATGTTGTTGGAGAATTTATATACCTTTATTACTTTTCAATGTCCAACATTGTTATTAAATTTAAGAGCTTTCTTATTATTATTTGATAAAATAAATTAATTACTTAAAAAATACATTTTTGTTTAATTCAGTTATTAAATATAGCGTTTTAATTAAAAACAACTTTTTAATTATTATTAATAAGGATGAAGAAAGAAATGCAAGTAAATGGATATTATAAGTTTCCTATTTTAAAATTAAATCGCAATGTCGACAAAAATAAATAATACCTACTTACAAATATTTATCTTTATTAAATTATGCCGTTTTAAAATATTTTTGTTTAAAATTAGGAACAAAAATTAGAAATTGGTTTGGAAAGTGCGGCTTTTCAAACATGCGAAAATCTCTAGGACTAATTTTGTGTTCAAGTGTGGTAGCATTGTATTTGATTATTGATTTTAAAAAGTGGGATTTATGGATTCGTGTAATTCGTATGTACAACGTTATTCTAAGATGTTTTTCGAAATAACTTAATGTTTACAATTAATTTTTAATATATTTCAATCCGTGCCAAATATTAGTAACTATTAAAGGAATCGTAATGATGCTGGGACGTAAACAAAGCATTAAAGGCGAACCCGTTTTGGCCGATTATGGGCCCGAGGAAGCCTTTAATGAAAGTGCCGATATCGAATGGGTTAATAAGGTAAGAAATTTTCTATATTACAGTGCGATGTGGTATTTTTTGATATTTCATGTTAAATAAATTTGAAATTTGCTTTAGAGATGGATTCGTAGGATTATGAGATTTTGTGCCCTTTTAAGTTTAGCTTCCGTTAGTTGTAATACTCCAAAGACTTTCGAAAGGTGGCCACCAATGCAGTATGTAACATTTGGCTGTGATAGTATAGTGACGTTCCTTTTCACTGCCGAAATGATTGCAAAAATGCATATTCGTGGGATTTTAAAGGTTTTCGTCCTGACGTTAAATGACCAAATATCAGTTTTATGATATATTATTATATTCGCAGGGAGAGGTTCCTTATTTAAAAGATCACTGGTGTCAATTTGACGCTAGCATGGTTTTCTTCTTGTGGATTTCGGTAATTCTACAAATATTTGAAATGCTGGGTATCGTGCCAAGATTTAGCTATTTATCAATTTTAAGAGCACCGCGACCATTGATTATGATCAGATTTCTGAGAGTGTTTCTGAAATTTTCCATGCCAAAATCTAGAATAAATCAAATCTTTAAGTGAGTATTACAACAATACAAATTGAAAGTTACTTAAATGAAATCTTTGTTTCAAGGCGTTCCAGTCAACAAATTTATAATGTTACATTATTTTTCCTTTTCTTTATGTCTCTGTATGGATTATTAGGTGTTCAATTTTTTGGAGAACTTAAAAATCATTGTGTTTTAAATACTACCGATCCAAAGTAATGTTCGAACAATGTTTATAATTTTGCTTTTATGTAAGATTTCTGCAATTTCCAGTTACATAACAATCAACAGTCTCGCTATACCTGATACGTTCTGTTCATTAAATCCAAATTCGGGATATCAATGTCCACCGGGAATGAAGTGCATGAAATTAGAATTGTCGCGTTATATTATGGGTTTTAATGGTTTTGATGAATTTGGTAAGTATAAAACTTTATTTAAAAATAACGTGGATAACAAAAGTAATTGTAGTAACCAGCTTTTTTACTGTATATCAAGCGGCGTCTCAAGAAGGATGGGTTTTCATCATGTATCGAGCCATCGATTCTCTACCAGGTTGGCGTGCCGTCTTGTATTTTAGTACGATGATATTTTTTCTAGCTTGGCTCGTGAAAAATGTATTTATTGCTGTTATAACGGAAACTTTCAATGAAATTAGAGTTCAGTTTCAACAAATGTGGGGTGTAAGGCAACAACTTCAAAAAAGTTCCGCGTCACAAGTAATTATCATAATAACGTTTATATTTAGGAATAATTTACACGCATTTTAATCTTAACGTCTTTCAGATTCTTACTGGAGACGACAGGGGGTGGAAGTTGGTTACTTTAGATGAAAACAAACATGCAGGGTTAGCTCCAGATATTTGTCATAAAATATTGAGATCGCCACATTTTAGACTACTAGTTATGTGCATAATATTGGCGAACGGAATTGTGACGGCCACTATGCATTTTAAACACGACGAAAGACCAAGGAGCGATTTTTATACTCAATATTATTACATAGAAATTGGTTTCACTGTTGTATTAAATTTTGAAACGATTTTCAAAATATGGTGCTTAGGTTGGAGGGGCTATTGGAAACATTCGATTCATAAATTTGAACTTCTATTGGCAATCGGGACTACTATACACGTCATTCCTGGATTTTATATGTCCTGTTTCACCTATTTTCAGGTATATTATTAATTTTACATTTAAAATCAATTTCTTAATCGTATTAAGTCGTATTTCTTATTTTTACATGTTAATATTGTAGGTGTTACGGGTAGTCCGACTCATAAAAGCTTCGCCTTTATTAGAAGATTTTGTATACAAAATATTCGGCCCAGGAAAAAAATTGGGAAGTTTGATTATTTTTACAATGTGTCTCTTGATTATATCTTCAAGTATCTCTATGCAGTTGTTCTGCTTTCTATGCGATTTTACAAAATTCGAGAACTTCACAGAAGCTTTTATGTCTATGTTTCAAATCCTTACGCAAGAAGCATGGGTAGAAGTTATGGACGAAACGATGTTGCGAACTCCCTCAACACTTGCACCACTAGTTGCGGTTTATTTTATATTGTACCATCTATTTGTTACGCTGGTTTGTTTTTCTTCTTTTGTTTTTTTTTTAGTCATTAATAATCGACCATTTTAGATCGTGCTAAGCTTGTTCGTAGCTGTAATACTGGACAATTTGGAGTTAGATGAGGATATTAAGAAAGTTAAACAATTGAAATACAGAGAGCAAAGTGCCGAAATTAAAGAAACTCTTCCGTTTCGATTGCGTATTTTCGAAAAGTTCCCAGATAGTCCGCTTATGGTTACTTTACATAAGGTCCCTTCAGATTTTAACGTGCCTAAAGTATGTACACGACCATTTACGTTTGATAATTTTAAAGATTTTAATGTTGATATTAGGTACGAGAGAGTTTCATGCGGCAGTTTGTTTACGAAACCGAAGATGACGCTAACGCAGAAGGTGTCGTCAAAAAAATTAGCGAAGAAATATTCGATTCGAAAGTAATTTATCGCAAACAAAAACCTTTAAAAATACTCAATAATTTACCCAAGGTCCGGGTTGTGGATAATAAACTTAAAAAAGCGTCAGTGGCTCATATAATTAAGTAAGTACTTATTTAATTTTAAATAGCTGTACTTGTTTTTATTTTTAATCAAAATAACGACTTTTCTATTGCAGCGATTCCAATAATCAAAGATTAATGTTGGGCGATTCATCGATGATACCGGTTCCAGGAACGAAAGGACCATTAAAACCACAAGGGACAGTAAACAGCATTAAACAGTTTAAGTATAGAAACTGCCACGTTTTCAATTTCTTTTGTGAATTTATATAAAATAAAATTTAATTGCGTTAATTGCCAAGTTTTAGTGATATTTTCTTTAAAACGTTGTAGATTTGGTTCACGATCCATTAGAAGAAGTGTAAGAAGTGGATCTATAAAATTAAAACAAACATACGAACATCTAATGGAAAATGGAGATATTGGTGTAAATAGAATGAGTTCAGCGAGAGCTAGGCCCCATGATTTGGACATAAAATTATTGCAAGCTAAACGTCAACAAGCGGAAATGAGAAGGTAAATCGGAAAATTGAAAAGTTCACAACAAATTAAATTATAAACATCTCGTATTAGAAATCAAAGAGAAGAAGATTTGAGAGAGAACCATCCATTTTTCGACACCCCTTTATTCGCGGTTCCTCGCGAGAGCAAATTTAGGAAAATTTGTCAGTTGATCGTTTATGCTAGATACGACGCAAGATTAAAAGATCCCATTACGGGAAAGGAACGCAAAGTCAAATACAAAAGTCTACAGTACGTTCGCGCCGTATAAAATCACAGTAATACGTATGAAATGTTTTAGCAACTTCTTGGGACTGGTAACTTATTTAGATTGGGTGATGATAACAATGACGACCCTGTCGTGTTTATCGATGATGTTCGAAACACCTTACTATCGCGTTATGGAAAATGCTTCTTTACAAATTGCCGAATATTGTTTTGTGATATTTATGAGTATAGAACTTGCTTTAAAAATTTTGGCCGATGGACTATTTTTCACTCCCAAAGCTTATATTAAAGATGTAGCTTCCGTGCTAGACGTCTTTATTTATATAGTAGGTGGAATTTTTTTAAATTAAAAATTTCGAGTTATTTAATTACATTTCAGGTCGGTTTGGTGTTTTTGTGTTGGATGCCGCAAAAAGTGCCACCTAATTCAGGTGCCCAGTTATTGATGATTTTAAGATGTCTTCGACCTTTAAGAATATTCACGCTCGTACCTCATATGCGAAAGGTCGTTTATGAATTGTGTCGCGGATTTAAGGAGATCTTGTTGGTAAAATATTTTTTGAATCGTTCGCGTGACCCGTACGTAAATTTCGTGGCAATTACTTTTAGGTCTCGACATTGTTGATATTGTTGATGTTCGTGTTTGCGAGTTACGGAGTTCAATTGTATGGCGGACGGTTGGCACGATGCAACGACCCGACAATTTTAAAACGGGAAGATTGCGTCGGGGTGTTTATGAGAAGAGTTTTTGTTACAAAAATGAAATTGCTACCGGGCGTTAACGAATCTTACCCATCTATGTTAGTTCCACGTGTATGGTAAGTGTAATAGATAACCAAACGACGAGACTTAAAAATTACTGTAAAAATTACTGTAGGGCAAATCCCAGACGATTTAACTTTGATAATATCGGTGACGCTATGTTGGCCCTTTTTGAAGTTCTTTCGTTTAAGGGTTGGTTAGACGTTAGAGATGTTTTAATAAAGGCGTTAGGACCTGTAAGCATTTAATTACTTATGTTAACGTGCATGCACCTAATTGTTGCATGGAATATGAAATATAAGAGCTAGTTCAATGTTTGCATGGGCTGTGTTATTCTAACGAATATGTTATAAAATTAAACCATCTTGTAAATCCTTTTTTTATGAATTATTTCGTCGTTAATTTCGTAGAATATAACTTTCAAAAACATACGCAATCGTATAAATCAAATTTTAAGGTTTTAAAATCGTAAAATAACAACATTTAAGTTCTACATAAATGTTACTTAGGTATAAATATAATTGTTTACTTAAATTTTCAGGTTCATGCAATTTACATCCACATATACATTTTCTTGGGTTGCATGATCGGATTAACATTATTTGTTGGTGTTGTTATTGCAAATTATTCGGAAAACAAGGGTACGGCGCTATTAACCGTCGATCAAAGACGATGGTAATTAATGTCCAAATAATAGACTATTGTAGAGCATTATTTACATGTTATGTTTTCAGGTGCGATTTAAAAAAAAGATTAAAAATCGCGCAGCCACTTCATTTACCACCAGACCGGACGGTAGAAAATTTAGGGCGTTCATTTACGATATCACGCAAAATATTAAATTTAAACGTTTGGTAGCAATTATGGTTTTAATAAATAGTTCTTTATTAAGCGTAACGGTACGATTGTTTTTTTTTACGATCTGCGTGAATTTGTTTCGTTTGAAATTATTGAATTTTAGTGGGATAAGGGACAAGATTATACAGAAATTTTAGCAACAATTGGTACATCCTGCACGTTGATATTTGTTGTCGAAGTAGTTATGAAAAATATCGCTTTCACTCCACGAGGCTATTTACAATCCAGACGAAATAGATACGATCTTTTTGTTACCGTTTTGGGCGTAATTTGGATTATTATACATATAACTTTTAAAGTACGTAAAATTCACAACAAGTTCGGTTATAATATTTTTAGCTACAATTTCAAATTTTAGAATTCAAATACATCTAATTTTTGTTAAATGTTTTTATTCTTTTGTTTAATATACATATTTTCTATAAACCAATTCGGCATTAATTTAATGAAACGAACATTTAATCGCCACGTAAATTTTTCGAATTCAATTTCTGACGATAAAAAATATTTTTAATTTTCATTTTTGAAATTGTCAACCTTATCTGTAGTTAATTCATTTTATATATTATTGTTTGATTTCAGAGCGATTTATCTTATTTTATTGGTTTTATGGTTGTAATATTGCGATTTTTTACAATCACTGGCAAGCACGCTACTTTAAAAATGTTAATGCTAACTGTGGGGGTTTCGGTTTGTAAAAGCTTTTTCATTATATTCGGGATGTTCTTATTAGTCTTCTTTTATGCTCTTGCTGGTACAATTTTATTTGGAACCGTCAAATACGGCGAAGGGATCGGAAGGTAACAGTTTATAATCTGTATGTCGGCAAAGTAATGTTACCACAATTACTTATTGTTTTAGGAGGGCTAATTTTGAATCGCCAGTTACAGGTGTTGCCATGTTATTCAGAATTGTAACCGGCGAAGATTGGAATAAAATAATGCACGATTGCATGATTCAACCACCATATTGTACTCCAGCTGATAATTATTGGAAAACAGATTGTGGAAATTTCACCGGTTCGCTTGTTTACTTTTGTACATTTTATGTGATTATTACTTACATCGTGCTGAATCTACTTGTGGGTAAGAATCCTATTCTTATAAGTAACAGATTGTTGGTTCGGTTTTGACATTAAATTGTGCAACAATTATTAATAAAATATACCTACATACTTATTGTTAGATCTAATTCAAGACATCAATTATTAATAAATGTAATCGAATGAGATAATCTTTGTCATAATTTTCAGCTATTATCATGGAAAACTTCTCTCTGTTTTATTCAAACGAAGAAGACGCATTGTTGTCGTATGCGGACATTAGAAATTTCCAAAACTTGGAATGTCGTTGACATCCATCAAAGGGGAGTAATACCTGTTAGAAGGGTGTGTATCGATATTCCGCTAAGTCATTAGAAAAATATAATTAAACGAACTAATTCATATATAGGTCAAGTTTATTCTACGTCTTTTAAAAGGTAGACTGGAAGTAGATCCACAAAAGGATCGTCTTTTATTTAAACACATGTGTTACGAATTAGAAAGATTACATAATGGAGAAGACGTGACATTTCACGATGTTATAAAGTATAAAATTAGCTCCGATTTAAAAACATTTTGAAATATACCAATTGTATTTTCAGTATGTTATCTTATCGATCAGTCGATATCAGAAAGGCTTTACAGTTAGAGGAATTGTTGGCGAGAGAAGAATTTGAATATATAATCGAAGAGGAGGTGGCCAAACAAACCATAAGAACTTGGTTGGAGGGATGTTTAAAAAAGATCCGTTCTACAAATGTACGTAGATTTATATTAAGATTTTAACGCTCATTTTAATAAGAACGCATGCAATACCTAGAAGCAACAAAATAGTTTGATAGCAGGCTTGCGTGCCACAAACGAAGCAGTTCCTCCTCCAGATACAATGGTGGAAAGCAAAAATATCAGTCCCGATCAAGAGAGCGAGGTAGACGTTAAGGTAATATGCGCGCAGACGAACTTTTTTCAATTCTAATGAATACGACAAAATTTTAGGAAGGCGAAACTTCAGTACGAAAACCAAAGGCCGTAACTCTGCCGCGTTCTGATAGTATAGGAAGTAGTTCGGGTAGAAAATTTTTAGCTCCGACGCTTTCTGATCCGGCCGCAAGAATCGAGAAAGAACGGATTACGACCAAGAAGAAAAATAACAGACAAGCAAGTACGAAACTAACTAATGACATCATCATAAATTGTGTCAATATATATTTATTTAAGCCGTAAATAAAAACCTACCGCACTTAAACGAAGGGACTGAAACAAGTCGAGTGCCAAGAGATATATCAAACAGTAAAGCGAGCATTCCGAAAATTTCAAATACAGCTCACGAAATTCGCGATTGGTGGAATGAACAACTTTCATACATTTCTGATACTAGCGATGATGAATGTTAGTGCCAAATTAGTATAGTTGAATTACTGTGTATGACGTTATAAATATACATTTGATTTTCTTTTTAAACAGTTTTTTAATCTGATTTTAAACTAACGTGGTTTAGAAAATGAAAGCAAAGAAAATGAAAATGAAGTTTATTTATGGTATATTTTGATTTAATAAAGTTTGATGAATTTAGAATAAGTGTTTACCATTGGCATTTATAAAACTGCAAACATCTTTAAATCCCCTTATTATTAATCCCCAGCTTAATATAGTATCTATCCACGGTTTTCCCTTATTGGGTAAAACAGGATACGCCAGCTAAAAAGTTGTTGATTACTTATCAAATAAAAATTTTATGATAAATTTTCGAACACTATTCAATTTTTTTTCAATTAAATTAATTACGTACGTGTTAAAAAACAATTATTTTCTCGACGGTATGTCAATGACCACAAAAGACTGCATTTTAACGAAGGACTTTGGCATTTTAACAGACTTCCTGTCTATACACCAATATTAAAAAATGTTATCTATACAGAGAACACGCTCTTTATTTATTAAAAAATTCTAAAAGAAATTAAAAAGTTTATCAATTTATGAACATAACCTTATTTAGTATTTGAAAAGAAATATAAATTAATATAATATGTAATGGGTACGGGTATGTAGATACCAACCGTACTGCTGTTAATAATATAGTTCAATGTAGGTAACGCTTTTTCGTATTATTCAAGAAATACCTAGATATTTACCTATACCTATAATGTATATGGGTGGTTATAAAAGTTTATTTTAATTTTTTTATTTATAATTTTTAATTATAATGTTTAGTATACCATATTCGTTAAATCGAGTGTAAACGAGTGGTTACTTATTCCTGAAAATTCGAAATGGTTGGTAAAACTATTTATTTATTTGTCGCCTGCTACAAACCTATAAATTGATTCGTTAAACTTTACTGTTATCAAAATAAGCAACTCAAATAGTTACAATCGCTGGAGATTTCAACGATCGTGTAAGCGACGAACTCGAAAAATATAAGTACGAGTAACACTTATCTATGTCTGTATCTATTTAATTGTTATAAATAGGCACCTAAACTTTAAATTATAGGTACGTAGGTATCTATAGTTCACTTTCAAAAATGTAAAACTCTTCAACACCGGACACTCGCAGGACCAAAAAAACTATTCGTCATCGAGAAGTGTTCGCTAAAATAAAATACAGATTACAAAATAGATTTTTTTTAAATGTCACTAGGTATAATTAGTCATGTGCATATTTTGGATCTTTTAAAATTTCCCACTAAAAGTCGCAATATTATTGCATAAATCGAGCCATTGTTTTCTATTCTACTTCTATTCAATTTCAAGTTCATAACTGTGCGACTGTGCGACTTTTTGATAAGAAATTTGAAAAATGACAATATGACCGATACAAGAAACCAAACTGAAAACTGAAATAAAATTTGTATGTATTTACATATGTGGTCAATTGATGAACTGCAATTTATTTATTGTTGTACTATACTTAAACAAAAATAACAAAAAAAGTTTTAATTTCAATTTAGGAACAGTTTATTAGATATTTATACTATAATACGTGGCACTTATTGTTACCAATATACAATTGTTGAAATAGATCTTGGAGCAGCTATGATAACTATTTGTCCTCTCAACTTGTCATTTATTCTTACAGTCTCTTCACTGGTTTTACTGTAAAATAATATTTAATGTTATGTTACCTGATAATAAATGCAGATTAAAATGAAAAATTAGGTACCTGTTGTAAACTACTACGACAGTGCCATCATCCGGTCTTTTAAAAGCGATTACATTCAAATCGGTAAACAATTTCCTTATACCAAGCCGTACGGAACCTCTCGATATGAATTTTGAAAAATGTCCTTGCGCATAATATATCGGTTGCTTAAAGAAAATTTGTTTCGATGGATCTACGATAATTGCGGCTTCGATTTTGTTGTTCTTAACAAAGGTGGGACCGCCGTTCACATCGAGTGCCAAATTAAAATCGATCCATCCAGTTACCCAATTGTTTAAATTCTGAAAAGGTATAATAATACACATAATAGTTATCAGATAATTTGTATGAACGAATCTTACTCCAATTATGTTTTCTATATAATCTGCAGCATGATCCCAATTTCCTAATTCTATTTTTGCGACGTCGGATTTTAATGCTGAAATTTCACGATTCAGGTGACTAATTCAAAGTACTTTAGTTCACGGAATAGGCGGCGCAATTTTCTTACGAAGATCCACTTATCGTTTGGAGAAAATGACGTCACAACAAACACATTTCTATAGGAACTAATTGTTGTGACGTCATTTTCACATACGTTATGTGAGCGAATGGTTCGAGAATTGGGTCCCAGAATTCAATCAGAAATTATAAAAATATACCGTGTAAAAACAGAATTACTTTGTAAAAAAAGAATTGCGTGTAGGTATGATTTTGAAAGTGGGATTTTAAATGTTTAATAATTACCTTTCACTGCCGATGTTCCCAAAATAAATTTATCCATATACTTGTTAAACGTTTGTGATAGTACCGCTGCGGAAGTGTTGTCCCTATCATGCCATTGTACGCCTAATGCGTCAATAAAATTGATCGTGTCAGGATTTGTAGAAAATAACTGCACAAAAAACACATCTAATGAATATTTCAAAAATTCACCTTGAATCAATTTATTTCTTACCAAATCTGCAAACTTTGGAAAATACATTCGTTGGTCATCTACAGCTAGTACATTCGTAGATGAAAATTCGGAACTTTTCATTGTTGGACCAAAATGTTTAGCAATCCATACACTCTAAAAATCATTTTATTTAAACGCCTTTAAAGTGTTTTCTAAAATATAAGTACCATTTGCGTTGTTAACCACCCAAGAGACGGAATTTCAGAATTCTGAAATCCTCTATTTGGTTCATTACCTGTCGTGACGCCCCAATAAGATATTCCTTCATTTTTATAAGCTTTTAAAAATTTGATTATATAGTTAGCCCATGTTTGGTACATGTTTGATTTCAAAATTCCCGAACCTCCGATAGCATTATTGCTTTTCATCCATGCGGGAGTAGACCACGGGCAAGCTAATAGGTGTAAATTTTTTTTAATACTCTGAACTTCTTTAATGATGGGTATCTAAAAATAGCGAGTTTTTATAAATAGTTGCCGTTTTTCGTAATAAATACGTATTACAATCAATTATCGCAAAATAATAAACTTACTTTAATTAAATAATCTTCAGCTGCGAGTTCGAAATTTGTAAGCTCGAGATCTTCATGATCGTCATCGTATGTATATGGTCGTGTTGAAAATTCCGTGCTGCCCATCGGAACACGTCCTATATTATATTCAATACCAGATTTTGAAAAATACGAACTGCAAACAATAATATTATAATGAACTTGATATATCTACGATTAGAAACTGTTTTACTTTAAAAGGTGTTTTCTGGCTTGGCCATTTAACGAATTTATATTAATACCGGATGCGTCCGTAAATGTTCCCCCAAAACCAAATATAGTTTGATATGTAGCTTCTTGATTTATAAAAATCGTACCAATCGCAGATTCGTCTTTATTTGGTAGAAAATTGCCTACTGTTTTAGAAAATCGTCGTCCAGCACGATCTGAGCTGTAAATATTATATTCTCCCAACGGTAAAGGTCGAATTTCAGGAATTGTATCGCAATAAGATGCGTTACACTGGCATACGATACTATTTTGACCATAGTTAACAGCCATACAAGGTTTCCAACTATCATCTTCGGGTTCCGGAGTCGTAGGAAAGCATCAGAAGTTGTAGAGAGGATGGTGCTTGTTTCTAAGTCTGTCGTAGTTTCTGTAGCTATTGTTGTATCTGTTATTGCTATAGTTGGTGTCGGAGTGCTTCTGTAGTTAGCGTCGAATCTGTTTCTATAGTTGTCGGAGTTGTTTTCGTCATAGTTGGTGTCGGAGTTGCTTCTGTAGTTGGCGTCGAATCTGTTTCTATAGTTGTCGGAGTTGTTTCCGTCATAGTTGGTGTCGAATCTGTTTCTATAGTTGTCGGAGTTGTTTCCGTCATAGTTGGTGTCGGAGTTGCTTCTGTAGTTAGCGTCGAATCTGTTTCTATAGTTGTTGGAGTTGTGTCCGTCATAGTTGCTTCTGTAGTTGGCGTCGAATCTGTTTCTATAGTTGTCGGAGTTGTTTCCGTCATAGTTGGTGTCGGAGTTGCTTCTGTAGTTGGCGTCGAATCTGTTTCTATAGTTGTCGGAGTTGTGTCCGTCATAGTTGCTTCTGTAGTTGGCGTCGAATCTGTTTCTATAGTTGTCGGAGTTGTTTCCGTCATAGTTGGTGTCGGAGTTGCTTCTGTAGTTAGCGTCGAATCTGTTTCTATAGTTGTTGGAGTTGTGTCCGTCATAGATGCTTCTGTAGTTGGCGTCGAATCTGTTTCTATAGTTGTCGGAGTTGTTTCCGTCATAGTTGGTGTCGGAGTTGCTTCTGTAGTTAGCGTCGAATCTGTTTCTATAGTTGTTGGAGTTGTGTCCGTCATAGATGCTTCTGTAGTTGGCGTCGAATCTGTTTCTATAGTCTGTCGTAGTTCTGTAGCTATTGTTGTATCTCGTTATGCTATAGTTGGTGTCGGAGTTGCTTCTGTAGTTAGCGTCGAATCTGTTTCTATAGTTGTTGGAGTTGTGTCCGTCATAGATGCTTCTGTAGTTGGCGTCGAATCTGTTTCTATAGTTGTCGGAGTTGTTTCCGTCATAGTTGGTGTCGGAGTTGCTTCTGTAGTTAGCGTCGAATCTGTTTCTATAGTTGTTGGAGTTGTGTCCGTCATAGTTGCTTCTGTAGTTGGCGTCGAATCTGTTTCTATAGTTGTCGGAGTTGTTTCCGTCATAGTTGGTGTCGGAGTTGCTTCTGTAGTTAGCGTCGAATCTGTTTCTATAGTTGTTGGAGTTGTGTCCGTCATAGTTGCTTCTGTAGTTGGCGTCGAATCTGTTTCTATAGTTGTCGGAGTTGTTTCCGTCATAGTTGGTGTCGGAGTTGCTTCTGTAGTTAGCGTCGAATCTGTTTCTATAGTTGTTGGAGTTGTGTCCGTCATAGTTGCTTCTGTAGTTGGCGTCGAATCTGTTTCTATAGTTGTTGGAGTTGTGTCCGTCATAGTTGGTGTCTGAGTTGCTTCTGTAGTTGGCGTCGAATCTGTTTCTATAGTTGTTGGAGTTGTGTCCGTCATAGTTGCTTCTGTAGTTGGCGTCGAATCTGTTTCTATAGTTGTTGGAGTTGTGTCCGTCATAGTTGCTTCTGTAGTTGGCGTCGAATCTGTTTCTATAGTTGTCGGAGTTGTTTCCGTCATAGTTGGTGTCGGAGTTGCTTCTGTAGTTAGCGTCGAATCTGTTTCTATAGTTGTTGGAGTTGTGTCCGTCATAGTTGCTTCTGTAGTTGGCGTCGAATCTGTTTCTATAGTTGTCGGAGTTGTTTCCGTCATAGTTGGTGTCGGAGTTGCTTCTGTAGTTAGCGTCGAATCTGTTTCTATAGTTGTTGGAGTTGTGTCCGTCATAGTTGGTGTCGAAGTTGTGATAGTTTCTGTATTTAACGATATTTCATCATTTGATGTATTTTTGAGATTATATCTTATTCCATTCCAATTATGTGTTACCGCTAAAAAATAATAAAATTTATTTTATGTCCGGAAAAGTCAAAAGGGCGAGACACCTGGGGGAAAACCATTTACGCCTATATTTTATAATAAAAGTATAAATATACCTACTATATAGTAAAATGTTTATCTATTTATATTTATTTTATTTAAATTTATCTCTACCGTCCATTTTTTATACCGTCCGATTAAAATAATCGCACACCTTATAAAATATTTATTATGGTCACGGTAGTTGTTTTCTCAGTGTTCGTTCTTGAAAGTAAAATTCTAGAGAAGGAAGAAAAGTGTTTATAAAACACATAGGTACTTATTACTCGTACTTATTATTAATTGACAAAGTGAAATGGTTTAGTAAAACAATTAGATAGTATTCTGTAAATGCGTTTTTACAGAAAGCAACAGCTGGAGATACCTATTAAAAATAATTTTTAGATATTAGAAACTGTTTCATTAGAAATTCGACGGTGTGTCTATATTTAGATTAAAAAAAACTTATCGTTTTCGAGTTACGATCAATAAATCGAGTTTTTCTTTTGGAACTCATAGTTAATTATGGTTCTTATCGCCGAAAATAAACTTTTATTTTATATTTTCAAAAATGTATAGTTTGCCAAGCTTTTCACTAACAATTGAGAGAAAAAATTTTAAAACCAAATGTCACTTCGATTCATACATTTTACTTAATGATTTGAGATCAATTTTGAAAATTACGAATTCAGGAATGATCTATTAAGTACTTAAATCAAAATTGTTTAATTTCATTAATGAATTAAATTTTATTATTTCAAAGTCGATATAAAAACGCATCTTTTTGGTTTCAATGTAAATATCTACACACAGTAGGTCAATAGAAAAACATTGTCATATTTAAATGAAAATTGAACATTTTAACAACGCTAGCAACTTTAAAATTAAATTGATGCAGTCGATTATTATTAATCAAAATTATAGGCATGTCACACTTAAATATTTTCCATTTTAATAGTAAATCACTTCTCTCTCTCTCTCTCTCTCTCTCTCTCAGTGTTTACGAAAAATAATAAACAAACAATAAAAAACAAAGTTCTACTGTATTTAATACTATAGTAAATTCTAGGAAATAGAGGTACAATTGACTCTCGATTTACATAAACCAGTTAAAAATTAAAAAAAAAGCAATTACAATTACAATCTTCAAGAGAATCGGTATAATTTTATACCTATTTTATTTTTTATACGATTACATAAAAATATTAAAAATAAACGACACTTACCAGAAACTAACGTAAATGACGCGAGAAAAAATAACACGGGAATTGAACGAAACATTGTTCCGATATATTTTACTAAAGGTGAACATTTTTTTAGATTTTACATTTATATATCTGTATTTAAAATTTTAATTGATACAAAAATAGATAATTATTATCTCTCTATTATGTATAGATAACAAAGATTATATCTTTTGTATTAATGATTATATTTGAAATATTGTACCTGTAAGCACTTATGTAAAATAATAGCGTTGGTTATAAAAGATTAATGATGAAAAGTCATATAGGTACGTAAATACTTAAAAATATGTGATAGAAATATGGGCGACGTTTCCTAAAAACATTTCATAGAAAAACTTAAAAAATATACGTAGGAAAATAACTTGGGAGATTATAGTTTCGAGGATATTATTTTCTTTACATATTCATGTAGTATGTACAGTCAAGTTCATATGTTTTGTCCCGACGCTTGTATTAGTTCTATCGTAAAAGGCTCAAAAAAAGATTACTGTCCGTTTTTATTTATTACCTGACGTGTCCATTTTTACAATTCAAAAACAACTGCTATCAATCATTCCTCTTGATTCTTTTTCGTCGCTCTTTGGCCTGCGATCACGTCTCGTGGGACAAAATATATGAACTTGACGGTACATAGGTACTACTTACCTACTTATAATAACTAAGATATATGTATTTCACCTTTAAACCTTACTTACATACGTACCTACAGACTTTCGACTACAGTTATTGTACCGCTAATTTGCCCAATTGAAATAAAAACTTGAATTAAGTAAAAATACTCATTTGTGTGAATTGATTGTAAGTAAAATAACAAAAACATGGGAGTTTTTTAATTCATTATTGGTAAAATTTCCGCGTACCTATCCAGAAAGTGTAGATTCAAATCTAGAATGATGCGTTTTTATTTTCGTTTTTCTTACAAATTTAATTGTTTTGTCAATTATATTATATAGTAGTGTTCTTTCCACAACTTATCTCAGCTTAGTTTTTAAATACCCGAGAAGAGATTATTTTACTTGCAAACTCCTGCTGCTCTAATTGCAACTTCTTGGCTTACAAAAAACTGCAAGTATAGTTGGTTTCGTCTGTTAAAGTAATTCGAACAGATAGAACAGATTCTATTTTTTGGCGAGTATTTTCCTATAATCTAACCTCAAACCTTAACAATTAATCTGTTCCCCACCAAAAATGTGATTTTGAGATGTTGAAAGCGCTTATGCTGCGAAGGGGGCAGGGGTGAGGTAAATATCTTAAATAATCTCCATTTGAGACAAACAGAAAGAACGTTAACGTTTTGCATCCCAACTGAAGTGAACTAAGATTAACTAACAATAAGATTTTGAGTAAAAAGCACACATTTGGCACAACACAAACTTGGCAACGTACCAACGTATTTCACAAATAGGAGGTAAGTTTGCGCAGTAAGCATTGACCCTTTAAATCAGAGTTTCTTTATACTTGTTTGGTTTTCATGGTTCCTCCTCGAGTGCCCTATCTTTATAAACACGGACATACGGCGAGGAACGATCTGTTGGATGGTTCTTCTCCAAGGCTTCCTGTTGTCGAACTTACCTTAACTTTCCACCTATAACTTACCTTAAGGAAATTCTAATAAAATATAACCTTTACATATTTCTCATTGTCAGTTGGTTTCGGACGATTGCTGGTGTGGTAAACGTCCTTTTCTAGTGTTCTAGTTTTCTAGTATTTAAAAAACCAGTTCGTTCTGTACCCTTAAGGATCCAAAAAGTACGAATGAAATTATTAACTTACGATCCTATAACGTCTTCACAACACACATCGAAGGAATATGTGACGAGGAACGATCTGTTGGATACTATTTAAATAAGTTCTAAGACTAGCCGATCAACGAGGCCAAGGCGTCGTGTTAAATCATCATCGATGACACAACTCCGAGCTTGCAAACTCGACTTAATGATGCGTCTACATCATTTAACCACCTTCGTAAAGGGCATCCTCAGCCTCAAGTCGGCCACGGACCGTCTCTATTATTTAAACAGGTAATGGAAGATAGCTAGGACAAATAGGATAGGTAAGACAAAAGGATAGGTAGGATAAATATGAATCTGCGAGTGAGAACTTTCGTCTACCATTAAAATCATCAAAATTAGCACTTCGTCCAAGTACTTCGAAAATAGAACACAACTAAATTTCAATAACAATTTTCGTACCGTCCTACCCTTTCGTACACTCATACCTGTTATGTTTTAATTGCGTAATCACACATGTGGGGCTTGACGCAAAACGGCGAAGTATTCTTTTCGGTCATATGTGGCGATAACGTATAATGTCTTTTATTTAATGCATTAATTTAAATGAAAAGTTGTCATTGGAAAATTTAAAGAAATTACGTAGGTACTATTGTAAATATTTTAAAGTGAGGTCGCTACTTTTATTTATCACAAATTAAATCAATTTAAAATTGTAATGAGAGCGAAATAAATATTATTAGGTAGGTACATACAGTTACCGACTCGGTAAGCAGATATAAATATCTTAGGGGCCATTAATACAAACGGTAACTATAAATCTAACATGTGTAGTGCTTAATCAATTTTACACTTTTAGTGTTTTTATAACTCAATGTAGGCAATTTCTGATAATAATCTGTATGGTGCTGATGCATATACATTTTAAAAGTCGATAAAATAATTTTTATTTAAATTAATAAAATTTTGACCTTTTTGTTGTATCAAATTTAAAGTTCAAATTAGAATATAAAAGGGGAGAGGTAGATAAAAATTTGTCTGTTTCACCACTATAACGCTATGGAGAAAATTGATATAAATCGCTTTCTAAACACCTTTTTATAGTACTCGCCACATTTCCAACGAAATTTACCGCGTTAAAGTATTTAGTAAAAGGTCTCTTTAATAACATTTACGCTAGTTTATCTTCGTAACAGATGGCGCTAAAGTTGTCATTATTGGAAGAATTTAAAACATTTTATTTTAAAGCTATTTGATATATTATATTATTATTAGAAAATGGTATGAAACATTTGTTTTTTATTTGCAACGAAGTATCCAACAATTTGGAGATCTCGAAATTTTTAGACATTATAGGTTATGATATTTTGTAGCTCTTACACTGATTATTCCATTAAACAGGACTGGTTATTTTAGTGAATCTGTGTACCTATATTTTGTGCTCACTATGGACCTCCGTAATTACGCAGTTCAACGTGCACCACCCACTGTTTATTACATTCCTAATTTTATAACCGAAGAGGAAGAAGCCCATATTTTGGAAAAAGTATACGGCGTACCGAAGCCTAAGTGGACATGTCTATCACATCGTAGATTGCAAGATTATGGAGGAATTCCACACAAAAACGGTATGATTGTAGAAAAAATACCACAGTGGCTTATAGAATATATGAATAGAATATCGCAGCTTAACGTGTTTGATAATAATAAAGCAAACCATGTACTTGTTAACGAATACTTACCAGGACAGGGAATAATGCCACACACAGATGGCCCCCTTTTTCACCCCACAATTACGACAGTAAATTGTGGGTCATACACTATTTTAGAATTTTGCGATTGTGACAGTAGAGAAGCAGTGTGTAATTTGCTGTTGGAACCACGCAGTCTTGTGATTTTATCAAACGATATGTATAATAAATATTTGCATTCGATACAAGAAATAGAACAAGATGAACTTACAGATGCTTGTGTTAATCTGAAAGAATGCGGTATTAAGTATGATGTAGGACAAGTGCTTAAAAGAGGAACTAGAATTTCTTTAACTATTCGACATGTTCCTAAAGTATGTAAAATAAAATTGTGGAATTTGTGATTTATTAAATTTGTTAAAAAATACAATACTTATTTGAATTATTCAGACATCACTTCGGGTCCCGGACTATTTGTAATGTCGTCCAGAGAAGAATTGATGCTATCCTCTGCGGTATCTTCGAGCATATATCGTAGCTGATTAGCACTAGATACTAAAACGTGAACTGTTTCTGACGAATCTCTAATTTTTGTTCTAGATTCTTTTTTTGATTATGCAAATTATTCAGTTCGGTTCTTAATTCTGTCAATCGTTTGTCGGTATCTTTCCGAGCGGGCTGTTGTTTTATGCTTTGCGCTAATAAATCGTACTTCATACGATTTTGTTTAACTATTTTTGCTTGCGCCAAAATTTGCTTACTAACTTCGATAGAATCTTTAACGTCGCTAATCTGTTTTTCGAGCTTCTTTTGTAGCTTGTGATAATTTTCCAGTTGATTTTTGTACGTTTTGGATAACAGTTGCGATCGCCTCACCGCAAACTCGCATTGGCTTATTTGTGTAAGCATCCGATCGTATAACTGTTGATGCTCGGGGGACGATTCTTCTGTGTAATTTGCCCATTTAATGAGATTTTTTAGGAATACGTTTAGCCTCCGATCATCTCCTGTCCCATCACCGTCTATTATTAGTCGTCTTCGGATTACTTCTCTGCGAACGTATGCTATCATGACTATTTGGTAATTTAAAATTTAATCGGAACTTACCGTCAGACATTATAATTATGGAAAAAGTTAACTTAAATAATAAAAAAAATAGATATTTAATTTAAATAACCTAACAAAATTTATATTCAAAACAAGAATGGCGACTACGTTTTTTTTAGTGAAATTGAGACTATTTGGTTGGCGATGTAGATGAAAGTGTCTAATGTAGAGTTACAGTATTTATATGAAAAATGTGGCTAGATATCATAAGCTGCGTTCGATTACGTTTTATCTGTAGATTTACGCCCAACTGCACCGCTTAAGTTTAAAATTTAAGTGTAACTTAACTACCTAATTTTCACTGAATACAATTGTGTTGCATTGGATAATCTATATTTAAGTTATACTTAAATTTTAAGCTTAAGCGGTGCAGTTGGGCGTAAGGGTGGAATTCATAATCATTCTTTACCTTAAGTATTTTCTTAAGTCACTATTTTTTTCTTAGAAACGATTGTTGTTGCTATGGAAATGCAACCCTTAAGGGAATACTCAAGGTAAGGAACGACTATGAATACCACCCCTATTAAAAATGTAAAGCTTGAATTTGTATTTGATCAGATTATTTCACATTATAAAATATTTAAAACTGTTTGACACTGAGATTAGGCCTTAGCCTCGTGACTTAAGTAGCCCCAGTGTACCTGCTAATAGTTATGGAATTAAAAATTTTAACTTTTGATTTTATGATATGAATTTATTTTTTTTTCACCAAAAGCTTACGGGTAACATCTTTTTGAAGTATGCAACACAAAGTGCTTTTAATTCTCCTCAGATGAAAGCAAAACAACTTTGTGCATCGAAGACATTTAGGGAATTATAAGAAAGTCTAAAATATTGATAAACAACATTTTTATGATATAATTTATCCAAAGCTATATGATGATCACGTCATCAACAAAAAGTTACTAGATTTGTAATTCGATTTAAAGTTTGGAAAGTGTCATATTCTATAGATGATTTACTTGGGCACATATTAGATGGTATAAAGAAAGACTACAATTTATTAGAACTGTCAAAATACGAGGTACGAAGTGACAGCACAGTGTGAAGCGTCATATCATCTAGTAACCTTTTATTGATGACGTGAACATCATATAGGTTTGGATGAGCTATACATGTACTTATTTTCACTATTATTTTCAAGTACCTACGTACCTATCGTCCGTATATCAATTTATATAATATTCCCTTCTAATAAATGAACGAAACGAACGCTGTTTTACACAATTCATTATCTATTTGTCTCTTATGATGATACCCAAACTATTAATTCAAAAAATCAAACCAACAAACGTCTAACAAAGTTGGTTTACGTTTTTTAGTCTTAATTAAACCATTTTCAGTTCTTTGATGTAGCTTTTTCATTTAAACATTTCATTTGTGACGTCGAATTTGTTCAAAAACTTCTCCAAAATGTCAATTACCCTACCTTTATATATTTTTTTCGTCAAAGAACCCAAAAATAAAAATCAAGCGAGGGCACATCAGTGACACATAATTTTTTTAATCCGATTTTGTCTAAAATTTTGCGTACATCACTCACTCATAATTTTTTTGAAAATGAATTTGTCGGGGTTCACTCGGTTCGATTTAAATTATTAACAATTTTGTTTATAAATTACTCGTAGGTAACGCTATAAGCTATAGGTACCGAAAATTAAAGCTTTTTTTCTTCAAATTTGCAATTGACCTGCTATTGCCAAATCGATTTAGGAGTTAATTTCTTTTTTTTTACTTTGGAGGGGCGCATGACAATATGGGGTTAAAAAAAGTATAACGTAATTTTATGAAATGTATGTACAACTGCATTTATCTATATAGTTATTCAGCTACGTCTTCAATTTTATTATTCATCATTATTTATAATTAAGAACTTATTAATAATTTAACTTTAATTTGTAGGGATTATATTAACAGTTGAATTTAAAAGAACTTCCGAATTAAAAATGTAACGACGAATGGTTTAATCGTATCTCACACCTGGGGACCTATTCTCGAAATTACTCGACATTTATCGTATACGAAAAATGTCGCACGGCAAAATTCAAATGACATATAAAAAAGCTATTCTTGACAATCATTCGGATTGAAAGTCGTGTACGCCTGCTGTGTGTGTTACAATAAATACTAATTATTTCAAACGTACTGACATAATTATTATCTAGTAAGTAGTTTGTCTTTAGTTTTCCTTTTTTGCGGAACAATTTTTAAATTTCATGGCGGATTTCATGGCGGACTTGTAAACATTTGTAGTCAGTAGCGGCGATAACTTAGGCGAGTGGAATTTTGGATTGTTTGAGTAACGAAATACGTGCTGTTGTAAATAATTATGTTCAGTTTCACGTATTTTACTACTTATGTTATTTTTGAACACGCTTACATTAAAATATTATTAATTTAATTTAATCATTTACTACGGCACGTCACTGCCTTTGTTGCCTTGTCACCTGACATTTTAAATAAAGAAGACATTTTGAAAATATCTAACCTATACTAAAAAGTAGTGAGTGATGACTTTAAACTCGAGCGGTATTTAACCACTCGTTGTATGTCGAGTGATCGACATTCGATAATTTTCCAATGTCATAATTCGAGAATTGCAGTTTTTAAAAGTAATTCGAGAATAGGTCCCCTGGACAATAGTTTGAATTATAATCAAACACGAGTGAACTGTAATCAGTGACGTCGACTCCGATAAAATCTAATCTTTCTTCAGGAAGACACTTGTCTGCGATCAGTCTGGCGAAGCACGGTGTTTAATGCCGCGTATTCGAATATTAGACAATTTAAAATAATTTGTTAAAAACATTACATTATTACGGTACGGGAGTGGCGCGGGTTTTTTAATTCACGCCGTACGATAATTAAAGACATATTTTCCGAACATTTTGTAAGTTTTTGTGCTTCGGACTGAAATGGAAAATTCTACCTCGGAACTACGTAAGTTATGTTAATTAATTTTTTGCGTAACTTCGCTAATTGTTAGAATAGGTAGGTAATTAAGTTTGTTAGGTGGTTTAAGACGAAAATTTACAATAAGTAGAAAGGGGTCGATTAAATTACATTTCGAATTTTGGATTTGTAATGCTATTCAAACGGAAGTCGATCAAATAAATATTTGATAATACTTACTTTAAACATTTTCGGAAAATTTTGCTAAAATATTTATTTACTTTCTAGTAAAAAATACGACGGAAGTTTCGCTCCTATATTGATCAAAATGACATTTTTATTTTGATGATTTAGAAAATTGTTTTACTAATATCGCACTAAAACGTCCAGTTGTATTAAAATTGGAAATTAATTTATAATAATTATGTAGAACCGCTTTTAATCGGAAACGTAACATTATAATTTCAGAAAACTAACAAATAATTAATTTTGATAATTTTCTTGGGAGTCAGTATACTTGCGATTTTGAGTTATTAATTTATCTTAATATGATGGTAAAGTTTATTTTTTGATAATTTGAATACGTTTTTACAGTTTTTGGTCTGTGTTGGTTTATACCTATCGTAAACTCGAGTCGATGATACGTTGTATAAATTCGATGGCATTTTGGCAGAACGACTTAACCCGCACTTTTTGTGAAAATCAGTTATTCTGACTATCTTATGCGTCCAAGGCGTAGGCATCATCTGTTAAAATTTGGTGACAATATTCCGTCTTTTTCCACCAGAAAAATCAAAAAATGTGCGCTACTGTAAAATTTACTTTTTGTGGGCGAAGTCGTTTTGCCAAAACTGCGCCCAAATACATAAATATTTCGATTAATTTCATTTTACAATTAGATTAATTTTAAACAAATTTATTAGTTGACATTTCTATTATTTTTTAGAAAATTAAGTCAATTTTTCTATGTTAAATCATATGATTGTGACAAGCAAATACATTGAGGAGATTATCGAATTGTAGTTAAATTATGTAAAGCAGTGTTCATTTCGTTCGTTTTTTAGAAGGGAATATTTCAAAAATTGACATACATATGGCCTATCTAACCTGTCTGGCGACACGTCATCAATAAAAGGTTTACTAAACTTCGTCCAAACCTATATGCAATCCACGTCATCAATGAAAGGTTACTAGATTATGACGTTTCACACAATGCTGTCACCTTGTATCTCGTATTTTGACAGTTCTAATAAATTGTAGTCTTTCTTTATGCCATCTAATATGTGCGCAAGTAAAACATCTATAGAATATGTCATTTTCCAAACTTTAAACCAAATTACAAATAAACAATCTAGTAACTTTTTGTTGATGACGTGAATTGCATATAGGTTTGGATAAGCCATAGATGATGACGTTTCACACAGTGCTGTCACCTTCCTCGTATTTTTACAGTTCTTCTAAATTTTAGTCTTTCTTTATACCATCTAATATTTGTGCAGGTAAATCATCGATAGAATATCTTCCAAATTTTAAATCGGATTACAAATAAACAATCTAGTAACTTTTTACTGATGACGTGAATTGCTAGGCCGCTTGGATGGCAATAAAATTACACGAAAATGTGTGAAATTAGATGCATCATAAAAACGCCGTTATGATTAGTATGTCGATGTTAATGTCAGTGTTATGCCAGTAGTCGAATCATCACTGTCACTGACACTAAATAGTGTCAATAACTATATTTATTCTCAATCCTTGAAATTATCAATAATTCTTTACATGGAGTTTTAATTCATACATGAAATATACAAAGCTTTTTCTTTCGTTCTATCGGTACCCATCTATATATTTAAAAATTTTAAAACTTCATCTGTGCTACATATTACTACATTCATGTCTACAATTGAAATTGATCAAAGATTTAAAAAGTGGCAAAAATTGTTATGAAATAGTTCTACGAAGTTGTTATTTGCGATATTGTGCAAGTAATGCCAAATGAACAATCAATAGCCTGAGTACCTACCTATAGAGTCGACCGTCTAATTTTCTTCATATGCGTGTTCGTTTTAATTGTGGGTATAATGTATATATGTCGTTCGTTCCATTCTGCGGAATTTTAATATTGATTTCGACCTTTCATGCTGCATCGGAACGTTAGGATTCGTAGATTCCTAATGAGCTCAAAAGGCCTTTGGGAAATCTTGTGAATTTCCATATAGTTTATTGTTGGTATTTTGACCGTCGGCGTCGGCGTCGTATAAAATTGCGTATTTCTAACGAATCGAGGGACGTTTATTTTTACTCGCAACTTGTTTTGGACGATAAACGCAAACCGCGTATGTCAGGGTTGGTCTGATGATGGTCTTGAATTTGTTAGTCAAGCTCGGGACTAAGACGCATAAGAATACCATCATGCTGTGTCATAAATCCTAGGATTATAAAACATGATTATTACACGATTACCACATAATTAACAACAAGACAAAAATCGCGACCCAATTTCCTCATTTTTAAAATACGGTTTATTAATTTATTGATTAAAAAATATATTTATAAAATCTGGTGCACGAGAGTTAATCTGTGCGTCACCGGTGTGCGAACTTACCAGTAATTTATTATTAACGACGGAGTTTAAGGGTGTTTTGTAGGTAATTTAGCCAAACTATTCCGCTATAGGGGCGCCACTAATACTAAGCGAACTAGTGTATTCCCCTATTTTGTTATGTTACCATCACTACCCGAATAGTTGAGGACAATACGGAACCGACAGCGATCCTAGAAACGCCTTGGTTTACGGATTAACATAATTTATTAGCTCTAGAATCATAAACCTTCGGTCTACGAACAGACTTGCTGTTCTGAATTTTCTGAATAACGTAAAAATTAGTTACCTATTTGCTACTATTAAAAAGAAAAAAAAAATTTTGAATAAAAGATTATTTATTAAATACAAAGAAATTAGAAACCGATGCATCATAAGATAATTCAAAATTAAATGTATTTTTACGTTTACGCTCATTATACATTTAGTCACAGGTGTAACTCAAACTTCAAGTTATTCCACGACTTATGAAAATTGGTTTAAAAAAATGTGGACGTCGTAGGTCTTTCGACAGTATTGGTTAGCTCAAAATATCGTAAATAATCGTAATTAGTTGTACATGAAATATCTACTAATTTTTTTTCATGTTAGATCATAAAAAAAACCATATACCGCATAAAAAATTGTCAAACAAAAAAATAGAAAAAAAAGTCTCATTTTGTTGTAGGCCCTAGAGCCCATTAGTTTAGCAGGGTAGGCTGCTGTTTTTTAGCTGTACAGCAGCAATACAAATAATATATACATACTTACAAATTATATACTATATACAAATAGAAAAAGGAGAAGAAAAATATATACAATTTGAAATCGAAAATATTTATTTTTCTGGTAATGGAGTTGCTAACAAATCTTCCTTTGGATCTCTAATTTTAAGATTTCTAGAGAGCCTAGGGTCAATTATTTATAAAATATTTTAAAAATGTTGAAAATTCAAACTATCGAGCACTAAAATTATATAGAATCTGAACGTATTTTGAAATGTTTCAATTGGTCGGGGTTGGTTTCCAGATGTGTCACTAACTGGTCGACAAAATATGCCAGAATTTATGTAGCAAAATGTCTTATTTTACTTGTTACTTCCAGTAACAATAAAAATTGGCGGCCCGGAAGGAAAGTGGTATAAAGCCAAGTTTGCGTTTAACCTTTGACTATATGTATATATGCATTCTGCTCGTAATTTACTATTTACGATTACGTAATTTACGTGTCTTTAATTCAAGTTAAGGACATGAGTTCCGCTACTCTTAATTAAAATCAGTTTGTCTACTAAACTTATAGGTATCTACAGATAATTAGAAGGTATAAATATTATAAATAAATATATTAATTACCTAATAAGTATCTAATTATAAATATAAATAAATCCATCAAAATATAATTACGACTAAAACTACCATTTCAAAATTTGCGAGCCAAACTTAAAAACCGTAACTTCCACTAATCGTAAGCAATAAAGATTTATTGCTTTCGGTATTTATCAAACGTTTACCTCCCCTACTGGCCCACGTGCGGTAAAATAGTATTTTATGAGTGGGAGAAATTAGTCGGAGACAAAATTTCGGGATGGAAAATCGAAAATGCACTCGATCTCTAATTTCGCGTTAATTTGAAAACTAAAAAATGTCGATAAAGTTATTAAATTAAATTTGAACGTAGATATTTTAAGCTATGCAATGAATATAATTTTATCGCAGTTAAGTATTTTCTAGGGCGACAAATTAAGAGTTTGTGTAAACGTCATTTTTGTAGATTTTTATAACAGTTATAATAAACAAATTATTGCGTTTATTGCAATGAAAATATTTTAATAAACAGTACATTGGCTATTCTACTTGCAAAACCTAAAGTTTTGTAATTCTCTTACTAGATTTCAAGATAGACGCGAAATTACATTTGAACTTTGAATGACAATTACTAGTACATAAATTTGTTTTTTTTCGAAAAATTTTGCGTTTACTACCATGTAAACATTATAAATTATCTATATGTGATAAAATAAACAGAAAAAAATAATTTTGAAAATCTGTACCAAACACCCTTAAACATTCGTATCGTAAATAGCGACCGAGGACTTATTTCTCAATACCACTCTGCTACTTTTCACTCTGCGCTCTCGCAATGGAAATTCTCTTCCACCATTCAATTGTTGTTTTGCAGAGATATAATGTTTTGTAGAGTACGTTTTCTACAGTCTTCAATCCAAAAAATCCATTTTTTTTAAATTTTTCTCGAAAGAAATACATTTTTAAAAAAATAATATTTACGAGAGAAATTTATAAGAATTAAAAAAAGAAGTATCACTTTTTTTTCCAATTATTTCGAAAATGGTGCATTCTATCGAAAATTATAAAGAGATGTGATCGGTAGAGAATTTTATACTGATTCCAAAACATATTTCATATTACCGATCCGATGAGTAATAACGGAGATTAGATTTTTTTTTTTAATTTTTGAACTACCACCATTTTGAAACGGGTCGCTCGATTTGGTTGGTTAACGAACTCGTCCTTCGTTTTCTTAAAGGCGATGCGCTCACGAAATTTCAGCCTCCTACGGTCAAAATTGCGACCGGAATCGCGTCCACAAGAAATGGATTATGTATATGACCGACCGAAAATGAATGTTTTCGTGATCCTAGGGGTCGAGATCGGAGAAAATCCAAAAGGACACGTCTGGGTGCTGTCATTAGACAGCAATAGCTATGAAAATTCGCCAAAATCGCCCACTGTGTAACTTAGGGATCAACGTCGATACATCGGATTGTAATTTTTTAACTGCCTATGTCTGCTGGAATAAATTGAAATTTTGACTGAATATATATATTTTTTAATTCTATTTAAGTGTACTTACTTATACATTTTAGCGAATTTTCATAAAAAATAAAGCTATTGCAGCCTCTCTGATGACCCAGACGTGTCCTTTTGGATTTTCTCCGATCTCGACCCCTAAATCACGAAAATATAGGTCATTTATTTTGGGTCTGTTATATATATATATATATATATATATATATATATATATATATATATATATATATATATATATATATATATATATATATATATATATATATATATATATATATATAATGATTCCGAGGCATGCGCGCGGTCGGATTTTTTAAATTTATTTCACTTATACTGCATTTTGTTTAAGTATTAGATACACAAATTATCGTTTAACGTTTAATTTAAATCATTAGTGACTATGAAGCGTTTTCTTTATAATATTTTAGCCTTAATGGGTAAATACAAACACGTAATATTCAACAACGATCACAATAATTGGCGTTTACTGTATTTTAAATTTTATATACATAACTAGATACATAGTAGGCATATGTAGGTATGTAAATACTTATTTACGCGTCCAACTTTTCGTTCCAACATTTTTTTGCTTCACCTTTAGACTCCAATTTATACTACCTCGGTTTTTTATTTAATGGATAAGAGTATAATAATTTTATAAAAGCACAGCAATAAGATTATTTTTCAATTTAGCAGCAATGTTTCTTTTTAGGCAAGATACCTATACATTAAAACTTCCCTTAACGAACATTTTAAAATCCCCGGCATTTTCCATTAGCGGATACTTCTTAATAACGGACATTTTTCACTGTTCGAGTTTCGCTGTATTAATTATTCGCATCATACTTTTCGACAATTTCTCGGTCACTCGCGGGACCAAAAAATGAACGTTATTAAGAGGTGTCCGCTAATGGAAATTAGGTGCTTGTGTTGCATTCTAAAAATTTCAGGAATTTTAAGTCTCCGTTAAGAGAAGTTTTACTGTACATATTTACATATTTATGATCTGGTTGAAAAAGACACATATTCCTATAATAAATATTTATTTTAACACTTCTTTGCTGTGACCACATATTTTTTCAAAAGTACTCCGGATAAAGTAGAAACTGTGTTCTCGTCGTGTAGGTACATGTGCGCATTTTATTAAGCATTTTTTTTTTTTAATTTTGACATGTATAAGCAAATTTTATTGTTACCTTTTTAATAAGGTACATAATTATATGCGCTCACGAGAGTTTGTACTATAGATAACTGAATAATCGGAATAATCAGAGTTGTTAGCTTAAATAGCGGTCAAATGAGAGGGTCGCGTCCCAAGGGAACCGCTTCGTTAATTACGGTATGCATTTTTAAAGTTGAAATTTTAGGAGTTTAGAAAGTCAAAAAATGGCAAATATTAATCCACGTAATGTATTTATTTTAAACAGAAATTTCGAAATTCGTAAAATTTTTAAAACATTTTTTTTTTAATATCTCAAATCTCTTAAAATAAGGACCATATTAGAAGACAAAATGATTTTAGTCGTCGACTCGACTTGGTTTAGTAACTAAATTAATCGTCTATTAATACGGCCTCAAATTTTAGAGTTCGATACGAAAAGGTCCTATTGTTAATTTATTTCCATTATAAATGGAAATCGATAATTATGTTTTCATATTTTATTACTGTCGATTATAAAAACCTACAAATTATTGCGAAGTGTTTTCATAGAATTATCTTGTATCTAGGTAACGATATTTTGGTTCGTGCATTCCTCGACCGTTAGTTATACTACTTAAATGTTTAAAAAAAATACCATTCGGAGCAATCACATCGATAATAAACGTGTAGGTAAATTGAAAACAAAAAGTTTAGTTTTGGTATTAATGACAAAGGAAACCTGGAATCAGGCGGTAAATTGTGCTAACCGATTCCGTGCGCGCTCATTCGTTTCGAGGTAATGCTCAGTGCAGCGTCGCGAGCTTGGTTTCTTACAACGAGCTTTGAGCTTTTATCTTCAGCGTACGTTACGAAGTCTAGTACATCCAACATCTACAATTTTAAACGCCAATAAGAACATTTAGATACGTGTCGTTGGCAATCGCTTATATTTAGTGCACACTTTTAAGGATACTGTACTTAAAAGAGACTTATGGACTTTTTCAAAATGGGACGACGTACTAAATGAAGCGCGTTGACGTGTGGTATTAGGGTAAGTGGTTTTCTCATTGTTAAATTCGCGTCTTATTTTTATTGGAAAAACGTTTTGTATCGCGACTTGTATTTCTTTATGTATTTTATGTAATGCGAAAGTCGATTCAGAAGTGACGGGTTTTAGTTTTACAAAGAAAAAATATTTCGGGTAGAATTGAACGATCTTTAAAAACGCGGAAAAGTTTTTAACGATATTCATTGGCCTTTATTGCAAGGAAGACTTTATTTCTGATCTTCTTATTACTAACAATAAGTTAGATAAAACAAAAGGTGGTTTCAAACAAAAGATTTACACGGAGATTTTAAATCCGCCGTTTAAAAAATTGCCAATGAAATTGATGTCTCATAAAAAAAATACGCGAAGGTGACTCAATTTAACTAAAAAGGTAAATCGCTTGATATGCGGGATTCAATTATACATATAATCAGTAAGAATTTATAATTAGGTATAATTAATCGTGTAATAATATATCCGCATACAAATATGGAAATAATAGATGTACCTAGTTTTATAAATAGCAGTAAATAAGTATATCCAGAATTACATTTAAGGAAATTGTTAAATCGCATAAAAATAATGTATTGTATACTTGCATATCGCCTTTTATAGAACGACATTAAAATATTTTCAATTAATTGTTATTGATTTGTATACAAATCGATTAACATTGTTAAACGAATATTGCTTTCAAAGTTACCTATACGTATAATAAAACAATGTAAACGTAAAAACGATAATACTTAATAAAATATGGATTTGGCAATATTTCGTAAAGCGGCTATTGATTGAAATGCGATCAAGTGAGAAATACACAGGTACCTATACAAAAACCAATGAATTCTGATAACGACGTCTCTAATCTACCTGTCCCAGTTTAATACAAAACGTAGCTTACAATTCTGTCCATCGTTTTATTACGAAGTTGTAAATTTCAAATAACATTCATCATATATAACACAACATCAATACATTTAATTTTTTTTAGGCGAACATATAAGTGTTGATGGGTACCTGCAAATAAACTTTTGCGAAATAGCTCTTGCCAATACGTTAGATACTTACCTAAATTAAATTAAATTCCAGTTTTTCTAGATAGTTATTTACTTCGTTAGAGAATTAAAAATTTATTTATAATTTGTTCTGTAAAGTGTTTAAACAAAACAATTTGTTGGTAGATATGTGCCTAATACGTACCCTTTATTTTATATACTTACCAATTATGTATGAACAACCAGAAATGCCAAAGATGTTCGCGCTCTTCGGGCGCTCACTCGAGTTTAAATGAAACAGTACGTGCGAAGGTTGTGCATGCGTCCTACGGACGCAGCGCCGAGTAAGAGAGACAAACAGTACATGCGGTACTTGCATTTAATAAACAGCCGTTCTCCGTTACATTCAATAACGTCGAATCTACTGTCGTTTCTCGAATTAGGCGTCAGTTGATATAGATGTTAATATTACAGTAGCACATAATAATTTTTCAATAGTTAATAACTATGTTATTGAACATATATATATTGAGTTTAACTGTGTACATAACAACAAAATCTTATATACAACAATTATACAGCTAAATGCCGTGTACCCAGTCGCCTTTGCCAGCCTTCTCTATCAACCGCCATTTCTTCATCCATCCCCCTCGATGTCATGGCCTTTCTCATTCCTTCGTTCCATGAACGTCGAGGCCTCCCTCTTCTATTTCTTCCCGGGGGGGTCTCCATGTGAATACACGCTTGGGCCATCTCGTGTCGTTCATCCTAAGTAGGTGTCCAAACCACTTCAGTCCTCTCTCTCTACTCTCTGTATTACAGTTATTGTAATGTTATGTTATTGAACATGCGAGAGTTTCTATAGGGTGGAGAAGGGTCGAAGATGGGAAGGGGGGCTTTTAAGCCTGTTATTTAAATAGACACTTATTATGTGCAACACTGTATAGGTTGAGTAAATAACTATCTAAATAATTTTAGTTATCGCTATCCGCATATGTATGTGGATTTAACAGAAGTTTCTGCGTTGACGTCAGTGGCGTGTAGTGGTCGGCATACTTGTTTTTGTACACAAAAATCGCGGGTTCAAACCCGTTTAGGATCGATGAGCCTTTTCAAAAAGTAAAAATCTGGAAGAATGCCTTCTTCTTGGATAAGAAAGTAAACCTGTAGGCACTGTTACAATGGAATTACGAATTTATTTTGTTACTATAATTTAGCGTTCACGTTACCGAGTTGTTAATACTAGAAATGTTCGCAGTGGCGCGAGTCTACTGTACCTACTTAATATTGTGCAGGATAAATCGCTACATTTTCGGTCCTAATCCTTCTACTTATATGTATGTTACCAACGTTGGTTGTAATATAAGCAGTTAATTACATTAATTTGTTACCTACAGCCTAAGTATAAATAACGAGTTAATTTACAATAATACATTTAAGATTACCTACTTGTATATTTGAAAGATCAGGATTTCTATGTCACATGTCAAAAAACTCTTTTTTTAAAAAATTTTCCCGAAAAAATACATATTTTGAAAAATAACATTTACGTGAGAAATTTATAAGAATTAAAAAAAAATTATCACTTTTTTTCGATTATCTTGAAAGCGAAAATTACAAAAAGACATGATCTGTAGAGAATTTTATGCCAATTCCAAAACATATTTCAAATTACCGATGCGATGATTAATAACGGCGATTAGAATTTTTTTAATTTTTGAACGGCCGCCATTTTAAAACGGCTCGGTCGATTTGGCTGGTTAACGAACTCGTCCTTTGTTTTCGTAAAGACAATACGCTGTCCAAATTTTAGCCTCCTACGTTCAAAATTGCGACCGGAAGCGTGTCCACAAGAAATTGATTATGTATATATATATATATATATATATATATATATATATATATATATATATATACCGAAAATGAACGACCTATATTTTCGTGATCTAGAGAAAATCGGAAATCGGAGAAAATTCAAAAGGGCACGTCTGGATCCCGTCATCAGACAAACTGCAATAGCTTTATTTTTTACGAATATTCGCTAAAATATAGAAAGTATTAAAAAAATTATTTAGAGTGTACTTTATCTGTTTACTTGAAAATATATTAATTACATTACGGTTTCAAGTTAAATATGTACCTATATTGTATATTCTTTTGAATCTGAAAAGTTTCTAGAATGTGCTTACATCTTAAGTTGAGATATAAGTCTCGAAAATATAATCTATTGGCAAAGAGGATTTATGGAAAATATGGTAGGAGATTAGAGGAACGTCTGCTGGATTAATTTGGATTTGAATGCCTGGATCACTGCAACGTTCCGTCTCGAGAAAAGTTCCTTAAGACTAAAATTAGCTTATGTACCATAGAGTTCTGCATTAGGAATCCTTTGTCGAAGCATATCGAAATACACACGTCCTCCGATATTACATTTTCCTCATTATTAATATTATAACGTCAAACATTAAATTACCTAATTTACTATCGTTCGTGATTGAATAAGGCCTCTAGAAAGTAAAATACATATTTTAAAAATACCTATACTGTCTGTTTGATTTTAAATCTCACAATGGATATTTCGACTATTGTAAGAATCCCAAAAATAATTCTAATATATGAAAAATATTAAACTGTTTATCTCCAATAAATTTTAAAAAGTTAGAAAAACAATAGAACATTGAAATGTTTTAGATATATAGCAATCAGTACATTTACCTACAATTTTATGGAACATATCGTCGGCTTAGTCGCAAAACCTTATAAGTCCAGAGAAGTAAATTTTATAGGAGACTGAAAAAAAAAGTTTTCTGTAGTTTAATATTAAATTGATTGTTGATTGTTGAATTTGGACAGTTTAAAATAAAAACACCTATATTTGTAATTTACGATACACCATAATTTATTAGAAATCATTAATAAATGTCACGCAGTACCGGGATCAACTTGAAACTTTTGTCACAAAAGACGTTGAGCACGTGTTATATTTATCTACTAGAAATAGCTGTGGACATATGGACATTTTGCTTGTTTGCAAGAATTTTTTTTTTGAATTACGTGCTTTTATAAATCAATATGGTTTATTTTTTTGCATTTGATGACAGTAAAATGTCGTTATTGCCAAACTATGGACCTACGAGGTTTTCCGACTAATGGTGAGTACAGTCTATCGCAATTTAAATGTCCCTCGAATGCCTTTATAAATTTAATATTAATTTGTTTCACATCTTTAAATTATACAACAGTTGTTGCTTTTTGCAAGAAATAGAATACGTCAACTTTACAGCCTTTTAACGTAGCTAAACGAGTTACTAGAAAGCGGTACTAGTATCATTTAAATTGCCATAGGCTGTACCCACTTATAGTTCGCCGAACGGCTTAGGCACGACAGTGCTTGGACTGAATCGATTGTGCTATATCTGCACACTTACGACGCCGATTGCAAATCTAGATTTTCTGCCCCTTCAAAACTGCTGTGTGTATTTATGCGGTTGACAATCGTCCGTTCGGCAGACTGTAAGTGGGTACCCACCATAAGCCGACTATGTATATATATATATATATATATATATATATATAAGTATATAACTATACAAAATTCTCTTTATTTTTTTACTAGTAACTTTTTTGCTAGTGTACCAATTCTCTTCAAATTTGGCACACTTATCACTAATGTTTTTTGTATCCTTGTTCCAAATTTGACATAAATCCCCTAACGCCAAAGGGCCTAAACTGCCTTTGACTTTCGTATAAGGGCTCACAACGTTTATATTTGAAATGTTTTCGGAATTTTGATGGCACGCAATTAAAGAGCATCAAAATTTTATAAGAAATGTCCTTCTGTTCCATCACGAGAAAATAAGCCGTTTTCGAGAAAAAACGTTCGTAAAGATTTGCTTGCATAAAATGAATGCCAACTCACTTCAGCTCGTTGAATTGGAAGGTCGCCACTTTGAAACTTTTTTATGAATATGTTGAATTGTCAATTTTTGTAAATTAAAATTTAAAGATAATCGACGCGCTAGCAAAATAGTTAGAAAAAATTGATTTAAAAAAACAAACTTGGAGGCTCTGTAAGTTCGTTATTTTTGAGTTTTCAGAAAAATGTTATAGGAATAAAAGGAATTATATTAGGAATAAATAAAATAAAAGGAATAATAGGAATTTCGAGTGGAATCGCCCCCCTAAGTTTTTTGCTCATATTTTCCGGACACCCTGTATAAGTAATATTTTTTAAGTCTATTACAATAGCCGAGATAACTGCTCTGACACATAAAATTAAATGGGCGGCTGTATATGTGGTCCGCACTCACTATGTATATGTACATATTTTAAGTTCACTATATGTGCCCCACTAAAAACTTTCTGGTCAAGGTAAAGGGTTGAAATCGAACTGCGGCGGAACTGTTCCAAAAACAATTTTTGTTTAAGCTGTCCTCGACCAAATTTTGAAATCTTAAACAACGTTTCACCACTTGCGACGTAGGTAACATTAAATCATCAAAAATAAAATTTGGTAATACCGTAATTTAAAATAAATTTGTATTAATAAGTAACAAAATAAAATTGATAATAAACGAAAGAAAAATTGACTTTAAGCTATCTTAACGAATTCTATTTTAAATAAGCTTTTGATATTATATCGTAAGTGGTTTGGTGCCTTTTGAGATTTTAATGTTGGGGCGGGGGCAGCTTAAACAAAAAAAAATTTTGGAATGGCAGTTTATTTAGACAACGTCGTTTTGTTATGTTTTTTTTTTCGAAGTTATCGCGACCTGGCAGTTTTCACCGAGACAGTCTGTATATACGAAATGGTTTCAATTTTTAGGCAGCTGTTTCGTTTAAATAGAAAGAACATAACTATTATAATTTGATAAAGATAAACGGTATCTCATAAGGACGTTCTTTTGATAACGTATACCTATGCCAGCTGACAATTAGACACCAAACAAAACGTAACTAACCTTGAAATATTTTTTAGTAACTTGAAGACTAAATTCGAATAAATAAAATTATCGCAATGTGTTTCGGTTTTCGATAAAACGAGTTCGACTGAACTATCGTTAGTTTTTTAGTACCTTTCGTGTATCGCGGTTCACCAGCGAGTGCGGAGATTTATTTTTATTATACCTACTACTTAATTGATTTAACTATATTTTTAAGTTTTGTTAGTGCAATTTAGGTAAATGAAATTAAGTAATAGTTTTAAAATATTAGATTACGCACGTGTTTTGACATGTTGTCGAAATGAACCGTTCGTTTTATGATTAAAAAGTTAGGCAGGTTTAAAATCGAGGCTAAAACTGTTTATATTGTATTTAATTACGATATATATAATTATTGTATTTAATTAGACGTTAGAAGTATCTAGGTATAATAAAATTGTTTGAAAATCGTACGCCACAACTCTAGTCGAGTTGAACACATACAAAAATGTGAAGACTACCTATCGATATTTGCTTCGTATTTTATTTAAATTGGGAAACATTAAAAACCATAAATAATATAATATATGTGATGTAAACTGTGATTGTGAATGGAACGTTCAGATTAGGTATGACCTGATAAACATCGGTGAGTGAGTCTCTTATCACAATTACATACATACGTATTACACGTAATAATATTATGTTTTCCATTTTGAATCTGATTGTACGGTTTAATTTTCGCTGGTTTTAAAGTTAATGGATATAAAGTTTAAATTTCGATATAAACACTATTTGATTAAATCAGATAAAATATTAAACGCGAATAGTAATATTAATGCCGAAAAGTAAATAAAGTGTGATATTCATTACCTACATATATTTTATATTATGTAATAATTTAGCCACTTTGATTTTCGTCAATATCTTATTTATTCTGACAGATAGCTACTTTTTATCGGGCACTTTTTGATTATCGATTCAATGATGTTTTATTTATTTTTTTACACTTACATATTTTGTTTTCGAGTAGCTAACGATCGATATTTTGAACTTTTCCTGTAGGAAATACTAGTTGCGGGCCATGGTACCGTCAAATAGGCTTTTCTTTTTGTAGAGCATTTCATGCAAATATAACCAATAAAAACATAATTTTGCGACTTTTGTATTTTTACTGTATTTATGAAAATGATGAAAAATGCAAAGTTACAGATTTTTAAGCATTTGGTTTACGAGTTATTAATTTTCAAAAATATGAAAATTGCACAGAATTTACAGTATTTTAAACTTTTGAACTGCTCTATCTCAAAAACTTTTTGACTTAGAGAGCTGCATTTTCCGTCATTTTCTTCAGTTTTTTTTAAGCTTTAATTTGATATACTAAGGTTATGTTACTAAAATATTATTCTTTTAAACAATAAACAAGAATGTTTTTTGAAAAATATATATATGTTGTTTATAGACTAATTGAAAATATAAGTGCTCAATTTCCTGATGGTATCCTCGATGGGATCTTATAAAAATATATATTTACCAATGGTGCACAGGGAAAAGTAAACTAAAACGTGCTATGCACATAAAGGATTAATATTATTTTGTATCAATTTGACTGAAAATTTTAGTTTTTACCTTATAACAATTGACTTTTCGAAATTAAAAAGTCTAACAAAAGTTTTGAAAAACTAACAAAACACGATTTTTCAAGATAGATAGGGGCGACTATTTATTTAAATATGGTTTTTAATTCTAAACAACTTTTTTTAATAACAATTTTCTATAGTGTCAAAAATAAGGGTACTTTTCGCGAGCCGAATTTATATTTTTGGACACACTCCGAATATGACTGATAAATTTTGACTATTGCTGATTGTATTTTGAGTTTTAGACTATGTACCAACTTTTATCAAGAATATATTTTTTTAAGAAATCAATAATAAACAATTTTTCCATATGGTGCAAACTTTTTGGCGGACACTGTATAAGTTATCGGTATTACACTATCTCTTAATCTCAATATCTCTTTGATTTTAATATGTCAAATGTTGTAAGATAGAAAATATAATTTTCAGTCAGTTTGATACAAAATAATTAACCCGTTATTTGCATTGTACGTTTTAGTTTACTTTTCCCTGTGCACTATTGGTCAATATATTTTTGTATAATACAATTGTATTTAAAAAATCTATAGTTTTTACAACATTTACAAAAAAATAAAACTATTTTTCTAAATTCTTATAGAAATAACTGTTGGACACATTCTCAAAGTTAGAGAATCTCTTACTATATTGTTTTTTAGAAAATAATAATCGTCTAACTTTATTGTAAATTAAATTTGTTAAAAATACCTAGGTATTAAACTCAGTAATATTTTTCTCCATATCGTATTAAATTTAGGAATACAAAGTACCTACCAAGAATTAAATGATACCTATTAGGAGTATTTTTTTAAATTTATTTTATTTGGTCTACGTCTCTTTAAAAGTGTTGTGACGTGTTCTTCTGGATGTTTTCTAGGCTTTTAGCACGTTTTTATATGCTGTATAATATAATGTATAAAATATGCTGTACCTACAGATTGTTTCACAGATTGTAATTATTATTGTTTTCATGCAGATCAGAATATTTACGTTTTATTCTAGGCTAATTTATGATTTAGAATTTGCAGTTAGAAAGCTTTTAGTCTCTATAATGTAAATAGAAATACCTTATTATTTTAAAAAATTTCCACGCAAAATGTTACAAGGTAAAATTAGAATAATATTATTTTTCGCATGTTGCAATTAAAAGTCATAATATTTTATTTATGTATATCACTGAAACATCGACGACGGTTTCTTAAATTTCACTCTCAAGTCTGATTGTCAAACAATATAATGTAATCATTGGTGGTAATGCATCGGAACTAGGACGTTATAATAAAAAAATAGAAATTATTATTTACGTATAACTATCTACTTTAATTCATGCGTGGTCATAAATGTGTTGTAATTACAGCATACATGAACTGCCCCAAAAAATTAAATATTACTTAAGTAATCTACTCTCGAAATACATTATGAAATTTATACGACAACGTGCAAGTCAGTATTAGTAATTTACAAGTTTAATATAGGTATGTACAGTCGGGTGCAGAATTAATGTCGCTATTCGCGAGCAATGCGCGGGTACACGCGGCACAGCGAACAGATTAATGATCAGAATATTTAAAGTTTAACTGTGTATTTGTAGTACACGTCTCACTTGTCATAAATATTTTTCGTAGATTTGTTGATTTGATTGCCCGCTCGATGCTCGTGATTCGTAACATTAATTTTGCACATGACTGTACGTAGATATTGTTCGGCAAATTAAAATGAAATTAGGTATCTTACTAGTTCTGTATCCACACGCTCATGTTTGTGGATAAAAATTTGTAGCAATCGATATCGAGATTGAATTTTTTATAGTCAATTTAAGCTTCGTATTTGTAATGGCGACAGCACAAATACCTAAATGTATAAAGCAAAATTGATGTCATTGATGGCATTGTTTAAATTATGATTTTAATGATGTTTACTTAAAGAGCACCTATTTCTAATTTTGTTTTAATATAATGCATTTAAAAATATACAATTTAAGTAGTAATTAAAAAGCTTATTTAAAATATGTTAGGCGCTTATAAAATTAAAAGCACCTCTTGTGCCTGCTTGTACATTTTAGATGTTTTGTTAGATTACAGTTGATTATTAAAACTGTTAACTGTTAAATTAATTCCAGAAAAACTGATGATAATCGGCTTTTCCACATCAAACGTTTCAATTTCGTTTATGACGATGTTAAATAAATTAAGTGACAAAACGAAGCACCTTCAACGTGTGCATCCGTTTATCGATAAAGTAAAATGATACTTTTTAACTTCATGAATAAAATTCTAGAGTTTCACTGTGAAGGCAACCAACTTAAAATATGTATGCAGTGAAATGGGATTAGGGACACACCTTCGTGTGCAATATACTGTTGCTTTATTATTCATTACTGTATTTCATGATAAAACGGAATGCGTTCTGGTATTTCTTTTAAAAATAATCATCACACTTATCTTTAATTGTTTGTTTCCAATATTACGCACCTTGACCAAATAGTACTTTGAAATGTTAAAAATGTAGCTTATCAGTAAGAGCAGGTTCAAGTGTCGATAACGAGAACTTCCATTTATATTGTAGCTAAATAATTAATTTATATCAAAATATTATTCTATCGTACAAATTTTGAAATTGAAATTGCACAACAATCTAAATTAAAAATTGGAGTTGCCTGCGAGCCTACTAAATGATTTTATTAGAAAACATTTTCTATTTAAACAAACGATATTATTACATAAAACGTCTCTTATGCGCTCATTTCTGTTTTCTACGATAATTAAGTTACTTTCGTTCAAAATCGAATAAATTCGCCCTTTGATTTCGATGCCAACTTTTTTCATTTCACTTTATTTTCTGATTTTGATTAAAAGAAATTAAGAAAATTAGATAAATTCATTTTTAGAACAAAATCAAATAAATCCAAAACTCGACATTGATTATTTTCCTTCTTTCTAACAGAGACAACATCTTCATATTATGCATCTCAACAATTTTCACGTAAAAGTGTTTTCTTATAATTTATCGTCAAATTGCTTGTGCAAGAAAATGGTACTCATTTTGTAGCTATTTGTAGCGAAGTACCATTCAAAGTGGATATTCCAAAACTCGACTATTGATTATTTTAAATAATTTCTAACGAGACAACATCTTCATATTATGCATCTCAACAATTTTCACGTAAAAGTGTTTTCTTATAATTTATCGTCAAATTGCTTGTGCAAGAAAATGGTACTCTTTTGTAGCTATTTGTAGCGAAGTACCATTGAAAGTGGATTTATTCGTTTTTGAATAAAAGCTTCGCAACTATTGTTGGTAAATTTAAAATAAATATCTACGTATGTATAAATATCTCGTTTTTCCTAACACACGAGATTTTTCAGTAAAATAAATTTACTTATGGTTACCTACCTACTATAAATTTGTTTATTTAACTTAAACAGTTTATTTTTTTGATTTCAATATTAGAGCGCACGTAGCAGTCAAAGATGTCGAATTAATCTATTTCTGTATTTAATTTTCAATCTGTTTCCAACATTTGAACTCACAATTTATAAGTAGATAATAAATTAATTTGATTATAAAAATTTTTAAGTGCCCTTAGGAACAAGCTTTCCAACCTTCATTTATAAGAAAAGACTCTATTTATTTCGTGGACCGCAGAACACGTTCATATACGGTTTGGCAGTATATTATTTTAATGGGTTGTATTTTTTTTTAATCAATCATTTTTACGCAGACGTCACTGACAACCTTTTTCTGATGGAAACATGTAGCATAAACATTTGATTGTCACATTAAATAAAGCGCGCGTTCTCTTTTTAACGGCAACATCTCGTAATAATATTTTTAATGTTATTAAAACATGTTAGGTACGTTTATAAATTAAATTTGAAACATCGTATGCACTTAAAAATAAAGGCGATTTCTGCTTAATGATTTTTAGTAATGAAAATTAAGTACAATGAATAATTTATTTACAGTTAAACTTTCATTCGTTGATGTAGGTAATTGAATTAAACTGAAACAGTAGATCGTTTTTAAGTTTTAATATGTAGTTTTTGATAAAATTTTAACAACATTTGAGTGACTACGTCTACGTCATTTTCTCTAAACTTAATAAAGAGGGAAAACGATGTGTCGGGATATTTAAACTACAAACATTAAAAGTTACGAGTACGTACAAATACGCCTCTTTGGCAAATATTCTTCGGATAACACGAAAAGTTCAATCTAACAACAAACATAGACAGAAAAGTCAACAAATTATGTTTAACCGGTTTAACTCGTTAAGTATTTATAATTGAGTTATATTATTGTATAAAAGTTATCAAAAATCATAAAATTCAAGAACTGAATGATTTAGTATTTCGAGAAATTTAATTATTCGAGTATGTATGCTCAGTTTTCTTATTCATATATTTTATTGGAAATAATTTCCATCTATACTGTGAAAACGGTTACGTTTAGGTATAGAAATGTAAAATTCACTTGAAAGAGGACGCAATTTTACATCAGTACATGCAAAAAATATGATGTTCCATTTAAAATAAATAAGTTATTGTCGTTTGAATTTTGAAAAGTTGAATAATTTTTTGCGACTACCCTGTATGAGTTAGATAATAAATAAGCAATGTGTTCGAGCATCGGTGTATTTGTTTAATTTACGTCTAAAATTTTCTTTACTTAAGCTAATTTCATTAAGGGGATATGATTTTTTTAGTTACAGGGATGCATTTAACAAAATTAAAAAAAACATTTTTTCTCAAAAACTATAAACTTTAAGTGGATATTACCTTAATACTTTTTGACCTTAAATTTACATGCTTAAGTAGAATACGTAAATAAAGTAGGGTATTCTATTTAAAATAATAAAGTTGGGTACTCTACCGCAATGCTGGCTCACCCTGTATAGGCGAAACTAATTTTGCCTTGTGCGACTCTTACAACCGGCAAATTTGTATCCAAAATATTTTTTTCTATTGTTTAGTTTACGCTCTATCAAAGGATTCTAAAATTTTTGGACACACGGTATTATAAAGCGTATTATGAATTTTTGTCGGAAGCCTAAAATTTCCTCGGCGAAAGGTAATCGATTTTTTTTGCAAAATACTTTTATTTTCTACATTAGCTTTTTAAAGCTTCTATGGCAAACTTGAATACGGCGGCAATAAACTGGAAGCGAGGTTAGTGTACTTAGGGGTGTCTAACCGCGCCCTTTTCATTTTGTTGAGCACTTGTTACATTTTTCTTTCGCACTTAATTAAATTAATTCAAGTTCATAAATCAATCCAAATTTTATATACATATATGCACCTATTTGTACCATAGCTTATACCTGTGTACATACGCACATACGTCATGCCACAACGAAACTAGGAACTGACAAGTGAAGCTTCTATTTAAACGAATTGTTCGCAGAACAATTTTTAAATCTTTTATGTTTTTGTGTTTCTACTTACTGAAATGCTCCTTAAATTAAATTACTCTCAATTGCTTCCGAGTTAGCCTTTTCTTATTAAATTAATTATCGGGAGCAAAAGTTTTGAAAGCAAAGTTTGCAGAAATAATTTCTGAAGGTAACCTTAGTCCGCTTTAGTAGATATGTTTAATAAATTTTTATTTATTTACTAAGTGTTGTTAGTGTATAACTTTTCAGATTGATTTTCTACAATTCACTTTTTATCTAAAGCTAGATATAGATAATTCTCTTCGTTCTGATTAACGAGGTATCATTATCGACTATCCAATTTCCCCAAAAAGCGTAATCAAACTACGTTTTCAATTTCAAACCAATTTCCAGAGTTTTTGTGTTCTATCGGCTGCTGGATAGAGGATAATTGCGTGGTGAAGTACCACGAAGATAGATGAAAGGGGTTATGCCTCAGGTAACGATAGCGTGTGGCAGTCAGGTTCTACAACGGATTTCGATCCATTAGCGGGGCCGAGTGCCTTTCTTGTTCAGCTTATAACTACTGTATTTTACCTAAATGTATATCTTCTATCGGCATTTCTATTGTTATATATTTTTCATGTTATGGGTGGAGATTTTTTCTTTTTTAACGTTTTAAGTAAAACATGCTTAGGTGTAATAGCCTTAATATCTGTCGCTTTTTAGATTATCTACTCATATTTAATGCAGACTGACTATTTTTTATATGTTATTTTTGAGGCTTGTTTTTTATTTAGATTATCAGTTATTTGGTTAATTTCTTTTTAAATTTATTAATTAGGTACCTAATAGCGCTAATCATTTTTTAACTAGCATTACTTTTTATCAATGTACCAATGTACTCTCACCCCTATTGTTTAATATGAAATTGGTGTAAAAAGTGGGCATCGCGCGACCGAATACGATAAGCAGTGTAGTTCAAAATTGATATCAGTTTTTAAAATATCTTAAATAAAGTCGAATGTGAGTCGGTCATTTGTTAAACCTTAGTCTCGTCTCGGGGTGACAAATTCCGCCTGTAATAAGTGCAAGCTTCCAAAAGACATTTCTAATTTTTTTGACTACACATACCTACTGTCAATGTTCAACATAGTCTCTCCCCTTTTCAACACACGCCCATCTTTCCATCGTACATTTTATAGCGTCTAAACAGATTTGGATGCTTTCATAAATTTTTAGACGAGCATTTATGTCGAAAATTTGTAACTAATGTGCCGGGTCGCTGATTTTATTATCTTACGTGTTCAATATTTGATTTAAATATTTCGATTTTTTTATAATCCACAACTGGCTTCAATAAACTAAACAAAGACAAAATTCTATAGATCTCCTTGTTAGCTCACAAATGTTTATTACCTACATTATCTTTAAAGAGGATGTTATAAATGACTATAATTATTTATTACTGGTCGTCATACTAATTCGATTAGGCCTTTGCAATAGAACGTGTCGTCCTATTAGGAACTAATTCCAAAAGCGGTTATAAAATTTGCTATACACATTTATCATATTTATGTACCTATGTACTCGCACTTTACATATATCGTTCCTTTCTGAAAACCCCTACTTACATTTGGATTTGTTCAGTAGGTACTTGATCGATGCCTATATTTACTTTTTATCGTGTCGATAGTTGAGAGTCGAGTTAAAAATAAATTTTATATGCAAAAGAAGACATATTTTGTAACACGCAGTTTATTGTATTTTTACACCAACCGCTTTGAAATGCACGATGTTTATAAAGTTCTCATTTTAGTATTACAGGAACGTTACGTACTTACACATCGATTTTACTTCACCACCTTTTTTCACGTAAAAACTAAACTATCAGATTGCGTTTTTTTTTTATTACAAAATAAATTAGCACGGTTAAAGAATTCGTAATTCAACTTTCAAATAGTTATGCCGGAGAAGACGTCAGTTTTTTTCGCGTTTTCCATCAGTGTTCAGTTGAACGTAAAGTTTAATAGAGGTCTTAAAAACTCGCGCTATGCATTGGTACCTATAATAGAAAGCATTTTTATGCTTTTTGTTTCTTTAGAAAAAGAGCATTCGACTAGCGAAGTAGTTTAAAATCGATCAAGTTGCAGTAAATGTATTTTAAATTCCATCAAGTGTCTATTTGATTAATAAGAAGGAAGTAGCGTATTCAAAAAAAAAGATTATGTAAATCCGGGAAAAATGGTGTTTCACGCATAATTTCTTCATTTTTTATTAGATTTCGGTAATACCTTTTTTATAAATTGTCGACGAATTATATTACAATATGTAAATATCTATTAAACTTATGTTTATATATGTTCATACGTACTTAGGTATCGGGTCAAGTGGGGTAATTTTGAATATAATTTGCACGTTTTCAGTAAAAGAATGAAACATTTGCAGTGTTGTAGCTTACTTAACTGCATTAGACAATACCGAAACACCGAACCTCTTTTCCCCCTTTAGCTCACTTTTGAAAATGGACGTGTCGAGTGAAACGAATGTTTACCCTCAAATAGAGCCTAGGTTATTTACGCTTCCTGAATGTGAATAAAATGTTCACTACTATATCTGCCTACATGATTCGAGAAATTCTCTATTCGAGCAATTTTGTTTCGAACAACATTCCATTCGAACAATTCTCATTTAAACATTAAAAAAAATCCTGAAATATATATATTTTTTAATACTTACGTAAGATGCAAACTAATACTGCTGCCTCTGGGACTGCCACTTTTCTATAACATACTATAAGAAAAAATTAGAAATTTCTAAATTTTCTTTGTATTTCCTACCTTTTCTCGTTATGGTTTTCCCTCTACGGTCAATTTCTAGCGTAGATTCTTCCGTTGACTGCGAACTTGTATTATTCATACCTATACCTACGTAAGGTAAAATTTCCTTCGTGAAATTGAACCGTCGAATGTTTGAGGGGAACCCTAACCAAAACCCTAACTTGGTTCCTATCCAAGAGCCTAATCAAGCTCGATTTTCAGAGAATTTGTATTAGAGCTTAAAGGTTCGTGTATTTACACATTATAAATACATGGAGAGTTAGTCGACAAAGAAAGATCCTACAACACTCGTGCACTCACACGCAAAAAGGCCTTATAAACCGAACGAGCACTCTCGCACACACGAACAATACGACGCTGTAATTTAAAATTCGAACTACCGAAACAAGCACTGCCGCTCTGTACCACTAACGCGAATGATCTGAAACGGTTTTGCCGGAATTCTATATACAAATGCATTCGAGTTTATACGTGGATACTAGGAAATCCCGCTTTTATTTTAAAAACTTTCAGTTCTTTGTCCGCACTGTGATAAGTTATCATACGAGTAGGTGGCATACATGTTTTATTAGTTGATTTGTATCTTAGCGGTCGCATAAAAATGCGATTAAACTTTTATCTGGTTTATGGTTTGTAATAGGGAAATTTTCAACGTTGAAGAGCACACGAATAGTTTTTAAATTAAAAATAGGATAAATTTATAATTTTACGGTATAAAGGCAGTAGATAGTGATTATCCTGATAATTTTAAACCGGTAAGTATTAACGAATTTTCATAGAAAATAAAGCTATTAACAGCCTGTCCGCTGACGGGACCCAGACATGCCTTTTTGGCTTAACTCCGATTTAGACCCCTAGATCACGAAAATATAGGTCGTTCATTTTCGGTCGGTCATATATATATCCAATTTCTTGTGGACACGATTCCGGTTGCAATATTGATCGTAGGAGGTTGAAATTTAGACAGCATATTGTATGTACGAAAACGAAGGACGAGTTCGTTAACCAGCCAAATCGATCGACCCGTTTCAAAATGGTGGCCGTTCAAAAAGAAAACTAAAAAAATTCTAATGTCCGTTATTACTCATCGGATCGGTAATGTGAAATATGTTTTGGAATTGGCATAAAATTCTCTATCGACCATGTCTCTGTAATTTTCGATAGGATGCACCGTTTCCGAGATAATCGCAAAAAAGTGATAATTGTTTTTTTTTAATTCTTATAAATTTCTCTCGTAAATATTATTTTTCAAAAAATGATTTCATTCGAGAAAAATTTACAAAAAAGGAGCTTTTTGGTATGCGACATGAAAATTCGATAGAGAGGCTTGTGCGCGGTCGGATTATTTTTGATAATAATGATATTGCTTACCTATTTCTGATCGAATTGTTATAAACCTTCGTCATTAAGTTATTAGGTTACCCGATCACACATAACAAAAAGTATTAATAACAGTTACTTACATATACGTTTATTATTTTTTTAAAGCCAGTTAATAAAATTAATCCAATAAATACAGTTATCAGCGGGAACGTAAATTTTTAATTCGGCTACATGTTATAGTATAAGCACCGTAAATATGGGATTTACTCTTTAATTACCTATACATTGCGACATCGCATCGGCATTTTAGAAAACCATTATAAAGTTAGCTAGGAAATTAATGATTTGCATAAACCGAGGTTTTCGTTAATTAAGCACTTGCGAAAATGCCGGTTATGAAATAAATTTCCTTTGAATTGAAATCAAGTGGTTGTTTATAGGGTTCAAAAATGTTTTCGTTAAATTTGTAAAATTTACATAGGTTTAACTAATTATATCGTAATGTACCTATTGATCATAACTATTATTTAATTTTTAGCTATTATAAGTATTCAGAAAATTTCAAGCGCCATTTAGTGGTTGTTTTTTTTTGTGAATAATTTCGACCAAATGCCGGATCGTAAAAGTTTGGATGCATCTGTAGTGTATCGTAAATAGTTCAAGTAATGTAAAGCATTTACGTATATGTTCCTAGGTATGTACTAGTTTCGTACTTCGAAAATTTATAATCAACAGTAATTTTTCTTGACCGTTTAGTAGGTAGCACTCGTTTAATATGGACTTTTTTTCAATCTGAAATTTTTTCAGTTTGTTTTCATGATTACTCGAATTTTCGTAACACGTTTCGATGTTGCATAACAATAACACCTTACATTTAATAATAAAATTCCATTTTGTTTTTGAATTTCATTTTAATTTAAAATATAAAGTTATTACTTTGTGTGGTGGAAAGAGTTAAACTTTTATTAGCATTCAAATTTTATAATATTATTTTCGTTCATTTTTTCGAGTTATAAAATAAATGAAATAAAATTTCATTAATATGTAAACAACTGAAATAGTTATAGTTTGTTTACGTTTGTCAATAGTACAATTGACATTATTGTTTGGTAGCACATTACCTACCACAAAGGATAAAGTATATTTTCACAACATTTACATCTACTATGTAAATACATATGTACCTACATTAATTTTAATTAGTACATTGCTTGAAATTGATTTAATTTTATTACCGTGCAGGTAGGTACCTACCTATATGATTAAAATAAGGAAACATAAACCGAAACATTATTTTAAATATTTATTTTAATTTTATTTTTTAATATTTTTATTTTCAATTTTTATTCACGGGAGAACAAAAGTTAAGAAAATTCTTATTGTCAGTAAAAATCTGATCATTTCTTATCTATTCGCGTCCTCGTATAAGTAAATATGTGCAGGTACTATGAAGAATGTAACTGTAGCATCTTATTTAAAAAAGAACTCGTTTATAGGATAGTTATCATTAGGAATACTTGGAGAACAAATATAAATGGAAAGACATAAGAAAACCATTTAGAACAAGCTCATAGAGCTTGTTTTTAGAAAGTTCAAGTTTTTACATAAATTCCATTTTCCCTAAAAACACCGTATAATAGCGTCCTTATTTCGTTCGAGGAATTGAAAAACATCTTGATTGCAGTAGCAAGGAGTAATCATACAAAATGTTTTCCGTAAAGTCAGATTTCAGATACACCTTCAAAATAAAAAATACTATACATAGGTGCTTTGTTCTGTTGGACGGATTTAATTATTTATGTACAAGTTTGTATCTAAACATTAATTATCATATTTTGTTAGGTATGTTAAATATTTAATTGTCGAGTATGGGCGTGGGTTAAATTCTCAAACGGAATGTTTTTTTTTTAATTAGCACTTGGATTAGGTTTTGTGCTGTTTAAACGCCAAAAAATGTATAGGTATGTATAACAGAAAGGAATATTTTTTATTACCGTTGAAGCCTAGGGAAAATTAGATTACTTATCTACCATTTCAAACAATTATTAAAAAGTGATAAAAAGAGTAACATTTTCCGGAAGTTATCGAGGAATTGTATGTTTATCACGCACATGCCTATACAGCGTACGTCACGACGAGTTGTGGTTAGAAAAATATAGGAAAGTAATAAGAGTTGCGATTTGAAATTTTGGAAGTAATGGTTATTGGCTACACCCTTTCCATTTAAAATAATTTTAGATCTTTACTTCATCCGGTTACACAGGAAATGGATATTAACTTTCTTATTTTAAATGGAATACCCTAATTTTTATTATTGATCTGTATTTTCGAGATGATTGTACGACTTTTTGTTCTAATAAACATTGCCCCTAAAATTAGTCCTTTTGAAATAATTTCATGTTTTGTAAAACAATTGACAGCTGTAGGGTATGTATTACAAATAACTACATTCCTGAAACATTTATGCATGTACAGATTTAAAATTTTAGGTGAGTATGCTGCATCGAATGATGTATTAGAAAATAATACCGGATGTTCAGAAAAAAATGCCAAACTTGTTATTCGCACAGTATCAAAATCTTAACTTACATTTTTGTCAATTCTATTGCATTCCACGTTTGTTTCGGAAAATGTATTAACTCCCTCGAAATTTTATTTTGTAACCGGTGTGACCGGAAGAATTAGAAATCTAAAATTATTTTTAATAGAAAGGGCGTAACCGGTAACCGTTACTTCCAAAATTTCAAATCGTAACTCTTATTACTTTTCTATATTCTTCTAACTAAAACTCGCCGTGACGTACCCTGCATACCTAGAAATACTTTTCTTTTTGACAACAATTTGAAGTATAGCTTTCGACCTCAATAAAAGCTATTTGTTCTAGTACAAACTGCAACATAAATTGTTAGTGCCTGTAAGTTGGTTACAATTTATTTTGCGATGTACTTAAGATAAGGCCTGAATTACCGCGTATATAAAACATATCGCGTAACATTTCAAACCGTATATGTGTTAAAGGAAAATCGTGATCGATTGCTAAGCTTTTTATTTATTAAAGTGAGTTTTACTTTTTCATAAAGGACGTTAATTTTTCCCAATATCGTGTAACCACTTGCTTTGAGCTAATTTTTATTATTAATAAAATTTATATTTGAAGTAGTTGTTCCATTAATTTGTCGTAAAAATATTTTTATTAGCCGTAGGTACTATTAGTACCTATTGTTTTTTAATTAAGGGCATGTACCTACTATTTCGTTTATAAGACAGGTGCACGTCCTAAATATTTACGTATATACTTATCTACATACCTTTCATCCTTCCATGTTTAATATGCAAAATAAGAAACCCGCGGGAGCTTACAATTAACTTTGATTTACACCCTTCATTCTAGTTTTATTGTTTTAATTAAAGCAGGAAGTTTGTTCTCTGTTTAAAATTATGGCTATATGTTTGTTTGTTACATTTGTTTAATAACAATTCGTTAAATTGATTATGAGCTTCGAAATAAACGTTTTTGATTTAAAGTTTGTTGAAAAAAAAATAGCTCTTGCGTAATTTAAATTTATTACAGTCAGTACACATTTCTATGTTAACATATTTAGTATTTATGGGCGGTTTCAAATGTATAGATGTAGTCGTACTTGTTGGACAGTTTAGGTGACAAATTACTGTAATTTTAGGTCTTGACGGAACAATAGACAGTCAACTTCTGCCCTCTATTTAGTTACTCTATTAGTTAAATATAGTACATACAGTTAGTTGAAGAAGTAATTTTATTAAAGATGTTTTTTAATGTGCGGCCGCGTTGTTTACTTACGATTAGTTTTAAAGTGACTTTTATCTTAAAAATATGTTTTTAATTGCAATTACGAATAGTATTTAATATTTTTAATATTAAAATTGTTTGTAATAACATATGTTTTTAAAATGATAGTTTTAATCTGCAATAAGTTTGTATTTTTTATGCATTTGATTTTTTTTAATGGTATTCCGAAGAAAAAAAATGTGTTATCTAAATTTTAATAAAAATGGAAAACTATCGGGTGTACCTACTGGGTAGCCACGAGACCCGTGTCAAGTTTATCGCTCCTATGTTTATGAATCGATTATTTTAAAATTTGGAACATGCATATAAGATATAATTTTTAACTTATTGCTGAGTAGAGTCAAAAAGGGCGGCTTCCAGTTTCAACGGAAATGACACCAAATTTGATTTTTGGAATAGAATAACATCTCGCATATTTTATTATGTTTGGAATCTACGGACCAAATTTTATCTGATTACGTTGCCAAATTTTCGTTTATTTCAAAAATAATTTCAAAATTTTTAATTTAATTTTTCAATTTAGAAGGCCGTACAGTTGTTTTATCTCGACTTTGTTATCTACTTCAATAATAATTCTTTATAACAAGTTACTATTGAGTATTTTGGTCCCCCGTAAATTTCAAAAGTATAGTAGGTACGTACTTACGTATTTGATAAAGAAGTCAATTTTTTCAAATGGAAAGTGAATGTGCCACCCGCATCATCAGATTGAAAATGTTTGTGTTATGTGTTCTTAAGTTCCTAAAATTTTTACGTTAGCATTAATTAATTAAAAATTCAAAAATAGGTAGGTGCCTATTCTTCATTGCCTAAATGTATTTATCATTTTGCCGAATTTGTTTACAAACATAGTAGGCCTGGAAATAAGGAAATAAAAGAATCCTCGGACGCCAACGTCGATATAGAACAATTTTATTACATTACAGTCGCAGCCTTCTATGTAGAAAAATAAAATTAAAAATTTTGATATTAATTTTGAAAAAAAATGAAAATTTGGCAACGTAATCAGATAGAATAGTGTTCTATTTCAAAAATCAAATTTGGTGTCAATGCCGTCGAAACCGACGTTTAAAACAGTCGGTTCATAAACATAGAAGTTATAAGCTTGGCCCTCATCTCGTGGCCACCCGATGTAATAGGTAATATCAATAAAAAAATGCCCAATTCTTTACTTACATACTAAATTCACGATATCATACAACTTTTATGATAACTCCTTCGTAATTGTTTCGTTACCCAACATCTTAAACTATATCGTATATTATCAAATTGTAATCAATTGTTATCAAATCAGTATCAGTAATTCAGTGTTCTTCGTCGATAGCGCATCGCTTGATTGTCATATCCAAAATAATGTAAAACAAATCTGTAAACACTTAATCGGCCGGTTAAATGTGGACTCGTGGTACGAAGTTCCGTTCAATTGCAGCGCACCGGTCGGTGCGCTGGCGGCCAGATTTGCCTACGTAACGAAGGGGTTAATTAACTTCAATTACTTTTTCGACTTTTAATGGATTTTATGGAATTTACTTTTCTGGTTGGATTTTTTTATTTGCTGTATCTTTCTATATCTTGATTAAGTTTTCTTACGCTTGCTGCGCAAATTGTTTAATAAAAACAATTTGGATTGCAACAAAATATTTTCTACGTTGAATTATCAATAAAATTAATGATACTACAAATACATCAACAGTGGTCCATTACCTTAATATAGGCGAGTCAATTTTAAAACGTTGTACATACCAGGTATTTACCAACAAATTAGGTATTTTTCTGCAAGTCATTCGTCTGATGGATGCGAACTGAACTTGACAATGTTAAATTACGCGTATCTATATGCCGATGCCAGTTTCGTTTGAAAAGAGAGTTTAGTTTTTCAGGTAAAAATTGTAATAAATAATTATAATTCAATTACAATTACAATTGTGTTATTCTATCTAGATATAAATAGTTAATATCATTAAACCTGCGAAATTACCACGTAGATATATATATATAGGTACGCAGAAATTACTAAACTCATAAAGCTCATTTATTACCATTTACTGCATGTTAATCAAAGTCGGAAGTTGTGAAATGAAAGTCGTGCCGCTTTTACAAATTGCGATATCCTTTTGATAGAGTAGCGGTACAGATATTACGACACGCTGTGTTAAGAATAAATAGCAGTATGTAAAATGTAAACTCAAAGTTATGCTGCCTTTTAGATCGTGTACATAAGTTTCTATGTAGATACCTACCTACCGATAAGAAATTATTTTCTTAGAGAGACTTTGTCGACTCGAGAGAGCAAGTTTTACGTTTCGGCTTTTTAAACGTCTGCCGGAGTAGGTAACTTCCACTCTTTCGTGCCGTGCAAAATCAGCAGGGGAACAATCAAGTTCACAAAGCTCTGTTAAGCTAACAAAATTCAACCTGACGTGAACTTCTTGCATGGAATGTCAATGAAGTAAGTTGAAGGCTAAAAGCGTTCGGGAATCGATGTCCGTTTACACAAATAATTCGTTGGGACGCAATTTATAGCCTGTTACAGCTGTACAATATTTATTAGTACACTAAAGCATAGTTTTAGAACGTTTCCAAAACATCCTGGCATCGGAATTTATTTTGCAATACCTAAGTTTCGATCGCTAGAATAAATTTCACTAAACGCAGGTCTTATTTTGAGTATCTTATAACGTGCCCGTGGATGATTTTCTTTCACGTTTCTCGCCCCTTTTGACTTTCTTGGACTCCGGACCATTCTTAATTACCGCAGGCTACGAAAATATAGGCGTTTGTGGTAAGAGGACCAGGTGGGTCTTGGCATTCCAAGATATGTGGATGGTGCGAGTGTAAGCCATATATCGGACTTTAGTGGCCGTAAAGGTTTTGGAGTGGTAATTAAGGGCGGTTCAAAGTCCGGGGAAGTCAAAAGGGGCGAGACGTCTCCGTTTTATAATAAAAGTATAAATAAATAATAATAGTGGATGGAAAGAGGTAAGACAAAAAGCTCTTATCTACTATCGTCAACGTAACGGACAGGTAGTAAATGTCAAATTTTGCAACAATGGTCGTTCTGCTTTTTTCATCTAAAAACACGTCGATAAAAATCTTTGTTCATTAATTTTTCTCAAGAGGAATCTTCAACTTACATAATACGGCGCTTCTCAAACCGTGTAATACGAATGTCGAATGTACGAAAGTCGAACAGTTTATTTATGTGTAGGCAAATAAGGGGGTGCAGTTTTAGGTACTTACAATAATACGAAAAACAATTTTATTAATTGTAATGATTTATATTTACAATGAATAACGCTATTAATAGATATATGAAATTCCAAATAACATTCTAAATTGAAAGCTTGTACATCAGAGAACCCTTAAACAGAGGTTTCAATATTTAAAAAAGTATGTACAAAGATGAAAAATAAATTATTATGTATCTATCTGTATCTAATAGATTTACCTAAAAGTTAATTAAAAATTAAACAAGTAGAAAACACGTTATTTATATCGTTTGTTTTAGAAAACACGTGATTCAATATTAAACAATTTATTTATTTTTTTAATTTCAATAATTTTTAATTTTTTTTGGTAAAATTAAAAAAATTAATTGTTTAGTATTGAAGCATATTATGTTTTTTAAATCAAACATAAGATGATAAAGTAGTATTCGTTTAATTGTGTGGAAATTATGCACATCGATAATTATACTTGGTAGACGCACCATTGCGGAGAAAAAAATTCATAATTCTTGATCCCACGACCGTCGACCCAAGTTAGAATTTGCATTAGTAATACCCAATAGATTACGAAGACTTTGAAAAATTAAAGCATGTTTTTTTTGAAATATTCGCGTTTTAATATTTTAATCGTAGTATTATATATCGTAAAACCGTTATTATTTGCATTCTCTGCAATTTTCTGAATAAAATGTAAAAACCAATCACTCTCTAGGTCAAACATTAACGGAGATATCTATATCAATTTATGCAACTTCACGTTTTTCGGAATATGCGAAATTCAAATACGAATTTTTTGGGAATGCGCGGGCATAAAAATCTAAAATTTGGTATTTTAAAATAACTTTACAGGTATGTATAATAATGCGGCCAATTAAAAAAAAATTGAAGATGATGAATTTGATATGGAAATACTTGTACCATTATTAAGTAAAATACGATATGACGAGTAAGTTTAGTATTAAATTCATTTAATGAATTACCGTCAACAGAATGAAATTCAGGATTAACATATATCAAGTTTCTAGCGCACGAAGAATTTTGATTTGTTATCCTATATGTATGTCTCGTATGTACGTCAGAATTCTGACGTTTTCGGTTCAAATAAAATATAAAGAACAACGCTACGTATTTTAAAACTCAATTTAACTTGTAACTGAAACTTTATAAACTATCGTTATTGATTTATCTTGTTTTATATTCTTTGACTTCTATTGTCGTTGCTGCTTTCGACGAGACCCTTAAAAGTTGTCAAATACATTTGCTGTCAGGATGCGAATAATGTTTGTCAAAATCTCTGTTTTAATTCACAATTTTGTTTGAAATATTAATTATCATATTTGAAGTGTAGGTCGGATGGTGTTTGTCTTTTAAAATTTCATCATATTTGATGACATCATGCTTTTGTCCTATATAATCTAGGTTAAATGTAGTGCGAAACGTTTGTAAACAGTCATACTGAAAAATTATAAAATCTATAATCGACTAACAATAAATAATTTATGAATTATAAATATTAAATAGGTATAACTTAACTTATAATCACATCAAGTTATTTATATGATTTCTTTCATAATGATTAGGAACAAACTACAGCAGGACCGTCGCGCCGTATTCGCGGGGGTTAGATTCCACCGTTTCCCGCGGATAATAGCGAACAACTTCTAAACCACAGATTTTTGCACATAGCAAAATTAAATCAGAAAAAATTAAAGAAGAAATGCTCTACTATACGTGTCCCCTACGTAAACCGCATAGTGCACGACACCCTCTAATCCGCCTTAGGGCTGGAGCTTCCCCCGATATGCACGTGATTAGTGCATGATTACTCCGTTCATTCGTCGATCTGAGTAAAGTAAAATAAGCGCACTTCGATAAGTTTTGCACGCTCAAAAAAAAGAAAGATTTTTGGAACCGCGGAGAATTGTAAAACCGCGGAAAAAAATTGGAAAACTGAAACCGCGGATACGGGAGTCCTACTGTACGCGTTATTTGATCTCCAAACCACCGCCCTGCAATATAATCGTATTATCGTGAAAACATGGGTTTATTAATTCAAAAAATTCGGGCTCCCTGAAATTGCTTCCCTTATTCTCTTAATCACATTTAGATGAAGAACTAAATTATTTAATATCAGATAACATTTCTCCAGTTAATTGCTAAATTAAGTTAAATTTGGCAATGTATTGGTTAAATGGGCCCTGTTCCTAAATTCAATTAATATTCCTAATTACGAAGTCAGTGGTAGAGTTATATAACTGGACTGATATTAATACTTCAACTATTAGAAAATGTCTAAAATGAAATTGTATTCATTCCGATATAGATTCTATAATTCAAAGTTGGTAATTTATTAACTACATACCTACAGCTTATCCAAACCTATATGATATTCACGTCATTAATACAAGGTTACTAGATGATGACGGTTCACACAGTGCTGCCATCGAGTACCTCGTATTTTAACAGTTCTAATAAATTGTAGTCTTTATACCATCTAATATGTGCGCAAGTAAATCATCTATAGAATGATTTAATGAATTCACTTAGGGCCGGTTTTTTCATCTCCCAATAAATTTACTTGACAAATTTTTACCATGGAAACAATTGTTTGAACAAACGTTTCTATGGTAAATATGTGTCAATTGAATTAAATGGAAGATGAAAAGATCGGCCCTTACTAAACTTTAAACCGAATTACAAATAAACAATCTAGTAACTTTTTGTTGATGACGTGAATATCATATAGGTTTGGATAAGCTATACAACATAAATACTACAGGTGACAGTGTGACAATAAAGAATAAAATTAATGTTTCTATTTATATTCCATTAGTAAATGTTTCGCTATAAATAGCAACTTAAAATAACTGATAAATGGTGTTTTTCCGCAGTCTTTCGATTTTAATATGTTGTCGTACTTACAGGAAATAACGCGTGAATGCTTTGATGAGCTGCGATTTCTAATAATCCACCCCTAGTTAAAGCATAGCTTGAGCTAGCATAAACCGTTGTGTAAACTGTGTAGTATTATGAAGTTCATAATTTACTTTGATGTTTTTCACAGTTATTTTACTAATAAATAGGAGCATGCAGACAAATATGCACAGAGTGATCCATTATAGAAGCCCGTTTTACATAGCAGCATAATTTTTTAACTGAACATTCGTGTTTGTTTTCTTATAAATATTATAACGATTTTTAAATGTAACCGTGCTAGATCGTGATTCAAAATTTTGTTTATACTTTATTTGTGCAAATCGTTTATTTTGTTGTTTCGAATTTTGTAATAATTTAAGTATTTGTTAATCAGCTGTTTTAAAGCAATGCTCATTTTTATCCAAACTTCTATCTAGTTGTTAACTACATCCCAGAGAGGTGTGCGTATGAATAATTCAGCAACAAATTTCTGACATGAATGATAAGGTTATTTTTTGTTTATTACTTGCTTAATTTTGAAAGACCTTTTTCTATCTTTTGCCGTAGGTAACTCAATTTATTGAAAACTAGTTTTTGTTGCGTTTACTCTTCCATTAGACTTTTTACACTGAACAGTTGTAAAGTATTAATTTCGAAGGCAAAGTAGGAAAATAATGTATTTAGGAAAATTTTAGGAAAGTATTTACTTTTTAATAATCTTTTTTGTACAAAATATTTTTTAAATTGCATTTTTGTTTTTATAGCAGTAAGTAAATATACTTACCTATATTATTTTTTCAAACGTAAAACATTTTTATCGTATTAAATTAGTAAAAATTTACTTACATACAATTACATACTTACTTACTTGCTATTTATTACTGCTTAATTATTATCTAAGTACTTGACAGTCTACGGCAAATATTTTAAAAACGAACCTTTGAAGCAATAAGACGACACCACAAACATTACATATTGGAATTATTGAAAACTTAACGTTACGATTAACGTTATCTTAAATATGATTAATTCAGAAATACCAAATATGTACATAGGTAATTTAATGTCAATTGAAATATATATCCGAGTGTCTGCGTTGCTTTAATCAACTCAAATTAATAGACATTTCAGCATAAATGGGAGCCCTTTCTTATTTGATGATTAATTTAAATGAGAATTCTAGGAAACTCGAATATTCATTTGTTAGAGATTACAATTTTGATTTGGCAGTTTATTTAATAATAACATTGTTCATATGAATAATATTTAAATTACATTTATTTTAAGACTATCTACCTATGTAGATATACACTCACCGGCACAAAATTCGATCCATCTACAATTTTTAGTAAAAAATTGTGATAAACGTTTGTTTTATCTAATAATGGGGAAAATTCATATTCCAATGACATGTTTAGTGCGATAAAATTTTATTCGTTTGGGGAATTTAGTTAGTTTGTTTATTTGGATGGTATCAAATTATAATAGTCAAATTCTGAGCGTACTTTATTATTAAGTTTATTACGCCTATTAGTCTTAATTGTTGGAAATACAATTGAATTTACTGTCTGTAAAAATTAAATATGGTGTTGAATCCAACCGATACTGCCAGAGCAATTGCTTTGATTCAAGATGGGCGCTCGCAGTACTACGCCGCTCGAGTGTGGTGCCTTGGTGTTTCAAGGTGTAGTATTCAGAGAGCTGTAGAAAGGTTTCGAGAAACTGGAGGCTACACCAGGAGAGTGGGATCAGACAGGAAAAGATGTACAACTGCTAGGGATGACCACTTCCTTGCATTAAAAGTTCTGAGAAACAGAGATACTACTGCAGTTAATGCACGTAATGAGTTGCAAGAAGTACGGGGTGTAAGTGTTAGTGAAAGAACTGTAAGAAGAAGGTTGCAGGAACACGGATTGCTAGCAAGAAGACCCGCAAACGGCCCACAATTGACCAGAGAACATCGAGTCTTTGCACGTCAACACCAAAATTGGGATAATGATGACTGGGGTCATATTCTTTTTACCGACGAGTCGAGATTTGGCTTAGTTTTGGTGGTGGTTCAATCATGGTATGGGGAGGTATTAGCATGGAAGCTCGCACCGAATTAGTAGTAGTAAATGGAGGGGCGATGACTGCTGACAGGTACATTAGGGACATTATAGAATCACATGTTGAACCTTTCGCCCCATTTATTGGTGACAACTTTATGCTAATACATGATAATGCCCGTCCGCATGTTGCCCGAATTGTTTGTGAGTACTTGGGAGAAGTAACAATCCACCGTATGATGTGGCCTGCAAGAAGTCCCGATCTAAATCCGATCGAACATGTTTGGGACATGGAGGGGAGACGAGTTCATTGCCGAGTTCCTGCTCCTTCTAACTTGCGAGAGTTAAGTGTAGCAGTAGTCCAAGAATGGGACGAAATTAGCCAAGATTACATTCGTTACCTTATCGAGGGTATGCCAAGGCGAATAGAAGCTGTAATTCGAGCACGGGGAGCTACTACACGCTACTGATTTTTGCTTTTTCGTTTTTTTTACTTGTTATGTACAATAAATGTTGTTTACTGTTTTATCTAGTTATGAGATGTTGCCGTATTTTTGTTATTAGAGCAATAAAAATGTTTCCGTCGGTTTAATTACATTTCAACATCTGTTTTACACACCCTTTAAACTATGTGTAAATATAACCAATTTATAAACTAAAATAATTACATCAATTAACCGCATGGATCGAATTTTGTGCCGGTGAGTGTATTTACCTATTAGGTATAAAATGTACTAATTATACCTAATTTAAAGTAATAAAATAATATCGATTAATAATTGCAATGATTTTTATCGATGAAACGAATGAATTAAATTAATTTTACAGCCTTAGAAAATAGATTTTCTAGATCACGGTTTACTTAAAACATTTGAAGGTGTGTTTTATCTATTTAGTAAACCAGGAGCATTTGTGTCACTTTTTCGGCAGATACTTTAATCTAGAATAATGTTGTACCTAACGTTCGCGCTGTTAAATATATTATGCAATACTATCTAATTTCAGTTTATAGAAAATACACATAAGTAGGTATTTGAAACAATGTGATCAACAGAGCGTTAAAAATATTAATCTCACTTTAGGAAATTGAAGCATTTTCTGAATAGACAATAAAAGTCTGCTGGCACTTCATATTCTGCACAAAAACTAGTTTATGTCGAGGGTAATATTAGTATTAACAACATTCTATAGTTGTAAATACAATTTCGTCAATATAATTTTTTGTCCTATTACAATTTCGTTTACGATCCGTTAATTAATACCGAGAAAGGAAACTACGCAACAAAATTGAAAATGATGTTTTTCTCGCAAGAAACTTTTCAAGCATTGTTGGTATTGACAAGAAATTTCAACTCACGCGCATCGGTATTTTGAAGCTAGAAGGTCGTACCTACACATTTAGTGATATTATTCGTATGCGTGTTTTGATTTTGTTTTCATCATATTAATTTAAGAAGTACATACTTAAACCAAGAGTTTAAGATTTATGTGTAAATGGATATCTGCCTTTTAACATTACGATTGTATTTAAGAATATTTTATTTGGCATTTATTTTTAATATGAACTTACTTACAGTTGGAATTGTTGGAGTACGGGTGCTAAATCATTATCTACATCTAGGTAATAATAATATAATTAAATGATAATGGAATATATTATTACTTAGAAGCGACCATAGACATTGTGGAAATTTGCGTCAAAGTTACGGTTAAATCATCAAAGCGTGTTGCCATAGGTCTACAATACAATCTGTGAGTCAATAATGTCAGAAAGATCTAACGATACCAGAAGGGTTTGCTAGCAAGCACTAATTTGCATGTTAAAGCTGTGATCTAAGCTCCCACAAGAGTTCGCTACACAAGCTTGGAAGTAAAAAGCGGTTATATTTAGTACAAAGTTTAATATCTACTGAATGCTAAAAATTAGACTAAGGATGTTGTAAGTTGCTTTAAAGTACCTATAAAAAATAAAATAGTAAAGTTTAATTATTATTAAAGGAAAGCTTATTATAAATTTCACGACGCCGGCGCCGACGCCGACGCGACGACCTGATATGCGAGCACGAAATCTAGGAACTAGCAAAGTGTAATATAATTCAAAATTCTTAACACTAAACCACGCATTTATAAAACCGGAATTTTATTACTACGTTAACAATGCCAACTAAACACGCGACTAGTGAATGAGAATAATCGTTTCTAGTATCAATTTCAATGGAACTCCTTTAAATTCGATAATATCAGCGTTAACACTTTAATTATATGTATATGTATGTATAGGTAAACCGTAATTAGTCTGAATGTTTTTGCATTTCATTGCCACCACGCTTCTCGGAATCAAAAGAGTAATTACGGAAATTTGAAAAAATCTTTCGCGTACACATACATACATATGCATAAGGGTTTTGAATTCCTTTAACCAGGATCGTAAAATTTTAATTTGTCAAATTAAAAATCCAATTACCTAGCTTTGCGTGTACATATTATTATCATTTTCTAACGAACACCTGGGATCTGTTTGACAAAAAATACAAGTATTAAGTATACAGGGTGCCCGTTGTTTTTCGAGTAAATGCATGGTGATCTCGATTATCTTAAGAGATACGACGTCGATTAAATTGGGGAAAAAGTTGCGCAGTTTTGTGCCGATTAATAATGTGAAAAAAATACGACCTGTCGTTTTTAATTTTAAAAATATCGCATAAAAACTGAAAATTGAGATTTTCGTATTAATTTTTTTATACGGAAACCAGTCAAGTTAGCCATTTCTAACCAAAACATCATTGAGACACTTTTTAATGAGGAATTTAAAAATAATTTTATATTTGCACTAGCACTTAGAAAAAACAAGCAACGACAGTCAACTTTTGTTTTTCTTATGAACGTCATGTTAGATTTATTTTCGTTTGAATGCAGATTTTTTTTCTAATTTCAAAAATGTATAATACTTAATGTTTTTAATAACCAATTTATCAAAATATTTTGGTTTTTACGACTTTTTTAGGATCGCCATGAAAACAAAAGAAGATCGCGAATGTTTCAATTGCTATTTTGACAATTTGCGTTTGCTTTCAAATTGTTGCATTAAAATTTAGAAAAACTTAGCACCTCAGTTTAACAGTGCAATTTTGATATCTAACCCCAAAATATTTTTGCAATACCGTATAGAGATAGAGTTCTTAAAAAAAAAATGTAAAAAATATACAGGGTGTCATTTAAAAATAAAACAATACGTATTACTGCTCAAATTTCATTAGACACCGAAACAAAATAATTATACAATAATATACAACATATCATTCTGAACATTTTTGTTAAGAAAATATTTTTCTGGTATGGTGCTGCTACTATCTTAACTCGCCCTGTATAGAGTACCTATACAGTATTATTACGCGAGTTCGATATTTGGTTATCCTATTTTTTTATAGCTAAGAGAGAGTTATTCCGATATCTATAAAATTATTATCCCATAGCCATAAAAATCATAATAGAACATTTTATTGTTGAAAATCAGTCGGCCTGTTTTACAGCATAAAATTTACGTTACCCTACACGAACGTTTCGACTTTTATGGGTTGCTTAATAAAATTGGTTAGTTTAAATAATTTATAATGTTATATTTAAGAACAATGCAAAGATAAATCGATTTTAAACAAAACATAAGGATAAACTTTGTTTTTGTTTTGTTTTCTTTTTTAATTATATATCGTTACTAATTTTCTATTATTCTAGTAAATATACCATAAAAATAAATGTTTCACTTTAATAATGCGTAGCTAAGGTTTACCTATACATACGTAAATATGAAGTAATTATCATACTACGATTTATCGTTTACATTAAAGATAGTCACTGGGTTTAAAACTACACATTATCAAAATTTACAATAAAATAAAAAACAACTGACATTGAAAATAATAATTTATTTTCATGAGCAGTTGCGCCGTAACGGCACGACAAATTTTTTTACAAATAAATTCAAAGTAGGTTTAATTTTGTGCAGGTGAAATATTTTTTATTTAAAATACAAGTTACGATGTTTTTTTCATAATTTTTTAGAACATCATATTTATTATCGATCTGTATAATTATGGTGTTCAAAACAAATTAATTAGTACCTATTGGATTAAAACAAGCAACAGTTTTTCTTCGAAATGTGAAATTAAGCTAATTATCTAATGCAATACGTATGCATGTTTATTTAGTGATTAAAAGTTTTATTAATTATCACTTAATTATCTCGAGGGTTTTTAAAATGTAACTTAAACGTCTGGTATGTGCCTACTGTACATATATATAAGTATAATATTAAAACATTTAAAGTAGTTAATTAATGGGAATATGCTTTGTTTTACTGAATTATCGTAAATTGATTAAACTATGATTACGAAAACGGGTAAACGATAAAAGTGTATTAATAGCTTTAAAGTAAGACTATAATGGGTAGCAATTTCTAAATAGAATAGGCAATCCATTAAAAATATTAATACTTTTTAATTTCAATTCTCTCTTGCGGCTTCTTCTAATCGAATTTAACTTTAAGAACTGGTAATAAAACAAATCTGTTTTTATAACGTGACGTTTTAATGGGCACTTTTTGCGATAAAAAATACGAAATTAGTAGATAACTAATTAAGTAATAGGTAGTTAATGTTTTTAGTAGGGAAGGAATTGTAATGTATTTTTTATTATATGTTGATGGTGATTATTTTGAGCGAAATTACTAACGTAAATAATTAATACTGTTTAGGTCATTCGTACATTGTTGTCTAAAAATCAATATATTACATGGAGGGAATTTGTTTAGATATAATGTTGACTTTATAATTTTTTAATAAAGTTGTTTGTTTATTAGCAGTCGTAATTTGTGATAAATTAGGCACTTCACTGCAATTAAAAATATCGAATTTTATACTTGTAATCGTATACTTTAGGAAATTCCTCGAGCATTAAGCGAACGCTATTAATTAAAATAAATGGGGCGAATCAATAAAATAATAAATTCCAAAAGAAAAACTTTTTTTAAATAATTGATATTACCTACTAAATGTTTAGGCAACTTAGGTAGGTACTTATTTTTTAAATTGCGACTGCTTATGAAACGTATTGCTATAGTACAGCCCCACATTGTTTTTTTAATATTTATAATTATATTTTAGTTATTTTCTATATATATATTTATATTTTAACTAATTATAAGATATTATAACGTTCTTAACATTACCTTAATCTACCCCACAATTAACTATATCCGTACAACTCTTCTTTTCCCCTTTCGGTTCCCTATTTATTCTGTCTCTATCCTTACACAGTAATTCTCGCCCTCTTATTTTCCTTTTTTTTCCTTGTCCTTTTTGCTTCACACCAACATCCCGCATTCCATCCAAACACCTTTTTCACTGCTTTTCCTTCGCCGGCTCTCACGAATTCTCACTGATATTATGGCTCCATCGTCACGGACTCTTCCAAATTTTCCTCTTGTTTGAGTATATCTTTTCCTTCTTCTTTTAACTTTTTATTATTACACTATTTATCTTTTATGCTTTATTCATACACTATTTTCTTCCTTATTACCCCTTTTAAATAACTTTTTTTTTAACTTTTGTTAATATTTTTAATTTTCTGACATTTCTTATTAAATTTTCAATCAAACTCCTCTCATTTCAACTGTCTCCTTGATCCCTTTTAATTATTTTTTTTCGATATCCCGTATCATAGCAGTATATACGCACATATACGCACTTACAGTTTTATTTCTTTGAAAACGAAATGTAAATTCGATTGCTATTATAATTTTGTAAAATGAAACTAGTGGAGGTTTTAGTTTTACTTTTTATTAAACAATCGATTCTTTCGGTTTCCGACGTAAACTGGAAATAAGAAATAAGATTTACATGTGGCACCTTTATCATATATATAAGTATGTAATATATATGATAAAATAGTCGTATCGCTTTTATACGGCACTGACTAAAAATATATGACGTAGCCAGTATCTATTTACACTTTGATGACAATATTCATAGTTATATTCTTATATACATATGCACATACATACATTTTTTTTAAATAGTCTTATGGGTCGGTGTTGCATAAAATAATTTTAATAGATTGATAAAAAGAGAGAATATCGAACATTCAAATTCGAACACGTGAATGCTGGTAATTACGTTATAACATGAAAAAGTGCGATCATTAAATTGAATATTTCAATAAGGTCTATAGGTACTTATCTAATGTTGGTAGGATCGACTCCTAGCTAGAACACGCGTGTTTATTAAGCCATATTATTGTGAAAACTATCTATACGTCGCTCGTTGTTAATATAAAATAATATTTGCATATATTTAGAAATTTGATTTTGTTTGAGTTTAATATTCCTGAGAGCTGCGTTGATATGAAGCTTATATTATGTACCTTGATGTAACGTCATTGTGAAGAATAAGCGATCATATACGAAATTGCGACAGCAAAAACGTTAGCTTTACACAGGTTTAACAAATTGTTGGATTCTCTCATATGTTAACCGCAGCAACAGAAATTTATCAATGATTCACGACGAGATTGTCCACGCAATATATTATTTCTAGGCATTATATTAGAACGCAGCTTATTTGAAATGCGAAAAACTAATAGATATTACAAAATAGAATAAAAACAAGAAAAATAGGGTGATTAATATAATATATATCTACTTTTTAAAATTTTATTAAAAAAATACAGGGTGTCCCGAGAGGTATCTGTCAAACATTAGCGACGTGTTTCTTAATTAGTAATGTTAAGCGAAACAAGTTATATCGACATAAGTCCGATTCGGAAAAGTTGTCGAGTTATGGCTTTTGTTAAAGAAAAGTCAAAACGGCTATTGCATGCGAAATCAACCAATGCAATGAACTAAACCTCGATAATTCGGAAATTAATAGCTTTTTGCACAATTATTCTATCCATAAAAATAATAAAAAATATCAAACATTTAATTCTTAGTCTTAATAATTTTTGAATTATCAATTTTCGAAACTACAAAAATCACGCAAAATGTATCGCGTTTTTTAAACTTTTGAACGACTCCAACTCAAAAAGTATTTGACTTAGAGAGCTGCATTTTGTGTAATTTTCTTCAGTTTTTTATAAGCTTTAATTTGATGTGCTTGTAGCACACCTTATCGTCTTTATTATTTTAAACGATAAAAAAAATATTTTTTGAAGAATCCAAAAAGGGCACATTTTTAAGACCCCGATTTATGTCTCCGACGACATCGAATTTCTGAAAAGGAAACCTTTAAAAATTGTTTTAAATTTTAATAAAAAACACACTAAATGAAAGGTATACAAAAATATACGTCAACTTTACAACGGTAATCGTTTTTAATCGCCAAATGTTTTACCGAATGCCTCATCTTCATCAGCACATACGCTTACAGAAGACCGCCCACTCGAAAATCGAAAGGTCCGAATATAAGACGTTCCCTGTTTTTTTTTTAATGATTTTTAGTGGAAAAACACCTCGTCTTATATTCGGGTTTATACGGTATTAAATTCAAAAAAAATTAAAGCTTTCGATTTTTTAATTTTTAAGTATTTTTTAAGTAATCGGACCTATGTTAATATAACATTTGTTGTTCAAAATTATTTAAGAAATATGTTCCTAAAGTTTGGAAGATTTATCCCGGAACACTCTGTACATTAATTGATATTATCTACTAAATAATAAACAAAATTATATGAAAATTAAACTTGATGAAAAAATTTTATTTGATATTTGATTTAATATAAAATTTTGACAAGTTGGTTTACATCCCGGTCACTAGCACAACAGGCGATGATACTTCTTGAGAAATTTTTCTACCGTATTGCTACGTAATTTCTGACGAACCTCTTCTTAAAGTCTTTTCAAAAAATGTGAGGAATTGTCAAAAAACAATTTACCACGTACATATCTACAATGCGACATAAATACTTTTAAATTTTGTTCCATTTATTTTTTACACATTATATTTTTACAAGTAGGTTACTTACCTACATAATTACTATTAAGTTTAATAATTTTTTTATCGTTCTTTTTCCAAATCACGAAACGACGCTTTATCAACTTTACTTTAGGATTTTGATTTTATACTTTTTACGTCGTACCGACTACATATAAATGGCTCAATTCTTTACTGTCGCCAAAACATTTCTCTGGGGTCTAACGGCAATTCTGAGCTTGGTGAAAATTTTGACTCTATAAATTTTATTTTGAACGTTAGGTACCTATACGTATTATATCGAAACTCGTTCTTGTCACGTTTTTACTGAATTTTAAGTTATTTAACTGTTTTATGTTGTTTTTGTTAAGGCGATTTGGACGATCGATGTTCATTAATAAGGTCAGAAATTCGGCGGTTCTAATGTTATTAACAATGAAGTGCTGTATCACCGCTAACGGTGGGAAACATTCCATTTCCTATGAATCAATACTCCATCAGACAGAATAAAGTCCAATTACCGTAGAGGTCGAAGTCGGTAGTAGGCCGCGGTTTCCTAAAATTTTATGTGCCTACCTTTCTCTGAAATAATGTTCATGCCGTTTGAAACCTTTATTGCTCCATGAGATTTTCCCCTAGATAGATTTATTGCTATTAAGGTGGCGTATTCTTCTCGCGCCTTTAACTCATTTTTCTTCCACTTTTAATATCTGTAGTTTAACATTGCTTTCTCGACAAACCGCAATGTGGGTTGGTTAAATCAGGTTAAACCGAACTTGCGACGACAATATGATCAATTCCAACGAACAAAAATGGACAGAGCAATAAATTATTGCTGCAACGTTATTTTTATGAGACATCGTGAATAAAAGCGCGTCATAAAATATTAACGTTGTCATTTCAAATCAATAACAATATTGTATTGTAGCGATGAAAACTAATTAAATTATATAATTACCTAGATGTTTTCTTTGATAAAGTCGTCTTAAGTTTAAATTAAACGAAATTCTAACAATTTTTTTTTTCAATTTCGAATCGGTAGCCACACAATTAGGTATAATACATAATTATTTTAGACATGAACACTTCGATACGCAACATCTAAAGTACATATCGGGCAGCCACTGTGAAAATTTTTAGTTCACTGAAAGTAGGTACAATTTACAAAAGAATCATTTTCGGCGTGCTGATCTGAATAAAATTTGAAACGTACGAGCAACTAACTATTTACGTAGTAGGTATGTGTGTGTGTGTGTGTGTGTGTGTTGTGCTCTACTTCACTAATTTTTTTTCGCTTGGACTACACTTTTGTGTTGTATAACATATATTCCTTTAATCTTACTTTTATGATGCGACATTATTCATGGCAGAATGCTCGTTTATCTTGAACCTACAAGGTTATTAAATTATATACAGTTAATAAATATTAGAGACGTTCTTCATTTTATTAATATCGTTACACGTTAGGCGCTTTTTGTAATTTATAATCGCAGAAATGTGGTGAACGGGTAACGTTTAAATAGTTTTCGAAGGTGTCTGTTTATAAAAATAAATTGCGTCAGACTTTATTACTAGCATAAACTATTAAAAAGAAGGGATTGAAAATCTGAGTCGCCGATATAAAAACAAAATATAATATAAGAAGTTTTTGTTTACGATTGATAAAAATTCATTAGTCAGGAATTTCACTTACTTTCATATCTACTTATTGTTAGGTACATATTCGTTAACTAAACACAAAGGTAACATTACATTTAATTGATTTTTTAATGCCATCAGTGCGCGACAAAAATATTGGAAGCAATTAATATAATGTAGGTGCCATAGATAAATCCAGAAAATGGCGACAGTTGTTTTGCAAGAAATAATGAATTTGTGCTGATGCGCTGTCGTTGACTGGCATGTTTTTGCCGTGGAAAGCTTGTCGTTTTTGACCATTTTCGGGGCTTTTTTACATTTATGTTAAATTCAACCAACAGAACGTATATCATGGAATAAATTCTACACATTTTATCCCAAAAAGATATATATCTATGCGCATTTAATTTTATTAGTTTTTTTGTTGTGCAACGTGTTTAGTTTATTAAAAAAGAATAATTTTGCCGGCAGTTTTTTGAATGAAAATGTTTTAAATTATTGTCTACTGAAGCGTTTTATTCACAATTTATTTGTATTAACTATTAACGTTAATGCTTATTTGAGAATACCTTATATTATTTTTAATATCTTTCGCTGCAATGCCAATCGCCTGAACCTTGACATTCCCAGGAATTCATCATATTTGGCACAATGGTAGTACCAATAAAGTTAACAAAAACTGTTAAATTTCAGAATTTTTAGACTTATAGTTTTTGAGCTATTAACTTAAAAAGAAGCAAACGTCGCACAAATTTGACAATCTTTTTAACTCATTAAAAAGCCGTAACTCAAAAACTATTTGACATAGAGAGCTCGATGTGGTGAGGTTCTCTTCTGTTTTTAATGGACTATAATTTAATACGCAGCATGACTATGATATTAAAATTTTGTAATTTTTTTAAGATCTTAAAAAACGTTTTTTCTTTGGAATTCTTAAAAATACCCCTATTGATTATTTTTTTGAAAAATATATACCTATATTTTAAAGACATTCATTGACTACCTGTGCACCAAATTTGATAATGGGAGTTCTTATGGTAATTAATTTTTTTATATTATAATGTACCTATGTGAATTCGCTAAATTGATTGACTTCTATAACTATAAAATGAGTAATAATTCTGATTTGAAAGTTGCTAGTAGTCTATTTTATCATTTTCTCACTACAAATAATATAAAAATATACGTTATTCTCGACAGGTTACAATGGACGTCGTTCTTTGCAAAAAGCAATTCCAAAATGTAAGTCACGAAAACGCAAGTGAAAATCTTACTTTTTTTTAAATTTATCGATTAAAATCTTAATGATAATTTCTAATTGTCTAAAATACAATTTGATGTGATTACTTACTGAAAACGTAGGTAATTTATTGTAGGGTTCCGAAAAGGCGCCGACACTTTACCGTATAAAATTGAAATAAAAATTTCACGAAATGTAGGTACGCCGTTTTTATTTAATTATTTTATATATTAAAAATTAATCGCGCTATTTGCATTTCGTCCTAATTAAATATTTATGCGGAATACTTAATTTGTATAAACATTCGTGTAAATTTGTTGAAATTGTACTGAAACAGAATTATAATGCCTTATATGCTTTGATGTTAGCAAGTTTTAAATAAACAGGGCACGGGCAAATTTGCAGGCCTGTGTACTGTGCTCCGTATGTTTGAAATGTCCCCGCTATGCCAATTATAATAAATTCGGAAATTATGAAATTGCACGTTTTCATCGAATTTATTTTATGCATTGTTTTGTGTAGGTGGCAAGAACCGCGCGTGGTCAATAATAAAAATCATTCTTACATTTTTTACTTTTGTTTATTTAGGTACATTTTTATTTATTTATTTTTGAAATTTGTAATCAAACGATACTACTAATAGGTAGATATATCATAATTATTTATCAAATAACTTACAACATACATACAATGAGGGATGATATCAATATTACAGTCGAATTTCCATATAACGAAGTGTCCTGGGGATCCGAAAAAAATTGTTATAAATATAGAAAATTCGCTATATACCGTGTGTAACATAATCATGATACGCCCCCTTAATATTGTTATTTATTAAGATAAAATTTTCAACTTGTTACATATCTAATGTACTTATCAATCGTTATGTTTTAACATAAAAATTGTGTTTTTTCTACTTCCGGTTTCACCAGTACTGATATCAATTTTCGATTTTCAAATAGAACACCCTGCGTATTATTACATTTTTGGAATTTTAATTTTAAACTAATTTTGGATTATGCAAATTATGTATTTATTACTCTGTCAGGTAAGTTCGTTTCACACCATTAAATATTCGTTAAAATCTACTTCAAGACATATCAGTTTTTGTGGCGTCCACTGAACCTATAAAATTTTGAAGGATTCTTGTAAAAAATTCGTTATGCACCAAAATGCACCAAAAACGTGTTCAAGACGAAGGTTCTTCAAAAAAATTCGACATATGTACTATAGAAAAATTCGTTTTATGGAATTTCGACTGTATTTAAATTTTAATTGGATATAATTTACAAGGACTTCATTGCTTTATTTGCAGCATTTAACATTAGCATATATTAAATCTTGTAAAATATTGTAACTCGATGACCCAGTTTTATCGAAAAGATAAACAGAAACAGAATTCGCTTTAGTATGAAACATATATCGCTACATAAAAGCATCTCATCCCCCATAGGCTATGCATGCCGTATCTACATTTTCTAACTTTTACCTGCATCCTGTTTCCCAAAACCTAGGCTAGAGAGATTATGGTAATGTGCAAAATAAATTCTCAACAAGCAGCAAAGCGAACTATTTGTAAGGCTTTCCTTGCAGAAAGCAATTCTATTTTTGAACAAGATTTTAATCAAACTTCTTTTTATTGAAAGATAAATTCATTTCGAATAGATAGAGAAACGCCGATTTTTCGACGATTAAACGTGTTTTTTTTTATGTCAATGTAATATTCACACAATAAAAATGTCTCTCGTTCGAGTCGTGGCTCGAGAACTTACAACCAGTTTAAGTCGACCTGTTTTCCCAGATACAGTTCAGTTAAAACAAATTAAAATCTTTATCTATTTATTTACATTTCGTTAGATTTAAAAATGTATGCAAGTTATCTATTGTCAATACTAATACTGTTCGGAAAAAAGCCATAAAAGTATATTTTTAAACTTACTTTCTCGATGTTTGGTCTTTTTACAAAACGTTTTGGAAAATGCGATAAAGACGTTTTCATTGACTGTGGTTGTACTAAATCTACTTAATTTATAATTTCACTTTTAAGCAATAACTATTGTAAAGAATTAACAAGTTAAACGAGCTTGTTGAATTCCAATATCGTTGGGGAAGTTTGTGAAATACTACAGGACAAGATGAATAATTACCTTGAAGTAAGTAAATATTTTAAAAGATAGATATTAGGAGGAACACGAAGATATCGTTTCAATAATCATTTATTAAGCAAAACTAATAGATTTTCATTAAAGTAGGTAATTAATTATTTGGTCTACTAGTTTAACAATTTCGTAGTAATATTTCTTATTATCTTATAATTCATTAGATCGTCATGTCTCCGTAAATGTCTTTGTTAACTAATAGTAATGTATACTTTATCAATATTTCATCCTTATTGCTATCACGATATCATCTTATAACTGATTTTTTCTAGATATGTCACAGTGGCCAACCTGCCGTCATGGGAGGGTATGTTGGTCGTTTTCTCCGAATGAAGGTTCGGGTAAAAAAAATTGATTTTTGGAATTTTAAGAGTTTTTATTGAAATTAAACTTAAAAAATGAACATGTGTCCAACGAGTTGTCCAACAGAAGCAGTAGTGATGGCTGTTTTTCTTTTTTTGGTGCTACCGTCAAATTGAACAAAACACTTCATAAATTTGGACCCTGAATATCATTTAAAAACACCAAAACTATTTGTCATTTACCCCTATCGAAAAGTCAATCCGGAGACGCATTGTATAAGTATTTTATATTTCCTTCTTGGAACCTCTCTAGGTGGGTATAAGTATTATATAGGCTTTAGAAAGCACAACTTTTTCAAATGACGTTAGTATTGATTCCGCAAGACGGAAATGTATGACACCGTACCGAATGTAAATTACCTCTTTGTATGCATGAAGTACAGTGTTTTCTGTGTCTTTTTCCCCTTCCTTCTTTGCGTTAAACTTCGCTTGCCCGCAACGTCGTAAACCACTGTAGGTATATGATGAACATCAAACTCTTTCTTGCACGCATTTTAATTGATTTGTATTATTTCATGAGTTAATATCTACTCTTTATTTTAATACAATACCTATCGCATTTAAACCGATTAGAGTGACTATGTGTACACAGTAAAACGGCGTTTGTCCGGATATAACGATTTTAGGAGGATTTAGTTGAGTATTCGAAAAATTTGGATTTATGAAATATTGCATATAATAAAACTAATATTGGTATATTAGAAGTATATAATGTATGCATATGTATGTAACGGGTGTCTCAAAAATCTTTCAGTCTCGCAGTTGGCTGTGGAAAGGTATGTCTAGGTTTAAATAAGGTAGGTTTAATATAGGTAAGTTAAGACACACCTTCATCTATCTATGGCTAACAAAGACGTTTTGGACACGAGTTATTTAAAAAACAAAGAGAAGTTGATCCGGATAATTCGGAAATTCGAATAAACGGGGTTTTACTGTAGCCGGTATTACAAATTCCATCCTTACGATGCTTTATAAAGTAAGTAATAGAAATTTATGATGTTCAATGCAAAACAGGTTATCTACTATAAATTGTCGATAGAGGAAATAAGAATTTAACACTTAAGTATTGATTTTTATTTTTATTGAGTACAGCAAACGTGCTTTTATAAATGTTCTTCATTGTTATGTATACCCCTATTCTGTACGGCATTCGTTAAGTAATAACGATTCGTTACAGTTGAGATTTCGTAATAATTTTAAGTTCACATTTGCTGAGTTTTATATTCGTAAGGATTTCGATAAAAATCTAAAACTTAGTGATTAGTGAATCTCAACTGTAACGACTCATAATTACTTAACGAATGTCATACAGACGACTAGGCGTGTCACTTTTTTTTTTAATAGAATTACCATATTATATTATGTGGTTGTTCGAGAAACACAAGGTTCAGGTTTAAAAAACATTGAAAATACTACTGCTTACCTAAAGTTTTCAACAAAAATAAGCTTTCTTGTTGATTTGTCGAAAGAAGAATATGTACAATAGTTAGATAAATCGTAGATGGTTGCATGGACGACCCCCAATACAAAAATAATAATAGGTAGCTAAATTGTAGACTGACTTATTTATTTCTATATATTTGAAAAATGAAAATTTTTATAAATTATCTTTTGCAATATTTCTAGAAAAAAGAGTTTAAAATGTTTAAATTTAATGAGCTCGTAAGGGCAATTTTTGCCAAAATATCATGTGAGTCACAACTTTATCGAAAATAACTACCTTATGCAATAACTACCTAAATGCAAAGACACAATTTTAGTCAAAAAAAATAATGCCGACTGCTACATTTTGTAATACAAAATTTTTTGATAGCACCTCAGGGGGAGTAAGGATACACCGACCCTGATCTTTCCAATCACATTTTTGTTCAAGAGATTATTGCAGTATAATTAGCAGTAATGCACCTGTTAGTGTTGTGTTGAGCACAATTTTCTCGAATATGGCTCATTTTATGGAAAGTGGACAAAAGTACCTTTTTTATACTAAAACGTTTGGGGAATTCGACAATAAGGTTACATTTTTTTTAAAAATAAATCCACTGAAAAGAAATGTGATTAGAAATGTTAGGGGCAGTATATAATTGTTTTGAAATACTTTGACAATACAAATCGAGTTTTCGCTATCAATTTTGAGGGCGAATATCTCTGCAGGGGAGCGTCGTAGGAAAAAGTTTATAGAAACTTAAAGTTTTATTTTGACGTGTTCTACACGTCCCTGAAATATTTCTCATCATTTTCTACACCTTGTTTTCTAACGCGCCGCGATTATTTTAAGGGGATTATTTGAAATTAGGGGGTGGCTCCGAAAGGGCTCTGATGATTATTGCGGTTAGTATGGTAAATAGAATACTAGTATCTCTAAAATTTCATGTTTGTATCACAAACTGTAGGGTTTATACGTTAAAAACCTTGTTTATTTGCTAGAATCTGGTCAAAATCAAAAAACTTAATAAATTATTAGTCACGTAAAACCAATAAAGTTTATCTTGGAGGCATGTGTCGATAAAATATTTTAATTTTAAATGTCTTGCAAAAAATATAAGATAATTTTTAAAAAATACATTTATTTTAATAATGTAATCTTAGCGTATCAGTCGATGCAGGCACACATTTACTCCGAAATGTGCCACATGTGGAGATAACGCTATTGTAAACGCGGGGGTCTGATTAGCCACGTGCATCGGCGTAACTGCAGGTATCGAAAATCAACAATTAGAATGAATTCATTTCTGTATGATTAGTAACTTCATTCGGCGTGGACGCGGTCGGATGTATTTTTGTGCTCGTGTTTTCTGTTAGCGTGGCTCGACTATTTCCTTAAAACTTACGATTAGAACGACTTCAGTGATAAGGTATGCTCCTTTTTTACTACATAATAATTATTATTGTCGATGTTATTTATGTTTAACTAGAGCAAGGGCGTATTTTATTTAATTATGTAAATTAGGTACAACTTAAAATTTTCGGTACTTCAAACAGCTAAATTAATAATAAATAAGTCTGGTGTTTTGGTACGTACTTAGGATTTGAATTAAAATTCCTTTTAATTTTTAAAATCGCCTTAGCGTTCAATTGTTCAAAAAATTCAAGTGTGCGTGTGTATCAAAATTAACTATTATTAATTTTGGGATAATTCTGGTTACATATTCAATTTTACATTTCGATATGAGTCAGACCTAATACTTGCCTAATTATTAGGTATTAACAATCCTGTACCTGCGCCCGCGACTATAACATTTATAAAGCAACCTACGTACATTTGTTTGATAAGAATTTCCAAATAAAAATTATCTCTGATTTTTATGTAATAAATGATTAGGTGTTTAGTAATTTCTAATGATTTATTCTTTTTAGTTATAGAAGTACAATACGCGTGTCGGTGCGGGAGTGTTGGTGCGCGTGTTAACTGGGACTGACTGACATTAAGGCCTCTGGGATGCTCGATCGGCGACGATAAGGTATTTAATTTTTATTTTAATACAGAATCACGTTAATATTACTTAATTTCTAATTGGTTTTCAATCTTGAATACATATACGGAATTGTTTAAAAATATCTACTGAAACGTCTACCTATAGCGGATAACAGCCTTTATTTTTGAAAGAGATGTCAGCTTGAATATTTTATGAGGAATATAGCACAACGCTGATACGGTACAACATTTTGATTGTTAGAGAACTACTATTACACTTCCCGTTACGCCGGAAATGATCTGAACTTTCGTTTTTTAAATGGAGCATCCTGTATATTTTGACTGTTTCGGAATCCTCTATCGATTTTCAGTACAATTACGTCATTTTGAAAAGCGCTTATAGCCCACTTAATTTTTTTAGACAATTTTATTTGTGTATCTAGAATGCCGCGCGATCGGACTAAAAGGAAGGACAGAAAAACATTACAAATCAGTAAATTACATGACGCAAAATCAATGTAGATAGATTATTTTCGATTTCACGTACCTATATCGTTAGATTTGTATTAACAACGGTCATATAGAAACTAGCTTTCTAAAAGGCGTCGCCTTTTGAATTTTTTCTAGTGATTTCGAAAAATAAACTGACTTGTTCAACTTCGAAGGTGTCCAACGTTTCTGCCAAATTGTATAAAGTATTGAAATTGTATAAGTATCGATTTTCAAATTTTGCAGAGCACAGATGTACCTATATCACGTGTAGGTACCTACTTAATGTTATATTTGGCGATTTGTATCTCTAACGCGTTATGTGCCTTATTCGAAACGACTATTTCACTCTCGCAGTTATATTCTGTTGAATACTTAAGTTTTGCAAACTTTTTACGAGCAGAGCATAATTTCTTGGAATTATTTCAATAGTTTGCATCCCCTACATCGTAAAGGGGCCCAATATTTAAAGGAGACGGGTATGAATATTTGTGTGTCCGTCTAATTGAGCTTTATACATAGCTTATTGGCAGTTGTTTAAAATTGCTAGCCAAAAAATTGTAATAAATAAAGTCGAACGGCGTTTATTTACATTTTTCGACACATCGTACAATTCAATGTCATACGCACGAAAGACTATACAACCACATATTTTATTCGCAAATAGACGAATATTCGTAATACTTGCAGAACAAATAAGTAAAAATTAGCAAGTACGTATTTATTTAATTATTTTCACATCAAAAAATCAGAAAATTTATTATTTTTGTCGAAATAAAAACCAGCTTATATAAAAAAAAACATTTTGAATAACAATATTTGAGTTAAATCACGATGTTTATACCTCATCTTATTTTAATACAGGGCGTTTCTAAAATATCTGGATAAACTGTACGGGGTCGTCGAGGCTCAAAATAAGTATTTATTTTTTTGGTCAAAGTATGTGGATTCGCAAACGCCGCGTTTAAGCGATAAAAGACAAGTAACATCAAATATGTACCTACATCAAACCTTTTCCTGAGTCCTGTTTGTAAGGGCGACCACCGACACTAACACAAGTTCCGCATCGTCGGCATGAATTCTCGTACATTTACAAAGATTCCAGGCATTTTCCGAACTTTCTTCTTCGTGTGCCTCGTATGCATAAGATACATATCTGCGAGCTTCGAAGTCGCGCAGTGATGAATTCCGTTGAAAATCCGAGCGGGAAATGGCGCTTTAATGCCACAGAAGATGGTTATCGCCTGACCTAAACAGCTTCATCTAGCTCCTAAACGCGGCATTTCTGGACCCTTTCTTTTTGACAAAAAACGCTTATTTTGGGCTCCTCTATCGTCGTATTTAATTTGGCCAGATGTTTCAAAAACACCCTGAACGCTTAAGGACACGCTCCAAAACCATAAAACAATAAATTGATCATCAGATACGATGAATTTTCAATTGAACGTACCCATTATTGTTACGTAGGTATTCTAAAACTATTTGTAATCTTCATAATAACGATATATAACGCCCTTAGCGCCCAAACATTTATTTACGTTTTTTATTTTATTTCTATAATTGACGTGTGACATCAGCTGTGCCACGTGTTTAATAAAATACATATAAGAACTCATTTTTCAATTATTGTGGTAGGTATTTTACATGCATACTTAGAACTTCAAGTGTCACTTTACACATTATTGAAATATTTAATTATTGCCTAATTTTATTATTATAGTATTATTTTTTTAAACAGTTTGTGTTGACATACCTACAAAATGATCCACTATAAAGATCTGTTTGCATGCAATATTGTCGTTTACTTGCGGCTCGATAACTTATACTTACATTTATTTATTAGTTTGAATTACTATGACATTTTTTATAGAGATTTTAAGGTCGCCGCATAATAGATCGGGACGGAATCGAACTTTTCGGAATCCGCCAAAATCAAATCGACGAAAGTGATTGGTCGAACGAAAACGTCACATGAATTTAAGATCAATCGAGCAATTTCATCGATTTCATTCTGACGGATTCCGAAGAGCTGGATTCTGTTCCGTTCCAATCTAATGTGCGGCAACGGTGCTAACTACAAATGTTCAAATTTTTCACCGTAATTTTAAAAACCTGTAATATTGTTATGGTAGGTAAATGGTCTCAAGTCTATATTTTAGACTGAAGATGATACAGTAAAAGATTTAAAACATTTTCATTATAATATTTTAATTGAACTTAAAATATTAAACGAAACCATATTATGTATAAAAATTGATTAAAAAATAAATATTAAAAATTAATTCAACAAGATCAATAAAAATATAGCATGAGGTAGGTACCTAATAATTGTAAGCATATTAAAAACTGAAATGTACAACATTCGTCTGAATTACAACGTATTAAAACAAAAACTAGTTACCTATAAGTAGATAATAATTAATTAACGCGTATTCTTCAATTGTCTTAGAACTGAAAGCTTTCGTAACTTATAAAATGTCGATAGAATACACAAAATGTGCGACGAAAAACGATGTTTTATATGGTTAAAAACTCACGTAAAAAGTTAAACTGAAACTTTTCAAAATTGTACGAAGTTGCGTTACACGAAAATCACTTTTTAAAAACTTCTACTAGAGGGAAACTATAAACTAAGTAATAAATTAATGCAACAAAATTTCACTTTCCTCCATGAATTTTCGAAGTTAAACAATGTCTATTCGCACAATTAGTCCAGTGCAGTAAGGTTTTTACCTCTGAATCAAGTTATACTATCCAGATTATAGAGGTTTCCGAAAAACGTCGTGTTTCAGATATACTTTATTGCACGGCTCTGGAATTAAAACTATTATTTTTGACACATTTCACACTACATTTTTGTTACGTATGTTATTTTTCGTATCTTATTTTTTATGCCTGAAATTTCATGTTAAACTTGACATTTGCGATTACATACGATTCAAACTTCGGAAAGGCGATTTTTAGGGAAGGATTAAACCATCGGCCTTCAGATTTTTTGCAAATATTTATGTTAGAGTAGTTTGTAGAAATAAATAAAAGAGCTCGTAATACTTTCCCTCTTTTGAATACAACAACATAATTACCTAAACCCGTAAATATGCAATTTTTCTCATTTTTTTAAGGGGTAAATATTTCTGGTTGGTCACGTACTAAAAATTTTAATTTGTTAAGCTTTAAAGTACATACTATCTGAGAGTAAACTGACAGTAAAAAGTTTGAGTTGCATATTCCATTGCAGGCAAAGTTATGCCGGTTTAAAACTTTTAAAAATTCGGGTTGTCGTTTAACGTGTCCAGGAAATTATAGGAAATCTTACGGGAACGTATGGATCACGTTAAAATAATACACTATATGTTCCTATAAATTGTTTTCTACGCTGCATCCATGGCGAGATATTCACCCATAAAGTTGAAAAATAAAAGTCAATTTTTTTAAATAATCAGTGACTTGAATAATAAAATCGAGAATGAAGAAAATGAATAAAATTAATTTAAGATAAAAATATAATTTTTATTATTGTTACTTTTTTTATAACTTTTTTTTTATAACAATTGTTTGTTTATGGTTTGTTTCATGATTGTTTTGTAAATATTTCTTACTAAAGAAATTACATGTTGCTCAATTTTGGTAATTCTTTAATTTTGAAATTTACTTTTTAACCGAATTTATACATTCGCCATTTTGTATCGAGTATTTCTAATTTTGATGTTTTTAACCTTAAATTCATATTCAGAATCTTCTTGACTTATATTATTCTTGGCTAGAAATTATTACACTTCAACGTAGGTACAGTCAAGTTCGAATGTTTTGTCTTGTCGCCGGTGTTAGTTTTTATCGTAAAAGGCTCAAAAAAGATTACTGTCCGTTTTTATTTATTATCTGACGTGACTCTGTAAAATTCAAAAACAACTGTTACACTTTATCCCTCTCGTTGCTCATGGGCCTGCGATCACATCTAGCGGGACAAAATATACGAACTTGATCGCACCTACCTATATTTTTTAATATTTCTACTCTTTTTCTAAAAAAAAATGAATTTTTATAAAAGCGGCAATTTTTAAAACGTAAATTTTTTAGTTCTCGCTATTATAAACTCAATAAAATAAGTTTTATGAAAACCCATCCAGTATAACTCGGTTCTGAGGTTTTTCCTCCCCTATTTATTTTGATCGTCCACTTTTGAGACACCCTGTATATTTTCTTTTATAAACTGGATAGTTGTTGACTTAATACATCTTTTATATTATTATATTTATTTTAATATTAATATAAACTGGATATTATTATACGTATGAAGGATTTTCTTTAATAATATTGACCTAGGACCTAACTGTTACTGACTCGCTTTTGTTTAAATTTCTACAGTTCTATGTGACATATTTCCTTACTTCTAATAGATAGGTATCAGTCGAGTGTCTGACAAATTTCGTTACTACCCCAACGTTGTAAAGCGGTTGCTGCATTGTGATTGCGAATACAATTGAAACCATTCTGTTTTATGCCAACGATATTGTATTGTTCGCTAGATAGAACTAGTAGGTATAAAGACATCTATCAATTTAAATCGATATACGGACTTAAAGCTGGCGGATATGTGCCAATTAAAGCGTTTCTGTAGTAATACGTATCTACTTTAAAAAATACTCCATCTAAACTACAAAATAATTACATAAATTCCATTAAACATTGATTACAACATACAGGTGCTGTACAAAATTAAAAGATAGTGTGCCTTTTAATTTTTTTAATTTTTATTAATGCAATACCTACTTATTATCTACAAAAAAAACTACGAAATTTTGACGAAACGTAATTTAAATTTACTTCAGCCTACCTGTTAAAAATAAAATAACGTTTTCCGTTACCTCTACCTTTGTCTTGAAATTAATGTACCTACCTCCCTTATTTTTAGTAGACGTTAATTAGTTTTTTTACAACGTTTTTGTTCTACGGTGAAATATTCATTTGATGTAGTTTTTTCAAAAGAATATAAAATGGAATGCTCGTGATTGATTAGTGAATATTCTTTTTAAAGTATATACATAGTTGCATTATTGGAATATACGTGAAACTTTTTTGGATTTATCGAAAGCTTTATAATTTATTTCTGGTACTGCTATAATTAAAACATAACACTGTCACTTTTCTATATGCTTTTTTTTAATAAAAGTGCTCGTTTGAATTAGCTCGAATGTCGTTGCCGTCAAATGCAGTAGCTAATTGCATAACAAGACATCTTAGAGACTGATTGGCATTTTTAAGCGTTTTATTAAATAATTCATCACGAAATAGTATCTTTCGATACCTAATTCATTTAATAAAAAATTCTCATCTATCTAGAATACTTACAATATTTTTCATTTTGAAATTTTCTGTTTTTCGGCATCTTAATGAAAATTAAAGATTCAAGTCGGTTGGAAATTTTAAGATGAAACTTTCTTCTTTATGACAATAAAATTTGTTTCTGCTATAACTAATCGACAATAATGTAGACGCTCTTTTTGGTCTTTTTATTTTCTCTTTTCAATTTACTTACGTAATTAATACGACATTTTCTGTTGTACGAGAATAGGTAAATATACATAGGTACATATTTAATTCATGGCGTTGCTTGTGCTCAACTTTCCGAATCCCAGTATTAGGAAACTTTTAGCTTTAAAAGGAGAATTATGTAGATCATTTTCGCACGTAATTAATTATGTATTTATAAAATTAAATATTTGGCAATGAATTACCTATAGTAGATAACAGGACTATAACAATAGTTTTAAAACAAAATGCATTGGCTATTATAACAATAACAATACGTAACCTCAAAAAATTAATAATTAACAATGTTGCGGGGTTGCAAGTTACGATCTGTGCTACATAGCGATAGTGCCCACAATTTTATCTGTTGTGTAATATAACTGACGTGCTTGGTAATATGGTATAAAACTATAAATTCATTTAGCTGCTTAAAACGCACGGAGAGATTCGAAATAAATATTGATATATGAAATGCGAAATGTGTGTTTTACACACCAGTATAGAAGAAAGGCTTTAAATAAAGTACGCTTCCTAAAGGAATCCATAACAACTTATTTCACTTTTCGAATAATGCTCTCGCTTAAAATTAAAAAGTGGAATTTTCGTCATTTTCACTTTGCACAAAATTTTCGACGTGAAGTCACGGGGCCAGTCAAATGAAATTTCTAGAAATGATTGTCAGTAGACTGGAGAAGTTTTTAAGATGGGTACTAATGTTTGTTTTCCATCTATTTATTTTTAGCTAGTGTTGTAAAGGTAAGAAATAATGTTTATTTCAATAAAATATTTAAAATATTCCTTTTTTGTCGAAATACCTTTAGTTGGAATAAAAAAAAATTGTTTAGGATGATAAGCCCATTATTGGGCTACGATCATAAAAAAAATCATGGTGTTAGTACCAATAGTTTAGCCAGATTAACGAAATCTTTAGGCAAAAACGGAGTTTAGCTAAAAATATATAAAACCTAAATAAACAATTACCAATATTACAATAAACCTAAACTGACAAATTTCGGATAACATATATGGGGGCCCAATCGACGCGTATTGAGGCCCTCTATCATCCTGCGCCGGCTGGTCTGTCTTCAATAATACACCCTGTATATTTAAACAATAACGGTATAGGTAACGAGTTTACGCAAATCTAATTAAAATTTTTGTCATAAAATGTCTAATATATTTAATTATCTAAATGGGCATCTAAATATTAAATGAGATGGTTAGGCATTAAATTCTACTAATTTAAGATACCTCCACAATAAGTAATTTTTTTAATCCGTTGTAACTTTAATTAAGATCGACTGTTTTTTAAAAGAGACATTTAATTTTTATTTGTATCACAATACAATAGTTAAGTAAAAATGTGGTGGTATAATCACAAAGTCCCATCCATCCCAACTAATTAAAATGCCACAACTTTATAATTATATTACGTTTCGTTTAATATTGGTAGGTAGTGATTTAAGAGGAATATTAAATCTCACCTTTGTTACACCGACCAAGGTAACTGACCGAACGAAAGGATTTTGATAAGGACTAATTTAAATGATACCATCACAAAACTTATTAAATCGCACATTACGTTTTACTTAATTCCAGTAATCTATCTAATTTTAGTTAGTCTAAATAGTTAGTCTAATTAGTTAGTTAATTTTAGTTAGTCTATTGATTTGTAAAAATAATTATCTGTAATGCCTCATTTTCTAATTAATTTATTTAAGTTATTGCTTCTTAAGTTTCGTCAATTTTATTTGTAAACTTTGGACGAAGATTAAGCAATTGAATTCTGAAAACTGCCCTTGAACGACTATAATTGCTCTACAGTTGTGTAGCATCAGTAAGGGAACATTTTTCTATTTTTATTGTGTAAGTATTCGGATGTTTGTTAAAAATCAAGAATGCTTTCAATAGGTGTTATATCGGGCAATGAAAAGTATTTAGGTAACTTTTAATAATCGAACGAAGGAAAGTAAATTTGAAAACGTTTCACTTGTCGAGTGGTTGGTTTGTTGGTGGAAGCGGCGCCGGCGCCGACACCGCCGCCAGCGCGACGATGTAATATGAAATTTTTATGCAAATATTTTGTAAGATATCCATTTAAAACTTTTTTTTTAATCATTAATTAAGGTCATTTTCAATTAAATTTAATCGTTTTAGTTTTTGAATTACGAGAAAGTTATTTCATTTTTCACTCCCGACCTTTTTACCGTTAAAAAAATGTTTGTGATCTGTAACAACTTCCTTAAGGCAACTTTTAAATTTTTCCTCATAAAGTATTCGCATCGAAATTATACCTGCTTTTAAAACGACGTTTTGATTCCTCACAACTATTATATTAAATACGCTGAGGTTATTTGGGGCGAGGTTACTACGCTGAGGGTGTCTTGTAGTTTTTTCTTTTTTAGATGATTTTAATAGTAGATTTAAAAGATGACCCAAACACTATTTAATGGACTATTAAAACTTGAAAGTAAACAATTATTTTGAAAAATGTTTTTAAAAACGTTTATGTACAGCGAGGAACTTATTTTATGTCGCAGTTAACGTGCGTGTATGTGCAACCAATAGTGAAACGTTGGAGAAGTAACGACACACGTTTCAAGACTTTCCGTTTATTAACCTTGATTTAAATAATCGTTATGTCGGCCAGCATTGTTGTTGAGATAGTACGATGGCTTATTTTATTTCTGGAAATACCGCTCTAAAAACTTCGTAAATGTGAAAACGATTCAAATGGTCTGGATTCGAAACCAGATCAAAAGTGTTTTTTATTTTAGAAATTTACATTATACGGATTTAGAGTGTTTTTTAATATATAATATTAATAATTGTTTAAAAGATTTTGCCGACGATTGTAAAAGAAACCTCTCACGAATAACTATAATTCGTTTTCAGTTAAATTTTAAGTATGAGCAGTGATTACAATTGTCGTAACAATTGTTTTCATGAAAATAAATTCGATTTGGTAGCTACTAAGTCTAATCGAATGTCTATGCATATGTAAATGTTTAAATAAAAAAAGGTCAGACATAAAAATTCTAGCTAAACGAACAGTGAGAGTGAAATTAAACAAATCGTAAATATAAGTAGGCAATATTAAAGATAAACAAATTTTATTTTGTAGACGTGAAGAATGGAACAACATTTAAGTGCTCTAAATCCAATTTATTTCTACGGTAATTGACGAGATCAATTTACCGTGTCTTAACCGTCTTACAACATCTAATATGATTGAAGTTGATAGAAAGAAAAACAAATCCTCTTTTATATCTCGATTCCAAAGAGTTCTAGGTAGGGCACCTAATACTTTTCATAACTCGAAATGTATTTTATGAGATTGACGCTTTTATGTTTTATAGCTTTTATAACTGTAATCGTTACTATTATAAAAAAATAATATTCCCGATCCAAATAACAACTTTGGATTAAATTTGATCGTTAAATAAATTATTTGAATATCGACATTATTCGTGTATTAATGTAATCAATACTGAGAAACGGCAATTCGATTCAAGTAAAATTTAGTATTCCATTACTGCAGAACTGAAAATTTAATATTTATTTTCATCAAAGGATACAGGAATTAATTACCACATATTTTATTAACAATAAGTTACAGTTCGTTTAGTGAATTAATTTTTTAATGGGTGTTTATTTGAAACAAGTAAAAGTAAATAACTGATAATATACGTAACAAATTATTATTCTAATTGAATTTTAATTAAGCGGCGAGTAAAAGAAAAAGTAAAATAAAAGAGTTAAGTACCTATACCAGAAATTTATTAAATTCAGATAAGAGATTAGTTTGAGAACTCCGCCTAACAATAAATGACAATAAAAATCTAAAGCCTCTCTTCCATCTTTAATACAAACTTGCGTTTAACAAACTTTTATTTAGTTTGAAAACACGCTGAAATCGTTTTCCTTCGAAACATTTCACTTACAACTTCAAATTGATACCATGTTCGTAATTTCGATTTAACATAATATTATATCGGCTTCAGTTAATTATATTATTATTTAAAAAAAAAAGTTTTTAGATATAATTTTTAATTAATTTACACCTACTCAATCAATCAATAATAATCAATCCTATAATCAGTTAAAAATTAGTAATTTTTCAAAAGTATATATTTTTTTCGATTAAAATTATAAGTAAAAATTTTCATTACCTACCTGCTAGTTTTACAAGGCGAAAACACTTAATATTTTATTACCTACCGGTAATTTTTCATTGTGTTTAAATGTATTTTTAGTTGACCACGATGAATATGAATTTATTTGGCTACACTGTTGCTAAATTTCATCCAACCGAATTCATAAATTACAAATATCGAAAATAATTTTTGCAATTTTCCTTTGAAGTGCTCGAAAGCTTTTATTTTGAATAGAAAAAGTCCTCGAATATACTTCAGATGTAAGTGCACTTCTGAAAGCACTACGTGAAGAGTTTGATAAATAATAAGAGTTGAGTAAATAGTTTTCTTAACATTTTATTTAAATACGAAATTCATGTCGTACTTAATAATCGTTTAATAGGCGGGTATCGTAATTGGGCTTTAATAGTACCTAAGTATATATTTATGCTGAAATTAAAAAAAAATTGTAAGACACTTATTAAAAAACTAGATTGTTTTATTGCTATCATTTATTGCTAATTTTGTATAATGAAGTTAAAAATTTATTTGGCAACTATATTAATATTCTTCTTTATCATAGTGTATATAATGAAAAATTACCATATATCTCATCCCTGTCCTGGTTAGACCTATCGTCAGTGGTAAAACGTAGAAACGGATTAACAATTGACAGTACATGATAAATTATTGGCTAAAATATATGGTAATTTTTAATTGTTATAAGTTTATTACCTAATTGGTTATTATACCACAATAATAAAAAAGAATATTAATATGTATAATATAATGTACACTCAGAAAATTAAAAAACGTAACTAGTCTAGTTTGAACAGTGTAAATATGGCTTTCGTATTAGCTTAGGAGTGCAAAATTTCTAGAAATGATATATATGGCCTGACACGGCCTGTCTGGCGATTCACTTCATCAATAAAAAGGTTACTAGATGATGATATTTCACACAGTGCAGTCACCTCGTACCTCGTATTTTTACAGTTCTAATAAATTGTAGTTTTTCTTTATACCATATACAATATGTGTGCAGGTAAATCTATAAACTGAATTGCAAATAAACAATCTACTAACTTTTTACTGATGACGTGAATTGCCAGGTCGCTCGAATAAAGCATAGTTATATGATATAATTATAAATGAGTTTGAATGACATATAGTTAACAGCAGAGACGATCAGTCCGTTTCAAGCAACTAAAATGAAATTAATTTTAGGCTCGAGACTAAAATTCGTTCGGTTACGTTTTTTAATTTGTCGAGTGTATCAACGAATTTATTTAACTATTCGTCCCTATTTAGCTTTTCTACGAGAGCATACCTACGTTAATATAAAATATTTCATGCAACAAATAGCTATAAGTAAATATCTATACTCTATTCGCAGAACACACGCAGTAGACATAAACAATTAATGCAAGTGAAGGGTGCGTGATTAAGTAGTCGCCACACAGGGTCGAATCTAAAACTAAATCGTATAAATATAAAACGTATAGCTTATCCAAACCTATATGATGTTCACGTCATCAATAAAAAGTTACTAGATTGTTTATTTGTAATTCGGTTTAAAGTTTGGATAGTGACACATTCTATAGATGATTTACTTGCGCACATATTAGATGGTATAAAAAAGACTACAATAAAAATACGAGGTATGAGGTGACAACACTGTGTGAAACGTCATCATCTAGTAACCTTTTATTGATGACGTGCATTGCATATAGGTTTGGACGGAGTGTAAATGTTATATACAGTAACTTTTGTTTATGTCTACTGCATAGAGAAAATGAATATAAGATGTAGTGTACATATTAATTTTTGTGATATCTCACTTATCTATAATTAGTGCATAACGAGCATTGTGGATAAAACTGTATCAATATCATTTGTTACGTGAACAGTAATTAATCGAGAAAAAAGTTAGTCGGTTAGTTAGTTAGTTAGTTAGTTAGTTGTCTCCATAAAAGTTATTTAGTAATTTCTAACCGATATCAGAAATTATGGAGGGTTACGAAACCGTTCGCGCCAATTTAACTTTAAATTTATACAGTTATTGTTCGTCATCAAATCCTTGATACGAACGAAAATTAATCATTTTTTAACATAGCGCTTTTAGTAAATGAGGATCTTTAAGCGCATTATAGATTGCACTGTCAGGGTTTTACACGATTAACGTCGATACTAACAGCTATTAAGTTGTAGTTAGGCACACTATTAAGTATAGCGATTTTAAATTAATCAGGTGCAACGATAAAATCATCGTTAGGGTAGCAGTGGATAACCTTTTGTAAGGCAGAGCTACCTTGATAGATTAGACGGACGCGATTAACCATAACGGATTTATTAATATTAAGCAAGCAATTTCGTTTTTCGATGATAAAAAATTGAAACGTATACATACACTAATTTTCAAAAATTACCGTGTTTTATTCAGCTTGGGTGGGTACTTAATTTTTTTTTTATAGTTATAGATTGTAATAAATTTATATGGATGGTGGTAGGTATTTATTTTATTATTTACGTTTGCGTTTATTCAATAAAATTGACATTTTCGTTTAAGGGAGTATAGAACCCACTATCGATTATTAATTATTGTTAACGTTCGACATATTACCTACATTATAGGTAATTGGGTAAAGTTAAAATTTCAGCTGTAAATAGTTACCGTTAATTAGATAATTAATAATATTCGTATTACAAACTAGGTAAATTATATTTAGACCTATTTACCGCAAGCGATCTAAATTGTAATTTAAGTCAGTAACACATAAATATGAATTTTACTTTTCCGATGGTTTAAATTGGTCTTCGATGCCAACGACCATAGAAGTGGAGGCACCCTAATTAGAAATTTAAAAAAAAAATTGTCTGACGGTTCGTTACCCTATAATTTCTTGAAGGCCTCTAATTCTCTTCTAAGGCCTCTTTCTCTAATTTATTCTAATTTCATCTGCAGTTTTGCTAAAGCCCTTAAACTTAACATTGCTAATTAGAAGTTAATTTATGCTATAAACAATTATTAACTATTAATATTAAGAAATTATGTCGGAAAATAATTACCTACAAGTTATACCTACTACAAAATTATATAATCTAATCACTGCATGTACAGGGTGTCTCTGTTAGAGACAGGTTAAGAGTAATAAAAATTTCTAAATCAACCTGTCTTTTGAAAAAAAAATTACTAAAATAATCAGTGGCGCGCGTATAAAAAAGTTATTGGTAAAAAACTAAAAATTTGGTTATGGAAATTCTTATAAAAATTTCCGGAAATCCAGGAAAAATCGGGGAATTTCATTCTTGCAAGTCAGCGGGAACTCAAGTCATTATACCTACGTACGCACCTAACATACTTGACCTACAGTTAGTTACATATAAATTCCTTCGTTTCTTTCGGTGAGAATTTGAATAGTTAAAATTTCATAAAATAGTAATAAACCAAACAAATGATTGTAATAAGGGAGTAACATTTAACAAAGACTTTTCTTGTTTGCAGTTAGTCTTGTGGGATTCGCCAAGAAGTACTTCTGGTTTTGACGTTTGACTTGAGCACGCTCCCGAAATAAATCATACTTTGTTGAAGTGGTAAGTTAAACTTGATCTATATTTAAGATGTTTGTATTACAACACAATATCTTGCTTGTGCATATTTAACGCGGTCGCCGTTTGGGTAATGTATAGAAATGTTAGTAACAATACAATACTCTTGTATTTTGATCGCGCAACTTTCTCCCTTGCATATATATAGAAATGTGAATAAATGAAGTTATCGAAACGTACATCCGTAGGTATTAGATATATGTGTTTCCGTTTTTAGATATTTATTTATTTGATCGAAGAGAAAAAATACGCCGGCGCCGTTTAATGTTTTTTTTTTCACTAAATTACATAATAACGAGAACTACAATTTTCGAACGCGGAATATTGCAATATCTAGTGCTTGTTAAAAAATGAAAGTAAACTTACTTTACCCGAAAGCTTTTTATATCTTAAGTGATTTTATAGCATAGCAGGGTAGGTATTTGTCAACACAACTTTGTTGTTTTCTCAAACAAAAATGGCGAACCTATGTATATTTACGTTGTACTTACAATGTAAGTACATACCTATATAGGTATATTGTTAATTTAAAAGTTTACTTTATAAGTAATAAAACCGACAACGGTGAAAATATTTCAGTAGGTAGTACACTATATAAGATCCCATAGTAAAGATAATCTTGTCGTACTTAAATTAAATTAAAATATTTTATGGGTAACAAGTAAACTTGTTCGTAATAACAACCAAGAAAATTAAGTGCAGTATTGCTGTATCTAGCTGCATCTTCCAAGAATTTTATCGTTTTCTGTACAGGGCGAGCCCTAATTGGTGGCGCAAACTTTGACAATATACTTTTAATAGTATAGGAAAAACGTTTTCGCGCAGAAGTCTTAATCTGCATAGTTACGAAACGACAAGAAGATAAAATTTTTGTAATTTTTGTTTTAATATCAAGTACCCAATCCGTAAAAAATATACAAAATTACAAAATTAAATATTAACTTTTATTTATTAGCCTCATCAGACTATAATGCACTTGAAATAAAATTTAGATTTTCATTAGCATTGATGGACGAATCAACAACAACATTATTTTCATTTGTAGTTTGCATAAATACCTCTATTATTTAGAGAATTCTCATAGAAAGTATAGCTATTGTAGCATGTCTGACGACGGGATCTAGGGTACCGTTTTGAATTTTCTTCGATCTCGACCTCTAGATGGGGTCGATCCCAATTTTGATCGTAAGAGGCTGAAATTTGGACAGTACATCGTCTTTAGGGAGATAAAAAACAAGTACGTTAACTAGCCAAATTGAACAACCCGTTTCAAAATAGTGGCCGATACTTTGTTATTAATTATCGGATCGATAATGAAAAATACGTTTTAGAATCATCTTGCAATTCTCTATCAAACAGTTGTCTTTATAATTTTCGATAGAATGGGCCGTTTTTGGGATAATTTCGAAAAAATAATAAATTGTTTTTAATTCTTATAAAAATTCTCTTGAGAATATTTCTCTGGTAAATGTAATTTTTCAATAGATGTATTTCTTTCGAGAAAAAATTTTAAAAAAGGAGTTTTGAGACATTACATGGAAGTTCGATACAAGGGCTTGCGCCCTGTCGGATCTTTGATATTAAATTAGGAATTTAATTTTGTTCAAAGCCTTTGACTTGTTATAATTCCACAACTGTGCAAGATATGGGTTTATAAGGACGTTTTTACTCGAGACGGCGTCTCCTCTGTATACTGTCGAAGTTTGTTCCAACCATTATGACTCACACTGTACAATTATGTATCTTTGTACTCGAAACATTCTTTTCAAAATTCTCGATATTATATTGAAACAAGAAAGCAACCGAAACTAACGTTTGAAAAGTTACAAAAGATTAAAATTCCACGAGCTCTTTGCCAAAAGATTGAAAAGTTTTGATTTTTCTTTAAAATTACGAAGAGAATATTATTTTAATCGCGCAGAACGCACGTTCTACGTTGTTATATTATAATATACCTACCTAAAGCACCTACGTATAATCTATTAATTACTAAGTCGAGTACTGTAATATTTTGGAAGGTAAATACGCCCATTGCCGCTGCCGGAAGTCGGGCATTTAGAGCATTAGAAGGTATTAAGCAAACTTGACAATAATAAGATCTACTCAAAATCTTAGCGCATCTTATTACTGTTAAATGGTTCAAATTTATTTTGTAATTTAATTCGTTAACATCTATAAATTGTAATTTTGTAAATTAAAATGATAAGGAATAATAAGGTATTATTGAAATCGAGATGTAGTGTAAGTATCCATCTCGAAATGTGTAAGTAACTAATCTCTATTCTTAATAATATTATTTTTCTTAATAATCGAATATTATTTTGTAATTCTCAGCTGTTGCCATAAAGTGTTATCTATAAAGATAACGTGTAAGTAAATCATTTCAAAGAATAGTTGTTCACTTTGTAAGGTTCTTACGAATGATTCACAATTATTACAATTAGATGCATTTTTATAGGTATTCAAACGAAATAATAAAAGGTTGCATTTTTCTTTATTAACTTTAAATTAAACTTTACACGTATAGATTCTGATTTAATTTATGGTATTTTTGTTTTAATTCGACAGTCGAGTCGGTTTAACATTAAACATACTTATATAAAAAAAAACTGCACGTACTTGAATAATAAAACTTGTAATTATTAGAATAAATGCCTATACTAATAATACAACGTGACTAAAGAGAAAATTGGGGTTAACAGAGGAAATATGAGCGAACACGGGAATTCGCTAATGTAACAACCTTATAACCCGTCATTATTACATCAATAAAGTGAGGGTAACTAGACATGCATAATCCACTAGCAGAGGGAAAATTAAAATAACAACATGTACGCGGATGACGTTACTACATTAAAAGATAACGAGGATAAACTTCAATACTATATGCGCATTCTAAATGTAACAGAGATATACATATCATTATATATGCATCCATAATGTGAAAGTCTTGCATTAGAAAATACATAAAGTGGACGTCACCGTTGCCGTAGCCGACGGACGTTTATGATAAAAAGTGCCGAACAAATAACGTCTTTTAAATTTTTGGGGGTGACAATAAATTACTATAGTGATTTGTAATTAAATAATGCGACTTGAAAACTTCGTACAAATTTTCGGGCTAATACGTTTTAACAATAATCATTTTTCTCTGTTATTTTTCTATGAATCAAATCAAAAGAGAAATTTCCTAACATTATACATATATAGTAATAAACGTTCTAAGTTTTGACTGTTAACGTATTTATATTTATATATCTATATACATTCTACATTTATATTAGCGAATTTCCATAGAAAATAAATTATCTGTCTGATGACGGGATCCAGAAGAGTCGCATTGAATTTTTTCCGATCTCGACCGTTAGATCACGAAAATATATTATGAAGGGGTTAGAGCGGAAACCGCCTAAGTGCATTTTTAGTTCAAAATGTATTAAGCATCTTATTCTACCCTCAGACAGAAAAACGTCGTATGTGACAGTGTAGAGAATATATTCTGTTAATAAAAGTTAAGTTTTTTTTTTTTTTGAGAATAGACAAGAGTAATAATATTAAAAATTATTAATATGTCTATTAAAATTATTAAATTTAACGTTTATTAACTGACCATTTTATTTTAAATTATATATAATGTAATAAATAAAACAAAAATAACATTAAATTACAAAATTAATAACAACTTTAGTTTTCATCACCTGACTCGTAACATCGAAGATGAATAAAATAACTACTTTTAAGTAAGTATTAGCTATTTATTCATCTTGGATGTGACGAGTCAGGTCTTCTGCATTTTATTATTAATGGGCAAATTTGTCCATTTTAAATTTATTTATTTTTTTTGGGCAATTTTTGATTTTGATTTTTTACGTGAGAATTTGGTTCAGAGATTACCGTGTTTTTAAATTTGAAAAGTAAAAAACGCAATTCTTTATATTCATCATCAAAGTTCTCTTCATAAAGCAGATTGTATTTTCCTTTTTCTGCTTTTATCGAGCATAATATTTTTCAAAAGAGGTTGGTCGTTTTTTAATTTTTGTAGCTGATAAGTAATTAGAAGTAAAATTCTTCCAATACGTAATACATTTATACATATAAATAAGTACATACATAGAAAAACGTCGCACATGAAGAAAAATAATCAAACTGATTTAACATAAGTAGGTGCTCGACTATATTAATTAATGCTTAATTATAATAATGTAATACTTAATAAAAATGTCGTATGTAGTGACATGTGAAAGCAAAACACTAAGGTAACTTAATGTAAAAGGCGTATGTAACCGCAAAAGTTGTTCTTTTGAAGTTCTGTTATCTAGAGCCCGCTGCACATATGTTGTTTTAGCACAAATCGGCGCACATGCGTTATTCATTTTATAAGCAATTCCTAATTTATATTGCAATAATTAAGATACGTCAAATATTCATTTGCCTTTATTTAATATTTGTTTAAACACATTTATATTTTTGTAATTCGGAAATCAATTATATAAGGCATTAGAACTGGAATATGCAAAAATCCGAAAAACGAAAATTTTGCACATACGGTGTTTTTTTGTCTGATTGTGAGGGCAGCATTGTATAATTGAAACTTAATTTTGCTTAGCAATAAAACAATCCTAGTGATTATTCTGATTTTTGTACAATTTATGATAAAAATACAAAAGCATTGTGAACAACAGTTGGGATTATTTTAATTTTAAAACCAGTCGAGTACACTTACACACGTATCTCAAAATTCAGAGATTCATTGCATATTTTTTTAATGACCTAATCGACTGTGTTCAGGGTATAGCGCCCTTTAAACAAAAGGTTATCTTACACTACACGTCTCAATATCTCACAAACTATCGAAGATATTTAAAAAAAAAGTTGAGACACTATTTGAACTATGACGTGTTCTATTTTTCCAAAAATAAAATTTTCTTTTCGTATTAATTTTTGATAGCCCCACGGAACAAATTGCATTATCAAATTTAAGTTGAAAGCACAGAATAATTTATAAATAACTAAAAAAAAACAACAAAAGTTAAAGCCTTATATATATCTCAACATTAACTGTTTGTTGCTTAAGTGGTTTCAGCTCTAACCCCTTCATGTGTAAATAGGTCCTTTATTTTGGGTCGATCGTATATTACATATGTACATGCAGTGTATTCCACGAGGAATGGAGCATTGCAATATTTCGGAAACGGATCAAGATTTTGAAATTATAAAAACATTTTAATAAATCTCGGTCACGGGTACGTATACAGGTATTTACGTAGGTCAATTTTAGAACATTTGAAAAATCGCGAAGTTATCTAATAATATAACGACAAAGCACATTTAATCCTTTATTAAGCTCGAATTGAGGTAATAGATCTACGAAGGGTGGTGAGCGTTCCCGACAGCGACGCTTCAACATTCACCGATGTGTAAGTCCCTATACACGCAAGCACGCCACGTTTGACCAATAATTTACACCAGCTTATGTTTACGGTAGCAGTAAGGCTTAATTTCATTAACAGAAACAATACTTTGATGTTTTGTGAACCAATCTTAATAGGTCTTAGTTCACATGTGCACAGTTTCGAACCTCCCGTCAATCTGTTTGCTTTGACCGCTCATCCGCGTAACATCAAGCTTTGTGCCGCTCGTATACGGTAATACCTTTTGAAGATTATTGTAAAATTCTCACGTAACATTGATTTTGAACAATTTCTTGGTTGAAAGTACACGAGATTTGGGTATTTGACCGTGGTCGGCGAGGTTCGCATGCGGCATTAGTTATTTTCGTATTTTTAGGTGTTAAAATGACGCATCGCTGGTCGTTTACGCTTTTTAGATAATTTATTTAATACCTGACATCATAAAAAAAAGAGATATGAGGTGGACAACAAAGTGGATGTACGGGATCAAAGCGATGCAGCACGCTTTTCGTCTTTGCGAGGCATAAAATTTATAAGAGTGTGAAAACATCTCGATTTAATTTTGAAAAAAAAATTACGCTTTCCATTTTGTAGTAACTGAGTTTATGGTGGTGCGTGAAATCGTTTAATAGTAATTTTACAATTTCATTTAGATATGTAGCAGATAGGCTGTAGATGCCTATATAATGAAGTTAAGTACCTAGTAAATAAAACTATGGACATTTACAACTTCCAGTATAGAGGTATAATCAACACGAGGAACGTTATGGGTAACCACTTTATGTAGGTACTAGGAAATTCATTAAGATAACTTTCAAATAGCATATTCGCAACAATGTTAGGTACATTAGTACATTACTGTAATAGTAAACGTTATCTGTTATGTGAACGCCTTTTACACATTTAATAGTTGAAATAATCCCAAATGTTGAAAATAATTTTGTGAGAATGTAATCTCCTCCCTTTATTTTGCTATATAATATTCATACAAACGATTTTAATTCTGGCATTTATAATAAAATTCGAGATCTATAATTTTAATTATGTTTATTTTTTTTAATTACCTGTACTTATATAAAAACAATACGTGTTTGTTTTAAAAATAATTGGTTGCCCATTGTTTTTATTAAAGGTAAGCGCACATTATGCCGGGGCGCAACGGGCCGCACCGCATCGCAAAAATCCGCAATCAATCGTTGTCGCGCAACAGAGATCCCGGCATCGGACTAATTTAAAATGTACCCCAGCAATTGGTCGCGGAGTTTTGCGTTGCAATGCGACCCGCTGCGGCCCGACATTATGTACGCTTACCTTAATTGAAAGCTCCTGCTCTAACAATAAATTTATTGGCTTGTAGAAAACGATAAAAACGAAATAAAAACGATGTAAAACGATTCACTTTGTGTCGGTAATTTATTTTCTTTATTTAGTTTAATGAATAAAACGAAAAAAAAGTGCAATAACAATAATATATTTACTGCGAAACATTAACACTACAACACTACAATTAAAACAGAGGAAATTACAAGAAAATTTACCTAATCAATATCCAGGACGGCGCATTGCCACCAAAATTGGTTAGATTCGCGCGTAAGTTCAAAAAATGCTCTATAACTTGTGCGGTATCAATTTGATTTTGATTTTGAATGTTACACTCGCTCGCTTCCCTCGTAATTTCAATAAATTTAAAGTTAACTGTAAAGAATGGCGTGTTTTATTGAGCTTCAACTTTAATTAAGTTGCTAAATTACTTGTATAACGTTGGTCGCATAATTTTTTGGCACGCTAGAGATCTTTATCTGAAATTGTAATTGCGTCGCTTACCTAATTAAAATTTTAGCATTACATTAGAGATAACATAATCGTCACCGACACTACAGTTTAATATACTCGTAGGAAGAGTTAAAAGCAAAAATTTCTTTAAGTGTATCGTTCAAATTTTTTATTATAGGTAGGTACTTAGTGTTTCAGATTTTATATTAATGGCAATCTACGTAATTATTCAAAATGTACTCACGTTTTAATAGCATTCCTTAAGCTATAAAAACTTACATAATTTTGATCGTTATGTAGACAACTTGAGGATTACTGCCTTCATTATTTGCGTGTAAATAACTAAAGTAACAGTTTACTCGTTACTCTTACGACTAATTATAAATTTTGAAGTTCTTATCATCAATATAAAGATTTTATTAGTTCATTAAGATTTCTGGAAGTGATCTTCAAAATGAACTATAATTATGTATCTTAGAGATGTTCGAATTAGCTTATCTATATGTATAATTTTATATGTTATTAATCGCTGGTTATTTACCTGTTAATATGAAAACGCATACCTATTTAATTTTTTCATTATTAGAAAGACGTACCGAAACAAATAGTTTATGGAAAAATTAATAGACAAACGATTCACAAGAATTAATTAATTTGAATTAATTGACTATAAGTACAAGGGACTTTTTAAAACAAGCAGTTCTCACTTATTAATAATATGATGATATAGTAGTTCTTACTATAGGGAACGCGTCGATTTTGTAAAAAAAAATGTTTATTTATTTGTAATTTTTCAATACAATTTTCACTATATTCCAAATAAATGGCATTTTTAAACCCGAATTAAAAAAATATATATTGTTTTTGTTTACATATTTGTAAGTGCAGATATTTAAAAGTATTTTTAGAACAACCTTTTGGAATGTCCGTTTGCTCCGACCTTCCCCTTATACATATGGCCGGAGAACCAGCGATTAATTCGAGTAAGGTGTTTTAACAAAGCTGAAATGATTCAATTGTAGTTAAATATGATATTAATGACTTTGATAGACTTCAACTTAATGACTTCAAATAGTTAAAAAAAATTAAAGGTTGCTGCTGCAACCGGGGCAGAGCCGTCAGATCGTTAATTTATTATTTAACTAATTATGAATCATCATTCGACAAATTTTTAGTTTTGTTTAAAACACCACCAACTCGAATTGACCACCGGCTCTTGAACTAACAATCAGCATTACTGTAAACGTAGATAATTTTCATACTTTTAATACTTACGAGGTTAACCCCTTTAAAAACATGCATGTTTTTAAGCTGACGATGACTCCAGTTCTGTCCCAACGCGTGCAATACATTATTGATCGGTAAAAATGCCATGCATGATGCTTTTAAAATTATAATTACACTAAAAGTGTTGTAATGGTAATGGTAATTTAAACAAAGGAACGACAATTTCGTGTTTCGTACTTATCGAAATTAAAAGTAGGTAAACAGATATTTATGTTTGATTAAATAAGAAAATATTTCTTAAATGCGCAATTTTACAAGTATCGTGTGCGGAGTTCATGAAAATGCCGATTTAATTTGATAAATTTGATTTGGTAAATTCAATTAATAAATGTCCGAATCGTAGCGCGAGAACGTAGGGTCTAACTTAAGTCGGACTGTTTTCCAATTAAGGCTAAATAGGTAATTTTCTTTAAAAAGATTCATTTTTTCGGCAAGTATGGATAAAAACAATTTTTTTGTGTTTTACACAATTTTTTCTACTACTGCTTGAAAAAGAGTCGCACAAAAGAATATTTTTGAACTTATTTTGTTGAAATGCATGCAGTACCTACCTATTATCTCTTATCGCGATGCTTTCGTAAAATCTAATTTTCTAAATTCAATCGAACGTCCTTTGTATTTTTAATTTGAAACTGACGGCGTTTACGCGACGGTCTCATTAACGACGGCGACGGTGCTTTAAGCTAACAATGTCTTTATTCGCGGCGTCCTGACATAATAGCAGTCTATGTAGGACATAGGTACGTTTTGCAACATGAAGACAGGGACATTTTTATTGTATGCGATGGTACTTACATTTTAGGTAGAACGGCTTTTACAACCGCATAAACAAATTGAAATGAAACGTAGACGTAGATAGAAATTAAAGTTGCAACGACTGCTGTTTGAATTTTTAATGTTCAGGACCCTATCTACATGATTTCACCGCAATCAACGCAATTAATAAATGATTTTATTTGCCTTTAATGTTATTCACAAGTAGGCGTTTAGGCATTTTTTAATTTAAAACAATTGTATTTATATAATCTACTTCGTACGTACTTTGTTTTAATTATATTTCAACGTAGATCTAAAATGTAAGAACAAAAATTTTCATTAATAACGGATCATAATGGAACATCAAATTGTAAACATCGCATGACTGACGTTCATTAACTAAAATATTAGAAAGAGTTTTTATTGTTGATCATATAATACCTACGCCCGCCAGAAGCTTGGTAAAAACTAGCTATAGGTACTTAAGTATGAAAAATTGGTGATTTACATACCTACATTGTTGCTTTAATTTTAATTAAATTAAAATCGACTAATTCAACTATTATAGGTAGTACATAATCTTTTATAACGAACGGTTGTGAGTATTTTCCTAATGTAATATATGTAGGTACTTTTATAATAAGAACCTATATGAAACCTATAGTACTTAATATTTAAATTTTCTATTATCTACTATAAGTTTACTTTATTACTTAATTTTGCATTTTATTGTTGTCTTTATTAATTTGATGCAATTCAATTCAATTTTTACTTACATAACTTATATGTAGATATGTCTTACATATGTAGATGCCTAACAAACACAAGAAAGTATCAAAAAATGTATTTCAAGTAAATAGGATGTCGAGAAGGATGGTTTTTTGAAATTTCGTTGTAGCGTTTCGAATTTTTCTTATACAATTATACGGAACTGTAGAACTAACCAGTTGAGAGAAAACCGCAATATTGCTTTAGTGTTTGCACATATGAATTATTTTCTTCAAGCGAGAACTGAGATCGCGATGTGGTTTAAGTGGATTTAGTTTCTCAACCTATTGATTTTAAGTTCGAATCCTCTTAAACAAGAACGTTTATGAGTAGTATCTTTAGTTGTTAACAAAAACTTGTAGTAAGATATTAAGAATCTGTTTATTATACAGGTATAAGTACTTAAAAGAAATCGAAACTAGTATATTAAAAGTACAAGTTTCATAAGGATGGTCTAAATTTAGAGTTTATATTTTTTATAGTTTGCCCCTTTATTGCCATTTAAAGTAAAACAAAATCGTATATTATAAATTTGGCGATATGTCAATTTAATTCAAATTGTTAAAGTTTTGGGTTAGGTTTATTAGGAATTTGCGATGTGACGTTACCAAGTATCGTAATGAGGTTATTATAGCGCTCATTTCAGTGCTATAATAAGCTCATAAAAAAACGATTATAATAATATGAATAAAATAGGTTTTAAATAGGTTTTAGGTAAAATAGGTACATTATCTTCTGCTAAATTATTTATTTTCAAATTATCGTCACTATTTATCTATTTAGTTATTTCTGTATAATAACAACAGAGTATTGGAAGAACTAAGTCGGTCCTATTGTACTTCTAGATTACCACGTAACAAACTTACATTCATTATTATTCTTTTACATGAACAAAATGCAATAAATTTTATCGCCCATTAATTTTATCGTAAAAAAAATAACTCACTACCGTCCCTAACTTTTCTACAAAAAAGTTTTAACATTTTTGTTGCATTAAACGTGTAAATTGTAGGAATTTGATTAGTATTTAAAAAGGCACGACTTATTGTCGTGAAATCAATGTATTTTTCTATACGCGTTCGTAAAGGTTTAAAAGTTTTATTTACTTTTGTCTTTCAGAAGCGGTCAAAAAATAATACTTTAAGTTAGATTATCGTTTAGACGCGTCTTCGAAAAGTTTTTATTGTCGGGAAATGCTTCTTACGAAAATTATTTAACTTTTCTATATAACACTGTCTTGTAACGGCGTGGGGAAAAAATATGTAGTTTGCTGCAGAGGTTAAAATGTTTTAAATTCGACATCGCTTTATCGAGATGTAATTTAACATGTAAGAGATTTTTAGTTATTATTTCTCATTTGAGGCGCGTATTAATTAAATGTTAATATAATAATGCGAACATCGAAATTTATACCTGTAGGTGTAAATACATGCCATCGCACGCAGTGTGAACTTATTAAGTGTCTGTTGTTGTTATATAGCTAATTAATTCTCCTTAGATTGTTTCATAACAATTTTGGGTTAGATACTCGAAGTTATCTAACACCTTTTCCGCAATATTTGTTGTTAATAACTTCATTATAAGACGTTTATGTTTATTTGTTTATAATATAATAGTAAATTGTTGAATTACCTATAATACAATTTTAATAGAAACAGATGGCAGTTTCTTAATATAATAAGAACTTATAAGAGAACGAGCAAAAAACTAAATATAGATTAACGCTGTTCACTTTGCTAAAAAAATATGTTGTTAAGGTTATCTTGTCAACAATGAATTGAAAAATAGGATTTCTCCAATAAAATTTATGAAATGCAGCTGTTTGCCTATCAAACTTTGATATTATGGTTGCAACCCTCCAAGTTGTAGTAAAATGCATTTTGGCTTATAATGCTCATTTATGAACTTTGTTTATAAATATGGTAGAAAACTTATACTAAAAAGATTTTTTCCGCTTCCGTTTTAAAATTCCACTTACTATTAAACATTTATAGTACTATATTTGAATTTTATTTAATTTCTTATCTACTCATTGTTCCAGGAGATGATTAGTTTATGCAAATAACTTGTCTTATGGACTAAATTCATGTATGTATTTACCAATTAATTTTTTTCTTAAATTATGAGCGGCTGTGGTGTTTTAGAGAGCTTTACGTTCTTCTAGTAAATGATGTGCGAATGGCAAAAGTGCCGCGGCCAAAAGAAAAAAAGGTACCATACTAATACAAACGTGAAATCTGTCCAACTTTTATTTTTATCGTTACATTTAAATAAACTTTTTATATAGCCTTGAAATTAAGCGCTATTATGAGTATCCCCATGTATACTCCGAATCATTCTATTTTAATCAATAGTTAAGTAATTAACCTAATTGGTCAGGGTAATAACGTTCTATTGACAAAGTTGAGCTTAACAAGTCATTCAAACATATCCAGAGATCTCTAGAGTCCAAACAATTACAGCCTATAGTTAAGCAGTAAGAGGTTAATTTAGCATAAGGCATTAAATTAATAAATAGAAAGCATTTTTCTTATTTATATAGGTACTTACCTACTTGAAAATCATTAAAAAATTATATATTAAAAGACGTATTTATTCATCAATCCGGTATAAATTGAGACTTTGCTTAACGAATTCGTATAATTTAAATCTCGTATTTTATTGAAGTATTTAATTGCATTCACATCATTGTCAGTTATACTCACGCTAATCGTCTCTTAATGGAAGAAAATATGTACAGTGTTGCTGTTATGTATATAATTTACGTATTCGTGCAATATTTTCAGTATTAATAGCTTCACGTGTATCATTTTTCTTATCGTTATAGTTACATCTAAATTACACTTGTTAAACGACTCAATAAAATATCGAAAAACTAGTCTAATATTATCTAACTACCACCTACTTGTGGAAAGTTAATTTCTAGAATGAAGTAGAAATGTGAAATATAGTTTTATCGACGAAATAATAATATAAATGCTAATTAAATTATTAATTTGCATCCTGCGCCCTATGTATAGAAAAGGACTAATTTTATACAGTATGTCCCCGGATTGGGTTACAAAGGGGGAAAATATTTTTTTCTTTTTGATTTCTCAAAAATTTCTATTCTACATAATTTCCTCTGTTCGATCTGAAACCAATGAAACCATTTTTACTTTTCGCATAAGTTTTACCGTTAATTATTTATTCGCTTTTTTTCTGGAATTTTTGGACTTACGTATAAATTAAATCCATATTTAAGTAGAAATATTTAAAACTAACATTCATGGTATTTGATATTTTATAGTTAATTAAGTTTTATGCGAGTCATATCATATTTATATAATCGTTGCTTTTGGAAGAAGATTAAGAAAGCAACTTATAAAGTTCTAATTTTTACACTGAATAAATAGAGATAACAAAGGTCCTTTAAAATTATGCGCTGCATTTTAGTATGAATAATTAATTTTCGATCTCCGCAGAATACCATTTAGTGATGATAACGCTTTTGGATTATATTTAAGAGATTGTTGAAATTTAATTTGAATATTTGCCTTAAGCATTTACTTCCTTTGAAAATAAAATTAGTATTATATTTTATAATGCAGTTATTTAAAAGTTTTAATTTATGCTAAAATTTATCGCTTTAAGCTATTTTTTAATAACGAGTATAATTCATCCCTTTTCTTATTGTCACTACCTAGTGTCTAGAAAGTACTGTAGTGTTAAGAAAATACTTGTGTTTTCGCTTCGTGTTACGATGCCATCAAATCTAGACTGATTTGATTACGTATTTGCTCCGAGTTAACCGGTAATGAATTCAGATATCCCACAATACGTATATTATAATTACAAACAGCGTTTCTAATCATTATATTAGTCAAATAATTAATACCAATTTGAAATTAACGTTTCCACTGTTACAGTTTTCATTTGTGATGGTTCACTAGTCGACTACAAAACTTACATAACCTCTGCTGCCGAACATAAATTTTATATTTTACATTTTACAATAAATTAGATTTATGAGTGATCATTGAAATAATTACTGTATTTAGGGCCGATATTTCCATCTTCTGATAAATTTATCCGACAGATTTATTTACCGTAGAAATGTTTGTTCGAGCAATATTGTTTTCATCTGTCGAATTTATCAGAAGATGAAAAGATCGGCCCTAAACAATTAGTCGAATTAAATGATACCAGGAATATACGTAGCTTGAAATGACCATCCGAAAATTAACTTATGTTCAAACATTTTGTGTATCATCAATAAAATTATGGTTATGATTCTCCGGTTATCTCTATGGTAACAGATTGTTATTATTTTCTTCTGTTTAAATTTATTTATATTTTCCTGGATTTCCATAAAAACGGTTCTTTTCAAAACTATTGTACTTGTTTAGTTGTCCGGTAAGGTCTACGACATATTTTATAGATTAGACAATTTTTTTTTCCAGTTATTGAAAACAACCTTGCTACATCACTGGAAATTCTAGGGATATTTTTTTGCAGGAATTATTTGTACCAATGTGCATATTTAAGTTGCCTAAATCAAAATCATTTACGACCACTCTGTACCTACTAAAACAATTTAATTAAAGTAGATACGAATATAAATAGATTGTGAAATGCAAAATAAACAGAAGAAAATTTTCAACGAACTAATTGTTGTTGAAGATACAGTGTTTAGTTTAGATACATACGTATATCCTCTATGTACTACCTATTTAACGCAAAATATCGTTGAACTGTTATAAAAGCATTTTTAATTACTCTTAATTCAGTCGGAGAACTCCTTAATTTTAAATATTTTCAAGCAGTAAATTTTTCTTTTGAATATATAGTATTCTTTGAACTTATGTTTTGTATGGGTACAATTATAAACACGCAGTTTTACGTTTATTATCTCGATTATTTATACGCATCTGTTGCGATCTACATGCTAAAGAACCATCTACAACGATATTACATATAAATAAATAACATTCCATCATCTAAACCTTTGTTTGTTGGATTATTACTATGCATAAATGATGTTGATGGTAGTTTTTGGGCCATTTTATTTAATTATACGTTAAATAAGTCGAATAAGATTGTTTTGATTATCTATAATAAATTAATAAATTTATAATTTTTTTACTATCGCAGAAACATAAGTTTTAAAAAATGTACATATTTGGAGTTTCATTATATTTTACACTTAAGTACGGACAAATTAAGTTAAGTATTATAGCTGTTGTTATCGATCGCAAAAAAAGCATTAAGAGCAACTAAAGGAAATGTTATATAATCAAACACAGAGAATTGAACGATCTCGTGAGAGATACATAGGTATATCTATGTTTATCAGAACGGCAATTAAATTACCCATTGTTAAATTATCTAAGTTACTGTTTAAATAGTAGCATATATTAGCGGAAACAACAATTACGATCATTGACACTAAATATATTTTAAAATTCTCATCAAAAATTTAGAAATTTATATTATTGTTTTGCAAACAATTTTAAATTTATTTTTATAAAACGCAGATAATCGTTGAATCGCAGCTGGTGCGCCTAAGTCTCGTTTTCTCGAACGAATTTTCTTCCAAATATTACGTAATCCGGATTTTTCTCAGGGAATTTGATCAAATCAAATTAAAAACACACATCCATTTAATCCATTGTTTTGTTTGTAACTTTATTTTCTAGGGATTATTAAATGTCATATTTTTGATATAATTTCGACGTCTTACGATAATTTCTTTTTTTTGTGTTGATGATTTTAGTACCAACTATCATATAAGGAAAAATATTCTAAAACATAAAAAAGTGCGAAATGTTGATTTCCATTTGATTTACATTGAAGTTTGTGAGCTTGTTGAAAGGTAGAGGATCGTTTTAAAATGGAAAAAGCTTTTTCCAACCTCTCCGATACCTAACACATCTTTAGAATCCCATCTATGTAGGTAACTATAATGATTTTATGGCTTACAGTAATCCTTCTGAACTTACAAACGTTTTATTTACATCTCGATTCACAACCAAACATTTGTTCCGATTTTTTCGGTGATGAATGTACATGTTTCTGGCTAGCTTAAATAATTTACTATCGTACCCTAATTTATAGTTCTATTAATTTAAAAATTATTTATTATGTATTTTATTAATTTTAACCAAATCAATTAATTTGGTTACTTAATCTATAAATGCTATAAATGTTAGAAGTTCATGCAAAATTCATTCAACTTCACAACTAGATTGATATATAATATAACAGTTCCAAATCAAATGTAACGACATTAGCAAGTATTTCCTTCGTGTCGTTCGCATAATCTAGATCGTGACCCCTTCGCTCTCTGGCTTACTACCAGTGACCTGATTTCAAGATTACTCCTACCCTATCTCAATACTGCCCTTACTCGCATCGCAAGGTTGAAGATAATGTCAGTAGACTAAATTGAGGTTTTGGGGTTATATGGCATAAATTGATAATTATTTCTTACGATAGCGGATACAAGCCACAAAGTAAATCATCTCAAAAGATAAGATTGATATTTGGAATTGCTTATAATCGGATTACCTCGAGGTAGTACCTAATATAATATAATAATATATTATATCTACCGCGCGAATTTAAAAAACAATTTTGAAAATAGAATTTAATTTTTTAAAGGCGATTTTTTAAATTCAAGTGTATAGGTACTTTTCACGATATTATAATTGAACTTTATGTTTGACAGCAAACTCCTTTTGTTCAAAATTTTTATCGACGTTTTCACATTTTACTTGCTAGATTTATTTCACTTCATTTGATCGTCTATTTTTGGGACACCCTGTATATTACCTAATAAACTCGAAATTAATAATTAATTTAGATATATACGAAACCATGTGAAATTTTCTATGAATTACGTAGGCAGTGTAATTTACAAACATTATTTTATTACCAGAGATGCTTATTTATTACGTTATCTGTTTTACATCAACTATAGACGTTGAATAGGGTTGTCATTAATTTTAATACATGCCACGATGCGATTAAAATTTCGATTTAATATTAAACTCGAGCCTATGGATATTTATTATGAAAATATTTTTAATTAGGTTTAAAGCATGTCGCGAACTTTAAGAAATGCCCATTCAAAATATTGAGAAACATAAGAAAATATCTTCTCTTTAATCTTTGTAGCGATTAATTGCGTTACTAATTAAATAAATTCGCATGTTTTTGAATTTGAGAGTATTGACAATCGTAACCTTGGTGTAAAAGGATAATTTCCCGAATTGTTAAAATATAAATAACCATCATTTTATTGTTTTAAATAAACGTTATCATTGCGATTATAATAAATTACTCGATAATTTTAAATTTTTCACGTGATCAAAAAACATCAGTTTAATTTTCGATTAAAGAAAACTATAAACAAAGAACATTTGGGGCATTACATATTCCGGCAATTCATTTTAAAAATCCTAACTTTTCAAAACCGCACTTGAACGAATATTAATTTAAATAGCAGACGAAGACATATATGCTAAAATGTGACTTCATTTTCATATGCGCACGTGTTAGTGACATTTTAAATAAAATGCGATAGTTTGGGCATGCTTCAAAACTTCAGTTGGTGGATAATGCTTACTAAATCATTTCTTTACATAAAAAAGTCGATTTCCGAAAAACACGGTTTTGGGCGTAATATTTAGTTAAAAGCTTATAGGTAGGTTCCTTGATCCATAAAATGGAGTATGCAGAGTGAATTAAAACGTTTGAACATAATTTTAAGGGTAAATTAATGTAAAAATTGTAATAGAAGTAAGTGAGAAATAGATGAGAAAATTGAAATAAAATTAAATAAAAACTTGTTATCAACCTTAAATAAATTTATCATTTATTCTAATAACCCTTGATAATCGAGCATGGACGTATTATTGTTTTTTTACTAGAAATTGCATGATTAATCAACCCGTAAAGTTATGTCCACGCCATTTAAATCGCCTTGTATGTTGTGTATACATAGTAGCTCTGCGTTGTTTGTGAGTTGTTTTGTGAGTAAACTAATTTTTCAACTAACTGTAGGTGTTAAATTATGGGCATAGGAAAATTTCTCGACGGTAAAATTTCTCGACAAACAATTCAACGAATGGAAAATTCCCCGACAGATACGGAAAAAGCACACTTGATATAGATCTTTTAATTGCCGAAACGACAGCGTAATAATGTTGACGCCTTACATAAGAAAATTTTCGAACAAAAAACGATTGGCTCTCAAGCAGCACAAAATATAGGGTGTAGTTCAACTCGCTGCGATTATCTCGTCGCCGTATCAAGTGGTCGCCATTTCATCTCGCCGTGCGTTCAACTTGCCGCGAAATAAAAATCGTTGATTTAATTTTACTAGCTTTTGTAAGTATGTATATTTTGCCGTTAATATCTAAATTTAGTTAATATCGATAATAACTAAGCTCGGGAAATATAAAAAATAACTAAAAGTGTGGTTATTATGCATAAAAACTTAAGACATTAATTTTTCTTTCAACTTTAACCTAACTCCGTGTGCACAGTCTTAAATGCATAATTATCTATCAGGGAATTGTTGTCGGGGAATTTTTCGGCTCTCTTAAATTACAATTCTGTGACAGTTGGAAACACTTTCTTATCCCTATTTTTTAAACGAAACTATACAAAATATAACTATTGTAGAAGTAGAAGGCTGGAAGCACTTTAATATCTAATTATTAAAAACCTCGTTTTTCTATTAAAAGTAACATACGGAAACGAATTTACTACGAAATATTTAAATATTCCCAAATTAAAAGCAGCATGTTTTTAAAACGAATTGCCTTTAAGTGATCATAGTTTTTAAAGTTGAAATTGATTTTACGTCTTTTAGCGTGTAATCAGTTCAAAGACAAGACTTTTATTCTGTTTGTCGTTTGCCGGTCTTTTATATTGTACATGCCGATTCCTCTTAAGGAAATCACTTTATTAAGGTGGGTGTTTTATATTCTAAATCTTGGGTCTAGACAGTGTGATCGCATAATATTGTATTTCGGTTCGAATCGAAATTCACTTGTCTTTAGAGCTTGAAATGTCAGAGAAGATTTAAAAAATGTATTTTCGCATTATCTACTCACTTTCCTAGACGAATATCTACCCTTTAATTATAATGTATGAATTTTATGTACCGATAAAGTAACATTCATTTTATTTCAAAAGCTAGTTTATTTATATTTTGTGTGACATTTTATTATCATTATTGTAAAGAGACCTATTTGTCTATTTTTATCTACCTACGACGTAATATATTTATATTTCAAACTCCCACCTCATAAAAACCTACCCACGTCACAACGCTGCTAAAGTTTTCTTAGTGAATTTAAGAGATAATAAAGTGGGAAATATTCAACCGGTGACAAGACAATTGAATGCCTTCAAAAAAATTAAGTCTGTCATACTCGGGTACATTTTTACACATGCAGACATATACTATATTCATATAAAGGACAATTAAAACTGTAATTTGAAAAAACAACGCAATGTACAGTAGGCGACATACTGAAAAATTCAATTGGGTGGGGGGGAGGTCTACCAGGTCTGTAAGGCAGGTCACGATAATTCTAAATAATAGATATTTCTCTAAAATCTATAATAAATTTTATCAAGTAAAACAAAATTCAATTGTCTGCCACCGGTAGGATATTTCCCACCATATTATCTCTTAAATTCACTAAGAAAATTTTATTACTGTTGTGACGTAGGTTTTTGTGCGGTGGGTAGCTTGGATTATTACATTCGTCCAAATCTTAACGGTAGGTATAAGAAATTTATTTTATCCACAAATCCATAAATCATAAAGATTCGAAGGTTCATAAAAACGTAAATTAAACAAAACTGGGAAATTGTCTTTTTAACAGTTGCGTTAAAAAACAAGTGTTGTGTTTGGCGCTAAACTAGATATTATCTAAACCAAGCCTTTCCGCTTCTTAATACAGTGAAATGCTTGGGTTTCTGACTCGTTTGTCACGTTTTATGCAATAAAACTCAGCTCGGAGCTCTTTCTTTCTTTACTTATTCGTCGTGCTTTCCTTTGATATATTACGTTATAAAGGAAGAGGAAACTGACCTACTTAAGAAATGCCCAATCGAATTTCTAAACCAACGTTTATTAAGTCGTAGTTGTCGTTCTTCGCCGAAAGTTTGGCTTTTTACACATTTCGAAAATATATCGCCAGGATTTTATTAATATAAGTGGAAATCATAATTTATTGTTTACGTCTAAAGAAAATTGAATAAATCTTGAATGACACAAGATGCTGGAATTCATGTCCCCGTATTAATATTTTGTAAATGTTATTGGTCTACCTGTTTTTGACAACGGATCGTCGCAAATTTTATTATTTTATTTTTATTTAATAATACCATTATACCGGTGGGTGTCAGGCGAGATTATATATATATATTTCTCTCCCATTTTTTTCTATCTTACGTTAGGTAGTTGCTTGTTTTTTTTCCATACTGTGACCCCATTTTACAGCTTTTTCTCTAATTCCACCGTTTCATGTTTTTTTTGGCCTTCCCCCGACACTTGCGTTTCACACACTTTTTTTTGTGTATATTATGCGACAAACTGAACAACCTTAATTGTCCTTCTATTTATAGGCTTTATCTATAGGTAGATTTTGTTTAAATGTCTTAATCTTTATTCCATCTCTTCTTGTTTTGTTTACTATTTTTCGTAGAAAACGCATTTTTAATCTATTTAAATACGTGTTTTTGTGTTTTTCTGATATAGTCCATGTTTCGCTACTATACCTCTATACATTATTAATAATCGGATTCACTACTTCTGTTTATATCCTTTTTGACATTTCTTTCCTTCCTAGAAATGTCAACTACATCATATTATATGTTTTTACTCTTTTGCGTAGTCATTCATTTATTTCCTTGTTTATTTTCCCATTATTCTCCATTATCGATCACAGATATTTGTAACAGTTTACTTATTTACTTGTTCCATTTGTCTTCCACGTGGTCGTAAGTTGTGTTTTCTTGTTATGGAAATCATTATGCTTTTTGTTTTGTCTATGTTAATATTTGCGTTAATTTTTGTCAGTTCTTGATTTAGGACTTCCAGGTTCAGTTATAGGTTCTTCTGCGAATAAAGTTTATTGAATAATCGATTAATTTAGGTTTTGTAACGCGATTTAACGTTAAATTTAATATCAATGAATACGTCTAAATTTATATACCTAGATATAGGTATTAAAATTAAATGATTTTCAAAAACTAATAATAAAACGAATTAAAGATGACACTTTACCGTATAGTTTAAAAAACAACATAAAATGTATGGAAAATCTATGGCCTGTAAAAATATTTATATGAAAATCGAATACTACTGCAACGTTAAATTCTAGAATTTATATTTAGAAGTTTTATGCAACGTGCATTAATGCGGGCAATGGAAATTATTTTAGGGACACGTGTGTTTACTTATCGAAAACTTGGCCTAGGTACAGTAATTTGTTGAAACATGTGCACGTTCCGCACAAAACCACGCCATTACATCTGTGATTACCTAAACTCGTAGTTTCTCTACTGAATGCATCTAATCTTTATGGCGGTATTATATTTTCGGTAGAGCAATGAGACTTTTTTATTTCTTCAGGGCCTTTCGTGTAGTCAAGCGATCACCTTGTCTTATTCGAGGCTTGTGGGTTTGCAGATAATTTAGTTAAATGGAGAAATTAAAAACTTAGTAAGCTCTTAATATTTGACCTTAACGAGTGAGATAGTCATTGAGATTCATATATGGGGTACGACGAAAATAATGCCGCATCTCAATCTGAATGATTTATTTAAGTCAATATCTTTCGGCTTGTCTTCGATGACAATATGTGCGTCAATTCGGTTTTACTCGTTGAGTTTCTGATTTTCGGTGTACTGAAATCAGTGTATATTTTAAGAATAATGCGCACGGTGAATTTTCAGTACCCGGGTACCTAATTAATATTTTTATATCATTTACGTTATTCGAGATAGGTTCCAATGCACGTACGTCATCAGTAAAGAGTTACGAAATTGTATATTTATATGACATGGCACAGAAGGACTACAATTTATTAGTACTGTAAAAATACAAGGTTTTATCGATGACGTGTATTGGAACCTATCTTGAACAACGTATAATAAAGTTGATTTTTTTGTATATAGGTAGATGCATACTTGAGAAAGTTTTCGCAACCTCGTTAAAGTAAACTTGTGTAAGTACCTCAACGAAGGCGTTTGGTTATCGACTAACGTAATGGAAAACGATTTTTAAATATGTAATTTTAAATGTTACCGCATGTTTTAATTAGTATCGGACGAAAGGAGTTCTGCGTAGGATTCCCTAGCGAGAAACAATTTGCATTTGACCAATATGTTCTAATGAGTTTTTGAAATTTCTAAATATGCGACATGTGCAAACACGAATCTTATCGATTTTGAATAACATTTTTAATAGTATAAGTATAAAGTACATAACATTTTAAATTATTGAAAAAGTTTGTGGATAATATTAAATAATTGAAAATAAATTTTCTAACAGAAGTCTTTTTTTAACGAGGGAAAGCTTAACGAGAGATAAACGATTAACCCAAAACACCTCGTCTTTTGTATATCTAGGTACCTATTATTTATTAATTGCAAATTGAAATTTCACATTTTTTTGAATTTATTATAATAAGTACGTATGTCCTTTAAAAGGCAAATATTCATTATTAATGTATGTAACATATAGCAATTAAGCTAATATTTTAAAAACATTATTAAATATATCTACATTTTGAAAATTATTGAAACTTTTCATAATTAGATACTATTTAATTGACTTATAACAATACAATTTATTAGGTAGGTAAACGTGAAAAATGAAACCATTCTAGGTATAATTAAAATTAAATGTAATGCACAGTAAACATACGAACGACATTTATACAGAAGGTTTAAAGCTAAAATAGATTACACAAATTGTTTAAATAAACGTTGGCTAAATTAATTAAATGCGAGAGAATAAGCGTTGTTTACCTAACTATCTTTCGTCACTGCCAAAGGAACCATTCCTATTCATTATTTCCATCGCTTCCTAAACAACCTAATTTAAAAGTAATTCTACAACCAGCGCTCCATTGAACTTTTATAGGTTTCAATTTATCTAATTTTATCTACTTTTAAAATGGTTTACGCCACTTTAAACTGGTATATAACTTTAAAATGTTTACCTTCAAAATTTAGAATTTTATCTAAGTAGCGAACGTTTTAATAAATGTTCGTACCTACTCGAAGTTTATTTAATCTCTATTTACTTATTTATTTAATGTTTAAAGTAAAATAACTATTGTTAGTTTAATGTTATTTGCTTGTACTTAGGCATTGTTTTTGTTTATCTTTACAATCGTTCCAAAACAATTATCCTGAAAATGTAGGTATTATTTATTTTTTTATGAATTTCGTTACAATTATTATGAAATAACAATAATTTATTTATGTTAGCTTGTGCAGAGCAGACTGACACATTTTTTATTTGTTATAATTTAATTAAGTAAGTAATAATTTGAGAACAGTGAAATGAAAAGCGTTCGGGTTACATCTTGCTTTTCGTGATAAAGATTCGTCAAATTAAGATGTGTATTGATCGTGTGAAAGATTTAATACCTTGTGGAGAAACCTTTTTAAAAGTTTTACAGAAAGAAATCATTGTAATTGTTTCTTTTCGAGTTCTTGATACTCCTAAGACTGATTTATTACTAGTGAATCCCAATCTATCGACGGTAATATAACGTCAAAACAAAGGTCTAAATAGGTGAACTAATTCCAAATTCGTTAGGTACTTAATTTGTAAACAACACGAGTAAGTAATACATAATTATATATATTTTTTTAAATATGCTTGTCGAAAGCTCAATTTGCTATCGAATACCAACTTAATTGGTTATCGGTATAAGTAATTCGATATCAAACATTGTTGATAGTTTTGATTAAAAATTTCAATATTTAAAAGAAACCGCACTTGAATGTAGATTAGAACAGCCCATTCCTATTCTATTAGTTCACTGGTTTGTCTGTGTATTGTTAGTAAAACATCCAGTCTCGTTAGATCAGCTATTTGCTATCAGCTAAGTAAATTTTATAGAAGTAAACAAGAAAGGGGGTAAATAAAATCAATTAAGCGGCAAAATCTAAATGTCAAATGTGAAAGCTTTATTACTTTTCGTAAAATACTCTAAGGATCTGATAAAAGATCTTTAAGTGGAAATAATTCATCTGCTATAATGTCTTTCTTATATAAGTATTAAGTACTTCCATTATCATGACGTTTTATAAACTTTTCGAAATGCGTTTAATATTATTATCATTATTCTTTCAATGAATGAACATTTTACTACATAAAACAGATGCTTTTAACGGTTCGCATATGATTTCATTAATAACTATATTCAAGTTACTATTAATTAAATTAATGAAAAATTAACTTCACAGTATCGGTAACACAACGATGAGTAGTAAATCTAATAAAATTATCGTTATTACCTAAAGTTGTTTATTAATGTTTAATATCTAATAATAGCACTGGTCTGCAAAAACACAATTTTTTTTGTTCCAAAGGTTTTATTGGCCAATCTTTATAGTATTTTTCGCGCTGGATTTAATAATGTAAACCATTTTTCTCTATCACTTTAGGTTGTTTCATGACACCTATGTAAATATTTTACATTAATAATATGTAGCTAAATAAGGAAATTAATTAATGATTAATACACTAACCGGAACTCACCTTACCTGCACTAGTCTAAACTCGCCTTATCTACAGTAACCCAAGCTCACCTCGTCTGCACTAACCTTTACAATACACTTTATAATAATAATAATAGGATATTCGGCGTTGAAATGGCCGACGATGACCTGGCGGCGGTGAATTGTCCCATTCCGTTTTAAATAGTTATAAACGCATTTTTTACTTAAACTTTTTTTATTCTTTCAACAGTTTATGAAATATTTGAGCAGAAACAAAAATGTAGATTTTGCTTTTAGGGCCGATTTCTTTTTTAAAAGTGATCACCAGCAAAAATATGTGGAAAATTGATAAATAAATAATTACGTACTTAATTGAACCCCTCTAAAAATCTGCAAAGTTTTATTAATTTTTTCATTTTTCTGGTTACCTTCGTTCCCTTGTTAGTTGCTAATAATAATTAACACCGTTCTAGGACGCTATCCGCTTTCTCATTATTTATCGGGCTAATTAATCTTTACTTTCAGAAATTTGGTATAAAATGTAAAATTCCGCGGTACAATCCGGAATTAATTTAGTGAATATTGCATTCAAGATAATTTAGAGTTCAATTATTCAATTCGGTTGCTCAGATTATAAAATGAATAATTATTAAAAGGCTTATTAAATTTACAACGAGTACAAAAATGAAGAATTATTTTATATGTATACGATGGTAGCAGTGTCCCATTTTATGCTAAAGTATTTTCAATTACGGCATCATTCGAAATTGAAAACGAAGTCCTTTTACGATCAATTATAAATAGGTGCTATCTTGAATATTGTTGTAGTATTACTTATTATAAGGTTCTGCGCAGATGATAAAGGGCAATATACAGATAAAAAAATAAAGGTCAAATAAAAACTTAACGACGACTTTATATGTATATTAATTTAATCGATATGTGTTTGTAAGAGCTTCGACTTACTAAGTAAAACAAAGTTTATTATTAGGTTATGTTCGACTCATATTTTATTATCAATAAATGTGAGTAACTAATTAGTTTGCAGCATAAGTACATACAAAATAAATTAAGCATGACTAAAGATTAATGGTTTTATTGATTTAGGGCCGATCTTTCCATCTCCCAATAAATTTATCTGACAGATATTTACCATGGAAACAATTGTTCGAACAAACGTTTCTATGGTAAATATCTGTCGGATAAATTTATCAGGAGATGGAAAGATCGGCCCTAAATAAATACATAAGTAACATTAGGTACACTTCGTCCAAACCTATATACAATCCACGTCATCAATGAAAGGTTACTAGATGATGACGTTTCACACAGTGTTGTCACCTCGTACCTCGTATTTTGACAGTTCTAATAAATTGTAGTCTTTCTTTATGCTATCCAATATGTGCGCAAGTAAATCATCTATATAATATGTCACTTCCCAAACTTTAAATCTAATTACAAATAAATAATCTACTAACTTTTTGTTGATGACGTGAATTGCATATAGGTTTGGATAAGCTATAGGTACTTATATTATTTAATTTTTTAGTAGATAATATATTATTTTTAATGAATCCTCCTTCATTAAATACAGCAACAGCTCTTATGGGAGTATTTTGGGAAACACTATCCTGAAAAATTTTAAAAATAAGAATTCTAACAAAAAATCAATCAAATATTTTGCTGCAATTTCTCTTACAATATTAGTTTATTAGATATCTGACAGAAATAATGTTAATTTTCGGTATATTACTGGCGCACCGAGAGGGGTTGGGGGGTTATAACTTTTTCCAGAGCTTGATATCAGATTGCGTTAATATTAAGTACTTAACCTAAATTTAAAAAAAAATAAACGTTTGTTTTTTTTTATAAAATCTTTCTCCCTCGAAATCCTTTTCTAGCCACTCTCCCTCCTCCCAGTAAAATTTCTGGACGCGCTACTGGATATATTAGTACACTTCGTCCAAACCTATATGCAATTCACGTCATCAATGAAAGGTTACTAGATGATGACGTTTCACACAGTGCTGTCACCTCGAACTTCGTATTCTGACAGTTCTAATAAATTGTAGTATTTCTTTATGTCATCTAATATGTGCGCAGGTAAATCATCTAAAGAATATGTCACTTTCCAAACTTTAAACCGAATTACAAATAAACAATCTAGTAACTTTTTTTTGATGACGTAAATTGCATATAGGTTTGGATAGGCTATATCTATTTAATACTAATCGAATAAAAGCGCTTAAGAAACTAAGAGTAAGAATCTACCTAGGTATCTATTTATAAAACTTTTGTTTTATTGCAACAAATAATATGAAATCAATGACCATTTATTATTTACTAGATATTCATTATTTATTTATTGCTTCTGATAATCTATATCTACCAAATGGCATTTTAATTATTTTCATATAATAATTATTGTACCTACCTACATTATATTTTTATAATCATTATCGAATTTACAATTGAAAGGTTTTTTGAATTTTAAGAGTTCTCGAATAAAAAATCATCTCGAGTAAAGCAATTTCAAACAACGTTTAAAACAAACTGTTTAGGCGAAAAGAAGTGTCCGCGAGTTCTTTGATCATTTGTTTTGGCGACTGGATGAGTAAATATGTAGCTACTTTAATATTAATACATTTTTATAATCAATATAAAGTTATCAAAAATAACATCAGTTATCAGTAATTAGGTACAATTAGGTATTACTAGGTTTACACGTACGTACAATTACGTGTAGAATCGACAGTGAAAAGTAAAATGGCATCAAATGAAACACTTCATGTAGTAGTTCAAATAATTTGTTGTGCGATACGAGAGGACATGTAAAACAGTTAAAAAATATTTGAGCAATTCGGTATAGGTTCATTTTTGAATTCCACGGTACTTCGAAATTTTGATAAATATCTAAAAACATTTCTATCTCGGACTCGGTCCGTTTCGTTGCCATCTTGCCAGTACAATTTACTCGAATTATGAATTGAATTGAACCATGGTCGTTCCATGCATGCTCGACCGACGATCTTTCGACAAAAAGTAGAAGGGTTTCCTATTTCGATCGAATCGAATAATTCCGTTGAACGATCAAGTCGAACGGTGACACGTTCGACTCCTTTCCGACTCGGTCGAACGACTTAATCGTTCGACTCAAACGGACCCGTGTAAACGGGGCTTTACTTTTGGAACCTATAAAATCATTCAAATGGATATGCATATCTAGTTATTTATATTCGTCTTACAGTCAATACGTATTTTAAAATAGCTTCAGCGACAACAAACTTCCGCTGAAGCTCCGCTGAAGCTCCGCTGAAGCCGTCCAAATAAATCATTTAATAGTGTGTATAGACCAAGTAAACATGTAGCCGACCAATAGCTCTTCAGAAACTAGTCAGCGTCAACGATTTGTTCGCGAACAACGTGTTTGCTTAATCTGTACGCGCGATAGAAGAGCGCGGACATTACTTTTCGTCTATTCTGTACATATAAAAAACGTTGTAGGTATCTATCGTAAAATATGATATTAACGTTAAAATGATATCAAGTGCGATTTTCATTCGTTCGAAATTTTTATTGAAACAGATTTTTTTATATATCAACAATATCAACAGAATGAATAACAACGGTTACCACCCCTCGCATTTGACCCGATTAAACTAGAAAAAAATTATGAAAAAGCAACGTTGAAGTTTCTAGAATTTAATTAAACTAGAATTACTTTTCTCTCGGATTATGCATGCCATTTTTGTTAACTACTTTCTTTTATACGCGCGCTCTTGAATTACATCTTGTATATTTTATTTATGTAATAACAGTACTTGCCTACTACCTAACTTTTTCCGATGTAAACTGAATAGACAGACTTGAGCTGAAATGCTTTTCAATGACGAAACGAATACCTACTTGATGAGAAGTCGTCGTAAACATTCCTGTTTGCCCACATTACCAACGTTGAAATTCTATTGAAGGACTTTCAGAATTAAAAGTTGTTTTACACGTGCTAGCATATAATTATTCTTCTATTATCGTATAGTTTAACGTTTTTTGGACGTCCAGAAACATTGCGTTATACGAATTTTTGATATTTTTCAGTTTCTTTTTCGTTAATTAATTTTATCTGGTTCTCACACGTCGGCATAAGATGCCATCGAAAGTCCCATCAGGCATCCCATTTTGCGATCGGCGTTGTTAGCGATAAATAGCTGATCTGACATAACATGATAAAGCAAAAAAATATTTTTTGTTACCGCGAAAACATTATATAGCTTTTGACCTTATTTAATTGGGTACACTTTTAAAAAATCATCTCGAGTAAAGCAATTTCAAACAACGTTTAAAACAAACTGTTTCATTTGGACATACTAATTGCCCAGATCGCGCGGATAAAAAAATCATAAACCAGAGTTTATAACCGAGAATTAAAGGAAAATGGAAAAGAAGCAGTATATTTATACAGCAAGAGTAGGTATTCCAAATTGCTATTACTGAGCGCAACTTTCGTTTAAGATGAAGTCTGTTTGACCTAAATATTCATCGATCCCTTTCGACTTCAGGAAATAATTTACTTTAAAATTTTCGCATTTTAGTAATTGCATGTAGATGCGCAGCATCGTGTACTTCAAAAGTAGTCCGGTTTACTGATGCATTTAATAAAAAAAAAACACGCTAGTTTTCAATTTATGTAGATCTACTTTAACTTTTTTTAGGGTCGGTTTATCGATCGTTAACGCTGACCAACAATCAATAGTCATAGAAATTATCGTCGAAACAGGAAATTAACTGATGATTAAGCGTTAACGGACGGTTAATAAAAACCGATTCGAAGTTTCAAAACACTTCTTACAATTTTTTTTATGTTCCTTTGGATCTTTTTGAAGAATTCGGGAGCAAAATTATGAAATCTACTAATTTTAAGAAATTTTAAATTGTGATCTGCGTGTAAATAAATTGGCCAATAGACAATTTTATTAATTCGCATTACGGTTAATCGATAAAAAGATTTTTTTTTACGTTTTATTAATTTCGCACAAAATCAAATATATTCAATATTATAAAACAGTTTAGGTACCCCTTTTACCTGGATTTGTTAATTATTTAAAGGAGCTATTATGTTCCCTATGTATAAAATTGAGCTTTTAATTAAAAAATAAAAGAAGAAAAAATAAAAATTCTCGGAATTTGACTCGTAGATTCCGAAAAATATAAAATATACAGGGTTTTCTATTACAAAAATCAAAGTTAATGGGATTTCCGGCAAAACTTGAGGCGATCGGGCTTGGGGACGGAAATATTAGTTGTTTCTAGGTTCCAGGTGGACATTCTTTCGATTTTTGTCGAAATATGCGGACAATCGCCGTTTCGATTTTCGAAATTTTCCTCATACACCGACGTCGGATTTTTCAATTCGAGTAAAGAAAATACCGAGTACGGGGCTCCTTTTTGAAAATATCGGGTGTAACTTTTACGTGGTCGTAGAGTTACCGTAAAACGTCAAAAACATTCGCACGATGCGGTACGTTTTCGTGGACGCAAAGATTCGCGATTTTTTCGAACGATATGTGGCCTTGTCGATACAGCCTTCATACAGTATCGCATACAGACTTCTAAAATTACAACAGTTCGGACCTCGTCGACTGTAGGATCGGTGTCAGTCGGAAAATACGAAAACTCTTTGTGTGTGATGGATACAGAACTAACATTACAATATATGGGATCGGCGATACTCGCTTCATACAGCGTCGCATACTAAATTGGAGTATCTCGCGAAGGTCGGTCGCCAGGCGACACCAAAATGCTATACTCTGTTTCTTTAGAAACATACAACATGCTATACTCTGTTTCTTAATTAGGAGGAGTAAATTAAAATTTCCACCTAAAAAACGCGCTCACCGATTGGCTACTTGCGAGATTAGTTTACGCTGGGTAATTTGCCGCACGCGCTATTAATTCTCCGGTAATTTATGTTTACCTACATGTGTGACAGTTGATGGGTATCGACTTTAAAATATTTTAAAGTCATTTCTTGTATATTACCAATATGAAAAATAGTTCTTTTTAGAATTAAACTGATCATTTTGTATTAAATTCAAATCCAAAAGCAAGTATTGCATCTGCAGTGTCACCGCAAACAAAAACGCCCCCATTTGGGGCATTAGTTTTCTGCTGAAAAGCAAACTATTTTGAATATGTAGAAGAAACTAAAATTAGATGATGAAAATTCGGTATTACCTACGTTAAAAATTGTACTTTTAGCAGGTTAAATTAACAGCCCTGATATTACACACCCTTTTAATACTTTAACACTCATCTTATTCATCATACATTGACACATTTCGAATTGTCACTGCATTGGTACATTTTTGTCCCATACATTTACAGGAACCAATGCAACTCATTCGATTTTTGCTACTTTTTTCACATTTTGCTACTGCAATGTAAAAAATATGATGAAACGAAATTTATGAATCAACAAAAAAAGACATTAAATGGTAAAGTCGCTGTAGTTTTCGTATGAAATAGGAGCTTCTCGTAAATTTATTTAATACAAAACGCTTCTTGTATTATGTACTTAATTATTAAAATAACGGATAAGGTGTATTTACAATAATAATAATAATAATAATAATAATAATAATAATATGTTGGCTTATTTTAGAATTACATATAGAATGAGAGGGAGCTACGGGAAAAAGTGTGATGGGAGATATACTGCAACCAGTTGAGAGTGCGACTCTCGAAAATGCAATTTTTGCATGTTTTCACTTTTAATTATTTATCTTAATTATGAAGCCCTACTAAAATATAATTCTTCTATCGTCGGATGCTAGAAGGATGAACCAAACTTTTTTAAAGAATAACATTTTTCGATATGTCGTACTATTTTGTAGTTATGACAGTATAAACGGTAAAAAACGCGAAATTTAAGTGAACTTTTTAGCTGTTCGAACTGAGATATCGGTCCCAAAAGTTATTTTTCTCCATAAGAGCCCATGTATTTTACATTTTTTCAAAAATTTTTAAACGATTAATTCTACAAAACCAATTACGAATTTCACGGCAAAAAAAAGTTCACGTTTCCTTCTATACGTACGCTGAATAACTCTTTCGGTGAAGATAGCGCCCTTTTGCACTGGACGATTTTTGACGGCTTTTGGCTTTTTAAATAAACAAATACACCCTTTCGATTTGTCGAGGTTTCATCTTGTAACCCCGACAGCCCCTCGAAGGTCATTTTGCGGAGTTTCGAGCACTCTACTATAAACAACGAACCGCTATATATTACCGATTCTGTCTAACTACAAGAACTGGCAAGAAAAAGCCTAATCGGAAAGTATCGCAAGAGAATTTTGTACGCGATACGTGAATCGCATACGCGTATCCTCGTCTGAAGCAGGCTATAGCTGCCGAAATACCTGAATTGATCGTGTTTTGTCGGTTTGAGCGCCGGTATCCCTATAAAAATGCAATAGCATGGTCAGATAGAATTTGACTAGTAAATTCCGAAAAAAATCGTAGTGAACGATATTACCGACAAAACCGGAAGTCGACTACTTTAAACCAGCATGTCAGTAAATTGTAAATTATCTCTAATACCTTTATACCGAATTTCATATAAATCGGTTTATATCCAAATATAGATAATGTAAAGGATCGAAATTTTGTTTAATCAGATATAACTTATCCAAACCTATATGATGTTCACGTCTTTAACAAAAAGTTACTAGATTGTTTATTTTTAATTCGGTTTAAAGTTTGGAAAGTGACATATTCTATAGATGATTTACTTGGGCACATATTAGATGGTATAAAGAAAGACTACAATTTATTAGAACTGTCAAAATACGAGGTACGAGTTGACAGCACTGTGTGAAATGTCATCATATAATAACCTTGTATTGATGACGTGAACATCATATAGGTTTGCATAAGCTATATATATATATCTCATAAACGAGTTTTTCATTGTAACAAGTTTAAAGGCGGAAACTATTTGATTAGTGGATAGATCATCCTTCTAAAGTTTCGTCAAAGTCGGCGTAATACAGTTGGGTAATGTCCCTTGATAATATGAAATAAAACTAATCGAATTTTAATGAAACAACTTAGGACCTGTAGTTGTTCTTATCTTAAGAAATAAGGATAGGTACCTAATACATTTAATTTCGAACCCGATAAATTAGAATGCTAGAAATACCGAAACAGCGATTTCTACTGAATAATTGCTAATTTAAAGTAACATTGTTTTAACAGAACTGATTACTTATTATGCATATTAAGTTTTATTCTAATTGGTAGCGTCGAAGCCGAAAAGTTCTTCCAATCATTCTCGAGGCCAATCTGAATAATTCAATTTTAACCGCATACATTTGGCAGCTAATTTTGTTTCCACGTCTTAAATGAATTGATGAAACACAAGGGGAGAAACTGGGAAATAATTACTGTTGGGTACACTCGCTTTAAAATTTGGGGCACAACCTACCCAAACGTCGATATAATTGGGAAACGCCGATGCCGCGAATTTAATTGGGCAATATTTTCCGAGATTGCAATAATATCTGCTTTCTATTTAACAGTAAATAACGTTTCTTTATACTTAAAGGAAATAATTAGAAGTTGCGAATGTTTCTGGGATTAAATTAAATGTGGTCATTGAATGACAGGACGATGTTGAATGCGAAAATTACCTAATTTTATATGATTACGTTTAATTAAGGAAAAATTTTATTTATAGACAATGCGCGAGCTATTAATGAATAAATGTGCCCTCTATTGCAGAACAAGAACTTTATATTCTGTTCAACATGTGAGTTGTATATCGTCAGCATCTCTGAAGCTGCACGTTTCAAATATTGTGTTTGTAAATGTTTCGAGCTCTTAGATGGCAAGTGAAGATGTTTTCGGAATACGAAATTAAATTTCCGTCATTAAACATATTTTTCGTTGAATAGCACCTTTTTCTTTTTAGAACGATTTCCCGTTGCAGCAAATTTGAAATTGAAATTTTAGGTTTGGAATAGACGTTTACAAAATACATACCTACTTTTATAAATTTCTGGTTATTCTGCTTTATAGAGTAATATATTTCTCTACGGCAATCGAATCTTATCTGCACCTGGAACAAACGAAATTTTACGACACTGGACGACTTGTATTTTATTGCTTGGTCTTGTATTTTTTCATAACAGAAATGGTCGTATTTCGGTTTTTCATATTCTATTTAAGCCCATTTGTTAACATAACTTTGTTCGATCGCTTTCCTTTATCATACGAATCGTACCGTCAATAATAATTTGAAATCGGTAACAAGAAAAATTTTATCTCTCGTTGTTTTTCGTTTAAAAATCTGCATTAAATTAAATTTAAAGATTATTTCGTATTTATATTTATGGATTTAAGTACTGTATAAATAAAATTGTGTTTACATGTCCATTAGTTATAGAAGGTGGTTGTTGTTGGAATTGCATTTTGAGTAGCACTACTTCAATTAAATTTTTTCTAAAATTTACACTACATAAATTAGTTTTACTTTACAACAATTTTCTTTTATATCCCTAGTAGATTTGATGGTAAGCATAATTCGTAAAACGTTATATTAAAAATAACGTTTATAGAACATTTAAATAATCTATATTGCAAATTTTGAAATTTAATATCTAGCATAGTTGTAGATACACATCACTGCAGCATACGGTAGGTATAACTTTAGGGATGACTTCGAATTAATTTTACAACTTCTGCACCCGTAGCTGCAGTTCTAACAACTATAATATAGTTAAGTAATTTTAGGTTAAGTTATGCGGAAAGAGATATCCTAATGATTTACACAACAAAGTTTAACATTAGGCACTTGAAATTAAAATAAAATTGACGATCAAACTTAAATCTAACAACAGTTATCGTTAGATGCTTAAATTAATTTTTGACCGTCTTGGTCGAATGAACAAAGCCGACGAACTATTCAAGAATATGAAAAGAAACGGATTTAGGAAAGTTCACCGATTGCAATGCACCGTCGGAAAATTCACCGACTTAGAACATTCAATGACCGGTGAATTTGTCGAATAGAAAATTCAACAGTTCTAAAATTATTCGTCGATTGTTTAAGTGCAGACGAGATGAGATTAGGTTATTGTAGATGAGGCGAGTTTAGACTATTATAGATGCGGCAAGCTCAATTTTAGAATTGGTGAATTTTCCTTTGGACGAATTATAAGCTGTCGCCGACGCCGGACCTTAAAATATTTTAAAAATTTTCGTTTTTCCTTATTCTTTATGTAAGTGTTTTAGTTTGTATTTATAGTGTTACAAATTGTTACAATAGATACTCATTCCGAGTATTATTTCTAAATTTTAAAGATGGTCCAATAATCCGGATGTTTTAAGTACTAATTCGGATCGCCTAAGTTTTAATTGATCCGGATTACGACCGGAGCTTTACCGTACTTTTACCCATGTTGTCTAAACTTTTTTAACAAGTAGGTACTCATTTTGTATTTTGGTTAAAGAACTTTTACGTTACCCTCATTGATAAATAGTAAAAAAAAGTAAGAAGGCTCGCGATTTATTAAATGTTAGCAAAAACGTTGCATTATAGAGAAGAGCTTTATGTAACTTTAACTAATTACGTAAATAAATAAGAAATTAAATGTGTTTAAGGGCCGATCTTTTCATCTTCCATTTAATTTAATTGACACATATTTACCATAGAAACGTTTGTTCGAACAATTGTTTCCGTGGTAAAAATTTGTCAAGTAAATTTATTGGGAGATGAAAAACCGGCCCTAAATCTTTATAACAAGAACCAATTATAATTTTTTTTAGAAACTTTAGAAAGAAGCTTTTGGAAACTTTTTTAGAAGGCCTATTGTCCCTCGTAACTATCAAATATGTTCGACGAAATTCGCTAGGAATTATTTAATTAACTAATTACTGTGTTATAAGTTTTACATTTCTGAATATGGGCTGTAGAACCTCGTGCGAAATTAACTTTGACAGTTGTAAAACTAATGTAGAAGTTCTACTATATATATATATATATATCTATCAATGCAGGCATCTGACGATGCGTGCAAGTTCAAGATGTGGGAGTATATTAAATACTTGAAACTCTCTTGTAAGTACAGATGTAAGTACAACAAACAAGCTGCGGAAACAACTTATCTCTAAAATAACACTATATAAAAATAATTTAAGGATTATTTTGTAGAACGACAATCGGTCAATAATAAATGTTTTAAAAGATTTAATCAAATTGTTATTAAAAATATGTTAACGTTTATCTTTTCTCGAAATATTGCGTTAATTCGAATAGTGTGTTTATGTAACAGATAGTAAATTAACAAAAATGGTAGGCAACGACGAGTGTTTGCTTATTTTTTTAAAGTTTTTGCTAAAACTTTTTATTTATTATTTAAATTAAAAAAAGTTCAAAATAAAAAGTTGCCTCTTATTGTATTTATTATAAAAAAATTCATCTTGTATTTTTCGTACGGCGAAATAAAATATATATTTTTTCAATTTTGAATTGCGATAACATTAGCTTAATTTTGCTATAGCTCAAGATTTGAGCGATAACACGAACAATTCCTTATTTTATTTTAAGTTACGTCTTTAATTAATTAATTAAACGCAGTTTTCTCTCGGCAAACTTTTCTATAAATTTAATTAATTATTAGTTAATTCCAGAATTTGTTTTGAAAGAAAACCTAAACACCAATAACAAAAGATTAAAAAAAAAGGTGTAAGTAGGTAGGGACCTATTTAGATTCAAAAAACAATATCTACTATTAAACATTTCTTAATAACGGCACGGATTACTAGTAGATTACTAGTATTTAGTTTCGAATATTAATCAATTTTTATAAATTGTTTAAACTTATTTAACTTATAAATAGATACCTACTAATGTATTATATATGAATATATGATGTCAAAGTCTTCGCAAGTTTACGTTACCAAAGCGATAAGGTATTATTAAATGCTTGATAAAGGAGCATTGACAGAATCATTCGCAAAGATTTCAACCCCTTTTATACGCAAGACCCGGCACAAGTTGTTAAGCTACTTAACGATACCAAATTCTGCTAGAATCAGTTTTGTGGTTAAGTAACCTGTTTTAGTTATCGTTTAAGTATCTGGGTAAGATTGCAAAATTTCACTTTAAATTCGGAATTTTTTGTTCCTACCCTACCTACCGAAATTGACTTTTAATTAAAATAAGAATTAAGTAGGTAATGGGGAAATATTTGTTTTCTCAAACAACATCGATGATTAAATTCTGGTTTATGTCTGTTTTATTTCCACGTGTCATGCAATTTTGCTGTTAACACAATTCTTATAATAACTAAATTGCATATTTCATATAACGTTAGTTATTAGTTTTCTCGTTATTAATAATAGGTACGACAATTTACTATCTCGCATGTCTTTTAATCAATTTCAGTCATTTCAAATTTAATTGTCAAAAGCCAATCATGTGAGATTATACTGGAAATCAGTTGATTAAATGATTTCCGGAGAAAATTTATTTTTTAATTAAGTAAATTAAATTAACATTTTAGTAAATTTTCAGTGCATTTAATTATTATTATTGCTATAACAATTATACAGGGTGTTTCCTAAGTACTGCCCGTAATTTCAGTAATTCCTTATGATATTTTTAGGAATTAATTTCCTATAAACGTGTGTCCGGAAGCGTTTACTTTCCGAGGTACGGTGTGTTAAAATTTAAAAACAAAAATGATTATCGTTTCAAATAAAAGTTTGATCGGTAACAACGTAAAACCCAGAAGGTTTATTCCGACACTAAATCAGATGTTGAAAATGGCCACCTTCTGATAAAACACACGATTCCAATCGTATTTCGTATGATATTGTAACTTTGAATTATTAGATTTCTTATTGAGGTTAAACAAGAGATTTTAGGTAAATCTATAAATAAAAATTTAAGGATTCATATAGGGACTTTCAACACGTTGGATCTCGAAAAGTAAGCGCTTTCGGACACATGTTTATAGGAACCATTTTCCTTAAAATATCGTAAGAAATTACACCCTGTTTAACTGATTCAAAAGAAATAGTTGGTAAATAAATATTTCTGGAAATTAAAATTATAAAATTTGTCCGAATTTGTCTAAACAATATCGTTGTTTATAATAGTTTTACGTGCAAATATTTTAACGACTATTTAATAACAGTAGGTAATCATCAATTAACTGCCTACTAGTTGAATCCATATAGACTTGGTGGTGAAAAAATCGATTAACATCTATCATCTAACTGATAATTTCCAGATAAAAAAATATAAGTACGAAATATGAGTATTTTTATAAATTCAATAACCAGTTTCTAAGTTTATTTTAAAATTAGATGTGCGAATAAAACGGACGGTTCAGTCAGTAAATAATTAGATGTCAAGACGATAAAGGAGGATGCACAATAATCAATAATCCAAGCCCCAATTCTACGGAAATAAAACGTGATTTATGTATATTCGTGAATGTATGCCTTTATCATTTTATTGTTTAAATAATTGTACTTATGTATTAAGTTGTATTTGCTGTTGAAATTGTTTGGTGATACAAGTACCACTTTTGCTCTTCTTGCGGTTTTCACATTAATTTTTTTGCTTCTTTAATCTGCTCGCCGCAGACCACATTCCAACAGTAATCCTTAATGTAACCCCATTATTCAATAAAGTTGAATAATATCCACGAAAAACATTTGACCGATTCTACAAGTTAATTCAGGAAACACTCTTGTTTTCAGTGTTTTAGAGACAAATTTTAATTAAAATGTCGTAATCAGTGACAACGCAACGTGTCGCTCTAATATTAGTTAATAAACTTCTTAAGTCATCCTTATATTTGTCATGGTACTAAACAATAATCGGAATAATTTTGTGCAAATAAACTGAAATTTTTTATTGAAAATAAGTTGAAGTAGATATTTTTATTAATTTTTTTTTTGTAGAAAATACGACTTTAAGTTTAATAAACTTTTTGATTAAAAAACTACTTAGAATATGTATTTCTTAATTTTTTTAATTAATTTTTAACCGTAATAAGTTAAAATTTTGATCTCTGGAAGAAGCTTTGTCGTTAAAAAATAGTTAATCTTTTCGAACACTGTATTTAACACGAAAGGATTTTCGGATTGCAAACAAAAATTATCAAGTGTTGTCGGATGTGACATTGGCTTTGCAATATTTTTTTTTACATATTCATCTTTGAAACTAATTATGGATAAATAGTCTAATCAAAACCTGTTCGATAATATTTTTTTAAGTATCGATGTTGATAATTTTCGAGTCGAAATTGTGAAAATCAGAAGTTTGCTATGTAACAAATCATTAAATTTTATACATATTAAGTAATTAAAAAGGCAAAAGCAGTTTATTACAAATTAAATAGGCACTTATTTTTTATTCGCCTATATTTTAGAAAGTGTGGGATATCACCCTACACCGAGTGAATTGCTCATGTGGCAAAGGAGTAAGACGCAAGCTGTTTAGTGTACTGTGTAATCGAGATATTTTCCAACCAGTAAACCTCATGTGCCATTAAATCATATTAATGTCTTTGTAAGTTTGGCGCGATAGGCATAGAAAACACCTTTAGCTGAAAATTCACCCTTAAGTATTAAGTACATGATATATTATTCAATAATTCGGATTAAACATATTAGAATTACATTAGAAAAGCATTAATGGAAATGAACTTTACACGTGAAGCTTCCTAATAATACGATTTATCCACGTACCTACCTAGACGGAACGCGACCACATAATTTAAATAAATTACGTGACTTTACGTGAATTTATAAAAACAATTATTAGGTATGTACTTATTAGCGAATTTTCATAGAAAATAAAGCTACCGCAGCCTGTCTGATGATGAGACAGAGACGTGTCCTTTTGGCTTTTCTGAAATTATTAGAATATTTTTTTATAAGTAAAGAAATGGCAAAATAAAAAGTTAGTCGATCCAATTTTGTCTCCTTGTCAGCCTAAATCGTTTAAAAATTGTTGTAACAATCAAAACTTTGAATTTCGTTTTTTATCCGTAAACGAAATGTATTCAAAAGGTAAAATCTCTCAAAATAAGAGAAATTATAAAAAAATCAAAATCTTGAAATAATTTTTTTCAACACTTATGTAAAATGCAAGTAATACTGCTTCCACAGGGACTGCCACTTATCTGTAACATACTAAAAGAAAAAATTATAAACTTGCAAATTTTTCTTTGTATTTCCTACCTTTTTCTCCTCAACGTTTTTCCTCTATCGCCAATTTCGAAAGTAGATTCTTCCGTTGACTGCGTACTTGCATTATTGCGTACTTATACCTACGTTTCATATGTCACTGTATTTCACTAACCACTGTAATTGCGATAACGCGTGTAAGATAAAATTACGTTCGCGAAATTGAACCGTCGAATGTTTGGGGGAAACCCTAACCTAGTTCCTATCCAAGAACCTAATTAAGCTCGATTTTCAGAGAATCTGTGTTAGAGCTTAAAGGTCCATGTATGTAAACTTTATAAATACATGGAGAATTAGTCGACAAAGAAAAATCCTATCTTTCCTCATCGTATTAATCCACTCTGTTTGTAATCCTTTTAGAGAACACAACACAACACAAAACACTCGCGCACTCACACGTAAAAAGGCCTTATAAACCGAACGAGCACTCCTCGCAAACACGAATAATACGACGTCGTAATATAAAATTCGAACTACTAAAACAAGCACTACCGCTCTGTACCAGTAACGCGAAAGATCTGAAACGATTTTGCTAAAATTCTATATATAAATGCATTCGAGTTTATACGTGGGTACTAGGAAATCCCGCTTTTATTTTAAAAACTTGCAGTTCATTGCCCACACTTCGATAAATTATCTTACGAGTAGGTGGCGCACATATTTTATTAGTTGCTTTGTACTTTATCGGTCGCATAAAAATGCGATTAAACTTTTATCTGGTTTATGGTTTGTAATAGGGGCATTTTCAATGTTGAGGGGCACACGAATAGTTTTAAATTAAAAATAGAGTAAATTTATAATTCTGCGGTATAAAGGCAGTAGATAGTGATTATCTAGATAATTTTAAACCGGTAAGTATTAGCGAATTTTCATAGAAAATAAAGCTATTGCAGCCTGTTTGATGACGGCATCCAGACGTGTCCTTTTGACTTTTCTCCGATCTGGACCCCATACAAACATATTCCGGTCGCCATTTTGATCGTAGGAGGCTGAAATTTGCTCAGCGTATTGTCTTTACGGAAACGAAGGACGAGTTCATTATCCAGCCAAATCGACCGATGCATTTCGAAATGACGGTCATTCAAAAATAAAATTAAAAAAATTCTAATCTCCGTCAATACTCATCAGATCGGTAATGTGTAATATGTTTTGTAATCGGCATAAAATTCTCTACCGATCATGTCTCTTTATAATTGTCGATAGAATTCACCGTTTTCGAAATAATCGATATTTTTTTTTAATTATAAATTTATCTCCTAAATATTATTTTTCAATAAATGTATTTATTTCGAGAAAAATTAAAAAAAAAGAAGTTTTTTGACGTGCGACTGGAAAATTTCGATACCGAGGCTTGCGCGCGGTCTGATTAAAATTTTTTAAATCAGTTGTAATTTAATTTAGATGTACATTAAAAATTTTTGTAAGTATAGGCATGCAATATTTCTATGTCGAATTTTAGCCTTAATCGATCTCTTCGACCACGAAGTTTCTCTTCGACGTCTAAGTTGACGTGTTCAACTCGATTTTTGCTCCGACAAAGATTTTGAAGGCAACTGATTGTCTTTGTAATCAATTTTTCACGTGAGTTCCAGGATATTGACCGACTCTTTTGAATTACTTTTTTTATTGAGATAAGTCTCGGCAACATACTATAACTTTTACTGCTAAATAAAACGTTTATCTGAATCAAAGAACTCTATTGACCCAGACACATAAAACATACAATAATGAATATAGATCTACCTATATAGGCTTTAAATTCAAATAGTGACTTAAGACAATTATCTAGAAAATTGGAAATGCAAATACAATTGACAAAGCTTAAACACCCGGTATTAAAACTGAAATTTTAAAAACAAATTATACGTAAGTAAGTACGTGAGAATAGGCCAGTCGACAAGGGATTTTTGGTGCAAGGGATTTTTTTTTAGGGATAAGCTAAAATAATACATATTTTTTTATTTGGGCCTCTAGCTAATTTTGCACGGTCTGTCGATCGACCGAATTTGGTCGTAATACTGAAAACATCACATCGAAAGGGTGTTTATTATTAATTTTTGTAAATGTCTAGGTTTGGGTTCATTTTAGGGCAAAATGTTATGTAAATGAAAATAAAGCACATCAAATTTTCTATAAAAAACGTTTTATTTGTTGGTTTGTTATAATAATTATAGGCCACGTTTCCACACGGAATTTGTATGGCAAGGTTGGTCAATGGGGTTATTCGTAAACTCATTTGTATTTTGAACAAGATGTTCCCCTGATTTTACCTGAAAATCCATTTCGTCAATATATATTGACGAGTTAAAGTTTTTACCGTGAATTTTCAAAAGAGCAGCACCATCACGTTACATAATATAGTGAACAGGCAAGTTCAAAATTAATGTCTCGGGTCACGAGCATTGCGCGGACACGCACGATACAACAAACAAATTATGAACTGTATATTTAAAGCAGTAACATTGTATTTATAATTCGTGTTACGCATCGTAAGTACTTTTGTAGATTCGTTCGTTGCGCCATGTATTGCCAGCGCGATGCTCGCGATTCGGGACACTAATTTTGAACTTGACTGTACATACCTGTTTTATATGTGAATCACAATCAAGATAATTTAGTTTTCGGTTATTGTTGGCAAGAACATTTTACATTGCAGTTAATCTAGCGAACAACCGGATGAATAAATATTGATTTTTTTCTTTTAACACTCTTTTTATTAATCACGTTTTTTCAGATATCTATCTCGAATTCTCGTAAATTGTTTAATAAAAACTTCTACGAACCGAGACAGAATCGCAGATGCACAATACATAATAATGTTGAAATTGTTTTTTTTTTCGAATGTGAATTTCCTTTCACGTAAAGGTTTTTCTCCACCTTTAAATTTGATGACGCGTTGTTTACAACTTGTGTAATTTTCTTCCACCTTGAAATTGTCATCTCATTTCTTATCTTCGCACGTACTTACCACATTTTTGTCTTTTTTTAGACTGTATTGTTACGTTTTTATAGGAATAAAAATGCGATCTCGCTCATTCAAGTTATTGCCTATTATGTACAGGGTGGTCTAAAAATGTTTAATTTGATTTTAAGATCCGCTATGGAATTGAATTTTTATGCGTAGAACGTCCTTTGAAGTTCGATACCATATAGCAATATAAATATGTTAAGCTCGTGTCAGTTAAAATTCATGCGGTTATAAACTTGCATTAATGTCGACATTTCGCTAATAACTTCTATCCGAAGTTACCAAAAAAGGTTTTAATATCAACTTGTTTAAGACGTACATTTTCAAAATAAATTATTTGAAATTTGAGCAAATGTTTTCGTCAAAAATTCGCCGCAATTAGATAATTAGGTGTTTAAATAAATTACCAAAAATTTTAATCTGACGTAAATTCTTGTGAATTCTTTCATACGAAAAAGTTAAATTTAAATTTCCATTAGGTCTCTTCCATTCATGAAATTGAACGATAAGGGAGGTATCAAAGAGCCATATCAATTTTCAAGATAAGGTGCGCCAGTGGATTCTGAAAACGAGCTCCTGTTAAGTGTGACGCACAATGAAAAGCCCTATAATTGTTATACGTAGGGTTTCTGTTTTGAACATTGATGTTTCGAAATGAGATAGGATATGTGCGAGCGCGTGTGTAATTTTTTATAAGGCGTATTGTTAAAATACAAATAGCAAAATTTCAGGATTTGGTTATTTTCTCGGTTTTTAGTATGTACTAAGTAATTATTTAAACGAGTAGTGCGACGCTAAAAATGCAAATTCGATTTTAGGATTTATTTTTAATAAGTAGGTACAATATTAATTTTTAAAAACTCCTTAAAGTACCTATTTAATTAAAAAAAAAAGGAAAAAAAAAGATTATTTAAGTAGGTATCATATCTAAACAATATATTTTTATAGTGACTTCGGTTATGCACTTCTATGTACGTCATTTCTATATTGCATCAAAAATAATAAATGATTGTATACCTACGGCTTGTTAAAAATTAAACAAAAATTAAGTAAGTAATCAGATATTCGGCATTAGCGAAAGGCGCGGTATTTTATTCATTTCTCTAATTGCTTCTCGCGAAACAAAGACACAAATAATAATGAGTAGGCAATAAAATGTGACCCACATCAACAAAGTTGCCTGCTATTTTCCTGTTTCTAGCAGGAAATAAGTCCTTTAGATATCATCTGAATCGATACCAGTTGTTCGCTTATCAAAGTCCATTTATATCGGTAGTGGTAAGGGGATTTTCAAATTGATGTCGAAATTTCGCTTTTTGATTGAGAATTTCATGTAGTAGGCACATACATCGTGACGAATTTACTTCACAAATGCGTGGCCTGTACAAGATAATTATTGGTATTTGTTTATAGACAAATTTGGTTTTTATGTAATTCGCATATTCAAAAAGTCCACTTACAATGCATCGAATCGATTACCGATATGAAACGCTAACGGACAAGTAGTATTCTAATTCTAATAAAACTGCAAACTGGAACAGTTATTCCTTGCCATTGGTATTTATACACGTGAGTTAATTCTTTTTAAACGCTCATCTTTGCGGAGCTTACGTCGAGAGCTTTCAAACCTTTTTACCTAGTAGACTTTAAAGCGTTTCGTTTATCCCTTACTGTAAAATATACAAGTAGATATTATTATTGTAAGGTTTTTTTTTCATTAAAGATCTCATTTTGCTGATGCAGTGTAAATTTTTTAAAGGTTGCTTTGCACAAATATCGTAACAAAATTGGAATTTTAAATGGAATAATATTAGTGCTGATTACCTAAACAGGTATAAAATCCGTTAATTGTTCAACATTTCGAACAATTGAATATTAACAAAATATCATTTAAATTGTAACTTAAGAAACCAACTTTTTTCTACATGGGCAGGTAATTATAAAACCAATAACGGGCCGCCTTCAATTTATTGCGTTGACATTAATATTTTTTTAAATCTGATTCTAATTGGAAACAAATCGGTTGACTGTTATCCCTCTTACCCTAGAACTTGTTACGGGAAATAGAAGTTAAAAATCCGACCTAAAAAGGTGTTTTCGTTTATTTTCTCAACGATCTCCACATTTACTAGAGTAGCACATTGACATTTCGCCCCGGCTGTTTCATCCTTATTCTTATTATGAAGGTACCCATGTCGCATTTCTTTGTGAAAGAAATTTAAGAAAATAAAGGAGATAGAAAGGCGAGGCACAGTTTTTTTTTAATTTTGAAATTCACTATGAAGAAAAGTACGATCTGTGTTTAACTTTGATCTGACAATAAAATAATTAGGTATATATAGTGCTCCATTACATTTCCATTACAATTTCTTAGCGTTAGATAAAACATATTTTTATTTGTTGTAGTGGTACCTAAACATTTCTCTTTTTTATAAAGGGGATAGTCATATGAAAATAGGCTAAAATATACTCAAAAATATTTTATTAACTATTTCTAATTTAAAATAAACCAGGTTGCATTTTTTTTGTAATTTTAGAAAGATAATTATAAAAAGTATTTGCTTAATAATAATTTTCACTAGGTATTATTTTTCGTAGTTTGATAAACGATTTTCCTATTTCCAATAACGAGAGTTTTTTTAGTCCGCCTTTCAATGAATAATTTATCGGTAGTTTTATTTGTTAACTCTAAGATTACTAATCGCCCGGAATTCATTTACCTACAGCAATTTCGCCAGTCTAGACTTTTAAATAGACTTTCACAAAGGAAGTCTGACATTAATCGTTTGTTCTTTATCAGGTGTCTATAGCGGCATTATAAACGTCTTATCTATTTATGCGGGGGTTGCATTTTATTTTATTAATCCGGGGGGTCGACACTCTTCGTATGTGTGCAGCAATAACAATCGTGAAGAAGCAACGATGGTGTTTAGGTGATTATTTTTTTGTGAATGTGATAATTCAACCGCTCAATAAATAATTGTCTACAAATCAAGTGCGGAATGAAAGAATAACTTATTTATCAAATGGTTTTGAAGGGTGATAGTGTTTATGGTAAAATTTGCACCACGCGATTCAGTCAATTTGTTTTTTGCTAATTTTGTATTTTTTTAGTTTATTTTAAAAACACTACCTATTAATTTATTAATGAAGTATATAGATGTAAAATAATATTTTCTGGAGTACTTGGAGTACCACAAAAAACATTTGAGGTTATCTTAAGTTCTTAAGAAAACCTGACACTGTTCGTAAATTTCATTTATTTTGTGTAAACAATTGCGAGCCGCAGGTAACTGACTTATTTGAGAAGGAATTCCCATTAGGACCGAACGTTGCAAAATAAAGTCGATCGTATTAAAATATGAAAGTGTTCGCAAACAGTTCAATACATGTGACCGTAGTGGTACAAATCGGCCATCGGTAAATTTTCTTCTTAAATTCAAAGTTTTATTAGACTTATAACCACACGTCAGCCAGTTAGTTATTCTGTTCCTCGATCCATACAGATTTTCTCCACTGTTCGCGTTCTATCTTACAATCAGTATGAATCATTTACTACCCCACGTTGATCCTAATAACTTTCCCTAACCTATCAGATTAATCGAACGGAAAATTTGTTTTTCTCCATCTACTATTAAACTGAAATTTTCAAACGAAAATACGTACACAAGTTTGTAGGTATATAACATCTCGATATTATTTATGAAGAAAACCACTTACTCCATTAACATAGCGTTGTTTGTGAAATCAGTATAACGGTACTATTGGAAAATCTAATTTTCTGATAAATATCTTACGACATGGCGAAACCATAATTTAATCTAGATATAATATTAACTAGAAAATTTTAGCATGTAGATATTTTAAACGGGTTTACCACTTTATGTGTCTGGGACGACGCTCGGTCAAATTGTACAAAAACAGCACCCTTTTGGTTGCATAATTTAAAAGCATTTAAAATTTTTAAGTAGCATTAAGTATACCGGGTTGCCACGAAATTCGGACCGACCTTATAACTCCCATGTTTATGTGCCGATTGTTTTGAAATTTTGAATATACACGTAAGACATAATTTCCAATTTGTTGACGCATAAAGTCAAAATGGTCGATTTCCGGTTTCGACGAAAGTGACACCAAATTTGATTTTTGAAATGGAAAACACCCTGCATATTTTATAATTTTTGGAATCTATGAATCCAAATTCTATTTGATTCCGTTGCGAAATTTTCGTTTTTTCGCAAAACCAATTTCGAAATGTTTTATTTTATTTTTCAACACAGAAGGCCGCGACTGCGCTACAATTTAAATGTAAACACCTTAATACTTTTTAACTTGAATGTATATGCTAATGTAGAATATGTAAAAAATAGTAGGGTATTTAAAGGGTATTTTAGGGTAGTATTTAAAATAATAAAGTCAGGTGCTCTACCGCAATATTAGATCACCCTGTATAGGCGAAAATAATTTTATTTAATGTGACTACTCTTACAACCAGAAAAGTTTTATCTAAAATATTTTTTTCTATTGTGCTTAGTTTAGGCTCTATCGAAGGATCCCAGAACTCGTGGACACACTGTATACATAATTAACCTTTTTATCGATATTTTTACGAAAAAGGCATTTCCGTTTTTTTTTCTATTTCTAAATGTTCGTTATTAAAGAGCAATATTTGACGTGCTTCTTTTATAAATAATAATTTTGTCCACAATTAAAAAAATCAAGTTCCAATTATACTTAGGGGAAGTATGTACAAAACGACATGTATGGGTAAAATGACATATGCGCTTTATTCAAAAACTAGCAGGGTTTTAGCGTGTTGTTCATTACATGTCAGATGACTTATTTGTATATTACAAACCCGTAAAAACACGAGTACAATGTATTTTCGTCAGTTAAAAGTTTTTTGGTTGGGTGATAATATTTTGTGCTTAAGGTAAGTTTTAAGTTATTCTACCCATCTAACTAACGTGCTTTTTGTTCCTTGATGTTTTGTTCATATCATCAAATAACCTGTTGTAGAAAATGAATCGTTTAAGTATTTATTTTTATTTTATGAATTTTAAAACGCTCTACGTATACAAAATAACATACACTTGCTATGGATAAAATGACGTACATATGTCACGACGACATATGTATGTCATTTTGTCCTAATACCTAGATTGCATGGCATAGCTATAAGAAAATACATTTCGCGGAAATACAAATCGATTTTTCCGGTGGAAAAAATCGGAATATTGTTACCAGATTTTAACAGACGATGCCTTTACTTTAGATGCATAAAATAATCAGAATAATTCATTTTCACAAAAAGGGTGGGTTACGCCCTTTTAGAAAAACGCCATCTACATGTTCTCATTGGACTCGTGATTTTTGCGCTGACCTGCCTAAGAGAACAAAGCGATATATTTGCGAGTTTTGTACATAATTACTTTCTACCTTGTAGGTATGTCATTTAGTTCATAGTATACGGACAAAATGAATTTTGATAGATTTCAGTTTAAACAATAATATCTTTTTATTACTTGATTTTTCATTTAAATTTTATGTTCTATCTGTTTTGTTAAAAGTTAACGGTAATTATTTTCTAGTTACTATTATTATATCTTTTGAAATAAAAAAATTATGATGCTAATTAAAAACAGTATGCCATTTTGTACGTACTTCCCCTAACAATTACGTAGTAAGTAATCAAATAATATTTTAATTTGTCATCCTATCCGATTGTGAGTAAATATTTATTTATTTTTTCTTTTGTTTTTAAAATTAGGTATACTTACACTTCGTCCAAACCTATATGAAGTCTACGTCATCAATGCAAGGTTACTAGATGATGACGTTTCACATAATGCTGTCGCCTCGTACCTCGTATTTTGACAGTTCTAATAAATTGTAGTCTTTCTTTATACCGTCTAATATGTGCGCAAGTAAATCATCTATAGAATATATAGAATTTCAAACTTTAAACCGAATTACAAATAAACAATCTAGTAACTTTTTTTTGATGACGTGAATTGCTTATAGGTTTGGATAGGCCATAGGTACTTCTGGTTTCCAAGTTCTACATAAAGACAATTATACGGAATAAGTATATTTATAATATGTATAATATAGTATATAATTTCAATTTAAAAATTGTTTAGTTTTTCAGATTATTTAATATTGAACACCATTAAAACTTTATGCCTTAAGATCGGTATAAACTTCGGGGAAATCGAGATAACTTTTTTAATCAATCATTCACCGAACCAACATGTCAAATTCTATTAATATTTCCCATTATTACAATATTTATATAAAAATAGCATATCTATAATATTAAATCAAAAAAAAAACAAAAAAAACAGAAATTCCCTTTAGATAAAAATGATAGGTACCTACACCTACAACTAAAATTACACGGCCAAATTAATTTCTTATCGGATTTACGCAATAGAACAGTTCTCGTAAAAAGGTTTACTACTATTTGTCGCATTTCTAAGTAACGCCAGGGATGTCTTAGAATTGTGATTACAAAGTGTATCGGTGTTCGGTATCGAATTCTAAAAGCCGCTTGACAATGGCGTGAAATGCGAGTAGAATTCTTTAGACTTATTTAGATACTACTGGGAGGAATATCAAAATCTTTGGGGACTTTAATTCAGAGCCAAAACTCAGCTAGTCACTGTACTCCAGAGGTTTCTTGCCTGAATTTTGCTATGCAGCACTCCGCTTTTCCTTGGTTTTCCGCAGTGAAAAGTGGTCGTTTGAAGACAGAACGCTTTTGACACCGCAATGTAGTTTTCTTTGTAGCGTCTACCCGACTATAAATCTTCTCGCGAACTTAAAAATGGGTTTTATACGAGTTACCATCTTAACTGCTTAAAAAAATAAATATCGACAACAAGTGATTAGTAAGGGATATTTCCAAAATAAAAAGGATGTAATTGTGAAAAACGTTAATTTTTTACGCGACGCCGTCAATTGCCTTTAGATATCGTAAATAATACGAACGTGGCGCGCGAACTTCGATGTTAGGACGAAACGAGAGGACCGTGTGTAATAAAGTTGTGCTTTGAATTTCTAACTATCTGAAAGGAAACGACACTCGTGTTATGTTTGGATCTATTTTCGAGTGTATTGTTTGTCGATTACAATTATTAAAGAAAAAGCGTACGACGATGTTGTTTTTATAAACGTTTATTTAAGAATTTGCACAATATCAATTTCGAAAATCATTTTTATTGAAATTTAATCCGCATCGAATTAAAACGTATATACGTACAACAAAATAATTCTCAAACTAGATTACTATCAAAATACTAAACAAGATGATATTAAAATTGTTCATTATCGCGGTTTCCAATTTTGAATTTGTTTTGTATTCGTTCAGACACGCAACTTCCAATCATTTTAATATAAAATTATTATATCTCGATGTTTATGATAGATAATCTCGTCGATTATCGTTTAATTATTTGATCCGAAATTCTTCAAGTTTTTGAAACTACTTTGCATACAGTCGTGCAACGGACGGCGGATAGCATAAAAAGCGGCGACTTGCGTGCGGCGGCGCATTGATGAGAGCGTCGCGATGGAAACGACGCTGGGTGGGAGCGACGTCGGGGTGGGGACCGTATGTCAAGTGTGTCCACTTGTCAGTCAGTGTTAGTTCACACGTGCTTTTCGCGGCGTGGCCAGCGGTTCCTGACCACTACCGATTATTTAGCCTATGGGCTTTCAGTGCACCATGTGAATGATTATTATTAATATTAATATCGTGGAAATTCGAAATTTGTTACGAAATACGTTTCGAAGTTGTCGTAAGTTTACCGATTTATTGTTGTAATTTTTTTTTTTAATTTTTATTATCGCATAAAATAGTAAAGCAACTTTTTTTGAATCACTTAATGTTTAAAATAATAGATTATCGATTGTCTTTGTTGTGCGCGTCCTTAATTTACACTTAACAAAAAGAACTATTATCCTTCGTTTTAGTGCACGTCGATATCGATTTCCAATATTATGAAATATTCATGCAACATATTTTCAGTATTTTGTTTGAATATTACCCGGACTTTTAGAATAATTTAAAATTACGATTAATTTATTATTCCTATATTATAATTTTCGATTATTTTTTAAATAGCACATATACTTATTTATTTATATATTTATAAAAAAAAAAAACATTTTGTAAACAATATTTACAGAAATTTTTTTTACAAAAATAATTAAATGTTTTGAACATAATATCTATTTAATTGTAATTAAGGCCCATTTTTACGTGTTCAAAATCATATAGCATCAAATTATCCTTTGTGCGTACAAATACTTACGTATTTAAGCGGGATTTTCAGTCACAATGGTTTATTGAGTTTCCACTCTAACTGAGATCAAACGTTTCTTAATAGTCTCACTAATTTCCGAAATATCAACTGTTTGTAGAAGTTAAACACGATTAAATTAATTAAAACCTCGATATAATTGATTTCAACATTTCAATTGAGGAAATTATTGTTTATGGGGCTTCTATTATTGTTTACTAATCTAATATCATAAAGTGAAAATCATTATTTCGACATTAATGAAAGTAATTCGTACGATGCAAAAGTGTTTGTTGAACAATCGAAAACATGTTTATACAAAATTGTTATCGGCGCATCGTTTATTTATATTATTATAAGAATTTAGTATTTAAAACGTTAAAAATAAATTAAGCGTCAGATGTTTTGTTTCATCATTTAAGCATTATTTTGTTTCCTGAAAAGGAATAATAATTGTTTCTTTCTGAATTATTCTTTCAGCTTTTTGCGGTCACGCATTTTATCTCATTTTCCAACTCGTATCTATAATTAGGTATTACATAAACGTGGGTGTCTTAGTATACGAGGCGCGTTTTTTAAGTAAGTACCGTTTTGGAATTAAAAAAAGACGTGCAAAGATATCGCAATAATTTTATTTTTACATGAAAGCCTGTACCTTAATCTACTTTTCTACATAATTTCCGTGAATATTGAGGCACTTGTCATAACGTGGCACCAGTTTTTGAATACCCTCCTCATAAAATTCTGCCGCCTGACTTGTTAACCACTGTATCACAAATGTTTTGACTTCGTTATCGTCTTGAAGATGCTGACCACCCAGGTGTTTCTTTAAGTGCAGGAACAAATGGTAGTCGCTGGGCGCCAGATCAGGGCTGTATGGAGGATGATCTAGAGTTTCCCATTTAAAAGATTTGATGAGATCTTTGGTCCGATCATGTGCACAGTTTTTGGGACAGAAAAGGAGTATTGCTAGTGGAGTTTCTGCCTCGTAATGAGACAATCAATGCAGCGTCTTATTGTGAGACATTGAACAATCTGCGTCGTGCAATCCAGAACAAAAGACGTGGCAAGTTGAGTAAGGGTATCGTTTTGCTGCATGACAATGCCCGTCCACATGTGGCTAATCGGACCAAAGATCTCATCAAATCTTTTAAATGGGAAACTCTAGATCATCTTCCATACAGCCCTGATCTGGCGCCCAGCGACTACCATTTGTTCCTGCACTTGAAGAAACACCTGGGTGGTCAGCATCTTCAAGACGATAACGAAGTCAAAACATTTGTGATACAGTGGTTAACAAGTCAGGCGGCAGAATTTTATGAGGAGGGTATTCAAAAACTGGTGCCACGTTATGACAAGTGCCTCAATATTCACGGAAATTATGTAGAAAAGTAGATTAAGGTACAGGCTTTCATGTAAAAATAAAATTATTGCGATATCTTTGCACGTCTTTTTTTAATTCCAAAACGGTACTTACTTAAAAAACGCGCCTCGTACAATACGCAATGCGTACTTAAAAATATTATTCTCCAATAATAAGAAATGATTTTTAATCATTAATCTTTTAAATTTAAATTTATTTTATGATTTTAACTATGCGATAACCGAAATTTTATGCTGTAAAACTATTTCGAAACAGGTACCGTATTTACTGACGTATAAGCCGACTCTTAAAACGTAAAAAAAATCGAAGATCGGCTTATACTGCCGAACACTAATTTTCTGATTTTTTTACTTGTGATTTTAATGTTATTTTCATAAATTTGTTTGATATATCTACTGAGGTATTTTTAAAGCGGATTTTAAATTTAAATTGGGTTTAAAAGGTGTCCGATGGTGGGTAGTTTTTGAACTTTTGAACTTCCCTTTATACGTCCGACATTATTAAATACCGAAATTTGCCTTTCGGCCTATACGCCGTGAAATACGTAGGTACTGTATAGATAACTTTTAAGATGTTTTGAAAATTCTCACAAATTAACCTTTGTCGCTCCAAGCTTAAGCACTGCTGCCAGAACTTTTTGCATGTTTATACTTTGTTTATGCATACTATCGAATCGATTTGTAGTGTTTATGTTTGCGCAGCATTTATAAACATTTTTGCTAGAGCTCATCGTATATCCATAAAAGAGTTCTAACCTTTCTTCTATCGCGGAATTAAAACGGAATGACTATTTCAATTTTAGGTTACTATAATATTTTCTTTAAATGCAAATGTCATTTCGTTCTAATTGCGCGAGTGAAAAAAGGTTAGAAATCTTTACAACTCCCACTAGATGTAACTAACAATAAATGAGGAGCTTTCCCGCAAAATCGAATAAATCAACTTTTGAAAAAAACGAGTTATACATCATTTCTATATGATTTCAACCCCAGCTGTTCATTTCTGCTCTCGGTTTTAAGCAAAACCGAATAAACCTTTAATTAAAACCCCTCCCTAAAGTGGAGTGTTTCAAGCAAAAACAGATAAATCCATTTTTAAAGCAAAACCGAATAAATTCAGTGATTCTTTCTAGTGGATGTATTAAAGAGTGGCAGATCGAGGATATCAAAAAATTACAAACTTTTTTCAGAAAAGTGCAGGCAAAGAATTACTTTAAAAAAATAAAAATTGCAAAAAAATATGAACAAAGTTTCTCTAATTTGCTACCAGCGTTATAGATTTCGGACGGAAAATGGAACTGAACAAAATTTGTAAAAAAAAAATAAATCTGAAAGAGGCTTCGAACTAGCAAATATCGAACTACACTGCCCATTCAGGACAAACAAAAAGATAACTTTAAGGAAACTTGTTATTGGGCAGTTTGGAAAAGATTGGAAAACCCAAAAATCTTTGGCCTGATGCAAGAAATTTTGTGTGTACAAAACGACGAAGGCGGCGTACAAGAGAAATGGAACGAAGAAGAAGAAGACGTCAAACAAGAAGACGATAAAACGGACGACCTGCACATTTAAAAATTGTTAACTCGTTAAGTTAAAGTGGATGGTCCCTTTTGTCTTGTAAGTAGATTTTCATAAAATTGATTTGTAAACGAAGCCAAGAATGTTTTCTACTTATTAAATATAAGCGAAAACAGTAGTTTGTGCGCAAAAAACGGATAAATCCCAACTGGTTCTTGAAATATCTACTAAAGTATTTCATATCATCAGAATCTCGACAATTTCCAAGCAACAGTGTGTTCTTATCTTTCATCGTTTAGTTTGTGCAACAAAATGCTGTTTTGTACGGAATTACTAAAACTGGATTTATTCGCTTTCGCGCGAAGGCTTCTCGAGTAAGGACCGCTTTAAAAAATTTCGAACTCTACTATTATGATTGACACTTCCAACCTTAAACTGGACGAGCTCTAATACACACACAATATTGTCTTATAAAAATTATGCGGCGTTTTTTATTTGTTTCGAGTTTGTTAGCAAACATGTGCGTAATATTATTGTAGTGATAACGGTTAACCTTCATTTTCACCAATATTTAACCCGAAACACGGTGCAAAATATTTACGACAATTTAAACGGCTGCCTATTGATTTCACATGCCTTCACCTTCCTGTCATGCAAATTTCCGTATTTTCAATAGGATATTGTAATTAATTAATTTGACTTGTGTCAAACCAAAAACTTGTTTTGTAAATTATAGACGATTTATGGGGTTGTTTAACACAAGGAGACTACTACGCACGACAGATATGAATTATCCGTAGGCTTTTGTGGCTTTCGCGTGGCATAAGTAAATGTATAGCAGTTTGTTTCCCTATTTAGACGATAAAATATTTTACAGCAGTCATTGTTAGATATGTAACAGTAAATAGTACCTACGTATTATCATTTATAGATATATATATAGTATACGTATATAGTATATCGTTTATTTTATTTGCCGAGACAGTATGAACTTTATGAGTACGACAGTATTACAGTATTTATTTTTTTAAGCATTTTTTCAATTAATATTTGATAACATTTCTTATAAATTCACATTCTGTATAAATTAGTTGAGTGGGTATGTTGATAGAGGTGGAAAACATTCTATTATATACGCGAACGATTTAGGTTTATTTAGGTCCATAAATGGTAAACAAACAACTCTATTAATAGTTGATAAACAAAGTTAAATGGTAGACAAACGCACGATTAACTGTTGACGTTTAGCTCATAACCTCTGCCGCAAAACTACCATTAGATTATGAAACTTATATTAATACGAAAAAATGAATGGCATAACGATTTTTTTTTAAATTAATATAAAATCGAGAAAATAATGTTTTCGAAATTTTTACATTTAAGTACTTATCCTTATTACTCTTTAAATAATGAAACAAAATTTGAAGAGTTCCATTTCGAAGCTTTATATCCATCTTGTTAAAATTTTCACCACGCATGAAAAACAAATTTGCGAAGATACTTAAAAGCTTTCACGAAGCTGTTCGTTTCTAATTGTACACTTTAATGATTATAGTTAACGACCTACGAGTTATTTAAAATTTATTGTGTACATGAATTTTTAAAATTATTTTTTTTTAGTTAGGACATAACGGCACAAGGTGATGTATTTTGACAAGTTTTAGAAAGAGGAAATGAATTTAATGCTAGTTGTAGCACGAAAAACTTTAATAAAACTATTAAATTACGTAATACAAGTTCTAACGATATAAGTACCTACGTATTTATCAATTTACAAAAGAAAGTGACATACAAAAATGTTAAGTAAGTAATACATTATTAAACACTGTTAATTTTTCTTTGGGAAAATGCCCATAAAAATCATCACTATCATCGTCTTGTTCTGTATATTGTTTTGATCGATATTTTCAATGAATGTTAAAAAAAACAAACTTTATTTTCATACCATTTTTCACCAAAGTGGGCTGCTATTAATGTTTTAATACGTATTCTAGATTTTCTTAGATTTAACGGTTGTTAAAGGTGTTGAAGTGTGTGTATGAGTGTGCATAATTGTTCGAAGTATCAGTAGGAATATAGTGTTAAAACTACAACAAGTGCCTCATTCTACAAAACAACAGTAACACCTTTGGTAACGTACTACAATGGTGGCATATTTAAAATTTTTTTCCGTTTTACTACAAATATGTTTCATCCATGTTCACATTGTAAAATAAGTCACACATATTACTTTGAATAAAATTAAATAGTTAATAAAAAAGTAAAAAAGATTATTTTGTATCATTTTTTTTTTCAGATATTTGAAATTTTTTTTTATTTATACTTTATTGCCTTATTTTTTATGCGAATTTTAAAGTCATTTTACCTTGTTGCTTTGGTTTTATGCGATTTTTAATAATTATGTAACGTATCCCTAATTTTTCAAGGTAAATTAAGTCTATTTTTGTGTGATTTTTGTTTATGCGGTTTTCTGCGGAAGGCATCTATCGCATAAAAAGAGACCAAGGTGTACCATGTGGATAGATACATTGTTGTGTAATTAACAAACTAAAGAATAAATTTTAAATTTTGTAAATATCCATTGTAAAAAATGACGATTGCACGTTTTTAACGTTTTTTCTAAAAGGTATTTTTAATAATAAATTAGATGTATAATTACAACTTTCTATAAGAAAATCTAGCACGCCAAATAAACATCTGTAGATACCTATATGATAAAATTAATCGACTATGGCCTATCCAAACCTATATGCAATTTACGTCATCAAAAAAAAGTTACTAGATTGTTTATTTGTAATTCGATTTAAAGCTTGGAAAATGACATATTCTATAGATGATTTACCTGCGCACAAATTAGATGGTATAAAGAAAGACTACAATTTATTAGAACTGTCAAAATACGAGGTATGAGGTGACAGCACTGTGTGAAACGTCATAATCTAGTAACCCTTTACTAATGACGTGAATTGCATATAGCTTTGGACGAAGTATACCTAGTTCGACTCGCCACAAAATAGAGTTTACACAACAGCAGTAATAAATGAATAATGAAAGGGTAGTTATTTCGGCAATCTGTTAAATAGGTAGCGGTGGTATATACTGTAATTGTGACGAAATTTAATCCTCCATAAAATGCTTAATCTTATAATCGTTGATAATTTTTTATAGTCTGACAAAAACCATACCGAACGCATGCATTATTATAGAAATTATTATTTACGTACGCAATAATTGCGTAGTAGGGGTAGTGAAAGTCACGAAAGTTAATTTATGAATGATTGAGTACAAAATTTGTAAGTATAATATGTAGATAATATTCGCACAATCAAATTGTAGTCTTTGAAAACTGTTTTCAAACTAATTTAAACAAACCAAAAGTAATTTATTTATAATTCGAACGGCTGCTGGATGCATTCAATTTATAACGTTATGATTATAACGTAAGAATAAATTTTCCAATTCCGATTTAGAAGCGAATCGATGATTAAAATAAGTCAGAATTAAAAGACATGTAATAAGAATTTTTCTATTGGATTAAATTAGAAGGTCCGTAAACTTTGTTTTATCCATTTTTTTCGAAGACGAGTTGAGATGATTAATTGAAATGTTGGTGTGACTAAATCGTCGGCTTAATAATAAAAGGATGTATAATTACAAAAATAGCAAAAATGAGATATGAGAAAAAATAGCCGTTACGCTAATTTCAAATTTTGGTCGAGCAGAGGTTAGAATTTCAATTTACGTATTTTTGCAAAAAAAGCAGTACTTAGAAGTTGGAAGAAAATTACAATGTGGACATGGATGAAACATATTTTCATATATCATCATCGCTATTTGACAATATGCGGGTTCATTTGTGAACTGGTGTGAAATCAGATTCGTCACTAGAGGAAACACAAACAGAGGAATTGGCGCCAACTTCTGTCTCGTGCTGTGTTAATGATTTTCTGACGACAATGTAATCGATGATTAAACTTTGAGACGACGATTTTACTAATCGTTTATGAAGCTCGCGATATTCAGACATATACAATTATTTAACTCTCGTTGAAATTTTAGAGTTTGTTCAGAATTCGTGTCATTAACAAGAAAATGATTTTCCAATTGATTGGAAAGTTGAAGACCTTCTCGAATCATTTTTGCAGTGAATGGAACAGGATCCACTTCCGTTTTATTATCTTTTTCTAAATCTTCTTATTGCAATAATATCATTGTCATTTAAGGTATTATCCTCAAGCAATTCATCGATATCATTCTGGCCAAAGGAATCAAAACTTTCTCCACCAACATCATGTGCCAAAGTAATGACTTCATCTGATAATGCCGATGTTTGAATAGCTGCAGTGTTTTCAAGACATGTAGTCCAAGCTTTTTTCCAACAGTCATTTAAAGTGTGTGGTTTTATTTGTGTCAAAGATTGAAAATTCTTTTCAAGCGTCAGTTACTGCTATTGACTCGTTTTCTAATTTATCCAATATAAATTGAAAAGTGCGTTTAACGTAATATTGTTTAAAAGTTGCAATTATGCTTTAATCTAATGGCTGAATAATGCTTGTTGTATTAGGTGGAGAAAACATAACCTTTATATTTGAAAATAACGTAACTACCAAGCATAATAGTTATCTATGTACGTTATACTGCCACTAATTGAAAGAAACGAGTATATTTAAAAATATTAGCAATAAAGATACTATGTAACAAAAAAACCAGTGAAACCGAATGCAGTACCTATAAGATGGGGTAATAGCAAGCCAATAGAAAAACCTAATACATATTTACAATCTGACCTAATATCGTGACACAGCAATTAATATTGCACGTTGCGAGAAAATAAATATTCGATTACCCTATATAAAAACTATAAAATATATAAATATTCTTATAAGATATTCTAAATGAGCTTTGTTTTGTACGATTAAGAGCTTTTTCTAAGCGAGCTTCCATGTAGGAAGTGAATTTGGGCCAGTTGCTTTATTCAACAGAAATTCAGCAGTCGATGGAATGACGTCATTCCCAGTGAGTGGCACAATGCATTTTACTCCACTATCAAATAATGCAAGCCGTCTCGATGCCACGCCATCCCATCTCCGATGGAAACCGGCGAATAAAGCTACCAGCTCTTTGTTAGGCGAGGAGCTAAGAAATAAAAATACCTGCTAAACTCCGAAGAGTTTTTTTACAATAGTAAATTTAAGGGAGGAAATTTTTAACGTGATTGTTTACGATACAGTTGACAGAAATTGTGTTTCCATGTGCCAGCTATAAACACAGACAATTATTTTTTAATATTCGTACCGAATAATCATTTGTCATGTACATACCTTAATTATTATCGATCGCGTGATTGTTGTTACAAAAGTAGGTAAACGATTAATAATTAATTCCGGTTATTTAAATTGTATTAGTGAACAAAATCGTATTTACTCAAGCATTAGAATATATTAGGGACATAAAATAACAATTTAATAATAATAATAATAATAATAATTAAATAATTAATTTTATTGTATTATAAAGTAAGAATTAAGTAATTCGCCATAAAAAATATTATCAATGAAAATTATTCATATATTATTATATTATGTACTTACAAAAACCTTATTAAAAGCACGTTATTTTTAGTGAATCCAGTTTTGAATATAGATAATAATTATTGTAGTACAATTATTTATTTAAATTAGCCTTGAATAATTATAGTAAAGCGAAACTTTAGGTTCGTCTGGTACCTATTCTTTCAGACAATAGAAGGAAATAAAATTGAAATTCAGTACTTATTGCTCATATTTTATTAAATATTTTTCTAGACTTTAATCACGTTTTATTTCTCTTTGTCTTTATTGATTATTCGTGTTATGAAATTTTTAAAAATAATTTCTGAACGATAATATTAAAAATTAACAAACCGTTTAACACGTACAACCATTGTTATAATTAATGTCGTCGACAACGTTCAAAATGAGTAATAAATAATAAGATATTAAACAAATTTATTGAATTGAAACGTAGTACACTAGAAATATTATAATTGCTTATATATGATATATAACATAATGTATAGACACATATAGACGCTTATAAAGAACGTTACCGACGACATTAATTATGTCCATCACTGTACTTACCTAATTTTGTAGGAAATGTGGCAATTAAAAGGTTATGCGACTTACTTTTACTCGAGCGTAGCAGTATCATAAGAGGTAAATAGTTAGGTACAAATTTTTTCTATGCTAACAAATAAGGATTTATTTCATTAAAATAATACTTCTTAATAAAGTATGTCTACATACGTATGTATGAACCTAATACACTTACTCATAAAATATTTTTTGTAAACTACTCTAAAACTAGAAAGAAATTAAATTTTTATAATCAAATTACTTTTATTTATGTTATAGTCGTTTCTCTCGGTTACCTCTAGAACAAGAACGTCGAAAAAAGAAGCTCAATTTTAAATTATTTTATTAATAATTTTTTTTTCAACAAATCGAACATAACTTGTCATAGAATAATTAACATGAAAGTAAATTCGTTTAGCTAAAACAGATTTTTCGTTATTTTTCACAATATCAGACACGTAAAGGAAATTATACTTTATTTATTTTTGCCGTGCAGTGTATATACCCACTATGTACATACATAATCCCGTAGCACACACACATCCGTGAGTAGATCCGACCTTGTCTGACATCGTGATCATGCGTTTTCCGCGTGCATTTGTTTGTATTTACTGCACGGGTTGGGCGAATAGACTATAGTATATAATTAAGTTTTCAAGTGTAAATCGTTATTTTACCTACATGATTTTTCTGATATAATTTGTATATCTATATTAACCTATATACCTAAACAACACGAATGCCAAATATTCGTCGCGCTGCTCGACAGCCATCACATTCACAAAATGTTTAATTTTCTTTAAGACGTTTTTGGACTATCCAATACACGATTTTTATATACTTGCCTAATGAAAATAGTATCTAACTATGCACGAGAGATTCAAAAATATCCAATAAAAAATAGATTTGTAAATTTCCACGTTATACCATGCCAGGACCTATGTCTTGAATACATAATGAAACATAAGGTAGTTCGTGAGCATTAACTAGGTACTTTATAAGTTTCAATTTTTTATTTTGCATTTAGATATTAGTTTCGTTATCTATCAACACTTAAACAAATATTTGATACGAATTTGATTGACTCTTTCCCGGATGAATATTAATTCGGGCTCCGCCGATTATTATCTAAATTGTTTATTTCTGCACCTGAGTGTTCGATAACAACTTTTCGTTCAAAATCGATAAATTATGTTTTCCAATTAACGCCAGAATATCATTATCTATTTTTTTACCAGTTAATTTTTAAGCTTCGCCAAAATTGATATAAATCGACTAGACCTTTCGCAGAAAAAAACGTGTAATTCACGATCAAATGTGTGTTTCGACGACTCCTGAAAGACGCAACAAGTAGATTGTTGAGCCAATAATTTAGATTTATAATGCAATTTAGATATTCGTCCTGATATATTAAACAAAAATTGGAATTTAACGGTCAAAAGCGACTGGCGTTCTAACATAAAAATAAATAATGAACCGTCACCGATGTTTATAAACTGACTAAACATTTTTTGAAGATTATCTTAAATTTGTTTGTAGTCATGCTAAATATTTAAAGTAAAAAGTTTGAACGCTAAGGGATTCTTATACTTTTAAGTATAAGTGACGTTTAATAATCTTTGTCTTTTCCCATTTTCCGAGAAATGTCATTTATCAAAGGGAAGATGAAAAGTTTCGTAAGGGAATTGAAGGTAAAACACGTCAATAACGCGTTAATATAAGAAGTCAAGATTTATTAAAAAATGATTTATTTACTTGGAACAAAAATTAAGTCGGTTAAGTATACGTAATTGAAATACTTACATTTTCGTAAAAGATTTCGTATTAAAATGCCATCAATTTATTTAAAGGCGACTGGATATATTTTATTTTTTTTTAATAATCATTACTTATTAATAATATCCATTAAAGTTTTGTAGTTTGAGTTTTATGCAATTAAAATTTGATACGGGCAACTCCCGCATAACACGGTATTTCTACAATATAATTTCCGCAGAATTGCGGAAATTCTTATATAACACGGTTTCACTATCAACACGATTGAGAAATTAGGGAAATTTTGGATAGATAGGTAGATGTGTGTTACTGCACCTTTTTAAAAGAGATGTCGATTTGTAAACGAAGTTGTTGCCCTAAACGTCTGACGAAAGTAAGAAAATACCCTTGGAAACATTTCATCTCGTTAAAATTAAAAATTAAAAATTTTCGTTAACTTAAAAAAGGGGAAGACCATCCGCGTATGTTGCAAAAACTTTTCAATTTTCAATCAACTAAGAATAAGTACTTATTAATAGATAAATATATTTTTCTTATTGTTCATTATGAGAAGAAAATTGTATGATATTTTTTTAATTTTTGTGATATTAATTTTGATTTTTGGTATTAATTCTTTCGTATAATAGGATATTTTTAGTAACCTAATGACCGTGTTACACGGGAGTTACGTACAAGAATTTGTATTATAATTTCGTAGTTTATTATTTGTTTTATAAAATTTTTATTCTTAAATTCACGATTTAAATGCGATACACAAATACGAGAAATTTTTGCTCGCAGTTTATCACAAATAATGACGTTAAAACACTTTAATGAATTCATTGTTATTCATGAATTGCTATTTTGTTATTTTTATACTAAAGTATACTTTATACCTACCTAGATAGGTCAATTGTTTTAAAAACGTTGTTTATGTAATAAAACAATAGTAAAATTACACGATCTTACTTTATCATTGTAATAAATGTAAGTTACATAATGTGATAGAAATATTTTATCTATCTGCTATATAATAACTACCTGTATACTTCTTAAAACAAAATTCAACTGTTAAACCTTTTAATCTTTATAAATGTTCTGTCTTTATTTTATCTTATAGTTTACAAAGTAGGTGAGTGTTAGAAGTAATTCCCGATGGACGTCCTGTCTTTATTTCGAATTTAAAGTTCTACAGAGATCTTATAAATTCTATCTATAGAATTTATAGTCACAATTTAATAAAAACTTCTAAACTACTTATTTTAAACTTTACCTAAATATATCCTTTCTAAAAATTTACATAACTAAGTACCTACCTAGATAACTTTAACGTTCCTTTATATCCTTTATCTATAACGTTTTATCACGCATATACCTGACTTGCGTGAAGTAGGATTAACTAGTATTAATTCTGAAATTATTCATGGATTAATCCTGAATTATTTTTTGATATCAGAATTATATTTATTAAAAAAAAAACACTATTTTACGAAATGGTATTTGTCGGAATTCGATTTTGTTTAAAAGATTTTGTTATGACTTCATTTTGTTTTAGTTTAGATAATCGAATTTGAGATTCTTTGATTTATGATATACATATTTAAATACGTAGGTAAGATAGTAGGTATTTAATTTGAGGTCGACTCTCATAATTAACACGTTCCGTACCGGACCGATTTTTGCTGACTTTCCATTCAGGGTGCGTGAATCGCATGCGTCCCACGTGATTTTGATTAATAATTTTGCTTTTAACGATGCCTTACAATATTTATAACAGCACAACAATCATAATTATTATTATAAGAAAAATGTGTAGAATTTAAGGTGCACTACAGAATAAAGTAATATTAGTTATTGGTGCACCTAAGACGTAAAAAAGATGTTGATTTGCGGCTGTACCTATTTAAAACAGAATTTCGCATGAAAAGTACAGCGTAAGGCGTATGCGACCCACTTAGCAGGGAACGTGTTAACGTATATTTCTACAACTATGTATTTAATAAGCTAGAAGGTCTAGGACAGTTTAGGCTCTTTGACATTAAAAGATTTAAGTCAAATTTGGAACAAGAATACAAACGAACATTAGTGATAAGTGTGCTAAATTTGAAGAGAATCGGTACACTAGCAAAAAAGTTTATTAGAAAAAATTGGTTTAAAAAAAAAACAAACTTTGAGGCCTTGTAACTTCGTTATTTTTGAGTTTTCAGAAAAATGTTATAGGAACATATATGGCATTAGTTTTTCGAGGTTTTTGCTCAACACTTTCGGACACTTTATATATATATATATATATATATATATATATATTATACGGTTTGTGTTTTCATATAAGTTGTCTTTCTTTCATTTAATTGTTGAAATTATTGCACAATTTAAATTTTTAATTTAATTAATTTAAGTTAGCTACATATTTAATTTTTTGACTAATTTTGTTAAATTTGAACGTTTTTAAATTTATTTATGCAGTAAATAGCAAATGTTGAAAATTTTTAATACTAAATAACGTATTTACACTTCATTAAAGTATCTATGTACTGTAATGTATATTATATAGACTGGAATTGAGTTTAATTTTGTGTAAATTAAATACTACTATAACAATACAAACATGTCAAAATAAATTTAATTGCCTATAAAGTAACTTATGCATTTTAAACATATGTTCAAATTAATTCGCATACACAAAGCTTCCGTAATTCCAATTAAACATCAAATAGGTACTAAATCACCGGCCACTGACCAAAACATTCACGGTATAAAACAAATCGTGGACAATCAAGCACAACATTAAATTTTCGCACTTATCTTATAAATGTGCGAAAAACCGGCAAAGCCTAAAGTTGAAACTTCAATTTTTTAACATTATAGTACATCCGCTAAACAATATTGCTTAAAACAATGCAAATTTTCACCTCTTCGCTCTTTTGCTACTACGAAATTTCTTATTCTAAAGTCTTCCATAAACATGAGAGTCATTTGCACCTCAAAAAATTGGAATTTCTCCTTTTAGATGCTCTTCCCGTAAGCCTTATTTTTAAATAAAAAAACTCTTCCTGACATTCTCTTTTTTGTTACAGAGAAAATTGGGAGCATTTCACTTTCCACTTTATAGACGTTGGCAGCTTTCCTAATAGTATTGAAGTGAATTTACAACATTTTGCGGTGTCACGTAAGTAATGTTTATTATTATTATTATTATTATTATTATTATATTGGGCAAACAGTTTTTGTCAGATAGTTTGTGGTCGAAACAAATAGACCTATGTGCCGTTCGTAATTTTGAAATATATTATGCGACGAACTAAATATTTATGTCTGGAAATTTGTCGAGCCCCGCGGCGTCCGAAAAATCGTTCCTAAAGGCAATAAAATTTCTTTCGTAATTTTATATTTAGGTACGTGCGATTTTTTGTTAATATTTTACCGTTAAATTAATGTTCTTTCAACTAACATAGAGTCAGAAAGGAAAAAATGAATTTTGAACAACCATTTACTGCAGAAGAGATTTCTTGATATTGAAGATGGCCGTGTTATAGGCACGACCTCAAATTAATTGCCATCTCTTTGTTCTCTAATCGTGAAATTTCGTAACTTGTTTTCGAACAAAACCACTTCGAACCTTGAAAATTGTATCACAATAACGATTTTGTTGTAGTACACACTATAATTCCGTGCACGCTTACCTACTATTCCAAGATAAATTCACGTGCACTTTGCAGGTCTCCTCAAACAAACACTTCATATCGAGTTTACGGCATCACGCTCTCGAGTTTAACGCAATTAACAAAGTGTACTGACTGCATTAGGGTAATAATCAACGTAAATTAATTAAAGATGCTTTTAAAATTAATTGACCTCCGTTGTCAATATCTTCAAGAATTACCGAACAACTTGATATATGTATTAAGTGCCCACATTTCGAAGTCGTCGTGATGTTGGTTTTATCGTTATTACTATGGTGCACTGACGGTTTGCAAACTTTTGTTTGCACAATTAGGAGTGTAAACGTCAATACGGATTTATAATTGTATTAAACGATTATAGTGTAGTTAGAGTTGTATTACGATCGCGATAATTAATTCTTAGATTGTTAGATTGTACGTCACGTAATTGTGTAAATTGATCGATTGCGTGTGCTTTTATAGCTCGTTTATATTCATAAATTGCAGTTAAAAATTATAACAGTGCGTAATTTGACAAACTGACGGAGCTTGAAACTCATTGCATTTGGTTTTTAAAATTTTGCCCAATAAATAGTACTACCTATCTAGGTAACATTTGTCTAAAGATAGTCGTGTAAAATTGCTTAATTTGTCCCAAATGAATTTTGCCTTCTCTCTAATGAAATTTCTAATTTATTCGGACGATGTTTTAAATCAAACAGCACATCTAATTTGGTTGGGAAATAAAGTGTGCCATCTTTATTTAGTTTATTTCAAAACGATACGTTTTTCTATAAATATGATACTTATTTAACGAAAAGCAATATAATAGTTTCCGAAATTATCTGTTCTACCATATACTTTCGGATTTTTTCCGCTCTATTTAAAAGATTACATTTTTGTCGACCCAGCCAAAAATACGTGGATTAATTAAAAGAAATAATTGCGGAAGAATGTTTCGGTTCAGCTCGCGTAGTAATACTTAGAGAATTTAAAAATTGCCAAACTACTTTAATAATAATGATATAAAAATACTCTTATCTTCTGAAACATAAAGAATCGGAGCAGTAATTGGCAACTATTGTTTCAATTCTAATTTAATAAATACATAATGATCGTTGATAATAAAATTCAAAATTGATTCAAGTCAAATAAAAAAAAATAAAAAAAGAATTATCAAATCGTGACCATGTATTATTTTTTAATAACCTTTGATTAAATTCCTTCTCATTTGTAGATATCCGCGAAGTTTCTGTCATAAACGTAATTTTAAAATTCGTTTATCAAGAATGAAATCTAATGCAGAAAATTTTAGTATAATTACGTACAGTCATGGTCATAATTAATGTCGCCAACAGCGTTAGTACCTATAAACGTACAGCATAAATATTATACTCTTAAGTGCTTATATATGATATATATGGGACACATAATATAATGCCTGTAAAGCACGATGCCTATGACATTAATTACGTCTACGACTGTACCTACATATGTTAAACTTAATATCTATTAGTTCAAATGTGATAAAACAGTTTCCGGTAAGTAGGTAACTGATATTATTTAACATAATTTCACTAAAATACCTATTTTGTAAACGGTACTTTATTAACATGGCTTTAATATGTATTTTCTGAATAAACAATATTTGAACAAACAGCTTTAACATAAAGGTATACCGCGGTTGAAATATATTTTATTGTTTATTTTTGGAATAACTGAACATCCAAACAATTTATTTTCATCAACCAGCGGGAACATAACCAAAAATAATGTATAATTATCCGCATAAAAGTAACGAAACGCTTTCATTATGGTAACAACTGTTTTAAAAAAACGAAGCTTGCCGTAAAACCTCTGTTGATGACAGTTTCCGTGCGCTTTATTACATAAGTTTCTTTTTTTAATTTTGAAGTTGGAGGAACGTATCCGAAACTTCTTACATACACGTATTCAGGTAATTTATATTTTACGTGGCAAATGTTGTGCTTCACATTAGTTCTATAGATATACACGTAAGCATATCTCTCATCGTACCACCGAAACTACAATTTTATTATATACTTAAAAGCTGTGAACAAAAGTGACGCATTCGCAAAAACTATCCAATTAATTCTATCGAGCATTAACCGGGGGAATAGAATTGATTACTCGTTCGTGGAGAACGGAAGAAATCGCTTACCAAGCTAAATAAAGATTTTATATTAACGTAAAAATGACTAGGAGCCGAAGTTAACCGCCGAAAATCCTCATATAAAAGAGGAAATTCGTAATTGATAACAGTAAAATCAAGTTAACAAAGATTGTTTTCGTCAATCTCCGTGCAGGAAAATATTTTTTTCAATAAAATAAAAACAACATTTTCCACGTATTTATTTTATTGTTAGTTAAACCGGTTAAACCACAAAATATTGCTATGTTTATTGCTATAATGCTGAAAAATTAGAAAATTATTACCTACTATGCTATTGTACTTTTAATATTGTCATAATGTTGAATACATACAATGATAAAAATTCAATCGACCCCTTCATTCGACACGAATTGAACAAATGTTTGAAACGCGCGGTTAAGCCAAATTAAGTTAAATTTCGTTTGTAATATTTAAAAGTTTCCTTCGGTTAATTTGATGTTGTGTAACAAAAAATATAATAAATAAAAAGTTCGTCGCAAAGTAAATAAAAATCGAATGTAGCCTTCGGTTCTCGTGTCGTTTTTAAGGGAAACTTTATTTCACGTTTAATTTCATCAGTACCCCCGGGATTTAAAAAGCGAAAAACTAATTCGGTTCGGTTTCTTTTAGTGGAAAATCTTAATGCTTTAGTCGTTCTTATTTATCGATTAACATTATGGATGAAAAACAAAATTTTACCTATTTAGTTAAGTACCTACCTACCACGAACTAATGCTACAGATTTGATTGCTAAAGTTAATAATAAATTAGTCAAGTAAGGACATCTGTCGTTAAGTTTTATGGTTTGTTTTTAGGTACCTACTTACAGTTAGAATCGGTTAATTGAAAAAGGCTAGGGTTTTAAAAAACGAATCGTTATGTAATTACAATTATCTACTGAAGTTGTAGATCCTTGTAGCTGTCCAATGTCGAATCGAACGAGTTTTCTTGAACTATTATAAACATAAAAAGTTCTGGCGGCCGAGTTTGAAAGCTCGTATCTTAAAAACGGCGGCGCCAAATTGTATAAAAATTTTACTGGATAATTAATTCACTATTTAAAATTGCACAGTGAAAATTAAAGTTTTGCACTTAAAGCCGTTTTGGAGATTTTGTCGAATTTTCCTGCTTGTTTATGTATTGGCAACTTTAAGACGTTATAACTGAGGTATTTCTGATGCACCAAATTATGTGAAAATTTGAAATTTATGTATTGAATTTTAATTTTTCTAATTAATGTGCCTTTGGGGGTCGATAAAAGTCGAACCATCGTTGTTAACCAATGACACCAAATGACAAAATTCCTTGCGTATATAATAAAGTTACGTTAGTGAACAATAATTGTATTATTTTGTTTAAATAATAATTCCTTGCTCTATTATAATAATAATAATTATTATAATAATAATTATTATTATAATAATAATGTGTTATTACCACATTCTTCGCAACCCAAATACGCAAGCATCGCACATTGTTTGTTAATATGTTATAATTTCTGGAGCCTTTAAACATTAATATTTTTATCAACTTATTTTACTTGGTAATTTACCTTCTTTGACCACCCTCTTTTATTAATTAACAAAATTTTACAAAAATTGTACTAAACTATATTAGGTTCTGCCTCTCATATACATACGTATCTTCGTTTTACGTTTAAAATAGTTTTTGAATAGTCGAATAATAATTGAAGCGTTTTTAAAACTTATATTGCGGTCGTAATTTAATACTTTTTTGGAAAATTATGAAATTACGCATACTTATGTAGGGATAAAGTGTCTTTGGCATGCAATTTGTTTGAGCAAAATCTGTTAGGTGCTTTTTTAGATATAAGCTTTCAAACTCCGCGGTCAGAACTTTTAATTTCTATAATAGAGAACGATTGAAAGCCATTACCGTCTGTCATGAACTATAAGTAATAGGTATAATATCTCGCAATCATTCAAAACTTTATAGGAATTTGAAAAAAAATTGAAATCATCGAACATAATACATTAAATATAATAAATAATTAATAACAAATTATGCAAAAAAACTTTTAGATTACAATTTATGTTAAAAGAGCCGACGTTTCCTTAAAAAAATAAACGCGACGGGCATTCCACTTTCTCACCACGCCACTTTTTCGCCTTGACTACACCCGAAAAATTCGTGTTTTAGCGGAACCTGCCAAGTCGGAGCTTGAAATTAAACAGTTTATAAATTATGAAGATAGGTGGTTTTGTAGGGAATTACGGTACTTCCGGGCAACCATCGTTGTGCATAAAGCACGTACACAACACATTTTTAAAACCTTTCTACGTCGACTACACCTGAAATATGGCAATGGAACTTTGAAATTAACCATTATGTTCTAGGATAGCAAAGCCACTTTCCTGGAATGCAATTAGAAGAACCGTGCACGTTTACTCTTTGTCCCCTTTATGCTCGGGTTTTTATTTTCTTTGTTCGTAGCGCGTTTGATTTCCTGTTTCCTTTACAACACAGATTCCAAGTACTATATACAATCAGGAGGATGCTTATTACATCTTATCGCACTTAACAACGGTCCCGATTATTGCATTGTCACCTCTTATTCAAATCTAAAATTTTCACATTTTGTTTCGAGATAAGGTGCCTTATTTCCATTTTAATTCCGAACCTTTTCGGCGGATTGTTTCTATTTTTCTTTCCTTATTACAGTAATTTCTGTAATAAGTCTGTAATCTTTTAAATTTAACAAGTCTATCTACAATTTTATTTATTTATTGAAAAGGCTTGTGTGGGTTTATTAAAATTAATTCACATCATCTACGATATATTTCAGATTTATATTGACCTTAATATTATTTGTAAAAGTTTAGTTTTGCACTGTTCGTAATTTTATGTTTATTTTATCCTAAAAGCTTTTTTAATGCCTAATAACATATCCATTAGAGGGTATTTTTAAGTTATTCCGAAGCGATCATACGCCGACTAAAATACTAATGTTTGTATAATAATAAGCAACATTTCAATTAGCAAATATTTTAATTCTCAAGAACCTTAGGTAGATCATTTTGTCATAACACCCTTTCGTAATATATTCTGATCGTTAATTGCATTATAGACCGCTCGTTTTTAAAAGGCCATTGTGGAAATAAATGGTGGCAAGCTGCAATAAATTATCGTAATTATTATATTAAATTAATGAAATGATCTTTTATATAAATTTAAAAAAGTACAATGCGTTAAACTTTCATATAACGAACTTTTGTGCTGTACATACACTGCTAAATTTAAAATTAAAGTCAAAGTAAAATAAATTAATTTTCTACGATAACGTATGTATCGCACATATGAGGGTGCTTTCTTAACATTAGTACAAAATTAAATTTACCCAATTTCAAAAAGGTCGCATTTAAAAATGAAATCCTTTTACTGAATAAATGCTCTGTACCATACATTAGGTTAACAACAAGTTTTTAAAAAGTGCAAATCTTTCAAAAGGATTTCTTAAATTAGGGAGGAGGGATTTAAATTATACTAAATTCACATTGAAAGGCCTTAAAATAATAGTTACCAAAAGGCAATCAATTTTTTCTCTTCCAAGAAAAAATTGCCGAATTGGATTTTCGGGCAGAATCAAAGGTACAGATGAGTTTATGAATAAGCCCACTAACCAACAAAAAACATCAAAAAATAATGATAATTTATAATTATCTGAAGTTGCGAAAACCTGGCTTATGTAACTATTATACCAGACCAACAAATAGAACCTTTTTTGTAGACAATTCGATGTGCTTTATTTTCATTTACTTTACATTTCGCCCTAAAATGAATCTAGACCCCGAAATATCTACAAAAATTCATAATTAACACTCTTCTCGGGTGATTTTTTTTAATATGGCGACCAAATCCGGAATCGGCAGACCGTGCAAAATTAGTATAACTTTTTAGATTGCCCAAATAAAGAGAATAAATGTTATTTTAGCTTACCCCTATTTATTTGCACCAAAAAAACCGCTTGTCGACTGACCTATGTATAACCCACGTCAAACGAAATTATTTTAAATAATTAGGTTCAAGGGAAAATTTCGTAATACGTTTTGATAAGTAAAGGTAGATACCACGACGTTAAATTTTCTCAATCGAACTTCATAAAATTTAATACCTATCAATAAATTATACGGTTTATGTCAATATAATTGCTTCATTCCGATATAGGTCACAAGTTCTCTGGGCTGTTCAAATACCTACTACGTTTACTATGTAGTTATACATAATACTATAATACAAAAATCGATACCGTTTAAATTATTTCTAATTTTACTTCTTTTCGCTTGTTGCTTCGACGCCACGTTTATCATAATTACAACTTAGCCGTTATTCACAGTGCACCATCTAAAAATCATTAATCTACGGTGAATTATTTGAATTGCGCAGAACTTGTTAGCTATTGTTTTTTAAGTTTCCGTCGTTCTTTTACCTTCGTAAAATTATTTTAAAAACCCCGAGGTTACATCGTGAAGAAATAACAAATTTTCTCTTTTAATCTCGCTAAGACCTTAAAAGCCAGGAATCATATTATTTCTCTTGTACTCTTAATCTGTGTTGTATTAAAGCAAATCCTCGGTTTTCAGAATTCAAGAAATGCTAATACCCTCAAGATTAAGAATCTAGAGCTGCGATCTTTTTCTTTTATTTTCTATTTATTGGAATTTTATAAGAACACGTCGCGAAAAGTATTCTTAATCATTTTTATATGAGGATTTCCTATGTAGGAAAATTTTAAGTTCACGCTTTATTTTCTATACATACGCACGTATAGGTACGGTATTTATTGATTTTAACTTTAGTACAATTAAATAAATATAAATTACGTTGCCGCTGGTACAAAGATCGTGTAGGCCTTTTGTGCTACATACCGGTTTCCAATGTCTATTTTACGTTTAATAGGTAAAATGGAAACATGTTATACCCATCTTATGTTAGCCCACACAATAAGTAGCCCTCTATCGACAAAAGGATATTGTTACCGTACTTAAAAGTTTTCCTCCTAATACGTACATATTAAGTGGGTTAGTTCATTAAATGAGATTTTAGTAATTAAATAACTTTCCCTAACTTCTTCAAATTTTGAAATCTTATTTGTATATCCTTTAGTAGAATTAAAAAGAATTTTAGATAGGTGGGCTATACAGTGCTTTGCAAAAGTTTATCCGCACAAGTAAAAATACAAGAAAAATATATAAACTTAAAAAAATAAATGTAGTCGCATTTATTAAAAAAAAAGAATACGAAAGAGAATGTAAACAAATATAAAATAAAAAACAATAATGAAACTTAAAAAAAAATTTAATTCACCACTATGACTAGGCATTGCAAAAAATTAGCCGCACTATATTTAAATAGTGAAAAAATATATATCAAAATCTAATTGCCTAAGCTCGAAAATATCGTCACTCGTAGATAAAATTCCATTTTGAATCACAGATTGATCGGGTTTATGCCACTCTTCGGGGATTGTGTAACACGAAGCTCTAATTTAGTTGTAAATCGGCGACAAGATGCGTAAACTTTACGAACCAAAATTGACTAGACATTTTCTATTGGATTTAGATCAGGACTGCGTGATGGCCAATTTGTACCCGATTGTAACATTTTTCGTCTTAAACCAGTCCAAAGTCGATTTAGAACGGTGGGCGGGAGCGTTGTCCTGCTGAAAGAGAAACAATCGCGACCACCTAAAGATGATTTGTTTCGATGAATACGATTCCATTCGAGTTAATCGTGGCCCAAATCGTTACACTTTCCTACACCTCCTTTTCTTTTCGCAAATCATGCCAATAACTGTGATAACAGTCGGGACCATCTAGGTTACATTTTATCTATCAGAACATGGTAGGTACGCTTAACCATTCATCACCAAATTCCATGCGTTTTCGGGCAAAATCGAGTCGTGCGTTTTTATGATGCTGAGCTGACGGCGGTTTTGATGAGAGTTTGTCGAAATGTAAGTGTTGCACACGATCAGTGGCTCTCGAAACTTTTCTTTGTGTCGGCACAAGAACTTCACAAGACATTTTTTCCCCTATCCCTTTCCCCTAAGATTATCCCTTGTATTGTGTCCCTTACGTGGTAATAAAATTTAATCCATTTAATGATTAGCATTATAGCAATCCCTAAAATTGGGAATTTATTACGTTCAAATAAAAGCGCGGAGTCCATCGATGTTTTCGATTAAAAGCATTTAATTCGTTTTGTATTACTGCACATAATATACCAGAAACAAAAATCCTTGTAAGAACACATGTGGTTATCGTTTACACACATATGGTATCACCGATAGCACGTATATCTACATTTTGACGGACAAGACCCTACCTGAGCCGTGAATTTATCAGTCTCGTGACTCGTAATTTATTGAACAAGCCGTTTTATCGGCGGGGAATTTGTGCGGATTAAGGTAACCCACCTACCTTTTGTTTAATAGTCAGTTCCTCGCGGGCCGTCTTCAATAACTGAGGGTGCGTGTTAGCCGGTCAATTTTTAAATTTCGACGTTCGTGTTTGGAAAAAAAATTGTTGACATTTCTTAATTGTTCGGACAAATGCTGTTTGTTTTTTTTAGTGGCGTTTTAATAAAAAAAATAAAAACGGGACTTTCGATTAAAAAATGTGCGACGAAGAACAACGAGGTCCGTTATTTTTGAAACTACATACAGTAAGTCGTATAGGCATTTTTCTTTTTTTATTATTCTAAAAATCGCATGCTGTGTTTTCGCGAGATATTGGAAATCCACGATTAAATTATTTGCCGAATTTGTAACTGCGTTACACTAATTTATAATTTATTTATGATCGTTCGAACACGTAAATATTGCGCATATATTTAAATTTCTTGTAATTACGTTATATAGATTTCGACTAGCTATTCGTGATTTCTTATTTAAGTATGTTCAACAAAGGCACGAATAATAAATGACGTGTGCTATGCTGTTACGTCGGCGTCGCCGTCGCACAGCTTGATGGGTACAGTCATCGGGTTATCATTTTAAGGGCCGTCGCAGACTACAGACTTTTTATCGGCCGATAGTTTAGTCGGATTGGGCCGCTAGCGCGCACATTGAGCCAATTAAACAGTCTGGTTGGTGGTGAGTGCGCAGACCTGCCAACAATCGGCCGATTATTCTCCAACAATTTGCTAGTTGGTAAGCTACTTTAGAAGAGAGCGATCGCGAATTGATGGTTAATAAAATGTTGTCTAGAACTGTTATCATTGCTCTTATACAACGGAGAAGAAAGATGAAGAAGAGAAACAGAGAGTATTGGGTGCATCCCATCTACAGTAACAGATTATTGCAAGGAAAGTTTTACACGATCCATTCTAAATTACTGAATTTCCCGAAAAAGTTTTTCGCATTTTATAGAATGAGCATAACCAGCTTCAATGAACTTGTTAAATTAATTGGACCAGCAATAGCGAAGGAGGATACAAATTTAAGACTTTCTATACCTGTGGAGGAGAGATTGAGCGTTACGCTACGGTAAGATAAACCACAAAATAATACTATTTATTATCTTTTATTATTAAAGTAATATCTATAATGTCTATCGAGCTATTAAATTCTTTACAAATCATAAATTTGCGAATCATCTGAAAAATGAGAAAAATACGACTGGGCTGTATCGGAATTTCCTGGTGATGGCGTGTTCGAAATATTCTGAACCACAGGCAGATTGGGCGATGGAGTAGAACGGGTGTATAATTGGAAAGCTGTAACGATTGTGGTGGTGGCAAGACGTTAGTTCCTCGATGATATACGGGAAAAGGTTGCTGCATCATGTTGTAGCTACATGTTGATTGAGTAGTCTGAACACGCCTGGCTAGTCTTATTTGTTTAAATATATTAAGAATAGCAATCTTAGCATCGAGTTTTTCTTCGGCGGTACAATTCTGTAGTGAAGGTACAAGAGACAAAGCAAAGTTTGTGTCTTCGTCAACAGGATTGGTTTTATTTAATGCTTTTAGTAATGCCTCATCCAAATCCGTTTGCTTCGCCACAATAGTTTTTTTCTTACGCCGAGGGATGGGTGTGGAAGTGGAAGGACCAGATTCATCGTTGTCTTCATCATCTTCTTGAATATCATCCACTTCCAAGTTACCTTCCGTTCGCCGATTTTCGATGCAGGGAAGTAAAAATAATAGTTGTTCAAAATAGACGTATTTACGCCTCTTGGTTGCAGCTTGTCCCGATTTTGTGTTTTTGTGTATTTAATTCCTACGAAAGCAGGTTCGTAAATTGGCCCATTTTTTTGCACATCGTGACCTGAAATGTTAAAATATAATAAAAATACGTGCCCGGATAGCTCAATAATAAGAGCGCTAGACTTGCGTCAAGCAAGTCCTCGGATCGGATCTTTTGGTAAGCACGGAATTTTTCGCACCTTGAGATCGGTATGAGTCCCGGTGACCATTCATCGTTGGGCACAAAATTAACGACGACGACAAACAATAAAAATACATATAATAGATAACAAAATTAATTCTTTACAGATATCTGGCTACCGGAGCTACTTTCAATACTTTGTCTTTTGAATATCTGATGGGAGCCTCTACGATACGAGGTATTACTAAAACTACATGTGAGCAAATATGGAACATACTTCAACCGTTGTATATGGCAACCAAACAAGAAGATGACTGGATTAAAATTGCTGACGAATTCTATAGTCGCACAAATTTTCCAAATGTCATTGGAGCGATAGATGGCAAGCATATACGGATGATACAACCAGAACATTCCGGATCATCATATTTTAACTACAAAAGTTTTTCTCTTGCGTTTTAATGGCTTGGACAGATGCAGATTATAAATTTGTATACATAGATGTTGGTTCTTATGGAACAGCTAGTGATTCAGAAATATTTAAAACATCTGAAATGGGTAAACGGCTTTCTGATAGCCAGCTTAATATTCCCCCCGGAAGGCACTTGCCCAATGATGATGACGGTAATGTCATTCCATTCTCTGTCGTAGGCGATGAAGCGTTTGGACTTGGAAGTCACATATTACGCCCTTACGCAAAAAGAAATTTAAACTACACCAAACGAATTTTTAACTATAGACATACAAGAGCTCGACGTATGGTTGAATGTACTTTCGGCATTCTCGCAAACAAGTGGCGTATTTTTCACCGACCAATTGATGTGAATATCAATTTCTGTGTTCGTATTATTAAAGCTTGCTGTGTCCTCCATAATTATGTACGAATCAAAGATGGAGTAAAATTCACAGATACTCTCTACAACTGTCCCATGAATAACTTAACGATAAACGAAAACAACCGAGGAAGGAATAATATGAATAATGTGCGACAGTACATGTCGTCATACTTTATTTCCCTGAAGGCGCTATTCCGTTTCAATATGACAAAGTGTAATAATAATTTAATTATAGGTAAATAAATACACATGTATCGATACGTACCTTGTTTTGTTTTATCCTCGACACTAAGCTGATTCCAATCAGGAACAACTGCTTCACAGACTTCCACCCATAGTTTGGTCTTAAGATTCGTATCAGAGTACTCTTTTAAGGTTTTTATAAAGTGCGGGTCTTTTTTCAATTGCTTCTATCAAATTTACGATAGACGTTTCGACAAGCAGGGCCATCATGAAACATACACGCACGCAGTCGCAGTCGGCTAAACAGACTAAACAATCGGCGAGTGTGCGCGCGTGGATTGAGCGCCATACTGATTAAGCAGTTGGCCGATAGTTTAGTTTGAAGGCAATTGTGTAGACCATCAAACTTATTTATCGGCCGATACTGAATCGTTATAATGTGCGCACTTGCATACATCTTAATGGTAATTAAACACCCGACTAAACTATCGGCCGATAAAAAGTCTGTAGTCTGCGACGGCCCTAAACGTGAACTGAGTAACATTCCACATTTATTTAAATTAAACATTTATGCAAGATAACTGACGTAATTCGAGTTCGTCATACTTTTACGATTTTCCAGGTAGGTAATAGAATTTTTATTCGTACGTGTAATATTCGTATTACTCGTCGGTATAATTCTGTTGGTTTCTTACGGTTTTTTTTGTAATTTTTACTTCCGAAATGTATCGAAAGATTTATTTTTGAAAATTAGTGGCATTAATTTACAATTATTATTTTAACTCATTTCAATTATGGAAAATTAAAACTTAAAATGGAAACTTAAGGGCGTTTCGGACTTTTTGAAGTTCATACGTCACATTGTCGTTTTCGTAGAAGATAATTAGGCATTCGACAGACTTTTTTGCGTGTTTCGTGGGGTTTTATTTAAAAGTATGATTTTAACAAAGTCGCGGAGGAATTTTCGAAAATTTTAAATTACGGACGTTTGGAGGAAAGTTTCCTATTATGAGATAACAACGCAGGGTTTCTGCTAAACTGATAGCCATATGTTGTCCGTGTAGTAAAATCTATTTAGTGAAAAATTCATTCTTAGATCGTGGGTGTAATTGTTGTAAGAAAATTATTTGTGCAATTGAATATTATCGAGTTATTGTATAATAAATAAATATTTGGCAATAAATTTTGTATGCAGTAATAGAGCAAGATCGTATAGTAATAGAAAAGTGCGGAATATGGTAAATTGCTTACACGTAGAGGTTAGATTTAGTGATCGCGAAACTGCAGGGCGCGAACTTTCTAATATGAGATACTTAGAATACTACATCGATAATAAAACAGGTGAAAATACTATGTTGACGTTAAGGGAAGGTTTAGGTATACGAAATTAGTAACAGTAAAGGTACTGACGGTGATTTGAGGGAGAAAGGCAGATGGAAAGATTGAAATTTGTCGTACGAATGAAAATTTGAGCTCGTCTAGTTTAAAGTTGGGCGAGTGTAATAGTAGATTTCGAAATTTTAAAACGCTTCATATCTTCCTTATCTACAGTCTAGTACAAAATTAATTATCGCGAATCATGAGCATTGGGCGACCAATACACCACACAATGAACAAATCTACGAAAATTGTTTACGACAAGCGAGACAAATTACAAACAAAAAGTTGAACTTTAAAGATTCCGATCATAATTTGTTCGTTGTATCGTGTGTGCCCCCCCAATGCTCGCGATTAGTGCCATTAATTCTGCAGCCGATCTAGTGGGAGCTGTAATTTTTTTAATTTTAAAGTCGTTTTCAGGATTTTTCGAACATTATAGGACAAAAAAAATGAAGCATATCCGAGAAAATCATGGATCCTACAGTTTATGAAAATAGTTAAAATAATATTATTTGGGTTACTCAGCACCTCTTATTCTTTATGTACGATTCTCTCGAATATGGTTCATTTTATCGAAATTAAACAGGAGCGCCATTTTTATTCTGAAATATTTGGAGAATCTGAAAATGAAAAATTTTGAGGTTAGATAGGTTGGGAGTGGCGCAGCCCTGGCTCGTCTGAGGTAATACCAAAAAACCTGTTGCAGTTTTGAAGACCTTCATTCATTACGTAGGTGTAGCAAAAATTTTTAAATTCCAACGAAAATAAAAATGTTATTTAAAAAAATTGGTTTTTATTTTTCAACTTGCGACATTATTTTGACCTGGTTTATACACTCCCGAGAGATTTACCGCCATTTCTTGGACACCCAGTATATTTATGAATGCTTTAAATAAAAAAAACATAACTTTTTGACATTTATTATTTATTGTAGGGTTGACTATAAAGAATAATTCAATATTTATGTAGTTTGCACCTCCTTATTACGGTTTTTCGACTATTTTTCTTATTTACGACTTTGAAAACGAATGTGACTCTCGCGAAGACAATAATCAACAACATAGCTATTACTTGAAGTAATCAATTTAAACTTTCAAGGGCAAGGTAGATCACGAAATGTTATGCAGAGCTTTGGGGTCAATAACGACCCCACTGGTATTACGTGTATATTAGTTGTATTTATATAGACTAAAGTATATCTTTATTAAATTATAAGTGCAATTAAATTATTAACTACGCATACATAAATAATAAATTTTATCTATAACAAACTGGATTAAACCCTATAAATTTAATCTTTGAGGAGGCACTACTCGGCGGCCACTCCTCGTACACATAACATTATCTTCTTCCCCTGTAGTCGAAGAAGATCGCCTTTTGTTTCTTCCGCTAAATCTAAGTAACGTTTTACTTGAACTTTTTCATCTTCACCCCTCTCTTCTTCTACCAATTTAGGATTTAACTCCGTTGATGAAGGCGAAGTATATTTATACGGTATGACAGTATGAGGGTTAAAGTTATCTAATTCTTGTTCCTAAAGTGTATATCTACTCGTCGTGCCTCAAATCAGTCGTGCGTTAGTAAAACATCTTAGAAAATGTATAGTATATAATAATGCACTCCTAAATAATTAATTAATAGAAACTACTTATTATAAATAAACGGCCTAGTACACACTTTGAACGCGCTCAAGTCGATAAAAGGACCGCCTAAAAGTTTGGTAGCAAACTTCTAGATGCTTATTGAAATAATTGTAACTAACGAAAACATAAAGGATACGGCCAAAACGACGGGCGATCTCGACCTGAATGCAACTTTTTTGCCCGACTTACTCCCGCACGACCCTCATCACGTTACCTTCGAAAATTTCAACATTAATTCGTGAATAATTCACGAAATATACACATGGAATACACGGAAGATGCGTATTATATCCTTTTATGCTGACGATGCGACTTGTTCGAGTATTTTCATTGAGGTTCTTGCTATAATTATATGTATAGTAACGGTTTTATGTTGAAATTAATTGTGTACATAACGTTTAATGAGGGTATTTTTGTTTACGCCATTGCACTCAATAAATATTCAATTCAATTCTATTTCTGAGAATAGGTTTCAGATATTTCGTTAAATTGTTTGAGAAAATAACGACTTATTTATCATTAGTGCTTGTTAATAAAACGGCTTTTGAAAAATTACGAATTTAATCTAATTGCGAGATTTTTTTTTGAAACGAACTGTGTCGATATATATATATATATATATTTTTTTTCGTGTATTACGAATTACAACTTTCATTTCTCCAAAAAAACGTTTCCACGTATTCCTAATTCATTTTCCGATAACTGACTTCTTTGGGTGTACTAATTATTTTGTCAAATAATTCGCTACGAGATTCTATTCGCAGCGATTTAACTCTGTTAACCGATCTTCTTTTCACTACAATGAATTGTGTATGTGATTAGGATGCCGTCAACTGTGCGTGAGAGATTATGCTTAAATGTCTTGCTGCGAGATTTTTATTCCATAGTCATTCGTAGCTCGATATGTAGGTACATAAATGCATCTGTAATTTGGAAAAACTTGTAAGAAATCTATTTTATTCTTGAATATTAATTATTTTATTACACGTTTTCATAGTTTTTTTTTTTTGAGAGGAGAAATTATTTTTATAGATGCGGGATGTTAAAAATTATTGTTATAACAACAAATTTTCGCAATTAGAAATTTGATTGACAATAGGGGAGATATATGTTAATTGTTTATAGTTACCTATACTATACCGTGTGTAACAGAATCATGGCACACCCCCATAATTTAGTTATTTATTAAGAAAAATTTTTAAACTCGTTACATATCCGGTTTCGCCGGAACCGACATCAATTTTCGATTTTCAAATAGTACTCCGTGTATATTGTTACATTTTTGGAACTTAGTTTATTTTTTCAAATTTTCTCCCGTAAATTCGGTTTTGTTAATTTCAATCTTTGGCGTGATTTTATTATTTGTTGTGTTGATAGGGTCGATTAACATTAATCCGGGGGGAGGGGGTTGTGGCACTCTAGTTTGAAAAGTAAAATGGGCGCCAAAGTTTTTTTTTATAGTTGAAATGTCATTTATTTCGTGTCATTATATTCAGAAATTTATGCAGATTCTAAAAATCTAATAATATACGGGGTGTTCCATTTAAAAATCGAAAATTGATGTCAGTCCCGGCAAAATCGGAAGTGGGAATAACACAATTTTTATGTTAAAAAGTGACGTTTGATAAGTATATTAGATATGTAGCAAGTTTGAACATTTTATCTTAATAAAAAACAAAATTAGGGGATGCACCATGATTTTTACACACGGTATAGTTTATTATTTCTAATAAACTACAATCAGAATTTCGATACAGAAATTAATAGATAAATACATATTACATTCGTGATGACTATTATATTCTATTACTTACAATATAATACAGCACAACTTATTTATCCGTTAAATTTATATCGATTGATTCAATCATCAATATTGTAACCATCATAATCAACGACTGTCAAAGTTAACTTAACTTGCAAACTCTCAGATAACTTGTCAAATACATGATGTTATCTTTATATAAAATTCAGTCGTGTTATTGTACGAATAAATCCATGTAGAAAATTTCCGCGAAATTGAATGCTAAATTAAAAACATACATTCGGTTTTAAGGGTGCTTTATAATGAAAAATAAACATTAAATATTACGTAAGTTCTTTGTCATCAGGTTATAATTTAAATATTCGCTTTATCGAAAATATCCATCTTAGTAAAGCAAAAATTATTTGCAGTCGCATGCAATGACTTTAAGAGTATACGATAATAATAAGAGTAACAATAGAAAATAAAATTATAGAGATCCACGCACTGCTGAAGTTGTTAAATCTATCCACTTTTCCAGTTACTAAAATGTTTCGCTTGAAGGACGATTGAATATTTGGTTATATTCCTTTATATGTTTAGAATTCCGTGCGTAGTTATCCTTACAATCAGTTTCGAACACGGAAAATCGTAGTAATTCGATTGTAAATTTTCCAGAATTCAATTTTTTTTTGTAAATAAATATAGAATCGGTTCAGTCTTAACAACTTCAAAGTGTTTGTCGAATATTGTCTCTCAAAACAAAAACAATTAGATTTTAATGTCCAAAATTATAGAGGTACGTATTGTTTTACGGAAAAAGCATTCCAAAAATGGCTTATAAGTTTTTTAATTTTTAATAACCGTGCGTTGTTTACTTGCAACCAATTATAAACCTTTTCCAACTTCTACATGTACTAATACCGAATAATTTATGTTGTTTGCCTTATTTTGCTTCATTTTTATACGTAAATGCGTTAAATTTATGTAACTTTTTTATGTTATCTACCGAAACCAGAAAAGCTTAACGGTGTTAAGCGAATTAATTTACTTTGAATTTATTCGTGATAGCTTTATATTACTTCAAATTTTATTTTATTTATAGGCTTATTTAAAATAACTAAATAAACGTGGATGTTTTAGGGTGAAAAGTGTGTTGTTTTAACGTCGATGCATATTTTATACGCACTGATTAGATCTTTCTCATTTCTCATTTACTAATTGTACAAATGTCAAATGTCGAGTCAATGCGACGTTGATAAATTGACAACCGTGCATTCTGGTTAGCCAGCGATTTTTGTAGTTTCGACTGGGGGTCGTTGTCGTTCGGTCGCCATCTTAAAAATAAGGGTGCGATTAGTTTTGTTGATTTATCTCCGTAACCGCGAGTCTGGCAAAAAATTTGTAAAGAGCATTTTTCGTAGACAATATAATTATCTACAACTAAACCTATTTCATTCGGTTGATTGATTTTGCAACGTTGCCAGGAGAGGTAAATTTCAAAGAGAATGTACTTGAAAAATGTACTAAAAACGCTAACCCTTTGAACGTTTATATTGATTGTATTTATTGAGATTGTAGTAAACGTTTATAAATAATGAAAATAAAATTTGGAGAAATAACTTATGGAGAAAGAAACGCAAAAATTTAGAAGAATGCCAATTTACATTGTCAGATTTAACGAAGGCAATTGAAAGTGACTACATTCCAAACTGACGTATACCTACAATAAAAATCCCGTTGGCTTCAGAAATACTTTTCAGATTTTCAATTAACTTCTCTATTTTCGAGGCACTATCGAGGTACTATCGAAATTTTCATACGGGAGCAGGAAGTTTAGTCCTCGCGAAGAAAGATTGCGCGTAGTTAGTGATGCATTCGTTCTTAAATGTACGAAATGTTCGAAATATCCGTTTTCGAACGATTTTCTGAAAAACGTTGACCCGTCGTACTTATCTGAAACTTTAATTTTATCGATTTTCGATCAATTCGCACATCGATTGCTCACGCCATTATTACGACAAGGCGACTTCATTAATTTTACGCCGATAAGTTATTAATAAACATTGCAGATAATTGTATTGCCCACAAAAATGCTCTTTGCAAAATTTTTGTCGGGCTCACGGTTGCGAAGATACGTCGAAATAAACGAATTGCGCCTTTATTTTCAAGATTGTGAACGAACGACGACGCCCCCAGTCCCGGAAGCTCGCTTTTACACTCACGACCGGCCGAACCTTTTACGAAATCCCACAAACAAATCGCTGTTTACTCAAAGTGCACTGTTTCATGCCGCATTAATTGTACTATTGAGAAATAAATGCGATTTCCGGTTATTCAATTTTATAGGTAGAGGTAATTAACGAATTTCAAACACGCGAAGTAGGTTAATCGCACAATTCAAAATGCGCGTTAGATTTCAGTGGAACATCAAAAGCTAAAACGGAAGGGGTTTTCCACATAAATTCACTAGTAAATTCGTATTTCCTCGTTTATACGATAATCATAGATTTATTTGAATTAATAGAGATATATACGATATTCGTTATTTTAAACCGCAAAATTTTAAATACTAATGCATTTTAACATCGCAAAGCTTAGGCGTTAAATCTGAAACGATTAAGTTCGTTTTAATTTATGATGCCAGACTTGCCAAATGTTTCGTAGTACTAAAACATTAACTAGAGAAATTCGACGTGAAAATTTGTTTTATATAATATACATAATTTGATAACGAAAGATCGTTATTTCATGTAAAATTATCGCGCTGGCGTTTGTGCACGCGTTCTATTATTTATTTTATTAAAGAATTTATATTACTTTTATCAATGCGTAACAGACTATGGAAAACAAAGTTTGTTGGAAAATTTTGTTTTATGTACCGGAACTAGTTCTGGTCGTTGAGAAGTTCGGAGAACTGGAAAACGTAACGCACGTCAATTTTAATCTGTGATGGAACAAGTTGAAAATGGAAATCTTAGAGGAGCGTCTTACCAAATATTTTTTTTAGATATTTTATAGTTAATCTTGTTGGTAAGCTTTATTAGAAACGCAATTTAAATTTTTGAATGTCCGAAATTTGGAACTCTACGGAATGGCCTTAAACGCGATGACCAAATATTTAGTTTTCTGATTCTTTTAGATTTCGTTTAAATGTTTTTATTTGCTTATAAATCTTTTACTGGTGGGGCTCTATTGTTAGGTACTTATACACATATTATGGGTACCTACCTATTTCTGTATTTCTTTTATATTGCTTTTTCTAACAATAAGCTTTAAAATTATCTTGTCCAGCTATTGCTGAACATTTTTCGGTTATGGTAATATCGAATAATGCTTTGCGATATCCTCAGGATACATATTTCTTCCTCATTGTCAGACAAATAATCGCCCGATTACCTACTTACCTATATTTTGTAGATTTATTATATGTAGTTATTCTATTATTATATATTTTTTTATATCAGTAAGTAGTTGATAAATTTAATTTGATAAATAACTTTATAACTTTAACAAATTTTTCAATTATTGATAAAGATTACCGATTTGACGAAAGTAAAGTTGATAGCTCGTTTTTTCGCTTTTTGATATTTTCTTGTGAAATCCATTTATAAAGTTTAACAATATTTCCTTTTTTTTGTTTTATGTCAACCAGTTACCTGTTCTTTTTTGTAAGTTTACATCATTTTTTGAAATATTCAATATACGATTTTGTTTGAAATACTTTATTAATCAAAAAGTAACAATAACAATAACTTTTTATGCTAATTAAGTATTTAAACACCTACGCTAATCAAATATGTAATATGTTCAAACGTTTGTCATTTAAAAATTGCCACTTTTGATTTATGTTAATCATTTAAGCGTCAATCCCACCGCAAGAGGTCTATTGTAATTACTCGACCACTTCAAAAAAAAATTTTTTTTGCTGGTAATGGCACCTATACATTGGTAGTTTAAAACCAAAATATTTTAATTCAATCTTAACTCGTTTAAAAATGGCGGCCGTTTTTCTTTCAGAAATTTGTGTTTGTAGAGGTTTGCGAAAATTGCCGTATTTCAGTTATGGGTTATCGCACAGCTCTGAAATCGAAACTATTATTTTCGACACATTTCATACTAAATTTTTGTTGGAAATATTATTTTTCCTATCTTGTCTTCTTGTGCCCGAAATTGTATACCAAATTTGGCATTTGTGCGATTTCAAAAAATTCAAACTTCGGAAGGGTACAATTTTTAGGGAATGTTTAATCATCGGTCTTTAATTTTTTTTTTACAAATGCTTATGTTGGGGTAGTTGACGGAAATAACCAAAAGAGATCTGATATCTTTTTATCTTTTGAGAACCCACACGGCAATAAGTATACCTGCTATTTTTTGCATTCTTTTTAAACTTTAAGGGTGGACATACCGGTAGGCGACCTACTAATAATTTCTTTTCACTTTTTTTCACGCTTTTAGTTTGAAGTTTGTTTAAAAAGTTTGGATTGCACATTCCACCGCAAACAATATGCCGGATTAAAATTTTAAAAAAATTGGGATGTTCACGAAATGATGGGATCGCGTCAAAATAATATTATAAATTCCTGTAAATTGTTTTCTACGATGCACCCCCTACCGAGTCGCGAGTTTGTTTAAATGCCCAGCGATATTGAACATAAAGAAGTCGAGAAGGAGGAAAATATAAAAAATTAATTTTAATTTAAGATAAAAATATTATTTTTATTATTGTTAGGTAGGTAATTTTTATAATTATTTTTACAACAATTAAATATTTGTTTATAATTGTTAATATTTTCCTACTAAAGAAATTTCATGTTGTTTCATTTTAAAACTTACTTTTTAACCGAATGATATCTACATATTTTGTGACGTTACATTTCCCAGTTTGTATCAAACATTTTTAATTTTGATTTTTCAACCATAAATTCATATTCGGCAATCCCGAAAACCATATGAACCCTATTTTCTTGATTTCAATAATTGTAGAAATTTTATCTACATTCCAATGTATATTTTTAAATATTTTCACTTTTTTTCGAAATACTTTTGAACTTTCGAAATAGCGGTACTTTTTAAAGGCTAAACTTACCAACTAAATAAAAGAAGTTTTACAAAAATCAATCCAGTATAATTGGATTTCGTGAATTTTCAATTTTCATGTCTAACGACACTGATCTACCAGCGACAAACTTACGTTATGTCGCAACATAAGCTAGTTAAGTTAATACAATTAACTGTTTCTAATTCGAACACCGATATTCCGAACGAACGCGACGCGCCGGATAAAGATTAATTTTACAGTAGTGTAATGACATAATTTCGTATATACTAAATACATACTAGTTATTATTACCCTAACAGTAGTTCAATACTATATAGAAAAAATTGTTCAAAATCTCGGATATTGCGACTATAAGAAAACCCATTGTTGAATTATTAAATTTCCTCCGGTAGGGTAATCCGGACCTTCCGGACCGGATCCGGTCCCGTCAGCTCCGGATTAGCGAGAGTTTACTGTAACAAAATAACGTTTTTTCGGTGAAAAACATAAATGGCTAACTTGCCCATTGTTGCGATGAGTGTGAACGTGGATGGACATTTCGCTTCTTTTTCATACTTTAAACGCTCACGCCATCGAATTTCAAACACGCGAAGTAGGTTAATCGCACAATTCAAAATGCGCGTTAGATTTCAGTGGAACATCAAAAGCTAAAACGGAAGGGTTTTCCACATAAATTCACTAGTAAATTCGTATTTCCTCGTTTATACGATAATCATAGATTTATTTGAATTAATAGAGATATATACGATATTCGTTATTTTAAACCGCAAAATTTTAAATACTAATGCATTTTAATATCGCAAAGCTTAGGTGTTAAATCTGAAACGATTAAGTTCGTTTTAATTTATGATGCCAGACTTGCCAAATGTTTCGTAGTACTAAAACATTAACTAGAGAAATTCGACGTGAAAATTTGGTTTATATAATATACATAATTTGATAACGAAAGATCGTTATTTCATGTAAAATTATCGCGCTGGCGTTTGTGCACGCGCTCTATTATTTATTTTATTAAAGAATTTATATTACTTTTATCAATGCGTAACAGACTATGGAAAACAAAGTTTGTTGGAAAATTTTGTTTTATGTACCGGAACTAGTTCTGGTCGTTGAGAAGTTCGGAGAACTGGAAAACGTAACGCACGTCAATTTTAATCTGTGATGGAACAAGTTGAAAATGGAAATCTTAGAGGAGCGTCTTACCAAATATTTTTTTTAGATATTTTATAGTTAATCTTGTTGGTAAGCTTTATTAGAAACGCAATTTAAATTTTTGAATGTCCGAAATTTGGAACTCTACGGAATGGCCTTAAACGCGATGACCAAATATTTAGTTTTCTGATTCTTTTAGATTTCGTTTAAATGTTTTTATTTGCTTATAAATCTTTTACTGGTGGGGCTCTATTGTTAGGTACTTATACACATATTATGGGTACCTACCTATTTCTGTATTTCTTTTATATTGCTTTTTCTAACAATAAGCTTTAAAATTATCTTGTCCAGCTATTGCTGAACATTTTTCGGTTATGGTAATATCGAATAATGCTTTGCGATATCCTCAGGATACATATTTCTTCCTCATTGTCAGACAAATAATTGCCCGATTACCTACTTACCTATATTTTGTAGATTTATTATATGTAGTTATTCTATTATTATATATTTTTTTATATTAGTAAGTAGTTGATAAATTTAATTTGATAAATAATTTTATAACTTTAACAAATTCTTCAATTATTGATAAAGATTACCGATTTGACGAAAGTAAAGTTGATGGCTCGTTTTTTCGCTTTTTGATATTTTCTTGTAAAATCCATTTATAAAGTTTAACAATATTTCCATTTTTTGTTTTATGTCAACCAGTTACCTGTTCTTTTTTGTAAGTTTACATCATTTTTTGAAATATTCAATATACGATTTTGTTTGAAATACTTTATTAATCAAAAAGTAACAATAACAATAACTTTTTATGCTAATTAAGCATTTAAACATCTACGCTAATCAAATATGTACAGTGCTCTCCCTCTATAGTTCCTTCCTCAACAGTTCCGCTTCCCCAGTTTTCGACTCGACTAGTACCCCCACTCTTAAGACATCAGCGCGTACCTCGAGATTCAAATGGCTCTCTCCATACAGTTCCGCGCGCTGTAAGGCTTGAAAAATCGAGTGTATCCAATATATATAGCACAAATTAAGTAATTTATATTGTATTTATTATTTTATTATTATTATTTATTTATATTTATTAAAAGAAGTATAAAAACAAAATATATTACGTTGATTTGTGACATTTTATATTATAAAGATATAGATTAGCACGAGCGTACGAACAACAACTAACTGTCGAACAGAGGAAAACCATCAGTAGGAAATCAAAACAAAAGAAAAACATTTTATTAGGACGAGTGTAAGATGGAACTATTAAGAAAGACGCAAGTGAATTCGTTCGAGCGCTACGAAAGGCGCTTGGTAGAGGAACTCTGTTCGACTTAATTTCTAAGAAAAGTTATTCCCCTCATGCCCAACTGCGGAACTGTAGAGGAAGAGCACTGTAATATGTTCAAACGTTTGTCATTTAAAAATTGCCACTTTTGATTTATGTTAATCATTTAAGCGTCAATCCCACCGCAAAGGGTCTATTGTAATTACTCGACCACTTCAAAAAAAAAAAAAATTTTGCTGGTGATGGCACCTATACATTGGTAGTTTAAAACCAAAATATTTTAATTCAATCTTAACTCGTTTAAAAATGGTGGCCGTTTTTCTTTCAGAAATTTGTGTTTGTAGAGGTTTGCGAAAATTGCCGTATTTCAGTTATGGGTTATCGCACAGCTCTGAAATCGAAACTATTATTTTCGACACATTTCATACTAAATTTTTGTTGGAAATATTATTTTTCCTATCTTGTCTTCTTGTGCCCGAAATTGTATACCAAACTTGGCATTTGTGCGATTTCAAAAAATTCAAACTTCGGAAGGGTACAATTTTTAGGGAATGTTTAATCATCGGTCTTTAATTTTTTTTTACAAATGCTTATGTTGGGGTAGTTGACGGAAATAACCAAAAGAGATCTGATATCTTTTTATCTTTTGAGAACCCACACGGCAATAAGTATACCTGCTATTTTTTGCATTCTTTTTAAGCTTTAAGGGTGGACATACCGGTAGGCGACCTACTAATAATTTCTTTTCACTTTTTTTCACGCTTTTAGTTTGAAGTTTGTTTAAAAAGTTTGGATTGCACATTCCACCGCAAACAATATGCCGGATTAAAATTTTAAAAAAATTGGGATGTTCACGAAATGATGGGATCGCGTCAAAATAATATTATAAATTCCTGTAAATTGTATTCTACGATGCACCCCCTACCGAGTCGCGAGTTTGTTTAAATGTCCAGCGATATTGAACATAAAGAAGTCGAGAAGGAGGAAAATATAAAAAATTAATTTTAATTTAAGATAAAAATATTATTTTTATTATTGTTAGGTAGGTAATTTTTATAATTATTTTTACAACAATTAAATATTTGTTTATAATTGTTAATATTTTCCTACTAAAGAAATTTCATGTTGTTTCATTTTAAAACTTACTTTTTAACCGAATGATATCTACATATTTTGTGACGTTACATTTCCCAGTTTGTATCAAACATTTTTAATTTTGATTTTTCAACCATAAATTCATATTCGGCAATCCCGAAAACCATATGAACCCTATTTTCTTGATTTCAATAATTGTAGAAATTTTATCTACATTCCAATGTATATTTTTAAATATTTTCACTTTTTTTCGAAATACTTTTGAACTTTCGAAATAGCGGTACTTTTTAAAGGCTAAACTTACCAACTAAATAAAAGAAGTTTTACAAAAATCAATCCAGTATAATTGGATTTCGTGAATTTTCAATTTTCATGTCTAACGACACTGATCTACCAGCGACAAACTTACGTTATGTCGCAACATAAGCTAGTTAAGTTAATACAATTAACTGTTTCTAATTCGAACACCGATATTCCGAACGAACGCGACGCGCCGGATAAAGATTAATTTTACAGTAGTGTAATGACATAATTTCGTATATACTAAATACATACTAGTTATTATTACCCTAACAGTAGTTCAATACTATATAGAAAAAATTGTTCAAAATCTCGGATATTGCGACTATAAGAAAACCCGTTGTTGAATTATTAAATTTCCTCCGGTAGGGTAATCCGGACCTTCCGGACCGGATCCGGTCCCGTCAGCTCCGGATTAGCGAGAGTTTACTGTAACAAAATAACGTTTTTTCGGTGAAAAACATAAATGGCTAACTTGCCCATTGTTGCGATGAGTGTGAACGTGGATGGACATTTCGCTTCTTTTTCATACTTTAAACGCTCACGCCATCGTTTTTAAAACCGTTTAAAAACGTTTCCGTGATAAAATACTGGTCCAATTAATATTGTGCCGTAAATACGTTTAACAGTTTTCAAAAAACAAACGAATTGCACTTCTTTGGTGCACTTTGATGACGCAAATTTTGCGCAGTGAATTATCGGGTGCGTTTTCAAACGTTTGTATTTCAAAACTTTATTAAAAATCATTTTGATATTTCCGCTGCAATTAGAATAAAGAATCAGAAATATATCTTAACTTTAAACGTTTCTCGAGATTTTAAAGTGTTTTCAGAATTTGGCTCATAAATGTATTATCGAAACAAATTAAAACGAGTTTACGAGTTTTCTATTGGCTATAAATTATTGTGCGACTCGAAATGGGTTTTATCGATTTAAATTCATTTAAATCTATAAAACTTCCAACGATGTTAAATTTGTTTTAAACCATTAACCTGAATTATTGATATTTTTAGAGGAAACAAATAACGGGCAAACTAAATGTAATTGCGAGTAAAGCTCATCCTCTTTATTTATGTATGCGGCAGTTCCGATTTCCTTAACAACGAGGAAAACGGTAAAGCGTTATCGTCATTATTCTAGTATTAGCGAAATTCGCAAAACGTCGGTTTCACACAGATTTTCCGGTCCTTTTCGTTTATTGGGATTCCTTGCGTTAGTGCGCTATCAAAATAAAATACGATGTGTAACGGAACGTGGATCCCTAAAAGAAAATGTGAAATACAATCGCAATTTTATTTCGTATTATCTTCATTGCGCTAATTGAATGCGCGTTATAACATAACGTTGACTAACATAAACTCCAATAGGATCTTCAAACACAAACGAAATTAATCATATAATAACAACTACCTATCGGTTTGTATCAAGCACAGACGTTGTTCTTTTTACGATCATCGACAAGAATGTCAACTTCATATGGCGCATTTTTTGAATTGTTTTCCATCTACAGATTCTTTATCGATTCGAATATATAGGTGTTGGCTTAGGTCACGTTCATGTTCAATACATTATAAGCTATCCCGTGCAACTGCCAACGACGTTTCCGTATCAGGAAATATTACTTTTTAAAAAAAGCCGATAGTCTAGAAATAAGACACGTTCAAATATTTCTATAATTATCTACTATATAGTTTTCTGTCCGGCACTTTCAAATTTATAGATTACGTGTTGACATTTTACTGCATTAATGGAGTTGTTTGAACACATAATTTGTCAGTTTACCATCCACATTTCAGTAATTCAACAAAATGCTATAAAATTCAACTCAAAAATAAACAAACCAACAAATTTTAATAATGCTTGTAATCTAAGGAATTTTCTCATAAAGCTATTTAATTTTGTTTCGCAATCAATGCCATAAAACAGTCTGGTCAGTTGGGTCAATAACTCGAGTATTTTTGGCGAAGGGTAATAATACTTAGAACTTATAAATAAACATAAAATACAACTCCTATCGGAAATTCTAAAACCGACTATAAACCTTAACGTGATGCTATTTTTTCTGTTATGAGTCGTGCGAATGTAATTTAAAAACTAAGGGGTTTACAACCTCCTATTTTTAATAATGGGCGACCGATATAAGCTTTTTGTAATTTACGAGCACGAATAATTGTCCCTTATTAACTTCGAATTATGTATGTACTTTTGAATGGATTAAAGTTTTATATTAAACTGTAACTTAAATGCCATTTTATCGTCCTAGTATTTTTTTTTATTAACGATCAAATAAATTCGACTCGTCTCTCTCTTTCTAACTCAATCGTTATCCAAAAATGACAAGTAACGTCAAAATTGTACTTTAACGAATAAAATTCTTTTACGTTCTCCGCCATATTTAACTTATTTTTATTCAGTAAATCCATTTATGAAACCATTTTAAAATATTTTGCGAAACATACAAGAATTGTTTTTTTTAGTAGGTAATTAATTTACGCGTTGATTTACATTTTTCATTTTTACAAAGTTATAAAAAAAGTAAAAAGCCGTCGGGCGAATATGTATCGCTTACTTATTTACATAAGTATGCTCGCACACAAAAAGAAATTTAATTAATGGTCAATATTTTGTAATTTGAATTTAGATTTTAATTGTACAAAAGAATTTAAAAAACAAAAACAAAAGAAATTAAGTAGATAATTTTAACAACCATTACCATTAGGAGTCTTTAGAAAATTTCTTTATATGCTAATCAAAATGTGGAGAAGTTTTATTATCTCGAAAGGATAAATCTATAATGAATCGCAGTGAAAGTTCATAGGGCAATGTAATTATTATTAGAAAGATTTGCATATTCTTACAATAAGTAAACTTTCAACGGCTGATCTTTTAGGGATTCTTAAACAGCTACTAATCGAAAATAAATCATATCTTTCTTTGTGGGTACGGGTTAACCGTAAATGAAGTTCATTTCACGTTAATATAATTATGAAAATGCACACCATAATAATTGTTTATTTAAATAATGAGCCGTTACAAACAAGCGCAATAAATTTTACATTAGTTAGGTTAATTTTCAGTTGTTTGATTACCGCCGAGTAAAAGCATCGAAAACTATGTAAAGAACCCTTTTAAAAACATCTGTTACGCACGAATAAAAAGATTTAGCTGCTATTCATTCACTAGTTTTCTTTTGTGCATTAAACAATGTTTAGATAAGTTTGGGAACACTATCTTCCAATAAGAGCAATACTAGGTATTGCGACTAACTACACTTCGTCCAAACCTATATGCAATCCACGTCATCAATAAAAGGTTACTAGATGATGACGTTTCACACAGTGCTGTCACCTCGTACTTCGTATTTTGACAGTTCTAATAAATTGTAGTCTTTCTTTATATCATCTAATATGTGCGCAAGTAAATCATCTATAGAATATGTCACTTTCCAAACTTTAAACCGAATTACAAATAAACAATCTAGTAACTTTTTTTTGATGACGTACATTGCATATAGGTTTGGATAGACCATAGGTAACAGGTAAACTTCTTTTGTTTTTAATTTCGTCGTTCGTAATTCACGATCTTCTATATTTATTCCATTTTCGCTCAAGTTTTGTTAACGTTTTCGCTTGTCTATTTGCGTCTTAAATCTTCTAGATAATCAGCCAAACAGCACTTCGTTTTTTATCATTTAACTGCATTCCATGTATTATTAACTCGACAATTTTTGTTAAATTTTTGACCATTTAACTTTTTCTGTTGTTGATTTTAATATTTCCGAGTCGCATACTATTTAAAGCATACATTTTCTATATTGATTTCGCTTTATATTTACCGAAAAATGATTATCGTCGGCAACAATCGAATAATTAACAAGTCAAACAAAAATAAAGGTTTTTTTTGTGTTTTTTGTGGAACTTTTGTGATAACTAGAGAGTCGAAAATAAACAAAATGAAATGAAAAATGCGAAAAACGCGAATAAACGATAATACGAATTTATGTGACGCACATCAGTGAAATCCGATATTGTTAATAATAATTATTATTGCTAGTTTGATATTAAAGTGACGACGCCAGAATATTATTTCCTTAGTTTGATAAAACGTCTTGGTTATGTGGGTTAAAATAATTAATGAAAGTACTGTATATAATATCTATATTTATCCCTTGTATAATAGCTTACTTAGGTAGGATAGCCGAGTGTTCTGTACACGCACAATTCGTACCTATTCCTTAGAAACGTAATTATTTGCAATAGCTTGCAGCTGTCAATTTCTTTTATATAAGCTGAAAAATGGTAAATTCCAAAATGGTCAATTTTAGAAGCAACATTTATTAGAAGAAAAAGTCAAAGTCAAGAAAAATCAATAATAAAAATTAGGGTGTTCCATTTGAAATAAGAAGATTGGTATCCATTTCCGGTGTAACCGGAAGTAGTGAAATTTTAAAATTATTTTAAATCGAAAGGGAATGACTAATTGCCATTATTTCCAAAATTTCAAATCTCAACTCGTATTACTTTCCTATATTCTTCTAACCAAAACTCGTCGTAACATACCCTGTACAGGTATACACGAGCAGCCGACGCACCCCTCCGCAGTACAACTGACTATTTTTCTTTTAAATTATTTTGTCAGTAATTCATGATACAATTTTTAGGTGAAGTAAATTTAGTCGAAAGAAATATTTTTTTGCATGTTTCATACGTCAGCTGGCGCTAGTGATACCAAATCTATTAATAAAAATATAAATCAACCGGGATAAAAACACTACCAAAAATGCAACGCTGCCTCTCCGACCATAACGTGTTTGTCGTCCTTAACAAATTAATTAGTTACTTCTACTAACCGAAGTAAATTAGAAATGACATTAAATTTTAAGTGTCGAATTAATTTAGATAGGTCGTAAAAATGACACCCTCGTCGTTATTTCCTCCACTAAAGATACTCGCATTATATCGGACAAAGTGGAACTTTAATTAGGAGGAGACTGCGGTGAAAAACATTGAGCTTGTATTCCATAGAAATATTTTCTAATTTCTTATTCATTTTGAAAGTTAGTTGTAATAATTTTAAGAGCTAAACGGTTGATTATCTGCTAGATATTGTTTTAAAAAAACTTTGAACATCAACGAAATCATTTTATGCAAAAGTAAATATGCGAGAAAAAATGAAATTGCGTAATTCGCAAATATTATGATCGAGAAATTGTATTGAAAATAACCTTTTAGATAAAGTTGTATTCACTTAAATTATAAGAACTAATTAATTTTACCACACGTTCATTAACGTAATTACAAAAATGCTGTAAAGATATTGCATAATATATACATATGTAAGTATAGTGTATAATATTATGAATAAGAAAACCCATGTTTATGTTTACATTTTATGACGATTTTTATATCTGAAGCTTCTATATAGTAAGATTTACGAGATCGTCAATGTGTTTTATGATAATTATTGTACTCCTGAAGAATTTTAAAATGTTAGTAACAGTTAATCTATGATTCGTTCGCGATATAGGATTAGAACTGGATTGTACGCCCTTTATTAAATATTTTTGATATTTCCTAATATTGGTTTTACATATTAAAAATAACAAATATCGATCAAATCTCGTACAACCGATTTTCATCGTACCTATCGCGAATGAACCGTATAATATTATACTATAATACATAGTTACGTCTGTCGAAAACTTGTTCAAAATAAATAGTGATGTGTTTTCAAAATAAACAATAAACTGGCTTCTTTTAAATTGCTATATTAACGATATTACTTTTATAATTTTATACTTTTATCTGCAACCGTTGGATAATTATTATAAATTTTATGCTAGCTCAACATATAGAGATAAGTAATTGCATTATAAATTTATTATGACGTTAAACTAAATTTCGGTTATTTATATCTACTTGGATGTATTTATTTATGAGCTACAAATATTCAACGTTCGGCCAAGAATTTAATAAAGTTGTTCGTTATTCAGCGCCTCTTTGTCACTACATGGCTATAACATGAAATTCAGTCAAAATATGTTCGTTTCAGCACTACATTTTCATGTAAGAGTTGTGTATTGCTGAACGATTTGAAGTTGGTTTGATTTTATGACAATAATAAAACGCTGGAAGGTAACGCAAAAGTATTTTATGTACAGGTACATAATGTTAATTATAACGAGACACGCGTTTTTTAGATTAATTTTTTTGCCGAAATAAACCGATAATCGATTTTATATAAAAAAGGTATAAGTAAATACATAATTAATTATTATACCTACGGTTTAAATGGCTATGTATTATTCTAACGATAGGTGCATTAAATGTCCTTTACTTAAAATTTTCGTCTTTCCGGTTAAAATTTGTTACCACCACCTTAGGAAGTTAATTACGTTAACATTACTAAATCTTTGTTTACGCCAATCATAAAACGATAGAAAGACCGACATAACAAACATGTCAAATTTAAAATTTATCGTTTTCCGATCGACGTAAACGAAGATAGGCGGGATATTAACGAAATTAATTTCCCAAGGTGGTGGTAACAAATTTTAATCCGAAAGACGAAAATTTAAAGTAAAAGATTGATAAAAATGGAAATATTCGAATATCTACCTAGATATTGTTGTTATTCGGCCCTATGTCACTTCGGTTATTTTCAAGGGCCCCGTTGACATGCTATTACCATGGAAACTCTCGATTGTGATTGGTTGTTAGGTTCTTAACGGGGCCGTTAGAAATAACGAAAACGATACAGCACAGGATTGATTATTTATAATAAACATTTAAAAAATGTTAATACTTGCATTAATGCTTACGTAAATTTGAACTCTCTGTATAATAAAATCGCTATATTTAATCTTATAAAGCGCTCGATATCTTGTTATGATCATCGCGAATTTATAATTAAAAGCTTTTTGCTTTACTTAACGGCGACATAAAAAGTAAAAAGACGTTTAAACTCAATATAGGTATTGCATTAAAATTTAATGATTCCATTTCAGATTAAGCGTTCGTATTAATTTCGTTAGTAAGAGCTTTAAAACGAATACGTTATTCTGCATGTGCTTAAAATTAGAACCTCCTGCAGTTAAACAACGAGCGGTTTAGTTTCTTTAGTAAACCGAACCTGTCTCGAAGCGGAGAAATATATTTCTATAACCTTCGCGAACATACGCATTAAAGGGAAGGTGGTTTAGTCGTGGCTCATTTTGTATATGAAATTTACATAATTTTAGACTCTGTATATTTCCTGTTACTGTTTCAAAGATTTATGATAAAATGCAAAACTCATAATAGATATATTAATCTTTCATGAATTTAAACAGTTACGGGAAGTTTGTATTATTCTGGTGGCAGTTTGAGCGTGAAAGCACGTGCGCGCCGCGCCGCGTCGCGTTGCGTCGCGTCGTCTGCGATCTAAATTTCTAATAGCATTAAACTCCGTAATCTTATAAGATATTCACCACTTGCATATTTGATGCATCTGTTTATTATTCCGAATTGAATTACTTAAGTTTTCACGGAAAACTCGTATAGTTTTGAACAATTTTCACAAATAATACCTATCTACTAATATTTATTTTGAAATTTAACGAACCCTATACAAAAAACTTCTTTCTAAAATATCCAATGAATACGGAGGAGCCCACCGAAAGGGCGACTTTCTAACCAAACTTGTTTGATCTTTGTGCTATCGTGCGGTACCGAATATTACTGAAATATTCACGACGATGTCGGTGCAAAAAGGCGGATGCACACAGTTTCAAGCAAACGTCCAACGATAAATTTTAATAACCATCAGTATCGATTTTTTGAGGCACGGAAATAAAACTAGTCCCAACGTTCTCAATAATTTCGGTTTTCACCAAAAGGCGTAATCCCAGTTCCTATTTTCGATATTATGATAATCAAGAGTGAGCAAAAATGTTTATTCGTTTCTAGCGATTACTTCTGAATGACTTTTTGAACGACATTACAATTTGTTGCAATGAAATCTGATTATTCGACTTACGTACCTATTCATAATTCAACTAGATAAACAGCAACATATCGATGTAAACATTATTGTTAATAATAATGGAAAATGAAAAATGGATAAAAATCTATTCCTTTCCAATAAAATTATTAATTATTAATAATATAATACAAATTATTAATAGTCGAACCGCCAAGTTCGACGATAATTTTGGTTTCCATTTTCGCGTTTCCTGATTGTAAAACTAAATAACTCTAGAATTAAATTTAATTAACGCTAGCGTTTCGAAGTCGTATATTTTTGAAGTACCTAGATACGGTTCTTTTATGGACAAAAATTGCGTGGACACTCATTCTAATCCGTAATTGCAAAATTGACAGTCGGAAAAATTATTATTGTTCACGGAAATGCGCTTTCTCGAAAAGATTTTCGCAAACGTAGTTTCATTGTTATTCGGCGAACAGTTAATTATAGAAGCGCGAGAATTGTGGGCTGCATTAAGTGCCTTTAGATTTAATAACTTTCGACGGAAAATTGAATTGTCTTACTTGTTTGTAAGAAAACGGAAAGCAATAAATTTTCGATTAAAAAATATTTTAAAAATGAAAATATGTTTCTTGCTGGAAGTTGAAAGGAAAAAGTAATCGACGTTGTCCACGAGCGTTGCCACGAGCCACAATTAAATTCCACGTTTTTTATTCGTAACTCTCTTCACTTTTCCGGGTATTCTTGAAAATAATTATTGCGGCCAAATTTGACCGAAACAAGTGTTTTCTTAAAATTCTATTTGCATCTTTATACGCAATATAGTTTATTTGTAATAAGTAGTAATAGTCCAGTTTGTGGATTTTTAATTTTTTATAATCCATATTAGTTTATACCTATTATCTTCTACGTTTAAATTAATTGCGTGCTATAAATGTATTGGTTTCTAAGGTTTAGTTTCTTTTTGAAATTATGTTTTAAAAAGAATAATGGAACTTAAGTTTCATTTTTAAGTTGTTATAATTATCGACCATTCTTAAATTTATTTAACTTAAGCTAGTTGTTAAAATTCGGAAAAATCAAATAGAGAACAATACAAGGTGCACCCTATCTACTACTATGATAGAACTCGTTAATGTGAACAACTTTTTTTAGTAATATTTTTCGATACAACGCTTGATTTCGAAATTATCGATATCTTTTGGTTTTCTTTAAACTGCCTGTAACTATTTTGATAATGAACCAATTCTCAAAAACAAACGCTTCTTTAGGAACTACTTTTTATCGTCTGTAACTTACATAATTTTCAAAATGTTTAAATCTTTAAAATGGCGGTCGTAGTAACTATCTGTAATTTCGAGGCGAAACATTGAATCGAAATAATTTACTAAAAAACAATGTTTACTTTAACAAGTTCTATCACCCACATATCGTTAGGTCAAAGTAGTAGTAGATACACCCTGTATATACTACTTATAACGGGTGGTCACGCCAAGCTGAAAACTTCCATGTTTATGAACCGATTGTTTTGAAATTTTGAGCAATTTATTGACTTGTAGAGTCAAAACGGTCGACTTCCGGTTTCGACTAAAGCGACACCAAATTTGATTTTTTAATGTAACACCCTGCATATTTTATTATCTTTGGAATCTACAAATTTTCGTTTTTCTCAAAAGTAATTTCAAAATTTTTTAATTTATGCTATTATGACTGTTGTACAATTTTTTGCGGTATATCTCGACTCTGTTATCCACCCAAATGGTAATTCTTTATGGTTAATGACTATTTAAGTGTTTTGTGTGGTTATAAATTTTAAAAATCTAGTTTTTGATAAAAATGTTAGTTTTTTTTAATGGAATTAGATGGGCCACCCGCATCATTAGATAAAAATTTTATTGCGAATACAACGATAGCTACGTGTCTAGTTTTATATCCATTTAACACTAAATAATTACAAACATAGCAAACTTGAAAATAAAGAAATAAAAGAATACACAAAAAAATACTCGCGCGCCAACGTCGAAATAGGAACAATTGAAATTATTTTTGAGAAACACGAAAATTTGATAACGTCATCAGATAGAATTGGGTCCGTAGATTTAAAATATTTTTTTTTTTTTTTTTTTTTTTGGAAAATATCAAATCATGGCCACCGGTAGTAGTATTATTAAAATCAAATTTGGCGACTGTGTTAAAACGTATTATTCCTTTTAATTGAAATTCTTTATTTAACCAGCTCAACAAATAAATGTTATTTATAGTTGTTATGTTTTTTTTTATTTTATTTTTTGTTTGTCTGTTAGTCTATTTGATCGTCCGTATTTTGCAACAGGTCTTGAGGTAGTAAAAATATTATTCCTATACTACTGTGGCTATGTTTGTATAAATATTATATAGTATAACGTTTATTGACCTAAATCGATGTGTTTATAAAAGCAAATAAAACATTTTCATAAGCCAGGTGCTTTTAGCGCGAAATTAAAACACGAATCTAAATAGACGCGACATAGAACTCTGCCCAGTAGAAATTAATCGAGATTATTAAGTACGGCGTGGAAGAATTTCTACATTACACAAACGTTTTATTTTACTGGATTTAAAAAAAAATAAGCTTTTTGTAATTTGAGAATCGTGCGCTGAAAATGTAGATGAAAGCCCCTGATAATTGTAACGTATTCAATTTAATTTGAAATCGATACTTTCATTTGCCGATTTTGTTATTCGAAACCGAAATAATAAGAAGTTTAACATTAATTTAAATTTTCACAGTAACGACGCTTTATTTTTCGATAATGTTTTACGAAGATGTAGATAATAAAACAATTAGTAATTGTCGTATTTTGTACATTCTATTTAATTATTAAATTAAGATGTATGTCACACCATCCACTTATTGTTGATACATTAGACACGAACAGTACAAATTATTATTTAAATTAATTTTCATTTGCCTTACAAAAAGACACCGCGCTTGGAACTCAACGTTAAAAAAGTATCGTTAAAGCGCCAACTTAATATTTACGATTTCTTTTTAAAACAAAGTTGATAACACAGCCAGCAAAAAAAGGAAGTCGTAAAACTTTCTAATATTTCCATAAGGGCGGAAATATTTACAACCTACGATACGCAAGCTTAATATATTTTTATTTTAGGTAGTTAGATACATACGTGTATATATATAGAAATATTCCTCACTAAAATTGGATAATATTACATTATTTAAATGAATTACATCGGTTTATTATGATATAAGGTCGATATCGAGTTTACAATAATATAATAATTTTATTGATTATTAATTTATAGTTGATAGGTACTCATAATTAAATAAACGAGGAAAATTCTAAATCTACCCATTTACCATTTAATCTCTCATTAAAAACTTGTTTTTAAGTCGCTCGGCACGATGGTAATTTTACGCTTGTTAATTACATTTTAAACTTGAAAGGTAACCACATAGAAGATTCAAGTACCTAACAAATAACCCGAAAATGTGATAAATGGTTTTACGTCTAGAATACCTTATCGAAGGAACAAGCTCGGAACGTATTCTCTTTATCGTACAATAAACTTAATTTAAAAAAGAATATCTTAAAACGAGTTAATTTAGAGGACGACATTATTATCATCTTTAATATGCATTTAAAAATTGCGATAAAGTAGAAAAACCCGTCTTCGTAAAATAAATTAAGGGACTTGTTTGAAAACATTTTATCTTCAAGCCCGAATTAAGTATCTTCTTGCAACTTGTCTACTTTCAGGTTAATAACGTTCAAATTAATTTTGTATTTTTTAAGAACAAAATTGAACTTTTTTCTCATTGGGTTCATTTCATTCGTTTAATTATTTCGAATTGTTTACCTTTTTACCCAAAATTTTGGTCTTCATTTTACCTTGTCAATTTTAATATCGGTTCATTTACTTGAATCAGGTGTCGCTGTTCTACAATTTCGAAAGCGTTATTACGCCTCGAACATTGCGTACTCGAGTATTTCTACGAAGATGTGCAGTTCCAGCAGGAATTTGTCTTTTTATCGTTTGGAACGATCTCGAGTTATCTATAAAAATAGAAATGTACGGTAATAACTGTGATATGTCTTAATATCATTATATTTTTAACATACGATATCATTTCATTCATTCTGAAAATTTCATTTATAAAGATATATATATACTACGAGGTCTGACCAATAAGTAATGAGACTAAGTCCATAAAATACGTATATTTAAAAATTAAGGTACATTGATGTGATCCCTTTAGTACTCCCCTCCCACAACTACACACTGGTTCCAACGTTTCTTCCAGCTTTCGTAACATTTCTGGAAGGCTTCGACTGGAATGTCCTGGAGTACCCTCGTCACGGCGGTCTGGATGTCAGTTATGGACTCAAAATGCGTTCCTTTCACGGCCAATTTTATTTGGGGGAACAAGAAGAAGTCACAGGGTGACATATCCGGCGAAAAGGGCGCTTGCGGCAACACTGCGATGTTTTTAGAGGTCAAAAACTGCGACACACTGAAGGCACGATGGCATGGAGCATTGTCATGATGAAGGATCCACGTTTTGGCAATCTCTGGACGGACTCTAATGACTCGTTTTCGCAGCCGATCGAGTACTTTCAGGTAGAAATGTTGGTTGACGGTCTGCCCAGGTGGTACAAACTCTTTGCGCACGATTCCTTTGCTGCCAAAGAAGCAAATCATCATCGTTTTCACTTTTGATTTGCTCATTCTCGCCTTCTTCGGTCTGGCTGCACCAGCAGGCAGCCACTGTTAACTTTGCCGTGTTGTTTCGGGATCGTACTGAAAATACCAATTTTCATAACCAGTAATTACACGATCGAGAAGAGTTGGATCAGCTTCAACCTGTTGCAGACACTCCTGTGAAATGGACATTTGCTCGTGTTTTTGCTCCGCCGAAAGGTTCTTCGGTACCATCTTTGCACACAGCTTTTTCATGGACAAATCATCAGTTACAATTTTTCTGACGGTTTCTCGTTTCAAATTAGGTTCATCAGCCAACATTCCAATGGTTAGCCGCCGATCTTGATGCACGAGAGTGCGCACACGCTGAACATTGTTGTCAGTTCGAGCTTCAACCGACCTCCCACTTCGCGGTTCATCCCCGACGTTCTCACGACCATTTTTAAAATCTTTATGCCATCGAAACACCTGAGCACGACTCAGGGCTTCATCACCGAACACTTTGACCAATTTACCGTACGTTTCAGTAACAGAATCGCCGAGTTTAACGCAAAATTTAATCGCGTACCGCTGTTCAATATTACGTCGTTCCATATTCGTGACACGCCTTACAAACACGTTGTCGAAAACACAACACAGCTGGAGAACTAACGAACGAACGTACGAAAGTCGCGAGCACATGTATCGATAGAGGAGGGATGGGAGATTAACCGACCGAAGTTTCAGGTTCGCAGTGTTACCACAAGCGCGGCTAAAAAGTCAGTCTCATTACTTATTGGTCAGACTTCGTATATATATATTTTATTTGCAATACTGTAAAACAGCTTCTGCGAGGAGATTTAACTGCGAATTTGAAGGGTTGCGTTCAGTTAATATATAACGTATGAATTTTATGATAACAAAAATACAAAATTTTAAAATACCTAATTCTTATGAGTGTCGGGGTTACTTACTTAATTTAATCATTGGTCTGGTTTTTAAATAAACAGAGTCAAGGCAATACATAAAAAAGTTGTGATGTGTATAAGTATTTTATGAACCATTTTAGTGTAATACAAAAACCATAAATAGTCTACAGTAATATTTTAGTTATTTATTTATTTTTCTGACGTTTTATTACCGAGATCATAGCGCCACGCTATTACATATTTATTACATGTTATCTAATTCTAAGTATTTTATTTTTATTTAATATTTTGTCAGTTAATATTTGATTTACTAAATGACCCTTTACAGGGAAAGTAAAATTCAAGACAGAAGTGCGGATAATTTCGTACTATAATATCGATGGCGTTTTGGCAAAACGTCGAAAACGACAAAAGCAAATTTTACGGGAGCACACATTCTGTGTCGTAGCTTAACTATAGGCAAATACCTCCTGAAAACCACGCATACAGATAATTCTGGGCACGTTTGTAATTTATTCTACGATGCAATCACTGATTTGAGTGAAAAACGGAGTTGTACGGTGGTTAGCTGCTATCCTTGAAGAAGGAATAATGACAGGTCAGCGAAGTACACGCATTTATTCTTTTGCGGGACCACCAACACAACTTCCGTACAAAGAATTAAACGTATCGCAACCACGTTTTCGTAATTAAACCTTAGGCACTGTTGTTTATATGGTTGTTTTTTCACGATTTTCGCACTTTACTTTTTGTGGTAATTGTGATTGGACGTGTATAGCAATATCTCAAATTAGGCTTTTTCAAGTACGTCACATTAACGTCACATCTAACAGATGACCCCAGGAAAGCTGTCTTAAAAATTATGTTTTAAGTTAAAATTCCACATAACCTCATTAAAGTTTAAAATGCTATAATAATAACCTACCTCAAAGCTATATTTTTTTAACGTGCCTTGGCGCCTTACCTCCGACATAGAAATATTCACAAATTACCTTTAAATTGTCTTTAATTTTTATTTTATGGTCACAGAATACTAATTTTTTATATAACAGATTGTCCGGAATTAGCTATTAGGTCGTCACAGTAGACGTCACTTGAAAATGCCTACGCGTTATTGCCGCCTGCACTGCAAAGTACTTACGATTGTGGGCACGGTTTCCACGTACTTACGGAAATAAAGTCGATTTTTCTGGTGGAAAAAATGTGTGACCAGATGTTACCAGATTTTGCCAAATTATGTATTTGCCTTAGATGCATAACATAGTCGGAACAACTCATCTTCGAAAAAAATGGCGTTTACGATGTTCCGTAAAAAGGCCGTCGATATTATTATAAATAAAATTTAAAATGTATCTAATATTAAAAAAAAAATTGAGACAAAAATTATAACTTATATGCAACCCACCAAGTTCTTTCGAAACGTTCACTTTCATAATTTTCTTTTTTTACACGAGTACACGAAAGTACCGACTTTATTATAGGTTTATTGTTTCACAGTCTCGCAAATTATTTGTTATTTGTTCTTTGTTTAATCAAACGCCGGCAATTTCCTTGGGAACGGAAGTCGAGCTCTATAATCTTCATACAAATTATTTCATTAATATAATTATTTATGTAGGTTTTTATTCCTTTGTTGTTTTATTACTTAATTCAAAATTATGAATACAATGAATAAGTGCAGTCCTCGTCTTGTTACACGTTTTTTGTTTATCGGATCGATCCGTCTTTCTATCGAGGCAATACGTCTTAGCACATGTTCTGCTCGGCACTTACTGCCTTCTTAAAACTACCCCGCCGCCGAGGCCAGCGCTCAAGCTTACGTCATATTTCCTCTTACTTAACTAATCCTTAACCTTTAACCTTAACCTATTTATAAAAAAGCATCCCTACATTTATCTTCTCTTGAAATAGAAAACCGATTATACTTACACAGAGTCGCTAATTCGGATTATTTATACTTATAATTGAATTTAGATTTAAAGAAAATGCCTACGTTTGACGTTTATTTAACTGCAGAAAAATATTTATTAGAATATGTTTAAGGGGATGCGAAAAACCTGTTTCGCTCGTTTCTTTTTAAGACATCTGTTAGCGTATCAAGTAGGTAAATTATAAGTTGTTTATTATCTATTATTAAATTATAATTTATTTCGTTGTTAAATTTTTTCGCCTAATAACAGTAGTCGTAATTCACTGTTATTTGGTCGAAAGGTCTATTTCAAATCGTTCGCATTCGTTCTTTTTGCGACGGTCTAACTTGACAGCCGACATTAATAAGTTATAGTTTATAAATAGTTTATTTAATAGGAGTAGAAAAGGTATAATATTGTATTCGTGATTATGGTGATTATTGACTCGGACATTTCGACCATTCGCCTGCGACTCGTGTTGTATCATAATCGCTCTGTATACATTAGCTAGGCGGGTACTTTTAATAAATAGCACAAAAATTATTTACAACTTACAATAAACTTATAAGTAATAGTATTCCATAAAGCTGGACGTAAGTAATTAAAATTTACAAATTACTCCCGATTAACCGCTGCAATTGTAATATATTACTTTTAAAATTATAGGGAGTTTCAATTTCGTTAATGATATAAAAGTAGAAAAAACATAAAAAACTGACGAATATCTATATTTTTCATCATTTAAACAGCATATTACGTTACTTCAATCATTAATATCACTTTGCGGGATTCTAGGGTATATATTTCGGTTTTACCCTTCCAGGCAATCGTCCTAATGTCCAGTAACGCGTGCTTCCTTCTCGTTAGCCAACCACATGCCTTACGTGTCACCTCTCATTATTTCTCCTCGTAGTGTACCCTTTCCGCAGATTTTTGCCCTTTTTTACGGTAATTACCGCGCTATTCTTCGTTTACATAAATCAAATGCTTTATCTCTCATATTTTTTACACTCGATATGTTTTATAAAATATAATGAACGAGAAACCCTTCGTTTTTATGTACACGTAGGTACTTTTCTCGTAGAAGTCGAGCAATTTGATGATGATTTTATTGCAAAAATGGTTTATCGATAAGAATGTTGTTAACACGTTTTAAGGGCGTTTCCGTTTAAATTTCAATGCTATTTGAAACTACGTATATAAAAATAAATCTATCTTTTTGTTTGTTTCAGGATTCTTTTAAGAACTCCTGAAGTGCCACAACGTTGTTATCAACGGTGAGTGATGTATAAACATTAGTAATAATTATTATTAAATGACATAGTTTATTAGGTACGTCGTGGTTTAAAAATTTTGTGGGTAAAATTTGCGAAAAAGTTTCAAATTTATGTAGGCAATTTAAAATCTGAAGAAATATTTTAGTATTAATTGTATATTGAATACGAAAACGTAGGTACTTACTTATTAAGGTTGTGTGATGAATTATTGATTTTGTGGATGAATAACTTGAGTAATATCGATAATAGCTATATTACGTTAAGATATACTGTACTACTCGTGACATTTTAATATGATTGATTTTGAGCAAGTTTATAAATTGAATCTGTTATAGATTAGAACCGCGCGTTTTATGATTTTTAAACGATATAGGTAATCGATCACCGTGCCTTCTAAAAAAATTGAAATTTCAAATCCAGTTACTTAATATAATTTTTGTGAAACACATTTTTTGCTCTATTTAGTGTTGACGTAGAACAGCATAAGGTATTCTAAAACGAAAATTCAATGCATCTAGGTAAATGTATTTGCTGCTCCGCAAAATTTCATTACAAAGTGTATTATCGCGAACAATCAGGTTTCATTCGCATTGCAAATACTGCGGAGCGATGTTTAGGACATGTTTTAGATAAACTGTCGCTTCTATTAAAATCTCGAGAAACGTCAAAATAACGAACTACCGTATACTGCCAACAGCATATATTATTAACGTTTTAGGCCTAAAAAGGTGACGGTGCGGTACATTTTAGCTCATTTTAACGTTGCAACATTGAAGCTTTTACATTAAACTGCGATAAAATTTATGTACCGATAAATCGGTTTGTATCCTCTGCGTACACACATAAATGACAGGTCAAATAAATGTCCTAGAAACACAAAGCGATGAAAATACAATAATTGTAATTTGATTACACCGTTTGTCTGTCTCATAAATACGAAGGGCGTTCAAATTTAAATTATAATTTATCATTTATTCAAAAGGTAACATAATAGAAGTAATGTGTGTACGTACGTGCATACTGTTAATGTTCAACATGGTCTCCCCCTTTTTCGACGCAACGGCGCCGGCGCTATCTTGTCGGTAGCTTACGTATTCCTTGAAAAACATTTTTTTTTCTGGTCGGAACGCACCAACTTTATCGAAACAAAACCTTTTCTCCCCCTAAAAACTCTTTTAAATGTTTTAACACACGGAAGTCGGAGAGGGCGAGGTCCAGACTATTAAGGCGCAGATGGAGAAGAACCGTCTTCTTTTCTGTCAGTCATTTCTTCTGCTGTCGATTGTTTTGGTCGTCGAAATGCAATTTCGTGCTCTCTACACGTTCTCGGCCATTTTTTTAAATTTTATTCCCACGGGAACCTTAAGATTCCGCAAGAAAAATCGTAGTCGATTTTGAAATCGAACCACTGTACGGGGCGCGCATCTCGAACCACCACGTGACCTCAAATCTATGGAAATCACTCGAGCAATGGGAGCAGATGAAAGAAGATAAACGTTGCAGGTTCGTGATGGTTAGTAAAAATTAAAGATTTGAGTTAGGGTTCTGCGAAAAAATGTCTTCTGAAAGATTCCATGAGCAAAAAAAGTTTGAGATCCGTTGCTTTATTCCATTTATAAGATTTTATATCTGACAATGTCTGACGAATTCTTGCCGAAAATTCAGATGATTTTACGCGCGTTTTCTTTCGTCAGAAATTTAATAATAACGCGCTGTTAAAATGAAAATTGCGTGTCGTAATAGATGCTAATTATAGCACTCATTTCGGTGCTATAATGAGTTCATTATAGTCGTAAAGTAGACGTAAATACAATTTAAATGAATAAAGAAGGTATTTGAAGTTACGGTTTTTGGGATCTCCGCAAAAACTACACAACGAACACCTGTTGAGGTTCTTTTTTAGTAAAAAACTATTGATTTTAACCTCATGCTATAACAAGAAGTGCCAAGATTATTTGCGCCTTTTCCACTGTATAAACTGTCGCAAAAAGCCAGATGAAAGCGACGAATCCTAATAAATAGATATACTATTTATTGAATACGTAATGTAACTATAGTAGATTATTATTAGATAAAAAAAAATTACAAACATTACCTTAGACCTTAGAAAATATTGAATCTGGTCGTATTTAAAGTAAAAATGTAATTAAATATGTTCCTAATTGTGTAAGATGATATTTCTTTAAAAAATTACCGGTATTTTACTATTCATCAACAAACATCTTTTAAGAGTTAAGTAATTTAGAAATAATAACTATTATGCTTACTATTATGCCAGGTTCTAAGTGCATAAACCTTGCACTTTGTGATATAAACATGAAATTTTAGAGGTATATTCTGTTTACCATATTAGCTACTACAATATATGTCAGACAATTTCGGAGTCACACCCTGAAATTCAAAATAACCCACTTTTAACACTCGGGACGTATTATAATACAGGGTGTCGTTAAGTAAAGCGTAGAGACGTATATAACTTTAAAAATTTCTATAAACTTGTGTCCTACGACACTCCCCCCCGCCGAGATTATTCACCCTCGAAGTTGAAAGAGAAAAATCAATTTGTTTAAATTATATTTTTATTTTTTATTAAAATTTAAACATGTTTAGTTTATATTCTTAATAAATGAACAAAAACAAAAACAAAAACAATTTAATCGATTTTTTGATTCGACTTCAGGGGGAGAACCTTTCTATTCACATTTTCCTTCGGGGGGGATTAATTTAAAAATATTTTAATTTCATTTCAGTATTTCCCCAACATTTTAGAATAAAAATAGTACCTATTCTTGTCGATTTTCCATAAAATGCGCCATATTCGAGAAAATCATTCTTAGAGAGTAACAGATGGTAACTGATAATTATCGCCCTTAAATTGGGACGATATCCAAATGGCTCTAACGTTTATTGTGATTAGTGCGGGGTATAAAATATTCCCTAAAATTTCATTTTTATATCACAAAATGTAAGGTTTATGCACTCAGGATATTAGAATCTACAGGTCCTAAACTAACGCTGCTGATGTCTACCGTTAATTGCGATTTTTCGAATATGACTCATTTTACGCAAAGTGGACAAGAGCACATTTTTTATTGTAAAATGTTGGGGGAATCCGGCAAGAAAGTTAAAAAAAAATTAAATTGATCTCCCGGAAAAAAGTGCGATTTGAAAAGATCAGGGATAGTATATCCTTGTCCCCTCCACCCGTGAGGCGGCGTCAAAAATATATTAAATTGTTTTGAAATACCTACTTCTTTTGTTAGGAATGTACGCCGTACATGATTAAATTTTTATAAAAAATTAAAGTGTTATTTAAACAGATTGATATTTTTTCCTTTCAACTTTGAGGGTGAATATTTCGGTTGTAGGGAAAAAGTTTATAGAAACTTAAAGTCTTATTTTGGCGCATTCTTCACGTTAGATTGTACGGTAATCTACTTATTACAAGCACATTCAAAGCGAAATAATTTGCGCTCAGAGATAACTGAAAAACTAACGCGTTGCTTAGTTGCTGAATACAGGCAAGTTCTTTATACCTTGCAAAACGGATTAAGGGTATTAGCTAAAACGACGTAGGACGTAATAAAGTTTCAACGTTAAAATTTCACCACCGAGTCTCAAAAAAAATAATAACGAAAAGAACATCCGCTGTTCGTCAGCATTAAAAATAAGTAATTACTAAAATATTTGGAAATTTTTAAGTAGCACGCTTATTTAAAGTATTTAGAACATAAACAAGTTCGGCAGGTTTTATGTAAATCTGCTTTTCATAGTTAATAATTGTTACAAAACACAATCTAAACTTTATCGAGGAACTTCAAAGAAATTTTAAGCCGATTACATAACTGGAGTTACCTACGCTTTATGATTAAAAAAAAAACTAAAAAGGTCTACTTTCTTAGCGTGCAATTTGTCGTAGAAATATAACTTTATTATTTTGTATCGTAAATTACTGTATTAAACGTTACAAAAATTTTATCGACTGGGCCACGTAAAATGAAACATTTCAAAATGGCGAAGAACGTAAACAAAGAACGTGAATTGCTTACAGACATGCGACAATAATTATATTATTATTTAAGTAATTTCATTACTATGAAGTCTACTTTTATTAATTGCAATTTTCGATATTAAATTCCCAGAGGTTCCTTTCTAATTAATTTTTTGAATAACGCCGACGTTATTACGAAAGCCACGAAAATAAACTAATAATAATTTACGACAGTAGTGCAGTGGTTAAAATTTGTTGGTTCGCTTATTTCTTGAAACAACCGAAGGTGAAATAATTGAATACACCTTCAATCAACGTTTTCTCATTAACTAATTTGCCCAAGACGTTTAACTTTAGTTTCACGTGGTTAAATCGGAGAATACAAGTAAATGAAGAAAAAGTAAATTAATCAATTCTAATTGGTTTGTTTTTCTTTACGTGGTACCTACTTCACTAATTTCTTGTGTTATTCAATACTAACCGTAAGACTGATTAAAAAGCTGTTTTATTAACATTTCATTCAGTTTCGATTTTTTTTTCTATTTTTTTTATCTGTCAATCTTAAAATGGTTATTTCTTAAACAAGAAAAATGCATGTCTTGATAATATTCTAGAAGTAATTATTAAAATTGCGACGGCGTTTATATAGTTTAAAAATAAGTTTTTTAACATCAATTGTTGTAAAGTGCTTCTTAAAAACAACTTCAACTATATGAATTCACAGAAACTTTGATAGAAATTCAATAAAAACAACCATTTAATTTGTTTAATGGCTCACTTTTGGTAGGTATTAAAAGTTGTAATGTTTCAGAATATTTATTATATAATTTCTCTTTGTTTATCTCGAAGACCACCTTCAAAAATTTGATTCGTGCGTTTTTTTAGAACTTTTAGTGTTCGTTTCGTTTATCTTTTACTATATACATAAATAAACATAGATAGATTTTTTGACTGTTACCTTCACGTCAACTGACTGACAACACATCAATCCAATTTTCACACAAACATTTTCGATTTTCAACCTTGTGAATTTATTTTTAAGTAACTACATTTTTGCTTTAATAGTTTTTGCATTTGTTTCGTAACGACAAATCAAATTAAATTCTGGTTTCGAACTTATTGTTTTGCGTAATTTACAATTAAGTAGTAAATAAATTTTAAATTAAACTCGCTCAAATTAAAATTAAAATACGGTCGACCCTCGTATAACGCGGTACGTACACAACGCGGTTTGTGGCTACTCTTGTATGATACGGTTGCGGTTTCGATATAACGCGACCTACAAATTGTCGTATCGCTTCTTTTCTGAAATCTAACGTCCGCGTTATGGGAAGATTACCTGTATTTTTATGTAAAAGGTTATATTAATCTTACTTAATTAAATACTTACCTACTTTTAATTTAGAGATTCTTTCATTGATTTTATATTTCATACTCGAATTCATTCTTTATAGACAGAAACGTGTTTTAAAACGAAATCTATAATTAATCGCCTTGAATTAATCTCTATCTAAATACGTAGATCTGGTTTTTATTTTGTTTTAAGTAATTGTTGTACCAGCACTGAAAATAAATTACTTGTTTATTACAATTGGTTGTAACAATTTATTTTTAAAAGTTTAAAATTTGGCAGACCTATAAAACTGTAAATTTAAAAGTAATACGTGTTAGATTTGATCTTTAGTTGAATATGTTATTACAATTTCAGTGTATTCGTCATATGGTAATTGTCATGGCGTAAAAAAATAATGTTTTTGTAGAAATTTATAAGCCACCACCTTATCAATCTCTCCAAAAATAAGATTAAAACAATTTTTATTTATTTATTCGTAGACATTAATAATAAATTATTCTACTATGACAGACAACTTTTGTTTTTCTTATGCAGAATGCAGATTTTTCTTCTTATTCCAAAAATGTATAACACTTAGTGTTTTAATTTAACTTGTTATCGATGATTTCGATGCTTAAGAATGACAAATTTTTTATAAGAGGTAGGATGTAAAGTAATTTTTACTCTGATTAAATGTGGTAAGTTTACGAAATAATTTATAGATCGTTTGTTTATAATTATTATAAACAGTTATTTCAGTATCGTGCATTTTATAGGTAGAGGAAAATAAATTTGGATTTTCCAACACCTATATAACGTCGGTGGTGATTACCTATTACATAATATTATTTTTCACGATCGGAACAGTAACAAATTAAAAATAAAATAAACCTGTTTTTTGTATGCGAGAATTCTAGATATGCATAGTGCAATAATAATATTGAAGTGGAATAAAAACATTGATTTTACTAATCTCTCGGCCCCGAGGCTTTTCGTGTGTTGTATGTTTGAAAAACATTAAATTAGGAGATGACAATGCCGTTTTTCCGTCTAAATAGTGAATACTAATTTTCTTGCTAGGTATATTTTCTTTTCTTTGACGAAGTTTACTTGTTTATTGATTGTCGTTAAATTAACTTTAATGTTGCAACCCGCGTATGCACTGTTTTGTGTAATTGTGTTATAAATATCTTTTCTAATTACGTGTGAATAAATCAAAAATTATTGAGGTCTTCAAATATGCATTATATGGGATGTAGATTCGTAATTTAGGGTTTATTTTAGTAAATATAATTTTATTCAAATCACATTACCTACATTATATATCTAATGATTATAACTGAATCGAATTATGTACAATATTGTGATGTATAATTTTAAAATTTATTAAACGTGGATTCCTAGAACAAATATTCATTTTGATCGTATCTCTGTCGATTCATTATAAACATCGTTATTCCCGAAAATATAAATAACTAGAAGAGAATATTTTTAGATTTGTTTTGGTCACGCCAAAAGTGCACAGAAAAACGTTTCCGTTGCATGATACTTATATTCAGCACGTTTATAAATTCATAAACGAAACACGGTACTTTTTAATTTCACTATATGTACTTCTTATAATAAGACGTAACCTTTAACATTCAATTCAATTTTTAGCATCATGTTTAAAAAACATCCCCTTTACACATATAAACTTCTACAAAAAGTAAGCGATTTATAAAACCTCCAATTAGACTCGAACAAATTTTCCTATCGTAATTAGAAAAAAGAAAGATAAGATCACTAATCTACGCCTGTCAAAAACTCTTTTTTTTAAATTTTTCTCGAAAGAAATACATGTTTTGATAAATAATATTTACGAGAGAAATTTATAACAATTAATATATATATATATATATATATATATATATATATATCTCTTTTTTTTCGATTATTTCGAAAATACTGCGTCCTACCGAAAATTATAAAGAGACATGATCAGTAGAGAATTTTATGCCTATTCCAAAACATATTTCACATTACCGATCCGACGAGTAATAATGGATATTTAATTTTTAAAAAAAAATTTTGAACGGCCGCCATTTTGAAACGGATTAGTCGATTTGGCTGGTTAACGAACTCGTCCTTCGTTCCTACGATGAAAATTGCGACCGGAATCGTGTACACAAGAAATTGATTATATATTTATGCCCGACCCAAAATGAATGACCTATACTTTCGTGATGGTAGGGTTCGAGATCGGAGAAAAGCCAAAAGGACACGTCTGAGTCCCGTCATCAGACAGGCTGCAATAGCTTTATTTTCTATGAAAATTCGCTAATAAAACAAAACGAATTTTCATCGACACCGTAACAATTTTATTTGACAAAATTCCACCAAAATTTAATTAGATTCAGCTATACCCAACAGATATATCGAAAGTTTTAATTGGTAAAAGGAAACCGAATCCGAACCACACTCTTCGACTAATAAATATATATGACCTTTCCCGATTTTTTTTTTCAACAAATCGCTCGTTCGACGTCGAGAGATTTAATAAAACCTTTTAAACAAACTTTGTAACGATTTTATTCGTTCGGTGTCATTTCGACTATCCATAAGTTTTTAGTTTGAAATTTCGACCGCGGTTGTTGTGCGATTCTTTCAACTTCAAATTTATATTTTAAAAACTTTGATCATTTTCTTTATCTTGCCGATTCCGCGCTGTTACCTACCGCAAAATTGGTTTCTGAGTAATCAACGAAATAAGTTCAAGTTAGTTGTACGTCGTTTAACAACGCGAAAATAAACAATTTTCGTTTTGATAATTTTTAGGCAAGTGTCGGAATAAATGGAAAAATGACGTCGACTTTTCGCGACATTTCCTTCAAAAGGAAATTGATAAATTTGTTTTGAATTAATTTTGAGGAGCTGTTCCGTTTTCCTTTTTGACGTTTTAATTGAACAAGCCAATGACAGACACCAAATGGTGAGCATTAATTTTAAAAAGTTTTATTGAACAGCAAAAGTACTTCGTAATATTCTAATTCCGATGAGGAATTATGGGAAGTCGTTTAACGACATCGCCTCTTAAACAAATCTTGATTCTATTTTCATCCAAGAGCATCACATCTCTTGAATAAGAAACAAATTAATTATTCGCTTATTTTGACTTTAAATTTTTTTTTAATTTATAAATCGCATCGTCAGTTAACTATTCAATAACTGATGCTTTGTCGTGAAATATCCAAGCAAATTTTTTTCACTTCTTTACAAGTGATAAATCTTATCGTAATTAATACATTAAATCGCACTATTACTTAGGGAAATGCCAACCCTTTCAACCCATCACTACTAATTTTCGTTACAACAATAAGATGAACTCACATTACAGACTATTTAAGCTTCTGTGACAAAAACATAATCTCTAGAAACCACTTGACGCTCATTTCCAGAGAAGTTGTTTAATAATAAATTAATTAATTTTAGTTACATAGAATAAGAAACACTTTTTGCCGCCTTTAAAACGTAATAAGTAGGTATCTTCTGAAAATTCTTGTTGTAATTTAAAACATAAACGATTGATATGAATAAAACTTCGTATTTGGACTATTTAACATATAATATAATGGAATAAAAACGCCTTTATTATTTCATTAACGTATTCTTAAAATATTTTTTATCTTTTTCAAATTTTCTTATAGGTACATTTATATCGTCATACGGAAACTTCAAGAATCAATAAACCAATAAAAAATATACGTTTGTAGTATTTTCTAAAAACGTCTTATTGGAAAACGTAATATACGTTATAAACGTCTTAAAAATCTACAGTGACCGACATAAAGTTGGACACAAATGGAAAACTTTTTTATTCGAAATTTTTCCGAAAATTTGATTCTTCGTAGTAAAAATCTCTGCATAGTTCCAAACTTAAAACACACATATCAAAATCAGAATGTAGCCTGACGTATACGAGAGACGTTAAAAAATATGAAATCCTAGTCACCTTTTTCAAAAATATTTTTTTACTTTTTGACCAATTTTTTTCTATGTAGAATAAAATTGTTAAGCTTTATTGTTCTTTGTTTGTATCATTTGAATGCTTTTGTTTTTATTATTCAATAAATTTTGTTAAAGACGGCGTGTTTGTGTGTTCTTTTTATAATCGGACACAAAAAATTCGATTGTTTTAGCGTTAGTTTCAATTATGATAATTTTTTAGTCATCAGGTGATCGAAAGTTAAATTCGATAGTACACTTTTATGTTACTTAATATTAAATCAATTTTAAATAAATTCGCGTTACGTAATACACATTAACAAAGAAAGGAAAAAAAATAGGCCGAGTGGAAAAAACAAAATTTATGAAAACAGTGACTATAACTGTATTTGGCATGTTCTTGCAATTAAAAAAAAAAACTTTTCCAAATAACATTTTGGTGTATTTTCAAAAATAAAGGTACTTTACTCTTGAGTCGAGTTCACATTTTTGAACGTCCCTCGTATACGAAAGATTATATTCAAACTTTGAAATATTTATATCGAATTTGGAACCATGCAGAAATTTTTACGGGCAGTAAAATTTTTTGAGAAATTTCAAATAAAAAAGTTTTCCATTCGAGTCCAACTTTATACCGATCACTGTATAACTTCAAAATAGAATATACTAATAAATTAAGTAGACCCTGAAATAATTCATTTTCCCATAAAAGATACATTTATAATATTTTTGATACAACCATTTGAGGTCAATTTAAATATTTAACAATTAAAAAATTATACAATTCTTTAATCGAAAATAAAAATATCATTTTTTTTTAAATTGTTGAGTACAAGATTTTTGCATCTAGTTACACATCATTAGAAGTTTTTGTAAAAAAATCTTCAAACAATTTTTAAATGACTGTTTAATACAAACTGTACTTATTTTTATTGATCTTTAACGTTATTAAACTTTAAAATATAAAACGTTCTTTAAAGAATATCTCCATATGTTAATTATTTAAAATGTTTCTGTTTATAAGAAAATTTAAGTAGTACCTATACTTCGTCCTAACCTGTATGCAACACGTCATCAATAAAAAAGTTACTAGATGATGACGTTTCACACAGTGCTGTCACCTCGTACCTCGTATTTTAACAGTTCTAACAAATTGTAGTCTTTCTTTATGCCATCTAATATGTGCGCAGATAAATCATCTATAGAATATGTCACTTTCCAAACTTTAAACCGAATTACAAATAAACAATCTAGTAACTTGTTTGTGTTCTAAGTTTGGATAGGCCATATCTATGCAATATGTTTATTTAATAAAACGTTATTTTTAAATGAAATTTAACGAAAACTTCCAATTTGTAATTCTCGATAATACTCGTATAGTTATCGTAGTTAACATTTGACGCACACGCACTTTATAATGCTGGTAATTTATCCTAATATTTTATTATTTGGGCATCTTTGACCAAATCAAAAATTGAAACACGTATTAAAATGTCTCTAAGAATAATAAAATGAATACGAACGTATTCGTTTTCATTTCAACAATTTCTTTAACGAATTTCCATAGGAAATAGAGCTGTTTATTAAATTCCTATGTATTGTAGACGATATACTTGGACGAGTACATTTTCGCTCATTGATCAGCTGACGGCTTCCCTAAAGTTTGAGAATGTTCTTCCTGCCTCTTACGTTCAGCTTGATTTCGGCGCCGGTGGTCGATAAGGTCTACATGTACCTTAACGTAATATTTAACATGTAGGTATAAGTTTAATAATGGCGAGAAGATACTTTAAACCGTACATGGAGAACTTATGAAAATTTATATTTGTTATGAAAGTAACTTTTCTTGCACTTACAGCAAACAGCATAATTAGAGTAAGTAGTGGGTATTCGTGATGCTTGTTGTATTTATACAAGAAAGTTTCCCATAAAATTTCCTTTTCTTAAGCAAATTACTACCGAGTTTATGCTAACATTTAACTACCTACTCGAGCATAATGTCACATTGTGGATCTTAAAACTTACATTTTTGCGTTTAATAATTATATTTGTGCATTCTTTAACGTTCGATAGAATCATGAAAATATGGAAATATATTCATCTACAGTCAAACTAAACTTCCATATAGCGAATTTCTTCATATACCGAACTTTTGTAGAAGCATTAAAATAATATATTTATCAAAAGGTGTTTTTTCTATACAGGGTGTAACTAAAATAACTCGAAAGCTCTTAAAGGGCGAAAGGGACTTCCCTGTCATACACTTGTATGACATGATCATTAAACAAGATGATAAACGTCTTACACGTTTATCGAATTTTAACAATTTCGGTTGAAATTTATATCAAATAATAAGAATAAATACGGACCTGCTTTGTGTTTAAAGAATCTAATTATTCCGCATTCGAATACCTCAAAAAATTCACTAATAGGACTAAATTAAACGCAAAAACAACAATATGATAGAATTTTACGCTATTTAATTACTGTGAGCAGTAATAGAATGATAACTGTCAGCTGGTCCTTTACAAAAAAAAAACTTAAATTTGCACTAACCAACCCTACAATCAAATAAATTAAACGTGCTGACGCCATATGCGATTTGAAAATAATTACTTTAATCAATGTTTGTGTTGATTTTTACTATTAATAAACTGATAATGCGATTAAACTAACAATTATTTCAAAATTTAAAAAACATTATACTATATACATAACCTATACGAATTGTACGCTACTATTGAGGTGGGGGGAGGGGGTGCTCGCAGTGACGTCACGTTACTGTCAAATCCCCCTCGCCTATCCTCGTCCAAAAACTGATAGTCGAGACAACCTGTTTATAATATAAAGTCTACTAACCTTGACTGTTGAAAATGTGCCATTTGTACACTTTACTTGATTTTTTAGCATTATGAATTTAATTTAAATTGAGTATCAATATCAATAAGTATCAATAAGCGACCATATGTTGATAAAGGAAAATATGTTTTAAATTATTACGACTATTCCCGCCCCCCATTAAAAGGTTTACACTTATTTTAGTTTAGTTTTAGTTACACCCTGTATCTATAACGAAATTTTCCTATAGGGAATATTTTTTTAAGGATTTATCGACTTCGTTGTATAAAAGTTTAACTGTATCTATAAAATAAAATATTCAAGTGTATAAATGTTTTTAACCCTTAGGAGAAACACTATCTAATTCTCCCGCAAGAGCACATGGGTGTGCAACACCCTGTAACTTTAACCGCGTACCTACCCCGTATCTCTCCATATAATTGACGAAATTAAAAATGTTTTTAATCGATACGCTCTAAAACAGCATAATATAAGTATCTATATTAGAGAGTTATGGAAATAAAAAAGTGAAAGAAATTTTGTAACCCGCAAAAAACCCATTCGTTTACAAAAAAATAACGGTATCGCGTAAAAAAAAAGATAAAATCATTTAGTACGCTGGGTTTTAAAGGGCATCGTACGTATTTTAAGGTAAAATTTTGGGATTCCGATACCTTTCGGAAACCATATTTATTTCCAGAGGTACCTAATGCAAAGTAATTTTTGAAAAAATAAGGTATAGTTCTACGTATGACAATGTGTTAATATGTGTAGTTACAATAATTACAAATCAAATAATTATTAAATTAAACATGAAAATAATGTAATTTGAAGGAACAATAATCTTTTATAATACCTACTTATATATTTTGGAGAACTGTTTTAATTATCGTAGAATTTCTAAAGAACACGATTAAAAATAGTTGAAATAAAATTTATTTTACTTGTTTCCACTTTTTTTACTCGAAAAAACCTTAATGCTTATATTACTTATATTAAACTCAATATGTACTTCCAATATTATAGATATTTGGAGCGATAACAAAAATCCTAAACGGTAAGAAACTATGGATGCAGAAAACCCTCACAGTCGATTGACTAGATTCTGTACCTCACTCCGGATTGACCGGCCAAAAAATCGCCATGGTAAAGATTCTTTAGAAGGATTTTTCTCTTTTTCTCCCCCATCACTCAATTGTCTGTATTCCTCATCGTTTACTAGTGCCGAGCACTATATTTCGGGTACAAAGTACATAACCGTGTGGAGGATTACCTCCTTGAGGATTAAAATTAAAGACACAAAAATTTCTGCTCGTTAAATCGAGGATACACTGTAAGATTAATATTATTGACGACCGCTAATAATTTATTAGATATTGATATCTACATAATATTCAACAAAAAAAACCTTCCTACACTTTTACTTAGGCACTTCATTATTGATTAACTCCACTGTACTTATTACGTAATTTCAAATATTTTATTAATAATTATTTTCAACAGTAACCTTACCCAATGTATCATCATTCAGTATGTTCCGCATTAAGAAAATGACGCTTTTAGAAAATAAAACAAATACGTTTCTACTCAATCTTAATCGACCAACATCGCAATTACTTAAAATTTCTTATAGTAACACAAAATAAATATAACTTGATTAAGTTTGAAACTTCGCACTAAATCACATCTTACTAAAAATAAGTTTCTAAAATCTCCGTTTTATATTTCCACTTTTAGAGGCGATAAAGGAACGCATTTATCGTCAAATTCAATAACCATCTTCATAGAGAATATTTATGGCGAGGAGTTAGTCGCTACTTACGGTATCTAACTGTTGATGCCAATTAGCCAAAAACAAATTAACCCAAACTAAATTAAACCCAAATTACCAAACTTATCGCACCTTCTAAAACGTAATTTTTTTACAATAAATAGGTGCTTGATTTATTTCAGAAATATTTCACTTCGGGTGCGATAAGTTATCGGACATTGCATTTACAATAAATGAAAAGGGTAAAAGTAAAGTCGATCCGTTTTAAAGTTATACGAGTGCGAATACCACGACTGAATGAATATCACGGTGCTTCTAGCCCTTCTATTTTTAAATGCATTCTATTACGGTTTTTAATTGATTCTGGAAGATGTTACTTTAGAGTAAACGAATGTGTCGGTTTTGATGTATAGATGCCTAAACCAGCGCAGGAGTTCTTTTTAAACTTTACTCTCGATTCTCGAATTCTTTAATTAAACTTCATCTAATTTAGAAGGAACGCGTTTTTATTTCCTGATCTAAAAAAAAACGTCGGTTTACGTAACGGAAGCGATAAAGGGGTTATTTTAATGTAAAAAGTTTCAATTTTTTTTTTTAAATATATTGAGCAAAATTTTAATAAGTGTGGTTAAATTTAATTCTATTTTTAATAATTACCTGACGAGCTATATAAATATTAATTTTTTTTCAGTTTCACTTTAACACAACCATGACATTTCACAGCCGTCGAGATGCTCGTTTTAGGTGGAAATGCTTTCTTTGACTAGGAACTCCAAAAATGGCGAATTAAGATCAGGTTAATCATTTAAAACAAGTTAATTTTCAATTTTATTTATGTTTTTTAATTTCTAAAGTTTCCAAAAAGTTTAATTTTCTACGATCGTTACAAATATATGTAACGGTAAAATTTTGTTAACTGTAATTTTAGCCAAACTAAGAAATTCCGAAACTCGTTATAAAAAACATTTAGCTGTATTTGGAAATAAACATCGCGAAAAATCACATTTTGCAAAACATATCCTAGAATCTAAACACAAAATAACATATTAAAATGAACGACCTACATTTTCGTGATGTAGGCGTCGAGATCGTAGAAAATCCAAAAGGACACATCTGGGTACCGTCATCAGACAGGCTGCAATAGCTTTATTTTCTATGAAAATTCGTTAAAATGTGTATCTAAAGAAAAGTTCGGTTTACTAAAGAATTTTCGATCACTACGAAATCGTTTATATGTGCATTGTCAGTATCTACACTTCATTTTCAATTTTAATGTTCCCGAATATACGATATAAGAGAGCTAGTAAGGGATCAGCAAATCTCGTATATTTGAATTTAAATGCTGTGAAATCGACTAACAATAAATATACAAAACCCCAATTTTCTGTTCGAAGAGTTCGCCTTTATTTATCTGTTACGAATAAGTTATTTTTTATATACGGCTCTAGTGTTACAAGAATATTTTGCTAATAAATAATTTATTATTGTCAGAACAAGATTAATCTGGAACTATACTCATAAGTAGTGTCACTGAAAAAAATAAGTACATAATTACAATTAAAGCGGGACATTGTACTTACAAATGAAAATTTTCATTCAAACAACATTTTTTTCGTTAATGTAATGTATTCAGGTTTTTTTATTTTGGGAACTTACTATTGATGTTCCTCGGGGGTTATCCACCTGGGTACTAATCGTGTCCAGCACTTCTTTTCTAAGTGATCGCACGTGATTCTAACGAATGCGAAAATGACGTCATAAGAAATAGATTTTTATAGAGACCCATTGTTATGACGTCATTTTCGCATACATTACGCAAGCGAAAGGTTCGAGAATTGGATCCCTGGTACGGTGTAGCATACCGACCGTTGCTTTTCCTTTTTGAAATTCAATTAAACGTCCATGGTTGCAGGGAGATTCGAGCTTCCGACCGTTGGTTTACTAGAAGAACGCAAGGATCTTTAGGCCACCACGGCCCCATTTTTTAAATTAAAACATTTAATGAACTAACATTGACATAATTTATTGGCTTTTTTCAATTTACAATCGAATTAATATTTTGTATCATTGTCGGTGTAATGTTATAAATAAAAATCTTATTTTTAAAAATAAATGAATTAATACGTCTTCTACGTCATTTCTAAAATTAAATATTTATTTAAGTAACAAATAATTTTATCGAGCTAGTTTATTTACTTTTTCTATCTAATAATTAGTTTATAAGTAACTAGCTATTTTAATTTACAAGTACCTACCTAGTTCTTTGTTTATCTTGAAATTTTAAAAGGAAATTGTGCTTTCATCTTTTATATAAAATAATTAAATTAACTTTTGCCTACATTTTAATCATAATATACAACGAGCCTGAGGAACGAGAAAATAAAATAAAAGTTGTATAACTTTATGATTACAGTAAACTCTTGAAAATTTGCGGGTGGATTCCGACGTTATCGACGTAAGTCGGGATTTGCCATCGCGTAAGGCTAGATTATGTACGGTACTGTACAGCATTGTGTAATGCCATAAAAAAGCAAAAATAAGTAGTTAACAGATTGTTTAAAACAAGTTCAAACTAATTTCAATGTAATAATAATAATAATGAGCCCATTCCGCATCCCGCTGTTGGACAAAGGCCACCCCTAGTGCCTTTCAAAGTGAAATTCTAATGTAACGTAACGAATAATTGGACGCCGTAATTTAAAATTCGAACTACTTAAACAACCTCTATCGCTCTATACCAATAACGCGAAAGATCTGAAACGGTTTTGTCGGAATTCTATATATAAATACATTCGAGTTTATACGTGGGTACTAGGAAATCCCGCTTACGAGTAGGTGGCGCACATGTTTTGTTAGTTGCTTTGTATTTTATCGGTCGCATAAAGATGCGATTAAACTTTTATCTGGTTTATGGTTTGTAATAGGGAAATTTTCAATGTCGAGGGGCACACGAATAGTTTTTAAATTAAAAATAGAATAAATTTATAATTCTGCGGTATAAAGGCGGTAGACGTGTCCTTTTGACTTTTCTCCGATCTGGACCCATTGATCACGAAAATATAAGTCATTCATTTTGAGTTTTATATACTTTTATATTATATACTATATACTATTTTATATTACTTTTATATATATATATATACAGGGTTAGTTAAAAGTATGGAGACGGCGATTTATTGTCGTTAATATTCATTTTAGGAAATTATGTTCAATACAAAAGTTTGTTATGAAATTATTATCTACATTTGAGAATACTTGAATTTTTCCTCAATTGTTTTTAAGTTACGACGTCATCGATATTTTTGAAATGACAACCTATATTTCTGTTATTGATTTCGATAGTACATTCTATTCTCTTTTCAACGGTATACAATTTTCAATATGTTACATTTGAAAAAATTGAGAAAAAGTGCCTTAAAGTTCAAATATTAAAGATCCATTAAATTAGCAGAATTAATTAACACGGTAACTAGACTCATTTATTTGCAATAAACTTATCAGTCACAATCTTATCATTAAAAACAAATTAATAACTAACTACATTAAAGTAAGTGTTCAAATTGTTGTCCATTTCTAATTTGACAATGACCTGAACTTTAAGGCACTTTTTCTCAATTTTTTTCAAATGTAACATATTGAAAATTGTATACCGTTGAAAAGAGAATAGAATGTACTATCGAAATCAATAATCAGAAATATAGGTTGTCATTTCAAAAAAATATCGATGACGTCGTAACTTAAAAACAATTGAGGAAAAAAAATTCAAGTATTCTCAAATGTAGATAATAATTTCATAACAAACTTTTGTATTGAACATAATTTCCTAAAATGAATATTAACGACAGTAAATCGCCGTCTCCATACTTTTAACTAACCCTGTATATATATATAATTTCTTGTGGACACTATTCCGGGCGCAATTTTGATCGTGCGAGGCTGAAATTTGGACAGCATATTGTCTTTACGAAAACGAAGGACGAGTTCGTTAATCAGCCAAATCGACCGACCCGTTTCAAAATGGCGACCGCTCAAAAAAATTAAAAAAACTCTAATCTCTGTTATTACTCATCGAATCGGTAATGTGTAATATGTTTCGAAATTTGCATAAAATTCTCTACCGATCATCTCTCTTTATAATTTTCGATAGGATGCACCGTTTTCGAAATAATGTAAAAAAAGTGATGTTTATATTTTAAATTCTTATAAGTCTCTTTCGTAAATATTATTTTTCAAAAAATGTATTTCTTTCGAGAAAATTTTTAAAAAAAGGAGTTTTTTGACGTGCGACATGAAAATTCGATACTGAAGCTTGCGCGCGATCGAATTTTTTCATTTCAAATAAGTTTTTAATAGCCGTAACGCAGCAGTATCACAAGCTTCGATTTTCTAAAATACTAACAATGAAAGCCCGATTTTACCTACACCTTAAAAGAAACAATTAGATACTTATATAATTCTACAGCTTTACAATTGTAATATTAATATTGTAATGTAACAAAAACTAATGGATGGCGCAGTATGTATACTAATTATTTTCTAGGTAGGTATGTACTTACAATAAAAGTGCACGAATTTAAAGTTTTAATTTACATTCCATTTCGAAGAGAGCCATGAACATCTAATTTTACTGATGCTTTACAACTTCAAAAGTCGATATTAGAATTTCGAAGTTTGAAAACATTAATTAAATCTGGCTTATCGTCTTTTACAATTTATCATGTAATATTTATTACTGGATTATTAATTAATTTATTAAATTCATATAACAAATAAAACATAAAGCAATATAATAGATTTATTTAAAACTATGTTGTTGCGTAATTTACTTTATAACAATAAGTACTAAAAAAATTAAATTAAAAAGGAAAAATACGCCACAACGCGTTAACAGTGGTTAAATATTGATGATTTATAATTTTAAAATAATTCATTTTCTCAAACAGAGGTTTTATTTTATGTTAATGTTTGTTATTGTAAATTAATTAATTAGAACGAAAATTGCGATTTTAGTAAAAAAAAAGAAACGAAAATAAGAATGTCACTTTTACAATGTTTTGTTGAAATCTCGTTGCGTGCGGACTTTGAACGTCGGCGTATTGCTTGAAATGTGTTTGAAAATAAGAGTTACCTAATTCTTTTTCCATAGAAACTAAATTTCTTAATTTATCATATACATGATAAAATATTCATACAAGTGCAAAAAGTTCGGCGTGTATCGAATGAGTTGAAATTTATAATTTATTAGTTTTTGCAAGGTCGATACATATACAGTGAGATTGTAAATGATTGATGACAATTTGAATTTGACATCAGATTTTTTAGTGTATTTCATATTTTGATTTTGACTAACAATAAGTCTCTAACTCTCACTATTAACCACAGCATTGACTCGTTAACGTTTTGTAAGCGTTCTCGTATTATTTTATTGTTAATTATTTCTTTGCTTTTTCTTAATACAAAATGTACCTACAATTACTTAGTTTATCCCGAGGCGTCCGAGCGGCTTGAAATTTTAATATTCGTTCACTTGCGTTTACAGCGTACAATAAAGTAACCCGCTTAAAATTTATTCAAATCGAAAGAAAGCTGTAAGTATTTCAAGCGGGTTACTTTATTGTAGGTACGCGGCAAATGCAGGTGAATGAAGATCAAGCCGTTCGAACGTCAGACTTTTTAAGGCGATTCGTAATACTAGGGGTAGTACTTTAAGTACTAATATTGACAATATATTCGGTTATTTTTATGAATTCATTGACGGCAATATGTGGTGGCACTAATAGAATTTCATTTACTATTTGTTGACGTGCTGTGTTCTATAATGTTATTTAAAAAAATTTATAATACGCGGTTTCCAGTAGGTATTTGCTTATAATTAAGCTGCAAGCAAAATGCGCGCTCCTGTAAAATTTGCGTTTTGTCGCTTACGACGTTTTAACAAAACGCTATCGATATAATAATTCTTATTACAATTTGAAAACAATTTAATTTAATTTAATTAATTTTACCTACACCTAGAATAACAAATTAACGATGATATTTTCGATTATTTACTTAATAATATTTTGAGTTTAGGAAACGCTATTTCCTTTAATAAATCTGTGTGTGTAACTTAGTTTTCGTATTCCTTGTAATAATTTATTGTGTACGGTATCGAAGAAGATTAAATTTCATTGCCGTTGATTGAAAACGGAAGCGCACGGGAAATTACGTTGAGTGATATAGAATAAACACGTACATCATCCCTTAAATATTTATTATAAGGATTTACAATTGATTTTGCTTAATACATAAGTTTCAAGTGGTATAAAATACAGTTCGACGTATCTACAATTTTATTCTTTTCGATTTCGTTAAATTAAATCTTTATAACTTGAATTATTGCAACGAAACGTAATAACTTGTATAATTAAATTTATAGAAATAGGTAGGTATTTATTATTCGAAAATGAAAACGATTGAATTAAAAGTAAGACTAATAATGTAGGTTTATTTTATTTTTTTTTTTTTAAAAATCTACCTACAATAATTTTAATGATAATCCGATATTATCTAAGTAGGTGCTGTTTTATGAATTAATACATGCTGAGTGGATTTCATTGTAAGTGGATAAAATTTATAACTGCAGCTGAGAACATCCGTATTTTTTGACAGGACCGTAACAACAATTTTAAAATAAAAACAGTAAAATGACATTCTTGAAGCTTTCATTTATCATTTATTTTTATAAACAAATTTACAATTTTCCAACACCGGTTATGTTAATTTATTAAATATCTTTCATTCGGGATGTGGGCGCTCGGAAAATCTCTCGGCATGGACTCTTGCACCTTTTGAAGCATTTCGTTTCATTTCACCAAATATTCGCATTTCAACTTTTTTCGAGGAAGAATATTGAAACGGTATGATATAAAAAAATTATCGGTAACGTAAATATTCACTAATAACACAACACTAATATTAAGAACGTAACGTAAGCAACGTGTATTATGTACTTAAAAAGAAGGTAATTGTCACTCCAAAAGTTAACAAAATATGTTTATAGTCAATTAAAATAATAATATTGTAAAAAAACAAAGCACTAAAACGAACCATTCAAAATCATATTTGAAAATACGCGTTCAATTTTATCGTTTTTCATACCTATAGGTATTAAATTGGACATTCCGGAAAAATTAAAAAGTTACCCCGAGTTTAAGAAAATTTGTAGAATTAACAACTAAAAAATGATTAGTTTGGCCCTGTAAAATTCTTTTCGGTAACAGATGTGTCCTTTCAACAAAAGATCTGGTGCAAAAAATTTTAGAAAAAAAAGTCATAAATTACAAAATACTAGAATTATCTAATGGTTTTATTGATGAGGAGTTTCCGAATCCCAAAATAAATCGTTCGACGTTTTTAAATTTGGAATAAGAAAATCTAAATTTCTTATAAACCGTTAAAGTTTTATTAACGTTCGTTATGTAATTAAAAAACTAAAAAAGGTTATTTTATTCTTAAAATTACTTACCTATAAAAAGTTATACAGGATGTCCAGGAAATGATGGCGAATCTCTCGGGAGCGTGTAAACCACGTCAAAATAATGCCTATAATTCCTATAATGCCGTTCCTATAATTGTTTTTCCTACGACGCTCCCCTGTTTAGACGAACGCCTCCACAATCAATTTTTTTTTAAATGACACTTATTTTTCGTTGGGATTTAATAGTTTTTGTTAATTTCGATAAAATGAACATATCCGAGAAAATCATACATAAAGGAGTTGCAGAGTAACTACCCTCAGATATTATACTTTTTTTTTCCGACGACCACATACATAAACGTCCCACGTTTATTATCACTAAACGTTGGCCAGACCTTTATTTATTACGTAGGTTTACAAAACTTTATCAGATTCAAACGAAAAATAAAAATTACATCTAAAATAACTTCGGGAATGAATATCTATCTCAAAAAGGAAAGCGTCGTAGGAAAAAAAATTATAGAGGCTTGTGGCGTTATTTTGACGTAATTTATATGCTCCCGAGAGATTCGCTATTATTTCCTGGACACCATGTATAAGTAATTTTAACATAAAAATTAACGTTTAAAATTAATAGGTATAGTTGTTCATCACTCGTCGCTCGTTAAAATGAATCAATAATCTCCATTGTTGGAATAAATATCATATTCTAGCAACAGCGTGCGATTTTAAAAATTGTCAAATTGTTAAGGGCGAGTTGAAATACAGATGTATATTAATGGTCTCTTCGCGGTTACAAGCAACACGCATATATACGCCGCATACTCGTTTCGCTATTCGCTTGATATCCAAAACGTATCCCTTTATATATCAGAATTAATTACCCTATATTAGCCATGATATTTTTGCGGCACATTCCAGATTTTATTTCTTTATGTCACGTATTTATGCACTTGACACAACATCAAAAAAATTAATTTTAACTTTAAGGGCCAGTTGTACAATAGCCGATCATCGCTGAACATCGAGCGATGCGAATAATTGTTTAGACAATCATTTCTATGGTGGTTGATTGACGAGCAACGGTGATCGACTATTGTACTTGCAATTTTAATAATAATTAACAAATGTAATATAATGTTACCTATACTTTACTTGCCCTAATTCTTTCTGGATATTTGTTCGTTTCACAAATCCGTAAACTTATAAATTTCAGTTTCAACAAAGGTCATGACAACATTGCATGACAAGAAGTTAGTATAGTTAAAATAATGCCGAAATTGTATAAATCGTTTGTCAACTTAAATCATATTTTTCATTTTATGATTTATACGTTTATTTCAAAGTGGCCATAAACCATTTGTCTTCAAAACATGTAGGTAATCGTTATAACTATAGTAATAAATTCGTATAGGTAAGGTACTTAATCATAATCAACCTGCAATCGAATACCTAGGCATCGTGTTCTTTCTCAAATACCTTAAGGCGTTTAATCTGAATTCCTTATTAGAAAGGATTATCTTATAATTAAGTTTGGCTTTGTATCTTAGCGAAGTTGTTCTCTACCGTACTTAAAACGCTTTAATCGTTTTAATACTGTATACAGCTATGTTAATTTTCTTCCTCCACGACGATTTTGTTATACGAGATGTTATTCTTTTCATAATTTAACGAATGCCATTTATTCTGGATTAAATAGTGCTTTTGTAACTTTCAAAATATGTACATACAAAACCGCCCTGTTATATAAAGCTTTTATAATTATTAGATTTTTGTAACAAATTTTGGAATATCAAATGCAATTTTGACCGTGTCGTTTATTCTTGTTTACTATTGTTACTCAATTTCGAAGTGTGTTATATGTAGAAAGAATTTCTGATACTCATACTGAAATGAAGTGTTGACATCTATTTCCACCGCAAAGTTTTTCGCCATTAATTTCCCGCGCGACAAGAAACTTCGTTAGACTTGTATTGAGTTTCCTTTGTGGGTGATGCACATGAGTGTGTTAGCCTTGAGCGATATTGTCTCTTGAAAATAGAACAAAAGTGTGTCTGTATTATAGGTACATTTCGATAAATAACACAGAATTGGATACCGGCAGCGTTGCATAATTATTTAAATATCAAAAATTAAACAAAATACGGTAACGTATGTAATAGATAGATACTTGCACAAATATACAAACCGTAAACTAAAAGATAAAATTAAAACGTTTTAAACGTCGTACATTGGGAAATGCTAATTTCCTCGAAACTCTGTATTAAGGTCGTTAAAAAGTTTTAATCAAAATGCGCCACCATAAATAATGGTACTATACGGCGATTAAGATTAAATTAATTAATTTAGGAATATTCGAAATAATGTCGAGAATGTACGAGTAATATTTAACTATCTAAACGATGTTTAAAATATTCCAAGTTATACACGTTGTTAGCATGTTTTTTTTTCTTTTTGGGACGAACGATACAAATGCATACGTGTACATACATATGTGTACATAAATAAATTGAGAGATTTTGATCTGCGAAGCTGCAACGGTGTTAATACACTATAAAACATACACCGTTTATTTTTAAACCGAACGAAAGTTAATAGGTAAGGTTATTTTTAAAATTCTACTGTTTAAAACTATACGTATTTAAAAATACCTACATATTAACGTTCATTTTATACTTATTTTGGAAATATAGGTATTTTTTAATAATCGATTTAACGATAATATTAATTACACTTCGTCCTTAGAATAATAAATAAACAATCTAGTAACTTTTTACTGATGACGTGAATTGCATATAGGTTTGGATAAAGTGTAGATCGTTAAAACTATTATCTTTTCATGTAGGTATTTCATGTATTTTACTGCAATGTAATATACGTATAAAATTAGTAACCCAATAAAAATGTTTGCACAGATTAATCTCGATGAAAAAACTCGATTCGTTATTCCATAAACTTCGGCAATATAATTTAATTATCGGGGTTGTAGTAATTCGATTTAGATTTCGTAATCGCGGTAATTCTTTTTTGTATTTTGTTGGTGGAACGAATCCGGATTAATTTTTAGTAGCTGGTTATTAGTTCTAATTTTCAATTAAACTACATAGATCGAATGCAAGTAAATTAATTCACTTACGTAGATAACATAGGTACATAAATAAAATAAAATTTTCTTATGCATACAGAGTGCATCTACTACTTTGAACCAACGATATATGGACGATAGAATTCATTAATGCGAACAACTTTTTTTATTAAAATTTTTCGATACAACGTTTCGTATCGAACATTTTTCGGTTTTTTCAAGAACAGTCGTAACATTGTTAGTAGCGAACCAATTTTCAAAAACAAACAATTTTAAGAACTACTTTTTATCGTCTACAACTTTTATATTTACATAATGTTCAAAATAACGGTTGTTAAAACATTTTAAACGGTCTAATGGATTTTTTTAAATTAACCGCCATTTTGTAATTATGAAAATTTTGTCAATTCGAAAGTTGTAAATAATAAAAAGTGATTCTTAAAAAGTGTTTTTTTTTTAAAATTGGTTCATTACCAACAAACTTACGGCAGTTCTTGAAAAAACCGAAAAATATCCATAGTTGCGATACGAAACGTATCGAAAAATTTTACTGAAAAAAGTTGTTCGCATTAATGAATTCTATTGCCCATATATCGTTGGTTCAATGTAGTAGAAACGGCCCGTATAAAGAATTTTTACATCTGTAATGCAAGTAACGTTCCTCAAAGGAAATTCAAAGTTTTTCATTTAAAAATGTCTTATCTATATCGACTTAATTTGAATGAAAAAGTAAGCAAAGCCCAATTATGGGTCAAATTCATAAACGAAACTTATTCTCAACCGATACTCATATAGTTCTATTTTGTTCTTAACAACGAGCCGTCGATAGTTTGACAACCAATAAAAACAATGATTTCGAGCTGTCAGTAGATTGACAACCAATAAAAACTTCCGTATTTCAGTTTGAGTATAAGTAAGTTAAACGCTCATTTTCATTGAAACACCGCCGATTTAAAGAAACTTTACTTTCATTTATTTTGTTTAGAAACGCCTTGCTTCGAATACCTTTATCTGAAACCATAATCGATTTTCCTATTTTTTGATTTAATAAATTGTTGCCATATCCAAGTCGACGAACTATTAATTTTATTAAATATTCAATTTTTTTCGGAGGCCCTATTATGTATTACTCAACGAATATTTTAAACCGCAACAATTTTTTAAAAATTATTTTAGATACTTAACGTACACAGTACTTAATTTAGGGGTCTTTAATGTAACAAATCCGTAATTTTTATAGGACTGTAAGAAAAATTAACAAACCAATCATAATCGAGATTTTCATACGTTTTCATAGAAATAACATGTTAACAGGCCTGTATAAAAATTACAGATTTGTTACAGAATAGACCCCATTAAATTTAATGTTAAATCTTTTTAATTTCAACATAACTTTGGTATAAAATGGTTATTAATAATATTATACATTTTCAGATAACACCATGGTAATCGAGAACCGTCACCTCGAAAACAAAGATTAAATTTCAGCATCGTTAAATTGAAAGGTAAGAATTGCACATTTTTGACGAAAATTGAATTTTTAACCGACAAAAGTTGGTCACAGACGAAAAATTCGTATACGTTATTTATGCTAGGTTCCAATCCACGTTCCTCCAATCCGTTAAAACCTCGTATTTTTACAGTACCAATAGATTGTAATAGTCTCTCTTTGCCGTGTCAAATGTGTACAGGTAGAATATGCCACGTTCAAAACTTTAAACTGAATATTACACATATACAATTTAGTAACTTTTTATGCATGACGTGCATTGGAACCTATCGTGAATAATGTATAGGTAGATATAAATATAGAAAATGTTGTTCTTGACAAAATCCCTGCATCGTCTCAAACTTAAAATGTAGGTGCTTATAATAAATATCTCCTATCCTATACATACAGGGAAGATTCGAAAATAAACGCCTATTTAATACCTTTATTTCTCAAGATACACAAAAACGTCATCTCCATGGAAAAGTCGTTGAGTATATTAAATTCTGTTATTAAATATGAAATTACCTACATCCGACCAGTTCGAAAAGAAACGCCAATTTTTTTTTCTTAAATATTTGAATGCCATAGATTTCCAATAGTAAAATAAATCGAATAACGTGCCAAATAAATCTAGATGATGTTACCTTAAATACATCCAAATTGTTTAGTCGTAAAAAACTACGATTAATGGCGCCGTATAATAGTTTAACGTACACAAATTACCGATTTTATAGTTCAACAAAATTCTACACATTTAGATTTAAATTTGTTACATTACTGAGCTACGGGGTAAAATAATAATTTAATGACCTAAATACGAAATTTACATTAAAAGTAATTATCGCGGATGTAGCTCAGATTTAAAGGCTTAATGTATCGAGCAAGATAGCTACCTATAGTTACATTTACGGACGTGATTTATGTGGAAGTAGATATTCCAAATGATGAATAGCTCGAAATGTCGAATAGCCAGAGGGGGTATTCTACTACTGCATTTACCCTCATATGCCGAATATTTAAAAAATGAAAATGGCCCGATACCGATGGCATTTTTAAAATACCATCGTAATCGCTAGGTAATTAGGGCGAGATTAACGGTAGGTACTTATCTTGCTTGTTTTATTAAAAATTAATTGGGCGCTGTTTACATGATCACATTACTAGCCATTAATTACTACAATGAAGAGAGAAAATTTCATTTAATCTTCATAATACCGTATTTTTTTATAACACGTATTACCTGGCGGTTAATTGTTAACCCAAAAGCTCTTTATTAGACATATACAGGACGTCCAGAAACTCGCCTGCCAAATGAAAACGTCGAATTCTAAAGATGATTTTATGTCGATGTCGACACTTAAAATTTTTTAACATTAAGGTGCTCTTATTTATTATCGTTACGATGCACCGTTTTCGACAAAAATCAATTCGAACTTTTCGCGTTTCCTTGTGTATACATAAGTTCCCCAATATTACTAAAAAAAAATCAGAACCAAAGTTACAAGACACAAGAGTGTTGGCTTTGACAAATCAACAAAATAAGAATGTCAAATTATTTTTTCGTTTTCATTCGGCAGGATTTCATTTGGCATTCGAACGTTTTCATTTGACAGGAGAGTTTCTGAACACCCTGTATAGAATCATAATTATCGTGTAAAAACTGTATTCTTCGGACATCACTCAACTGTAACGCGCCAATTTTGATGAAATTTTAGGGAGCTACATTTTGCATATTTACCAAATATGTAGATGAATAAATGAATAGTTTTTGCCCTTTTCAACTTACCTCAAAATGATCAACTCGAATAGATGTTTTTAAAATTACAAACGTATAATACAAAGTAAAAATATTATATTTTATAATATATATTATATATATAATATTTGATGTACCTATGATATTAAGATTATTAAGACGATTTTTAAAATTTTACCTAAAATCGTGCTTTCGGTTTTTATTTTTTTTTCTCAAAAACAATACTTTTAATCGATTTTTTTTAAGATACAAAAGTTTGTAAATAAAATTTTTTATTTATTGATATTTTTTCAAAATGGTTTTATCAAAAATAAAAAAGTTCCAGAAGGTTTAACACCTAAACGACCTTCAATAGTCATCTTCTTAAAAACAAAATTGTATAAAATTTACACTGATTTCTGCAACTAATATAGTTGCCAAAATGATAGCAATAACTTTATTTGCTAAAAAGTTATTTAATAAAAACATTTTTATTTTCTTAACTCCTCGATTATGGATTTCCGAACGTAGATTTATAGGTTTAAGTAAATCGGTTTATTTTAACGTCAGGTATTTGAGGTTAAGAGTTTGACTAGCTAATTCGTGACACCCTGTATATGTTGAATTCGTAAACCGTAATTATACTTACATTTCATGAAAAAGATATCCATTTCGTAGAGTGGCTCTACATGACGTACGTAAAGTTTTGCAACATATATGGACAAAAATTTTACTCATTTCTTGAAATGGATACCATATTTGTTATTGTTTGTCGTTGTTTAACAAAAACCTTTAGTAACTTGTTTTGTTCGGTTGCGAGTGCATATCGAAAGTCGTCAAATTTTCCAACTTTTTGTTTTATGTTACGAATTTTTAACTGTAAATAATAAATGCGGTCGTTATTATTATTAAGCTATACGAAGCTCGATGTATTTAAATAAGGTAAACCAAGCAGTTATTGGACACTTAAGAATTTTTTTTAATAAAAATGGTTTTCTTTCGATTTATTGACATTGCATTATTATTGCCCACCTTTAAATTTATATTGTAAATTGTCAAAGGATGTCAGAAAATTAAGTTATTGGACACTTTTGTCAAAAATTGCACATGAAAATTTCAGTTATCGGACATCAATAAAACTATAAATTTTATTACGTAAAAATAATAAACACATCAATCGAATCGCTATTAAAAGGAACTAATTGCAAGTCATTTTTACTCGTTTACAGAAAACTAAATAATACGGATTTTTTTTAAGTTTTGAAAAAATGTGTTTTTGTTTTTTACAAAAACATTAGGGCCGTTTAATAATAAACCCCCTCTCCTCTTTTTTCGTATTTTGGCCATTTTTCCTTCAAGTCCTCGAATGTTAATATACGTTATCTTTAAAAAAAATTCCTGGCGGACTTTAGGTGTTACAAGTATAGAATTATCTCTGTATTCCACGCATTTTTGCGCATAGGTGCATTAGGAACTTCGAGATAAGCTATAATATCCGAAAAAACCACGGAGATTTTTAATTTTTTTCCATTTTTCCAATAACTGATTACGGTGTTACCTGGTCTATAAAGGTAGACATACCTATGAATCAAAAATACTGGAAAATTTGCAATTTGGTCTATTTCGTTTTTCTTTTTGTTTTGTTTTAATAATATACAAAGTACCAAATACATATTTCCTTCAAATTTAAAATAAACGACCAATAATAATTTATTATAAAAATTTAAATATAAATTTACCTACACTGATAAAAGTTATGTTTATAAATTCTTATCATTGTTGGGCGCATTTAAAATTGAAATCTTTTTATCGCAATTCGTAACCAGTTAAATAGGTAGATATTATTTTATTCCCGTATATGAACTGATAAAGAATACCGAGCAAATAATAGAACATCTACAGGCAAGTTCGTATATTTTGTCCCGCTAGGTGCGATCGCAGACCAAGGAGCTACGAGAGAGGATCAAAAGGGATGAAGGGTAGCAGTTGTGTTTGAATTGTAAAAAGGGCCATGTTAGATGATAAATAAAAACGGCCAGTAAACCTTTTTTTTTTGAGCCTTTTACGATAAAAACTAACGCAGACGACGGGACAAAACATACGAACTTGACTGTACCTATAGGTAGATAAGTATTCTTTCCTTGCCTTAACTTATCTATTAGAATTCGAACAATGAATAGAAAACTTTCTAAAATAAAACTGGGCTTTTTGAACTTTATGCAACAACTTAGGTATTTTATAAACGTAATTCTAACGAAATTATCTCAATTGTGTCGGGTTACAAGTAAAGAGCGGTAGTGTAGTTCAGTACATATATGAAATTTCGGCGTAGTTTGCGAAGTGTTTATACTTCTGTGTACATGTGCGTGTGTTATTTTGTACATATACGTTTCGATGATCGTGGATTTCTCTTGGAATATAAAGATTACTTACGGAAAGGATTTACACAACGAAAAGATACCTACAACCAAGTACAATAAAGAAGGTGGGATTATTTTAATTCCCAACTAACTCTTCGTAACTTATTAAATACTCGAAGTTCAGTTCTCTCAAATCTCTATCGGCGACGTTACTAAATGTTATGTTTAAACAACTTAAGACCGGTTGCACCGAACTAAATTAAACAAATATGTAATTAACGAATCCAACATTAAATCGATTAATAATAATTTCCTATGGGTCAAAAGCTTTTGTTACCATGATCACAACAACTTAATCCTAGATTAAATAATTTATTTATTTGGTGAAACTGACCATTAGAGTAGTACTTATGTATAAAATATTCAAAAATATCATACATTTTCCATCGTTGTTCGTTAAATCTTTAAGCATTACATAAATAGTAGATAACACATACCTATTACTTTTATTGTTCTATATACGATTAGTTATAACACTTATATGTATTGGTATTAAATTTAATTGTAATAGAAACATAAGTTTGAAACGTATACCACTTCGCATTCAAAAAGTCGAGTGAATGTTTTGTAGGCTATAATATACCAAAAGTTATTACCTCAATAAAATGAAATTGTGAAATAAAGTTTTGCTTCCAAGAGAAAAACCTTCCTCACGTTTATAATACGTAGTATATTGCATATAATGTTTGTTTTCAAACGCGTTCGAAAAGTTTCGATTCGCCAACCATATTAGACGTATAATTTACAGGACTTTACATACCTTCCGATACCTTTTAACGTTAAAATTGTAAATTACTCCGCTGTATAACTAAGTATTCTATAAGACGTCATAAAGTTTTACTATGAAAGGAAGGCCCGATCAATATGTTCCTGTGTAAGAGTGATATAAAACGTCGTCTGAAAATATTGGCTCAAAATGAAAGTTGCTCTGACAAATAACATGTCCTGACGTGGCTCGCTGTTTATTTTTTATTAAATGATGACAAACTTCTCTATTATGATGCAACAACAGCAACAGTTATATTGTTATATTCGCAGTGTATTTAATAGGTCCCATTTCAAATTTGAAAAATCCTTTGAACGAACATTTATTTTTATTAAGAATCTTCAGGCGTTTTCATCGAATAGGTTTTCACAACACAATTTTACAAAATCCGTTAGTATCACGATTTTTCGCTTTTAAATTTACAGAGGGTATTAAAAAAGGTTTCAGATTTTAAGTGTTATAGTACGAACAGAAACACGTTAAAACATTTTAAAATACATGGATCCGTAAATTAACCAAGCACCAAAATTCGACAATTTTCGTGAAAACGACTCTGAAAGTCTCCAAAACGGCTTTACGTACAAAACTGAAATTTTCACTGTACAATCTCAAATAGCGGATGAATAGCCAGTAAAAATTTTATACAATTTGACCCTATCGTTTTTTAAGATAAGGCTTTCAAATTCTGGGGCTGGAAATATTTTATTAGGACTGCTGTTTTATTACAACAACAGCTCATAACTTTGAAACGCACGGTTTTCGGACTTTTTTAATTGCCCGAGTGTGCAGAATAATATCACAGAGTTTTACATCTTAAAACCACCCTGTATCGTGCCTGTGCATTCGTGGGCGTCCCAAGTACCTACGTTCTATAAAATTATTAATTAGTCGACAATACCTACTTATTGTTCGTTATTACCTATTGTTATTTATTTTCTTTAAAAAGTAAAATTATTAAATTTTCGTTTTGAATAAAATGAATGGTTCAAATAAGCTATTTAAAAAACGCCATACAAAAAAAATTAAAATGTGCTCGCCTTTTAATTGTTAGTGAAACCGTTATTTAAAATATTGAGCCTACGAGAAAAAAAAATAAACTGAATATGCGAAAAATTGAAAATTGTATTTCCTTTTAATTTTTTTCTTTTTCTGTTGGAACCTTCGTAAAAAATAAAAGTGCTTAAGTTCTTATTTAAAACGTTGATTAGTTTGGATCAAAGGCGCTTATATACCGTTGAATATTATTATGGTTTGCCATTACGTGTGCCCTCCAATTTATAATATAATAAATTATTGAATATGATTTATTTTGTTACACTATATTAGCTACATTAAAAATAAGATTAACAATAAAGTTGGTTACAAAAGCATGGTTACATTACAAGTACCTACCTATAATAATATAGGGTAGGTATACATTTTTATAACAACCTTTACTTATCAAAAAATTACGAATAAGTCATTGAATAACTTTCAAGTCGATACGCTAAACGAAGAGTCGACTACGTTGCAACTAGTTCTGAAACAAAAAAACGACACCGAAGAGGGAATATTTCTAAAAATATACAGAAGTATATATAAAACGTGTTTCAGATTGTTTTCAGATATACAGGGTACGTCACGATTAGCTTTGGTTAAAAAGATATATGCAAGTAATAAAGAGTTACAATATGAAATTTTGAAAGTAATGCTAATTGGTTACGCCCTTTCGATTTAAAATAATTTTAGATTTCCACTTCTTTTGGTTACACCGGAAATCGGATTTTTATTTCCGAGAAAATTATGCGACTTTTTGTTCTAATAAATATTGCCTCTAAAATTAGTTCTTTTGGAATTATTTTAGATTTTGTAAAAAAGTTGACAGATGGCTATTTCTAATATATCTACGCATGTAGGTACAGATTTAAAATTTTATTCTTAATGTTCATTGAGGATATTTTGGTTTAGTACCACTACTTATTCTAAGACAAGATTAAAATTAAATTGCCTGTTAAATAATTTTTGTTAAAGTAAAAATGTCTCGTTTTTACAGAAATCCCAAAAGTTTCCAGTGGGTATCTCAAAAACTACCAACTTTTGGATAGGTAGTACGTATATATAAGTGGAAAAATGTTACAAATTACCTCTACTATCGCGTGTTAAATATGTTATACGTCGAATTATCAATAACCCTGTATAATGAGCTAATTCGCAATGTTATTTATTTTGAATCGCTTCGAATCACTTAAATATTAAATAACACTAATTTAAGTATAGTAGGTAATATGAGTATTATTTACTAAATTTACATAGAAGAGAATTAGATAGGTACTTACTTAGACTAGATATTAGTACCTACCTATATCTCCCACAATATTATGTTTGCTACTTATGCATATTAGTTAGTTATAAAGAGCTATTAATCTCCAATATGTAAATGATTTCACACTATGGAAAATCTGTTTTCAGGCCCTTCGTTGCCGCGTGGTATTTTGTTATTAATTATTCTTGAAATACCCCGGCTACTAGAGTAATTGACATAAATTATAATTAATACACGAAGGCTATACCTACTGAAATAAAGCCAAGAGATTGATTAAACAAGAAAATTTTAATTAAAGATAACGTTTTGGCACTAAAATTTGGAGCTTTTGTATACTTTACTAAACAACAGTTTAATTATGATGGCGCATTAACAGTACACTTCAAACGCTTTCCTTCGCATAGACAGAATTGCCGTAAAATAATGCGAAGTTTAACCATATTTAAAATAAGGACGAATTTAAAGCACGAACGGTTCCGTCAAGTTGTCCTAAAAACAAAACCGAAAACCGACGTAAAAGGAACTAGGAAAAGCTTTTAACGACATTTCACAGTACATAGATCTGAATTTGGTAAAGGAAATAGATAGTTACGACCGATTTATTATGTAATTTTGCTTACATAATTGAAAATAATGTAAAACAACTCGACGCCCTTTACTCGTATTTTAAATATGACGCGGCGAATGAAAGTCAACGAAACACTTCGGGCCCGATTCTAAAATATTCAAAAATACGGAATAATATTTTATTAGAGCTTAATTTCTCATATCAGAAACTTAATATATCAAACGGCACAGCTTTAAGCGGAAAAGATAACGAGCGTGAAAGTATCCGGAATTTTCCAAACGCCGATGATGAAAGTAAAATATAAATTTGGCTCGTTTCCATTACGTTCGCGAGTTACATTGGCAACATTGTGGTCACAATATGAACGTTCTGTAACAAAAGAAGCTTTGTATATACGAAATCAAAATAAAATTTAAATAAATAAACTTTCTCTTTAGAGATTATTTATATCGAATTAATCAGCTGCTGAAAACCTATACATTATCTACTCTTTATTCTATTATAAACAAGACAAAGCAACGTGTTTAGTTTCGAATATGGAAAATGTTTTTATAAATATTTCTCGTCTTTAATTTTCTTTAAAAATGGAAATGACTTCAAAGTAAATGAATAATTAATTAATCGCGAACGGCGAAATATTTAAAATTCTAATGGTTAAAAAAAATCGACAGTCGTATTAATATTACCTACTTTAATATTAAATTAATACACCGTCGACGGATAATTAAAAATTCTCGTTAAAAACGTACGAAGCGAGAATTTATTATAAAATTTTAGAAAGTTTAATTATTCAAAATATATTAATTATTAAACTTTTTAATCAAATTAATTTGTGCCATACGACCAACTAACAAGGAGAAAGCAAAGTTAATCTTTCCTTTCAAGCTTTATTTCCTTTGTTTAAAAAAGGTATTTAATGTAGGTCAGTTCTCTGGTGTATCATTTTCGTCCGAAATGTTTAAAGCTGGGGGTTTAAAGTGTAAATTAATTAGAGACCGCGCAGATGACGAACGGTTCAAAAAATCTACAATAAAACTTTCGTTCCTTTCTGGATTTTTTTGTACATGTGCCCGATTGCCTTACAAATAAAATAATGAAAGGGCCTCCGTTTAAATTTTAAAAATGCGGCATTTATTATTGCCCTAAATCGCGCATTTCTCGCGCTTTACAAAATTTTTAGGTCTTAGGTATACTTTCAAGAACGCCGATGAATATTTTTGTATCAACGTGTATGGAATGTATAATATGTATGCATAAGTTGTAGACGCATACAAATCCGATAATCCGATTGTCTTGAATTACTTTAAAAGCAATAAATCATTCGATAAGTCAATAAGCTTCGGTTATAGAACTAATGGAGCATCAACATCAAACGAAAAGGGGAAGCAATCGATAACGATTTTTTATTAAAGTTTATTATGAAAATTTAACATTCTATATAAGTACGTTTCGAAATACACAATTTAAAATTTATTAGAATACTTAAAAATTCTTTCGATACTTTTCGAATACTTTTGACGAGTCGCAGTAAAAAAACTCAACTTTTTGATGCGTCCTTATCAAATAGCTATTTCAATAATTCATGGCTATCAAAATTTTAAACGTACTTATAACGACTATTCGAGAATTTTTCAGAACTTTTCTCCCCAGTAATGCGAACGAATGTTAAAATACCATTTTCGATTGAAAGTACATACCTACCTATGTAAGTGGTATTACCTTTTTGTTATATGCAGGTACAGTTTAATATTCAAATTAAACAAGTAGATATTTATTGACGCGATTAACAAAAAAAAGGGCAATATAAATCATTAATAGATAAAATAAAGGAGAATTTTTGTAATTTATATCCAAATACTTATAGATTCGATTTCATCTGCTTATATATATATATACATTGCTTATACATCTATAAAATTATAATTATACAAAAATATAAAATTTGAATAAGAGTCGACTTATTCCCTTGTTGCCTGTGACCATCATAGAATTAATAATTCATGAGTAATGCAAACGGCAAATATTTAAATTCATGCTAATGCCTCAATTAGTTTCGATTTAAACTATTGTGAGATTGGTGCGTTATGTGTTAAAAAGTGAAAATCGCTATATTTTACACTGTTGTATTTATTTAACGTTAAATTGGATTTTTTTTAATTACACCGGGATTCCCATAATCCATACAGCCAACTACAATGTGAATATATATTTATCATTTGGATTAATAACGACACTCACAAACGTCCATGGAAGCAGAAGGATTCGAACCTCCGACCGCCAGCCGTTGTGCACGTGGGCTAAATCAAATACGTACAATAATTTTAAATTATTCAAATAACCGACAAATTAATAATTAAATCGATTAGAAAAACGTTGATAAACTTTTTATAACTAGTGTAGTGAGAATAAATAAATTACAATAACTATGGACATCTAACGATTATTTATAGTAACAACGGTTATTTTTCTCTTGCCACATTCCGAAAATGTCTATTCGTTAGCCACAACCTTTTTAATGTTTAAAGCATTACTTTAGTTTAATTCAGATAAACTGATATGTAATACATTTTCAAAAAAGACACCCGTAACTTTATTATTTTTTTTAATTTTACCCCCTCTTCCGATTTTTCTGTAAGATAACTAAGGAACACAAAAGACTTACTGTGTCATGATATAAGTTTTTAGACCATCTAGGTTTTTAAACCTGGTTAGACCATCAACCAAATACATTGTATATTGCTGTGAATCTACTCCGTATTGAGTTAGTAAAAAACATCGCAAACATCCGTGGTTGCAGGATGATTCAAAACCCAGTCTGTTTACTAGGAGAGTGTTTAGGCTCTCTAGTCCACCACGGCCTCCATTTGTGACATGAAGTAATGCATGTCCAAAAAGTCTTTCAGTCTTGGTTAGATGTGAAAGATCATGTCTTAGTTCAAGTAATTTTATTATTAGGTATGAAATGATTTAAGCTAATATAACGCATGCCTTTATCTTTCACAGCCAACCAAGATTGAAAGATTTTCGAATACCCGTTATATCTATTACAAGTAATATTCTTACGCCCGGTTCCACCACTGCATCTTGAGCTAGAACTTACCTAAGTCGAACTCAAATGTAAGCACTACTCAAAACAGAAATGCGTTCCACCACGCTTTTCAAAGCACGCCTTGGCTAAGTTGTACGTAAATATGACAACACTGTAGAACTTGCGCGTGATTGGTTCTTTCCTTCAGTTTTTAAATATCCCGTACTGCGACAGTAATACAGAACGTTAAAAAAAATGAAATTCCCTAACCTAACCTAATCTAACCTAACAAATTGCCCGTTACTGTTGCGACTGTTTGCGGCGTTTTGTTCTCATTTTCATGTTATCCATATTATTATGGACAAAATGAAGCGGTGCAATTACACCAGAGAGGAGAAGCACCTTCTCACCTCACTGGTTGCAAATTATAAAAATGTAATAGAATGTAAAACCACAAATGGTACAACAAATAAAGAAAAAGATGCGGCGTGGAGTAAAATAATGTAATTATTCAACGCTCGGGGGAAAAATGTGACTAGGAGTAATGATTCATTGAGGAAACAATGGAGTAATATGAAACAAGAGGCGAAGAAAGGCAAAGCCAAACATCGTGCAGAGTTGTACAGAACTGGCGGAGGATCATCAACAGTCAAATTAACCGATGATTCGCAATATTTGATTCTCTCAGTAATAAATGATACGACAGTAACGGAAATTATATTAATAATATCCACTTCCATAATAACTTTAGTAATCAAAGTAACAAATTCTAATCACCGTGACAGACTTGAAGAATGTGAGGTTATAAACATGATCTCAAGCTCTCATTATTCACGTCTCAGATGTAAGTTTGACTTAGCGAAGTTAAGGTCTGGTTTTACGTGGTGGAATTGAATTTTTCTGTCAAGTTCAGCTTAAGCTCTAAGCAGAGCTCAAGACGAGGTGGTGGAACCGGGCGTTAGTCTTGTAGATATTCCGAATAAATTTTTAATAACTTAATTACCGTATTTGACGGCATATAAGACGCACTTTTTTTCCTAAATTAGGTCTCAAAAAAGTTACCTGCGTCTTATACGTGAAGGACACAGGTTAACTTTCAATACCTTTTTTTCCTTGTGTGTGGTCTCCTAAATAAGGGTGCGTCTTATATGCCAGTGCGTCTTATATGCCGTCAAATACGGTAGTCGGTATTATTTATATCTACAATATATTTCTAAAATAAAAAATACTAAAAATCTACTGTATATACTGCAATTAGTACAATTATTCAATTAATATTCGTATACAGGGTGAATGATAATTTACTGTAAAACATTTAACTGGATGCTTTAGGTTAAAACAAAACGGTTAAACAAATATACCCTAGTATCAAAATGCTTCCTTATCAAGAAGATACGGGGTGTTAAAGAAAAAAATTATTTATAATTATTTAATAGAAAATATAAAATGGAAAACTATAGTAAATGTTCAATCTTCGACCGTAAAACAGGCTCGGCACCGTCAATACACTTGCTGATTATTAAAGTTTTCACTCCATTTTTAACTCGCTCTTTAAAAAAATACCCATAAAATGGAATCCAACGGATTGAAGTCCGGGACTCGTTGGAGGCCAAACTAAACCGACCAAATCCCATTCTGTAACGAATTGGCCACCGTGAGAAGGCGCACCGTTGTGTTGGAAGAGCATCTGTTGTCTAATCTTTAACGGGATGTCATCGAGGATATTATCATGCAGCAGGTGATTTTTAGGAAAGTCCCGATTCAAGATTCAAGCGATGTCATTACAAGTTACGGCCAAAAACACCTATGTTTTTTTTTCTTTAACACTCTGCACGTTTTTAAGCAAGCATTTTGGTACCAGAGGCATATTTGGTTAATTTATTTATTTTGACGTAAAAAAACCTCCAATTATATTATGACTCGTTGTTATTGAACTGAAAATCATTCGCTTTTCGTTAAATTAAATCGATTGTTATCTACTAATTTGAAAAATATGGTAAATGTCAACTTGTGTCGTTTACCTGGCAGGGAAACGAATTCGAATAAGACCTTTTTAGACTTTTATATCCGACAATCAATACTTAGGTACTTATAGATATACATATCCGATTTTATTTAAAACTTGCACTATTCAAGCTTTCAAACACATCCCGTAAATATCTTTGATGTTGTAGTTTATCGATCGGAAACGTTCTTTATTTATTGAGCATTTTCCCCTTTTTCGTATAGAATTCGAACGATCGAAGTGGGCTTTATAGGACTATTTTAAAATATCATGCTAGTTCTCAAAAAGTTTTCTCTACACATTCTTTCGATAGTTTTATCGGTACATCTGTATCAGTGTCGGTACATCTTTAGGGCCCTTGTTTCTTAATAGAATTTTTTTTAAACCGATCGACGAGTGGATACGTGTGTTAATGAAACCAACAAACAATTTAACAATTTAATTTAAAATCAAATTGGTTGCTGTAAAATTTTTGCAAAATAGTTAAGCAAATTATAAAAAATGAAAGTCGAAAAACGTTTTCCAAATACATAGGTATAGTTACATATTTTAAATTCATAAAAAGATAATTTAATTATTATGAACATGCGATAATAAAATTACAGGTGTCTAATATAAACTGCGAAACGCACTATAAGTTCAATTTACAGTGAGAATTTAAACAGCTCGTGCAAATCCTACAAATGTTTGAACTGCTAAAGTGTGGGCGAAATAAAATTTGTTCTTCGCATGTCTCGTTATTTACATTGCAAATGTATTATATTCGAAATTGATGTAAAGCAAATTATTTAAGACAGAACCGTACTAGTCCATCAACAAAGTAATTGTTAAAATAAAATTCATAACAGCCACGTCTAGTATATACAATAAAATATTTTAGATAAAACAAAAATATTATTAAAAAATGACTACTTTGCAATGCGAAGAGAATTAGCAAAAATAAAACTTGGCACAACGGTAAAATTTAGTGCTCAAACGTTCCAGGTCCGGTTCGTGACAGCCCTTTAAAATAAGGACAGAAAATTATATCTTTAGGTTTTACTCGTGTACATTTGGAAAATTTATAAACCTACGCAAAATAAAAATATACCTACCTACTCGAGTTTGTGAACTGAAAATCGTTATTTGTATTTGAAAATTGTTATTTGCCTACACGGGAATAATTCAACGCAATAGGCCATAAGTACACGTGTAGACTTTAAAAGCTAAATAATGTAACATTTATGTAGTTGAAACACGATTAAATTAGGAAAACTTTACTAGAGAAAATCGAAACTAATTGTGAGCGTATATCGTTATTATTATATGCTCGCTTGTTACACGGATACGTGAAACTTACGTTTTGCTGGTTTCGCGTTACTTTGATAAATGTAATTTTCCGAATAGTTTGCTAAAAGATGTTTTGACGAAGTTAATTAAACGTAAATCAATTTATCTTTTAACATATCAACTAGTTTTTTTTTTACGAAGAAAAAACAAAAGAGATATTATTCTCACCGCTAACGTAAAAAGTTTGATTTTTATTTATTTCCTTATCGACGAATAATACCTATTAATAGTCCCCTTTATTTTAAATTTTCGTCTTTCGGATTAAAATTTGCTACCACCACCTTAGGAAATTGATTAAATTAATTTAATTAATTGATATCGTTAATATTCGCCTATCTTTGTTTACGCCAATCAGAAAACAATAAATTTTAAACTTGACATGCTTGTCACGTTGGTCTTTCTATCGTTTTCTGATTGGCGTAAACAAAGATAGGCGTATATTAACGAAAATTATTAAATTAATTAAATTAATTTAATCAATTTCCTAAGGTGGTGGTAACAAATTTTAACCAGAAAGACGAAAATTTAAAGTAAACGGGACTACAAGTACTTTAAAATCTATTAGTATTACTTAAAACAAATTTTTGTCAGAAACATCTATGGAACCGCGCGAATTTTGTTTAGGTAGTGAATATATTTTATGTCGAGATTCGTAGTTTCCAAGCAAACCTCGGCTATAAATTCTAAAATATTACCTGCTTTAATACGGCTTATGCCAGCGAGCTTCTATCCTGTATAGCGAATGTGAATACCAGCCAAAACTAAGAGAGCAACTTTTGTGGATAAAACTGATATATAGATCGAACGCTAAACTCGAGTTTAATTGGAGACCTGCTGTTTGACCTGACCATCGTATGCAATTTGCCAACGTTACAAAGTGGAAATTTAATTTAAATACACGTTCATCTAATGAATACGTCAAATAATTATCTGTAAAAATTACATCCGAAATCTAAATAGTATAAAACGGAAAAAGAAAGAAAACGCTTAATATTCATTATGATTACTCGCACATAGTGGAAAATCGTGCCTTAACCTATACATATATAGTACGTTTTTTCTTCTTGCACATAATACATTTACTAAGAAGCGTAATGAAACGAAACGGCCGAAAACGATTTATCAAATCCCTGTATAACAAATAGGTCATTAGCTACCGTAAGATGGATTGTTGAGAAAACCCTGATATTTTCTAAAACGGAATTTTATAGCCGAAACTTTAACCGAACTGTTGAGACACGTTCGGTTATCTACAATAATTTATTTAAGTAAGGGTACATATTAACAATGACGCCCACATTTAGGTATACTTGCGCGAAATTTTCTTGGGAATAATAAAATTTTTAGGAACTTGGCACTTACGATTAAGTTTACTGAAGTATAACTTACGATTAGTTTACGCCACAACTCATTTTAAGCTAACAGTATATCACTTAAGAGTTCGTGTATTACTTAGCTCTAATACAGTAAACTGAATTTGAATTGACGAGGTATACAGGGTGTCCCGCGATTTGACGGCCATAGCTTAATGATACATCGTTCGGGGCCAGTTGCGCAACAGCCGACAACGCTGATCGTCGCTCAATCACCATAGAAATGATTGTATAAACAATTCTACAACTGGAAGCTACTTCTAGCAGGACAGTTGGTCAAAGATCAAAACGTGTCGTTATAGTCCTGCCGATAGGACGCTGTTTTGGCGAATTTACAAAGGAAACAAAGCTATTGCGATCTGACTGATGACTGGTCCAGAGGCGCCTCGACCTCTATCCCTAGAATTCGAATAGTACGACCATTCCAAGTATTTGATTAGTTCGATGATCACGCAAACCAGACCCTTTCCAGTTATATTTCCGAATTTGTAAATTTGATTTCAGAAATCGTCATTTGTATTTCAGAAAAACTATTCAGATATATTCTATATTTCAGATTAGATATATTCAAATTGGAAAGGGCACGAAATTCACAAAATTCATGTCAAAAAAGACAAAATAGGTACACATTCAGATCGAGCAATTAGATAAAATTTGTTGGACAGCCGCCGATGATGAGTAACAATAAAGTAAATGTTTGACGAACTTAAAATTTTTACGCCGTTCATTACATGAATCTGTTATCGCCAATCAACTATTTAACACGCAAATTCGCATCCGTAAGTTGTACGTTTGTTGTTAACGTACCATCTAAGTAATTGAAAAGCACGTGACGCGCCAGTGTGCACTGAACGTGTTAAAGCGCGGTCGCCATCGTCGGCCGTCAAACAAAAATTTGTTTAAATTGTTGGAAAGTGTATTTTGTGCTTTTTTTGCTCGTTTACACTAACTCGATTAAAATAAAACTATAATTTTAGACGTGAGACGGGTTTGTTTCGAAAATTTCGTTAACGCTTTAAATTTACATATCCAGTTATTTAGGACAAGTTAAAATTAAATAAAGTCCCTTAGTTCTGACGATCAACAAATACTAATTTCAATATACAAGCAAAAATTACTATTAAGTTACAAAAGTGGAAAATCTGAATTGCAAATCGCATTTCAATTGAATCTATTCTGGAATTCCGCCGTCGTTAGTAAAATGAAATTCGTCTCATTTGTATGCGATGTAGTTCTTTCATTTCGTGAAGATGTAGGAGTAAATAGGGTACAATAATATAATGTTTTATATACCTGGAACGTACAACAAAAATTAAAATTGTCACGATAAATACCTATAACGTGCGTTTTACGAGAATATACCAGAACGTTGCTGTTAAATATACCATTGAATTAAAATTTAATTTTCTCCCAACTTATCCAACAATGCCATTAAATTAGTACTAATATTCGCTCAATTTTGATATTACCGGGAGATACCAATTAAAGCGTATATTTTGGAGACATAATCTTCCACTATATAAAGTGCCAGGGTGGAGAAACTGACGTTAATGTGTGCATTACAATCCCTGTGTGTCATCGACACGTGATGGTGCACTTACAACTATTTTAGCTATTATCAAAAATAAGGTTACGCCTAATCATGTTTTAATTGTTTCGGCCGTACCTATAGGTAATTAATTGTAACGATATGCTTGTATGCACGCACGTCGAAATTGATATTTTAATGTTACAACATTTAAGCATTTAATATCGTTTATGTTAGAAAAACGAATTTTATTTTTACTATCAAATGGAAAAGGTTAATTAATTTTCACGAGGTTTTTCATTTCGGTAAATAAATTTAAATCGTTTAATTTTAATTTGATAGAGATACATACAATGAATATTGAATTATTATTTTTAAATGGAAGAAGAACGAGAATAATTTCGTCCGAGAAAGGACGGTTCTGATCAAATACCTACAGATTACATAATCAATTATTTTTAATAAGAAAACAATTTGTCGAGGGGAGATGTCCATTAAAATTAGATGTCGAGTTCGAAGCATCGCAGCTCTCTTATTATAAAAGATAAGAAGCTACAAATACGTTGTTCTTTTCCATGAATTTTTCCATTTGCTGCTATGTAATAGAATTCAACAGGCATAACTTGTAAATAGCCCGAGAGCAGCTACATGCACTGCAGAATAGTATCTTTTTCACAAAAAGTACAACAGTTACAATCCTGATTTGTTTTTCCTATGCAGTATATTACTACATTATCTCAGCAGTGACCTAAAATAACCTTTATATAATCTTTTTTTTTGCTGGTCGAAATTGGCTGAAAATTTGATGTGTTGTACATTTGATCATACTGATCAAAAGTTTTTGGACGCATTGTCAAAAGTGTCTAATATTATAATATCTTAACATATTCACCGAGTAAACTGCATGGTTAGGACATTATTCAAGATTGTAATTTGGATAATCTAAGGTTATTGGGGCCCATAGAGACTTTTGATCAGGATGATCAAATGTACAACATACAGGTATCAAATCTTTAGCCAATTTCACCGAAATTCATTTTTCATGAGGATTGTGCGAGTCCTTGTCTTTTGGAACAACCTTTACATTTTTTATGTTTCCAACTGAAACATTCAAACAACAAAATATTTGTCACTCCCCTCAAGGGATGATGTTTACTTCGGTAAGCTGTACATTAGGTACCGTAAATTGGGTATATACGGAACGATTTTTAAACATTTTTGTTTGTAATTTCGATCGTGTCGATAAAAAAATATTTTTTTTTATTTTGATAATTGCGAAAACGTTTTTATGTATCTTTAAACCTTAAAAAAACTATTTTTGACCAATGAAATCCTTAAAAAAAATAAAAAATAACCGTTCCGTATAATCCGGAGTTTGAGTATATACGGAACGATAATATTTTTGTTATAAAAACACTAGCAAGTTTAATTCTATTTCGTATTGAATCTATGTATCCCTTTTCCGGAACAATTTTATTAAAGAAAAGTATTTTATTTTAAACGGATTAAAAGTAAGAAATAAAAAATGGGTAAAAGTACGAAGTTTTTTCGATACTTTGCTAAATATTCAAATAAAAGACCATAAAAATATAGTTTTATAAAACAAAATATAGTTTTCTATAAAAAAATGTAAAATGTGAAAAAAATATGTAATGTACATAGGTACAATTAAAAAAGAAACAAGAAAAGAACTTACAACTAAAGTGAACATAAATGTATTATAAAGGAACATCGATAGGGAATGTATAAATTCCTCTAGTCACGGTGGGTGCAGGAATACAAAATTTAATTTGCTGTAAAGATACAGTATTTTTATCTCTAACATTTGGAAAAGCAAACTTATTTTTATAAAGTGTGTAATTACGAAGGCAGTCAACAACAATATGATTACTATGTTTTATTTCTTGTATTTTTGCAACAAAATGTTTGGAAACCTCTTTTTTGGTATTAGCATTATAAATAAATTCACAAATGACAAAATTGTTTACTTTAATATCACTGATTTGTTTAACAGGAACTGTTAAGTTTATTTCAGTCTCATTATCAGTCTGCATTTCGTCTTCAAATATTAAATTGTAGTCATCGTTATTCTCGTCTTCAACATTTTCAATCTCGTCACCTTCGTGTGAAGGACCAGGTTTAGGGCCTTGCATGTCTGCCAAAGATATTGACCTCCCTGCTGGGACATCAATCTTTTTGCTCCGTTTTTTATTGGGTATTTCTGGAGGGTTGGTATTTCTTTTCATAATTATTTCAAATGTTTCAGTTATTGCGGGCTCATTAATTCTTTGGCCTGCCGAAAGTAATTTACTTAAAACTGCATCTCTGTTAATAGGAATAATTCCACATGCAGTAAACCCCATCTTAATATTCTGTTCTAGTTTAGGTTGTATGTTTTCTAGTAATTTTTTCAATAATGCGGGAAAAACAGTTTTGGGTAAAACTCCTGTACATTTTCGTTTCCATTCAGTTAAAATTGCACGCCAAGCTCCTTTAACAGGGCGAAATACTGAAACATCTAATGGTTGGGAGATGTGGGTGCTATTTGCAGGTAGAAACACAAAAGCAATATTGTGTACTTCACATTCTTTAATCACCCTTTCAGATAAATGGCTTTGTAAGTTATCTCCAACGATCACTTTTTTCCCTTCTTTGCCCCTAAGGTAGCTAAATGCTACTTTAAAAAACCAATCCTCAAATAATTCTCCATCAAACCACCCATTTGGGGAACGGTTGTAATGACAACCACTTGGTCCGCCTTCTAACCATTCTGGATATAGATTTTTTTGCTTTGTATACGACGTATAAAGGAAGTAATTTCCCATCTCCAGTGACAGCAAACATAGCTGAAGTGGATGACTTAGAGTTATCCAGAATTCTTCTAGCATGCTTATTTCCTCTCTTTATATAAACTTTTTGTTTTCCAGGATCGTCCATGATGTTCGTCTCATCATAGTTAATCACGTTTTCTGACAAAACATCATTCATGGTCACTTGGAGCTCATCAAAATAAACATTGATTATTTCAGGAGTCACTTCTGCTCGTGAACGTTTTATGTTTTCAGAATTTCTTTGACTTAATTCGGGATTCCGTTTCAAAAAAGATTTTATCGATTCATCACCTGGCATATTGTCAGTAAAACATCGTGTAACAACACCTTTACGATTCAGGTAAAGTTGAACAAACTCTTGAATATCTTGCTTTACAAATGGATATCCATAGTTGGCTGCAGATATCATAGCACTAGTTATTCTTTTTTCCTCAAGAACACTTAAAACAGGTGGTTTTCCCAGCTTATCTGAGGCATATGTGCCCTTGTATTTATTGTACAGTGTAGTTTTTGGCACCTTAAATTGGTAGGCAGCTTGGTCAATTGACATTTGATTGTCTACAATCGCCTCCAGAGCCAATTCCATATTGTTTGAATCGTAATTTCTACGAAACGCTGTTCCTAGAACATGCTTATGTTTCCGTGGCATCGTTCCGTATAGTCCTGAAAATGAATGAAAACCGACGATTTCTCTTAAAAATTGTTTTTTTTGCATTTTGTGATAAATTAAAAAAATAAACGGCAATAGCATTGTGATTTTAAGGTTATGTTCTAAAATATATTCCATTGGGTTACTAGTCTAACTTGATTATGAAATGAGATACAGATGAGACCTACTCATCTACACTACATCTACACCAACCTACTCATCTGCATCGATTTTTTATGCTTTTTGTATTAATTTATAACAAGCTTACCGTTTATCTTAAAGACGTGCTACCGGCATATATATATTACATAATGACGTAACTCCGACTACCACAAGAAAGACTGCGCACACATCGAACTGCTAGCAAAATATTGCGGAATATTTAAAATTTGTAGCTTTCGTTCCGTATAACCACCGCAGTTCCGTATATACCCAGTTTACGGTACCTATGTGTTATGGTGCTAAAAGAATACAGAAAATTCCACGTCCATCTTCGATGGTTCTCTAGAAAAATGTGCGAAAAACGTTGTTTCAAAAAAAAAACAGTTTAAAGCATAGCAGCATTTTTTCAAAAAAATGTTTAAAAAAAGTGTGCTTCAGTTTTTATACACATTGTACACATTATGGTTTGACGAATTGATGCAATATTATTTACAAGATTCCAGCTTCGCAATACTGTTTGTGTACGTTTGGACATTTAAACGGCTCGTTAAAAATGTTTAGGACGACACCTTAGGAGCATAGTGCGACCTTAAAATGTCACGTGTCATTTCGCGGTTGTACTAACCCAAAATGAGCGAGAAATCAAAATTTAGACTTTACGATTTTTCATACACCTCCTCTTAACAATAAATTTTACTTGTTTACATTTTTCGAACCATATTCTCAACTTTCCGGGATCGTTATATATTGGATTGAATAGATACCTATATGTTAATCATAATAAAACGAATTGAAAAAATAAGTACCATAAAAAATTACAGTTTTCCGACGACCACTATGAAAAATGCGTAAATTAACACCTTCAAATGTTATTACAAGTTGACCATTGTTAATACATCGTTAAAGCGTGGCTATGAAGTTCAATTAACCAACCGGTTGTCTTCTGGGCGGTGCGAAATTATTTTGCACGCTTTTGAACCAATAAAAAAACCTAACTCGTGCGAAAAATATTCGTTTTTCAGTACTATCGTTATACAGTGTACTATTATAAAACATTGTTTATGCCGTTCATGAGATAAAAACTAGATAATTTTATTGTCGCGCGGTAATATGACAACGCCGTATTTAAAAAAAAATTGTTAAAACCTACTTACGATTGGTAACGTAATCTTGCCACACCCTGTAATTCTTTAAATTTTTAGAAATTTGATTTATAAATTATAGTTCCAAAAATATGTAGGCACAACCTACCTATTATTTATTTATTTTTTTTAATTATGCAGAATTGATTTTAATGTGAATCTTGTACCAACTTACGAAACCAGTAGGTATGAAAATATCCAATGAATTTATTAAAGCCGCCTTAGAAAATTTAGAATAAATAATGATAATTGCTTCTCGACAATAAATATCTATATAAATATGTTTTTGTACTACATTCATAAGAGTATATTTGATAAAGCGATGAAGGTTGTTATTCGAAAGGGAAATTTTTACGAACATCATGTAATAATTTTTATTGCGGGACAATTTATTTTTCAAGGAAAGGTGGGTCACGGTCGGGCAGTTTTCTTTTTAAATTTTCAACGCAATAACCTCTTTGTATCGATTTTTATTGGAAAACTTCATTGAAACTATTGATATCTAAACATAAGTTTTTACAAAATACATAGGCATACGTACTAGCAAGTGAGGAAAAAAAAACAAATTTGTTTTTATTACACGTAGGTAGTCAATAAAATTCGGAAAAATACGACGACATTTGACGTTGAACGATGTTCGATGTATACATACATACCTACCTATACTTTTATTGCGAAAGCACGCGCATTTTGTTTTCTTATAGGTTTTTACTCAACCGCTGAATTAACAATTTAATTCGGTTCCCGTTGCATTCAGTTAGTTGCATTATGAGAAGAAAATGTTTACGTTAAAATGCTGAATAAAATTTGACATTTCCGTTTCCTACAAAATTAACGAGTAAAAGATACAATAAATTGTTACGAAATTACGTCACGTTTTTAATTGTAAACTGATAAAACGCATTTGCGTTCAATTTAACGAAATACACGGACGCAGTAAATTCCACTATCTATACATTAATAGTAATTTAAATGTAATTAACTTTAGGTTAAAATTAATAGGATTGTATCAAATGTAAGTAATTAATACTACATCGTTGTTGCAAATAATTTTAAGTATACTTTGAACGCTGCTATGCTTCGTAGGGACGTAAGTACCACTTCTATACAATATTTTCAGAAGGTAATGTAATTAGATTCAACTATCTTCATAAATGGAAACCAATTGTTTCCAAATTAATAAAGAGCACGTGTTACCCTCTTGCGTAATACAAAATAATTTAAATGAATTTACGTGAAAGCTGATTAAAACGAGGAGCGTCAGAGAATCGTTTTATTTTAGTATCGTCATCGATTCGACCGTTTAAAATTAGTTTTTTTTAATGAATCGAAATTAGCAGGACACTTACCTATTTTAAAGAAAATCGATCGTGAGATTGTGAAAGTTTGAAAACTTTTTATCTAGTAGGAATAATATTTTCAAAATTTCACCAAATTTTACAATACGCACAACGTAGATTTTACAAATGCTGAAATACCATTACTCAACTCAAACAACAAGTAAATTAGTGCTTTAAATAATTAAGTAATTTATGACGACGCGACGCATAACTAGACGCATATTAGAATCTCGACGATAGATAAATTGCAAATTAATTAATAGATTTAACAGTTTGATTTATAGCTTACATCGTCTCATAATTTGATAATTACTTAATTATCATTTTAATACTTTTGATAGATTAGACTAATGTTCTAAAACATATCACTATTCCATGTATACCTAATAATAATGGTAAAATAAAACGCTTTATTATTTGGTATCTCGGTTAATTGAAAAATAATTGCGCCGAAAACTCCCTTATAATTAAGTTAATGAATTATCTCGAACGAAGAGGGTTTCCATCTTGATAAATAGGTTATTAAGATCGAAAATTGGGACTTCTACGAAGTTTACTTTCAATAATTTCGAGTTTCTAAGTAAAGATGCACATTAAAACGAACTGATAAGTTAAAATTATTGAATGTAATACTCGGCCCATTGTTAGAGGATAAAAATTTTCTCGATGTTTATGTCACTAGTAAGTATTACGTCCCAAAAGTGGACGGTTTTCTCGAATACCGGCTCAATTTGTTAAAAGTGGACAAGCGTACTTTTTTTTATTTTGCAATATTTGGGAAATAAAGTGAAAATTTTAAAAAGTAATCCCCAAAAAATTGTAAATAGAGAGGTCGGGGACAGTGCACTCTTAGTTCCTCTATAAGGTGGTATCAAAACATTTATTGCATTGGCTCGAAAACTTTGAAAAATGATTAAATGTTAAGAAAAAATAACAATGTTTTTTAAACACGAAACTGCAAAGAACATCATGTACGGAGACTTCTGGCGCAACCGATTGCATCGTTAGCTCACGACTATCTGTTCTAACTAGCCCTACGCGTAATACGCCGTTAGAATCTGTATTCAATGGACAAGTTTATTTGATGGTTGATTACACTTCTGTAGTACATTTTTTTCTGCCACAATCACATAAAAATCTAATAATGTCGACTAACCGTGTTCACGAAACCATCATTATTGTTTGATTGACAATAACAGAGCTCTCACAAATGCTTTTATTCAAAAATTACAATTTTTAGGATCATACTTACAATAAAATATCAACCAAGTAACTCATATTTTGTTTACAATCATGTGTTAATGCTTCAACCATCAACAATTGAATAACCACATATATGATTAGATTGGTTGCAAATGACCTCACTTCATTTGATCGTCCACTAATGGGACACCCTGTATAGATACCTATTTATTATTTAAGTTTTTCTTTTTAGTAAATGAGCAACAACTTTTCATAACAACTTTACTAGTTAGTTAATAGGAGGTTTTAAATAGATATTACATTTAGAAAATTCAGTTTTTTAATAATTGTCTTCGTTTCAGGGTGAATATAAAACAATCGAGAGGTCGGAGTCAGACACACATGAGCTCGATTGGTGAGCCCCCCCGGCCTGTGGGGCAATGCGTGAGCTAAACGGCCCTAAGCTCCAACACCTAACCGAAGACCAACAGCCCTACATACATGAACACCTTCTGCTCAACGCTGACGGTAAGTCCTACAAATCTCATGATAACGATACTATTACCTACACGACCTACACAAATGAATTTGCTTAAAAAAAAAACACGTCATTTTATCTATTCAATACAAATGTACTTATTATTTGATTCCTATATAAAAGGAAACGCAACGAGGAAATGGACAACTGAAATGTAGGATATGTACGGCAGGTGCGGATGGATGATAGCAGCAGCTGCCCCGTATTTTGTTTTATCCTTAACTTTCAGCCGTTTGCCGTACAAATTTCGAAGCAACAAATTTTGCAATTTCTAATTAAAATATTAGCCTCTACGCTCGCAGAACTTCCGTCGTTAAAGTTTCGGTAAAATTTTCGCATAATTATGTCTGTATAGTTGACGGGGTTAAAATTTTAAGTGTTACGCAGCTACGTCAAGATCTAATTTTGAAAGTTATATTCAGTTATACTTGCTCGACTTTATCTACAAAACTTATCTAATACGTAAACTTTTCGTTGTAAATCAATTATGCTACTCACGGTATTTGATTTTCTAGTTTATAACTCGCAATTATATTAATGCGGTTATTAATTTTGGTTGCGCCGAGATTGTTTTTTTTCCGACCACTTATGCCGTCAATTGTCGTTTCGTCAACTCTATTTTGAATGGAAAAACGATAAAGAGTTGACGATATTAGACGTGGTAAAATTATGAAATTGTCGGAAGTGTTAAACGGGTCGCGCCCTTATGCACGTCTCGTTTTTTCGAATCGGCTCGGTTCCTTTTGTTTTCCCACAACTGATTCTTCAATTATTCAGAACACGAAAACGACCTTCTTCACTTACAACATAAAATATTAACAAAAACGAACTGACACAGTAACCTAATTTCAAAATCATTTCCAGTTAATTACCCTGTAAAGCGATTGAGACATCTACTTAATTTTCATACAAATTACCTACTTGCTTAAGTTTATGATATTCAAACTCTCTTATTACAAAAATTCTTGGGCTTATTCGTTTAGGGATGAGAATGTCTTTCACTTTTTTTTCACAGTTAGTACGGTTTTTGATTAATGTCATGTTAAACTGAAACTAAACTGAATAGCTTTAAAGTTAAATGACGGAAGTAAATGAAATGATCAAAATAAATGTTTGTGTTTATAAGATAATGCTTTTAAAGATCAGATAATGCAAATGATGCACTTGTTACTATAATAGTCGAGGCATTTTAAGAAATTCGACCTGAGTAATTAATAGGAAGTGACGACTTGGCACAGTTGTTAATTGGGCGTTGCTGACTAACATGTCAAAAATCCTTATAAATTCACGCTATGCTTTAACGACGCCAAAAATCAGTTTTTTTTATTAGAATTTCCTTTAAGGTTTATATTATCACAAAAATACCTTTATAATAAAATAAGCTAGGGAAACTTTCCTTTCCCTTTCCTGTTCTTGTTATTTTTCTGTAGAGTCAATAATTTCGGAGTGTCAGCTTCACAAAGCTTATTTTATCAGGTAACTCGACGGTAATTCATTAACGTATTGAGAAATTACACTTTACCTTTCAAGCATTTGTACATTGTTAAATCCATCTACGACGTACATTTTCCGCGAACAGTTGGTCGCAACCCCCCGACAACCCCTGTCGGGGGGAGGAATTTTTCTGTACTTCTTATCCGAAAATATACGTCTTAGATGGGTTTAACAAATGTGCAAATGTTCATATTTTTTCGAAAGGTAACGTGTAATTTCTCTACGTTAATTAATTAACGTCGAGTTACCTCGTAAAACAAACTTTGTGAAGTTAATACGCCGATATTATTGACTTTACAGAAAAAATTATAAGGACGTAAATTGTAAGAAACGTTCCCTAGCTTATTTTATCATATAGGTATCTTTGTCGCAAAATAAACAGCAAAGGAGATTTTTGGGAAAAACTCGTTTATGGGGACTTTTGACATGTTAATCAGAAAGGTTCAATTAAAAATCCAAATCTCCACTTCCTACTAATTACTTAGGTCGATTGAGTTTTTTATACCTAAAATTTCTGGACTATAACTATAGTAAAACTACGATTAAATGCGGAATAATAACACGATTATAACCTACTTATGTCAATAACAACCGCGGGCAATAAAATACAAAAAAATCCATAGGAAGAATATGAAAATATCAAATATTAGATAAAGTTCAAAGTCGGATTAGGTTTTAGGTTAAATTATAAAAAATACGTCCTTGTTTTTCTACATCAGCATCGTCTGAATTTGCGCTGGCGGAATCGTGAAACATAAAAATAAATTAAATATTTAATAACGTCAAATAGCTTGCATAAAGCAAACCAGCCGAAGTACCGTCGGTATTAAACGTTTAGCGTTGATAGAGAAATTTAAAAACGTAAATATCTACAAAATTCTTTTAAATGCTTAAAACATATCCCGAGGTTAATAACTGTTGATTAGACGTTTACGTCATGAATTTAACGAACGTGAATTGCAATTCAATTATAATTTAGGTTGGTACGGAATTGAAGCGTTGTTTAATTATGAGGTTTTACGTAAAAGAATTGAAATTATCAATTCATCGAAAAATAGGTTAATACACTGCGTTTGTTTAAAAACTATTATATCGAGCATATCGAGTGATACGCATAAAGAGCTTTCTGCTCGATTATTTCGAAAACCATGCATTTTATCGATAACCGCAAAGATAGATGTTTGATATAAAATTTTATGATAATTCTAAAACATGTTTCGTATTACCAATCCGATAATTAATAACTGGATAAAACCCGATTTTAAATGTTTGATCGGCCGCCGTTCTGAAACGAGTCGGTCGACTTTTCTGGTTAACGAACTCGTCCTTCGAATTCGTAAGGACGATTCCCTGTCAAAATTTCAGCGTTTTAAGATCAAAATTACAACCGTGTAATCGTGCACACAAGATTTGATTATAGTATACATAAATGTATATACAGTGTGGCCCAGTTTTAACGAAGACACCTAAACATCTTTTTTATTTTTGAAGCAATGAATATAACATTTTTCTAAGTTATTTAAGTCCGTTAAAGACACATCTTTCTGTGGAAATCGAATTTCTTTATGATCAAAACCTAGCCAACTGTAATAAAAATAAAAATTTGCATTTCAAATATTTCTATATAACTTACCTAGTTCGTAAAATTCATAAATTCGATCATGGTGAGCATTTTATCTGTACGGAAGTTGTGCTGTACTAGGAGAAAATTTTTGGATAGTACAACTAGTGTAATTTTATTTTAGGATCGTTAAGATTGAATTTAAAAGAGGGGAGGGCTCGATGTTGTATTGAAACGAACGGATGTCAAACATTTATTATAATATCCCGGTTTGTAAATGAAGCGATAAATGTAACTTAAATTTTCTTCCTTACTTTTATGACCTATAACTTTCTAAGCGTTGCTTTTCAGGACCTACATAAATTTATTAACACTTTTTTTGTCTTTGTATATTTTACTGATTCTCAAAAAACCGTCCTTTTCAGGGACGCTTTTGTAGATAAAAACTATTATAAGTAGGTAATCGATTTAATTATGATTTTTTCCGATAATTAGGTACGGCGTAGGTATCTGTTGCGATTTTCGATAAATACGTTTGTTAGCATATGCACATAAATACACGTTATGCAGGCAGTCCTCGTTTCTACGTCAGGTTACATACTAGCAAAGAATTACGTAAAACGAGATACATTTTTATGTAAAATCCATATAGTTAGGTTCTCAGATATGAAAAAAACATCTTTTCTTTTTTAAATAAACGAACTAGTTTTATTTATGAAATTGGCGTATCTTTGAATAAAATAACCCACAAAGGAGGTAATAAAATAACATGAATAATTAAGAAAATTATGTCTGTTTGGTAAAAAAGTACTCTAAACGCTTGTATTTCGTTTTTTTTTTTTTAATAATTATGAAATTCTCATTCTCACTTTCAAAACATTTATAAGCGAGGGCGATGTTATGGTTGACTTCAAAACTTCGTTCAACGTTAGGATCGTCGATTTCGTTTTTTTTAATACATGAAATACATATTTTGTAAAAGATTGTTGAACAAAAAATAAATTAAGGCCATTACCACTGATTGTGAATCATTAAAAATAATATTTAAGTAATATTTTATTGTTAGTTTTATTTTATACATTCTTATAATATTTTTACAACAACGTAAAACGAATCATATATACGTATGTAGTAAATATGGGGAATGGTATCAAAATGTTTGAGTGACCGCCTGTATTCGATGGAAAAGCATCTGTTAAATCGGTTTTATTGATGTAACTCTAAATTAAGTTCGTTTTCATTTATTTCAAAAAAGGAAATTGTGTGAATTTAGGTATTATAATATCGCTTTCGGATTTTTAACTTCAACAAGATTTGATTTGTTAAAAAAAAATTAATGCGCATTAATTTGCTTTTTGAATTTCCCATAGGTACCTACGTTAAAATTTTTACCCTTTAATTCCTAAAACGATTTAGAATGAGGTTACCTACCGCCAGAGGAAAATGTAATTAAAATCTTCATATCTAGGTATGTACCTCTAATTATTATTTAAAAATATAAAGTAGCCAACTGTTATTTATAAATGTTGGAAAAGCAATAAAAATGTAAATGTAATTTCAGTTTGGGTAACAAAAATGAAGTTGGCACTCTAAATGTAGGGAAACTTTTTTTGCGAGTATCTACACATTAAGTAGAGCTTAAATGCAGATACGCTAATTTTTTATGCTTTATAATGAAATTACCATTTAATTAAATTAGAAAAATAGAACGCGGAGCTTTTAATATTAACTTAAACCAAAAGGCAGATTTAGTTCTTTAGAATCTATAATTTTTTTAATCGATATCAAATTGAATTTAATTTTACAAATCAAAATAATCCGTTCTTTGTTCAAAAACGTAAGGTGTAATTGTGATTAACTATAGGCAAATAGGCTTACGTACATATTTATTAGCTTTACCGATAAATGCTGCGTTTCATCCTTCAAAGTCGCATATCTCCCTTAATTTCAGAATTTCCGTTGTCCTTGAGGGAGTAAATGGTTTGAAAAGGTTGGTGGTTGTTATGATTAACCACCCACACTTCTTCGGTTCTATCTTTTCCTCGTTTATACTTCGAATTTTCGAATCCGAGGCTAACAATAAGAAGCTTACACAAAACAATGCTTTATTTTCAAAGTTAAATAGGTAACCTTTTATGTTCGCTTCAATGTTTATATAATTTATTACTAGTTACCGCGATATTTCGTTAATCGAATGACGAAAATTTTAGACGTAGATACGAATTTTCAATTTTCGACATTGTATTAAGGATTGAGTTCAAAATTTAATAATGAAAACGAAACGAGGTCGCAGTGAAAATATTAACTGTACGTATGTGCTTTCTACGGAGAAACGCCTAATGTACATAATTGTAAATTAAAGAAGTACGTCTCACATTTATTAATGATTATGGAAAAAATACATTATTTAAAAATAAGTTTATCGATATTTTGCAGGACACTGGTTATCCATAAAATAATCGTTTTCATTCCAGAGCTGGAGAAGAGGATTCCTCTTGCAGCGCAGACGACTCACTGCGCAGAGCTGGAGGAGTTGCAGGAGCTGCTCCACTTCCCCGAAGAGGTTGCATTGCGCCTGGCCGATACCGAATATCAACTTTTCTATCAGGTATTTACCCACAATATATTTATTTATCAATTAATCGATGTACTGTCCCGTTAAGGCAAAAAGTCATAAGTGCAAAACTTTGCGATGTTGGGGTTGCAATATGTCAAACGACCCACAGCAATATTTTCTATCATTCGGCCGGACTCATCGCTGAAACAGCTGAAAATTATAATAGACGATTATGGCAGAAGGACCGCGAGTTGTTGTGATAAGAACGTGGCACAACTAATGTAATACATCAACTACAATAATAAAATAAAAATGTGCAAATAAACGGCGGTTCAAGTAAAACGCTGTTTTAGCGCTAATGCAACGCTTTCCCGGCTGAATACACACATACGTTAAATAATTTCGAATTTATAATAATTTTGAATTTTCTTTCTAATTAACGTAAACATTTCCAGTAAAAGATTTTCGATAGATTTAATTTTTGTGAATGACATTTCAGATTATACCTACAATATGATCAATATCGCAAGACTGATATTTTGCCCATATTATGACCTCTTGTATTAGCCGAACAGAGTATAGTTCATCTTACAATTAGAACCGTAGTTGCTGGAAATATGTTCACTTATAACATCTTCGTTAGAACTGATACTTTCTTGTCTTCATTAGAAACTCCTTAACTAAAACTTTACCTTTATTTATTATTATCGATCGTAACTATCGATCTGTAAACTAAGCTGTAGAGTCGATTCGTTTATTTAAGTCGAAATTCCCTTACTTATTCGCAGTCACAAATATTAAAAAAAAAATTAAAGCGAAAACAAAACAAAATCAAAAACAAGAACATTCGAATTAATAAAACGAAAAGCCGGTGGAAACGCTGGAAATATTGCACAAGTAGGTATTCCCACAAGAGATGTGCGGCGCAAAAGGCGACCCACGCTGAAAACTTGTTAAAAATCGAGACAACGCGACTACGAATCTGAGATTAAAATAAAAACAGAAAACATCTGTCGGTAACTTTGGAAACAGATCGGAATTCTAAAACTATCAACTCATTTAAAACAGTTTAACATTTCCTTCGCGTGTATGGAAAACAATAAATCGTGCAACAGATGCTTCGCGTTGTTTTACGATACTTATATCGTTTCTTAAGTATTTCAACGTATTTTGCATTTTTTATTTTTTTAACTTGTGACTATCGCACGCAGTAGGTATGTACTTAAATAAATTATTTTCGGTAACGTCGGGTAACTGCGAAATTAATCGTTACGTTCTACGATAAGACGGTTATCGAAATACTAAAGTAGACGTTCAAATGTTTATTTAGCGGGTGATACTTTTAGGAAGAACGAGTTAGATCCGACACTTGCTGCATTTTTCACGATACGTGATGCGTGGGCAAATTGAAGTTGAAAATTGATTAGTTCATTTTTAGCTCGGTAGAACCGACATTCGACATCAAAAGCAAGTGTTTTAACGTCTGTGAAAATGCAATATTTTATGCAAACTACGGTCTGTACCTACGTTAATATGATTTGAACGATAAAACTGAATAAAAGGGAAAAACGCAGTTTATAATATAGAAAGTGTGGGAAATTTTGCATTTTAACTTGAAATTGATTGAAAGTTCGAAACTTGGGAAATTAGTTTTTACATTTACGGAAATGCAGTATGTATTTTTTGCAAAATAAAAAAGATAAACGTAGAATGCATAGGTGGATATATACAGTGTGTCCACGATCGGTAAACCTAACTACATACACTTGTAATCTTTTTCATTTCTCATTTTTTAGAGAAAAGGTCATTCTTTATAAAGAGTTTTGCTTAGTTTGAAAAGTTCTTAGCCATAATCAAAATGTCGATATAATATACAGGATTGTTAAAAATAATTAAACATTAATTGATTAATTAATTGTTCAAGAGTACATCTAACATTTTTCATTTTTACTCAAACAATTGATGGATACTTTACACTTGAACAATTTAATGTTTCCTTATTTCTAAACAACCCTGTACGTGACTAACGATAAGAACTCTTCAAACTAAACTGAACTCTTCATAAAAAATTACTTTTTCTTTAAAAACGAGAAATAAGAACGTTTACAAATATACTTATAATTAGGTCCATCCGTGGACACACTGTATAAAATTAAATTATTTTAATTCACTTTTAAAAAATATTTTTCATTATTTATCTAATTAAGTATATTATAATAAATTGTGCAAATTATTATTTTGTAACTATCTCATATACCTATTTTATGTATAAATTCACTATTATATTATATCATAAAACACTGCGTTCTTGTAAAATTAAAATTAATGTTCGCTTATCCCTTTTTGCGTTATAAAAACATTTCGCCGTCGTTTTACCAAAAGGACGTAACTTATACATCGTTTTGACGTGCATAGAATGACTACAAGTTTGAGCTAGTTTTTATATTAAGTTTTTATTTTATTAGTTTTTATTTTATGTTTTTTTTTCGCGACTGGCGAAGGTGTTTTCCCTGTTTAGTATCACGTCTGTAGTACTATCATTTCATTCCAGATTGATAGCACTATCGCATTCCTTTATACGAAAAATAAAAATAATCCAATTTAAGTGCTGGTCCAACATTTTTACAATACACGTATCTAACTAGAAAGAACGATGACAGATAATTGCGTTTAAATTAATACGTAAATTTGCTTCCGCAGTTAACTATTTACAATTCTCACTATATACATGTATATTTAGTTATGTTACGATGATCTTCAATTTAGAAGATATACTTAAACGAACGATTTTGTAGTTGAAATTTGAAAAACCTTTTAACTTCAAATTTAAAACAAATTTGATACATTTTCTCTTCTTACTTCTTTCTACTTAAACAGTTATTTTATCCTTTTTAATGAGGTTTTTCACTCCATATTAAAAAACTTTAAATTTATGTAGATTAAATTATTTTTAAGTACCTACCTACCCGTTTAATATTTTATGAAAATGAGTAGGGTTTTCGACATGAACTTTATACAGACAGATATTATACTCATTCACTGAAATTGATCATAATCAGTTTTATGAAAGAACAAATCACTTATTAATATACTTACGAAAATAACGATTTAAAAAACTTATATAACGAGTAAGTACCTACCACATATGTACATAGTTTAAGAGCGAGAGGCAATCGATGTCGTGGTATATCTCCAAGCAAAACCCGTAATCGAATCCAATACTTTTAAATGGGTTTACAAAGCTGAATCGTCACTTTTAATCTAATCCTAAAAGGGGCGAAAGTCTTTTATCTAAATCTACTACTGTGGTTAGGAAAACCAAAAATAGACAAAAGACTAGAAACCATTTTAAAAACTAATATTGCGTTGTTTAAATTTCCCATTTTTGAAAAGATACCGATAGGTTACAACGAAATATTCATTATAGGTATATATAGCTGCTAACTAAATAAACCCGTTGATACTTTGTAATAATTAATTACATTTTAGAAAGTACATAGGTACCTAAACTTCTTACGCCCGTTTACGTGAAATGCAACAGTTGTATCTAATTGTTGGAAAGCTTTTGTATATAAACACGAAACAATAAAACGAGGCATTAGACTTTACTTCACAGACAACTGTTCGCCATTTCGCAGATTTAATGTAGCCATTACGTATCAAAATTTAGATTATGATCACCTACAATTACACCAAAAATAAGTTATACACCGTTGATAATAATTAATAGGTAGTAGTAAACACTTCCAAAATAATTTATATCTTTTATATTTGTGGAAAAATTACACGTATTGTTATGTAAACAACCCACTGTAAATATGAAAAAACTGTGAATTTGTCTAATTCGTGACGGTTTAAATAAAAATAAAAATACTGCAAATAATTTAATTAAGATTTATAATTTGAAAAAGTTGCAAGTCGCCGCTTATCTTTTACATAAAATTTCAAAATATCTGTTAGTTAGTTTTATTGGGTGTGAATAAGTAGGTAGGTAGAACTTATGTCATAATAATTGGCGAAAAAAACGGTCAGGAAAAGGTGGTTACTTTCATTAATAACTCCGCACTTACAATACAACTTGAATTGCTGCTATAGAATTATTATCACAAAACCTAGTACTACGCCACTGTACAACGTGATTATGTGCCGACTATGGCTCTCATAAACATCTTAAATCCGCCCACTTGTTGGCCACTGCGCAACCAGGGCTTTCGCCAATTACAATGGCACCAGCTCTATGTGTTATATGAAGAACATGTTTATCATCTCGCTGTAATATTTATTTCCGTACAATATGTTCAACCAACGCAAGAAATTTTAATTGAAACGCATCACTTATCCTATTTAAAGCAGTTCAAATCCGTTATTTTTGGATTGGAACAGTTTTTTATATGTATTCGGTGAATGCAATCTCTTAATATACATATGTTTATGTAATAAAACAAAATTTTAAGAATACAATGGTTTTATAAAACATGTATCTAGACCTATTATCTGACAATGAGTTACCTATACGTTAAACATCTTTATCCATCTGATTTTGCGAAAGCCGTAAACGCCCCCTTAGATAAGGTTACTCGTTTACAACCACCGATTCTGTGAGAAGGCGTCTAATAATTTTCAACACGTCGGCTTTTATATATATTACATATTTCGACATATTTTATGACCATTTTTCAAAAAACTGCAACCTTACATTCTTGAAATTCACGTTTCTAGGCTCGACAAACACTTTTTAAATCAAAAGATAAAGTTTTATATTATATGTATATCTGCTAATAATATCTATTCTACCTAAATGGTACGTAAAAATTCTTATCTATACCCATCGAATAAAATAACATATTGTTTTCCGTTGTCGATTTTTTTCAAATATTAAATTAAATATTTTTATGTACAGTCAAGTTCCATACGTTTTGTCCCGTTGCCCGTGTTAGTTTTTATCTAAAAGGCTCAAAAAAGTAAGATTACTGTCCGTTTTTATTTATTATTAGACGTCTCCCTTTTCATAATTAAAAAAAAAATGCTGCTCTTGATCCTCTCTCGTTGCTCGTTGGAGGAGTAAGGATAAGTAAATTTTGCTCAAAAACAAAGTTGGTACCATTATTTTACAATATCTATATCGGAAAATTTTATTAAGAAACATTATTTAGAATCGCAACAGTAGGTAATATCCAAATACGAAATGTTTGCCTTTTGTTCTCATTTAAGAGTGATTAATTAGGCGTATATTCATCATTTAACAGGTAAATTAAATAAAGCGGTAATTTTCGTCATTAAAACAAATTGTCAAACAAGTTAAGTTCGAGTGGAAAGTTGACCGTTTTCGACTACTCCTATAAGAATTGTTGAAATTGATTGTTGATTTATCATGTTTTACAATGTTAGTACAAAATACAAATTATAATTTCTTTATTAATTGTTAATGTTATTGTCTAAAAACCGACGATTTTTAATATAAAATTAATTTAAGTATAAATTTTTACAAGTTCAGAACATTTTATGTTAAAAATAATTAACCTTTATACAATCACATTAAAAATAATCACATAATTTACAATTTATACCAAGTCAAAAGTAAATTAAGAAACCTAACTTCAAAACTCCAAAACGCAAAAGGTTCCTATCTATTGATTCTACAAATTCAAAAACTTCAAAACAGTTAAAGGTACATTGAATTATAAAAAGTATTATAATTTATTTAATAGATTGCATAATTATTATGTAATGTTTGATTATATTACAGGACATGATAATATAGTTGGTTATTTAATTATTGAAATATCAAAACCATTTAAGTACACGTAAAGTAATGTAATACATTACCAATACATAATCACAAGTAAACCTAATAGAATCTCGCAGAGATACATTTGTTAATTATTTCTCTATTATTTTAAGGGCGAAATAAAGGTATATATGACTAGAAAATGTTTAGATTATTACTGATAAACAGCATTTTACCTTGGTCGCCTTACTAACCTAGTTAGATTGTTCACCTGAGCCTCATGGCACGGTTACTCATAGGTAGGTATTACGATACATTGTTTTCTCAAATAATACAGTTTCCTTTTAATTATTACTACATGAAATGTAATAATAGAAGACCCAATTTTAGCGAATTTTCATAAAAAATAAAGCTATTGCAGATGTGTCCTTTTGATTTTTCTCCTATCTAAACCCCTAAATCACGAAAATATAGGTCGTTCATTTTTGATCAGTAATATATAAATAATCGATTTCTTGTGAACACGATTCCGGTCACAATTTTGATCGTAGAAGGCTGAAATTAAAACAGTGCATTGTCTTTACGAAAACAAAGGACGAGTTCCTTAACCAGGTAAATCGATCAACCAGTTTTAAAATGGCGGCCGTTCAAAAATTAAAAAAATTCTAATCTCCGTTATTAATCATCGGACCGGTAATGTGAAATATGTTTTGTTAATATGATCGTGTCTTTATAATTTTCGATAGAATGCACCGTTTTCGAAATAATCGAAAAATTGTCAATTTTTTTTTTAATCTTATAAAATTCTCTCGCAAATATTTTTTAAAAAATATATTTCAACATATCTTCCTACTAAAATGTCAATAAACTACGGGAATTCATTGATTTTTATGTTATTTTAAATTTATTTATGTTGTTTTAAATTTTTTTTTGTTTTTATGATTGTATAAGTTTTCTACGAGATACATTGTATTCAGTACAAATATTTACAAAGCAATAATTGCCAGTTTAACATTAAATTTACACGATTGAAATGTTGAATTTATATGTAAATACGCGAGTAGAAGTCATCTCGACAAAGAGATTATAATTGGTTATAGCGCACCACAAACCCCAGAGCTCTATTTAGATAGTCTTACGATAGTATCTTAAAGCTTTGAAACAAAAATAGTTTAGGTTAGCTATTTACACTTTCACACAAAATTTACTTGTATCTATGGTTTTTAATCTCTAAAAACTAGGTAATTTATAACTAATTTATTAATAACATTATAGCAAGAACAATAACAATAAACGATTTAACACAAATATAAAACTGAAAAAGGATCAATTGGATTTTTTACAAAAACAAAATAAATTAAAAGCTGGCGAACATTTTCACAAATGAATTTCTACCTCTTGAAATTTTGCAGGAAGGTAGTTTCTTTAAGTCTGGTTAAATAATGGACCACCTGATTATAGACAACTCCCGCCTCAATTGTTTAAAATTGCAAAGAAAAAACTATGTTTGAAATTCGTCATTTCTACCTAAAAATTTACTTTAAATTCATTTTGTGGAAAGATGGTTTTACTATTTAAGTCTGGCTAAAGAATTGATAACCTGATTAGGCAACTCGATTGTTTAAAATTGCAGAAATAAAAACAGGGGAGCGCCGTGTCCAGGAAACGGGGGAAAATCTATCCATGCCAAAATAATGCCACTAGTTCCCAATATTTCTTTTCTTACGTCGCTCAACCTTTTGAGATATTCGTCCCCAAAAGGTAAAGAGTAAAAATCTGTTTTTTTTAAATAACATATTTATTTTTCGTTGAAATTTAATAACTTTTGGCACCTACACATACGTAATAAGTGAAGCCCTTTAAAATGATGTAATAGATTTTTTGATATCAACTCAGAAGAGCCCGGTTGCACCTCTAACCTTTCTAACCATCGACTTTTTTAGAGGTTTAAGTTTTTAAATTTTTAAGGTCTTTCCGGATTTCCCAGACATTTTGGGTTAAAAAAAGTTTTCCTGTTTAATTGCGATAAAATAAACCACATTCGAGCAAATGACACTTAAAAAATAAGAGATGCAGAGTATCTTAAATAGTATTTAAGTGAGATTTTCTGGAATATGGTTTAGTTTATCGAAATTAAACAAGAGCACTTTTTTATCGTAAAATATCTGGGAAATCCGAAACCGCAGTTAAAAATTTAACAACTTAAACCTCTGAAATGTTTTGGGGTTAGAAAGGTTAGGGGTAGTACATCTCTGGTTTCCTTGAGGCGATATCGAAAGACCTACTAGTCCATTTTAAAGATCTTGATTTGTTACGTGTTTACACCAAAAATGATTAATTTGCGACAAAAAATAAAGCTGTTTTATTATCCAACTTTGGGGGTGAATATCTCAACTGGGGAGCGATGTAAGAAACAAAAATGTATGGGAACTTGTGACGTTATTTTGACATGGTTTATGCGTCCCCGATAGATTTCCCACCATTTCCTGGACACGGCGCTTCCCTTATTTTATTTCTGCAATTTTAAACAATTGAGGGATAGCTCGCGTCCGAAGTTGCCTAATCAGATTGCCTAATTCCTTAGCCAGACTGACTTAAAAAAAAAACTACCTTCCTACAAAATTTCAAGAGGTAGAAACTCGTGTGCGAAAATGTTCGCCAGCTCTTAGTCTAAAACGTGCTGACAGTAAAATTACGAAACTCAAACTCTATACTGTTTATCGAAAGTTGCCTCGCAACCCCCTTAAATTAAGGGTAGGTGGCCCGTTCAAGTTTACGCCTTAATAATAATTCTCCGCGAACGTAATTATTAATTTAATAGGTACCCACAAATTACCTACCAAGTTGTTTTAGTTTCATTAACATAAACAATTATTGGACAGGTAGCTGAAAGATATGTGTCAATATAAAATTGATTTTGGAAGTATTTGTCGCGTGCAAAATCAAGGAACGAATCCTACAAGTATTATAAAGACGTTATTATAAAACGAGACTTTGCCTTGCCCTGTAACGTCTTTAAATTGTAAGATAAATTGGCCTTGTATCACACTTAATAGCGTCCCCGAAAGCAGAAACTTCTATAGTTATCGATTTATCGATCTCTATTACCAATTGCTATAGGAGTTTTAAAACTAACTCCATTATAATTTATTTAATAGTATCTACGTATCTTTAGTTATACAGCGTATACTTTTTGTAGCAATTCGTCTCTTTCTAATTTTTCTTTCACGTCTAATTCCGTGGAATGATTTTAGTGTTACGAATATTTTTAGTTTCTCCCCAAATTATAGACATAATATGTATTATCGTTTATTTATAAAACCAATAATCGGATACGACCGCAAAAATTGAGTTAAGAATAATATTGACATAAAAATAATAAAGATAGCTTTTAACGTCTTTTGTTTAATACTTCTCCAAGCAATATTAGCTTATAATTTTGCGCCAGATTAAGCTTAATTTCCGTCTTGGGCAGAAAATAATATTTACACACGGTTGCGTCATTTCAATATCATTAATTTAAAATCGATATTTAAATATCTACAAAATACTAAACCGCAACTTTGTTTCAGGTACCACCGATCGATTACCTACGCCAGGTGACTTTAGATCTAGGAGGACCTGCAGGAACCGCCGCGGAAAGTTTACCTGGTAATTCCTCCACTAGATCATCGGTAGCTACTCTTATAAAACGGTTCAACGAGGTAATTTTATTACGCAATTTCTATAAGTTATAATACGTATGTTAAATTTAGTTTGAGTTCTCTTTTCGACATCAGTTTTTGATAAAATAACTGCAACGAACAAGACAATCAAATGTCGACCTTGATATAGCTTGGTCCTCATAAAATACTACACTTTTCAAATAAAAGCTAATTATAACTGATGTTTTACTTCGAGTTTCAAAGTACTCACGATTTATTCGCGCATTGTGTAGTTCAATGGACTTTTAATTGCTTTTGAACTAACGAGATCGGTTTCGACAACGCCATTGATGCACAATCGAACCATTTGATGTTCTCAACAGATTTTAATTAAATTGAGATTTTTCTAATTTCAAATTCTATAAATAATACGATCACGATGTGAATTGGTGGAATCAAAACCTTATCGTTGTTAAAGTACGTTTTTCGTATAGGGAGATGCATATCGGAAAACTGAGAAGAAGGTACACATATTCAACTCGATAGGTACCTAACTAAAATATTAGGTACTACATAATATTGTTTGATCTTCGATTTATTTATTATACGGGGTTATTAACGTACTTTAGAACTTTTAGCTAAACATCCTCTAAAATGCGATATTTTGTAAACGATTTTCTGTAAACACATTTTTCTTCCGTGTAAGTCTTCATATAGGTTATCTGAAGTCGTTAGAAAAATTTGTTTACAAAAAACGAAAAAGTTCGAACTGTCAAAATCGAATAAGGAATTTTATCTGGGTTTTTATATTCTACCGTCAAAAATCAAATATTTCTTATTTGTTGACATGGAGGGAATTCAATTAAACACAGAATTTAAATGGTAGAATTTTACTTATTATTTTTTCGGAAATAATCCAAAAAAGCTCCAAAAAAAATACAGGAAGCAAAATTGGTATATATTTATCAAGACATCAAGTTGTTTATGAAGTTGTTTATAAGGGCAGAAGTTGAAATGAATTATAGTCGACAAGTTCGACGCGTAATTTTCAATTTTAATTACATTGTCTTTGCTCGCTTTACGTTACAGAAAAAAAGTTATTTTTAAACTATTGTACAATACTATAAATCCTAACTATCGTTCTATTCATTACCCACAGACTATTTTGGAAGTAGTAAATAAATAATAAATGAATGAAGAAATAATCATGTACGTATTTCATATACAGGGTGTTTCATTGAAGACGAATCAGCCGGCGCAAAGTGATGGAAGACCTCAATTTGCATCTATTTGATGGCGAAAGTTAGTTTAGAAGTTATTTAGGTTTTATGTATTTTTAGCTAAACTCCGGTTTTGCCCACAAATTTTATGATTCCGGCCAGACTATTAGTATTAGTCGTCCAAAATGGACCTATTTTCCTGAAAAACATTGCGACAAAACATGACCTTTTAATTTTTTAAAGCGAAAATCATTTTTCCAAAAATTTAGTATTCATCTTAAAAGCTGCTCCGCTTTACTGGCAATCGACCCTATAAATTTCATTCAAATAGTCCCACGACTTCACATCGAAAATTATGTGCAAAGTGAAAAAGGGGAAAATCTCACTTTTTAATTTTAATCGAAAACATTATTCGAAAAATGAGATAAGTTGTTGTGGATTTCGTTAAATACGACGGCAGTATATTAGTTTTATTCCAGTTGTTTTACTTCATTTATAATGTAAAGTGGAGTAATCCGGACTTTAGCAAAAATACATATAAAAACTGAATAACTTCTAAACTAACTTTCGCCAAACATATATGGAGGCCAAATAGATTTTTAGTTTTCAAATTTTTTCACAAATACTTACGTTAGGGTATGGAAATAAATAATTGAGCCCATTTGGCTCAATATTTATTCAAATGCACAATCCAATAAATATTTTTTTGCACAAACTTTAGGGGTGGGTGACCTTATAAAAATTTTAATTTTTAACGCTTTACAGTAGATACTATATGAGAGTAAACTACAGAAAAAAAGGTTCAAGTTTATATTCTGCTGCGAGCGAAGTTGCTTTTTATGTTGCACCCTTGCTGAGATATTCACTTCTATAAAAATCAATTTTTTAAATAACATTTTTATTCTTATTAGGATTTAATAATTTTTGATACGGATTCATAGTAGCTAAATGAACTTCTCTAAAACAGTGTAGTAGATTTTTCGATATCAGTTTAGAGGAGCGAAGGGTGCTTTCAAATATTTTTTATTTACTACGAACTTCTAGCAAACATTATTCAATTCTAATAAGAACCATTTACCTACTTATGTATTTTTATTTCTCAACTTTGGGGTTGAATATCTCGGTAGGAGGACAGCATCGTATTATTTTAACGTGATCCACACGCTCCCGAGAGACGTTTTACCATTTCCTGGACACCCTGCATAATAATGTCAGATGATATCCTGAGTTTTTAAAGATTTTAACCTGACATAACATTGCTTTCGGTGAAATATCAAACTCACACTTTTTATTTGCAGTTTGCAATAATATATTTAGTAATTTAAAGCGTGAAGAATATTAATGTTTATCATATCGTCCATCTATATTTACCCCTAAAGTTTCAAAAAAATGAGAGAAACAGCATATATTTATGGAATTGTGTTTAGGGATCAATTATTTATTTCCGCAAACCACCCTAACGCGAGTATTTGTGAAAACATTTGAAGGCTTATGTTTTAATCGGGTCATTCCACGTCAAACTAACCAATAACAAAATATTTTTGAACTTTAAGATTTCAAATTTCTAAGATTTTTTTATATATTCGTTGTATCTATCTGTGTCTTGTATCTTATTACCTAATAAGTTTTTCTTGTTCTTATATTGCGCCGCGCTCCCGTTAGAAAAGTATATAATTTTCTCGAGATTGAAAGGTTTTCTTTTAGGATTGAAATAGAATTTTTTTTGGAAATTTAAAAGGCAACTGTATCATTTTTGTGCGATGTTTACTTCTTTCAAAATTAACAAATCAAAAACTAGGAGCCCAAAAATCCGAAAGTTTACGGTTTTTTTTGCGAACTTGCCCAAATGCCCCGATCCTTTCCTAATAATCACGTTTGAATTTTTTGTAATTGCAAATTTTGGGCATAAGTAAACACGATACGTAAAATAATATACGTGACGAAAACGTAAAATGAAATGTTCCAAAATTAATAGTTTTAGTTCCGGAGCTGTGCGATAAACCATATTTGAAATATAGCGTTTTTCGAAAATATCTAAAATTGCAAAAATTGGAGTTAGAATAAATTAAAATGTCTTGGTTTTAAATTAGCAACGTGTAGGGGTCATCACCAGCAAAAAATGAATTTTGTTTTAATTGGTCGCCCAACTTGAGACCCTAAAATTGTTAAAATCTAAATGTTTCACAAGAAAGGAGTTAAGTATATTGTTTCGTTAATCCTTAATACTGGAACCGTTGCAAGATAATAAATAAATTATAAGCAGGGGGGGTATGTGTAATAAAACATCTGCCACTTTCGTTAGTATGTACTTACACATTATTCACCAACACTCCAAATATTATTGTTATTATTAAATCCAATTACAGCTTAAATTATCGAGCGTATAACGTCCATTATATTTTGCTTTATGTTTGTTTTATAACTACTAGCACAAATTTAATACCGACGTTATTCGAGAATTTAGAACTAACTTCACATGCTTAATCCTTTTATAAGTAAATAGAATAGGCTTTCGCCGAGTAACTTATTTACGCATGAATAACGTTTGAATTCGCGTGATAATACATAATTCGATTTTTAGTTAAATTTGAATATCATGTGCAAACGAAGGAGAGAAAAATCTCATTACCGAAACGTCGATTGGAAAAAAAAGGGGGCGGTACAAAAACGTAGTCTGATCTCAACTAATCGTAAATGAAATTTTAAATATTTCTATCGGCTTCGTTTTAACACCTCATTATTCAAAACGTCTTCAAAGTAACAAGATTATTTAGGTATGTATTTAAATTTTAACCTAATTTATTTAGTGTTTATAGTCATACTATAAGTAACCGATTAACGCAATACCTAATACCGTTTCTTTCCCTCTAAACGTATAGGTCCAATAAAACCGTACAGAAGTTGAATTAATAATGTTTTTGTTTCTTTTTTTTTTGGTAAATTATTAGACCAATAACAATTTAGTATGTATTGAATTATTCCACGTGTGAACTGTAGGAAACTTTTCGAGCAAAGATTTATTTCGTGCGCAAAAGTTGTGAAGCAAAACGCTTGACCTGAAACTTCATTCCGCTTGTATAGCCTTTGGAACTTAGAGCTTATTAAAACCACCTGGTAGGAAACTCTAATATTCTTAAAGAACTTAATCTATATTTACCCTCGCCTAATTACGATTACGATTAAGATAATTAATTAAGATTAAGCTTAACCGATCTTAAAAATTAGCGAAAAAAAAACGAGTTTCCCACCGTTAAAAAAGCTATTGAAACTAATAAGCGTTAAGTAATTAATTTATTAAAAATTCTATTACAACGATTGGACCTCGATCGTGGAATATCTACGGTAGACGATTAATGCTCGTTAGATGTTCATTCGATCGAGTAATTGGAATTAAGTCCGGTTGTATTTCTGCTTTATTGGACATTCGTTAAAGATGTTAGCTTTATGTGGTATCCTTGCGATCCGGAAATAAAGCCAATGTTCAGATTGATCGACAGTAACAAAGATATTCCCTTATGGACACCCTAAATCAGTTTGTTCTCGGCCTCGATCGCATCAATTTATTGACACTACATTTCTTTATGAAAATTTATGGTTGCCAATTATAAATTTATCGTATCCTAAGGTAAATAACAAATGTTTTCTTAGCTTAACGGCATTCTGAAAATCGGGCATGCCCAAACCCTTTTAAGATTTAACGGCGTATCTTCCGGCTACACGAAATTGAATATAAAGTTGTTTTAGAAAATTGGATCCACCAATAAAACTAGGTAGTAGGTACTTCGTTTTTATTTAAAATATAACGTGACGTGTTATTTTCGAAAATCAAATGCACGCCAACATGTCCACAGTTAACGAAATTAACGAAAGCAACGTCCATTAGAAAACTTTTCTGTATGTATTATTTTTCATCTTGATTTGAAAAAGGTTAAAGCAAAATAAGATGACAGAACGCAACACTCTTCGGAAAATCCAAAGTTTCCGATAAAGCTTGTCTATCCTCATTGCCGAACATGTCCCAAACTAACTTTGGTTCATCGACGCCGTACCTTAAAAAGTTTTTTCGGATATCGCTGTCATTTGCTCGTTCAGAAACTTTGCCATTTGGCTTCTCCGCAAATGTAGGTATACATAACAAGGGGACATTGCGTCCAGTACATCGAAATTTGGGATGCCGATTTTTTTGACGATTCTAGAGGTCAAAAACCTACATACGCGTCTTGGGGTTTTGTCGAATGCTTCGTAGTTTTCAAGATATAAATTAAAAAAAGAAATCAAGTGCAGTTGCTGTTTAATAATCATTCCCGTTAGTCTGTTTTTTGACGGTGTGGTTGTGGCGCTTTGAGTAATGTTTTCGCTTCGTAGTTAATATGTCGTTAGTTCGATCCCCCCGTGTCTCCAAACTCTTTTTTTGTTTCAACTTGCTAGTTTTAACACAAGACAACTCTATAAATGTATTAATTTTCACATATAATGTGAGTCGTATAAAAATTCATAATTTTATTAACAATAAAATCTCCCAAAAAATCTTCTGTAATTGTTTCGTCTTTAATGAAGAGAATTTTTCGCACATCGGGTGAACTGTGCAGTTGATACTCGCAACCAATTTGGTCGGTATTAATAATGAAGTCCCTATGAAATTAAAAAAATATATTAAAAAACAAAAAGAAAGTTTGGAGGACTCGGGAATCGAACTAGCGACCTACTATAATTACGAAGCGAGAACATTACTCAAAGCTACACAACGACATTGTCAAAAAACGTACTAACGGGATCGGTTTTTTAAACAGCAACTTCAATTTTTGATTTCTTTTTTAATTTATATCTTGAAAACTACGGCGCATTCGACAAAACGCCAAGACACGTTGATACGTGATACACAAGATACGTGTCGTGTAAAAACGTATACACGTTTTTAACCTCTAGAACCAAAAAAAAAATTGGCATCCCAAATTTCGATGTTCTGGATGTAGTGTCCTCTTGTAAGTAAAAATCTATCAGGCGATTTATTACAATATTTTTAATACGAACGATTTAAAAAATACGTTGGTATTATTAAACTTTTTTTTTAATTTGTAGATTGCAATAGCAACAAATAAAATTGAACTCCTACTCGAAAGTTAAATTTAATTATATCGCGAATAAAGAAAAGGCGAGCTTTTCCTATATAAAAAAATTCTCATTTTCTGTAGCGGAACGCGGTTTCTTCTTATAGCGCAGATTAGTTCAATGAAATGTTTCATGTAAATTTATAGGAATTAATTGGGATCTTTATTCGGAACCGTCTGCTAATCGTTTGAATTTCAGGGCCTGATTCTTTAAAAATTGATACACACAAATCAATATTGATGTAATACGCTATTTTGCGTTTATTCGCGATCACTGTTATTATTATTTTAAATTAAAGACTGCCAAATAAAGCCGACGTAAAATAAATATCCAGTCAAATTAAATAAATATCGATACATTCTTATTATAAGTTTAAAATTCCGCTAAGATCCTGGAGTCGATTAAATTTCCACAAAGCTCCAATAAATTTCCATCAATTCAATGAGTAAGTATACGTAATCAATAAATATCCCAGAAAAAGTAAATTGCCGAGTTAACAGTGGAAACGAGAACTCGAACTGTTCATTTTGTATTTTAATTGCCTGGCCTTTCAATTTATTGTAATTTTTTTTCTTTCACGTCAGGTTAGTGCGTGGGTTACACAGTTGATAATTTCGCAACCCACACATGACGCTCGAAGAGCCGTTCTCTCCTGTGTGCTTCGGGTCGCTCTATCTAGTTGGAACATTGGAAACTTCAATGGAGCCATGGAGATTATTGCCGGCCTTAAGTAAGTGAAATTATCTAAATAGGTAGGTACTCTCTTTTTCGCATTGAGGTTTTATCAAAGTCTTAAAAATACATATTAAGACGACGTTATTTAGGATGTTATAAAAATAAGTAGATACTTAGCTAGTAACGCGATATAAAATTTCTTATAACAGTACTATTTGAAACGAAAAAAAAAAATACGAAAAGTGAACGTGGAAAAAATTGAAACAATTTTTAAAAAGACGGAAGCCGCAATTACCCGGCAAGAAGAAATCTCGAAGAGGCGTTTTATCAAATAACGCGAAAAGAAAAGCGGTGGAAATTCCATGCGAACGGCTGTAGAAAACAATTTTTTAAAAATTAAAATCTCGTTTGCAGACGACGAGCAAAAGAACTTCCGAATATTATTTACGGTTGGGCGTTTTTTAATTGCCACCACAAGATAATGAGGTGTTAACAGCGCAGTGGTAATTTTATTAATGCTATAAACACTTAAACATAAAAATTGCAATTATTACCCATTTTATCTATGAATTTAAGTTATTATTAAATGAAATATTTTACGTAACAGTGTGTCCACGAGTTCCAGGATCCTTTGATAGAGCCTAAACTAAGCGCGATATAAAAAAATATTTTAAATAAAAGTTTGCTGGTTACACGAGTCGCACAAGGTAAAATTATTTTCGCCTATACGGGGTGATGAAATATTGCGGTAGAGACCCCTAACTGTATTATTTTAAACATAACGCCCTATTTTTTTGCATATTCTACTTAAGCATGTAAATTTAAGTCAAAAAGTATTAAGATGATATCCAGTTAAAATTTATCATTTTTGAGAAAAAAAATGTTTTTGTGAGATTTTGTCAAATACAACCCTGCACTAAAAAAAACATATCTTCTTAATGAACTAGTTTAAGTAAAGAAAACTTTAGACGTAAATCACGAAAACAACTGATGTATTCTTGTCCATTGCTTATTTATTGTCTAACTCGTATATAGGGTAGTCGCAAAAAATTATTCAACTTTCAAAATATGCTTCTTCATAAAATAACAAACAATTTAGGCCGCTTTGATGTTTGCTATTCAATCAACTGTCGCGTAAAATATTATTGTTAACATTATTCATTTGTCAATGTGTTTGCGTTTTGCCGTTGCTCTACCGCAATATTGGACCACCCTGTATAGGCGAAAATAATTTTGCCTCGTGCGACTCCTATAACCAACAAACTTTTATCTAAAATATTTCTTTGGATTGTGCTTAGTTTAGGCTCTATCAAAGGATCCCGGAACTCGCGGTCACCCTGTACAAGTACCTAATTAAAATAAATATAATATACAAGATGTAATCCATAACAACATAAGGAAACAAACTTCGGGTGCGTGATTCTTACATATTCGATTTTTTTTTGTGAAACCGTTAGCAAATACCCTGTAATCGAAAGATCATTTTCAACTCAATATTCTGAAATGTCCGTAAGTAACTCGATTATATCAAAACTTAAACAAAACTTTGAATAAACTAAAACTTCAACGGACGACTTTTGAAAAATGTAATCTACCGATACAGTACAATATTAAAAGATAACTTTCGTTGTTTCAAAGAAATTCTTTTGAATATTTACGTAAAATATGAGCAATAAATATATATTTTGCTACGAATCTTGTATTCTCGAAAACTTTGGTCAATATATCATTTTATAAAAATAATTTTACTTTCAGCTTAGGAACTTTCAGCATAACCGTTGTGCTTTACTCGAAATATATATATATATATATATATATATATATATATATATATATATATACACAAAACGGGATTTAGGAAAAATTTTAAAATTTCTAAGCGGTTTATTTATTTATTTCTAGGTTCCACTGTTTCCTTTAAACGTTTTCTTGTTTTATCTCTATTGTGACATTATTTATGTTAACGGCATCCCTATCAGACATTAGAATTCCGAATGCGGCTTGCGCCGCCGTAACCCCTCTGTTAGAATACTCCGCCTTATTTTGAACAAACGCTTTACAAGCGGATAACCCAAATAGGGAAATACTGTCGGCTGTTGTTTGTATAACTTCTGAAACAAACGCAAAATTTATTGTTAATGTTTAGAACTTCAGAAAGGAAGCCTAGCGTTAACACGTCTTTAATGAGCACCTAACCTAATCTAATTAAGCATTTAATTACCTTACGAACGTGAGTCGTAATAAATTAAGGCTTTTTTCATTAATTATGTACGTATATAATTATTATACTTACGTGAATATTTGTACTTACCTACAAACTAGGATGTATCAAAAATATTCGTCTTGATAGTGAAATATACTATTTTAAAATTAATTTTTAATATTAAAATAGATTGTAATATTTTATAAAAATAAATGTATCGTCGCGTCGATTGTAGAAATATCTGAAGTCCCGGAACTTGACAGAACTTTCAACTTAAAACTATACAAAATCGTAATTAACACAATCGATAATAGGCCAAACGAAAATATTCTTTAAGTACCTAAACTGGAACTTCATCATTAGTCACAAATCTTGTAGATTTCTTTATCATTTTAATCTTTTTTTGAAAGCACTTTTGCAAGTTTCCGCACTCGACGTGCATTCAACTGTAACTTTGCAAAATCGATTTCCTAGTAGAACTTCGTTATGTGTACTCACTGTCAGTTATATTCTGATCCCCTATAATATTTAATCTATCAAAATCACAATTTTGTAAACATGTAGACTTTGGTTATTTAGCTGCAATCGGCGATTCAATTAATGTATTCTTCATTTATAGTTACAAAATTTGTTAATAATTCTTAAGTATTTAATCTATAACCAGACACCAACCGATATGATTAAAAATTATGTGGGTTTTAACGCTCATACTTTGGTACAAAATCAATTAAATAAGTTACACGTAACACCACTGGGGTCACCGGCGACCCCCTTAGGTACGGCACATTAATTTTTTAATATTATTTTGCCCTACATTTAAGTTGCAATTGTATCTTATTAGCTGCTTGTCACTCGCTAAGACTGCAAGCATCCCTTAGTTCCTTACTTATATTTGCTTTTACCCCGGTGTAACAACTCGTAATGTTCAATGTTCCCTAATTCCCTTAGTCTGTCTCGTCTGTTTTTAACTCATTGTCAGTATTTTCCCTTTTTCATCGGGAATTCAGTAAATTCCCTGTTCGTAAATTCTACTCAATTATTCAGCAATCATGGCTAGGAAAAAGTTCGGTTCGCATAAGTGTCAAAAGTGCAGAAGAACCGATAACAAAATCTGGATTGAAAAATCTGAGAGTGCTAATGAGGATTAAGGGAACTCTTTCGATCATTTAAAAAATGAAAATGAAGATTTCACTGAAGCGTGATCAGAATACGATTCTAAAAACAAATTTATTTATCCTGTAGGTCAAAGAATCAAACAATAACGACCCCACTTTTATTACGTGTTATAAAAAAAAAATGTTGTTATGAGGATTAAACAAATTGATATCTATTAACGCGACGATAGATAGTTATAAATAAAAGCTACCCATAATGAATTTACCAATTCGACTGTACAGGTACTATAAATAAATGAAATTAAAGGCAAAACCTTGTTACCATATTAAGTTTTCGTAATATCTTTTTATGGCCACATAAAACAGGACGGGTAAAGTGTCTTTCGACACGTTTTTCTACTTCATTTGTTTTACACGTAAATGAAAAAAAATGTAAAAGGGAATCATCGACTACTATACATTCAATTAATAAATCAGGACGAAAGGAAGAAATAAGACGTCGCCGGTGGTGTAAGAGCAGGGGTTTCTTTCGGCCTCCAGCGGAGTAGTAGATGTTGTAGGCCGGCGGAAACTACTTGCTTTCGCATTACATTTCAACAATTAAGGAGCTGTTCACGTGGTGTTCTCGAATCCCGTAAATTATACGGCGTTAAACCTGGCAAGAGGGGATGAAGTAATTGAAGAGTGTGAATTTAATCTACTCGACGAAACTTAATGACATATATTGCTAAATCTAATAGAGGAAAAAAATTATTTTATATTACATTTTGCCGTAATTTCTTCTACTTACGTAGGTAACGATATTTTATAAGTTTTAAGATAATTATTATCGAATTAAGTAGGTATAAAAATAGTTTTAAGCTTCAAAAGTGCATGTACAGGTAAATAAAACAAATTAATCGCCATACAGATATAATTATCTCGAATACGTGAATGTTAAAATAAAATTGATTTTTTTTTATTTTACCTACTAGTATAAGATGCTGTCTCTGGTTACGATGGTGAGTGCTTCTGTGACGACTTGCCCTTCGTAATTAGTGTCATCCATTAAAATCCCTCGGAGAATATTGCAAATAAAATTCTACAAATCGAAGTACTTAAGTGCAGTCAAACGTCTTTCAATTTTCAATTTAAATATATAAAAATACTAATTCAATATATAAGTAGATACTTACCTAGTCTTTTACATAATTGTTTAATTGAACCCATCCACTAAGATACAATGCCCTTATTTCATATAGGAGCTGGATTTTCTCCTAAACTGTAAAAACAAACGCCGAGACACAACGAATAATTTTATTTGAATCCTATAGTTTTCAATTACAATAACGTCAACTTTACCAAGCTACCGCCATCACTAACTACTACGCTTCCATCGTCTTCCTCACTCCTATCACTTTTTTCAGGTGATACGCGCCAGGGTTCACTTCAAAGATTGAACATTTATATAACAAACATTACTTATGTTAGTAAATTAGCAATACATAAATTAACTAAATGTAGGATTTTTAAAAATTCGTCAACAATTATTTTAAACATAATATTATGTTATTACAAAGCAAATATGTAGATATATTTAGTGTCGCCTCGATAATAATTCACGAATACCAATCACGCGTCGAATTTCCGAACGTAAAGGGAAACCGCTCATAATATATTTACTAATCAACCACAAACGATGTATTTAGTAATTCGTTTACAGTATACAGATTGTTATATTACTAATTTTAACAAAATTGTAGTTTAGTGGGGAATTTCAGTTGTGATTAAAACTGAAAATTTAAATCGGCCTTTTCTAAACAATATGTTTTATTAAGAGGACGACCGCTGCGTTTGTTGTCAATAGATGGCAGCAGCTACAAAAATTAAGCATTATTTTATGAATGGATAACTTTCGAAAAACGTTATTTATATTTAAAATAACTAAAATTTGACAAACTTTAAAATTGGAAATAAACTTTAATAGTTCCATTGCGACATTCATATTTTAAAATTAGAACATTTAAAACAAGAACAGTAACAACATTACAAAACATTAGAACAATAACTTAGGTACTCATATAGAAAATGATTAAACATTACTCAAAATAAAAACCTTCTATTTTCAAACTTAAATTAGCAATAAATTTTTAAATCAGTTATGATCAACATGAAATTTTGTGATTCCCCAAATTAATGTATTGCATTTGTAAAAATTCAAGCTAAAATCAAAGTTTTAATGTTTTTCAAAAGTTATCCATTCGTAAAATAATGCTTAATTTTTGTAGCTGCTGCCATCTATTGACAACAAACGCAGCGATCGCCCTCTTAAACGATACGAGTTCGGCAACAGGCTACTCTATTATTTCTACGCAAGTGAAGTTCCTGTTATCAATCCTCTAATACCTGTATTAATTCAACTAGTTGAAAATTATCTTCGTGTTCAAATTTTAAATTAAAATTATCTACAATTTATTCGTATTATCGTTTTTTGTAGTTTCTTCTAACGTAAGAAGTTTATTTTAGGCTTTAGGCTTTCAAGTTTATCAGTAATTAACTAGTTCGATAAAATTAGACGAATAAAAGGGGAAAATTGTAAAAACATTATTAACAAGACAATCGAAGGGCTTCGTGCAAAATGTCACTATGTCACTTTTTCATGTTTCGAGATAATTAACATTTCAACATAAAAGTGCCTATTGAAACTTTGTTACTATAGTTGTTTTTAAAACTTCTTTAAATAGAGTCTTTAATTTTATAATGTGAAAAATAACAGTCACCAGTTGAATGCGCCGCACCCCGAGCGACAAATATAAAATGATAAAAGGTCGAAACAGCGACGGCCTTTAGTAAACAGTACGATTTCAATTTCGCGCATCGCGCTCGATCTGTTATTGCTCCGCAATTTATTTGTTTATTTCAAATAATTATTAACTTGTGTGTTACCTTATTCCTCCTTTCCTTTCCTCCTTCAAACCCCCCCTGCAGGAAAGAAATAAACATCAGTGTCTCCGACCTCCGCATCCCCAAAGGTGAGTGTTTTTGTTTTTATGTTAAATAATTAGAACCAGCGCACACGCTAATTATAATTTTTGACTTTGAAAAGTGCTCATTTTTTACTACGCGTTTATTATTTATCATCAAAAGGAAGTAATACACAAATAATAAATAAAAAAATTGTAAAAACGTATGAAAACTTGTTCTAACGATAACTATTCAAAAAATAAAGGAAATTCATTAAAATATAAAAATATGATATAATAATACATAAGAAACTTGGGTATTTTTTATGATTTAGGGACTTCTTGCCCGAAAATATGAGCACTCCTGCAGTAACGGATATATGTACATTAATTCGACTAGTTAGGTACGTTTTAGGGAAAATCTGACAGCACCATATGAACGTATAACCAATTGTGCACAAGATATAGTGTAAGAAAGTCCAAATTGACAAAAATGTCACTTTTACACGAAGCCCTTCATTATGGTTGTTTGAGAATTATTATTTCTGTGTGGACTTTTACATTTATGTTTTTGAACTAAACCGCCAAGTCCGCAAAAATAGCTGTATAGCGTGGAAGGAGGTAAAATTCAGTTTTTTGCAATGATTTTGGAAACCATCAATTTTTCGAGAAAAAAGTTATCACGAAAATCGTAATTCGTAAAATTGGCCGCAAGAAAGGTCGTTTGACTTTTTTCGTATAACTAATCGTTTTCGAGTAAAACGTGCGACAATGTGGCAACGCCTGTAGTTTCAATTTTTAAATGTCAATGGCGCATCCGCTTATTAAGCAAACGCTTTTTTGAATTACAACCCTGCCAAGTTGCTGTCAAGTTTGGTCCAGATCAGTCGAGGCATATTTTTTACCTCTGCTACCACGAACGGAAGGGGTGGTTTCTTCGAATTTTAATTCGAACCCTACCTAAATTTTGACAAGGAGAATTGACAAATATATATGCCAAGTTTGGTCCAAATCCTTCGAAGCGTTTAAGAGCTTAGAAAGAACATACATACATAGTCACATTGACTTTTATATACAAGGTGGCGCAAAAGTCCTCACACGATTTCCTACGACAGTAGCTTTGTTTGTAAATAAAGGAAAAATAGTTCTGTTTGTCGATTATGTTTATTTATACGTTTAAATATTAAGTCGTTTATTAAGTCGCGAAGATAATATCGGTTAAGTGGCCACCATCAGAGTTGGTGCACATTCGGGCTCGTTTCACAACGTTTTCCATGACTTTTCTCAAAACTTCTAGCGATAAATTCTCCGCTTTTCGTCGGATGTTCTCCTTTAGGGTCGCCAAGGTCTGTGACTTGTTTGTAATTAGTTAATTTCCGAGATAATTGCGAAAAAGTGAATTTTACCTTCTTTTCAACCCCCCCCCCCTCCCAAACTCATAAAAATTTTTGCGTACGTGGAAAGGGACTTTTAAGGTTCAGTTCATAACATAAAAATAAAGGTCCCTACAGAAATCTAGCTTGTTAATAATTTGTTTATAGTGATAATTTAATTTTACTGGGCTATAACTAAACGTGAAAAGTTCCTACTCGCAATTTGAAAAATTTTAAAAATATTTCACGAGGGTAATAATGTCGATGTATAACGTCTCTAACGTCCAAGATGTATAACAAGTTGCTATTTCTAGCGAATCCATTTTTATTTGGAATGAAATTTTCTTGGAAGCTCAACGAAGTTACAGTAGTCGTTTACGGGTAAATATATATTGGTGGGTAATATTCGGGAAATGTTATAAGAATATATCGTATTACATGTCTCGTTCATAGACCAAATGTTCGATGATGACCGCACTTTCTGCGCAATCTGGATGAAATTGCATCAGTAAAAGTAAGATACGTGTTTTAAATTGGTTCGCTAAATTCCTAGATCTGAACTCACTGAACACATGTATAGTAATATCATACATATACCTAGAGGTTTTATAGACTAATATCGCTCCAAAAAGCCAAACTAAATAACTAGGAAGCAATCATTTTCGAATAATGTAAAGATTCAAATCAAGACCGCATTTAAAATTATGATATTACGAGTCATGCTTTTACAGGTGAACGAAACTTATTATAAGATTAAGTTCATCTCATACTAATACAAGTAATGCGGATACGGAAGTTTTTTTATTGGTTACCAAAAAGGAAATAGAATGAGATGAGAATGAGCGCATTTATGAATTTGATCCTTAATGTTGTTTGTAAGAAAAATGTTATTCATATTAGAGTTTGTCCAGTTTAAGGTTGGGAGTGTCGTCTCAATCATAATACAGTGAAACCTCTATCTGAGGACACCTCTCGTATGTGGACACTCCCATATTATGGACAATTTTAGATACCCCAAATCATTTGCATTAGATTATATAGAAAATATACCTCTAGATTGTGGACACTCCCTAATTCGGACATGGACAGTTACACGCGGCCCCTTATTACACATAAACCTCTTTATTTTGGACAATTAAAAAGAAAATAAAAATAAAAACCATTTGCACATTTTAGACTTTTAAGAATTTATGTTAAAATATTTTTTCTTGAAAAGGCTTATTACTCACAATGGAAAAGTTTCCTTTGTAATAAATAAGTACAAATTTAAAGGATTAGTTTGAACAACTGTTACAACAAATACAGGTAAAGTGTATTTTTGTTTAGTTACTCAATTTTTCTCGCGTTGTTAAGATGGCTCCGCGAAAAGATCCGACATCGGCCAAAAACCGAAGTGATTGACTTTAATAAAAGTAAAAAGTGGGGCGTTAGAAAAGTAGCGGAATATTTTGAGATATCGAAAAGCCAATATTTTAAAACAAGAAATCGATTTGCGGAAAATATGGCAAGAAAATAAAAATCCAAAGTTAGTGAGACAGTTCTCAAAAACAAATGATGCAAATATTGATTAAATTTCATATGAATGGTTTTCCCGAGTCCGTACAAATAATCTGCCCGCATCTGGACCACTCTTGCAGGAAAAAGCTAAAGAAGTTGCAAAAGAATTAGGTTTGGATGGTTTTGGTGCTTCAAACGGATGGCTTGAAAAGTTTCGTAGTCGTCATTCAATTTCGTTTAATTTTGAAGATGCAGATCAGATCGATGAAAATATGAGTGAAATTGGCGAATATCAAGATTTACATAAAATTTCCAATTTTTCTGAAGCACTATCGATTATAAAATTTTGAAAATCTTTTTTTTTTAATAAAAATAATCCAAAATTAGTAAATACAGTAAGTGCTTTACAAATAGAAGTAGAAGACTGCATTTCGTTTGCCAAGTGCAATCAAAAACAGACTTCTTTCAATAATTTTTTAATATGTATAATAAATTTTTTTATGTTTATTTATAATAAATTTTCTGCTATATTTGCATGATAAATATGTGTATTTTTTATATAACAAAATTTGAAGGTCCCTCCCAAATGTGGACACTTCTCTAATTTTAGACATTTTGTTTGGTCCCAGAGGTGTCCAGATTAAAGAGGTTTCACTGTAGTAGAATTCGAAATTTTTTAAAGCGGTTCTTGTTTCGTGATATCTCGTGGCTCGTGGTCGAACACGTCGAGTACAATAAACTAGCCATTTTATAACGTGTTGCATGTAGATAAGATTTTTGGTAATTTGTTTTTGTAAAATTTAAACAGTCCGTTTTGTTTAATTACCTATGTTTTTATTTATTAACGCGCTAGATACGTAAACTTTAATTTATTGGTATCGATACCTAAATCGAAGCTGCCCGAAATCCCACGAGAAATCATAATATGTACTTGGGTACTGCATTTATTGATCCAGCAATATTTTTCAGATCAAACAAGCTTAAACCGTTCTGGCTATCCATTACGGAAAAGGAGACGTTGCCGATCCTGGACTTCTTATCGGCGGCGCTCCTCTCGGTGGAATACGATCGTGCTTTAAGTCGGGCACTGGCGATGGCCGAATGCCCAGTGGTGCCGTTTTTTGGCGCATTTTTACGCGAGCTTCGGGAAATATTAGCCGCTCAACCCACTATGCACGATCACGGTAAGGAACTTCCACCACCAAGCAAATCACCTAAATTCGATACTCGAAGAGACAGGGACCAAGACCAACAAAGACAAGTGGTAGGTGAGACCGACTGAATTAATTTTCCTTTAGCAATATTATTAGATCGTGGAAAATCTTTTCAATGTATTTTTAACAAATTATAAAAATCAAATACAGTCAAACGTCCATATAATGAACTCCCACATGGCGAATTACTCCGTATAACGAAATTTTGTGGGAGCATTAAAGTAATATTTACCAAAATGTGTGAGTAACGAAATTTTCCTATAGTGAATATTTTTTCGGGGTTTATCGATTTCGCTATATGGAAATTTAACTGTATCTATGCGACAATGAACTTTATTGGCACTTTCTTTCTGTCGAAACAAGTGTTGTTGTCAATCTGGAAATTGTTTTGTATTCTTAATTTTCTATAATTACGTTTAAAAATGAATTGTTTCTCTTAGAAGCAATTGTTATTATGGCAATGGATGATGGTCATAATTAACTGGCGATTGGAAAACTAGGTCCTAAATTGTTATAAATACCTTGAATTAGTTGACTTAAAAAAGATCTTAAAAAAATAATGAGAAAATATTTGACATTTGCAATAGGTACCAGGAGGTAAATATTTATAATATGTAGGTATTTACGTCCCCATTTTGTAAATATTAAAGTAATATTTTTTTTACAGTTTATATCAGATTACAACGGAGAAGACCATCATTTTACTAAAGTAGGACCAGGTGGATTAATAAATTTAGAAAAAATCTACAAAACTCAGGCTGTTATGGACCATATCTCTCTATGTCATCAACATTATCATAGTCGCAATCGCTTTTCATCTACTACAACGCTACACGATTACTTAAAGTTAGTACTGCCGACATAAATATAAATAGCGACCGATTTTTCTAATTCTTTGCTAAACGTAGATCTACTCCAACAACAGATAAACAACGTGTTGTCGCAGCAGCAGCGCCCGAAAAAAACGAATTTGACGCGGAATACGAATTCGAAGTTGATGGATATCATCCTGTACAGCCACTTGTGCATGATCACGGAATTAGTTTCGTTTGTTTGTCTTCGCCGTACACTACAATTGATCAGCACGTAATGCAGGTAATTGAATTTTAATTTTGGTTGTTTTCCTTTTTGTCGAGCATTTGATAGATACATTTTATTTAACCAGAAGTATAAACTGGAAATTTTAATTCAAAGAAAATGCGTTTTACTATATAAAAGAATTTAAAAAAAAATACGCCTTGCTACCCCAATTACAAGTAAAAATTAATATTAATTTTATGGAAATTCAAAAATTTTGCCCGTATCTGTTCGAAAACATAATCGAATCGAATTATTTGTTAGAATACCTGACGTTATATTACTTACAGTGAAAACCTCGTTGATACGCTCTTCGAGGGATCAAAATAAAAAACGTGTAAAATTAAACGGGAATAACGGGAGCGCATTTGATTTGGCAACGAAAATTTTAAAAACGCTTTCAACTTTGCACTAAACCCAGTGATGTAATTGAAAAACTGCAACTCGGAAACTAAGCATTTTCGGACATTACTTTATTACAAAAAAAAGTGTTCAATTACATGTATATTCCCTTCGGCACATCCAAAAAGTAGGAATAGTTATTTTGAAACATCCTGTATCACTAAAGTAAACATTGAACTTATTGCATACAAATACAACGTTTTGTACGTACCTATTTTTATTGTATGTACATCGAAAATTATTGGCGATATTTATTTCTTACAAAGGTCAGAAATTAAAGGTAATTAAATAATTACTAAACAACTTCCGACGCGAAAATCAACTTTCTTTTACAGTAAATAATCTTTCGTAATGTTATTACGTTCTTCATAAAACTTGTTTAAAAACGCACCGTAAACGGGAGCTTATCGAACGGGATTTTTGGAGCATTTTAATGAAATTTTACTGTATTTCCGATTTATTGTTAATGCAATCTCATAATTCATGTGAAAACTAATTTGGGGGATTTCGATATTATATAATTGAGGAAGTATTTTAATTTTTAAACGTACTTATATGTATATGGCCTTGACCCATTTTTATTCTCATCTTTTTAAACACCTTAAATTTAAATTAAATTAAACAGAATAACCCTATTTTATTTTTTAAAGATTTTACATCATGGAAGTACAGTTGTGATATGGGAAGGCGTCGAAGGCCCTACTCCACCTGGGGGGCATCGTGGAATTTTACAATATTTAAGGCTCGATAGATCCTCTACTACACTAACGTGGGTACGACCAAGTTGGAGTGGACTGAAAACAGGATACGCGAACGAAACAGATCCTTTCTCTACAGATTTTAATTTATCTTTCAATCCGGAGGAAACGTTATCGCCAGGATTATTAACCAAATTGGCGCTTCAAGGAGCCAGTGAACAGTCGACTGGCAATACATTGGACGATGGGTAAATAATACACATGGCCGATAAAAATTTAGAATCATGCCCAGCTTAATTTATACATATAAATATAATATGCGACTAGTGAAATTAGTAATTTATGGTTCTATTTCTTTATGTTGACTTCGATGAGAAGGCTGTCTGGAAGGTCAGTAGGTAGCTTGTTAGGTAATTTATTAGTAGCAAAGCATTACTGTTGCATTACTTATTTCCACTTGCAAATTAGCTACATTCTGCCTTCTAATAGGTTTATTTTAAAACAACTTCTTTATGATGGGCACAAATATGTATGAAAGGTATTTAAATGTACTATAGACGGAAAGAAGTGTCGGCGCGCCCTTTCCTAATTTGTTTGAGCGTCGGGATAAGTAAATGTGCATCTACTTTAAGATTAATAAATTTTCATAATAAATACAAAGTTATCAAAAACTATATCGGTTATTATTAATTAAGAAGATAAAGCGTTTCTTTTCTTAACTAATTTACATAATTCGGGTTTAATAATAGATATGCATATTTACTTATTTATATTTCATTTACAGACAGTACGTACTTTAAAATAGCTTCAGCGATAACAAATTTCCGCTTAAGCTCGCCCAAACAAATTATGTAAGAGGGACATTACTTTCCGTCTAAACTGTACATATTAATTAATACTTAAGCGCCGGCAATGTTTTTAGCTTTATCTAAAGCGCAAATTGTTTTTATATGGAGCATATAATTATATACATAATAATTGTAGGTGGTGAGTAATTTTATTTGACAACTATTATGCTATCCCATGTGTTATATAAAATACCTACCATTTTTAAATAGGTAGGTATTTGTGGATTAATGTTTATTTATTTTCAGAATTAGAACTTATATAAGATTAAAGATAATGCCAGAGATGTCTGCTTTATATATAAGTAGACAGTAGACTCTATCATAAAATACAGAGATTAAATAAAATACAAAGTTTCATTTCAAACAAATTTAATAGGAATACAAATTATTATTTATTTCTATTAGCAAATAAAATATTATCTTATTTTAAAAACTGAACAACTCTACTACTTATTCATAATAATCAATAAACATAAATTCCAAATACAATAAGCCAATTAAATTAAGAAATAGTATTTAAATTTTTCTTGGCAATAGAACTTAAGCGCGCATTTACGTCCCGCGCAATTGTTTTTAAATGTCTCAAATCTTTGCCTTTCTTCTCCAGTGATTCGTTAAAAAGTTTCAAACCACGTATTTCACCTTCGAGTTTTAAGTTGTCCTTTTGAATAGTACGTATTTCGGCGGCATCTTTTCGCATACTTATAAACTCCCGCGCCGTTGCCACATCGACTTCTAGTGCAAGTTGACATTGAATTTTGTTTATAGCCTCGTCCATTTCTGTTATAACTGCTTTATAGGCTTTATCGAGTGCGGCAGATTCCTCGAAGAAAAGTTTTGTTTTCTCTCGAACTAACGATTTCGATTGTTCAACTTGGCTTTTCAATGTTTCTGAATTAACTTTTAAAATGTTACATTGCGTTTTTAAAGGTTCCAATTCGTTCTCCAGAATATTAATTTGAAAATCATTTTCTCTAGTTTTCTTTTTAATTTCATTAATTTCTTCGCATAACTCTATATACTTATTATGATTTGATTTTTCTTCGGCTTCTGCTTGTAATAATTCGATTAGTTTAGCATCCATGTTTCTTAAAATTAGTGAAAATAACAGTTAAAATATTCTAGTGCTTATTGTTAGACGTGTCAACTTTCACACCGAAATGTACAGTGCCGCCTAGCAGACATAGTATGTAACAAATCCCTCCACAATTTAAAATTCATTCCATTTTACTTGACGATTTAATTCAATTACTGTAAAACGAAGATCACATTGAATATTGATTTTTTTGTTGGAATTTAGGATTATTAATTTTGTCTATTAAAAGCAAATTTTATGAATTAACACTTAATAGTATCTAATATTTACGTAAAACTTGAATAATATAAAGCTATACCTACTTACATTTTATATTAAAAATAGAAGTTTCTAATTTTAAAATTATTAAGGATTTTTGTTTGCACGGTTGCACTATACATAATCCATATAAAATTCGATAAATATTAATGTATTTAAACCATTTTTTTTTTTATATTTGTAGATTTCTGGACCTGCTAACGGTAAAAGAAATCCATTTGGGAGGCAGAGACATAGAAAAAGAATTAGAACTTACGGCAATAAGCAGACGATATGGTCTTAACCACGAGCCGGGGAATGAATGTGCTTTAACGATTCTCTATGGTTACGGCCTTAGTGATAACAGACTTCTTTATATTGTGTGTCCACCTTCAGTATGTAGGTAAAAATGATAATCTATAAATATATAAGATTACAAAAACTATTATCAAAGCGATAATTTACTTTTAATAATAATAATAATATATAAATACATTAATTGTAGGATATGGTTTAGCGGATTAAGTTGGTTAATACATGGCTTAGTTAGACAGCAATCTTTATGCGATAGAAGATTGTTTTGGTTGAGAGAACAATACATGCAGCTGTACCATGAAGACGGTTACTGTTGTGGGCCTTTAGCCGCTGACGCGATTAGAGTAAGAAACAATTTGCATATTTCCCAATTGAATTGATCAAAATCGGTATTTAAATGTACTTTAGTCGTTCGGTGGAAGGGATTGGTCACTCGCCGGCATGACGCCAAGTGGTCAAACTGGTGAATCGCCCGGAGTTCTTCGTAGAGAGTGTCCATGAAAATTAAAAAAAAGCAGCTATTAAGCAATCAAACTTTTAAGGTACCAAATGACAATTTTGACAAAGTCCTATAAAAATCATTCAAAAAATTATTTGAAGGATCGTAGTTTACGAAGTCACTTCGTTGAACCAGCAACTATGTGTATGGAAAGTAGTTATTGGCGAAATCCAACTCATCATCGCCAATCCACACCTACTACATTTTTAGAACACCAACCCGACGTAGCAAGACATCACAGTTTAGGACAGTTAGCCTATCATTCTCAATCGCAACCTAAATTCGATAGGTCAGCAATGAATTAACATTTGTGAAAATTATCAGCACCCGTTGGTTATTTTCAGAGATCGTCATGGATCGACAGAACATCTTTGGCATGGTCGTCATCCAAGAGTTGGTTCGATCCTATACGATACTCAATTAGATTTTGTAGATTTTGTTTTGCTTTTTCGTTCGTTTAGGTAACTATTTCACATTCGCGATAAAACGTGTGTCGATTTTTTTAATTTCAGTTTATTAATTCGTAAAGACTTGCGCGATTTATTCGACCAGTTAGCAATATCATATCGAAGTATGACTGTGAACGCTGCAACTACCAAAGTTAACGGAGTCAAGGCTCCGATCGATAAAACAATTAGAAAACCTCAACAACTAGGATTGCTGACGAGAAACAGTCGTGCAGAGATGGAAGGGATCGTCGTCAATTCGCAGAAAAAGATTTACGATGCGATTGCCGCGGCTAGTATTTTCACAAATTGCGCCGGGATCGATACTAGCAATTCACAAGTGATTACTATCTCGACATTCATGAAATTTTTAGAAACAAGACAAATGGAAGTTTGGACTGAAGATAACGTCAAATCCTTAATACAGGTAGATAATTATCCTCAAAGTGTATTGTCGATTTCACATATGTACAGGTACACACTCTGTCATCCGGGATCGTATGAAACAAGTTGCAGATTAAAACTGCGTGTTAATACAAAATTAGAATTCTTAGTAGGTATATAATTTGTCATTCATCTACGAAATATTATATGTATGCACTAAAAACCGAAAATGGGAAGATCGAACCAAAGACGACCTACAGAAAATGGAAGATGGAAAGATGAAAAGAAACGGAATGATTCTCCACAACAAATGGACCAACAAGCTTCAAAAGAACGATTACCATTTTTTTGGGGAGCGTGTTTGACCTTTAATAATAATAACAAATGTGCTAAAAAATAAAACTGCAGCAATTATGAACATGCAGATATTCAAAAATTTGGGAATCCCCGTCGATGACGCGTTCACAAATTATTACGTACACCTACAAATTCGAATTTAAAGCAAATATTAATTATTTGATTCTGTTTTTTTGTGAAAATTATCCGAATTCTTTTATCGGGGCTTTTTCTACTACCGCCCCACATAATCGAGAATCTACTGTGTATAACTGATCGAAAGTCAATCATTGAGTAAGTCATTGATTTATGCAGTCTAAATCCCATTGCAATGTTCATACTTTCGGTTGACAAAAAGTACAGTATTTTTAAAGGGTTCAGTGACGTGAACGCTTTGTTAATCGAAAGTATGAATATTTCAACGAGACTTACCCTACATAAATCAATGGCAAGGCAATAATGACTTACATTGATTGACTTCTGAGTCCTCTATTTGACTTACCCATTTTTTATATAAATATATAGATAAAAACGGTGAAACTCTCAACGTAATTTTACAACTAACAAGAACTTAACAACAAATGTAAAACACGTGTAAGTGCTAATAAATTTTTTAGCGACATGAACCTGACGCAACCTTGCGCTCGCAAAATTGCCTGTCCTTCGAGGGCTTTGCCAGATATTTAATGGATAAAGATAATTACGCTTTTGTGAATGAACAGGAAGTACCGAGCGAAACCGAAATGGGAAGGCCGATGTCAACGTATTATGTAGCTTCATCGCACAACACTTATCTAACGGGACACCAGCTTAAGGGCGAATCTTCTGTTGAACTTTACAGCCAAGTTAGTATATTAAATTAACAAAATTACCGAACAATTGCAAGCATCTTTTTAGGTTTTACTTACAGGATGTAGATGTGTCGAATTGGATTGTTGGGACGGAGACGATGGTTATCCTATGATCTATCATGGACACACATTTACGACCAAAATACCGTTTAGTGCTGTAGTCGAAACCATCGATCGAAACGCTTTTGTAACATCTCCTTATCCTGTGATACTGTCGATCGAGAATCATTGTTCTTTACAACAACAACACAGGATGGCTCATATCTTTCAAGTATATAAACTTGGTTTAATTTATTATGTTATGTAGATACTAACGACTTATAATTTTAGAGAGTATTCGGCGAAAAATTAGTAACCTGTTTTCTATTTGATGCCGATTACACTGATGAACCGATGTTGCCTTCGCCTGAACAATTACGACATAGAATTCTCATAAAAAATAAGAAACTTATTATGGAAGTGCCTACACCATTACCTAGTTATCCCACAATATCAACCCCTATTAGGTTTTTATGATAAAATTTTGAGAATTAACGATTCTAAAATACTTTTTCAGACCAGGATCGGGTTTACGTCATTCGGTTCCCGGTCGGACAAGTTCAATTATCAGTAACACCAGTAGTAGTTCGTTTAATGACGATTTTAGCGATGACGATTACGACGACGACGACGACGAAGACAATATTGATGGTATACATACAAATGGCTATCATAATTTTATAAATGCGGCATTTTCTTTTAGAAAAGGCTATTCATGGAATTCTATCGGCTACCGAATCTCCTAGATCTTTTGGAATGGCTCACGCTGTGCCAAAAGGTAGTTCGACAAAAAGAGGAGTAACCGATGATAAGCTCAAGAAGCGCAGTAGCCAAATATCTAAAGAATTATCCGATATGGTTATTTATATTCAAGTAAGTATATTTTAAATAGGTATCATCAAACTACCGCACTATTGTAATAAAAGGAAAGTTACCAAAATAAAAGTGAATTTTACTTTCTTTTAAATGAGCAATTTACTTATCTAATACTTTATATTTATTAAAGACGTTTAATAATTACAGATAAATCACTGACGTGAGGCATTATTTTGTTTTGTGTTTGTTTTGATGAGGTATTCAAATAACAGTCTTTGCGAAATTCTCTCATATTAGAGGTACTGCAAATAAATTACTACCTGCATTTTCAGTACGTTTACATTTGCTTCACATACATGTTGTTTTATTTACACACTTTTACATTCGATACTCATAAGCCATAAAAAATTTAAATTGTTTTAGGCAATAAAATTCAGAGGACTCAATACTATAAGTCCGAGCAGCTCAGTAAAGCAGCGTCCAAAAACGTGCATGTCAAGTTCTGGCAGCTCGATAGTAACTACCATGAGCAGCTCGGCGTCAAATGTTAGTTCTATGGCAGGTGGAAGTTCAACTGATCCAGAATCAGTTACTTTTGAACTCGAAACGAAACAAATTCGCCCAATTACGCATCCATGTTATCAATGCTCTTCTATAAATGAAAATACGGCGAAAAAATTATGTAGAAAACAGCCGTTGGCGTTAGTCGCTCACACTCAAACACAACTTATGCGCACATATCCTGCAGGTATGAGAATAGACTCTTCAAATTTTAATCCTGTAATTTTTTGGTCATTTGGCATCCAAATGGCCGCCCTCAATTACCAAACCGACGATATAGCCATGCAATTGAACACCGCGATGTTTGAAATGAACGGTAGATGCGGGTTTGTCGGCAAACCAAACGTAATGTGGGATAGAACTCACGTAATGTATCGTCGATTTAATCCGTGGGATAAAGAATTCGATGGTCTACATTCTTCTCAAATTCTTATAAATATAGTATCCGGTCAATATGTGGCGCAAGGAAACGTGAATTTAAGTACTTACGTCGAAGTAGAAATAATTGGAATTCCCGTAGATTGTAACAAACAAAAAACAAAAACTGTACAGAAGAATGCGTTAAATCCCATATGGAACGATACCTTCCATTTTCGTGTTATGTTTCGTGATCTGGCTTTCATTAAATTTTGCATAATAGACGCTACAAGTAATCATTTGCTGGCTCAAAGAATTTTACCGCTTAAGTGCCTGCGACCTGGCTACAGACATTTAAGGCTACGTTCTCCACAAAATCAGTCTCTCAATATGTCGACCTTGTTTATTTATTCGCGTACAGAAGAAGAAAGTATAGAAAACACTGAAGCAGCGGAAGGGCTAGATCGTAAAAAAGTAGATGGTAAAAAACAAGCCGATACAAATGCGGATAGCACATATTTTGGTATTTCTGGAACGCCGTTGTGCGTAAAACGACGTATGTTTTTTCTCATGGTGTACGGCGTCGTCGCGGAAGAACCTTATACTATATTGAAGGTAACTCAAGAAAGTACTACGCAAGAGGTTCTTGCACTAGCCCTTCAAAAAGCAAACATACCAGCAGAAAAGGTGAACGATTATATTCTAGTTGAAGAAGTCGCAAGAGGCTGGGAAAAGAAAGATCACGATTTACCATCGACACAGCGTATTTTAGATCTGGACGAGAGACCTCTGCAAGCACAATCCCAGTGGAAAGGCGAAGGTAAATTTATTTTGAAACGTATGGGCGACGATCCCAGTAGTCGTGCGTGGTTATCTTCAATTAGAAGCGTGGCCAATCGCGAGAGGGAAGCTCGAAAGTCCGATGGCGCACCCAGCAACGCTTGGGAGGAAAACGATACATTTCTTGTCTGCATTTATAACGTATCGCCCGAAATTCCCTATTGTATTTTAAAAGTTCCTCTTAATGCGTGCGCACAAGATGTTATCGCTCAAGCTTTAGTGAAAGCGAGAAGGCTGGAAGATCCGACAAATTTTGTAATAGTCGAAGAACTAGAATGGGGAGGTGTAAGTCATAATCTTCAACAACGAGCATTGGCCGATGACGAAAACGTATATAGCGCTCAATCACATTGGCAAACCATTGGACGCTTTATCATGCAAGAACGTGCCCACGCAACGCCCACGTCGTTAAGAAAAAGTCGCGTCACCACAAGTCTACGATTAGCTACTTTAGATCGCATTAGTCGTGGTTTAAATGCAGCACGCAATGTTGCCTCGAACAGTATTAAAGTACCAGTACAAGTTGCTCTAAGTGATCCCACGACGTCAAAGTGGAAAAGCAAAGTGAACGACGATACTCGCAGCAAAGGTTTCGTACGAGGTAAGGTGAACTCCGAAAAAGAAACGCTCCAACCACGATCGCAATGTCAACGAGAGGTTCATTCCGAAGGCGAAACACTTAGTGACGACGACACGAAGGATTCGGACCTTATGGCTGCAGTGTCGCGATTAAAAAAAGTATCGCTACGTAAATTTAAGGAATGGAAATCATGACTCCTGGACAAAATATCATAGAGTGATTATAAACGTAAAATTTCTATTTCAAAGTTAAAAAACGTAAGCCAGATAAATTTAGATTTAATCATAACGAAACAAGAGAAATTTTGTATAGATTTTTTAGAAGTTACCTTACGTACTTCTTTGGGAATCGAGATTATCGAAATTCAATATGTGTAGAAAGCAGCGTACGGCAGAAGTTTTCAAAAAACTTGGGTATAGAAGAATTATAATGCATGTTAGTATCATGAAATTATGTTATTATAAAATTTAGAGATTAAAAAAAACGATTTTAGGTATTAATAATACTCTACTGATTTGCGAGATACTTTTACTGTTAGTCCATTTATTACAACTTGACGAGCAGGGATAAACTAGGTAACATTAAATAAGCTTAACTATAGGTACCTACTATCTAATTTATTTACCTATGTATGTAAAAAATTGACAAGTGATAATAACTAAATTTAAAAGGAAATGTGAACTAATAACAAGTGGACGATATGAAGTAGTCAAATACTGGAGTATTGGTAATACATAAATATTACGGTGAAACTTTTAAAGACGACCACCTTTAAATGTGACCAATAGTACAAAAATTAGGCGCGGCAACTGCTCAACGCTCAAAGTGGGCGATTACCTCCACAAAAGATCAAACATGTCTGAAACCTAGGATTGGTCGGTCGGCTTAGAGAGGTTTCACTGTATTTACTAATTGTGTGGAAGGGCAAAATTTGTAGTGACATGGTGCTTATTTATTTTGTGTCATCAATATTTGAGCGTTTGATTATATCTTACAAATTACATTTACAACCGCGTATGCATCATACCCAAGTTTCAATCAACTCAACTGTATAGGTAATATAATTTTTTTTATAACAAAGTCATCGATTAAATTTTCTAACAGGTAGCTCATCAGATAAACTAAAATATACATATGAGTATATAACAGGCATAAATGAAACTAATAGATTCTTTACAATTAAACAAATTTAAAATTATTTGTTTAAGTATTAATTTAGCAAATTTAGGTATGTACATGTATATATGATTATATATGTGAGCGCATATAACGCTGAGTACACCTACATACCTCATCAGATTACAATTATTATAAATCGTACCTATTGCTAAAAAATAGCCATAAGAAAGTTTTACAATTGTTGATTACTTATTTATTTATTTATTTGTTACCCATTCGCGAGGAAAAAGTATAGGTAAAGGATTTCCATTTAACTAGATCACCCTCGATATTTCAGAAAACGCAATTTTTTATGAACGCCTATTTTATTTAGACTTGTACAAAATTTTTTGTTTTTAAATGATACCCCATGCTCTTTATTACAAAATTCAATTATACACGTTTACGACGTAATTTTCAAAAAATTATGTAGATTACAATTTTGTAACAAACAGTATAGTGTTGGGTTTAAAAAAAAAATTGTAGTTAAGTACCTAGCTCAAGGGTACTTACCTATTGATTATAAAATAAGAATAAAATCAAAGTTATCTGTTTAAACCCATTACTGTGTCTATTAGAGTTTTTTGAGATGCCGAATGGTGGCCCAGTTGTAATGGAAAACCTTGTATAAAATAAAATATTAACTTATAAGGGCTCTATAAAGCAATCCCACAGTTGTGTTTTTGTATGTTAGCTCGTTAATTTTATCTAGTAACGATTTCTGTCCAAACCGTTAATATACAAAACCATTACAGTCGATAATGCTAAATTTGTTTATAGCTCTATTGCACGTTTTATTAGCCATCACTAACGAAAACTAAATACGTAAAGTACGTAAACTTGCGAATTGCTAAACTACCAACAGTAATTTGAAATATCGTCATTTGGTGGCACTTTAATTAATGTGAATCGCCAATTCTGTTAAGTCCTATCCAACAGTATGAGAAGGAGAGTGCAAGCTGTGGAGATTAAATACTTAAGAGGTGAAAAGAATACACTTAACACCAAGAAGTGACGAAAAATGAAGTCAAAGAAATAAGAGGTCAGAATCAAGAAGTCGAAGCAATTTTGAAAGCAATAGAAAAAAAACAGTTGCGATGGTGGAGACAATTGCAAAGATTATAGACAGCAATAGGTCGGTTATAATGATGGCAATAAACAGGAGAAGTGGACTGAAAGAAAGTCGGGATGACGTCGTTAGTAAAATACTAAAAAAAGAGTATAAACCGGAAGAGGAAGCAAGCACGTTAACACTTAACAAGAAAAAATGATAGAAGTTTTGCGAACATGATGTAGATTAAATCTCGCGACACCTTGCATTAAAAGGGAATAAATTAATTGTATAGAGCGGTCATATAACGATTTCCGCAATTTCTAGGATCGTTAACATAAAGCACTTGAGTTCTTTAAGGATAGGTACTTAGCATATAGTAGACGTCTTGGCAAAACCCAACATAAAGATCGACAGATAGTTAAGTAATTATTGAACAATAAATGTTAAAGAAATTCCAATAAGCATCCGTGCAACTTTCTCTGTCTGTAAATTTCAGAGACGGACTTTAAACCCACCTCAAAAACACAATGATTTTAGTTAATTCTTAACTGCAGTCTTGTGACATTTCTTGTAAATAAGTAAGAGTTTATTAGGAATTGAATTTATGTTTTTATTGAAATAACTCTTAAGTACGGCCCATCGTGATTGTTGTGCTGTAAAAGAATTAAATGTTATTAGTAAACTGCTGAAGTGCCACAATCTGCAAACGCCTATTGTTCAATAATCTGCTTCCTGTCCGTTCTTCGGCCGAATGTTGGGCTTTGCCAGGACGTGGACTATACCTTTTTTTCACCTCATTTTTGATACATTTGCTATTTTGTAACTGTTTTTTTTTATGTAGGTATAGAAATCGAATAACACAACTTTGGGATTTTTGCTCTTGAGTAAATAAATGTTAGAGTATATTAAGGACTTGTCTTTCAATCATCAAAATAATAGTTCAATCGGAGACCGAAAAATAATGACCGTCGCCGAACATTCAATTAGTTTATGATAAAAATGAAAGTACTACATCTGGATGAAATCCATAGGTTTTGCGCAGAAATGTCGACACTTTAAAAATATTTTTACGTTTATCCCATTATTTGGCAGTAGTGTCCGCCGAAGAGACGGTTTTTAGTACAGAGTACCCAGACAGTACTTTGATCGAAATGTGCGTCAAAGACGCAAAGATGCAGTCCTATCCTTAGACATCATAAAGTCTAATCGACTGCAATTTTGCGAAAATGTTGAACAGCAAAAGTATTTCTCTGAAAATTCCATAAATTTCGTCAGGAAGTTATGTAAAGTGCACAAAATACTAATTAATTAAACCTAATTAAGCTAATCAAATTGCATACGTAGCAAAACAGGATTTGCTGATGCTGACAAGCGATTTTAGTTTTTCCCGCAGTGTCTGCCTACGTTTATTTTGATTTTAAATAAATTGGATGTTCGCCGACCGACAATATTTCACTGTCGCCACTTGGACTAGAAAGTTACAAAGAATCTATTTTTGAAGTAATAATCCATGGAAACGATTGTTTCGACGAACGTATAGGTATCCAAGGAAATTATTCTATGGCGATCATTTGCGTCAAGGTAATCTAATAACATAAGGGTCGACTGTTTACCGTGAAAACAAGTTTTCCAAGAACGCTTCCATGGTAAATATCCGATAAATAAATTGATCAGAAGATGAAAAGACCAACCCTAAGCCTTGGTTATAAGTATGAAATATCCATGGAAATATATTATTGTATTTAAGACAAATCGACAACTTAAGCGAGATTTAAGTACTTATTAGATAATTGATGATGTGAACAGCCACGAGTAGTTTATTTGGAACTTTATTTAATAATAAAAAGACAAAAAAATATTGATTGTTAAATATCTTTTATTGATAATTTATTAAGTATGAAATTTGTTTGTAATGTTTTATACAAACAAAAATTGTGTCTTAAACTGTGTGATTTTATAATATTTTTACATCAATTATAATATATGCTAAAATTTGTTTGTATATTTTTAACAAAAGTTTATTCATTGTTACAGTTACATAATAATTCTTACGAGTTTGTAAAACATACATTAGGTATATTATGAAAGTGTACTATTAATTAAATCATAACAGGAGTTTATGCTTTCTTATAATATTGAAATGGAATGTTATTTACTTGTATTTAATCATTATACGATTTCTCTAGTCATTTTTATCAAAACTTGTAGATTTAAGTTGAATTCTACATAACTCGTGTAAGTACCTATCTAATAATACATCATATGTTTTAGTATAGGTAAATAATAGTAGCCTCTTTTAGAAATCTATTTGATGCATGTACTTGATATTTTTAATCGAAATTTTAACGAAAATTTTAAATATTCTACGAGTTATGTAGGTATACATCGGTCTTGCTTTGTACCAGTGCCATATGTACTTATTTCTATTTTTCTACTTTTCTAACTGCTTATTAATTTGTAGACATCAAAGTGAGTGTGAAAATGTTTACAAATTTTATCAATTAGAAAATTACCTATTAAGTAAGTAAATGACTTTTAAATAAGTATCGATTATCTTAATTATATTTTAGATTTGCAGTCTCTACTGTGTACACAGTGTAGGTATACAGATTTAATTTTTTTTTCAGCGAAATAAAGTTTGTTACGATTATCTAATACATATTATTTTCTTTTTGTTCTTATTAAAAATTGTTATCGAAAATATCGTGTAATTATTTATTTAATAAATCTAGTACCTGTTGATACAATAAGACGTGTATCAAAATCATCTTTAGAGCGAATTTCTTGTAAATCGATTACATTCTAATGTAAAAACTGAACAATAATGTATTGGAATTGAGCTACGGGCTTTAGTAGCGCTGTTAAAATTTGCACTGTTTGCACGTAAGGATTGTTATTAAATTTTTGAATAAGCCGTTTACTTTAAAATGTGTAAATACAAAATTTTCTGTTTATAAAGTCAATATTATCATTATACACTTTTGTAAGTTTTGGTGTAACTTAACTTAATATCAATTTAAAAATAATAATCATATCTACTCAATTTATTAATACATTAAATGTACTATTAACGATAAAAGTACTTTAATTAAGAAAGACCTAATGTAATGTAAAAAAATTGTGTATACTTTGTTGACAGACTTATTCCTACAAATACAGAGAAACTTTTTGTCTAATGTTAGCTCTATATATTAAATTTTATATGATACATCTATGTAAATACGTACGATATCTAATATCTGCTTATATATACTTATCATAAAATTTATACCTTCATTATTTATTAACATATCATATTATGAATAGTAACATATAATATTTAAAACATTATTAGTATTTCATATCTACATTCAAAAAATGTTAGGAGTATAAAACATTTTTAATTAAATGAAACTTACACGTCGAAATTTATATGTTACTGTTGATTTGTAGTACAAATTTAAATTTGTTTTTACGTAACATTGTTATACTTAAAATTTTTAAAATATATTGTATTTAAAACAAAAACCTCAATTTTTTTTCTTTCGATTTCTTCCCATTCCCTCGAAAACATTTTTTATTTACAACTCAAATTTGATTTTCTTTGAAAATTTCTATCAATAAACTGATGATTTGTTTCGACACATTTTTCTATAAACAACAACATTTAAGCTGTAACGGCAAATTTTAGTTCGTCTGATTACTACAATAATTATTTGTAATTTACCCCATCTTGTTTACTAATCATTCTCTTTATGATCAAGTTTATATGGATTTAAAACTTTAAAAAAATATTAGGTTGCAAGATTTTGTTCCAGTTACAAGTAGGTAGGTAATACACTAATGGCTCTTTATAATATATATGTATATTATATTTATGTAAAAAACGAACATAAATAAAGTGTGTATAACGAGCAAACAAAATGATTCTATCTTTGACGTAGATAAATACTTTTATGTGTAATAATTCATAATACAAACGCATTGTATCGTGTAAAAGCCTCAAACTAAAATCAAAATTTAATTAGAAGTTGCCATTATGACATCTTGTAGATTAAAACTATAGATATTACAATTTTAAATCCACTCTATAATTTAGTTTGGGCCTTTGCGTTAGTTACTCCAATAAATTTTACAAATCAAGTTTTCTATAATGTTCTATATAAATGTTACGCATTTTTTCTGATAATAATTTTAACAATAGCAAGCCTAAGTGAAATAGAAAGTTCTTATACTTTGTATAAAGAAATGAATATAATAGCGGTTTTTACAAATACATTTTTACAAATATATTGTTTATCATGGTAACAGATAAAAGAAATTTGACTGAACCCAAAATCGCATTTCCTGAAATGACGTAGGTACTTGAACGTTTAGTAAAATATTGAAATATTCAATGACAATTTTTCGGTAAATGACTAGCTAGACTTTCTCTAATAACGTATTACGCTGAAAGACTGCGATATATGCATAGGTACACTACGTGCCATATAAATATGGTACAAGTCTTGTGAGTCGAAAATCATGTTTTTTGGCTATGTAAGTTGATCTTTCTTGACGTATCCCATATTAACAACCTTTGTAGGTTATACACTTTAGAACCAGTCTTCCGGAAATTTTCGTAATCTTTTGAATAAACAAATAAACTTGTGTATAGGAAACATTTAAAAAAATTCGCAATTTTTCGATGTTGTTTAAATGGCTTAGCATCATCGCAATGTTAAGTACTACAAAATTGTGACAGATCTTTCATACTGTTAATGTAACAAAGCAAGTCCGATTTACATTGATAAAATCTAAGTGAACAACATTTATATGACGGGCAGTGCACTTATATCTATTTATATAGTCTGTGTTGACGTAAGAGTCGCACAACCCGAACAGTAAAATATTGGAAAAAAGTATTTGAGAGATTACATTTTGACAAAGTAAATACGTACTTAGATGAAGATAATGTAATATTTATGTACGTACAATGCATGCACATAAAAAATGTGTAGATATACAACATGAAAATAAAATTATTAATTTATCTTTAACATATGTACATATTTTTATATTTAATAATTCATAATAGAAACACATTGTAGTAGTAGCTTTAAACTATGTATATAGTTAATTTTTATATTAGTTAGAAGTGTCAGTATGACGTCTTCTAGATTGAAACTAGACGTTACAATTTTAAATCCACTTTATAATTTAGTTAGGGCCTTTATATTGGTTCCCTCGATAAATTTTAAAAGTCAAAATTTCAACAATAATATTTTATATAAAGGTTATGCCTTTTCCCTGATTATAGTCACAATAACGGCGTGCATAAGAGTGATTTTTAAAAGATTTCAAAATGAATATAAACAATTAAATATAATAATGGTTTTTACTAATATAATGTTTTATGTAACATCTATGATGTTTGTAACCGTTACAGTTACAAGAAGTTTATATTTTATCAAATTTAAATTTAATACTTTCATGAAGTTATTCTTTGAAATTGATAAATTTATTAAATTTTATAAAAATCAATATAAATCTTGTTCCATATTTTACGTAGAATTAGGATTCATCCTTATTGTTATGACATTATTTATAATTTTTGATGCTAATTATTGGTTATTGTTTGAACTTTCATGGAATTATTGGAAATATTTAGTCCTAAATATGATTCATACCTTAGTTACATTTTATGCATTATTACTGTATAACTATCTTTTGTGTATTCGATATCGCATTGAAAAATTAAATAATCGATTAAAGACCGTTTTAAGTTTTGAAACTGGTATAGTAGATAATATATCAAATGTAGTGGATTACAATTTAAAAAGTTTTCAAATAACAAATAAACTAAAAACATTGTGTGCCTTTATTGTGAAATCAGTTAAATTGATAGAACTTTTTAACGAAATATTTGGATGGGAACTTCTTTTGGTCTTTGCAAAAATAGTTGTAATGAATGTAGCAAATGTCGGTTATATTTTAACGTTTTTGTATATAGAACGTAAATCAATAGACGACACTAAAAACGCATCGTTAATTATTATATATTCATCAGTGGCCTTTTTTTGTATGGTAAGTTTAAAAAGTTAAAAATTGTTAAATCTACAAATAGTTTTTTAAATTTTATCCACTTATTTATTTGTTGTTATTCCTACATTAATTTTTTTCTTAATTGCTTATTACACCGGATGTAATTAAATATAGTAAATTAATATAATTAGTCAATAGATAGTACAGTGGTGGTAAAAAGTCCTGCATCAACTGGTTGAAATATCAAAATTTGCTCTTAAGTGTAGTTTTGTCGCAGAAAATGAATAACCAGAACTTTATTTTATAACTGTAGTGTTAAATATTGAACAATATAGGATAACTTGCGAAATAATAAAGGACAGTTTATTAAACATATGTATGTACAAGTCAGAATGAAAATATTTTAAGTCGTAATATTTGCAAAACTCAACAGTATTTTATCACTATATTAATGTTTAATTGGCCATCCCCTGTTTTTAATCACCAAGTCGCACCTTTTCGGCATTGAATTAACCAATTTTTCCAATTCCTCCTTTGAAACACACCGAAACCAAGCAGCAATCAGGGATTCGATTAATTCGGTCGTTTTGGTGGGTTTTCGTTTGGAGATTATGTTGGATATCCTCTGCCGTAGGTTCTCAATTGGGTTGAGGTGTGGCGATTGTGGAGGCCAATCTAGTCTTTTAATTTTATTAGCAACTAGCCAGGGTGATTATATGGTGATGCAGGACATTTTACCACCTTAGTTATGTTATGTAAGACTTTAGAAAGTCTTTAGAAAACTTCTGAAGAAGCTGGCAGCATTATCGGCGAAACGTCAAGTAATTTTAATTTTAGACAAACACGGTAGAACCTAGAAGATCTACTTACATTTCTAATTTTTAAAAATACTTAAGTTTGTTTACTAAAATGTACTTTTATTTTTTAGCTCGTTAACGTTGGTATAGCCCTTGCCGGTCATAAAGTAACTTACGAAATAAACAATACATCGTCAATATGTTATGAATTACTTTTACATATTCGAATAAACAGAAACAAGGAAGATGATATTCGACGCTCTGAAATTCTGTCGCTTATACAACGAATTCAAAATACTAATATTAATATCACTGCACGTGGATTTTTTAACATCAATCACTCTATTGTTTTTAGTGTATTTACTATTATTACAACTTATTCGATTGTACTTTTACAAATTAATTTAGCTTGAATTTATTTTTAAATTGTTTCATAATTAATTTATTAAATATTTAGATATAAGTAATACTTAATAAGCAATATTAATATTTGAACTGCCACTTTCTATCGTTTATACAGATTATTTACATTTATTACATTTATTATCAGTCGTGTTTTTTACAATTACTGAATAATAAATACTCGATAAGTTTAAACTTTTATTTAGCCTTTAGACAAAATTTAAAATATTTTCAATTTTTAAAATGTTACTTTTGTAATAATTTAACAATGAACTATGAAATAAAAGTTTAATTTTTAAAGAAATAATATAAAGGGTTTCAAATTTTAAAATTTTGTTTACTGGTACAAAAAGAAATTGCAACCCAAAATATTTCTGAAATACTGTACTTGAACTTTATAAAATTTGAATTTAAAAATTTTTCGGTAAATAAAATTTTCTATACGTATTGCAAAGTTATATATGGTATTCATTAATTGGTAAAGTCTTGTAGCAAAAAGTTTTTGTATTAGTGATTTTTGACGACCATTTAAAACTTTAGGTTATACATTTAAACTTTCCGGAAATTTTTAATTTTTAAAAAAATAAATTGTTAGGAATTTAAAAAATTAATTTTTATTTTTAAATGCTTACACCCAAGTAATCTACAAAATTCTTTTCAATTTATGTAAAAACAATCCATTTCATTGTAAATCTATACACATTTTATAGGAGGTTATCATTTATATATTTTTAGTAAACACAACCCAACATAAAATATTGAAAAGTATTTAAGTTATTTTGACAAAGAACACTATAAGTAAGTAATATTTAATAAATATATAAAAAGTACACTAAAATAAAATATTAATTTATCTTTAACATATTTTTTTTAATTTAATAATTATATAGAATTGTGTTACTTTAACTTTATATAGTTAATTTTTATATTATTGAAGGTAATGACCTTCTAGATTGAAATAGAGTTACAATTTTAAATCCACTTTATTATTTAGTTTGGGCTTTTTTGTTCCTTCAATAATTAAAGTCAAATTTATAATTTTATATAAAAAGTTATCATTTTCTGTATATTACGTAACGCTGCCTAGATGAATTAAAAAAATTCAAATGTTACAAAAAATAATAATGGTTTTACATATTGTTTATACAACTATGATGTTTGTAATTACATTAAAGAAGTTATATTTACCAAATAAATTTAAATTTCATGAGTTATTTTTGAAATGATAATTTATTAAATTATAAAATAAATAAAACCTTTTATATTTTACTAGAATTAGGTTTCTCTTATTTTTATGAATTTTTTATTTGATTAATTTTGGTTATTTGAAATGGACTTTCTTGGAATTATTGGAAATATTTAGTTCTAAATATGATTCATACCTTAGTTACATTGTATGCATTATTACTGTATAACTATCTTTTGTGTATTCAATATCGCATTGAAAAATTAAATAATCGATTAAAGACCGTTTTAAGTTTTGAAACTGGTATAGTAGATAATATATCAAATGTAGTGGATTACAATTTAAAAAGTTTTCAAATGACAAATAAACTAAAAACATTGTGTGCCTTTATTGTGAAATCAGTTAAATTGATAGAACTTTTTAACGAAATATTTGGATGGGAACTTCTTTTGGTCTTTGCAAAAATAGTTATACTGAATGTAGCAAATGTCGGTTATATTTTAACGTTTTTGTATATAGAACGTAAATCAATAGACGACACTAAAAACACATCGTTAATTATTATATATTCAGCAGTGGCCTTTTTTTGTATGGTAAGTTTAAAAAGTTAAAAATTGTTAAATCTACAAATAGTTTATTAAATTTTATCCACTTATTTATTTGTTGTTATTCCTACATTAATTTTTTTCTTATTTGCTTATTACACCGGATGTAATTAAGTGAATAGATAGTACAGTGGTGGTAAAAAGTCCTGCATCAACTGTCGAAATAGCAAAATTTGCTCTTAAGTGTAGTTTTATCGCAGAAAATGAATAACCAGAACTTTATTTTATAACTGTAGTGTTAAATATTGAACAATGTAGGATAACTTGCGAAATAATAAAGGATAATTTATTAAACATATGTATGTACAAGTCAGAATGAAAATATTTTAAGTTGTAATATTTGCAAAACTCAACAGTATTTTATCACTATATTAATGTTTAATTGGCCATCCCCTGTTTTTAATCACCAAGTCGCACCTTTTCGGCATTGAATTAACCAATTTTTCCAATTCCTCCTTTGAAACACACCACACCGAAACCAAGCAGCAATCAGGAATTCGATTAATTCGGTCTTTTTGGTGGGTTTTCGTTTGGAGATTATGTTGGATATCCTCTGCCATAGGTTCTCAATTGGGTTGAGGTGTGGCGATTGTGGAGGCCAATCTAGTCTTTTAATTTTATTAGCAACTAGCCAGGGTGATTATATGGTGATGCAGGACATTTTACCACCTTAGTTATGTTATGTAAGACTTTAGAAAGTCTTTAGAAAACTTCTGAAGAAGCTGGCAGCATTATCGGCGAAACGTCAAGTAATTTTAATTTTAGACAAACACGGTAGAACCTAGAAGATCTACTTACATTTCTAATTTTTAAAAATACTTAAGTTTGTTTACTAAAATGTACTTTTATTTTTTAGCTCGTTAACGTTGGTATAGCCCTTGCCGGTCATAAAGTAACTTACGAAATAAACAATACATCGTCAATATGTTATGAATTACTTTTACATATTCGAATAAACAGAAACAAGGAAGATGATATTCGACGCTCTGAAATTCTGTCGCTTATACAACGAATTCAAAATACTAATATTAATATCACTGCACGTGGATTTTTTAACATCAATCACTCTATTGTTTTTAGTGTATTTACTATTATTACAACTTATTCGATTGTACTTTTACAAATTAATTTAGCTTGAATTTATTTTTAAATTGTTTCATAATTAATTTATTAAATATTTAGATATAAGTAATACTTAATAAGCAATATTAATATTTGAACTGCCACTTTCTATCGTTTATACAGATTATTTACATTTATTACATTTATTATCAGTCGTGTTTTTACAATTACTGAATAATAAAATTATATTTAAATTTAATATCAAATTAGTTTGGAAGTCCCTTTTCATTCTTTCAGGGGAAAGGAGTGATAATTAGAAAATTTTAAAAGCAAAAATTTTTTTAAAATAAAAATTTAAAAAAGTGCTTTAAATTTATTTTAAAAATTAAAAACTTTTTTAAAAATTAATTAAAATTATTTAAGAAAACAAAAAAAATATATTTAATTTTTTTTAAAAATCTTTCAATGAATTTTTATTTTTATTTGTAAGATGCCAAATAATTAACAATATATTATAAAAATCAAAAATCAAAGGAATTTTTAAACTTTAATAGTTTTTACTTTATATTATATTATTACTTAAAATTAAAATCTTTAAATTTATTAAATAAGAAATATTTAAATTAGAAAAATTCCAAATCAATGTTATATTATTATGAATTGTAAAATTTTTTGAATGATTTTGAATAAAAATTTTTGTTATTAAATGTTTTATTCGGATTTTATTTTTAAAATTAGTAAATATATTATCCAAAATTTTATTTTAAAAACTTTTTCTTTAGTTTTTTTAAAACAAAATATTATATAAAGAAAGATTAAAAAATACAAAATATTTTATTTTTTATATTTTTTTTTTATATTTTTTTAGAACCTTAATATTTAACTTTTTTTGGCTTTTGTCTATTTAAAATTAATTTAAAAGTCTTTCTTGAGCAATAAAATAAAAAAAAAATAGTTTATTTTAATTATTAATTTTTAATTAATTATTATTTTTAATATTTAATTAAAAAATTTTTTATGTTTTTTTTTTTTATTTATTTGTTGTGTTTGATTGAATTTAATCTTTTTTTATTTTTAAAATAAATAACTTTATTTAAGAAAGTATTAAATTTAAAAAAAAAATCTTTAATAATATTTAAATTGGGATTTTGTTAAAATAAAAGTTTTATTTTAAAAAAATATTTGCTTTTTTGATTAAATAAATTAAAATTTTAATTTCTTTTTTTTCTATTTTTTTATTTCGATAATAGGAAACAGTAAAAATTTATTTAAAAACATTTTTATAATAAGATAAAAAGAATTTAAAAAAATTTATATTAAAATTTTATTATGCCCTTTTACACTTTGTATACATTTTCATCCTTAACCAACAAGATTATGTTTGGGTTTTTGTTGCCGTATGGTGGTGGCATTTATTTTAACGGTGGTTTCCTTTATTAATTAAATAAGTGAAAATTTATTTAAGACATTTATTTAAAATATTTTAAATTTTTTTTATGCCTCGAAATAAAAAATATTTTTCAAAAAAGATAATTAATAAAATAGTTTTAATTTTTTTTTATTTTTTAATATTTATTTTTTAATTTATATTTAATTAATAAATATTACTTTTTTTTTTTATTTTTATAAAATATTATATTTAAATTTAATATCAAATTAGTTTGGAACGTCCCATTTATTACGTCATTTTACATTAATTTTCATATCTCCTAGAGTGGGGATTCGAAAATCGGAGGACTTTGAAGGGCCCAGAGTTTGCTGAATGTCGACCATTATAGTAAACTAATTTACTTAAATAAGTTAGTACAAAAAAGTTTGTTGATTTGAAAGTACAAAAAAGTTTCTTAAAAAATAAAGTGTATAGGAACCTTTATAAATTTTAATATTTATACTATAAAATATATTTATAAAAATACATTCTTTTTAATAAATTAAATGTTAAAACTTACTTTTAGAAAACGAAATAATACTAATCAAAAAATAATAATTAATTTAACACTACATTTATTTTTTAATATAATAATAATCTTTATTCTTGAAATGGAATTTTATAGTCGTAATTAATTTAAATTTAATATTTAGATAAATGAATTGCCAAATTATAATAATTAAATCCGATATCGTTAATTATATTTTAATTCTCAACATAAATTCACAAAATATTGCGATAAAGGAATTCTATTAAATAACTTTATAAATATTCTAAGATTTTATTTTAACTTTATAAATTAGTCAATTAATCCTCTTAATTCAGCCATTAGAAAATTTAAAAATTTCACTTTTTAAAATTTAACTTTTTAACTTAATATAAAATAATTTAAGCCTTTGAATGGCAATTATTTGATTCAAGAAACCCCTTAATAGTGTAACTTTATAGAATTTATTATTGTTAAAATTTTAAAGAATTTATGTAATGGCAATTTATTTGTATTATTTGAAAAGATATGTAGCAAATTTTTAAGATTTTATATTTAAATTTAATTTATTTACGGTGTTTAATTAATTTATATATATATTTATCACCAAGACAAAATTTTTTTATTTTGTGAAATATAATTTCATTTTTCATTTAAGGTTAACTACATTTTAGTAAAAATAATATTACTATTAAATAAGCATATGTAACTAATAATTAACTCCTTAAAGTATTATCTTACTATTTTTATAATATTACTATGTGTTTTTTATATGACCGGAAAATAGTTATTATATTAGAACAGAACCTCTAATAATATTACAATTTAATCATTATATTTAGTTAGGCTTATTTGTTCTATACTTAAAAGTAAATTAAATAATTTTAATAAAGTTGCTTTCTGATTTACAATAACGCTTAAATATTTAAGTTTAAATGATTAAAATTAAAATAAAAGTTTACAAAATTTTTATTAAATTTTTGATTTAATAAGAGTTATATTTAATTTAAATTTAAATTATAATATTTTAAATATAATTTATTAAATTTTATAAAATCATATAATTTGTCCTTTACAGATTAGATATCTTATTTTATAATTATTTAATTTTATGAATTATTGTTATTTTAATTTATGAATTTTGAAATATTACTAAATTGTTCATACTTAGTAATTGTTTCTTTTTATACTTTTTTTTTTGATTATTGAAAATTAATAACTTAAGACTTTTAATTTTAATGTAATAGATATATATAATTATGATTAATTAAAGTTTAATACAATAACAAAACATTGCTTATAATCATTAAATTTAATTTTAACGAATATTGATGGAACTTTTGTTTCAAAATATGTATAATACAAATCGTAATTTTACTTTTTTTGAATAATAATGAGAACTAAACGATTTATATAATTCTTGCTTTTATATGTAATTAAAAGTAAAATGTTAATTAATTTTTTAAATTTATCATATTATTTTATCCACTTAATTTTTTTTATTCTATCCGTGTATAATTAAAATTAAAAATTTAATAAATAGTGTGTAAATCCTATATGTTGAATTCAAAATTTCTTAATGTATTTCGAGAAATAATACAGAATTATTTAAATTAGTTAAAATGACATTGGAAACTGCAATAATAAGGAATTATAAAATTGTTAAGTAGATGAAAATATTTAACGATATTAAATAACGTATTTAATATATAATTTAATTGCACCTTTTTAGCACATACTTTTGCATGAATAACAATTTTTCAATTCTCTTTGAAACCACAACAGAATCAGATTATTAATTGGCTTTGTGGTTTTTTGAGTATTGTCTTGCTAGTTATGGTTGTTGATGAGCCAACAGTTTATTTTAAATCGGTGTTTGGTTGGGAATTTCACTATTTGTAGCTTTGAAGTTGAAATTTGAGAACTGAGCTTTGAAGCAATAATTTATTTAGAAGAGACTAACTATTATTTTAATTTTAAAAATATTTGTTACTAAAGACTTTATTTTACCGTAACGTGTAACCTTCGTAAAAATAGAATAAACATACATTCATATTTAATACTTTAATTTATAAAAGAACAGATTATTACGTGAATCTTGCTTAAAGAATTCAAAACAATATTAATATTATGATTTTACATATCATATGTTTTAGGATTATATATTCACTTATTGTCTTTACAAATTAATTATTAATTATTTTATTGATTTTTATAATATTATGTTTTAGTATTTATATATTAAATTATCATTTATTTTATAAATTATTTAAATTATTTAGTCAACTTTTTATCCTAAAATATTTCGAATAGGATTTTAGGAAATGTTCCCCACTTTTATGTTTACGTCAATTTTCGCATTGCATATTTCTTGTGTGTTTAAAGTGGGGGTTACTCGACAAAATAGGAGCACTATTGATAGGCATCAAGAATTACTGTATAATGTCAACACGTTTAATACGGAAAATCAATTAACTGTTAAATAAATGTGTAGGTACCTAAATAAAAGTTTCTTGTTTGATTTGCAAAAATTACAAAACATCAAAGTTTTCTACTAAAAAAATATAAGTAGGTATTAGGACACGCCGTTTTCGAGTAAAATCATTTTGAATATTCTATTACATTCATTCTAAAATAATAATTTCAATAAAAACACTACCTCTGATTTCTTCTTTTAAATAAAATTTAAATATTGTTAAAAACTTTAACATTTTATAGAAAGACGGAAAATAATAGCCGTGAAATCAGAAAATAATAAATTAGAATTAAATTTTAATGCACTACAATTTTCATATTTTCTTATCATTATCGAATAAGAATAAACTTCCGTTTATTCCTGTGTAAATTGGAAATTTTTTATAGTTCAGTCAATTTACATTTTAGCAAGTTTTACTATGCATATGTAGGTATTAAATGGAATTGGCCCAAAATCTATTAATAATTTAAATCCGACAATAATTCGTATAATTAATTATGTGCAGTTAACTTCTACTAGAACGAAGTCAATAAATTCCGAACAAAAATATTCGCCGAATAAAGGGAAATTTCGTTATTTAGAAATAACACCTTTTGATAAATATTATCTGAAGGCATCTTTATTTTAAGACCTTTTTAATATCAATTTAGTGCAATTCTAATCCTTCTTGTAATTCTAACGCCCATTTAGAAAAATTTAAGAAATACTTTTGCACTTTTTAAAACGTGTTAACTTTTGTATACAGCATATGAATTGAATAAAAGAATTAATTTTAAACGGACCTATTGAAATGGAATTTAATTTGTATTTGCCAAGAAAGCACCCTAGTAATTATTATGATAATTTACTTAAACATTTTATTTAGTTTGGTTAAAAATTCTTAAATAGAAATTTTACTCTTTATGGCAACATTTTATATATGTATTATTTTGTAAAATCAGTTAAAAAAATTTGTTATATGGATTTTGACTGAATTTATAATGTTAACATTTTATATTAAGGGATTTTTAAATTTTTAAAATAATGTTAGTTATAAGTAATAATTTATCTCACCATGATTAAAATATTCTTTTAATTTTGTTGAAAACATACATTTATTTTTCATTTTATAAGGATCATGCCTACCATTTTTATAAACAATATCATAATGTTACGATTTAAGTATGAACAAGACATAAGTGGTATATTAATAATATATAAACACTACCTATAAAAATTATTTATCTTTAACTATTTTTAAATTAATATTACTTAGTGTGTTACATTTTTTAAATACCCTAAAATTAGTTGTAGTTATATTTAAGGTAACTAAACCCTCTAGATGAAAGTAGATGTTACAATTTTAAATCCACTTTATAATTTAGTTAGGGCCTTTATATTGGTTACCTATAAATTTTAAAAGTCAAAATTTAACAATAATATTTTATTAAAGGTTATGCCTTTTCCGTTTATAATAACGGCGTGCATAAATGTTTTTAAAAATTTCAAAATGAATATAACAATTAAATAATAATGGTTTTTATAATATAATTTTAGTAACATTATGATGTTTTAACCGTTACATTAAAGAAGTTTAATTTTTCAAATTTAAATTTATACTTTATAAGTTATTTTTGAAATTATAAATTTTTAAATTTTTAAATCAAAAAATTTTTCATATTTTATGAATTAGATTCATCTTATTTTTGACATTATTTATAATTTTTATGTAATTATTGGTATTGTTTGAACTTTCATGGAATTTTGGAAATATTTATCCTAAATTGATTATACCTTAGTTAATTTTATGCATTATTATGTATAACTTCTTTTTATTGAATCGCATTAAAATTAAATAATGATTAAAACCTTTTAAGTTTTGAAATGTATGTATAATATTAAATGTATGGATTACAATTTAAAAATTTTCAAATAACAAATAAATAAAAATTGTGTGCCTTTATTGTGAAATAGTTAAATTGATAGAATTTTAACGAAATATTTGATGGGAACTTTTTTGGCTTTGAAAAATGTTGTAATGAATGTGAAATGCGGTTATATTTTAACGTTTTGATATAGAAGTAAATCAATGAGACATAAAAAATGTTAATTATTATATATTCATAGTGGCCTTTTTGTATGTAAGTTTAAAAGTTAAAAATTGTTAAACACAAATAGTTTTTAAATTTTATCACTTATTTATTTGTTGTTATTCTACATTAATTTTTTTTTAATGTTATTAACGATGTAATTAAATATATAAATTAATATAATTAGTCAATGTAGTATGTGTAAAAGTCCTCTAATGGTTAAATATAAAATTTGTTAATTATTTTGTCAAAATGAATAACCAGAACTTTATTTTATAATGTGTTAAATTTGAACAATATAGATACTTAAATAATAAAGGCAGTTTATTAAACATATTATTAAAGTAGAATGAAAATATTTTAAGTCGTAATATTTGCAAAACTCACGATTTTAATATATAATGTTTAATTGCCATCCTGTTTTTAATCACAATCGACCTTTTGGCATTGAATTAACCAATTTTTCCAATTCTCCTTTGAAAACCGAAACCAACACAATCAGGGATTCATTAATTCGGTCGTTTTGGGGTTTTCTTTGAATTATTTGGATACCTCCCGTAGTTCTCAATTGGGTTGAGGTTGGCGATTTGGGGCCAATCTGTTTTTAATTTTATTACACTGCCAGGGTGATTATTGGTTGCAGGACTTTTACCACCTTAGTTATGTAGAAACTTTGAAAGTCTTTAGAAAACTTTGAAAGTGGAGATTATGGGAAACTCAAGTAATTTTAATTTTGAAAGGTGAACTGGAAGATCTATTTACATTTTAATTTTTAAAAACTTAAGTTTGTTTACTAAAATGTACTTTTATTTTTTAGCTCGTTAACGTTGGTATAGCCCTTGCCGGTCATAAAGTAACTTACGAAATAAACAATACATCGTCAATATGTTATGAATTACTTTTACATATTCCAATAAACAGAAACAAGGAAGATAGTATTCGACGCTCTGAAATTCTGTCGCTTATACAACGAATTCAAAATACTAATATTAATATCACTGCACGTGGATTTTTTAACATCAATCACTCTATTGTTTTTAGTGTATTTACTATTATTACAACTTATTCGATTGTACTTTTACAAATTAATTTAGCTTGAATTTATTTTTAAATTGTTTCATAATTAATTTATTAAATATTTAGATATAAGTAATACTTAATAAGCAATATTAATATTTGAACTGCCACTTTTTATGATTTATACAGATTATTTACATTTATTATCAGTCGTGTTTTTTACAATTACTGAATAATAAATGTTTTTACTCGATAAGTATGTTTTTCAACAAAAATCGAAAAGAATATTGTTAGATCTATGGGTGTAGATAAATTATTACTTATAACTAACATTATTTTGAAAAATTTAAAACACCGGTATTAATATAAAATGTATAACTAACTATTATAAATACAGTCAAACATCCATATAACAAACTTTTGTGCTGTACACTGATCTTTTATAAAATAATACATATATACAACTGTTGCCATATAACGAAGTAAAATTTCTATTTAACGAATTTTTAAACCAAACTGAAATAAATTGTTCTAAGTACCTACTAAAAATTATTTATCTTTAACATATTTTTATAATTAATTATTTACGTTAGTGTTACATTTCTTTATAATGACCCGTGAAAATTAGTTGTAGTTGATATTTGAAGCGGTAACATGAAACCCTCTAGACTGAAAGTAGATGTTACAATTTTAAATCCACTCTATAATTTAGTTAGGGCCTTTATATTGGCTCCATCGATAAATTTTAAAAGTCAAAATTTCAACAATAATATTTTATATAAAGTTTATGCCTTTTCCCTGATAATAGTCACAATAACGGCGTGCATAAGTGTGATTCTTAAAAGATTTCGAAATGAATATAAACAATCAAATATGATAATGGTTTTTACTAATATAATTCTTCATGCAATATCTATGTTGTTTGTGATAATTACAGTTACAAGAAGTTTATATTTTATCAAATTTAAATTTAATACTTTCATGAAGTTATTCTTTGAAATTGATAAATTTATTAAATTTTATAAAAATCAATACAAATCTTGTTCCATATTTTACGTAGAATTAGGTTTCATCCTTATTGTTATGACATTATATATAATTTTTGATGCATATTATTGGTTATTGTTTGAACTTTCATGGAATTATTGGAAATATTTCGTGTTAAACGTGGCTGACTTTTTAATTATTATCGATGCGTTTTTAATCTATAACTACCTTTTATCTATTGAATATCGTATTAAAAATTTAAATAGTCGGTTGCAGATCGCTATAAGTTTTGAAAGTAATATAAACACATCGATTTTTCCTTTTCGACATGTATTAACAAGTTTTCAAATAACAAACAAAATGAAAAAATTAAGCATGTATATTTTGAAATCTATTAAATTGTTACGAATTTTTAATGAATTATTTGGATGGCCACTTCTTCTAATTTATGCAAAAATAGTTGCGATAAATTTAGAACAAGTTGCTTATATTCTTAAAACTTGGTATGTAGAGACTGGTAATAATGCTAAATCGGTGACTGACGTACATAATTTAGCGTTAATTTTGATATATTCAACGTTGTCTATCATTTTTATGGTAAGTTTATGTTTTATTATAGAGGCTTGAGTGGTCTAGATAGCCAGTCTCTCGACTGGACATCTAGCCACTCACAGTTGCATGCGTAACCATGGACGTTTGTGAATGTAAAAATTAGAAATAGGAAAAGCAACGGCTAGGTATGCTACACTAGCAGCACTGGTGTGAAGACACCCAGTAAACAAGTGCTGGTCGCGATTTAGTACCCAGGAGGATACGTTCTCCTGAGGAACACCACCATATAACGCATACAGATGCCGTTGGTAAAATACATAGTTGTTGGACGTATGGGCATAGACCCCGAGTCTATTAAATAAAAAAAATCTTTTGTTATAATTATTATGGATTTTTCGTACAAAATGTACCTATTATAGTGTTTTAATTACCAACATAAAGAATATATTTCAGATTATCGGCGCTGGTTTGGCTGCAGCTGGTCATAAAGTAACTTACGAAATAGGCAATACCTCATCATTATGCTACGAATTACTTTTAAATATTCCAATAGAAAGAAGCGAGGAAGACGACATTCGACGCTCTGAACTTCTAGGACTTATACAATTAATTCAAAGTACTAATGTTAATATCTCTGCGCAGGGATTTTTTAACATCAATTATACTACTATGTTTAATGTATTTAACGTAATTACAACTTATACGATTGTACTTTTACAAATCTAATTTATTGTTCAATAAAAAAGCGGTCTACAACGCCTATTTTACGTTTAATTTTAATTTTGAAAATTGCAATTTTTATATCTTCCGTTTAACCGTCATGGTCTACGATTATGACGAAACTTTGTGTGCATATTTGCAAAAACCAAATTTTAACCCTCTGTGCCCTATCGTTCAGTAATACATTCATTCAGTTTAGACATGGCGCGGGCACCGAAAAGCGTCGTTTTAATGTTCGCTGGAATGTTAATCAATTCGTTAATTGTAAAGATATTTCAATGAGTTTTTAATTCCTAGCTAATGAATTTTCCTTTTAGGACTTCCTTACCGATGTTGTTCACATGTTTGAGAAAATGAAAAAATCAAAGTTTTGAAAAGACTGAAAAAAATCTAATTTGGATCCTTACTATATTTTCATTTTTATGCTGAAGTGAGTGTAGCTCAGTATTTTGAGTTTTTGTTAAAAAAGAAGTCGGTTTTTAAAATATGTTAAATTGGATGACCGTCTGTCGGTACATTTCGATGCTAGTATCAATGTTAGCTGCAATTAGTTGTAAAGTTTCGTCAAAATCGCAGACCACCAGAGTTTTGAGTATACGATTGACTCATATATGAAGGAAATGTAAAAATTTTGGTAATTAACTTTGTTCTAAAATTCAGAATAACAATTTTACGAAACCAGATAAATATTTCTCACTTCTTACCGAAATTTAATGACAACTAGGTAATTTTTTAATACAGCTAATGATAAGTCTTTTTTTCGACATTAAGTGAGAATATTAAATCGAATTAAACGCACGCAGTTCGTCGTTTCTTGCTTTGTTATTCTAGAAAAACCAATTTTCTAGTCGTTTCGGACTTGTTTTGAACGTTTCGTATCGGGCCAAAATTTTGCCAAAAAAACGTGAACCTAAGGGATTTTTTCGAGATTTGGCAAAAATTCTAAATCGCGCTTAGATGGTCATTTCTTGCATTGTTATTCTCGAAAAACCACTTTTCAACTAATTCCGGACCTGCTCTATGCGTAGAAGGTAGCGTCATTTTATCGAAATTATAAAAAACTTTAATCTATTTAAACGCCGGCAGTTCGTTATTTATTGCTTCGTAATACCTGAAATACGAGTTTTCTAATCGTTTTCGACTTGTTCTGAACGTTACGGCTCAAAAGCTTGCGGTCAAAATTTTGCTAGAAAAAAAAAGCCGTGTTATAATAAGGGATTATTTTCGAGATTTGGCGAAAATTTTTAATCGCCGGAAACACGCTTAGATTGTCATTTCTTGCATTGTTAATCTCGAAAAACTGCTTTTCAACTAATTCCGGACCTGTTCTATGCGTATCACCTGGCGTCATTTTATCGCGATTATAAAAAACTTTAATCTACTTTAAAGCCCACAGTTCTTTATTTATTTCTCCGTAATACCTAAAATACGAGTTTTCTAATCGTTTTCGACTTGTTCTGAACGTTACGGCTCAAAAGCTTGCGCTCAAAATTTTGCCAAAAAAAAGGCGAACTATACTAATGGATGTTTTTCGAGATTTCGCGAAAATTTAAAATCAACGGAATCGCGCCTTTGTCGTCATTTTTTGCTTTTTAATACTCGTTAAAATCGTGTTTTCTAGATGTTCAGAACCTGTTCTAAACGTTTCGGGTTGTGTCAAAATTTTGCTGAAACCAAGGACTATAATACCACCTTTTTTCTGTGATGATGCGAAAATTTTAAATCGATTTAAATGCCTGCATTTTACCTTTAAGATAAACGTACATTATGCCTATCTGCAGCGGATCGCTGCAGCGCAAAAATTGCTGGGGTAAAGATACTCCGCATCCAATTGCTGGGATAAAGATACTTTTACGAATTCTCTATAATTCAGTTTTTATTCCATAATTTCTTATGTTTTTCCTTACGTTTACTTTCTAATAAGAAGTTGACTAGGACTAAAAATATCAGTTTCATAATTATCACTGGTACCAAAATTTGAAATATATACAAGTCGTTTAATCTAAAGGGAAAGTTTTTTGTATGTATATGTAATGCCCTTTATCCATTTTTTTGGCCAACTTAACAACGAGGATTGAATGAAGTAAGGTATAATGAATGGTCTTTCTTTTATACTAAACTTATAAAAGTCTTATATGTTATTATGAGCATTTTTAAATGATTAGAATAACTAACTATAATAATGTACGTTTACAATTAAGAGCATTAGATTCATAAAATAACTTTCGTAACAAAAAACGGCATTAAAGAACTATTTCTTTAACTACATTTCGTCCAAACCTATATGCAAACGTCATCAATAAAAGGTTACTAGATGATGACGTTTTCACACAGTGCTGTCAGCTCGTGCCTCGTATTTTGACAGTTCTAATAAATTGTAGTCTTTCTTTATGCCATCTAATGTATGCGTAGGTAAATCATCTATAGAATATGTCACTTTTCAAACTTTAAACCGAATTACAAATAAACAATCTAGTAACTTTTTTTTGATGACGTATTGCATATAGGTTTGTATAGGCCATACCATTTGGCAGTAAATACTAATAAATCAATAGTTGTACGTTTACCACAACTAGGATTAGTATTGCGAACGTGACATTATTAACATAAATTAATATGGGAAAAGTTCTCAGAACAGCATTTTAATGTGTAATTACCTAGAATAGAATTACTATAAAGTTGTAAAGGAACGTAGTAGGTAAGTTTGTTATTGTTCATTTTATATTACTTCATTCTAACTATGTTTGGTTGGCCTACCTTTGCCGCGATGACCGTTACATATACAGACCCATATCCCTGAAACTATATTATAATAAACAATTTTGCTGAGATTATTTAACCTACTATAAAAATAAAAGAGTTTATTAAAGATTTTGACTAAATGGCGACATATACAGGAAGATGTCAAGATATGCCTCCTGTGGGGGGATATGATCCCATTAACTACAAGAGAGTTCCTGCTCGTCAATATTTTAAAGGTAATTTTTGGAATAGGTACAATAAGGAGGCAGTTACATAATGTATAATTTTAGGACGATTTCTGATAGCAGGATATTTAGGAATGACTGCTGGTGCTTCTTATCTTTTGTATTTGGGGTACAAAACGGTACATCAAGAAAAGATAGAAAGACGATCTGCCCAATTTGCCATTTACCCACTGTTACTTGCTGAACGAGATAGGGAGTATCTTAAACAACTTCGTCGAAACAGAGATGAAGAAGCTAGTCTAATGGCTAATGTAAAAGGTTGGAAAGTGGGAACTTATTATGGAGAACCAATTTATCATACACTACCCGAAGACAAATTAGTAGAACCAACTTATTTTGATTATTTTATTCACGCTAGTTACAAAGACTATACTAAAAAAGCCCTTTTATCATTATGGTCATAAAAATTGCAAAACTTGATGAAATAGTAAACATTCTGTATAATTATGATGAAATTGTTGTAAAATTGTATGTAGTATTTTATGTATTAAATACATAAAATTAACTAAATTATAGAGTTTTACTATTAATAGCAAAAACTGACTTGTACTAGATAATTATAAAGCCTGTTTATAGAATATTTAGTCGTTATAAACTAAAAATAGAACAAATTGAGATTACCCGAGCCCCATTAAATAAAAACATCTATTTTTATCTTGAAAAACTGTTGAAAAATTGACTTCATTTCCACGTTTCCTCCAGTTTTGCATATACATTCGACCTTTTCGCAAGAATCCTTTTGCGATGAAATATATTTCACCTACAATACCACATATATAAAAAGAAAATCCAAATGTAGAATTAGTTTAACAAATTAGTACCTAATTCAACTAATTTAGTTTGTTCAAATCAAACAATGGTAATAAACAAATTATTCTTTATTATGACGAACCTACCAATATATTTTTGCACTAACTACAGTCTATTTGGCTTAATAGGACAAAGAAAGAATATTTTAATGGGAACAAAACTTTAATTATGTAGCTTGTATAATAGTTACAATATCATTATTGTAATGTGTCCTAGTAAACAGTAGTAGTTTATTAATACTATTTAATAATATGCACTTTACATTGTATTCTCAGAGTCTTTTCTTTAAAATTCAAACTAATATGAAAAATGCCTTAAATGAATAAAGAAATTGAGTTCATTTTCTGAGAACACCAAATTCAATATATAGCAATTAAATCCACTTTTCGAGTAGACATTTTTAAAATTGTTTAACAATATTGTTCCCATTCTTTATATAATCTTATTTAAAGTGTTAACAAGTTGTAAATAAAATATATAAAATTGGCAAACAATAAGTAAACTATAAAGTATTAATAGTATTTTCTTTAAATCGAAGATTTCAAAATAGTTGAAGTATTACAGTAAGTACAGTATATTAATATTTATTAACAAAACAATAAATTAAACTTAAGGATTTTAAGTGCTTATACTTTACATACTCATTTATCGTTTGCCAAACACAAACAAATTGGAACTATATACAAATATTTTAAAATTCTATTTCTAAAGTAATTAATGAGATTAACTTAGGATGGATTTTTAACAGCGACATTACTGTGGCAAGTTTCAATCACTAACCATTTGACTAATTATAGTAACATTCATACTACCGCTACACATATTATGTTGTCATATCTTATTTGATTTAATTAAATAGGTACATTTGGCATTTATTACTTTAATATACATTAGGAAGACAAAACAATTTCAAGAATAGAAGCTGTGATAATAATTTAAAGTAAAAAGGTAGAAATAACCATAGGAGACTAACCAAAAGTGCATAGTGCGTGGCTTATTGTCTTCCAATATAATACTTAAATATTAGCGAGGAATAAGAAAGCAATATAAGGATTATTTACAATGACCAATTCGTTTGTAAACATATCCATTTCGACATAAATAGGGGTCTTATAGTTAAAAGCGTATTCGTAAATAATAATAAACTACTTATTTATTGTTATTACTGTTCGCTTGCTAACAGAACGACAATAGTTTATTAACAATATAGGCATCCTAGAGTCAGAACTAATCATTACATATATAAACATGAAGAAGTCAGTAAAGCACATAAAACTGGTAAGATGTAAAATGGGTTTCAGATTCGCGATATTAAAAATTTAAAATAAGTACTCCCATAAAATAAAAATTCTTGCGAAACCGATATTTCATATATATTATCGAGCTCGATTCTTTTTAAATTGAAAAGACGTGTACCATCCGTTTATATTTATAATTAACAAGTTTGATTATAGTAATTAGTTACTCGGTAAAAGGCACACTTCACCTGTCTGATAAAGGTCACTTCAATAAAGAAACAAATTAACAAAAGTAAAAATTTAAATGACTAAGTTTTATTTCCTACAGATAATAGAATATTTCTATCGATGTAACTCGCTACGATAAGCAAAGCCTGCACACGCCACAAGGATGAAATAATAAAATATTGATAATACCGATTTTAAAATAATCGCCAAAACCCATTTTGTGAAAATAGCGCAATATGAATTGCTAGATGTTTACTAACCGTCTCCATGTTCACACTATCACATACATAAAAATGTAGTTTATATTGTTTTGAAAATCGTTCAGACAGATAAAACACTTTAAATATAGATATATATATATATATGAAATAATGAAGGTTCCATGTAATTTTTAGTACGATTCATTCGATAAAAAGAAATGTTCGCACGTATTTACAAAAATTCTTTTAGCTTTTCCCATACCAACATTTCAATAATATAGTAACTTTACTCGGACAATAGAAGCAGCATCCATCAAGTCTCTTAACTACAAAAAAAATTATGATGTTTCTTAAATAGTTTGTTATACAAATATAAAAAAATGATCAAAGTATTTAGAGGGAACGCGATGAATTTTCTATTCAACGATTTGGTTTCGATTTTTCCGAGTAACATAACTATACAAAACTTTACTAATTATTATTCCTATCTATTTTCTGCGATAATTATTTAAAATCTATAGCTTCTTATGATTTGTTATTAAATATTTCCATATATTTAGGTATATTAAAATGCACATAACAATATTGTAGTAATTATTTTTAAGTATACTACATTATTTTCATTAAAAACCTGCATTAACGACTACTAACAAGTAAGTTTTAGTTTTTTTTTAATACCTACTTTATATGTTATACAAAGAATCTGTGCCTTATTCAACAGTAATAAATAATAGTACAAGTTAAAAAACTATCCCCAGGCAGAATAGAATATCACAATTTGCATTAAGTACAAGAACCTACAGCATAGATAGTAAGAAAAATGCGCACTGTTATAAACAAGCGGGTAATCCTCGTTTAATTATTTGCATGTTATTTTGTTCAATTAGTTTAAAGCTATATCAACTCAAAATTACAACTTATTAAATTATTATTAAGAATTAGTTTGTACTTGACTTGTATTAAAAATGTTGCTTCGAAAATTTCTTCTTAAATAAATAGTACTCGTATTTATATTTCGCCCGGAATTCGTCTTCAACAGTGCGCAACGTATAGCATTAATCTGCTTTTATTGACTACAGTTCTACTTAATATTGGTATGAAATCTGTACAATAGTGAGTACGTAAACACTTCACAATTGATACCACTTTTTGTCTCGATATTTAAGCATTAGATCGTGCGCTGTCGACGAAAAGTTTTCTGCTTCGTTTCTCATGCGCTCGGCGCTCTTCTAGCTGATTAAGCTTTTCTCCTCTTTCTATTGCTAACTTATGCGCTCGGCTGATTTCACTGGCAGCGGTTGATGCACGCCCGCCAAGCTCTTGTATACTTCCCGGTATATGTTTCGCTATCGACTTGTTAGCTTTTCCACTCGATTCTCCAACTAAAGATATCCTTAATTTATATGTTAACCAAAACTATGTACTACATCTATTAAATTCATAATTGTATTTTCATCTGTATTAATGAAATTTTACAAATTTCAAAGAAAGAGAAAAACATACATAATTCCTCTCTATCCAAAGATCTGACTCCACCCCCAAAAAGTCCTTTGAAGAAGCTCTCTTTCGGCGCTTCCGGCATATCCAAAGGTAAAAACAATTCTCCCATCATGTCAGGAATGTTTGAGCTAAAAATTTAAATATTTAAGAATACTATTTCAACTACACCTTAAATAAAACACAATTATAATTAAATTTGTATACATATGATTAAATCGGGAATTCGATTTTTTAGTATGAAACTGTTGTCGTACATAATCTTAGATGAAAACTGATCTAAAAATTAGTTACCTGTACTTATAGATCTTACTGTATTAATTATAATACTTAATAAGACGGTTTGCACCGATCTATTTTAAAATTTAAGTGTAACTTAATTACTTTATTTTCTTTTTATACCGCTATCTTTTCGTAGATAATAATTTATACTTAAGTTATACCATTGAATAAAAGTAGTAAGTAGAGGTTTCACTTCCATAAGAAAAAGCGTACCATCCAAACTCAGTGTGATAGTGGATATCGTCCCAAAACCCCCTTATAAAAACCATCAGTAATTTTAAATTTAAGCAATTATACAGTCGAACAGAGTATCTTGACTACAAATAACTATAAGTGTATTTACCGCTAGTTGTGCTAGTATAGATCGTCATTTCAAGTCGTACACATACTAAAATCAAAGTTAAAATTCATTATTCTGATGTGAGAATTACAATAATGTTCGGTAATTTACTTCCAATGCACGTTTACAGATTACGTTCTTGTCTGACTTATTTGCAATTTTATTATGCTTATTAATTAAATACAATTATTCCAATTATTATTATATTATAAGAGTTTAGTGCTTAATTTATTTGATTTTTAATTTGATAATACCTATTTTGATAGAACAAATAGATTACGTTGTTATTAGAATGTTTTAATTGATCATATTATATTATATTTGTTAATCGCAATTTTATACAAATAACTTGAATACCGAAAAGTATGGATAAGCTCCATTCTATGCATCAATTCTTAAGTAAGTATTTGTAGATAAAGGGGATTTATAAATGTATGATAGGCATGAGTGAGATAATCGTGATCACTTAAGATAGATTTGCTGCATTGAAAAAACTATTATTTAATTTTTAAATTTAGGTAAACAAATCGATAAGTCCTTATTCGATCGTTAAAAATAAAATCATAAAGTATAATTTTTTCTAATATAAATAAATGATATGTTCCTTAATACAATATATCTACTGTTCCTATTTAACAAGACAATGAGTAAGTACGCGAGAAAGACGTTATGATTAGTTGGTAAATCATATTTGTGCATTTTCCGACTCCTAACGATAATGGTTAAACATCTTAGTCACAAACTTAATTTTTAACGATAGCTATTTGTAAGTTCACTAATAAGTGATACTACCACAAAACAGAAGCATTTTTATTTGTACGCTTTAAATTAGGATACGAAACCACTATTTACTACTTACTCAATAGTTATACTTAAAATTTAAAATGCATCGGCGCAATCGGCCCTTATTAATAGTAACTAACTAAGTTAACAGCGTTACATTTTACCGACTTACCAAAAATCAGTACAGAGTGTAAATTTTTGTAGTTCAGATGGTGATGACAAGTACAAACCGTGGCCCTTGTTGCTGAAGCAAAATGTCCGGCTGATCCTATAATTTATTAAAAACATAAATATCTCGACATTTCAATAACTCGAACAGTATCAATGGAATTTAATCTAATTACAGATTAATGAACCTTCCAAAAAAATGTTTATTGTAAATTGTTAAAACTATATTACTTGTACGAAGGGTTTGAATTTCCGTATGAAAAATAATTTCCTGGCATAAAATGTAATAAATTATATGTCTTCATATTTTTAATATCAATTATTTTATATACAGTTACAAATAAAATAAAAACGTACAACTAAATATCTATAGTTTACTTTTTAGTTAATTTAAAAGCATGTGTAATTATTCGATATTTCTTGTATCGATAAACCTGCAACAACATTTTAATTTCAATGTTAATAATATAAATTTATAGAAACTATTTAAAACAGCACTTTATATAAACATTTGTAAGGTATAATACTAATAGGTGTGTTAAAAGCTACTGGCGTTGTGTGTGTAATAGTATATCATAACATCAAAAGGTGCATCTACTTGTTGAATGTATGAAAAATTTTGTGCTACTGGGGCAATTGGACATAAACATAATGTAAAAAGATTTCGGTGTTAATAAACGTTAGATACTGGAAAATTACATGCACAATAACAGGTTATAAACATTGTAAATACTAAACTTTTATAAATAAAAGAGTTGTTATTGTTAAGAGTAATGCCATACTTATATAAGTTTAAATATCAAAATCAAGTTAGGACTGCAAACTTTTATAACAATAATTACATTTTCTAAAAGGGATTTATCTCAAACCTTGAAAATTTAAATATTTCATATCATAACACAAATGTAAATAAGTATTAGGTAGGTGTATGTATATAAAACTATTTATCTATTAAAACATTCAAGAAAATTATGGCGAGTGTTTTCTACTTCGTTGAAGCAATTAAAGTTTTTAAGATAAAAGTATCTTTGTTGTAAAATGTTATGATGTATTAGTTAAATTTTTAAACATAAAATACAGTAAAACTACAAAATTATATTAAATATTTAAATGTTGAAACAATTATTTCACTGAAGGAATCAATCGAATCAATGAGATCATTATTATTTATGCATAACCATATAAAATTGATTATAATTTAAAATTTAGTTAGGTTTCAGTTCCCACAAACTGAAGATTATCAAAGTTAATTACATGTAATAAAATCAACAATTGATCAAAAACAAACAAAAAATTGTTTATGTTTGCTAATAATATCAGAGGCCAAAATAATAATTAAAAATTAAAACCCAACCTGAAATTGATTGCTTCTAATTTGTGCAAAACACTCGACATACTGTTAATGCAATAGAAAAATGCAACCGTTATACTTATGAAAAAATATCTAAAAGTTTTCTATAATTTGAAATCATGCATACAAAATGCAGTGCAATTGAAATTATGCCATTAAGCTAATTATAGTGATTCATTAAATAGAGGTAAGTGCCATTTTGTTAAGTAACGACAGTGTAACAGGAACATTTCCTTTATTATAAATAATTTTATTACGTTTTAAATTATATTTTAATATTTATGTATTAAAAATTAAAATATTAACTAAATTATGCAAAAAGGATTATATGATTTGCTGTAGCTTTAATCCCAATAATTTTGCATTCAAATTAATAGAATATAAATATATTTAAAGATGGAAGAGTTGTAAATATTTCAATTAAAATAAAATCAATATATGTATTGTTATTGTTATATACTTCTATAATAGTCGAGTAATTAGTCAGATTATTGAACGCGAAAAACGTTATGAAACTGATCAATAAGTATTTATTTCTAAATTTATAATATTACTCGATTTTTTAATAAAATATTAATAAAAATAACAATTCCCTTTTAGACAGTATGAAAACATACTTATAAAAATGTTACTAATAATTTTTATTTTATATTTTTTGTATTATGTAGTTAAAATTTTCCAACTGTGTTTAGTGACTTACTGGTCGGTATCCTCGTTAACTATGAGTTGTTGTCCCCAAATGGATAACATTGGGTCTACAATGCCTTTGTTAGATTGTGTCTGGAAACTAGTATAGCAAGGTACATTAGAAGCAAACTAGGGCGTAGAATACAGATTGAAGAACGATTTGTCTAAAACAGTAATTGTGAAGCTAATAGATGTTAGAAAAAAGGTTGTGCTCCACATCAGGATATCTAAACAGCCAATTTTTATTTAGGCATTAACATAAAATATATGTTAATAACTTGTTTTTCTTTTTCTTTTTTTATCTAAATATTAATATTCACCCTTATATTTTGACATGCACATCTTCCTTATTAATTATATGAACTATACACGTATTTATAAATCAAAAAAATAAATGTTTTTAATATAGTTACTTAAATTTCTAGTAAATGAGTTTACATAGCATAAGAAACAAAATAATACCTATGTACATTCAAAATAAATTAATAAAAGTGAGAGATACATAACTATAAAATATATAGGGTGTCCTGCAACTTGACCAACTTTGGAAAAAACAATTATTCACGGTTAACATGATTTTGCTTATGTATATCGCTGTTACAGATGAATTTTGGATTTATGTTCATACCACTTTTGCGACTTGAAATGAATTCAGCAACATACTCTTAAGCAGTCAAGTCGCAGGACATTCTCTATATCACAGTATGTAGAAATAAAAAGAATATATATATATCACATCGGTCTGTTTAAGGAACTAGACTGTGATTTGCTTTCTTTTTACTACATAAAAAACGAATATAAAAACATACTATATAAAAGAATAGTTTTTATGCAGAAAAATTTAAACTTTGAAGGGCATTATACGTAATGTTATACCTATGCAATGTAAACTGATTTTTTTTTTGTATGTACAATAAATATGCATAGATGTGCATCACTATATTTATAATTATTAAATATGTGCATTTACCTGACCATTTTTAAATATAATTTACAATTTTATAAAAATAGTTATAATTGAAGCTATTACCAAGCCTTATATTTAAATAATGCTTTATTATTCAGTTAGAGAATCGATGAGCCATTTAAATTTCAAAACATTTAATATCTGCGACTGCTAAATTGAAATTTAATTTACCGATATGAAAAAAATGATTTAAAAATAATCAGTTAATTGTCTATAAATTAGTAAAATGTTTACTTGACATCCATGCAAAAAATTTGAGCACAAAGTAAAGAAAGTGCAGCGCTGCTATCGCTGTGGTTAAAAGACAAATGTAATTATTTAACTCGACAACTTACCTAAGTTCCGATAAAGGCAGAAAATCAATGTCTATGAGTGGTCTTAGACTCGGTAAAGTATAAGCGACCAAGTGTCCATTAGAAACATAACATACTAAACAGACACTATCTAAAATCACAAAAAATTGGCTTCAAATTAATTCCGTCAATGAACACATAATTATCTTACCTTTTATCGAGATAATTTCGGCTTTTACAACAAAATCTGTATCTGCAATTTGTTGCCGATACACGCACGTTTGAGAAGGAAGGGCCACTACTCTAGCTTGTTTTTCACTGGCAATCACAACAAATTGTCGGTCTCCGAATGAATCGCGATTTTGAAATTCACTTAGTGTCGGGCTCATCCTGTTTTGAGTTTTAGTGGGCGTTCCTGTAATTTTTTATTAAAATTAAATTTGCCTTACTTATTGTTTGTATAGACTATAGTGTTTATAATTTATTTACGGCTGATTATTTTTGGATTGCATCAATTCGGGATATGCATAAACCGTGTACACACATTATATTGTGTTCGTATTGAAACAACATATAATATATTTCAATAAAAGTTTTACTTACTATCCCTTTTTTCTCGATTATCGTCTTTCCAAGATTCAAATGAATATGGGATAAGTGCTCCATTGCAGTCTAAGAACGACATAGTAAGAATTGAACCCTTTAATCGAAAAATTGTTACTCCAACTAGAGAAACGACAACTGGTTGGGATGAACGGCTATCAGGATCTGGAGGTGATACGTGAATCGTTAATACAGATCCTAAGCTTGTTCCTACCCATAATGTTGGAACTAAAACTGTTGGTTCTAAAATGGATATAAAATATTAGTTGTGTCTTATCGAGAAATGCAGTCGGCCCCGACATTTGGAGGGGGGGGGGGAATTATGTTTTTTGGGCTCCTGTAAATGGAAAAACCAAATGGGTCGGCCGTAATTTATAAACTATTGCGCTTTTACATAAGTTGTTTGTTCGTAAACTGCTTTAAATAATTTTAACTATATAGTGTGACTAATTTTATGATCAAAAAAATTGAATGAAGTTGTATCTATACAGTGCCTGTCAAAATGATAGCACCCCCTACAAATTTTCGTTTTGCACGTGCTTGTGCTGACAATGTGGTGCCTCCAAATGTTTGCCAGTACTAATACATTGTGTAAAGTATACTGTAGTGTAAAATCAGATAAATATGTAAAGTTCTTTACAAGCTAGGGTCAAAAACGTGGGTGATTAGCTTAAATTTAGTTTCCACTTTATGCTAAACATTTATTGCTTATTTTGTTTGTGATTAATTTTGCGGTCAGCTGGATATCAAATCAAACAAAGTGAGTTACCATTATATGTTATTTTTTCCGCTCTTTCTAATGAAGCATAGTTGATGGAAGCTAATCACCCACGTTTTTGACCCTAGTTTGTAAAGAACTTTACATATTTATCTGATTTTACACTACAGTATACTTTACACAATGTACTAGTACTGGCAAACATTTGGAGGCACCACATTGTCAGCCATGGTCAGGAAGCACGTGCAAAACGAAAATTTGTAGGGGGTGCTATCATTTTGACAGGCACTGTATATTAAATAGATACAATGATCCAGCTAAACAAAATATGTATAATTTCTTTACTAACCTGATTTTCGAGTATAGGAATCTGCAAATGCCAAACATTGAATTGCTTCCGAGGTAATGTTCTCCAATGAGCTCATCGAACTGGACCGAGATCTTGAAAACGAACTGTCCAACTTATCTACACGGCCCATAAACATAAAAAATCTATTAGTTTTCATGAAATATATTATTTAAAAGACACTATAGATAGCACTACTCATGCGCAAGTAAGCTAATCATTCAAAATAAATATCTGCCATACACCTCGATTTTAATTTAATTTCAATTTTAAATTATTTTTTTTTAACCATAAGCAACATTATAAATAGTTTAGGTGATGGTGTAGAGCAAATCACAAGCATAGTTAGTTATTATAACGTGTTTAAATAAATGTAAATTAATAAATCAAGTATTTATAAGAATTTAAGGAATATTTTTAACACATAAATAATTTATGTAAATATAATCAACAAGAAATAATATTATATAGGTACCACAAAATATTTACCAAAACAGTTTTAATAAATATAATACCTAGTATACGAAAAATATATATTTACATAAAAAATATTAGCACATTCTTTGATTTTAACCAATCATACTTGCTTAAAGCGTAATAGTAATCTACATGTTGCTAGCAATACCATTTCATACAGCAAGTGCATACCATATGATATAGGTACACTGCTTCTAAAGACAAGCATTTCAGATACAAGATACAATATTAATAAAGTTCTGAAATCTGAATTACAAACTATTAAAGTCTGTTTGATAGACATCTGTAATACGTATTGAAAACAATTTCAATAAATGTGGTATTTTGAGTTAAAGAACTATTACTGTCATTGCCACACTACTTACTCTATAATAAAATATTACCTCCCACATTGTGAATCATAATGAAATGAAACCTTCTCGTCAATTTCATTCGCATGAAACTCTCATAAAACTCTTAACTTGTGCGGGAAAGGCAAGCACTGCACAATTGGCGTCGACCTGTTGACTACAAAATGGGAAAAGCTAATCTAAAATTTTTATCATCGTATTAACAAACAATTTATAAATTTTTAATTGCAATAAAACCGTGTATATTATAAAAAAAAGATCATATGGTATGCACTACAGTCACACCAACCATGCCAAGGCGACAGCAATAGCAGTAATGAATTATAATTCATTATAATATAAATTATGCAAAACGTATCTTTACCTGGTAAACAACTACTATAAAAATTTGAAAATGCATGCATTATTATCTAAAATACAAACACAATTTATTACATACTATGCTCACAAAAAAATGTAATATGCAATAAAAGTAATAAACATAGTTTAATTTAAAATTTTGGAAAAATAAACCATGCAAATCTTGCTTTGTAAATTAATAAATAATAGTAACAACGAATATTGCATATTAGATATTTTTAGACATTCCATAAATTTAACAAATGGTCTACTTTACATGATAACTATAAACATGGTTTATAAAATAATTATAGAAGAAAAGTGGAAACATATACACAGATATAAAAGAAAATGGTAGTACTAACATTAAAGATTATAGTTGTAGGCCTATATCGGAGAAATAACTATTAAATGAGTTAAACTGTTAATTTTTTGTTATTAACATCTACTAAAATGTGAAATAATAGGTAGGTAACTATTATTATAAAACTGAAAACAAATAATTGTATAAAAACTTTAAAGATTTGCAGGGTTGCCTATATATTCATAAATTATCTAAAAATAACTGTTAATCAATTAAAATTATTATATGTATAATTGCATATTACATTTATATCACACATAAGTCATGCCACACTGCTTGCAAGTGCTTTTTTGTGAAAAAAAAATAGAAAAAAGAAACAAAAAAAAAATAAATTAAAATAACTAAGTGTACGTTGTGTAACAATTCGTGCAAATCAGCACAAAAATACATTAACTTAAAATAGCATATATGTATATGTAATTTTGGATTTATTTAATGGATTTATTTATTAAATTTTGATCTGTGATCAAAACTGTTAATGCTCAAGTTGTTTAGGGTGATTTCTAAGTTTCGTCGATATATGTTAAATACATATTAATACTCTAATAAAATTATATATAGGTACGCAGTTAATTCATTTTATTTTCAGGGCTCTAATTATTCAAGTTATCAAACAATTTTAGATTTTTTAAGCTTGAAGAATTTTCAAAAAGCATCAATTACTTCCTTAACTATTATAATTATTTGCGAGCAAGTATTTAAAATCGGATACCTGATTTCATTTTATTTATTTGTGCAATTTTGTCACGTCGATTTGAAATTGTTCGATTAGCTTGTCTTAAGGAAGAAAGTATGATTAATTCAAAATTTTAATTCATAAATAATAATTTCGAAAATTAAAAATCGATTAATTTCAAAAAATCAGCGAAATCAGATAATAAGATTCTATGGTAGGTACGGTAGGTATTTCATAATTTTTGTATAAAAATTTAAAATATGATGACTTTTTATGGTTTTCGTTTATGGTTATTTTAAGTTTAAAAGTAATTATTGTCCGTATCATTATCAAATTAATCAAAAGTTAACAATAGCAAATAAAAACTCTCGCAATTACAAAGTAATTTATTTAAGTGAATTATTTTTAATAAGGTAATTAATTTTTCAAACTAACAGAAATAATTAGTGCTGTTTGCAGGAATCCACTGAAAGTTTTGTTTTATTGTATTTAAAAGTAGGTAGAAGTAATTAACAGAGAGTAAAATGTAAATTACGAATATGCTACAATAAATACTACTTTTCTTTTTTGTCGTTAAGACACCGATTCACGTCTCTAAATTAATAAAAACTATACATGTCAGTGCAAACATTTAACATTCAGGACTTGACAAATAGACGAGATACAAAAGATGTAAGTATAAGTGAAGTATCGATAGGTTTTTTGAAAAAAGCTCAACAGTTAAGAACACAGACTTTTTGCCAGATTAAATAAAAGAAAATATAAGTAGGGTAAGATTAAATAGAGAAATTGTTTTGGATAGTACATGTCACCTTATATAACCATGCGAAATATAAAGCTTTAGTTCATCAATAGTAAATTATAATGATTATTTAATTACCTACCTGATAGGTTAAGTAATTTATTTACTATCGATAACTTAGCTTTTATGTCAGAGAAGGGCAATGACCAACTCTACTGTGATGTGAGACGATACAAAACTACGGTGAAGTCAATATCTACAACAAACTTTGGCAAATACTATCATTTTGGATAATATTTAATCTACTGCTATTGCTTTGTACTTAATTTAAAAAAGTTAAACAATTAATATAGTAAACAAAAATATGAAGAGTAAATGAATTTGATTATCTCTCTATAGCTGCAGCTGATACAAAGATAGATAACTTAATACTGTAATTTTTAACGTTTATATAAAGACTATTTACTATAGCTGCTTTCCTTTATTCGGTAATAAAAATTATAAGTCATTACTTCTTGGTAAATTAGTCAAGGCAAACAAAAGAAAAACAGCTCTATATTTATGCTAGCTCTAAAGTGCCAAATTGTTATAATAGAAAACTATGAAGAAGAAACGTAGTTATTATCACATGAACATTTTATTTATATTGGCAGCGCAATTTTTATTGTTGTTAGGTAGGTACATATTTAAATTGATCGTGCGATAAAATGATCGTGTGATAGTTATACAGATAAACTAAATATATAGTGGATAGATAGAATTGTGGAGAAGAAAATAGTGAAATGAAGGATGATATTTAAAGGTGAGCAGGAAGTGAGCAGCAGAGAGCACCAGTGATGTATCATAAGCTTGGTGACTGTACTACCAAAACTACAATATTGGCGAGCGACCAGCAGCTGTTGGCGCTGGGCAGTAGGCGCCATAGTAGAGGAGGAGTGGCTGCCACAGTCCTCCGTGTAGCTAGCCGTGGACAGGCACTTGTGTAGTTTGCGAGTACCTTGCGATCGAGACCGACGTGGCGGGTCGGGACGCATTCGGGCAGCGCTGGGGGCAGGACACGCCGTTGCTGGACTGCATACGCCGTTTATCTACCCAAACCCATGACTTACACTCCGGCTAATGAGAGATATGATGCAGTGATTGCCATCATTGAGAAAAAATTTAAGTTTTAATTTTGTACTACTATAATATACTCAATGATGGTTAACTGCTATTATAAGTTAATCAATGATTTTTATGGATTTTCTATAGACGTATAATAAGCAGCATATTCCGCTATTTAGGTTGGTGTGAGCTAAGCACTATAGGGCAGGGTCTACGTTAGACTACGTATCCTACCCAGTAGCTCTCTCAGGAAGTCTCTGAGGCAACTGCCGTCCTCGTCCTTCAACATAAACCAAAGCCACTGTGAACAAAGTCACAAACCCACCAATGCCCACTGAAATAAAGTGTTAGTTATCAAATGGATTTAACACGTATGTTGCACGTGTAGTCAACTGAACAAGTAAAGCAAATTAGCAAATAAGCGAGTACAAAAACAAAACAGAAACTGGTTTTGTGATGTATGGGTTTTAACGATTCACTCATTCACTACCCTCATTTCCTACCATCCTTAAAATTACTTAAAAATCTTAATCATCGTCTACCGGCACTTACATCTACTATTATTTTCATACAATATACTTTAAACTCACTACACAAGCATAATAAATAACGAGGAATTAAAGGAACCAAAATGTATAGGTAAGAATATACAGTAGATAGATAGAGAGATAGCATTAAAACTTACTGAAACGCCGCATCAGGTTGCCTGCAAAGGAAGTCTGACTAGTAGATTGTGTCCCTTCTTGTCTATTCCTTAAATCTCTTAAAAGTTGCAGGTCTGGTTTTTGGAGCTTTATATTCGGAACAGACAATAGCCTTTGATCTCTTTTGTCGCATACTTTTTTTTTAATACGACGCGGAGGTCGAATCGGATATCCGTTTTCGTCCACCAAATCAAGATTGTCCGGCCTATTCGCCTGATCAATTTTTCTATTCGAGGACGTTTCATATTTTGGTTCCAACGACGAGTCAGTAGCGATAATAAAGTTTTGTTCTTCGTTTGGCATAAATTGAATGTCCGCTAAAAATCTTCGGTAACATCGTATTCTGTTACTTGGCACTGTTTCCCATTACTTATTACGTCAGTAGGACACGTATTTTCGATTACAGTATTCTCGTCAGAATCTGGAGACGACTTTTCTTCTTGGGGATCTTCCGAATCTGGGTTGGGCGATAAGTCGGAACAGTAAAATATAGAATTACGCTTTTCTTTCAGACTTTCTGCACCAGAAAAGGTATTTTTTAATTTCACGTCTACCTTAGATAATTGTCTTTTAATGTTGAACGTTTTCCAAGTAGAAGATTTTCGACGAGTTGCCATCTGCGGTATGGGTACGGCTCTCTCCTCTTCAACTGCCTCGAATGCAGGCTCGACGGGAGTGGGGCAGGGGCACAGGGAAAAGGGAGACTCCGGGGAGAGTCCCAACTACAGGCATGCACATAAATCCAGGTAATAGAAAGCACAGGTTATTCATCAGCAACTTATGTAAATCAGCAAAATAGAGTAACTGTCAGGTGCCATCAACTGCTTTGTGTAATTACTTTTTTAGCCTATAGGAACTAAGATTTCTGGCGTACGGTGTATGTTTGTGTAACTGCACACTTAGTTGAATATTATCTATATGTGATAAAGAAACCTACTTTTGAATTGAAATTGGATCGTTATCGTTTTGAGATAATTTTAAAAAAATTAAAGAAAAATACGGAAAATTTCATGCTTTGAAATATATACCTAAAATAAGATTCCATTCTATTTAATTACTGATACAGACTCACCTGATCTACGCTAGGACTTCTGGGTTGTCGTTCTTCTTTCTCGGGATTTACCCCTAATACGTCTGCGCCACTACATAAAGGACCTTTTTTAGGACTACGAGGTGCACGGGAATAGGGGTCTTGAGCACCATACAGGTCAGGACTTCCAATATTCAATAGACAAACCTTTTGTTCTATGTCCACTACAACAATACCAGCTTCATTTCCATATGCCATTCTATTAAAAAACAAACAGTTATTACAAACGTTTGGATTGGTGATCACTTTTTATCGAATAGAAAGTCGGTATTGATTGAATTATATTTAGTGCAAAAATTATATTTAGAAACAAATAACACGAGGTATATAAAATAACATAATCACGTGTAGGTAAATACTTAAATGAAGAAAATATAGCAACTATTTTATTAAACATACTTACAATCCATACGAACTATTTATTGTTAGTGCAGTGATATGACTTGGAGGTTCGCAATTGTTCCACGGCGTAAGGCAAACTAATTGTGCTTGAAAGCCGGAAAGTTTTTTTTGAATACCCGGTCGAACTTTCAACAACGTAGTATCCTGAAATCAAACGGCAGTCGTTAAACTGTTAAATCGTCGAATAACGTCCAAGACACCTTTTTATTGTCTGCATCTAAATTGTCCATCTTGTTTCCGATCCTGCACTGCCTGGTCCAGAAAATTCACAATCCGGAGAACATTCGACGTCGTCGGGAATTTCGTATATTATTGGAATTTCTAACACCTAGATAAAGTTATAAGTAACTGCGTCGTATTTCCCACAGCGATGCGATTTACTCACGGTAATTTCTTCGCTACTTTCGGTTTTTTTAAATTTAAACAATATTACGTGACTAGATGCTCCCGCAATACAAAGTTTCCGAGACTCTGGACACAACGATATCAATTGTATCGCAAAAGGATCCTCCTCGTTCTCTACAGATCTTGCCTTAGGTTTTTCGAACACTTTAGCAGTCTTTAATTTATATAAAACTTGAAGGGTTCCCGCACTGGCATCCCAAAACTTAATACTACCATCGGAATGTCTGAAATACAACGATGCAAACATTAACTGTTTTCGATAAAAGTCGGCGAGTTTAAAAATTCCGATGTTACGATAAATTGATAGAGATTGAAAATTTTGTTTTGACACGTAGAAAATGTATTAGTTCTTATAAGATACCGATCAAAAGAAATTCTCTGAAACATACCCGGTCATGACGATTTCACTATAACTACATGATTGTGCCGACCAGTTTCCTCCACTTATAGGCCATTCCTTTTCGGAAAATCCCGTTCTTTTAGACGCGCCCGCCCTACCAACCGAATATAAAGCGGGAATAAGATCGGCAGGACAGTCTGCTAAATAACTACAACATGTTACTGGCGATTCGTGAATATCCATAGGATAAGGATTTTCAATGCAAGGGAATCCCGCCGTTTGTAGATCCATTACAACTAAATCGTTTTGAAGCAGGACTATTATTGCATACGGTTCCTGCATTTCTACAAAGTAATCGAAATAGTTACGAATTAAGTGTATACCTATTTGTTTCAATTACCACTAGAATAAGGCGACTCGCATAACGTAATAAAATCTATTACACTGTGCTCCATTTCCAATACAGTGGTTGTTTTACTATGTACAACAGTTATGCTAGGTGTTCTACCTGCTTGATCGTAAGGCATTCCACCAGAAAATATCACATATGCTTCTCTACAATTAAGCGCTTTTAAATATATAATTAATATATATGGTATCAGAAGAAGCTCTTACCCCGTTTTTGACGATTTCCATTCCACTTTAGTAATAGGTTTACATTGCTCTAGTTTTCCCTCTTTGTTTACCTTTGCTGGAAAAAAAAAACGATTAACACGAGATTTATGTAAGTGCAGACAATACAGAACAAAATAATTTTGTTTATAAGTACACATAAAAAATATAACTTTGCGATTATCAATTTAATCTTACCATGCGGTTGAGATACGTGAATGGGTTTATTGGTTTGCTTTATACTCCAAGTGGTAAGAGATCCATCTACATGCGAACACATAAATTGTTTTCCTTCGTGGTGCCACGCAATTGATCTTATTAATTCTGCCGTGTGACACCTCAATTCGGCAGTTTTACTTCTCAAGTCCCATAACACTATTTGTCCGGATTCGTAAGCTATAAGTAACTGAAATCACAGCTTACTTAGTTAAAACGAATTATAATTATATGATCGAAACAAATTTAATTCAATGAGATCGAATTCGCTAAACCAACATAATATGACAATTTTAGCCTTAATTAATGTTTTACTGATTGGCAAAGTTAGATGAATTACACTAAGTACATAAATCAACACTCACCTTATTCGGATCTACGGGATTATCGCTTAAATGTACCACAGGTCCAGGATGAGTTTTCCTCGAACTAGAAATAACTTCTTGATTAAAAAACGTACCTATTGTTGTCCCATTCATACTTACATTTCTATTGCCTTATTCCAATTAATTACGTAACCGGAAAGAACAAAATTTTCTATTTGTACCACATGTATATTTCCTTTCTCTGTACCGGCGTACATCCACTTCGATTGTAAAGGCAAATGGATGGACGTAATTCTAAAAAAAAATAAAAATAAAACATTCTCGTAATAATATACCTAATAATTAGATGTTAGAGCGTAGAAACTTACTTTTCTCTTTGAAATTTTAAACTTTGAACTATTTGCGGCACTTTTTGACGAAAATTCCATAAATGTAACGTATCATCGGCAGTAGCCGAAACGAGGGCTCCTTCGTTAACTAAAAATTGTAAATGTAAAACTGCTACTGAACCAGGAGGGCCGTCCATATCGTGTCGAACATGAACATCTACACCTGGTTGTCCTAATCTAATAAACTTTGTTAAGGCAATTCGTGTTTTCAATTTATACCCCAATAAATATTTATTTATTTATCGTCAAAATTGTGCCTCGATAAAACATTTAATGGTTGTAAAATTAATATTTAAACAGATTAGTTAAAAAGTAGAATAAAAAATTTTATTGTTAAAATTCAAATAACGTAAACTTGGGCCCAAGATTCCCCATTTTTTTCACATTTTGCTATATTTTACTCCTAAAAAGCAGCTGTTTGCAGCGATAACTGATATTTTCTAAAAATACAGCTTTTATTCTCAGGTTCTAGAACGAATTTGGTTTTATGTTTTGAATAATGCCCCTACAGATGTTTTTCGAAAAGTGGATTTTCACGTTTAGGTTATTTGAATCCAAACCATATTTTCTTCCCGCGAGTCCAAGTAACGCCATTTTTTGAATTTAAGTGAACGAATTTTGCAATAGACACAATTTAAGAAAAAGTTTATCACATATCACAACGTTTAGCATTGCATTATTATGAATAGGTGAGTTATTGAAACATGTACTTATCGATTATATACTGTCAGTGAAAATTCTTGTCCAAGCAAAAGTTTGCAGATGAAAAAATACACAAAATTTAATCTGGTGCTGTTTCCAAAACGAATAAAAAAAAACCAGTGTGACTACTTGTAGAACTCGACAGTGGTGTTATTTAAAGGAACAATCACGAACTAAGACGATATTGCAGATTATATTGAAATACATCAGCTTTTATTAGTATATTGTATATTTCTATTTACTTTATTTACAATTAGTAATTAAACTGTTTGTGTGTAAAGACATTGCATGACGGACTAGAAGGCTTTTGCGATTGGCCGAGTAGCGTGTGCAATGATTGCACACGGCTACAGCTTCTTTGCCTATTAGTTTCTAATCGGTAACATTAATCGATGTGAAATTTTGCACTTTTCATAGTGATCGTCGGAAAAGAGATTTTCCTTGCGGGTCCAGTCCAAGTAACCCGTGTTTACGGTATTTATTGTTATTGAGCAAGTCGACGTTCGAAAATATTCAAACGTTTAAAAACGACAAGCTTTTAAAATTTAACTACGCTAGTCTTTTGCTTTTCGACGTTATTAATCCAACAAAATGTCCGTTAAAATATATTCAAATATGCATGTAGGCATAAAAGCAGCAATTTTTATCATTATATTATCGTTAATGCTTCTCTTGCGATTTCTCTGTCCCATTCGTAAACGAAAATACATATTGTATTATTATAATTTAATGTCCAACGTAAAAGCGCAATTTTAAATTTAAATGTTTCAGATTATTTAAAGTAATTTGTTTTTCCAATAACCTATTCGTTTTGTTTTTTGAAAAGATATCGCTTACGCTTCAAAAATACATACCTATCTGCGTATATCAATCAACGAGGTTTGTTATTTTTAGAAATCCATTACATCCATCAGTGTCGACCGAATACTGGCCTTCATATTGATAGTGGATATTCAAAAGAGAAACCCTTTAGATAAAGTAATAGCGTTATTTAACCTTCCCGTATTATCACGAAGAGATTTTATTCCAAACACCTTAGAAATTGTCGATAAAAGGCGGATAGATTGTACAAAAAAAACTTGTAGGTCAGTAAGAACGGATAAGAGCTATATTAAATCATCATGTGTAATCTCCAACTACGATCATATTCATGGTTTTTATAGTTATGCTTTTTTTTTGTTTATGGCTTTGGTTCGAGTCAATTAGCCAGTGGGGCTAATTGGAGTCGATTCTAAATCAAATGATTATATAATGCCATCCTTATTACATACGCTTATTTTGCTATTAGATAAATCACGAAAAAGGAGAAAAGCAACAAACTAACTGCTATTTATTTTTATTATTTCTCGTTTTGATAAAGTAGATACGAACTTGCTATATGTATATATGTACCTACGTACACGTTGCAGTTTGTTGCAAAAATAAAGGTGGCGTATCGGAGTAAATAATGGCGACGTAAAACAATCAGGTGTATAAGGAATTATCAACGTGGGACTCATAAATATGGCTTCTAAATAAAATTTGCTGTTGTACTAACCAGTAAAGTTTAACTCGAAAATGTTTGCATTCATGAGTTGATTTAGCTCAGCGTCATCGGGGACTTTTTATTGGACATACGTTATAAAAAAATACGCGCAATGATGGACTGTTATCAAAAATGAGAATGTTACATTCAGAACACTCATTTTACAAAAATTTCAACTTAATTTTTATATAACTAATTATCTACTCTATAACGTACGGAATGATCCTTAGAATATTTTGACGACATAAAATTAAGTACCTACCTGAAAAATTCTGTTGGTTTTCCCAATTGATATAAGGATTATGGAATATATATCTCCAAATTATTGAAGAAGGTGTACGTCTTCTGCATTTAAGTTCAGTTTTAAACTAAAGTTTTTAAGGTTTTGTTATGTAGCTATAACTCATCCAAACCTATATGATGTTCACGTCATCAATATAAGGTTACTAGTTGATGACGTTTCACACAGTGCTGTCACCTCGTATCTCGTATTTTGACAGTTCTAATAAATTGTAGTCTTTCTTTATGCCATCTAATATGTGCGCAAGTAAATCATCTATAGAATATGTCACTTTCCAAATTTTAAACCGAATTACAAATAAACAATCTAGTAACTTTTTGTTGATGACAGGTTTGGATAAGCTATATATCTATTTAATCACTAACAAGGAAGGTTAGGCAGGTGGAAATCTCAGAAAAATTTGAAACTTTGCAGGATTGTAGTGCTAGTCAACAGTAATCAAGAGCCGTATTCCGTTCGTGCTCTTACGCGGTTTGAGAGGGTGAAATCCACCCTTGAAAATTGGAACTTTTTCGATTTTTCTTATTATCTGTGAAACAACAAGAACTATCGCCAACAAACAATATATTTTTGTAAATGGCTGTTCAAGACCTACATTAGGATAAAAAAATTAGGGGTGAAAATTTTAAGGGATGGTACTTTGCGTCCGATGTGGACTAGTGGACGCTTAGTTTAACACTGTTGCCGCTGCAACTGCCACTTGTCTGTAACAGACTATAAGAAAAAATTAGAAACTGCTAAATTTTTCTTAGTATTTTCTACATTTGTCTCGTTATCATTTTCCCTCTATCGTCAATTTCTAGCGTTGACTTACATATGACATATACCTACGTAAAGTAAAATTTCGTTCGCGAAATTGGACCGTTGAATATTTGAGGGGAGTCCTAATCAAGACCCTAACCGAATCCCTATCCAAGAGCCTAACCAAGTTCGATTTTCAGATAATTTGTGTTACAGCTTAAAGGTCCATGTATTTACACTTTATAAATACATGAAGAGTTAGTCGACAAAGAAAGATTCTACCTTTCCACGTTGTATTAATCATTTTTGTTTGAAATCCTTTCAGAGTACACAACACTCACACGCAAAAAGGCCTTATTAACCGAACGATCACTCCTCGCACATGCGAATATTACGACGCCGTAATTAAAAATTCGAACTACTGGAACAAGCACTACCGCTCTGTACCACTAACGCGAAAGATCTGAAGCGATCTAGCCGGAATGCTATATATAAATGCATTCGAGCTCTAGGAAATCCCGCTTTTATTTTAAAAATATTCAGTTCTTTGTCCGCACTGCGATAATTTATCTTACGAGTAGGTGGCGCACATGTTTTATTAGTTGCTTTGTATTTTATCGGTCGTATGCGATCAAACTTTTATCTGGTTTCTAGTTTGTAATAGGGAAATTTTTAACGCTTAGGGCACACGAAAAGTTTTTAAATTAAAAAATCAAACTCCACCGATTCTCCAGGGTTAAACAATATGTATCGTAAAAGGAATTGAAAGAAATCGGAGCAGGAGTGCCTCAGGGAAGCGTCCTAGGACCGACCCATCTTGTATAAGTGAACAACAAATACCAATTAACATAAATAATGCCCAGATCCCTTACGCTAATTCAGCAAAATATTTGGGCATTACTTTAGACACAAGACTTCGCTGGAAAATCCACGTTAAAAAGAAAAGACTACGTGGTAGATATCTACCTATAACAAAATACTATTGTATAAACAAATTTTTAAACCAGCGTGGACTTGTGGCATACAGCTCTGGGGCTGTGCCAACAAGACTAATTTCCTAACCATTCAGAGATTCCAGGAGGACAGTACTGAGGAACATTGTCGATGCGCCTTGGTATATCAAAAATAGCGATCTCCATCGATACCTTCAGGTGGATTCTGTGGACCAGACAATAATCAGATTTGCTAGAAGTCACGAACACGTGATGGTTGTGGCTGTCCAGTTCCTGGCTTGTAAGCTGACAAGATGACTAGAGAGAATGAAGCCTTTTGAGTTAGCTTTGAGTGCACGGTGCGGTTTTTGTGTTACACGTTAGTTTTAGTGTAATTAAGTTAATATCAGACGCTTAAGGCAAACTAGTGCGTAAGACCTTAATTTTTAAGTTTTTAAACCTTAGTTAAGTTAGGATAGAACAAAATTACTCATTGATCTCCTTTCTGATCAGATTGTAATAACAGCAAATGCCCCCGCAAAGGGTAGTATCTAATTTAATAAAATGTCAATCAACAACAAATAAAACAATAATGAATATTAATGTGATTCCAATAGTGAAAAACAGTTTTATAAAAACTGATAATATATTACTCTAACTGAAAACGCAAAACGAATGCTACGTCACGGCAGCTTAGTTTTTTGTAAAATATTAAATGAATGTAGTACCTACATATATCAGTGTTGTGATACGACAAGGTAAACAAGGGCAGTAATCACCGCAAGACGCGGTAGTCTACGCACAGTTACTTAATGCTTTCGTTGCCATACCGCAAATTATTCCTAACTTTATGCATGTTAAAAGCAAAGCAGTATGAAAATACAATTTATATTCCTTTTATGACATTTTTACTAAAAATATTTTTGTATTATCATAATTATAAAATAGGTACAAAGTTTGTAGATAATGCATATCTAATGTTAGTTTATAAAATATTTAAACATTATTTTCATTTTTATTTTACAGCGTTATTATCGTAGTTATTCGTTTTAATTACCCACATCGTTGTAACGCAGATAGAGAGGTTAAAATATTTATAAATTTTTGGAACTTCGGACTATAAATCAATACTTGCATATGATATTCATATTCAAAATAGGGAGTTTAAGCGAATATATTAAGTGAAAGGTGGTTCATTTGTAGAAACATGTACACTCAAAAAAATATTGTACGTAATATTAATGAACACCAGTTATTGACTTTTTGAACATTGATACAATGAAAAGTTCATTAATACTACTAATACACTGAAGAAAATAAGTGCCTAATTATGCAATTAAAACGATCGTTGTATTTACGAATCATTTATAATTTTTTACCTAATAACTTTCTTCATACTTACAACGAAAATTTTTATCGAAATAACGAATTTTTCGTTACTTTTTAAGAGTTATCTAATATACGTACATTGGACGCGTTACATCGGATTTTGTTTTTGAGTGTACTACCAAATAGCGCTCATCCGCGAATTAATAATGTACATACGTTATACACTTGAAGTATTTCGCAACTCTCCTATTCAACCAACCCTACAGCCAATCGTTTCGAATAATCCTATAATAATATTGTAATTGTCGGAAGTTTACAATAGAAATGCTAATTGGAACAATCGTTTTCGTAGAAAATTTCCCTCAAATAGATTAATCGAAGATAACTTTTGGCAAAAAATTATTATACGTAATTTCATAACCTATATGAAATAAATATAGAAGAGAGCGGGGCGCCTTCGAACGGGGGCAGTTTTGAATAATAGGCTTCTTAGAAAAGGGGCGATAGTCAGTAAATATTTATATTGTTATAATACGTGGTTGCTGTTTAACCGTCGACCTTTAGTTTAGTTTAATCAAATGCACGTGTACGATAGATTTGGATAATGATTTATTGCTTTTGCTCATTTATTGCTAACTTGGTCGCTGAAAACTACCAATGATAAGAAGGTATTTTCACGCCATATGGAAATTTGACTATGTATAGGTTATAACCTAAACTGATAACCTTTATGTTTGTCTAAATTTTGTTCAAAAGTAATTCTGAAGAGTTTTTTTGAAGGACACTTTTAAACGTTGCATAAAGATAAGTACTTACCACATACGACTAAGCAACAATAAAATAAACAACCAAGTTTTAGTATAAGTATCTAACGTTTAAATAAAATTAATTTCAAAACATCAAAGTCTTGTCATTTCCTGTTAACTTTAAGAATTTTGACATGGGATGCTGGCAGACCAAACCAACGTTTCACATTTTACATTCATATACAGTACAATTATGATCAGAATATTATTAAAATTGAACTATGTATTTGCAATTTGTCCCAATTGTCGTAAGTATTTTTCGTAGATTTGTTTATTGTGCCGTGTAGGTATTCTCCGTCTCAATGCTCTTGATTTGCGTCATTAATTTTGCACGCGATTGTACCTACTTAAAACTGTTTGTTCCTTGTTTTAAATTAGTTTTCGTATGTTGTTATTAACCAAAATTGAACCAGTTCAAATATGCATTGCCCAAGATGGACATAAAAATGTAAATATTGCACAAGAAAGTAGATATGTGCTGTGGTGGCCGAAAATTTTTAATATTTGTACTTTTTAAGAAATTTATTCAAAAATTATGTATTTTTTATGCAGTAAAATTATTTGAATAATCACTATCTACTTCCTTTATATTGCAAAATTGTAAAATGCTCTATTTATTATTTTAAAACTATTCGTGTGCCCTAAAGAATTGAAAATTTCCCTATTATAAACCATAAACCAGATAAAAGTTTAATCGCATTTTTATGCGACCGATAAAATACAAAGGAACTAATAAAACATGCGCGCTACCTACTCGTAAGATAACTTATCGAAGTGAGGACAAAGAACTGAATGTTTTAAAATAAAAGAGGGATTTCCTATTACCCACGTATAAACTCGAATGTATTGAAAAGGTAAAATCTCTCAAGATAAGAAAACATAAAAACATAAAAAAAATAAAATCCTGAAATAATTACACTAAAGAAGACATTTAAGGAAAACACTTTATATAAAAGGGCCCTCCTGCTTAATTTTCGACAAGGAATCGCCCCTTCAAGTTTTTCGCATTATTTGTGAATCAACCTGTATATTATGTAGGTACAAACATAAATAAACGTTTAGATATTTTTTTAGCTGTTAACGAATTTAAGAAACCCGGTAAATTATATAACTAAAACCCCGTGCAAGTTCGGAAGACGGTTTTATTATTTTCTATTTCAAGAAATGTCCGTGTTTCTGAAGGTAAACTTAAAATGTTATCATAAAGGAAATAACTTTTTTATTTCCTCTAACTTTTTCAAAGCGCCGTAGACGTATTTGTTCATTTTCCAACACCAACGTTCGTTCCATCTAGACAAACTGTGCAATGTGATTAATTCAGAAGATTACAGTGAAACAGGATACGTTTTTAATATTAGAAAATCGTCGTCGACTAGGGATAAGATAGATGAAAAACTTCTCAATATCTTCGATGGTATGTTAATGAATTCTGGAAGGTTAACGCAACATACAGGATCGTCAAGAAAAAATGGAATTTTCCACGAATAACGGCTGTAGGTAAATGAAAAGACAATCGTCCGAACCTACTGTTTTTTCACGTATGATCTATACGAAATTTGATTTACGAATAGTTAAATTACATTTCGATTGAAAGAAATCGTAACCGAAGTTTTTGCTAAGTTTTTGTATCTCTACGTTATACCGTTACCTACAAATTACTGTATGTTAATAGCTTAATAGTTCCATATTTAAATTATTAAGTTAAGAATTATTCGTCTACTTAGAAACAATTAGTAAAAACATAAATTTTGTTATAGTTACCTACAACGATAATTTCCCCTGTCTCTATTTTATTATCTAATTGCAAAATTTAAATCATCTGTCTAAAGGAGGGCGCTTAAATGTTAATTTTCTAATAATAACTTTAAGAGTCTAAAGTGAACGATTATAAAACACGAGTTATTCATTTCCTAATATCTTCAAGACTAGCTATTTAACAAGACTAATTACCTCATACCTACCTTTCGTATCCACCGCTCTTAATCGGTATTTAAATAAGTTTTAATAGTTTAACTACTTTTGAACATGCATATTTAATAAAATGTTAGCTGACTGACTAATAGCAATAACGAAACTTAAAAAGAACTTTTATACGCGTAATTATCCGTTGTTACGTTAACGTCTCATTTGATATTGACATAAATTGGAAGCGAGCTTCAATTTCTGTTGAAAACCCAATTTTGTAATAACTTCCTAAAAATCCTCAAGCGACAAGAAAATTGCAGGAAGTAGCTATTTTAAGGAGCGATATTAATCCTCGCCAAACTCCTGTAGTTCATTATTCATGCCCTATATAACAGGTAACGCTTGTTTTCCCCTTGGGAGTTTTTGTTAATCTACATTTTACATGTGTAAGAAGATCCTGTTATACGTATAGGTAATCATGATAGTAAAATATTATAAGGTGATGATAACAAGCTGATAATAATCTATGGACGTATAATTCTTTTAGCTGCGATGGTAAAATTAAAACATGAACAACGACATTCAAAATAATTGAATACGTAAGGTATAGCTTATCCAAACCTATATGATGTCACGTCATCAATACAAAGTTACTAGATGATGACGTTTCACACAGTGCTGTCACCTCGCACCTCGTAGTTTTACAGTTCTAATAAATTGTAGTCTTTCTTTATACCATCTAATATGTGCGCAAGTAAATCATCTATATAATATGTCACTTTCCAAACTTTAAACCGAATTACAAATAAACAATCTAGTAACTTTTTGTTGATGACGTGAACATCATATAGGTTTGGATAAGCTATACTTAACGATTTCGTTTGTTAATTTACAAGCCAATGTTACATTTTGTTCGCGGTCCTAGTGTTAAACGATTTTGAATAATAATACCTCTATCGCTATTCCATAATTTTGAAAAGAGAATTTTTAAATTTTGAAAAAATTTTTGTGTAAATAATTAAAAGCGTTAAAAGCAAAAAATTAAAAATCATTAAAAGCATTTCCCTCGGATTATAAAAAAAATAATATTTATTATAGGATCTCCTTGTATGTGACAAAAATTAATGGCGACACAAATGATAAAACGTATCTTCACATGCGACGGCCGGTCACACTATTGCCTGAGATAAAAATCGTGAAATTTCATTAACAATACAGCTCGTCCGATATAAATAGCTCGATTAACAACAACATTAAAAGCATTACAAAGTGGAAACACGTACATAAAGGATTTATTAAATTCAAAGCGAATTGTGTTAACATCGGCAATTCGGTCGAACAAACTTTACCACACAATCGAATAGTTCAGGAAGGTTTCCTCGCAAGTCTGTACTAGATTGGCAGAGGATAAAACTATCGATTCTATTTCTAAATGTTCGTAATAAATATTAAATTTCCTGCTTCAAATTGAATTTTGTGTAGCGAAATACATAATTATAATGCAGTATTATGTTTCTTTTATGTCTAAGTATGTAACACGCCTGATATCGTAACAATTACAAGATAGATTCTGCTTAGTAATTGTAATTACCTATTAATTTTAAATTATCAAATTGTATAGAAATAAATGTACCTACGTACTTTTTAATTCATTATGTTATTACGATATCATTTCAGTGCTCGACGCCCACAGACTCAGAGCTGGTAAAACAAGTGAAAAAACAATGTTTTGTTTTCAATAACTCAGGTATACAGGGTGATTAATAAATAATGCGAAAAACTTGAAGCTTTATCGAAGCTGATTGATCGACCTACAGTTTATTAAATTTATATCATTAACTCTTCTTTATTAATTACTTATGAATTTATTTTTCTTTTTATTTATTCAAAATAAAAATTATCATATTTATAGCGTTTCGCCATTACTCATCTCATGGGTAACAGTGAGACAAGTGTCAAAATTGACATTTACAACACTTAAATAATTACTTTAAATCTAATAATTGGAGGACTCAGAAGTTAATCATTATTGACCAGCCATTGATTTATATAGTGTAAGTTCCATTGCTTTCTGTAAACAAAGCGTCCAGTGACGTGGACGCTTTGTCAATCGAAAGTACGAACATTGCAATAAAACAACCCAGCTAACAATTTTTAAATTTCGCGGCGGATTTCTATTGGTTCTACTCGTATATAAACGTCAATGTCAGGTTAAATAACAAAAGCAGTGACGTACTGCAGTAAATGATTAAATTAAACTAATAATATTTTAATGTAAACGTGTTCAAAAGTAACATAAGTGGTAAAATACGTGAAACTGGACGTAATTATTTATATATGTAACAGCAGGTATAATATTTCGTTACTCAAACAATTCAAAATTCCTTTCGCCTAATTTATCACCGCTACTGACTGCAAATGTTTTCATGTGATACCAATAGAAATCCGCCGCGAAATTTAAAAATTGTTAGCTGGGAATACATAAATCAATGGCAGGACAATAATAACTTGCATTAATTGATTTCTGAGGAGCTCTCCAGTTGCCAACATAACATAAGCCGCTTATCACGTTATTCCAGATGTGTAAGTATTATAAATAAATATTACTATATAGATATTTTTTTTACAATAATGCCGCTTTTTCCGTATTAAATTTAAGAAAATTGAAGTCAAATTGAATAAGTCATTATACACGGGCAATTTCGTATTAAGTATATGTTTCATTTTTCGCATATACATATATATATATATATATATATATATATATATATATATATATATATATATATATATATATATATATATATATATATATATATATATATATATATATATATATATATATATATATAATATATATATATATATATATATAAATACCTAATTTTAACAACTGTTTTTTGATTACATTATTGAGGTATGATGTCTATAATAATATTACGAGAATTTATAACTCTTCGCAATTTGATATCTGTAAAAAAGTCACAAAATTAATGCAAAAGCTACACGAGTGCGTCATTTAGTAGCGAATTTTCACAAAAGTAACCTTGAAAAATTGATATTTAGTTTTCTTTTCAAATTAAAAAAAAATGTAGGTCCACAGAATGATTCTTAAACATCTTATGGGATAAAGATTGAAAGGCGTGAATTTATGTCAATATCATTCAAATAATCAATTCATAATAAAAAAAATAATAATTCATAATCAAAAACGTTGCATCTTCAGATTTAGAGCTACGATTAATAATGCGATTAAGAGATTTGACTCCGGTTATTTATAAAATAGTAAATATAAATCATTCAAGCGGAACTTACGTATAACCAAAGACTCGCATAAAAAGTTTGATAAATCGAAAAATTCAAAAAGAATTTATGAAAGTCCTTCTTCTTCTACGGAATGCCAAAAAAAAAGTTCAATTTGCAGCATTCTAAAGTATGAGTTATGGCTTCCCGAGTTCATTTTTCAGTGGTTTTTTTTTTGATGCATGTTGAGCTAAATTAAGTAAGTAAAAGTTGTAACTCAAAAGTTAGCTAATTTCGATCCCATAAATTAAAAGACGTCGCGATATTAAGCTTAATCCTGACTTTTCATTAAAATAATAAATAATTTTTTGAACAATACAGAAAATCATTAAGTTATACCCACTACCAGAATTTAATGAATACATTATATCATTACTTTTTACATCTATTAGCATAAAGCAAAACTAATCAAAATTAGCACGGATTGACAACGCGTTCTGTTGTTCGAACGTTATATAGAGAAGTTATAAAATATTCATTTTACAATTTCGGAACGTCGGCGTTGGTTTTCAATTAAGAATTATTCGTGCGTACAAATGCTGTTATATTAGAGATCTCGTACAAAATCCTTTGTAATTGAAATAGAAAATTGACCTAATTACATGATTACCTAATTAATAATGAATAAGTAATCGCTTTAATTTCTATAGATGCATATTTTAAAAGAGAAATATTGAGATTTTTGGGTATTATTTCTGAAAAAATACTAGTAAAAATTTCGATTTCTAATTAATTTGTTTTATGCCCGTTTAGATAATAATTGACCATGTATATCTATGTAAGTACCTACGTAAGTGGTTTAAGAATAACTTATGCTCTTAGTTAGTAATCTTGTAAACGCACACTTCTTATAATAGGCTATTACAAAATGTAATTTTACCTATTCAATAATTATAATTAAAAGAAAATTTTACAACAAATTCAAATACAAATACAAAAAAAAAATGATTTAAGGCTTCAAAAAAGCTCAAATTATTTTCATTCCCTTTAGATAAGACCAGTGTACAATTACAAAATTTAGCATCTTTTCGGATAATTCTAATTCACGTGTTGTTCAAACTTTACAAGATGCACCGACGATTAGGGGCTGTCGCGTTAGCAGAAGAGAAGAGAATATACAAACATCACGAGCAGTAGTTCAAAGAGAAGGAAATCACCGGGGGTCACAGTTAATATTGGCTGAAAATATAGGAGGAACTAACGAGAAGTATCAAGACTAACAAGACCTGCGAGTAAACATATGCCTTTATCAACAAAATCCTTTGATGTTTATTAACTTCGTAGAATTACTAATTACCTAGAAGCCCTTGAAAACAACAATTTATCTTAAATTGATCGAGAAACTTTTATGACTTTTTGTACGTGTATAATATGGAAGTTTTGTTGAAAGTTAATGTAACAAGTCGGTGCTTTGAATAAACAGTAAATGTAGCTATGTATGTTACAAGCATGTATAGCTCGCGATAAATTAGAAAGATATAACTTTGTTGGAATAAAAACGACCATTCTATACAAATATACAAGCAATATATATAGTATATATAGTTTCCTATATAGTAAATTGTTTTAGGCGTTAAAATAATATCACAAAATAAAGGTTACGTAAAGTTATTAAATCTCGCACAATCTACATCAGTTCCGAATTGATAATCATCGGTGACACGTCACCAATGAAACAATTCTTGTCGATGAGCATAATAGCAGGATAAGTTATATAGGTAGATATACATATGTAGTACCTATAGCTTATTCAAACCTATATGTAATTCACGTCGTCAAAAAAAAGTTAGTAGATTGTTTATTTGTAATTCGGTTTAAAGTTTGGAAAGTGACATAGATTCTATAGATGATTTACTTGCGCACATAATAGATGAAATAAAGAAAGACTACAATTTATTAGAACTGTCAAAACACGACGTACGAGGTGATAGCACTGTGTGAAACGTCATCATCTAGTAACCTTGTATTGATGACGTGAACATCATATAGCTTTGGATAAGCTATACCAGATTAATAAAGGCCCAATTCTCTAGAGTGAATATCCTATCAATTTATATTGTAAGGCCTATTATTAATATTGACCTTTAGATTATATTGTATTTAAGTTACGAGCTTAATATAAAGTGGTTTACAATCCCCAGAGAAAAATTTGAAACGTGATCGACAACGTTAAATCGTGTGCACATCAGATAAGTAAATAAAATTAATACATATTTACAAGTATTATTTCTATCAAAAACACAGTTACATATTTTGGACTAGAATTTGACTAAATTCCAAGAAAAACGCCTTGCAAGATGTTTTAAGCAAAAATACAACTATTGCGATTATGTAGTGTACTTTACAAGAGTTCATAAAAGGAACTTCTTCAACTCTAAAAAACGATTTTGGAGTACTAGGTATCTCAAAATATTTTTGATTAATACCGCAAATTATATCATAACCTTATTCATATTAAATTATTATCAACGAGAAATTGAATTTAATTAAATTCATAAATTTTATCAACGCAAAAGTTCCTTTTCAATTCAATAAAATTAAAGGCAGAAATACAGTGTATAACAAAAGTTTTTTGGTTTATTTCGACGTCCACGATAATGTATTTAGCTATAAGTTGCTATGGCAACTTTTTTTTTAATGGCGCCCGTCTATCTTTTTCCTAATTTAGTAACGTCAGTATGGCGCAACGAAACAATGTCAGAAACAAAATAATAATTTTAGAAGAAGAAACGAGAAAATTAATCAATTGAAAACAAGAAACGACTGAGGTGGTCTACCCGTTCTTCTGATTTGTCACCGTTAGACCTCTTCCTGTTGTTCCATGGAGTCATACTCACATAATTAAATAAAGAAAAACTGTTCTTTTCAAAGACGTAAAGAAAACCATTGGCCACGAGGCCATTTAAAAAAAAAACAAAGTTGGTTGCTACAGCAACGAAACAAAACAGCATACAAAAAAGCCAAGTACATTAACAGGCGTGTCGAATTAAACCAGAAAACTTTGGCATTTAACATTTTCCTGTGGTCCTCAATATAAGTTACTTTTGTTACACACTGTAGAACTGTGATAATAAGCAATGATCAATCGGTTAAACTCGGTGCATAAAACAGCAACCGTGCACCTTTAGTAAATTACCTAATGTGCAATTAGAGCCGTTTCTAGCGTCGTAATTATTTAAACGAGTTCGGATTATTTTGAGCGCACTATTTTTCGGTGAAGCGTTAATGCCATAAATGGAAATTAATTATAATGGTAACTAAACCGTTTTGTTTGATGACTTTAAAGCAGATTACGTTTTGCGGTTTGCATTTTTATGTCTCTAGGATGAAACTATGAAATGCAACGATTAAGCTTGTTATCAAACTAATTCAAACGAGTGTTTCAAACCGTTGTTTAATTACTTTATAAATTTCTTTTGGCTTATTTTATGTGATATGTTTTATATGATAATTTGGACATGAAATTTATAAAATCACGAGCGAAATATTTTGTTGTTGTTTAATTACTATATATGCTAATGAAAAATCGCATTATTAATTAATTAGAAGATTGTTTTTAGGTCACTCCTCATAAGTATTTTAGTAATCAGTAAATGTCAGGAAATAAGAACCGTTTGGCACTAGATAAGTAAAATAAACGACCAATGGGAATATACCTACGAAATGCTCGATTCACGAGTTATCGTAAAAAATCGTAAACATTCCGTGACAATATAAAAAAGGTGTTAGATTTTTTAAAACGATTATCTTATAAAAATATATAAAAAGAAGTAAATCAATAACTGAGAACCTCGCTACTGCAATTTCATTGTTTATGACATCTTATTATAGAATTTTAAAATAAACTATTAAATTAATAAATAAACTCTATGTCTGTTTAAATGTTCAAATTAGATTTTTTTTAATAATCACGCTTTAAATAAGTAATTAGACTAGAATTCATACATTTTTACACTTAACGTCCCACAGGTATTTTATCGCGGTACAATGGTAATTAGTTTATAATGATGTAGGTACGATTGACGTTATCAAAATTCACCCCAATCTACTAGTAAGTATAGTTAAAGTAATTTAAGCAAATTAAAGTAGAATTTACTACTGAAGCGAACAAATATTTCAGTGATGAGATAATATATTATTAATTGTTGTACATTTTGCTATTATGTATGACATAGTTATTTTCATAACGAGAGTCGAAAGTGCTCCATATCACACGAGCAACACGACATAACAGTTACGAACACTATTTTTTAGGTGACCGCACGAAAAAATTAAAGAAATTAGAAATATCGTGATAGAGCTGTCAACTTGATAATATCGCACGCTATAGTTGTCATAGCAACAAACAAAGCAAAATCGCTTGGATTGTTTTGATAAATTCGCGCGTCTGTCATAATAAATTATTGTACTAGCACGATAAATTATATCATAACAGTGTGCGATATTGTCATTTTTAGAAGATTACATTTTCTTGAGTGATCGTCGAAAAAAATATTATACAATACCTACACATTATTATTTTTAAAAGTATGTATACTCACGAACTTAAAAATCGTAATGATAGCAGTTTGCCTGTGTAAATCAGACTTTCCTTCGACGACGCTGTTTACAGTTAGCTTATTACCTTAAAATCTTTGAAATTTTGCTAATATATATTTTTATTTAGGTAATATTAGATATAATGGGCGTTAGTGTCTGGCTTTTCCTAATAATATTCTAGAAAGTAATTAGGTACTATGTACAAGAATATGTAGTTACTTTAAGAAAAGAGTTGCGTAAATTTGAGAATTTTGCATAGATATTCAAATTTTAACCAGGCGTTGCAAATTTTGCTATCGTGAAGATGCAGTGAAGTTTAGTTAATTTTAATTTTGATCAAGATACCGCCCCGTTTAACCGAAATTGATCGTCGTCGCGTAATTAGTAAATTAGAAGAAAATTATTCGACGCAAGCAATGGTACAGCAATTTAACGTTAGCAAAACTGCTGTTTTTCGTATTAAACAAAAGTGAGAACCTGGAGAGCAACAGTTAAGAGGAATGTCGGTTCGGACCATTCCACATAGTCGACCCGTATCAATCAACTAAAAACGATATTTAAGTTCGCGAGTATACACGAAATGCGATCTTGAAATTTGATCAAAGTTATTTTACTTGGCATGGCTGTTAAATGTAAAAATTAAAAAAATAATAATAATCAGATATCTACGTACGTATGTTAGCTACTTAATTGCCCCTTATAAATTTCATGCCTAACGTATGTCCTACGTATATGTATAGAAAAATTACATTTACAACAAACATGATAGGTATTTATTTAATCCTAAATTGGTTTTAGAAGTGATGTGCGCGAATGCCCGCACCTCCTCAACCTGTACTTACAGTAAATAATTAGATACCTGCCTAAAATTACGCTGAAAACTCAACCGCTTAATAAGCACCGTAATTTGTTGTGCCGAATAATATATTTGAAGAAAGTCTAAAAATTGATTTAAATAAATGAGGCGACGGAGATTCTAAAAAAGCTGAGATTGCACGGATTTAGTGAAGTGAACTTGGGAGATAGGTGTGTAATTTAAATGAGTACGAAAGTACCGAATAATGAAAAAGGGCGAAAAGAAAAAGATATGCTAATTGAGAGAAAATACCAGTATCACGACAAGAAAATGAATAAGTAAAACGGTTTGAAGAGGCCAATTTTTTTTCTAAAACGATTTTTAGGTAATCCCGCTAATATAGGCGTTCCATAATTGAATTTCATTTAAAAAAAATGTACGGACAAAGCAGAATTACAAAAATTAGTCGTATTAGTTTAACTCGGTAACAATTTTGAATGCTACGTATCAGCTTTGTCTTTGTAAGCTCACCTAAAACCTAAATAAACACCGTCGGCAAAGTCGCTCGACACGCATCGAACAAGCGAATGCCTTTGTAAAACTGATTGTTTATATATTCAGTGACAAAGCTTTGTTTTCGGCGTTTTCCCACAACCAAATCCGATGTTTAAATACAAATGCTTGTAATTGATAAAAATACGTACGTCTAGTAACTTCCAAAAATTAACTTACAAGTGAATGGTACAAAAAAATATTTTTTAACCAACTATACGAATAATCTAATATTTTAGGAAATTTTATTATTAAGCATGTTGCATTCAAAAACTTTCATTATTATAACAACAAATTTTGTTAAATGCCTATGCGAGGGACAAAGTGGTTTGTTAACATTATCATCACAAATGTTTAAACGATCTTTTTAAAATTAACAAACCACTTTGTATCTTATAATTTTATATCTACCATTTCTTATGTAAATGAACGGGCGTACAATTACTAAATTTAAATTTAATTAATGAAAGTGGAAGTGAATCTTCAAACATTAATTTTAATTTATTTATATAAGAATAAAGAGAAAACGCTCCTTTTAACTTGATTATAATTACAATTAGATATAGGTACATCAGTTACCTATACCAACAGTTACACAAACAACCCTTACCTACTTATATAAATAATAAATATTTATTATTATTTATATTATTTAAAGGGAGATCAATGAAAACATCTCGAGGAGAATGGGCAAGTAACCTGAACTAATTCTCACTATTAAAAAGAGAAAACTCGAATACTTGGGCCATATCACGAGAGGCAAGAAATATCAGTTATTGCAGCTTATTATTCAGGGAAAGATAGAAGAAAAGCGCAGCGTGGGCAGAAGAAGAACTTCATGGATACGTAACCTGAGAGAGTGGTACAACTGTAACTTGAACCAACTATTTAGAGCTGCCGTTAATAAAATATAAATAGCTATAATGATCGACAACCCCCAAAAGATGGAGAAGACACCTTGAGATATATATATATATATATATATATATATATATATATATATATTATATTGAGTACTTATTTTTATTATTTATTTGCGATGAAGAATATTTTTCAACGTTACCTACTACCAAAAAGCGTCAATGTATTTCTCATTTAAAAAGAAAATCAAAATAATTCAATTAGCTATGCCTACTTATTTATCATCGGTCTGCAATAAAAAGTGGACATTTTTTAATTTCAAATAAAAGCACGAAGACAAAGCGGCATAAACTTAATTATTATGATAATAAAACACATTTCTCTCTTTTGATGCTTTAAAAGCTACAGCCGAAATTATTAATTCGTTTGTTCCGAGTTTGGAAGTTATGTAACGTTAAATATTATTTATTTGTTATTATTGTTACGTTATTATTTTGCCCCTAATTTTACTTTGCCAATCGATTTTATATTTATTCGTGTAGTCGGTTAAAAAAAGCGGTAAATACGTAAATGAAATAGTCGAAAGGAAAGTATTGGTTGACTGTACGATTGTAGCAGGGTTCGAACCCGCAACCGTGAGTGCACTAGAAAACTAGTCGAGTTTCTAGCTTTCGAGGCCACCACATGACCCCCAAGTTAAATTTGAGCAGAATTTTCTAAAAATAAAAAACAAAAAATAACAAAGAGCTCATAGAAAATGGGATACCAACAGATGGCAAACTTTCAAAGTTTATACCTAAATCGAATCAGACAATTTCCAATATTCGTCAATTCTTTCACTGTACGTAACAGTTTAAGCGATTTTCTCTTACATTTTTTATTATCAGTTGAAAACTACTGCGAATACGTAAGGATACGTACCGTAAACTTGGGTTACTTGGACCCAAATGCCGTATTTTTTTTCACATTTTGTTATATTTTACTTACTGCTAAAAATCATCTGTTTGCAGTGATAACTGATATTTTCTAACAATATAGCTTTAATTCTCAGGTTCTAGAACAAATTTGGTTTTATGTTTTGACCAATACTTCTAGATGTTTTTAAAAAAGGAGATCCTAGTAACCCACACGTTTAAGTTATTGGAACCTAACCCATATTTATTTATTTAAAATTACTGATAAATGCTATGGGACCAATTGCAATCTAATTTTGTCAAATAATAGAGTTTAGATGCACTTAATAAGTAGATTCGATTTAATTTTGCGAGTGACCTCGAAGAATAAAGACATTGTAAAATCGTTATAAATACGCTCAAAATGTAATGTATTTCAGTTTTCATCGTTTGAAATTATTTAATAAGCAGTTTTTTTTAAATTCAAATTCCGTTCGTCGAAACTTAACTTGCGACATCTGCAGCGAAATCTTCAGGAATGGCTTGTTCGTCGATATTAATATTACTACTATCTGCATCATTAATCATGAGATGCTTTGAAACTAGAACACTGCACCGAACCGCGCTCTATTAGTGTTCAGTCATCTGCAACAATTACAGAAGACTACAGTCTACTAATAATAGAGTGCAGAATGAAAAGATTTTGATTTTTGAAACTCATTTTTTATCGACAATTATTTTTTTTAATTGTACAATTATAAATGGTACAAAACTTCATACTATAATTGATAAGTGGGTAGCAAAGTACGCGTGTAAATTTCATTAAATTAGAATATCTGTAATCATAAACATACACTTCACACCTTACTAAACAACTAGTAAATACGAACATGTTCGTAAAAATGATAATCAAAGGTACCTCGTTAACTAGCGAAATAACAAAGTAAAGAATACGTGAGAAATTAACGAGATAATAACAAAAAGATTGACGAGACATAGCGCAGATAGTAACTTAAAACGAGTACGCTATAATTTATTGTTCAACATCAACTTCATTTGCAAGAATTCAAAGTACACGCATAAACTGCCAATTTCGATGCATATTTACGAATAAATGGCAGATATTATTTTATTAATTTAAAACAAAAGTATTTAAACATTGTTAAGTGTATGTCATCTAGTACTTATTCAAAGTTCATACTAATAATCATAAATATTTGTTTTTTAATTAAAGCTATTTGGCGGTGTATTAATGGAAACTTGATCAAACGCCGCTTGATAAAGAAGAACTAAACTTTAAATAAATTAAACAATACACACAATAGCTTGGCGGTTGTTATGCTAAACAACAACTTGACTGCCCGCAGAAATGTACATCATCAACGAAAACTTATTACAAACTTTCCACTTCGAGGATTTATGTATAAAGCAAGCTAAGGGGATGTTTGTATTTGCAAATTACCGTCGGTGTTGTCAATTTAAGGATAAGCTATGTAGATATTAAATAGAACGAACCAACAATTCAAACTCTAACTTAGTGCCTTGATTGTCCGGGTTGTGTTCATAACAGCCTAGTGGTTAAAATATATGTAGGATACCTGTAATCGACGTAAAGGCGAAAATCAATTAGAACTATTACGATTATGCCAATTATCGCAGAGGTGTTTTAATATTTAATGTATGGAATTGTTTTAAAGTTTGTCTGAACTAAATATTTAATGTGTGAAGAGTAGGTACTCGCAACGGCAAGAGTTTTATACATAAATCCGCCTCCATTACTTTATCATTCACACCGCGAACAGAAAGGTTATCTTCGAAACCGTAGTGGATTTATTCGACAAAAATCAATGTTTCATTGCCCACTTAAAATAGGTAGATAGGTAGGAAGGTATACGAATGTAAGGAATTATTGTCGCATATATTTGTGGGTCTAGTTTTTTCTAACGAAATTACACCTATATCTTATTAATTTTTCCTATGCAGTAGAAATAAATAAGAGCTACTTTATCTAAACGCGTAATACATTTACGTTTTTTATTTTTACAAGGTAGTTTTGAGTATAGAGAGATTCGACCCTGTGTATAACATGTTATCGTTAAGGCGCAGATGTAGTTCATGCTATATAGAAGCAACCTAACAATCATTCTCAAGTTCAACAAAACTCGTTTAATTGAACAATTAGTATTATAGTAGATACCTAATTGTCGAAAACCACATTACGTATTTTAATTTGTTCTACTTAAAAAATACTGGTGTTTTTAGATAATCGACAGATCGTTTTCTATATGACACGAATTATAATAAGTATTATTAGTAGTATTTAATACAATAAGCGCACTCGCCAACGTTGTAACGAGGGCGTGGCGAAAGAGGCGCTCGCCGCGGGCGCATCTAGATTTAGGGCGCAAAAACGTAAAAAAATGTAAAAATTAAATAGATACCTACATATATAAGTCCGCGACCTATAACACGTTACAATACTGAAATTATTAAATGCGTTTGTTAAACTGTTGTGTTATCAAAATAGACAACTCAAACTTAACTAATCGTTGGAGATTTCAACGATCGCGTGGGCGACGAACCCGGAAAATATACGAGTGACACTTATGTATGTATTTACCGTATACATACCGGCATAAAAGCCGGTAAGTCAAAAAGTCAAAAACCGACTTCAAAATAGAGCTTATGCGCCCGACCATTAATTTTTCGATTTTTAAATTGGTGATCTTACATTGTTATTATATTTTAAGTTTAAATTGGTCGTTTAAAAGCCGTCCGGTGGTAAGTAGTTTTTAAAACTATTGAAACCGCCCGATATAATATCCTTCTTGAAATTTCCAAACTTCGGTTTATACGCTCGATATTATTAAATACCGAAATTTTAAGCCAAAATTTGCCTCTCGACTTATATACACCGGTTTATACGGTAATTATTGTAACGACAAGAACATCATTTTTTTTTAAATTCTACACTTTATTTTTGTATAAAATTTGATTAGAAGTCTATAAAAATTTCAAAATTCACTATTTCGCGACATATAAAAAATATTATGACGATATACCTATGTTTAAATACTACAGTGGTTCGTTTTTCTGTTTTTTTGGAAAAACCAAAAATTAAATTGTTAACCTACAGGAAAATAATTAAGGATTGAGGAGATAAAGTTTAAAGAGCAATTGTACGGTTAACAACATTAACTATAAATTGACTCCTGTGAAAACTCGTTTCTTCGATTCTTTCTTTATTATTTATCACCACTTGAATGAACTATTTTGACACCAATACTGAAATTATTAATTTAGTTTGTTATAAACTTTCATCTTGTTAAAATAGGCAACTCAAACAATTAATCGCTAGAGATATCAACGGTCGCGTAAGCGACGAACCCAAAAAATATACGAGTAACGCTTATGTTTTGTTAACACTATTAGTTTTGTTCCATAGTCCGTTAAAGGATTAACCCCTACTACTATGAAAGGCGTTGCCATAATGTTTCTTAGAATTGTACTTATGATAATGACACAACTTGCGTTATGCCTTGCATGAAACAACTTTTACCTTTATTTAATTTATTTTTCCGCCTTTAAAGCAGGGTAGCTGTAGGTAGATAATGCAATAGAACGTAGTTGATAATAGTTTCTATAAAAAGAGAGTGATGGTTAGTGTTAACAGGCGATTGATAAACTGACCGATAAGTACAACACTTATAACAACGCATAAAAATGAATTAAAACACCTAACCAATATTTTATGAAAATCGCAGCAAAATGAAAATTAACTGGATGTACAAAAAAATTACAACTGCAGACGAAAAACTTAATGTAGGTACAGTTTGTTGCATTTTAGCTGAACTGTATTGGATTAAACGCCCATGACGAGCAAAATGGACAAAATAGAAATTTTTGTTTTGTCTTATTTACTATACATTGTAACTTTGACGGTTATAAGAAGGTAACTTCTCATTGTTAGTGGAATTGTAGCTTTATCTTTGTCTTTCACATAGAACAACGACTCTCGTGCGCTTCGATGTGAACAGGAGTTATATTTCTAGTGGGCCGTACAATTTTACATATGACTAAAGACAAAACAAAAATTTCTATTTTGCCCTTTTTGCTCGTCATCGGCGTTTAATCCAATATAGTTCAGCTAAAATGCGATAAACTATAGTAGACAAATTTTTTGTTCTGGTAACCTACAAAGTTTTTATTGCTGTGAGATTTTTTTGTTCTCCCAACAAATATTTTGATATATACACACGGCTAATTTTTTTTAAAAGTGTATATCACGAAAAATGATTTATTTTTAAAACAAACATATTTTTAGTCGTTGTTCATTTATAAGTATAGGTATAATTTTGAGTTACCATTTACCGACTACCTACTTAAACGACGCGACGCGCCGCTTCATCTATAAAAGTAATTTAACTTTTTCGACGTTGTAGAATTCCTGTTCAAGAAATTGAAATAAATCTTGTATAAAGCGAACATAATTTGACATTTTTCCTTTTATCATGACGTTACTTACTAAATACCTACTTATATTTCTTAACTAACTACTTCGAGAGGAAATTAAATTACTTTGTATTTTCAAAGGAGTTCTTGATATTCTGTAGGAAAACATTTATAGATAATATAGATAATGGAAAAGAAATAAGTCGCAGAGTACGAAAATAGGAAAACGCAGAAATTATGAAATCACGTATCCACTGGTAATTAAATGAAAATATTATAACGATCAATAACATAATTATTAACGAACTGTTTCCGAAATTTCCGAAACTAAATTTTTATTTTGATTCGTATCCTCGAAACCAATGATTATTTCGAAAAATATCTTAAGTAAAACTTTTTAACTTGTTTACGAACGATCGATTGGGTATCACAAAAGTACCTTATTCTATTTAGAAAAGGTAACTTAGGTCTATAACTCCAAAATCAATTGGTTTCAAGGTCACCAAAGACCACAACTTTTACAATAAGTAACTTTTACTTATCTCTAAACGTTTTCGAGAAATGACTCGCAGCGACTGTATTTGTCTAGCAACAAATACAAGCAATTGTAAGACACATAAACAAATGTATTCAATTTTACACGTTTTCAACCTTAAATAGTACCTACGCAATTATAAAAATTATCAGAATCCTGACCTTTTTGTCATATTAAACTGCATAAATAGTTGATTTTCTGTTCTAGAAAGTGTCTAATCAATAACAAGATAACACACAAAAGCACAGTTGAAAGTCTAAACAGCACTAATGCACGTTCTTTATTAACCGACTTCGGCAAAGAATAACGCGCAACCAAAGAGAATGATTAAAACATTTATTCCATAACGATCTGATTCATTGTCAGTTTGTTACATACATAAATAGACATCTACTAAAATACTTTGTTTAAATTTTAGAAAGTTCGCGTTATCGGGAATGATTCTTGCAACTAACAATAATAAACGTATGACTTCGATTGCTTTGCTTTGTGCTCTGCTTATCGTTCCTATATACCTGAAATTTTCTGTCGTGTTTATTTAAATTACGAGTTACAGTAAAAAACGATTCATGTAGGTAACGTATCAGCAACATATTTGTTTGATATTGGAATACTGTTAAGGTCGACGCGCCTATACAGGGCGATTAAAATTTGAGATTCAAACGCAGAAACTTCGGGAATATTATGTGCGAGAATTGTCGCTTTTATGTATATAGTACAATACTTTCGTAAAATTTAATAAAGTGCATATTACAGTAATTAATTAAATGCAAGAAACGCCGATTTTAATAAAATTATAATTAATAGATTTAATGTTAAAGACTGTAAATTCAGATTATTTATTTTACTATACTTATTCATCGTCTTCCCCTTTGCAATTCAAATGTAGGTATAGTAATCCTGGCGTTTCAGATAAACATTAAAACTGTATAATTTAGACATTCCGTTTTTAATTGGATTTAATAACGGTTAAATGATTTTCTGACGTTTTAATTATTTTTGCTCAATCTGTTGCTCGTCATGTAATTTTATTTTGATTTACCGAAATTAACGGCATGATAATATGAAATTTTTGGTTGCGCATTATTTACGACACGTTCATCTTTATTAAATTATTAAATTATTTTTATATTAAAAACGCAGAAAATTCGTAATTTATACGTATAAAGAGCGCGTAACATACAAAATTTTAATTAGTAGGTATTACAATATTACAACATTTAGATTGTTATATTTAAAAAATATACATAAGTAGTAGGTAACTTTATTTTCAATTTTTAAAATCTGCGAGTTGTATAGTATAGTAGAGCATCGATTATCCGGATTAATTGGGGACCGATAGTTTCCGGAAAACCGATATTCCGGATAATCGATTAACACTTAAAATAAAGCGCTGAATGGTGCCATCATATTTTTTCTGTTGCTACACTTATTTAATTTATTTGTAGTATGTAATATGTACATACATTTGTTTGTACATATGTACAAACAAATTTACATTGAATTCAAGGTTATGTACATTATTTCTACGTGGTAGAAAATCTGGAATTTATGATTCAAAACTTTTCGGATAACCGATCATCCGGATGACCGATTTTCGGATAATCGATGTTCTACTGTAGGTACTTAGGTATTAATTAAAGTTCACATATAGGTAATTAACTATTTATCTATGAAATGGTTTGCAATGGAAAAATTAAATATTTTACTTTAACTTTGAGAATATTGTGTGTATTTATGTATATACTATAGCATACCTACACTAAAATTACCTTAACGAAAGGCACGGTTCGAGATATGTAGTAAATCCCAAAGGAAAAAATCGTTGTTCAAACGCTACATCGTATAAATTCGTAATAACTCCGCTGCTCGATTTTCAACGGCAAGTTTATAAATCATCATAATAAAGTTATAATAAATATTAAAGTTAAAAAGATCAAGATTGAGTACCAAATCAATTTTCTTGCGATCACTTTATCATTATTTATAGAACAGCTTTTCTAGAAACTATTTACACAAGAGATATCAGCGTGTTATCCTCGAAATTCCTCCTTCAGAAATCGAAAGCTTCAAAATTATGAAAGTAATCCATATAGATATTTAAACGGTGAATTTTGTAATTCTAAAATATTTTATAGGTGCCCGCATGCCTTGTTTTAACACGAATTAAATATTTAAGCTTGTCCTAATTTATGATTCATGATACAAAATCGAAAGCTAAATAACTCGAACAAAGCGTACCTACGAATTAGTAGGTAATAGGTAGGTATGTATAATTCACGATTTTTATTGACGATTTGCCCATACGCACCATTTTAAAATTATAATTATGAAAGTTTGCAATCGTCTGCACGTAAGTACGTACTTAGGTATAATAACAATTTAATGGAAATCTACTACGATAACGTTTAACAAACGAACTTGCTCAGAATCGACCATCAAAAAATATTACATTAAATATCAAGAAAAAATGTAACATGTAATTGTCGTACTTTACGGTTAACTAAAAATAAGATTTATAATTTAACTCGAAATAAATTCAACTTCAGTAAGCAATTTCGGCTAAATCTCCAACGTCGAATCTGAATGGGTTTGACATGGGTCGGCCGATAGGTAATATATTTTTGGCTAAATTGCCAACGAAAGCTCCACTCGAAATTTACACGTGTTATAGAAAGTTCTAGAACGACGACATAATGACGTAGATAATCCCAAAAACGATCACATAGGATTATGTAAATAATTTTCTATAGACAAGGGCAAAATGAAAAGGTTCTTAAATAATAAATTTTTGTATATAAACAACGTATTCTAGTTAAAATTAAAATTCACCAAGTTCGTCGTTTTGTCCGGGAAATTATTGTTTCCTTTTTTTTAATAAACACTTGAAAAATATCAATATCCTTACGTTAGGTCCATTTTAATTTGATGAAGCACCGATGTAAATGTTTTGTACGACGAACAGACGTTAAATAATAGTTTGTAGTGCATGTGATAAAAATGATAAATCGTATCTTTATGAAAAGCTCCCTTCGGCGGTTATTAAAACCATATTATTCTTCCCTTTACCTTCCTTGTAATAACATAGGAACAGTATTACTTACCGAAATTATTGATACTAAAAATTATAGTAATAAGTTACATTGCTATTTAGTTAAAGATCGTATTACTATTTCTGAGATTTAATGACAAAAATAACGACTTCCTATATAAAAATGGTGCTCATAAGTATGTTTTAAACATCCTTCATAAAATGTGATGGTTTTTTTCTTCTAATTAAACGCATTGTCCGATTTATGAGAGATGATACGAAACTTGCCAATCTTTAATAATTTCCTTGGAATTTATACAGCGACGGCAAATATCGAGAATCCAAGTTTTATTGACCCTTCAGATTGCGCACTATAACACAGTTTACTGATTGAATCGGCCTACCACACCGGCATAAAATTTTTATTGCATTTATGAAAAGTTGATAATTTTTGTCTACATATTTCGTTTAATCGTAAGTTATTTATTAAAAATAATAATCGAAATTGTATTGATAGTTTTACCATTCAATTTTAGGTTTAGAGAAAGGTCGAAGCGATTTTTACAAAAATAAATATTATTAATAGCGTTATTCCGTCATTCGAGAAAATGGGGCTATTCTCCGTTATTTGTAACAATATAACTGGTGATTTGTTATTAAATGATGCAGACGTTAACCGTGAGGATTTAAGTACGTTTTTAACACGCCCCATTTCCTAAAATCTCATCTAATAAACATTTAGTAGGTTTTAAATAAACTTTTCATTATATGAAGTTTTTAAAACGGCGATCGTTATAGAACGCGTCACGAAACGAATATAATGTATAACTCGCTTGCGCTAGGTTGGAGATTACGTCATACACATTTTATTAAATATTTGAATTTCCTGAATTATATTGATTTAAAATGATATTTCTTTATCGCATCATCTCTCTATATTGAAGGCGCAAATAAATATGTGTAAATTAAAACAAGCAATTCAAAACTTAAAAATATTTAATAAAACGTTGTAATGGCCCGCAATGACTTGATACGATTAAGGGAAATAAATTTTGTTGTCATTGTCATTGTGAAAGGAAATTATTTCAGCAAATTCTCGATTGAAAACGAAAATCCTATCGCGTCATTACTCCACAAGTGACCGCAAAAGAATGCGTAAAATCATCGAAATCATTCAATATAAAATTGTAGGGGAAGTTGTTGGTCGGCAGTCAGACGAGAGCCGGTAAGCGAGCGGGTGCAATAAGAAGTCCTAGAAGCATTAACCACACCAATCCGACCAACCAGCGAACGACTTCCCCTAATAATATGTAAAGGTCAGTATCTTATTATTTTGTTAATGTTAAAATATTTATTTTTGTGACTGCTACTTAACTTCGATTATTTTTTCAAATTTTTCGTGTGTAGATATTAAAATGAAATTTAATTTATTTTCGTGTGAAATTTAATTAACAAAATTAAAATTAAATTAAAATTAAATTGATTAAAATAATAATAAGATTACTACTACTACTACAACGTGCGCCTATGACGTCATTTCCAACCTAGCGCGAACGAGCCGTAAAAGTAAAGTTCTACAATTAAACACGATAATTCCCGTTATTTTATTCGACTTGGCATTTTAAGTACAATAATTTACATACAAAAGCAATAAAATTCGAACCTAAATTTAACAAAAGACATCTAATTGCGAATCGATCAAACTGAATTTGTTCTTATACGCTTTTTCCGTTGTTACTTTCCGAACGTAAACACTTTACTTTTTTAAAATTTGTAAAACTGTAAGAACTTTACTTATCTAACAATAAGTACCGACTTACTTAATAGGAATGGATTATTATTAACATAAAGCTAGGAAAAGTAAAAACCTTTTCGTATGATAAAAACGATTTAGATGGAGTAAAGATGATAAATAATTTTTAGCAAATAAGGACTTAATATTGCAAGATTTTACAAGAACATAATATGGTTATAAAAGTAAGACTTTCGTTTTTGTTTTTATTGATTGATTAAATGAAACAAGTATCACAGAATTAAAAATATTTAATAATATGTTTCTACGCGTATGAAGTCATTTCTGATCTATCGCGAAGGAACCATAAAAAACATTTTTTTCTTTAATTCGGTGTTCGATAAATGTTGAAATCGCGAATAATCTGTTTAATTTCCACTACGAAGTTTTAAAACAATATTTTTAGATAAATTGACCCTCGTACTACAGTGGAATAGCTTTTCTTAAAATTCTAAAAAAAAAATGGTGGTGCTTCTCCGTGTATCGGCAACACAGCAGCCTCATAATCTCAGTGTTCCTTGATTCCCTTATAGTTCATTGTTTGTTTTTGTCTCGGTATTTTCCTTTTTTCTTTGCGTCTATTGGGAATTCAGTAAATTCGTTGCTTATGAGTTTTGCTCGATCATTCAAAAATCATGGTTAGAAGAAGTTCGGTTCGCATAAGTGATAAAGGTGGAGAAGAAACGTTGCTAAAGTGAATTGAAGAATTCGAGAGCGATAATGAGGATTACGCAATTTTTTCCGAACATTTAAAAAACGAAAATGAAGATTTCACTGAAGTGTAATCAGACACGATTCTGAAAGACGTAGAATCTGACTCCCGCGAAGACAATAATCAACAACATAGCTATTATTTTAAGTAATCAATTTAAACTTTTAAGAACAAGGTAAAAACAGATTTATTTATCCTGTAGATCAAAGAATATAACTTGATAAATAGTATTTAGTCACAAAAACCAAAAACTGGACGACGGCCACAACGAAATGTTGTGCAGAGCTTTATGGTAAATAACAACCCCACTGGTGTTGCGTGTTGTAAAAAAAATTGGTAGTATGAGGGTTTATATCTGCTTTCATTGCAAGCCAAATTAGAAATTACGCGAAGTGTTTAGAATTTTTTATAAATATCTTGGAAAAAGGTGATGGGTTAAGAAGATATTGACAATTCGCTTAACGTTCCTTTCAACTTGCGAAGTCAATTTAAGAATAAATAGAAACGACATTGGCCATGTTACTACACAAAATAAAATCGCATAACTTTCGAGAGACTGCTTTTTACAAAGGTTACACGTAGGTAGGTAGGTGTATTGAAAAGCTCCGACATGACGATATTGAAATGTCACGTTGGAAGTCACAAGCGCCACTCGATAACTTTTATATAAGTAAATAAAAGGAAACTTGACGCCATTATAAGAATTAATTAAAAACGAGGTAACAATAGTATCAAAAAAGGTTCACGCGTTACGTAAAAGTATTGAAAAATCGATATAACTATCTTGAATATAATCTGATACGAACTCGAAGAAGACATAATTTCCCCGAAGACTGTAAACTGTCTGAATTTTCACGTAATAAGTATTTTTTATTGATCTATTGTATTCTATAAAGAAGATAATCTGTTCTAGATGTATTTTCTTTACGGAAATTTCGCGTTATAAATAGTAGGCATCTATAATTGAAACAATATTTAATTTTATTTGTACGTAATAAGCAACAAGTAAAAATACCTTCTTATACGCTTAACACGTTTTAAAATCGTTTTTATTCCTGAACAAGTGCTGATGTTTTATGTACTACCTAATGATCGATAAATAAGTTTTCCCGAGAATCGTTATACCGTTTCCTCCTAAGATTTAAGTTATTTTAACCATAAAATGAAGTTTTACCGCCTATGAGAGGTATAAAAATAAAGTTTTCCTATTTGGCCGTTCCTAAATGGTAACATAGTAGAAGAGATTTCCATTTGAGAAGGTTGAGAATTTTATTTCCGAGGCAATTTTAAATGTTTGGATTTCGTATAACGTGCAGGATAACGACGCATACGTGTATTGTTATTTTAAAACGATTCACCAAGATATTCCGAAACGACATTAGTTAGTAGATGTATTCTTAAACTTAAAAAATCCAATTAATTTATATAATGAACGCAAATTCAAATTAGGGATATTTGTTCTTGATTGCTTTTTGTTTAAATTGAATTTTATGAGGCAATTCCAACAACACTTTTTATTGGAGGTTTACAAGAAATTTTAATTACTCGGTGGTTGAACGCAAGATTAAATATAAATTTCTTTTTCGCGAGATTTTCTTAATAAGGGCGTAAATTTATTTTCGAGGAGATGTCTCCTGGAATAGGTTACTTTAGGTTCGATACTGAAATAGGTGCAGGTACCTAATATCAAAATATTATCAACAAATTCATTGCCTTACTTTGCAACAGAAATACCGAAAAACGATAGTTGCGTTTCTTCTGCTTTTTGTGGTTTTCATTTAATGGACTGCGGTTACGATGATAAAAAATCGCATAAATAACTCCAAAAGTTTACACAGTTTCTACATATTTGGCATATCAAAGCTCATAATCAAATTTATGATGAAATATGAATAATTTATACTTATTGCTTATATTTTACATGAAAATTTGTGTGCGTGGACATCGTCGTTAGATAAATTATATGGTCCCGCAAATGCGGAACAAATATTTTTAAAGGAAAAAGTATATTTAAATCAAATCTAAGAAGCTTCATGGAAAATATTTGAAAAGCAAAATGTTTTTTCAAGTGCACTGTCGTTGAAGCTTTAATCTTTCTAGAATTTTTATGTTCCACAGGTCCCTTGGGCCATAAAACAGGATTACAGAATGCATAAGCATTTTGGAAGTCTACCTAGCCTTTAAGTGCTATTGGAATCCTTCCAAAGTTTTTGTATAGCAACATCCGGTTATTTTTCGTTTTAATAAGTATATAAAGTAATACGAGTATATAAAGCAATAAGTATAAAATTATTGCAACGATGCCGATGTTCTATGTAGGTACAGTCGAGTTCATATGTTTTGTCCCGTCGCCCGTGTTATTTTTTATTTATTATCCGACGTGATACGTTTTACAATTCAAAAACACCTGCTACCTTTCATACAATCCCACACTCTTCCCATGTTCCGTAACTTAATATTTTTCTAATGACATCCCGCCAATAATGGCGTGTATCGTATATCATTGACAGGAGCACAAAACATAAATTTATCGTAAAATAAACATAAATAATAAAATAAAAAAATAAAAATAAAAACATAAAATAAACATATTAAACATAAATACGTGTAGTTTTTGTGTAAGGCCACAGAAAGTTTTAAATGTCTTGTTTAAAACAAAGGGTTTTGTTATGATGTTGATAAGTTGTATCTAATTTATTTTCTAGAATGTCCAAACGACCGTTATTAAACGTGTTATAAACCGGCGATGCTGTTTTATTAGCCTTCAACCGCAAAGACTTGCCGATTAGGGTAAAATTTACAAAAGTAGCGATATCTCAAAATCTATCAGACTTTGTATACTTGTTAAAAAAATTTTTCGAACGGTTAAATAATCAACGTTGCATTCGTACTATGTCATTCCGGAAATAAATTAAAACAACCCAATTAACGTCCAATTTAGATTTAATAAATATGGCAATCGTCCATATACAAAGAGCTCGTAAACGCTGGAATTAATATGTTACGATAAAGTAGTGAAGCGCAGCGAATCAAACTTGTTGCATCCATTTGATACACACGATTTGATTTTCTACATTTATATGTATTTAAGTTCCCGAACTAACACGATATTAAGCTGACAATATGTACATTTGTAACTATCAATGTTTATGAACGAAAACACGCTATCCGAACATCAATATGTTATTACTTCGTCACGAATAGTGAGACTTCAGTGTAATACATGCAATTAATTAGGACAAGCATTTATATTTGAGCAGAATAAGCCCTTGTTTATAAGCCAATTGGCATTTGGGAAATAGGTACTTGTCTACTAAATGATTTTAGGTACATATTTATAAAACGCCTCTGTAATTTTTTTATTAAAAGTACATTTAGGTAACGATAATTCTTTAGGACCAGCGATTATTGTGAAAAGCTTTAATCATTTACTACCAATACTTTACTGATCTGAACTAACGATAAGCAAATGCAGATATTTCGGATACTGTATTTTCAACATGATTAACGTATTCAAATATATTCTACTGACATTAAATATTAATTGTCAAATAAAGACGAAGGTACCTACCTACCGATAGATTGATAACTTGCGCAATATCTCAGTTTTGTTGACAAACTGTTGCTCCAGAATTTCCACGTCATTCAATTTCCCTATCTATTTATACGCCCCTCGAAAACAATCTATGAAACAGCTTGTATGTACGATCATTTTGATGTTCAACAAGCGTGTCTTGCTCGAACATCCTCCTTTACAAAATTAACTCGTTACACATTGTAAGATATTAATTTTAGCCAGTTGATAAAGGAAAATGGAAACGGTTTTATTCACGATTTAAACTTCAATTGAAACTACCAAATAATATTAATGAACGATAAAGCTAATACGAATTTAACCGTGTTTACCTATATAATTTTAAGGGATTTATATACCTAACAGCGTTTGGTTATTATTCTTATGATTTATTTATCATTTCCTATATAACCATTACGTTCGGAAATACTGTTTCCGGGTTATTTTAGCATCGCAATAAGGTTTTTTGAAATATTATTATACATTTCCGTGATGTATGTTTTTACATAACTTTTCGTTCAAGTATATATAAACCAAATTTTACGTTTAGGTACTTGTAAATAACACATTCAAAAAGTGTGCACAATGAAATTCGCACGAATATGTTTTAATTTTGATATAAAATTCTCAATTGAAATTAAGTATACCTACACAATAAAAATATCTTGAGCCAATAACCTTTTTTTGTTTGTGTTAAAATAATAATTATTAAACTGAAATTCTAAAAAGTAACCAGCATTAAAATTGCGTCTATTTAATAAAAAATAATAATTAATACGAATGCCGCTACCTATAGGTATTAAAGAAATATTCGTTGCAGTTTAATAATAATGGAAAATTAAAAAAAAAAGCTTTTTAATTTTTGTTATTTATGCAAAAATAAAATAAAATACGAGAGTTGTCGGGATAATAATAAAACTCGTGGTAAACGATAAATAGTAGGCATCTATAATTGAAACAATATTTAATTTTATTTGTACGTAATAAGCAACAAGTAAAAATACCTTCTTATACGCTTAACACGTTTTAAAATCGTTTTTATTCCTGAACAAGTGCTGATGTTTTATGTACTACCTAATGATCGATAAATAAGTTTTCCCGAGAATCGTTATACCGTTTCCTCCTAAGATTTAAGTTATTTTAACCATAAAATGAAGTTTTACCGCCTATGAGAGGTATAAAAATAAAGTTTTCCTATTTGGCCGTTCCTAAATGGTAACATAGTAGAAGAGATTTCCATTTGAGAAGGTTGAGAATTTTATTTCCGAGGCAATTTTAAATGTTTGGATTTCGTATAACGTGCAGGATAACGACGCATACGTGTATTGTTATTTTAAAACGATTCACCAAGATATTCCGAAACGACATTAGTTAGTAGATGTATTCTTAAACTTAAAAAATCCAATTAATTTATATAATGAACGCAAATTCAAATTAGGGATATTTGTTCTTGATTGCTTTTTGTTTAAATTGAATTTTATGAGGCAATTCCAACAACACTTTTTATTGGAGGTTTACAAGAAATTTTAATTACTCGGTGGTTGAACGCAAGATTAAATATAAATTTCTTTTTCGCGAGATTTTCTTAATAAGGGCGTAAATTTATTTTCGAGGAGATGTCTCCTGGAATAGGTTACTTTAGGTTCGATACTGAAATAGGTGCAGGTACCTAATATCAAAATATTATCAACAAATTCATTGCCTTACTTTGCAACAGAAATACCGAAAAACGATAGTTGCGTTTCTTCTGCTTTTTGTGGTTTTCATTTAATGGACTGCGGTTACGATGATAAAAAATCGCATAAATAACTCCAAAAGTTTACACAGTTTCTACATATTTGGCATATCAAAGCTCATAATCAAATTTATGATGAAATATGAATAATTTATACTTATTGCTTATATTTTACATGAAAATTTGTGTGCGTGGACATCGTCGTTAGATAAATTATATGGTCCCGCAAATGCGGAACAAATATTTTAAAGGAAAAGTATATTTAAATCAAATCTAAGAAGCTTCATGGAAAATATTTGAAAAGCAAAATGTTTTTTCAAGTGCACTGTCGTTGAAGCTTTAATCTTTCTAGAATTTTTATGTTCCACAGGTCCCTTGGGCCATAAAACAGGATTACAGAATGCATAAGCATTTTGGAAGTCTACCTAGCCTTTAAGTGCTATTGGAATCCTTCCAAAGTTTTTGTATAGCAACATCCGGTTATTTTTCGTTTTAATAAGTATATAAAGTAATACGAGTATATAAAGCAATAAGTATAAAATTATTGCAACGATGCCGATGTTCTATGTAGGTACAGTCGAGTTCATATGTTTTGTCCCGTCGCCCGTGTTATTTTTATTTATTATCCGACGTGATACGTTTTACAATTCAAAACACCTGCTACCTTTCATACAATCCCACACTCTTCCCATGTTCCGTAACTTAATATTTTTCTAATGACATCCCGCCAATAATGGCGTGTATCGTATATCATTGACAGGAGCACAAAACATAAATTTATCGTAAAATAAACATAAATAATAAAATAAAAAATAAAAATAAAAACATAAAATAAACATATTAAACATAAATACGTGTAGTTTTGTGTAAGGCCACAGAAAGTTTTAAATGTCTTGTTTAAAACAAAGGGTTTTGTTATGATGTTGATAAGTTGTATCTAATTTATTTTCTAGAATGTCCAAACGACCGTTATTAAACGTGTTATAAACCGGCGATGCTGTTTTATTAGCCTTCAACCGCAAAGACTTGCCGATTAGGGTAAAATTTACAAAAGTAGCGATATCTCAAAATCTATCAGACTTTGTATACTTGTTAAAAAAATTTTTCGAACGGTTAAATAATCAACGTTGCATTCGTACTATGTCATTCCGGAAATAAATTAAAACAACCCAATTAACGTCCAATTTAGATTTAATAAATATGGCAATCGTCCATATACAAAGAGCTCGTAAACGCTGGAATTAATATGTTACGATAAAGTAGTGAAGCGCAGCGAATCAAACTTGTTGCATCCATTTGATACACACGATTTGATTTTCTACATTTATATGTATTTAAGTTCCCGAACTAACACGATATTAAGCTGACAATATGTACATTTGTAACTATCAATGTTTATGAACGAAAACACGCTATCCGAACATCAATATGTTATTACTTCGTCACGAATAGTGAGACTTCAGTGTAATACATGCAATTAATTAGGACAAGCATTTATATTTGAGCAGAATAAGCCCTTGTTTATAAGCCAATTGGCATTTGGGAAATAGGTACTTGTCTACTAAATGATTTTAGGTACATATTTATAAAACGCCTCTGTAATTTTTTTATTAAAAGTACATTTAGGTAACGATAATTCTTTAGGACCAGCGATTATTGTGAAAAGCTTTAATCATTTACTACCAATACTTTACTGATCTGAACTAACGATAAGCAAATGCAGATATTTCGGATACTGTATTTTCAACATGATTAACGTATTCAAATATATTCTACTGACATTAAATATTAATTGTCAAATAAAGACGAAGGTACCTACCTACCGATAGATTGATAACTTGCGCAATATCTCAGTTTTGTTGACAAACTGTTGCTCCAGAATTTCCACGTCATTCAATTTCCCTATCTATTTATACGCCCCTCGAAAACAATCTATGAAACAGCTTGTATGTACGATCATTTTGATGTTCAACAAGCGTGTCTTGCTCGAACATCCTCCTTTACAAAATTAACTCGTTACACATTGTAAGATATTAATTTTAGCCAGTTGATAAAGGAAAATGGAAACGGTTTTATTCACGATTTAAACTTCAATTGAAACTACCAAATAATATTAATGAACGATAAAGCTAATACGAATTTAACCGTGTTTACCTATATAATTTTAAGGGATTTATATACCTAACAGCGTTTGGTTATTATTCTTATGATTTATTTATCATTTCCCTATATAACCATTACGTTCGGAAATACTGTTTCCGGGTTATTTTAGCATCGCAATAAGGTTTTTTGAAATATTATTATACATTTCCGTGATGTATGTTTTTACATAACTTTTCGTTCAAGTATATATAAACCAAATTTTACGTTTAGGTACTTGTAAATAACACATTCAAAAAGTGTGCACAATGAAATTCGCACGAATATGTTTTAATTTTGATATAAAATTCTCAATTGAAATTAAGTATACCTACACAATAAAAATATCTTGAGCCAATAACCTTTTTTTGTTTGTGTTAAAATAATAATTATTAAACTGAAATTCTAAAAAGTAACCAGCATTAAAATTGCGTCTATTTAATAAAAAATAATAATTAATACGAATGCCGCTACCTATAGGTATTAAAGAAATATTCGTTGCAGTTTAATAATAATGGAAAATTAAAAAAAAAAGCTTTTTAATTTTTGTTATTTATGCAAAAATAAAATAAAATACGAGAGTTGTCGGGATAATAATAAAACTCGTGGTAAACGATAACGATAAGGGCCCATTGAATTAAACAAAAATCAGCCATTAAGGAATAACGACCGACGAAAAGAGCGGAAAGCTCTAAAATTTAATAATCACGATTGTCGTTAGAACGCGTTCAATTTACTTGTTAAATAAAAATTTTCGTAACGGCTTAATGTGGGTACACTATGCATTAGAAACAAACGGGAATTAACTCTTCAATCACTTAAACTGACATTCAATTTTTTTTTAAATGCGTATTACGGTACGATATAGTCGAGGGACGACAGCGCGGTTTTGTTTAACTCGTTTACGTTTTGACGAAATTTACATAAAAAACTCGTTAAAACATCATTGTTATTACAAAGAGCGAGAAGTAAATTAATAAAAATGATGAAAGTGCAGTACATGGATACTAAAAATAACATTAAAGTTATGTAAGTATAATATTAAAATGCGTGACTTCTAGTTATTCAAAGTTGGGAAGTGCGGCCGTTTTAAAAGTTACACACGAGGGATAAATTTTATTAAAGGAATACTGAAATTATAACAAAAATACTTAAAATATTTGAACTTTTTAATTAGCAGTGCAGATGAAATGCTATGCTATAAATATGATATAGATTGCTTCGACTACTAGTCCATGACAGGAAACAGTTTCATACAAATATGTATGTATATCTATCCGTCGATACCTTCGTTTCGACAACATTATATTGTATATTCGCATTTGAATTTCAAATATTCCGTTCAAATTAAATTTCAGTGCTTTGCATTACTTTTCAAATAACGTGCAAGTATATACCATCATTTTTATATACAATCGAAATAACTTTGAAAGAAATGATGCGATTTCGGTTAATTTCAGTACGTTGAGTGAACAAACATTAATTTAAGAATCGCATTTAAGCTAATTTTAGATATATTAGGTATATAATTATGTACCTAGATTATTATATACAGGCGGATTTTGCATTAAAAATAATAATAATGAAGTACTTACATTTTTGAAGTATTCACATAAAAAAAGGATACATCCTTAAAGACCCACATTTTGAACCTATAGCTAGCAACTGTTGAACGGGATCAAACGTCATCGCCGTAGGTTGAAATGGAAATCCATGTCTAAACGTCTGGAACAAAAATGTATTTTTTAGTCGTCTGTACTAACATAAACAGCTGTGTGGATAATACGAACATTTATTTTTATTTACTTTTTACGCAAAAAATAATCTTTTTGTTAGTTTGTAATAAAAATATATACGAAAAACGATGTTAATAACAACAAAATTTTTAAGAAATAGACGACAATAAAGTAGATACCTACCTTACGAAGTCTATATTTTAAAATCTTTTCTTTTAAATTCATACTTTAATAATAGTATTAAAATTCTCGTTTCATTTTCTTGCGTAATTAGTAATTATAATGAAGAAAATTCAAAATTCAGCCGTATAGGTAGGTGCTTAGCATACAATTAATGACGTTCGCTTTAAAAGAACACAAAACCTAATTTGCATATTTGTCGTAACTCAAAAGTTGCGAGGACAATATTATTAATTAAATAATTTTTAAATACTTAAGTATTTAAAGAATTAAGTAAGTTTCTTAAAGTATTTTAAGAATAGTTAACTATTCTATAACGTTCGCAGATTAATTTAATTTACGACGATGTATTAGTTAGGGAATTGCTAAATGAATTTACACGCGCAACATTCACGAGTAATACGGGTTTTAACGCAAATTGTTATATTATTAGACGTTGAATAAAAGTTCACACTAGTTGAAAATACAAGAAAATCTCATTAATTCGGACCCTATTAAACCGGAAAACTTTTAATCGCGATTAAATTTTAATTTTAATATATTTTTTTTTAATTGGGTGAAGTTCAATCCGGATTAATGGGGTTTTACTGTATTTGTATCTATTTATCGAACACAAATATGACGTTTACGGTAAAATAATTTCAAATTATTAAGTATTGGTACTTAACCGAAACAGCACCGAAATCTTTTGAAGGATTCACACTCATATCAAGCACAAACGTTATTATATAAAGCCATTCTTGTCTATCTAGGATAATTTACCTATATACAAAATATTTACGACAATAAAATAACAATTTTACGAAGAGGTCGATGAACCAAATTTTTAATTTTGTGTTCGTCAACGAAAATGTACGATTAATTAATGATGGTGTCAAAAATTTACAGTTTGAATTGTTAAAAGTGCCAAATCGAATTCGACAACCAGGTCGAAATAAAATTAGCATTTTAATTTTTGTACGAACAAGCGAATGAAATACTGATTCAGTTGAAACTCGCTGCAGAAATTGGTCTGTTGGCATGTTCCAACACAGATTACTTACTTACTTGGCTCAGGTAACTCGTAAAGTAAGGTTTAGAGATCAAAAGTCTAAGACTTACATTTCCTTTTGGTCAGTAAACGAGTCTGAATGCGCTAGCTGTAAAACTTGTACGAATTCTTATAAATTTCACACGATTTATGTTTCCATGTCCATATAATAATCAATATATTACAATATACTGAATAATTACACGAAGATATTACAATGAAGATACCTTTTATATTTATATAATTATATTCGCTATTCAATATTCGCGCTATTTCAATAGTTTTAAAAAGATGTTTTTATATTTTGATAAACAACACAATTGCTAGATAAATCTGTAATTTTTCGACAAAAAATATTTGAATAATTTATAGAGCGCTGTATAACCAAAAACCTTTTATTTGTCGGGAACGAAAATATGGTATAGACATAGGTATATTTATTAATTCGGAGAAAGCGATCGAACACATAAATTTCAGAATATTTTTTTCATCAAATTTAACCCCTGTCATTTCAGTTCGAACTGCTCCCATTGGTAGATCAGCTGTTTAGGTAGATATTGGAATGACTGATTTTACAAACGAAATTGAAAACGAAACTTTCGGCACGTAAGTTGTACAATAATATCAATATCTTCAATTTTATCATTCAATTATATCTTTAAAAGTACCTAAAGTCCTAGTAAAATGTTCTGGCAGCTGAGTTTGAAAACTTATATCTCAAAAAGTACACCTAACAGATTTCACTCAAACAAACTGGATGCCAAAGATATTTTATTCCCACATAACCATGCGTAATTTCATAATTTTCCAAAAAAGCGTTAAGTTACTATAGCAATATATGTTTTGAAAAACGTGATTTTTACTCACGTATATGAGAGACATAAACTTATATGATAGTTTAGTGCAATTTTCGTAAAATTTTGTTAATTAATAAAAATGTTATAATGCAAAGACTTCTGTCACTTCAATTGGCTCATTTGACGAGATATTTAAAAAATTCTCGCGTACACGTGGGTGGACAAAAGAAGGTAAATTACCAAGTAAATCAGTTAATAAAAATATTAATGTTTAAAGGCTCCAGAAATTATAACGTATTGATAAACAATGTGCGATGCTTGCATATTCGGGCCGCGGTGGAGTGAAGTGAGTGCTATATCGCGCCTACCATTACTACGAAGCGGCATTATGAATAATATAAAGGAAATTATGTAATTAAATCTTTCTTTTGCATCATATGCGTAAAAGACGTATTCGCAAATCATACGAAAAACATACCGCTTACTATGTAGAATGACGAAGGCTGCCGGCCGGTCTAATGCTGCGTCTCGTTTTAACAACAACACATTATATTATTTATTATACAAGCGTAACGAATTATTATTTAAACAAAGTAACGATATACATAATTGTTGTTCAAAATGTAACTTTATTATATGCACAAATAATTTAGTTATTTAGTGCCAGGCGTCGGTAATTACGATGATTCGACTTTTATCGTCCCCAAAGGCACATCAATTAGATAAATTGCAATTCATGATATATATTTCCTTAAAATAGATTATTTCCAAATTTCATATAATTTGGTACAGAAATATTTTAGTTCCAACGTGTTAAAGTTGCCAATACACAACAATCAAGCAACAAAATTTGACAGTTTTCGTGAAATACCTTACAAAATTTCCAAAACGGCTTTACGTACAAAACTGAAATTTTCACTGTGCAATCTCAATTAGTGGATGATTACCCGATAAAAATTTTATACAATTTGGCCCCACCGTTTTTAAGATGTACACTTTCAAACTCGGCCGATAGAACATTTTATTTCTGTAATAGATATTAACGAATTGAGACTTTTATTTTAAAAACTGCACATGTCCAAAAAAAAACGAGTGTTGGGAAATCTAAAAAAACTTTTGTTTTTATTGTTTTTATGGAAATTCCAAATTTTTAGTAAGGCATTTTACGAAACGTGCGCTATTTTAATATGTGCATATCATCATTCAGAACCAATAACCGTTATGAACTAAATATTGCATTTTTTTGGACTTGTGCAGTTTTTAAAATAAACGCCTCAATTTATTCTATCTACATTATTTTGAATAAGTGAGAAACTTTCCACTAATGCTTGGCGCTTATTGCTAGTACTTAACGTCACTGTGCGTCGTCTGCATAAATTCACATTTTTTTCACTTTAACGCATTCCAAATTTATTAGGTAATAGCAATAAAGGTAATACTAGGGGCAATAATGAAGAATAAGTGTAAAAAAACAAAGCAAGAAACATAATTGATTAATGCACCGAAGTTAAACGAAATTAAATTTCTTATGTTAGTCGAATGTGGTTTCAGGTTTATAAACGTATTTCTACTCGTGATCGATTTAAGCGACAATTTGGCTTTTGTTTCCACACCACAAAAAAAGAGCAGGTTAGTACAAAAGGTGGAAATGACGATGCTGAAATAAGCCTCGCACTCTTCAAAGCGGATGGACAATTAATTGCCGAATCTGAGAATATCTGAGTAAATCTTTTAAAAAATTCCGGAAGAAAATCCGTAGGTACCTACATTTATTTCGTGCGACGTGTTCTAAATCAAACCAACTGACGTACCTGTCTATATATTTAAAAAATAATAAGTAGGTACATATAAAAATGATTTCTAAGGCGATTACATAACAATGCACCAGATTAAATGCTGCCGCCGAGAACAATAAAGACATTAAATGCAAATGAAGCCGAGCAGTTTAACTTAAACGGTCATTTACCATTAGAACTTCAATTTTCAAGTATAAAATACAACAGACCAACTGGAAAGATTACGACTAATGAAGTAACTTTAGAATATAAAGGGAATATTTAGTGGGCATGTATATTGAGCATCCCATTTGATGAAATTAAATTTAAATAAGTTACGGGCACAGTTTAATCCAAAATCAATAGTTCTTGAATATTAAGGGGAGCATTATTCTGTTTTTTAACTTCTATAAATCGAAGTCACCATAATCGAATATTCACTTACACATAGATGAACTCGAGAATTTATTAGGAGATTAACGTTGGATTAATGCGACGATTTATTTAATAAGTCATCTGATGGCGTTCATTTTTTATGTATATGAGGGTCATCTACTGCCTTCTGTTAAGATTTAGAAAGACAGAGTGTTTAATATGTTTCCAAATTTTGCTATATAAATTGTGTAATGATAAATGTACCCGGAAAGAAGAAAATAAAGTAAATACGACATTCTACTAGTTTTTACGTTGTTGTAAATTAATCATAAACAAAATTTAAATTTAACAACTTGGTTTATCAATAAACCACATAAATATTTATATAATTTCATCTATTATAGAAATACAGACATACGGGCTCCAGAAATTACAATATATTGGTAAAAAAGGTCCGTCGCGAGTGTAATCGAGTCGCGGAGGAGTGCAGATACTATATCGCGCCTACCATTACTACGAAGCGGCATTATGAATAATGTAAAGAAAATAATGGGAATTATGTAAATAGTTCTTTCTTTTTGATGATATGCTTGCTTAAAAGACGTAAGTATTCGCCAAACATATGACTTCACACGATTTAAGTTTTGATATAACGTTGCTTAATCATTAGAAAGATGCTTATAGTTGGTATTTAAAAATACATACATTGACCGCTTACTATGTAGAATGACGAAGGCTGCCGGCCGGTCTAATGCTGCGTCTCGTTTTAACAACAACACATTATATTATTTATTATACAAGCGTAACGAATTATTATTTAAACAAAGTAACGATATACATAATTGTTGTTCAAAAATGTAACTTTATTATATGCACAAATAATTTAGTTATTTAGTGCCAGGCGTCGGTAATTACGATGATTCGACTTTTATCGTCCCCAAAGGCACATCAATTAGATAAATTGCAATTCATGATATATATTTCCTTAAAATAGATTATTTCCAAATTTCATATAATTTGGTACAGAAATATTTTAGTTCCAACGTGTTAAAGTTGCCAATACACAACAATCAAGCAACAAAATTTGACAGTTTTCGTGAAATACCTTACAAAATTTCCAAAACGGCTTTACGTACAAAACTGAAATTTTCACTGTGCAATCTCAATTAGTGGATGATTACCCGATAAAAATTTTATACAATTTGGCCCCACCGTTTTTAAGATGTACACTTTCAAACTCGGCCGATAGAACATTTTATTTCTGTAATAGATATTAACGAATTGAGACTTTTATTTTAAAAACTGCACATGTCCAAAAAAAAACGAGTGTTGGGAAATCTAAAAAACTTTTGTTTTATTGTTTTTATGGAAATTCCAAATTTTTAGTAAGGCATTTTACGAAACGTGCGCTATTTTAATATGTGCATATCATCATTCAGAACCAATAACCGTTATGAACTAAATATTGCATTTTTTTGGACTTGTGCAGTTTTTAAAATAAACGCCTCAATTTATTCTATCTACATTATTTTGAATAAGTGAGAAACTTTCCACTAATGCTTGGCGCTTATTGCTAGTACTTAACGTCACTGTGCGTCGTCTGCATAAATTCACATTTTTTTCACTTTAACGCATTCCAAATTTATTAGGTAATAGCAATAAAGGTAATACTAGGGGCAATAATGAAGAATAAGTGTAAAAAAACAAAGCAAGAAACATAATTGATTAATGCACCGAAGTTAAACGAAATTAAATTTCTTATGTTAGTCGAATGTGGTTTCAGGTTTATAAACGTATTTCTACTCGTGATCGATTTAAGCGACAATTTGGCTTTTGTTTCCACACCACAAAAAAAGAGCAGGTTAGTACAAAAGGTGGAAATGACGATGCTGAAATAAGCCTCGCACTCTTCAAAGCGGATGGACAATTAATTGCCGAATCTGAGAATATCTGAGTAAATCTTTTAAAAAATTCCGGAAGAAAATCCGTAGGTACCTACATTTATTTCGTGCGACGTGTTCTAAATCAAACCAACTGACGTACCTGTCTATATATTTAAAAAATAATAAGTAGGTACATATAAAAATGATTTCTAAGGCGATTACATAACAATGCACCAGATTAAATGCTGCCGCCGAGAACAATAAAGACATTAAATGCAAATGAAGCCGAGCAGTTTAACTTAAACGGTCATTTACCATTAGAACTTCAATTTTCAAGTATAAAATACAACAGACCAACTGGAAAGATTACGACTAATGAAGTAACTTTAGAATATAAAGGGAATATTTAGTGGGCATGTATATTGAGCATCCCATTTGATGAAATTAAATTTAAATAAGTTACGGGCACAGTTTAATCCAAAATCAATAGTTCTTGAATATTAAGGGGAGCATTATTCTGTTTTTTAACTTCTATAAATCGAAGTCACCATAATCGAATATTCACTTACACATAGATGAACTCGAGAATTTATTAGGAGATTAACGTTGGATTAATGCGACGATTTATTTAATAAGTCATCTGATGGCGTTCATTTTTTATGTATATGAGGGTCATCTACTGCCTTCTGTTAAGATTTAGAAAGACAGAGTGTTTAATATGTTTCCAAATTTTGCTATATAAATTGTGTAATGATAAATGTACCCGGAAAGAAGAAAATAAAGTAAATACGACATTCTACTAGTTTTTACGTTGTTGTAAATTAATCATAAACAAAATTTAAATTTAACAACTTGGTTTATCAATAAACCACATAAATATTTATATAATTTCATCTATTATAGAAATACAGACATACGGGCTCCAGAAATTACAATATATTGGTAAAAAAGGTCCGTCGCGAGTGTAATCGAGTCGCGGAGGAGTGCAGATACTATATCGCGCCTACCATTACTACGAAGCGGCATTATGAATAATGTAAAGAAAATAATGGGAATTATGTAAATAGTTCTTTCTTTTTGATGATATGCTTGCTTAAAAGACGTAAGTATTCGCCAAACATATGACTTCACACGATTTAAGTTTTGATATAACGTTGCTTAATCATTAGAAAGATGCTTATAGTTGGTATTTAAAAATACATACATTGACCGCTTATTATGTAAAATAACAAAGGTTGCCGTCCTATCTAATATTGTGTCTCCTTTTAACAACGTTTTATTATTTATTATAAAAGCGTAACGAGTATACAATGTGCAATATATAAGCCATCTAGAGCCAAACTCGAGAGCCAGAACATTTTACTAAGACTGTAATTTTATATTATAATTTCAACGCAATTTTACAAGTGAGCATTACATTTCACGCTCTTATTCAGAAATGACGTAACTACCATATGCCGCCTTATACTGTTTTAACAACTAATATAATAAAAAGAACGAGATAAGTTTGTATTCTTGAAGATTTTTAATAACAATAACCTGCAAAATATATGGAAAGCGGTAAAATCCAAATACCATGGAAATCGAACCCACGGGAAGTATAAAAATATGTATTTATAAATTTTATCATGTTACAACTATCCAACTGGGAATATATAAAATGAGGGGCGATAAAAATAACGTACTGTACGATAAATACTTAATTTTCGCTTTAACCCAACGTTTCCCAAAACAAAATAGTGCTATTAGGCGGAAACATCTAGATGTAGCCGAATTTCATTATATCGTTCTATTATTGTCTGTAAATTAACCGTATCGTATTCTAAATGGGCGAAATGAAATTCATAATAGATATCATGCAAAATGTATCCCTAAGGATATATAATAAAGTTCGGCCTATCCATCGATTTCAGTTATACAGTGAAATCTCGTTAATACACTCAAAAAATTATTGTACATAATATCAATGAACACCAGTTATTGACTTTTTGATCATTGATACAATGAAAAATTCATTAATACTATTAATAGATGTTCATTTTTTAATTTACATGTTCGTAGTCCCAATGTTATTATGTTCATTAGAAACTGATAAACATATTTCATAATTTAATGAATATCTTGATTGTTTCGACGACTCTTTTTCATCAATCCAATCATTACTTGATTGTATCTACGAATTTCTACATTAACATCATAACTTAAAATTTATGAATTTAAAACATCATATTAATGTTAGGTCGTTTTGAAATAATAACTACATTTATCGTATCTATGACTAAGTTCACTAATATACACTATAAATACAGTTGATTATGTATTTTTTAAATTTTATATTTAGAATAATCTAGGAATATTAACGGCTTCGCAGAAACAGGATAAATTCAAGACAGTGCAGTTTGAAAACTCAAACTAAATAATTGCAAAAAAAATTATCACGACTTTTACATTAATATTTATGTTAGAACTGTCATAGAAAAATATTTCTAAAAACGGTTTGTGTTTATTATTACATATCAAATTCCAAAGATTTTTTCACCGGAAAAATCGATTTGTATTTCCTACAATCGACAACATTGAACAATAAAGAACTAATAATCAAATTTTCTATGTAGGCATATTCGAGCGATAATTAATCGAAACATTACAAAAAATAAATTTGCTATAGAAACAATATATATATAAACATTGTCCTATTTACAATGTGAAATAGTAACTGTACTCTTTTAATATGAATAGAAGTGTACATTGTAACAATACAAGAATATTCCTTTATTTTTAAACACATTCATCGATGCAATAAACAAACTTTGCATTTCAGTGGAATAATTTATTGAATTTATGTAAGAATATTGATAAAACTAATAAACACAGTTATTATCACTATAAATCAAATTCATATTATCTATGTACTAATTTATTAAAACAAAGAAAGCTTGTTCATTGGAGCAGTCAAATTGTTCATTAACGTAATGATCTGCATTCGATGTAGCAATGTATAAGGTCATTATACCAATAAACGTTCATTGGGTAATGATTTCGAACATCAAGTAATCTTTGGACATACGTTGTAATGATGAAATCGTACTTTGGACGAAAATTAATGAACGCCAGTTCTTAATATAATGATTTTTTTATTGTATTTACGTACTTTTTTGGTTGAGTGTATACCTTCGTACATTTCTAAATTTTTTCGGCATAAAATCTCGTCAAGAACGCGCTTTTAAACAAATTTTACGAAGAACGTCAATATCGTTTACGAAGGATTACTGCAACGCAACTTGATTTTCAAGTTCGAAGTTGTTTAGTAATTTTTTAGTTACCCCAATAGCGGCATTTCCGATCTTTATAAGAAATAGGTATTTGCCTAAAATGGTGGCCATGGAAAATGGACCGTCAAAAGTGTTGCAATGTAAAATAGACTTATAGACGTAAATCGATTTTTAACTCTAGAATTAATAAGCCTGCTAATAATTTCTTACTGAAAACCTTTTTTATTTGACCTACCTATTTTATAAATTAGTTTTTACAAGTTTAACAACTTACGAACCTAGTACTTCGTTCCCTGCGCTTTCACTCAACCACCGTTTTATGACTCTCGTCGAGTTAATCCCGATTCAAATCGCTAATTATTCGTCACAATCTGCTTTAATTGTAAGACATGGCTCGTTTTGTATGAGAGCCACTGTACCACCACCAATTTTCGATGTGCAAGTGCAATGCATAAGTAGTGCGGGTATTATACAGCAGACCAATATTTAATCTTAATAGTCAAGTACAAGCGTTTTCCGCTCGAGACGCGTTTTCTATTTGGTCCCTCGAAGAGCACATCAACGAGGTTTTACTGTACACGAAAACCAATTACCTATACATTAAATTGTTCGAGAAATACTAGAAAATGAAGTAAATAGATACGCTAAATTGAACTTTTAAATTTACTTTCACAGAAGAGAATTCGAACAAGTAAGTGGTTCACGCATTTTAACATTTTAAGTTTATGTTTTCACTGTATCTACTAAATAAACATTGTATGTACGAGTTGGAAGTACAATAGGTCTAAATAGACCGCAGCACAAAGACTAATTATTATCCTACCAACCCCAGAAAGGAAATAAAAAAACACGAGTACCTACCTAGTTAGTTAAATAAAATGTTTACTTATTGTTAGGTAGATAATTACTTATTTTTTAAAATTTAATTTAAGCTAAAGCTGAAGAAGAAATTAATCACAAAATTAATACCTGCATGTCAACATTTGATTAATCATAGATATAATTTACCTATTGTTGTTCGAAAGGAGCAGATTGTAAAAAAAATTAGGTAAGTATACCTACACATTTTAAATAATTATGTAGTGGTAGCTAAAAGTGAACTAACTGTAAGTTTTTTTACGTGTGCAATATATTTTTATCCATACTGATTGATTAAAATTCTACAGACCGATTGAGAGTATATTATGTATCTACTTGTTACCTAAAACATTTTTCAAACATTGCGTAATAACTACCACAAGGTAAGATTTGAAGGCGGATCTGCGCATATTGTTTGACGTCACTCTGTGAGTAAATAAGACATTTTTCGAACACCGATGGTACGGGTGCGTTGCTCGCAAGTATAACACGCATTTTCGGCGTTAAAATTGTTTTTATGTCTCATCATAAACATGAGGTGCGCCGTGTTTGATTGCAACTCTGACAAATTACTGCTTTTTCCTGCTTTTGTCGCAATGAACAATGAACGTGGATTCATTTGTGTTACCGGTTGTTAACACTTCGAGAATTTGTTCGAAACATTTTAAAAATGAATATTGCGAGGGAAATTTGCAATACGAATTGAACTTGCTTGAAAGTAGTCTTTTAAATTTCCACACGTATTTCTAAGTGCTAATGCTCACCGGATGACGTCACTGCGCGTAGTTGAACGCGTTTAAAACACTCGGAAATCATACCTTGTGTAGTTATTATACCATGATACTCAAACTTTATTCTGAAGTCCGTCTATCAGCAATAAAAGATTACTAGATGTCTCGTAACCTCACATTTTTGCAGTACATATTAATAAACTGTAGTATTTTTTGCAATCTACATGATATGTGTGCAGGTAAATCAACGATAGAATATATCACTTTCAAAACTTTGAACTGAATTACAAATGTACAATCCAGTCATCATTTTATTGATGACGCGCATCGGAATAAAATTCGAATGGCCCATATACGTTATCGAAATACCTACTTTTAATTAATTACGGGCAATCTTGTTTCTTATTTCGAATTAGTTAATCGTTAATTATATATTTTTAGCTTTTACATTTCACCTGTTCATTAACATTTTTATTATAGCATCGATTAATTTGAAGTAAGTAATCGTAATGATAACATTTTGGCGTATGAATATATGTGTCATATCCATGGATGTTATAATATTTCATAAATAATCTAAAAATTAAAATAGTTATAGGTAGTAAGTACGTATATAATTTAATTATTACTTTAATTTAAGTATATCTCTTTATCTTGTTTTGGTTTTTTCTTGTGTTTAATTAATTATTAAAATAGCAATATTGGCGTCCAACGTATTGTATTTATATTGTTTCCCTATTCTCAAACTAGGACTAACGCCCTTGTTGCCGTAGAATTAAGGTCGATTCACACTATACGGACGTTAACGTCACGTAACGGACCGGCAACGTCACGTCAAATTTAAAATCATTAGTCTGATTTTAAACGTCAGTCATGGCTCCATTCTCCATTAAAAAGTTGGCAATGATCGCAATTTTATTGGATGAAGAGAACGGTAGTGCTAACCGGACTAGAAGAAAGTGAATAAGGAAAATATTTTCGATAAGAAAATGCGTTAAAGAATACTACACATTGTTTAAGAAACAAGAAGAAGAAGAAATATAATCCTGCAAATATTTTAGACTGACCGTAACGAGACGGAATAAGTTCACATTCTGAGAAACGCTCCGGAACGGACCGTCAAAGTATTCCTTTAGAGGTCCGTGACGTGACCGTTACGTGACGCTGATGGTCGTATAGTGTGAATCGACCTTTATGCAGTCCGGCTCGATTAAGTTTTTTTTTATTTTAATAATTTTTATCGCTTGAAATATTATTTATTTACTAGTGTGAAATAATGTCGAATATTTTAAATATTCAAAAAGAAAATTTCAATTCGAAAAATATAAATAGAATTTTAACATACAACCCTGAAATATTATTCTAAGAAAACTTCTGGATGAATTTACAAGTTCATTATAAGTTATATGCAACATTTGTAGGTAAAACGCCTTTTAAATGAATGTGAAAATTTTTATAAAACGCTACTGTTAACACAATTACTGAAATAAGAAATGCTTTATTATAGATTAGTTTCGGGTTGCCTATAATTTATACCTACGTATTTCCTATTCCATATTCCATATTTTCGTCAAGCGAAAGCAATCGTTTTCCGAATGACACGTCACAGGTAATGCTCCATCTTACTCATGAATTTCTAATGTAGCAACCTTTATCTAGGAATACACGATAACCTATATTCAACAGCTTGTAATCGAACATTATCTATTACAACCTCGCAACTGCAAAGCGATTTGATTACTGCGGAATATGCAATTTCGCAACGAAAATTGCTCGACGCTTCTAAACGATCAAAATGTCGAATTCTAATGAGATGTTACAGGGTCGAGCAAAATGGGTGGAACACCCAATTTCTGCTTTTATTATGAGCTGGACTGAAAACTGATCTTAAGAAAAGTTTTTGTATATTTTATTCACTATTTAATGACCTTTAGCGATTTTCGTTATTTGTCATATTTTTCAAGTTATGACATCATCGGCTATTATTTTAAATGGAACGTCCTAATTTTTATTATCGATTTGTATTCTCGAGACAATCGTACGACTTTTTGTTCCAATAAAGATTATCTCTAAAATTAGCTCGTTTGGAATTATTTAATGTTTTGTAAAAAAAATTGACAGCTGCAGGCTATTACAAATCACTACATTTTTAAGATATTTATGTATGTACAGATTTAAAATTTTAGGTAAGTATTTTAGAAAGTATATTGCATCGAATTATCTATTATAAACCTAACAACATAATACCAGATGTTCATAAAAAAAATGCGAAACTTGTTATCATCTATTATCTATAATTTTAAATAGCAACCTATATTTTTCTCAATTCTATTGAGAAATTACCATCAAAATTAGGGCCAGTATGTATTTACTTCTCTACTTTCTAGCTGTCAATTCTCGCAGATCTATAAAACTTTTTCAAATAAAGTTTTTGTGTATTTTTAAAAATAAGGGCGCCTACTTCACTCTTGAGCCGATTTAAACGAAAGGTTATATTCAAATTTTGACATGTGTATTTTGAATTTGGAACTATGCAGAGGTTTTTACGAAAAATAAAGTTTTCGGAGAAATTTCAAATAAAAAAGTTTTCCATTTGTGTCCAACTTTATGCCGGTCACTGTATATGTTCCAAGTATTCACTTCCATACGCAATTAAGTGCTTTTCATTAACTTTATCCCGATCGGAGCGAAATTAATAGAAAAAGTGATACAGGCAACAAAAAACCAACTTTGAAAATCGTATTTTATATTCAGAAATTGTTATTTTAATGCCTATTTTTGAGTCTTTATTTTTCGAATAAATACAATTTTTCAAGCGTTATCTATATAAACACGCGTATCGTGGCCCTTAAAAATATGTTATCTACTGAAGTGCGAAAGCCCTTCACGAAGCATAATTGATATTATATGAAATTTCCAGCAATTCTCTGCGAAAGTGCGTAGGTGTATATTTCGAAGTTATAAATGTTTGTTCATCCTCAGTAAATTCGGCCTCTTATTTATAATTGCTAACGTTATGGTTTCTAAATAATGTAATCTGTTAAGTAGAGGGATCTTCGTATAGAATAATACGAGAGCACAAATTATTCATCATACAACTACGTTCTTCTGTTATTTAGTAGGAATTTCAACGTCATTATTGACTATCCGAAGTACTCCTTAAATTGATTTAATTATCTACGTATAAATAGTTTCTATAAAATTAGTTAGGTGATTGATTTTTGAAAATATCGATAAATACGGAATTTTTATGGTATTTATAACGCAAAAATTTTCCACCGTATTTTATGTTGAAAAAAAAACGGCATCATTTTCTTATTATAAGTCACAAAATATCCTATACCCAATAAATTATTTAATTTTAAATAAGTATTGGTACAAAAATAAAAAAACAAAAATAAAAAAACAATTAAGAACGCGTGTTTTCTTTTTTTTTTAAACGGATAAGACAAATCAATATTTGTATATAAAACTCCTTTGAAGGTCTATATAAAGTAAGAGTGAAGACATACAAATGTGAAAAAGAACAGCTTTTAGGATAAGTATTGTTGCTATATTGTAGGTTCGCCTACGGACACCGTTCAAGATTGAACTTAAAACAAAAGATCAGAAATTGACTTTTCTTGATAAAATAAGTCTCACGAGAGCTGTAAAAGCAAACTCGTTAAATGAAAAATGTTATTTAGTTTCGGGGAATATCGAGTCTATTAGTCTAATATCGTTTTACAATAACAGAAGAAATAAGCCTCTATTCTACGACTGTATCTTATGGTTCAAAAATTTTAATTTGACAATTACAGTAGGTATTACTTAAATATACCAATCTGCCTAAATAATATAATAATAGTGGGTAAACGCGTAAAATATACGATTCATAACACAACATTGTATAATAATGGATATAATCAGACCATTTTTGAATTTTCAAAACTATAATCTATAACAATTTATTTAGAACTATTTAATCACATAAAATCAATAGCATTAAAAATATAGAATTAAATCCTTTGTAGTCAAAAACCATTGTCCCGAGTTCCCATTTAACCGCCGTCTATCCAATTTGTGGAAGAACAAAAAAGTCACGAAAGACCCCCCACGACACCAAGTGTCCCCGTTAAAACCCTTCCACAATTTCTCAATTTTGCATCCGGACGCCTTTCTATTGTTTTACACCTACGACTAAATATTGACTGTTTTGTAATAAATTGCAGTTTGTTATTTCGAACGGGGACGCAATGGGTTCGCAAATTAAACTAAAGAACGTTTATCCGCGAGGGCTTTTGACGCGTTCGTCATATTTACACGAAATAATTAGTATGGCGGGCAAATTATTTACCGGTTTATTTGGCCAACGAACTATAAAATTGTCATCGCGTAGTAAATTGAACGTAAACCGATTTCATTATTATGTAATTAATTTTAATCGTATGTATAAAACACGTAGCTACGTATTACGTTAGCAAAATAATTATTGATGCTTAACGAAAACAGTCGATTTCCGATTAATTGTTTTTATCATTCAAACTGTTAGAAAACAAATAGATACCTGTTTTAATTTGTTTAACGTGTGTATGTTCCGGCACGTGCCAACGTGATGTGCCGTAAATTTAGGAGCGATTAACACGCCCTTGCATTAGTTTAATGGTGAAGTTCTAGATATATGTAACCGCTCGGTTGAAATGTATTTTATGTGGGTAGCTATTTCACTTTATACCGAATTGAAGTTTTAACTACTTTCATCATACCGTTTTAAGTAATTTATAGATGATTTATTTAACCCAATTTTTGTTTTAAATACATTTTTATTTTAATCGTAAAATAATTTATCGTTTACCTCGCTAATAATTTTTTGATAAAAATAAATTAATACGTAGTATTAAATATTAAAAAAGTGCTGTGGGTATCTATATTAAATGGGACCCCGAAATTCTTTAGTCATTATCGTTAATTTGATTTCCGTCAATTTTTAAATATCTATTAATACCTACAAAGTAATGATAAAAATGTAATTACCTATTCAGAGCGATTATGTATTCAAAACGTTAAATATAACATGTTACGTTAACATACGTTAAGTATAACATGTATAACATTTGACGTTTTGGATACATAATAGGACCGGTTATTTATGTTTAGTATCGGGTTATACCTACGTTGCAATATTTAAAAAAAATTCTCCTTGGTCTATTTTCAAACACGATTATTAAGTGAACCATCTGCGTTTGGATTGTTAGCTAGTGCGTACTTAAAAATTACAGACCTACTACTATCCTACCTATACTAGCCGTAAAAGCCAGAAATGAGCAGTCCGATATCATTAATATATTCTCCTTAATAAAAAGTTTGAACTTAAAAAATAAAACAGATAATATTTTATAGGTACATATAAATAATAAGACTAGTACATACGGGGTGCTTCAAAATTGACGCACGTGCGTTTCGGATCTGATTCGGGAGGTAAAAAAAATTGAAAATTAAGAGTGGACAATTTGCCGATTTTCCTTGTTTATCGAGTTGTCGCTAAAAATGTAAATAATACGTTTTATCGCGAGGCAGGTCAAATTTGTTGTGCAGGATAATTTAATTATGTTGCTATGGCTATGTTAAAAATAGTCATTTAAATTATTGGTTTCAACGTGATGCATCGTGGAATACCTATAAGAAATTTCCTCGGCGAAAATTTACCTGCGAGATGGATTGGTCTCCTAGATCTTCAGACCTGAATCCGTTGGATTTCTTTTTCTGGGGCTTTTTAAATAAAAATGTTTATCGCGAATCTGTTACGATGCCAGAAGATGTCGTAGCTCCTATTCATGCTGTTGTTACATTCATAGACGAAAACATGCTACCGAGAGTACGTGCTTTAATGATAAATCGTGCAAGAGTTTGTCTTAAAGTAAGAGGTGATACGTTTCAACAACTTTTGCGAACACACGTTAAAAATATCTTCTTTTCTAGTATTATTAGTTTTATTAATTCATTTTTAGGATGAAATGTTAAATTTTCTTTATTTTCCACTAACTCGACAACTAAGGAAAATCGGCAAATTGTCCATTCTTAATTTTCGATTTTTTTTACCTCCCGAATCAGAACCGAAACGCACGTGCGTCAATTTTGATACACCCGGACTATCCATAAATACGTGGTGTACTTAGTTATTATAAGTGTTTTATTTATTTTTTTTTGTTTATAAGAGTATAACACTTTTGTATTGATGAATTAAAGATGAACATTTTAATAGGTACTTATTATCTAGAATTAATTTTCAGGATAGAGCTTCTGTAAACTTATCGTTAATCAAATTTCAGTCTTTTACGATCGAAATTGCGACCGTAACGGTGTCCACAAAAAATTGATTATACATACATATTATAAATGGTCGTGGCCCATTCAAGTGTGATGTGGCTCATTGTTAAAGCAAATTATAAAATGTTTTTTATCTATTCAAAAACATCATATGGATCCTTGATAGGCCAATGACAAGATTTTTTCGTTTTTTCATTATCTATCGAATGGTATAAAAATTTCCAAATTGACTGGTGTTTAATTTTTCATTTATGTGATGCGTAGCCTTATCTAAATTTTATCTTACCTACTGAAAAATAACGCACAATTCAAGTAAATTTAGGCAATAAATTAGTGCTCGTCTTTTATCTTATTCGCTTTCATCATTTTATAATAATATGTAGGTATATTACACGGAGAAAAATTTAGGTGCTGTAGAGCCAACAAAATCACTGTTGGAATAGTGACAGCTAAACTTTTAGTTGGGACCACAAGTCGATTCTGGTTAAACTAAACCTCTGCAGGATTTGTTCAGTACTAAAGGCCAATCAGAGCATTTGTAAGGCATAATATTGTAGGTTACTGCTAAAATCTTGTAAAGCTTTAATTTAACCAGAATTGTCTTGTACCTAGTAAAACCTATAAATACCTACATAAATAGGTAAGTACTTGCGTTTTTATGAATAAAGGTAAATGTGAAATAACGTTTTAAGTCGGATGTGCGATTTCCACATAGGATCCTTTTGCTAATGACAACGTAATGCTAGAAATTTCAAAGGATGTAACAATTTAAATTAGTTTTGGAAGACGCGCCTGGTTTTAACAAAAGGAACAGAACTACTCATTTATTTTGTAGAAGCTCTTCGTAAAGGTGATTTGCATAATCTCGAGGCATTACAACAAAACCATATTCACGTATGAGAACTAAATTAAAACAATACGTCAAAACTCCAAAACAACTTGAAAGACTGTAACCAAAACGAAGACGTTTTATATTGACGAACAAATCTTTAGAAACGGACATAAATCTCAGATATAGCTTCGGGGGTAAGCTTTCCTTCTCAAATATTCAAGTCAATATTTATAAGAGCTTTAAGAAGATCACTATCCGAATTGAACGGTTTTTTAAAATCAGATTCGACTACCATTTAATACTTACGGTAAATATACTTAAAACACTATTTAAACCTACAAATACCTACGTCAATTTTACATAAAGATAATAAAGATTAAATAACTGTGTGGGTATCTGATTGAATGAATAAATCCCCAGCCATTAAAAAAAATCGAACAATTAAACGTCAGCAATACCTATTGTTCTCCTACTTAATTAATGTTAAGGCCCATTTATAGTAAGTACCTACATTTTTAACGAATATTTAATTTTACGTGTTCGCACGAGAAACGAACTTTCAGCTACAAAACGGAAACTACGAACCTACCCCGAATGTTTTCATTACTTCGGTCCTTTGATGCGTTTCTGAAATATGCAAACACATTTCCCTTTGAACCCTTAATAATAATTTTGTACAAACAAATACTCTAACGTAAACGATATCATAAAATATTTAAAAGCGAAGCATTAAACAAAGTTAATGGAATCGGTGGCGACGTACACACTTGTTGACTATACCTCTACGACGCCAGAACTTTGATCGATACAAAAGGAAAGGGGGAACGAGGTAATGACGTCAACGGCTTTATCATTTTATAAAACACGGCCAACGTCATTAAGAACTGCAGGACAAATTGGAAACAAATAAAACACGAAATGATAAAATCCATTTACGAATATCTAAACTAATCGGCGTATCGGTGACACGTTTTAAATTTTATTTGTAATTTAGTACCGCTATTGTTTTAGGTAAATTTCAAGAGGCGCGAATAAGGGTGCCAGCAATCGATGAAGAAGCAACTGGTCCTTATGGAAAAGTGCCGAGAGTGTAAAAATTTTAAACGGAGAACTCGAACGACATCATAATTTCAACAGGTCACATCGATTGACTTCATATAGGAAAACTTGAAGGGTTTTCGACTTTCGTGGATGAAGAATGGCAAAGTGTAATTGAAATTTCGAGAACAACCGATTGTGGGCGACAAAGAATTGTAAAATTGAATGACCGAAAAGACGATATTAACAATTGGAAGTATTACGAAACAAAAATTTAGGTGTAGATATTTATATACTTTATTTGGAAGTTGTAGGTATAAGTAGGTATTTCGTAACATAATGTATAAATGTTAAACGTCAAACGTTAAAATAATATGAATTAATTAAATTGTTAAAATTTCATACACTTACTTAATTTCATATACTTATATAAATAGATAGATTAGTTGTTATAATCAGCAATAACATTGCTGCAGTCAGTTTTACAGTAAAGTTTACACAATAAATCTGTAGAATAGGTTGATAACATGCAAATTATTACCTACTAAATTAATTTAAAATAGTTATGCGTAGGTAATATAAAAAGTTAGAAAATATGGCGTAAATACTAAAACATAAAACTACTTTCAGCACTTGTTTCGGTAAAAACAAAAAATTATTAAATGCTCGTATTGGTTGCTTTTTGCAATCCGCAGTTTTTTTTTTATTTTCGGGTTACCTGTGTTCTCTTGTTAGTATAGCGAAAATAATAGGAGTAAAAGTTAGTAAAATAAGTTAGTTACGAAAGTAAAAGTATCGGGTTTTCTAAATATTGCTATAGAAATCGATTGTAAGGAAACCTTAGTTTAATCAAATTTAATGACAAACTATAAAGATAAAATGTAAGTATGTATATATATTATCTACATATACAGGTTTACTGTGTGGTCGGTGGATTGCCCCGTAACTATTAGAAACATCAAAACCAATTTTTGTATGGTAATACACGATCGATGGACCTACATTTTAAAAATATTTAGTTTTAGTCACGTAAAAGCGTCAATATCTCAAGAAGATGCGTCTTGTGGCTATGAAGCCTATTATCATTTAGTATCTGCTTTTTAAGTGGAATCCAAATATGAAAAAATATACAGGGTGTTACATTTGAAAAAAACTGAGAAAAATTACATTTCACGCAAATTAATAATTCTGTGTAGTTTTACGTTTTTTCGAAAAATTTGTCGCGTATTTTGTAAGTTGACTATTATTAATAGTCGGTGGTACAAACATATTTAACAATCTTTATGACAATCTTTCTAATCGTGGCTCCGAAATTGACTCTATTTCGTCTAACGGTTAGTGATATAGATGTACAATTTTATATATTTTTGATTCTAAATGTGACAGGGAATCCAAAATGCAAAAATATACGAGGTGTTCTATTTAAAAAACTAAAGTTTGAGTTGCTATACTTTTGTGAAACATCCTGTATGTACCTAAAAAATTTTAAAATGTAGGTCCGTCGATGGTGTGTTATCATACCAAAATTGGTTTGGATGTCTCTAATAGTTAAGGAGCAATCCACCGGACCACACAGTAAACATCCCTCCTGCATAGATAATAATTACAAACTTTCACAAAACCAGTAAACCTAAAACTGTTAACAGTATTGTTAATAAATTTTACCACGAGTTATAATAATTAGATACGGAAAATTCTTAAAAATGCATTATAAATAAAACATATGACGTAAATATTTGATATTATTCAAAATTCACGCAGCTACCTAATTTGATGAATATTTAATCGCTAACTTTATATACTACGGTTAACGCGAAAAATTCATTTCGAAGTACTTGCGTTTTTATGAATAAAGGTAAATGTGAAATAACGTTTTAAGTCGGATGTGCGATTTCCACATAGGATCCTTTTGCTAATGACAACGTAATGCTAGAAATTTCAAAGGATGTAACAATTTAAATTAGTTTTGGAAGACGCGCCTGGTTTTAACAAAAGGAACAGAACTACTCATTTATTTTGTAGAAGCTCTTCGTAAAGGTGATTTGCATAATCTCGAGGCATTACAACAAAACCATATTCACGTATGAGAACTAAATTAAAACAATACGTCAAAACTCCAAAACAACTTGAAAGACTGTAACCAAAACGAAGACGTTTTATATTGACGAACAAATCTTTAGAAACGGACATAAATCTCAGATATAGCTTCGGGGGTAAGCTTTCCTTCTCAAATATTCAAGTCAATATTTATAAGAGCTTTAAGAAGATCACTATCCGAATTGAACGGTTTTTTAAAATCAGATTCGACTACCATTTAATACTTACGGTAAATATACTTAAAACACTATTTAAACCTACAAATACCTACGTCAATTTTACATAAAGATAATAAAGATTAAATAACTGTGTGGGTATCTGATTGAATGAATAAATCCCCAGCCATTAAAAAAAATCGAACAATTAAACGTCAGCAATACCTATTGTTCTCCTACTTAATTAATGTTAAGGCCCATTTATAGTAAGTACCTACATTTTTTAACGAATATTTAATTTTACGTGTTCGCACGAGAAACGAACTTTCAGCTACAAAACGGAAACTACGAACCTACCCCGAATGTTTTCATTACTTCGGTCCTTTGATGCGTTTCTGAAATATGCAAACACATTTCCCTTTGAACCCTTAATAATAATTTTGTACAAACAAATACTCTAACGTAAACGATATCATAAAATATTTAAAAGCGAAGCATTAAACAAAGTTAATGGAATCGGTGGCGACGTACACACTTGTTGACTATACCTCTACGACGCCAGAACTTTGATCGATACAAAAGGAAAGGGGGAACGAGGTAATGACGTCAACGGCTTTATCATTTTATAAAACACGGCCAACGTCATTAAGAACTGCAGGACAAATTGGAAACAAATAAAACACGAAATGATAAAATCCATTTACGAATATCTAAACTAATCGGCGTATCGGTGACACGTTTTAAATTTTATTTGTAATTTAGTACCGCTATTGTTTTAGGTAAATTTCAAGAGGCGCGAATAAGGGTGCCAGCAATCGATGAAGAAGCAACTGGTCCTTATGGAAAAGTGCCGAGAGTGTAAAAATTTTAAACGGAGAACTCGAACGACATCATAATTTCAACAGGTCACATCGATTGACTTCATATAGGAAAACTTGAAGGGTTTTCGACTTTCGTGGATGAAGAATGGCAAAGTGTAATTGAAATTTCGAGAACAACCGATTGTGGGCGACAAAGAATTGTAAAATTGAATGACCGAAAAGACGATATTAACAATTGGAAGTATTACGAAACAAAAATTTAGGTGTAGATATTTATATACTTTATTTGGAAGTTGTAGGTATAAGTAGGTATTTCGTAACATAATGTATAAATGTTAAACGTCAAACGTTAAAATAATATGAATTAATTAAATTGTTAAAATTTCATACACTTACTTAATTTCATATACTTATATAAATAGATAGATTAGTTGTTATAATCAGCAATAACATTGCTGCAGTCAGTTTTACAGTAAAGTTTACACAATAAATCTGTAGAATAGGTTGATAACATGCAAATTATTACCTACTAAATTAATTTAAAATAGTTATGCGTAGGTAATATAAAAAGTTAGAAAATATGGCGTAAATACTAAAACATAAAACTACTTTCAGCACTTGTTTCGGTAAAAACAAAAAAAATTATTAAATGCTCGTATTGGTTGCTTTTTTGCAATCCGCAGTTTTTTTTTTATTTTCGGGTTACCTGTGTTCTCTTGTTAGTATAGCGAAAATAATAGGAGTAAAAGTTAGTAAAATAAGTTAGTTACGAAAGTAAAAGTATCGGGTTTTCTAAATATTGCTATAGAAATCGATTGTAAGGAAACCTTAGTTTAATCAAATTTAATGACAAACTATAAAGATAAAATGTAAGTATGTATATATATTATCTACATATACAGGTTTACTGTGTGGTCGGTGGATTGCCCCGTAACTATTAGAAACATCAAAACCAATTTTTGTATGGTAATACACGATCGATGGACCTACATTTTAAAAATATTTAGTTTTAGTCACGTAAAAGCGTCAATATCTCAAGAAGATGCGTCTTGTGGCTATGAAGCCTATTATCATTTAGTATCTGCTTTTTAAGTGGAATCCAAATATGAAAAAATATACAGGGTGTTACATTTGAAAAAAACTGAGAAAAATTACATTTCACGCAAATTAATAATTCTGTGTAGTTTTACGTTTTTTCGAAAAATTTGTCGCGTATTTTGTAAGTTGACTATTATTAATAGTCGGTGGTACAAACATATTTAACAATCTTTATGACAATCTTTCTAATCGTGGCTCCGAAATTGACTCTATTTCGTCTAACGGTTAGTGATATAGATGTACAATTTTATATATTTTTGATTCTAAATGTGACAGGGAATCCAAAAATGCAAAAATATACGAGGTGTTCTATTTAAAAAAAACTAAAGTTTGAGTTGCTATACTTTTGTGAAACATCCTGTATGTACCTAAAAATTTTAAAATGTAGGTCCGTCGATGGTGTGTTATCATACCAAAATTGGTTTGGATGTCTCTAATAGTTAAGGAGCAATCCACCGGACCACACAGTAAACATCCCTCCTGCATAGATAATAATTACAAACTTTCACAAAACCAGTAAACCTAAAACTGTTAACAGTATTGTTAATAAATTTTACCACGAGTTATAATAATTAGATACGGAAAATTCTTAAAAATGCATTATAAATAAAACATATGACGTAAATATTTGATATTATTCAAAATTCACGCAGCTACCTAATTTGATGAATATTTAATCGCTAACTTTATATACTACGGTTAACGCGAAAAAATTCATTTCGAATTCTGTAAATTGCAAAACGAACTTAACTTGTGAACCTGCAAGTTCGCCGTTGCCGGCAAACTAATTATTTGATAAAATATTATTTGCAAAGCCCGGAGCGACCCGAATTTCCGTTTATTAAGAAGTGCCACGATGTTATCGGCCAAAATAATTAACCTGTGACAAAAGCAAAACACTTGTCACGACTTTCGTTCGTTTGCAAAAAAAAATGTTTGCTTAATTAACGAGGTCCTCCGTTTTCTTAGGTAAATTTAATATTAGCCGGAATAAAGGAAAGGGAACCGGAGCAACTCAAATATTATTCAAATAAAATGAAAGAAATGTTAAATTTTATTTTATTACATTTTTACTGTGACGCCCTTTTGGTTTCAAAACAATCATTTTTATTACGTTGATAATTAATATTTGTGTAAATTTTGAACGAAACACTGCTGATTATTATTTTATTACTTTTGCAATTGTAGGTAAACAAAATTTTGTACATAACACCGATTTGAAAATATCAAATATCACTATAAATATCAAACTGAACTATCAGAATCCCAGTATTCAAATTAAATTTTAAACCGTTTCTGTTTGTTGAAACAATCGCGAGACGTAAATAGGATAATAAACTATTGTTAATAGTTTCATAAATATAATTTTCGCTATTCTCCTTTATGCCTTGAATGGACGGCAGAGATATAACCAATATAAACAATTTTATGTTGCATATATATTTTCATTCGCAAAACCTTCGTTTTTGTTAGGTACGTATAAAATTTCATACGTGTTAAGAATAAAAATCTATTATTTCGATAAAAAAATCGCGTAGAACAAACGCTTAAATTTATGTCTATTTGAAACCGTTTAGTAAATACAGTAGACGGAATTTATTCTTCTATTTATTTTATATAATAAGTAGCGTTTTCAGTATAAACGGCAGTAAATCTCAGCAGGCTTTGAGGTACACTACCTCACAGTATTTACAAACTATCTCAAGCTATTTCCTTATGTAACGAATAATGAAATGTGAGTTTTTTGAGATTAATTAAAAAATTAATTAACCTACCTACAAAATGTTTTTCAAAGATCTGATAAAGCGAAAATAGCTCAACAGATAACCTAGACAAGTTATTCTAGTGATAGTGTGTATCACAACAAACAATGTCTTATGTCAGCTTATAATATGTTTATATCGCCATGCAAAAATGAGCTGGAAGATGAAGAAAAACTGGAAAGAACAAAAAAGAAAGGCGTCAAAAGAAGATCGTACAATAGTAATTAAAAGAAATGGTACTGGTGTTGAACATTCAAGCAAGCAAGCAGCAGAGAATAAATCCAAAAAGAAAGCCAACGAGAGTACAGAAAAAACAGAAAATTTGGAATTCCCTAAAAATTTTAAAAATTACAAAAGAAAATTTGAAAAACTAAAGATTTTGATCAAGACCTTTGACTTGTTCTTCCATTAATTAAATTCCTAGGTCGTGACATAAAAACTATTGAAAGGGAAAGTGTTTTCCGTTGTTTTAAATGGGTATGGGGTTTTCACTTACCGTTGGGGCAAAATTGGGTTTTTGTCCTTGTCGAAGTAAAGCTCAATTTACTAGGAGATACACAAACTTTTAATCCCAAAAATCACTATTTTCGATTTTTTAGACGTATAAAAAAGAAGGCTAAAAATTTTTTACTTATAAAAGAAATAAAATAAACTAATTAAAATTGGTTTTGAAAATTTAGATGACAAACGACTCGTTTTCTTTTAACGTTCCTGATTGAACCATGTGAAAGTGTTACGATATACCCGGTGATAAAAAAATAACGCCCGTCCATTCCCGAAATCAGTAAACTAAAAGAAATCGAAAGTCGAGAGTAACGAAATTCCCGATTGGCCTTCCTTACAGTTTTATTGACAGAAAATGACGACGTTGCAGCTTATGAAAAAGTGTACAAAAGACGTTCAGATACGTGTGCTTCGAGATCAATGCGCGGTTTAACTCTCTCTAAGATGTGTTCATTTATGAAGTCCATCAATAACAACTGCTGGTTCCATGACTGGTTTAGGGTAAACATTTTCTTCGAGGTATTCTTAGAAAAAAAATTGGAGGTCAATCGGAATTTTGTCATTCTTCACTTGCGATTTCTTTTAGCTTACCGATTCGATTCTTGAATGGACGGACGTTACTTTTGTAACATCCTGTGTAGGTATCTAGTGTATATTCATAAAAGCATTTTAAGCACTGTAAGAAGACTTATGCTAAAAGCATAGCAAACGAGCAGAAACTCTTACACCATTATGTCATTCATACTTTGATAGAACGAACATTTTGTAAGTTTCAAGTTTTAACTCGAAATGGAAAAATGTAGATTTACCTTATTTACCTGCCATCTGAATTATTTTTACGGTTGGTGTTTCGAAATATATGTGCTATATTCTTTTACCGGTTCATAATTGAAAATTAAAAAAAATAAAACAAAAATGTACACTTTACATTTTTTACATGTCAGCGATTTCCTACATAAAATTAAATTTATAAACGACTACACGCCTACCATACGCGCCTGCATGAAACAGCCGAAATTTTAGTTGATAGATGACCGTATGAAAAAATGATACCTATACTGAAATTTTAATTTTAAAATGAAATAGAAATACGGTTCTTTATTTGATATTAATTTAACTTTAATTAACTAAAAGTTTATTAAATTGTACTAATTTGTAGGTACCTATTATAATACGTTATAATCATGTTAAGCTTTTATACGTTTCAGTATTCTACAGACACATTACATTGTTATGTTTACAAGAACAATTTGCTTAATAAAAGCGTTTAGTCTGCATGTGTACCTAAAAATTTCGTTAGGTAGGTACCTACTTATAAATAATGTTTCTAGTTGTTAGAAAGCATAGAAGTATTATTTTCAAACAACGTACCAAAATATTGACGTTTAAATTTTATGCTAATTACAATATCAAGGCACCCAACAAACATTTTACAATGGAATAATTTTAAACAAGTGTAGCACTGTAAGTATTTACTGTTTTAATGCCTTATTAATGCTCGATAAGTACTTAATTGGGTCTTATGAATAAAGTGGGGAATAAATGCGATTACTTCACTTTTTTTTTGATATTATTCGACTCGTATAAATAAAAGTACTCGAAGCAGGTAGCTACACTTGTTTTTGTTCGTAATTAAAATAAGCGAAAATACATATCTACTATAGCTTATCCAAACCTATATGATGTTCACGTCATTAAAAAAAAGTTACTAGATTGTTTATTTGTAATTCGGTTTAAAGTTTGGAAAGTGACATATTCTATAGATGATTTACTTGCGCACATATTAGATGGTATAAAGAAAGACTACAATTTATTAGAACTGTCAAAATACGAGGTACGAGGTGACAGCACTGTCTGAAACGTCATCATCTAGTAACCTTTCATTGATGACGTGTACATCATATAGGTTTGGATAAGCTATACCTACCAACAATTGTAATTATACTATTTACGAAAAAATTATTCTTTGAACGAAAACTACAAATACAATTTATACATAACAACAAAGATAAAGATTAAATAATATTTAATATTATTCTTTGTTGTTAGGTCTATCTACAACTCGTTGTTCAGAATTTCTTGCTACTATCTTACAATAATTATTTGTTATTAATGTACAATTATTTGTAGTATTTTTTTAAAGATGTTGTTTCATCTAACTCTACTAAATTCAAAATATTTTTGACTTATTTTTTAAAAAGCCTCTTTCGAGTGCGTTTGCATTTACTGTTCTACATTTTCGGAATTGTATGATTATTAATAATTTTAAGGTTATGAGTACAGATTGTAAAAACGCCCGATTCTACTTTCATGTTATTACAAAAATATAGGTATAATACTTCGTATAACACCAGTAACTTAACAAAACAACAAGTACTTAACTAACAAGTTAGATACTTTTATTTTAGCCAATCCATGTCACTGTATCAATAAGCAAGGACGGATAACAAGTTTATTGTATTACTGACTAAGTACTAATAAAGTACTTTTATTCTGTATTTATTTTTAAAGCACTCGTACTGTACTTGAGCAGCACATACATTTTACCACAGTTTTTAGAGTATTGCATTAGTACCGCAAATGTACACAAGTACTTAAAGCAGTTTACCATTAATCGGCCGTATGTTTAATGTTTGTTGGGCAGTTTCTAAAATCTGTTTCTAAAAGTTTATCATCAAAAATGTTTCTATTTTCTATTCAAATGAAAATTAAATCGTTGAACGTATTAAAAACAAAAAATAAATTTATTTTAATGAATTACCTACTTCAACTTACAAAAGATTTCCATTAAACTCGAATTAGTGAAAATATTAAATACAAAAATCTACCTATGTACTTTTATAATGGGTTGCCGTATCTTAACAGAAAAAATTTAATTAAGTAACGGACTTATTATTATACATAGTACGTTATATGTATTTACATACTATTTCTATAAATACAAAAGAGACGAATTGTTAAAGTTTTCGACGAACTGATTGTGAGTATCTATATGTTCATATTTATCCACTTTATGATTCATTTCTAATTCATGAAATGCATTAGGGTTTGTTCTAACAGTACATGAAATGTGGGAAATCCAACAAACACGAAGTAATTTTAGTTAAAATGTCGATATTTACATAAAAGCTTTTTAAACACAAATGTATTCAAATACAGATAAGTACGTTTTTAATTTTTAACATCAAGGAAAAATAATAAAAATATAGAGGGGCTACAACACATCATCTAGATACTTATACCTATTTAGATATAAATATTTGAAAAGTTAGAAAATGAGTAATTTGGAGCATTCAGTCGGGAAAACGTTGTCTTAGCGGTAAAGCGGTCTAGCGGTAGCGGTATTTGCGCTTATTTTATTTTTATTGTTTTCTTATGACATCAGTTGTACCACGTGTTTAACACAATTTAGCTTAAGGTAGTTCAGCCATAGTTAGCTATTAAAACGCGGCATTTACTTTCCGTTGTTTCAGCGACGAGCCCAATCGAACGCGTCCATTCAGCGTAACAAAGTAAAGGAAACACTAAATATTTATCTATTCCACTCGTTATTGTCAATGTGTATTAATAAAAAAGCAATTTCGTTGGATCCAAAAAACTATTTGATAAAAGTAAATAACAGCAATACCTGCAACCCAAAAATGCAAAATTATTAAAATGATCGTTTTTAATATTTGCAATTATTTAACTCGGTTATCAATAATAATTCGTCTTTTATTAACCTCGAGCGCAATGTACAGTTATTACAACAGGTAATATTAACTAAATTAACGAAAGACACCTTTGTTACAGGTGAATTTCTATTGTAAGGTTTATGATTCCAATTATCCTTAAATTGCATGATACGTGCTCTGTTAAGGGATGTCGAGGGATTTAGTTATAGGTATCTCGGGCTGTTAAATTAAGTTACAAATTTCTGCAAGTTTGATTTGGTTATTTATTATTAAGTTTACCTATTGGTTAGTCACGTCTGTTTAATATTTTTGTATGTTAAAAATTTATTGTACTTGTCAACAATATTTGTAAATAGTATGTATGCCTTATCCAAGCGATCTGGCAATCACGTCATCAGTAAGAATTTATTAGATTGTTTATTTGTAATTCGGTTTAAAGTTTTAAACGTAACATATTCTATCGATGATTTACCTGCACACATATTATACGGTATAAAGAAAGACTACAATTTAATGGAACTGTAAAAATACGAGGTACGAAGTGACAGCACTGTGTGAAACGTCATCTTTTATCGAGGACGTGTTCGCCAAACAAGTTGGATAGGCAATACCTATACACATCTGTAAATAAACAATAACTACATATACATGTTCGTTTGTTATCGCATATTATATTAATAAATAATTTTATATAGATAGATGTATAATACATGAAGATCGCTACATTATTTATGTAGATATCCATATAAATAAATAAGTAGTACCTACCTACCCATGTATACGTTTGCATATTCACCGATGCCTCTAAAATTCTGTCATAAAGAAATCAGTCACAGCTTTTTCATGTTATGAAAAATAAAAGATTTTTTCATATAAAAAGTTAACTGACAATGAAATATAATCGAGCAACGTTTTCCCAAACATGACGAACGTTAACGTGGCGAAAACTGATGAGGGTAGGAATTGCCTGTGCAAAATATGTTAATTCCTGATAAGCCAGAAGAATCTATTTATTACGTATAAAGTAACGATGGTTAAGTTCGAAATAAGTAATTATTTAACATATAGCGCAGTTGCGTACCGGTTTCGTTTAAACCGTTTCCTTTTTTACACGAAAACCACATAAACTTTGTAGGTATTTTATAGCCTAGATTAAAGCTAATTTTTTTTACATTGAAATACGCAAGAAATAATTCCTAAAAGTGGAGCCTGATAAAAAATCGTTTCGGCAAACAAACCTACAACTCGAATAAATATCCTTGTAATGTAATATTACCTTGACAAATTTTAACATGGTATCACGTCAACTAGAATTCGAGATGATGGATGGTTTATAAATTTGAGAGCACTTGAGTTAAAATTGCAATCAATAAAAGTTATAACAAAACTTATTTTTTAAATCTTTAGTGGAGCGAAAAGCATTTTTCGAGGTTCTAGTAAATTGTTATTAAGTGTACTTACTTATGTATACTTATTCGTATTAAATTCCACATTTGTTTTGTGTGTTACAAATGAACGAGCAAATTCGTGAAAATCGAGATCAAGATTGATGTATATTTGTAATATCGACGTGAATCGAATAGGTACACTAACATAAAGACATTTTTCTTTCACGCACGCAGAATCAGCGTTTATCGATATTTTTATAGTCGCTTTATTAAAAGCTATTAATATTCAAAAGTTCATACTAAATAACAAATAAGTACATAAGAATTGAATGTACAGTAAAATATCTTCCAGCAGACATCTTCAAAATGTAACCAACAACATTAACGATACGAATACAAACGTTAGGCTTAACGAAGTTTCACCATACACTATGTTTCCTAAGACGATCACCAAAAAAAAAACAAAAGTTTCCGGAAACAGGAATAGTCGACTTGAAAGGTTTCGCTGTATTAAAAAAAATTAAAACACTATTTCTATTTGTTTCTTTTTTCGCTTTGCACGATAAAAATTATTTCAAGATAAACTACTGTGCAACTAACAATAAAACGGTAAAAATGTGTGAATAAATATTGTGCTACAATATCTACACTACACAATATATCACTGGTTATTCCATGTAGGTAGTTTTAAATACAGTCGTATAAGACAATTTTAAAAACAAAGAAAACAGCAAGAAAGCTTTTTAGCTCGAAACTATAGCTCTATAGACGACTATAGGAAAAAATATAGCATCCAGCCCGTCAAAGGCTCTTTCAAGGATTAGCTTTTACACGTGAGTATTTCCTAAGAGACGTCTCCGGTAATAACATGCATTCAAGGAGTGTTTATATAATACTGTACTGTCTCTAATGGATGAAAGTTCGGTTTTCAGGCTAAGTGCCAATTACTGCGTCGCATGACGGATAAAAAAAATAATAATTTTGCGCATTTGCCGACACGTTTATTAAGAGAGAATGAAATTTTATTATTTTTTTTTGGTCTGCGAGTTGACCGTTTTATAGGAGAACGCCTTCAAGAGATTTGAAAAATAAGAAAAACAAGTAATATAAGTTGAATGCGGCAAGATTTTCATCTGTGCCGGTCATCATCTCGATTGAAGAAAAACTAATTAAGTGAAAGCGTGTAGTATTAATTTACAGTTAACTACCGTTACGGTGGTGCAGGTCTTACCAACTATATAGGGATTCGAAAGGATTTTGTGAGAGATTTTATTTCGATAAAAAATGGACGGCGCTGCCTTTGATTTTTTTAAATCCCGACGGTATAGGTACCTATTTATCCTAAAAAAACGGACATATTTTTTAATTTAAAAGCTCTTGGATTTGTACGCGGATTACGTGTAAAACCGTTTACGATTGACAAATGTTAATCTGGTCTTAAATTTATTGAGTAAATCAGGTATTTTCAATTCAGTAAATTCCTTTTAATCCATTTAGTTAAGCTTGTTTAAAACTGACAGTCAATTTTACTACTACATTAGACGAACATAATTATCGATGTTTAAGGATATTAGATAAAATATAAGTAGATAGAACAGAATTGGTTTCATAAATTAAAAAATTATTTTGTTTAATAGTTTCGATTACAATATATTACGGCACATTTCCGATAAACCGAGCCGGTTTTTGCAAGAGCTGTACGTGTTAGTAAAAACGACAATTAATAAAAATAAGGATTGACAATTTTCAATTATATAGGTAGTGTATCTCATTATCAAAACAGAAGTGTATAGATAATATTGCGAGAGACGATAACGACAAATACATATAAAAATTACGTTTTATTTACCGCATTCAACCGTAACCGTATAGATTCGGAAACGAAGATAAATAGTACCCCACATACAATTTTATAGGTACTACTTTACCTATCTTTGATGTGCTATATCTTTTAAGTGTTAAAACCGTTTGACAGGACCATTAATTTAGTATTGCACACTAGAAAAACAACCAAAGTAAGATTTAACGTTTTTAAATTTCATAGGCGTGGTTATTTTCAGTATATAATACTGGATGTCGAAATTGCATTGTAAAGTTACGAATACAAGTATAATAATAACAAGCAAAATTGTAGATAAGAAAAAAATATATTTCCTTACTTTAGAAGAAGGTAAAAACCAGCGAGTCAGTTGCTTCAAAAAAAATTCGAGGTAGATTATCAGTTTATTATATTATATTAGAGGAAATGATTTGCATAAATAGAGTTGGTTAATTTAATAAAGTTTTTAATGCGCGTTCTTGTGTTTTTTTTAAATTTTCTATTAACGAAAAAATTATACTATGCGATAAATACACGTTTTTTTTACGGAAAAAACAACTTAATAAAACAGTAGTTTATGAAAAATCAAAATTTTGTACGTTGAAATTTTTGAAATAACCTAAAAGTCACTTTTTGGCACTTTATAGAAAACGAAACAAACGCTTCTAACATTTTGATGACATAATTGCAATTAATAAATTACTCAAAATGACTAAAACGTGACTTAAGAGGTATTATAATTGCACAATAATATTGATGTTCTCCCTAGACAACACAATAATGATGATTTCAAGTGAATTCTCGCGCATTTTGTCCTTTGAAATTATTCTTTTATTTTAACATTCTTAAGACGTAATTCTATATTGATATCTTAAACAACTACGAAAGTATTTAAGTGCGACACAATCTTGGCCGTTTATTGTACAATCACTCAATAATATTGCGCAATATTTCAATCTCACCTACAGACGTTCGGTATTATTGCGCAATCTCAAATTTTCAACAATAGTATTGAGTACCTGGGGACTCCTTTAGAGTGTTTCAACAATAAGCGATTCAATTGCATTAGTATTAATATATGTGTTATTAAATTGTGTCTCAAAAGTGACGCATTATGGTGGAAGATTTGCCTCAAAAGTTTCATTAGATGATGTAATTAAAATTAAATGCCAAAATGATAATATTAGTTTCAAATAAGCAAGTTAGATTCGTTTAGTATTACAAGAAGAAATCGAAACTGATTATAGCTTATCCAAACCTATATGATGTTCACGTCATCAATACAAGGTTACTAGATGATGACGTTTCACACAGTGCCGTCACCTCGTACCTCGTATTTCGACAGTTCTAATAAATTGTAGTCTTTCTTTATACCATCTAATATGTGCGTAAGTAAATCATCTATAGAATATGTCACTATCCAAACTTTAAACCGAATTACAAATAAACAATCTAGTAACTTATTGTTGATGACGTGAACATCATATAGCTTTGGATAAGCTATATAAGTTACACCATTAAATATGACGTACGATGGATTAAAACAAAAATCCAAAAAGAGAAACTCGCAAGTGTTCAATAACGTTTCCGTTTGCAGTAACTTCGCCAAAATGAATGAATTTGGTCGCACCCAATAAACGATCGTTTATGTAAAAACGAAAAAAAAAACGATGCAGGTATTTCCGAAAAAAAAACGTCATTAACTACGCCTTTGATGTCAAAGCAAAATACAGAAAGCGCTTACCTTTGTTTTGCGAGAAAATCTAACTACATGCGAATTTCCTAAGCACACCCTACATATATTTTATTAAAACCCCAATATGGAATATGAAATTGTATTTCCGACTGTATTTCGCATACTTAACCGCGTTGATATAATGTTTACCTTCTCGTTAACGAACTATATCGTGTAGGTATCTACACTAGTTTTACATATATACTTAAGTAATTTAAATACTTAATTGATTATACAAAATGCTATTAGATAATGTGATATTCTATTTGAATCTATTGTATATAGTGTTATATTGTTTATATTGTGTTATATTGTGTTAAAATGTTTTGAAAGTCATTAAACGACATCACATTGAGAGACTTTTAAAAAATTTTGATATGGGAACACAAATTTTGTTTGAACATAATCTTGAAGAATGGCGACAGTCAATTGGAATACTATTGATGGATTATTGTGATGCCTTTCGCAGTGAGACTGAGTTTGAGTAACCCTCCATGGTCAAGATCCTCATGTTCATCTATCAGGATACCCACACCAACTGCAGACAAGCTGCGGTTCGCACCTTATTCGTTAAGATCTTCAAGTCCAAATTATAACATTTCAATCGAATTAGCAAATATTTTGAATGAAACTGCAAAAGGAACCATGTTGGTAGACTATTATAATAAATTTTCAAAATTTCATGACGATCAACGAAATTTAATTATCATCACAATTGCGCAGTTTTTTGAAGAAAAAGGTTTACAAATGACTTTAGCTACAAGCCACCAACTAGAGCAAGAACTTTTAGAAAGATTCCCCAACGAAAAATTGGTAAGATTCTTAGTGTTTCAACACCGGAATTTTTTAAAAAGTTTTTATTTCAAGAGTATTACAGAACAAGCAAACGAGGAAAAATATATAACAAATTCTGTAATTAAAAAAAAACATTTAAAACTGCGGTTTTCAACCATGTACTGTCGCAAACACAAAAAAAGGTCGCACAAGAGAGAAAGTCTAGATATGAAAACGATATTGGTAAGTAATTGTACTGTTTCTATTCGTACAATACAATTTAATGTACTTTGTTTTCAGTACCGGAAGACGACGTAGAGAGTTGCATAAAGGCTTTAAAATACGATAATTTAAGCATAGAAGAATTTGATAACTGTTGGAAGGCATGCATGCATGCACTCAATACCGCTTACAGCAAATTAAAACGCTTGGCAATACTGCTGCTATAATGGACCATTGACCGTTTTATAAAATCCCATCAGGTTTTAGATTGGTAAATATTTTTAATTCGCAATTACTTCGAACATAATTAATTTTTATCGTGTTACAGATTTATATGGATTTTAAAATTGCCTTTGAAGATGCTGAAGATGGCCTTCTTAACAAATGGCAACATTATTATTGTTATTGTTATTCACCTGTATAGTTATAATTCATTACATCAATAATTTTGTGCATTAAATATAATAATTTGATATATGTTAAGTCAATAAATTCCGTTATTATTAATAATAAGTGTTCATTAATACAATAAAATGTCATAACTGAATAAATGAAACAAAATCATTCAGACTATGAATGCGCGTTTATTCACACAATGAACATTTGATTGGTTAATAAATCCAGTTATAAGTCGATGAAACATTTTAATAAATGTTCATTAATACAATAAAATATTTTAATTGATTAAATGAAACGAAATCATATAGCCTACGAACGCGCGTTTATTCACACAATGAATATTTCATTGGTTAATAAATCCAGTTATAAGTAAATCAAACATGTTTCGTTGGTTAAATGAAAGTGATCTTTGGATGAGTTTTAATGCTGTTTTTCATTAATTCAACGTACGTTTTCATTGTATATACGTCAACTTTTGGTTCAGTGTATAACGGCGTCGGTCGCTTCTTTTGAATGAAACCGCCGACCACGTAAATTCTTTTTAAATTTAAAGCAGAAGTCGCACGTTGTGAGATCAGGCGAGTATGGTAGGTGTTCGATAACTGTGACGTTACTTTTCCTTTAAAAAATTACAATTACCGCAGCAGCATGGGAAAAAGCGATGTGGTGATGGAGCTTTACACAGTTTGCAATATTATGTGTACCAGAACGCTGTTATATTAATCTTGTATGTACTGCTGAAGAAAACAGCGAGCTTTTTACTGTGGTCGGCGCCGAGTCATCTTCAAACACTTCCACGAGAATTGCTCGAACGGAGAATTTCTCAAATTTTGTAGATATAGTAGTGAACAATTTATTCACACCTCGGAAGCGTAAATTACGCTCCATTTGAGCTGCATATGCTGCTGATGGCGTATTTGTAATGTATCAAAATTCGATGCAGGTGCAACAATCAATTCTTCCAGGCACGCGGTTTGACGTATCCAAAAAATTTCAGAGTGGCCCACGTAACACAAAGTAAGACATAAAATAATATGAAGTACAGTAACGCTTACGTAGTTAATGGCCGACAATAGCCGCGTGTGTCTTATGATAGCTAGTATACACTACCAGTACGGCACACGCTGGACTGTTGTCAGTCATCTAAACCCCGTCTCCTTCGCATTTCTTCTGATCTTTGGCCGATAACGATGAAAATTAATAGCATAAACGTATTCGCCATGTTTTTAAAATATATTCGTTTATAATTAAAAAATATTTTTCATGGTGATGGCAACGAAACTGTTTTTAATAAAGTTATGTTTCAGATTAATTACAAAATAAAATGTGACGCATTTCACGTTTATAAAATAAAGTAGATACGTCTAATGTGACTAACTAAAGAAGAATTTTCAGATTTCGTTTCCTATATCTTATACAAATATTTTATTAGCAATAAAAACTGCGAAAATACCTACTTACTACAAATTATTACATACTTGGAAAATTTTATTCCAATCCGAGGAAGTAGTAAAAAATGGACTTACAAGATCAAACTTTAACACGCGACGGCACGTGCATACGATTTGACAGACATGCATACATATGTACCTAACAACATTATTGGATTTAAATTAAAAATACATGGTTTCTTTAAGCGGCAGATTTACTATTGCTGTAGGGCGAAGGGGGGTAAAAATGCGACGACTAAAAATGCGGTGGCGGTGAAAACAGAAACATGCATGTTTTTCTAATTTGCACTACATTAAAATTCACAAAAAAAATATGAGAGTGTTTATTAAACATGACTCTTTTATAACAAATATTCTAATTTGAATGTACGTGTAAATTGTGTTCAGAGAAAAAAAAATCAAAGTAGGTGTAAATTTATGATCAAAATTTTTAAATGTTTACCTAAATCTTTTATTACCGGCATCTGCAGCTGGCTAGATGATGAAAATGATGATGAGGATTTGATGTTGAGGATTTTTGTGAACCGAACAAAAAGGAGACAGATTTTGAAAATATCGAAGAAGGCAATATTGAATTAAAGAACAATATTGGAGATTGTTTTGGTAAAGTTTTGTACAAAAAAGAGTGTAGTGCATTATGTTGCTTGTGTCAAATCTGTCGAAGAAGATAATTACTATACTGTTTCATTTTTGCGTCGTTACCAAAATAGGTTTACTTATTCAGAGATTCCAGATGGATCTCTAGTGTTGGCAAGTGATATTGTCTTTATTTACCTTTTAATCGAGTACAATAAGGTACTCGACGATCAAATAAGAAAATTGTATGTGATGTTAGATTTTTTGACCATTTGATAACCAGAATATTAGATTTTGGTGAATTTGATTTTCTGTTATATTGTAATACATTTTTTTTCGCTCTATCTTGTTTTTGCCTCCTCATTCATGACATTCCTATAGTAATGAAGTTATTGGCATGCCTTCTTTTTCACCTCTATTGTTTCATTTTTGAATAAATTTTAGGGTAAAAATGAGACATTCGTTTTATTTTTTCTTCTTAACAAGGTAACATTTTTAAATTTTGGTATTGTCGACATGTAATCCCATTGTTCCTTCAACAATTGCGTATTTTTGTTTTTATCTTGACGTAAACATTGTGCAACAAAATGAAAAGTTTCAAAAAGTGTCTCATTTTTATTTCCCTTCACCTTACAACTTGTTGATGTAAAATTATGCACATATCTTGGACAGCCAAACGCGGGGACCAATCTGGTTTTCCTACCTTCAACGCCAACGCAATTCACCAGGTGGGTCCCCACTTTTGGCTGTCCAATATACGCGGAGGTAGTGAGTGCGGGCCAGGTATCGGACTAGATCCGTGGCTGGAAAGATCTGGATAAGGTTGTAGTTTAGGATGGTCTAGAGTACTGGAGAGCCAAAAGGAGTTCATTCATATATCCACGTAATAAAATAATTAATAGTTTCATTATCGAAAATACTTTCATACAAATTTCATTTTAATTTGTTCTTCATTGAATGTAAGCATCTTCATTTAATTGCTTACTATTTAAATATAAATTACAAATGTTTATTTAAAACAAACGTATGTTAAGTTATAGTTTAAATATTAATACGTTATTATACATATAGATGAAATAATTAGAAATCTCAAATAAGTTTTTAGTTTAATTCCATAATAGCTAAACCGTAGCCTGTTTTTGACAGAATAAAATACCGCGAACTAATTCGATTAAGTTGTGAAGAAAACGAAAATTAGTTTACCTACCTAACCTCTAAAAACTTTGATTAAACAACTAATTGGATAATTTCAATCAGGATTAACTTCGGTGCCCCTAATAATCTCTATCTTTTAAAGTTTTAATCAAACTATTTCTTTTAATTCTGCGACAGCTTCTCTACCACAACCTCATTTAATAAGGCCAGAAGCGATCCATTTCCCCCTTGCAATTTGCTTTATACTACATACAAGGGATAAATAGGTGTTTGTTCCGCCGCTTCTTTCAAAACAAAAGGAAATTGAAACCGAATGAAGGAGCGGGCTAACAAAAACAACTTTTATCTCATCAGGGTTTTCGATAATCTCTTACATTAAGTATTTCAAGAAATATCGAAATATACTATAGTTATTTAGAATGGTGCACAGTGTGCATTACAAAATTACAACAGAACAATGTAAAGTAGGTTATAAGTAATATAAAAAGATGATATCTACCAATGAAACTTCGTTTTATTATTGGTCGCCATCAGTTCCTTTTCAACACGTTACTGCGAGTTGCTGCTAAATTGCCAGATAATAAAAAAATACGTTCACGCCTTTCCGCATCTAACAAATATAAGAATATGTGAATTCCCAAAGAAGACTTTTATAGAAGCCGAAAGTAGCTAATACGTCGGCAAACATGTACCAAAAAAAAACACCGAATTTCTTTAACTGTTATGTAACGAAAAGAACTCCATCGATTGTTTCAAGAAAAAAAGACGTTTTGATATTATCGAGGTTTGTGGTATAAAAGTTTTTATCACTTCCTTGTGCATATACTACACAAATAATTTGTAAAACAACGTTATAATAATCAGCATTTACTTAAATATTCCATTAATTTCTAAAGTTAATGTATTAAACAAAATATAATCAAAAATCATAAATAAGTAATGGAACCCAATATAAATTTTTTCGGGTTAAATCGCAATACATTGCAAAATTACATAATATAGAAGAGAAAAATGACAATGTTTTTTCTAGATACGTCAGTTTTATTACAACACGGCAATAAAAAATCCAAATGCTACACAATTTTACCTACTGAATAAGTTAAATATTATTAAAATGTAAAATGCCTCCAAAAAATTTTAGAAAGAATAAAGCCTTATTGTTAGAGGTAAAATAAAGCGTATTATCGTGCTTTTATTAAAATTTCAACGCAAATCGCTAAGCGAATATAAAAAATCTCCAGGTCGTTCAGGTAGAAGTTTTACGTATTTTTAAATAATTCGATAATAATATTCTCTGAAAGAAAAAATAGGTTCTTTTTATTGTATTGTTGGTAATGTGACGTTAGCGTGCTAAACAATAAGAACGCATTAGGACCGCGAAAACGTTCAATTTTAACCATAATCACACAAAATACCTACACATATTCTAGTGTACTTCTACAAAATGATTACCTATATAGCGGATGAAAATATTATTTTTAATCAAGTACTTACGCTGAACTTTATTTGAAAATACGAAATTAACAGGACACCCGGCGATAGCTATACTTAAATGTTTGCAAAGTAATTCTTTAATAAGTAGTACCGATAGGTAACTTTGAAAGTTATTATCTTTTGAAGCATTCATTAAAAAACGTCGCGTTTCGTTTCATCTATAATTACTATTTTTCGCATATTAATCGAGCTAATATTAATTTTTAATTTAGGAAACCGTTTTTCATTCAAATATTAGTGAATTCGAAAATATGCGCATAAAAATATTTTTAATCATCGCCGGCAAAAAAAGTATAGAAAATCCTTGTGGTTAGTTCCCTATTCAACAAGAATCATTATGCAGGACGATTTCAAAACGGCGTTCCAAGTCTACTACAGTACGTTGTGGGAAACCGTTAATAGTGCTCAAAAGAACAATTCGTTGACAATGAAAAATGAAGAGCTAAAGTAAAAGGATTAAACAATTTCGTTCCTAGAAATTTTGAAACATTATGTACCTACCTACCCTTTGTTATTGTCCAAAAAAGAAAAAGAAAGCAACTTTAATTTTGAATATTGCAATTTCTTCATGAAAGTAATTATAAAAATCTGTTTAAAAACAGTTTTCAATCAGTTTATCAGTTAAATGAACTTTGGAAAACAATAAAATTAAACTGAATTTGTCGTTTTTGATGATCAATAATTAAGGGCTAGTTTTACAATTATTATTATTGGATAAACTACAGAATGATAAGATATCCTCAGAATAATTTCTATGGAAATCATTCTTTCGGCAAACGTTTCCATGGCAGTTATTCCAAGAACGGCCACGTCCCGACATTTATCTGATAATAAATTGTAAAACATAAATAATTATGTTTAAATTTATTGCCTTGACATTCGACAATTACAACTTATCCCTTAATACTAAAATACCTATCTGCTGGAAAAGTTCCTTCGATAAATTTTTGGAACGTTTTTGCTTTATAAAGCTTATAAGCGCATATTTATTTTTCATCGAAATCCGAACGAAATCCTATCGGCAGATGAAAATTAACGAGTTCGTTGTTTGCAAAGTATAAGTAAAATTGAAAATATCCATCAATCATCGATAATTTAATTTATACCATAGTCGGGGTAAGTCCGGCAATTCAATTTGCACAGTAAACACGAACAATATGTGGCACCACTTGAGTAAAATGAAAAAAAAACAAACTATTTAGATTAATCTGCGATTTACTTATTTCTGTACAATAGAAAAAAACATTCGAAATTTTTCCTATAGTATAGGTATTTTTAGAGGACTTATGTAGGTGTTATTAGTTTAATTTTGATCAGGTGGACGACGCATCATGTTAATATAAATGTGTGTACTGGAATGGTAGTTTTGCACATATGCGAAGTCGTAATAATTTTATTTGCACTTTTGGTAAATTTTATGACGTTTTATACTTTACCATACGTTATATACTACCCAAGATATGTATACTCTGTCCAAAAACTAAAGTTGACGATAGAGACGTGAGAGCTAGGCAACTTGTGAAGCACTCGACTTCAGTTCCTTATTTCGAAAAGGCGGAATTCGCATCTGGAACGCTACTAACTATTGCTAAACGCTACACAACTATTTTGAAATAATATAGCGAGAACTAAAGGAACTGAAGGTCCGTTAACCTGCTATCTCATCGGCGGAGAGCAGATAGGTTAAAAATTAACCTATACTTAATTATTTTTGATTGTAGAAATCAATCTTTCTAAACAAACACGTTCGAGTTAGAAGATCGGCTTATCGTCATTTGAACAGTTTTATAGGTGCGATAAATTAATTTACTTTAGTCGCAAAGGCGCAGTGCGGCATCCGACCGTGAGAATAAGTAAATTCGTACGACTTCAAACGTATGTTGGCGGTTACCTGCTCTTTACGAAAACAAATGCATCTAGGTACTTAATGAAATCAAATGAGTAGCAGTTTACTAAATAGTAATAAATAGAAACGAATCGTAATTCATGGATAATTCGGTCAAGTAAGGTACAAAATGAATTTATCTCTAAATATTAATCCGCCTTTTCGAAATAAGGAACTGAAGTCGAATGCTTAATAAGCTGCCTAAGCTTTAACGCCACTACCGGCGACATTAGTTTTTGGACAGAGTGTACGTAATATGAAGGTATTATTCAAAACATACGCCAGTACATGTGTTATTTTTACAATAACTTCAAAATGTTCCTTGGCCATAGATAGTAGTAGTTCACGGATATGTGTCACTTTGAATAAAAGATTCGAATAACATTTTCAGCACTATTTGAAAAACAGTTTGAATTTCAAATTCATATAAATATTTAAATAAACTGGAACTTACAAAGAGAAAGTACGAGTAGGATGTACTTACGTAGGAACTTGTGTACGTATAAATGTACCTAAGTCAAAGAATACTTTTCGGTTTAAGAAAATATTAAATAAATATTTTATTATTTTTTTACTTAGAAATAAATAGTCTTGAACACACAAAGATTTAAAGGTACGCTATCAAACCTTTTCAGAGACGTTCGTTACATGATTCATTCATTATACATAGGTATAAATATTTAAATAATGCCTGATTGTTGTACCACGCTGTCGCTATCTTAAATAAAAATATATTTAGGCCATCCTTCTAAATATTACGATGTTTTATATCGTAGACATCATTCGATTCGTAAAACAAAAAGCGGTTTCATGTTTTATCAGTTTTAGCTACTTACTAAAAGGTTCCATAAATAACATTTTTGTATCGATCTTTCTAAATTCATAGAAAAATCGAGTAAATATTTAGATCTCCTTTTGAATATTACTTATTAAAAACAAAAATCTATAAAAATAAGGCCCTACAGCAGTAACAAGAACATAGAGCTCTTGTAATTGTAATGATAATATTGTTATTTCAGTAGAAACGAAGGAATAAACGAAATTTTACAGTATTGGTAGAGCAATCATTAATAAACTTGACTAGAAAATAAATCTTTTCATTTCGGTTTCTGCGGACGGTACGAAAAATAATAACCAGCGGTAGAGACAACCGAAAAATCCCACCATCCCCACTTACACAACGAATAATATCCGGAAAATCTTATTCGAGTAATACTTATAGACCCCCATTTAGGATAATTGCTCCAACGCATAAACAAGAATAAACACATCAATTCCCAAGAAGAAAACAAACGCACTCGTGAAAAGTTAATTTGTAAAAATAAATGGACGGCTCTGTTCCATCCAACAATCCGTTATAGATCGCCCTCGCTTTAGAACATAAAGCCGCAAAAAATATGTGCGATATTCGCCACACAGGCACAGTAAAGAAATTTAACTATTTTTTAAATTTTATCATGACACTTATATCTATACAAGAGCATCTTTTTCATCATATTATAAAGAAAATATAAGTCAAGATAAATGGATGACATTTTTATTGTACGAAAAATCATTAATAGTATTATGGATAGGTAGTTATATTTTACAAAAAAATATGTTTCGACATATCGAAAGCTATACTAATAATACAGAAATATACTGACAACTTCAATTGAATATTCAACTAAATATTAGGTATACGTAAACTCGTTTTTAATGAAAATGTATTCTACATAAGTTTTTGTGAAACGTTTAAAGTTTTGAAAACAAAGGATGTTTTTTAAAAATAATTGTGAAAGTAAAAATTATTAAAATGCCCAATAAACGAACACTAAACGTCAGCGAATGGTGACCAGGTACCAATGGTACCAGTGGTACCAGTAAATGAACATATGGCCTATCCAAACCTATATGCAATTCACGTCATCAAAAAAAAGTTTAAAGTTTGGAAAGTGACATATTCTATAGATGATTTACCTGCGCACATATTAGATGGCATAAAGAAAGACTACAATTTATTATAACTGTCAAAATACGAGATACGAGGTGTACAGCACTGTGTGAAACGTCATCATCTAGTAACCTTTTATTGATGACGTGATTGCATGTAGGTTTGGACGAAGTGTACGTAGTTTTATTTAACTTAATTTATTACTCTTGAAACTTTAAAAATTTAATTATAAATATCTGAAAATTTGTTTAATGTACAAAAAAACAACTAAGATATCATTTATCGTAAACAATTATTTTTGATTGTAACTTTTTGACGATTTAATTTTCTTTATCGCGTTTTCTAACAACGGGTATCCAAAAAGTCTTTAAGTCTTGGTTGACTGTCGAAAGATAAAGGCGTGATAAATCGTGGCATAAATTATTTCTTCTCGTGCCATAGTAATAACATTACTTAAATCAAGACTGAAAAACTTTTGATCATCCGTTACTTTGTATCAACGCGATTTTTCTTGCAAGGTCATTATTACCGAATCGCTTATCGTATCATAAAAATAATAACACGCCACTGAATAAATAAGGAAAATACAAAAAGAAAAATTCGATCAAAAGCCGATTCGACCATATAGCTATCAACGTATCAGATTCCTTTGAAATATAAAGCATATTTTTTACGATTTTTTTGCTAAATAAACAACTAAATTATGCACGGTTTCCATCGGTGTTTTCTTTTTTGCGGCGAAAAGCAATAATATTTTGAATTACTATTTAATTCTGGTATAAAAATAACACTTGTAATAACACTAATTTTTGTTGCGAAAATTCCACGAGTTCATCAATTCAAAAAAAAAACAAATATCTATGAACACGGAGCAACGGAACTGTAACCGGAACAGTTTCATTTCCGAATCACGGATTTCTCGTATGCGTTGAAGCAAATAGGTAATATAAACGAATTTCGAAATGGACGTTAGCGAACATCTATTTTTAGAAAACTGGCAGAAAATCTTTTTAAAAGAATAAAGTTAATTAACGACGCGGCGCTGGACTTGGGCGCGCCATTTCAAATTACTCGAATTTAATAAAAAAACTCTTAAAATTGTAATATGACAGGTTATTTCTCAAATAAAAATTAATTATAACATTTATAAATTAATTCGTTATTAGCCACAGTTTAGCAACCTTCAATCAATTACCTATGTTTTATAAAGTACATTGTATTTATACGACATCGACAGTTGGATTTTATTTATAAGTAATATTTGAGATAAAGCAAGACCCTAAAACACCAAATAATCTTGAAAGTTCAAAACAAATGATTTTGGTCTGTCAACGTTTACAATTGAATTTAACCCTTTTTTAGGAACTTGTAAAGTCACGACGAGGGCGATTTGTTTCTGAAAAACTTTTCGAGCAATTTTGTTATCGTATACTTTTAACAGAAGAATCGACGCCGACGTTCCACGCCGTGCTTCGATTTTAGTGTTATATATATAATAAAAATAAAATTGTAAGAATTTACGGAGTTTCCTGGCGATTATCGAAAATAATTATCTATCTTTTTACTATGTTAAAAAACAAATAATTGGCAATAAACATTTAAATAGATAAAAAGTTAAATCGCCCCCAATTTGGTATAAATTAATATTTATAACTGTAACGGTGATAATTTTGACTTTTATTTTAATTATTTTTTTTATCATAAACCACTAAAAAATTAAATAAACATTCCTACAAAAATTTAATTTTTATTAATCGCTATATTTAAATACCTAATTGTTTCGATTTAAGTACAAGGGACTATCCTCGACCTTTTTGGTTCTGTTATTATTTTATTGTTTCGTTATATGTAACTGGAAACATTACATTTTAACTCGCATATTACAATGCAAATTATCACAACGTTTTTCATTTTTCGTGTCTAACGACACCAGATTATTAATGACCGTTACAAAAATGTTTATTTCCGTAAATTCCTGCATGCAACACCACGTATCAGAACGATATTTACGAGTTTATAAATGACGAAGCTTTTAAACCGCCCTTCAAAATTTATTTCAGCAACGTATAATTATAATTGTGCTGTGAATGTTTACCAAACACGTTACCGCCACGGTAGTTTTTTTTTAACAGAATAAATCCAATATATAATCTGGATCGGTCGTTTCGGAATTTAAATTAATTGCCCCCGAAGTTACATATATCGAAAGGACGTTCCTTTTTAACATACACTTTTTTTTATGAAGATACCAATAAAAGAATACGAAGAATCAATTAGGTACTTAAACCATACATAGATATGATAATGGGTATGAACAAAAAATCTTTATTGAATAGAAAATTATTATTATTAATAATAATTTAAATTAAATTAAATGAATTTGTTCCACAAGGGACATAACTTCTAGTCCGCATTAGTATGTATTAGAATTCCATGAAATATGTTTATTCATAAGCTGCTTGTTATTTAATACTACTACCTATATTTGTTATAAAACCGCCTTTTAGGAACATCTATATTTTAATTTACATATTGGACGGAGAATACAACGCGCACTTTATGTATAAACATTTTATTAAAGATAACTCAAGTCAAACTCGGTTATAACGAGATTGACGGGACCGCCACTTTCTGCTCGTTATAACCGATGCTCGTTGTAATCGGGAATGATAAATTGCAGCTGAAAAAAAATTATTTACGTATTATGGAGTTAACATGTAGGTACTTTAATGTTGTGGATAGTGCTACTATATGTGATTTTGTAAAAAGCGTTAAACTCTGTATACAGTACAGTCTAAGTTCGTATAACAATTTATTTAAAAAAAAAAATTATTTGCATGTAAACAGTCTGTGATTAATACACGGCGATCCTAAGATAATAAAAGAAACAAAAAAAATGTAGATAGATACTCGAATTTTAAATTTACTTATTTAAAATAAATACAAGAATTCCTGGGGACCTATTCTTGAATCGTTCACTTACAAAACGTATGCGAAAATGACGTCTTAACAAATAGATTTCTAGAGAAACCCATTGTTATGACGTCATTTTCGCATACGTTTTGTAAGCGAATATTTCGAGAATAGGTAAACACTTGTAAGGTTGTTATACATAGTTATGTGGGCGAGAAATATTTATAGTCGTTAATGTCAAGTGTCATACGTCGATATTTTTCTTGTATGTCATAAATCACTTATCAGAGAGTTGGAATAAAGCAACATTCTTAAAGAGATCGTGGTAAACGAGAATTTCTAACATCGAGTGAATACAATTTCAAACGTAAAATGTTCATAATATCCAGGATCTCGTTATAAAGCGAGTTCGGCTGTATTTTTAAAAGTTGCAAAAACGTAGATGTCTATGAAACTTCGTCCTTCAATCAATCAATATCAATATATATATATATATATATATATATATATATATATATATAAATAATTTAGAAATGTCGGTCTATACAAATACCTACAGAAGAATAAAAAAATATCGTTAATCAATCGCTACAGTAAATCGTTTTAAAACGCATCCCCACAGTAATCCTGCCAAAATCAATTGTTTTCCGATTATAACTCGAGAAACCCGAGGAAATCGAAAGGAAATATAACTTAATTTACGATATATCTACCTATTTAAGTTTTATTCAAGCAGAAAATTAAATGAAAATTAAGAGACAATATCGTGGAGAAGAACAAGTCTTGTGGAATAAAAATTTATTGGATTTTACAACTCAGTTACCTACCACTATAACAATATAAAAAATATTTTGGGAAGAATGTAATAAACGTCGTTCAATAATGTGTCTTATTATATATCTAACAATAAGTATATTTTATTACAAGATAAATCACGATACAGATTCGTAATCATTAATTAATAAATCACACCAGTCCACTATTTAAACAATTTTGAGAGTTTCATTTTTAATATTTTAACAACCCTTTTCCGTATTAAAAACATTATTAGTGCAAATGAAAGTACATACGTACTGTTCGGTTCAATTAAGTTGACCGGTTGAAAGAATATAACATCGTTCACAGCATTTAGGTAGTTGTTAATAATTTCCCGATAATATGCACAAGTTTGCAAAACAAAATTATGATTCCGGTTATGTCTAAAAATGTTATATTAACAAGTAAACGATATTTACAATGATCCAAATGAATTATCATAATTGCAATGAGACGTTCTCAACTCGAATTTCGCAGGAAAATCTCACACCATATCTACGATTAAAATTAAATCAAGTTAGCTGCAGTGCCGTACGTAAAAGTGGCCAGTAAGGCGCATGTATAACAAAAATGGCAAAAATCGTGCCGACAATGCCGATTTCATTTCCTTTCCGTACTGGTCAATTTAGGTGAACCGAACAGTGGGTACATAACGGAACGACAAAAATAATTTAATTAGTCGTTACTTGGAAATTTCATTAAACGTGTTAAAATTAGTCTAATAACCACTTACGTGTATCTTACTTTGTAGTGTTTAAAAAATTAAAAAACGAGTGCAGATGCCAGAGCATGCTTTTTATTTAATAAACGTAAATAAACGTTAAATTAAACGTTCACGTTTAGTGTCATAGAGCAAATTCACAATTTATATACTCGACGGTAACTGCAGGAAAAACTACAATGTATGTAGATATTATAAAAACCGCACGTCTATCAGTAATCTAAGGTAATTACGTGATAAGGTTTCGAACACGGTTTCGCACATTATAAATTCTAACGGAGTTTCACTAAATTGGACCAGTTTGGGCGTCTATATTGTACACTTAAAGTTTATTAATTTAATAACCAATTCACTTCCACAAATTAAAGCCAGACGGTGTAAATGTCGACTGATTAATGTGACTAAGGAGAGGTCAGTTATATTTGAGAGGTCAATTACAAATCAAAATCTTACTCGGCGGGGCGCATTATTTCCCACGACGAAAAATATCAAGCGCAGAATACAAGCTACCTACAGTAATTTAGTCTGTATTATCTTCTTGAGTCAATAGTTCTAACAGATTTTCCTTCTTTGTCTTTAATTATAAGTAAAAGCAGCAGTCTTTACAGAATAAACAGAAAATTAACGAAGAGAATATTTCTGCGCGTTTTTAAAAGAATCCATTTCGTTTTTAAGTTTGCTTTGTTAATTATGAATATAAATCTGTTCGCTTAACGAATATTCGGTATAAATGATACCAAGATAAAATATACTTACGTATAAAATTGAAATAATTCGAGAACGGCAGAAAGGTTTGTTTTAAAAATTACTTGTAGATACTACGAGTTTTAATATATATGCACAAAATTTTAGGAAGATAAAATATTACTAAATCAGGACAATAAGAATATCTGCCAATTCTAAAGTAATGAAGATAGAGAGATCAAATCCACGATAGAGTAAGAAAATGGAGTTTCACATTAACGTCTATTCTTCCTTGCGTTGGTGCGTAAATTACGATTTTATTCTTGAACATTTAGATGATATATGTAGTATTAAAGGTGATATTATGAACGCTGCCCCACTTACTATCCAAGTAATTTAAGTAATATATTAGATTTTCCAAAAAAAAATTAAGTTGTTCGATAGATAATAATTCAACCTAAATTTTACTTTCTTTCATAATTTTATGTTAATTCGTTAATGGCATGAAAATGTGTAGTTAATTTTTTGAAAATTGACATAAGACTCCAGCAGCAGTTTTATCAAATTAATGTTATCACAAAAATTGGGCACAAGTTAATGTGATGATTAATTATAGCAGTTCCAATTCAATTCCACGCGCAATACGTATTTAATAAAAATTTAATACTTTCATATCCCTAATAACTAACATAAATTGACACTTTACGCACGATTCACGTCATTTTAATAACAAGGGTGTAGCTATATTAACAGGTAACCGTATAATCGAGTTAAACCTTAAGTTATCAGTAATCCAACATGATAATGAACAAGCCTGCAATAATAAATCGTCGTTAGTTAATCTTCTCACTCTATTTTATTACTGCAATAATTTACCTTTTATTGATAAAAAATGTTACCTCCATATATCACATTTAAATTTATTAGATATTATTATTTTTTTACGTTGGAATAGGCACGTTTCAACGCGAGAATACATAAATAAATTTTGTATAACCTAAATTTTCGTCCGAATAGTCCCTAAACAACGAAGCGCGTATTCCGAGGCGGATTTGCTTATTCGACCTAAGTATGTATGTATTATAAATATAAGAGCAAAATTTATTTTCGTTAGAAACTTGCTTTTTAACTCCGTTATCCCCAAATAATTTAAAGTTTCGTTGAAAACATAAGAACATCATACAAACACTTTCCAACTTCTAAAGTGACATAAATGAATTATTAAACAATTTAAAGTCGATAGTGTTTTGACGTACAGACACCTGCCACCATATAAATTATTTCAAATTTGGTTTAGGTACAATTTACAAGTGCGTTTAGTATTTATGTAGATATTTATTATTTAGCGACGAATTTTTACAAAATCGTTATTAAATTATACAGGCCTGCAATGAAATACCTTTTTGGAATTGGAATATTTATTCCAATAGATTTTTGAATGTCGATTGCGAAAAAAATTATGAAAAAGTTCCATCACGTCACGTTTTTCTTATATATCAATTTTTCATTTTGCCATAGAAATAAATCCCAAGAAATGCGTTCGATGTCCCTCATTCTTGCCCTTTTAAAATCTATTTTGAACGATCAACAATACGTTCACTGCATTCATACGAATCGGTCAAACTAAAGGATGTCGTGCTAATTACGTGCTTACGTGCTAATTTACTAATTCACAAGAAACAATCGCACCGCAGAAGTTTCGAAGAAGAAAAAAAAGTTTCACCAAAATTTATAACTCATCTTTATCATATTTTTTTTCATTAATATGTGTTAGATTAGAACGTACACATAACGATAACATTGAGACTTACATATTAATTATATTATATTTTTGCCATTACTTGTTTTATTTCATATTCGCCTTGATCATCGTTCGTTCGGCTACTAGATTTCGGGCGGATGCCCGTTCTAATAATAAGTATAGTGTACCTATACATATTGTTTGTAATAAAGTAGAATCTCGGTACTCTTTATTTACGATTTTCACGAATATGGTTCATGTTATCGAAAATAAACAGGAATACCTTTTTTATCTCCTAAAATTTCAGGGAAATCCGAAAATATCCTTAAACATTTCAAAATTTAAACCTCCGAAACATTTTGGGGTTAGAAAAGTTACGGGGAACACACGGAAATCAAGGCTCTCCTAAAGAAATATCAAAAAACCTCATTGCACCATTTTAAAGGCGAGCATTTACTACGTAGGTATACCAAAAATCATTAATTCCAACGACAAATAAAAATATTATTTAAAAACATTATATTTATTTTTAAACTTTAGGGGTTGTTTGTTATAAGATGGTCTGGTGTATTTAATTTTTTAACATGTTTGTAATATAACATCTATACTAAAGCGACTAGATAGAAACAATTTTAATTAAAAATCTAACTAAATAATTAAGTATCGCCAATATAGCATAGAAATACCTAATTGAAGGCTACGAATTCGTATTCCAAACAGCAGCTTAAATAAAACGTATTTTCATTTCTGAAACTTACAACGGCTTGTTACAAATAACCAGGTAACCTAGTTTTACACCCTATAATCTATATTTCGCGTCCAAATAACTCTCCTGCCCGCGTCGAAAGTCATTATAAAAGGCCGGAATTTTCCTGTTTCTTGCTGTAAAGCAACACTTGTATGCAATCGATTTGACTAATCTCGAAAAATTGTTCTCTTTTTCTACTTTTTTTTTCACTCGGCACAATAGAGAAAATGACGAAAATAGTAAATGGAAGTATAAATTAAATTGAAATCGTTTTTAATGCAAAAATGCCGTGATGGTTAGTTGTAATTCATTTCGGTCACGACTTAGGAAATTGCAAAATTACTTTAGGGAAAAATACATGAATGAAAATGTAAAAAAGCCTTATTGTAAGTATATATATTAAGATTTTGTTGTTATTTATAATTAATATTCTATTTTATATAATAATGTGGAACATCAAAATTTCGTATCGACTCTTCATGTCTGACTCCAAGTCTTTCGCGGAAGATTATTTATAACAAGCGTAATCGCATATTTACAGTATTGATTTAAAATTTTAAAAGTTAAAGTATATCGACGCAGTTTTTCTAAAAGGGCGTAACCCACAATAACTAAATTTTACAGGAGAGCACATTTTGCGTCGTCGCGTAGTTATAAAGAAGATACGTTACGCGGAAATACAAATCGATTTTTCCTGTGGAAAAAATCGGAATATTGTTACTAGATTTTAACAGATGGTGCCTTTGCTTTAGATGCATAAGATAGTCAGAATAACTCATTTTCACAAAAAGTGTGGGTTACGCCCTTTTGGTAAAACGCCATCGATATTATAATTAGTTTTTCAGTACCTAATTAATATAATGCATAAATGTAATGTTTAGATATTTACCATGTTTATCTTTAACTTATTCAATATTGATAATAACGTTGTTTTTTTCCTAGTAAATGCATATTTTCTTTGCTGTGCGTCCATTAAGTAGATATTTCTTTTACCGGTGAAATTAAGTTAAAAGAAAACGTACTTTAAACTCCAAGGGGTAACTTAATCCGCGGTAAAAATATTTTTTACATACCTAACAATTCTAATTCGATTTGATTTGTTACTTTTGATTATTTTTTACTTATGTCGAATTAATTTCCGTCAAATCAAATCCAGTCTGGACAATATTAATTCACATAATAAAAAAATATATATACCTACGTTTAAAATTGCGATTTGCCTAAACCCAATAGATGGTATAGCATATTAATAAATTAAATTAAAAAAAATTGTGATTATACAATATCCTAATTAAATTGTACGGTTAAAATGAGGGTTATTTTCTTCTAATCGAGTACTGCAATTAAATGACATTTATAAATGATTATTTATGTGGGTGTAGGTTATGTAAGTTACATAACTATTACCTATTAACCCACGAATGCATATTAAAGAACTTTTAGGCCCGTCACAGTCGATTCCTCTAAAATTTTTGTTTTATTAAAAAAGATAAATAAGAGGTAAGTAGATATCACTAATTAAGTATAAGAAATATTTACTGAATTATTATTTAACCAATTTGAAATATTAATAATTTGAATTCAAAATTAGAAAATTGTGAAAACTATGTAGATTGGATTTTTAAAACAATTTCGTCATAATTATTGTTCAATTAATAACTTATCTACATATAGACCGATTTTGAATTTAATCGAAACATCGCCTTATTACAATGTAAAACATGTAAATAATGAAACTTAGCGATTTTAGACGCTAAACTGTAAAACGTCGACCATTTTCAACCATTAGTAGATATATATGTAAGTATATTATAATTTTTCTGGAACTGTAAGTTTTTAAAATATTCGCGCCGCGGTTTATTTTCCCGAAAAAAGGAATCCGATAATTTCACTATCACGCAAGCACTACATACTCAACAATTTATTGTGAAGAATAAAATCATAGCTGAATATAAAGAAATTCCGAGATTTTGAAACACGTGTCTGATAAGAACCGCGCAGCTGTGAGTTTACGTTAACTTTCTAACGTGCATTTACAATTAAATCTTTATAAAACACGAATTGAAATATAAAAATTACGTAATAGGCAAATGATACTACTATAGATGTAATCTTTAGTTTGAATTTTTTAATAAAAAAAAATGAATTACCTATACGTAGTCAATTTGCAAATATCTTTACAAACTTCAAATACCTAATTCGAATAATCAGATTTGGTTTTCAAAGAAAGCACCGATTGTTTTTATCAATAAATTTTGTAATGTCGAAAAGTCGAATTTTAACAACAAATGCGGGAACATTAAAAACAAAAACGCATTTAAAAAGTTGACACTTGAACGAATCCGATTTTCAAATAAATTACAGAGTTTCGTGCTCTACAGGTAAACGATATCTAAAACCCAAACGATAAGCCCTTTCCTAGTCGACTATTTATTAGACAGCGCTTCATTATTGCACAAAATAACTTCGGATAAATGAATCAATCACTTTTCCTGGTCAAATTTAATTCCATTTTGTTTTTATTTTATACCCAGGTATATATAAAGTTCATTCGTTTTCGTTTTTACAAGAAACAGTATATCGCGTTTAGGGAAAGTGGATTAAATTGGATCAATTTTTCAAAATAAGTTTTCTAGCAAAGTAATTCTGTTGCAGAGTACCTACCAAATAAATAATAGGCGACTTCTCCACTTACAATCATTTATTCATTTTCAATAGGTACCTAAAAAATAAATTTAGAGATACACTGATAAAATAAAAGTTTTTCAATCAAATATTAATAAAGTTTTGAGCGATTTAATTTCACGCCTAAAACGTGTTATTTTGTATTAAAACGATGAATTTTGAATTAAAATTTCTTACTATAGGATCTATTTAAAACAAAAGTCCAAAATTTTAGAAACTTATCTAAAAACTATAACGTTTTGAATATACAAGCTTTCCAAGTGTATAAGTGACTTACGTCAGCAATAAAACTTCGTATTTTTACAGTTCTAATAAATTGTAATCTTTCTTTGTCATGTGTGCAGGTAAATCATCGCTAGAATATGCCACGTTCAAAACCTTAAACTGAATATTTCAAATAAACAATTTAGCAACTTTTTATTGATGACGTGAGCTATTTATACGCTTGGATAGCCCGTAGGTAGGTATAGTCGAGTTCATATGTTTTGTCCTGTCGCCTATATTAGTTTTTATCGCAAAAAATTAAAAAAAAAGATTACTGTCCGTTTTTATTTATTATCTGACGTGTACCTTTTTTACAATTCAAAAACAACTGCTACCGGTCATCCCCTTTGATTCTCTCTTGTCGCTCGTTGGCCTGCGATCACGTCTCGCGGGACAAAACATATGAACTTGACTGTACATATTATGTATAAAATACAAGTACAAAACGAAAAATTGTCCAATTAAAAAAAAATGTGTAAAATAAGTCAATTTTATGGCAATTTACCCAACTAACAAGATTTAACAAAAGTTTTAGTAAAAATGTTGTTTTAAATTAAACATAAAGGGTCTCTCGTATGCATTCTCCTGAAAATTTAGTTACGTATTCTTGAGTTAATGTATATATGTATCAAAAGCATAATTCTACACTAACATGATGACAGATGTAACAAGCAATGTGTATTTATTATTTGATTTAGATTTATGTCGTCTTCGTATATCTTCGTTTATTTCACATCATACTATTTCAACCGAAGAAAATAAGATTTCGGTTTACTTGTCTATAGTATACTGTATAAATCATACTGAAAAGAATCTACATTTATAATTAAAGTGCTGCATGACACGGTTCTAGATTTTTTTATTAAATTTTGTAGATAGATACCTAGGTACAACAACGACAAGATTTTACAACGTTAGGTAATAGAAAAATTCTATTATTTAATTGTTGAATACAACTGCCGGACGTGGTTCTGTATGTCATTCATTTACCAGAGTATTTGGAGCTTGTTGCTAGTGGTTTAGTAATGAAGAAAAAGTTAGAGGTAGTCTAGGTGAGTGGTCATTTTTAAAAATGATCGTAAAAAATAGGTATTGTAAAATTATAGTTGAAATTAATTAAATGGTATCTAGTACAGTAAACCCTCGGCGATCCGGCCTATATGGGGTAGAAAATCGACTGGATTAGTTCGGAGACCGCTTAACCGAGGGATTTTTACACCACATTTAAGCAGTCGCCGCCGCAGTAACGGAATTGAAGTGGAACTACGCAGCCCATGTGACAAGATATAAGGATGAAAGGTGGGCCAACACAATCCTGAAATGGAGGCCCTACTTGGAGAGGACATCTAGGGGACGCCCCTCAATGCGATGGACGGACGATCTAAAAAGATTTGTCGGACAGATGTGGATCCGAGAGGCGCAGGATAGAGACAAATGACAAAAATGAGGGAGGCCAATGTTTAGAAATGGACCGAAGAATTAGGCTGATGAGATGAGAGATTTAAGCAGCATGTAACACACACACACACACACACACACACACACACACTTCCTTCCTTCCTTCATTCACATTTTAATTAAATCTGGCGATTACAAAGAACTCCGCTGGTAAAAAAAACACTCAGCTCGGTCGGTTAATCCGAGAGGACCGGTTGATCGAGAGACGGATAATCGAGGGTTTACTGTATATTTTTTGAGAATATAAGCTTTTACGGCATGGCGATAAAATTAGGGTTAAATATATGTAGATATAATAAATCCAAGAATGAATTTTGGTTACATCCGCAAAATATACCTACCTACATAATATATGTAGGTATACGTACCTACATCAATTATTAAAATTTATGAATAATAATTTTTACATAAAAAATATTAAATTTTTTATAGCTAACCATATAATATTATACAATGTGCATTAAAAGGGAACAAATCGTAACGATGTCATAAAATACCTAACTTTTAACCTTTTGTTTTTAATGTGCACCTGTTTGTGTCTGAACATCATTCACAGTCGTTGTACCTGTGGAATAATATGTATGTTGTGTTAATAATGGCATTTAATTATAATAATGGTATTTAATTGAGATTATTGATTTTATTACTTATTACAATGACTGATTATCGAAAAAGGACGTTGTATACATTTCATAAAATTAAAATGGGATATAAATAAGTGTATATAGGCATATTTTTTGAATCTGTTAATTAATAAAAATCTTAACCGCAAATAAATTACTGACATTCATTATTAGTACGTTGTTGAGAACTAAATACATAATTAAAAAATGTACCTTACCTAAGATTAATTTATCTGAATACCTCTGTACATAATTATATCAAAAATTAAAGCTGCTAAAATCTTCAATGATTTATCTTAATTACTGTACTTAATAGTTTTCATAAATATGTTAGACGTTAGTTAAAAAATATACCTAATTAGTTACAATTTCATAACAAATTTAAACGTTAAAACAATGTAATAACAACTATAATTGATTTCCAACTACTTTCGTCAAATGTGTATGGCATTAATAATATAGAAAAAGAAGTGAATTTATATCCATTACCTCATTCTTATTATTATCGGAAGTAGGTATCTATTTAAGTGTTTAAGTATTTCGATCTCGTTATTAATTACTCGCGTATTAGAAATAGGTATATCAGGTGTTTCGTGTGTAAATAATATTCTTTTTTAACTAATGCAGTTACTTACGTGGAGACAGTACTAGAGGGATGAAAGAATATCGGAAATCAAGTTTACTATATAAAACCTCCATTATTTCTATTAGAAACAACGACGCTAATGGCGATGGATGTTATAAAAAATTTTAAAAAAAACATCATAAATAAATTAAAAATTAAATCCTTTTTGTTCACAATTTGTTAGATTAACGAAATTATCGTTACTTAATTACAATACAATCCAAATACAAATTAGTAGTTAATTACAAATGATGTGACGTTATGAATAAAAAGGCTAGAATTTTGAAAACTTCAATAATTTTGTCATTGACATTCGTATTTATAATTTATATAGTAATAAAAGATTGAATTTATCTGCATTCAACTAAATATTACTATAATCCAGATTAATTATTACAGTGAAAATAACCAATAAACAAACTTGGTTGAAATTGATACATTGCAGAAATAATTCATTATAAATCAGTGAATCAGTTATTATTTAATATGCTATTGATATATTGTTGGAATAATTTGTTTTGCCGATTAAAATTCATAAATAATTTACTAAAGTCGTGACAGTCATAACCGCAACTTGGAAAAAAAAACGTACATAGGTAACTATAACAAATATGCTAAAATTACAGATTATTATTTGTTAAGCAGCGCCTTCACGGTAAAACATATTTGTTAAACTTGTTTAACGACAATGTGCAACTTGTTGCGACAATCAAAACTTTGAATTTCGTTTTTATTCGTAAAGGAAGGCACTGAAAAAGGAAAATCTCTCAAACTAAAAGAAATTAAAAAAATTAAAAAACATTTAAAAAATTTAAAATCCTGAAATATTTTTTTAACACTTACGTAAAATGCAAACTAACATGCTGCCGCTGGGACTGTCACTTTTCTGTAACATACTATAAGAAAAAATTATAAACTTCTAAATTTTTCTTTGTATTTCCTATTTTTTTTCTCGTCGTCGTTTTCCCTCTATCGCCAATTTCGAGCGTAGATTCTTCCGTTGACTGCGTACTTGCATTATTACGTACTTATACCTGCGCTTCATATTTCACTGTATTTCACCAACCACTGTGATAAAATTTCGTTCGCGAAATTGGACCATCGAATGTTTGAGGAGAGCCTTAACCAAGAGCCTAACCAAGTTCGATTTTCAGAGAATTTCTATTAAAGCTTAAAGGTCCATGTATTTACACTTTATAAATACACAGAGAGTTGGTCGACAAAGAAAGATCATACTTTTCCTCGTCGTATTAATCCTTTCTGTTTGTAATACTTTTAGAGAACACAACACACAATACTCGCGCACTCACTCGCAAAAAGGCCTTATAAACCGAACGAGCACTCCTCGCACACACGAGCAATACGACGCCGTAATTTAAAATTCGAACTACTAAAACAAGCACTACCGCTCTGTACGACTAACACGAAAGATCTGAAACGGTTTCGCTAGAATTCTATATATAAATGCATTCGATTACACGGATACTAGGAAATCTCGTTTTTATTTTAAAAACATTCAGTTGTTGTTTGCACTCAGATAAGCTATGAGGGTAGGTGGCGCACATGTTTTATTAGTTGCTTTGTATTTTATCGGTCGCATAAAAATGCCATTAAAGTTTTATCTGGTTTATGGTTTGTAATAGGAAAATTTTCAATACTTAAGAGCGCACGAATAGTTTTTAAATTACAAACACAGTAAATTTATAATTATGCGGTCATAAAGGCAGTAGATAGAGATTATCCAGATAATTTTAAACTGATAAGTATTAGCGAATTTTCATAGAAAATAAAGCTATTACGGCCTGTCTGAAGACGGGACCCAGACGTGTCCTTTTGGCTTTTCTCCGATCTTGATCCTTAGATCACGAAAATATAGATCATTCATTTTGAGTTAGTCATATATAAATATATAAAAAATAAATATATAATCAATTTCTTGTGGACGCGATTACGGTCGCAATTTTGATCGTAGAAGGCTGAAATTCAGACAGCGTACGAGTGTCCACACAGTAAAACATGTTTAACAAACACCGAAATAAGGAGTTTTTTCAAGTTTTGTTCGTGTTTTGATAGGTGTCTTCGCGGTAAACCTAGTTTTATGAAATTTGTTTTACCGTGAATACGCTGCTTTATATGCTTAGGTTTGCGCCGCATAAAGCTTTAATAAATGCTGCAAAATTACTCAACCCAAAGGTTTTACTCGGAAGCAACTTTTGAGTAGTTATATGTACCTAAAGAACATTTTATTGAAAATAAAATTGAAAAATTCGTATTGAATAATAGGAATAAATACCTGCTCTGTTTTTAAAGCGTCGCAAAAAAGTTCACTATAGTAGAACAAAATCAAACGGAGAAACTACGATATGATAGAACATTACGCCACCGTGGGCAATAACAGAATAATAATTATCAACTGGTCCTTTACAAACAAAATTTATACTTAAATAAATTAAACGTGCCGATGCCGTGTATTTGCGTATATGTATACTTATGAACTACATCGATGTTCGTTTTACCTTGAAAATGAGTCATTTGTGCACTTGATTTGCTTCTTTAGCATTATGAATTTAATTTCAATCGAGTAAGGATCGTACTTAAAATTTAAAATGTAATTTTCTCGGAAACTATCAATCAAAAAGCGACCATGTGTCGATAAGAAAAATATGTTTTAAATAATTACAGCTAGTCCCATCAACAGGTTTAGACTTATTTTAGTTACACCTGTATACTTACGATAAAACGTTTCTTTATTCAAAAAATAATATAGGACTAGTATCGATTCGTTAAATTGATAGCATGAATAAGTAATATATTTGAAGAGGTGAAACTGATGAGTAAGGTATAATTATCAATGCTTGTTAACAATTAATGGCAGATTTTAGAGTATCGGGTTTCTATCAACACGCCCTTAGGCAACCATGCGTTTTCATAACACGTAGAAGGCAGTTTGCTTTCCTTGGTACCATATCATTATTGAGTAAATATTTATATTCAATACATAGGAATACGCTTATACTTACTAATCACATTAAGAAAGATTGCAATCAAAAAAATTTATAAATTCTACTTACATAAAAATATAGATAAACGATGACTTTAATTGTCCGCTTACCTGAAACAAACGAAATACATTAGCAAATTTAATCACTATTATGTTAACTGTAAAATAATATAACACAACATGAAACACGGGCGTTATAATAATAACTGTAAAAGCCTGGACGTTATCGAGTTTAAACGGACACTGTCAACGTCGTCCAATTTCCTCTACCGATAATGTCCAAACTGTACAAATATCATTAACAGCCAAAAAAAAAACCAATTAATATCGTCAAAATTCTTATTTATAGGCCTCGATCGCGTTTTCCCTACTACGAGTGACGCTTATTAAAGATTCTACTGGGCTCGTAAAACTTTCTTCCAGCTTTCCGAGCGCTTTAGTAATTTAATAGTGGTTTATAAACTGGGAATTTCAAATATGAACCAAAAGAATTTCAGTTAAATTCTGTGGGACTGGAAAAAATACTGCGCAACAATTTTTTATGTTATAAATGCAATATATTGATATTTATCTATTTTCGGTTATTATTATTATTATTTTTTTTGATGAAATAAGGTGTTCGATAATATGTAAACTGTTTCTTATTCGTATCGTAATAATTTCAAGTGCATAAAATAGTACAACTAGATATTTATTTTGCACAAATTTGTGCGTTTTGAATCTTAATAACGCAATTCAACTTAAAACGATTTTTTTCATATCTCTAAAAAATAATATTTTTGTTATATTGTGTACCAAATGAGCATTTAAGTTAAGACGTTAATAAGTTATTTTGAAAAAAGTATATGTGATGCTCATTCATTCAAGAGGCTATATTTTGAAAAGGATGCAATTTAGAATATAGGTAACTTGTGGTAAATCGGCATATTTTCAGTTCAGGAATCTGTGGCCAAGCGTTGTACAGACCTTTTAGAAACCCTGTAGAATAAATAGGTACAATATGCATTAAGAACAAAAAAATTCCTAGGTAGGTACTCAAATTTTACATTGCTCACGTAGACCTGTCAAATATTTTAAAAATATATAGATATATGTATATACTATATACATATCGATGGCGTTTTGCCAAAAGAGACGTCTTTGCCCTAAATGCATAAGATATTCAGAATAACTCATTTTTGCAAAAAGTGTGGTTTACATCCTTTTGACAAAACGCCATCGATATTATGTTGTAGATGAGCTAAGGCCCACTAGGTTGTAATAGGTCCAAAAGTCTTAAGTTCACTCCTTCACAACGAAAAAAAAATAAAAACCAGCTCTTCTTTAACTTTGCTATGGTAAAAATTCCGATTTTAAACACTCGTCAAAAATAATTGTACCCGCATCAAGTCGTCTTACAATTAGTTGAGATATGACGTCAATTTTGGTTGACCGATATATTTTTCTTTGTTTGGTTCTGTCGTGTCGCGTCGCGTCGGCGTCGGCGTCGCACACTAAATTTCCAAGGAAGATGGGAACGTTCCGAGTTTGAAATTATGCACTAAATTAGATATCGCCTAATAATATAAAATATGGCGTACGTGTTAACGCCAAAAAATATTTTAAGATTATCTTCAATAAAAGCACAGAGATGGTTTTATGTGGTACTTTATTTGACATAAGTACCAAGTTTTAAAGTCATAGGTCAAATCCTGAATTTTTGGCTAACATTGAAAAGCGAGATTTTTCTTACAAGAGCAATATGTTAAAGAAAATCGGCTTTTAATTTTAAAACAACGGCATTATACAAAATTCTTTTTCTAATGAAGTGAAACGGAAAATATCAAACAATGTGTGTCGGAAATTACTCCAAACAAGTTCAGCTACTTTCAAATTTACATAATTATTTATAATTATTTACATAAATGCGATTTAAAATGCAAAAATATAAAATTGTAAAATTAAAATTGTTATAGAATTAAAATTTTAATAAATACTGTAAATACTTAAAGCTTATATTTTATCGTTAATTTATTTAAACAAGAATTTTATACAGAAAAATAATGATATGAACAACAGTAGAAACTTTTCACATAACAAATAAGTTTAATAATAACAAGTAAATACAGAAAATGTTATCACTAAATTATAAGCACCTATATATATATTATTTAAATGAAAACTGTTTTTATTAAAATAATATACCACTATATTATAACGTTTTTATATAGGCTGCCCTAAATCGACTGAAACTGAAGAAACTGCGAAGGTTCAACTTTACATTTGATTACCAATTTATGTACGTTCAATAGAGTCCATTAGCATTTTACGTTTACTTTTACAAGAACTTCATATTACTTAAAAGGAAAATTCTTGAAATTTAACTTGCAAACGTAGACTAAACTATTAAAAGCAATTATTAAAGCGGAGTTTGTTGGTAAATAATAAATTTAGACATAAATTAAACATGAAGCTTAATGAGTTATTTTAAATGTAAATCTTGATATAGGTACCAAAACAATCTTCCATCAGAATGTTTTATTAAATTTTACAGCTAATCTGCAGAATCTTGAATAATTAAATTGTTGTACGAAATTACATAATACAATAATTAACGTGGATATATTTGTAGTGTAGTATTTTAGAATCTGTTATCTCTCCGTACTATAAATGAATAAAAAACAAATAAATGATGTATCTAATCAAATGAAAATTACTCAACAACTTGCAACTTACCTACACTAAATTCGTTGAAATAATAAAAATTAAGTGGAATTAAAATTACAATTATTGAGAAATTATTTAAAAAAGGCCTCCCCCTTTAATATTACAGTTTAAAACGATGGTTTTTGTTTAGAAACGAATTTTCTAAAAAATCGGCATCAATTATTTAAATATTTATTGGTACCAACTACATAATTATTATGGGCTTGATTGCTTCATAAAAAATTGTCGAAAAACTTTGTAGAACCCCAGATAGAACACAATTTTTGGTACTCCTTAAATCTAAAAAGTGCATAAGAAGTCGTCAATTTGCACTTTGAACAGTAGGCATTTATTTAAATAAAGCGCCCCTTTTTGACTTTTATAAAAAAATATATTCGACTTGAATATTTGATCTTTTTTTTTTGGTAGATAGGTATATTTTGTTTGTTTCATCATTTTACATTACAAAAATTACTGTTATTTATATTGTTCAGTTTAAAGTAAATCAAATAAATAATTCACCTGCAATGAGTTTCAACCAGGACCTTGAGATATGTAAGTAAATATATTTTTCTAAAATATTGGTACTTTTATGATTATAGAAAACATGGATACTTTACCTTAATGAGTAGGTATTGATAATAATATTTTCATTTCACGTATTTTATACCGTATTTTATGTTGCGGTCAAAACATCGCTAATGTGGTTTGCCGACAGGTTACAAGCTCAAAAAGAATCACAACTTTTAGCGCATCCAACGTAAAATTCTCAAACCACGAATGATTTTATAAGAGACAAAAAGTGTGCCGTAAAATTTATTATAAATTTATTCAGCTCAACCGGCTATGATTGTATGATAGAAGACAGAAAGTCACGTCGCATCGGCGTCGCGTCTATATAATTTTTATTTTAAAAATAGCTCCTCCGTAAATCGTTAAATTCTTTTTTACTTTTTCACCGACAGAAACAAAAATAGATTTTATCCTAATTTGATAACAATGTAGGTTTGAGATTGAATAAGCAGTTTGACGATTTAAAATTATTTTTTGATAACTTAAAGTTTTGTAGGACAGTAGGCATCTATTAATAATTAGTGTGGCATTTTTTTTTAGTAAATAGGAAGCCTCAATAAAAGATACAGAATATTTCGACATAAATACAGGGTATACGCGAATTGTAATTTATTATTTCAATTCAAAGGATATAATAGAAAATTCAATTCAATTTCCCATCTTCCTAAAGATACAGTATTTATAAGGTACTTGGATGTAGACAGGTATAAAATTTATTTAAGGAAAGCTTGTGATACGTTAGAACCATAGTGCGGTTAAACCAACTCCTCTAACGCTACAATTATTATATATGTAGTACATATGTATATATAGTGCAAATATAAACGTTCTCTTGAAATTTCGTGCATTATTTCACACACTTCTATTTATTTTAAAAAACAGAACAAATAACAAAACGACTTCAATAAAAATTAAAAATTATTAAGTACCTATCTATATACAGGGTGTTACAAAAATGGAATATTCAACTCAAACTTTTTACCGCAGTGTACTCCTCATATAAGTAGTATTTTAAAGCGTAAAAGGTTAAAATTTTTAACAGGTTGCCCATCAAGGATGTTTACCACTAAAGTTTACAAAAAAATGGGAAAAATAGCATATTTATGGGTATATTTATGATTATGTTCTCAAAAGAGGACAAGTATCAGAGCTCTATCATTTGTTTTCATAAACTATCCTAACATATTTGCAAAAAAAATGTGCCAAAAATAATAGTTTTAATTTCAGAGTAGTGTAATAAACGATAACTGAAATACGGTGTTTTGCGAAAACGTCTATAAACAAACCTCTGGCGCACGGTATGAAACAGAAACTTAATTTAAGATAGGATTAAAATATTTTGGTTTTAAACTACCAACATATAGGGTTCACCACCAGCAAAAAGTAATTTTTAAAGGATTTAAACATTTTTAGTTCTTACGAAACTCAACGAAACTAGTTTTACGAAAATCCTTTCAGTATTATCTACTGGGTTTCGAGGTGAAAACCTTACTGCACTGGACTAATACTTAGATTCTATTTTGAATAAACAAAAACGGACATTTGGAAATTTATTTACTTTAGGTGAACGTTTGTTTATGAAAAAGGCTATACGAGTTGAAAATAATTCATCCTTATCTCTTGCTATTTTTTAGCAGTCACTTTCGGGTAGGTGTCAAGTACATCTCGCAAAATCTTGTTTAAATGTATCACTCCCTTGAAACTGCGGTTGCTTAATAGAGCATAAGAAATACGAGCATGTAATGAGTGAATTCGCGTACACAGCAAGTAAAATTATAAACCATAAACTAGTATACTTATGGGTTTTAAATGCGTTTCTAGCAATTGCGTTCGTTTTTTATGTTTTTCATTAATTAAATACTACACGGCAATACGGCAGGAGGCGTGATGTTCAAAACGAACAAATGAGTGTGGTATTTAAAGTGTATAATATCTAACACGGGTATAAGAAAACTTACTTTGAACATCGTTTTCGGTGGTTAATTGTCTTTTTCTAAAGTGACCACACAAAAAAACTACTTCCAACTGCTTGAAACTCTGTTACATTAGGAAAAGTTTATAAAGAGATCTTTAATCTATACATAGCATATGGTCTATCCAAGCGTATAAACGATTCACGTCATCAATAAAAGGATACTAGATGATGACTTTTCACGCAGCGCTGTCGCCTCGTACCTCGTATTTTTACAGTTCTAATAAATTGTAGTCGTTCTTTATACCATCCAATCTGTGCGCAGATAAATCATCTATAGAATATATCACCAAATTTTAAACCGAATTGTAAATAAACAATCTAATAACTTTTTACTGATAACGTAAATCGCTTATACGCTTCGATAAATTATAGATACGTTTCGTAACTTAGTGCATACCTAAATTCGTAGGTATTTACGTTTGATAGAAAAATTAACGAGTTTGTGTGTAGCTCTTCTTGTACATAATTAGTTTAGAACGAATTTAGAAATCGAGTAGAACAAGAAAAGAAACATGTATAGGTACACTCTACACAGCAAACCGATTTGTAGGTTAGTTCTTACTTGTCTAAAATCGAATTTGTAAATTTTTATAATATAAAGGTAAGCGTACATTTTGCCGGGGCGCAGCGGGTCGCATTTCAGCGCAACAAATTGCTGAGGTGCATTTTAAGGGAGTCAACGCCGGGATCTCTGTTGCGCGACGACGATTGGTTGTAGAGTAAAGCGCTGCGATGCGACCCGCTCCGCTCCGGCATAATGTACGCTTACCTTAAGAAAACTGCATACCAATAGAAGCTTTGTACTATTGCGTGAGAGATTTCTCACGTAATGGTAGTTAAATATTTAGAACATGTGTAAATATAACTCCTTTTCCCTGCGAATTATTAAAATTATGCGAATTGCAATTCAGATAAATTGGAAACTTGCATGTCAAATAACAATAACAGTTCCCAAATATAAATATTCCCTTACCAATGGAAATGTTGGCGTATTCCCAGAATTGACGAATTTAAAAGGTATATGTATGTATATGTGTACGTATATCGCTCACATATCCTGCTATATACATGCCTGGAATAATTCGATCGATCGCACGTAACCTAGACGTGTGTATTAGTTAAATTAATTTTTGTACTAGCGTTGATAAGAAATAACTTCAGAAAACCTCGCTAGATTCTTTCGTGTAATTTCATTCGAAACATTCACATTCAACATAGTACTTATTTGTGTAGATTTCGAACTTCTCGAGTTCGATTAAGTGCTGATAGGTTTGTACCTAACACCTTTTTTTTAATTTTAAAAACACTTTTAAATTGAAACTGTTTAGTTGGGTGGTCATTACGTAAATTATACCCTAATGGCACTTTATAAACGACTCCTTCGTTTTTGCATTTTAAATTTAGGTGCACACCTTCTTAATTTAAAGACGATGTTGAAATTTAAATTGTCTCGAAAGATACTCGATTCTCGGAAAAGTACCAAATGGAAACGAACTATTTTATTAAACGAAAACATTTAGTTTTATTCTAAAAATATACCGGCAGTTAAGTGGGGCTACATGTATAAATTATACGAAAGTTCGAGCTAGAATCAAACCATTTTCAGGAAGCGTGATCTAACTTTATTTTATAACCACATTTCTAATGTTTGGATTTCCCTCATCGCCTTCTCTAGGGTCAGGTCGATTGCTTTACCGCATCTGGGTGTAAAATTCTAAAGGGTACATTTGCATTTCAGGTTTTGTTTGACCTATAGTTGCGAATAATGGAATATAAGTTCGTAAATACGAGAACAGTTTACTATTTACTCGAAGTAGGTACTACGTCAATAATGATACAATGATAAAAATTACTTCTACTAAGTATCATTTGTTATTAATAAAGGTTTAAAAAGGCCAATGCAAAAGGGAATTACAGGTTGACCATCAGCGTTTGAAGATAAAGGCATATAAAATAGCAAGGAACGAGAAATTACTACCTAAAAGACCGTTAGAGCAATTAATTACTCATTTACCACCTCAGCAGGGCCCATTCGCGGCTGTAACAAAGATTTATTTTACATGCTAATTACTTCTGGCAATACCTTAACTAAAATAAAGAAAGGGCGTGCTTGATTTAAAGCGACCAATTTTAAATGTCAATTTCCTCGTTTAATTTTCAAAACACATTTTGAAAGTTTTGAAAATGAATAAAAAGAATTATTTCCGACAATACAATTGTTAAGCGGCCCAAAATTATTAACGACATTCAGAAATAGTGTTCTATAAGTAATTTTGTCAAGTAGATAGTGCTGCGTTATACTTGCGCCGAACTGCAGAAAGCCGGTTTAACGTTTTAGTTTAATACACTAATAATAAATGATTTACTAATATCGTCTAAAATAGAGAAACCGATTGCAGTAAACAAAAAATTTGGTATGGTATTAAATACAGAAACAAACCAAAAGTACCATCTATTGTACTTTATTTTATGAAGTAGGTACCTTCTTCGGTAAGTATTGTAATAAAACGTAGTTAAAATCACTAATAAGCATTCCTAGCGCAGATTTAATTCCGACCACAAATAAAAAGTAAGTCCCCGAACTGAAAGGTAAACTTTCGGGGTTAAAAATTGTGATACGTCCACAAATACTACGAGACTATTATTAAGTCCCGTTTTAGTTCGCGTTTTCTACAATCTGTTCACACATTAGTAACGTACTAATGTTAAGACGGTACTACAAAGTACGGTATTCAATTTTGGTTCTGCAATCAGACATTGCTCTATTTTTATTTTTTAATTTACATATAGGTACTGCAACGAGTAAAACAAAGAAAAACAGGAATTCAAGGTATTAGAACGAAAGAGATATAGGTACTATGTTGCCTGTACGCTTGCGCTCGTGTACCGTCGCGTCGTGCGAACGACGGTCGACGAAATGTCGAGAGTGGAAATGTCTCTAATTTTATCATTTACGTTGAGTTTCTCGTTTCATTTCGTTCGCACTCATTCAAATAGAATATGTAAATAATACTTTACGGTATTTGTATAGCGAATTGAATTTATATATAATATATTAGAAGTCACTTTTGGCCTCTACACCGAAAGGTAGAAGAGAGGAACGAAGTAATAATTAACTGATTTAGGCCCGGTTTTACAAACATGATTTATACTGCAGAATAGCTATTCCTGAAATAACTGCTATGGAAACGTGTGTCGAGACAACAGTTTCCAGTTTCAGTTTGCCCTTAGTCACAAAATAGATAATATATGCCCGTTAAAATATGAACTAAGTACCTACATAATATATAAAATTATCTGATTTTTTTATACAAAATGGAAACTAAACTACTTAAATTTGTAGTATAGATGAATGTAAAACTTCGCCGATAACTTTAGAAAGTTAGAAACTTTCTTTAAGCGAACAAATCAGCGAAGTTCTTACCAATGTTAGGGATACAAAAAAAGTAAGATATTATCTTGTTATCCTTATATACGTTTATTTACTGCTTTATTTTACGTTCTCCCTGACCTATAAACTTGTACCTAAAGCTTTTATCGTATTTAACTGTGTAACATTTTTGAATGTTTCACCCCAAATTAAATAACTTATACCTTTAAACGAAACTATTCAGTCTACGTTAAAACTTATCTATTTCGTTAATTTATAGATTATGGTCGGATTAGTAGTCGTGAAAATAGAAAACAAAAGAACGAACTTTTAATAAGTAAATAAATATCACGATTTAATGTAGGTACATAGACGAAAGTAACTTTCAGCCGATATTTTTAGTTTTGTTTATATGCACACTGTAATTTAATTATTTACCAATTACATAGTAAATTTATTAGAAAACTACAATTTAAGAAAAATCCCCTAAATTAACGATAGAATTGAATCTTGAAAGAGATTTAACGATATTAATAATAATAATAAAATTTTTGGAAAATATAGTTTTTTTGCAGTATGCAATAGTTAAATCATATACTCTTTAACTTCCGACATTATTTCTAACATTTTTCATTACATACTTAATACGATTTTTAACTACTTTTGTGTTTTAAGATTACTTACTTACAATTAGATGCTAGAGATATAAGATTGAAAATATTCCAGTCAGAAAACGCAGTATGACAAACATGTGATGATTCGTAAACAGATTCTAGGAAAAATGAGAATAGTATTATAATAATAAATATGAAGAAAATAATTTAAAAGAAGACAAAAAATTCGACAAAAACTTTGAAAATGTATACCGTTATAATAGATTACTCGTTACGTTATACTTTTTGTCCCCTTAAGACAGAAAATTATTGTCATTGGCAGCACATTAATTTGCGAACGCTAATTAGACGTTTTTTGTTTTGTTTTATAAAGATAACGAAAATTCTTTACCAGTCGGTGTTATTTTTCCTAATTAAAAAAAAAGTTTTATTCTCCAGCGCAAATACAAAAGATAAAAGATTTGTAATAAATCTCACGAGCTTTAAAATGCCTACGCATTTAAAAAAAAAACATAGGCGAAAATTAACTAATTAATGTTAATTAACAGGTTATACAAAAATAATAATAATCAACTAATTATAGACCATCCTAATTAGTTGAACATTGCTTTGTTCTTGTTATGTTTATAACATTCCTGTTAATTTAGATAAAAAGCGTTCAGTATTCTGGCATCCTGATGATAAAGATTATTTAAGCTTCCTTTTTCATTTATTACCGTAGAACCGTCGAAGTTTCTTTGATGTTTTTAAATTAAACTGTTCTCGAAATTTAAAAACTTATTTTTTATATAAAAAAAAATAAAAACAGCGAATATTTCAAATACAAAACGCTTTATTGAACTTGATTAAAGTAGTAGGTAGGTGGGTAGGTACCTACTTTTTAATTTTTTTTATAAAAACATCTCTTTACGTTGCGGCAGCATATTGCCAAAAAAATAAGGTGCAAGCTGAAATCAGGTTTTTAGATATGTAGGTCTAGGTTACTCGATTAAATCAATGCCCGCTTCGTAGTACTCAAGTGTTATACGTTGCGTCGAACCGCGTCGCATCGCGTCACTACGGTATAATTAACGCTAAATTTTTAACCGTAAAATATGAATGCCATTAAATTGATTGCGATGTTCTGACGATTTATTTGTTTTTCATAATCATGTCTAAAATGCCCGAGTTTTGTCTATTAGGCTTATTAATAAATTTAAATATTATAGATATAAATTAAATTATGTACAATCGGGTGAAGAATTAATGTTGCCGATCGTGAGCATTACGCGAGCACACACGACACAACGAATAAATTATGATCAGAATATTTGAAGTTCAACTTTAACTTTCAACTGTTTCGCGACATTAACTTTGCACACGACTGTACCTAGGTGTTGTATTTCTAAAGCATGTTTACCTGCATATATTTGAAATTTTAAAGTAACCAACAACCTTACAAATTGGACAAAAAAAATATCTTAATTTATAGAGTAAATTAGATTCCTTTACTGACAAATGTGAAACAAATTGCAAAAATTATGTGCTACTTGTTGCATTTAATGGCTTTTTTTTTCTTTCTAGGGAATTTGTTAGGTAAGTGTAGTAAACTTTTTCTTAAGTGATTTGGATGGGATCGGATCGGTAGTGTAAAGCTGGGTTTCCATATATACAACTGCGTTGCGACTGTGTCATGTGCGGTCTTTAGAATCGTCCACGGATATATGTACGCAACCAACAGGCGATGTTGGTGAGCAACATACCACTAACCGATTCAAGGTCGATTTAAAATAAACAACACTTCCAGCGCTCAACCGCGACACGACAGGCTATGTGGAAAATAATATTTCAGCTGTAAAATGATTGATTTAAGTCGGAAGAAAGAATCTACCATAAAATTCATATATTAACCAACAAAATTCATAATCGTGAATTGCAGTTGTCTTAAAAAAAAATAATTTAAACTGAAGAAAAATTACGTCCGTTTGTAAGAAAGAAATAAGATAAAGTATGTAGATAACATCTCCGTATTAATTTCTCTTGCCTAAAAAATTTCAAATTCGTTTCATTCTTCGTGCAGCAAATTAAGAAGGGGATTTAATTAGGTAATTAGATCTAAAAATATTACCATGTCAAGCGACGAGAAGTTTTAAGTTTTTCAAGTTTTAACTCGAAGTAAATAAATTTCTAACATGAGACAGTTACAAAATATAATAGGAACACATTAATTCCTGCCCGATTACGGAGAATAGCTGCCCCTTTTTGTTGTAAATAAAAAGATGAGTTATCGGTGAGCTGCTAAGAACGCGTACAATTAGAAAATCGGGTAGGTAGCTAAAACTTAAGAGATGCCTACTTAAATACAATTATTAGGTGGGTAAGTATGTAGAATCGTATAAAGTTTTAAACGTAAAAATTTCATGGGGTTTCGAACACGTTCGATGTGCGATAAAGTTATAAAGTTTTTTAGACTATTTTACCCGGATGCAGGTCATCATTAATTTTTCTGGTTCTTATTTTGTATTATTTATACAGATACCGAACGATCTATAGATAAAATTTTATGATTCCCTAAGAAATTAATGTAGGTAACTATTTTCTGCATGTTGTTATATAGGGTGTTTCAGAATAACTATTCCTACTTTTGAGATGCGACGAAGGGCGTGTAACTAAACAATTTTTTTGTAATCAAATCCGGATTTCAAATCGTTTGAAATTTGCTGTGTCGTTTACACTCTACATGTGTGATGTGTTGGCAATAATAATGATAAATCGTTTCGGTCAGTGGCGGAGATCTATAGGCAGACCGTTACAGTTTTTCGGTTAAAAATATCTACGCAACTGGGTTTATTGCAACGTTGGCAGCATTTTTAATTTTTTCAGTGTATTTTATAAAAATAAGACCACTTGCACTCTTATTGTGCGATCGACGCTGATTCTGAGATACAGGGTGTTAAAATTTACGACTGATATAAAAAGGGATGATTTTTTCTCGAATCAACAGCTTTTTTAGTGTTTAAAATGGTGCTGAAACTTGACCGAAGCATTAAAAAAAAGGCATCTTCCTGTATTTTTTGTTTAAAATGATGGTCTTTTAAACAACAAAAGGCTGAAATTTATGTCAATCTGTGAAGGGTGTTATGCATATTTAAAAAAATATGTGCTGCTGCTACCCCCTCGCCCCACCTTTACAGAAACCATGCCAGCAGCCCGAACGTGCGAATTACTTTCGCAACGTGACTCCGCCACATATTGGTGGCGGCACATATATATTTTTTTAAATGTGCATAACGCCCTTCACAGATTGGCATAAATTTCAACCTTTTGTTATAATGACCATCGTTTTAAACAAAAAATACCCGAAGCTGCCTTTTTTTAAATACCTACTTCGGTCGAGTTTCAGCACGTATAAAACCCCCGCGCTATTTTAAACACCAAAAAAGCTGTCGATTCAAAAAAAATCATCCCTTTGTTATGTCTGGGAGGGTTTGGCGCAGTCGGCTCGCCTACTATTAGGTACTTCGTTGAACTCGACTCCAATTAAAATTTTTTGTAAGTACGTTTGTTCTAACTTCGAAACATTCTAAAAGCAATAAATATATTAACTTTAAATTAAAAAATCCATATGCAATTATTACGAAACGTAAAACTTTCCTACCGAACAAATAAAATCGCACGAATTACTAACCGCTGAATAGGGAATACATTTGTCATCAATAACAAAGTAGAGTCACCGAAGAATGGCAGAGAGAAGGAATACAAAAGAGTTTCGAGTCTTAATGCTGCGACAAGAAAAAATAGAAAAAGGCCTTAAAGTTCATAAAGTCGAAGTGGTATCTATAAGACTCCAATAAAGTTTAAAACTTGCAGGTCGTATCTAGATAATTTATATTTGAGTGTATGCAATTATTTGTGTGTTTTTTTTTAAATTATTTGAAGTAGGTAGATATGTGGATGTTGCAAAGGAGTTAGGTTTTAAAAATGATGAAAAAATTTATCTAAGTAATCTCTTTAGAAGAACTTCTAATTCGATATACTTGTCCATAAAATACGTTCAATGTGGGTATTATAGAACACCAAAATGGCCATTTTAGCGGGACGTTCGTGCAAATTGTGTTTTTAAACTTTACAAAGTTCTTACAAAAGAAGTGGATCGAAAAACTGATAAAAGAGTACCTATTTTCCATTCACGGGACAAACCGTACGTATACAAGGTGTTCAAAGTTATCTGTTCACCGTTGCTAACTTTGTTATTATAGGAGCTACAAAGTCGGTTAAATTAGGATATTTGTGGCATTTCTTCCGCCGATTAAAATGCTCAAAACAGAAAAACAATCGAACGTTGAGTTTCCGACATATTTTAAACTAGAATTTAATTCTGAACAAAAAATCATCAATGCATAATCACCATAAACTTAAAAATAATCGTGTTATAAGCAACTGAAGTTTCTGATGTTTGTTGAAAAAGATCAAGTAGGCAATTGCCGTCGAACAATTGAAAGTATACCGGCTTCCTTGGAAATAAGAAATAACCCCTAGTCTTATATATTGATCATTGTTTTTCACCACAAGGTTAAGCGATAGATAGTGTTTGTAAGCATTTATTTATTTGTTATAAGTATTTATGAGATCGGCTTTAAATGCCTTTCGCACATTTAGAAGAATGACTCAATTATTATAAAATTGTGTTCTTTACTAGTTTGTATGATTTCAACAGGTTACTAACAATAAAACATTTTTCAATCATTTCCATTACATAATTTTGTTTCAATAAACATCAGAAAGTTCAGTTGGCTATAACATGATTATTTTTAGGTTTAGGGTGATTATGCATTTATAAGTTTTTGTTCAGAATTAAATTTTAGTTTAAAATATGTCAAAATATAGAGGGTGTTTCATTAAAAAATATGTTGTTTTTGTGAATGCGTCGAGAACCCAACGTTCAATTGTTTTTTTCTGGTTTGGGCATTTTAATCGGCGAAAGAAATGCCACAAATGTCCTAATTTAAGCGACTTCGTAGCTGCTATAATAACAATGTTAGCTATGACGAACAGATAACTTTGGGCACGTTGTAGACAGTTATCGTCAATGCAGTAGTCGCACTGTTTAACCAATGCCTAGCTTATTACTCGAAGATGTGTAAAATACAGGATAAAATTAAACAAAGAATAAAAGCGTTTAAAGACATTTAAGTGTGACGTTTAAAGGTGTCAACTTAAAGCGAAAACTTTAAATCTTGCATGCAAATTGTGGGATTTAATTGTCACGTAGATATGCTGATAGAACTCCGGTACTTTATAAAATTTAGCGTGTTAAAGAATCTTGAATTTACATGTTTTATCTAATCTTCTTCCTTAAAATATATACTTGAAAAAATAATATTTAAAAATGAATATCTTATTTTATGTATTTAGGTACTTATTATGCCTACGTATAGGTATTATATATTTTTATTTATGTGTAAAAGTATTATTTACGAAGACTAACTTTCTTTTGAGACATTTGACGTATTTATGTACCTATATCTCGTGTGCATTTTAGTGTTTAGATCACGAATTAAACCAGTAAGTACGTAATTTCAAAAATGTAATGACCTACATTGTTTGTAAATAAAATGGAGTTAATACCGCTAAGTTTCGCAAAATCAGGATAAGTTGTATAAAATTAGGAACAGTAGGAAATACTAACACAGATTTAGAATATGTAAAAAAGTCATATTAACGATTGAGAAATAATTGATTAAAAATTGTATTTTTTTAAATATAAACACGCAAACAAAACGTAAACGTTTCAAAAAGGAACGGCTCGATTTTTATGACTATTTATTAAATAAAGTCAAGAATTACGGCTTCTTCAATAGGTACCTATTAAATTTTTAAACTCCATTGTCCAAGAAGTTTTCAGACTCCACGGCATAACGTCTTTCAATATGCAAAATAAACAACGTCGAGACGGTAGGTATTCATCTAATGAAATTATAATAAACTTAACACTTTCTACGTAGATATGCTGTTCTATTATTTTTTTTTCAATTCTCATACCGGCTCAAAAAATGTAAAATAATAAACTATAAGGTAGTCAAATGCTAACAAATTTACAGTATAAAGTAAGATAGTCACTAATACCCCCATACGTATTGCCGGGCGAAGAATGCATTACTTATTACACTTACATAAAAACGCCAATTTTACTGCAAAGTGCAAATACCGCCGCATAGCAGCCATAGCGAATTTTAAGGACTCGACGCTCGAGACGAGCGGAGGGTTAGTCCTACGAGCAGGCGCGCTAGTATTGACCGACATAGTTGGCTTTTATATATATCAGTTTCCTGAGTGCCAAATATTTTCACAATTTCAAATTTAATAGATCTTCGATTAAAATTTGTTAAATCGACTTTCATTTTATAGTCGTTTATATTATACAGATAGAAAAGTTTATCTTCCGAAGATATCCGAGCCAAACGAAAGGCATTTTTAAAATTTAGTGCTTACGCGATAAAATTGGAAAACTTCGGCCGACTCCAAATTAAATATTGAAGATGAAATGTTCGCGACAAAATAAAAATCCTTTTCTTTTAACGGCTAAAAGTGAAGTAAATAGATACGTAACATCTAATGAATAAAATTGAAAGGATCATAGGAGTAATTTGAAATAAATTTCAGGCTTACCGTGGTTGTCGCATCGTATTTTTTAGCACAAACAACATAAAAGACCCGCTCTTATATTATGATGCCTATAAAGAAAGTAATAAGCTGGTACAGCACCGCCTAAAAATTCACAAAAAAAAATTGAAAAGTGATTAAATTAATTTAAAGGCTAATTTGGCGGTTCGCGTTGAATTTCCACCATCAGGACGAAGAGTGACTTCCTTTTAATGGAAACAATTTTTTTTTGAGGTAGGGACATTACATGTCGTGAATAGTATTTCTAGATATACTTCAAGTAATTGGATTTCAAGTAATTACAAGAATTTCAATGAAGAGAAAACAAGCTTTAGTTTGGAATCAAGTAAACAAAATCAAGGTTCGTATTCATAGACAGTTTAATCGTTACCTACTAAACTTACCGAAACAACCGTTATAACAATTTCCACCTGAACAAATTTTCTTTTTTATCGCATCGTGGGAGATATTTTGTCAAACTACGCACCAAATAAGTTTTCACGAGCACTCGAATTTATAAGAATATGTATTTCAAAAGCTATTAAAGGGTTTAGTTTCTAAAAATTATATAACAATAAAACAATCCAGGTATCCACATTATAAAATTTTCTAGAAAACGAGAATACTAACGTTAAGTTTCCAACTATATATCTATCGTAGAATCCTTGAGTTTCCGAGGCACTTAACACGATATAAAATACTACTAACAATTTATTAATAAAATATACCATTTCTTCCTTTTTTTTCTTTATTCGAAATTTGTGTGTAAGTACTGATTTTCTAATTAGAACGTCGAAAACATTAAGCACGATTTATGAAACTGTAGAGCCGATTATAACTTGCTCGAAATGAATACGAAATATATTCGTGTTTATTCATTTAAAGCGGCGAAAGCGAGTTTGAAACAATAGATCGTGTCAAAGCTTTAAAATGATTAGTCTCTCCACATCACGGTTTGGTAATGAGGTCTGGAAAATTATTTTGGCTTGTATCGTTTTATAAAATGGAAATTTTGAGAGGCGGCTTGAATATTCAATAAAGATAACGAGTAAGCATCGACTGTGCCTTTGAAAAGGGGCATTATAACCACTATCCATTTCGCTTGTGGTAATGTATGTATATTTAAATTATAGAACCGAATTTTAATTCTAAATGGTATAATCATTAAACTTTTCAAAGCCGGTCGCACCAAACTAAAATTAAACAAGGATCGAAGATTAAATTGATTAGGTAGCTACCTAATAATGATTTTCTATTGGTCGAAAACTTTGGTTACCATAACCATAACAAATTAATCTTAGATTAAATAATTCGTTTATGGCCAGTTTCACCAAGTAAATAAATTATTTAATCTAGGATTAAGTTGTTGCGGTCATGGTAACAAAAGTTTTTGATCGATACGAATACACATGTGTTAAAAACACATTAACCAGCTTTTCAATACAAATAGAGATCGATTATGACACAAATGTTGTCCATTAGATCTATACTAACCTAAGTTGGCCTCGTCTGCACTAACCTAAGCTCGCCTCATCGTAAAAATTTTACAGGCGGCACAGCCCAGTTAGCCGCGTCGAATTTTTGTAGATAAATTGTTTGTGGCAACAAATTTACCTTTCTATGGCATAAGATATGTTGAACCGCAATCTACAGGTAACGCACATTAATGATAGTTTTAAAAAAGACAATCAACCGAAAAAGGTTTCATAACCAGTTCAGTTTCGTTCGTCGCTTTATTAAATTCCCCAGAAGTACTTACCTATTTACTTATTATAAAAAGGTAGGTACGTTTTTCAAAACAAGCCTTCGATATCAAATCAACCGACGCGACGCCGACGTCGCCGCGCCGTAAACATTTCAAAACAAAATTCATCTGTCTACACAGATTCAACATCAAACATCTTAAAATACTGACAATGAATATAGTAGGTATCGTGAAAAAAGTCCAAGTATATAGATGGACTTTCGTGATTTAGAATTTTAACGATGGAATGATGGCTAGCGTAGTGGAAAGACGCCGAGTCGGATATCAGATTGTTAAGTAGAAATACGGATATAGTGGAATTTCTAAAAGCATTATCACGAATGACTTTTATTAAAAGATTCGAGAAACAAAATGAACATTCCAACATTAAAACGGAGTAATTTAAACTTTCGTCGTTACTCATGATATTTTTGAACTTTTTTAATATAAAAATATAATATTATTTATATAAAATAAAACATTATTAATGATATAATCTAGCGAGGGCGACCTATTTATTTAGCTTCAAGACTCAAAAAAAAAGTTTAACTGCTATAATATAATTCAAACATAATGAATTCAACTTATGTTAGTCTAATTACACAAAAATAAATATGAATTACCCGGTTTAAAATTAATACAAATAATCAAAACAATTCTTTATGTTCGTTTTTGGTTATTTTGTAATAAAAAGACGTAGGTTAACGTCACTTCTAACTACTAATAAAAATAAATATAAAATAGTTAATAAAATGAAATATATATAAAATAATAATAAATCCTGCTACTATGGCACGTGTCTAGTTAGTAATACTCCTTATCGTACCGTAGCGTATTAGGTACAAATAGTAGTTAAACAAATTTTCTCAAAATTATTAATTTACATAATAGGTGGACAAGCGTTATGGAGTTATGGTTCTCTTAATAATGCTTTTAATTAAATTAATTATAACGAACACGGATGTTTATAATGCTCGTTTAATTCTTCTTACAAGCATAATTAATGTAGCTTCTAATTATAAATGACAGTCCGGTTTAACAAACTTTTCTATGGGAAATACATAGGTATTAAATAACTGTAAAATATACCTATAGGCAAGAAAATGTGAATAATGCGAATCTTCTAACAAGAAAATACTCGTACATATATTATATGACAGACGAGGAAGTTTCAGCTAACGTATAGATACGAATTGCCTTTTTTTTTTGATAAAAGCGGACGTTTTCGTAGCTTTTGAATATAAGAATATGAATGCATTTTCATCATAATGGAATACTCCCGTATTTCATTTGTTATATGACAAGGATCTATTTGCAAGTGCATTTCTTTGGACACAACAGCAAACCACGATTTCAATCATTTTTATGCATACGAAATAATATTCAGTGTATGTTCATTTGACAGGAAAAGCAACCCCGTCTAATACATACATATAAAATCATTCTACCTAAATACCATAAATTATGTTTTCCTAATGATATACGCTTTGATAATAATTCATAATAATATAATCTATGCGAGTCAATATAAATAAAATTTACTTCGTTCACCATTAACACATCTAAATAGTGTAAATACAAAAAAATTAAATTAAACTTATCCTCAATTTTTAAAATTTTATCTACTACAACAGTACTTATTTATTTTTTTAAGTAATAAGAAGATAAGAACAAACTCGAAGTATTTCGACAAGTACGTACTTATGTATATCATCATCAAATTGCTTTTAAGAAATTCAGCCATAACGACCTGCTATTTCTGAATTTTTAAATCAAAATATGACGAATAAATACCTAATTAGGTAAATCACTGAAGCGAAATGCTACAGCTATATAAATGCTATAATGCTAATGCTAATATAATGCTATATAAATTTTACAAATTCCTGTCATTTGCAATAATAATTTAAGTTGCCATGAAGGTATGTATGTATATGTATAGGCACCTAACAAAATATAAACATACCTAACCGTTATTTTAAATTCGTATAAAAATGGTCGCATTCAGGGAATAGTAGCGGTGTAACGCTTTATCGAAGCGATGCTCTGAATGGTGTCTGCTTTACTCGCAGTGCTGCATATAAATATTCCGCTTTAAAGCTTTATAACTAAATAAAGCAATGACGCATCCATGCGTTCTAACCTAACAAATTATGTTGCTTGTGTATGTTTTGTTTTATGCAAAAAATAAAGATGGCTTATAACGTTACAATTCGGAGACGAAGTCATTTCCCTTGCAGTAACGTAAGAAGAAATGTTGAAGATATTACAAGGTAAGTTTTATATAACAATTTGAGTGTTAACCAAAAACAAACAAAATTGCCAACCTAAGAATTAAAAGCTGAAAAATAACTAGTACCAAAAATGTTTATTCAGGCAAGATAAAGCGTTACAGCGCTGCAGAGTTTCGACGCTACAATTCCCTGAATGCGACCAATGACAACTGATTTATCTAAGCACTTATAAATTGTTTGTACTCTACTTAAAAAAAAAAACAATATTAAATAAAGCTTTCTTTCTCGAGAAGGTCGATATCGTCAAGTTTGTTTATTTTTGCGTAGACACCGCCGCGCCGCAAATAAGAAATAGATTGCTCGAAACTGAAGTTATATTTTTCCTCTAGGATTGACGAAACCGAAGTTGACGGCGCCCAACACGAGTTTTGCCTCTTGCATATAAATTTTTCTTTTGAAACATTAATAAACTCGATAAAAAACAACGAACTTATGATCTTTAGTACCTATATAGATATTCGAAAACATGTTAGGTCCGGAAATCTAATCGCGAAACCCTCAAAGGGGCTCAATTACCACTATAAAATTCACACTTGGGAGTACAATAATTCGCTCGGCGAGACCTTTATGGGATGAAAATCTATAACGAGGTATCTACATATAGTTCGTTTAGAGGATAAACTGCAATCTAAATTCTTAAACAAATATAACAGGTCGATCTATAATGTATCGAATAAGCAAATTTACATTTTGCACACAGAAAACTTAGTTTAACTTACGGGAATACACACAATCTCGACGTCCGGTCCGCTTCATTTTATAAACTGAAATTTTAATATTTGAATATGTATCCCTATTTGCATATTGAAAGGATAGAATTTTTAATAAAGTTGTAAGTAAATACATATTATATCGGAAAATATTTAATTGAAATTTAAAATTTCGCGGAACCGAAGACTCCTTCGGTTCCGGTTTGTTGGTGAAACTGTCTGTAGTATGTATCTTACCTGTGTGTGAGAATGCAGATACTATAATAATTAAATTTAGATGTACGGTATTTTAAAACCAAGTTTCATTAAACCTCTTTTTTAATTAATTTTTTTGCTGATTTATCTATAAAAAAAAATCTACACGTCCTATATACCTATAATCCTAATATATCTATATAGGATTTCAGCCCTGTGCACTAACATAATTACATTTGCATAAAATAAGCACTTTTAAGCATCATTCACCACTAAATAAAATGAAGCATGTATTTTCAAATAATGATGATTCTTAAGCTTTAATTGCCACACTTTATTTGTTTTTACATGGCTCATTTGCGCTAGTTTAAAAATGACGTCATACACGTTTTATTAAATATTTTTGATTTCTTGATGTTCGTTTTATTTAATTAATAGATAAATACCTATCTTAAAAATATTTATACATAAATAGTAATGTATTAAAATATATTTATAGATAAATATCTATATTTTTATTTACGCTTTCATTTAGGTACACGTGAGACAAATTAATGTATTAAACAAATACCGATAAAATTGTCGGAAGATCAAAATATTTAATAAAATGTGTATGACGTCACGAGCAATAAACTTTGGAGAAACCGTAGAAATAATAAATAAACAATTTATTGTAATAAGTTTATCGGAGACTATAAACGCATTAATGAAGTTACTCATTGGAGCGAAAGAAATAATTTTAATATTAATTACCAACGAGAACCTTCATTGGAAAAATACGAGAAAAACACATTACAGAAAAGTTTGGTTACGAGAAATGTTCAAAAAATAAATAAAAATCTACTTTAAAAAGGTATATATTTACGGAAAAAATCTATTCTTTACCAAATAATTTCTTTCGCACATACAACGAAAATAGAAAAAAATAAGAAGATAAAATAAACGTTAGTGTAAAACGGGTAAAATAAACCTTGAGGATTTTGATTTAGACGACGCCGTCGAGCAGTTACATATATTTACCTCGACTTTAAAACAAAATTACTTATATAACGTATTCTATTTATTACGAAATTTGCATGCGAAAATAATAAAAAAATCAGTTTTTTGATCGTTTATCGATACTCTCCACGGCCAAGCCACGGTTAGAGTTTAAGATAATATAGGTAATAATAATAATATATCAATATAGGTAAAACAAATTTTTCTAGCAAATTTGTTTTAATTTAGCTAGGTACCTATAAACATTTAGTAGATATCATAAACCTAATAATTGTAAGTAAAATTTCTTTACTTGTAAAATGATAAAAAAATTTATTAATGTTTAAGTAAGCATTGCACGCTTCTGATGTTATAAAACACGTCCGATCGCAGCATTTACGCTGTCAAACGTGAAAGATTGATTGACATGGTCCGTGTATCTGTCCCAGTTTAAGCTTTCGGAAAATTATTAATTTTATCGTCAGAAGTTGATGTGACACGGTCATCCTTAACTGAAATTTAATTACCTATACTAATTAAACTTATTCTAGATTTAGATTTCAGTATTACCTACCAAATAAGTCGATCGATTAGTATAAACAAGTATAAACAAAAATACTGCGAAAACATGAAAATACATATAAAGCAATTACTGAAAATAAGAAGTTTTCAGGAACGGCTTATTTTTCGTTTCTAAATCCGTATCCTATTTCTAGTGGCATTGTGTGTGCAGAATTCAATAATGGGATTTCGCTAAAAATAACCATATAAAAAGAACCTGCATCAATTTTCTCGACGAATAAATAAGCGAAATGTATACTATAATAATAAATTATTAATGCATGTTTAAATGTAAAGCATTCTAAATGCGGTGTGTTAAATTCATGTGCAACGCGTGAAATACTACTTGGGCATATAAATACGAACGCGTCGGTAATTTTTTTCCCGATCAAATGAAAATAAAATAAAATTTGAAGTTAAAAAGTAAAACTACAGCTTAATAATTACGAAAAAAAAAACTCGTCTTTCATTGTGGAATGTGGACATCCCCTTTAACTCTATTTGGACCTGACAAAATTGTTTGCTAACTGTCAATAACTGATATAAAGTAATAAATCAGATGGTAGTTTTCAAATACATAAATAACATATCTTTTTAATATTTTATTTGTCGTGAAAAAATAATTTTGATGTATTTATAATACATAGAATATTATCTACTGACAATCACTGAATGCCATATATTAATATTTAGGTTATTTCCATATGAAACAATAATTAGATTAATGTAATATGACGACGCCACGCCCACCTTACGACGCGACGAGACGTATAAAAAGTTTCCTGTGTTAATGTTATTTAATTTGCCACATAATAGGTATATTAATAATGTTATGAAAGAGTTATCTAGAATAACTTTAAATCAGGCCATTACATAAACGAGTATTTAAATTAATAATCACACGAATAGAATATTAAAATTAAAATATGATTTATTTACCAGATTTTCAATATAGGTACTACAAACTGCAATGTGTTTAAAAATAATATAAACTATTTCTCATAAAGTAGGTAATAAAACGGCATATTTCAATTGCACTTATGTCCCGTTAAAATAAAATATTGTCGCAACACTTTAGCATTTTTTTTTGTAGAAAATGGTGAACTTAAACGTCTTTAATGTTAAATATTTTAAGAGGTGAAAATAATAAATAATTTACTTGTGATACAAATGGCATAAATGGCATTACGGTCAAACTTCCATATATAACGAAGTGTCACGGCGATCCGCAAAAAAATTATTACTTCAATATAGAAAATTCGCTATATAGAAAACGGTAATTTTGACATCAAAAATGTCGTGTTCGACAAACACAAATCCGCAAAAATAACCATCTACGCATATAAAAAAAAGTATATATACTCAAAAGATTTAATTGATTTCTAATTTCATTTAAACTTTAAAAAATAAGGAAAATAATTATTGTTTATTAATGAATTACATTAATTTTATTCATAGTTTTACATGTTTCATTTTTATATTTATTTATTTACCTAATTTTATTTGATTTTTACGTAAATTATAAATAAAATAGTTGTTATAAATACTTGGCTGAAAGAAATAAAAATATATTGTAGGTATAAATAGTATAATAGTAGGGTCGTAAAACTACGTCCGGATTATACAAATTATTTATTACCCTATCAAGTAAGTCCGTTTCACACCACTAAATATTCGTTAAAATCTATTTCAAAACATGTACCAATTTTTGTGGCGGTCGCTGTACCTACAAAATTTGGAAAGATTCATGTAAAAAATTTGTTATGTAGAAACTTTTGCTACGTTATACGGGGGTATAAAATGCACTAAAATAGTGTTCAAAATGAAGATTCTCCAAAAAAATTCGTTTTACGAATTCGTCAAGTTCGACTGTATTAATACCCTACCTGTATTAATAACATGTATTGTATAATACGCCTGTGGACCAAAGTTAAAAATAAAATAAAAATAATATTACCTACGTTTATCATTATTTTTTGACAAATAAAAAACTGAAGATAAAAATAGAGCAAGTAGAAAATTTTAAGCTTTGAATGACAATTTTAAACGATATATAATCCTAATACGACCTCTAAACTTGTAAAAACAACAATCATGGAGTATATCTACCTATATAAATAATGTAATCGAAACAAAGAGAACTTCAAAATGTGTACCTACTTAAGTACATACCTATAGCTTATCCAAACCTATATGATGTTCACGTCATCAACAAAAAGTTACTAGATTGTTTATTTGTAATTCGGTTTAAAATTTGGAAAGTGACATATTCTATAGATGATTTACTTGCGCACATATTAGATAAAATAAAGAAAGACTGCAATTTATTAGAACTGTCAAAATACGAGATAGGAGGTGACAGCACTGTGTGAAACGTCATCATCTAGTAACCTCGTAATCTAGTAAAGGTTACTAGATGATGACGTTTTACACAGTGCTGTCACCTCGTATCTCGAATTTTGACAGTTCTAATAAATTTTAATCTTTCTTTATACCATCTAATATGTGCGCAAGTAAATCATCTATAGAATATGTCACTTTCCAAATTTTAAACCGAATTACAAATAAACAATCTAGTAACTTTTTGTTGATGAAGTGAATATCGTATAGGTTTGGATAAGCTATATCTAAATTTTTGTTAGGTAGATCGGAAAAACTCAAACCTACTCTACTTTCTATAATGAAAAACATTGCTTTAGTAACATTCAATTAAACGTATTTTGTCTTCATAAACTTACAGATTAAACTAACGATGTCTTAACAACAAACACTTTTTTTTTACCTACAACAAGTAAACTGCAACAAATCTAGATCTAAAATGCGACAGCTAAAATTTCATCCTAACAATAATTTATTTGAAACGAAGATGTCACATAAATTGCGAGAAATTTGCAGACCTTGACATATTGGTTTTGGGAAATACGATCGGTATTCTACTCGCGACGAGCGTTACCCGATCTTTTGAATAAAACCGAATTTAAAACTAAACAAAATAAAGTTTAACGACCTACGGTTGAGCAGATATCAGCATTCGCACAGGATTGATTTGGGTGTGGTTTTGTTGATGCATGAAATTCAATACACACAGCGTATTTCGATTTATGCCATATAAAATTTCTTTATTAAACCTAACACGTTACTTAAGGAAAATTAGAGTTAACGTTTTAGAAAATAAAAAAACTGACGAATACTAATAGGTATCATTCTTATATTATATCTTCATATGATCATATTTGAAAATTAGTGAAAAAGCACTCCTCTGTTTGGGGCGTCTTTCGGTTTTTCCTGGGTTTTCTCTATCGGAAATTTGTATACTATTTTTTAATAGACAAATTAGATAATTTTCAGAATTCAAAGTTCATACCGCTCAACTTTCCCTTACCGAACGCTCTACTTTTTTCCTGTTAGGACAGTTAGGGGTGCGCGAGGACGAAACTTTTTGTCGAGCGAGGGTTCCCGAGTGCCCTTTTGTCGATACCGAGCGAAAAGTCGCCGAAAATAAAAAATTAATTTTTCGATAATTTCCCGTAAATATATGTCGGGATTTAAAATTTCTAAAAAAGAAATGCCGTGTAACTCGGTCGTTTTTCGGAATTTCGGTGCGAAACTTTGCTCGTCGGTAGAACTACCGGACGCGCTGGACGTGCGCAAGAGAAATCGTAAAAATTCGAACCGGGGAGTGGTTTTTCGGGGGTGAAAAAAAATGCGATTTTTGGAAACATTCTTCGTCTTTGGTGGCGTGCCGTCCCCGAACCGCTCGACGTGAGGGGGGTGTTGATTTTTTTTTCGTGCGCGTTCTTTGGAGTTTCGGGAAAATATCGGCGTGTTTCTCGACTTTCTAGCTGCAGCCGGTCCGATGTTATTCGCGTTTTTATATCGGACCGTGCGCGACCCGTCGAAATTCCATTATAGCGATCGTCGCATTTTTCTCCGTTTAATCGCGTGTATCTCGCCAACGGTCCGAGATGGGAAGAAATCGATAGGGACCTTTTTTGTAGCCCGAACCTACTCCATCTTTTGGCGTTAGAAAACGGTCCTAATGTCGGTCGCGTCATTCTGTATTCTCTCCGAAGGACCGACAGGGTCAGAATAAGGCGACTTTCTGATCGATTTTTTACAACGCTACGGGCGGGTTCTTCGATGCGAAACTGTCGGAACGGCACGTACAAAAATTAAAATTACGTAAAATTACATTTTAAAAGCTCTCTTACGTTAATCTGACGTTCGAAACGAGTATAAGAAACTATCTGACGAAGTATGTTAATCAGGCGCGTATGAAATTTTCACGACGTGAGACTGAGTCAGCGGCGGTCTCGCTAGAGGGCGCTCTCAAAATATTACCAAATTTCCATCCGAAATCGTTACTAATCGACCGATTTTGACGAAAATCGATTGGCAAACGCTCAACGTAAACCGCCCGCTACGCTTAGTAGACGTACTAGCGCGCGAAGCGAGCCAACCTGCGAAGCAGGTTGCGCGGCGGTCGGAGGCCGCCAAGCCACGACTGGTCATTGTTATATTATGCATTAACATGTACAACAATCAATGTCTAATGCTTGTATGAAAATTATGCATTTTAGTTTGCAAATACGCATTTGATAATGTAACGTTCAAAATCGTTTAACTTTAAAATCTTTACATTTTTACATCACTGTATCAAAATCGGTGGAAACTACAATGTTGTAAAGAATTTAACACTGCATCGACCTGTCTATATGCCATATCCGCCAACAAATTAGTTTGATCTATTATTCGATCAATTTAAAGCACAAGCGTCAACTGTCAGACTTCTAGCGGTAGGTATAGTTTTTAGCTCTCCTGTAAAATTTACCAAATGGCGCTTGTGTCCGTTCTGTCTTAACGCGTCGAATTATTAATTTCAAACAGAATATCCAAGAATGGAAAATCTGCTCATTTACATTCTCGAACATTTGCAAATCGACGTATTATAAAATAGGTGAATGTTCGATGTATGATAATATTATTTTTCATCATTCGCCTGTGATGGTCAAAACCAACAATTTATCAGCAAAGTTCGAATTTAATTAACTGTCATAATTAAGAGCAAAGATAAAATTTGCATGTTGTCAATACATAATGTATAATACTTAAAAAACCACGATAATCATAATAAAATTCCTTACAATGTATTTTACTTTTTAAAGTATAATAATCATCTATCTTTTTATGTTGTTATTACATAACTAACAAAGTTTATAATATATAACAAGACAAATTAAATATTCCAACAAGAAATGTACGTATGCATTAATCTAAATGAATGGTAATAGTGCATAAAACCTAAGATTTGTGGTTGAGCCGCAGACTAAAACGGTATTGGAGCACTTGTTGATCGTTTAATGGTAAGGAAGCCAACCGAAGCGCAATCTAGCAACGGCATTTTTATAATACACGTATAAAGTCGTATTTCAAAATAATGGCTTGCATGTAAGGTTTTATAGACTATATAAACTTTAAATAAGCAATTGCAAACGACTAAATAAAACTATTCCATGTTCCCTTAAAAATAAAATTCATACCCTTTTTATTAAAACCATAAACTTGTCAGCTATAAAAGTAGTGGGCATCAAGAAATTTCATTTCGTAAAAAATGTTCAGTGATCACTATCCAAATTTAGAATTTTTCCTAAACAGTGAACGAAAGGAAAACTTTATCAAGTTTTTCCAGAAATTATAATTGATGAAAATGATTTTTTTCATTTTTGCTATAAAGCAAATAAGCAAAAAAATATGTTGCCTCAGAGCTTTTAATGTCGCATACGTTTTCTAAAACAGAGAATTACGATTTATATTTCCTCGCTGTAACTCCACATGCCCCGAAATAATAAAGATAATTTAGTTTAACTGTCTAATTTATTTAATTAAATAGTCTTGTGAGGAATTAACTTTTATAGATTTATCTGGAACGTAAGTAATTTAGGTTTTAAATAAATAATGACTAACGCTATCAATTAATTTACGGGCGTTTTCTCGCAACACAAAATAATTATCTCCGCAATATCACGATGCCGTGTTAGATTATAATTAAAATTTACAGAAAGGCAATTTAGAAAACAAGGAAGACGTTCAAAAACATTGTTTAATTGCGAGCATTAAAGACATATGTATCTTAAGATTGTACTTTAAAATAAATTGTTTGTGTGTTTACCTTTCTGTTTTACGTATGCAGGGTGATTCGTAACTGGTTGAAGGCGTGTATATTCTTGTTAAAAAATGCTAAACAATTTTTTTTCAAACGGGTTTCGTTTCCGAGTTATTAGGCCTCAAAGTTTCCGGTTACGATTTTAATTTTTAACTTTAACAATACGTCGATTATGAAATATCATGTCAAATTTTAAAATTATTTATTTTTTCAATAAAACATCTGCATAGTCTTCTTTTGAAAATTCTATTTTCAATAAAACAGCTATGAAAATTTCACTTAAAATATACAGCCGTGCTCATATTATGATGTATTAGACACCCCTGGGAAAACCCATTATGTATACAGTACTATGGAATTTAAAAAAAAATACCGCAGTTATGCGCGCAATTGCCCTCATCGCATAACATATTTTGAAAATATAATTTTCCTCGCATAATTACATTAAAACTCTGAACACCCTTAAGTTAAAATATCGGACATTTTCTTTCTTTTCTGTGACCACTCCAAATATTATACAACAACGGAAAATGTATGGAAAACCCTAGGTCGTATCAATCCCTACCTATAGGGCCCCTGTTATTCAAATAATTAATTATATCTAGACTATACCCGATATTTTTATAACCATCGCGTAATTTCCCTTTCGACTTTTTGTCAATAAGTTTTAAGAATAAAAAAGAGGGGGAATTAGGCGAAAACATACGATATAAATGTGGTAGATATTGAAGTTTGGGTACAATAAATAGAATTGTTTGCAGCATGAAACTGTATGTGAACACAGCATAATAACAAAGGAATAGCGACTGATTAATAAGGGAAGTATCTAATACATATGACCACGGCTGTATCAAATGTCAACTTTTTGTCACATAAATCATGACCTCAGTTAAAGTTAAAAATTTAAATCGTAACCGGAAATTTTGAGGTCTAATGAACGAAAAAAAATTATTTCACATTTTTTTAACCATTATATGATGCTGTACACGCCTGCTCATTTTGATCAATGCGTTATGAATCACCCCGTATATATTTTCAACGCTCACACTACATTAGGTATATCTGATATAAAATCAAATAGTGGTCCTTTCAAGATATATTCGCGTCATTCATATTACATAAAAACTACTAAAACATAAGTACGCCATAAATTTATTCTATATCGTGGAATGCGGAAACAAAAACAGTTGTAAAAGTCGCTGTGATATTTAGAATGACTTAAAAAAAGGTAGTATTTTAATAACAAACGAGTATTTGTATTTCAATAAAAATTCAGCAAATGTTCGCGAACTATGTAAGTACATCAGCTGCTATCGAACTGTTTGCGAAGAAAGTTAAAAATTCGAAAACCCTTGAAAGTTTGCGCCGAAGACGCATCTTTCGGGTAAATTATAAAATTACCGAACATTTATCAAAGGCGTTTTATCATTTACAACCGCCCTAAAACTATATTTCGCAGCTCTATCCACCCGTTAAATTGACCGTTAAATTAAGGCAATTTAATTGTAAAAAGCTTTACCTATATTAAATAGTTGATTAACGTTATTAAAGACGATCAGAAGTTGTTAAACTTTGAAACTGATTGTTTTGTCAATATGTAGTAGTCCTAACGCACTACAGATATCTATTATTGGTAAAAATTATTAATTACCTCTAGTATATACTACAATTTAATAAAATTGTTCTATTAACTGGTCAAGGTTACATTTCAATTTTTATAAATGTTTATTTGTGTTACTAATTCAGATGTTACTAATGATATCTTTAGAATATTTAAATGGAGTATTTAAATGGTAGATAGGTACTTCTAAAGGTAAATATATATATTTATTTGTTAGTGGACTACCTATAAACATGATTGAAATACGTACACTTTAAACCCTATTTCGCATTTCTATAGCTGTATTACTAACGGAAGGTATATTGTACATAATTTTCCATGTAACTCCAAATGTGTGATACCTGTGGGTATTTACCTATACTACAAACATTTCCAATTAATACCTACATTGCTACCGTAACAAAAATGTTGAGTATTTTTCGTGTGAAAAATAAAGTATCTATTAAAAGCATATACTAGTAAAATTTTTATCATTATTCTGAATTTTTAGTCTGTTTAAACTCTAATCGATATTTTTTGCTTTTTCTATCGTGCATTCTATGTGTCTACGTATTCTTACGCCCGCGATTTAATGTTTATATCGCAAATCTATTGAATATCTATTGAAACAAATTTTCTTTCTTTTTCCGTAATGTATTTGAAAACTCTTAGATTATTACATTAAAATATAAACGTCCGTAAAAACTATTTCGAACACCTACCCTTTCTTTAATTAAAATAGTTAAAATTAAATTATTTTTTAATAATACATAGGTACATAATATAATATAATATTTCATTTTACTTGAATTTTTTATGCGAATCACAAACAAAGAATGTTTTGTTTAGGTGTTGCCTATAATAATATTATTATCATAGTATTATGATAAGAAAAATCAGTGCAGAAAAAAGTCCTATTTTTTAAATAAGTAGTCGTAATAATATCTTTTCCGATAGGTATTAAACATAATCAACTGTAGCACAAAAGCGAAAAAAATTAGCAAATAATTATTCTTGATGTTTCGACGATTTTCTAAAATTGTCTGCACTATAAAATTGATTGTAAGATCCATACATTGTCAAATAATTTATTCGAATTAAAATATGTATGGCAACTATTGGTATGACTGTTTGTAAAACTCTTAATCGGCAGGTAAATTTCAACTCTTCATAAAATACACACCCTGGTACAAAAAAAAAAACTACGAAGATTTACGTTTTATAATCGCAAATTCAATATTTATTCACGTGCTAAATATATTAAATGGGGTACGAGTCAAATAAGGCTCGTCTTCATTTTCACAGTATTGGTCGAAATGAAGTACACGACATAAAAAACAAGATAATTTTTGAAAATTTCGAAAATAGTAATATACAAATTTGTTTAAATGAATTAAACTTAATATTTTCACAGTAATTAGTTAAAATGCAGGACATGATGTAAAAAACAAGATAAATTTTTGTAATTTGGATATTGATTTTTGGACGCAGAGTGTGAGTGTTATATTCTAAACACAGAGTGAGATATAATTTTTTTTTAAATAGTAAAAAAATCGATTTTCGATTATAACTCGAAATTTTTAATTTGACCATTGAAATCAGCACAAAAAAGTGGACAAGAATGTGGAATCCGCAACTCTCTATCGTTTTGTAATAACCTTACAACGAAAATGATACACACTGTACATATTTGTACAAATTATGAAAAATAAAATAGACACTAAACATTTTAAGGACCGATCGTGCAATCGTAAGTATAATATATGTTTAACATATTTAATTCTCAACATTATAAACGTAAATACTAAATCTATTAGAATGTGCATGTTTATTTTGACGTTCCAAGACCGAAATCGCAATAAAATCATTCGAGATGCATGTATTTTGTCGTAAGAAGCTAATATTGTCCGATTTTAAGAAGCTAAAAGACCATTTTTATTAATTGTTCCACGCAACGTGGATCCTTGAAATAGCTTTCCGGCCATAAACGAAAACGTAAGTAAGTGCCGGAACAGGAAAATACATAGAAGAAAAGTTTGTTTAGTCATTTAAAATTTACGAATACGGCTACGCTTTCTAAAACCAATCTTTAAAAAAAGACAAATATAAAATCAATTAAATACCTACATTTAATTGTCTGGTCTTTCGCTTAAATCAAATACGCAAACCTTAGCGTTATTTGCAAATTAAATATTCCCGTAATGATTTAATAAAACCACTCGGAAAATTGATTGACAATTTACCATCTTTAATATGTTAAAGATAACTGCGTGGGTTCTGTAATGTACATTACAGAATCCCTTAACTTTGTTTTAGGAAATTTCCGAATACACATTTTAGAACCCTCCAGAGACCCCTTGACATAATTAGATAATTTCCTTGATACATGTGGAAACACTCTTGAGGTTTGCCTGAGCTTCCATACTACATAAGTTATAGATATAAATTTTTATTACTGGAACGAGTTTTGAGAGCGTTATCGTTCCCTTCGTTATGACAGAAAATAGCTCTGCGCTACTTGCAGATTGAAATAATTTCTTATTACACTACATCTTATTTCGTTTTATGCCGACGCTTATAATTATCTGTTTCTACTTGATCGTTTTAATTTTAATTACAATTAAAGTAAAATAATTGGGTGGGTGTACTTATTAACGGTTATAATTTTACTTGCCATATTTACCTATTGAAATAGGCAGTAATAAAAAATTACAAACTTGGTGATCACTAATAAATTACTAAATCTACTAAATCACTAATATATTAGTGATTTAAGTTTTGAATAATAGTTGGATGTGATAAAAGTTTCTGTTTTGCGGCTCTAAATATAGGCGAATAATGGTCAACATATTAAATAATGTAATAGTTTTTGATCACAAATAATAATAATCAACTAATACGTAGGTATATGAAAATCGGAGCAACAACATACCAACAAATTACCTAATGATATAATAAATTATAAGAAGTACAGACATCAATTTACAGAGATATATGTAGATAATAAAACCTAGAAGAACTTTAATATTGTTGTTGGTATGAGCAACAGCTGAAATGAAACAAGAATCGAAAGATTTAATTTCCCCAAGGGTACTGTAAAAACAAAAATGAAATTTCTCTGGGTATGAATTATTGTTCTATAATATTTTTTTTAAAACAACTACCTACTTACTTAATTTCCTATTTATTATCTAAAATTTAATTTACCTTCTGATAAGATCTTATAAAATGTATTAATTTGATTAGATACCAATTGAAATGATTAAATATTACTCATTACTCATTAAGTTTTCTCAAATAATTGATGATATACCTAGTTATAAAATGCGTTTTAGATTCGTAAAGCGTTCAATTAGAAAACTTTAAATCAGGTTTAATTAATTATTTACCTATATTAAATTTATGACAGTTCTACTAATCATCTCTCATTAAAAAGAAGATTATTAACGTATCTTGAATTCGTTTATTTTTTAACCAAAAGAAAGTATAGGTATAATTGTTGTTGTTCATAATTTTTGATTTACATAACTAAAGAACATCGGATTTTTAAATGATTATTAAAACTTAAAATTATGCACCTAATTAGATATTAAATAAGAGGACAATTAAATGACACCCTCTTTGTACGTGATATAAAAGTAAGAGACGTTTTAACCACATTTCCCCTTACGTACATATATGTAAAAAATACTACCCATTACAAGAATGTTATGGTTGATGAAGAATTAAATGCGGATTTTCAGTATTACCACAAAATTGGCTGCTTTATTTATCAAGGATAAACCTTATTTGAGGTTAGATTCATAATGATTTTCTCTTTAACATCTAGGTTGTCTTCAATGAGCTGCAAAATTAAATTAAGTATTGTATTCCCGATGGCATTCATGGTCTCTTGGTTGAAATTCTCGCGTTAATTGAATTTTATACGGATACAGGTGTTTACATTTTTTTTTCAAAATAAGTACTTTATACCTTCAGTACAAAATTTCTACTTATAAATGTTTTTGTTATCCACGGAAAGATATCTCGAATCTACATAAAATGATCAATAAAACATAATTATTGTATTAAGCGTTCAAGGACTGATTAATAATTAATAATTAACTATCAGTCATATATTTTTTTTCTTAATGGAAGAAAATGTTAATTTGATACAATCTATCCAAACCTATACGCAATTCACGTCATCAAAAAAAAGTTACTAGATTGTTTATTTGTAATTCGGTTTAAAGTTTGGAAAATGACATATTCTATCGATGATTTAGCTGCGCACATATTAAATTGCATAAAGAAAGATTACAAAAATTATTGGAATTGTAAAAATATGAGGTACGAGGTGACAGCACTGTGTAAAACGTTATCATCTAGTAACCTTTTATTGATGACGTGTTGCATATAGGTTTGGATAAGCTATATCTATTATTAAAATAGTGTGGTGTCATCTTTCGTAGTTTATCAAAACTATGAAAATTACAAAATAATTTAGTGTGTAAAATGTAAAAAAATGATAAGTAGAAAGTAGGTAAATCGAAGTCAAAAAAATTAAAATTAACAACTGTTGTATAATTTAAAGATGTAAAAAAAAATAATATTATATTTACTATTAATTCGTAAGTATTTGCAAAGGCATTCGAGTGACATTTAAGTTGCGATAGACTGTACTTAGGAAAATTTACATAAATCGCATTGCACTGAATAAAAACGCGTAAATTTATTTTGAGTCGACTCGACTGATTACAATACACACGATGATTGATAACTATACACGGTGTAGCTAAATTAAATCGAAAGCTCTTGGCCATGACCATTAAACAAGTGGATAAAACGTCTTATATATGTTTATCGAATTTTAACAATTTTGGTTGAAATTTGTATCAAATAATAAAAATAAATACGGACCTGCTTTGTGTTTAAAAAATCTAATTATTTTGTATTAGAAAACAACGCGAAAAAATTCACTAGTTCACAAAATTAAACATACAAACAACGATATGATGGAACTTTACGTTACTGTGAACAATAATAGAATGATAACTATCCTTTTATTAATTTAAACTTAAATTTGCACCAACCTGCCATACAATAAAATTAATTATACGTGCGATGGCATGTTGTCGACACTAATCGTAACAATTAATATCAGATTCATGTCCCTTATGTACGTCTTGCTTACTTATAAACCATATTGATGCTGGTTTTAGTTCGAAAATGAGTCATTTGTGCACTTCATTTGCTTCTTCGGCATTATGAATTTAATTAAAATTGCGTACGGATAGGATCGTGCTTAAAATTTGAAATACAATTTCATACCATATGTTGATAAGGAAAATATGTTTTAAATCGTTACATCTACCCCCCACTCCCATTACATTATGTGGTTTAGACTTATTTTAGTTTTACACTGTATATTAAGCGTTTAAATCAATTCATCGATACATTTGCAAATGTCGAAGTTTATTTAAATTGAATTGGTTTATTTCGACATAAGTAGTTAGATTCGAAGGCCATTCGTTTAGTCTCACAAATAAAAATAAAATTGTTAATTACCGAATTACCGTCCGACTATTATATAGAATAGAACGTGTACCTCTCGAGATTTTCCCTGAACAATTAACCACGGTTGGCTTTACTTTATAGGGCTCCCTACCGAAGACTGTAATGTGATTATGGAAACAGGCACCTGAATACTATTTGACTACGATCCTGATTTATCACGAAATTAAGCCAACAAAATTTAAATCTCTTCTTACAGGAAAATTTGCGAGAATAACCTGGAGAAAATCAGTTGTAAGATATCGAGCTAAAATTTCCCATGTAATAGAAGTAATATAATTACCTATTTATTAAAATCGTTATCAAATTTTCAACTTCACGCTCTACTTATTATAAGTATATAAAGTTTCACGAGAATTGCGTCGATTAAAATTATTCTATAGCTCTTTAGACTGTAAAATTTTAAATACCTTTAAGGAAGTTCACGGCGAAAATAAATTACTCCATTAATGAATAAAGTTTCGAAAATAAATTCCTTCAAAATAATATTTAAGTACATAATCTACAACATGGACAAGACCACGTTCACCGCACAATTTAGAAATACTTCTTGGATACATTTAACATCAACGATACTATCTTAAAATACCGAAATTATTTGCCTGTGACATTATTTCAATTCGTTCATGAAATCCTCAATCTGTTAAAAACTTGGTGGACGGTAAAACATAAACAGCAAAAGATAATCCTCGGTTGCTTTTGAAATAACCGAGCTGCTTTTAAAAAGATTAGGAGGATTCAAACAAAGGATTTTATTTATAGTGTGGTTAAAAGAAAATTGTTGCTTTCGAGATTCGAGAGCAGAGATGAACATAGAAAAACGCAACAAAATATAGGCGGTTGTATTTTTCGAAGAAAGGCGGGGCATTTTTTTTAAATATTCGGGCATGTAGGTAGATGCATATTTTTGACGTTTTAACTTACCTACCTACTAAAGTTTTTCGTTTTCGTGGACATAATAAACCGAGATATAACTCGGCGAGTACGTAATTAAGGAGCGTTGCTTTTCCCTCTATACCATCTTTCTCTGAAAAATAAAATAAGGGAGGTCCGACCTACGTTTTCATTACAACTAACTACACATTTCGTTGTGTTTGAAACGACGGGTCGTACGACTTATTATTCTTATATTTGTTACAAATTACAAGTAGGTGAAAAGTTAATTAGCTAACATTGTCATGTTGGTTATTAAGTAAACAAATGTTCCTATTCCATTGTGTTCGGCAACGTAATTATGTTTCCTGATTTTATTGCATTGACTTTTAAAAGTTGCAATAGAGTATGTATTCTTAAATATGCAAAGAATAAAATATTATTTATTATACCCAACAAATAAAACTAACCATGTAAAACCAAAAAAAAAAATTGCTTTTAAGTATAATAACGTTTTAATATAATACGTGTTCAGTTTAAACGAGACTGTAATACATTCATCCGCAATAATATCACACACCCTAAAATTTCTAAATTTTGTACGAGGGATGGATTCTATATTTTGTTTTAGGAATATCATTTCTGTTATTGTTATTGCTTAAATTTCAAGAGAATCCTACTAACGATAGTAGTTTGGGTCGGTGTTTGTGCACATAACAATGTTCCAATAATAATAATTGTTAGTTTGGGTTGCTTCGTAAATATGCTTCCTATTAGAGCTAAATTAGCTAACTATTAGAGTTAAATGCAGGGTGTTCCTAAATTGAGTTGACATATTTTAAGAGCGGATTCTTCACGTCAAAATAAAACAAAACGTTTCTATAAACGGTTAAGAAAACGCTTATCGTTAGTTTCCAAGATACGGGGGGGGGAGGTGAATATACGAAAAAATTTAAAAATAATTTACCATCAAATTGTAAGATTATGTGAGTGTTCCTGTATTAGAAGATTAACTTTGACCTTTATGTAGATCACTTTATTATTACAATTGATAGATATCATGTAGGTACCTACTATTTTTATATTATTTGTAGGTATTGCAAAAATAATTAGCAACTTTCAAACCACTATTACTCAGTTTATAGTTGTGGAAGTCAATAAATTTAGCGAATTTCATGTGCATTGCAATATAGAAAAATTTATTTCCGTAGGTACCCATTGGTGTCCCATTATGAAATTTGGCGCAACAAATGTCTTCAAAACATGTTCTTCAAAAAAATTTAAATGGAAGATTTTGAAATTACAAAAAAAACCGTTCTTTTAAGGTCTTCAAAAATTACAAAATTTAAATATCATAATTGTGTTGTATATCAAATTGAAGTCAATTAAAAACAGAAGGGAATAACAACAAATTGAGTGCTCTAGGTTAAGTGGTTTCGCGTTACAGCTTTTTAAAGTGTTTTAAAGATGTTGTCATTTTTGTTTCTTTTAAAGTCAATAGCTCAAAAACTACGAGTCCAAAAAATCTAAAATTTCACAATTTTCGTTAACTTTATTGGTAGTACCATTGCGCTGATTATGATGAATTTCTGAGATGTCAAGGTGCAGACCAGTGCATTGGTTGCTTTGACATGAAATGACCCCAAACGTGATTTTAAAGAATGTATAAATGTATTAATTTAATATAGAAGAAAAATATTTTTTAAACTGCAACTTTTGTTAATAATTAAAAATTTTGAGTTTTAGAGGCAATTTTTCCAAGTAAGGTACGTTTCAAGTTACTATGCGGTCGCTGAAAAATAGCTCATACTTATAGGGCCGGTGAATTTTAAAACGATTATCGACTTTTAACTGTATTATATATTTTTTTTTACAAAAAAAACTTAAGATCGAGTTGAATTACAAGTAACGCTCGTATACACGGAGGTTAGGTTCCAGATTTCGAATTTAAACTTGTTTTTAAATAAGTCCTTTTAGGTACGGCTATTCTTTTTTATGGAATAACACATACCTACATTCAGTTCTGTTCTAATTAAAATAAAATAATGCGATAATTCAATTTATATCCGAATATCTTCTTTGAAATTTTTTGAACATTTCAACTCTCAATGGAGTAAAATTATTGAAATAAACTGAACTTTTGTAATTTTAGTACTACATATCTCTACATAAAAGGAATATAAAGTTTTAATTGCGATACAAAAGTATTTATCTACACCAAACTGTTCTAGAGTTACGAAATTAACAAAAAAAGTTTCCATGTGGATAGACGTTCGAATATAAAGGGAATGTTAAAAGAACATCAAAATTCGTAAATGATGCGATTTAATAAGTTTAGGTTTATAGGTACTTATTAGTTACTATCTACTTATGTATATCAAAATTCTCTTTGTTATTATGTTTCAAAATCACATGAAACGTTAGAATTAGATACAGTTCCCTCTAATAACTGTGATAGAAAGCTTTGTAGGATTCATGAAACATTCTCGGCTGCTTCGCTTTTGTAACACGACTGTCAGGTGGAATTTTCTAAGATTAACGGTGCCTACATAATACATATATAGCTATAAATGTATAGAAACCTAAGTTATATATGGGCAAATAAAATCAAATACGAATAGGTACACCGATCGGTGAATAGGCTCAGTTTGACCATAATTAATTCGAGATCTGTTCATAAGACACACTATTACCATTCAAATATATGTAAAGCCGAGTTGATACATAAAAGCAATAGACTTAAAATACCTTTAATACTGTCTCATTAATGGAATAATTAAATCGAGTAAATTTAAACTAATGTGATACAAAATTGCCATTTATGTACGTTGTTATAATAAATTAACCAACTCTTATCTTAATGCGACGTTTATTTAGCTAGTTGTTTTTGTTAATAACTATATTATAGTGTTAATTCCTCGTAACTGCCAATTTAATTAAAACCGAATTACATACTTCGAACACAAATTACCACAACAAAATAATGATATTTGCTCAGGTACCTACTTCATTTTTAAATTTATAATAATTCTAAAAATAGTAGTACGTACCTTGAATGTAATTTCTTCCAACTATACACATATACCTTATCCAACCGGCTAGGCGACACGTCATCAGTTAAAAGTTACTGTGAATGTTATTCGTAATTCGGTTTGATATTTGAAAAGTGACATATTCTATAGATGATTTACCTGCGCACATATTAGATGGCATAAAGAAAGACTACAATTTATTAGAACTGTCAAAATACGAGGTACGAGGTACAGTATATACTAGATACATATTATAGTTTCTTTTTTATATAAAAATGTAAATATATTTTATTTATAGTTTGAGCGTAACACCCAAGGTTGATCATGAACATTAACCGCATTTAAATCGAATACACCACCCTAACGTTTAAGAAATGTTAAAGAAATAAAACCGTAACAGCTGTTGTTAACTTCGCGATAAAACTCTTCAGATACTTCATAGTATACTGCATAAATTTTATTTTCACTCAAACCCCACATTACCAGCATAAATTATACATAGCAGTACTTCATATTTTACAAATTTACATTCGTTTAAAACTTGCAAAATTCTGTAAAATATTCGTGATGTTTCTGGAACTTATAACGTCCGCGTTATACGAGTGTTACCTGTAATTCGACTCGATATTATAAATTCTTTTTTGTAAAAAGAAAAAATATAACACCGTTAAAAGTCGATAACCGTTTTAAAATTCATCGCCCTATATGAGCTATTTTCGGTTTATTACGATGAATGCCGGCTAACACGTGCCAAATGAAAATCCAACGGACGCACATACCCAGTAACTTGAAACGCGCCTCACTTGTAAAAATTGCCTTTAAATCGCCTAGTTCTAATGAAGAATTGGGACTGAGGAAGAAAGAAAAATTAATGAAGCAAGCGATAACGGTCGATTTTATTAAAGTCATTATAAATAGTATTCGATGTTAACTTTGATTTCTATTAAGTTTATTATACCTGAATGCAATGAGATGTATTTTTAACAGGTGTTTCGCGCATTCATTACAGCTTAATTAATTGTATAATTAGTTACGTGATTATATGTACCTATGTACATGTTATCTATCGTTGGTTATTTGGACGTTTATGTTAAAACGTGTTGTAATAAATTAAGTACTTGTCAGTTAATAAAACATTGGCATTTCGATATATAATATATACATATAGTGCGTTCATGGATAACCGATACTTACAATTAGTATACGTGTAATTGGATTTTGATATTCTGGATTTAGATCCTGCTTATCCTGTAATTGTACTGAAGTGAAAACGAGTTCAATCTTTCATATACAGGACGTTTTAAAGGAATTTTTTTTACAGAAAATTATTATATCTAATTATTTTACTTAAGTTTTCGTTTTTTAATATTATTGATTAAAATTAATTGTTAAAATACTGCTTTTTTTTCATGCAATGTTACTTACTTATTGATTATGAATACATAAAATCGTATACAAGTTTATTCGAAAATAATTAAAAAGAAAACACATTAATTAGGCATCTAAGTAAAAAAAATAAAATAAAATAATTGCCAAAAAAAGCAAAAATATCAAAACAAACTGATTTTTCTGAAAATTTGAATTTATGCCTTTCTTTTAATTATAAACAACTTATTTCAAATAAATGCTTTCATATTTTTTCATATAAGGCTACTTTTCTCTACTTTTTTTTAGAAATTGGCCATTAAAACATCCTATATATGAATGATTAAACTTATTTTCACTATAACACCGTTTGAGGACAAGTTATAAGTACAGTTCGAAAATGTTTGGTCAAATTACGCGTATACTATCAGATATCTATGGACACACTGTATATAATTTACGCTAAAAAAATAATTAAAAGAACAAAGTGAATTGAAATTGTTATTAATATTTTGCTTTTAGTCATTCGTTTAATTTGTGTAATTGTAGAAAGTTTACAATAAATGTAACTAGATATTTTATGTCTTAATTCAACGGGTTTATTTTATATTATAAATCTATTAAAAGAAAAACGAACAATTAAACTTTTTTAAATAAAATACCTAACATGTATGATGCATAAAATATGATTTAAGTAGGTATACCATTTCTATTATACATTAAATTATCTTTATTATATATTTTTTAGATGTTATAATAATAAAGTTTCACTGTAAGTAAAAACGATGTACCTACATTTTTCTGACAAGCGAGAGTGTTTTTATTGAAAATGATACTCCCCTATAACAAATTTTAAAAATTAAATTTACATAAACAATTCAACGTATTTTTACTCAAAAGTGTCTCAAAGTATCGAACTTACGAGATATTTATTAAATAGGAGTATGTATTAAACAGTATAAATACATGTTGCATGTCTACTTTCCTACTCGTCAATAAAGGGGAGGAAAAGTTTATCAATACGCATACATTAGAAGAGCAAACCTCGAAATTAAAGTACAACTTAATAAACAAGATTTGAGCAACTCAAAACGATTTTCAATTAAATTGCTTTCCTTGTATTAATCTCGGTTAAATTAAAACGGAACAAGAGCTAAAAAAACATCTGCGACCCGAGCAACATTAATCTCGGCAATTAATTTTATAATTTTGGTATAATCCTTACAATTAGAATATGTGATAGAATTTTACAAAAGCAATCCAACTACCTTAACTATTGTGCGGTAGGTATTTTTGTATAAACAAAATAGCAATTAAGTTAATGAATTTATACGGATTCTTAATTTTGAAAAATAAATTAATTCTTTAATTAAAATTCGTAGTTCACCTAAAAAATTTATAGGTGCAATTACCGAAAGAGCAAATTTAATTTTCAATAAATAACTCGCCTTCCTAATTTTTCGGAACGAAATCATACTAAATTAAGTTAAACGGCAAAGGTTCGATTTCCGTTTTTATTAATGAACGTAGAAATCGGGGCATTTCACATTTCAGAATTTTATTGGCGTATTACGTATGTATGTGACAAACCGCGACAAGGTTAAATTTTATTGACAGGCTGTTCCCAGTGACCTATATTGTAAACTCAAGCTTTTGCTTACCCGCGTTTAGAGATTAACTGCATGAATCTTCCTTCGTTCATTATTCATCGGGAATTAAGAAAGTTGTTTACTCACCTGAAAAAAGAAGAAATTACTGTTAGATATAGTTATAGCACGCATCTATGTCATTAATAACATACAACACCGCCGCCACAATTAAATTTTGATTTATATGTCTAGTCTTACCTACATACCTATTACTTATTACCTACCTATTATCTATTACCTACATACATAAAAAAAATTCACATTAAATATTGAAATACAATTTACTACAACTTCCTAATCTCCATATTAATCGTTATTTATATAGGATTTAGAATTAACACCAACCCCGTGTTAATTAGGATTATCTTTTGTGCATAAAAGAAAAAGCACACAACCACATCTAATTAAAGAATTTGAATTATGTGTTTTACACGATGTACAGCAATCTATGTATAAAAATGAAGATCCGCGTGTTGCATAATATTATGTATACTATGTTTAATTCATCTAACTGTTATTTCGAAACATAATTAAATGGCCAGTTTTATAAGCTCTGAAAACCACTGAATTTTTAAACCCACTTCGCCCCAGAAATCCAATTTCACTGCAAGGTTAACAACGTAAATCGATGCTTCTTTAAGACTAATTAAGGTTAGGTATCAAGAGTTTAAAACATGAATCGTGAGGTAACTTTACAGTAAATTAGTGAAATTGTTCAATATCAATTATAAACATCAAATATCAATTTATTTTAATTGCAAGTAAGTATATCTATATTAGAGAAAATGTAATAACTAAAATCAAAAATATGTAAGTATCCTTCATTTTATATTTTCGTCTTTCGGATTAAAATGTTACCACCTCGTCAGGAAACGCATTTCATTAATATCCGCCTACTTTTGTTTACGCCAATCAGAAAACGATAAACTTTAAATTAAACACGTTAGTCTTTCTGTCGTTTTCTAATTGTAAACAAAGATAGGCGAATGTTAACGAAATTAATTTCCTAAGGTGGTGGTAACAAATTTTAATCGGAAAGACGAAAATTTAAAGAACCTAAAGGGACTTATAGGCACTTATTTATATTTTCTCTTAAGTTAACCATTTTTAGGACAAAATGCACGTTTTTAAATTTATTTGACATTAAAAATCAACCTATTCGTTAATCGCGATCGGTTCCAATCTACGTCATCAATAAAACCTCGTAATTTTACAGTACTAATAGATTGAATACGTCTAGTTCAAAACATTAAACTGAATATTATAGAAATATACAATTTAGCAGCATTTTATGGATGACGTGCATTGAAAACCATCGTGAATAACGTATACAAATTAGCAAACAGTTATTTTCTAAAAATAAATTTGATTTTCATTAAAAAGAAAATCTGTTTACTTACTTCAATCTACAATAACGTCTAACCAACAATTTATTTTTTCCTCGAAAAATGATTGTAGTTTAATGGTTGTTTTTTGATTGCGAACAACTTTATTTAGTAGATACCTACTCATCGTATCGATGGCGTTTTGCCAAAAGGGTGTAACCCATACTTTTTGCGAATATGGGTTATTCTGAGAATCCTATGCATCTAAAGCAAAGGCCTGTCGACTGTTAAAATCTACTAACAACATTTCGATTTTTTTCACCGGAAAAATCGATTTGTATTTCCGCGATACGTATCTTCTTATACTTATTACGCGACGACACAAAATGTGCTCACCCGTAAAATTTATTTTTTGTGGGCTACGTCCTTCTGGAAAAACTGCGTCGATATAAATAACGACTACATATTTTGAATCGATATTCTTAAGTTAATAAGTTCTGAAATACTTATGTATTACCTAGCGAAAACGTAGCTTTTCTCGAACTTTCGACGAATCTTAATAATAATGCGTTTATTTTTAGGGCTATGCTAGACCGTGTTTATTTGCGCCGGAAGCTTGCGTTACTCCCTGTTTTATACAGATTTTAGGGACGAGAATTTCTTATACACAGAAATAAAATTATTTGCCTAAACTTGTTTACATAACTAGTCCTATTTATACACATAAAACAATTTGTGAGGTTTCAGATTGCAAAGGTTTGATTTAATACAAAATAAAAATAGTTAAAACCATTATGAATTACCTGTAATTAAATGATGGGTCTCCAAAAGTCTTTCGGTCTTGGTTGGGTGCGGAAAGATTATTTATTTTTTAAATTATTAAATTATTTCCTATCATGTCATGTAGTAATAAAATTACTTAAAGTAGTCCGGTAGCGATCAAGTTAACAACTATAATGATTTTTCAAAAACGTATCATGAGCGTTAAAAAATTCTGAACATTGCGTGAAATTTTTTTTCCATCACGATTTATTATTAATACCCTGAACAATTGTAAAAAAACTTTTCTTCCAATCATTTTTAATCTTCATTTGACTCTCGCAGTTTATTCACTTCGGCATACTTCGGTAATCACAGCTGATACCTTTTCGCTCGCTTCCAAATTTGCAATGCATTCCAATGCAAATTTAAAAAATGCGAGGATAAACAAGATTTTAATTTCGCGCCTTTCCCGAGTTCACCCGACGTAGTGACATATATCTATAGACTTGTCGTCTGCTGAACGGAAAGATGGATTCTACTTCCTTCCCTTTCTCATTTTCTTGCCTTTTTTTCAATATAATTTTGCAAGATGTATGGTAAGATACTATTATTCAAGAAAAATTGGCTTCTTCATGATTTTTCCCAACTGTTTTATAGTTTTTCATAACGCCAACACCAGAAGAGTTGTTGCAAATTTATGGATATTGCGAGCCCGCAAAATGACTTTCCATAAGAGGCTATGTTAAAATTCTATATTTCGAAATGTGATAATTCAAAATTTGATATGGTAAGGTCCAAAATGGCAGAGGACTTTTTGATTGGGTGAAGTCTAATCTATCGACGTGCGCAAAAAAAGGGCAGTTAACCATCCCCCCTTTAACTACCGGACTACTTTAAACCAAGATATGCCTTTATCTTCCTAGAGCCAACCAAAACTGAAGACTTTTGAACATCCGTTAGTTATCATATTTCCAGCTACCGTAATAATAAAATTAAAAAACGAAGTGATCCGCTTCGCCCCCCAAGTACATGAACCGATTCGCCTCATATATAAGGATACGTTTAAATACTGGGCCACCAGTTTAGAGATGGGCATGAACATAAAATATAACAATGTAATAAAAAAGCGTCGACAATACAAATTTAAAAAGGTCCGAAAATAATTATTTTAATTTTATTATATTATACATAGGTGGATTCGTGTTATGGTAATTATCGATAGTTAACAACTGAATAGTTGTTAAAATTATGAACTTGTAAGTATGACGTTCTAATTACATCAAAAATTTCCAAGGTTTTTTCGAACACAGCATATTGATAGGCATACCTGCGTATCCAGGAACATAAAAGTAAATTCGTTTTCTCATTATCCTTTTTTTAACGATCTCAAAGCTTCCCCCTATTTATTTTATTGCGTCAATTTACGAAGGAACATTTTATGTAGAGGTATCTAATAAAGGAGGTAGTTTTCTGTATTAGGTAGGTGCTTACCTACAATATGTGTTTGTCTTATTTATATTTCGCTTATTAATTTGTTATTCGACGATTTGTAATTTGTAATAGTAGATACCTACTTAACAATTGATATTTATTTTATTTATTTAATATTTCTACTTATTAACTAAGATTCCATCAAACGTCCAGCATTAAATTCAACAATAGATTGGAGTACACGAAAATGCGGGTACCTAATATATCACCGTTTCAAAAAGCTTTGCTCTTCCATTTCTTAACGTTATCTTGGTTTATAGATAATACCACATACATTTTATTTCAGAAAGAATTCTACTTCCTTTTAAAATACCCCCTTGATTATTATTTATTATAAGCAAGCAATACAAATTAAGATAAATTTCACTTATAAAAATGAAAAATCGTTAGAAATCAAATATTTTTGTTCTGTTCTGTTCTGTTCCATTATACTTATGTAATAACAAAATATTTTTAATTTATAACTTCTTTTTAGTTCAGAAGCTCTAGAAAGTACACAAAACAGAAGAAAAAATATTTAGTAATAAGAATTAAATTTTTTTACATTCACTATTAAAACTTTGTTAATGAAAACAATTGTTTATTAATAATAATTAATATAGGATAGTTTGTATCTAGCAGCGACATTTCTCAAGGATGTTCAACAATAATGGTACCTGTGTATATTGGTAAGTAGAACGTTACTTATATATGTTTGTGGTAAAGATTTTGTATACGTCCGCCACTGTAAACGAAATAAATAAATGTTGTATTAAATATAATATAAAACTAAAACTAAACGAAAATTTATAAATCATTAGAATTATTAAACACCAAAACAAACATTTATCTCTTGTATGTACATTTCGATTCTATTTCAGTCGCGGCTAGTAACGTTTTAACGCAATTCGTTACATAACGTCGTCGAAATCTGTCGTTCCTAAATATCCAGTAGATACAATTGTTACCGAAGGCAATTAAATTTAACTTAATTTAAGCACATTTACATAATAGCGTAGACGCGTAAAGGCTTAGCAATAGATATTTTAAAATTGGTAGGTGTGGCCGAATCAAAAAGTAGATAAAAAGTTCATTGTAGGTATTAATAAAAAAAAATTGATATTTTTACCCAATAACTTCTTTCTTACAATGAAAATAGAAATAAAAGGAATGAAAACTGTTCTTTTCGCCGAAATTTTCTCAATTAGGTAGGTACCTATTAAAAAAAAAAAACATTTAGTATACACACTGTTCGTTAATATTACGAATAGTTGTTTCTTGCTGTTCAAACATCGCTTACCTACTTAAAACATTTAAATTGAGTTAATAAGTACACACCTACCTACTTGATTATAAAAAAAAATTCCTCGAATTTTTCATACTTAGGTATTGTCAGTCTACCTACTTACTTAATAAAAATAGTAGGAATTCGAATATAAATTTATCGTATTTCGTTTTTCTTATTTAGTTTTACAGAACCCAAAAATTTAACGGTCTTAAACTTTTACCCATTAAACTTTAATATTACAACTAACGTCCTTCGCGCGAAGTCGCTTACACTGTAACCACGGCCTAAGAGATGACTTACGAGATAATACCTATGCAAATATTATTTTCTGTTAGGCTGTGGTTACAAAGCGAGCGACTTTGCGTGAACTGTTCTACGCCCGAATTCGCGTGAAGAATAGTGGTTTCTTGTTTTTTCCAATGTTTGCGCGGATCAAAGCGATTTGAACTAAACGCATCGGGCGCAAGTTAAAAAGCGATTCGCATGATCTTCGCTCATATAATGTAACCAGCTGCATTTACTTTTGTGGGTTTGTTTGTTCGCGCGAAGTCGCTTACACTGTAACCACAGCCTTAGGTACTTACTAAACATTTTATCAGTTCATAAGTACGACTAAATATCTGAAATGGATTTTAACCATGGAATGCAGTCTTTATGTGAATAAAAATATTATGATTATTTTCGATTTTCAAATATATATTACTATATCACTACATCAGCACTATGTCTACTTATTTACATCAGAAATTAAGTATGTACTTATAATGTAATTCATAAATAAATACTAATAACAAAAATAAAAAATTGGAAAATTAGACGACTTTTCGATCTGCAGTGGATAAAATCAGACAATAAATGTCTAAATACCTAGCTGAGTCTATAAACAAACTATTTAACGAATACCTGATAAGAAAAGTACAGTGATGATTCGTAGAAATGTACTTTAAAAAAGCACATAATAAATTAAAGATAAAGGTCCTTTCTAGCGTACTTACGCCGTATTATTCGTCCTTTCACTTTGTATTCTCATCACAACAATCCGATCGTATTTAAAAGGTCTTTTCGATTTACCACCACACTGACTCTGTTTTCAATTCCCACAATACCCGAAAATTCGACCTGCAAACGGCACATTCATAGTAACCCAAGCAATAAGTTGCCAAAAGAAATCCGTGAATCTCGTTACTTCTCGAGATTTATTTTCTTTGAAGACGATTTGTAAAAAAATATTAAATGTGCGTTAATAATTGCTTCGAGTCGAGTCACTGACATAAATTGCAGTCATAAATTAATTTTCAAGTATGTTTCTTTGTCAAAAAATTAGAAAAAGTTTATTTTAGGACACACACGGAATGCAGTAATACAACACAGACATTCTTACGTTGATCGAACAAAACACTAAAGTTAATGATCAATAAAAAATTCTCCACGAAAAGAAACTTATCTAAATGGCAAAAACCGATGTAAGTTTCTATCTACACAGAAAAAGAACTAACTCGAGTATCACAGGAATCGCAAAAATTTCGCACTATGAAACTGTAATGGTTTTGAAGGTAGAACAAAGGATTTTGTGGAATATGTAGGGTGACGTCCTCAGGGAGAAGGCCTGCCTACGAGATACCGTGAGAACTGAACTCCAAATGCTGAAATGTAGTGCGTGACGTGGTTTACGAGAAATCCCTAGTCGAAATCAAGCTGTTGAGATTATCATTTTCATCCGTTACAGAAAAGCTTTCAGATACGATGGTTATTTTACAAACTTTTAATGGCATATTGGAACCCATTGGAAATGTAATATTTCTAAATCATTCGCAAAAATTGTACTTATTAACTAGTAAATGATTATTTAAATAATATTATGTGTTAAATATTCACAAACTGAGCGATTATATTATCTACGTTTAATTAAAGATCTGCTAATCGAAAAGCAAGTTGTAATATAACCGCTATTTATAAAATATCCGTCGAAAGTTTAATTAAAATATGTCGGTAGTAATAACTTCTTATCAATTGTTTCATAATGTTTCGCTTAAAATATTAATAATAATGTAAGTATTTCAAATACAGGAGTTAACGAAATGCGAACAAAAGATATACGCTCTACTACAACACGATAACCACAGCGCAGCTTTGCGAATATTGTATTATCAGACATTACAAATGAAATGTTGACAATAGCAGCAGAAATTAAAAGGGAAATGTGCAAGTGATAGGTTCGATAAAAATAGTATATCTAGCTCTAAAGGCCCGTTTCAATTAACAACTTCACTTTATTGCATCATGTGTGGCGTTCCTATTTATGATTTTGCTGAATAACCTCATCAATCTCGATGAAAGTATACTTTTTAAAATACAGATAAAAAAAATATATAAAATTCATACATACCTATGTATGAATGTAAAACAACGTAATTTATTTCAAATATTTATTGCTATTTTTAAAACATGGGTTTTAGTAATATCGTGATCATAATCCGCGTTTTGTGTTTCCCGCTATTAGTCTAATGTTATAAAAAGATATTTTAAATATATAAATAAACAAAATACGTGCCTATCGATTAAGTATAATGTTTCTATAAACGACCGAATTATTATTTTCAGTCAATATTTCCAAGATGATTTAACTTTTACAATTACTTATAATAGTAGCTTAGCAGTTCTGTAAATTTTATAGTGTGAAAATAGATAACACTGAGGATAATGTAATTGTGTCTGTAAACCTTTGAAACGATGTAGGCAAAGAAAATTGAATCTTGCAAAGGCTTTAATTAAATTATGTTAATGAGCGACAACAGCCAGGGTGGGCTATTGGCAAAAATAATTAGATTTGAATATGGCACATTATATTTTACTCGAGATCTAAACTTTACGAACACAGTACCTAAGCAATCATGTTCTCTAATCTAATGTAGCAGGTAATGTAGTCTAACAACAAATTTAGAGCTTGTTTTACAATAATCTTAAAAAAATACTAGAAATAAAAAAATCGATTAAAAAAAAACTACAACCATAAATAAATTAAATAATTCCTCCAACAATCGTGTTTCTGTTTAAATTTTATCGATAAATAACTATAGTCTAGGAATTTTAGGAATAAAAAACTCAATCGACCTAAGTACCTAATTAGTAGAAAGTGGAGACTTGGCACAGTTGTTAATTGGGCCTTGCTGACTAACATGTTAAAAGTTCCCATAAATCCAGGCTGTACTTCAGCCGCGATCGTGAGGAAAAGACGCCAAAAATGAGTTTTTCACCCAGAATCTTCTTTGCGGTTCATTTTGCTACAAATGTTCCTATATAATAAAATAAACTAGGCAATATTTACTATAATTTATGTTCTTATAATATTTTCTGTGTGTCAGCTTCACAAAATTTACACTATCAGGTAACTCGACGTTAATTAATTAGCATATTTGTACATCGTCAGACCCATCTAGAATGTACATTTTCAGGTAAGGAGCGCAGAAAAATTTCTTCGCGGACAGGAATTATATTACACTAGTTCGATTTTCGTTTTCCGTTTTAAAGTGAGGGACCTTTAAAGTATCTTTCTGACGGCAAAAAAAATTCCCGATACGTTGACGAATAATTAGGTTAATTAACAAAAATGGTATCGACAAGTGTTTATTTTATTTTTAAGTTTTTGCCAAAACATTTTATTTATTGATTAACATTTAAAAAGTTAAGAGTAAAAGATGTTTCTTATTTTATTTATTATAAAAAATGCATCTTGTATTTTTCGTACGACGCGAAAAAAGATATTTTTGTTACAAAGTACAATTCAAGAAAACAAACACTTGTTACGATTTTTTTGTTAATTAATTAAGTATTGATCAAGATATCGGGAATTTTTTATTGCTGTCTGAAAGATATTCTAAAGGTCTTCCATTTAGAAAAAGAAAACGAAAATCGAACAAGCAGTTCCTGTCGTATACCGGTAAAAGTTTAAGTGGTGGTGCTTAACACTATGACTTCATAACTCCTGCCCGCGGAGGAATTTTTCTGCGTTCCTTACCTGAAAAATGTACATCATATATGAGTCTAACGTTATATAAATTTTCCTGTTTGTATCGAAAGATAAAGTGCGATTTCTTTATGCTAATTAATTAACGTTGAATTTGTGAAGCTGACACGCCGAAACTATTGAATTTATAGAAAAATAACACATAAATACATAACGTAAATTGTAAGTAATGTTCCCTAGTTTATTTCATCATTAGGTATTTTTGTCGTAAAATGAACCGCAAAGCAGCTTCTGGCGAAAAACTAATTTTTGGCGTCTTTTCTTCACGATGGCGACTGAAGCATAGCGAGACTTTGGACATGTTGATCGGAAAATTCCAATCAACAATTGTGGCAAGTTTCCACTTCCTACTAATTACTTATTGTTAGGTCGAATTTCTTAAAATGCCTCGACTACCATGATTGCGTTCTAATACGGCTTTATAGCTAATTAAAAACATGTTTCGTTATTTCTTGCTATATCTACCTAAAGATGTTTGTATACGTAAGATAAGCAATTCCGTCTAATAATGAGTCTGTTTTTGATAAACTGTTTGTATCACATGCCGCGCTACCTTTTCGAGTTACCCCGTGTTTTCCTTTTCCAATAAATTCGAAAATCTCTCGAGGAAACTATTGTAAAAGATCAGAAACCTCACGAATAAGCACTAGAGTACAAAAAAACGATCACGTGATCTGATACGCAGCGCCGTGTAAAATGTTCAAGGCGATTGTTCGAATACGCACCAAAAAATAATTCGACGAAATATAGTTCAGAATTGAAACATCTAACGATGAGGCGAAGAAGCAAAATTAGTTCAGGAATTTCGTCTTGCAAGATATGGCGCGTCAAGCCACGAGAGAGTAAGATTTCCAAACTGTGCTAAACACGGATTTTAAGAAAATAGATCGCCGTCTAACCCAGACGTAACACCCAATAATTAGGTATGTACGTCACAAATACTATTACAACATAAACTAAAAATATTCCTGGAATATTTTTTACATTAGGTACTGAATGGGTATTTAATCACACAAGCGAGAAATATCCTTTCAGCCCGTGTTATACACTATATTTTTCCAACGACCACAAGTGTTTATATTAAAAATTTTGACTTTTAATGTTTAATGCAGGAACTTTTACACTTTATAATACTTTTATAGCTATAGTAATGAAAGTTATTAGGCAATAAAAAATCATTATTAAATTAATTACTAAACAACAATCGTTACATTAAAAGGAATATATTATAAATTACAAAATATACTGAAAATGCGAACCTATCAATTTGACGTATTAATTTAAGTGCTTGAAAATTGAATTTATCAGTAAAACAGCAGGGGGAAGCGATCTACCAAAAATACAGTTTAAAATTACTTGTCGCAAATTTAAAAGAGTCGAGTGTATTTTATATAGGTATGGTAGGTACCTAAAAATTGATATCAGGAGCTGAAACTTGATATAAATATATATTTAATGTAAATGCATATTTTAAGAGTAGAAAAAATTACCAACTTCCGAAAATATGTCGCAAAAGGACACTTAAAGTTTATGCGTTGAGATGGAAAAACAAGCGCTTAAAACAACTTTTGCAATTTCCATTGTTTCTCATAGGTAACTTAGATCGTTGTTATTTAATTATTAGATACATTTTGCATTGGCAATTCTGTAACTTGACGGAATGTTAAATTAATTTTAATCGTAAATATCGACCGTTTTGTCGACGCGCGTTTAAAATCTAACTAACCTATTATTTGCTGCCATTAAATTGTACGTTTTGTGTAGTATAGGTCGATTAATACTCAATATTTAATAACTGGTAAATTTAGGAAACGTCAATTATTCTTTCATGAAATCGGGCGTTATTTATAGCATTTTTTAATAATTGTTATATTACCTAATATTGTGTTTCAATCATAAGTATATATACACGCACATTTTCAAATGCAAATTCAATTTAAAAAAAATTTATCTTACAATTATCGATTTCTCCTTAAAAAAAAACTTATATTTTTTATTATGAGTATAAATTTATTATTTCAAACAAACGTCTTGTCAAAACAATAAATTGTATGTGAAACCTGATATCTTGTAAGAATATAGGATAATGAACAAAGTGAAACTATTAATTAACATGTTTGTAGAACATAAATTATGTAACTATGCTTCGTGGTCACGTAAGTTTTAGTATATCCAATGGAAAATTCGATGTATACATATACACGTTCAATTAATAAAGTTAGGATCAAGTTAGCGGTTCATAATACAATAGATAGTTCGACGTGGTTTGGCGGTAGGTAAACAGAATGTGCCTCTGAAGCAAAATCAAATTTCAGTAAATAGCCTACCTACATAGGTACTTATATTGTTGGTTAGTGATTCGATAATACTTATCAAAACTATAGTTCTTTTATAGGGAATTGTATTTTTTACATGTTAAACTACTACTTAATTATGGGGAACAATTAAAATATTGCAGTAAGTATCTGATGTTTATCTTACAAATAAATCATAATATTTATTGGTGGGTAATCGTCGACTGATAGTAACTAGAACGAATTTCAAAAGGCCTTCACATTTCAAAAAGAAGCTTGAAAACGGACGAAATAGCCGATAACAGAGCAATCAATTAAGATATGGATCTCTAGTTACCGAAGTCGAAAGGAAAGTGCCGACTAGGTGAGGTAGATGATAATTAATGTTTCCGAATAAACTGCCTGAAACGCACTACCTATATAGGCACCTAAACTAATTAACTGAAATTTTAAGTTGCTTTATTAATCAATTAGATAATTTTAAAGTAATATAAAATACAATACGTCTACGTACGTTTTATTGTGTAATTATACTTTATATCGTATTTTATTAGTTTATATAAGTAGGTACTTTTGTAATTTGTTTATTTAAAAATATTCAATAATAAATCGAGGCAAACTTAAAACGACAATATATGTATATTATATTGACATGAAACAGGTTGGCAAAATCAATATTGTACTGATAACAGATTAAAACTTCCACAACAGTCAACCACACAAAAGATAAGGTTTATATTATTATGCTTACTTATACAGGGGTTCTTCAATAGAAGGGGTTTCGTAAATCTGAATTTAAAAATAATGCGTCAGAATGGTAATGTCTCTCCTTTACCTCGCCTTTAATTTAAGTATTTAATAAGTATAGATAGCATTTTTACAAAACACTTGAAATTCGAAAATGTTTCAAACGAAACCATCACTTTTTATTTTTATTACAATAATATTAAACATTGTCGCCATATTATTGGTAATATGTATTAGGTAAATATGTACGTGTATAGGTACAACCTGAATAAATTAAGAAAACCGGGGCTTCGTCGCGCATCAATTCTAAAAATTAAAATTTCCAATTCAACGAACTGTACAGAAACGTTTTCCATGGATTCACACGAAAGGCCACCACCGTCACCTTTATGAAGTCGTTATGCATAAATACATATCAAAGACGACGCAATCCCCCCTTATAAAACATGCTACCTTTACGACGGCGCCTACTACATCCCTTTACCGTTAACTAAAGCCTCAAGGTTATAAAATTTTATTGAAGTTTCTTACATTTATTATTTCCACGCGGGACGAAGTTGTTAAAAATTATTTACCTATATAGCGAACTGGTCATTTTGGTTTTGGAGCTTTTGGTTAACGAAAATAAATTACTTATATAAGGGTTGGTGCATAGATATTCATTACAAATGACGATATCTAACGATAAGCACTAAAAGTTTATAATTAAATTGCAAATTATCATTTTAACGCAGTTTAATAAAATTAGTAAGAGCTTTCATTTATCGTTAATATCTTATCTTCAACGTAAATTGAACGTAGAAAGTAGCCATTTAAATTTATTATTTATCGCTGTAATCGCTTTCAAAGGAATTTATTTCGTGCTCGCTGCACTCGTTAAAGGACCAAATAAACCCTGAAATAACACATTTTAGAAACGAATCGACGGTATTTCATGCTTCTATACATTTATTATGCTTTTTAATTTATGGCACTTAATAATATACAGGGTTTCCGCTCTCCAACTAAAAGAAAAAAACAATCAGGGGCTTTCCAGACCTTTTCAATTTTTTTCTCAAGGATGTAAAAAAATTATCTTACCAGCACAGATTTATAGCATACCTACATGTGTAGGCCCTATATTACCGATTTTTATATTTTACACCGTGCACATTAAATCTCATAAAACTTTAACATTTTAGGGTAAGTAATATTAACACCGGCAGGTAAAATAAAAAATACAAATAGATACCTAAATACGTATACAGGGTGTCTCAACTTGTGTTTTTGTAGTTATTACTAAAGTGACAGTTATTGACTTTGAATTTTATGCAGTTGTTTGTTCATTAATCAATAAATAGTAATTTCAATGAGGCTTTTTCAATGAGGCTTTTTCAACATAAGTACGTTATTTACTTAAAAATAGCTTCCAAAATTATTATGTATTAGTAATCGTCGATTGATGTAACAGATTAATAGTTTACTATGTTTATTTCATTCCGTTAAAGTAATTTCAACAGTGTCGCCAAGTTTATTTTTTGACTCGCGAGTGAAAACTAAATTTCGGAGGCAAATTTTGTTCTTAGGTTTTTTATTCAGAAAACATAGGAGAACATAACTTTATTATTTTTATTTAAACAATTTCTTTCAACGCCTTATCTCCAATAAAGTCCAAACTAATCTGTTTAATGTTAGCTTAGAAATGTCAGAAAAATTAAAATAAATAAGTTGTAAGGTGTTATTAGGTCACAGAGCTTTTCCTTCTTCAAAACATTAAAGTTTTTAAATGTCATTTTCCAAAAATGGCAATAATGGAAAATCACTCCACTGACTGGAGCAACCGAAAATGGATAAAAGACTTTTAAAAATCCAAAAATCAAAAATTCAAGTACTTTCAGGGATTTCAGACCTTTTTCGAGTACTTTTCGGGGGCCTAGTAAACAAAAATTAAATTCAAGTATTTTTTAAGGACTTTCAAAGCTGGTGGGTGTATCTTGATATAATTTCTGCGCTTCAGATATATGAATGTACATACTTATTAGTTGTGAAAAGATTGACAACATTTTCAAATTCGTAATTATGCATATAAATATATACATATAATTAAATTAGTTTTAATTGTTTAAATTCAAGTTTAAATTGAAACTTATTTGGCATTTTACAATTTTTTAAATAATTTTCATCGTTAAAAATATCTAAGTATTTAAATTCCTTTCTTAGCAGTTATACTTCTTCGACAGTTGTAGGTAACTTAATCAACTACAAAAACCAACGATTTATATATACTTATATAGGTAGGTAGTGATATCTATTACGTAAATAAAACTTTTACTTCAATGCGACTGCATAGAAAAGTTGTAAACTTATTTTTAGTGTTTTTTGTAGGTTGACATATCTTTTGGAAGTTGGTATTTTAAGACAAGCAGCGCACGTGCCAATATTCCTAAAAGACATTTTATTTCGAATATCAAAAAGTTACGATTTTATGTTATATTAAATGCCCATTTGCATTCTTCTGGTTAGAATTATGCAAAAATTCTTTTTAAAGTAAACTACACACGTCTTATACAAATTTTCTTATACGAACATTCTACGATAGGTATACGTGTTTTGTGCGGCGAACTGATAAATAAGAGTGTAGCTATGTTTAATTGTAAACTTTATTGTAAAAGTTAAGAGCTTGTTACTATTGGTAACTGTGTCGTGAACGTTTTTCGGAAATATAAAGCTATTATAGATTTATTAATTTTCACCTTATATTACGCATAAGGGCAGAACATCTCTCACAGTCGGGTTAATTAAATGACTTTTTTCTGTAGAAGTGCAATAATTTTGTCACTACGTATATTTTTACTTAAGTTAATATTCCCATTAACCTACTAATTTAATTAATTTACATATAGGTACAATACAATGTAAATTTTAGTTCTTACATGCCATTATTTATTACACACCTATATTTAGGTAAGTATTATAAAAAATGAAAATCAAAAATGACACTAAAATTAACGATATGCAATTAAGTGTTTGGTTTAGTACCCTTGCTTATTATATCCATAACGTTATGCTGATACGTTGTTCAGTTCTGAAAGTGCGATGGTCGAGAGTACTAAAAAACTTTCCGCAAAGGGTTTATTTCTACTTTCCTCTAAATCCACACGACGCCTATAAACACACGAACTGGATTTGCATTAGACCCTAAATAATGTGCAAATTTCTCGCAAGTAATTTGGAAAACTGATTAAAGTAAGGAGATTATCTACGTACATATGTACCTAATAAAAAAAATGATTTACCTACATTTAATTCAATTAATTGAGTAACTTATTGTTAGATGTAACGTAAAAAAACGAAACAAAGTAGGTACTTTAGAGTAAAAAGACGTTTATATATATACCATAAAAGATCAGCGTGATAACACATAACAAAAATGACAATGCAAAATGAAAACTGATTAGAGGGATGATAAAAAGCAAGGCCACGACGGAATGAAACAGCCTTAAATCCTTCCGACAAACCAGCTTCTTCATAACAGGAAAGATAAATCGCTAGAAGTCTACAATTACATTGTTACAGGAAAAGATAAAGTTAGGTATTAAGTATTTGGTAGATGATCAACTAGTCGTACGTATTTTTTATCAAAGTAAATCAACAGTGATTTGTTCTTAAAATACTTATATGAATAAATGTTAAAAACCATAAACGGTATCCTCATAAGTAGTAATAATTAAAACACACTATTAAACTTAAATAAATCTATCTTCGATGAAAAAGTCATTATAATAAAACCAGTATTAAAAAAAACTCGATAAAAAACGATGAAATACGCCAAGAAACAATGAAACAAATGCGCTATTAAGTATTTGATCATTAATCACATTGCATGTAGTATTACTCTTTCGGTACACTTGTTTCTATTGAATACTTTTTGGCAATACACAATTTATCAATTATATAACTATGACAATTTTTGCATGTTTCCTGATGAAAATATTACTTATTCGTCATAATGTAAAATTACTACAAATTTAATATGTAGGTACGTATATTAAACGTTAAAAAATAAACATTTAACACAAAACAATCACAATAGTAAGAATTAAAGAAAATATGATATGTTTACAATTATTACGATATACAGGTAAACCTGTACCTATCCACTATTTTATGAAATTATTTGCAAAATTGAAACTGATCTTATAAAAATTATACCACTAATATATTTCTTGTAATATTACAAAAACACTTCGCGAAATTGAGACTGCATCATTTAACGTAAGAATGTGAAACACAGTGGTAAAGATTTATGGAGAAAACGGAAAACAATAAAACAGCTCCGATATTTTATACGAACAAGCCGCGTAGAAGTAACGGTGAAAAAAATTAATAAAATAATATTGTAAACCTGCTAAAGAATATTTTTAATTATGTAACAATATAAAGAATTATTTTTTTTAAAGAAATATAAATTAATAAATTACAAGTTACCGTTGTTTAGCTGTTTTAAAGGGGTTGGTTTTAAGACGAAGCTTATGTGAGATACTTTAGCGCAAGGGTATCGAAAATCGAAGAGATCTCGAACTAGGGAATATGTATAAAATAAATATAAACATCTCCCTAAAAAGCTCGCATATTTAAACCGTTTATTCATTCGAGCTTTTCTAACTGGAATTTATTGAGCAACGTTTACGCGTATTGTCAAAAATATTCAAATATAATCAACAAGTGCCATTAAATAGAACGAAAGTGACTATATATTATTTAAAGATAACTATTTATTAATATGAACTTATACAGGGCGTTAAAAAAAAGAGTTACAGATTTGTAAGGATATACAATATACAATTAAAAACAAGTTAAAGTTAAATAATCTTTATATATTGCACCGTGGTAACGAGTGGAAAAGTATTTTGTTGCTAAGTATAAATCTGTAAGTTCGATCATATCTTGCCGAGTTACATCAACGGATCGAGCAAATTATTCAAAGTATTAATTTATTTGAGCTATCGAAAAAGAAAATCGTTCTTATTTTAAAAACGGTTTAATTGGGCCCGTGTATATTAAGACTTTTTAACTCGTTTTTGACCGTTCCTACTATGTCATTCAAATCTTTAAGTGTTTTTTTCGACACCCTGTATATTTAAGTAGGTAAATAATCTCGAACCGTAATTGAAAATAAGATGCAAGCGATATAATTCTATTTGTTTTTGTAATAATATATGCGAATCTTTTTGAGTTTTTGATAGTATATTGCTGTTCTACTGTACACTTCTTTTGTCACTTTTTTTCACCTTACTGATAATTATTTTCATAATGTTCCATATAATGTACGCAAAATATTTCACCGCAAACAATATTTGTGAAAATCCTTTGTTTTCAAGTCTTTGACGAAATTCTGCTCTAATATATAGATAATGATTGTCGGTAATTTTCTCACAAATAGCTCAGTTGGTGGATTTTAATAGAGTTAATCCTAATTAGCATACTAAGCTTACCGCAAAGTTCAATTTAACACTACATGTCGGTTTCTAGAATTCAATCTAAAGCTGTGGATCTTCGATTTTAGTTTATACGTCGCAATTTAATTCTACATTATTTTTAATGGACGTGCGAATTTGAAAAAATAAAGCAAAGGACACTGTGGTTGTAGGTAAGTATTTAAATTATATCTATATATTTTCTTTAAAACTTTAAACGACTTACAATTACTACTTTTCGTTCTAAAAACTAAGCGATCAAATAATCTAATGCCAAATCGTTTGATAATATTCGCTACATATTTATCCATATCGGCAAAATCGGCGATATTCAGAATTGTAAGGGTTATTTAACATGATTAAAAGTTTACCTCGTCTACGCGCTTTTAATAAGCCGTATTAATTTTATGGTGGTTAACTCTACAAGAACACTTTAGTTCTGCATGATGTCATATAAATTTTTGCTGCAGGTACTTATCCCTATACGAACGTCATTAACTACATAAATAAGAAATTAATAAAAAGCCATAAAAACCCATAATAAAAAGCACAACTTTAATCTCTACCGCGTTCATGCATCACTTGCTATTTTATATCTCATCATATGTATCTCATCTATTCATAATCCTCGTTTATAGATTGCCGTTGAAAATATTTTTGAAGCAATGTTTTTTGATGCACTACTGTTTGATTGTTGTCACCGGTTTTGATCATGAGAACGTTGCAGATTAAAGTGAAGCAAATCTTTTTTGTTTTTTTTTGTAAAAAGACATAAGCATGATATAAACCCACGACTTAAATTCATATATTTCATTTATATCATATTTAAAATAAAAACAATAGTTACGTATAGCTACTATATTCTGTTTATTACATTTTTTGCCGAATGCAATTTGTAGTAAAAAAGAAAAATGTATTTACATCATCCCGATTACCACATAAACACATAACTACACACAATACTAGCTCTTCGCCCTTCAAGAAGATCTAATAGCGTGAAAACATAAATATGTATAAAAGCAAGAAAATCAAATACTTATCGCGATAAATTTATGACAACATAATTCTTCAACTTTGCGATTTGTTAGCGAACGAGGAAATCTGATGTCGGTCGAAAAAACATTTTGTTTCCGTTGATTTATTTTGAGTCATATTTCTATGTAGGAATAAGAACTTTGTTAATAGATTATATTAGTTTCGTCGATAACTTCCTAGAAACCTTTCATTAATTACACTCTTGATTTTATCCAGCTTTAATGTTAAGTTTAATAGTTTTATGTAGTAAGGGATTTTGTAAGAGTTTTAGGAGAAGTTACTTCTTCGTCCATTCTAGAAATTAAAAAACAACCAACAGGTCCATAATTATTTTTAATTCTTCAGATTCTAAAGAGAACTGAGAGAAACGTAAATTTATTGTAAATTGTCAATTTTATCAACCATTTAGAGTCATAAAATTGTATTTTATGAAAATACAATTAATAATAATTATAATCTAGTACAGAATTCGTACAACACGGTCTTAAAATAACGGTATAATTGTCAATAAATTAAAAACTGAAGTTCCCGAAGAACAAACGCACGCGCGCGCACTAATTGTAAGATAATTTATAAGCAGCGTATATTGCTAAATGTTTATTGAAAATTACGTTAAATTACGAAGGCGAATAAAACGAGAACTGACAACAGACGCTTAAAATATATTAAATTTACAGTTTTAGTTTTTGCGATTTTCTGATAAAATATGTTGAAAATAAAAACAAAATTACGTTTTCCTAGAATGAAAATGTTACTACTATAAAATAAGCATGTAAAGACTCCAGTTTGACAAAACGCGTTCTCAAAATAAATCATTAAATTTCAGGAATATGCCCTACTAATTATTAAAAAGAAAAACATCGCATGAGTTATTTGTTATTTTTCATCAATGAAAAGAAATATAACTAGGTATATCTAATGTTAGTTAATGCTAGATAATGTCGAAAATATCAGGTACGTTAACTGCCCCCCCCCCACTTGCAATTTTAAGAAAAGGCGTTTTGCGCTAAACGCACAATAGCTAGCGCCTTGAACAACTTATTGCAGAAATAATAGATATATTTTCTCTCTGATTTTTCTTATATTCTGAGAAATCGTGATTTTCGTAATTTTCCGTATTCTACAAAGATCGTGACAATTTTCGTTCGCATTTGTCGGTTTTAGGCGGCGTCGAAGGTTTGCTAAAATTGTAGTTCAGTTATTTGCTAACTATATTTACAATTACGTGCTCTAGTAATATATAGTTGAAACGTGATTTCTTGGCTATCTTCCATCTAACGTGTCTTGTATTACAACTATTTTCAAGTTTTTTACAATCATTTTATTCATATGTTCGCACATTTATATGGAGTTAAACTTCTCTAAAATATTTTAAAATTTTCACGTTGCATAATATACACGGATATTTGTAGGTACTATAATAAAAAAGAAAACCACAGAAATGTTTACCACAGTATGTTTAGAAGTGTTGATATTGTGAGTTAAATAAAAAAAAATGTTTATTTATGTGTCGAGATCAAGTTATACTATATTTGTAAATAAAATAAGTTGTACAATTAATTGATGTTTCTTTTTTGTTTGATGTTCGTTTGATCGATGTTTTATTTTTGTTACGTTTTGGCAAATAAAATAACTTCCGACATAATTAAAATTTTCATTTTCAGTAGTAAATTTTTAAAAGTTGACCTTTTCAAAATTCCTGTTTTTTAATAAGACTGGTAGATAGTAACGGCGACTGTAACGACAATTTTAGTTAAAAATTGAATCGCACAATACGCATCGACTTCGTTAACATTATTTTTTTAAATCATCATCTGCGTGATAGTTTAATTTACGCACATAATAAAACGATAGATACTAAATTACATCAAACAAATGTTATGGAAAGAATCGATAAAAGGCGATTTACATTTACTATTTAAAAAGTTCCTATAGTTGCATTTAAATGATTCGATAGAAAAAAAGGACAATTCGTTTTTGTAGTTCGTCAGTTAGTTCCATTATACTTTTTATGTAACTATTTTTTGATAATAACGCGAATGAAGTTCTGCATTTTAAACCCAGCAAAAGTTCTAGAAATTTAATTACAGACGAAAGTTTAAAAAATTTATTATATTTTCGTTTATAAATGGTAAATAATTTCATTAAATCCTTCATTCGCAATTTAATGAAGTTTTATTCTTTCAACGACTACGTCTATACACATACCTTACACGTTTTATTGAAATTTAGCGTAGCTTGATATTCAGCTTTAATTAATTCGACGAAGCGTGTGTTCTCGTCTCAGACTATTTCGTTCGCATAATTATTGAAAACAGGCGTCTATGTAAGCATGTTCAAACAATGATAGTTCCAGCAGTTTCTGCGACAGATGTTTTTGATTACGTTGTCGAAAAATTCTTGCGATATCTTCCATACACATGAACCCTATATCGTGTTTACCAAAGCGTTAAATGCAAAATATGGATTTTCGTTTGGTCTGGTTAGAAATTCGATTTAAAGGTATAGGAGGTACATATACCTATCTAGTTATAGATATAGATGCAATACCGATGTTGAAATCGGTAAAATTATGTTTATAATGTCAGCTTCCTTGATTTACTTATTTTTTCGGCGAATTCCTTTTTAGAGATTTTCATAGAAAAATGATGCTATATTGTAACGTTGCACCTACAATTTACAATTATATTATATTTATATTATATTATATTTATATTTACAATTTAATAATCAAATCTTTAAAATTACTTATGTACAGATGTCATTTGTCGTACATTTAATTGCGTGTGAAAATTATTATTACCTACACTTACATAGTATAACGCCTGGCGTCTTGCCATCAGTTTGATTAAATATCTTCATAACGTAGTTAATAAAAAGGATCAAACTTTACACATTAATTAATTTTTAAATGTTCAACCTATTATCTAGTGTAAATATGAATTTTTTATTGTGATCATAAGCGTTTTATTTGGAGGGGCTAACGGACATTATAAATTATAATTTTTTATCTATGACTTTTTGACATATCTGACATCAAATTTGAAAACATTAAGGTGCTCTTGTTTATTATCGCTATGATGCACCGTTTTCGAGAAAAATCAATTCATCGAATTTTTCGTTTTTCCTTGCATACCTTTCCTTCAAGTTCTCCAATATTACAAAATTCAATATCTACCAACAATAAGAGTTGTATTTGACAAATCAACAAAATAAGAACTGTATAAATGTGCATTATTAAAAAGGTTTTCGGGATATTTGAAAAAAAAATTGATGGCAAGGCGTCATCTTTAAAGGGCCGAAACTCCCTTAAGAAGTGTTTTTGTATAAGAGTTATTTAATGTAAATAGACATAAAATCATCTCGAGAAAACGACAGTTTCATTTGGAGGGGAGAATTCTGGACACCCTGCAGTATAATAACCCTGTAATACAATATATAAACCTCAAAATATATATAAATATATAAATATCAAAATGAACCATTAAACGATTAACGATATTTAGTTTCGATTAATTTCGACATTTTATGATCTATTAAATAGCGAGTTTCGATGAGCCGGGAAAAATTACTGTGTGAAGCGCAATTCAATTAAAAAGTCTCGTACATATATATCTATATTATATACACAAAACTTTCCGTGATATTTAATGAGCGAATAAAATCAATAGGTACGTAATGAAAATAAATAAAAAATTCAAATTGAAAATCTAAAAGAAAATACGACTTTTTACAATAGTTGTGTACTTACTGAATTTATTTTATTAGCCCTAGCTAAAATCAAGTTATTTTGGATTGTCGTTTGAAAAAGTGAAAAATTGATGACGCAATTATTATAGACGATTCTTTTTAAAAACCTAAAATACGCAATAACTGTCAAAGACAGGCATATTAGGGACTGTTCATGCAAATCGATGCAGGAATTTTTTTTATATAAATATATAAAACGGTATAAAATATATATAATATTATGGGTTTTGAAGTTATGACAATAGGCCATCAGTGGATGATCATTCTCTGACTCAGTAATTGGGCACTCAGTAATTTATAGCACTGAAATAATAAGCTTAGAGTGTAATATTAATTTTGAAAAGTTTATGGTTTTTATTACAACACCGACGTATACACAAAACTTCAAATAAGGGTGTGCAAACGTTAATTATTTAAAAAAAATCAAATATCTCAAAAACTGTTGAAAATAGGCAAGTGTAGAAAAATTTAATGTCAACAGATAAAGAATTTTAATTATGCAACAAAAAATACCACATTTTATTTAAATTATAACAAAATTAATCATTATTTCTAGAATAACCTGATGTAAAGAGAGCTTAAGAATCTTTTCATAATCTAAATAAATCGAGAACCATTACATAAGTATAGATAACTCGTTTTCAAAGTGCTATTATTTCTAATGAACCGATCGGGTGAAATATCCTGTTATAAGTGCTAATTTAAATACAGGTTTTTAGTAGCGACTAAAAGTTTAAAACAATTTTTGTATAAGACGTACTAGACATTTTTAATTTTCGAAAGTAAGGAGGTTAGTGTACCTATATTATAAAGAGTGTTCATCTAAATCTTTGAAAATTATCGCTACAAGAATGTATCACTTACTACATTACAAAAAGGTAAACACGAGGATCCCCGGCGCGACAGTTGGCAAGTTCTCATTATCCAGAAAAGAGGTAATAATGTGAAGTACCGCCACAACAGTTGCTGATGATGATAGTTGTTAAACGTGCTTACCGCTAATTGACTTTAAAGTACATACCTATTATAAAGTTCACGACACGGCGTTTTTTTATTATTTAATTTAAAGAAAACTGTACTTTGGATGTATACACTGTATTTTTTTAACATCTTTTTAAAATAACTTGACAAGAAAATTGAAAATATAAAGTTTTCAATTTTTCGAACACTTCAGTTTTCGTAGTAGTCCATCGTAAATATTATTAATTATGAAACTGACGCGACGCCGGCGGCGCATACCTAAATGGAAAATCACAAATTACATATCAGACGTAGGTATTCAATAAATACGATCAAATGAGCATATTATTTAAAAATTATTTCTTGTAATATTCCCGGTTCAAAATTAGTCATGCAGAACAAATTGATAAAACGAACGTAAAGCGATGAGTTACATATGACAATTTGTCTGCAAGTGTAGATAGTAGTTCTTATCTCTTTAAATGCGGAACAATAAAAGTGGATAAGTAATACATATTTCAAGATAATGATTGGAACTCCTAACTTAATAAAACTGGACTATAGGTTGTTTCTTAAAAAAAAATTACGTAAAATAATTTCATTCTTGCTATATAAGCTGTTATTAATTAGAAACGAATTAGAAACATTTGTTTTATACAATATTTGATTACCTAAATTATTCTGTTATTAAACTTTATTTAAACGAGTCAATTTTTTTAAATACTATAATATTTAAAATATATGAAATTATGTAATTGTTACAACGCTAGCTAAATAAAATATTAAGTACCTTTTCCAAATTTTTGTTGAATAAGAATTCGTTGCAAGTAACACCAAAGTTCAAAATGTTTTCTTGTGCCCGCAAGTTGGCTGTTCTTGCTCACGACGTTGCACATGTTTATCAATATCAACTTCAATTTCAATTTTTAGTCATTTATTCAAACTATATTTTTAAATAATTTATTTAAATCGTTTAAGTTTCTAATGTATTATTTTATTGTTAGTAAATAATAGCTATTTGTATTACAAGGGAGGAAAGTGCACAATTTCCCCCCGCGGATGAAGTTTACCGACCGTTTCCCTTTCCAAGGGAGGCTTTACTCCAGAATAATACATAATGATTTTTTCAGTACTTTCACAATTGTTTTATTTCGGAACTTTTGATTAGTCTGAAATTTTTAAGTAACGTTTACGTGACCTCAGTGATAAAGCACAGTAGCTTTGGAAATAGTCAACAACAGTTATTGTAATGTACGTAATAATTATAATATTTCATTTCGTCGCCAATAGCAGCGGGAGATAATGTACTATTTTCGGAAATAAAAAATCGCATGGTCGACGACAGAAAAATTACACTTTCGTATGACAGTGTCGAAGAAATTTATTCTTGTAGATGGAAAATTATTTAATTCATAAATTAATTTTAAGAAAAATTTAATTTGATGCATCCAATAAACTGCACATTTTATAATAAAATATTTTTGAAAATAAAATTCAAATTTCAGGAGAAGTTTAAATAAAAGCATTTAAGCTCTTGTAGATTTAAATAAAAAATATATTCGAGAGATAAGATTGTAATAAATTAAGTTGATAAGTAATTATTTAAAACATGCTCAAACTGTTGATTTGCAGATTTTTCTGAAGAAGTAAGTAGGTACATAGATATATTAATATATTTAATCGAGTATGGGGGTTATTTTGTTCATTATACATTTTCTGTTTATTAAAGAATTTCCATAGGAAATAAAGTAATTGCGATCTATGTGACAACGTAAAACAAAGGAGCGACTTTGTATTTTTTCCCGATCTCGATCTCATTTTGGACAAATTATATACAGGGTGTCCCAAAACTCGACCGCCAAAGGCCCAGTGCAAATTCCCGATGCCAAATCATGCATATCGAGATAGGTAACTTTTATATCCGCAAATGCAGCCTTTTCAGAATATATAGGGTGTTAAAAATAAATAAATAAAATAGTCTATTTTTAAACATTAAAAATATTTAAATTATTCATTCCTGTGTACAGTAAGATCTCGATAGTTCGGAATCTTCGATGGCTCGGTATGCTTCTAAGAGTTCGCCACCACCGAATTATGTATGAATCGACTAATCGAGCCGAAAATTATGTATTTACATACAATTTATACCTATATTTTTTTACTTTAGACTGCAGTGTACTTAAAGGAAACGTGTGCCTACTTATATACTTATAACTTGTGTTTGCTATAACAGTAAGCTAATATTATTATTCAAGCAGAACTGCCTCGATATCCGGCACTGCCCGAGTCCCGAGCGTGCCGGACAATCGAGATCTTACTGTATTTCGAACTTAACCTTTTAAATAAAAATGTATTTACGAAAGTGGTCGTATAATTATAAATTTGAATTAAGCACCTAATTAACGATATTGAAAACGACGTTTTTCAATAAAGTCACTTATCGAGATTAAACGCGAGCTTTTCAAGTTAAAATATCGGATAACACGTGTAGAATATAAATTTGTAACGTGAACAAGAAGATTTCGAAGCATTATAACGACACATCAAAATTACTAGATCCACGATCAACGCAATAGTTGAATCATTTACAACTTAGTAATCCCTTCATTCTCGTACCTATATTAAACAGTTACGCAGAAATTTCTAGCATCTTCAGATAATAGCGAAAATAGTGCCGAATAATACCGAACTCAAAGGGCCGCATAAATGATAAGTTTAAATTTCATAAGTAACATGTACTTAATTACCTATATAGAATCATGTATAAACAATCACAGAACAGTAGGTATCTACTATTATTTCAAAGTTCAATATAAATGTATTATCTAGAAAATAAATTCGGCAACGATGTCCTCCATAAAAAGAAATGTGACACGTACAGAGCGTAAAAAATGTATAAAACCGTAGGTGAAATTACTAAGATTTCGACCGTAAACGCACAAATAGTAGTATTTTAACCGTTCTCATAGATCGAGTCAACTATAAAAGAAAGGACTAAACGTCAATTCAAAACGTAATGAGATATGATATTTTTACGCAATTACTATCTATATTAATTATTATTACAGTAATATAACGCACGCACTTTTATAGTTTAAGGTTAGACCTATAAACGACACATCTTTCTGAAATTTAAAAATTTCAAAAAATACTAGCCATTTAGACCAAAAGTATTTTTATTACAAAATTTCGATTTTCGACGTTTAAAGTAGGTAATTTGACACCTTAAAAGCGATCTCTATTTACAATTAGTAATAAAACTGTTTCTGTGTAAAGACTAGAAAGACTTTGATTGGCCGAGTGGCGTGTGAAATGATTGCACACGGGTCACAACGAGTTTCTTAATTTTTTTTGTAATGGTCAACTTGCTGTTAGCATTTAACGGTGCGAAATTATGCACCTTTCATGGTGGTCGTCGGAAAAATCTGGCGTCGTTAAATTGGACGACAGGATTGGCCGCAACAAAAAATTACTGGAGATTTTCCGTTCGTAACGTTGCCTGTACTAAGCCATTTTTTACTTTATACCTTAATGATGTCGAGCAATGAATATTGCATGTCAACTTTTAATTTTACAACGAGGAAAATATCGGCGTCGAATTTGTACGCCAATAAAACCGCCCACTTTACGGAACAATTTGCGTAATAAAAATTTTAAAAACTCACGTGCTTACACGACATGATTTGTTCAATAAATAATAAAAACCATCAATACATTTTGAAATTAACCGGATTAGGTACATATAAAAATTCAAGCGCACCCTAAAACTTTTATTCTGTTCGTTTTTGTAAATTATAATAAAACTTCTGCAGCATTAACAAATACCTATAAAACATTTTTACCTATTAGATACTCTAAAATTAAAATAATTTGTTTTAATAAAAATAATTACCTTATAGGTGAATCATATTGAGGGCGTTATAACATAGGGGCGTATTACTGGATTTGTAAGTGTCTATACCTAATTTAAAATACCTACGTACCTCGTGTTTAACAAATACGATATAAGCACGAAAAATGTTTTATCTATAATACAAGACAACTAATAATTCTGCCTGTGACACCCTAACCCCCCCTCCCCGACCCCTAATAACACCCTATGTTATGACGCCCTCGATATTATGCACTATATTTTAGTCGAGAAAACAAAGCGACAATTCCATAGGATTATTCAAAGAACTAAAAGGCAAATAATATCAAAAATTCAAATACCTTAAATCTTTGTCGAAAACGCCATCCACACATAGATTAAAAAGCACAACCGCATCGAATGAAGAACCGAACAGAACTAAATAACTTAATCGCCGCATCTAACACACACCTGAAGATTACACAAGTTATACATTTCACGCTCTGGCAGTTTATCAATAGTTCCAGGCCCGCATTGACTGATAAGATGTATTTAAATTCTAATTTTTATTTAAATTAAATAAATTTATCTTTTATCAAAATAGAGGAGTACTCTAAAATATTTATCGCCTTCCCTATAACAAAATAAGCAACATACCTGAAACAATATAAGATATGTTAACCAGGAGTTCTCAAAATTTTTAATTTCTAATTATTAAGTATTATTAATCAAAGTAATTCGAAATTTTATAATGAAATCAACCTAAACATAATGTTAAGTAATATTCATGATTATAATTCAAATACCACATAAAATATAAGAATACCAAAATTATGGAATAGAAATAGACGCAGTATATTTTTAATATCTTGCAGCACAACATAAACAAATATTGAACAGATTTAAAAATTAAATTACTTACTCATTTTTATACATATACCTATAACCACTTCGCTTACTTCACTTATTTGTATTCGTTCACTGATCATAATATCAATTTGATTTATGGTCATGTGTAGTAAAATTAAATTTGTCATTTCTAAAAAAATACACTTACATTATTACAAAAAGAATTAAAAAAAAATAAGTGACCTTATACTTTAATAAATAAAAATTATATCAACGTTTTGCCATTTCTACGTTACTTTCGTATTATTATTAACGATTTTGTTACAAAAAATTATAAAATTAATTTGCCTAATGGCCGGTTTAGGATTAAGTTGTTATGGTTATGGTAACCAAAATTTTTGATCAATTGGAAATCTGAAACTGGAAATTGAAAACTTTAAAATGAAAATAAAGATTAACTATACCGATCCGGGGCTATTCATATTCACATAATTTTAATTGCTTCGAAAACAATCGTTGCAATAAACGTTTCGGTGACAACGATCTAGCTGTTAAAGATAATTAGACAGTGAAGAGATCGACCCTTTAGATTCTGGCATTTTTAAAACAAAAGAATTTAAAATATTAATTTTCTAATAATAGATCTACTTTTGTTCGAGTTTTCTTTTAATGTCATTTATATTCCGCTAAAAAGTCAGAATGAAGTTATTTGAAAATAATTTTACATTCGCATTTCTGATTTATAAAATAGAATTTGATAAAAAAATTGTGTTCAGCTCGACCATATCCTTAATTTTTAATAATCTTCATATTTTACGAACCTAGTTAGATTTGACCGTCAGTAAAACTCGGTCATCAATTTTTTAACTTTTTTTATCCTTTGTGCTATATATGTGTATAAAATAACGTCGCCAGTTATCCGGTGAAGTGGGCAACTTAATTAAGTACTCGAACTTCAGTTCCTTATAAAGAACTAATAAATTTCCCACAACTCGAGCTCTACCGGTGACGTTACTTATTGTTAATAGACATACTTAACCTATACATATCTACAAACTATTCCTACTAATTCATTATTATTTTTTCCAAATTTTGAGAAAATACCCTTAATCGTTACCTATTTTACTAGGTAATAAAATTAGATTAATTAATAACGGTATATATTATGCAAAGGTAGTTAAACTGCAATTATTTTACTTTTGTTAGAATTTTGGAATTTTTCTAATTAATTCGTGTAAACGCGTTTCAAAGTGTGGCAAAGAAACTTTTATTTCAAAAATAGTTTAAGGAAACAACTAATATATTAGACACAAAGAAGTTGTTCGAAGATAAAAAGTTTATGTGAATATTTAGGTACGTTTCGATAAAAGTAAGTTCTCGAATATACCTACAACAGGAATGCGAAATATAAAAGCAACATCTAACAAACAAAGGTTTAGAACAGAAAATATTATGTATGGACTACTCTAACATAAGTGTAAGTGTACGTTGCGTTGATTAATTTGAAATAATTACCTATATTTATGGTAAACTTCAGTCATACATCGATATGTTATTATTGGTTGTCAGGTAGGTAATATAAATTGAAGCGATTATGCATTTACATAAGGAGTTTAAATGTTCAAATAGCAAAAGTGATTGAGCAAAACAACGAGATCAGACCGAAAAAGTATATGACAAAGTAAAAGTATGTAGCAAACTAAAATTTTAGATGGACGAAATTATTTAAAAAAAACAACTAATAATACATTACATGTACATTAATTTATAGATGCTAAATGAAATCTTCCTAGAAAACAATAATTCATAATCATAATAAAAATATATGAAATCCGGGATAAATGTTATAAAAGTTGAGATAAATATCAATTACCTACAAAAATAAGTAGTTACAAAAACGGAGAAAGATAGATATGTCACAATTCCGGACGCGCAACTGTACAAAAACTACGATAAGTGAAGTTATAAATTGGAGCAATATATTTGTCGAGAACATAAAACCTATTTCTGTACTTATCGTGGATGAAGGTGAATTTTTATTCTACTACCTACACATATTTCTGTATATTATTGTTAATTGAGAAAATGTATTTGTTGCAGGTACCTATTTACATAAGTACTTATTAATTTATTATTATATACCTACATTTACCTACTAACAGTAAATGAATCGGAACTGAATTTTCCTATAATACCTATACTTATATAAATAAAAGATATTTTTATAAACTAGAAACAAACAATATTTTATATTGAGACTTACCCAACGTAAACGATTCTCAAGAAATAGCATTCAAGATCAACTTACCTAAAAATTAAAAAAATAATCATAATTTAGTATAAAAATAACTATTTTAACAATAAAATTTAAATGTCTTTAATATACCTAAAAATAAGTTAGTAAATCAGTGCAAGTAAGTAAATGCTAATCGACAAATAAATTCCAAATACTACAATAACAATATATCTATAGAAACAAAACCCTTGAATGTAAATCGACCTACTTTTTATTCTGAAGAAATAACATTTTTATTTGATATCGGTACAATGTATCATAAAATTTTGTTTGGCGGTGATACTATAAGAACTTATTATTACGTTTTGAAATAAAGTCGTACAATATGGATACCTATCTATGTGTTTTAAACAAAGGAAATGTGAGCTATAAAAATATAAATACATATGTGTATGTAAATAGACGTATCTCTTCAATAAAAAATATATAAAAATATCAAGCAAATTACAGAACCACACAAATCCTGTTTGAGTAAGTACAAAACTTAATATGTGACGTAATCTTGCGACATTATACATTCTGGCTAAACTATTAGTACAAGTAGCCCAATAATGGTCCAATCATCCCGAATAATATTTTTTTTTATTGGAACCAAACTATTGCAATGAAAACCTGACTTTAACAAACATTATTCCCTAATTTTACAAGACTAGCGAAAAATTAAGATAGAAAAAAATTAATATTCATCTCAAACACTTTACTTTACTAACAATCAACCCTCTCAATTTCATCGAACTAGCCCCATGACTTCACATCGAAAATCGTGTGCAAAGTGAAAAAGGCGAAAATCACACTTTTTGATTTTAATGGTAAACGTTGAGAAACCAAGAGAGGTAGTATGTTGTGGATGTCATTTGCACTTGCTGTGCTGATAGTACCTTAATTAATTTTATTCTAGTTATTTTACTTGATTTATAATGTCAAATGAAACACCCTGTATAGATAATAGAGGTAATTCTTCTGAATTACTATACACCCGGATTAAATCCCAAGTAAACCTGGAACATTTAATTTTGAAAGAAGTTAAAATAATACTTCTAATAATAAACATTGCACTATTATTTTATTACGTACTTGAATACAGAACAGCAAAGGAGCTATAAAATAGTTATAATGGTTCACATAATATTCTACATAACGGAACCGCGTAATGGTAATAGACCACAATAAACACTACCTTATATTTCTCAGTAATTTACAATAAGGCACATATATGATCATACAGTTAATAAAACATTGTGGAAAATGAGTTATTAAAAATAAATGCATCGCGTCGTGTACTACAAAATTTAGTATTTAAACAACTATCGATTTTTGAAATGAAATACTTAATTTTATTAATTTATTATACCGTATCAGTAAAGTTCGTTGTTAGAGATAAGAAAATTGCACTGTTGTTTTATAATAATAAAATGCCGTAGAACGATAAGATTTATAGGTAGCAATAATTAGAAATTACCAATTTAATTACCCCGAGTTTTTGGTCGTGATATATTTATTTTCATACCCAGTCATATTATTTTCGTACGTTTTAGAAATGGAAAAACAAGAATATAACTTATTTTTTTATATAATTGTCCTGAACTGTAATTGTTTATTCCTGTAATTGTTTTATATAATTGTCGTGTACCTGAAAGGGTTAAAATGGTTTATTTAGTGTTATTTATGCTGTACCCAGTACATATTTTAAATGTAATAAAAATAAACTCAAAAAATATATCTAAATAAACTAAGTACCTATTTGAATAAATTTTAAAAGATTTTTCCAGAAATACTATTTTAACAAAGAGGCATAAGTGCAGCAAAAGTCAAACGATTCTCTAATAAAGGTTAGTTCGTAAATCCTTTAGGCTCTAGGGTATCAACTGGTCATTACTGACACGGTGGTAGATTGTATACCCGGTGCCGATAAGTCGCTGAGGCAGAACACGTCGGATAATGTAATTATATGGAAATTTGGGGAGTTAGCAACATCAATTCCAATTAATCGATAAAAGCCAACTAAATAAGAGTCTAAAAAGAGTTAATGATTACAACTGAATTATCATCAAAACTATTATAAATCGCATTCAATATTGTAAGATAGTTATTTTTTCTCTGAAAATAATTTTACTAAATCGTATCGACGTAACAACCATTTTTGTGCAAATTAAGATTTAGGGTGCACCTAGATATATTATGTTTCTTTTGTTTTTTACCTTCTGCAATAGTACATTCCCATATTTACATTCAATTGTGCAAAAGAACGAAATTTTGAAACGTTTTTTTTAATTTCCTGTAAAATTTAAATAATGCTCCTACACTCCTCTGACATGAGACCCTCGATATACGACTTCAGATTCAACAAACTTAACTTTTGGTACAGTAAAGCATTTAATACAATACAGAAAATTTAACAATTTAAACATTCCAGCTGCACTGTGGTGTGGTTTTTCAATCGTCAGTAAACTCTGACCATCAGTCAATCACTACAGTAATGATTACTATGTAGAAACAATTATTTCCACAGTGGTTGACTGATAGTTAGAATTAACTGAAAATTGAAAACTCGACCCTATATATATTATAATATAGAGAAAGTAATGCTGCAATACTTTATGCGCTAAAACATACATCAAATGAAAGTGGCGCAAAAATAGCAAAGATGTATCAAAATACGACAAAAAATTATATACAGGTACCTACTCTTAAATAATTTATTATTTTTAAATATTTATATTAGATGGAATTCTTAAATTTTGACGTAACTAATTATAAGATTAATCGTCTTTGAGTTTTTATATGGATGACATGTAACGAAATATCTCGAGTAAAATTTTCATTATAAAACGTTTCAGTTTCGGTGCTGAAAACAAAGGAAATCCGCTTTGTACCGGAATATTCCGCACGGGAAAGCATTTAAGGTATACAAAGCAGATATTTAAGAAATCCCATTCAATTGAATACAAAACAGGTTGGCGTAATATAGCTGTACGTACGTAACATCGATGCTTTTCATTTTACATAAAATATTAAAATCTGTACCTATGTATTATTGTACAAAATTTAGAAAAGTATAAATTGCAAAATCTTATTCTATTAAACACCATGTTAGATAGCTCTCCGAGACAATAATATTAAATTTAAAATTACATCCAACGTTGTAAAATATAAATAAAAATATGAAATAATAAATCAATTAAAATTTGTATAATATGTTCCTGTTCTAATTATTATAAGTAAACGTAAGCGTAAGTAAAAGTAAAGCCATTACATCAATATAAAAAAAGACATTTTGGTAATACATAACAAAATATATCTATATTAAGAAACACGTGTAGAGACTGGGGGTCAACTACTTATTTTTTACAGTAAGAACGCGCCAGATAAAATATTTTTCTACTAATTTACTGTTACAGAGTAATAAAACAGTAGTTAAGTAATTAAAAATCTAGAACATATTAAATGATACAACGTACATATAAATAAATGAAAAATAAAAGTTTCTAAAGTGGAAAAATGTGCGGATAACGATGGAGCTGCAGCCAAAAAATTTTTTAAAAATATGTACCTATCGTTTTTCTTTTTTATTAAATCATTATGAGAACACTGTCTCCATACCCTGTCAAATTAAAATAGATATATAGAGATAATACTCGACGTTATACGTCCCTATAATAATTAATTTCGTAATTTCTAAATCCCTAAATTGAAAAGCAATCCGGGATTATTTCCGCGTATAAGTAAACCTATTATAACCATCGCACGGTACAAAATCTCTTAAACTATGATATAACTAATACACAAGTTCCAGTATATCGCGTTGAAAAAACAAAATAATTAATGTGCATCTGGTCCAGAATAATTTCGATAAGAAACCGCATGAACGATTAAAACGGTACAGTGATAATCTATAATTAAACAAACTTATCCGTGGCATTGTACAACGCAACGAAAATAAATTGCATCGGCAAAGTATGTAAAATAGCGTTACGTTTTTACTTTAACCGAAATTCCGAATAAATTTCATGCAGCGTGATAATGGTAATTCATAGTGCGTAGCAAAACTTTTCAATTAAAAGTTAACGACTCCTAATCGCTCTTATTTAATTAATAATTATATTTATAAATTCGCGATTAATTATAAAAGACTACTTAACAAAATTTCTTAAAAGCAATTACTTATAGGTATCAATACAGTCGACAATTATTATTTTGCTGAAAATTGACATAGGCGCATATTTTGTACCGTTAGGTGGGGCGACTACGGTCGTGGAAAAAGAAAATTTCAAATTTTCCGCCACGTAAGAAAATTCGAGAGAAACATTCATCGAACAGATAGTTGAAGGCAAAAAATTTGAAAGGAGCGTTATTAACGAATATACCTATCGTCCAATTTTTGAAAAGAGTGGACGCAGACGCATTTGTGATGAATGACAAAGAGCCAAGAGCCTAGTCGAAGACAAAATTTTAAAAGCGCTTTCGTCCCCAATTTAACTTCGAAGAGAAAGGCTTCAGTTTTCAAAGGACCAAATTACAAAAATATCTGCATTTCTTATTCTTAACAAACAATGAAACGATAACATTGCTTCCAATACATAAATAATACTAAAAATTATGTAAATACGTAGAAACTAAACCGTTTTAATTCGTGGAATTTTTTATAGATAAGTATGTATTATTGTATTATTATTTTTCAAGAGTTTACAACAATAATCTTGAAACGTTTTCTTTTAAAACAACTTATGAATTTAAAAAATCTATACATAATTCAATAACTAGAAGCCGTAGCAGTTTTTTTTAAAAGGATCAGAAATAAAGAGGATAAAATAAAAAAAACGTGACCAAGTGCATGATGCAGTTACACATACTACATACAGACTAAAAATTAAAAATTAATATAATACTCGCAACGCATCATCTGTTAAAATCTAGTATCGATATTTCAATTTTTTCCAACGGAAAAATCGATTTGTATTTCCGCGAAACGTATCTCCCTATCGCTACGCGACGACATAAGATGTGCTCTCCTGTAAAATTTACTTTTTGTGGGTTACGCCCTTTTGGAAAAACTGCGTCGATATAGTTACTAACATTTAAAATCGAAAAATGTTCCTAAAAAATTTTAAAATTCGCGTCCGCGTCGTTCTAACCTATTTTCGAAATCAAACAATTTATTGCATCCGAAACGTCTAAAAGTCGTTTATTTTTTTTTTAACTGTTCGCCCTCGAGCGAAATGGACAACGGCAAATTTTACTTTATAAAAGTTCGGTTTATAACTTTTGTTTTTGCCCGTTTCGAGAGTTATAAGTTTTCAAATTAATTTACGAATACGAAAGCGTCCATGTAAAATATCTGTAATCCTTCGAAGAAAGTTTTACGGATACGGTATACGCTCGTTTTTATAAGTTTCAATTTTTGATATTGAATGCATCCCATAATTAATTATTATTAGATATATTAAAATTATCTTCACTATTTTATTAAGGGCACGTATTTACATAAAAATAACATCCAACTACATAATATATAGTTTTCTAGGTTATCGCATTTATAGAAACAACGAAACTCTAATTAAAAAAATCGATTTTAAAATAATTAAAATGTAGTAGTAGTTTGTTATTTTTTCTTTGATTACGGTTATTATTGAATGTGGCCAAACATTGTTTTCGAATGGTATCTAATATTGATCAACAACGTATGTGCGAAGTTATATGCAATAAAAGTTTAGGTCCTTCTTAAGATTTGCAAGAAAACAAATTCAGGCTATTTGGTGGGTAAAATAATATAAAACACGTATTAAAGCCAGCAACGGCTTTAAGTAACATGTAAATTTATGGTAAAATGCGTATTTTCTTGAAAACGTCATTTCTTCAAGTTTTGTCGAGAGCTTTATTAATTTTTTTATAAGGTTTCTTCTGCTTTAATTTCCTTTAATGCAATAGAGTTGTTATTTATGAAACATTATTAAAGTATCATATATAACTAAATAATAAAAAATACTGAAGAATTTTAGAAATGTACCTTTCTACAGAGGCTTTGTTAATCACATTAACAAAATTTATTATATAAGATAGGTATCTATTCTTTTATTAAACGTAGTAAAATGTTGTCTAGAAAATTACCTATCTATAACTTTAAAATTATCTGACACGCTTCGTGTTAATGTCAATTTTGACTTTTAAAACTATAAAGTAAAAATGAAATAAACTGAAACTGGATTTTAAAAGGATATGAAAAATATACGTAATCTAATCCATTATCTCCAGATCTGTTAATTATTTTTGGAGCAACACAATTTCGAATCTAAAATTGTTAACACGCACGTTATCTTTATAGTGTCCTTTTATACGTGTCTATAATATAAAGGCGAACATTTTAATTATTCGGTACACTTTTTTTTTCAAAAAATTATGAAAATTTAAATTAAAGTTATAGACATCAAGAGCAGTGTTCTCATTACGTATGTAATTAACTAATTAACTTCTAGTCCCCTGTATAAGAGTGAGTAAAACGGGTAAACTTCAAGTATTGATTTTGTTTGCTAAAAAATGTATTGGATTACGTAAAACTTACACCTTGCACGTAGTGGTTAATATCGACAAAAGTACCTGCTGTTCTTAAATAAAAAGCTAACATCTGTTCCAGTGGCTATTACTTTTTATTACGAGAACTTCGTCCAAAACGTTTTCAACAGTTCAAATAAATTTACATAATCAATTATTTTTTGTACTTTATAAGCAAATGTTGACAAAACTGTCTGGTAGAACGATTGCACAAAACATTAGAATTAAAATATGCGCAACTACATCGAACATAAACCTTTTTAAGTCGCTGTACATCTATTGCGCTTCCTATAAATATATTAAATACTACCAAATTATCTAATTTATTGTAAATAAGTTTAATCACAATTTTGATTATCCTAAAGCCAAGTTAAATTTGTAAATTATAATGAAGGTATGACTGTGAGACACGTTCATATTTAAACTTACAATTGGAGACGGTGGCATCTAATTATACATGCTTAATTACAGTGAAAAGAACAATCAACCTGAAATTTCTGACCTAGAAACGTCCTTCAAATTTAGAATAAGATTTTATTTCGCATTATAGAATTTCTGCACTCCATATTCAGACATACTATGTACAATTGTAAAACAAATTGTGCAATGGATCGACTGAAAATAGGTTTAAGATCAAATGAGCTTGATTTTAAAATTAAATTATAACGACTTAAAAGTGATACCTACTACATTACAAAGTCACGTGATCAAGAATGCCAATTCAATCGTTATATTGTTTAGTTGCAAACTGATGTTACGTTTAAATTAGAAGAAAAAAAAACTACACAATATTTATCTATCACAATAATTACTGAAAACTTCAGACGTGTCACAGGTTCCTGCAGCAAATTCGCAAATTCAAGACTACGTTATTTTAAAAGAAAATTGATGTAATATTAGTTATCGTGCACGTATGAAAACCGAGGTAATTTTTTTTGTGATGACACTTGTGTGTGAGTCGTGGATTGATCCGGGATCGAAGATTAATTCTCGCATTGACGTGAGTCGTCTCCTCGTATTGGATAGTAATATTCGTTACTTTGCTACAACATATTTTGATATCGAATGCACATTTATATATTTACCTTGGGAATAATTGGTGGAACAGACGGTTTCATCGTAAATATCTCTCAAATAAATTTATGGGGATATGGAAATACCGGCCTTTAATAACATGGTTAACTACCACCAACCTTCAAAATCAAATATTATTGTATGTAATACCTTTCCATATCTATTTTTGTGATGTTTGTCCTAGTGAATTGATAAATATAAAGAGAATACGCCCTTATTTAACGAACTTACACAAAGTCGAATTAGCCTCGCTCAGAATTCAAACCTTACTTTGGGAACGACATTTCTACGCAAGTACAATTTAATGCGCAAATATATTAGAATTTTTTTGTAACTCCATTCAGCATAATTGGTCTATTTTGTAACAAATCGGCAATTTTTATAGGCATGTTAATTAAAAACCAATCACAATGATATGGTAATAATATGTTAACAAACGTATAAAAAGTACGGGTTTGTCACAAAATGGACCCCTAAATACATTGTTTTTTAATTTCATTATATAACCTACAATTTTTTCAAAAACTAGTTTTGCCACCACAGGGTTCCCTCTGATCATGGAAAACCTGAAAATCATTGGAAAACAGTCAAGAAATCCTGTTTTAGTTGTAATTTAGCCAGGGAATGTTAAGAAATTTTACTATAACAACGAATAGTGATCGATTTGTTATAATAATAATGGAATTTTATTTACTTACGTTAGAAAATTTATTTATACAAAATTAACAAGATTTTTATGTATTAAAAGCAATTCATTTTTTAATTTAGCGGTAAAATTTCAAATTTCATGTTGCGCAAATAGTTCATTGTAAAAATAGGCTTATTATGGTTCTGTATGGTTCTTGTTCTAAATATAAGTCAATCTCAATCTTAAAAGCCCTTTTCTACAGTCCATTTCTGGACATAGGCCTCCCTCATTTCATTCCAGCGGTCTCTATCCTGGGCTTCTCGTATCCAATTAAGTCCGGCGGTCAGTTTTAGGTCATCAGTCCAACGTGTTGGCGACCGTCCTCTTTTCCGTTTACCATCGTATGTCCTCCAGTGTAGGATTGCATTATTCCATCTCCGATCTTCACATCTCGCTATGTTGCCCGGCGAAGTTCCATTTTAGCGTAGTAATGGTTTCGATGGCATCTTTCACTCCTGTAGTTTTCCGGATCCAGGCGTTGCTTTTTCTGTCTCTTAAGGATACTCCGATCATTTGCCTCTCCATGGCTCGCTGCGTTACTGCTATTTTCTTTAAGCTTTGTTTTGTCCAAGTCCGTGTTTGGCATCCATATGTCAGTACTGGGAGTATACATTGATCGAAAAGTCGTGCTCTCAATCTTAGGGGGATGTTTTTATTTTTGAGAGTGTGTCCGAGCTTGCCAAATGCGCTCCACGCCAATCGTTTTCTTCGATATATTTCTATGGTTTGATTTTCTCTACTACATTTTATTTGGTGACCCAGATATATATAGCTTTCTACGTTCTCGATGTGGCAGTTCTTAATTGTTATATTGTGGTCTTCTTTGCACATTGCTTTTGTCTTATTCAGATTCATTATCAATCCCACCTTACTGGCTGCCTCATCTAATTCTTCTAACATGTACTGTATCTCTGTCGGGTTATCTGCTATTATTACTACATCATCAGCAAACCTCAAGTTGTTTAATCTTCTACCATTTATTAATATACCTTTATTCTGCCAATCTAGATGTTTGAAGATTTCTTCGAGGGCTAAATTGAAGAGCTTTAGCGAGATAGTGTCGCCTTGCCTAGTAATATAAGTAATATAGTAAATACAAGTATTACTCTTAAATAATAGTATTAAGTTTACACAAATGTACTAAAAATTTGATTACGAAAATTCTTATAATCACTGGAAAACCTGATCCAAGCAAATCGTAAGAGCTATTTTCCCAAATGTGGTTTCATTCATCGAAATAAAAAGAGAATGCCTTTTTTATCGTAAGACGTTTGTAGAATACAAAAATGTCATTAAACATTTAAAACGTTGATTCTCAAAAAAGAATGATGAATAGAAATATTAGGGATAGTGCACCCTCGGCTTCCTAAGGATGATATCGAAAAATACATTACACCGTTTTAAAGACCTTCGCTTACTATGAATGCATACCAAAGCTTATTAAATAAAATTAATAAAAAATAAAAATTTTATCGAAAAAGTTGATTATTTGTATTTGTTAAGTTTGGGGGGTCCCTCTTAGCAGGGGACGTCGTAGAAATTGCGACTTAAGAAAATACCGAACAACTATAAATATACCATCACCAAAAATTTTGATAACTCTTCCGCGCAACTAGCAATAAAGAATTAAGGACCTTGATACCTTCGAAAAAAATTTAAAATGCCTGATTAAATCGCTCATAAGCGATTTAGCAATAAATTGATAAAACAACCCAAGTGACATTTTTTACTATTTTCGTTTTTTAATAGAATGGCAAAAAAAACTCAAGTTTTCACTATCACGTTTTGGTTATTTACTGCAGAAACAGCACAAGTGCAATATTATTAATATACCGTTCGTATAAATCGTTTCTTTTTTTTTCGTTTACTGTAAAGTTGCTGAAAAGTCACTTGGGTTGTTTCAACAATAAGCGGTTCAATTGCTTTATTATAAAAAAATTAGAAATTTCCCCTGATTTGTTTAGAAATTAAAATAAATCTACGTAGTTTTAAAGCATAGCAGTTTGTAAAATGCACGGGAGCTTGAAGAAGTTACTTATATAAAATTACAGCAATTCGTAAAACTTTGTGTTAGGTGGGTTGTGGTAATGTATGAAAATTCGGTGAGGAAGTTGGTAGTGCTTGGTTCATTAAAAGTTCCACCAACTTTCATGATTTACCAACTCATTGTACACTTGTACATTTAAGAGCTGCCACGAATATATGCATGCATTTTCAGAAATTCAATGCATACGTAGCCCTATAAAATGGAAAAGACTGGCCTAGAATGGAAATATTCAGAACGCAAGCGACGTGAATTAATGAAGTCACGTCATGGCTACGAATCAAAGGTCTAGTAACTAGATAGCTATGAAATTTAATTTCCGGAAAAGCAATAAATACCGCTTTATTACGGGCAGTCTTTATTTTAGGTTAATTGTTTTAAATCATAAACGCGCCTTAAATATTAGAACAGTTTAAAAACGAAAGGTTTTAAAAATGAAAAATCAATAGTCGAAATAATTGTGTTTTTTTTTTAAAGAACGCATAGGACAAAATTCCCCTAAATTTATTATAATTTAGGGGAATTGAATCATGTTTACAAAACACAGTACCTACAATAATAGATTATTATTAAATATAGATGGCTTAAAATTAAATTTATTGGACTACAAACAAGATTATCCGAATCTTTTTTGATTTATTCGGGCAACAGATTCAACAGCACCGTTAAGTTTTTCTAAAATGTTACTCTCTAAAAATATTATAACTATAGGTATTTTATAATTTTTTTTAATTTTTAATTAGAATAATGTTCTCATTTTTTTAAATTTTTTTATTTAACATGTGTCTATATTTATTAAACCATTTTCCACATGAATATGCCACGTTCAAAACTTTAAACTGAATATTACAAATATACAATTTAATAACTTTTTATTGATGACCTGCATTGGAACCTATTTTGAATAACGTATACATACATACATTTCAAACGGTTTAGGTAATTGTAGGTTTTTGGAGAAATTAGGAAAGAAGAACTTACCAGCATAAGTTTTAATTTGGTTTATTGTGAGAAACTTTTAAGCACTAATTATGTATCTATTACATAATGCAAGCTTTTAAATTGCTTACAAAAGTCGTTATCTTAAATGTACAAAAAGAACGATATGTATATCCTTGAATGTGGATAACCAATGAATTATTATTTACAGGTAATAGTCATTTTAATAGACAATTCTTTTATAAAAACAAATGGTATTTGATTAATATCGTTATCGTAATACTTTACTCTTGGCCGATTTTATATTTTCGAACGTCCCTCATATACGGAAGGCTATATTTAAACTTTGACGTCTGTATTTTGGTTTTGGATCTACGCAGAGATTTTTACGAAGAATGAAATTTTCTAAGAAAATCCAAATAAAAAAGTTTTCCATTTCCGTCCAACTATATACCGGTCACTGTATGCATACGTTATTGAAGATAGTTACAACACACGTCATCAATAAAACCTAAACCGTATTTTTACAGTACTAATAGATTGTGCGTTGTAACCTATCTTGAATAACGTATATTTACTTAAGCGTTCAAACGACAGAAATCTTACAAAAATTAACATTAGAAAACTATTTTATCTATACTAAATTTACATTGGTACTTCATTAGTTTATTAGAATAAAATAGTCAATAGAAAGCATGAGATATTATGTAAATGGAATACTTCGAAAATATCTGTGGTACTTTATTGTATAGAATTCTAGGTACAAATGTATAATTTAGTATTGGATAGTTTGATTTTCATTTGTATATATGTCGCAGTCTTCTGGTGAAATTTGTCTCTTCTTGAAAAGTCGAGGATTTTCGTGAAGTGCCGGCTTTTACTGTAATAAAGATTCCTACAATAAATGAAGACGTTACTTCTTGTAAAGCAGGAAAATGATGTGAAAATAACTTAACTATTAGATTTCATCAAAATACTAAACTTGAGTAGTTCATAGTCATTACAAGAAATGCCGACATTTCATGCAACACCCTTGCCAGTTAAGTTTGGAATGAGATTATGTTTAACGTTGGCACATCCAGCGGAATTATTAAGTCCTGCTTCTGTAAAACTGATTTACAAAAATCAAAATATTTGGAAGACAAGGTTTTACAAAGTGTTCGTGCCTTCCATTAAAAGCACAATTTAAAAGTAATCGATTTTTGTGCCTTAAAACGAAAATTAAATGTGGTTCTATATCCCATAAAACTTGGCCATGCAATCGTGTTTATATTTCATATAAATTTACGTTATTTCTTTGTTAGATTTTATTTTAATTTTAAAGTCCCTGTCACACCATCAAACAATTTGATCAAATTTGTTTGACAACCGCTGATGGTGATATAACGTGATGGTACGTAAATGTTTTAATGGATTTTACATTTTGTTCTCGCCAATGAACTAACTATTTGAGAACTCGCATTTATAAATCGAATGTAATTTAAAACGTGCCCTATTTATTTGTCAAACATTTTAATTACATAAATTATCGGTGGTTTTCAAATTTGATCGATTTATTGTTCGTGTGGCACGGACTTAAATTATGAAAATATTTTTATTTATTTGTGTTCAATATATTATTACTTTATAGTTTTGAATAGGTATGTAAATATTTAAACTTTACAAATAATACACTTTTGTATTGTTTATTAATTTTAATTAATCAGGAACCCGTTTAATTAATTGTCACATTATTTTTACATAAGGGTTTAATGTCAACATCAGTTCCTTTCCATGACAATAATGCAAAAAATGCCACGAGGGCGCCACATTACAATCTGCAACGACGTACACTTGAAGTGACGCTGCATTAAATAAGTCAAGTGGTATAACTGTATCTTTTCACCATTTTCCTTCTTTACAAGAAGAATCTTTATTACCCTAAAAGCCGGCACTTCACAAAAATTCTTAACTTTTCATGAAGAGACGAATTTCAGGAGGAGACTGCGACATATACATATCTACATATCGAGGTAATACTTTCGCACTTTTACTTACTTAAAACGCAGTACAATTTAAAAAATAAAATTCTTGAATTTATTGAAAATTTATTTCAGTTGGTAAGTAAGAATTAAGTTTTTCTATTATTCATTAGTCAAATCGAAGATGTGCGTGCTTAAATGTAACGATGCATCCATTTTTCGAAAAAGTAACGCTTAATGTGTTTTACAATAATAAAACTGGATAATAATAAAAAACGCAAGTTTTATTTTTTATCTTAAAATTAAAATAATTACATAATAATTAATAAATTACATAAGGCTAACAATGTATGTCATGTACCTACTCCTATGTGTCATTATAGGTCATTCAAATTTTATTCCAATTACGTCATCAATAAAAAGTTATTAGATTGTATATTTATAATATTCAGTTCAAAGTTTTGAAAAGGAGGCCGTGGTGGTTTATAGAAAGCTTGACAAGCTTGAAAGCTCTTCTAGTAAACCAACGGCCTAGGGATCAAATCCTCCTGCGACCATGAACGTTTGTAATCATCTTACTTAAAACAATATAGCGTATATGTACAATATATACATAGTTGCTGATGGTCAATGACGAAGGTCATAAAAAAAGTTTATAAAACGACATATTCCACCGATGATTTATCGGCACACATATGACATGGCAAAGAAAGAGTACAAATTATTAGTACTTAGGTGCTGTAAAAATACGAGGTGACACCACTGTATGAAACGTCATTATCTAGTATAGTAATAACTTTTTATTGACGACGTGCATCGGAATAAAATTCGAATAGCCTTTATGCGGCTATAAAAATACCTCATTTCTGGTCGTAAATTCTAATTGATAAATTTAAATCAAGTTTAACAGCTATAGATAATTCTAAAATTATTAGTCAGCAACAGACAAGTACATAAAAATGCCGTTTTTAAATTTACACCGCGAATAAGAACTAAAAAAACATCTTTAATTTACTCACCGATTATTGCTACTTGAAGCGAACATTTAAAACCCGCGTTTTCGCTATAAAACCATAAGCGCGACACATATAATTCAATTCAACGTTTATTGGCCAATAAGACGAACTAAACTGTTCTTATTCTAATTAAAAAAAAATGTAACGAATTTGAATTACGTGCATACACGATGCAAGATCGTAAAGAATGTACCCATAGCGCTGATAGCAACACGTGTGCGATGATAAACTTGCAGTTACGTATTCAAATCAAAAAACAAACCTGCATATTATGTAAAATGCTTCAAGTGCAAAAAACATTTTAATAATATTTATACAGATAACGTAAACGAAAACTTTCACTTTTACGTTTAACTTTATCATTAATAATTAAAATTAATCTACAATAAACTAATTAAAATTTTGTTCATAAAGCTCGTTCACGTAAAAGAAATACAAAATTTATTAGTGTTCATCGGCAATAACTCGAACGAAATGGATTTAATATTTTTTTTAGAAATAGCCCATAACGATTTTGGTCGACGTGCACACACGACTGCACAACGACTAGAACATTGAAGTTTCTAGAAGTTTTAAAATATCGAAAAGAATGTAGGTATCGATATCAACAAACATGTGTCTGACATGATAGAAACCTAGATATGATAAGAAACCTACATTATACCAGGCGTCAACGAAATCACCAGACAGCCTTTATTTTCGACGGTGAAAAAGTATCAGTCTGAATTTGTGTGCGAGTAAGAGAGTAGGGGAAAGGGAGGCACATTGGGCCACTTTTTAAAAAATACCATAAAATGGTTATTTGAAAAGAAAATATTGTCCATTTTTGTACAATTAATGTTTAGACATTCGTCAACAAAAGGCCTTCTCTTTTTAACACGAAAACAACTTTTTTCAGAAATAAAAAGGTGTAGTATGATTTTGGCTCAATGTGCCTCCCACTATGGGATAGTTTGGTCCACATCTTGGGGCAGTTTGGGCATATATATTTTTATGAAAAAATTATACATATGTTAGGCAAATTATATTTTATTCTGAAAAAATCGATATCAAAACAGTAATATACACTCAAAACACTTTTAAAATTACCATAAAGAACTTATTACAAACGTTTAAACCTTAAAACATAAATCTTATTTTTTAGAAAGAAAATAATACTTCGTAAAACTTATTTCACGTTGTAGACGGAAAGATTAAATTCAAAGTAAAGCCGGCTAACAGTTCTTAATGATCCTCCCGTTAATAAAGAAGTCGGCAGTTTTAAAATAACATCTTTTCTATCGTACGTTGATATGTCTTTAATGGCGGGTTCTACAAATTTATTGCTTTCTTTTTTTCTGAAAAAAACACATCATACTCTGATTCACTAAATACCTTTTTAATTTGTCCTACATAATGCACTTTTGAAGACTTTGTGTGAAATAATATTAGAATGAAATCGTTTACTTGTAGTTTGTCACTATAACATAACTCTTCAGAAAGTTCTTCACCGATGTCTAGGTCTGAATCCCCAAAATCTATTTCATTATGCGACTCTGAACTAGATGAACATGACAATGTTCGCTTAAAACTCTTAATAGATGTTTTTTGCTTAAACTATTCAATTTTAAACTTTTACCCAGGTTCTTTTTGACAGTATCCTCTTTCTTTTTTAACGCTTTTTGTCTTGTATGAGCCAACTCTTCAATTCTGGATTTCTCTGGTGTAGATGTGTAAATTCTGGACTTTCCTTTTCTATTACTTTTAAACTTTTTTGTTAAGATAATAAAGTATGTCGGGAAACATATTTAGATTTCTTCCTTGGGGAGTATCTCTCATGGCCCGAGTCGTCTATTGCTGCTGCAGATTGCCGATCATAATGCTTCTTAAGCCTATGCTGCAACGTTGACCTCTTCACCTCGAAAGTCACGCATGCTGCTCTCTGAGACATTCTTTGCGATATAACTGCCTTTAAAGCCTCTCTCGTAACTTCCTCACTTATGTTTGTTCTATTAGTCTTCTTTTTGTAAGTGCTTACCATTTTGGATGTAAAAAGGATGATTTAAAAAGAAGACATGCTGTGGGTATCACAAAAACCTCATATGAGGCAGATTGAGCAACAGCCCAATGCAATGGCCCTATCTGCCCCAAAAACACTTTACAGAAAAAATGATGGTTTGTGAAATAACGCGTTGCTTTTAGGTTACGTTTATTATCGTAGTTTGTTCAACAATTTGTATATTAACTCTTAGTACTAAAACAGAAGCTTCGTAATTATATAATTAATACTTACTTTTACTAATAAAAATGACGAATGTCACTTAAAACTTGCGTAAAAACGGCACTTCTAAATTTAAACCAACTGCATTCGTTAATGTGGTATTGTATACTATGCAACATGTGGGGCTCAGAGTTGCCAACATCTGTGAATAATTTCGAATTTTTCCCTAGACTATTTAGAGGAAAATTTAAAGTGGCTCAATGTGCCTCACGGCCCAATGTGCCCCCCTACATGGGAGCTATATTTCGACTGTTAGAGAACTACTATTAGACTTTCGGTTATGCCAGAAATGACCTCAGTTTCGATTTTTTAACGGAACACCCTATATATTTTGACTTTTTGGAATCCTCTATCGATTTTTAATACAATTACATTTTTAAACGTTTTCATAGCCTACTTAACGTTTTTCAGACAATTTTATCTGTGCATCTAGATTGCAGCGGTCGAGCTAAAAGCAATCTAAACTAACTTAAGGCGAAGGTCAGAAAAATTATTATTGAAACGCATTTTTGTAATAGTTTTAGAGATGTGGGCCTTCGAAGTTGAACAAATCAGTTTTTTTTTTCAAAATTACTCAAAAATATCAAACGCGGCACCATTTAAACAGCGGGTTTCTATAAATAAACATTTTTAATACGAATCTAACGTATACTAGAAATCGAAATCGAACGAAAAATAATCGATTACATCAATTACTACATCAATCGATTACTACATCGATTTTTTGTTATAATTTATTAATTAAACATCTAGTAATTCCAAGAGTGCCGTGGAAAAAACTGGTTGTTCAACTTCGAAGGCCTACATCTCTAAAACGATTACAAAAATGCGCTTCTATAATTTTATTCCTTCCTTTTAGCTCGACCGTAGCATTCTAGATGCACAAATTAAATTGTCTAAAAAAAAATCAAGTAGGCTAGGCATAAAAACTTTCCAAAATGATGTAATTGTATTAAAAATCGATAGAGGATTTCAAAAAAATCAAAATATATAGTGTTCCATTTAAATATCGAAACTTGAGGTCATTTCCGGCGTAACCGAAAGTGTAATAGTAGTTCTCCAACAGTCAAAATATAGCACCATTCTATTAAATTACTCATAAATAAATTCAGACGGATATCTTTTGCACCGTCAAAGATAAAGACTATCTAGCGATTTCGTGTTAAAATTACTTCTTCAAACACATTAAAACATCTCGATTCTATAAAGTAACTCCATATTAGTTTGATTTTTAGTAACAAATTGATAATATCTTAATACCTAACAGTTTGAGGAAAATTTATCGAACCCTATTAATCCCTCGTAAAACTAAAGGACTAATCTACTGTAACAAGGATTTGACAACCGAAATTTGTGTAATTCTCGGTCCTTGAATGTTTATATACATACTAACAAAAATTTGCTTTTACGATGAACGAATCAAACGCATAAAATAAATATAATCAATTATGTGCAAAAAATAAATTAAACAGTGCGGGGTCACAAATTAAATATTGCATAATAGGTATATTTACTAGGTACACATATTGCTATGATACGGGATACCGGAAAAATTAAAAATTAAGAGAGATCAAGGGGACAGTTGAAATGATAGTTTTTAGGATGGTAATTTTAATGAGAAACGTCAAAATAATAAAAAGTTAAGGGAGAATTGTAAGTGAGAAATTAAGAGGGAATGAAAGTGCAAAAGACTGTAAATAAAAGTGGCAGAGGCGTGAAGGAAGTTGGAGGAAATGGATGGCAAGGCGTGGATGGAAATGAAGATTGGAAGTGGTGAAAGAAATGAACAATAAATAGGATGAGAACTATTGAATAATTATAAATAAAGCAAGACTGTTAATGTGTAGGAGGAACTGGAATTAGAATTAGTATAAAATTGTTAGAATAGCTAAGATAATTTTAAAAGAAATAATTAATAACTTAGAATTAGATTAAAAATTAAGTATTGATAATTTAATATAATTAGGGCCGATCTTTTCATCTTCCATTTAATTTAATTGACACATATTTACCATAGAAACGTTTGTTTAAACAATTGTTTCCGTGGTAAAAATTTGTCAAGTAAATTTATTTGGAGATGAAAAAACCGGCCCTTAAAATAATAATAATAGTAAATTAAACAAAGTAGGACTGTACCGTAGCAATATGTACTTTTTTGTTTAACTCGCAACAGTGTTAACAACGGTCAGGAGCCTCCCAGAAGAAAGTTCCCTTACGTTAAATACATTTTAACGAAGCGAACAGGTTCGAGGAAAATGATTTTGAAATCAGAGGAAATAATTCGTGTAAAAAAAGGCGAGGCTGTTTTTTGGGGACCGTGTCATTTCAAGACTTCGTAAACAAAGAGTTGGATGTGGAGTTGGATGTGGAGTTGTATTTTAAGTTTATAATTAAGTATCTCACGTAACGACACTTGTGCCAATTTTCCGCTAAGCCCCCACAATTAGTCAATATCCGCGTTGCGAGGTGAGTAAATTAAATTTTTCAAAAAACGCTGGAACACGCCGATTTTATTCGCTAGAACGACGTATTAGTGGTCTATTTTCATTTGTTTAACTTCGACGCTCACAATTTCAAATTCAAAGATGTCGACCTAAAAGTTTCAAATACTACATAGCGGTAAGCGGTATTAAAGTATCCTAAACTTCATATGAATATTCGTTGAAGTTACAAATTACTACAAAGACGATCCGAAACAAGGCACGTCTACAATCATTATTAGATGCCTAATGTGACCTCTTGGATTATTTTCAATAACACTTAAAATTTTAATTACCTAAGTTTTGAAAGTGGTGATTCGCAGAATTTTCGAAGGGTTCCAAATAGTAAACCATTCAAACGTACACGTTCACATAGTTTCAAAACAATCATAGCACAATTATATTGAGCGTCCATTAGTAATAATACGAACGAATATTATTTAAATACACAATTTATAGAAAAAAGCACATTTTTAACCAACATGGACCGGTGCCGAACTAATTATTACTAAAATTCGAAAATTAAACGCTTGCAAGTCTCGACACTTACAGCTGATACTGACGTAACGCTTGATAACGTGCACACGTGCGAGTTCGAATCAAAGAAAGAAGAATGTGAGGAGATATCTAACAATTTATCTACATTTACGTTTTACTTGACATTAAATAGGTAAGCGGAAATTTTTGATTTAAATTTATTTTTGAAGAAATTAAACTCGTTCCAATTTTGTAAAAATATCGTCAGTGCAGTACATGCGTACATTTAAAAATAATTAGTATTTATCCATATACTTGCATTATAAAATAATGAAATCATTATAGAAATGTAGAGTTGTGAATAATAGACATTAATCATTACTTATAATCATTTCGGAGGTTTTAGAAAAAAATAAAAATACCCAAATCAAATTTGGGTTAATTTCGATCCCTAGAACAGGTTTAACCCTTAGAATACTGATTATTTTTATGCTCTACCAAATAGCAACCGAGTCTGAGAGTCCCCCCCTCCCCCCGATTGATTTCGTAATTACGTTGCCTATCTTTTAACTTCTAATTGATTAATTGTGTGCAGAATGATTGAACGTATATGCATTGCAATTGTGTTCAAGTTATATCGCTGTAAACAAATTTTTATTAATTGTATCTAACTACAAAGTATTATATTTATAAGTATATGTATTAACAAGTTGTTGCATATTAATACGTGAACGGGCCTCCAAGGCCGCTGACGATATTCTAAGGGCTAAGAATACGTATAAAACCGTATCTGTACATATCTATCCATTCGTTTCTTATTTAATTTAATCAAAATCAACGGAATCACATCGTTCATTTGTTTTGTAAGAGTTATTAGAGGGGTAATGACATAACATTTAATTCGATTAGTTAAACAATTAGTTTAAATCTCCTTATGACGTTATTAAAATATACAGTGAGTTCCAAAAAGTTCTTTCCATACGGAAAACTTTTTTAATTATTAGTTTTTCAAAAAATGTCGTTCTTGATAAAAACTGACACATCTTCTAAAACTAATAATGAACCCATCAGGTGTTATCGGCGATATAAGCATAAGCGAGGAAATGAGGATTAGTAAATTTTACTCAAGAATAAAGTACCATTATTTTGCAATTTATCGAAAAATTCTATTAACAAATATTCTTTAGAATTACAAGTAATAATTAAATATAAATTTTCATCGCCATATTTTGAACTTGAAAAATTTTGGATTTTTTTGGCTCTCATTTCTTAAGTAATAATTTGATGTCAAATTTGTGTCTACAAAATGATTAATTAGGTTTATTTTCATTGTTTAACAGGAAAGTTAATTTAAAATTGATTGAATAAAATGATACATGAGTGATGCATTTTATCTTTAAAAAAAAATTGTCCAAAGCTTTATTCGAGTGGAAACAATTTTTTTTAATTTATGTGACAGTACTAATTGGAAATTATACATTTTTATTCAACGATGTTTGTTTAACAATTAACCCAAAATTTTTCAGTTCCAAAATATGGCGATAAAAATTTATATTTAAGTATTATTTGTAATTATAAGAAATATTTGCTAATAAAATTTTCTGGAATATCGCAAAATAATGGTACTTTATTCTTGAGCAAAATTTACTAATTTAATGCTCATTTTTTCGCTTATGCTTATATCGCTGATAACACCTGATGGGTTCATTATTGGTTTTAGAGGATGCGCCAACTTTTATCAAGAGTGAAATTTTTTGACAAACTAATAATAAAAAAGTTTTCCATATGGAAAGAATTTCTTGGAACTCACTGTACATCAATAAAATTAAATTTAAGAACACGTATAAAAATATTTATAGTACCTATGTATCTCTTATTTTTTGTGGTCCATTTTCGTTTGTGGTCGACGTCACCCCACAATTTTTAAACAGTAATTTTCTTTATAATAGTAAGTAGATTCCGGTTATTAAACCGCATTTGTTTACATATTGAACTTTTATTTGAATAGAACGTATATAATACAGTTAATGTATAATTCCACAATTATGGTAGATTCATCTGTTTACGGATAGAAAACCTCTTAAGTACATACCTATTCGCGGCCTTCAACAGATATTTGGGTATGTTTTAATTTTGACAATTTTTTCATAATCTCGATGTTATCGCATAAAATATCTGTTAAAGGCCACAAATAAGTATGAGGCTGTAAATGAGTTAGTAACGTTAACGTTATTAATATTTAAAATTAATAATTTCTGTTAAATAAATATTGAAGTTGCCATAGTAAAACGTCAATCGGCTTGTTAATCATATAGCTACACTATGAAACGGGTGTTGAACAAATTTAACTAAAATATCCTATTCACGGTTAGTTAATCAAGCATAAACATTAACTAATACATCTTTTTGCTTTTTTATTATTTGTTGAATTGACCATAAATCAAATACGCGTAGTTACCTAGTATATTTAAAACTTGTTTGTAAAATGTTAATAAACTCGCAGATTTACGAAATTTCCATCGAATTTAAAAATATACATAATTATCTAATTCTAATTTAAAACCAAAACAAATTACCTATGTATTGGACTAATGTTACCTACAAAAATTATATATAAATTTAACATTTTATTGTCCGCTTAATAGAATCACGCTGGCGCATGGTGTTATTGAATCACTTATGCGGCAAGTGTATAAAAATTCAATCGTAGGCGTTATAAAAAAATCTCCAAATCGTAATAACATTTCTTTGTCATCGTAGATTTAATTAAAAAATCTAATACGTTTCTATTTCCATTGTTGACACTTGATTATTGAAGTTTTTCAACAATTAACGTGGATTGCGTAACTCTAAATGAAATCGCTGTACAACACATTAACTACACGATGGCAACAAATTTTTAAATGCGTATACTTCATTTAAAAACTAGGAGGAGTGATTAGAAAAGTTCGGTTGACACAGCTAAAAGTCGGCAAACTATTTGAGGCGGTAAATTTAAAAGTGTTAAAATTAACACTTTCAAATTTACCGCCTCAAATAGTTTGCCGACTTTTAGCTGTATCAACCGAACTTTTCTAATCACTCCTCCTAGTTTTTAAATGAAGTATACGCATTTAAAAATTTGTTGCCATCGTGTAGTTATGTGAATAATAGTTCGTGTGAATTTAGAATAAAACGAAAAGAACGTATAGATTGCCGACAGTTTAAAAACAGTCCTAAATAATATTTTGCATTTTAATTAAGCGGGTCGATTGAATTTTCGAAAAAAAACGAAAATAACGCAGGACGTAGAAAGGCAAAACGGCGCAGTTGTCGAGCCACAGTTTTTGGGACTGTATAAAACGGGCCGTAATTCAGCCTATGGGATGGCAACAATTTAGCGCGAGAAATTTAAATCGCTCTTCCCAGTTTTTTAATGAAGTATACAGTTCGTCCAAACCTACATGCAATCCACGTCATCAATATAAGGTTACTAGATGATGACGTTTCACGCAGTGCTGTCACCTCGTACCTCGTATTTTGACAGTTCTAATAAATTGTAGTCTTTCTTTATACCATCTAATATGTGCGCAAGTAAATCATCTATAGAATATGTCAATTTCCAAACTTTAAACCGAATCACAAATAAACAATCTAGTAACTTTTTATTGATGACGTGTTGCATATGGGTTTGGATAGGCCATAGGTACTTTCAATTGTCAAGTCGCTCTTTCTAGTTTTTATAGGATGAGATGTTTTCGAATTGTTTCGCCTAATATTATTTACTAAAAATATTTGACGCCTTTTGATGTAGGTATAAGAAATTATATTCTGAAACTTACGTAGTTTGAAATTTATGTGAAACTACAATGTTGATGTACTAGTTGCGTCTGTTTCCAAAAATATTCAATTGCGTGTCATAAATATATTATGATCTTGAAGCGCTACGTTTATGTAACACTCATTTATTACTCAAGAATCCCACCGTAGTCTTATGCTAGTTTTATTTGGCTATGAATTCGGAGAGAAATTTAAACCTAAACCATTGTATCGAGTTATAAAACGTAAATGTCATTCAAAGCTTCTACGACTGCACTTACAAGTTGATGTCTAAATAAGTATTGTATATTGTTGGCTGAAGTTTGCTTTTAGAAAAACAGTCTTCAAAATTAATATTGTGGGAATGATTTGGCTCAAGATAATTGAAAATTAATAATTAAACATTATGGGTAATCATACTAACGTTATGTAACGTCGTCGCTTGCTTCAGTATCAAGCAATTAACTGATACCATGAGCATATTAGTCGAGTACTTAAATAAAGTCGAAAAATCGTGTAAACTTCGGAACGCACAACAGAACCGATTTTGATGAAATTATTTAAAAAATATTTATTATACTACATTATTTGAAATAAAAAACATTCTGCACTTAACAAATTATTACAACGACATACGGGGTGTTAGAAAATACTGTATAATACTGTAAATAAAATTATTTCAGAAACGTATAAATCCTAACGTTCCTATAAATATTTTTTCTACGGCGTTCTCTCGTTGAGATATTCACCCCCAAAGATGCGAAGAGTGAAAATTTATTATGTATGTACATCAAAGATTATTAAATTTCAACAAAAAAATAAAATTTTATTTAGAAAAAATTAAAGATCTTTATAATGGTTATAATAGGTCTTTTGATACCACCTAATCTTTCTAATACCAAAATATTTCAGAGGTTTATTGTAATTACAGTTTTAGGCTTCCAGGACGTTTTAGGACAAAAAAGCTACTCTTGTTTAATTTCAATAAAATGAACCATATTTGAGAAAATCGCACAAAAACACAGAAAATGTTACGGGTAGTGCACCCTGGTTCTCCCGAGGTAATATCAGAAATCCTATTACAACATTTTAAAGACCTTTATTCATTATGTATGTGTACCAAAAATTATTAATTTTGTTGGAGTAATTATGATAGCTTTTTTTCGTTTTAAATGAAACGCCCTGTATATTTTTAAGAATTTCAACAGAGCTCTCATTTAAGAGTCCAGCATGACTACCTATTAAATCTAGAGTGTTAATCAATGGACTCCTAAAGAAGAATTATATTATATTTACTAAAAATATACAGGGTGTTTAATTTAAAATGAAAAGATTGTCGTTTTCGGCTAAACCACGTTTTACCGAACAATGTGTTTTTATTGAGATATCTGATTAAGCGAAATTATTATCGGAGGTCAAGTGTTATCGTTAATTTTGTTTGGACAATTTTTTAAGGCAATTTAGACCAAAATTTCCAAAAACGCGTTAGAACGATACTTACGAAATAACGCATATAGGTAACAAATAAACATAACGAAAAGATCGAATTTATTTTCAGATTCTGGAGTTCCCCACGCGACTCGAAAAATGTATATTTTTCAAAAACAGTAAAATTCAATAAGTATACCCTACAATTTAGTTTTAAAACCGATATTTATAACAGCTACTAAATATTTTATATTCTTCAACCTGTATATAAACAATATTACCACCTACTTCTTCGTCGGTAATGTTTATCAACAATAACAATTTTGCAAACAATAAAACAACTCACCCTTTTGATCTGGAAGTTATCCGGCCGAAGGGTTTCTTGAATTTCTTGATCGGGTTTGACTGGTTGGGCCACGGACGTGCGGAAATTGTCCAAAACGCCTTTAAACGTGAATTTCTTCATGACTTCGCGCCTATCAGGATCTTTATCGCGTTTCATTCCACCATAATATTTTGTTATCGTCACGACAAAGTACCTGGTAGTTATTATAAATTCAAAATATTTATTCGGAAATGCGAAATTAATTCTGTCAGCGAATTATTTTCCGATGCCGTTGTTAAAATCACAACATTATCTTACCGCAAACGTATCGAATATGCCAAGGCCGCTTCGTACGAATCGCGCCGTAAGGTACGAACCTTTGCAATGCGCTAGTGCCTGGAACTTAGCCTGATAAACCAATATTGAAGATAACGCGATAACCAGCTGGTGTTGCTCTCACCGACGTACGGTATAAACGTAAAATATCAATACCGGAATCTCGCAGCTCTATCCGTACAGCTTCAGTACTGCGCTATGCGAAAACCAATATCGCGCAAGCGACAACAAAATCTAGCCTATTACGCGAAGAATTTAATATTCACGATAAATTATAAGTTTAACTTAGGTTAAATTTGTTTTACGCCAGCACGAATTTAAACGTTCGAGAAATACACACACCACCACCGCCACTAATCAATACAAACTACTACACACATGTTGCATACGCGTAAATTCGATCTCAGACATGCCCTCGTTCGTAAACTTTTTCTATCGTTAATTTCGGCAACATTCAAAATAAAAAAGGACAGAGTTGCGGTTTCCGAAATCGCTCGTCATTTAACAACAGCTGATTTTGACAGCACACGTTAGCGGCATTAGCCGAGCGTATTTAATTGATTTCAAAGGTGTATTTCGTACGCAACTTTGCGTTATTAATTTCTGCAACTTCGTTTGTGTTATAATGTTACTAAAGACTATCGTGCAAAATTGCTCTGTGGTGTTTTATCAACGCCAACGAGGGTTATCCAGAACCAGGTAAGAAATGGGACGCGGGAAATTCAAATGCAAAGGTAAAATAACGAGCAACACGGAAATTATAAAAATTAACTATTGCATTTATTTGAACTGATTTTGTACCGTGATATTGAAATAGAATTGCAAAAAAACTCCCATTAATAGTTGACCTAAAAAATTTAAATCAAGATTGAAGAATATCAGTTTAATTTAATATCAGTTAACAATAACCCTGAAGTTTTAAGTATAATATAAAGTGCATTTGCATCAGCTTTATAATGCGATCAATTGTTCTCCTTAAAAACGTACCGCAATCGGTCCACATTTTTCTTGATTTTCTCGCCGTTGTTTTCATTTTCATTTTCAATTTTTACAGTTATACACGTGTAATATTTTTAGAGGCAAAACTTTTTTTTTTTCAAGTTTTATTTGACTTAGGGCCAGTCTTCCCATCTTCTGATAAATTTATCTGACAATATTTACCATGTTTACCAAACAACTGCACCGAAAAACGTTTTCACGATAAATACATAATATATCGAGAGCTCGTTAGACGATGAAAAGATCGATCCTTGTTTCTAACTTAAAATTGTTTAAAAATACACTCCGTAAAAAAAATATCGCATCGCCTGAATTTTTTCTTTAAATAAACTTTGGCAGTTAAAGTAAAAATTACTTATTAGAATTAAATTTAACGCAACAAACATTATCAAATTAAATTAACAGACATTAAATTAAAAACATTTAATTAGAATAGATGAACAGCTTAAAAGTAACATCAGTAATGAGTATTTCGTAGTACACGGTTCTATTCTTCGGCGACTTTTATTTCTAATTGGTTTGACGTTGTTGCTGGAGCTCGATTGCTCTGCAAAACCAACTCTAATGTGATCCCAAACATGCTCGATAGGGTGGCTTTTAGCAGGTCAATCTAGAACTCGTATCCCAGCTTCATTACTGTATTCTTCGACAATACGAGCTACGTGCAATCGTGCAGTTCTTAAACGTCTTGAATGTACCTGTCAGCAATCACAGCACCATTACGAACAACAACTAGCTCTGTGTGAGCTTCAAAATAAATTCCACCCTAAACCATAAATGAACCGTCGCCGAAATTAGTCGTTTTTTTGAAATTACATCGATCATACCGCTCAAAATTTCTTCTATATACCGCTATACGTTTATCTAAAGAGAATAAACGGTATTGTTTCTCGTCAGTAAACAAAACGTTAATCCAATCATCAATACTCCATAAATCGGTCATCTAATGTAGTAGTTGCGTTTTTACGACCTTGTCGTGGCCTTCTTTTGTATTCTCTGAATTCCCTAAATCGATTTACTATTCTAGAAATCATTAATTGCTGCACACCTGACTTCAGCTACGCATCTTTGACTAGGACCACTTTTGATTAACGCAATAGCTCAACAATTTTGGCTTAAATTTTATAAATTGCCAATAGACGATTCAACATTTATAATGACGAAAGATACAAATAAAAATCATCTATTAAAATTACTTTCCAGTTTATACAAAATTACACTTACTAACAATTTTTGCAAAATGTAATTGTAAATATAAATGTAATTAACTGTAATATGTCACTATATGTTAAAAACTAAACAAAAAAAATGATTAAAGGAACAACTCAAGGGATGCGATAATTTTTTTGCGAAGTGTATAATAATTTATTTTAATGATTTGCAGTCTTAACTAGTATATCGTAAACAATCATATTTTATTGTTCGATTTATAAAATTAATATATTACCTAAACACTAAAAGTAAACATAGATTATATTTTTTTTCAATCGTACGTTAATTAATCGAAATTTATTTTTAATTGCAGAAAATATGTGCCTTTAATGGGTGCAGGAATTTTGTTTTTTGGAAAGTCGACCAAAGAAAATGTAATTGATGTTGCACAGTATATGGCCGGCCCCGTCACTCCTGTAGAGAAATTATCTGCAAATTCAAAAGATATGAAATCTCGAATGGAACTTATGATATTAAGAGTACAAGCTGACTTTTGTAAAGCTCTGGAAAACGAGGAGAGTAATTCCCATAAATTTGTCGTTGATAAATGGGAACGAGCAGAAGGCGGTGGGGGAATAACGTGCATTTTACAGGATGGCACAGTTTTCGAAAAAGCCGGTGTGAATATTTCCGTTGTATCCGGACAACTACCTCCCAGTGCTGTTGCGCAAATGAGGTCTCGTGGAAAACAACTGAGCGAAGGAAAACTTCCCTTCTTTGCGGCTGGAATTAGTGCAGTAATACATCCTCGTAATCCATTCGTTCCTACAATACATTTTAATTATCGTTATTTTGAAGTGAAAGACGGAGAAACTGTTCAGTGGTGGTTTGGCGGAGGAACTGACTTAACTCCTTATTATTTAAATGAAGAGGATGCGGTTCTTTTTCATAGCACACTTAAGAAAACTTGCGACAAACACGACAAAGCACACTACCCAAAATTCAAGAACTGGTGCGACAACTACTTTAATATACCACACAGAGAAGAAAGAAGAGGGATCGGCGGTATATTTTTTGACGATTTAAATACACCCAATCAAGATAAAGTATTTGCTTTTGTTACATCATGTGCCGATGCAGTAATACCATCGTACATTCCAATAGGTAGGCAATTCAAAACTTTTAGATAGTATTACAATCCCATAACAGGATTTTGTAATGATTTGATTTTTAGTACAAAAATGTAAAGATCAACCGTATAATAAATCTGAAAGAAACTGGCAATTACTTAGAAGAGGACGATACGTGGAATTTAATTTGGTGTACGATCGTGGTACTAAATTTGGACTACATACCCCCGGAGCAAGATATGAAAGTATCATGATGTCATTACCTCTCCAAGCGGTACGTATCTATTTTTCTTATTATCGGATTATCGAATAGATTTTAATAACATATCCTCCGTTTTAAAACCATGAAAAACTTAATTTTAATACATATCGATATCTAGTTTAAATTAATTTTACAAGAGATAGAACAACACTTGACTATTTTATTTTCAGAGATGGGAATACATGCATAAACCAAGTGAAACTTCCAGGGAGTATCAGTTACTTGAAGTATTGAAAAATCCAAGAGATTGGGTTTAATGGAAAGAAACATGTTACCTTATTAATATATTATAAATTTTAAAACAAATTTCAAACAATCTAATATTTTTATATTTTATACTTATCAATAGATATTAAAACAGTTTTTCACGTTTTATTTTTCAAGAACATCATAGCTAATTCTTCGGCTTCGTTTACTGACAATGAATCGGTTTCCATAATTTTCCGTTTTTTCTTTTTCGTAATACGATCGATATTTATTTCATCTTTCATACCTTGTTTTCTTTTGGACCTAAAAGTATAAATTATACAATTTAAAATAAATACGATAAAGTAAAAACTGAAAATTTACTTGGATATGTCGATCCTTGATTTATTAAGTCCTAAATTTTCATTGGATTTATCTTGACCGTCCTCGCATTCTGAACTGTTTTCATCTTCTTTTTTATTCCCATAAATTTGATCTGGATCTGGTAACCAAGATAAGTCGGGTTCGTCCCCTTCAGAATCTGTACCAAAATCGTCCTTATCTTCTTCCTCTTTTAATTTCTTTTGCTGTTTCAATTTTAACTTCTCTTCTTTGTGTTTTATTTTCACCTTCTCTTTAAACAACTGCTTATCAAATTTATCTTCAGCCTTTAGAACCATTTTGGCTTTTTCTATATTTATCCCACCTTCGTTCTCATTTTCATATTCCTGTGCCAGTTTTGATTGTTTATCTTTAGTTCCTGATGCAATTATATTGCCTTCATCGTCAAAAATAGTCTTTCTATTAGGAGCAATCTTTTTTCTTAACAACTTCTTGGCAAGAGCTGCCTTAGTAAGGGTCTTTTTTTTAAGCTTTTTATTGAATTCTATCTCTTCTAATTCATTTATAGATGGTAATTCGATATCATGGTCTTTACGTTTAATGGTGAGTATGTCAGTGTCACTATCGCTTTCATCTGATGCATGAAATTGTGTCGAATTCTTTGGAGGAGATTCTTCATCTTCGCTAACGCCACTGTCTATTAATTTTAATTTTACCTCTATTTTGTCATCAACAGGAATATTTATTTTAGTTAGAGACTGTTGCAAGTTTTGGGTATGTTTTGCATTCAGTCGTTGCAGAAATCGAATTCTGGGTGGAATAGCCAAACCTAATGATTTTGCAAAAGAATCCGTATCCAGAGCATGAACATCAAAAATACTTTTGTCTCTCATAAGATATACAGATTTGGCATAGGAAACGAAAGCTCGTTGTGCAGATTCCTTTAAGGTTGGATCTTTTGCTAAAAATGCCTCCATTTTTCTTATAGGATTTTGAAGCTTAATCGGATTAATGCTGCACATAAAATGTTCTTATTAAAAATTACATATAAAACGTTTAATATAAATAAGAGAATATTATTATTAATGAAACTTACTCGATTTTATTTATTGGTATTTTACGTTTTATTAATCTATCTGCTAAAGCTACTTCACTTGATAATAAAAGTAGAAGACTTTCTCCACCACGATGATATCTTGCAGTTCGACCCACCCTATGTATGTAGGTTTCGACATCTTCCGGACAGTCGGCGTGAATTACCCAATGAACTTCAGGAAAATCTAAACCTCTTGCTACCAAATCCGTAGCAAACAAAACGGCTGAAGTTTTTTGACAAAACGATTCATATATACTCATTCTCCGTAATTGATGCAAACTACCATACAGTGCTAAAATGCTCATACCAGGCCTTAACCTGTAAAATAAAAAAAAAAAAGGTAGAAAATAGTATTAAGCACCTAAGGCCTATTCAAGCGTATAAGCGATTCACATCATCAGTAAAAAGTTACTAGATTGTTTATTTGTAATTTGATTTAAAGTTTGGAAAGTGACATATTCTATAATGATTTTCCTGCGCACATATTAGGTGGTATAAAGAAAGACTACAATTTATTAGAACTGTAAAAATACGATGTACGAGGTGACAACGCTCTGAGAAACATCATCTAGTAACATTTATTGATGACGTGAATTGCTTATACGCTTGAATAGGTCATAATTCAAAGGAAATTATGAATTTGCTATTAGAATGAGTGATATATGTTATTAATTTTTCTAATTATGCATGTTCTACAACTAAGATATACTTTTTCCAAATTTCACATTTAGGATATATTAGCAAGAAGTGAGTTAATAAATGATAGATTTTAAATTTCAAGGATGCTTTTAAGTTGATAAATGTAGTCATCTACGTATGTTAAACATTTTCATTGTAGGTACAAATATCGAAAATATAAAAAATAAAACAAATTGAAAGTCATAGATAAATATTGTAACTATATAGGCATATATTAGAGCTAAATTACATTAAACTTACTTGCAAAATAATTCATAGATATATTTAACTTGTTTGCAACTAGAAAAGAATATAATGCATTTTTTTTTTAAATGGTTTCTTATAAAACTCCATATAATAGGTATCTTGTTTTGCAGTTCACATATTACATAACTTTGCTCTAATCCTAGAGGTGTGGTATATTTAGCATTTTCATGAACTGATATGTAACATGGATCCTTTAAACTCAATCGTATTAAATCTTTTACCGATTTCGTTTGTGTCGCTGAAAAGAGTAATGTCTGACGTTTTGATGGTAAATTGGCTATTATTGCAGTCATTGTGGCTTCAAAACCCATATCTAAACATCGATCGGCTTCGTCTAATATTAAAATCTATAAAAGATTATTAAATTAGTATAAACTGAAGATTTAGATATTAATTAATTTATGTTAGTTTTCTATTTACATGTTTGATTTTAAACTGCACTTTATCAAATTAAATCTTTCTTTATTTATAAATTTCGAAATAAGACAAGCATTAAGAAAAAAAAACAATAGAAGTTATCCTTGAATTTATTAAAATATAAGAACTCTACTAATTACCATATACAGGTATATTTCTTCTTCAAAATATATAAATAATTTAATATAATCTGCAATTAACACATTGACTGCCACGGTACTTTCCAAGATCCCAGTCTAAGAAGCCAATTGAATTTAATCATATTATATTGTTGTTACTAAGAGATAACTTGTAGTTGGTGTCCTAGGCAATTACGCAAACTACGAGTTATCTCGTAGTTAGCAGTCAACGTGTTAATAAACTAAATATATTTTATTCAGAAAGTACCAATTTGAGGATATTCATTGTATGATAATGCAATAATACGTCATTTATTATTCTTTTATTAACACTAAGTACATTGATACAATAAACATCAATAAATAATTATTTAATACTGCATACATTTATAATTATTATTTTTGTCATTTCAGTTATTATTTTACTAACACCAAGAATATTGATACAATAAACATCAATAAATAATTATTTAATACTACATACATTTATAATTATGTTTGTCATTTCAGTTATTATTTTATTAACACCAAGAATATTGATACAATAAACATCAATAAATAATTATTTAATACTACATACATTTATAATTATGTTTGCCATTTCAGTTATTATTTTATTAACACCAAGAATATTGATACAATAAACATCAATAAATAATTATTTAATACTGCATACATTTATAATTATTATTTTTGTCATTTCAGTTATTATTTTACTAACACCAAGAATATTGATACAATAAACATCAATAAATAATTATTTAATACTACATACATTTATAATTATGTTTGTCATTTCAGTTATTATTTTACTAACACCAAGAATATTGATACAATAAACATCAATAAATAATTATTTAATACTACATACATTTATAATTATGTTTGTCATTTCAGTTATTATTTTACTAACACCAAGAATATTGATACAATAAACATCAATAAATAATTATTTAATACTGCATACATTTATAATTATTATTTTTGTCATTTCAGTTATTATTTTACTAACACCAAGAATATTGATACAATAAACATCAATAAATAATTATTTAATACTACATACATTTATAATTATTATTTTTGTCATTTCAACTACTTTGGTTATTAAAGACTATAGTATTTTTATTACCCGATATATTGGTAATTTTAAGATACGTACCTACACTACTTAATACCATTGAACATAATACTCCATTATATAATTTATTTATTTTTGAATGATTTAATGCTACAACAGTGCCCAGATATAATAGCAATCGACAACTAGAGAAGTAAAGGTTACAAAAAACCATTATCATATAAATAATATTAAATTACTTTATGTAATATATATTTTTTTGGTTACATTTAGTCATAGCTTTCGCATTACATAAAAATTGCCATATAACATTAATATTTTTAAAAAATCGCAATAATTAAGATTCCAGTAAAAACATTTTATACAAATTTTCGTGTTCGTTATTTTTAAATTTCGGTACAAAATCCACTTTCCTTATTTCATCAAATCCTTCATCTAAAACGGGCTCTTCAAATCTTTTTTTATACATATTTAAAATTACATCCGTTATTAATGCATGATTTTTATCTATCAATTGGCGAAACTTATTATTGTGTTTAACATGCTCAAAACTTGTAGTCATCATAAAACATTTACAAGTAATATTTAAATTCTTTGCAACTTCGACATATCTTTTACGAGACTCTTTATCTCCATTTGTATTATCGATAACCACACTTTGTCCACGATTTAGTGAAGTTACCATTAAATTAACGCAAGCTTGCCAAGTCCCTAGTTTATCTCTATTTACATACACGTAATCAAGTTTGATTAAATATTCATTGCAATAAAAACTTTTTCCAGATGCAGGACTTCCTACCATCACAATTACTTGGCATTTATTACAATCAATGGTGGGCAAATTTCCTGTTACAGGTATGGTTCTTGGATCGAAAGCTGGTTTTTTGTAACCAACTGTTCGTAGTTTCAAAAAATATTCTTCTGGAGTGTAAAACTTCAAACCAGCATTAACAGCAAATAACCTGTCTGCAAGCGAGTGGTCCTTAATTTTTTTGGGAGCCCAATTTTTTTCCCGGCCAGCAGCATCGCCTACATAAAAAGAATTTTCAATATCGATCGTGATGGAATAATTCTTTTCTTTACAGAGTGCCTGCCACATACCGGGTGCTGGTTTCCTGTATATGTCTCTATTGGTTGCTACAAATACTTGAGCTGGAATTTTAAGAACTGTCAATACAATTTCAATTTTAGTTTTGAATTTTTGTATTTTAATGGGATCAGATTTAATTCCACCTTGATTAGTAAATATTGCAATTTTATATTTTTGTTCGTTCAAATTAGTCAATTCTTGTTTAACTTCTGTATAATTCAAAGTCCAGTCGTTCTCAGATTTAGGAAATTTTGCTCCAGATTTTGTTTTAATTAATGTACCATCCAAGTCGAAAGCGGCTATTTTGTTTCTAGGTTTAATGTCCTCAGTTGAACATATTAATAATGCACCATCATCTATACTTTCCCAAGTAGGTTGTTTATTTTTATTTTTACAAGTTTTAGCTTCTTCAAGAGTAGGATTTTTAGGAGTAAATATTGGATAATCTAATTTTGGTCGTTTGAAAATTTGTTCTTCGGCGACATCCTTAAAATTGTTAGACGGTTCATCGATTTCATCAATATCAAATAAAACAGTAAATATATAGTTTCCCAAACGCAATTCTAAACGGTCATCCTGACGTAGATAATATTTTCCATTTCTTCTTAAAGAATATCCGTTGCAACCACATAAATTAACTCCGAGTACTTTTATTTCGACTTGATATTTTTCAAAATCAGCTGTAACTTCAACTTGTCTTCGTGACACCGCCGTATCTCTAATTGCGGTTTCAGAACCTCTGCCCACAAAAATAGTTTCATTGTGAGGGAGGTTAATTATAATTTCTGGAGATGTTTCACTTTGTAATACACAATTTCGGGCAAATTTCGACATCTTGATGCTTAATTGAGAATAAAGCACATAACCGCAAATTTAGAAGGAATGTTATTTGATCTAAATTTCGTATAATACAAAATAAATATTACCCAAAATTTCTATTGATTTATTGTTAGTTCTGCATATTGAACGATTAATTAAAATGAGGATAAAACGACATTTTTTTCATTAATTAATTCCTTATATTATGTCAAACTGAGGATCAATTATTATAACACTACTACACTGAAACCTCTATTAACGGACACTTCACTTTAAGGGATGGTTTCTTCTTCTCCAAACTTACACGTTTGCCCTAGTTAACCCTCCCTTTAGTAGACACCGCCCAACAACGATCAATATTTCCCACCCCACAACTGTCCGTTATTTGGAGGATTCACTGTATTATGAATAATTTTAGTAACTATTCTTTCATTTTGTGTAAACTTTTATTATTGAATATACAAGATCAAACACATTCCATGATGAGTTAAGAATAGTAGCACAAATATGTGTTGCATAATTAAGTATTACAGGTAAATAACGAGACTATGGTATGGCATTTTTTATATTTGCCCAATTTCAGTAAAGCCAGCTTTTAGAGCTAACATTGGAATCAAAAGATTATTTATGAATTAATATCATAAATAAATGGTTTTCAAAAATATCTTAAGGACGTATAGTCCGGGAGGTGACGACAGAAATTTTCGGGTCATTTTCTCAAGACTCATTTTTTTTGTACGAGTTACCCTAATAATATGTAATATGAAAATGCACGTCTTCCATCGCAACCCCACGACAGGGTGGTGCAGGAGGGTTGCAATTACCGCAATAAATTTGGGAAAAAAACTTATAGCCTCATACACGAAACTTCTTCTATGTATTACTTTATATATAAGAAGTTTAGAAGGCATCGTCTTCCGATGATAATCCACGACGAACCTTGTCTTCCACCCCCCACAATTGAACGCATAAAAAGTGTAAAAAAAATTTATAGCCGCAAGGATGAAACTGATAACTTTGCTTGTTTTCATACTAGCAAATACAAAAAAAATAGTCTTCACGCATAAGATACGACGAAGATCGTCTTAGATCGGCATCGCTCGCTCGCGAGCGATGCCGAATCGTTGCTATGTCAGATATAAAGGTAAATTTATAAACAAAACCTAACCCACCTAAGTTTTGTACAATGTACTCTCAGCTTTGAGTAACGATCGTGCGGGCAATTAGTAAGCGTTCTTTCATAATTGTGAAAAGCTGGGTGTTTAATCGAGAGATCAAAAATGTCTGATATAAAGCCATATTGTGTTTTTTGTGGAAAAAAAACTGGAAAATTACAGTTGTTTAATGAAAATACTGATTTTTTTTACTGCATTTAATGAAGGATATACCACTGACTTTCGGTGATATTTCCCAGAAATTTTTGAAAATGTGTGTAGCTGATAAAGCAAAAACGATCATTATATGTATATAAAGGATAAGGATGTATATGTATATAAAGGATAATGAACGTTTATTGAGAGGTACAAGAGAAGATCGCCCTTACTTCATTAACGGAACAGATCAGAGATGGCCAGAAGATTTCGGCTCAGAATTAAAAAACGTAAATTTTAAAAAAGCATTAGTTAATTTCTTCATTTCTAACTGGGAATTAAGTGATTACGTACCATTCATTGAGAATAAAACTGTGTATTTGAACTACGAATATTGTTATAAATACGAAATTGTTAATGAAAAAGTAAGAAAAACACTCGACGACGTTTAACATGTCCTCAACACGAAGAGGCTGATACAAAAATTACTTATCACATAAGCAACATCGATTGTGAAGCCAATGTTGTTGTGCGATGCTCTGACACTGACATCTTGATCATATTGCTGGGCAATATGACACACATGAAAAAGGATGTAAAATTGTGGATTCATGTTGGCACCGGAAATTTTCAAAGATTTGTCAATGTTACGAACTTGTACAATAAATTAGGAGTAAAACTATGTAATGCGTTACCAGCTTTTCACGCCCTAACGGGTTGCGATTACAACCCGTCGTTTTATCGAAAAGGTAAAAATCGCCCATTTACTATTTTGAGGAATTGTGATAAATACATAGACGCTTTTGAAAAAATGAGCGATTTGGATACCGGCGACTTATCAGCAGTTTGTACGATTATTGAAGAGTTTGTATGCCGTATGTACGGATTAAAAAAAATAGCTGACATTGATCAGGCTCGTGTAGCTATTTTCATGAAAACGTACAAAATCAATGATGGTGATGGAATTTTTCGTACAAATGCAAAGAACATCGATGGAGCAGTATTACCACCTTGCAAAGCAGAGCTGCAGAAGCAATTACAACGAACTGCGTACATTGCACATTTATGGAGACATGCTTATCTTCCACAACCAACAGAATTCTCTCCCACTGATTATGGTTGGGAAGAATCAGAAAATAAACTCATTTTCCAATGGTTTGAAGGTGATCAATTACCAAAATCTGTCGATGACATAGCAATTAATTCGCAAAAAAATCAAGGTATTGTAATAAAACTTATGAAATTATATAACAATAATTCGGTAGTCCTTAATAAAATATTATATTTTTACATTTACACATAAAGAAGTAAATGCAGGAGAAGACGAAGATCAATCAGACGAAAGAGATGATGCTGCAACAGATAATTCCGATATCGAAGATTTCAATGTTATATTGGATGAAACAGATGATTCGATTGATCAATTTGATGTGGATGAATGGTCTTAAAACATCGTCAAAATCTGTACAATTGAAACATGAATATAGAATTTTCTTATAAAAATGATGGAATGAAATTTTTTAATACAATTTATGTCTATTTTAATAAAAACACTCAATGGAATTTGAAAAAAAAATTATATTAACAAATGGAAAATTTTATAAAAATTATTTCTTAATGTCTTCGTAAAGTAATAATATTGCTGAATATTGTTTATCTGAAGCATCTCAACAAATTTTAAAAAATATTTCAGTCTTGATTTTCATGGTAAAAGATATATTACAAAGTAATTCGCAATAAGAACGACACGTCTTTCGATTCAGCGTCGTATAGACGTGTCAGTTGCTTGTTGCACTCAAATATTCATAGATCTGGAAGACGATCTTCGCCGTATCTTATGCATGGAAGACTATTTTTTTTGTATTTGCTAGTATGAAAACAAGCAAAGTTATCAGTTTCATCCTTGCGGCTGTAAATTTTTTTTACATTTTTTATGCATTTAATTGTGGGGGTGGAAGACAAGGTTTGTCGTGGATTATCATCGGAAGACGATGTTTTCTAAACTTCTTATATATAAAGTAATACACACAAGAAGTTTCGTGTATGAGGCTATAAGTTTTTTTTCCAAATTTATTGCAGTAATTGCAACTCTCCTGTACCACCCTATCGTGGGGGTGTGATGGAAGACGTGCATTTTCATATTACATATTATTAGGGTAACTAGTAAAAAAAAAATTAACTTTGAGAAAATGGTGTTATGAAATCCGTCGTCACCTCCCGGACTAGTAGTAAGATTGGGCTTATTCAACTTGTCATAAATTTCATTGTGCAACGGTGGATATAGCACTATTTTTTTTTCTTAAAATTAATTTATTATATGCTAATTTGAAATAAAAAATTAGAATTTCAATGATAATTTGAAAAATTAACAGTTTAGATGTAACTTTGGACTATTAGAAAACTTAAATTAAAATTTGAGCCAAGGTATTGAGTTCAAACATTTTCAAATGCAACCAAAAATATGAAATATCAATAAATAAGTAAACCGTATAGTTGCAAAATAAATATTAATTATAGAAGTGCACTCACCTTCATATTAACACTATCGAATAAAGGATTTTCGTCCATATGCTGCAATAAACGTCCGGGTGTACAAATCACGATATTACATTGATCTATTCTTTTCCTTTCAAACTTTAAATCCTTCCCGCCTATTACAAGGCCAGCAGAAAAATCATGATATTTGCCAATTTTTCTTAAACATTCAAATATTTGATATGCCAATTCTCTTGTAGGTGTTATCACTAATGCTCCTAATCCATCTAAATGAGTCCACTGGTTGCAGAAAAGTGTTTCCAAGAGAGGAATTAAAAAAGCTAAAGTTTTACCAGAACCAGTCTGAGCTGCTCCTAAAATGTCTTTTCCTTGCAAACCCAACAAAATTGTTTCACGCTGAATATCAGTCGGCTTTATATATTCACTTTCCTTTAATCCCTTTAAGGTCTTAGACGATAGTGGAAAATCAGTAAAATTAGTAATAGTATCGGGAGCAATCTATAAAACAAATATTTCAGAAAATACCACGATCACTTCTAACACATTATAAACTCACATTCTGATACTTTAACTGAAGTTCTTGAATAAAAGCTCGTTCTGGTTGAGATTCTTTAGATTTTTTCGAATAAACTTTAATTTTTTTTTTCTTCGACATTTTACCGGTATTATTTGATTTCTCTTTTGTATTAAACATAAAATGGATCTTCCGATATAATTTTAATATGAACAGTAAATGTAATCAAACAAACACACGTTAAATATTTTAGGTTACATTTCGAGTCTTGAAAGTTTTTTTGTTTAAAGGTTGGCAAAGTTATTTTACAAATCCGCCAAATTTAAATGATAAAAATAATATTTAACAAGACTTTATCATAATCAATAAAATATAAAACATAAAACATTACTAATATTACGTTTAAAGTACAATTAAAAATCTATCTTTGTTTTAAAAATATATGTGCTACATATCATTAATATTTTTAACAAGTGTTATAATAGGTAATGATTATTGTATATCCCTTACATTTTTCTGAATTATTAATTAACAAACGTTGATAATTTAATTTCTATAGAAGTGATATTGTTTTTTTTTGGAAATCGGGGATTTTGTTTTAAAATTTTAGAGTTCTAGAAATCTACTCCTATATTTCCGGCATGCGCACAACGAGTGCAATGATTTATATTATTTTGATAAGATATTGTAATGGTTGCCAAATACGACGTTAAAATTGATAATGGCATGAAAATGACTTATAGAACGAATGGGTTTGTGAAATTTGCTTGTTCAAATGAAGATTTATTAAATTCTTGACCGGGATAAATCTTAAAATGAGATGAAATGAAGAAAAGTTGTAACCCAAATGATATCCATCAGGAAGGTCAGGAACAATCTAAAAAACTTTATCGGTAAGTATTTTATACTGTCATTAATTAGAAAGATAACTAGTTTTTAACCCCCTCGTGTTCACATGTTTCAAACTATTTTATAACCTTAAGGTTTATGGTTTTACCTTGATGTAAGCCTCAATCGCTAACATGTTGGACAGCATATGTCCTGTAGTTTTAAGCAATTATTTAGTAATATGTAGATTTGCCCTTTTAATTCGAAAGAATGTATCTCTATCTGCCTTGAATATTCAAATTACACATGTTAACGCTCCTGCTTTTTGCAGGAATTTCCTTCATTTCGTTTCCCATTCACTCACACGAGTTACCTAATCTCCTGATTTACTTTTACACAAAACTTAAACTACACCGGTGATATTTTTCGCTGTGAGAGGTTTATATTTTGTTAATAAGAGTTCATGAAATGAACTCACATATAACATATAAGTAGAAGAGCAACATGTAAGAGTTTTACATATAAAAATGCAAGTAATATTATAAATAGTTTGACAAAAGTTTTTTTTATAATAGGTATATAAAATATCGTTAAATTTTAAATCTTTACGTATTTTCTATAGAAATAATTATTTTAATAAACGAGTCTATGGTAAATATTTGTTGGATAAAATTTCCCCGATGAAAAGAACTTTTTTATTATTTTTCAATCTTATTATTGTCAATACACAAACTGCTGTATAAACTTTTATAGAGGCATTAAAATAATATTTACCAAAAGGTGTTATTTCTATATATAACGAAATTTCGCTATAGCGAATATTTTTTCAGGATTTATTGGCTTCGTTCGTTATATAGAAGTTTAATTGTAATTTACAAATCATAAAAAGTTGATAATATACAATTCACAGATGCAAAGCTAATTATTAAGGCTGATTTCTATATAGCCTACCATGTTCTAACTGTGTCGTGCATTTAGAAATGCACAACAGTAGAATGTTCCAATCCATACTATATGGAAACGAATACACCATCATAAACATGATGGGCTATATGGCAATTGACCTTTAGTTTTTAAAACCAATTTATCGTGCACACGTGAATATTGGAATAAAATAAGTTTTATCTTCTAAACAAATATAATTATAATTAACACTAAAAATGTTATATGAGATAAATGAAACATTATATTTTTACTAGATCAATTAGTGAAAGTGCTAGACGCTTGGATGATGCCCATAGTTGTGCTCAAAATGTGGGTGACCTGTTCACGCCCACTTTGCAAATCCAACGCAGCAGATTTCAGGAGTATTGTGAACGATTAATATTTGCCGATCCTAATTTATTTGGACGAAAAGCAGAAGAATTATTATGGCGTAAATCGTACTACGATGTCATATCTACCGCCAAAAAGTTGAAAAAGAAAGAGTACACTCCGCAGGAAGTCTGTAACATACAAACTCATATTAATGCGGGTGTGGGACATTACCATCATTTCATTTCAAGATTACAATATCATTATGGTCTTGATTTACGAAATTTTGTAGATTTTGCCATTTTTAAAAATACTTTTAAAAAATCGAACGCCGCCACGCAAAAGCCAGAACAAATCGATTGGGCAAAGCAATCTGTACATCGTTGCTTAATATATTTAGGAGATTTAAGTAGATATATGTTGGAGATGTATCCAAACTGGGATCCTAGTTTAGCTATTCGATATTATTTAAAAGCGGTACACTTCAATCCTGAATATGGTATTCCACACAATCAAATGGGTACCTTAGCTTCAAGTCAAAATCGCATTCTGGATGCAGTTTATCATTATATCTGTTGTCTATCCTGCAAATATCCCTTCGATGGCACAGAAAATAACTTAACACGTTTATTTGAGAAAAATTTGCGTACTTTAGAGCAATTTCCAATAGAAGATCGAAATGCCGATTGTATAGTACAGTTAGAACCAGCTGAGCACATAAAGAGGTTAACGGCACGTTTTCTATTTCTTGTCGAAACGTGGTTCTTTAATAAAAATATTGCAGATATCTATATAGTTTGCCATCAAACTAATTCAGATCTACAAGAATGTTTATCGTATACTAAACCGCTGTTAAATGACAGCGATGAAATCCCCACCGATGCAGATTCGACAGATAACGATTCTGTGGTGTCCCTTGCTTATTTATCCAACATTATGGTTTTTAAAATCGTTGTAATTTGTATACTTTGCATAACGAAATTTCAAAAAACACAATTACAACAGGTTTCTACGGTTATTGCTTTTACGTTGGCAGTCTTTTCTCAACTCCTACAAATCGTTATCGATCACATTCACGATAATCTACTTTCATTAAACTTATTCGATTCTGAAACTAATTTTTGTCATACTAACGGAATTGACGCGAAACATGGAGATAAGAAAGTTAAAACGAAAATTAGACGAAGAAGGAAAAATAAACTTTCAAGCGACAACGATTCCGACGTCAGCGATGGTGAAACTATAAGCGAAATTGACACGAATTCGGAAATATCCGGCGAAGGTTCCGCGGACGAATTAATATCTAGTTCATCTGATAATGAATCTGGTGATGAAGCAACGACGAAGGAAAATAAAACGCCAAAAATCAAAATTGAAAATAAAAATTCGGAATCTACGACGAATTCTGAAAAATTCGATAACGTCCAGAACTTAAGTAAATCGTTTGATGAGTTAGCTGAAAAACTTAAAAAAGTCAACCCGATCACTGTTCTAGAAATTATTTCAGAAGAAAAATTATTAAACAGCATTAAAATATTATGCGATTGGTTTATTTCTGATATTGAAATTGTTAAATCTTGTGGTAAAACTACAAGATCTTTACTGAAACAGGTCGTGCAATTATTAAATTTTCTATTTATCGATTTTGAGCATCCCGAATTAATTAACTTAAGAGAAGATATCAAAAAGATTAGACAAAGCAATAGCAAAATAGTCCTCCCAGAAGATATTAGTTTAAGAGGTGTAGAAATTCCATTTATAATCTCTAATAATTATGACTGGAGTACTATATACGATAAACACATTTCATCCAAAAAGGAAACAATAATAAGGATAATAAAACTGATCTCATTTGGTCATTCTCTTGTTAAAATAGACGAAACCGGCATTACTTTTGATGACAAAAAGAAAATGTTCATCATACAACCGAGTGATGTCGAAGAAGTTAATGGCTTTGAACTGAACTTTGACGATTCGGTATGTTTTCTTAAAATACATATTTACATATATAACGAAAAAGGGGGTTTGTAAATAAACAATAATATTAAGTTTTTTATTCTATTTTCGACAGGGATTAACTGATGCATACCAAGATACTGCATCTTTCAGTGGAGTAAAGGAAGAATCTGCTGATAACGAAAATAAAGGACAATTGACTAAAATGAAACATATGGGTCAGTTATGGTTGGCTTCTGAAGTGCGCGCCCTCGAGAATAGAGTTAAGAGCAAAACATCGCTTTCTCCATATTTGGTATTGGATGTGGATTCTCTTATTCAATCTACAACAATAGTCAAGCATCTCGTTAATTCAAAAAAATTTATTGTCATCATACCTTCAGCAGGTACGTTTACAATTTGTGAATTAACAATTTGTAATATAATAACGGTAGTTAAGCAAAATTGTATGGTTTCGATTATAATTTACAATTATTAAAAGGAACATGATTACTGTTTATCTGTATACAAGTTTTTATTTTTAGTGGTATCTGCTTTGGACGATTTAAAACGTGAGAAGCCCGAAGCTAGAGATGCAATTCGATGGTTAGAATTACAATTTCACCAAGGAAATAGATTTTGCCGTGCTCAGCGTCCACAAGAACGTGCTTCTCTTCCATTTATTAAATATCCGAAGAAAAAGGACAAAGAAATGTTCACTTATATACAGATAATAGAATGTTGTCATTATTTTGCTCAACAGCAAAAAGATGCCAGTAATTTGGTAACCTTACTGTTAGGAAATGAAAATACTTTGTCTAATTGTGAAAATCGTGAAATAAGTTATACAGGATTGGCACATTCGGCAGGTATTAACATGGAATTTGTGACTAATTTTTATGAGAAATGGCGGAAAAATTTCAAGGGAAAGAAATGAAGATGAAATTATTATTATATTGGTTTATAAAGTAATTCTTCAAACTCTACAAATCTTAATATATGATATAGCCATGGTTGGTAGTATGTCGATTTTTATATTTTGTTTGTGGCAATATGAAATAAACGAACTTTCTATGGGAATTTGAAGACATTATCTACCCTACTTTCATGTTTTGTGTTGACAGTTTGAATTTACTTATTTTTAATCTTCTATTATTTTTATACTTTTAAAATTCTAGTTTGATAATAATAAAATAGTTACAACATTTTAATTATGTACTTAATTGGATTATTTTTTTGTTGTAAGTAAATATTTAGTACTATATTACTTATTTGTTTTGAAAATGGCATATGTTCCTATATTTTTTCACCAATGTTTTTAAAATGTATTTCAATAACAGCTTACAATTATACGTCCTTATACATGTTTAATGCGATATAAGGTATTTTAATGTAAACGATTATTAAAATTAACTAATGGTAAAAATTTAATGTGGCGTACCACAATTGAATGTTCTATTTTGTAAATGAGGTGGAATACGTGTTCTCAATTCTAAAGTTATTAGACTTCGTTACCTTTCCATTGTATAGCCATTAAAATTTTAAAGTAATGACTAAATAATGATATTAGATTTTCCATATTCACTATTTCTATTTAAATTATACATTCAGGATACAGAAAGTTATTAACCCGATTTTATTTTTGTATCAATTGTATTAAAAATTTGTTTACTTTCTCAATATCAATTAAAATATTTGTATTAAGAAATTTCATCAATTCATTTAATTATTATAGTTTCGTATGAAACCAAAGTGCTCAAAAACAACAAAATTCTATTTTATAAAAATAATTAAATACCTACTGTACAAATTTCAGTTAAATATTCGTGCAATTTATTTCAATTTTGTTTTTAAACATGTGCATACTACATATTTTTAATTAGCACAACATATTTAGTAATTTATTAACAGTAGACTACATAGAAATCCAGAGTAGAACATATTGGAAATAATATTTCAAGAGGACAAAGAACATTACTATTGATTCTGAGGCAGTTATAAACACGCTAACAACAAGCTACATATTTAATTTTTAAGAAATGTATTTAATTGTAGTGTTTGTTTTTTATCGTTTTTGGTCTAGTCGAGATTAATTTCTAATTAAAACGATGAAGCTGCTTCACCCCTTCTGGCTTTCTTGCACTCTGGACCATCCAAATCTTTCCAGGCATCAGTTCGATATGTGATCCGCACTCACTCCTTCCACGAATCTTTTGGACAGTCTAAGTGGACACCCACCTGGCTTTCCTACCTGTAAAACCAATATTTTGGTCACCATCTTCATGTCTACCGAATCACATATCGAACTGGTGGCTGGAAAGAGCCAAATGGAATGAGGTGGTACATCGATATTTTCTTCTCTATTAGCGTGTCACGTCCATTTTTTGACATACGGCTCTTCTAGTTCCGACTTCCATTTAGTACAATTCCGTGCAACCTGTAATTAGTTAAATCCCGCCGTTGACTTGATATCGTCTTCCCAGGACATTGGCGGTCGTCCTCGTGGTTTTTTGATAGTACAAGTATTACTCCATACAAGTATTCGTTTTGACTACCCACTCATATCGCTTCTTGCTACACGTCCTGCATATGACCACTTTAATTTTGAGGCCTTTTCTATTACGGTTGTAACTCTGGTTTTTCTCCTTATCCACTCGTTTGCTTATTCCGGTCCTTTAGAGAGACTCCCTATCCCGGAGCATCCACATGTTCATGTAATAAAATAATTAATAATCATGGTGGATGGAAAGAGATAAGACAAAAATAGTTTCTAATTATTTCAACCGCATAGAATTTTAGAATACCAGTTAAATTTGATTACCTAGGTATTTATCGAGATGAAACTGATTGAAAACTTCGCTCAACACGTGTTAAAAATACATTTGTTGATTGTACTTCAATAGTTTTTCCTTGAAAAGTAATTAGAATAAACGGAATCAAATGTACACCTATTCAAAATTATCGCACTCGCTCGTGTGCGATAAATCGGTTCATTCGTAAATTTTCGTAGACGGCGAGCGTTTTCGTTCCAGTCGAGCGTGTAATTGTTTAAGTGATAGTGTTATGGGTTATAATGATTGTGCGTCGTTTTAAGGCCTTAAGTGCTTTTTAATAATAATAGAATCCCTTCATATTCGGTTTTTGTAAAAACTATTTGTAGTGTGGATTGTCTCGGTAAGTCTTGATACATATTTACATTTAAAACTTATTTGTAAATCGTTACTCCCGATGAAGATATGGCCTATCCAAACCTATATGCAATTTACGTCATCAAAAAAAAAGTTACTAGATTGTTTATTTGTAATTCGGTTTAAAGTTTGGAAAGTGACATATTCTATAGATGATTTACTTGCGCACGTATTAAATGGTATAAAGAAAGACTACAATTTATTAGAACTGTTAAAATACGAGGTACGAGGTGACAGCACTATATGAAACGTCATAATCTAGTACCCTTTTACTGATGACGTGCATTGCATATAGGTTTGGACGAAGTATATACATACTTTAAACTGGTTTCTTTTATTTTTGAAAGAAAGATAAAGTAGACTTAGGAATGTTTTAAAAAAGTCAAAATCGCAACACGTAATATTCGTATCTACATTCCGGCAACCTTAGTTCCGTAAAAACGCGAATTATACCTATAAGTTTTTAGTATTATCATTACTTACATATAACGTATTTACCTATACCTACCTATAAACTCGACTGACAATGTATATTATCCGAATATCAATAATTTTACAAAGCAACGATGTAATTGATTAGTGTCTAATACCTATTTTCAACGTTTTGTAAAATGAATAATAATTTTAGATAGGTATTTATGTTTTATAATTAATTCGTTTTGCTACGGGTTAGCAGTTTATCACTTGTTAGTCAGAAAACAGGTTGAAAGTGTCGGCGAAAGCTTCGGATTCTTTTCATTTTACATATCATTTTGTGTTCATAATTTGTTCTATAGGTAGGTATATTTACGTGATCCCTTGTGATTAATTGCTAAAGGTTGAGTACTACATAATAATAAATACATTTGATAACAGTTTGCAAACTGTTATTTTAAATGGAATAAGTTGGTCAACATCAAAAATTAAGAAATTTTCTTATCTAATATTTAAATCGTGAATAATTTAATGTGCGAATTATTTATATAGTAAGTTGTACCTATACAGGGTGTTCCAGCACGTCTACTCCTAAGGATTTGTTAAAGTACATACCTGATACAGTTACATTTACACTTGTTACAGTCATGGTAAAAAATACGCTATGCTTCTACGCAGGAAATAAAAAGTATAGTCTATTTAAATTAAAACGCAATTATACAATGTGTTTTAAAAAAACACGGCCATATTTCTAGGGCTGGGAACTTTACAGGCAGTCTTATTGACTTAAAAAACAGTTAATTATGAAAAAAAATATTTATTCCCTACTTCTAGGGGCGTACAGCAGGAATAATAATTTAATTCCTTCTAAGTTGTACGGGACTGCTCAAATTTCAATTTTGATTTAATTTTTGAATTCAGCAATATTTTTTACGTAAATCAAGTACTCGTGTTAAATTTCCATAAAAATGGATATTTTTCGAGATAATCAGGTTATTAAGAAATAATGTTGGATAGTGAGGAAAAGTTAAAATGTATAAATAACATAAAATAAATAACAAAACTTTATTAACAACGGTAACAAAATTAAACTGAATCTGAAATGGAATAAATTCTTATAACGCCCATTTTTGAGCTGAAAAAAATCCTAGAGTAAAATGAACTTATGAACATTATCAACATCAATTTAAAATTAATGTTTTGGCAACAACGTTGAGCAACCGATTTATTTGATATCATATTTTCCCTTCAAATTTAAATGGTAATTTATACCTCGACTTTCTGGATAATCATTTACTTGGAAATTTTAGAAGATTTGTCCTTGGTGACTTGTATTTTATGCACGACGGAGTGCCACCGCACTTTGACAGACGACCTCGATGGTGGTTTAGTAAACATATTCCTAATAGATGGATAGGTCGAAGTCTAGATGACCCAATTCATTGGTCTCCACGATGGCCTGACTTCAATCGTTTGGATTATACCGTTTGGAGTTAGCTTAAAGTAGAAGTGTTCTCCTCTGTAGTTAATTCTGTTCAACAGTTATGGGAAGGAATTGAATATCCTTTCCATACATAAATATTTAATCCACTAATCCAATAATATTTAATCCAATATTTATTTAGAGAGAATTAAGAAGTTCATTATTCCTGCTATACGCCCCTGGAAGTAGGGAATACGTTTTTTTTTCATAATTAACTGTCTTTTAAGTCAATGAGACTGCCTCTAAAATTTGGTAAAAAAATATTAATTAGCATAAAAGTTTTTAATTTAATACTTTGACGCCCTGTATCTTAAAAACGGGCGGTATTAAGGCAAATATTTATTAAGCATACCTCACTTATTTTTCTATATTCTATCAGCCCTAGCAATATGACCGTGTTTTTTTTTTGAAACGCCCCGTATATGCAGTGCTTTTTAAATTGCACGATTACAAATATTTACAAAAAATTAAGGTAAAAGTAGGTATGTACCTATATATATTTTTTTTAACACCATAATATTTACAATCTGTCCGAAGGACAATAAGTAATTGGTGGGACAGTTAATTACAGATATGTATACAATAATTGACATGCAGGAGAGGCTTTCAATGAAGATTCTCCTATAATATATAATGTACCTATATGAGACATTAACATTTGTTTAGAATAAAAACGTTTTAAACATTAATTTTTTAACTTTTCTTTGCCACACTGTGTTTTTCGGCGTTAAATTATTGCACTAAATTATCATGTAAGGTTCTGCCTCTCATATAAATACATAAATACCATTGTTTTCCATTTAATAGTTTTTGAATAATCGAGTTATGAATCCAAGCGTTTTTAAAATACGAGTAAAAATCACGTTTTTTACGCCTTTTTCGAAAATTATGAAATTACGCATATTTATATAGGAATAAAATAGTATCTTTTAGCATGCCGTTTGTTTGAGTGAAATTTGTTAGGTACTTTTTGAGATACATATAAGCTGTCAAATTCAGGTGCTAAATCTTTTTATTTCTATAATACATCGTAGAATTTATATTATAACGTAAGAACATTGTGGATTTTTCTAATTGAAGGATGATGGGAATAAAAACACTCGTAACATTTTGAGAAACAAAAATTTGGATCCAAAGTTGTTTAGTACTTATAAGTATATAGTAGAGACCCGATTATCCGAAATAATCGGAACGTAAGAACTTCGGATAACTGATTTTTTCGAATAATCGATTACACTTGGGGAAAGATAGAATAATCAAAGATAAAACGCTATAGGTACAAAATGTTTGTTGAAAAATATAACGTATTTTTATTTGTAGAAAAAGATACGAATAAATACGAATACAGTAGTGTTCATAAAAAGACTTCATAACAAAGAAAACACTTTGATTATCTATTGCAGTAGTTTGTTTTTAAAAAAATCACTTATTTTACGGGTTCCGATACATGAAACTTCGATTTCGGATAATCAATTTTTAATATAACCGATTTTCGGATAATCGAGTCTCTATTGTACTTATTTAACAAAAGCCTTATGTCAAAAGCAAAAATGACACCCTGTATATCTATGACTGATAATGCTATAACATCGTGCTTATCGAAACCTCTGTTTAATTAAGTTTTAAGCATACAGGCAATTGAACATTTTATGTTCTAATCATAATATATTATAGTACATAGATCGCATAAAAACAAAAGAGCTAGCTACGTGTTTTATGGGTTATAAAAAGTTGAAGAAACCAGGATATTTTATTACTGTGGATATATTTTCCCCAATATTTAATTACCTGCGGCTTTTGTATCAATATTAGGCCTATTCTTTATACGTACATATATGAAATAATGGACCGATACCGACGACAAGATTGCGTTAATAATATAAATCAAATGATTATTTAAAATTTTCTAACTCGTATTCATTGAAAACTATTGAAATTGTTTCGTCTCCCAACTGTTATTTTAAGATGTAGGTATTATATTCGCAGATTGAGTGTTATTCGAATTATTTATTTATGTTTAGGTACAAACTCTGGATATTTATTTATATTACGTACTAACTTTTAAAACAAATTAAAAAATATAACTGATATATTAGGTATACGTATTATATGGTAGGTATCGAAACGTTATTAATAAATAATTTATTCTAAAATAAATTAATCACGAAAGTTTTTAGAAGTATAAAGTTAGGTAATTATAATGCCTATATTGAAGTCTAAAATATATTTTCTTCTATATAAAAAAAATTGGAAATTATTTTCGGAAATCATTCAATCCTGCCTGTTTTGTCGACGCCGCTTTAAAGGGACGTTGTTATAATTACGTGTTATGTGTATTTCTTTTGCATGAGTTGCGGGGTGCTTGATTTGTTTATTTTCTAGATCGTCAATAATGGCAATTTTGATTAGACCATAAAATTTATTGATCCCTTTCATAGTACCTACATTTTCATTATATTTTTATTTATTTTTTTTAGACATAATTTAATTCTTTTATATCTTATATGATCGTGTTAAGAAAGGGATTGAATTTGTACAGACTTTTCAGAGTTTAATCGACTTTATACACAAGCCTTGCTTCACATATAAACGTTTATGGTTTATGACTGTCATAATGAGCTAAAAGCCTCCGAAGTAGGTAATGTTAAGCAACATATTTTGTTATCATAAAAATGCAACACTTGACAAATATTATTAGTTTAGTAGCAGGGAACCATGAAAATAAGAAGTTGTCCTGCAAAAGATCGGGTAGTTTTGATTTTTGAATATGTTGTGGATACCTACCTATGATAAAAAAATAATAAAGAAATGCCGTTTAACAGAATTAGATTATTTTTAATTCTTTTAATATAGCTTTTCAAGTGCATTTTACAAAACATTTAATAAAGGGTACTAAACTATAGAGGTTTAGTAGCTAAAAGTCAATAAAGTCGCGGATTCATGACCGGAGTGGAATAGTTAGATATGGGTTAAATCATAATTTCTACAAATTCTGAATTACTCGATTAATTTATATAAACTATTAAATTTATTATAGGAATAACTTTATATTTAAATAAAGGTGAATTGCTTTGGTTTTTGGTATTGGTATAACCTATAAAAAAAACTATACTTATAAAAAATAACCTTTTAACAATTTTATTGAAGCAAAAATTATTCCTTAACTTTACAACAATCTAGCGAAAAATAAAAAGATAGCAATAAAATAGTATTCATCCTAAAAACTTCATTACTTTACTGGCAATCAACGAAAAGGCGAAATTACCACTTTTGAATTTTAATCGAAAACGTTACTTATTCGAAAAGTGAGATAAGTCGTAATAAATAGTGTACCTACTTATAATAATTTTATTCCGGTTGTTTTACTTGATTTAATGTTTAAAAACAATTAAAAAAAAGCATTTCCTCGATAAAACCAATGTAAATGTTGTCTCTTAACAACCCTAACCGATTCTATTATCTTGTAGCCCATTATTAGGCTACGATCACAAAATAATTATGACACTAGTATTGGTACTAGTGTAAACTATTGGTAGTTTAGCCAGAATGACGGAATTGTGGGCAAAACCTAAATAACTTCTAAACCAACAAATTTTGCCTGACACATACGGGGATCAAATCGATGCGTATTATGTTCTTCTATCACCATGCGTCCGTTTTCAATGAAACACCCTGTATATACTACCGTAGTTTTAATTTCCCAAAGTTTTTTATACCTCTACAAAAAAATTCAAAAATGTGATTGTCGGTATATTGGATATAAATAAGTACATTATTGTAATATGAGTGTTGAAATTAAAAAAATAATAATTTCTTCAAGATTTGATATGTTGACTAAAGTATCAACATTTGCCTAACGATAAGTAGGCACGAGAAAATACAACCGAATTTATTATAAATATTGATGTTTTGAGGTTTTTGTTTTATTAACAGAATGTATTAATTCCGACAATTTTTTTAATAATGTTTAAGTGCGATCTTGAGTTGAGGAACTGATTTATTCGTAAGATATGACTTTAATTGTTTATACAGTAAGTTTTGGACCTGTTAACTTGGTTGGCTTTGTTTTTGCGAGATTAATGTCCAGCTAACACGTCAGTGCTTAGATGGTCTTCCTGGCAATTCTTGTTCATGTGGCTTTTAAGTCGTACTAATTTTAACTAATTATAAGCATCAATCATTGTTGATCGCTTGGAGTTCACTTCTGTTCAAGATTAAGCATTATTTAAATTTAATTCTTTGAGACGCACGATTTCAAGACATAAACGCACTCTAGTTTCACTGAAATATTATTTAAAATGTATCTCAAAAGTACAAAGTGGACTCGGTTATCATTGGTGAATCATTTTTGTTTTGGCTACCCTATGAGTGCAATTTTGTTGAGGTCCGCAGTAGTTGCAATTTCAGAAGATAACCTTTTACATCTTTCTCATATTGACAGGGATCCTACAGTTTTATTTCCTTTATACGAGAAAATAATTATTTGGGATACTCTGCATCTCTTATTTTTTTTGTATGATTTTCTTGAATATGGTTCATCTTATTGAAATTAAACAAGAGTACCTTTTTAACGTAAAATGTCTGGCAAATTCGAAAGTGACCTTAAAAATGTAAAAACTTAAGCCTCTGAAAAATTTGGACGTTAAAAATATTAGGGATAGGTGCACTAGGCACCTGAGGTGGTATCAAAAAACCTATTGCGCAATTTTAAAGACTTTCGTTTATGTACGTATACCAAAAATGATTAAATTCTAACAAAAGATAAAAATGTTATTTAAAAAAATTGATTTTTATTTTTCAACTTGTGGAATTATTTTGACGTGATTTTGACACTCCCGAGAGACTCTCCACTTCATGGACACCCTGTATATAGGCTTTAATGTTGTGTCAGAATTAATTATAACATTGTATTAGACTGTTATTTTTCTTAGGTAGGTGAAGGTATACCTAGTTGATATTTTCCATGAAGTTCAAAACGTGCTATTATGTAACATATTCCAATTTTGTCCTTTAATATTCTTTGAGAGAAATAAGAAAATAATTGCGCTTTTATTTTATTACGGATATGACGTTACAGGAAATAATTTTATTATAGAAATCAGTGCAAGCTCTGGCGTTGGAACAAAATGAAATAAAAGAAAGTAAAATAATGAAGGCGGACGAGCAGAAATTGCAATACAAAGGCAAATACAATTTAAAGAGTCTAAAGCACGCAAAGCAAGTCTGAAATACCATACATTTTACCGTTTTCCTGCAGTCTAAAATCAACTAGAACTGAACGTGCGTAAATACTTAAAGGATCGCGGCAATAATCCGTTTTTTATTATCGTATAGATTTAATCACATATAAATCTTGCAGTTTTTTTTTAATTGTCTTCCTATGAATCTGTAATTTATTGAATTTTAAATTTATACTTCAGCTTTACTACAAGAGTAACGAAATCGAGTCTAAAGAGTAAAAACTTTCATTTATATTAAAAATTAAAAAATGAAATTCAAAACAAAATTAAGATTGAAAATTAACAGTTCTTATTTTATTCTTTTGAAAACATAGCAATGTTTTTGCCAATATAGATGACATCCCGTCACAGTTTTAGGCTTCGTATAGGTGATACATGACTAGGCAGTGATACAGTAGCATCATTAAATTGATAAAACAACCGATATATAAATAAAATGAGTTTTCTAACCAAATTTAATGGCCTGAAAATATCTAATGGACTGATAAAGACGTCCGATATCAACCATTAGACTACAGAAATGCGTTTGGCCACTGTATTCTATTTATTTATTTTAGATTGTTCTTGGAGATGTGAGAAATATTATTTTTATGTAGCAAAACGGCAGTAAACGACCGAAATGTGCCTGATAAACCTATAATATTTTATAGCTAGAGTGGCAATTTCTAAATTTACAGAAAGGATACCTTCAGTTCGAAAAAATTAGATAAGACATTGAATTTTGTCAACAATACTTCACTAGGTATAACATTTTCGTAAATAATGATAGACAATTGTAATATGTTTCAATAAAATTTAATATACCTACCTACCTATTTTCTAAATTAAGAGAAACTCGGAAATCGTCTAGAAAATATTGACATAACTCACGGACATCCACGTGTCAATTCAACTAGCAGGGAGGCTAAGAATATATGGTTAGCTTTTATCTCGTCAGCAGAAAGAACGTTTTCTATACCATAATTTAAGGCCATTTTGTTACGTTTTTATCAGTAGGCGAAAGTATAGTTTATGTCTTATGTTTAGTTATGATGTGATTTCGAGTTATGGTCCTGAAAAATAACGTTATCGCTTAGCATCTGATTATTAAAAAATATAAAAATTTTTAATATTAGACATTATCCGGTATTCGTAAATTTCTACTGATATCTGCGATTGATTTTGTTACAACTTATGTTAGTAGTAATTCCAGGTTCTTAGTATAAAAATAATGGCAACTTCTGTACTTTGTGATACAAGCATATAATTTTAGAGACCACAACAAAAGTCAGAGCTATTTCAGAGCCACACCCTCATTCAAAATAACCCCCTTTTAATACTCGAGGCGCGTTATAATACTGAATATATTTAGGAAATGATGAGAAATCTTCCGGGCACGTATAGAACACGTCAAAATAAAACTTTAAGTTTTTCTAAATTGTTTTCCTACAACGCTCCTCTGTTGAGATATTCACAGCCCAAAGTTAAAAGGGGAAATTCAACTTGTTTAAATAATTACTTTAATTTTTTATTAAAATTTAATCACGTTTGGTTTACATTACTAACAAATGTAGTATTTCAAAACAATTTCGTAGATTTGTTCGATGCCACTTCACCCCTAACTTTTCTAATCACATTCCCTTTCAGTCGATTAATTTAAAAGAAATTTAACTTTATTATCGAATTTCCCAAACATTTTAAAATAAAAAAGGGACTTTTACCCAATTTCCATAATATGACTCATATTATCACTTATTTTTAAAGACGAAGATCTCATTTTAAAACCAAAACACGACACATTTTATGGGAAATAAAAAAGTTTCTGACAATAATGACTGATTTTTTTAATATTAAGCGAGATACTACGAAAAAAATGCAGTTTCAATATCAACCCTCCATAAACATTAGTAATTATTTCTGAAACTAATAAGTTTTGGCCAAAATGCTTCGAATAAAATTTGTTCCCCATGCTTTCAGCTTTAATATGATACCCCACACTTTGCCTTATTTTCACTTTGTTACTAAAATAACTACAACAATTACATGAAAGTATTATAATATTTAGTAAAAAAAGGGAGAAATTTAGATCAAGGAGAATTAAAAGAATGCCACGAAAAAGTACTTAAGTAAAGAGGTAGTAAAATAAAAAATTAATCGATCAAATTTTGTCTCGTTGTCAGCCTAAATTGTTTAAAAATTATTGCGACAATCAAAAATGTGAATTTCGTTCTTTATCCGTTGACGAATGCATTGAAAAGGTAAAATCTCTCAAAATAAGAGAAATTAAAAAATCAACAAACATTAAAAAAAATTAAAAACCTGAAATAATATTTTTTTAATACTGACGTAAAATGCTGACTAACACTGCTGTCGCTGCGACTGCCACTTGTCTGCAACAGACGAAGAAAAAAATAAAAACTTCTTATTTTTTCTTACTATTTTCCTACCTTTTTCTAGTAATGGTTTTTCCTCTATTTCCAATTGCCAGCGTAAACTCTTCCGTTGACTGCGAACTGGCATTATTACGTACCTATACCTACGTTGTTTCATATTTCACTGTAATCGCGAAAACGCGCATAAGATAAAATTTAACCGTCTTAACCGAACGAGCACTCCTCGCACATACGATTATTACGACGCCGTAATTAATAATTCGAACTACTGAAACAAGCACTACAATGTGCGCCACTAACGCGAATGATCTGAAACGGTTTTACCGGAATTCTATATATAAATGTATTCGAGTTTATACGTGAGTACTAGAAAATCCCGCTTTTATTTTAAAAACATTTAGTTCTTTCACTGCGATAAGTTATCTTACTAGTAGGTGGCGCACATGTTTTATTAGTTGCTTTGTATTTTATCGGTCACATAAAAATGCGATTAAATTTTTATCTGATTTATGGTTTGTAATAGGGAAATTTTCAATGCTTAAGGGCACACGAATCGTTTTAAAATTAAAAATAGAGTAAATTTATAATTTTGCGGTATAAAGGCAGTAAATAGTGATTATTCAAATAATTTTAAACTAATACCTTATGTGGATTCCGAAATTTTCATAAATGGTGTCGCAAAACTCCTTTTTTAAAAATTTTTCTCGAAAGAAATACATTTTTTGAAAAATAATATTTAATAATAAAATAAAATAATATTTCGAAAATTATAAAGAGACATGATCGGTAGTGAATTTTATACCGATTTCAAAACATATTTCACGTTATGGATGCGTTGATTAATAACGGAGATACCGAGGGGGATCGAGATTGGAGAAAAGCTAAAAGGGCACGTCTGGGTCCCGTCATCAGACAAGCTGTAATAGCTTTATTTTCTATGAAAATTTGCTAAAAGGTAATGAACAATGAATAGGTAATATAACGTTAAACGAATGTACGTTATTAAAACTTGAAATTCTACTCCGATTTATTTTCTAGGTATTTGAAAACGCACGTGCTTATCAAACACACCTACGAACGAAGCTTTTATCACGAACCACATGAAGATAACAGCTTGAGCTGCATAAAACAATTGTTATGCACTATAGTCGTGAGTGGGGAATTCGATTCGGATTTTTACATCGTTTCGTTAGTAATGACAGTAATTTTTAACGATGTAAACGTGCGCGTGGCGATAATACGAGTGTGTAATTTGTAAATTTTTGAATGACAATTGAAAGTAGAAATTTTCGTATGCTAATGTTATTTAAATTCGTTTAAAAGATAGTGTGTTGCGCGAAAAGTGAACTTACAATAACGTTACCGCGTGTTTTAATATTAAAAACAATTTTATTCGATTCGTCGTCGCAGAACGAAGTCGTTGCCGAACATTTTTTGTGTTTGATGGGAACTTGACGTCCAGATTTTCTAAAATGTAAGTTATATTATTATTATTTTTTAAAGTATCGTTGTGATAACATATTATAAATTGACGTTTCTGAAGCATTAGTTGGAAAATAGTAATTCCTCGAAATTCGATTGAGAGTAAAAGGATTATTATTATATAATAATTATCCCTACGCCTTGTAGTTTAAAATTTGATATATTTTTTCAGGTACATATTTTTGAATGTTTTAAGAGCACGTTAAAGGCAAATAAGCATTTTTTTATTATCGATAAAAAATTCTTAAAAAACGATTTAAACGTTTCTGCAGCTATAGTTAGTAGAAATTTTGAGAAAACTGCATGTTTTCTGAATTTTGTCTATAGTACAACTTTTTAGGATTCAATTACGTAATACCGCCCTCGCCCTTTAGAATTAAAACGTTTTTATAACGCGCTTTCATGCAGGACGATTCCGAAGGTATTACAAAAAGTATTTTAATAACAATTTGGCACCATGGTGTTTAACACATTTTTAAAAATCGCTTAGTTTCCGAGATACAGAGGTCGTTGAATTTTCTCTTAAGAAAGGTGTTATCTAATAACTTATGCACCTTTCAATAAGTACGTAGTACCATACATTATAATTTCTTGGTTTGTTAGTTTAGGTTAAAACTGACAAAATAGCTCAGCACGATGTTTTGTAAATAAATCAATTCTTTTCAAAACTAAAATTCCGATTGATAAAAATTAAATAGATTATATACATACCTATTTAATGACAATATAGTTATGTTCGGCAAGTGCAGATGTTGATAAAATATTACCTTCGTTTCCTTTCAAAACAAGTCTTATCAGCAAAGTATTTCTAAGTACTTCTTTTAAAACGTTATCTACACTTACATATGTTATTATTCATGTGATTATGCACTTATCAAATTGGGATGATTTATGTTATCTATAAATATTGACTATAAAGAGCACATTTTTGTAAGTATAGTTTCAACGACGTGAATGCGTCGTTTATTGAATTTTTGGAGCAGTGCGAGTCATTTTTGATTTTAAATTTTTTTAATTAAAGTACGTATAGGTACACTACTATATTTTGCAAATTAAAAGTGATTTTGCTCGGTTATAAATTTTGCCGTTATAAAAAACCGTAGAATTTCTGGTTTTTGAAGTAAGTACCTACTTATTTTAAATTTCAAGGAACATTTTCATTCGAAAAGCCTTATGGCATTTTTATCGAAAATTTTCGAAACCTCGATCTCGGCGAAGGCGCGTTTGATTGCTTATTTCATACTCGCCGATGGCATTTTTAAAAGTTCAATTTTCAAATTTACACCTACACTCCAGCAGTTACAATTTTCAACTCCCGATTGTAGGATTTATGGGGAGGGGGCGGTAAAAAACAAAATTACTAACGTGATCAGAGTTATATATTTTGAACGAGATTCTATGTGATCGGGGGGGGGGGGGGGGGAGCTGTTTAATTAGGTTTTTTGTTGTATTCATTTAAACTGTTGATTTAAAAAAATAAAAAGCTGTTTACTTTAATACCGCATACATGCATACCTACTTATATCGCAGTTTTATCTATTTATCAAAGTTGTGCGATTTTTCCGCAACATTGTATAATGGCATAGCTCTTACTTTTGAACAACTTCTTTTAATGACATTTTATCGTATCTTCAATATTAATTATTGAATACTTTGTAATAAAACACCCTGTATAGAGTTATTTCAACTTTTTTTTCATGGCACATCTTAGTTTTGGACCAAGCAGGGCTGGTTCCCAGAGTATCATTTCAAAGACACACTGTATATTAAAGTTGAATCGATTTATAATTTAAAATGTCAAATTTATTTGTGCTTTCGTCAATTGTTTGATGTAATACATTTAAAAAAAATGGGATGTAATATGTTTTTGGCGATATTGTTAGATACGAAACGAAGCAGAGGTATAGGTCGGACCTTCTGTTAGATTGGATCATAACGGATTTATGCTCGGGACAGTTTAATGTGGGTTACAACGAGACTGGATTATGTTAGATTGGTTTGGACTAGTAAGAATTCGAACTTCGTAATAAAAGACGGTTTCGAATTTAGACACCTTATTTCGCCAATTTCAGAATTAAACGCTAAATTCATTTTACATTATTCACTTTGCTAACTGTAAGAATCTGTCGATTTTTCCTAAAAATCATTGAACTTTGTGTGGCTACTTATCTTTACTTTATGAACGTGCAACAGACTCAGAATAACCATGTTTCATCCTAACGCACTCCCTTCTGGAAATGTTTCATAAGATAGGTTGTAAAAATGATTGCATTCGAACCCCATTTGGACTTGACCGTAATAAAAATACTAAGCTAAAATCTCAGTTCTACGTGTTCGGCATGTCTGAATACAATTTTTGCCGTTATGAGCACCTTTTAATAATTTCAAAGTTTTTAGGTAGTCGGCGAAAATTAACTTGTAAATTATACTAAGAGTTTAATTCTATTTTCTAGAAAAGTAATCAAAGTTAACTAGAAGCTCGTGTCTTAATATAAAAAAAATACGTTTGCTTATATAACCGTTTTACAAGATAATAATAAAAACAAGAAATGAGGAAAGCTTTACGAGCTTTTAATAATTTCATAATTATAATTTTATTAAAATTAAACGAAACCTAATAATACTAATTGTAAGTTTCCGGATGAAACAACTTTGGTTTCGTGATATTTTTAATTATCTTTGTATTTATGTTGCGAATAAAAATTGGTGTGGAAGTCGTGACTGATCGATTAATTAGAAACTAAACTTAACCTGAACTTGCTAATATTTTATTCGTGCGACGAGATTTGTTATTTACCGACAAATTTTTTAGTAGATAAACTTAACACCATCTCACCGGATTACGTATTTATAGGAGCTTTAGTCTATTAACGTCGATTAACGTCTACCTAAAGAGCTTATCGTTAGTTTCGTCATCTATAATTTATTAAAAAACAATTCTAATCTATATTACATCAGAATAGGGTATCCAACAAAACATGGCACAAGTGTGTTTCGAATACTACCAATTCCCTCGGGAAACATAAGATTACTGTACGAACACGATGGATGTTTCGTTCGTCTGTCGCCTTGTTGCTTCAGGCGTTCTATTCCAAGTTTCATTCATTTCCGTCTCGATTCATTTGGAACCAGCTGATGTATCACACGCTAATCTGGTTCCTACAACGGCAATTTGCAGTAACGGGTGTGTTTATTTCGAAAATTTGCGAATCATTTTTAAATCTTTTAGCAATAGGGTATTATATAGTATCGGCGCTGAAACATTATATGCTTTAAAAGCATTCTGTTTGCGGTCGCACCGTGGGAGCACGTCGTCAGATACAGTTTTGGCATTGAATTTCGAAATTTATAATATTGGGTACTTTACAAGTACAAATAGTTATGTCAATTATTCATTTTATGTATTGGTATTATTTGAAACGTACCTAGTACTACAACAAAATTTTATAATGTTATACCTATATAGCTAGGTATATTTAAAGGGCGTACGGTCCCTATTGCCGCCAAACGATAATCCGTAGATGGCACTGTTAGTGAATTTTAGAGAAATTTTAAACAAACCATCCTTCTTGGTTGAAATAGCCTGCCTCTGTAAAGTCGTAAAATCTACCTACTTTGAAGCTAAGGGTATAAATGTTTAGATACGGTGTTTTTACATTAAAACGTATTCGAAGACGATTTTAAAATTAGCATTACAAAAGTTAAGATTTAATGTTAAGTACAGGAAAAATCTGAGATTACTGATCTGAAAAACTGATTTATTTAAAGTTCGCTAATAAATAATCTATTTTAATTTTAATTAAAATTAAAAAATTAATTAATAATTAATATTATTATTATTATAACAATATAAATAGGGCCTTCTCGAGGATATTGAATGCGAACGGATCTCGGTTATCATTATCATTATTATAGATTTCACATGTGAAAAGTATTACATTAGGAAAATTGCAATTTAAGTAGATGTTTATTAAAATAATAATAGTATAGTAATATTGTATAACTAGTGCTAAAATATCCACCTTTCCGCACGTGTTATATACTATGCTTTTCCGACGACCACAAGTATTTTTATTAAAAAAAAATTGATTTTTGACGTTTACGTAAGTTCGTTTGACATTTTAATAAAATGTCAAATTTGATAATAAAACAGTTTGTGCGTAAAGTAATTACATGACAGTGTAGAAGACTTTGATTGACCGTGTGCAATGATCGTATACGGGCTGCAACGTTTTCGATTGGCTAACGAGTTTCTTTACGCACGGTCAGCCTATTTGTTTGTAATGGTCAACTTTCCATAACATTTATTGGTGTGAAATTATGCACTTTTCATAATGGTCGTCGGAAAATGTAACTTTCCGTACTAATAATGTAGGTAATATACCTATTTCTAGTATTTTTATTTGTATTACACCACCAAAGTTTTATAAATATGTACATGTAAATAAAGACCATTTATTAAATAATGACGTCAAAAGTAGAAGGTGCCATATACAAAAAAGGCAATATCGTAAAAAACTTCAATTGCAAAATAGTCGTCAAAAAACTTAGTTACAAAATAGCAAGAAAAAAGAACAAAATTGATGTATTCCAGTGATATTGCGAATTCCTCATTGTTAATTTTCTCTAATTTAAGACATTTTATTGGTGCAATATACGATGTAATGAGATAGCTAATCGTGATTAATATTTTGTTAATCAGGATTTCGTTTCTAAAATGTATGTAAAATGTCATATACTAACCGTTTATTGATGTTACAATAAATTATGTCTAAATTCACAATATTAACTTAAAGGACTTAAAAGGAGAACGTTTCGCTTGATTTATGCTGTTAAGTGACCAATGCTCGCGTTAGATTTTTAGTTTGTAAAATGTATGACCTTTTACAATAAAAATAGGGAGGTCTAGTCATATTACCCAGTATTTAACAATAGTTGTGGGACGACCCACAACCATTGTCCGATATTGGGCGTCAACATTTAAACCAAAAATTAAAACTTTTGATTATTTATAAAAAATTGATATAAAAACGAAAATGATCATCAGAAGTGATTCTTAACGGCAAAACGTGCTAAAATTTCTCCAATTTATTCAAATGATCGTTAAAAACACACATTGAAATTTTAAAAAATTGCGAAGCAATTATTTAATTAAAATAAGTATTTATTAAGCAAAAGAGCACGTTGTGCCGTAGAGGGAATGTTACGTTACCCACTAGTTATTAATTTGCAAACTTTGGTTACCCCAGTTTTGAGTTATGATTGCAGTAAAATTGTACTTTTTACACAATCATTAAGGTTTTTAAAGATGTTATGGAAATGATAGATTTTTTTAAGTATTTTTCTGTGAATCGGAACATTGTAATCTATGGAAAACGTAATTTATTTCATAAAAACATCAGACTTTTTATTTGGACCGTACCACCTTAAAATAAAGCGTCATCATCGTGCTTTCAACAACGTTGCGATTTGTAAAGCTCAAGTTATGCTTGCTGTCGATACAAATACGTGTTCTACTTTAAATGTATGCGACTAACAATTTGTTTCAAATATGATTTATTTTGTATCCGATTAATTAATTTTACGAATTTCTCTTCACACACCTAATAATAAACGATCGTAAAATTATTGATAGAAAAAACGAATTTCCGTTTATGATAACTTTTTAAATAATTCTTTTACCAACATATTTAAGAAAAATAATAATCAATCACTTTTTAGTATACGGAAGTCAAATATTTTATATATTTTAAAGCTCTCTTCATTAGACTTTATTGCTACTTGCAGCTAAAGGGTTTGTAAAAAAGTTTTTTGCTTCACCGCAAAAGCAAACAGTAATAAAATGAGAAATAGTAAAAAGGAACATGAAAGTTATAAAAGAGATTCCCTTCTCATTACTGGTGGGGCAGGATGACGACTATTTGCTGATGTATCAGAATCAAATAGAATTGGAGACTTTATTATTGAAAGCTTAGGGTTCTTATTAAACATTTGGACCGTAATGCCGTACGCTTCCCTTATTTGAACTTTGAGTGAATTAGTTTGTCCTTTTGAGGTACAGCTTTACTAAAGCTTATATTCAGATAAATGCCGCTAATACAGGTTTTCGCGCTAAAGTCATCTTGAGTAATAATAATTTCTTATCTGTTGGATTCTGTTTAATTTTGTTTCGTATTTCGAGTAATCCTCGCGAAAATATTTTATTAATATTTAAATAGAAGATTCGCCGAATTTATTTATATAATCATTTTAATAGTAGGCAATGAGAAATATTTTCGTGCCTTCTTGCTACACGAGACTTGGGAATTATAAAAAAAAAGAAGTTAGTTAGGTAATATACCGTGTTATACACCTATCCGTGTGTGGATAGGTGGATTTTTTTTATCCTTGAAATAAATAAAAATCATAATATGCCAAATACTTAATTAGTTTACAATCAAAATCAGCTAATGTATTATATGACAATTATTAGTAGTTAAAAATTGACGTAATTTCGAAATTGTGGTTATTATAGGGCTTATCAAATATCCTTTAAATTTCATACTTGTTTCACAAAGTGAATGATTTATGCACTTTTAGATCCTCGTCCCTTAACGTTTAATAGCCAAGCCAAGCATGGCAAAATCTGTCATATTTAATTATCAGCTTAAAAATCATCTTTAAAACAATTTTGTTTAAGTACCTAACATAAACGTAGGTAAAGATAAATATTTTATATTGCCACGCCGCACAGTGGAACGAGTTGATAGCGTAGGTCGGACACAAGGGTTGTTTCTCTGTAATTTGTATTTGGCTTATCATCACGTTATGAAATTCATACTAGTTAATCTTAAATATTTAAGCTCTAATATGTTTATAACACACTTCGTATATTTACATCATTAGAAGTATTTCGTTATTAAATTTCAATATTTCATTATTTAAAAGTGCTAAGTGAACATACCACGGATGCAAAACTCAAAATTAAACTGCAAGATTTATCGTATCATATTTCATCTAAATTTTCAAAAGTATTGAATGGAGATCTCGCAAGTTCAAAACAGTTAGTGACGATCTCAAAATAGATATGTAATGGTACATCTAACCAAACACGTTATAAACAAGCATCTTCTGTTTCTTCTTATATAATTAACAGCGAAAAACTGATCTAGAGGTCTGTTAAAAAATAACCGAGTTATAAGCCAATGTCCAAAATATCACCGTTTCTTTCCACTTGTGCGACGCTGTATTGTTTTGACTATTTTTAATTTTACGCAGAATATTCATTTAAAAACTCCATTCCCAATGGTTTTCGTGTAGGCTTTCTAAAGAAATTGTTGAAACATGTCATTAATATCTAATGGCGAGGGGTAAAAATGTTGTTGCACAATAGCTACACATCATAATTATACGGTTTCCTCATTCGAAAAGGTCTTTATATCATCTCTGCATTTCCGTGCTTTTATTCTTAAAATCGATTCAGTCGTTTTTAAAATATTAAGAAAAAGTGTTCGAGTTTATTGAAAAATATGCTAGAATATTGCAAAGAAAATGCGTGCGTATGAGGAATACGTAAAAGTTTCCGAAGAATTAACCGACAACTTTTCATTTCATTATGTAGAACTTTTTCTAATAAGAAGCGGCACAAATTTCAAGGTATCTAAGTTATTGTTATTTAAAATAAAAGTATAATTCCAACAAATACTTATCGACGAAAGAGACCTGGCGCTGATTGATAAAGCGTACACGTGGCAGATAACGTTCGGTTATTATACATATGTACTTGCACACCTACCTGCGTAACTTCGAAGGTTCGTCATTTAGGTGATACAAGCATTCCATACAGTTTATTATTTAACATCAGTTATTTTATCAGTGCGGGCGAGTTTATTTAATTTTTCTGACTGAGCATTTCGCGTTGCGATCGATGGTTTGCGGCCTTCCAATGAGATTTTAGGTAACTTTTTTCTAGGTAATTTATTTATAATACCTTCACTTGAACATAGGCGTTTTTGATAATAATTATATATTTAAACTGTATAAATAGTTTCACTCGACAGAATCTAAAAAATCGTATGTTGGTGTGATGTCTATTTTATGTGTAATAATCTTCTCGTCTGTACACATTGTGTACAACTCCTTGCATATTTTAACGTGATTTTCTGCTACATTTCCGATATGAAAACAGTTCGATTTCTAAATGCTTTTAGATAACTGAGGTGCTAAACATTTTATAAGACAACTAAAATATTTTCGAAATTTAGTATCCGAATATCGTTCACTAACGTAAGCGGAGGTGTTTCGCAATCAGTGTTTTTGTTTCAATTTTTCCACAAAGATTAGTTATATTAGGTAAGTCTTCCAACTCTTTTCACGTTAAAATTAGGTACGTACCTAGGTAGTTTATAAATTTAGCTGTCGCGGGAAATATTAGGGGGACCGGAAAGTAATGTCATTTTTGCGCATGTCGATATTTGATTGTCATTTGTCAGCTCATTTTGTATCTCGAAGGCGTGTCAAAGTCATTTTAAGGTTATTGTGACTTATTCACTTCTAAATAATTCAATATTAAACTTTTTTTGCAATTTGGGGTGAAATGGCCAGCCAAATACCAGAAGAGCATATCCGGCATTGTATGCTTTTTGAGTTTCGCAACAGTAACGCAACAGTTGCAACCAAAAACATTTGCGATGTTTATCCAAGTGCATTAGACGTTTGTAAATGCCAAAGATGGTTTTCCAAGTTCAGATCCGGTAATTTTGATCTCTCTGTTTCCTATCGATCAGGAAGACCAACAACATTAGACAACGACATGCTAAGGGCAGAAATGGAAGCAAATCCATGTCAAACAATCGAGGAACTGTCAAACACCCTTAACCAACCTTGGTCGACCATCCAGGAACATTTACAGCAGATTGGAAAAATAAGCAGAGCAGGTGTTTGGGTCCCCCATAATCTGTCCGAAGAGAACAAAGTCAACCGATCCATCGTATTGCTTCAACGGCACCACACAGAATCGATTTTTGATCGTTTGATCACTGGAGACGAAAAATGGGTCCTATATGATAATCCAAAACGCAAAAGGCAGCGGCTCTCTCCAAATGAATCACCACGAAGTACTGCGAAGCCGGGTTTACATCCCAAAAAGGCGCTTCTGTGTGTTTGGTGGAGTATTCGCGGAATTGTTCACTTTGAAGTGCTGAAACCTGGACAAACTGTTAATGCAGACCTTTATTGTGAACAATTGGATCGAGTGAACCAATCTTTAATCGAAAAGTATCCGGTGATTGTCAACAGAAAGGGCGTCATTCTGCAACACGACAATGCAAGACCGCACTGTGCAAGGTGAACACTAGAAAAAATTAATGAATTGGGGTGGGAGGTACTGCCTCACCCACCATACTCGCCCGATATCGCACCCTCGGATTTCCATTTATTCCAATCCCTACAACATTTTCTTAGTGGCAAAAATTTGAAAATTTGGATGATGTCCAAAATGCCATCTCGAGATATTTTACTCAAAAACCAATTGATTTTTATCGGTCCGGGATTGAAACTTTGCACACTAGATGGCAAAAGGTTGTTGATAACGAGGGTGATTATATTATTGATTAAAAATAAAGACTTATTAAAAATTTATTCGTTTGAATTTAATGTAAGAAAGCGACATTACTTTCCGGTCCCCCTAATATTTATTTTAAGTACTGACGCTTATTAAATATAGATAGGAGTTAAACAGAAATTAATTCCAACTTTGCGAATTTACGTTTTATGTAATTTTGTATTTTAAAAGCCAGTAATTAAGTTTAAAAAAAAGACCTTACAGACGTTTTCATATAAATTAATTTTCTCCACAAAGAACTTTTAACAAATGTATGCCGTAGGTTTAAAACTTGACAATTTCTGTGTAGAAAAATAAAGTCATCGCAAGTTATGTCAAGTGTAAATAGCTCTATAATAATAAAAAGTTTCCTATTTAGTTGTTGTTGTAATTGTTGTTGAATTTCGGTTTCCTTTTATTTTTTTTACTTTTAAATTTCAAAACAATTTGGACATGAGGTTGTCATATGTATTTTTTTAGATAGATTATTTAAACTCGTTTTAGTAATAATTCGATTTTTTTTACGAATTGGAACATTTATAAACAAAATTCGTGAAATTAGAAAATTTTCGTTTAGAAAGCAATCAACGGGAATAAGAGAACTTAAAACAACAACACAAACACGGGGAAATTCAAATGTAACTTGAACTTTTCATTGTTGATGGTAACCAACAGTAAATTTAATTGTACTTCGTTTACAAAACAATAGAACATATAATTTAGAATGGGTTGTAACATAAGTATGTAAATATAACGGTACCCTATATAAGCGGTTTTTCGTATGTCGTTCTGCAAGTCCTGAATATTTAATTATTTCTTTAGATAACGCTATTTTATATTTTGAATTTCCTCTAAAAACCACACTTAATAATAGAAATATCTACCTAATCCGCCATTCGTTATCTTGTGCCTAAAAATTAAGGCAGAACAAAATTAATTCATTAAATCTAAATTATGATAAATATAAAGGCCATTTGACCCCTATTTACAATTATTTTATTAAATAAATAATGGTAAAATTTATACAGGGTGTCCCATAACTAAATCGTCATAGCTTGGGAATGTGTTGAGGAGATCATAGATCGTTATAAAGCTACGGATGTTTTGTGATTAGTTTGAAATCTCAATATCGCGTACTAGAAATGAATTTATCGGCATGGCTGCCTCTGGATTTGTTCATGACGACCATCGTACTCTTGGGAGGGCTATTTCCTTAGTTTTAAGAAGAACCATATTGTGCGCGGAAGCAGGAGGAAGATATTTTCAAAATTATTCTCACTAAATAATCTATGTTTGTCAATAAAATAAATACAGAATTACAAAATAAAAAATTAAAATATCCGTAACTTGGTAATGATCGAGTTTTGTGTTTATAAGTAATTTTTGATTTAAAATGGCCTCTCCAATACGTTGCCTAGTTGTGGCGATTTAGTCATGGGACACCTCGTGTATATATATATATATATATATGCATACGTCGAAACATTATTTTGAGTTAGACATGGTATCTCTGGAAGGTTGTACAACGCTTGATCACAGATTCCTGAGCTGAAAATGCCGATATACCACAACTTATTACCTATATTCGAAATTCCGTCGTTTTCGAGATGCAGCCCCTTGAAGGGAGGCATTTAATATACTTTTTTTCAAAAGAACTTATTAAGGACTTTACTTAAAAACTTAAAATTTGGTGCACGTATTGTTGTAGTTAAGGCTGACAAACACACGGCGGCTTACTCAATTTAACTTTTATTACTCGTAGAAAAATGTAATATCTTGCATGCTTCAGCAGTTTACCGAAATAAGGTAGATTTTAATCGTTTACTTCGGTAAACAGCATGCAAAGTTGAATATGCACCTCATCGTGCGCTGTCGACCAACAACCAAAAACTTATGAGTAGACGAATTTTATCAGTTTTATAATCGCCATTAATCAAAAACCAATTACGTTATTTTAGCGTTCTTGTATAGATTTATAAAGGAAAATTTACGTACTGTTTAATCGGACATTATAATTGGGGTTTCCATTAAAAAAAAAAGAAAATTATTACGTCATACGCAAAAATGATAAGATTAATAATTATTCAACTGGTAACTCCCAAAGATGCGCATTTTGTCCCATTTAACGTACATTTCTTATTTTATTCAAAAAGCAAATAATTTATTCTTGGGAGGCTTGATTTCATGCTTTTCCCCTACCGTGTACATATGTATATGTTTATACTAAAGTACCTCTACTATTGTATTTTAGGTACCAACCTAATCATTTTAATTTTATTACAAGGTAATTTTAATAAAACTATAAATTTCAAAAACGATCACAGGACTTCCTGCTGAGTTTAAAACGTGATCGAACTATTTGTTCATCTGTTTAATTAAAACGCAACTTGCACGTTTACCTACACCATTAACAAACTAATATCGTGTTTAATTTAAAGTTTCGCGATATATTCTACATTTCGAATGTTTGAAATTTTGTTCCTTTATTTGTGTTAATTGAAAAAAAAATGTAACAAAATGCGATAAAAACATTTCGTTAATATAAGCGATTACCCTGAACAGGTCCAAGATAAAGCAAAGTTAAGCTCGTATTCTATTAACAATTAAAACATGTAAAGCTAGTCTTGAATAAAGCAGAAGGCAAAGTTTGGGATGAGAGATTTGGTGGGCTTTTGAATATTAAGCGCACAATTACAGAGGCGGTATTGCAGAACGGCACGTTTAATGACGTACATCGTCATATCATTTATTTTGCATACATACGCTTATACTTTCTCTTTCTGATACACGTAATTTAAATAACCGCCGTTACGTAAACGTAAAATTAGATAACTATTTTCGGACACCATTTGACTTGGCAGGTTGAGCGTCGAATTCTGCCCTATTATAAATTAAACGCGCTTCGGAGTTAATCTGACACATTAACTTTCCATCAAAGTCACCGTGGGTTAACTATAACATAGATATAGTTACCTATAGGTATAAGACGATCTTTAGTTTACCTAAAGGAAAAACTAACTGTCTTGTATAATTTAGATATAGATAAGTACCAACCTATGGCAGTTTATTCGCATTAGGTAGGTAAATACTTAAATTTTGTTCGTTGGTTCAACTAGGTAAAGAAGGACCAGTCTCTTTACATTTCATTCTAAATTAATATTCTGTAAATAGAGGAATTGTAAACAGACGTTATTTATACGGAAACCGCATTATATATAGCACCTGAAATAATTAGACATAAACAATCAAATTTAATGAAAAAATATTAACAGTTTCCACTTTTACAAATGAAACGAGCATTCTGGGTATAGGTACAAGTTTTATCGAGTACGTTTTATTTATTTTATATAATTTGTACCTATACAGGTCAACGGATTTAACAATTTTAAGGTAATTATTTTTGCTTTTACAGCCAACTAATAATAAATTACCTAATTATAGAAGTATAACATTGTTCCTGTTTTTAGAGGAATTAATTTGCGGACCTCAGTCTATTGTTTTTTCTTTTAATTAATTTTAGTTTATATACGGTACGCTTTTAGAGTTTCCGTGTCCTTTCTTAGGGGGAGCTTTCCGCGTGAAACGGAGCGCTCACCTATTTACGTCACTGAAATCACCGAACGGGCTAATAGCCACCACGAGAACGATCACATTTCGTTCGTATTTACAATTTTGTTACTCAAGTAACAAGCGAGCGCATTGGTTCCTAACGTCCATGACTTTCACTAGCTTATAACGCACAATTACGTCACTAGTCGTTTTTGCGCGCTCGAAAATAGTTTAAATTTCAAAATCGAATAGCACAAATATATTCTACTACGTCTGAATAAACTATTTAGCAAAAAATCAAAAAATGTGCATATGTGTACCACCTTATTTTGGAAAATTTTAAATTAAAATTGTAATTAAGGAAAATGTCTTTTCAGGTGCGATACACGTAGGATATCCAGTGAGATCACTTCGGTTGCTGGAACATTTGGTAACGCGAAACGGTCACAGCTTTAATCGGTTGTGTCGCGACGCGTTGATTGTGTACGTTTCGTTTTCGTAAAAACTAGCGTTTTCGGTGGTGAAAGACTATCTATGGGTGTTCCGAAACTTCTACAGATGTGCTGAGAAAAGGTACAGTGATCTTTTTTTTTTTAATTTTTAAAAACGAAATTTTGAGATTTTGTATTGAAATTAATGTTGTTTGTTGTTACGTAAATAAGGTATATATCTACCTATATAGGCTAATTTTTTAATCACTAGTTTACTCGGCGTATCGCTATCGGTCGATCACAAGAATTGTTTGTAATCTCATTTAGGTAATTCCATAGATTATGGTAATCGATTACTTAAATCTCAAAATAGGTATTACTTCGTTCTTATAGAATTTAATTTCAAACGGTCAAGTATAAAAATTCTAATTTTGAATTAAATAAGACGCAGGTACCCAGTTTTTAAATCTAATATTTTAAATTGAGATATTTACTTTTTATATATAGGTAATTAATTATTATTGTCATTGAATTTAATTAATAATTTAATACCTACTTGCAATTATTAAATTCAAATTAAAATGTTAAGACTCTACACACGGTATATATCTGAGTGGTTTGTTTTCGAGTAGAGGTGTTTTAATGTAATCTTGGCATAATTCTGTAGTGGTCTCGTCTTTGGTTTCAGTGCAATCCAAAAGCTTACTAACAGTAATGCTACATAATACCTTACATTCTAACCTCGTTCGAGTTCGGTAGCACATAGGATTTCCTTTGCAGGCAGCATTAATGTAAACATCAACTATCTACGGTCAATGATTTTAATGGTTAATTTTAACTATGTAATGTACATTAAAAGCGAATATACATACATGCATTCATTTTTAAATATGGGGGAAACGCGTTATTTGTCTTCATTATAAGTATAACCGTTTTTAATATTTTATAAAACAAAAATTAGCTACAATTTTAAATGCATGTATTACAGTTATACATAGTAACAATACTTATAGAAAAAATGTATAAATGTATGTTGTATTTAAAGTTGACTATACGTGGCCTAACAAAATGTAGGCAGCTTACTCATTAAAATGACGAAAAAAGTTCATGTATCCGAAAATGATTCGTTTTCGAGTTAATGTCATGTTTATAAAGGAATTTTAGTTTTGAACAACTACTAACCCAGGCAGCACACTGCCGTTATAATGTCGTCAATGATTGGTAATTATTCGTCGACGACATCGTGGACCCAATAAGTGACGTACGCACGACGAACATTTGACGTCATTAAAGAACGTCGTCGAGACGTCTTTGTTTGGTCGTTCCAAAGTCCTGAATTCTTACTGGAAAAGTGAAGATAAAGACGGTTTGAAGCGTTAATTTAAAGCGTAAAATATTCGTAATTTTTTCTAACATGTTTATGTTTTAATCCAAAATTTTAACTAAAAAATATATCGAACTATTTTGGAATTATGCACTATCGCGTCTATGCGATTAATAGTAATAGTTCTATACGTTATAAATACAGTAGTATACAACTAAACAAGTAAATAAAGTCACAGCCACTTATTTATTCTAATTGTGTACGTCAATGGCTAGTACTAGTTCCTTTAAAGTGTCACGCCACTGTGTATACTGATCATGCTTTGATTTACTACCAACGGTTTTGTTACGTTAGTGGTTTTACTTTGCAGTGAGTTCTACGTTGTAAATTTGTATTAGGTGTACAAAAAAGTTCTGAGCTTTTTTTTGTAAAATTCAATATTTATTTAAAAACAAACAAAAAGATATTAATCAACGAAATAGTCCCCGTTTGCATCGATAACCTTTTGCCATCTTTCGGGCAGCTTGCGAATTCCCTGATGATAGAAGCTCCCTGGCTTCGAGGCGATAAAGTCATCAATGCATTTGCGTAGGTCTTCAAGTGCCACGAAGTGTGTATCAGCCAAGTGATGCTGCAGCGACCGGAATAGGTAGTAATCAGACGGTGCCATGTCTGGACTATACGCCGCATGCGGGAGAAGTTCCCAGCCTAACGCAAAGATATGATCCCAGGTCGCTTTTGCAACATGTGGTCGGGCATTGTCATGAAGCAGTATCACTTTACCACGTCCTTTGCCAGTAAATGGCCTCTTTTCTTCTACTGCATCGCTCAAATTAGTCAATTGTTGCTGATAGCGGTCTGCCGTAATTGTTTCACCCGGCTGTAACAACTCGTAATACAATACACCTCTCCAATCCCACCATATGCAGAGCAAAACTTTCTTGGCGTGGATATTGGGCTTTGGAGTCGATGTCGAAGGTTGACCAGGGTCGACCCATGATTTTTTACGCTTCGGGTTATCATACAGTATCCACTTTTCGTCGCCTGTAATGATTTGGTGCAGAAAATCCTTTTTCCGGAACCTTGAAAGCAAAGTGAGTGCGGTGTCACGCCTTCGATTTTTGTTGTCTTCGGACAGTGCATGCGGAACCCATCTGCCTTCCTTCTGAACTTTTCCCATTGCATGTAAACGTGTGGAAATAGCTTGCTGCGTAACACCAAGCAGCTTTGCAAGCTCCTTTTCAGTTTGTGCAGAGTTTATATCCAACAATGCTTGCAATTCGTCCGTTGCAATCTTTTGAGGGCGTCCAGCACGCGGTTCATCTTCAAGACTGAAATCTCCTTGGCGAAATTTTGTATACCACCTTTTACACGTAGCGTGACTTACAGCGTTCTCTCCATATGCGGCACAAATCATTTCAGTGGCTTCAGCAGCATTTTTCTTGAGATGAAACGCGAAGTGGATGGAAAATCGAATATGCTCTTTGGTTATTGCCATCGTAAACACTACTGATTTTTTAGGTTATGTGCATCAAACGTCAAACCGCATGGTATTTTCAAAGACCAAATGTCAACGTTGTAAACCCGCAAAAGGGCGGGAAACTTCATGAAATTTAAATTGTGGTTTCGGTTGTATGAAATCTAAAGCTCAGAACTTTTTTGTACACCTAATACATTGTAAATTTTGATATGATTTCTTAACGGTAAGTGAAGAATTAATCAGCCTATCGCCACCTAAAGTTAAAACGAATAATTTTAAATAATTAAAAAACTGGAAGAAATATTTTTTACAATAATTGTACAAATCATGGCTTTACAAGAAACAGACAAATTCTACTTATTTCTATAGGTTTTAACCTTTAGGTGACTAGGTTATCTTTGTGACGTGAGTGACTCCCATTTCATTATTAATTTATTTAGATGTCTTTTGTTGGTGTGAAATTTTACATTGTGCGACTCTTACAACCAGCAAGCTTTTATCTAAAATTGTTTTTTCTATTGTGTTTAGTTTAGGCTTTATCAAGGGATCCTAGAACTCGTGGACACACTGTATATCTTATATTATATTTACTGCTTACATCTTATCTTAAACATATTATTGTATTACTCGCATATAATAATAATATTGATATTTGGTTATTAAGTAGGTACATCCAAATAATTTTGTGTTCATTCTTTGATATATTAACATACTTTGTTTAATTTTTTAGATTTAGGTTCTTTGTTTGTACCTTTATTTTTGTAATAAAATAATAATTATATTGAATGCATTTGTATTTTTTCATCTTTAGATGCGTCATTAATGCCTTGGGATTACGTCAATGGGACGTCAAATCGACGTCCCATTTAAGGAAATTAGTCGCCAATTAGACGTCTCAAGTAACGTATTAGATTGGTCATAATTTGACGTCGTTGGGCTGTGACACAAACCTGTCATATTGACGTCATTTACGACGTCCCCGTTGGTCCCCAAATGGTCAATAGTTGTCGACATTATAACGTCCGTGTGCCGCCTGGGAATCTTAAAAAATAAATAATTTATTTATACAAAAATATCAGACTAAATGTTCAAAGCGATCGCCCCCCGCCTTCTCCGCGCGTGTTCGTAGTGATTTTATTACCCTTTCACAAACACCCGATATATTACGAATTTCTTTAAAACCATCTTCAATGCGCTGATGGAGACGACTAAGGTTCTCAGTAGGCTGTGAGTATACAATTTGTTTTAGGTGTCCCCATAGATAAATATCCAAGGGATTTATATTTGGCGACCTGGCAGGTGTTTATAGGTGTTTATTTGATAGCAGACCACTTGATAGCTTTTTAACTAAACTATCTTAAAAAGACAAATTTGATAACATCTTAGTGTCAATGTATATTTCAATATTTTATTTTATGAGGCTGCAAATAAATTAACAATTTTTTATAATTATCAACATAATTTTATGTATGACTATTATTTGAAAACCAATCGTTCTTGTACATATGGTTAAATGAACTTTTTTTTTCATTTTGATGAGTAGAATACACCCTTGAAGCAGCGGCCTACATTTTTGTTACATCCTGTATTAAAACTTTGACTATTAAAAACGCATAACTTACAATCGGTAAGTTACAAGTACCAGTAAATTTCTACATCAAACAAGTTGAAAACATTGAACGTTGATGTTAGATATGTTAGATTATGATCGACTGATTGTGAGTTATACTTGCGGGTTTCTCGAATTATTCAACTTGTTATAATACTTGAGTATATATATATATATATACAGGGTGCTTCAAAAAAATGTATACACACTTTGAACTTCCATAGAAAATTTATTTACCGTTCTACAAAGTTAAATTTCAGGAAAATAGAAAGCTGAAAGTCCAATGTAAATGAAACATAAATAACAAATGTTAATACTGTTCAAATTAGTGACCTGCAGCATCAATACAATTCTGAGTACGAGTCACCACAGATTCTGTACATCGTATCAAAATGTCCAATGAGATTTCTCTACACACTGCTTGAATCTCATTCCAAAGAATGTCTAGGTTACGTGGTTTACGTTTGTACACCTCATCTTTTACTGTGCCCCACTGGCCCGACAAATTTTGATCCAGGTAAGCTCGTACGTCCCTGTGATAGTGCGGCGGAGCACCATCTTGTTGAAAATAAAAATCATCATTACCGTATAATGCACGAATGGCAGGAAATATGGAATCAGCAAGCATTGTTAGGTAATTAATACCAGTTACAGTGCCTTCAAATCGAAAAGGTCCAATGAGTCCCCTTGAAGACAAACCGCACCACACATTTACACCAGGCAAATTTACAGCTTTTTCAATTGTAATGTGAGGATTTTCTTCACACCAGTAAACACAATTGTGCCTATTGACAGTTCCATTAAGTTTGAATTGGGCTTCATCCGACCAAATGATGCTACCCATAAATCCCGGTTCACGTATCACCATCTCCTGAATCCATTCACAAAATTGCAACCTTCGATCTGGATCGTCGTCATTTAGCTGTTGCACCAGCCTTGGAATGTAAACACGATACTTGCCTCTCTTCAGAATGCGTAGCACGCTGCTAGCACTTACATCACTTTCACGTGCCCCTTGCCTTGAAGATTTGTTAGGAGAGCGTTGAAACAGTTCCAAGACTGCCGTTGATGACTCATCACTTGTAGCTGTTCGAGGCCGACCTGAATGACCTTTATGCACATCACACACTGTTCCATGAACTTCGAATTTGTCTCGTATGCGTGTAATTGTTAATCTTGAAGGTGGTTCTGTATCATACTCCCTTCTCCACTGTCTTTGAACTTCATTTACATTCTCAAACTTCCAGTACCACTTAATAACCTGCTTACGTTCTTCAAAACTCAAACGTACGTCCCCCATGTTGATATTACAAATTCTAACTGATAATATAACATAGAGGGACGATTATGCTGGCACCTGGCGAAGAAATATAACATTAGCCTTGTAGAGCGGGAAAACTACAATAGTTCAAAGTGTGTATACATTTTTTTGAAGCACCCTGTATATATATATATATATATAATAATGTAACAGTCCTCATAATAACCTATTATCTCTTTAAAATACCGAACCAATTGATGTTGATGTATATTTCTAAAACTTACTCGAGAGATTCCTGGACATGCAGGTAATCTCAGGGTATTTATTGATGAACTATGTTCTGTTATAATTATTTCTTTTTTTTTCAATAACTTATTGGCATATAGGTACAGAGATATCTTGTAAATGTCTGTAAATATGCAGGTACCTACATTTAATAGAAATTTTAGATTATGTTTTTTTTTTAAATCTTAAATGTTTGGACAGCAGCTTTTGTATTGCCGTTATAATAAAATATAGGTACTATGTATGTTCATACTTTTTTTATACAAATGGAAATTGTGTTTTTTAAAACTTGCAACGGGGTAAACACCAATGTATTGCGTAAATACGTACAATTCTACCACGATAACATTAGTTTATTTGCGATTTCCGGGTCTAAGTTTATCAACAATATTTTATATACAGTTGAACTTTTATAAGTGAAATTTTTATATATCTCGAATTTTTAAGGAAATAATATAATTGAATTTGGGTTAATTACATCTTACCGTGTTGTATTGCACACTGTTCGATAGAACATTTTACGGTTATCACTTTAATATATGATACGTTGTACCTCCATTTAGTTATCTTGTTGTACGTGACAGCACAAGGCAAAAAAACTTAAACATATACTACAGGCCGGTTGCATGTATTAATTATCACGATATGAATGGACAAAAATATATTTTAATGAACAAGCATTTATTTAAAAACAGTTAAAGGTAAATAACGTTAAAAATTAGTCATTATACGAAGTATCGTATAAACTTATTGGCGGTTGAACTATAATCCCCGAAAAAATTATGACCATATATAGGTCAACGGCGACTATATGTATTTCTTCTAGGGTTTGAAAAATAATACCTATCTGCTTATATTTTTGACTAGTGCCGTCACAGATTAAAAGATAAATGAACCCCCCCCCGATAGTTTTCATCTCAAAGTGACGGCCAGAAAATTCTCCATCGACACGATGTACAACACATTTCACGTAATAACTCGTAAAATACCCAGAATTCGGTTACGTTCTTATTTCTGCGTCATTTTGCCTTAAAAATTGTTTCCGATTATCTATATATACATCTCAAATTTCTCTAACATAAGTCTCTTAAATAAGCCTTTTCAGAATTCTTATGTTTATTGTATTATCCATAAATAAGGAAACTCTACGAATGTAAGACTAAAAGCATGCTTTCCTTACGATATGCATATTTTACGCGGTTAAAATTTTATTTTGACATACTATACGTAACGGCAACCTGAAGTTCTCACGAATCAAAGGCTAGACGGAGTAATTAAAGAGATATGTAAACCTACAGAACTCATCTGCTTTATACGCCGTATTTCATATTCAAAAGCATCGTTGATATAATGAGCAGTGTAGGTTCTTAAAAATTTATTTTTGTGTAGTGTTTGTTTAGGAAACTAAATTTGCGTTGGGTAGGTACTCGAAGACTATAATTATTTTTATTTATAAAATTGTAATGCTTGTACCTATTATGTTTTAATGCAAAAAAATAAGAGAAAAAGTGGTTAAGAACACTTACTGCACCTTTACGTAATAATGTGTTTTAAGCATAATAAGAACGCCACACCTATACAATATTTTATTTTAATTTGATTTTTTACAGTATCAGTAGTACAGTACAATCGCGTTAATTCGACAGTCGGTTCCGATATCTCTTATAACCCAACGCACTTTTCTCGGGAAGTTCGGTCAGCAAGAAATCTATTTTTAAAGAACAAGAAACAAGCAATTTTGAAAGATTTATTTCAATTTTTAAAGGGCGCGACATTAGGAAATAACTTTTTTTAACACATAAGTAAATATTTTGAGCTTTGTTTTGTATAAGTTTTTGATCTTTACTTATTAAACAGACTTCAATTGTGGGTAATCCGGACTTTTCGCTAATTCGACAGACTCTTTAGTCTCCTAAATGTCAGTTTAACGCGCTTCTACTATATTTTAGAGTTGAATTTATTTAAGATCATCGTCAATATGAAATGAGAACGTTCAATAATTAAATATAAAAGCAACGAAAGTTGGATTTTATTATTTTGAAGCCTGGGCCTGTTTTGTAGAATAAGGCACATGTTGTAGTTTTAACATTTTGTTGTTACTGATGCTCTTACCTCGACTTACTCCTTTCAACTCTCTTGTTGGATTGCCCCACCGCCCTTGTGAATTCGCATTTATATTACGCCGACTAACTCCACCTTCGTCTTACGACGTAACAGGGCTGATTAATGAAAATGAAAAAACTTGTTGACAAGAACAGTACACAAAAATGTAGTTAGATATTTGGCTATAAAATGACAGATTTTTATCAGATTTAATAATATCCAAAATAAAAAGAAATAACATCTATAAGTACTTATTGTTTATCATAAGTCTGTTGTAGTGAAAGTTAAGTATTGCTCTTATTGAAGATATAGTGTTGCCAAACATATTATATACAAAGTTATTTAATATTTATTGATTTATATTATCTTTGTTAAAGTTATTTAATACAGAAAAGGAAACGGTGAATATAATAACGTCTAAATTTCTTTACTCAGCATATTAAAATGGTTTACTAACATTATTTACGATGTTTTTACACGTAGTGCTCAAACAGCTTAAAATTAACGTGACCGAAGTAAAGTTCGTTATGTTTTTTACAATTTATGATATCATTTGTTATTTATAAGGTTGCTTTTTAATGATTAAAAAATACTCTTATTTACGACCAACCTATAAGTCTACAAGAATTAATTAATTGCCTATTAGTTAATTAGTTAATTTATAACTAGCTTACCTACATAGTGCTTTAGTTGCCAAGGTTTTTTGCATTTGTAATTTTTTTATATGCTTATTATTAAACCTTAAACTTTATTGGAATGTCCAATCATTTTTAGATATTGAATACCTAATGTTTTTGCTTGATTTATAAAGTCACCAAGACTGTTAATTGTTTATTTTGTACAAATCGCGTTGACTGACACTGCACGTTTATTTCAAAATCTCTTATTTCAGTAGAGTTTATAAAAATGTGAACTCGTGCGAAAGACTCTTGTAAAATAATAATTTTTCATTTTATGTATATAGTTAAATGGGAAAAGGTAACTCGTATTCTGTTATTACAGAACCCATTATGCGTCAGCAGTTTTGCTATTTTCAAAGGTCCTTTAGGAACGAGCTATTAATTGTAAATGTGGACGTTGAAATTATTCCTGCAGAAAGTGTTTTAAGGTTCTCATATACCGTACTTATCTTTGTGTCTCTAAATTTAAAATAGGAACCTACGTACATCTCCGCCCACGTAATGTTATTGTCCATAATTTTAAAGTTAATTTCGTCCGTTTTACATTATAATAGGACATTACGTAGATGCAGATGGCAAATTTAACGACAAATTTGTGCACGACATTCAAGGTTGTAGTTTTGATTTAGAACTACCCTTTGTTGATATTATAGTTTCTAATTGGGACGTGGGACTTTCGTTCCTCAGAAATTCGTTTCCGGAAATTTCGTTCTCACATTATCCTCGAGCACTTTGGACCGCGGTATTGTTCGTTGTCGGAATACTTTTGCTGTTAGTTTGTTTATTGGTACTACTTAATTTCTATCGTAATTTTGATCGAAAGGAAACATTTGATATGCTATTTAATCATTCTTGGCTTTTAATGTTTAAGTAGAAGTACTTACTTATTAATTATTTTTACAAGCAAGTTTCAGTTTTATGTCCCTCGGTAATTTTGACTTTAAATTCTTTTTTTCTAGATATTTTTTTTGTCGAGGTTGTATTAGGTCAACATCTAATACAAACAAGCACATTTTTTTTTTATGTTAGAGCGACCAATAGATACGGTGTTAAAGTGAATCAAATATCATTCTCCTGGCGTGTCCCCCATATAGCTATAAAATTCATTATCCAGTTGTAATACAAATACATTTTTTGTGTAATAATGGCCTTGGTCGTGGTATTACTTTGATATATAATATTTAATTTACCATTCAACGATGATTTATGCATTTTACTTGAAAAGGAAGAAATATATGCCCCCTTTAAGTTTGTCCTTAAGATTTTCATCGTTCTCATGGAACACGTAATAGGTAATTATTAAAAAAGTGCTGCAGATTTTAGACATATCAAGTTGGCAGTGGTGAGTTAACTAATTTAAAAGGTGTTATGTTTAAAACGATATTTTTGATGAAGAACAGGTCGGATTTTTATTTTAAATTTGTTCTGTTTGAATTCGACATTTTTTTGGGATTCCTAATTAATATGCAGCATGATGTTGTTTTTTTTTGTAATCACTGTAATAACTGTTTTAAAGAATTGTTAATCAGTAGATGATGTCATAACGGCCATATGTTTTTATATTAACGTGAAATTAAAAAATGTAATATCTAGGAAATTGATTTGATACCAGGAGAATGATTATTTCTTGCTGTAATCTCGGTTGAAGCAGCAGTAAAAAAAGTAAATTAATACAATATAGCCTTGTTTATAGTCGATCTTTTCGCACAACTAACTAACCCCTAAACTCAATTAACCCCTCGTCTAATAAATAAATAAATTTCGATCATATACAGTGTGTCCCCGGATGGAGTTGACAAGAGGAAAAAAATATTATTGATTATACGGCGAAAGTCATTCTTTATAAAAAATTCTGTTTCTAAAAAAATGAGTTTACCATAAAAGAATCTAATATCGGATGTTTAGGGTGTTAGTAAATTAAGAAAACATGAAAATGCTTCAAGAGAGAAATACCATAATTTTTTATTTTACACAAAATTGTTATTAGAAAATGTTCCTTAAAATCATAAATAAGGTCTAAATACAAAATTTGAAGTTTAAATTCTAATTTTTAATTTTATCTTAAAATTATGTAACTCACGTTTTTCTTCAAACATAACATAAACTTGTTTTTAAACAAACGATAAAAATGAAATAAGAATTTTCACGATCGTGGAAAAATACTGTGATCGACGTTCTCAGATTTTTATTTTGAATTTTCATAAATTCAACTTAAAAAAATTAAAATAAAAACATAAAATTCTAAAAAAGGACTTCAAATTTTGTATCCCGCCTCTTTTTATGATTCTAAACAACTTATTCTATTAACAATTTTGTCTAAAATAAATAGTGGCACTTCTTTCCTGAAGCATTTTCATGTTTTCTTAATTTATTAACGCCCTGTACAACTGATCTCAGATTTTTTCATGGTAAAATCATTTTTTCGACGAGCAAAATTTTTTACTAAAAATAACTTTTCGTCATAAAATCGATAATAAAGATTTTATTCTCTTGTCAACTCCATCCGAGGATACACTGTGTATATAAAATTTTACGAGATCCGCAGCTAATTTTTGTATTATCAGAAAGTTAAAATGTTTATCTTTATTCTGATGTAAAAATAAATACCTGAAGGTACCCTGAAGAATAACAAATTCCTTCGTGTTATGTTGATTTTACAATTTTACAATTAATTTAAAAATGGCTTCCAAATCATGTTAGTTACATTAAAATGTTTGTAATTATAATTAAAATGCTTTAAATATATACACAATTATCCACTCCAGAATAATTCATCTTTAGTAACTTGAAAATATTTTACTATTAAATATTAATTATTTCTGAAGGTGATACGTTCAGATGATCTGTGTAAATATTTGCATGTAAAAATTCACAAAACGACAGGTAGATATTGTGTATACACAGCATTGTATATATTTTTTTAAAGCTTTATTTATCTTTTGTTGTGTGTTTTTAATTTTACCAAAAATATTTTTAAATGCCAAACGAAGCGTTATCATAGTAAAACGAAATGTTGTTGTTAAGGCGAGTTTTAATTATTTTTCGTTCTCCATTAGTTACAGTTCAGCGATTTTTATTTGTTATAATAATTAATAAATGTAGGTATAAATTCGTATATAATATCCGTAATTTCCATAACTTTTTAAAGGTAAAGGAATGTTAAATTTTACTTGTATACATATGTATATCTAGTACTATATTATTATAATTTACTGGTTTTGAACTTGAATATCTTATGCCTAGTCCACATTAGGTATTCATGATAATATAAACTTTGTTTAATCTGTTATGTTACTACTCCAATGTAATATGAATTTCAAATTCAATTTAGTTTCCAGAGAATATACACAATTATGGCATAATAAATATTCTCGGTTTATTACTAGGTACCAAGTAAGTTACGTGGCTATTGTTATTTGTTCACTTTCAATAGAAGAAATGGCGTTTTAAGCAGGCTTTGTTACAATTTTATTTTACTATTACTCCCATTCTTTGTTAAAGCTTTTGTGTAAAAGATAATGAATATTACGACGATCGATTGATGGACAATTCATCGTTTCTTCGAGACATAAATGCATAATTAATGTCGGCGTGACTTTCTTAAAATATATAGGTAATTAACTATTCTGCTTTTCTAAATTTTAATTAAATTAAAATATAACGTTTATCTATAATGCGATAAAGTGTATTCCAAGCTAATACACTACAAAATGCCTACTATGTTAAAATAGTCAACCATGCTGTCGTTTTCTGTAATTTATTTCTCGAAAGGCGGTATCCACAAATGTTAGGAAAGTCCTCGACTTTTACAAATTACTTTATACGTTTCTACTTTGTAAATTTTATTCAAAAAGTAAACTATTTCAAATCATTATCTCACTATAAATAAATATGATATGAGTAATAACATATTGTTTCGATATTTATAATATGATAATATTTCTAATTATTAAATTACCAATTTATTAAATTCGAAACAAAACAAAATGGTAGGTGTGATCTTTCTTGTGCTTAAATACTCATTTTCTGGCAGATATGATAATCTAAATATTAATAATCGATTACAAATGGTTTACATTACATTAATCGAAAACCCTTAATAATATATTCAAAATCCTAACAGTTTATCTAGGCACCTACCTATCTATATTCAAATATAAAATTACATGAAATAAATGGTATCGATATAATCCGAAGAACGCTATAAAAAATGCATAAATTAGCATTTTTAAATGTTATTGAAAGTTGCACAATTGCAAACCAGTTAGCTAAACAAAAACGTTGTAGCCCGTGCGAAACCATTTCGCACACTTCTAAGCGAATCAAAAAAATTTATAAGTCAATGCACGAAATTTTACGCGCATGCAGTTTTATTGTTAAATAGAGAGGGGGGTTATATAAATTTCACTACGAGCAGTTCAAATGGACAGTAGTACTTACCTTCCTATCTATCTAATATTGTTGATTTGAATTACAACTTTGCTAAAACTAATTTTGTGGTGGTACTTGAGTACCTACTTTTTAAGGAAATATCGACACTTATATACCGGACGATTCAGCCAACTTGACCCAAGCTAATAACTCAGAAGATTCTAGATGTACAAAAATGAATGTTTGCGTAGGTAAATTTAGGTTAAAAATTTAATTTTTTTTGTAGTTTTAAGAACTATTATATTTTATTACTATTATATTTCACCGGAATGAAGTCAATTGTATTATTTTAAATGGAACGATATGTATTTTTTAAATTTATTAAAACGAGATTGTTTTTCCCCTTTTCACCGACTTCTTATAAAAACTAACATAATCGGATAATTAACTGAATAATTAAATTACCCAGGTAAATTTAAGATTAAATCCAACAGGTAGGTAGCTTTTTCTGTATCACAGAAAAAGGTATTTTGGTTTTTTTGATATCATAGTTGTCAATAAACACTGAAATTGCTTTGAAATCGATAAAGCTACAATTACAAAAGTTAAAAAAGTCAAAAACTATATTTCTGTTTAAACAATCTTATCACTTTCGGTTTCACTGAAAATAAAACAATTGTATTTTTTTTAATACAAATATTTTTTAGTTTATTAAATACAATTTTCTTTGTTTTTTTAACAGTATAAACATTGGCATATTTTTTTACTATGACTATACTTATAAAAATTAAATTTAAAACAAATACTGAACCTATGGCTATCAGAAGAAAACTAAGGAAACAGAAAAATACCTGTTGATTTTCATCTTTTTACTTGGGTAATTTAATTTTGAGTTAGTTATCTGATTTTGTTAGTTTTTATAATAAGGCAATGTTATAAAAACGACAATGTTTATATCGTTGAAAAGTGAAAAAAACATTTCTTTTTAATAAGCTAAAAAAATATATGGCGTTCTCTTTAAAATAATAAAATTAACTTCGTATAACGGTTCTTAAAACTGCAAAAAATAGGTTTTTAACTCAAATTTACCTATGCAAAAATTCAGTTTTGTATCTCTAAAATCTGCCGAGTTATTAGCTTGGGACAGGTTGACAGAATCACCCGGTATATATCCCAAGCAGAACAACGTACCTAATAATTTCATAATTAATAAATCGTGTGTATAAATATAGGGTGTTTAGAAACTTTTTTGCCAAATGAAAACGTTCAATTCTAGAGATAATTTTATGTCGATTCGAATTAAATCATTCCCATACGAAAACGCTTCCTAAGGCAGCTACAGCCCTTTGAAGTTGGCGCCTTGCCATAAATTTTTTAAGATTCAGGTGATCTTGTTTATTATCGCTATAATGCACCGTTTTCGAGAAAAATCAATTCGAACTTTTCGTGTTTCCTTGCATACAATATGCAATAATAAGAGTTGGCTTTGACAAATCAGCAAAATAAGTCTGTAAATGTGTGTTATTAACAAGGTTTTGAGGAAGCCTGTAGAATCCGACGTTTTCGTTTGACAGGAGAGTTTCTGGACATCTTGTATAGATTAAATTAAAGTACGGGAGAGCTAAAAGGGGGTGAAGCATCTGGAGATAGTGCTTCCACATCTCCATTTCATAAAAGAATTAACAGATGAAATTGTTAAGTGGAAATAATTTTATGTTAGGTACCTACTTATTGTTAAACTTAGGTACCGAACAATTTCAAACAATATCAAAAGCCCCAATAAAGGGATAGTTAGGTATATACAATTAATCAAACTTTTGTGTATAAAACTATTTTGTGTTAATTTAGGTGTAACAAAAGTTAGGAAGAGTAAAACTTGAAACGTATTCAATGAAAATTCTAAAACCTTCGGAGCGCGCCTTGGGCTTCAATAGTTGATCGCTTTGATACTCGTAAGTTAAAATTAATTGAAGCGTAAGATTATATTAGCATGGCCATTGAGCTTTGAATGATGAATATCATGCAAGATATTCGCGGCTAACGTTGCTAATTTCAACATAGTTCTAACAATTAGTTCAAAACTTAATTATATATTATTTATGTATCTATACAAATTCGACGAGAATCAACGGAAACGGTTACTTTAGATAATACCAGTTTTAAAATAAATGAACTATGTACTCCTAATGACATTTACCTATAAAACGCCCTCTATATTTAGTCATAAAACCGATTGTATGCAAAACATTCCGCAACAGGCTAGATGGTTTTTGATTGGGTAAGCAGTGTGCGAAATGATTTCACATGGACTACAGCTGACTAACTAGTTTCATCACACGCGGTCGATCTGTTTGTAATGCAATGGCCAATTTTTATTAATATTTAAAAGTTTGAATTTATATACGTTATTTACGTTTTAAATCGATTAAACCGATTAAAATAAAAACAATAAAATGAAATAAAACGATTAAATCTGTATGGAACGTTTTAAGAATTAATTGCAAATAAATGTAGGTAAACATTGGATACAAATTTTTCCTAAATAGAATTTAATATAAATATACAGAATAGGTTCCGAAACTATTATTCATAATACTAATCTTCTTAATCAAAATTACGCAATATTATTAAAGAATTTAAGAAAAAAATTCTATTTATAAACATAATTGGAAATCGAATTTATTTGCTCGCCTAAAACATTATCATTAAATATAAAATAAAGCGGAAATTGAAATTCATAAACGCGGAAAATACACACTTCTTTTTAAAACGGTGAAAATTGCCGTGAATAATTAAGGCGAACAGTTAGGTATTTTTTACCTTTTTCATTTGAAATATACGTATCCATAAATTTTTCTTGTACCTGAGACAAATGTTTATTAATAAAGCGACAAAATATATTAAAAAAAATACAATTTCTGTCGGTTTGTTATTTGAATTTGAAATAACGGACTTTTTAATCAATTTTAATTTACATAAAATACTCGCATATAATACTCTTTTGTATTTGATAAATTAGGCATTAATAAGCACTTGCTGAAATTTGACAATTTTTCCAATTTTCCCAGAAACGTTCTTTATAGTAGAGTGCTCAGCGCCCCGAAAAACGCTTAGAAATGACTTTCGTGGGGAGGTCGGGGTTACAAGCTGAAACCTCGACAGATCGAAAGAGCGTATTTTTTTATTTAAAAAGCCAAAAGCCGTCAAAAATCGTCCAGTGCAAAAGGGCGCTATCTTCACCGAAAGAGTTATTCAGCGTACGTATAGAAGGAAACGTGAACTTTCTTTTGCCGTAAAATTCGTAATTGGTTTTGTGGAATTAATCGTTTAAAAATTTTGGAAAAACGCAAAATACACGGGCTCTTATGGAAAAATAACTTTCGGGGTCGATATCTCGGTTCGAACAGCTAAAAGTTCACTTCAATTTCGCGTTTTTACCGTTTATACTGTCATAACTACAAAACAGTACGACATATCGAAAAATTTTATTCTTTAAAAAGTTTGGTTCGTCCTTGTCGCATCCGATGGTACAAAATTATATTTTGCAGGGCTTTATAATTAAGATAAATAATTAAAAGTGAAAACATGCGAAAATTGCATTTGCGAGTCGCGCTCTGGAGTGGGCGCACGCGTCTCCCATCTCACTTTTTCCCGTAGCTCCCTCTCATTCTATACGTAATTCAAAGAATTGCGACATACTATGATTATTATTGTAAATACACCTTATCCGTTATTTTAATAATTAAGTACATAATATAAGAAGCGTTTTATATTAAATAAATTTACGAAAAGCTCCTATTTCATAATAAAACTACAGCGACTTTAAAATTTAATATCTGCTATTGTTATTCTTCTTTTCATAAAATTGTGGTAATAAGCCAATAACAACAATTAATTAACACCATATATTTCAACTCTGTTTAGAGTTATCTTCAAGTGGTAAAATTTTATAATTTCCGCAGTAAAAATCAAAAATTTGGTGCAAGAAGGAAACTCCTGGTAGGTATTAATTGTATCTATTAGAGCTATTAGCCCTAATTGTAAGTGTATTAAATAACCACAAGTTAATCACCATTTTTTCTACTACAGTATGCCAAATGTGCCTTACAGCCTTAAGTTTGTTAACAAATTTGGTATTACTACGTTCAAAATTGTACTTTTCGCAGTTTAAATTAACAGCCTTGATATTACACACCCTTAATAATTTAACACTCACCTTATTCATCATACATTGACACATTTAGAATTGTCACTGCATTGGTACATTTTTTGTTCCATAAATCTACAGAAACCAATGCAACTCATTCGATTTTCCTGCATCTGCACACTTTGCTACTGCAATCTAGAAAACATAATGAAACGAAATTTATGAATCAGCAAATAATGCATGTTAGAAGAATACCTTTGTTACAACCACACGATACTAACACTCTTAGGTTATTTGGGAAGGATGGAAGAGTACTTAGTATAGGTATCAGATTTCCTTCCAAATCAATTTTCCACCCAGAATCGGTTACGTCGGGTAACTGTGGTTGTAGTTGTAATGAATTTAGCAAAACTTTAGTTTGATAATATGATCTTAAGGTGAGGGTACCACTATTTTTCGAATATCGTTAAAATTAATGTACAAAATAATGTAATGGTTACTTAAATTTGATTTTTAACATAGGTAATACCAAATTTGTTAACAAACTTAAGGCTGTAAGGCACATTTGGCATACTGTAGTAGAAAAATGGTGATTAACTTGTGGTTATTTAATACACTTACAATTAGGGCTAATAGCTCTAATAGATACAATTAATACCTACCAGGAGTTTCCTTCTTGCACCAAATTTTTCAATTTTACTGCGGAAATTATAAAATTTTACCACTTGAAGATAACTCTAAACAGAGTTGAAATATATGGTGTTAATTAATTGTTGTTATTGGCTTATTACCACAATTTTATGAAAAGAAGAATAACAATAGCAGATATTAAATTTTAAAGTCGCTGTAGTTTTATTATGAAATAGGAGCTTTTCGTAAATTTATTTAATATAAAACGCTTCTTATATTATGTACTTAATTATTAAAATAACGGATAAGGTGTATTTACAATAATAATCATAGTATGTCGCAATTCTTTGAATTACGTATAGAATGAGAGGAGCTACGGGAAAAGTGAGATGGGAGACGCGTGCGCCCACTCCAGAGCGCGACTCTCGCAAATGCAATTTTCGCATGTTTTCACTTTTAATTATTTATCTTAATTATAAAGCCCTGCAAAATATAATTCTTGTACCATCGGATGCGACAAGGACGAACCAAACTTTTTAAAGAATAAAATTTTTCGATATGTCGTACTGTTTTGTAGTTATGACAGTATAAACGGTAAAAACGCGAAATTGAAGTGAACTTTTAGCTGTTCGAACCGAGATATCGACCCCGAAAGTTATTTTCTCCATAAGAGCCCGTGTATTTTGCGTTTTTCCAAAATTTTTAAACGATTAATTCCACAAAACCAATTACGAATTTTACGGCAAAAGAAAGTTCACGTTTCCTTCTATACGTACGCTGAATAACTCTTTCGGTGAAGATAGCGCCCTTTGCACTGGACGATTTTGACGGCTTTTGGCTTTTAAATAAAAAATACGCTCTTTCGATCTGTCGAGGTTTCAGCTTGTAACCCCGACCTCCCCACGAAAGTCATTTTTCGGGGCGCTGAGCACTCTACTATTATCTTGTTTTTACTGTACATGATTTATGACGCGGTATTTATTACACAATCTTTTGTTTCATTCACCCTGTTTTGTGTTTATTATATCTACATATGTCAACCGCATAATGCGTTTTGACTAGTTATGGCTTGTCAGAAGCTTTAACGAAATATCGTTTTATCAGTATGATCGTCAAAATTAAATTTTTATAGATGGTTATCGTTTATGACAGTTTTGTGGTTTTTAGAACCCACAGTCCTGCTCCTTCTAAAAATTGTTAATATTGAATGAGGAAATTACATTTATAAAAATAAATTTTTGGTTTATTTAGTTTATAAATTTTAATCTGAATTCTACCACGATTTTAATAAGTCTAGAAATAAAATTGAATAGGTACTTTTTTTATACTGTATTTGTGATTTTCCTTTATTTATTTAGGTATATTTTATCTATGTATCTGTGGGAAAAACATAAAAAAACTGTGTGCAATTTTACGATTAAAAAACACAGGTTTACTTACATCGAAAACGCAAAAATCCTTTTTGAATGTTTTTTATGGGAATTACCGTCTTTCACTGTCTACACGAATTTAATTATTTAAATTGAATCCTGAAATTATAGTTTACTAGAACAACGTCAATATATTACAAATTTTTTTGCAAGATAGGTACGTATTTCGCTCTTTCCATAAATCCCGAAATTCCGGAATAAAACCCGCTTTAAAATATAAGCGAAGTTAATTAAGTGCACTCTTGATTTTGAACATTCTTCGTTACTTTACAGTTGTAATAAAAGCGACTTTCATGATACTTTATCGATATTATGTTTAAAATTGTTAATAACGTTCTGACGGCATGGGACGGTTTCTTCTTACCATCTTCCCGTGACAATTTTGTCTCTGATCCTGGTTGCAATTTGCCCCCCGCGTAGTTGGTAAATTGAAGGAAATTTACAGTCTCCGTTTTACTTGAATATTTTATCGTGCTTGTCTTTAACCCTATGTTCTCTTTGCCAGTACCTTGAAAGTAACGAATATGTTACGTTAAACTCGTGACATTATTTGCTCTTAGAAAACAAGCTGCAAGCGAAATTTCGATTCGACATTTCTCGACTCGTGTCTTTAGTTTAAGGGAAGTTTATTTTACAGAAACTTTATTTAATATTTAGGTATTTTATTTATATTGAAATTATTAATATTAAAGCTGAACAAGCATATCTATATATTTCTAATTCGCAATAAATTTGAATAAAATGAAAAGGTTTTTAAATTAATTTCTCAAATTATTCCGTTATACCGTCGGATCACAAGACATTTTTCGCTTCCTTCCGGTCCGCTCCACTCTTATGTGATTTATTGAGAATTTTATTCTTCTTTTTCAATAATGGCACTTTAATTCTATCGCATGCACATTATTTTCTTGGAGTCTTCTCCGAATAGTTCTTGCGGTAACATTAAAGTGACGTTCCGTTTTAATATCGCTTGACGATTTCGAGGTACCACTTACCTACGAAAAATTTTTCGGTCATTTTAAATGGTTGTTTTTCTGGGTTATCCCAGTTTTGGTTGGTGTCTTAAAAGCATTTTCTACCAATTAATTATTGTGGCAATTTGTCGAAGTGATTTACCTTCGTTGCGCGAGGTTAAGATCGCCACTCTTTCCTCTGATGTGTAGGTACAGTGCATACCACGACCCAGTTTTTGCAAACTACAACACACGTTGAATTAAATTTTTGTAACCTTATAATGAGTGGATACTCTTACAGTTGTAAATAATTCAACGGTTCCAAAAAAATTTTTAATGAAAACACTACTGTTTCAACTGTTTCTATCTTACAATTAATGTCCAAAAACCTTGTTATGCAAAATAATTGTAAGTCCTCGAGCGAACTACAATTATTGTTAATACACCCGATGGCGCGCTTTTTCTTTAGGAGAATTCTTCAAAATTAACGTCTTTACTTTAAACAACTATTTGTCTCTATATTAATGACCTTGACTGTATATAAATATATTAAAAAAAACGTAAATTACCAAACCATGGTTTGTTTAAATTCTAACTAAAATACCATAAAATTATACATAGGTATATATAGAATATTTAGGTATAATATATTTCTTTAAATTTTCGTAAAGTAACAAAGGCAATAGCTTTTCGTGTAACCTGTTCCTCTGGAAATAAGTTCGGATTATGTTGAACTTTCGATTAAGGTATTATTACATCAGAGACAGCCATCTATTAAATCCGACCGATGATAAATGTATCAAGCAATCGTATAATTAATTTAAACGTTCCACAGACGTTGAAGGATAACTCTTAGAAAGCAATTTGTAGGCTCCTAGTGCAATAAAAAGAGTACCTTTGCAAAATTTTCCTTCAATTTCCATAGGATCGACCAATCACTCGGATGTTTTGCAGTTTTTGTATTATCGAAATCGCTTATTGATGATTTCTGCTACAAAATTAATTAATTTAACTTTCAAAAACCGATTAAAGGCAGATGCTTACTTCCAGAATTCGTTGCAATTTTGCAAAAAGTGCGTGTAACGAAGTACATGCCTAGCGCTTTAATGGAAACGTTTTGATAACTGGGAACTAACTTATTTATGATAATGATAAAATAACAAATAATGTAAATTGTCTTAAGTCTTATTAATTCAACAACTGGAAAGATATAGTAAAATATGAAATATGGTAAGACAACCAAAACGCAGCCAAAAAGCATATGAACCATAAATTTCGGAGGTAGGCGGTCTGACTATATCTATAATAAGCTTGAAATCTCCGTAATCCAGACAAATGACTGAATATCATAAGGATATTCATCACCAAAGTTTGGCTTGCGGCTCTAGTTTCTCCCAAGAGCTCGATACTTACGCGCGCATTTAAAATATATTAGATATTCAAGTTTCTTAGTTCAACTTTTACCTCATATTGATAAGAAAAGTCTTACAATCAGTTTAACTTTTACAGCTTCACATTTAAACTATATATAATAGGTAGTTATCGAAATTATTGCCTCAAAACTTGATCTCTTACGATTAAATAAACGAATAGTTAAACTAAATTATTTTAATTAATTTATTTATTTATTAATTAAATATGTTCTAAGTCGAAACTGATAGAAACGGGATATATTATCTATGTAAATAAACGTAATATACGTATATTTCTAAATATTTTGTTTCAAACTTTCATATATTCAATTTATTCCTGTAGGTATTTCTCCCGTTATAGGTTTAGCATAAGCAGTAAAGAGGATAAAAAATGTTAAGAGGATCGAGTCGCGTACACCAGCTAGATTTCAAAAAGTTCTGACCGTCGAAACCCGGATCAAACCGCTTTAAAAGCTACCACAGATTTGAACAATGTGTAAATCCTGAATGGAAACCTTTCACTGAGGAGTTTCGGTTGATTTAAATGTTTGTTTACTGCAATTTTATATACATAGTACTATCGTAAAGTTTGGAATTTAGCGCAAACTTTTTCTGATCGAATTTGATTTTCAATTTTATAAACTTCTACTTCAACTTTTACGTCAACGCGACCCTCATTTGTTTTATTCTTGCGCATGACGTAGGTATGGCCTATCCAAACCTATATGCAATTTACGTCATCAACAAAAAGTTACTAGATTGTTTATTTGTAATTCGGTTTAAAGTTTGGAATGTGATATATTTTATAGATGATTTACTTGCGTACATATTAGATGGTATAAGGAAAGACTACAATTTATTAGAACTGTCAAAATACGAGGTACGATGTGACAGCGCTGTGTGAAACGTCATGATCTAGTAACCTTTTATTGATGACGTGGATTGCATATAGGTCTGGATAAGCTATAGTTAAATTAAATATATGATTTTACTTCATACTTAATAATAAACTTATTGGAACTATCTACTTGATAACTTTAATAAACAATAAACATGTCCATTTAGATGATGCTTATTTGCGTTATCACAAGAGAATTGACCATTTTAGGCAAAATGAAATTCGAAACAAATCTTGACTATGCAGCAGAACTGTTTCTTTTTGTTTCTTACGTAAAATTTGGTTTTTGGTTCATAACCACTTATCATTGTATCGCCTTCGATTATTTTAATATTAATATCGAAACTCGTCAAAATATTGTTGGTCCTCCAGAAAACCAGTTTATTTCCTGGAAATCTTCAACGTATTTTTAAATCATCTAAAAATGTTATCTAAAATTTCGTTTTCTGTTGAAATAACTAAGTATTTACAGAAAAATAATGAATGCGTAAGTTACACAAGTATAAAACTGCAGTTTTGTCGGAGTTTAAGCGAAGCATTTTTCTTACGTTAGCCTGCGCGAAAAAAAATAGTCAAAATTCAAATGTTTTGTTTATGTTTTGGGAATTGATATACATAGTTATTTATGCACAAGGACTGAAAAGGTCATTTAAAAATACTTTGATTCAAATGGGCTGTATTATAAGTTGAAAAAATTTGTAAACCGTTGAAGATAACGAACTCACAAAAATCCATAAATAATACTTAGAATAATTCGAGAAAATTTTGTGATTTGAGCGAAAATAAACGGGTATTGGTTGCAACGGCATTTAAAAAAAATGAATTTAATAGCATTTTTGAAGTAAACGAAACATTGAAAAACATTTTCTTCTGGTTCATTTTTGAACTTTAGCAATGCCTTTAGGTGTAACAAGCGAACTAGGTAGGTAATCATGCAATTTGTTCATCCAATATAACCTACATCAATTAAATAACGAATAATAATTACCTATCTAGGATAAATTGTACTTAAAAAAAACACACGTAAACCATTTGATTATTGTCTTGTTATTTAATAACTAGTCCTCGTAACATCATAGTATACTTTAATATTCTGTATAGGCTAATAATTTATAATTTTAAACCGAATTAATTTGACTAATTCGAATACTAATAAATATTTCCGTCATTATTACGTAATAATGTATGCGTTGGTTGAAATAACATGTTGCTCGACAAAATCGAAATTATCTAAAATTCAATTAAACCAACAACGCTTGTTAATACGGTTATCGTCAATACATTCATATTAAATTCGCAGTATGTAATATTTATATCATAAATATCGAGGAACCTATGGAACTCGTTTTAAATATACAACGGAGTACCTATAAGTTAAAATTTATACGCGAAAGTGGGACGTTTCTGTAAACTAGATATTCATATGATAATAGAGAAATGAACTAACATATGGACTAACTTCAAAAGTTGGTTGTGCGCGATATGAATTTTAACGATCAAGGTATACATCAATTCTAGGAAACTTATGAAAACTGGACAAAACTATCTGATCTTTACAATCAAATTGTGAAAAATTCAATAAATTAAAATAAATTATAAAATTAACTAGATATAATAAAACACGCATAAAGTGATTATTGGAAAGGTTAGAAAAGATTCCGCAAATAATGTGTTGCTTCCCTAGTATAAACTAATGTTGTGACAAGATTGTGTTTATATTGCATCAATATTTAAATATCGTAGATTAAAAAACTACATTAGTACTTACCTACAATATTGTGTTTATACTAATAATTCAATATTTAAAATTAAACATTTTCTTAATCTTTCTTGAATATTGTATTAATATCGTTTTTGATATGTGAATCTAATATTGGACAATCTTTATTATATCAATATTAAGAAAATATTTATCACACAATATTTATATTTATATATGGTTGTAAACACGATTTACTCAACATTGCGATAATGATATCGATGACGTTTTGACAAAACAGCGTAAGCGACAAAATGCTAATTCACATTTTGTGGTGTAGCGTAACCATAAGCAAATACCTCCTGCGGAAATACAGATCAATTTTTTTGGTGGAAAAAATCAAAATGTTGTTTAATCATATTGTATTATTATCGTTTTCATTAAAATAATGGTTTAAAAAAAATTAAGGGTTTCTTAATTCTATACAAAATCACTATAATACGTTGTTTTTTATGATAAATTATCAATGTTGACGATACGCATCTATTATTATATTAACAAATATTCAGACAATATAAAAAGCGTCAACTATTAATATTGTACCGATACCGCCTCCTACAATATTCCATTAGGGTTGTTTTTGTTCAATCGTTTTGTAAAATTATCTGTTATTTGTTCTGTTATAGATACTTACTCAATTTATTCTACAACCTATAGTCAATTTTTAACTAAATATTTAGCTAGTTAAGAGCTCTAGTATTTCGTTATTTACTAAAAATTACGTTTCGAGTATAATTAGTACTAAAACTATATCTATTATCCAACGGACGTACATATAAATCTAAATTTAGCTGACTTTGAATCATACGAAATAATGAATCTTATGATAACAAAAGACGAATCTAACAATAAGTAAACCAGATATGACAAGAGAGCGCTCTAAATGTATAAGAAAATTGACCATCTAATGTGCGGATGACCTATATATTGAAACTCTTTTTGTAGATAATAAAGAAACGGGACACAAAAAACATTTAATATTACAATTCACCCTACATACATTTTAAGAGTATCCAATCGCTTTGATTTTATCAATTTAAAATTACACTATTATTAAATTTTAATTAACGGAATCATTTGGTCCAAGAAATAGAGAAGTTATTAAAGACATATATAGTAAGTAAGTATACAATTATTAATTTCCTTGATGTCTGTAATAAGGAGAAAGGAAAGGGTGTACATTAATCATACAGCACTGTATACCTTAAGTTAGAGTTAACAATTATTTTACATATGTAGGCAATTCTAACAATTATAAGACGAAAGCTAAATGGGCGCGTTTAAAATGAAATGTCTGTTACGTTAATAATAGAGAGTAGTTATTAATAATGGTTGTGACATGTTATTATTTCTCTCTTTGAAATGAATACGAATTAATGAATTGCATGAGATTTTAGGTACCTACAGCTGTAAATTTTATTTAATCGTCATAACTAGTGTTTTTTATTTCAGTTGTTTTAAAATGTTTTGTGGATAGGTAGGTAAGTACATATGTACGTACCTAACCGATGTTTGTAATAAAGTTCACATCTTTAAGGAGTTTCATTATCACATTGTCGCTGCTAGTAGAGGTTTCTGCGATAATATTTGGACATTGGGTTATATTCTCTTGATGTTATGTGGTTACCCTTACATAGTTCTACCGATTAATACGCAACAGCCTGCTTTAGAAATAAGTGTCGTCAGTGTGGTTTAATTACATCCTTTGTATAAGTATATCGTTACAGCTTTGTCAGGCATACTACGTTCAACGTTAATTCTTTTAAAATTATTTATTAATGATATCTTATTAATTAAAATATCTTTTAATTAAAACAAGTTCGTAATCTTGGAAATGTAGGTACCTATATATGTATGTATATTGATGCATAGGTATCGATTAGGTTATGAAAAATAAAATAAAAATCTAATATCGATATAGGTAACTATGTGAGTTATTTTTATTTTTTTCGATCTAATTGTAAATAAAATAATGTAACTTTCAAAAATATCCGACTTACTCTGTATCATAAGAGACTTAGATATCATTTCTAAAGGATCTGCTTGAGATTTATAGGCCAAAAGTTCTTATTTCACAAAAACAAATTTAATTACGCCAATCGATAAACCACAAAAAGATAGAAATACAATATTTTTTGTTTTTGTCAGTTGAGGTCGTGAGTTATAAGGGAACAAAGTTCGTGTTTTAATAGTGAGGGATATGGGGAAATGTAATTTTAATAATCGCTTAACCAAGTTACTGGTGCCCAAGATCCTAGTTTGATACTGATATTGTATATTCACCAGCACGTGACCTTAAAAATTGCACACATTACAAAGCGTCAAAAGTGCACATGCACCAAGATGTTCAATAATTACGTACTGTTGAAAACGTGTAAAATTGAATACATTCGATGTTCCGTTTCTTGTAAATACTGCTTATTACTGTTTCCACTTATTACTATACAAATATAGGCTGATGTGAGTCATTTAAAAAATGCAACGCGTTTTTCTCGAAAACGGTTAAAAATAGGTAAAAGTCACTCGTTATAAAAATTGTAGAGTATGAAAGAGGCCGTCTGATGATGACCTTGGTTGACCTTTAAATCCATTGGTTTTGGAGTTATGGGCCCAAGTTACTTTTTTTTTAAATTGATTAAGGTATTTTTCGAAATAATCATGTGAGGAGATGTTATAATCATGTAATGTCATGTAATAATCATGTTTCGAAGATGCGAGTCAAAATAAAAATTTAGTTTTGGAAATTACATTAATCCTTTGGGGGCGCTACGTGGTGCTGTGCAAAGAAAGTGGGTGGTGCTCTTATTACCTAATTGTGCCTGTACTATTTATAACTAGGTACCTTTTAAAAACTTCTTTAAAACGACCTGCCTGGAAATATACTAATTCTTAAATTGTCGAATCATTATTTTAAGTAGTTAGCTTTATTATTATCATGAGCGACTTTATTTATTAATAGCGAAAAACTTACATCTTTTCCGATCCATTACGAAGTTATATTTTTTCCTGAGGGTTAGAAGTAAAGTCCAGAAAAGTTCGTCGGAAAAGTTTAGATTTCATTGGGGACAAACATATGTTATTAACGGATTCAAGTTTGGCAATTCCGTTTAGTCTGTCGGGTTAGTTTCTCGTCTGGTCATCTACGGTATAATTTAGTGTAACTCGGTCTAGTCATTTCTTTATCGACGTTATACTGTATTATTACCTTTGCGTGTTTCCGTAGTCGTAAAATACGTAACGAAGTCGAAATTCGTATTTCCACTTAATAAGAAACAGTCGAGGCATTCGTAATCAAGCACCTCAATATTAAGAAATTGAGATTTATTAGCGTAATTGTAGAATTTATATTAAATTATCTTCTTTATTTTTTTCGTTCAATAGATTTTTTTATTGTATGTGTACGTGTACGTTACCCAGTGCAAATATTTTAATGCGACACATCTCTTACTTTACATTTGCATATACACAAATACCTACTAAATCTATATAAAAAGCGGCTATTTTAATATACGAAGAGGTATATTGAGGGATAAGGATGTTTTTTTAATAGCAAAACATTTTGAATAACTATTCGAAGCGGCCTCCGTTTTGTTGAATTTTCAGTAATTGCTGCAGCTTTCATGATCCAATTCCTTAGTTATTTTTGCGCGCTAATAGACGTAGTATAAACCAAAAGACTCCATATAACCCCGCAACAACGTTAGGTCGGGCGATCGTCGGGTCTATTTAACGGGTCCGTTTCGATCAACCCATCGGTTACCGTATGTGGTGTTTAAATAATTAATAACAACGTCAGAATAAAAGTGAGCTGACACACCGTCATGCATAAACCACATCCCCAGCCTAACTGCAATTCGAATATCTTCCGGGAGTTCATAGAGATGATTTTGCATAAAATACAAGTAGAAAATTGCTGAAAGCCATATTGTTGGTAAAAAAAGGTGATGAGATTGTCACCAAGACATTTAACGACAAGGATATGTTTTGGTAATGCGTATTAGCATCGATACCATCTTCACAAGTATGGGTGTTTCGAAAGTTGATAATTCCATTTCTTATAAAACAAAATTCATCGGTGTTTGCGCTTTTTAAAACCTTGTGGTCACAAGTCAAGTATGTACAGGCGTTTACGTGAAATGGACACGATTGTTGCTCGCGCAATGTTCGCCACACGCTTGTAGATAAAACATCTTTTACGACTGTTTAGGAGATAACTGGACAGCATCGAGTATTTCTTCTTCGACGTTTACAGTTCCTCTAAATTTTTGTTGAGGTACCTATCAGTTTACCTAAGACGTTTTTCTTTGGCTTCAAACGTTTTACAATTTAGTATTTTTCGAGTGGGGAATTTTTCACGGTACGCCTATTTTTATGTAGATATCTCGACGTAAATAAATTAAAAGCACGCCTGTCAGTTTTCCGATCATGAACAAATTTGTGACGTTCCCATATAACAATAACAAATTGAAATATCCTTAAACTATTATATTAAAATATATACACAGAAAAAGTAATTTTCGCAGTCAGGCAGTGTTTAATTACATGTTAATGAAATAAACGATATGCAAATGTTTTGGAAGCTTCTAATATTCCTCCTCCAATACCTAATAATAATACCCTCCAATATCTTGGTAATAAATTAATTGAAAGCATATGTTTATATGCGAACTTTTTTGTTTATTTTGTGCTAGAGAACACGTCTTTAAAATGGTGCCATGCAATTTTGAAACACCCGGCATATAATCACGTTTGATTAATACTGTAGTTTTATAAATATTTATTACGAAAACTTTGTAGATACATAAGTATGATATATTAGGTATGTGTGTTATACGTTATAAAAGTAAAGTTTGCATTAATTTGTGCACAGCCGTACTATTTATATAGGTATTAACGTTACGACCAACTTTTCTCTTTAACTAAATAAAGCATTTCGACAGCTTCTCTTCCTGTTTTAACAAGAATACGCTATAAGCTTATACTGATCGTGAAGATAGCACCTACTTCTTAATGCCCTTTGACAACAAAATGTTACTTTCTACTCATAAGTTTACAAGATTTATATAGGAGAAACTTCTATATAACGTATAATAACGGTTGTTGGTTTCATGATGCTACCACAAAGCGCCTTTAATACAAAATGTCACAGACAACTATTGTAACAGCAGGTAATATATGAAACGAAAACTAATCCACAGTAATTATTAACGTGAAAGTTATATGCGCTGTTATGTACAATGGAAACTTACGTATCTTAAATATTTTTTTGACAACATATAAGTAGTTGACATATATTATATAAAACAATTACTTATTGTTAGTTTGAATTAAGATAATTCAACAATGCATAAAATACATTTTTAATGAAAAGATGTTTTGCCGATATTGTTTACGCGAAAGCGAAAAGTAAAACGAAATTAATTCATACCGCAATAGTCTCGTCTCGCCTTCATATTTTGTAAGTAATTTATCATCTTTACACTTACAAAAGAGGTATTTGAATTTAAATTTCAACGAATTCGACTTTAATCCGTCTATTATTAAGAACACGTTCGCTATAAAACGTTTAATATTTGAACTTGAAAGAATACAATAAAGTAATAATAATGCAGATTAAGAATTTAATGTAATAAAAAAATAATTTCACTTTACGGATACTGATGTACCTACAAATTTATTTTCAGTCTTCTTAAAGTAGTGCTTCGTCGAGATTAATTTTTTAATTTACTTTTAAACAAATAAATGGCTATTGAAGAAATTTATAAAATCTATATGATAAATAATAAATTATAAATTCGTGATTACGTAATAGTTTTCTAGAAGCTATTATATGTATTCATTTGAACCGAGTACGCCAACATCGAGTCGTGAAGTTACCTTGTTTTGTTAAATTTCCAAACATTAGCGGAAAAGTTAAAATTAATTTAAACTGTTCCATGCTGTTACACAACATAATAAGTGTGTATACAATAAATATGATGACAATAATTTCTCTAATTCCCGAGAATGATTAATTAAAATGCTGTTTTAAAAAGGAAAACCCAAAGAAATCCAACAAAAGTTTCAATGATTAACAACGTTTAATCTTTTATAATTAAACTATCAATTTAAACTTAACGAATCGTCCAAATAAACTGATAAAATCCAACGCTATTTATAGAAGTTATGTAGGTAGATATTTTTGTTTTTCAGAGTAATAATATATTTAATAATAAATGGGGTCACATTTTATTCTTTTATTTAGTAGAAGACAGACACAGAAAGGAATTTAGTTCGATGTCCGACTTCTTTCATTTTTTCAAAATCTTTTTTTGTTTGCTATCACTTTGAGTTTCCAATTCTAAGTATCCTTTAATATTTTTGATTAAAACATGAGTAAAAATATAATTTACAGATTTTAGTAACTTACAATATACAACCCAATATTGAATATTGAATTTTTTTAGTTACTACGGTTGTTAGGTAGGTACACTTCGTCCAAACCTATATGCAATCCACGTCATCAATAAAAGGTTACTAGATGATGACGTTTCACACAGTGCTGTCACCTCGTACCTCGTATTTTGACAGTTCTAATAAATTGTAGTCTTTCTTTATACTATCTAATATGTGTGCAAGTAAATCATCTATAGAATATGTCACTTTCCAAACTTTAAAGCGAATTATAAATAAACAATCTAGTGACTTTTTATTGATGACGTGAATTGCATATAGGTTTGGATAGGCCAAACCTACTATGAAAATGAACAGTTTATGCTTTAATTTAAATTTAAATTGACGTTTTACGATCGGTCCTAAATCACGTTTTTAAACTTTATTAATGTTTTTTTTTCTTATTATTAAGTGATTTTTAAGTGAAAATTTGCTTAGGGTCATTATTTTAATGAATTAAAATGAAATGTTTTTATTTTTTAAAATTATTATCATATTGAATTCTTAATGATATTAGTAACGTGTTAATAAAAACCTTATTTTTCTATTTATAATAATAACTGAGTAATTCGTAATTTCGTTTGACATGGGGTACAGTGGACTGTAAAATTAACAAATTTTAGATAGGTATTTTAAATTATTTCCCTTTGAGCTTGACGATTATTCCTTAAATTTAATAAAGACGGAAGCTAATTTGTTTCTGTCGTTTACGATAATATTATTTTCAAAACGGTTTAAAGAGAAATTTTCTAAATTAATAATAATATTCATCAAGATACAAAAATACTAGAATTTGAAGTGGACTTTTAAACTTAATTAGAATAATTACTAAGTTTTCTAGCGTGTTTCAAATTACTACAGTCTTTCAATTTATAATTTGTAACATCCCGTTAACAGCCAGCAATTAGTTCGCTACATACAAAAGTTTTCTATAAAAAGAGCAAAGGCGACAACGAGCTTTTTAGTGCTGGTAGAGAAATGGACGCAGTTCGTGTTTAAAACATTGTAATTTCGAGTCGAGAATTACTGAGCTTTTATTTAATAACCTATTTCACGTTAACTTTAGTAAATCAGAGAGCAACGTTATTATCTGATGTATAAGTATGTATTGTATAAATTTCTTCCTGGAAGTTAAAATTAATTATTATATCTATATGATTTAACTTAATTTGTTTATTTGTAGGATTTAAAGAAGTAGTTGCTTTATGTTAATTAATTTATTAAAGTACCTACCTACGCAATTTAAAGAACATGACATTTTTATGAAATTATGTTGCCTTCTTTTTCTTTATGCAAATGTTTAATAGGAATAAGTAATGGATTCGATATTCATCTAAATGTCTTTTCATAGACGAAGTAAAGTAAATGTGTTTTAACTACACGTTTAACGTTTTAAGAGCTTGTGGTTTTTCTTTTTCTTTTGTATCAAATCGATAAGCAGGCAGCTTTTGTGCTCTTTGCATATATTTTATTTTTTTTTACTGGTAAAACAAGTAAGAGAGTGAAACCAAATTGTTTGGAAAAACTATTTTTTAGAATTATCTGTATAAAATGATAATAGGAATGCAATGCACACGAGATTATATAAATAAAATTAACATGTTTACTAGAGCTTCGTGATTAGAAATCGTCCAAATATCACTGCTCCACCTATTTTTTTTCTGTTATTACAGTCTTTTAGTCGCTGTACCTGCATTATAAACTTACAAGCTGTATTTAAGACTCATTTCTACAGGGTGTTTGAAAGATAGGAGGAAATATTTGAAAATGTATATTCACACCAGGATAAGAAAAAATAACAAAGTAAAAGCATAATTATGTCGGGAAACCAGCTGTTTCTGATTTAATTTTGTTCGAAAAAAATGTTTATTTTGGTGAGGTGGTATATACTTAATGTTTTATCTTTTATTACGTGCAAATAAAATTACAATAAATATTCAAATTGTTCCTGTTTAGCTTCCGCGACTACTACATTTAAGACGTCTTCACATCGGTTGTCGAATATGTTCGAATATTTCTGCAGAAAAACAAACGATTAAATAATTCAGAAACAGCTTATTTTTATACATATTATGTTTATTGGTATTTTTGTTTTGTTTTGGTGTGAATACATTCGTTATTTTTCGAACACGCTGTATGCACGAAGTTCCTATATTATATCGCTTACATTATTTTGAGATAACAAATAATTGCGCAGTTGTCATTTAAAATTAATTTTTGAATCGCGTCTTAAGAAATGGAACTTGTTACAATTTTACATTTAACGTCGACGAAAATTAATTTAATTTTAGCTACAAAGTAAAAGAACGCCATTCGCGTTGCTTGATTTTCATTTGTAATTTATAAAACTTTAATCTTGTATAAAGGTAAACGGATATAAAGTTCAACTTATTGTTTTCTTCCTATAAATTCAATCATTTCCTTAATTTACTGCCGTCTATATTGATTAAATTTGAATTATAATCTTTTGATTAAGATACTTAACTAACGATACATTACATATTATTTTAATATAACGATTACCCCCTAAAATAATTATGTAAAGCTTACCAGTTAATGGTCCAAAATTAAAATAATTGATAAATAAAAGGTAAATTTATGTTTTGAGTGTTTATTTAATAATATATATATATGCTAAGTGATAAATAATAAATAACGCAAGTAAAATGTCATCAATAATAAATAACACAAGCGGAACTTTAATAAATAAACGATACGATGCCAATTTCCGCTCTCGAAGTTAAATCAATTAGAAAACTTGTGAAACTAGGAACTCGTTTCTACATAGTTTGCACAGTAAAAAGATGCTATCCGAGGAAATAAAGTATTTTCCGTACAAGTTTGAAATTCAACCGTTATATGTTTTCAATTACCTATTCTATATTTTTAGCGAACTAGAGTCAAACGTTTTATCGAGAAAGGCATACATACAATTCCGTTACGAGACCGAAACGTGACTCTGGATCTTTTCCTGAGATGCACGCGAAAAGTTAAGATTCGTAAAGTTTTTGTTCTAGCCACTCAAACTTAATTTAACACATGTAACCAAGCTACCTAACTGTTTTGAGAGTAATCCAACTTAGGAAAGTCTGCAACTAGCAAGACGCGAGGCTTTATTCCAGTTACATTATCTATTGGAGTATAGGAAGTAGTTACATTTCTCTATTTACCTTTATGTTTCTAAGAGTAATGTTAATTTTGATTAATATAAGATATCGTTAAATATAAATTGTTATACCTAACTCTTAATTCTATTCTTGTATACGACATTGAACGTTTAATACGTAGGTTACCCGTAGAGTATCGATTCATTGTGGACGTTGTGACACCTACACTGTTTGAAAAACTAAAATTTCCATTAAATATTGCCGAAGGTAGTAAATTTCGTAAATACATTTACCTAATAATAGTGCCGTGCTTGGTACTTTTAAGTTGGGTAAATATTTAAAAGCTTCATTCGAAAACTCGTAATGTTAATGCTTATTTAACATTGCAGACGTCCATTTTTCTAGATTCACGGTTAAAGCGTAGAATAAACCTGTTGATTACTTTTCGCAATGGCCTAATTTAACTTTATCTAATTCTTTTTGTGGGATTATTGAAGGATGTCGTGCACAGTATACCAGGCTAATGACACTTTAAAAGCTTAACAAGAAATTAAACGGTCGAGCTTAACAGTCCCAACAGCGGCTTTTGGTTTATTTTAATCTCTTTATTACGTTACATTGAATTTGTTACCCTTTCGGGAGACCATGGGACTACAACACACTATACGGTCGCACCATAGAAACGTTATTAGATACTTATTGTTAATGTGGTGGAAACAATATTCCGTCGAATAAAAATATTAATCGTCAAAAATTATAATTGTAAAAACTGACGACTTAATAATTTTTGAACAATTTAAACTGGAAAATGTGCCGCGAAGAATTTTTAATCGATTTCGTTGTTTTTATAATAAAGGAAATACCGATAGACGGTATTTAATTTAAGCCATTCTGCACGTGTGCTCTATATGAAATCCAACATTTTGGAAATACTTGCTTTAACAGCGGTTTGTTCTCAATTTTTTGCGTATAGGATTTTGTTTAAAATATTTTATCAAATTCTAAATTTTAATAGTTAAATATTCACTTTATCTTATAAGAATAAAAAATATATTGTTTATCGTCGACAAGAGTAACTTAAATAATTGTTCGCTACATATTATTGTAGCGTGAAAGCTCGGATACACCTACGTTTAAATTATTTACGGCTTTAGTTAATTTTTAAACCGAGTCGTAAATCCATAGTAGTTAATATCGTATTTAAGTTAAATAATAGCTTGTAATATTTAATTTATTTTCAGACCTTATTTCTTAAAAACAATATTACTAAAATAAAATGGTCGCCATGACAATGAACCCATTGGGCTCTGTTCAATTGATCCGCTGTTTATTTGCCCTTTTTTTATTTTATTTTTGTAGTTGACGTATGATATCAGTTGTGCCACGTGTTTAACACAATAGCCTAAGGTCTTTCAGTCGTGGTCAGCTACGTAGCGCTTACTTTTCATTGTTTCAACTGAATTTGGTCATTCACAATGTGGTCTAAAAGCTAGACACGATTCGTTGTGTAGTGAATCGATGCTAATGACATTCATCTTATCGGTGACTATTTGTTGACCTAATCGGCTAATGGGTGTTTTCAAATTTTAACGTTATGATATAAGAACGGTGCAAATGCGTATTCTAAGAAGTTTTCCCAAAAATATTTTTAAATGTCTACACTTATATTTATTGTAAATATTATTTATTAATACAATTATTTAGAAAAATATAAACGTTTCAAGAAAAACGGCATAAAATTTACATACGAGACCGTTTACCACTACGTGACGCAACGGTGGGGCAAACAGACACTTACGAGGAAAAAACCGAAATTGTATGATATTGTTTGTAATTTTTTACCCCCTCCTTACTTTATATACACTTTGAAAATGCTTGCTGAATGTTTAATGATGAACGTTGAATGCCGCGCACGAACTATAGGACTTAACCCTATATTGCAAGAATTTTTATTTAACCGTGAATTTTTTCTATAAGTAGTTCGATTTTGGATGCGATAACCTGGAATAAGTTAAAAAAAAACAAACTTTTGATCTTTTGCACTGTAATTTTTTTATTTAATTCACTGATCCCATATGCGGCCGTTTGAATTCTTCTTTTGAAATTTCAAAAAATTAATAGGTAGCTAACTGATAATTAATTAACTGTTGAAAATTAATAGGTATATTGTAGCTCTAATTTACAAAATATCAGATTTGACGTTAAACGCAACAGGTTTTCGTCTCCATCCTTGCGGTTATTTAGGCGCTACTCATAATAAATTAGCGGGTGGTAATGCATTTATGAAGCTAAAGTGCCTCTTTTAGTTACTGCTATAAAATAGACTCGGTTAAATAAGATAAAACGTAAAATGCGCGTTTTTTTACTGTTTCATTAATTATGAAATTACGTGACGTGATTATGCAAGGGATAATTAGGGGTAGTTTTCAACAATTAATATGCTAATTAAATATAAAAATCGCTTATTTCGTTGCAATAAGTTTTGAAGTTTTGCATCATAAAATCAAGGAAGTAAATTTATTATTAGTTAAAAACCAACGTTAACTTTTTAATAAATTTATATAATCTACTATACCGGGTGGAACAAACTTTAGCATTGTGCAGGATAAACTTGTTTGAGTAAAAAAGTTAATTTGAACAGGGCGACTGCAGGTCAGGGAAAACCTGTAAAAGTCAGGGAGTTTCAGGAAAAGTCGGGGAATAATTTTTATTTCTATATTTTACATGGTCCAATGAAGAAAAACTGAGGGCTAACATATTTTGGTGTTCGTTTGTGCTCATCTTAAGATTTGTAGCACTTTCCAACAGTTTATGCTTTTTTTTAAACTTCTCATGAAGTTTGCATTTTGTTTTCAATAATATTTTATCACAAAAAGTGTAATTTTAATTTTTTTCTTAAAATGAATTTACGAATTACCTAAATAATTTTCTTCGTAAAAGAATCAATTTTATTTACTAAAGTAAAATAGAAACTTAACGATTTACTTGGTGAATATGAAACATAGCGTTAATCGCAATAGGCATTCAACGTCACACCACATCGTCATTGCAAAGAGAGCACACGTGCACTTTATAAAATAATATGGCTTATCCAAGTGTATGAGTGACACGTCATCAATACAAGGTTATTAGATGATGACGTTTAACACAGTGCTGTCGCCTCGTACGAGGTATGACAATTAATTACCCGGAAAAATTTTATTTACAAAACAAAGGTTAATAATCAGCAACATCAAGTTTGTCCCCTTCAAAGTACTCCCCCCTAGCTTCTATACACTTCGCCATACGATGTTTCCATTGCTGGAAGCAGCCTGAAAACTCTTCTTCAGAAATCGCTTTCAAGGCGTCGGTCGAATTCTTCTGAATGTCCTCTATCCCCGAAAATCGATGTCCCTTGAGGACATTTTTCAGTCGAGGGAACAGAAAAAAGTCGCACGGGGAGAGATCCGGCGAATACGGCGGATGATCGATTACATTGACTCGATTTTTGGCGAAGAAATTGCGAATTTTAAAAGCTGTGTGCACCGGTGCGTTGTCTTGATGAAACAGCCAAGAGTTGTCTGCCCAGAGGTCAGGCCGAACTCTTCGAATTCGTTCTCGTAGACGCCGGAGGATTTCACGATACCGATCTGCATTCACTGTGGTCCGCTGAGGCACAAATTCTTTGTGTATGATGCCTTTATGGTCGAAAAAAAACGATGATCATTGTCTTCACTTGCGATTTGGACATCCGTCCTTTTTTGGGTCTTGGCTCACCTTCGCCGACCCATTACATGCTCTGCCGCTTTGTTTCTGGGTCGTATTCAAATATCCATGACTCGTCGCACGTGATGACTCGCTCCAGAATGTTTTCGGATTCAATTGCAGCCAGCCAATCGCGGCAAACATCAACACGGCGCTGCTTCTGTTCAGCTGACAGGATTTTCGGAACAAGTTTCGCACACAGCTTCCGCAATCGCGATTCCTCCTTCACAATCAAACGAACGGTCTCGCGATTGATAGACAGTGTGTCAGCAACATCTCTAATGGACAAACGGCGGTCAGAATCGAGCAAATTACACACTCGTTCAACATTAGAGTGTGCGCGTTTCAATGTGCCGGCCGCGCCCCGCATCGTCGTTCACATCTTCTCTACCGGCTTTAAAACGCCGTATCCACTCATACACGGCTAATTTCTTCATGGTTTGCTCTTTGTAAACGTTGTTTAACATCGACAAAATTTCCGTAACTTTTTTTCCAGATTTAACCAGAAATTTAATGACGATTCGTTGTTCTTTCAACAAATCCTGCGACATTTTTCAATCGACGACCTTGTACTGTTTTATTCAACACGCTCGTATTCACAACACACTGCACTGATCTGCACGAAACTTGTAACGGTAACTCGCGAATGTTTACATTTTCACATGCCAACATTAACGGATCGCCAGTGTTGCCACTTGTCGCGCTCAAAACATTTTCCGGGTAATTAATTGTCATACCTCGTACCTCGTATTTTGACAGTTGTAATAAATTCTAGTCTTTCTTTATACCATGTGCGCAAGTAAATCATCTATAGAATATGTCACTTTCCAAACTTTAAACCGAATTGCAAATAAACAATCTAGGAACTTTTTGATGACGTGAATATCATATAGATTTGGATAAGCTAAACTACTATTTTTAGAATTATTAAGTTTTAGTTTTAGTGTTCCTTAATTATTATCCTAAATATTTTAGCCTTAAAGGCGGTTCAACACAAATGATTTTAACGCGAGTTCAAATGTCACTATATTAAAACACGGTAACTACTTTATTTGGAGACACTACAATGCTGCTGGCCTGGACAATGAGGCATACGAAGGATGACCCTACGTATTAAATGAAACGACGCTTTTTTCCCTTCGCAATATTTAACTACGGCACCAATTCAATTTTTATTTCAAAAGCATCCCAATTTTGAGTACTAACACTTTTGATTGAGCGCCACTCGATATATCGCCCTTTTTCTTTGAGCTCTGATCGCACAATTCACTTTTTCTTTTCGTGTCTCCCACTTTTCCGCGTTCCTTTCGCACTCCCTTCCTAAGTCTATTTACAGGTTGTTATATTTTTATATTTGACCTTACCAAGTGTTGTATAGTCATTGAGATTTAGTATATACGGGGTATGACGAAAATAATGCCGCATCTCTCTAATTTCTATTTTAGGGATTACAATAATGATGACTTAAATTAACATCAATCGCCACTGTTACTACTAACGCCAAAATTTTAATACATTTGATATAAAAAATTGAATTTAACTTTGTTCAAAAAATATTTGACTTGTAGTTCTACAACTACGTATGGCCTATCCAAACCTATATGCAATTCACGTCATCAAAAAATGGTTACTAGATTGTTTATTTGTAATTCGGTTTAAAGTTTGGAAAACGACATATTCTATAGATGATTTACCTGCGCACATATTAGATGGTATAAAGAAAGACTACAATTTATTAGAACTGTCAAAATACGAGGTACGAGGTGACAGCACTGTGTGAAACGTTAACATCTAGTAACCTTTCATTGATGACGTGGATTGCATATAGGTTTGGACGAACTATAGATTAGTATCTACATAGGTTCCTATGAGCATTTTTACTCAAAAAAGTCTGTTTTACATACTGTCAAAATTTCTTCCAGCCGTTATCACTCATCCTGTATATTGTTTGTATAACTTGCTTTTTGATTTATTGTTAGATTATGGATATTATAATGGCGTAAAAATTTAATAAAAATTGTAAAAGACTCAGTTGATAGGAACACTCTTAAATATGATTCGTCTGATAACAAACGAATTTGTATTCTTTAAAATCTATATTATCCAAGGTTTAAATTGCCTTAATTTCGAAGATGCAGTTACTATATATCCTGCAGCTAGTTTAAATAAGATGGCAACATAACCAGAGCATTACCAACTTATGTATGTAACTCCATTTAAATATTTAAAAGTTAAAAAATTTTAAGTCTAGAGGGATGTGCACGGCTGTTAATATTTAACTAGAATGCAGATGACATAAAATTGGTTCGAGTTTTCTTCTTATTCGACATAAGTGCATTAGATATAGTTTTAACATTTTTAAAGTATAGTAGGTGCCTACCTGCATATATATATATATATATATATATATATATATATATATATATATATAGCGTTGAAGCACTTTCGCTATATATGCGGAATAAAATGATAAAAATAATTTACAAGTTTTAAAAAACACTAAATTTCGAATTCATTATAGGTTGTACCTACATAGAAAGAAACATATTTTAACATTTAATCATTTTGTTACCTAATATTAAGCTGTTCAAAAAATCGGTCAATTTAACAGCCGTTTATTATTTATTTTTTTTATTGAAACGAACAAAAGTATTCAAAATTCATTTATTACTTTTTAAATAAATCATTTTACAATTTGCGTCATAAATAAAAAGTAGATTTATTATAAATTATTAAATAAAAAAGTTCTCGCCGCGTACAGCTCAGCTTCTATTTATGGGCATTATTTCACGGTATGTTACATTTTTATGGACCTCGATTTTCCCTTGCTTCGAATAAGAGTAAAATTCAGACAGAAAACGATTTCGGCGGAAATTAAATCTAGACCCTGGAAACCGCTGGCTTAAATGGAAACATCAGTACAATTTTTCTAATTAGTTTCCCCGAGCGGACCGCTATTATTTTGTAATGTTAACATACGACTAATTGATACATCTTGCGATGTTTATCTCACCGTACAAATTTAATTTTCAGTTTCATTTATGCACATATTTATCGTCTAAGTATTTTTTATATCGGTTAGGTACTGTTTTAAATAAAAATGCATGTGTAGCTGTAGGCATATCAGACTTTACAAAATATACCTAAGTAACTAGATATTTTAGATATTCTAGATATTTTCACAATATGTTAGTTACATATATTTGAGTACCTATATCTCTAATATTAAAACTTCAAAATCACTTACAATTAGTCGAAAGGCAAATAAAAAACATTTATTACGTGACGCAACCCAAACGTTCGCAATTTTAGTTACAACGGATTTAATTAAATTGAGATACAATGCATTTGAAATACAAAGAAAATTCAATTTACAACGTTTATATCTGGCACTCTTTTATTCGGCGGTTAAGTCTTGTACCTACACGTACTTATTACAACTTAATTTGAATTTAATTGTGAATAAAGGTACGTGTTAAGTAACATTTTTTGAAATTTTTAGATTTTCAACATAAAGAAATGCTGTAAATCTCTTCTTCTTATCATATCACAAAAATTCATTTTCCAATAAGCCGTGTATTTGGAGATACTGGTGGAAAATAACGAAAAATAAAAATCGCAGGGTCACATTTCAACATATCCTGTTAAACTTCCTAATTTATTTATTAAACGAGCACTTTTGATTACAATACTTTGTATAGGTAATAGATACCTATTAATTTTTTTACATTGACATTTTATTTTTATTTTACTTTTAACGTGACATTTACTTACTTTTACTTAAATATAATTGTTTCAAATTAATAAACAATTTCCTGAAATTTCCGTAAGCTTCAGTTTTAGTAGAAATTCCAAATAAAATGCATAGATTTAATATATCAGGATTTCCTAAATTCGTTAAGGCCCCGATTGCAATTCTTACTTCCACCTGTACTGATGAAAAATCGTTCTCAAGCGTGAGACGACTGAAGACGTTCTTAACTCAACAATAGCGGCCTTTAGATTGGTGTTTCACAACCTTTTACACGCCGCCAGCTCCTCCTGAAATCTAATGATATTGGAGAGCTTCTCCAAAAAAAAGTAAATTTAGTCACGATTTTTTTATTTTCCCACATAGAACGCGTTATATGACAATTAATATTATTCTGATTCTTATTTTTCGAGAAATAAATATTGACTTTCGAAATATTATTGATAACGGATAAAAGTCGTGAAAACACATTACAATTTATTGTTCAACTTGAGTATGAGCTGAGAATGAATTTGATCTATGAACTTAAAACAAACTATAACTTCTTTAGTTAACAAATTAAGTGTTTTCGCTAAATAATATCACTCCTGTTCCCTTTTGGATTGTCAATTAAGCCAAAAAATTGGAAAATCACTTCAAATGTATACATAAATTTTCTTCATGATTATTAATTAACTTTCACAACAGATTCCGTGAATAATGCATTGTTAATTTCAAATTATTGAAGCTTATTTCGCATCAATATTCGCTCACAACAAACATAGTTGTGTAAGTTCTTAAACCGATATCTAACAGTAAGTTTAAACAGTACTTGTACAATAATCTGGCTTTACAATAATTCTCGAATTAGTTGGAAGGTCGCTTTTATATCAAGAAATGTCTGTACTTAAATGCGTAAATTAATTGGTAGTTGTTCATTTATATATGTAAATGATCTTTTCTATGATTATTATTCTCGATATTTTTCTTTTTTAAAATAACTTACCAAACATGCTATTCTTTTGTTAAACAATAGTACATATAGGAATTTTTTAAACTGAAAAATTTCAACATTCCAAAAAGGTCTTAAAAAACCAACAGGGGTTGCAATATTCACTTCCTTACGAAGATAGGAGATGACTGAAAATATTACTATCTTTTGATAAGTGAAAATCGTCTACTACATTTCTTCAAGTTTGAGAAATAAAAAATGAAAACTTAATTTTCGACCAGTAATCGTCCTTTGAAGTTTTTCACATTATTTGTATCTGTAGATACAAACGAATTTAAATGGTTAAGAAAACAAGCGTGAAAAGAAAATAAAAAGCATATGAAATACAAACGAGGAGCGTTTTTTCAAAAATGACCATTTCAACAATTATACCGGTTTCGTCTCATTTTCGTCTTCGTTTTGGTTGGTCAATATACGAAAACCGGTGTTTAGTTGATTTTTCAAAATTTTTGGACATGACCATTTTTTTGAAAAAAAACTCAAATATCTATTGAACAAAGTAAACAACACCAGAAAGAATAAAATACGTAGTACATTTTTCTGACAATGTTCACAAATTCAGTTCAATTCTCTTCGTCGTCGACAGCCGCTTCGTATTTGTCTGTGTATTTCTTCTAAAGCTGAAACACTTTCTCGTATGTACTATTAATCACGTCAATTTTCCAATCAAATTCGAATTTCTCGCTCTAACTTTCCCCGCTAGTCTGTTCGTGTTTTGTCGAGCGGTTATCGTTTAAGATAACCGTTTTTTTAATAACCGCAGTTGTAAGTTTTGCTGTTGATGTCGATTAAATTTCTTGGGAGCGTAAAATGCAAATAGCCTAGTTTCTTAGTAAACCATCTTCGGTACTCGGGGTAAAAGGGAAAGTTGAAAGGGACAAGTCAATTTGTTTAAATAACATTTTTAATTTTTAGTAAAATTTAAATATGTTTGGTTTATATTCGTAATAAATTAAGGTTCCTTTTCAAAACAATCTTATAGATTTTTTGAAACTACTTCGGGGGCATCGAGGATATACCACCCCAACTTTTCTAAATCACTTATCTTTTCAGCAGATTAATTTTTTTTTAAATTCAATTTTCTTCTCCACAACTGTTGTTTTTTTATCAATAAAATAACATTAATTTATCGCCGATGTCTAAATTCGTCAAATATTGATTTATTTTTTTTGATTACGTGTTTGAAATGGAAGTATAATTTGAATGTAAGATAAGAAGTAATTAAAATAAAATATTCTTTTGTTAACGTACAGGCATTAGTGTGCGTAACGTGACGTACCCACATCAGCCTTAAATTGTGGTTAGCTCGATAATTTGGATAAATTGTAGAAAATAATTAGGTAACTGATAAGAAAGGTTTTATTGTAAACGATTTTTATGGCATGTTGTGAGTTTAATTCGCTTTAGATAATAGAATTCGGTGATAATTTTAGATATGAAACTATAAAATGCATATCTAATTTATCATTCGTATAATTATTAATACGTTTCTTGACGTAAACACAAATTTTCTACTGTTGTTCGAGTTATAGTATGAAATTACTTTTTTCGTAACTGAACCTACATTTTATTTTTAAATCAGTGGAAAAATAATCTCTCGATCTTAATTAATAATCTTGTTGTGATCATACTTGTGTCACGTTTTAAGAAATGTTCAACGTTTATTTTCATTGCTCTCTTTATACTGAATTTGCAACCGTTTTTATTAGCGAAAATTTATTCGTACATAAAAGTGCAAAATATTACAATTTGAAAATTACAAAGAAAGAAATTAATAACGAAAAAGAGTCAAAATAATTGCATTTATGTACGAACAGTTTTTTTAGTGGTGTTTCTTCACTGGTGTAAATATAAAATGTGAATTTCATTTTAAAACAAGCACACTTTAAACTGATTTGGCGCAAATTTGTTCTTTATCGTTTTCTTTTGCCTTTAAAAATTGGTTATGTGTTAAAGTAATCGAAATAGAATTTTCTGTAAGGACGAATTAGCAATAAACGAAGGTTCAATTCGAGTTATACTTTAAAAATTGACTATTGATAGTTTCTTAATTACTATTTATAAATATTCGAATTAATAAATTATTTAAAAAATGTTTTTGAATTCGTGTTCTATAAAAGCAACCGATTTTGTAACTGTTCACCTTTCTTGTACTTAAACTACTTTAGTAGGTATTTCGTTTGCACTGAAATATTCTGATATTACAGTTTTACATAAAAACTTGATACGTTATCCCTCTTGAGACGAACTTACTCGTTTAGCTTCAGATTGTGGCGACATCCCAAAACATAAATTCTTATATCAACATGCATATCCTCAAGAATTTTGTTATGCAAATAAGTAGATACATCTTACTTAAGTTAAATTTTTGTGGTAGGTAAATATTATATAATCAATCAATTATCTTAACAAGTTAAGGTATTAGTAAACGACATTTAATTATCTACCCAAGAATTAGTAGGTTTAACGTTGTAGGTCTATCGATTTTATTTGGAAAACTATTAATTCGCTGAAAAAATAAGTACCTACCTATGAATTTTACCTACTCATTGAATTTACGAATCATTTATAATTTTTTTAACGAATAACTTCTTTCATATACCTACCTATATGTATTTAGAATGAAAATTTTCACGAGCTTTTTGTATAAGTAAGTAGTTATTTATATACGTAATGTACTTTTTAAAATAACACATTAACGTAGGTACATTCGCCGACTTTTTTCTCGGCGTATCTCCAAACATAGCATTCCGCGAGCTCTTAATCCCATTTATGCCGAAAAGGAAAACACAATTTACGTTTAACGAAAAATTGCAACACCTTTTCGTTTTCGAATAGGAAATAGCTGTCTCAAATAGCATTCGTTTCTGATGTCCTTATTGCAAAAGTCTATTACTATATGCAAGGAAAAAGTTGCTCGAATCCTAATGTTAAATATGCAAGTGTAGCAAGAAAACCCATTTTTGTTCTCGTGGGCATACTTTTATCTGTTTCTGGGCTTTTTACTAAATAAACTTCTCATGTCGATTTTCCATTTTGCTGCTTCTCGAAAAAAAAATCGATGATAACTGTCTTAGCAGAGTATTCTGACAAGAAAATTTCTGAGAAAAACGCCGTAAATGCAAAAAAACGTTCACGTGTGTATTTCTGGCATTGTTCTAAAGAATAAATCTACTGATTATTATCATTATTCGTGCACCCTTACTAGTATCGATGCTGTAAATTAAATCCAATTTATTTTTGTGACAAATCAAAGCCACGTGCCTAAATTTTATTTAAACTAATTTTGTACAAAACTGCTGATATCGGTACAACATAGCAGAATCAGCCTATTATGTTACATTTTAATTAATGCCGTTCTATAAATCATACGCTTGTTAAGCGTCCTTATTTATGATACCCCTACAAATGCAGCAAAAGAATTTAAAATGAAAGGCGGTATACGCTTTTCATTACGAGATTTTAATTAAATTCTAAGATAGACGTAAGAGAACTACATCGGAATTAAAACAACAATTATATTCAAGTGCACCTGTATTTTTATTATTTTTATACAATTACATTGAATTTCGTATTTGCGCTAACGTTATTCTTCTATAAACCTAGATGTCGTCGCATTGGCGTCGTTTGAAATGATTATACGATCTAAAACGAGCTTCGGCATTTTTTTAATAATACCCACCGTTATACATTGTTCTTTGCCTATTGTTTACGTTGTATTGTATTTTATAAATGAAAAATACAAGAACCGTATTATATTAAATATATATCATTCATTTTTGACTCTGGCGATGACGGTACGATGGCCTTTTATAAATATTTTGATGTGCATCGCTTGCTCATTAAGAAATAATGGACTAAAGAAATATAAAACACTTATCTACAATTTATCCTTTTTGAGGCTTACAGTATTATGCCAGTATTATTGTCAATATGTCAATAACTATCATTAAACAAAGCGATCCATAAAAATGTTGCCAAGCGAACCTAAACAAATGATAAAAAGGGAAAACAGCTCGAGTAAATTACACGTAGATGGATATTTCTAAAATACAGATCTGCATGTTCAGTCACTTCCTTTGGATATTATTGAATATGATAGCTAATCGATTGCACTTGCGTTTTATTATTATGCAGGTATTCCTATTGTTTCATTTATATTTTATAACGTAGGCTCGTTGGCGGTAGGTTGTAAATGACGTCATACATATTTTATTCAATACTTTGATTACCTACCTGAAGACATAAATTTAATATATATATATATATATACATATGTATATATATATATACATATGTATACGGGATGAGTCAAAATTTACTCCTCAGCATTCAAATAAGTATTCTACAATTAAAAATAAGCCCAAAATGAAGAACAAGTCGTTTTCGGGGAATTTTGAAAAGAAAAATTTTTCGTTTAATTATAACAAAATTAAATACAAAAAAGTTACTTGATATATTAAAAACGAAGAACCTTTTGGGTTGGGCTAACCTTGGATCGGTACCTCTTAAATTTGTTCGAAAACGGCTTTGCCTTCGAGATTTTGGCATTCTTCATTTTTGTCTTATTTTTAATTGTAGAATACATATCCGAACGCTGAGGAGTGAATTTTTACCCGCCCTGTATATAAATTGAATAAAACAAATATCACGAAATCAAACATGTTTAAGAAAACGTGTATGACGTCATTTCTAACCTATCGCGAACGAACCGTACTTGTATTATGCATTTTCATAGTGTAAAAATAATGCAACAATTAACATATTATTTTAATTTAATACCTAAATAGATACCTACTAACAGAATATAATATTAACAGGCGTTGAAATAAATGTGGGTAGATAGGTATACGTTATTCGCGATAGGTACTAATGCACGTCATACGTACAAATATATATGGTCATAGTATATTTGTAATATTCAGTTTAAAGTCTTAAACGTGGTACCGACGATTTGCCTGCACACATACGACATGACAAAGAAAGACTACAGTCTATTAGTACTGTAAAAATACGAGGTTTTATTAATGACGACATTGGAACCTATCGTGAATAATGTATACGTATTTGTAGATTCAAATCAAAATGTAGCTATATAAAAAATACTAAAGTAACTTTTTCATCTAAACGCAATTTTAAATGGGACAATAAATGTAAATCATTGAAGTCTAGGTCAGGCGAATAAGATGAATGCCTGAAAATATCCCATTGAAAGTTTTTCTAAAGTGTTTGGGTTGTGAAGCCCGTTCACGCGCACATATCGAGACACGTTTTATTTATTTTATGTAGTTTTAATAGTTGATGACGAATAACACTTGTGCTTATAGAAATTATGGAAATTAAATTAGTTATGTTTTAAATGAAGTACTATTCAAAAATATTGTAATCGTTTAAAGATATTATTGACTAACAAGTTAAAACCTTATATCTATAGGTAGGTATTTGATTTCCAAAATTTTTGTTTCTGTTTAAAATCGTTAATCTTCGACTATCTCGTAAAGCATTACGTCAATTTCAAGTTTACTATAGGACTGAAATGAATTTTAATTAAAATGTGGGCTATTTGTTTCGTATCATCAGTACACGACTGACTTTACAGATCTTATAGAAATTGAGATCGATAGGTACATTTCGAGTACATGATAAGGGTTAGTGACAACCAAATAAAATACGTGAGAAGGGTAAAACGTAAAAAAAATGTGAATTAGATGCGTAAACTACGGCGAACAAACGGTCCATTGTGATAAACGTTATATTTAATTTCAGTTTGAAATCTGTATTGGAATATTATTTGAAACGGGCATTTGATCAGCGTCGGTGCTTGAAACAAAGGACTTTTACATTTACGTTTGCGTGTGAAAAATTACACGAAACATTTTAAAACGCCGAATTAATTAAGTATATATCTATAGTAGGTAATTAACGTTTTACGAAATTATTGTTATCGAATTCGTATTAACTAAAAAATCGTAATCTGCATATTTTTTGAAAGTGTAATAGTATATTGGTAGAATGTATCTAATTAATTACTTAACACGATTCAGTACAATATAATAATTTCCATTAATTTTGGGTAGGTATATCTACAAAAATCGCGCGGTAGTTTAGCCATTGTTTCTAGAATGTCTCCTGCTTAGTAGTCTTCGTAAAAATTTAAATAATGTCCTTATACGTTATGTCGTAGGAAGAATGCAATAGATCGAAACCGATAGTTTTGTTTGGCTAAAAGAATTGCTTACAACTTGTTTTACATCAATCCATTGCTGTCAACTCTATTTCTTTTTACCACGTCGTTTTTCTTGCTATAAGACTGTTGGCCATACCAACAGAATAAAATGCTGGAAATACGTTCTAAGACATTTTTTATCGGTCGAAAGTAATACATTGTATAAGGAAAGAGGGTTTGTAACGTTTCGATATATATATATAAACACACACACACACAATATTTTTCTGTTTTAGGGACATTTTACAATCGTTTCTTTAGTTTTGTTTTTTTTTAAATATTTTTAAGGAAATTACAGAATTTCTATGTCGGTATTGTTAATTTATTTCGGTAAAAGAGAACGGTAATTGAATCAGTGGTAAGCGAACACCGCATAAACTCGTTAATTTAATAAATTCTGATTGTTGCGACAGATGAACGTGCAAGTGAAAGGTCTGCTGAATGAATTTAAGAATTACATACGTAGGTATGTATGTACCTACTATCGCCTACTACCCACTTGTAAAAATACGAATACGAATTTGTCGGAACGTGCTTTTGATAACTTACAATATTGCTTTGACGTATTTATTACATAACTTTATAAATTTTACAGTTTCCACATGTAGACTTATTAAGTTTTTTAAACAATTTTAACAAGTCGTGTTCATAATCCTCCATTTAGTAGGTATTTAATTGTTAATTACCATTATTATATTTTGTAGTCGACGTCGATAACAAAGAAAGCATTTATGGGGGAGAATCCTTAAAAAAATGTTGTACTTACAATTAGATGCACATGATGTAGATAGATATACATCTACACTTAAACTTTAAACTTTTTTTTAACACCCGAGTTTAAATAAATTAAAAGTCTATAATATGATTTACGTTTAATATCATCGGCATGATGCAAATAAATTATTATAGATAAGATTCTAAGTATTTAAGAGTTCGTTTGATTGGACAATGAGCGGGACATAAATTTAACTAACAATAAATCGAAAGGCGTGTAAATATTTAATAATAATTGTCGAAAAGTACCTATGTTAAGTATTCTAGTTTGTTCCGCTTCAAAAATACTAGTGTATTTACTTAGACGATTGATGGGTCCTTTTCTATAGGTATTGCACGAACTTATAACGTTACTTTTCGCAGCTACTAGCAGCTATCATCGCCGTGTATTATTTTCGTTTAGTTAAAGTTTAAATCGAGAATATGATCGAATTTTAGTTAATTATTACATTATTTGTTTCATATATAGGTAGTTACAACTTATGAACCGCCGTTTTTTCCGTTAAATTCGAGGAATTTATTTAATAAAGTGTTATAAATTTATGATTCAAAGTATTGAGTCAATCTTGCCATTATTTTTCTCCCAATCTGTTGTAAGTTGAGACGTATCGATATCCTTTGAAATGAAACTGTCATCTTTTGAATGATCACGAATCGATCCAATTTTTCTTCTTTTAAGACGGATATCAATTTCAATCAGGCCTGTACCATTATCGAAAAATGATTCCGAGGAGCAAGTCTGGAGAATACGGCGGTGGGGTAGGACTTCCATTTCAAATTTCAATATGTCTTGACCACATTTGAACACTGGGGTCGAGCATTGTCAATGTAGTTAGATTACTTTATCATGTCTCTCGTTGTATTGAGTCTTGCTCAAAGTAATGCCTCAATTCTGCATCTTCGAAAACCTTCTCTTTCCACCGCCATGCCGGTCTTCGACGTCAAAATCACCGTTCTTGAAGCGTTGAAACCACTTCGGCACGTTCTTTCACTAATAGGCTACCAGTATTTGAGAGCATTCGATGAGCCTCACGCAGATTTCTTCATATTAAAACAGAAAATTAAAACCTCCCGCAAATGACGAAATTTGGCTCGTAATGACTGTTTAACAAATAACTTTATGATGAGAAAAATCGACTAATATTTCGATGGCGTTATATTTACAAATACCAACTTTTGTATGAACTAATTATTATTGATAATTACGCTACAATATATTGCAAAACGGTCGAGCAATTTACACCTATATATATCGCTGGGTAATTACAAGACGAACAAGTTTGTCGTGTTTCATCACATACTGTTCGATAGAGCATTTCATGACCATTATTTTGTAACTGGTACATTTTACACGCCTAATTATCTTGTGGTGCATGCAGAATGTGTCAAAAACTTAAACATAAACTAATTTAACCCTAGATAACTAAGCTATCCTGCGAAAAACGTTCGTAAGCATTCGTAAAAATCACACAGTCGCTTAAAATATCTGCAGGAAAATAGTTAAAGTGTTTTTATTTAACAAGAACAGCGGATACTATTTTAGTTTCCAGAACAATAGGACAAACCCAATAAAAAAGTTTAGAAAAAGTCAAGACTGGATTCATATTTGAATTATCAACATTCCATCTTATAATAAAAAAACTAACAAAATTTATTTTTGATGTTAAGTAAATGACAAGTTAGTTGAACGTAAGAACAGTCAATCCTAAAACAACAGCCACATGCAAAGATAATCCTTTCAAAATGTCAGGGTAGGTAAGCCTTAATATAAGGTGCGTTTTAGACTTTAAACTTGCGGACATGATTCATGTTTAGGAGATGGAAATAGCGGAAGATTTGAAAATATCCATTTTTTAAGAATATTTGGCTAATAATATTTTTCTCATTCATATCTTAACGAATTTCAATTAGATAGGTGTGACATAAACTTATTAATGATGTAAAAACCTACAAAGTATAGGTACAGAAGCCGCTTACATTCTTTGCGCTTTTAGGTAGGTAGGTAATTAAATAATTAAATTCGTCTGAAACTATCAGTTTGAATATTGATGTGAAATAATGATTTTCCTACGACCACTATGAAAAATACATAAATTCGCACCAATAAATGTTACGGAAAGTTGACAATTGCAAACAAATAGGCCGATCATGCATAAAAAACTCGTTCGCCAATCGAAAACGTTGTAGTCCGTGCGCAATCATTGCGCACGCTACTCAGCCAATTAAAAGCCTGTCATGCAATGACTTTACGCACAAACTGTTTTATTACTAATTGTGTAATTTGTCATTTTATCTATTGTCAAAGGTACGTACCTACGTAAACGTCAAAAATCAAAATTTTGTAATAAAAATTATTGTGGTCGTCGGAAAAGCATAGTGAATTTTACTTGGTGATCATTGTGAAATATTAAATATTTACTAACGATAAACGTTCCATTTTACTTACCTATGTAGGGAAAATACCTACATATTAAAATACAGGCAATTTATTTATGATCGTGTTATAATCGTGATTTTTAATTCTTAAAAATATTTGCTCTAAATAACTTAACTAGATATTTAATTATCACCATCTAAGCCCCAATAACCTAAGGTTTACAATGAGTTAAAAATCGAATTTATATCATCAACTAGAAAATACCTACACTTTCAAAAGAATAAAAGTTCTGTAGGTAAATAACAAAATAATCGTGGGAGGTAAATAATCTTTTTTTTTTAAATGGCATTTAAATCAAATCTGTATTTAATTCATTCCAACGTTTGTTTAAAACTTGAGCCAACTTCGGTCTGCCAGGCAAGTAAGTCATTGTGGATAACAACACTTTTACGACCACCTCGAGGCGACACACGGTGTGCAGTTGTTGTGATATCAAAATTGTCGGGAAAATTCGTACCTGCCTGAATCGTGGGCTTATCTATCATTCGGGACTGACTAGCTTCAAATCACCACTTCTTTATTGCCAAGGTTAAACATATTTTATTATATCGCGTTTCGTTTAATTGAACGGATGTGTGTATTCGAACGGTCGTTGAAATCTTAACTTTTCCCGTTAATTTTCAGAAAACAGCGAACATTTTCCAATAGTTCAGTGGCAGTTTTATCTTAAAAATCATTTTAATAGTTTCGCAATTACAAAATGTGCATCGAAGACATGCAGGCCCATATGTATTCCATTCGAAATCAACAATGTAAGTCGTTTACTCTTTCCATTTTTAATGTTATGGCTTATTAAAAATGTTTACGCTGTATTTAAATGCAAGTACCTACTACCTATAAGTATTTTTTGAACTTACGAATGTTTTTAATTTCTTTAAATTTAAACAAATGCCTGCAATTGAATCTTTCGTTAATTTCTTTTACAACATGTGGTATCTAAAAATGACGTAGATCGTTTTACGACCGTTCGATAGGTGTTATCGCCGGGCGCGGTTTATCATCGAATGTGAGACAGATAACGTATTGTATTTTTGTTTAAAACAGACATACTTACTTTAGGTAATTTTTGTAAGTAAGTAGGTCAAGTTCGTTAAATTATTGTGGTTTTTCAGATTTATGGGAATTTTTCCAGGTTATTCTATAATTTGTATTATTTATTGTTACCTAGTTATTTACAGCTTTTATATATTTATACGCAATTTATTTATTTTTTTGTTGATAATGTGGAATTAAAAGATTTCTGTTTGAAAAAGAGCGGCATACAATTTCTTTTTAAACTCAAATTAAACTCAACTAATTAGTATAAGATTTAGTCACAGCAGATTTTGAGGTTCGCGGTCTCTATGCTTTTCTTTTCGGTGAACTTTTCGAGGCGTTTCTTACAATTTTCAAAAATTGTCGAATGTTTTAGTTTTAGTAAATAGGTAGGTAGATAGATACACCTATGCAGTAAATATTAACAAATGCATGCGGAGAACGCACGATCAAGATATCTGTTGGTACCAAAACGTTGATTTGGAATATCCTAAAATATTCACTTTGTTTGCCATCATTTTCATTTTCAATCTATCTTATCTTCAATTTGTCTTCAATGCCCTTTGAAATTGTTTAATAGATAATATTCATGAAGGATATATTCGATTAATTTTGAGATACAAATAATTTTGTAATAGTCGATAAAATATCTTATCACGAATTAATTCTAAAATATAACAGTTATTGAACATCGAATTATTCTGACAAGAAATGGCGCTGATGAGCGTAGAAATGAATACCTAAACAGTTTTTATGAACCATTTGTTCGAAATTAGCGGAAATGAATAACCTTTCCTATCAAAATTAATTTTTGAATACCTTCATAGCTTGAAAATTAATGTTCAAAATTTGATTTTTTTTAAATTTTAGTGATATAAATGAAGATCATTGTAGTTTATGGAAAGATTATTAGATATATGAATATGTTTTTAAACTAATTTTTAACGCGGCTTAAGAAACACAAGCATTTTTTTAGTAGATATAAGACTGCATATTTGCTTTTTGCGCAGTTATAAATAATCAGGTAAATTAAATTTAATAATAATACTTAAATATGTAGTTTTTTTTAATTTTTAAAAGAATAGTTTAATATTAGGAAATTAAAAGTCTTCCCCACTTTGCTTTACCGCTAATATCCAAACTTAGCTAATATCGATAATAACTAAGCATTTCAGGAAATATAAAGAATAATTAAAATATATGGTTGTTACGTATAAAAATTTACGAGATTAATCTTTCTTTTCAACGTTATCCTAACCCAGTGTACACAGATAATTACGCGTTTAAGACTGTGCACACGGACAAAAAGACAATTTAAAACTGTGTACACGGGGAAATTGCCTGTGTACATGGGGTTAGGTTAAAATTGGAAGAAAGGTTAATCTCCTTAGTTTTTATGTACCAAACGTTTTAGTTATTTTTGAAATTTCTCGTTTACATCGAATTACATACAAAACGGCTAAAAGATAGCAGCCTTTTTTGTTTTTAAATGATTCCATTACAAAAAGGCTAGAGGTGCATAGTCGTAGGGTAATTTTCAAAATTTTCTTAATAACTCTTTTGTCAAGTGGCGTTGACGATTAATCATCTTAATTATAAGCGTTATTTTGATAACATCATCTATCATATTCGTATGTTGATGTGGGTCGTTATCTTTTTAAAGAATCTATGTAATTTCCGGTGAATATGGCTTTATGTCAATGGCGAAGAACCTTTTCAGTACAATTATAAAGAGGCTAATGCAACTTGAAATACCTACAGAAACTTTAGAAATCAACAGATCAGTGAAAATTTTTATACCCATGGATTTTTGAGAAAAATTTATAATTTTTTGATTCTCCGAAGTTTTAGGGAGTTTGAAATTTTCAACATTTTTATAAGTCTTGTATGAATTGAATACAAAATACCGCCTTAAATTTAAGATGATAATATAATATAAAATATAAAAAAAATAAATATAAAAATACTATATAAAAAAAATAAAAAAAAAATACATAATACATAAATACTATAAAATAAATGCCTAATGGTGTAAATGTTAAATTAAAAATTAATAAATTAATACACATTTTTTAATCTACATTTAATTACTAGATAGGCACCTATAAAGTTTAAAATCGAAACCTTAATTTTAACTGAAGATAATCGTTTCGTATAATATTGTATTTTTTTTACCTTATGAACAAAGTAATAATCAACATTCGATGCTCTCGAGGACCGAGGATTTAACATGCACTCGTACATAATCCTATGAAAATCCTTGTCTGAAAGGTTTCCATTTGTTGTAATGCATACTTTATCAACATCTTCGTATATGTATAGCATCACGGTTTTTAAAGCTCCTTAGAAAGGGGCGTAGTAGCATACAGAATCGTCACCTAAACAGCTTACCTATTTATTGCAATACTTTATCCGTAACCTACCGTATCATTTTGTATTTCGCACAAGAGATCGATTCAAAACTGCATTCTATTTATTTTAATCCGAATAAAACAGTTTCGCAAGTCATCAATACTAAAATTTATGACCGATTTAACATAGCCGTACATAATAGATTATCGAATTCAACCGGATATCGTAGTAATGTTGTATGAATTCCAAGGAGTACGGGGAATAGTAATTCGGATACACGGTCGAAACGATAAACGCAACAACTGTCAGAGGTGAATTAGTAGACAGAACAGGGACTATGGACTAGTTAATGCGTAGCACACGAATAATAATTTATTAAGAACATGCCATTTCGAAGCAAAATTGTAGATGCTTACAATTGTCTTCAAATTCAAAATTGTAAATCGACCAGTAGTCTTAATATGCATTAATCAAACTTTGATTCAAATATTTTTAGAAAACCTATTGTACAAGTGTAAATGAATTATTTATGTGGCTAAAACTCATTATAAAATTAATAGTTCACTGCGATCCTACCGTTCCTTTTAAATGAAATACTCATGCTTGCGTTTTGTGGTATAGGTAAATGCGTTTATATTACTACATATTTAAATATATAATGATTTATTCTTTAATTTTTAATATCGACGTTAATTTAGAAAAAATCCTGAGCTATAAAATCAATAAATTTATACTCTTATGCTCGTAAGTACCTAGTCCTGCCATAAGTTCTGTCCCATAATTTCGGGGATTTATACAATTCTTGTAATTTACCTGGAACATTTAAATGCTCGCGTGAATGAATGTTTATACTTGTAACTAAACAGAAACAGTTAGTTCTTTGTGAAAGTGCAATAGGGTAACATGGAATGGGGCGTAAAGGAAAACCGTATTGCTGTAATAGCATTACATAAATGCAACAAGTCGCAAAATGACATTTTACAAATATTATGACCGCTTGGGATAAATCGTAAATTTGTTTATAGAACGATTAAAAGGTACACCGAAGATGACAGTATCGAAGATCGACCACGTCCTTGGGCGTTGGATTTTTCGACACGTAAAGCAAAACACACACGATGGTTAACAAACGCAAACGTACCGGAGTTTATTTCAAAGGAACAATGGTCTTCGGGAAGTCCAGACCTTAATTCTCTCGATTATCGGTTATGGGCAGAATTGGAGAATATGACTTGTAGAAAGCTCCACAAAATAGCGAATATTAAAAACAATTTTTAACAAAAGCCGTAAAGAATTTTCGCATGCGTGCCGCTATTGACGATTGGCCGGAGCATTTAAAGGCTTGTGATCATTTTGAATGATTTTGTTTTAATATTGTGCTCTATTGTATATAGAATAAAACGGCATATCACAAATTGTTTTCTTGTTTTTCTTTTTGTAGTTACATTTATATAATGGTGGGACAGAACTTATGGCAAGACTAGGTAAATATCATGTTTTATACTTACAAGGAAGGTTAGGTAGGTGGAAAATTCAGAAAAATTTGCAGGATTGTAGTACTAGTCAACCCTAATCAAGAGCCGTATTCCGTTCGTGCCCTTATTCGGTTTAAGAGGGCGAAATCCACCCTTGAAAATTTGAACTTTTTTCGATTTTGCTTATTATCTCTGGAACAGCAAGAGCTATCGCCAATAAACTATATATTTTTGTAAATGGCTATTCAAGACCTACATTATGATACAAAAATTAGGGATGAAAATTCTAAGGGGTGCCATCCCTGCCCCCAACCCTCAATTATTTTCAGTATTTTTTTTGTACGCTACAATGAATCGATAGATTATTAAAAGAGTTATTCATTAAAGTGTATCACTTTACATTTATTTATTTGTATTTGTGCAATTGCACCCTTTGGTAATAATATCCGAAGCCGCGTATCTCTTAAACAATAAGAAATATCACCAACAAATTATATATTTTTGTAAATAACTGTCCAAGACCCACATCATGATACAAATATTAGAGATAAAACGCCTAAGGGGTTTCATTCCTACCCCTAACTCCCAATTATTTTTAATATTTTTGTGTACGCTGCAATGCATTTTTATAACTTATAGGCATAATTATTCATTAAAATGTATCACCTTAAATTAGTTGATTTGTATTTGATCAAAACCACCCTTTGTTAATATCTAATATCCAAAGTAACATTTCGCCGAAACTTATATCTTGAACAATAAGAAATATCGCACGCTCACGGTGTCGTAGTGTGTATACGCTGTTACAATAATAATATGGATAACTAAAATACAATTAAATATAAATACATAAACACAGCAAATAATATTTATTAACTAACTGTTACATTCACCACCTCACTTCTCTTTGTCAGTCTAGGAAACATTCATTATTCCTACTAATTATTCGCACACTTTAGGGCTTATTATAATAAGGATATTTTGTTGCATATGTTGTTTATTTACATAACTATATGCGTCAGTAGATAGGTAATTATTTTCTAGTATTTTTATTTATATGTACATATTATCTATATATTAACAGTTCTAAATTAAATTACAGGAATACAAAATAGCATATCTACACTATATAGATTTCAGTACTATAATAATACACCTTTCCACTTCCTTGCTGGTGAAATTACCCGAATTTTTGCTTGACCTTTCTGTATTGATACATGTAGTTCATGATAAACTAGTTACACAAGTAAACAAACTTGAAAAACACAAATTTCTTATTGTTCAAGAGATAAGTTTCGGTGAAATGTTACTTTGGATATTAGATATTAATAAAGGGTGGTTTTGATCAAATACAAATCAACAGCGTATACAAAAATATTAAAAATAATTGGGAGTTAGGGGTAGGAATGAAACCCTTTAGGCGTTTTATCTCTAATTTTTGTATCATGATGTGGGTCTTGGACAGTTATTTACAAAAATATATAATTTGTTGGTGATGCTTCTTATTGTTTAAGAGATACGTGGCTTCGGATATTATTACCAAAGGGTGCAATTGCACAAATACAAATAAATAAATGTTAAGTGATACACTTTAATGAATAACTCTTTTAATAATCTATCAATTTATTGCAGCGTAAAAAAAATACTGAAAATAATTGAGGGTTGGGGGCTAGGATGGCACTCCTTAGAATTTTCATCCCTAATTTCTGTATCATAATGTAGGTCTTGAATAGCCATTTACAAAAATATATAGTTTATTGGCGATAGCTCTTGCTGTTCCAGAGATAATAAGCAAAATCGAAAAAAGTTCAAATTTTCAAGGGTGGATTTCACCCTCTTAAACCGAATAAGGGCTCGAACGGAACACGGCTCTTGATTAGGGTTGACTAGCACTACAATCCTGCAAAGTTTCAAATTTTTCTGAATTTTCCACCTACCTAACCTTCCTTGTTAGTGGAAGAGAGGAATGTTTGTAAAAATTAGTTATAGGAAAAGCAGCGGCTAGGTATGTTACACTACCAACTCCAGTGTGTACATATCTAGTAAACAAGTGTTCGTCACGATTTAGTACCCAGGAGGACATCACCTCTTGGGGAAAACCGTCACATAAGGCATACCGATGCCGTGCCGTTGCTAAAATACACAGCTGCTGGGCGTATGGGCACAGATCCCGAGTCCATTAAATAAGAAAAATAAGAATAAAAATAAATAAGCGGTTCTAATCCACATTTGTCGTTCACGGAGAAACCTACGACTTGCAAACAGTTTTCCGAGTAGTTACCTACCACCAACCACCAGCACCGGATAAATTATTATTTACTGCGCATTACCGTTGCCCCGTAAAAATGCTGTTATCAATATAGCCACCGTGGAAATATATAACTTTACTTATATTTTACGATTAAAGGAAATTAAAAATTACAGGCTCGTTTCTTCGAATGCACGCGAGTTTTACATAAACCACGTTTATTACTGGGACTTTTTTTTGTAGTGTTATGGTTTCCAATTATGTTTATTTTTACAATTCTTGTACAGGTACTAAGCGCAAATTGAAAAAAAATCGGATCGCAATTAGCGACATTTAAGTTTATTAGTTTCTAACAAACGATTAAACCCGTTAATAGTGATTTCTTGGTTGCCATGACAATAACAACTTAATCAACCGTTAAGCGTTTAATTTCTTTGCTGCAACAGGCCCTTAGTTAGATTAAATTAAGGAAATTTCCATTCGGCGAGGGATTGACGAATCTTAAATTAAAATTATTTTACTTTAATTACAAGAAGTCGGTCCGATTCTTCTTCCTTTCGGGCAACTGCGCGCTAATAATAATAAGTAATAGTTAGTTAAATCATGCGTTAAATCTTATGGCAGAGATAGCTATAATTTAGTCAACTATAAAATTAAATGGAAGAAAACGGTTAAATAACTTTCGAATTCTCCAAATACGCGAAGTGCCTAATCGTAAAAATTACAAGTTCGTAACAGCAATTTTGACTTTTAAGAACTTTCAAAACTTCCCCAACTTCCCAGCTAATATTCAACTAAATTTTGCAGTTCACCAAATAGAACGTATTATTTATATCGTGAAACTTCAATTAGTAAATTGACAATTTATTTATTTTCTTTTACAAAGTTCACTGTTGCTTGTACTGTAACGTTGAATTTTCATGTTCGCGCTATTAGTAATGTAAGATATGTCACCTGAAATCACGTGTAAATAATTGTCGCGTGAATGAACTATTGATCCGTTGGTGATGGCGCATTGACGCTTTATAATTGTTTTAAAGGAGCTATATTGCACGCGATAATGGTTCTACACAAACTATTATAGTCAAGAATTCGTTGTTTTCATTAGTGTCGCAATTAATGTACAGATCGTCAGCTCTTTTGTACAGGACCCAGATAGATTCAATCAAAATTTTGCGCTCAACGAATAACGGATCCTTAATAATTGTTGCATTAATTCTAATTGCGTTTGTTAATTTTTTGGTAAATGTTGGTGTTACTTTATCAAGAGGAAGTTCAACTCGACAAAACAGTGTTCTCTTTTTTTTTCGTATTTCGGACATGTTACATTTAGATGCTCGCCCACAAGTTTGTCAGTTCATTGAAAAGTTTAGGTTTTTTTATACGGTTAGTATATATGTTTTCTTGCACCAGGAGCAACAATAAAAAAGTTTTTCCTTTATTGGGAACACGAGTCGGGAAGGCGTTATGTTATTAGGTGCTACACTTTCAAATATTCTTACATATAAAAAGTTCGACTTTATCGATATAATCGATGCGAAGCCGGCTCAATTAATCATTATAATTGTGATTTGCAGTTCGCGTTGACCATTTTACGATAACATAATATTTTCTAAAGAACTGAACCGATTTTTTTTTTGGATGAAAGCAATTTCCGCAGGCTTTCTGTTCAACGTTGTGTATTTTTCATCGTTCAAAACATTTCCTGTTTCATATTGAAGGGTTTACTTTGCTTATAGGAAGTTACAAATATTTTTATTATTATTTAAGATGTAAGATTTCATTCCAAAATTCGACATTAAATTACGACATTCCTACAGTTTAATAAAAATTACCTAGTACCGTACGTATTCTTAAAATGAAAGTAGAAACAAGTTAATCGGGGTTATAAAATAAATATTCCCAAAGAGCTTAAAAATTAAATGTAAATGAAAATAAATCTCGCCGTTGAAAAACAAATTAGAATGTTAATTCGATTTTAACAATAGAAGAGTAATTTAGGAAAAAACGTAGGTATGTAAACTAAATATGTTCTGCCATTAAAAATTTAAAGAGGCTAGGTATAATAAATCCTCCACGCCGCGAAACCAACCACAAATCACGGTAAGGTGGTCCCAAAGCGCATAGTTTCAGGTTTGGGGAACAAAGAAATCGTTGCGAGATTTGTTTTCAGGCAGTTTCACACGACATATTTGATTTTACCTTAAAGTGGAGACTACTTGAGAAAAGGGCGATTTTGTAGCCGATACCTACTGACACGTTTTCTGTTACAAGACATAAAATATCAACAAACCAGTAAATGCCGTAACGTTCGAAATAATTACTTAGGTAAATAAATCAAAATTGGGAAATACGATTTATAATTATTAACGATAACCTTAACCTAGTTCTCATATTGTATATTCCGTGATGAATTATATATGCATAGCTTTGACACATACAAGCCAGTGTGACGAGGGGCAGCCTCAATAAGAGACAAATTTCATTAAAAAATAGCAGGAATTTCGTTGTTACGGCTACCGTAACACTACTTCCAAAGATAATTCTCATTTTTAATTAATTAGGAAAGTCGATTAGAAAATGAAAAATAATTATCTGACTTATTTAAGAAAAATTTGTACGCTTTTAACAATTTAAAAACTGTTGCAGCAACGTTTAGGGCTGGATTTAAAAATAAAACGCCCCGAATAGAGGACGATGAATAATAAATAAATAAAAATAAATTGTAGAAAACTTTTAAGAAAATCCCATTACAAATTAAACGTTAATTCTCAAATATATCAGAAACGCAACAATTTCGTTTTATCGTCCTTTAAAAGATAAAATTGTTAAATTCGTGAAGTGCGATTCATTACGAACGGACTTAAAAATAAAACTGAAATAATGCAAAAGATGGATGCAGCAAAAAAATGTAAAAAATAATTACCCAGGACCGTACGCAAGTTAATCTTAATTAAGCCGAAACTTAATAAAAATAGGTACCTACACGCGTGATATCTCGCAATCAGTTTACCGCATCTGTTGGCCCATCTAATTTTACGACGGAAGTGGAACTTTTCTCGACTCCTTTTATTAAATGAAGTTTTAATATCTAAGAGCAGTCGTCAGTTTCGCTTGCCCTTGTTTCTTGAAAGTATGTATTGTTATAATAACACCTCCTTTACAAAAAAAAGGACGCGCCATCGTATCTGCTTGAGAAAATCTGACGGGTATTTCGATGACACTTTGAACGTGGTACGGGCTACTTTTTACTTTCTACAAAACTTTCGCCTTTAAAGCGTTTAGTGTTACATCGATAATAATCTTTCTTTTCGACAATTTTAATTTAAATATTAGCGTGTTATATTAACATTATATTTTTTTAATGTCCTAACTAATTACGTACAAATATTAATGCATAATACATGATATTGTGACTCGAAAACATATTTTTCCTTGATAAGTATAAAGCAACGAATACGACACGTTAATAAAATTTGAAACGCACGAATAAGTTTACTATAGCAGTATAGTAAAAAATTGATTTAAGCTTTCCAAAGACGTTTGCTATCTGTGCTTTGAAATTCAGTTTTGAAGAGGAACGTTTATCTTTTTTAGCTTTGAAAGCTCCGAACTAAGCCATGGCAATAAATTGTTAGTAGGTATATGTGTACCTGGACCGTCTTCAAAAATTAGGCCTTCGAAAGTTTGCATAAATTGGTTGTTGCCCAAATTTGTGAAAACAATAATATTTGTAAACCCCCCTTTAGATTGTCGAATTATCTTGTTGGTGAACCATCTTTACTTTATTCTATCTCGACCATCTGGTTGTTTCCATTATATCTTTTACGTAGATAAGTTGTTTGATAAGTTTTGTAAATGTTTATGAGAAGGCGCCTTAATTAATTTGGCGATGTCACGATTGGCAAGTGTCGCTCTTCAAACTTGATTAGGCCAATTGTTAGCCAGTAGTGACGTGCGGTTTACGTTTTAGACAGGTTTCAAGCGAGCATTGTAGCAGTTATCACAAAAATAGAAAAATACTTCATTAGTTTCGTGCAGTTATATGGTATATTATATAAATAGTGCCGAAAGGCGGATATTTCACGCTCGTGCGATTAAGTCACTCGGCTTCGTCTCGTGACTCAAACTTAAATATCCTTTCAGCACGTGTTATACTTTCCGACGACCACAAGTGTTTGTGGGGCAGGTATATTACAATTTCAAAGTTGCCACGTCCGGTATCGTCGTTAGTCTATGTAATTAGATTATGTATTGAAATTGATATGGTTATCAATTGATAGGTAATGTCTTGTTTTACCATTTTATTGTTTTCTTGTTTGTACAGTTTTAGGCCTATTGTTCTGGAGGTTGTTTTTAATTGTAATGATATTTTTTTTAACTACATACTCTCACGTCATTTATTACAGTTATGCAGTCAGTACTTGTTAATATTTGCACCATTCTGTTCTGCTATATATTTAAATAATATTCTTTACTGTTATAAATAATTTTGAGTTCAACAAACCACAAAAAGTACCACTCAATAATTCTAAAAACTACAATTAAGTAATAATTGTAGGAAAAACGGGTTTTTATACAGGGTGTCACACATTAACTAGTCACTCCTGACCTGACGTTAAAATAAGCCGATTTACGTATTAAACCTTTGCCCGGAAATTCATAGGTGAGGAATTATAGACCGTCAAATTTAAGAGAATAAAAATGTCTTTATTAAATAATGTTTTGACAAATAAAGTTATTGTTATCATTTTTGGCAATTAATTATAACTCTATTAGTTGCATAAATCAGCGTAAGCTTTATACAATTTGTCTTTAGGAACATGCGGTTATCGAAGGTCGTTCAGGTGTTAAACCTTCTGGAACTTTTTTGTTTCTAATGAAACCGTTATGAAGTAATATGAATAAATTAGATAATTTCATTTAGAAACTTTTTGTATCTTAAAAAAATGATCGTTAGCGTTGTTTTAAAAAAAAATAATAATAACCGAAAGCGTATTTTTAGTAAAATTTAAAAAATCACCAAAGGTCTTACAATTATTAGTAGCTATGTATATCAAAAGTTTAATTATTATTTCACTTTATATACCTACTGTGATAACTATAACTTAAAAATCTATAAAACTGTAAAATCAAGTAAATTATTACATAATTTACTACCTTAGATAATTTATTTTCTCTGTCAGTTATAATTAGAACAATAATACAATAAACAACTCGGGTGTTACCCTTTTTCAATGTATTTGTCACAATTAAGTATATCGACTAGGTAATAATTTAAACGATTATCGATCATTTATAGCGTAAATCGTTTGACTCCAATTTTGGTCGTATTTGAGATAATCGTGTCATATACCAACAAATAAGCAAATCTACAGTTTACATACATTAAAAAATATATATTTTTGGAGTTGGATGGTTTACAATTTAAGTCATCGTTATCTTGTTTTGACCGAAGTACATATTGATATTAATCACAGTTGCTGACGGAACTGTCTTGCAGCAGTCCTAAGTTATAATCGATCACCCTATGAGCTTTAAGCTCTATTCTAGGTCATAACCTGCCGCAGCGAGAGAAGAAAACACTGTTGATGAATTTTTTGTGGCGAAATGTATTTACGTCGACGTATATATTTTTAGCTAGAAAGGGATGTTGTGAGTAGTGGTTGTTGTATCGTAAATTACAAGAGGCCGCCAAGTTCGTGTATATGCCCTACGTTTCATGTATATTCAAACTATTTCAAAATATCTAAGTGGGTAATTTTGTTTTAAAACGTTCGTTCATTAAATTAATATTTTTTGAATAAAAAATAAAAATAATTTTACGCTCAATTTCAGTATGACATCTTTTTTAAATTGATTTGCAGGATAATTAAATAAAAATAAAGCGCGTATCCATTCGTTATGGATTTAACCTTATTAATGATATAGGAATTATTTTTAATGTTTTCACCGTTTATCAACGTCATTATTATTAGCAAATACTTAATAGGTAGATATCTATACGCTTCATTTCCGACATGATAGAGTTTATCAACTTTACGTTGAAATTGAATTGAATGTGCTATCACTCGTCAAAGAACATTAAATAAGCTTTTCGTATTATACAGGATGTTTCGAAATTTGAGCACTTGCGTTATATTCATAATGATGTCCCTATATTGCCTACTTTCTAAATTTTTTAAATTACGATAACTATAGGTGTTTGGAAATAAGCGATGCGTCCTCTGATGTTAATTTGATGTCTCATTTTATTATGCATTCCAAGTTATTTTGCTATTAGATAAGTATTGGGAAAAGTACATAACGTCGGTTGTTTTTATAAATGCAAAACGATTGTATTATTATAATGTGTTTAATATCGAGTAAGACTTTATTTATACTTTTTACTGCATATAAGTTATGTTACAATGTATATTATATTAATTCCAATTTTGACCACACCGACGCCGGCGTTGAGATCTTAAAATCAAATACCTATAGAAAAGTATTGGTCCAATCGAAAAATTGTAAATTCAGTTTTTATTGTAAACTATCATCCTGATTTTATTTATAGGTATACTCATAATATTAAACACATTTGCTCGTTTTAAACCTGTTTACTTGCGTCATAATAAAAAAGTATTTTCGTTCGTTACGATTGTTGTTCCTATTTTCTGAATAATATTACGCTTTGTAAGTAGTTAAGTAATGCACCTAGACGGGCTTTTCTAGTAGAATTCGTACTATATTACCCACCAACTAAATGTAGTCGAAATGAAACCGCATGCAGAATATGTACTTTAAATATTAAATATTTAAACCTTCTCTGCCCTAGAAACCGAACGTTTTACGTGCGCTTTACAGCCAAACCGGGAAAGGATATCATAAATTCATGTTATACTCTAGAAGAAAAGGAATAAAAAGTCTGACTAAAATTCCGAAATGTTAAGAGAAATCTGCTTTTACAAGAAATTTCAATTATAAAGATAAACTAAATTAATAACCGAAGTCGCTTTAACCACTTTAAGATGCGGTTTTAACGTTAATTACGGCGCACTATCATTGCATTTGCACCAATTACACGTACGTACGAACAAGAATTCCAGGAAATTAAGGATAACGTTGCTATTAACAGGTTATTTTTATTAATATTGCGAATAAGAATTTGCTGGCGAGTCGTTTCCTTGTATGTAAATTAACACATTATCCGTTTTACTACCTCAGTATTATTCTAGTAATTAATTTTATTTAAACTTTATTTAAAATTTTATTTAAACAGTTTCAACATACCTATTTATTTAAAGGGTAGATAAGTCTTCGCTTAAACGCACAAATGAACAATAAAATAAGTTGTGATGGCTTTTATTGTTAAAACTATAACCCTTTAAAATACGTAAAACAGGTAGATAGGTACATACGTACTTATGTACACCTACGTAATACTATCAGAAATCGTTAAATTTTTGATTTCTTAATATTGAATCACCACGTGCTACCACGCACCATGCGTCCTTTTTTCTGTTTTGATAACCTATAGAGTTATGTTTAACGCCGTTCTCCGTAATTTAATTTTAAAATCGTGCCAGGCAAATAAATTCACATTATCTATTTGTTGTAACGTGATCGAGATCTGGCTCACATTATAGTCGTTTAAACATTTCTTCAAGAAATTTTTTCTTCACACTAGTTTTTATATGATTTTTGTAAGCACATAAATCATTTTCAATATAATTTTTACACCCAACCGACTTCTGTAATAATTTTATCCATAGTATCACGATTTATTTATATTATCGGCTGCTGTTGATTAAGCTCTATCGTTTAAAAAACAATTTATACCAGTGAAAGGCTTGGGCACGATATAAACAATCATCCCAAGTCTTGCAATACAAAGCAAAACTATCTACAGACTTTTAGTCTTTTCAATATTTAGACTTGAAATTTTTACAATGATGATTTTCAGGATATACTATTTGATCTTGTCGCGCGTTCAACTTACCCCGTTTCAACTTGTTGCGAAATAAAAATTTTCGTGTTTGTATTACGGTCCAAACCCGAAATGTGGTCATTATTGATTATGACCGGCCATTATTAATATGGACCAAGCTTTTTGGTCAGTATTCGAAATAATAATGATAAGTTAATGATATGAATATGATATTCTCAATTTGGACAGACCAATATTTATTATAGCTAGTTTGCTGAGTCAAAAAGCAACTAAAACAAAGCAAAATAGCGAACTTTTTCTAATTAATTTTTGCATTTTAATTCAGAAAAAATAAGTATATTATAAAATACTATGAATAGCTGATTCGCCGACTTCACAAATCGTCAAAACATATGGGAGTTTCTTATTTAATTACAAAGTATAAGTGTAATGAGAAGATGAGGTCAGTTTAGGTTAGTATAGATGAAGAAAGTTTAGAAATAGAACCGCTTGAATAGGCCGTTTTGGATAATTGCCGGTCAATACTTATAAAACTAATTTCGAGCTTACAATTAGGCCATAACATATATATGAATAATATATTGATGCAACATGGATTTTAGTTGTTTATTAGTATCTATGATTAATTTAATAAACAAAATCGACCCCGGCCAATCAGAAATGGAAAAATCTATAAAAATAAATACTATTAAGGGCCGGTTTTACAAACATGATTTATACTGCAGAATAGGTAATAATTAGGTGCTATTTTATGCGTTTTTCTATAGGTAGATAATTATTATTTTTTGTTATTTTGAAATTCCAAGTTATTTCGTTTACTTACTCCTTGATATTAAAGAGATATCTATAAATAATTTCAAATTTATAATATTTAACAACCGTTTTCTAAACATTTATTTTTTGTGTGTGCGTGTAAAGATCCACCTAAACAACAGTGTTTTATTATGTTGTCGTCAGTTTGTTTATAGCCAGTTTACTAGGAGGCAAGCTGTTTTATTTACGGCACCATAAAGCACCTTAAGTATGTACCTATTGACTACAAATTTTGATTATCCGTTTTAGTCTTTGATTTATAATTGTTAAAATTTTATCATTGAATATTAGTTTATGCATTAAAACTTTGCATTTTTTTTAACTAAATTTAATGATGCCAATGATGATTGTATTTTAACAAGTTTTTAACGTAATAATTTTATAATAATTAATAATAATAGTAATTTTTTTATGTATTTAATTACTTCTTATACAGTAAATAGTTTCATTAAATTAGGTAATCTACATACATAATATGTAAGTATATAACGTACTTTTTAAGATAAAACATTTAAAGTGGATATACATTCATTGACCTTTTTCAGTTTATGTACAGGTACATTTATAATTAATATTGGAGGTTAAGCTACAATTTTAATTTAGAATGATTTATTTTTAGCTATTCGTTAAAATTTTATAATAGAATCGTTTAAAGGGCAATCGAAACCTCGAGTAGGTCAAATGTCTAACGCATTATATTATAGTTACTACATAGATATGTAAAAATGCTCTTTTTGAGGGGTGAAACATAAATTTCAATTTAATCAGAATTACTAAAACAGTTGCAGTAAATAGTGACACCTTTAATTAATTTATGGAGTTCTCGACATTTTATTAATAATGCGTTGCCGACAAAACGACTGCTCTTATTCTCAAATATAAAATTCTTTAGAATTCACTCATAATGTCTAATACTTTAAGAATAATCAAAAGTTAGACAAAGGATGAGTTCTTTAATTTAAAATTTCTACGTTTTAGAATTGGAGGTATTCAATTCCATTTATATTTTGCCGGAGATTTATAAAAAGCGATTATATTACTGGCTTTAATATTTCATGAATTACTTTTAATGATGGTAATAATTATTTATGTAAAAGGAAAATTTGTTTGCTTAACTTATTTTATTCTACAAATTGCGCGAATAATACCTTAACGGTATTCATTCGATACGAGTAGGTAATTGCTATTCAAAATTAGAAATTTCAATAGAATAGCTCTCTAAATTCGATATAGTGGGTAGTATTCTTCTGCGAATAAAATCTATTTTCCACAACGCAACGGCAGGCAGAAAATTGAATGACAGTATTTTAGAGACCTTCAAAACGGCCTCGAGCGTGCAAAAACTAGGCGCCACTACTACTCAAATAAACCTTTTTTGTATAAATTTATAGATACGAAATAGAAAATTTACTTTTACGTTTTTTCGTTTATACACCTACTACATATTTTTATTAGGTACGCGATATTGTTTCGTTTACTTTATAAACGTGCTGTTTTAGAATTACGTGTGTGTTAGATAAAAAATGCGATTACGAAGAAGCAACGTCTATACATAGTATATTTCAGTAAATGTTTAAAAATAATAATTCGTTAATTCGTTCTAAGTGTATTATTCATAAGTTCGTACTTATTTTTAGTAAATCATTACTTAATAATCTTGAAAATTATTATAAGCTACATTACTGTAACTTAAAGTCGTGTGAAACGATTATGAAATTAAAAATAAATCAGTTTTCATCAGTTGCTTTCTTTAATCTTTAATCGAGAATAAAGGACATTTAAATTTTATTGTTCATGACGTCACACATATTTTATTACTTACCTCATTAATATTTACCTATTAGTACCAATAATACCTAATACTTACCTCGCAAAAATTATTTTCATTAATATTAATAATTTTACTGACAGTTTTATTCGTATGTATATATTTATAAATGTAGTTAAATAGGAGAAAAGCAGCTTTTTCCGTTTAATTTGATACATCCATTAATTTTGATATTATTTTAACATTTAAAGCGAAACTATATTCGCTTTAATGAATAGGTATCTAATAAAATTAATATTTGTATTTTCAAAATAAATTTTAACCCTCGAATATTGTGGAGTTCGGTTAAATTTCATAACTGAAAATACTTGCCTTGTACAGAAAAGTATAAAAATAAAATGAATAGTATTCAAACAATGTTGATAAAAACTATTGGTGTTTTACAGTTGAATTAAATGCTCGATAATATTACAGTTATAATTAATTATTAAAAAAGTAATTTTACAATTTATATAACTTTTTATAAATATTTTGTATCTTTTAAAATAACTATTTTGCATTTAAATGGATACCTGTAATTTATTTACAATTTAAAAATTGTCAAATTCAAACATATAACCTAGCTATCAATAAATAATTTGCGTAATGTTGAAAATTATTAAATATGTATTATATATATTTTTTTTCAGATGAAGCGATTAAAAACAATGTTCAGTAAAACAATGGATATTGCAGCACAACGACAATACTGTAAGTGCATACTTACTTATCTACTAATATTAAGAAAATTAAACTACATAAATTAGTAGTTTACTGATGATCGAAATGTTTTGGTGCAATAAAATGAAATAGCTTAAAATTGTATTAAACTTTAATGAGCTTAAATAAATAAAATTTAAAACATTTTTGTTCCCATTAAAATATTAGACAAATTTAAAAAAAAATTTGTCATCTCGGATATCTCGTCAAAATCACTGTTAAAAAAGTACGATTGGTAACCTTAAAATCAAATTTTCGCGCAAGCGAAAAGCAATTGATTACGAGAAGTTAAACTGGTCCATCGCGAAGTTAAATATACAAAATAAACAAAATTAGCTATTCAAAGGTTTCGAACGGTACCATACCTACTTTTTGTTCGTTTTTTCAACGATTTGCTTTCGCTTCGGTTAGTCAGAAACTCGGCAGCTATCGATTTTCTCCTGTTGCAGCTTTCGAAGGTACAATACGTACTCAAAACTTTTTTATTATCGTACTGCTTAGCATAACGAAAAACATTTCAATTCAAAATTGCCCAGAGAATATACCTGAGAAATGTGCCGTTATAGATTTTCTACCTCACACTTTTCAATGGTTTTTTTTTAGTGTCGTGTTCCGACATGGTAGTAAACGAACGGAGACCGTTTTGAATAACTTAATACATCGGCATTGAGATTATTTATAGTTAGTTAAATTTCTAAATCAAATTTAAGTATTGAATAGAAACTGCGAGTTTACGTGGAACAGAAACTTGCGTAGTAAGTATTTGATTTGATCCGAACATAAATAGGTATTTAGAGATGCAACTTATAGGTAATGTGGTTCAGGCTTTTACTTTGCGATCCGTTAACAATTTGATATAAACAAGAAGAAACGTTATGTTATATAGTATTTAGGTTTTTTAATTTTTTTTTCATTATTTCTTTTTGTTAATTTGTTTTAATGGACTATGCTAATTTGTTCTATTCATTTATTTTCAAAACTTGGCAAAAAATCATTTTTATGTAATAATATGAAATTTTTAACATTCGTTTTGTCCCTTAATGAACGCATACCTATATTTTTTGGGTAGGTATATTTGTAGATAATTGATTAATGAGATATTTAGATAAAATTAAATACCTACGTCTAAGTACCTATCAATTTTTGCCGACAATAGCGATATCAATTTTTAGCCTATATGAGATTTTCTGATAGTTTTAGAGTGATTTTAATTTTTCTTTTTCGTCTAGTTAATAATTTCTGTTACTTATTGCTAAATAGCCTAATAATGTTTAATCAAATAGGTACGTTTAGGTTAATTTCCACACAAAAAAATGATGGCGAGTTATTCTATAATTTAATATAACAATAATTGTTTTAAACGAACGAAATTTTAATAGAAAATCCGCGAAAATCAGATTTACTAGATCGAAACGACAATCAAATAAAAATTTGAGGATATGTCTTTGTTTCCGTTTCATTTTTAAAATTTGTTAAGATATAGGGAGATTCTATTGTATTTGTTAAATTTGCTCTAACAAACTGTGTATTAATGCAAACGACGAGTAACTAAAAGTTAATTAGGTACCTACGTTGTTTACATTAAAAATCAATGGAATTTTCTTTTGTAAAGTTATATTTAGTACTTATAGCTTATCCAAACTTATATGATGTTCACGTGATCAACAAAAAGTTACTAGATTGTTTATTTGTAATTCAGTTTAAAGTTTGGAAAGTGACATATTCTATAGATGATTTACTTGAGCACATATTAGATGGTATAAAGAAAGACTACAATTTATTAGAACTGTCAAAATACGAGGTACGAGGTGACAACACCGTGTGAAACGTCATCATCTAGTAACCTTGTATTGATGACGTGAACATCATATAAGTTTGGATAAGCTGTACCTATATTTATATAAATAACAAATTAAAAAGTACAATTAATAACTTTACTAACAAGTAGTGTAATTTTCATTTATTTTCGTGTTCGAATTAAAAATTATTCTTAATAAACTTTCCTTTCACTTAATTTAAATTGCATTCGCTTTGACTCGTCCCAGAAATGCTCAGACGATGATTATCAGCAAAACATTTGTAATGGTATTTCGGTCTTAGATAAAGTTCTTATCTTTTTAATTAATCTTCTCTGAAAGACAAGTTGTTGGCATAGGCGGAACTTGTAATTTGTCAGATACAATCTTCCCCGGAAAGTGCAATGTTTCAAGAAGCAATTACAAGGTGCTGATAATATTCATCTAAAGAAATTGGAAAAAGCTTTGATGTTTTCTCTTTATATTTAACTGACGGTGGTTCCGCGTAATTTTCGTGAAATTTATGTTGAAATAAAATTTTCATCTCTTGTCATTTTTAATGTTGATTTTTGTTTGCCATTTGTAATATAATTTAACATATTGTTTTTAGCTATTTTTGAAGTGCTCTAATATAAGTGACAAAAAATAATTAAACAGTAGATATTATCGGGACCAAACGAATTTTCAAGGCTGCATTTTCCTATTGTAGGTAAATATGATTTTAACAAGTGGCTAATTATAACGCGTATTTAAGGGTATAGGCGCAAAATTATAAAAGTTGCAGATGAAACTTTACAATTAGTACTCGTGTTACGGCGCGTAAAAAAAAAGAAAATAGTCCTTTGCACTTTTACCTAGCAATGAGATGTGAGTTTTAATCTGTCGGGGACGTAAACCTTAAGTTTCTAGAATTTATTTTATACGAGCTTGCCTGCTAAGGTATCCCCCCCCCCTACTGTTGTAACATTGAAATCAAAATTTCTTGAATAACATTTTTATTTTCTGTTTGAATTTAATAATGTTCGATGTACATACGCAATAAATACAGGTTTTTAAAATTCTGTAATGGTGCCTTTACACTAGAAATTTGGGTGCGCGGGGACGCGCAAAGAAAGATTAAATTACCACCGTCAAATTCGAGTTTTGCCTCAAATCGGGAATCGGGCAACCGTCACATACTCGTAAACGGGAGACTTTAAGCTTTCAATTTATGTAAAGTTCATCTCATTGGTCGATGGCGAAAAATGTCACTGCCTATAAAATACAACATTTCGATTAAAATCGGGTTGCCGCGACTTCGAACACTACCATGGGTGGCAATCGAACGAGTTTCGGGCACAGTTTGGACCCCTTTACAAAATGAGTAAACTCGCGTCTCATTGCTATGCCATTATGTTGTTAAGGATGTAGCTTTGGCTAACGTCCGTATTCACCATGTTGAAGTTGACAGTCGATTAAATAACCGTGTGTTATTTATCAATTAAAAATACGAGACTGTCAGTAAACTGTTCTTTTTGGATATATTTAATTATGTTGGTAACAGACGACGTCACTTTCAAATACAGAGTAAGTTCACATCGAATCGTGATATAGAAAATATAGAATGGAACTGTCAAATTTTGAATAGTGATGCATGTGTACTTGTATACTGAAAATATTGGAACCCTATGCACCCTATACTATTTGGAAATGCTGCTACAGCATAAAATGATTGAACAGTTTCTAACAATTGCCGTTTATTTTGTGGTAAAGTAATAATTTGCAGTCGTAATTCTGCAATCGTTGTAACTTTTACAAGAAGGAAATTGTAAACTGCGAAACACCAAACAAATCCAGAAGATTTGAAACGGAACAGAGGAAGTTAGCAATGTGGAGAGGAAAGTGTCGAGAAAAATATAAGCACGAAGAAATAAAAGTGGAGAGACAGTGAAAACTCAAAGACCGAAACAGTTAGGGCATGTCTTTAGAATGCAATTCCAAAAGGTTCCAAAGAGAATAATATAGGGGGTAACAAAATGGGAGGAAAACCTAAGGGAAGATGAAAGACTGAGGTTAACTACTTAGTGGTTGGTTAACATTTTAACAGTTTGTTAAATAGCTTGGCGAATACGGGCGTTAAAGTTATAAGTATTTTAAGTAAAAAGTTTACGATTATTTCAATGGTAAAGTATTTATTTATCAAAAGTTGTATCGTGCTATTTATACAATTTTTGTAATGGTTTAGTATGGTTATTAAAAAGTTATAAATAATCAAAAGTTTGTATTTTTAAAGATGACAAGTTGGTTCGGAATCTATCGAAGCAATTATCGAAAACGTCTAAAATGTTCCTGTATTTGGAAGTGTCCGTTAAGAAGAGTTTCACTGCATATGGTTAATTAAACTGAATTAATGACGAAAAACAGGAAAACTAGCTGTCTTAAATATTTAATTCATAGTTAAAATAATTTAATGTTAATTATTTTTTTATACGCACACTACAGTCGTTTTATAAAAAAAAGATATCGTTCATTTTTAAGGTAGATATCGATTTCGCAATTCAAAGCTAAAATTGTGCTCAAAAATATAATGCCATATAGTTATGCGAATATCGATTTATCTGTAAATTACACTTTCATTAAAAATGTTGGATCAGTTAAAAATTGTTTCTACTATCAAAAGCCAAATTTCAGCCATTTTATTCTATTTTAGGTACATATCTAACAACCACCAAATATCCAGATTGAAATATTTATAATTTAACATAAGATATTTTGTTTAATGCATGTCGTTTAACGTTAGTAGAAATTTATAATTACGTAGGTACTTAATCATTCAGATTCCTTCTATTATGTTCACCCTACTCTTAAGGTTAAATATCTTCTGAATTAAATATGTTTGATTGACTGATTATTATTGTACCGACTTGGAATTAGGGTAGATTCGGTTGTCTCGTTTTAAATTCGCGCACTGCCTTACGCTCGGAACGAACGTTATTGTTACCTACGAGCTTTGCAATTTACGCCACTTCGGCTGACAAAAGTAGATTTTATAAAATCCACCAAGCACTAGTTAATTAATAACTCTTTCTTAAATTAAAGTTGAACGCCCGGTAAACTTGTGAAATATACTGGCACATTAGTTGATTAAAAGGTTTTAATTTTGAAGTTTTTATTAGACTCGCAATTAATTTAATTTTACAGCGAAAAACTAGATAATATGTCTATCAATAACTTAGGAACAAAAATGCCCAGGTAAGTGTAAGTTTCCTCTTTAAGATTATTATTTATGAATTGACGAAATTCAAGTCGACAGAGAAATGAAATATTCCGATATTGTTTTAAGGCACAATTTTACGAGAAGTTTTTATATTTAGAATTTAACGAAGGTGTTTTTGAAGGCGACACGTGCGACGTCTTTGTAACAGATTTTGACAAACAAGTAATGATATTGGGAATTATTCGACGAAATTCGGGATTTTGTTTTTAAAAGTGAAAAGTGTAAAGTTTTAGGTGCGTATGTACGATGACAACGCAAATAAACCGCCACAAATAATACCTAATGCAAATTATCTCCACAAACGAGTGCCTTTATCGATCTATATCCTTATTTGACAGTGTCGTTCTACTATTTTAGAAATTTTAAATATTAAAAGTTTATGTCATATTCTGACTATTTCTGATATCGGACATATAGATGTCGGTAATAGTCGAGAAATACTTTACTTTAAATTTTCGTCTTTCCGATGAAAATTTGTTACCACGACCTTAGGAAATTAATTTCGTTAATTCCCGCTTACCTTTGTTTACGCCAGTTAGAAAACGATAGAAAGACCAACAGGACAAGCATGTCAAGTTTAAAATTTATCGTTTTCTGATTGGCGTAAACAAAAATAGGCGGATATTAACGAAATGCATTTCCTAAGAAGGTGGTAACAAATGTTAATCCCAAAGACGAAAATTTAATGCAAAAGATACTATAACTACTAAAATACATAATTTTGATCAGTAGTTTACCCCTCGCATCAAAACATAATCTGCATTCGTTGTGTTACAAAAATAAAATCTTTTCTCTTGCTTTCCCAATTAGCTCCCACTTAATATTTGTTATTTTTATTAATGTTATTCATTGCATTAAATCAAACTGTTTTGTAATTTGTACACTAACGTGTACGTTAGCGAACACTTATTAATAACGGACAGTTTTCTTGATTTTATTAAGAAAATGAGAAGTTTGGCGTTACTTATATTAAATATTAAAATTAATACCTGTGAAATGATTTAGAAAACGACAAACCTAAAGAATTGCATTTTTGTTCTCAAATACTTATAAATGTATAACAAACATATTTCGTATTGATCATCATAATTATTCCAATTCAATACGACATTAAGATTTAAACCCGTAGGCTCTTCTAATTTCCAATGTATAAGGTAACGCGTCTTACGTTGACTTACATTATCTTTGGAACGAATTAGTTTCTGAAATTTGATAGACATAATTATTATATTGGTAGGTACCTTAGTAGCTACTTATCTATTTATAGAATAAAATTGCCTGAGCACCTACATAATATTTTACGATGATCAGATAACAACTGACATTTAGCCACCCCCTACTCTTTAACATCGGCAATAAAATTTTAATAATACATTTATATTCGAATAACGACAAGACCTTACCTAATCAGACAAACATGTGGAGCGAAAGCACGGCTTTTCCATCGCTGAATTTTCCGCGCTGTTACACACATGCTTGTGTAAACTGAATATTCTGATGTAGTCTTAGATGTAATAAGAAAAAATGCGACATGTTCTGACAGTTAGTTGTATTATGAATTTATTGATGGGTACTGAAGTGCATAATCGAATTTAATGTTAATCGTTATTTACTATCGTCAAACGAAGCGTGCATTTGGCCCGATTTCAAAATTAATGCATGACTACTTCTGAGAAACTGAATTTATGTAAACTTACTTTGTTGAATGATATTTGACTTAGAAATTTCTGCGCTATAGGCTTAAGACAACATAAAACGTTAAATAACGCGATCGCCGCAAGTGTATAAAGAATTGAACGACGTTTAATCGGGCGATCGTTGACTAAAAAATATCGTCGAATTCGAATATCTTAACAATAAAAAAAGCAAAAGGTTTTAGTTTTATACAAGACAATTTATTGCGCCATTGAAGTTATTGAAAAGTTTTCGTCGTGTTTTAATTAAACAATTTTATCGTGTACACTTCAAAATTTTCTTGCCGGTTGTTTCGAAGCTTGCGGTGCGTTCGGTTAAACAAATTTCAGTTTCTTGGCAAAAGCGCGATGGGTTCAGAACAGAGAAACCGCACAATTATCACAGTTTAACCACAATTTTAGTTCGTTAACACTGTTGCTTTTGATATCGCGCGGCTTCAATTAGAACACGCCGATCTTATAAGTATGTTTTATTTTTGTAATGCCTAATTGTTAAATTTTTAAAGTTAGGAGAAACTAAAATAATTAATATCTCGTTTCCTTCGAGGGTCGTTTCTTTGTTGTGCTGGAATTTCAAAGAGTAATAAAATGTAACAAATACATGAGTAATGCGCACTAGTGTTATTTGGTAGATATGTTCCGCATTCATAATAAAAGATGGCAAAGTTTTATATTTTGCGGAGGGTACTTTTAGAAATTAAATTTTTGAGAATGCAATAAATGTAGGTAACATGAATGCATAATGGGTATTCAACTGTGACTTCGCTTATAATTTATTTTTACAACTGGAATATTATTTTGTAAAATGGGTAATGTACTTTGGTATAAAAGTATAGTTCAATCTTCGATAGATAACGTGAATGTACAATCAGATGCAATGAAAATGATCCCGATGTCTTCTGTTTTATTTCATAAAACGTATTGCTACGGTACATTCCCACTTTGGTTATTTTAATGTTATTATTATTATTTTAATTATATTATCTACACTTATTTTTAAACTAATTCAGTCTTTTACACTTTTATTCCCTCTTAATTTTTCCCTTACAATTTTTATCTATTCCCCTAATTTTTTTTTTATTATTGACAATTCTAATTAAAATTACCATCCAAAAACTCCTCTTATCTCAACTGTCTCCGTGATCTCTCTTAATTTGCAATTTTCTCGTATTTTTATTGTTAATCTCCCGAATCATAGCTGTATGTTCTACATAGATTGGTAGACTATTCGTGTTGAGACGGAATATGGCGGATACGGTTCGGGGAAATATTTGATTAATAAGTAAATGGTATTTCTGCACGTGTTAATGTTCTGCGTGCGGTAATTTTGTGCATCATATTTAAAAGTGCCCCAACTCTTGACATACAGTACTCGTTTAATAAAATAGAAGAGAATATAGAATCGCTACATTAAACACTTAAAAATTGTGCATAGGTGAACAAAATAAAATGAATTAGTTTTTAAAGCATTTTTTCGAGAAAGAATAAAAAGCGATTTTGCTGAAAAATTGTTCCTAAATCGCCTACTTGCACATTAAGGTAGAAAAAAAATTTAGTTTATTAAAAAAAAATTAAGTAGAATAATATAACACGTTTGTTATGTAATAAAACATATTTCGCTTAAATAAATCTGCAAATCAAACTCGAAAGTGCTGGATATAACCCTGGATTTATAATATTTTGCGTCAGCTGGATATTGATATGTGGTTACCAAATAGCTTTGACGATGATAACAGTTTGTATAAATCAACAAATGTGCAGAAATTCGTAGTTTCGTTTTATCGGAAATTTAAATGTAAATTTCCAAGTTTTCTAAACATCAAATCATAATTTACGATTTATATAATTATATGTTTATACTGTTGCAGGCGGTGGTGTAAAAATTTTATTATAGCGATAAATTATAGATTTTAATAATAGCTCGAAACTTATAAATTTAAAGGAGTTGGTTATAGTATCGTTTAATTTATAGTCAAAAAAGAAATAAATTGTCGAGTTTAGAAATGACCTATTTCGTAGCGATTTCGAAATTGCTTATGAATTTTTAAAATATGAGCCGATTTAATCTATATAAGCAGCGGCAATTTAGTTAAATTTACCTAAGTATACCTATCCATTAAATACTATAATTTCGAGTCCGAGGGCTCTTCATAAATAAAATGAAATTGATTTGGATTTCCTTTCTGAAAAACTTTTATAAAAAAACTATTTTAGCATTTCATTTAATAGTAAGTAAGTAGAAAATCGATGAAAGTGTTTATAAAGTTGTGTTGTACGCTTTTATTAAAATACTCGTTAAACAAAACGTGTATTGCGGATTGCTGCATTGCGCTCGAGACATACCTATTGTATTTTAATCTTTTTTTTTGCATCTGGTGCAAAGATACGGCTTTCAATAATACCTATTTAAATAGTAGTAGTAGGTATTAGATTTTAACGTTTGTTTAATTAAATTAGGTACTTTGACGAAATTAATTAACTGTAAGCTACTCACCGAGTTATCGAAAAATTGGCAAAATAATACCTAATAACGTTGCAGTAGTATTTAAGATTTAATTGTGTTTGTTTTTCGCATAAATAACGGCGTGCACTGTTAGTTTTGAACAAATCCATTTTAGATACGTTTCAAATTACAGCAATATAATACCTAATGATTGTCTTACAGGTCCATTAATTACCAGTTCTTTAGTTTTAGAATGTCTACTGAGCGATTTCAATTGTTGTTTTAAGCATCAATTACGTTATTGTTAGGTAGATACCTACTTAATATAAACTTCGGTATCCTAATCGTAAAATTTTGCGTTCCATTAGTCAAATAAATTCCTAAATTATTACTACGTATATCTATTGCAGACAGTAATTTTTACAATCTTTATGAAAACAATAAATCGTTACAGTGCCTACTTAATAATTTTTAAGGTGATCATGAATATGCGTAGGTATACGGCCTAATTATTAATTTCTTTTTCTTTTTTATTCTCTTATTTATCTGGTTTATGTATTTTTCAGAACAGTTAGTTCTGCTTTGTATTATTTGTTGTTATCTTGCTGTCGGAAACACAAATCAAGTAGCATTCTAGTTTCTTTATTTATTTTACGAATCTCCGTTTGCAACTACATAATTATACTTATTATAATGTTAGGTAGCATAAGTAAGCTAGGTGCACTAACTAGAAAAGCGGCTTGTATTCTTTTGTGATTCTTGTATTTATCGTTTTGATTTTCTAAGAAATTAGCTGACTTTTATTCGTTTTGATAACTTTAATACTACGATCGGAAGAAATAATTATCACATTTGTCTGATGATCATTTTACGTCTCCGTTTCTAATAATTAATGTCAGGTAATTGATACAGGTTAGCTTTAATCTCAGTTTGACAGTTTTGTTTGAATTGATTATTCAATTTGTTCTGAAAAATTTCAAACTAAACGAAACGTCATACCGTTTCTAAAGACGATACAATAAGTTTAGGTAATAGAAATCAAAGTTATTTAGACTTGTTTCTGGTACGGTAGTACCGTATACAGTTGCAAACATAAGAAATTTGAATTTACATATTGTATTTCAGAAATATTTTAAAGAAAATTTCAAAAACTATAACTACTAAATTACATATGAACGTGGCTTTATGAAACCTTTTAAGACGATTAAATAAAAGTTTATTGTGTAATAAGAAAGAAAAATCAAATTATTTATCTTGTTTCTGGTACGGTAGTACCGTATACATTGGCCAAACTATAAGAAATTTCGAAACTCCTTACAAAGAATATTTAGCTGCATTTAGAAATAAACATACTATGAAAACCATAATATATTGCAAATACATATCCTAGATATCTATATACATATATATATATATCAGTTAACATACATATATATCTTAATGTATATATATATATGCTAACGATCGTAGAAAAATAAACTTTATGGCATAGTTTAAAAATATAAATAATATAAAATATAATTCAAATTGCCTATGTATCTATATATATGATCATATACCGATGCGGTTATATTCACCTATATATACAATACATACCATACGACTACGATAATGTCGTCATGATCGACTATGATATATATAAATATATATATATATATATGTATGTATATATTTATATATATATATATATATATATACAGTAATTGAAACTAAAAGTTTAATATTTATATAGTTTATGTTAAAGATGTTGTCAAATTTGTACGATTTTTGTTTCATTTAAAATCAATGGATCAAAAACTATGAGCACAAAATCTGAAATTTTGGATTTTTTGTCCTCTCGAAAACAATGAATAAATAAAAAATCTTATAAATTTGAAATCTTAAGGTTCAAAAATATTTTTTTATTGATTGATTTGACATTTAATGACCGTATATATCAGGCGAATGAACTACAGTCAAAGTAATTTGTAATAATGAGAACTTATATAACCTATTTATGAGAATTTTAAAATTCGAAAAATGGCGCGTTCGGGGATATCGAATCAATTTCACGATTTACTTCCACATAATTTATGACGTAAAGTGGTATTAAGTAAACGTCGTTATGCAATTTTAGCAAGATACCTTCATAAAAGGTATTTTATTCTCATATTAACTGGAAAAAATTGCTAATAATTTAAGAATAACGCTTTCTTTACGTGATTAAAAAAAAACAAAAAATAAATATCTATCTATTTCATATTTTAAGAACTAGGTACTTAATATTTTTTTTTTATATGTATTTACCTACGTATATCAGTTTTAGTAGTGGTTATGTCAATTATGAATTGAAGTCTCTTTTACAAAAATAACCTATGTCAAGAAATAATTATTGAAATATTGTATTATGAGCTTGAGAGGTACGGATTTAAGGCAACTCAGTACCGCCAGTTCATTGCGACTGTTTCATCGCCGATAAATAATTTAAATTTCTTTTTACTGTATCAAAGATTTGTCATTCTCTGTGAAATATATTACTTAATAAAACAATGAAATACGAGTGACAATATAGTCGGTAAAAATATATGATAAGATACGTATTAATTGCATTTTTTATTTGTCTCCAAACTACTTCAGTAAAATGGTTGCTAAAATTAAATAACCCCAAATAAAACATATCTAGTCGATTTTCGATTTATCGTGGCGAAGTAGGTTTGAAGAAACACGGCATATCGAATTCCACGGTAAATCGGCAATTTATAAGAAAAACAAAATATACCTAAACATAAAATTAAATGAATAAAATAAAAAATAACGTTTGTATTTAAGAATTAAAATATACAGACCAGTTGAAAATTAAAAAAAGCAGTTAAATAATAATTAAACAATTAAGTAGTCGGAATTGGTCAATTGGTTTTTATGTCTACGGTATCTATGTTAATTGATTTGATAACTTTTTTATGGCAGTACATGTGTTGTTTTTGTAGCCTGATGATGACAGAGTGTCTGTCGAAACGTTGCGGTATTGGGGTGTTAACAGACATCAAATTGACTACTTAATTGTTGTTTAATTATTATTTGAATGAACTTGGTCGTTATTAATCTGCTATTAAAGTTTAACATTTTTTCTTTTTAAAATAAAAAGGAATAGATAGCAGTTAAAATTGATAATTCTTCAAACAGTTTTAAAAAATCTCGACCATGGTAAATCCGGAACCCGGTAAATCGAGAATCGACCATAAATATAAAACATATGTAATGATACAAAACATATGAATGCAATGTTTATCATTAATATAAATAATAAGTATATACTATATTTTTTGTTTTATAAACAATAATATTGCGTCGCGGAATTTTCCATTATAAATAATGTAGTCGGCGATGAAACAATAAAACATTCGATTTTTCGAAAATAATCTGCTCGCACAAATTTCTTTGTTTACTTATCGTCTTTTGGAACGTGAAAGAACAATTTCTTCGAATTTGTAGTAATGTTATTAAGGTACTATACACAATTTGCGATTTTTGGATTAATAATTAGAAATTTACGATCAAACATAGCAAGCTTTACTGAATCAACTACGGTATTGTGACGTCAACGTTTGACATCCGTTTACGAAGCTTAATATTTATTTGGATTCATTTTTTATTTTATCGCTTAACACTATTTTAAACATGATTTACTTAAATTTCAAAATTGTGCAAGGGGCTTATTCATATTTAACAGATACATAAATGACAAATAGATCACAATTTTATAATAGATCGATATAGGAAATAAAAATAATCAAGAAAAAAATGGTGACAGAATTACAACGAAAGCTTGTAACGCAGCATGTTAAACGATTCGTAATAATTTGTTCATAATGCCGGTCAAGATGTCTTAGTTAACTCTAATAATTCTGTGAAATTTAACGATTGTCTTTCAAATGAGGGTTTTAACCTCGCTTAAATATCATGAAACACAATAAACTCTAGAAACTACTATTCGCAGCCCTAACATTACCTAATTATAAAGCACCAAATGAAATGGCCTACATGCAGACAAAATACTTTTGTTGGATGAATTGTTAGAGTTAGCAAACAACGCGAGTAGGCATATATTTAACATCGACCTACAATTTGAAAACTTTTCGAAAAAATCTAGAACTTTTAAATGCGAACGCTAATGATTAAATCGACCTTATTAAATGAGTAAAATCGCTGTGCCAAATACGTGGTTGTAGAAGTTACAAATAAACATAAAACTGACGTTCTAGAATCTCTAGACAACGAAAATAAGACCAGCAGAGATTGCAGCCCATTAACACCATATGTTCTCGTACTTGTATTGTGAAAAAGTCTCGTATTGATTAAAACTTTAGCACTTAGAAGTGTGAACATTTTATAGAAAAGTTTATGCTGCACAAAAGTTTCTTTTTAACTTGAATTCGATGATTTTCTTAAATTAAAACGCGAAAAAGTCTTTGTTATCGACAATTTCAAGCGGCAGATCTATACACTTTTTCGAGGTGTAAATAAAAATTTGAAATAACACAAGTTTAATATAAACATTATATTTGCCTATTGAATTTTTAATTTTGTTAGTCGAAAAGCGAAAAGCGCCAACGATATTTTAGTAATCAATCATGAAGTCGAGAGGAAACTCAATTACGCATCGTTATTAAACCTTCAAAAACCGTATTACGTATACTTTTTTTTTTAATTTACTAACAACATTCATTATATATTAAAGATCCAGTTTACCGTTCTTGTATAAACTAAAGTTAATCTAAACGAGCTAGTATTTTTTTTTTTAATAAAATTTTTGAAAACTTCCAATTAAAATCACGCACGCTGAAAAAATGTAATTAAGTATAAAAAAATGGCGTTTTCGATCGATAGAATTTTATTCGTTGTAAATAGCTCGAATAAAAATGTAAAACTAAACACTGGAATATTAAATATGTACCTATCTACCTACTAAAGAAACTGAAACTTCGTCACGTTGTTTTACTAATTAGCGTAGGTATGTATATCACACGATTATTACCGGGAGCTTGGTCGGGTGGCTTAGGAGGAACTGAAAGCACCTACGGGCATATTGCGAAGTATCTAGCAAGTCTCATGTATAACAATGTCGAAAGCTTATACCAATGTTTAATTTTAATTAACTACGGTTGATATAACATAAATTGCGACAGGCAACTTATTAATTTTATTGTAAAGTAAGTGTAGGGTATAATACATGACGTGGTGCGGTGTTAGGTTTATTTATTAAAGAAAATCTTAAGCTTTTAAACACACACTTTATTGTGAATTGTGGCTCGCAAACCGACGCATTTTCAATTAAAATATTTTTTATGTCTGATGTTGTTTGTCTTAAATGTGGTGGTCATGTTGATTTTGAAACATCATAATATATTGTTGCTGTTTTGATTAACATGTAGCCAATGCTTATTTGAGTTTTTTCCGCGACTTAGTACTCGACTGTCAACGTCACAATAATAAAATTTTTAAATCTTTTATTCGTAGATATCGTTGTTTTTTTGTACTTATTGTAAATGGGATTAATGGTTTTAACATCGTCAATATCATAAATTTTAATTCGAAATTTCTTTTGTACTCGTATATGTAACATAAATTTTATGAGTATCAGATGTTATCAGATTGCTTCGGAACCAATTCCTTTTATGACATCGTAAGATTTTCTATCGAAATGCCTACTTGATTTAAATTCGATTCATATTTATTTTGGCATTAATTTTATAACGAATAATAACGACTGGAATATAAATCCGTATCTGCTTATATTTTAGTTTGTATCATTGTATCTACTTACATAATTATGCTGTTAATATATTAAGTACCTACTAAAGTTAACTTTTGTGCTGGGACAGTTTTATAATATACCTTCACGAAAAGGGTATCTAATTATTATGGCAGCTTGTTAAAAGTTTCTTTTAAGGTCTCTATTATAAACAATAGAACAATGTGTAAGTCAGTTTTACAAACTAATAAATGTTAGTTTGTCTATCGTAAAGGAACACGTTCAGATAATCGTCGAATAAAAAAATTATATATGTTTAGAAATCACATATACACATCACATCACATATTGTTCCGTTTTAAATGAACTAGATATCGAATTAAACGCTCGTAATAAGGAAAAAAGACAAAATACGCATTGTTGTCTTGTTTTACTTATTAGACATTTCAAGTTGAACCACTCATTAGAAATGTAACTTACAATGCATTTCTAAGTAGACGTATATCTAATAAGTAAGACAAGGCAAGAATGTGTATTTTGTCTTTTTTGTTCGTTACGAGCATTTAATCTGATATAGCTCATTTAAAATGAAACACGAGTAAACTTATTTTAGATAAATAATCTTATAGTTAATTAAAATAATTATTTTTTGCAAAAGAATTTTTACTGTTATGCAAATATAATTTAATATTCCCGTTGATGTCTTTGTTTGCTTTTACAGTTTTTTAAAATTGTTCAATTATTTTTAATATCTAGCCAATAGAAAGCTATTTTATTTTTCACTTTAACTACATAAATATTTTTACCATTTTCTGAGATCTTCTTCAGCGTTTTACGATATAAATTGATATTAATGAACTAAGTGTCTTTTTTAATTTAACAATAAAAAATTAATTGTCATTATAATATCAATTTATATTGTAAAATGGCGAAGAACTCGGAAAAAGTAAAACTTAACGTAGGTAGTTAAAGTAAAAAATAAGATCGTTTTCTATTGGCTAGATATTAAAACTAATTAATAATAAATTATACAAAACGCCAAAAAGAATTTCCATGTCCAAAAGTGTCCGTGAGTCTCTAACTAAAAATTCCAAAAAATACGCACGGCCAAAGTGGGAAAAAAACGCGCCTCCATTAGGCGCTTTTATCTTTGCTCATTGACAACTTAAAAATGTGAAAGTTTATCAAAAACATTGCAGAGAATAAATTTATAGAAAAAAAGATAGGCTTTAATATGAGGTAAAGGTTTTTACACAATCGACCTATTAATAACAAAAGTTAACGCTGTCAGAATTAGTATAAAAATGTGTTTTCTGTGTATGTTAACACTATGAAAATATAACGACAATCAAAACAAGTATTACTGGGTATATAACATCTACCTATTTAAATATAGTTGTTTAAACAAAACTCTAACTGCCAAGTTGATAAGTTGACAAAATATTGATTTTTAAAAATAAATTAGACATAATTTGAATAACACATGATTTATTACGTTCTATTATCGGTGTACAAAGTGTGGCAAAAAGAATGTTTTAATTATCATATTGGTAGTTGAAATTGCAGATTTTTATTTTTTCCAATAAATGAGAATGTTTAATATATTTATTTTAAATTAACAAATAAAATGAACAGATAAAGTAAACTAACAATAACGTTTACTGAATATTTTGATTTCTGTAGCTCTTTGGAGATTAATTTTAAATTTGCTTGTATTTAAACGTAAATGAAACCACCAGTTAATAAAAAACACTGTAAAAAGTGTAGGTGCCTAACATTTATGAAAAATTTCATTTTTTTTTCGACTCAGTAACTTCTTTCGTACACACCTATGTATAATAAAAAATTCATTCAAAATGAACCGTTCTTTCCTATTCAGGATTTTTTCTTAAATATAACATATGCTATTTTCATAGAAAACATTTAATAAATGTTCATTGGATCAGCTTTTTCTTTTTGTTTGTTTTCGGTGAAAAACTTTTCTTAACTCAATGTTTCGTTTTCTTATCAGAAACCGTTTTCAAGAGAATGCGAAATTAAATTCAACGATAGCAGAATGAAATTATAATGTCATTCTGCTGTCATTGCAATTTAAGTCAAAAATATATTATTAAATTTATATACCTACAACTTGCAGTGCATTTAAAATTATTTTTTTTGCAACTTCAAGATTTCGGGCTACTAAATTTACAACTACAAATTAGAAATTTCTAAACAAAATCTGGGGCAATTAAAAAAAATTTTTTTTTTAATGATGATGTAGAACACAGTCTTTTTTCACCGAATTCCAATCTTCTGGATTCAACTGTTTGTCCATTCCGCAGCTGCACTTGCAGGTGAACTCTTTTAATATGGAGTTCAGCGGCTTCGTTTGTGAGGGGAAAAGTAGCTAATTCGAAATTTTGGAATGTGTTCTGACGTGCAATTATTTAGTTATATTTAATATAACGAAACTCATTTAAATTTCGGCCTCTGCGACCGCCATACCACTTTAATATAAAACGTTCTCCTGCTTTTACTAGGTTGGCTGGGTTTGGGGAATCGCTTTTAAATATAAAAAGCTATTTAGAGAGAGCTTTATTATTTTGCAAAACTGTTAATGTAAGCATTTTGTGCTTTTTTATAGCATGTCGACATTGATAACAATAATAAATATTAGTTACATGGCTCGTTTTATTAAATTAAGTATTTCTATTAACAAATCGGGACACAAATAACGAATTTAAATAGCATTTTTAATTCATAGTAAGTAATTAATTATAATATCTAGTAATATTTGTTGATAAAATAAATCGGTTCCTATTTGCTCTGAAACAATTTGTTCTAACTACGTTTAAAGGAAATTTAACAACTCTTATATAAATATAGGATATTCTCTATTATTTCGAAACAACTAATTCGCAACTTCAAAATACATAGCTACAACGGAAATTATTGAACAATCCCCCTAAAACGTAATCGTTACTAGACCTCCAACTTCTTCGTTATCGTTATTTTTTACTTCGAATATTTTAGTAGGTAGTTTCGGTAGTTTCTAAAATGACTTCATTGACTGAATTTTCCGTGTTGAAATTTCATTCGGTAAACGTTTACTATTTTATTTTTGATATTATTAAACAATTTTTTACTAGCACAGACTTGTTTTTCAAACCATTTCACGAGGACGATAAGTCATTTAACAAGTATTATTAATTTTTTTTTCGCCGTAAAGTAAACCTTAGAACAAATATTTTTCCTGAATATACATTAATATTAAATGTAATACAACATGAATTACTAATCGTGCGAGTGACTATACTAATATTTTAAAAATATATGTATAATATTTTATTATGACGAACATTATCAAAGGGTTTATTGTAGCTTAAAAGCACAATAACACATTTGTGTAAAGAACTTCAACACTAAACAGTAAATACTTTACGTGTTGTTAAATTATTTACAAATCGAAATACATTGTATATAATATTCTTAGGTCATCAAAACAAAGTTTCACACTCAACTAATTAACTACCTATAAATTAATACGAAAGGTGTTTTTGAAACGAAAAGTTCAAATAAATACAAATAATCTGAAACGGTTTGATTGCTGATTGTTGAATTAAAATACTTACAAAGAAATAACAATTTATCCAATATTTAGACTTATTAAATTATAAATAATAGATAAGTAGATACATTATGTTGATGTCATCTTGGTATTTCGTGTTTTCATTCGAAAAAAGTTATTATTTTAATTATTCTGTTTGAAATGTCATGCTTTATTTAAATATTTTAAGCACGATATTAATGAATGTTGTGGAATATCGATTTTGAAATTATTTGTGGACTATATTAAAATAATTATATACCTAAACGCCGAATTATTTTAATAGATTTGAAATTTCATACTCAAAGTTTCAGCATTATGAAAAGGTTTTCAGCTATCTTTCTGTAATAAGTGTTTACATAGTATCTGTACCTATATCTTTCCATATTTATTTGTAAGAGTGATGTAAGTTGTAATAGTTCCATTCGGTTTTTACCCCGTATTTATCTTTATAGCGTAATGTTGCTTAAACACGAAATAATTTTATTATTATTAACTAGAACTCTAATTTTCGCAAATTATACAAATAAACATAGTATTGTTACTTACATTAATTATCCAGAAGTACAGAAGTTTTATGTTTTTTTTCAAATATCAAAGTTTATAGTAATCTTTTAAGAAGACATTTTAAAATCTTTTGTGAACTGCCAAACGAGGTTATTTTGAAAATTAAGGAAAACAGCATGTTGACAACTTCAAATATGTATCTACTATAGCAAAGGTGTGAACATATCGATGGCGTTTTGGCAGAACATCGTAAATGGTAAAAAGTAAATTTTAGAGGAACGCACATTTTGCGTTGTGGCGTAACTATAAACAAATACCTCCTGGAAACGGCGTATATAGGCAATTCGGCGTACGTTTGTACCAAATAACGTACATATTCTGCGATGCAGTCACGTGTTTGTGTGAAAAACAGGACGGAGGTTAGATACGATTCTTGAACGAGATATCGTAACAAGTTATCGAAGTACTACGCATTTGCTATTTTTCGGGATCACCGACGTAACTTCCGTATAGAGAATGAAACGTACCGTAACTACGTTTCGTAATTACACCTCAGGCACTGGTTATATGGTTGTTTTTCCATGAATTTTGCACTTTGTGATGTAGATTGGACGTATAGCGTTACGTCAAAGTTCATTGCTATGTGTTTGGTACTAATGACTAGTTTACACGCTACTATCGTAGCACAGGTGTTTTGTACGATAATTTGGACTATGTTGTTACCAGATTATGCCTTTGCCTTAGACGCATAAGTTAATCAGAACGACTCGTTTTCGAAAAAAGTGGCACTTATGATGTTCTGCCAAAACGCCGTCGATATGTACAGGTATGTACGGTCATTTACGAATCTCGTGTTTGTTGCTTAAAACATCCCGCGAGTGATCTCACAATACAAGAATATCCGCTTTAATTACTCCCACGTTATGACTCGTACTGGATACTTAATGAAGAAATAAAAAGAAACCACATCTTGATCAATTTTCACGATAGGACAACTAATTGTAAGAAAAAATCGAAATGAATGTGATTTTATAACGTTTCACTTTTTTTTTTAAAAGAATATTCCGATAAAATCTTTCAGTTATGAATTATTAAAGAAAAGCTTCTTAGCGAATTTTTTCGCCGAAAAATACATTATGACGGACGTATCTACTATTTTCTCTGGAATATTTTCAAATTTTCAATTGCAATATTTTGTCAGAAACATGGTTCTATTTGAACAGGTAGTATGTAGTAGATATGAACGTTTGTTTCGAATTGTTAATTGGATTTTGGCTCTCGTGGCTGGAAGTTCGTGAGTTTATATTATTTTCCATCACTGCAACGAAGCGAAGATGTTGGTTAATAAGAAAAGAAAGAGCTCGTTATTTTCATTTAATGTAAATTTAACATTGTGTTATAACGTTTAAATTGTATAACGTTTCGGAAAAGAACGTATATAGGCCAGAGTTACTATTATTTCTGTTTGAATTTGTCATTTAAACAAAAAATAAAGTAACATCAAGCAATTCTAGTTACAGTAATAAATTGTTTTGTAGAACCTGAAGTGTTGGAGAGAGTCCGTCACGGCTTAAAACAAATAGCGTACACGTGTCTTTAAGTGGACGGTGGTAACTGTTAACAATGTATCATTGTAACTAAAATTGTTTGTTGTTGTATTATTTTTTATTTAGGTAAATGTCAAATTCTGTTCATAATATACCTAAGGTAATACACGCAAAACATAACATGTTTAATATCTTCTTAAAGTAGATTTTTGCTTGATTTTCATCGCTGGGCCTGTTTTAAAATTTACGGAACATCTTTACTAAACTCCCTGTATAGATAAGTGGTACTGTTAGATTTATTAACGTCGACAAAATTGAAATTTTGTTTTTTGCCTTCTACAGTTTATATTACAAATACTAATTAATCGACGTTTAGGAAGTATATTTGCGTTTTAATTAAAAGATTATACCACCTGTAATTCACCCAATTAATTTTCAAATTAGGTTTAGGCACTGTCGCCAACGACGTATGGTAGGTACAAAAAGTGTTTTTGAATTAACGCTTTTAACGTAATTTATCCATTTTAGTCAACTTGAATTTAAAATTCGTTTAATCGAGTTCGACAGAAAATGGGTAAAATTCAAAGTGCCCGTTAAATTGAGGACATTAAATTAACAAAAAGCATTGTCGAATGTGTCACGAAACATCTATGTAGGTATAGTTTCCCGTTCTTTCTTTGTCACCGCATCATAAATGTAAAAAAAAAATGGTTAAGGTCTGAAAATACTTACCCAACTCCCGTTGTAATCTTGCAAACAGCTGTTTTCTTTAGGGTTCATTTTACTGATAGCGGTTTATTTCTCGGAAAAACGTTATGCTACCTCATTCCTCATAAAGTTTAATTCCCGTCCTTACGTTTGTGCGCGATTTGTTTAAAACTCTATGTAGCCCATGTATGCACGAAATGAACACGTTTTCGCCACTATTCTGGTTTAAAATGTTAACGCTCTTAATTCCGCGTTGTAAAACAATTTGCTTTAGTTGTAACTGCAATAAGTGCCTACAAAATAGTTATACAAGCAACGTAAGGCGTTTCAGCTAGGATGGCTTTATCAGATTGGTTTTAAAAGCCCTACATTTGATATATCAAGAAGGATATAAAGTGTAAAACCGCAAAGATTTATTACCATCATTGCATTATCGTTGTAGTGTTTATCGTGCTTATCCCTTTTAATCAATCTTAAAAGAAAAAAGCATTTTTCTAAGGGATTTGGCAAATCTCATTATGTGATACCGCTTGCCGCTATTTAAAATGCAGACATTTCGTCTTTTATTTTCATTTTACTATTTCGGTCGACGCCGACGCGACGTTTTTCTTGTTATTAAAAAATTTCTTAACACAATACTTAGTGAGATTCGCAAATGTTGATCTAATAAATTAACTATTTTGTCAAATATTTTACTAGCCAATTGTTTTTGAATTGAGATGTTTAGATTAATTTGGTTCATTTCTCTTATCAAAGTTGAATTTATTTTTATAAACGATATCTTTAAACGAATAGGTATGTAGCTACATTAATAAAATTTAGGAGGGATCGCTCATAAAGATCATAATCATAAAATTAATGTTATTGAAAACACTTTTAAAATTAGAAGAGTTGCTAAAATTCGAGTTTTCCCGATAACACTTGTATTATAGGTATGTATATCGAAATAAAATAAAAACGGCAATAGTATAAAGCCGTTTTACTTTCAAAAATACAATATAGGTATAAAAAGGGTTTTTATTCCATGATGAGAGGGACCGTCGTAATTGATCGTTGAACCTGACACACGTAAGAACGGCATCTAGTCCTAAATACTTTTAAAATTATATCGACCATATTTTTAACGTAAACCCATGTAAAACGCGTGGAAATGCGTTATGTAAATCTCATTTTATACGAGGCGCAGCTCGTAAAAAATACAAGAAAACATTTCTCATTATATAAAATAATATTTCTTTTAACTTTATACGACTTACTTAGTAAGAAGCAATTTTATTTCATTTTAAAATTAAAAAAAATATATATGCCTATATATTTTAATGTTGGTATACCTATTTACAAGTTATCGCGAAAAAAACAAATATTTAACTTAAATTTAAGTAAATCAGTAAAAATCAGTATAACCTTTTTTTAATGCTGATTTCGTATCTATATCGCTTACATTTTTTTAATTTTAGTTTTATTGTTTTTATTTCAAAACCTATTTGCCTAGGTACGCAATTTTAGTTCCACGCCTACTCGGTAAATTCGTTTATAAACTTTTTGCCAATTTGTTTTTTTCCTGCTTCACCGAAAATATCCACCGAGCTTTTTTTGTTCCTAAATCATATTTGAGAGATATTCGTTTACTGTCTAGTACTTATTGTTAGTTCTTATTTGTATAACTCTGTTATTGTCCATTTAGCAATAGGTATCTCAACTACATTATTTCATAAAATCATCTCTAAGTTTAAAACTTAAACGTTAACGCATTATTATTTACGGTTAAAGCTGTTTCCAAAAGTTATTTAAGATTGAATATTTTAATTTCTTGAAAGATAAATAGTTTATCTCTTCAGCATTTAAAACTACAAATATATAATTTTTGTATAAATATAGTAATTATTACTTCTTAATTTTTATAGTCTATTTTATTTATAAACGTTTACCCATTATACATAATATATTAAAATACAAATATTTTTATCAAGCCCTGGCTCACGTCAGTACCAAATCGACGTTGTTTCAGTCCGATCCGGTAATGTCCGATGCAGTGATTTTATAAATAAAAATCTGTCATCTATTCTTCTCTTTTGTTTTGTAATAAATACGAAGCTCTTGTTATACAGGGCGTTTCCTAAGTACTGTCAGTAACTTCAGGGTGTAATTCCTTATAATATTTTAAAGAAAAAGTTTCCATAAAAATGTGTTCGGATGCGCTTACTTTTCAAGATACAGCGTGTTGAAATTTAAAAATAATATATCGCTTGAAATGAAAGTTTGATCGCGAACAATGTACAACAAAAAAGGTCTATTCCGACACTAAATCAAATGTTGAAAATTGCCACCTTCTGATAAAACACACTCTGAAGTTACGGACAGTATTTAGTAAACACCCTGTACATGTGGGATTAAATAAAATACGTAAGCAGATATAACATAATAAATCAATAATTAAATTATTATGATTATTAATAACGTGTAATGATAATCGACATAAACTGTCAAGTTACGCATAAACTTAACAAACTGTAAACAAATATTATTTTGTAAATAAGAGTTAAAGTTTCTGATTTTATTGGCATTTTTCTATGATTTCAAGCATAGAGACGAGCCAGCTGGCACAAAGTGATAGAGGACCTCAATACGCATCAATTTGACTCCCATGCACAGGGATGTGCAGGAAATGGTATAAAATCTTTCGGGAGCGTATAAAACCACATCACATAATTCCTCAATGTTCGCTTATACAATTGTTTATGTTTATCCTAAGTGGTATCGTAAGTTCGCTGTAGCCAGGGACATGCGGATCACTGAAGTAAGCACAACATCACAACGTTGTGTATATAACATATAAAGTGGTAAACACTATGGGCGAAATGATAGCACACTTAGTCTGTATAGCAAAATTTTCAGTATTGCACACATGTGCTATCTTTTCGACTGGGAGTGTAGCTGACTAATACTAAGAAAATCATGAAAGCATATACTTTCTAATCTACGTTTCATGAGTCATTCTGCTTAATAGGGTAATTTGGAAACCTTATCATTGCAAAAGTTGTTAGTTCACATTTGCATTTAGTTGGTTTCACATAGTGTTCAGTGAAATGGCAAGTCGTTGTTGTGCCAATAGCCCTGACAATTTTTGTTATATTTGTGGCGAGTTTGTGATCAAGAAGCATCAAAGGAGTATAACAGAATTTGTGAAAATGTTTACTTTGCCTGCTTTGGAGTGAAGCTTGGGGACCAGCAAAGAGCTTGGGCACCACACAAGGTATGTTACGTTTGTGTAGAGGATTTACGGAAGTGGTCATGTGGAAAAAGAAATCGTTTAGATTCGGAGTTCCCATGGTATGGAGGAACAAAAGAATCATTCCGACGACTGCTACTTTTGCAGCATCGATGTCAGTGGCTACAATTCTAAGAATAAAAAGTTATTTCATATCCGAATCTTCAATCAGCATTGCGTCCAGTTCCTCATGATGAACATATTCCTGTACCAGACCCACCTGAAACGTTACAAAGTCTCTCTATGACTAGTAGCGATTCTGAATGCGAGGTACCCGATGCTGAGTCTGACTGTGAGTTTGAAAGCATTAAACCTCGGTTGTTTGAGCAAAACGAACTAGATGACCTAGTGAGAGATTTACGTTTAACTAAAGAAAAAGCAGAACTTCTGGGTTCCAGGTTGAAAGAAAAGCATTTGTTGGCTCCAGGAACATCCTATCGTGGGTACCGAACAAGGGAACAAAAATTTGCTCCTTATTTTGAACAAGAAGGTAACTTAGTGTTCTGTAGTAACATACCCGGGTTAGTAGAAGCATTCGGTATAGAGTACAATAAACAAGATTGGAGGCTCTTTATTGACTCATCCAAAAGAAGCCTGAAAGTAGTTCTGTTGCATAATGGCAACAGATACGCTTCATTGCCTGTGGGACATTCGGTTGTCCTCAAAGAGACTTATGAAAATCTACAGCTTGTGTTACAGAAGATAAAATACTCCGAGCATGAGTGGGTGGTTTGTGGTGACTTGAAGGTGTCTGCACTGTTACTTGGACAGCAAAGTGGGTTCACTAAATTTCCTTGTTTTTTGTGTGAATGGGATAGTAGGGCACGAGATCAACACTGGACAAGAACAGCATGGCCTGCAAGAGAGCATTTGGAACCTGGGAGCAAGAACATTCTGCGTATGAGTTTGGTGAATCCCCGAAAATACTCCTTCCACCATTGCACATAAAATTGGGCCTCATGAAGCAATTCGTCAAAGCTCTATCAAAAACAGAGCCTTGCTTTCAATATTTGTGTCAGAAATTTCCTGGTTTATCAGAGGCAAAGTTAAAAGAAGGCATATTTGTTGGCCCTGACATTCGAAAACTTATGCAAGACCCTAATTTCGAAAATGCGATGAACTTGCAGGAAAAATCAGCATGGGGTGCATTTAAACAAGTAGTTTTGAAGTTTTTGGGAAATCATAAAGACCCTAATTACGAAAATATAGTTCAAAACATGTTGAAAACATTTCAAGAACTTGGATGTAACATGAGTGTAAAGGTGCATTTTTTACACTCACATTTAATGTTTTTCCCTGACAATCTTGGAGCTGTAAGTGAGGAACAAGGGGAGCGTTTCCACCAAGATATAAAGGAGATGGAGAAACGGTATCAGGGTCGTTGGGATGCCAACATGATGGGAGATTACTGTTGGACCCTTCTACGAGAAACTCTAGAAGCATCACATAAACGGAAAAGCTACACTCGAACTTTTACTGAGAAGAGGTTGAGGAAATACAACCCTTTAGATTAATAAGTAAAAAAACTGTACATATTCATACTTACACTTCCATCGTAATAATAAAATGTAAATAATAAATGTAATAATAAATGGAAAACTTTTCAATTATACCTATGTATTTTAATACTAGCGTACCCAACAAAAAAACAGAGATTGCCAAAAATTGGTACGTGGTAGAAAAAAACTTATTGAAAATTTGGATTCAGCACACCAAAACACATAAGAAACAGCTTGAACTTTGAAAAAAGTTTTTAAAAAATATTTTTTGGTTGGCCTGTGTTATTAATAACGTGTAATGATAATCGACATAAACTGTCAAGTTACGCATAAACTTAACAAACTGTAAACAAATATTATTTTGTAAATAAGAGTTAAAGTTTTATTTTATTGGCATTTTTTCTATGATTTCAAGCGTAGAGACGAGCCAGCTGGCACAAAGTGATAGAGGACCTCAATACGCATCAATTTGACTCCCGTGCACAGAGTGTGCAGGAAATGGTATAAAATCTTTCGGGAGTATATAAACCACATCACAATAATTCTACAAGTTCCTATAAATATTTTTCCTACGGCGTTCCCCTGTAGAGATATTCACCCGCAAAGTTAAAAAATAAAAATCGATTTTTTAAACATTTTCATATTTCGTTAGAATATAATAATTTTTAGTGTATAGACGTAAAAGATAGTGCAATAGGTCTTTTGATATTAGCTCATGGGAACTAGGGAACTACCCCTTAACCTTTATAACCTCAAAAGGTTTCGGAGATTTAAGTTTTTAAATTTTTAAGGTCATTTTCGGATTTCCCAGACATTTTAAGATAAAAAAAAAAGTACTCTTGTTTAATTTCTATAAAATACACCATATTCGAGAAATTCACACGTTTAATTATTACTGAATTTTGGCCATCAGCCTTCTGCGAAGAAGCTCGGTTAGTTAATTCGAAAGCTTAGGGTATGTAAATCATTTTTGTTTTGGCTAGATCTTATTAATGACAGTTTCCTGATGTCTGAGATAGTTGCAGTTTCAGTTTTCTATCAGCCTGCACCGGTTGGTCCGTTTTCAATAAAACACACTGTATATGCAATATTCGTGAATTATTAAATTCAAAGTTCAAATTTAAGAGAAAAATGTCGAATTTTCTTTGTTTACTAATTTTACACCTAAAATAAAAGCAAAGGTTCGAAGATGTTAGGAATTCGAGAATCAAGAACTGATAATATCTACATCTCTTAAGGGTAAATCCTGATAGCATAAGTTTCGGAAATTGTAATCTCTTTCCTCTTAACTAGGGTGCAAACAGTTGATTTACATAACTAGAAGCACGCGATATAAATGTAACTGAACTTTTTTCATTTATTTTACGCCTTCCTTTACTTTAGTGCCTGATTTGCTTTCGCGTACTAACTTTTTAGTAGAAGCAAGGGAGTTTGAATATAAATAATGCTGTTAGTTTGATACAATAATTCGCTAAATAAATAATCTTGATGAAAACGATTAATTTTTGTCGATTCGACCATTGTTCATTTACACTATCTATCATCATGCGTACCCTTCTAAAAAATATAATAATACTTATTCTATGAGCGGTTATGACAATCATTATTTACAAGGACGTGGTTTAATACACGAGCCGTACACTAGCGAACAAATTATCCGGGTGAATAACGATTATGATCGCGAATATATTTAATACAATCACTTTTCTACTCCTGTTAAATTAGGTATATTTCCATTATTAGTAACAATACTTTTTTCACGCACGTACAACATTATTTACACATGCGTATTAATTTTAATATGTAATAGCAAAATATTACATTTTTATTGTAAAAATATTGTGTTACCTACGTGAAAAACCCAGACCGTATTCAGAATCCACAATATTCGAGATTGAAAAGCCGTCATTTCAGCTGCAAGCGAAAGCGATATGAAGAGTAAAATTGAAATTTTAAATGTAGCTGTAGGTTGCTTAACCTCTCTACCTTATACGAGTATTTTATTTCGCTCTCGCCATCGTGTACAAGAAGTAGGAAGAAGATGGATTAAAGCATACGATGAAAATATGCTGAGATTTGAGAATTTTATTGCTGTTCTTTGAAATTTAAAAGCCGCCGACGAAAACCTAGATGACGCTTATATTGGGGTTATCTTTGGCTGCTTAAAACGTGATTGATTTTAAAAGTTCTTTGATGTTTTTAAAATTTTCGTATTCGGCGGCGTGAGGTGCCGATATTGAATTTTAGGGGGACATATTCTGAATAATTTATTGTTCTGATAATTTTAAGGCGTTTGTTGGAAAGAAAGTAAATTCACTTGTGCACGTCGCCATATTTTTTATATACTACTATTTCGGACAAAAAATGTTCAACGCTTATTTATTAATTACGACAAATATTTATAAGTTTGACGATTCGTTTGAAAGAGACTGTCAAAGATTTATTAGTTTCTTTCCTTTAACACTTTCGCGGACAGTGACTGTGCTTTCAGTCATTAACAAAAGTCACGTTATGCCCCATTTACGTTAATCAAGTTACTTGAATTCAAGTAGCTTGAATTCAAGTAACTTGAAATACGTAAAATCCCCGTTCTGATTAGGCAAGTTACTGGCTTCAAGTCGCTTGAATTCAAGTAATCTCTGTACTTGACTAATATAAACCTGCTATTCACTTGACTTGAAAGATTCTTTCAAGTTGCGTGCAAGTAACAAGTAAAGTAGAACTTCGTTCAACTTTTGCCTTTTTACTTCAATAAACAATTTGACAATTTGTTGACAACCATATGTTTTTCATAAAGAGTGCGTTCGTAAAATTGGCGCCATGTTCAAATGGTGAAAACGTGAAGGGTAGCTCTATTGTGATCATCCTCGAAACGACACACGGTGATCAGAAAGCGATATTTAGGAGGACACAATTTTCAAAAGGCATATGCTTGTTTTAAATGATATATTAAACATTACTAAATATCAAAAACATTTTATACATCAATAAATATGTACAATGTGTCCACGAATAACTGATTAGATACATATAATCGATCAAAAATTTTCGAATTTAATTTTGATATTTTGGATTTGGCTCCGCTTGTCCTTAAACAGTGTTAAAATGAAAATGAGTTTAACAATACATATACAGGGCGTTTTGAGGGCAAAGTTTTGAAATAAAATAAGAGAAAACTGGCTTTATTTGGCAAGATACGAAAAAATTTATTAAAAATAAGTTGTTTTGAATTAAGAGATAAGTTCAAACTAAAATTATAAGTATAGTAGTATATAATAGTATAATGATATTAAAAGTATCAAAGTATAATACCTATACTTATATAATAAAAACTGATGTTTTCCATAGAAGGTATTTACATATTTATAGTGAGTTTATTTTCACTACGATGTAAATTGTATTGCACGTATTCAATTATTTTTGTATGTATTACATACGGGAAAAAATTTAAAGATTAATCAATAATATACGTTTATATTTATAAAAATTTCGTTGTTTGTAGACAATTAACAAATTTTATCAATAATTTAATTTCATTATTTACTGCTTTTATTATTATTATTATATTGTTATTAATTAAAGAATTATAATTAAACATGCATGGCTTTGGAAAATAGAACAATTATATTTGACGTAAAATTTAATTTTAAATTTACTATAAGATATGCTACAAGTCCCATTGTTTAAAAAACACATGTAAAAATACACGTGTGTACCTATATTTATGATTTGCATTATCGGCTTAAGAATTTTTTTATAAAATTCAATGTTTCGAAATTATAAAAAATAAAGTTAGGTACGTGATTTTTCTTTGTTTTCCATACAGAACAAGATAAATATCGTTTTCTGTTTTTTGAAGATTTTGAAATGCATCTCTATCTTGTACAGCCAATTCTTTTAACAGGGTCCCAGATGCACCCAACCAATTCCTTCTGCTAATCCACTTTTTTACCTACGTAGATCGCTTCCGATTACTGTTTTTCAAAATTTTTAATATGTTCACAAGTTCACTACTTATTACAGAAATTCCTTTGATGCTATTTTAACGACTACTGACCTATTTTAATTAACTTGTAAAACGTATCGAATTTTATTGTCTTTCAAGTAGACAAAAGTTAAAAATGTTTATATTTTACTTGAAACTTGAACGTACCTTGAAAGAATCGTTCAAGTCAAGTAAATAATCAGTTCACATTAGTGAAGTTACATGAATTCAAGTTACTTGGCTAATGTAAATGCGGCATTACGCTAAATGACAATGGTCGCATTCAGGGAATTGTAGCGTTGAAACGCTGCAGCGCTGTAACGCTTTATCTTGCCTGAATAAACATTTTTGGTACTAGTTATGTTTCAGCTTTTAATTCTTAGGTTGACAATTATGTTTGTAAAACACTCAAATTTTTATGTAAAACTTACCTTGTAATATCTTCAACCTTTCTTCTTACGTTACTGTAAGGGAAATGACTTCGTCTCCGAATTGTAACGTTATAAGCCATCTTTATTTTTTGCATAATCCAAAACATACACAAGCAACATAATTTGTTAGGTTAGAACGCATGGATGCGTCATTGCTTTATTTAGTTATAAAGCGTTAAAGCGGAATATTTATATGCTTTAATGCTTTACTAAAGCGCTGCAGCACTGCGAGTAAAGCAGACACCATTCAGAGCATCGCTTCGATAAAGCGCTACAGCGCTACCATTCCCCGAATGCGACCATTAACATAAAACTGTGCGTTTTTGACGCACATTTCGATAAAAGTGTTGTCCGCGAAAGTGTTAAAAATGCCTAATCGCGGCGTTTGAACGGTAGCCGAAAAAGGTTTACAATGGTCAGATGAGAACTAGGATGACTATTAAAACTTAATTAATAATTAGCAGTCGGTTTTGACAAGAAAATTCCGCTTTGCATTGAAGCAATTTTTAGAAAACCAAACACCTCGATACAAAAGCGTTGAAATTTATTCTATATTAGCCGACTATATTCCATAATACCCGAAGTTCCTCTACATGATAATTTCTATCATATCTGCAACCTTTGGATATTGAATACCTATAGGATATTATAGTAAGCGACCTTGCAAATCTAATTCACTAGTTTACGTCATTATTAATGAATCATTTCATTGTAGCGCTTGCATAAATTAAATAACCCTCTTGGTATATAGGTACCTAAATCGATTAATTGTTGCTCATGTAGTTGTCGTCGAAAATTACAACTTTAAACTTTTACCCTAGATTGCTTCAAAGTTAAAGTAATGCAATTACGAATTAGTGGTCGCCCCGTAATTTTAAAAACCATTTAGCTACTGTACCTATAATTTTCTATAAATTGGCATGTAAATTCTAGGGTGGTTGTACATAATGGGAAAGCTATCCTCAAATGGATAGTTAGATAACAGGGTATACATGTTAAACACGACCTTTTCGTACTACTACATAACTTGTGAGTTCTAACAGTACATCAGGTGCATTAATTTACAAAAAAAAAATGGTGACGCGTTATATTATTTTTAAAAGCGTTGCAGGTGTACTTAGTTAAATCTGTTAATATGTTTTTTGTATTAATTTTTAAAATATCGTTCGAAAATTGATTTGCTACAACTTACGTGGGAGAAAGTGGGGATCATTCAACCAGTAGGTATTATGAATTAATTTAATATTTGATTAAGCCACTCGCTTAAACTAGAGTAGGTAAGTAACTTCACGCAATAGTCTAGGTTGACACCGAATATAATGTATATAGTACATTCCCTGAGCTCCGCCTAAATCGCATAACAAAAGAATGTGAAAAATTACAGGTATTTGCCTGGATTTAATCATTTGATACACAACGATACCGGTTGTTGTTGAATGTTAAAAGCAATAACAGTGTTCAGAAAAATTTGTAGGGCCCCCAAGTGGAAGTCCCGACCGCCCCTCTTAATCATTTTCGAGTATTGAAGAACACATAATTGTTATTGCACATTAGCCATATACCAAAAATATGAATATATTTTAAATTGATGGATGATCAAGAAGTGCCGATATAAATAAAAACAAACTTTTAAACGAAAAATGAGCCGTCCTTGGCAACAAACTCTGTATCGTTTATTTCTAGTAATTCTAGTAGATTAAGCTTGTAATCCGCTTTGTTAATACCTTCACACGTAGGACATCGGTGACGGTCAGGGAATGGACTATATCTACTCGCGACGCATAAAATAAAAGTTATAAAATTAACATCAATTTTGATATTACGTAATTAAATGTTGAAGTAATTCTATAAAATAAAATTATAACTACATTTGTTATTAAAATAATTTTTTTAATGGCGTACATTCAACCGTCGCGCCGGTTATAAATGTATCGCAAATGTTCGAGTAAATCTTAAAATAGAATAATTCGGCGTTATAACTCTAAAATCACATTTTAGATGCCTAGAAAATATATTTATAAACTATACGTATAAAATACCTAAATTAACGAAAATGCCACGGGGCAAGCTATGAAGCAGTGCATGAATAACATTTGTAGCACTAGGAAAGCTGTTTGCGATTACCCACTATATTATCGAATAACCGTAATACACACTTCAAAGTAGAATTACACGTGCTTATCAGAAAATCTAAGGGTGTCATCCCACGGCCCGTAGCGGCGCGAGCCGCGCCGTCATAGCGCGCCAACGATCACGGATCGGTTGGAACGTCTCGGGCGCGTACGCGCCACCTCGGACCGTCTGCTTCCCACGGTGCGTTGGCGTTGGCGCGGGCTTGCACGACGTTTTTGCTTTGACGGCACGGGCCGTGGGAAGGCACCATAAAACATTTTGAGTTGTTATTAATAAATAATTGCATTTGACTACCTAGACTGGTTTAATCTATCCCAGTTCACGCTTGAAACTCATCGGGCATTAAGATTTTTTGGAGTCCGTATAAAATTGACTAGGTACCTTAAATTATTTTATTATTACAGGGTTATCAATATATAATCAAAATGTCATACTAACTATTACAGATTAAAAAACTTATTAATTTTAGTTTACGTAAAGGCTGTAAACAAAAAAATTAAGTGATTGAATGATTCCCACTTTTTTCTAGGTACTTATAAATAAATTTACTTAACGTCGAAATAACAATTTTCAATTAGCCTCGACGCGACGATAACTCTAGAAGTTGAACGACACTTTTTGTGAACTACCTACTCTGTTATAATAAAATTATATTATTGTATCATTCTCACTTCTACAGCTACTCTTGGGAAGAAGAGTAATAAATCCGGAGATCTCATTTGACGTTAGTAGGTTATGTGACTCTTAGAGCTAACAACTATAGGCTCTTAACTCCTTCAAAGATTAAGAAAGGTAGAACAGAGATTTAACTTGCTTGATCAATGGGAAGCGAATGTTAAGTTGTAATTGTGCGAATTTATCTTCGTACTTCATTTCCGTAGTACTAACTTTAAGATTTCCTGAAATGTTATATTTATAAAGAACGTCGGATATAATTATTATAAGTTACTTTTCAACCGTTACAAGGTGTTACGTTTCGTACGATCTTTCAAAGTTTAAAGTTAAGAAACAATTTCCGTTGAATAATTTTCATCGAATAGGTAATTAAGAACCATACACCTTTATATCGACCTGCAAAGTTTTTATGAAATATTAGCTTTGTTTTAATATTATAGATAGGGTATATGTACAGGGCGAGTCATAACGGGTGGGAAATACTTTGCCAGTTATTATATTGGGTTGGGGCATAAGTTCGTAGCGTTTTTATCGAAGACTTTTATTTAAACAAAAATCAATAGTTATAACAATAAATTAATCAATTATGTATTCGCCGTTGCTGTTTACGACCTCCTCCCACCTCTCGACCAATTTGTCGATGCCGTTCCGCCAAAAATCGTCCGGTCTGTTATCGAAGAATTTGTTGAGCCAGTTTTTAAGGTCCTCTTCATTGTCGAAAGTAACGCCCCTCATGTGGTTCGACACGGAGCGGAAAAGATGATAATCCGTCGGTGCAAGGTCCGGAAAATACGGCGGATGCTGAATGATCTCCCATTCGAGCTCTTTGAGTGCGGCTTTGACGACTTGTGCAACATGGGGCCTGGCGTTGTCGTGAAGGAGTATGGTTTGGCCTTGTTGATAGCCTCTTTCACGCGGTGTAGCTGGGCTATGTAGAGCTCCTTGTTGACCGTGGCATTCCTTTCGAGCATTTCCCAGTGCACCATGCCCTCCCAGTCCCACCAAACGCAGATCATGGTCTTCTTTGGATGGAGGTCAGGCTTGACTCTCGGCTTCGGCGTGTCTCCTGGAGCCACCCACTCCTTTCTTTGCTTCATATTTACGTATAGGCACCATTTCTCATCTCCCGTGACGATTCGGTACAAAAAGCGCTGTTTATGACCGCGTGTTGCTCGATGGCGAGCGAGATGTTGAGAAGCAATTTGAAGGCGATTTTCTTTGTTGTTTTCGTTAAGCTCGTGAGGCACCCAGGCTCCCAATTTTTCGGCTAATCCCATTGAATGAAGATGATTGCGAATCGTTTTATGATCGCAGTTCATTTTTTCGGAAAATTCACGACTTGTTTGGTGACCGTCCTCCTTCAAAAGTGCTTAGAGACGCTCTTCGTCGAATTCAGAATGTCTTCCGCTGCGGGGCGTGTCGTCGATGTTAAAATCGCCATTTTTGAACTTTGCAAACCATTTCCGTGCTGTAGACTCGCCTACGACACCTTCTCCGTATACGTTGCAAATGTCCTGGGCTGTATCAGCAGCTTTTTGGCCTCGATGGAAAGCGAAGAAGAGCAGGTGTCGAAAATGTTGATTTTTACCTCCTGGATATTCCATTTCTAAGCCTGAAAAGTAATAAAAAATTAATTTACTCAAAAAGACGATTAGCACAGTTTTGTAGAGCAGAAAGAGCTCTATCGAATGCATATTATACACTTTGTCAAAAGCAAAAAAATCGTTGTAAAACAAAAGAAAATATAAAAACGCTACGAACTTATTCCCCAACAAAAGGTACCCTTTTGAATTTCAAAAAATGTTCACATGAACCTATATCCTAATCTGTATAGTCACGAAATTACAAGAAGTCTAAATTTTTTTAATAAAATCAAATCAAAAATGTAATATCATCCAGTGGTTTAACATTTTGGTGACGATTGATGTTAACTAATTGTAAGTTATCTTTGTAATTGCTAAAATAGAAATTGACAGAACAACTATAAAAAAACAACAGGTGAAGATGTTTTCTTGTCAAAGCTTTTCTACATGTTATGATTCACCCTGTATACTTACAATTTCTAATAAATAGGTCGGTAGGTACTTTTCCTACTAACTACCTAATTTATGTTGAAATTTATTGCAATTGATTCGATATTAAAATACGTTTATGATAAGTGTGTCAAGCTTTACAATAGCACAAACGAACCAATCATGCTCGTTTTACATGTCGAATTGAATACTCGTCTGTTTAGGTATATCTTGAATACAAAAGTTAATCAAGTTCTTCAGAAACTTATTTACAAATAAGTACGTACAATGTACTTCGATATTATTAATGACAGTTTCTAAACATGTTTTGGTATGAAGGTACTTACAGTAATTCGCTTTGTTAGTAAAATGACTTTCGAATAAATAATACATTTAACTTTTGTATTAGTTGCTTTTGAAGTGATTAGCCTGCTTTCAGTTTCCAAGCAATTAATTTTTGAGTGGGTTCTTACATATATAACGATATCGGTTGATGTATAACGAGATTATTAGTTTTACTTAAAAATAAAATTACGAAAAATTGGATAATAGGATTTATTATAGTAGGTAGACATTGAAAAATAAATGGACGAGTTTCTCATCTTTGACATTTTTAGCAAATCCTAGTCATTTTATTTTATTCCAATAATAAAGGTTATTAACATTGCACTGATGATAAAACGATTCATTTTATAAATTGTAGTTTCATACAGCTAAAAATTTATAATAAGTGTCATGACTCAGCAGAACTTCAACGCGGTTTTTTTGTTCAGTTTCGAGTACAATTCACAAAATCTCTCGGTCCAATTAATTTTATCATTTCCGATGCCTATACGTATAATAGTTGTAATGGTAACTTGATTGTTATCGTCATCTAGAAAGTCTTCGGCAAGATTTTCACTTTTTCATAATACGAAAACAACTACCCATACTTTTAGTTTTTCAAATGTCTGATGGTTTTTTGCCGATTCTTTAGAAAAGTTTTGCCTTCTACTTTGACGCTATCATCACAGTACAGAATAGATTCTAATAAAATACTGTAAAACGCGTTGTAACGCTATGTAAGGGTCCTAGTAAAATAAGTGCTATAAGCGGGATAGCCTAATAAGCGGGAAATAAAAAATAGGCGTACCTAGGTACTTTTTAAAATTAATTCAGAACATTTACGAAACAAAGTAAACATATACGTAAGACATATTAACATTTGTTTATAAATAAAATTATTTTAAATATCGAAGTAGATAATTCTGAAAACCTATAGGCGTTTGTTACAGATTTTGAGAGATTAATATTGCGTTTTTTCAAGTCGTTCAGTAGTATAAATGAGATAATTTTTTAAAATTGGAATTTTGCCTTCTTACTCTTTCCCAATCTTAACATTCGTTCCTTGAGGTATCTAGATAAGACATTTAAGCGGTATTTAGAGCATTTTATCGGGGTTGTTTCATAAGATAAATTACAATTTGAGAACAGGGCCGTGAAAAGATGGTGTTCAAGAATGAAATATCAAATCGGTCCAGAATAATTAGGAAAACCGGAATTGTATTTCCGTGGATGTTTGTCGAAACCGAGAAAAATGAAAATAAAATTCAAGAGAAAAGTGAAAATTAAATTCAGTGCCGAAGAATTGTCTGTGGATATTTCTGTGCAAATAAATTTCTTGGACAACAAATGATCAAATGCGACATAACTTGTATATTCGGGAGTTGAAATTTGACAAATATGCCGTGCATTTATTAGGTTCTTATTATTTTAGGTACTTATCTACAGATAACATTACCTACACATGTATCTACTTAATACTTTCCCTTATTCGTAATTAAATTTTTTATGAAAATTTTAGTAAATCGTCTAATCGAAGTTATGGTGCATATCTAGTTGTTTTTATTTTTTATTTAAATATAACATTTTTAATATTTTATGTGCCCTTACGTTTGCTGTTTAATAAACGAGAGATTTGTTTAAAAAAAAAACTTAAAGAGTTTGTAACAATCGATTAATAATTTTCAATAAAAACCTGCATTTTTTATGTGTGATTTTAAAAATTTTGGAATAAAGTATAAACTGACCATCTCCATGTGGCACTTTTTACATTTATATCAAAATAATAGTTCAATATTCTCTAAAACTTTGACTTTTGTATTGAAAATTTTCAATCGCAAACCTTCATCAAAGAAAGTATTTTTTCTTTTATATTTTCTCAAAATAGTATCTATACCTAAAATAAAAATAAAGTTTAAAAAGTTATAGCTGTATTGTAGGTAAATTAATTATTTATTTTAGTCGTTATTGACAGTTACTTATATTAAATATGGTGTATCTACATATACATATTTATTTATTAAACATTCTACAGTATGTTTATTTTACATTTAAATAATCCTGGTTTGGAGAACTTTCTATTGAAATATTGTAATGTATTTTGCACTTTATCAGTGGAAAATCTCTTTAACTATACTAAGCTGGTTAATCTAAACTTGCATGTTCACCGTTTACAAAGTTTTCCAACTGCAAAATTAATCACAATTGAAGATTATATAGTTTGTAGATTATAATTGTTTATTTTCGGTAGTGTCTATATAATGTTTGTTAACGATATTAAAAAATTAATAACGAGTGTAGGTAGTACACTCGATGAATTAAAAAACGTAATGAGTCTTGAGACTAAAATTTACTTCATTTTAGTTACCTGAAACGGGCTAATGATTTTTACTGTCTACTATATGTCATTCAAACTTACTTATAAGTTTGAGAAATGTCAACTATGACCTATCAAACCTATACGCAATTCATCAATAAAAAGTTACTAGATTGTTTATTTGTAATTCGGTTTAAAGTTTGGAAAGTGACATATTCTATAAATGATTTACTTGCGCACATATTAGATGGTATAATGAAAGACTACAATTTATTAGAACTGTCAAAATACAAAGTACGAGGTGACAGAACTGTGTGAAACGTCATCATCTAGTAACCTTTTATTGATGACGTGAATTGCATATAGGTTTGGACGAAGTGTACCTTTTCGCAATTCTAACCTAATACGAAAGCCATATTTACACTGCTCAACTAGATTCGTTACGTTTTTTAATTTTCAGAGTGTACCTAGGTATATGTGCATTTAAAAATAATCTTATTAAAATTTCGCATTAATTTGCCACGTAATTATCTGTATATCAAAGATAATTATAGTAAAAAACATATTTTGCAAATTATTTACGGTTTTCAATTAGAAGGTTATACCTTCAACTAATCAAATCGAATAAGCGATAAATTGTAACAATCGAAAGTTAAATTTTCACGCCGCGCGCGTCGCTTCGTTCACGTAAGTGCATTTATTTTAATATTCTAACGCAGAAATTAACATCAACAAATGCTTTTAACCAATTTCCATAAGTAATTTCCATTTATAAAGACTTCAATTGAAAAATACTAGCATTTTGTATACCATAAAAACCCTTGTACTTGGAATGCTAATGTAACAAACTTATTTCTGTCTCCTTTTTTATGTGAATTAGATTTCTATGGTAATATATTCAGTAGAATCCCACAACGAAACTGTCGCCAGCTTTATTTTACTAACAATAAAGACGATAATGTTTTCGATGTCTGTTGCTTGCAGTTCTTTTATTATCGGTGTATTAATAGATACAATGCAATCGATAAAAATATCGTCAATTGTCGCCAATTATGTTTAAATTTAATAACAATTGTTGCAACAATCGTTTCTATGGAGATAAACTAGATTTAGTGGCTACTAAATTTAATCAAATGTATATGCATACGACTGTAAGTGTTTATTCAGACGTTCTAAATTAATTAGAATTCATTTACCATGCACTTGTAGATACTACATACAAGTTTTAACGATATTTTGAATTGTACGAAAGCTAAAGTTGCGTTCATTAATAAATAAGTACTAAAACGAATTCACAAAAGTACATATAATTTTAAAATACACCATCAGTCCGAATCCCATGAAATTCGGTTAACTTATTTAATTAAAATGTCATTAGAGTTATACAACTACCACACCACCACACATGCTCGACAGATACATATTAATGAGAAACGTCTAAACTAAAATTTTGGTCGAGGGAGATGTATGAAAATCAAATTTCGACACGGTTCCGTAAATTACCTATTCCGCGAGATAGCGCGACAAGAAAATTGTTGCGCCAATTATTCTCGAACTGCCCGCGCAAAAATATTTTGCTTTTATGTTTTTTTTTTAGAAATAATAGAACGAAAAATTATAAAATACAAAGCTGTGCGATTCTGCGTAAGGTACGTTTATTTCCGGATGTGCGTAAACAGCAGTCGATTCTTTTATGTAGTTTACGTAAACACTTTTACCTTATACTAATATTTATAAAGCGTTAATAACGTGCAATGCAGATTATTAAATTTTAATGCGCTAAATAGTACTATACTGGGTGAATAAAAACTAAGGAATAATGATGCTAGAGACTTTTTTAACGGTTTTCGATAAAAAAGTTTTTAACAAAAGTTTGATATTTAATTCTCTGCTACAATTTGACAATGTCCATCTAATTTTTTTTTTAAGTTATACCTTGAAACTGTGACATCGTCGATATTGTTTTTAAACGACAACTATATTTTTTAATCACGGAATTGGATAGAATTTATTTTTCTCTATACGTCCCTCTTAAAATATCGTAAGGTTGTATAAGAAATATTTTTAGAAAAATTAAGTTTAACGTTTGAATATGTTATTCGCGATATGAACTTGTTCGTGCATTAGCTGTTTCGTTTCCGAATCCAGAAGACGCAGACATGCCCAACGAAGCCATTTACTTCCAACAGGATGGAGCCCCATCACATTACGGCATTGAAATTCGAAATTATTAAAATGTAATTTTTGAGAATAAATGGATCGATAGAAGAGAAAGCATCGCGTGTCCAGCACTCGACTTTTTTTTGTGGGATCAACTTAAAAGTACCGTTTACAACGACAGACCTCAAAATTTAGAACAATTGGAAATTCGTATTCGGGACAAATACGGACAATACCAGTTGAGTTGATGCGGAATGTGTTAGAGAGATTTTCATTATCAAATGAATGGTGAACAATTTGAACATCTTCTATGATATCAATATTAAACATTTTTTGAGTAGTTTTTATTAATAAAAGTACAAGTATTTAAGATTGGCGCGAATAACATATTCCGACATTAAACTTGATTTTTCGAAAAATATTTAACGTATATATCGTTCGTAAATATCGAACGTATAGAGAAAAATAAATGCTATCCAATTCGGTCACAAAAAATATATAGTTGTCGTTTAAAAACAAATATCGATGATGTCACAGTTTAAAGGTATAACTTAAAAAAAATAAATGACATCGTCAAATTGTAGCAGAGAACTAGATATCAAACTTTTGTTAAAACCTTTTCTTTCTAAAACCCTTAATAAAGTCTTTAGCATCATTATTCCTTAGTTTTTATTCACCCTGTATAGGTATGTAAGTAGTATCTACACGTATATATGAAACGTCTATGAAACATCGCTGTTCATATTATTTGTATACCTGGGATAACAATAAACCGTTTTACAAAATCAACAGGAAGAGAAACAACAAATATTCTTAAAATAACATTCTTTCCGTTCCCCTTAGTCATCCATCGGGCAGTCTCAGCAAATTTTGATTAAATTTATAAAGCGCCGTTCTCGGCAAAGTTTTCAATCTCTTAAATGCGAAAAGGCTATTTCAGTTTGTTGCGTTATACTTACTCAAAATGGATTTTCACTTGTAATAGACGCTTAAGTTTGTTTTCTATCTGTCGTCGGTTTTATAAAAGTAAATATTAACAATTGTTACAATCATATTATTCTCTTGTACTCTTCGATTTAAGTTCATTGATTTTACATTTTGTTGTTTGCAAATTGATTTTTTTGTTATCGCTGTAACGTACTTATTTATAAGTAATACCTATCTATATTTATTATTAAATTAGTTCTTGTACAAAACACCTTTTAAATTTGATTCTCGGTTTAAAATGAAAATTTGTAGGTATGTAGATATTATGAAAGTAGTAAAATACGAACACTCGCTGGAAATGTATAGGTACTACATACAATTAATCTTAACGTCAGAAAATATTTTTTAAACAATTAATTTTAGCGTACTTATTTACCAATACTAGAAAAACGTATGTTATGGTTTACCCTCCTTTATAATTTTTGAATTAATGAGAAAATGCATTTTATTTATTTTTTAATTGAGTAAGGGACCTAACCACTTGGTATCCACTTTATGTTCATCTAAAAGTCAATTGTTAATCATCGATTCAATGTATACACTCGAAAAAAATTTATTTTAAGCGCACAACAACTAACACTTGATTGAAAAGTAGGTACTGTTTATTATATTTGATTTAAAAATATTTTTTTGTTTAACTTAAAAACAGTACCTACACTTCATCCAAACCTATATGCAATCCACGTCATCAATGAAAGGTTACTAGATGACGGCGTTTCGCACAGTCCTGTCACCTCGTACCTCGTATTTTTACAGTTCTAATAAATTGTAGTCTTTCTTTATGCCATCTAATATGTGCGCAGGTAAATCATCGATAGAATATGTCATTTTCCAAACTTTAAACCGAATTACAAATAAACAATCTAGTAACTTTTTTTTGATGACGTAAATTGCAGATAGGTTTGGATAGGCCATACCTACTAAACTACAGTTAAAAACAAACGTTTTTAATGTTCAATCAAAAGTGTTACTGTTGGCGATTAAAGAAAAATTTCTTTAGCAAATACGATTAAAAATTGAAGAAAAAATAAAAAGTGAAAAAATTCCAGTCGTTTTTAATATTATTTTTAAGACACAGATATCTTGGCCAATATTTGTTTTGTTAGAAAGAAAATATGTGATTGCAAACTCACCGGAGTGTATTACAATTTAGATAATAACGTTGCATTCGAATCCAATATCGCAGTACGAATATTACTACTTACTATAAAGGAAATGCTATTTCCGGTCGATCTTAAAGTGCTGTAGGAAATCGAAAATGATTTTGATCTTGATTTGAATCTGATGTTTGCATTTATTTTTTATGATATTAGTTTTCGACAACTTTCGGCTATTTTAGCACAAAACAACTGCTTGTAAAGGTAACAGTACCTACCTATATAATATATATATATATATATATATATATATATATATATATCAAGCAGTTTTGGTAGAACGACTTAACCCTCAAACAGTAAATTTTACAAGAGCGCACATTTTGTGTTGTAGCGTAGCTATAAGCAGATACGTTTTACGTAAACACAAATCGATTTTTGCCTTACATTTCCTAAATCGATGTCTTTGCTTTGGATGCATAAAATAGTCAGCATAACTCATTTTCGCAAAAAGAGAGGGTTAAGTCGTTCCGCCGAAACTGCGCGATATTATTTCACCTATACCCACCTATTATTTTAGTGGGTAGATCACTTTTGTTAGTAATATTCTGAATTAAGCTGTCGTCGATAGCAAGAAATCTGTTTTAAACTAATTTAATGAGTTATAATTTTGCAAACTAAAAATCGATACGGTACTAACTGAGCTTATACTTAAATGGATGTGTTAATAATTTTATAGTTCTTCAAGTAAATTAATAGGTTATACGTGTAGACATCTTATTCGATTAAACAATAATAATAAAAAATACTACCTACATAACATATTGGGCCTCGCATCTTTTATTCTATTTTTTTAATACTTTGAGATCCGCATCCCTTTGTTTACATAGCTATCAAAAATTTTAGGGGAGCTATAGACAGTAAACAAGCAAAAAAATAGCAGAAAACAAAGTCTGGGCTTAAAGCAAAGCTTGTATTATTTTGGTGTGATATGTTGCGAAAAATTCAAACATGTTTACACGATAAAAATTTGAAAATACAAATTTTAAAGAAAAGAGATGTTAGATTGACAATGCATTTAACAAGGTACGATAAATATTATTTTCGGTATGTGCGTGATCGATTTCTACATTTCCAAAATGAAGATTTAATAATTTTTTATTTAGATATACCTATAAGTTTTAAATTTAAAACGTTTTAAAGTGTTTAAAGGTTGTTCTTTATTTTATTTACCACTGTAAAAATGTATCTCGTATTTTTTTTTTAAATCATAAGCCGTTAGGCTGTAAACGAACGTATCGAACGTTAACAAACTAGTTACTACGTAAAACTGCTTTTTGTTGCACCGCATCGTCATGTTACGTCGCGTTGTCCTTGTTTGAAAGTCAAAAACAATAAGTACCTACACATATTTTTCTACACATAAACGAGTTTGAATCGAGAAAATTGTAAAATTTATAATTTGGCTTATTTTATCTGTTTTTATATCTAATATTAAAACGTACTCTCTTCCAATTAGAAGTACGTTAAATATAATTAATAATCTTATTATAGTTAGACATTTATTTTATCTTTAATTTAAAATATATAATTATACCTACTCGAAAATAATTCAAGTTGTGTACATTTGAGATCGAAAACTTTCCCATTACAACTCCTAACTCCTAATTATGGGACCGATAAGATGGTACGTACGTATATAGAAAGTAATAGAACATATGCAACTACAATATTCTTTCGTAACTTGTTAAAATTTGATCGACGAATTTAAAATTTCTAAAATAAAATCGGACTTTCCCCGGTCTTTATACGTTATTTTCAATGCTTTTTTTATGTAGGTACAATATAATTCTGGTAAAATAACTTCAGTTGCGCCGAATCAATCCTATAGCACGGTAGTGTTGTTTCGAAATCGTTATCGAAGTGTTTGTGTGCTCCGGTAATTCTATAGTTTTTTTGAAATATAAGGTTGCCTATAAAAAGGATTTATATGACAAAAAAGTGCACAAAGTGCATAGGTAAAGGTAGGATTTTCAAAATTCGATGTGGTTAGCCTAAAAACTTACGTGAATAGTATTTTTTTTTATAGAGGGTGTCTCGCAATATAACCGCTCGAGGGTGTGTTGCTGAAGTCATTTTGAGTCAAAACGTACGGTCTAAAGCCAATCGTAATGAAACTATGGTAATTTTACATTTAAATCAAAGATAAAAAAAAGGAAATTGTCAATTTATTATTCAATTGAATTTTACAATTTGATGCCCGTGTTACTGTAGCAATTGCTCAAAATGTTTGATCTTTCTTTACAAATAGAATAAGTCGACTAGTCTCATGATCAGCCCAATTAGTTTCTGCAACTCGTTTCGGACTTGAAATGACTTTGGTGACGCACTTTTGGACTACGGCGGTTGCGGTGTGAGACACCCTGTATATTTGATTTTTCAATTTCGCGAAATTTGTTTCGTTCTCGTTTTCACGGGCGTACAGCCGTTTTAATTCGTAATATGCGTTTTTATGGGTAATATACGATACTTTACATGCGAATGCACTTGACAAATAAACAAAGACTACTCTCTCTTTGTCTCTCTTTGATTTGTATGTTAGATTGCATTTCGCTCTATAGACGATCATCTTACGATACAGACATCCAACTCTTGTTTATGAGGCTTTCGTGCGAATCGCTTCATTGCTAGAATCAGCGTACGGATTTTCTTCGCTAATTTGTCTGCTCCCATTTTTTCTGCGTGATTTCTCCAATTTCTTTTTCTTATTTGGATATAGGCATAACAATTTAAATTTCGTGGGGCAGCTTCTTCAAGTTTATTGTTTATTTTCATGCGTTGTCATTTTTAATTAAAAAAAATACAATAGTTCAGTAATTTTTCAGTAACTCGGCGACTTCGGTAATCCGGAACTACCTGGTTTGATATGTGCCGGATTAACGAGGGTTTACTGTAATTACCTACTACAATTTGAACTATTTGTATTTTTTCTCGTAAAATAAATTTTACCTATTAGATATCATTTTTATTTTGAAAATTAGGGCAGACAGACCATTGATTGTGAATATATATTTGGTACGTGTTAAATTGCTCGGAAATAGCAAAATTGATAACACCGTAACTAAATAAATTATAAGGCTCCGCCAACTACCTGAAATTAGGTTTCTTTAAAATATTTTCTCTGCAATTGGTAATATGAATATTTTGGTAGATATTGTTTTTACATTGCTTATCGGTTAATTACCTAAATTGACTACACAGGGTATTGAAAAAATGTTGCATTGTCAATTAAAAGTTATAGATAGGTAATCAAATTTAAAAACCTTTATTCAAGATTAATCATTGGAAGATTTAAATAATAGGAACTTATACTAGATCATTCAGTTTCTGCAAATATATAGTAAATCATGATTTAATAAGTCTCATTACTTATTGTAAAATTAATATCTAACTAAAAATAGTATAATAAAGTTTTTACTAACTTAATTCTAAAAATTAGTTATCGTAGATCATATTATTAACGCAAAGTGCAATGCCTATCGATAAAATTTATTAATTTATGCGAAAACTACTTTAAGGGAAACGTAAGTTGAGAGTGCAGAAAGTTTAGTTCAATTAATAAGTTTAACTGCAGCCAAGTTAAATATCTAGTGCACGATTCGGTATTTCTTTTTTCTTTATATTCTCCTGCTTGCAAAGACTTCGACAATTAATTAAAAATTAATAAGAATTATTTATTTTTTGAGTATGGAAGCAAATAATTTCTTTAAACTAGAATATCCGCGCACAATTACCTATTATGGAAAAATAATCAGTTTAGTTTCAAATACCGTGTTATCGTTGATTATACGTATACAGTCCAAGTAGGTATTATTTACGTGACCCTTAACATGTAATCTATCAGAGTTACGTTTCTATCTGATTCATTTTTGTAGATATTATACATATTAGCCATATAATCAAGATCTCCATATCACAAATTTCAGAAATGAATCATATCTACGAATACAATACCTACAGATCGGCGATTTAATATTAAAATTGTAGGCGACTACTTATTATGCTATGCTATTTTCAACAATGCATTTCACAATCAACTTTAGAAAGTTGTAACAATAATAGAAGATTTAAAAGACATAATTGTAAAGTAGACGTTGTTTTCAAGTTATAATAAATTCATCTAAAATGAAATGATCAAGTTAAGCATTTTTTTTTTCAAAAAACGCTTTACATTTTCTTTGCATTAATCTTAATTTGTTATTCCACGTACAAAGTAGAATAATCGACACGAAAGCGTTAATTTGCAACTTAAACTGGCAGCTATGCTTTATACTATTTAAACTCCTGAAGCTGATTGCGATTTAAATATAAATGTGACGTTTTATATTAGGTACCTACATGTTTACAAATTAATTTATAATTTATTGTATTGAAATAGAAATACTTAGGTCATGCTAATTGATTTTAATAATTAATTGAAGTTCATTGAAAAACTGTTGCGTTAATAGAATACTAAAATATATGTGGTAGGTACCTACTACGTTTCAAGAATTATGTAAAAAAAACGTAGTTGCTTTGTTTTCTTTAATTAATTTAATTCCGAATTAGTTCCATCATTATAAACTACTGCCAGTTAATTATTTTTTTTTAATCTAAATGCACCCACAGAAAAATATTCGCGTTTAATTAAACCGTTGAGTAAATAAAAGTTATCGTTAGGCTTTATTCTAACTACCGGCAATCAAGTGCTACATACACTTACGTTCCGAACAATATTTACATACATAATACTTGTCGCTTTGTACTAATTTAATTTATTTACTTACTCTTAATGCTACCTGTGTGCGGTAAACTTTTCATTTTGTTGTTGCCATAAACTCTAGATATCTTTTTTAATAAGTACCTATTAATTTTCGGTTAGATATAATTTATTTAAACAATTCAAAGCTGTAGATATTTTTTTAATATCGTTCTAAAGCAATGTTGTTTTTAGCTTTAACTAGAAATGCACGCATTTTATTTCAGAGGATTTAATTCTTGGAACACTTCTCCTGTAAGCGCATTAAGATTTTTTTCGATAAATATAGAAGAGAAGTATTAATAGGTAGTTAGAAAACAAAGATTTTAGGAATGTTTTTGTTTTGTTTTTCTTTCGTTTGAGTGCTTCTAAAATATAAATAAGGACGTTTTAGAATTTTTTGTAAGTAGTTAATATGCTTGAGAAGATTAAAGTATACATATATATATATATATAATAAATATAATAAATATAAATATAATGTATATATATATATATATATATATATATATATATATATATATATGTATAAAATGTAATTCAATCATCGCATATATGCTTATAATTAATATATAGGTTACAAGAAAAAGCTTAGTTATGTTTAATTAATATGATGATATTTGAGTATACTAATAAGAAATTTATTTTGCCTTATCATTTTGTCGCCCCATCCAAATAACAAGTATTAAAGTATGTTATTAAAAATTATGAAATGTACATTAGTAATGCTAATACTTGTACGAACGAAACTAAAAATCACAATATAAACATCCTATATTACATGTGCCACCTAATAAAATAACACTTTTACATATGTAATTTTTTTGAGAAATATATTTCAATATTTCCGCATCATGTCCTGACAATCTGTGGTTCATCAAACTTCTATTGTGAAAATTTGAATAGATGTCGACAACACTATTTTAAGCATAATCACAAAAACACAATTCTTCAAGCTTGCCCTCGAACCTATTTTTTTTTTAAATCGCGACTTAAACGTTCTTATCTCGCGATAAAAATATTAAATTACAACGAACGTTAATTCATAGTTAGATTCGTTATAGTAAAGAACGCATTTCTTAAACTATTTTAAAAATTTAAATGTTTCCTTATGACATAGTTATCTCAAATATTTTTAAACCGATCGTGGGCCCAAATGTTATAGAAATTCATTTTGTTTATTATATACGCTGTTGAATGTGCAATTTGTTTCTAAATTGCACGGAACAAATACGAATATGTCATTTCACGGCTGCAAATTAAAAAAGTGTTAATAAACATAATATCCCCTAAAAGTTAACATTGATTAAGCGCATTTATTAGGCGTTTTCGATAATCTCATCAGTAGATACCGAACCAATACTTGTCATCTGAAAATACAAACTTTTGATTATTTATCATTTACCCTGAAACCATTTCTCGCTCGGTACTTTTCCTTGGATTAGTGTATATCTGAAGCCATTTGTAAATTTATATATCTGATACTCGTAAGATTATTTTCTTGTTAACCCTCTTCCAACAACGTGCAACCCAGTCTCACTATCGTATTACTGCTTCGTTAAAATCAAATCCTAAATAGACTGTAACTAAAATAAATGTAATTTGATGTTCCTGACAATGAGATTATTAAATAATTACCTATTTTCATTTTTGATTGTGACTATACAAGGGTCGATGTTTTGTGATAGAAGGTGCAATTGCTTTTTAAGCCCAGATAAAACTGCTAAACAACAGGAGAAGATAAGCATATCCCTGTGAGCCATTGCAGCCATTCCTAACCTTTAAGTAAAATAAAACACTCGGTACCTACTAAAAATATAGGTTGTACGTTTAACGAAGGAATCAAAAATGCGCACTCGGCATTGCAATTCGTTTTAGATCCATTCGTAAGAATATTCGTAAAACTGCTTTACTATGATCGCACATACCTTGATAAATTTAAATAATGTAGTATCTATAGTCAAAAAATTAACAACATTTTGAACAGTAATTACTATAAAATTCGTTCAGTATTGTTGATTTTTTAATCAAGTATGGCTTTAAAATAAATTATTTTATCTCACACATTTATTATAAGTTTTTTTTTTCAATAGAATAACGCCGTTATATTTGTTTCAGGCAATTCAGAAACACCCTGTACAAAACAATTGTTTTTAAGACAAACATCAAGTCGTCAAAAACGTCATGTAAGTATATTTCGTCCAAACCTATATGCAATCCACGTCATCAGTAAAAGGTTACTAGATTATGACGTTTCACACAGTGCTATCATCTCGTACCTCGTATTTTGACAGTTCTAATAAATTGTAGTCTTTCTTTATACTATCTAATATGTGCGCAGGTAAATCATCTATAGAGTATGTCACTTTTCAAACTTTAAACCGAATTACAATAAACAATCTAGTAACTTTTTTTTTGATGACGTAAATTGCATATAGGTTTGGATAGGCCATAGCATATTTTCGTTTTTTTTTAAGAAATTGCGTGATAAATTGTATTCGATTGTTTTTTAAATGGTATATATTCATATAAAACCTAATTTTTTTTATAAAAAGAAATAAGTAGGTATAGGTTAAGTTGATGATTTGTAATTACAGTAGTCCCGCAATTTATACGCGGTTTGAAAACTGCCACCAGCCCCCGGTTTACGCTGATCAAATACACTTATACGCGGTTGCCAATGAAATTTTTTCCGTCATAATTTGAATTCATAAATATGTAGTTTTTTTGAAGCGTTACGCAAAAGAATGCAACGTTTTTATAGTAAATTGAGATCTACATAGATATGTCTCATGTATTTGCGCGAGTCTCACTCTAACTTTTAAGATTTTTCCTTTAATTAGGTGTGTCCTTCGTGAAATCATTCATCTACAAGCACATAATTAAAAAAATAATAATAATACTACAGACTTTAACAATTTAAAAAAAAAATTGGATTTTGTGTGTACTTACCAGCACTCATTAACCGTAACGTTGCATTTGTTGTCGCTTAAAGTGACGTGATTCATCTATATCTATGCAGTAAATCGATTCAATTACATTCAAAGATATATTATAGAATCAATAAAATCGAATATGGTAACGCGACTTAAAATTTTACAATAAATTAAATTTACTAAAAAAATGTTTGACCTATATAAACTACAACGAATGGAAGTTTATTTAGTAGATTAGTCAGTTCAAGATTATCTAGGTACCTATCTAAAATTTTAATTTAAGCGAACCGACTTTTTTATCATTTTTCAAACCATAAAAAAAGCTAATTTTGTTACAATCTTCTCTCAAATTATTCTGTAGGCTGATCAATCAAATAATAGCAAAAATGTGTAGAAGCGAATTCCAATGCAAATTCGTCTAAGGCCGCCACATTTCATTCGAACTGGCACTCTAAAAAAGAGCTTTAAGAGTCTTAACTAGAGACCAATTGCGCGTTATATTTTTTTGCTGTTTATAAAGTAAACTAGATTTACTTATTCAGAATTTCCAGTTTCGGTCGTTTGTCGTAAATAAAGTGGTTTTTACGTTAAATTAAAATGGGTAGGTATATATTTATGTGGCGTGAAAATGTTTATAAAACCGAAATTTTAATTATCATTCGTAACAATATCAAATTAAATATACAAGGTGTCCAGAAACTCTCCTGCCAAATGAAAACGTCGAATTCTAGAAATGATTTTACGTCGATTTGAGTTAAATCGCCCCTATACAAAAAAAACTCTTCCTAAAAGAATTACGACCCTTTGAACTTGCCATCCATTTTTCTCAAATATCTTCGTAACGTTAATAAAATAGATCAAACTTTACGCATGAATTAATTTTTAAATGTGCAATATATTAGTGTAAATATGAATTTTTTATTGTAATCATAAGCGGCTCATTTAGGGGAAGGGGGGGGGGCTAACGGACATTACAAATCATAATTGTTTTATCTATGACTTTTTGAGATTTCTGTCGTCAAATTTGAAAACTTTAGTGTTTCTATTCTATAGCTCTTGTTTATTATTGCAATGATGCGCCGTTTTCGAGAAAAATCAATTCGAACTTTTCGTGTTTCCTTCCATACACATAAATTCCCCAATATTACTAAATTCAATACCAATAATAAGAGTTGATTTTGACAAATCAACAAAATAAGAACTGCGTAAATGTGTGTTATTAAAGAGGTTTTGAATATATGTATTTGAAAAAAAAAAATTATGACAAGGCGCCGTCTACAAAGGATTCTAACTCGCTTGATAATTTAGCCGATTTAGCTCAAATCGGCAAAAAATCATATCTAGAATTCAACGTTATCATTTGACAAGAGGATTTCTGGACACCCTGTATTTTAACTATCTATAAATAATCGTAATTCTGCCTTGGAAATTGACGGTTTAATACAATTACTTTCACTAAAAAAGAAAAAAATACGAATATTAATCATTTGTAATATTTATACCTACTTATTGAAGTTTACGAGTGTTAATTGTTGGGATCATATGGTAACTGCAAGCATTAACATCAACGTAATCATGACGAACTGATTAGGAATTGGCATGAATAACAATAAATGCCAAGTCTTATTAAATTTACTGTAATTCAAAAAACGATTACAAAGTTTCACAATAAGAGCATTAATTTTGAGTTTCATGGGCATCTCGGTGCTTGTTACATAAGTTTAATTAGCGAGTCTGATTGAGAGAGTAGCTCGGCATTCAAGATATTAGATGTTCTAAATCCTCAAATTTCGGTTAGTGATTGTCTGACACTATCGCTTTATTAACATTTTATTTTGGCGTAAAACTTTTTAACTAGTTAAATTTTCGAACCGGACTAGTTTTGAACGTGCGATACTTTCGAAAAACAAATCTAAAGTTCGAAAGTTAGGGTGTTCAAATTTTTTAATAAAAGCAGAAATTACCGCATTAATCTGGAAGTTAATACAAAAGCGAGTGGACGTATAGGTTTTTAGGATTCATCATTATTACCTCTATTGTTAGCGAATATTTATTGCTTTTTCACATCTTTCTTTATTACACGTGCTATTATGCATATAGTTATCCATATCTAAATTTCTTGAATTTAATATATGATTATTAAACTCAAAATTAGCTATCGATATGCAGTTCATTAAAAATAACTTAATAAACAATATTTACAGCAACATAAAACACGTACTTAATAATAATAATAAACTAGGGAAATTAATCGTAAAAATGGGATGATCGAGATGCTATAAAGTAAAATTACCTGTAAAATTACCGAAATAAACATTTTATACAGGTACACTTTAATTTAATATTTACATCACAAAGAAATTTTTTATAAAATATTCTTTTGATTTTTAAATTAAGATACGTTAAATAATATTGTAAATTTTGCTTTATTGACGTCTTATTTAGTATTTTCTCCAATTGCCTTTTCTTGTAAGACTCTAAACGCGAGCTTTCGCGTATGTTTGGTTTCACTTTGTTGCGCTTTAATATGTTTTGCGCCTGCGCAAACGCACCCCCTTTACCTGTCGTATATCATACAATTGACGCTGTTCAGACGTCGGCGTCGAGCCAAAATTCAGTAGTACGGTTTCAGCCGCGGTGAGGGTGAAAAGCGTCGCTTACGACCCTCCTCGTTCGTCGAGCGGCGTATTTATTTCGCTTACCATAGATATTTGTGAGGTCGCTACTTTGAAAAACTTTTCATTCGCCGATAATTATTTTCGGGTGTTTATAAACTATCAGTAGAACAATTTGTGAAATATCAATTTCGGAGATTTAAAAATTTGTGTAAGTATTTTAATTATCATCTAATGTGGATGTTTAAAAATTTTTAAATAATGAAAGAGTTGATGGATTAGTGGGGAAGTTTGACTTACCTATCAACTCAAATTAATAAATGGAGATTATAAAATGATTGACGTGCGGGTCTCTCGAGCTTTTCTTCGACTAACTGGCGCACTAGAGGATTTATTTTATAATATTAAACACTTTTAAGTTTTATAATGTTAACTATTTGATAATGCGATTTTTGCGAATTATACAGAACAAAAGATATTCAAACTGTATTTGAATATTTTTACACTTCATAAATGTAAATTTCAAATAATAAAAATGCGTATTTTGCATTGTTATTGCGAGGGTAGGTGTATTAAGGTAACACAAAATAACACCGGTAAACTTTTAGCTATGCCTTCTTTGAGATCTACTACTTATTATTAAAATATTATCACGTATCTACTTGTGCAAGTAATAGTAAAATACTTTTATTATGTTGTTGTTGTTGCTTGCGGTCTATGAAATAGACCGCAAATGAAATGTTTGGTCCTCAAGGTATAGAGTGAAATGTTCGGCGATTAATACAGATTGCATTTTTGTATAATTTATGCAGATTTATGCGAAACGATATAAAACAGAATTTATTTATATTCCTTACCTTCAATTGCGTTAAGGTAGGGAATATTCAGCTATAAATAGCTATGAATTTTACGATAAATAGTTTAATGAGACGTCAAGCAATAGATCACCACTTCATGGGACATTCGTTTTTTACGTTATCATCGTTCCAAATCGGAACAGTGAACAATTTTTTCGGAACAAATTTGTTTACGTATTTTAAAATTAGGTACCTATTCATTAACATTTAGTAATTTTTCACGGAATTAAATAAATAAAAAAAAGAAGATAATATAGGACGCAAGGAGGGCATCGAGGGACACGTGCGCAGTATCTGTAAATACATAGATGATGCATAGTTAATGTCGGCACCGCTGAAAAATGAGTTTAGAAATTTTGGACGTTAGTCGTAAATTGAAGCTATTAAATTATTCGTTTTGAAAAATATATATATAATTTTAAATTTATTAATGTTGAAAATTGAATGACGCGCTAGGGTTTAAAAGGAAGTAATCAAGAAACGGCGAAGCGCGAACCCCGAAGCCACAGCTTTATTAGACGTTTGTATTATCGAAACGCATTACTGTAATAATTATTATAATCTATCTTTAAAATACTTAAAGAATTAATCATCATTTAATTTATTACTAATTCAAAGAAAATATGTTTATCTACTTACTTTAATTAAGAAATTAGTTGTATCGAATCTTTGTTGAATTTATTAAAAAGTACCTACTTATAAATTATTCGAGGTTTTACCAGTTCCTGAAGCGGGTTAAATTATTTATTGCCTCAATTTTCTTTTTTCGTTGCCCGATACTTGTAACCGCAAATAATGAGTTTTGGTTTGACGACATATATACTGTTCCCTTATAAAAGGGAAACAAGAAATCAAATTAAATGCGGACTAAAGAACGTAAAATATGGTTTTGACGTGGATGATTATTACACCGCGTGTAGTTTATCAAGAACGCTGCTTGAATTAATCACAAACGTGATAAAGCATTTTGAAACAATTGCGTGAAATGTAATTATTTTTTTTTTTTAGTTTCGCACAATTTAATACTCCTAAATAAATACGTATTGGTACTAGGCAAGGATACAGAATATCCTTATTAATTAATTATGTATCAATCGAGGCAAGCATAAAATTTATTAGTCCATACACAAAAGTACAGCAAAAATTAGCAAAGATATTTTACATAGTAACAAAATAAAAGTAATAAAAACAAATATTCTGCCTTATTCAAACATATGACGTATAAGTGATTGATTTCGAAGTTTTATTTTTAAATTAATAACGGAATTTTTGGGATCTCTGCCCATCCGCCACGGTCCTCTGCTCTTGTATCGATGAGAATACATATAAACGATTAGAAATGAGGACGAACACACTTCACGTTTCGGGGCCTAACGAAACGACTAAGTTTTTACGCACAACACTCGGCCACCGGATAATGGGATGCCCCCCGAGATAAAAACAAAGGAGCCAACAGTTAATAATCTCATCCCAATTATCGCCACATAATAAAAAAGGGCCGTGTATATTTTGTCACTATGATAGTTATCGGCTTAAGTGACATCCAAACTCCTTTAAATTTTTTATCAAATCTTGGCGCTGATAATAGTAATTCGAAGACGCCCAAAATAAGTGGTTTAAATCTGCCACCTCCCATCCGCACGAACAACGCCAGCGGGGAAAATCGATGACAGACAGTATGTATCATATAAATGCGTCAGGAATTTTCCATGTCCAAATTTTAATCTGGTTACGGTTCTATATATAAAACCGTCTCGATGGGTGCAGTGCCACGCACCGTGTGGTTTTATTTATATAAGATTCTCGTCAACACATTTCTTCTTTAGGAAATCTCTAGCCAAGCTTGTAAAATCTTGTTCTAAGCTCTCTACGCGATCTTTGTTACCGGCCAGCTTGGTTAAGCTATCTGGCGTTTCGTTAGAAATATGTTCCTTGAATTTATACGGTACGTCACGTAACACCCTGTATATTATTTTTGTTGAGGTCGGGCATCTTATGCGCTAGCGTTGTGAACCATTCGATCATGTTGTGGTTCTCTGTTGTAATTTGAATAACTTACTTGTACGGGATCGATGCATTTCCAAAATTTTGATTTTGAAGTTGAAACTACTTTCTAAATATTTATAGAAACTATTTTCTAGTTTTCTAAATATAACAGCGTTTCGTATTTATTTTTATTTTTTTTAAATTTTGTCCTTGTAAATTCGGTTGCATTAATCTCACAGGCAAAGTGGGCACGTGGATGGATACCATCGTGGTACCTACTAATTTAAGAAAATTAAATTTTGATACAAAGACTATTGTTTGTAATTTTACCAGATGATAGGTCAAACAATTACATGTTTTCGGCGTGATTTTATTTTTCGCCGTGTCGATGTGGTTGATTAACATTAATTCGGAGGGGTTTATGGCACTCCCGTTTGAAAAGTAAATTGGGTGCCAAAATTTTTTTTTTGAAAGTTGAAATGCCTCATGTGTTGCCATTATATATTCACTGACGAAACCGGAAGTGGAAAAAACGTAATTTTTATGTTAAAAGTTGACATAAGTAAATTAGATACTTCTGTAACAAGTTCGAAAATTTTATCTTATTGTTAGTAAATAACAATATTACGGGGATGTATCATGATTCTATTACACGCGGTATATTTTGTTCTATTAACGTTTGCGTTACAATCTCCGACATTTTAATCCTAATAACAGGATTTAAATTCTGATAAATAATCGCATAAGTACACATTTATTAATATTTCAAAGACTGTAGCTATAGATACTTATTTATAAGTATATAAGTATTTTTGGTTGCACTAATTTTCGCTAAGGGCGAACTAGTTTAAATAAGTAATAATGCAAATTGTGTTACAAAACAAAATACCTATTAGGCATAGGTAATTCTAAAATATTGACATTTACTTACCTGTAAAGATATTCTTCTCAAAATAATTAGATTAGTTTATATAAGTAGGTACCTAAATTAAAACTACTAAATAAAATTAACTAAATTAAAATTATCTGTAGTTTATGTATTTATACATATATAAAAACTAAATTTAAAAATCGTAGTCCATCTTCTTGAATAACTGAAGAAAAAAACAATGCTTTGTTTGGCCTCGTGCAACATTTACCGATATTTTTTTTTCTTTACGATATCAAAGCCCTCACATTTACGATTAGTATTATGAACCTACTTTCACGATTCTATTGATTTGACGCATTCAAACCTAAAATCGAAATTCAAAAAATATCCGCTCCATTTAATTTGTATGGGTTTCAACCGTAACGGTTATTATCCATTAATGCTTTTAAAATTCAACAAAAAATTTTAATTTGAAAGTTTTTCACTTTGTCATTTATATAGTGTTGTGGTAAATTTTATCCTGATATGTTTCGCTCTTTGGTTCGTTCTGCCGATTTACATCATGTTAAATTAACGAGGTTGATATGCCTACGACGTAAAGAATACGTAAAGAAATTTCTAAAGAAAAAACACTCACAAGCTTTCAATTTCGAAGTCAGTTGCAGATGCTTTCCTCTCTCTTTTACGCTTTTTTAATTGCCTTTAAAGTACGAGACTGAAACCACTAGAAAAAATCTTACCTTTAATTATAATATCGCAATTCTTTCGGAATATTTCTAAAAGCGTTTAAAATTTGAAATTTCTAACTCTCCGCTTTGCCGTAAACGTTTAAATTTTTATATTTGAATGTTATAATGCTATTGAAGTCCTTTCGAAGACGTTAATTCTTTTATTTACGGTACGAATTGAGATGTTTTAGTTAATATAACGTATAAGCGATAGCGGGGTTTCGTGGACAAGATCAAAATGGAAAATTCGGAACGTGGTATGATAATAACTGGGCATTGTCGCACGTTCGCTCGGACGTACCATACAAAATCAACATTTTGCCTTATGCCTTAGATGCATAAAAAAATCAGAACAACTCATTTTCGAATAAAGTGGCGCTTACGCTGTTCTGCCAAAACGCTAACAATATGATTATGTAGACACTCTTTCGAAAAAGTACGTACAGTCAGCGACAAAATTGAGTGAACATCATATAGGTACCCATTAAAACGGAATGTATAAAATGTAAACTTGTACGTGTTTCAAAACATTTATCGATATAACTAGCACGTATTTATTCCTAGGAACTGTAAGTTCGTAATTGTAATATTCTATTCACTAAAATATTTGCTAGTGTCCACTCAATTTTGTCGCTAACTGTATATAGATACTACCATCACTAGTTTAAATTGTTATATTGTTTTTTTTAAACGTTAACAAAAACGAAAACAAAAGAAGTGCAGTACCTATTTGATTATTTTTTAATGTATTATCGGAGAATAAGAAAACTGTTTTATTTCAACCCCTGGAGTATTAGCTAAATTTATGCGAATTTAGTTTATCGCGTTACTATAACTATCGGAATTAATTTATTTATTTTTAAATATTAAGAAACAAAGTAAGTCTTTCAGAAAAACATTTGACAGAAACAAACTAATTTTGTATTATACAGTAGACCCTCGATACCGTGAACAAAATTAAACGGAGATTGTTCACGTTAAAGAGAGGCTAATTTGACGCTTAAAATGTTATGATCCTATTATAAAAATAATGTTTGACGCATATAAACAGGTACTTTTTTATTATGAACATTTGGCCAATATGTTAACATTTACATTTAATATGAGAAAATATATGTGGAGGGCCTCGAGTCGGAGAGGCGTAGGGTATTCACTTAAATTTTACAGGAAACGAAAAAAAAACCGTTTCAAAACTTCGTTTTTTGCACAATTGAACGTAAATATGGGAATGCACTCTCACAGAAGCTACATAAATCGAAACAAATTAAAAATGAAAAGAAACATATACGCCCTAAATATTCATTTCCACAAAAATGGCTCCTTTGACTCGAAGCCCTCCATATGTAGATCCTTGTAATAAATAAATATGTTTTTTGAATATAATCTGAAATGTTGGTGGTTTTTTATATTTTTTGGCTTTTTATCTCATTTCTTTTATAATTGACTGTAACTATAATCAACCCCATTGAATTGAGGTGTTTAATGCATTTATTGCACTGTCTGGATCAACTCAACGTACTTACTTGAGAATCCTGCACGAAATACACGTGTTGGCGTTATCCCGAATTTCCGTTACCCGGTGTTCACAGTATCGCGCGTCTATTGTATTAAGCATTGGACGTATTTTGTATTTCATAATATAGCAAATCAATCGGGAACTTACCCGTATAGTTTCACTACTTTAGTATGTGATAAATTCATATTTTACACCTACCTAAAACAGCCAAGAAACCATTTTATAAACGTAAAATCTGTTTATATACATAGTGGGTGTGTAATTTAAACATAAACGTGTCGAGGTTATAAATCTTTGGTAAAAATAAATAACATCCCTCCCGCAGAAAGATAATCGTTCCAATCATCTGCTTCTCAGTTTTTGCGGAAGGAACTATTTAAACTATGTCATTATTTACAACTAAATATACATCCTACTTTGAAAAGTGAATTAAATTTCTGGTGGCAAATTGTTTAAATAGCGAGCTAACCTAAATTAATTTAAATTATAGCTACCTACCGTATATAGAGTGGGTAAAGTACTCACTTCATTCCTCGATTTTATACTTTTACCACATGCAAGTTGAAAACTATGTAAACTATCTTCGAAAATATATAAAATTTGAATAAAGCTTATATATCGGGTGTATGTGATTAACGAAATTAATTAACTAAAGGAAATTCTTTAATTTCGGACGAAACGTATAAAAACGTCTATTGTTAAATAAGTAATTAAAGTTTGACTGAACTGCCGACTGACTGACTATATCTTATACTTACTGTTTGAAGGAGGCTGAAGTCGAATCACTGGCAATCGGCTTTTGATGGAAAAAATCTTTTGTTAGGCACAAGGCTATTCATTAAAATCACACAATCGGTTTTGTTACGACTCAAATCGACTAATACTTAAACATGACAAATTTTAAAAATTCAAAACCATTAAATTGCTGATTAATACGATGCGATGTAAGATCTGTCAGATATCTTGTACCGCGAGCTTTTCTGAAGATTAAAATTCCACAACGAATCTGTAAAAGGTGGAACGATTTAACATTCTGAAAGATATCACGATAAAATCTATTCTATAATTTAGTGTTTCGATACAATTTATCCTTAAATTAAGTAGCCCCACCATACTATAATTTAATGTTTCAGTACCTACTACTCGACTACTATCCTTTTTCGAACAAATTATTTTTAATCTACGGTTTTTATGTCTATTTATAACCGTATTTCCCATGCAATATTAATTTTTCAACCTCACGCTAAGAGGATCCTGTTTTCAAGATTATTATATAGAAACCGGTGAGATATGTATCACGTGTTAAGCATACAAGTTTATACGAATTACAGAAAATGCGTTACCAGACTTTAGCAGAAGTTATTCGAGAAGCTGCGGTCGGCAATTTCTTCATTAATTTATTATCCGGGTTGCTTTTGTATGATAGTAAATTTATTAAAGGAATTTTGTTTTCTATTTTTTGGGATTTTCCTTTCAGTATTTTGCGCCGCGGTGAATACAAATGATATACTCTCATTTTACGCGTTACCGGATTTGTTTCTTTAATGTAGTAAAAAAAAAAGAGGACCTTTAATATATGTTGCTACGAAATTTTTAAAAGCGTTTTAACGTAAACAAATTTCGATGGGACTGCAAACTTAAAATGATTTTTTTATAACGTAGAGATACCATTTAGATATCAAATTCATAATCGATTGTTTATTATTTATAGGTGCTTCTATTAAATAAATTGTTTGGTAGTAAACAATTTGTATTTTATTATTTGTGGCGTACTTACATTTTGAAATATTCGCTATATTAGTAGCGTTTGAAAACGATATTTAAAATTAATCGTGGTAAACTTAAATCAGTTGCACGTCGGCAGTCTTGATGACATGATTTTTTATCAAAGCTTTTGTGGATTAAATATAGAACAATTAAAAATTAAAAATAGGTGTTTTTAATTAGGTACGTTTGTTCCATAATAAACTTTTGCTTTTTAGAGGTATTATCTATACTTAGATATAATTAGAATAAGGATAATTATGCATTTGCATAGTTTTCTCTTTATTTTATTAAAATGCTTATTTAGCAAAAGTAAGCGTGATATAGCATATTACGTAGACTGTTGTTTTTTTAATGTATTTTCAAATACAGTAGAACCCCCATTATACGAAACAATTGGAATTAACTCCGTTTCGGATAACCCGAAAATATATTTTCAATATTCTTGAGACAAAAAATGTACATAGGTACAAACGTGGATATGTATATATCTATCTACATACACACATACATACATGTCTGTAAAACACTTTTAACATTTAATTTATCGTCCTAGCCAGTTTTGTGTATCTTTTCCTATCCATTTTATTTCCGTAGAAACTCTTTCTGCTCTCAAACTGTCACCTTGAGGCGACAGAAACCAAAAAGAGTGGTTGGTTCAAAGTACATACAAGCAGTACTCGTTTTACGTCAGACAACATTTTGATACCATTCTTCGTATTTACGGAAGGGTATTTTTAAGTAAAAAAATAATCGATTTTGAAGATTTTCATCGTTAAATCTAAGCAAAATTTACTTGCCAATTACAACTTTTTATTTAGGTACAATATTTATAACGTTTAGATAAAGCGACATCCCTTAACAACATAAATTTTCTTTTAAATTACGATAAAATTAAGTGGTTTAATAATGATTCATTGAACAAGTGATTAATATCTAACGCAAAAACAATGATTCTGTGCATATTCTCGGTCGCAACAGCCTTATCACATATCGACTAAAATGTCGAGTTTAATTATTATACACTGTGTTCGCTAAACATTTTTCTGCGCACCTTATCACGAATACTAAAGTATCATTTGCGGCTTTTATAATTTTGCCTCGATACCCTTAACTTGTAATTAAATAGGTGATAGTTACGACTGATGATCCATCATCTTATCGACTCATCGACTTATTATCATTAATGACTTGCAACTGATTTACCTCGACTTTATATTAATTTATTTTTAATTATATTAATTATATATAGGCCATTCAAACTTTATTCAGATCACGTCATCAATAATCACGCCGATTACTAAATGGGGAGGTTTCGCGCAGTAGTGTCATCTCGCATCTCGTTTTTTTTTTTACAGTATATGTACCTATTAATAAATTATAGTCTTTCTTTGCTATATATTCGGTATCGAAGATACGTTCCATCAATAAAAAATTACTAAATTGTACATTTGTAATTCAGTTATATGTTTTAAAAATGTCATATTCTATCGACGATTTACCTGCAGATAATATATTAGATTGTATAAAAAATTACGCTTTCCAAACTTTATATTAAATTATAATTTTTTTTATTGATGAAGTGCATCGGGATAAACTTTGAACGACCTAAAGTTAATGCAATTTACAAATCAATAGGTAGACGTCATCAATATTTATGACGTCATTTTTTAAGGTCGTTGACAATATTCCTATTATTTATTTTTGATAAGCTTTAGAGATTATTTATTATTATTTCAGGGTTGTTACTATGTAAAATTTAAACCATAAATTTTTCCTCAGCTTCTCAAAAGATTTCCAAGCATAATTATTAAAATAAAAACAAAAATAATACGATACAGATCGGTTTTATTAGAAAAATATTCACGATACTTGACTAGAAAACAGAAGGAAATTGACAGCGTTTTAAATAATAACACTTATTCGTCAATTTCCTAAAACAAAATTTCCACTAAAACATTACGAAAATTGTAGTACCACGTTATTTTGATGCTACTATAAATTATTTTACATCGCTTATGATGTGCATTTTTTGTAAAATTGTATTAACAGTCGCGCTCTAATTAAAAACAATTGAATTAAAAAACAATGGATTCAGGGTGGTCGCAATAAAATTTAGCTGTTGGTTGCAGACTGCACTATCAGCATCACCTCATCTTGAATATAGAGACATAGAAGCATTTGCACGGTTCGATCGAAGCTTGTTTGGACGTTTTCACTTGATTTTATCAAGAGTTTCTTCAAAACGCAATTCATCGTCGCGTCTGCGTCGTCCCTATTGAATTCAACTTTTCGTCAATCCTAATATATTTTCGAAAATTGAACGATTCGGGGAAAGTATTTTTAAAAGTATAATTCGAATAATAAACGTGATGAAACTTAATAACGGTCATTATTAATTCGAGTAAATAGAATTTTCTGGATGAGTAAAATTTAGTTATTCCCATTTCATATTCCCACTTCTACTTATTTAGCTGCCGCAGTAATTTTTCACTGATTTTGAATAATCTGAAATGTACTTATTTCCTTGAACATCCGCTCACGCAACGACGTTTGTGTTAATTTACACTGCTGTAACTCTAGGTGTTCCTATATTTTAATACATTGGCCTTTCTATTTAAGCATTCAGAACACGAAGGAATACTTTATTTAAATATATTATTAGCGAACTTTCATGTACATTTAAATTTATGCAGATAGTCTTCAAGTACGATTTGCATTTTTTCATGAGCTTTAGCGAAATTGGAAAACGGTTTGCTGTAGCGATTACAAGTTTTAATCATTTTGAATATATACATAACAAACGAAACGTGTAGACAATAACCATAATACTCTTCGTAACTTATGATAATTTTTAGTTTAAAACAAGAAATGTAACTTTAAGCAATTTTATTAAATAGGGAATTTTGTAACGTGGCGAACATAAATTTCGGGTTCGAATTAATCAATTGCAGAACATATTTAAGGCGTATTTGTAATAAAATTTATTCGCTAATTCCCGTTTCGATAAATTCTAAGACACGTACTGCGGAAACGTGTTCCGATCGATTAAGATGCTGAATTGCCACAGGATTCAGGTACAAATTATCCTTTATCGTAACGAGACGGCGCAGTTCGCAGTAAAAAGGATTAGATAAATGTTTAATTGCGTATACAGGCGATATTGCGATAGTCGAAAAATTGCCCGGCGTTTATATCTTGAAATTGTACGTTATGTCTTACCTATACAATGTATTTTTGACCGTAATAAAGGTTTAAAGTCCTTTTATATTTTTACGAAAAGATAAAACGTCCATATGTAGATACCTATAAACTTCGGTAATTTCATTTTTTATCTTACTTTGTAAATTTTTCCCGATGTAGAAGTTTCTTTCTAAAAAGAGATTACGTTATAATATGACAACGTTTTTTCCTCGGGCCTTTAAACGAGATCATTTGCACCCTTAATCGATTTTGTATTAATTTTCATTTCAGACATCTATACTTATTTAACAATTTATTCTTAACAGAAAAACAAATTGTCGATTAAATTATTGTTGTTCTGCGCGTTACGAGCTTCGTTTATTAGAAATTAAATCCTGTCGCGTTTCAAACCCTCCCGTAAATTTCCGAAAACTAAACATTTTATTGTGAATTGTTCTGATGCCGCGCGCAAATAATACCAGAAGTTTGTTTAGCTTAAAGTAGGGTGTAGGTATTTGCAACATGTCCACCTACTATTTGAAACCGCGCCTGAAATTTCAATAAAACAAACGCTCCTCTGCCGAAATATTTAAATTGAAATGGTTAAATATTGCGTGAATTTTCTTTGAAGCTGTTCAAAATTATATTACGCCATTAACGAAACGCCGAATTATTAGGTACAATAAATTCTACCTCGTAAATTATTAATTTTTTGTATGAACAAAGTAAATTTAAAACGGCGCCGGCGCGTTCTATTTTCTCTTTTGATAATTTAACGCCTATTATCTAATATGAAATTATTATAGGTAGGAAACGCCCGCTTTGTCGCCTATATGACCTAGTAAAGTTTAGGTGTAAAATAAGGCAATCTGTCGAAAAATAAAAGCGATTTTTTTTTTGGATAAACAGCTTTATTTCGTCATTATAAACAATATGCGAAAGTTCCCCATAGATATCGTGCCGGCGTTACATTACAAGATATAAGAGGTCGACAATAAAAAAATGGGTTTTAGATGGGTTGAAAGACCATGTAGGTTATTATGAAAGTTGTAGATCTCCCAAAATTATCTAAATGGTTCTATATATTGTTCACGTACGGCGAATCGTTTATATATGCGATCTGCGCTCTTTAATACGAGAAAACTTAATGCATTCAAAATGTTCGAAAAACGTTCTGACTTGCACCCAACTGTAGAAGTTTTTTAACAAGAAAATGGATAATGGAATATGGTTTGTTTTGGCGAAGTGTAGAGCGTCAGTTTCGGAAACAATGTTTTATTAACAATGATAGGTACTTGAGTTTCGTTAAATCCGACTAGACTCGATATGCCTGTGAAATTGTCATTTCTTCCGCCAACAGCTATAGCTACTCAACAACACCTATTCCGTGCGTATTCCCGGAGATAGGAAAGAATGTAGTAGATCCAAAACCCGACGGACGTGCTTATTAACACGATTTTTGCGATTGCGTGAAAGGTTGTGGTGCAAACTGTAGATACAGAAAAATAGGATTTATATGCTTTGTATGGTAAATATTATTATGGTAATTTCGGTTGATTTTTCCGACAGTTTTGATAACACCGAATATGACGGGACCAATCTCGTTGATCTTTTAGCATCCAGTACGATTGAAGATGGGGATGGGGTCGTGAATTCCATGAAGAACCATTACGACGAACTGCAAATGTAAAAAATTGACGAAGACGAATTATAATTTTTTTGACAGAACATGGATCAGGCCTACTGGTGAAACCATGTAAAAAAAAAACGAAAGCGGATGCAGCGAACATTTTATACTTTGCTTGTGCTATATCTCGAAAACGGTTCGTTGTACGTCACAAATGCACGTCTAAGACTCTTTCATAGAGAACTTTTGAGAGATCTACGACTTTCGTAATAATCTACATTGACCTCGAACCCATAGGAAACGAGATATTCACGAAAACCCATTTTTGTATGTTCGATCTCTTATCACTTGTAACGCCGGCACGATATCTATGGGGAACTTTCACATGTTATTTAAAATGACGAAATTAAGTCTATCTATCAAAAAAAAGAACACTCTTATTTTTTCAGCAGATCAAACCTATAGTTACTGGACTAATACGACTGTAAAAGACGAGAGTGGCAGAGAGTACACTTCGGGATACCTGAAAAGGGGTCCGTGAAGTTAGCAGCACATGAACGGCACAAATCACGGGACCTGGTCCATTCGTTTGTGCTTCGTTTGTGCCGATTTGTGCCGTAATCAGTTTTCCGCAACACAAACCGTTCCCGAGTTATCGCGATTTTTAGATGTGCTGCTAACTTCACACCAGATTTTCGACACAAATCTCGGGACCTGGTCCATTCGTTTGTGTTTCGTTTGTGCCGATTTGTGTCGTAATCAGTTTTCCGGCAACACAAACCGTTCCCGAGTTATCGCGATTTTTAGATGTGCTGCTAACTTCACACCAGATTTTCGACACAAATCTCGAGACCTGGTCCATTCGTTTGTGCTTCGTTTGTGCCGATTTGTGCCGTAATCAGTTTTCCCGCAACACAAACCGTTCCCGAGTTATCGCGATTTTTAGATGTGCTGCTAACTTCACACCAGATTTTCGACACAAATCTCGGGACCTGGTCCATTCGTTTGTGTTTCGTTTGTGCCGATTTGTGCCGTAATCAGTTTTCCGGCAACACAAACCGTTCCCGAGTTATCACGATTTTTAGATGTACTGCAAACTTCGCACCTGATTGATCGCACAAATCTTGGGACCTAATCTAACCGTTAGTGCTCGTTTTTGCTAGTTTAAATTTTAAGCAGTTTTAATTAGTAGTATTTTAATTGCTAGTTTAGTATTTTAAATGAGGTAGTTTATTGGTTTGACATTACATAAAAAAAAATTATTGGTTAACGCGATAACTTCTTTATAGTTATCTTGCAATTTTAATTTTAATATACGCTTTATCGTCATTTACGAATAAACGACCCTAATACAAGTTCATGTTTGCCCATTTACGGTAAACAACATATGTGGCGGTAGATGGACAAAACATATGTTTAAATAAAAATGTTTAATGTTGAGTTATAACTCAAAAACGGTTAATATTGCTGAAAAACTAATTAGGTACTTATGACGTAAACTAGCAAAAACGAGCACTAACGGTTAGATTAGGTCCCAAGATTTGTGCGATCAATCAGGTGCGAAGTTTGCAGTACATCTAAAAATCGCGATAACTCGGGAACGGTTCGTGTTGCCGAAAAACTGATTACGGCACAAACGAATGGACCAGGTCCCAAGATTTGCGCCAAAAATCGGGTGTGAAGTTTAGCAGCACATCTAAAAATCGTGATAACTCGGGAACAGTTCGTGTTGCCGAAAAGCTGATTACGGCACAAATCGGCAAAAACGAAGCACAAACGAATGGACCAGATCCCGAGATTTGTGCCGTTCATGTGCTGCTAACTTCACGGACCCCTGAAAAGGCCGCAGTAAAAAGGACCAAGTTGGTGTACTAACCCCAAATACAACAAAAGTATGTGAAAGTACATATCAGTTATTTGAAATATGAATATTAAATTATAGTCATAAAACGTGACATTTTTGTTTATGCAGGTATATATTTAGTGAACGTTGTTGTATATTGCAATTTACGACGTACAGAGCTTTACTTTTCAATTTAAGTAAATCGTGTAAAAGTTTCGTAGTTGTTTCACGTTTGAAAAATATTTTACGAATCGATTTTAAATTTTTTATACAAAAAAATGGCAATTATTTCAACGTTAAAATGTTTAAGCAACGTCGCGCTTTAAAAAAAAACTAGAATGCAACAAAATGCAGCTTTTGAATAAGGAAAAGGTAAAGTGATAATCTTCGTAACGTCAGATAAATAATGGAAATTCTCCTCGTGCATTAATAATTTCTGAAATTGGTCCTAGCCTAAGATACTTTATATTAAGAAAAGCGCGACTCTAAATTGAATGATCAGAATGAACGAGAGTTCTAGGGATCGACCTAATATAAACTTCTGAGATTGCGAGAAAATAATCTGCGTTGACTAATTTCATTGTTACTCGAATAAATGAAGGATATACGCTTACTATAGCATTTATAAGTTTTCTCATGAATATAGGTATGCAAATGTATGTTTTGTACAGTACATACGAACAATGGATAATTAAATCTCGGTGGTTAGGTTATAAATCTGAAAGGTTCTATTAGTCTCACTCGCGGATATTGCAGTAATAATTTTGGTTAATTAATTTACAAATTAGTCCGCAATACATCTTATAGTAATTTAATTCTAATGATATGCAAATTAAAAATTTAAAATAGCCATGCAAATTAATGTAAAAAAAATAGAAATATTCAATTTTGTCGCTATTTATTGCAAGCGGAAATCCGGAAGTTTTAAATTGTCGCACTGTTTCTGTCCTTAATTTAGCGTAGTTGAAGAATTAATCTTTATTATAAACAATATTTATTGTAAATAGCTGGTGCGCTGAATTTTGTTTGTTATAATTAAGGAAAGTTCTGTTTGTTACTCCGCATTCATAATTAGTTTTGTTTATACTTAAATTTTGTTTTGGTCTCATTTTCTGGCATCGTGCATCGCTTCCATCCGTTTAATGAAAAATAATAGGTTTTAACGATGTTAGTTCTGTTTGTTCGTTCTTCTTTTTTCTTTGCTAATGCAAATATTTTTCAAGTATTTTTGATGTGCCTAATTAAAAATTTAATTAAAGCATCGTACCCACCGTACCCATAAGAAATAGTTAAACTAAAAAAATACGTTTGCAATATATTAAATATGTTGATTAAACGAAATAATTTTCCGCGTATTAAGTATCTATTTATTTGATAATGGAGTTTACTTTTACTGTATTTTCTGTGCAGGCGGTATTTGCATTGCATAAAATTTCTCTTGAGAAGTAGGTAAACAAAGTAAATTTAAATACTGGAAGTAGGTACCGAGTAGGTATTAGGTATTTTACAATTATGAGACCAACATCAACTTAACAGTAAAATAACAAAATTAAAAAAACGAAAATTAACTTGCATTTAATTCGATCAAGTTTTCGTACTTTTCGTAATAATAAAGAACGACGAAATACTTGAAAAGCCCCTGCATCTGCGTTAGGTAAACCCTTTGCAGGAAACTCCTTGTTATTTTTGCTTTAAACCTTTACACCTTACTATCCATAAAAGAAACGCCTACATCAGTGGGCCGAAACCGCTTAAAGCGTTTTATGGAGGTATATATTGTATTTAAACCAACAACCCGAAAATTGCTTGTATACTCGTTTTAAAATTGTTATTTCCTCTTTAGAACGTGACAGTAATAAAAGCTCCACGGGAATACGATTGCTTTTAGTTACGCGTAAAATTTACCTATGGATATAATTCCGATAGAAATGTTACGTTACGTCGGTACCTATAAAGTAGATTACGTTCGTCCATTTCTACGTCTTTACGTAATCTAATAATAGTGCGCTACCCAAGAGATAGGATTTAGTCAACTTCTTAGTAACAGTCGGGTAAACAGCAAATAGATTATGTCAATTAAGGCAATGGACTGCGTTACTAATATGAAGTTAATTTGTGTACAGCTGGCTCCTAAATTACTGACTCTCCGCTCGAGTCGGTAATAAAGAATCTACGTAATAAAAGAAACCTTAGGACCAGTGGTTTAGGTTGGGCGTTGATATGTCGGCCAGTCAGTCACCCTACATTTTTATATACAGTGAAATCTCGATAATCCGAACTTGCGCTACTCCGAACTGCGAGGATATTTCGGCACTAGTTATACAATATGTTATTTTCTACTCGCGCGTGCGAAACACACATTTCACACGTCAATATTCATATGTGACTGAAATATAATTTCGCACCCGTGTAATTTCACGCACGGTAAACAAGTCAACGTACGCTCACGTCACTCATGTCAACAAGTGAATAGGTTGCAGGTGTGCTTGATTTGTTTCGGAGTGGCACGACAGCTGTCATAAATAATAAATAGTTGCGCAATCGTGATAATTCAGGATAAATCTATAATTTATTTAGGGTCGTAGAAAAAGTATAGTGTTCAACGCATGCGTGTGCACTCGTTCGGTTTGCAAACTCCTCACTCGTGTATAAACTTTGAATTCACGCACTAGTTGCGCAATATATTCTTATGCGATCAATCGTAATTCTTCAACACTTTTCGAGTTACGTTAGCGATTATTAATGTAACTTTCGGTAATCCGAACTTTTCAGTGGTAGTTCGATACGGCCCCTGCATTAATTAGTTCGGATTAACGAGATTGCACTGTATGTTTATCCACGTAGAATCCCGAAACGTAACTACAAAATTATAAATTTAATCTGTTAAAAATAATAAATATTTTATTAGTTTATTTAAATTTAATATTGGGACGATCTGCATCTGCATACTCTCTGTCCTAGCGTCTGTTCGGGCGAAATCACGTATCTACTTTGTATTTACATATTATCTGTTGTATGCTAAAAGTTTTGATCTTGTCATTATTTTGGTAATTTTTAATAATGATCGACATTTATAATAAAATTACATATAGGAGGGCCGAAAATAATGTCGCATTACAAGTAATACATTATTGGTTATAATTTTCACGAGAAGTAATGACAGACGTGACTTAGCCGCCGTTCTTTTTATGAAGTCGTTAAGCACAAAACGTGAGAATAACCAATTTCGGCAGAGGCTTCGAAAGCATTATGACGAGTTTTTCCTGTTACGGCCGGAATATTCGAATTGCACAAACCATCCGAAAAGGATGTAGATTGTAGAGAATAAAACGCACAGGGCAAGTCTAACAACCGCAGTCAATGATGCAGCAATTGCGCTGGTTGATGAGCTCGTACGGAGTAACAGAAGAATTACCCTCGAAATTTAAGGGATTGTGTAACTAATTTAACGAGTTAGAGACTAGATATATCGAGAGTAATCTATTTTCTTGGAGTAAAAATAAAACATTCATGATGTCCTGTGAAGTGAAAAATCTAATTATTAGACCTAGGATAAACAGTACAGTTGTTAGCCATCTGACAGTTATTGGCCGTGCTAATTTAAATCTTTCATATTAAGAGTTTGATCGAAATAATTAACATTTAGCCTTCGCCAAAAAGATCTGATGACCTTGCGCTATTTAGACACCTAGATTTTATTGTGATGGCTTCAATGAGCTTGTAAGTTTATTACTTGATGCGAGCTGTGTGTTGTGCATGGAGCCATTTCGTGCACGACTTAAGATTTTGTTAAGCCGAGTAGTGGTATTGGAGTGTCGTAATATTTATAATCGCACATTTAGGAATTTCGGATGACATAACTTTATCGCTTACAGTTTTTGGCCACCGGCCAATAACTATCATCTTTTGGTGGCCAATAACTATAATTGGTTGGTTTTTACCTTTGCAGTTTACAATATTATTCTGTTCGAAATGTCAAAAATTGAATCTGGAGTGACCTATAAAAACAATCTATTCGGAAGATAGTTTCAAAAGGGCTTTAGAAGAAATAGAAAATGGTATGCCGCCGAGAGAAACATCCAGAAGGTTTGAAATAACAAGGGCAACGCTGCAATTTCGAAGAAGTAATAAATCCGTCAAAATCAGTTGTGGACCAAATCCCATATTGTCGCGTGAAGAGGAAGCTATTTTAGTCAAATGGATCATAGAAAATCAGAGAAAATGATTTCCTAGACGTAAGGAAGACTTGCAACTATCAATGACCAAACTCCTCGTCCTAATCCTTTTACGAATAACTTTCCTGGTGATGGGTGGTATAAGGCATTCCTTCGCCGTCACAGCCAACTCACCACAAGGATGTCTAAAGCCGTTACAGTTGCGAGTTCAGCTATTTCAGAACTTGGCATTAAAAGATGGTTTACGAAATAGAAGCTCATTTAACATCTGAAGGCTTAAGGCCTCTTAGAAGAGCTCACTTTAAGGTGAGCTGTTTTACAGAACTTTCGCTAAAGATTACGGCCAAATTAATAATTTTAGAAATTTGATCGTTGCATTATTATATTGTTTTGAGTTATAGAATTTGACGTATGTATCGATTTTGTAGAAAAAATGTTCATTTTCTTGTAATTCTTCAATACAATTTTCACTATATTCCAAATAAAAGGCATTTTTAAACAAAATGTTTAAAATTTAAACAAAAATAAACATTTTTTCTACAAGACTTACGTCAAATTCTATAATTTAAAATAATACAATAGTGCAACGATCAAATTCTCAAATTTATTATTTTGGTTGTAATCTTTAGTAAAAGTTTCGTAAAACAAGCAAATTTGAACCTTAATGCGAGCTCCCTTAAGCGAAATATTAAACGATCCATATGTACGTTTTATTTATTTATAAATTATATCGATGTTCGTTTTACCTTGAAAATTAGTCATTTGTGCTTCGACAATCTGCTTCTTCACTATTACGAATTTAAGTAAAATTGAGTAAAGGACAGGATCGTACTTAAAATTTGAAATGCAATTTTTTCGGCAAACTATTAATAAACGGCTATCTATTGATAAGGAAAATGTAGTTTAAATCATTACAGCTACCCCCCATTAAGAGATTTAGACTTATTTTAGTTACACCCTGTATGTTATGTTTATTTAAAATTTTATGTAAAATTAATTTACAAATAAAGGTTTCTTTTTTATTAATCCTTGTTGTCTTTTATTTGAAAAATAACCTTTATAGGTGTCTGCGTACGTGATAAAGAGAGCGGCCAATCACTATCTTGTGACGGCCAATCAGTGTTATTTTGATATAATTTCACTTAAACCATAATGCATAACAGAAATACTGCAATTATGTTTAAACTATTTAAGAAAAACGAAAATTTAGAGTTTTCTGAATGACTTGAAGCCACTGAAACATATACATTTGCAACTATCTATTTTTGGCGAGCGAAATAAAATTGTGTATTGCTTAAAAGGCCAATCAATCACTGTACCGTTTACCCTACGCGCGAAAAAAAAATAGAAGCAGGAATTGGTGCTGTATAAATTGTAGTTTTCTAAAAGAAAAAATTAATGTTGAAATAACAGGAATTGGTAAATTGAAAAAGTATATGGCGGGTTTTTGAAGACGTTTGCATATTACGTCAGCGATCGGTATAGGTCATTGTTAATTCGACACCAATTTCAGCAAACGCCATGTGTCTATTTTAATCATCTCGTTCGTTCCGAACATCATAGGCAATATCAAAATAATGAACACTCGAAACAGATTTTAATATTGCGATAAATTTATTAAATAACATTTTAACGATGAATTAATTAATCGGTTAATGTTATTTTTAAAATACGCCATCTCTGTCAGTTCTCATATTGAACGCGTCATAACAAATCCAATAGCTGCAGTTCATTTCTTTCATCTAAACTTTGAAGGCGAATTGTACGGAAAGGTGACTGCAACACTTGAATATAAATAGACGTCTTATGACTGATAAAGTTATGAATTGGTCGTGGTCTATATACAGAACTTTCATATTGTATAAAAGTTCCACTTTAATCGTTATGCAGGCAGTTTCGGATTAAAATATTGCAATTTAAACATTTTTTTTTAACTTCTGCTAGTTTTATGCATATAAATAACGTTATAATTATAACGCAGTAAACAAAGTTTTAATTAAAAATGTTTACTTATAAAAAAGGTATTTCATGAAATTGATCGTCATTATTGGAAAGTTTTTGTCGAGAGCGTTTCATCGATTTATTGGGGAAAATAGACAAACTCGTAATTAATTTGCCGTCCACCGATTTTGATTTTCCACCTTCGAATAAATTAGAATATACTTAGGTCGTTTAATAATATTATGAATCGAACAAAATCGTTCTAGCATACAAACAAGTGCAAAATAAGGACTTGTTTAAAAAGTGTCTGATCATCTAAAAGTTACAATATAGGCTGAAAATTAGGTTTAGTGTCGTGACCCGAAAGCTAAAAATAGAGGTAAATTAAACATTATTGGACGGATCAAGGAAGTCATGGAGTTTTCTCTTAATTCGTGGCAACAAAAAAGCGCCACTAGGTACCTAATTCCCAATTAGCTCTTTCTATTTATTTAAATTAAGAAAGTAAATACGAACGAAACAATAATAAACGTCATGATGTAACGTTTATAAAAACTCTCCTGTAAATAAGCACCTAATCGAATAACTTTAATATTACGTACTACAACCTTTTTAGTTTAAAATTCCTTATAAAAGTTGCAGAAATTTATTTATTGATCATGTCGTCAGCGCTGAAAATTTTCAATCAAACCTCCGAAAAATTGCGTTGTACCTGCTGCTTGGAGATCGTTTCGTTTCCGACGAGAACTGATATGCAGGTCCGTTAAAAGTACACAACTTACACGTGAAACGGACGACGAAACGTCAATTTTTAATATCGACGCTTTAATTAGATGTGTACTACATAATATATGTACGTCACTATCTGTGACGTTGTTGATTGCTGTTTAACTTCAGCAAGAATTTCACTTGCCGCTAGTCTACTATTCTACTTCGTCGTAACAAAGGCCCGTCCTGCTTTTTTATTGTTATTCTTGGTCGATCGAGTCGAATTACTTTTACTTTTCATTCTCCTTGTTGCCTCTCACGTTCGATCGTTAAATAGACTGCAGTTTTCTATATTCTTAGCACTTCGCTTTATTCGGTTTCTTTACGTTCATACGTTACAAGTAGTCGACTCTTTTAATTCAGCTGTTATTATTCTTTAAACTCGATTTTCAAAATCTAAATTCTATCAGAATCTTACTAGCTGTTATTAACTTAAGTGTTATTGTATGTATAAAAACGTACAGCTCAGTTTTTCTCTAAATAAATAATACTTGTAGGGTGTCAACGAAATCACTAGACAGCATTTATTTTGCACTGTGAAAAAGGTATTAGTCTGAATTTTTGTGTAAGTAATATAGTGCAACGGTGCTATATTTTGACTGTTGGAGAACTGCTATTACATTTCCGGTTATGCCGAAAATGACCTTAACGCCCTGTATATTTTTACTTTTTTGGATGTCTCGATTACGGGCCAAAACGGCCCTAACCCGTATAGAATTGACGACTAGCTCTCGTCGGGTGGTGGGCGTAGTTTAAAACGACAAACATGAAAAAACTTACACTGAAACTTTAAATAAGTAGGCGAACGAATTAGACATTTCCAAAAAATGATCTACAATTCGTTGTTGTTTGATCGTTAATTTTTTCAATAATATTTTTCTTAATTTTTAATTATCTTAGAATGCATCCCGCACCTCCTACTATCCTATATACGCGGCATATTTGTGAAACCTATCCCCGGCGAATAAGGAGTTTTAATTGTTATCTAATATTTGTATGACAACGGTTCGTCGATGAAACCTCTATCCAAGTGCTGAACATGAACCGGCATCGTTTATCACAGAAACCACAACGCACTGCAGCCCGCTCTCGTTTCGCTTTGAATTTAAATTTAGAAATTTCACAGGTACCATCATCTTACGAAATCGAGTGCGAAATTATTTAAGGGGTCTTTGTTTAAACACTTTACGCCGGGGACGTCCCCGGGCATTCGAAAAGTCGTACAGTCGGGTTTATTGTCATTAGGTTATATTAGTATCAATTTTAATGTTAAATCAAGGTTAATAGGTAGTTCCAAACCAACAGTTGTAGGTACACTAACTAATTCTTCTTTTTTTGTGTTTTAAAATGACGTTATTTCAAATATCAATATTTCATGCACTTGTTAGAGCATATTTGCTCGCTACGGTTGATTAATAATTTATTATTGCATTCAATTTTATTAAATAAATTTTATAATTAACAAAAATGCAGGTTATTGCATGCCTTCATTAATTTATACTACTTATTAATTTATTTGCTATCTAAACGATAGGAGGGTTGTTTGACGATTTAGGCACGCATTGGCAATAAATTACGCCTGAACATTTATCGGGAGATGAAAAGATCAGCCCCGAATCGATTAGTAATGATTACCTATTGGTTAAAAACTTTTGTTACCATGATCACAACAACTTAATCTCACAACCAGATTAAGGGTCGATCTTTCCATCTCCCGATAAATTGATCTGACAGATATTTACCATAGAAACATTTGTTCGAACAATTGTTAATTTATAATAATTGCATTTTTTATTTATTTGGTGAAACCGGCCATTAGAAATGTAGTTACCTATTTGTAATAGCCCTGGCAGCTGTCAATTTTTTTTTACAAAACATAAAATAATTCCAAAAGAGCTAATTTTAAAGGCAATATTAATTATAATTTAAAGTCGTATAATTGTCTCGGGAATAAAAATAAATAATAAAAATTAGGGCGTTCTATTTGAAATAAGGAAGTTGATACCCATTTCCGGGGTAATCGGAAAAAACGAAAATCTAAAATTATGTTAAATCGAAAGGTCGTAATCAATTTCAAAATTTCAAATCACAACTTTTTTCTATATTTTTCTAACCAAAACTCGTCGTGACATACCCTGATGTATAATAAAACATCTTACAATTAGGGCTGGTTATACCACTACCGATCCGATACTTGTAACCGATACTTGTAAAATCGGCCCTTATCCAAATAACGATTGAAGATTAAGTTATAATATTATTGTTTTATTAATGATATAGGTAATGAAGACAGTTAAAGACAATGTATAGGTCTAGGGGCTGGTTTTATAATATATAAACTGCAGAAAACTCAGAATAATTTCTATGGAAACCTTTGTTTCAACAAACGTTTTCACGACAGTTATTCCCAGAATAACTTACCTGATGTTTATCTGATAATTGTAGAATTGACCCTTAGGGCCAGTTTTTCAATCGCCAGTTAATTCTGACCGTTAGTCAATTACTTCAGAAACAATTGTTTCTAATAATCATTTCGATTTCGAAAAATCAGCCAATCAGAACGTTTTCCGCATTTCGTAATTCGCAATTCGTATCTATATGAGCTTTATACAAATATTATTGTATTATTATGTACGTCTTCTTTTTCCATGTTCCAATATTTCCTAATGCATATTTAGTGCGTAATTAATAAATTATTATCTATGACATAGTTTACTATATAATTTGTTGGAGAATTTTAAAGAATCAGGAAACAGTAGATGCCTATGTATATTTAATTTGACGCCGTTATCAAATTGTATATTCCCCATAAGGTAGGTAATAATTAACACTTCCCTACAATTATTTGTATTCTTATTTGAAAACGAACGAGCACGTACTAATTAATATTTATTCAATAATAACAAGTTTAGAGTTTGATTATTTCTTTATTTTTTCTAAACGTACGGCCTCGCGGTTTAATTTATCGTATTTAGTATGCGATAGAGCAGCTCACTGACCATTTTCAAATAAGGCTTACGTGGCCCTGTTGTATTATAATAATACTAACTGGTTTCCATTTTCATCTGTCCGTTGATTTACAGTCCGCCGTCTAATCAGTGAGGTTATGTAATATTGAAATGACATTTCTGTAATATGATTCTGCAGTAATTACCTCGAAACTGTAAATTGTATTTTACCAATTTAAAGCGTTATCCACATGTTCCGATTTCGTCGGACCACGCCTACTATGTAACATTTACCGGCAGATTCCTTATCATTTAAAGACTGCATATAATATAATATAATTTAATAATTAATGCGGAATATGTATGATTCGTCACTTAATCCTCACCTGTTTATACGCTAATGTTGTGCTTAGTTACAGCCTATACAAACCTATATGCAATTCACGTCATCAAAAAAAAGCAGATAGCGTGGCATAAAGAAAAACTACAATTTATTAGAACTGTCAAAATACGAGGTACGAGGTGACAGCGCTGTGTGAAACGTCATCATCTAGTAACCTTTTATTGATGACGTGAATTGCATATAGCTTTGGACGAAGTGTAGTTATAGCTCGTCCAAACCTATATGATGTTCACGTCATCAACAAAAAGTTACTAGATTGTTTATTTGTAATTCGGTTTGAAGTTTGAAAAGTGACATATTCTATAGATTATTTATTTGCGCACATATTAGATGGTATAAAGAAAGACTACAATTTATTAGAACTATCAAAATACGAGGTACGAGGTGACAGCACTGGATGAAACGTCATCATCTAGTAACCTTGTATTGATGACGTGAACATCATATAGATTTGGATAAGCTATAGTTATTGTACTATATAACAAAGTCGTGTATTGCATATTATATTGCAGAACCAGCTATAATAATATATATAAAAAAAATTGCTTATCAAAGATTTTAAAAATACAATGAGTTATGGGCCATTCAAATTTTATTCCGATGTACGTCATCAACAAATAATTATAACAAAATGACACTTTATCGATGATTTACCCGCACGCGTGACAAAGACAGACTGCAATACTATTTATTCATACATACTATAAAAAGTACGAAGCGACACCATTGCGTGAAACAACATCATCTACTAACTTTGTAGTGATATCCCATTCGTCGGAATAGAATTTAAATGACCAAGTTGAAACGAGGCCGACGCATTAGAAACGATATCGGACAGTCTGGAGAACGCTTAACAAATTTTATTTTCCTATAGTTCAAGAGAAAACTTTATTAACGTTTTGTTCGCTGTTGTAATTAGAAATTAATTTCAAAAATTGAAGGAGTTACGTTCTAGTTAATTTTATGGCGAACTCGTCATTTATTAAAACCCAAAGGAATTCGACGGATGTACTTTTCGAAATTATATTTTTATATTATAATTTATTATTTGTTTGCGAATTTCTGGGCGATGGTTTATTAAAATCGAAATCACGTAAAATTCTACTATAGGTAGGTACCTGGTTATTTAACAAAACAATTCGTGTCAGTAATCCCATATCGTATCACATGTTACGGAACAAAAACTCGGAAATTCTTTTCTACTATAATTTATCTGTCACTGCCGACTTTGATAGGAATTTTAGAAATATTAGGTTCTTTTTTCATCGTTTTAATCGCGTATTCAACCGAGTCCATTTTTCAGCTTCATAAAGCAAATACACTGACCTGTTACGCTTCGACGATTTTTCTATAACGTTGTTTCTATAGTAAAGACGACATTCGTATAATAAATATATATATAACGAAATTTTGTTTCGATTCTGTTGAACTATTATTTTACTTGAGTGGATTGCTTTTAAGACCTTTCAACGTAATTCTACTAAAACCTAATTATGAGCGTTTTTCGATATTATAAAATCTATTCTCGATAGGAGTCTTTCACTTAAATTTGATTTTCTTTAGCGTTTACAGCGATGCTTTTTTAATCCAATTAATTTAACCCTCACTTACGTTTATCGCATAGCAACTTTCAATTAAATTGATTGTTCGGTGAATAAATACAGAATATAAAATAGTTTAAAATAGAATTCCTATACTAAACACCTTTTTTATTTAAAAACAAAGGTCGTATGATCACATTTAATTTAAATAAAAATTCTCTTTTACGAAAATGTTAAGTTATTAAATTCAGTTTATTCGTAAATATGCTATGAATATTATGCGTTAATTTTATTGTTTAGAAGGTTTACTTATAATTAATAAACGAATCGTCTGTAATGATTTTCCCCACGTCGCACAGTGGAACGATTTTAGACATCTACCTGATAATAATTGGGGTAAAATTTTGATACACACAAATTTTTGGAATTTTAATTTAATTACAAATATATTATTTTGCTATATGTTATTAATGCTCAAAATGCCTTCCATCTTTATCTACACAAGTCTCTCAAAATCTTTTGCAATTTTTTGCAAAAGACGAATTCGTTAACCAGAATAATCGACCAGTCAAAATGGCGACCGATCAAAAATTTTAAACCGAGTTATCTCCGTTATTGAAGAAACACTTCAATTTTTTTTTAAATTCTTAGTCTTAAAAAATTTTCTTTAATACACGTAATTTTCCAAAAAATACATTTCTTTCGAGAACATTGAGAAAAATGAATTTTGGGACACATGGAAATTTGTTGCAACGGAATGCGCGCGAACGAATTTTTTTGTAATTCCAACCTGCTTGCTGTGCTTACATAACTTATTTACATTTATTATATACATATATCAGGTCAGCAACAACATTAAATATAGTTTTTGTATTATTTTGAATTTTTATTTTCTAGAAATGGCATTTTACTCACTGTGCGTCGGCGTTGCGTCGTTTAAAACACATTATTGCTAGTATAAACATTATACAGCGCAACTTTGGATGTTTACCTAATATTTTGAAAATAATATTTCTAAATTCGTTCTACGACTTTTCCGGATAGTCTGTTAAGGTACGTAATATCGTGTAAAACTGTTTCAGGGCATCCCCGACGATCGCTCGATTGCTTTTTTATTTTCCCGTATATTTCTTTGAAGGCGAAACTGATTTTTGAAGGTCGATCATTTATTTGTATAGTTTCCAAATTGTTATCGCGTTTAAATTAAGAATAGGTACGTACCTACATAATTTCGTATGAATTTAAACTGTAAACGTTAGAAAATATCGATTTAAATTAGGTATCTAGATAAAACTGAGAAATAAAAGGACGAATTTTATATTCTTTTAAAGTTTTCTAATTGTAAGAATTACTGCATATAAATGAATAAACAAAAATAAAATAAAAACGACTTTTAAAAAAAGTTATAATAATTCAATTTGAATATAAACCTGCGCAAATCCAATCATAATTTTATCCGCGATGTCAGAATCCAACTTTGCATATAAAATAAAAGATGAAAGGTTTTCTAAATTTTCTCCGGAGAAGCCTCGCCGTCTAAAATAAAATTGCACTATCAAAATCTCGATTTTAAATAAACTAGATACATTAAAATACGCATATTTTATAGCAACAAATAATTTTGTGCAGGTAATAAAAACCTTTTAGGGCCCCTTTTTTAGTTGTAATCGTAAATTAAAACGTAATTTATGAGAAATATAAAAGTAAATATTGAATAGGCGGTTTGGTTGGCTCCGATTTAAGCTGTTATAATGTGGGTGTTTCCCTACACCACCTACACAATGTGAATTATTTAGTAAAATGTCTCTAACAGCTTCATAAATTAATTATTTAAATAGGTAGTACTTTTAATTAATTATTTAACACCTACTTAATAAGGGAGCGTCGACTAAATAATTCGAACTTCATCGTTAACATTAAAAAAATCACAACGCAATCAAGTTTATGTATATTTATTTATGGTATGCTTGTTTCCTCAATCTGATTATAAGTTAACAAGAAGTAATTAAGCACTAGTACATGCTTTAATTAATATCGGTGGTTAAAAAAAAACGTTGATTTCAGAATTCGGTAGATTAAAAATTTTTTTTAGTCGTAATTATCTATGCACACGCTAAACCGCCGATACACGCATGAAAGTTGTCGCGGTAACTCACCTAAAATCAATCTAAAGGGAATTAACTTCGGTTATATCAAATTAATTATTTACGGCGACTTTAGTATGGCGCTATTTAGTATTAATCGTGACATGAAGCCTTTACGCGGCTTACTTTAAAATTCGATTGCACGTGTACTATGTAAAGGGTGATTGTTTAGAACTGACCGACCAAATGGCAACGTGGTTAGTAACTTTAGTGATTTTAACGTTTTAAAGATTTTAAGTTTTACAAACCATCATTGCCGTTGCTTGTGGTTTTTGCTTAGCTTATTTGTTTTCCGTTTGTTCTATTTTATTACGTTTTCGTGTGCTTTCAAATAATCAGTTCTTTTCAGAACTTTTCATTATGGTTAGTTATCAATTTAAGTCGTTGAAATCTGATGACAAATTGTTTCTGCTTGTCGTACATTCTTTTAGGATTTAATAAGATCTAAAAAATGACAAATAATTGAAGAATTAAATAATAAAATCTTACCATTTTTTTAAGGTTATAATAAATGTGATGTATACAACCAATAGGTTATTAGCGTGCAGAATAATTATAAAAGATTGTAAAAATTTGTTTTTTAATATTTTGCGCTCCAAATGTAACAACAATTTATAATTTCGTTTATTAACGATGTAAAATTTATTTTCGACACCAATGAAATGTCAACATATGATGAAACAACGTCGTTGCCAAATTTCTTGCAAGCGGTGTTGTCATTTGGTCGGTCAGTTCTAAACAATCACCCTTTGTAGGTATACTTATAAATATGCCTACAAATTCGGCAGTTAAGGTTAGGGGTATGTTTACGTGAAGGAAAACGGATTACTTAGCATTATCATCCGAAATTTTTAACGTCCGTTTTAACAACGAAGTATAACGGTATTTCGAAATTCGACTAAAACAATAGCTTTCGCTATATATCATACTGATTTATTTTTCGGTATCGATTCGAAGTTTTCGGCAGAATCTGTCGGGGTACTGTTCTTCTACAGTCATTCCGTAAATAATTACCTACGTTACGTGCACGAATACTTCGCCCATTGATTTTACTAATTAAAGATTCTACAAATTACTTCGAAAGGTGACAAACGCGAGGATTTAACGTTTAGGAAAATTGTTGTAATAAATTTCAATTTCTAAAAATTCGGAAAATTTATATTTTCGGTTATAACATTCATCTTGTGCTGTTAGAATTTGTGCATTTTAACATGTATAGGTAGACAATAGTAAAAATCGGTGCCAATTAAAACCCGTTAATCATATTTAACCTGCTATTTGATCGAGTTGTTTCTTATATGTTAGAACGATAGAATTAAATTTCATTTACACGAAAACTTCCGCAAGTGTTTGAGTTGAACGAGTTCGATTGTACGATTGAATTTTGAGAACTGATTCTCGTTCGTTATAAAAGTAAACTCCTCTCTCGGGTAAAACTTTGTCGGTTTATTTAAGCCAAATGAACAGGCAAATGGACAAATTGCGGTTACCGGAGTAATATTGGTAATAAGTTCTTGGTAAAAAGTATGGCCCGTCACATTTAGACCCGTTACCAAATTCTAATTTTCATGTAAGTTCCCATTCAGCTAACGGAACCACAAGCTTTAAATTGCCTGAATGCAGCTTAAAGATTAAACTAATTTTGGTTTTATCTTTTTTTTTATTTTAACGGTTTATTCGAAATGTAATATTAAAAATGCTTCGATTACAGATCGGTATAAAAAAGGGCTCTCTGCAAAAATGTTAATAACTAAAATATTCAAAACATGTTTACAAAATAACAACAGATGTTTCAAAATACCTCCAGCAATAAAACAAATTGTTTTTTTTTTAAATAAAACACTATATCGATCTTATTACTGCCGACTTCGCTAATTACGTTTAATGACCTATACGTACTAGATGTTTTGTATGTACATCGATTCTCATCTATGAAAAATAATAAACTAAGTTATCTACGCGTGTTTGATCGTGCGAAGATGCGTCAGACGAATTATTGACTTTGAAAGGTCAAAATTTTATTTTACTTTTACGCTGAATAAAATTTAAAACGTGGAGTTGGTAAAACTGTACGCTTCTGGCGTAAAATAAACACAATAAATGGCTCTCGAAAATTTCCACATTTACCAAGCTTAAGAGTTTTATTACCAGATAACAAATTGCATCCTTTGATCCTGTATTTTAACGCCTTCGAACTTTTGAGTGGAAAATTGACAAAGTTTTAAGTTTGATTTTTGCAGTACATATCACTTAAAAATAAAATTATAATAGGTAGGTACGTATATTTTTTGCGCTTTATGTCGTGGCTTTTATGTGTGCGTGCTTTACCTTTATGATTAGATAACTTCTTGTATAGGTATGCAATTTTTTCGCACACAGATCTATTACGTTTACCTGAAATTAATAATTTGAGAAAGAGTGGAATTATGTTGATTAGGTACATACAAAAATACTGTTTAGTAACTAAAAGGTAAAAATGTAGTAACATTTTATGACTATGACTAATAAAATTAAATTAAATTACGATATTATGATACCTATACTTCGTCCAAACCTATACGCAATGCACGTCATCAATGTAAGGGTTACTAGATGATAACGTTTCACACAGTGCTGTCACTTCGTACCTCGTATTTTGACAGTTCTAAGAAGTTGTAGTCTTTGTTTATACCATCTAATACGTGCGCAGGTAAATCATCTATAGAATATGTCACTTTCCAAACTTTAAACCGAATTACAAATAAACAATCTAGTAACTTTTTGTTGATGACGTTAATTGCATATAGGTTTGGATAGGCCATACTTAATTTTTAAAGGAAATGTCAATATACATAGATAATATTAATAATCGAATATAATTAATAAACAATGAAAAATAATTCAAAATTATGTTGTTTAAAAGATATTTTGATTTTTATATTTTTTTATGATGCGATGTTAAAGTTTCTTAAACAAATCTGTATGAAATTGTAAAAGTTGCTCTGTACTCTTTTGTACCCTAAACCGCGGTTTGTCAGGTAAAGGCTAAGGATCCATGGGCATGAAGCGTGTGTCCCTGTTAAAAGTTCCCCAACAAAATTCCAATTTCAATCCCATTAAATTAGGATCTGGCCGGAGGATAAATTAAGGATCAAAGGGAATTTGGAAAAAAATTCTGTTCGGGGGCGCAACGGGACCTGCTTTCTTGCTTTTTTTATATTTTATGGCTTTGAATCGAACCAATTAGCCAGTCTATTCTGGGGTTGATTCTAAATCATGTTAGTATTACGTTCACAAACGTCCATGGTTGCAGTGGGATTCGAACCCGTAACCGTGCATACGACAGGCCGACCATCTGAGCCACACAGCTCCTCTTTCTTGTTTTAAAGCATTCTTTATCCAATGAGTTCCTGGAAGTAGAGGATATCCGATTTAAACCCGACAGAACCCGATGCGTGTGATGTGCTCGGGAGGCGCGTTGCAGAACAATATTGTTCTCTTCAAGAATTGTGCACCTAAACCATTGGTGCAAGATTAGAACTCTATTCCTGTATGACATATATTTCCGATTTGCTTATGCGCCAATAACGGTGTGGATCTAGGACAATTCAGTGCTGCCACTTCATCGCCGCTGATTCATCGTCGCGTCGGGACTATTCATCCTCGACCGTTTTATTGCCGTTTATTACAAATGAGTAGGTACTTATAATAGTAATATTATTCTTCATTATATCTATAAATTTACCATAGATATTCCAAAGGTACTATTCCAATGCAAAATACTATTGCAACAAAAGATTTTATTCCGATACTGGTAACTAACCTAAACTCACCTCATCTACACGAACCTAAACTCATCTCGTATATACTAACTTTTTCATTGCACTTATAATAATATATGTAATAAGATAATCGGCGATGAAATGGCTGACGATGAATTATCCCATTCCGTAACTATGTAGGTAAATCTAATTTTGCTTTCTTTCATTTCAATATTTTATTTCAATCACGACCGTTGACGTCCTGAGTTTTATTACCGTTTTCAGTTATACCCACCACACATACTTATGTACCTACACCAAATTAGTTCGCATTAAATAGCTGTGTGTGTTTTATCCTTAATTTATGGACATGAGTGCACTATTTGGACGTGTAACAATAAATTTTATCCTAAACGTGATACAAAAATTATTTAGTTGTAAGTACGTCTCTGTTTTACTTAAGTATGCACCTACACTTCGTCCAAACCTATATGCAATCCACGTCATCAATAAAAGGTAACTAGATGATGACGTTTCACACAGTGCTGTCACATCGTACCTCGTATTTTTACAGTTCTAACAAATTGTAGTCTTTCTTTATGTCATCTAATATGCGTGCAGATAAATCATCTATAGAATATGTCACTTTCCAAACTTTAAATCGAATTACAAATAAACAATCTAGTAACTTTTTTTTGATGACGTGAATTGCATATAGGTTTGGATAGGCCATACTTATAATTTCGCATTCATTTTACGATAAGGTCATCTTACAAAAATGTAGGTACATAACGTCCTTTTTTGTAGCAAATTTACTAGGCTATAAACTTGACAAAAGTACGTATTTGTTTTTATAGCCAATAATTCTATTTTGTTTTATGTGTGATAGGTGCAGTAAGTATAGGTACGTAGGTACATAGGTATTATTAAGTGCATTGCTATTAATTTAATAATTAAAATGTTCATACTTTTAGCTAAAATCGTGTACCTACTATAACATACATATTTTAAGCGAGTTATTTACTCTAAATCCGCATATTTCATCACCTTAATTGTGTTGCAGCAGAATGATAAATGCCTTAACTTTAGAAATGATATAAAATTGATATTTGGCGCTTCCACTTGAAGAAACTTCTCTAGAAGCCTATATTTGCCTAAAAATGCCTTGGAATATCAATTAATCAAATTAAATTAAACTTGATTGATTTCGTTAAATGAATCTATGGAACAGTTTTTAGGAAGTTATAAAAATATGCCATATAAACATGCTCGTTTTTGATCAATTGTTTTTCTTGCTAATAATTTATAATTGCTATTATTTAGGTATATATTGTGTACCTACATAATATTGAATAATAATAGACTAATTTATAATAATGAAAACAATTTTACATATTTACCATGAGGGTTTATAACTCATTTAAATTTTATTTGACCTACCTACATAGTATCTATCAATTTCCAGTTTACGATAAGAGTTTTTAGCATATTACGACGATAAATTTGTTAAAATTTTTTTTGAAGAGAAATTTGCAACTTTCTAAGCGAGCGTATAATAAAACAAATGAACTACCTGGTATAGTCTTTTATTATATATTGCAACTTGCATAAAAATATGAAAAGATGTTAACGACGAAGAAATTATTTCATAATATAGATTCGAATAATAATACGCGCGTCTACTATTCATAGCACGTTTATCAAATTGGACCATAACTAGCCATGAATCGATTGTAAGTCATTTGCAGATATTAATTCCAAACATTTCCTCGAGTGTGTGCATGAAACCTCACAATAGCGTTGTTTATTCCTACATTTAGTTACATCTGTACCTATTAATTCTGTTATAACGTACAATAGAATATAAGATTGAGTTAGTCTGTTTGAAAACTCACATTTGAATAGGCTCTATATCTCTTAGGGGGGTTTTAGATAAAAAAACATCTGGAAGTTTTCGTCATGGTTTGACTTGCTCTACGTGCCCTCAAGTTTTAGCCACCTATTTCAGGAACACTTTGTATATACCATTGTTTACACAATTTCTAACTTTGATATTAATTTGATTAAATTTACAAGACTATTTTTTGCCGCACGCTTTTATACATATACTTGCCTATACGACGACTAGATTGTATATTTGTAATTCATTTAAAAGTTTTGAAAGTGACATATTCTACCGACGATTTACCTGCACACATATTACATGCAATTTATTAGCACCTACTGTAAAAATACGAGGTGCAAGCAGATGACAACGCTGCGTGAAACATCAACATCCAGTAACCTTTTATTGATGGCATGCAACGGAATAAAATTTGAATGACCTTTACTTACTTAACATTTTTAATTAAATCGAAATATTTACAGCTTGAATGTTTACGAAAATGTAGTTAATCGTTGCTTGTACTCAACGATTGGTCTCGACGATGCCGACGCCTACAACTCGAATCCCATAATCTTTTTCAACTTATTTCAAATAACAATTTGAACGAATTTGCGAAATTATTTGCACGTCATCTATAAAAAGATGACTGGATTGTATATTTGTAATTCAATAGAAAGTTTTGAAACTGACATATCGACAATTTTCCTGCACACATGGCAAAGAAAGACTACAATTTATTAGTACATACCTACTGTAAAAACACAAGGTACAAGGTGACGCCACTTAGTGAAACGTCGTCACGTTTTATTGATGACGTGCATCGGAATAAAATTTAAATCATCTTTAGGTAACTAAAGGAAAATTGGACTTACGCGGGGTTGGTTTTGAAACTAATTTGGGACATAACAGAATGGTCGACTTATAAAGTATAATTTTGTTTACATAAACTTATAAAGTACCCTTTAATACGTGCGTCTAACTTTAAGGAACTCTCTACGTGGGGTTGCCAAAAACTGTCATCGTAACTTCGATAATAAAAACAGGAGCAAACTAACTAAGTAAAAGCAAAACTCACTTTATTATCAGTTAAGATTATGACATAAAAATTTGAGCATCAACGAAAATAATAAATTAAGAATTATTACCGTAAATACACAGAATACATTAATTTTTCTTTATTTTTTTAAAATTGCGTCAATTTATTTTCACGACGACGTCTAAAATAACATAAGATTTGTTCGAAAATAAGGGTCGCGGGTAATATTTATAAAAATAATCTTTGTTGTCGTTACGTTTCACGACTATCCTGATTAAAACAGCGGGCACTGGATACAACGAAATGTTAAAAGGTCTAAGAAACTGCTACAGTATATTTACTGAACTTAAAAGATGTATTCTACGGATATACCAGGAAATAACAGTGCAGATTAAGAAACGTAAAAAAAGCTTGTTATGGAGAGCTCAAGATGTAATTTGTAATCTCGAATTTGTAGTTTCATAAGGGTAGCTTTCTCTATATACTGCGATATTTAAAAAGAAGATATTAATTGGGTTATGTGCTAACGAAATTATATATTTATTACGTTATATTATATTTATTATATATTACGTATTATGTATTATATATTACGTCTTAATTCGTGAATTATTTTGGGAAACTTGAAAGACGTGTTCTTAATTATTTGAATGACGGAGAAATACATACGTAAAAACGCAATGTCGAGGTACTCGCCTACTTTTTAAATAGGTATGTTGTTTTAATCTCGAATATAAAAAAAAATATTTTACGACGTCGTCAAAAGCATTGAAGATAATGCGGTGTTCCCTAGTTTATGAAATTAAAAAATGCCAGGTATTTCCCTTAATTTTAACCGACTGTTAAATTTTACGAAATAAAATATAAATATGCTTATTGCGAAATAATTAATATGTGTACATGTTTTGATTTATTTGTTGATCATGTTTACGTGTCGACAACAACTAGTAAATGGCGAAAAAGACGTCGATGTATTTTAAATTTGAAACATTCAATATATGATGTTATTTTGTATAAAATTGACAAGCAACTGGAATTTTTGCTACTGACAGAAAACGTTTATTTTTAAAGCTGTCGACGACGCAGTTGTAGGCAGATTTTTTCAGATTTTTCAATAATGTAGCAAGCAACATAATGCATCTATCAAGTATACGTACAAAAGAAAGACATTTTTTTATTATTATTACGTTTTCGGTTGTGTTACGTTCAATAAATTAGAATCTCTATCTAGTCATTAATAACGTAGGTATTTTACAAATAAATTGAGTAACGTGTAAATTTTAAAAAATCAATTTTCTTTTATATGATTCTTAATTACTTAATTTGTTTCTCATTCGTATTTTAGTATGTGTTATACTTAACATAAATTTGATACGGTACGATTTTGATTTGATTCAGAAATTTAGTGGTTTAACTTCGTTAAATACACACACGCTCGGTTAGCTATGTCGTCGTAGGATGTTTAATATTCGTTAGAAACGTCGGTTTTCCTCGTATACTTTTCAACAAAGGTCTTGATATCGTTATCGCGAAGAGTAAACGACGGTAATTACGAATAAAGTTACGTTTATTTTAAACAAGAAATCAAACTACCTATAAAAATTTTATAGTGACGCTTTTATTATATAAAAGCATTTTGGCGCGTCTTTTGTTTATCACAAACGTAACATTTCGATTTGGGAGTTTCTTTTATTTTCGATCTACAGTAATGTTCACTTTGAATTTATTCAGTTACACCCTTTTGATGTTACCTTTATGTAATAAATATAGTTCGAACGTTTTTGCCTAAACCAAGAAATATTCGCTGAACTTCAACTATTTTTCATGAATAAAATGCACTTGATTATGCAAGCCCTTTGTCGGCAAAATGCAATGGTTCGTTTATATCGAATGATAAAATCTTCACGTGATACACATCTTTGCGTTTTGAATTAAAATCGTTGTTAAGGATACCTACTTACAAAATCAATTCCGTTTAATATCTACTAATTAAAAAAAAAAACAAATTAAGATTAAGGAATAAACAATCTATAATTACAAAGGCTAAATAACATTCAAATGATGAAATAGATATTTGATGTGCGTTCTAAAAATCGAATATCAATTTACACGAGAAACAATCTAGGGCGTTTAAGTAGAAAGTGATAATTAGGTACAGCCTATCCAAACCTATATGCAATTCACGTCATCAACAAAAAGTTACTAGATTGTTTATTTGTAATTTGGTTTAAAGTTTGCAAAATGACATATTCTATCGATGATTTATTTACTTGCGCACATATTAGATGGTACAAAGAAAGACTACAATTTATTAGAACTGTCAAAATACGAGGTACGAGGTGACAGCACTGTGTGAAACGTCATCATCTAGTAACCTTTTATTGATGACGTGGTTGCATATAGGTTTTGAAGAAGTGTACCTAATATTTTTATTTTTCTGTGAAATCAAGGTCAACGTGGAAATGTAAATACTATGTGCCTATGCAATTGCTAACCTGAGAATAAAACTGACGAACAATTATTTAAAATGTAATTACGTAACAAATTACGTGGACGTGTATGTATATAGGTAACGAAATATTTAGGTACATCTGAAAGGATGCTTATTTGTTCGCTAACATAAACGACAATAATTTATCTGCTATAGGTGGGTATAGCAAAGTTTGAAATAATTGCAAAATTTCAAAGTAAACTCGCAACGCATAATAAATTCCAATTAAATTTTAGTTTAAACGCCTAGATAGTTTCGGGCTGTCTGCTTGTTTCCGTCTTTCTCTCAACACCGGTGCTTCTGTAAGGGTACATTATACTGCCTGATATCTTTTGAAAAATGAATACCTCGTATAAAAAGCGTATTAGAACTTCCGCTTTTCAGTTCGCTTTATTACCTTTGTCACAATGCTTTCGTCGCTTTAAATTGTGGCAATTTTTCTTTTTTTTTATACTTGCTTTTCATATCTTCCACGAAGTATACTAATAAATTAGCGTTTAAAAGTGAATATTTAATTACAAAGACTATTATACCGAATTACGTTGCAGTCGTAAAGATTAGTTTGTTTACTATTAGGTGTAAGAAAGATTAACTTTTGAATTTCTGAAATTTCCGAATTAAAGCGAAAAAACACTACAATTTCCAGCATTTACGCAGGACGTAAGATTCGAGAGTGTTTCCTTGAAAACATAGTGGCGAACATATTTCTTATTTTATAGTACAACTCCCAGGAAATTACTAAACACAATGGCAACCCCGCGTGCTTTGTTCTTAATGAACAGACAAACCGACATAATTATTCTTGGTTCCCCTAGGTATTTGGAACAACAATATGTAAGTTGTAAGAGATTTTCTAAAGGTCACCGATTGTTATTCGATATAAGCTATTGTGCAAATTAACAATCAATATTTTTTCTTCTTTCAAATATACATCCCCTAAGTAAAAGTGGCCTTTGAAAGATTAATAAATTTGCACGAAATCTGTTAATTAAATAATAGACAATTCTTCTAAAAATGTACAACACAAAAAGGATCATAATTTTCAGGATTACTTATGTTGACGTGTATTCGGTTCCATATGGGTAGTTGCGTTTCTAGCTTTTATCACGATCTTCAACTAATATCGCGTTAAATTACAGTAAGAACCTTTCTATACGAGCACTAAAAATGACACCTTTATGACACCATTAAATGCCCCGAAACAGTTTAACATGCGGAAGCGTCAGAAGCGTTTGTATAGTTTAAATCGCCCGTTTTGACGCTCTGTAGTTTCCGAAATTCCTCGTTATAGTTTCTTTGTAGTATCTTGTTTGTGTAAAACGGCGTTAAGGAAACAAAATCTTTGTGCGACACAAATCCGGTGCTTAATTACTTGATTATACTTTTGTTATATCTTTCTCTGGGGCTGTTGTTTTCGTCCAAACTTTTTTTTGTCTTTGGAGAACACGTGACACTATAGCATCGATTTTACAGTTTTTGGTTGGTTCTAGTGATCGCTTTTACTGCACATCTGCGTTTGGTTCAAGTAGATGATTCTCAAAACTGCATGAATTTGTAAATTTCCGTGTAACCCACGTAACGCAGTTTTTGCTTTATCCGCATTTCCTTCAACTGACCTATGACTACCTACGCCTTAAAATACCTACTGATACTTAAACTGCATAATTAAATTATTAAAGCGAAAAAACACGTAGTAATAAGATCAAGAGAATTGTAAAAAGAATTTATATTTGCATGTCATGTAAGTGAACTTGAAGATAATACGGTTTTGGGTTGAAAAGTTACCCATCAAACAACAGCAGGAATTTATAATATATTATGTAGTAGTTGTTATGCTATCTATATCGGAAACTAAAAACGTTAACAAGTCTTTGCGTTTTGTTAACCTTTTGCGACGTCTTTATGCAGTACGATGCCGACGCGAATTATCTATATCCGGCTACATAAGACGATAAACCGACAAGTGCATATTCTCGTGGGAAATGCATTCGTCAGCATTCCATTTTGTATAAAAGGTAGAATTAGGAAATAAAGAGTTAGCCTATACAATTACATTTTAACATTGTGTTTTTGTGTAACTCCGAATAATCTTAAAATAAATAAATTTAAAATAATTTTTTTTATTTTAAATTATATCGAAAATCATAATTCGCGACGCACGAGAATTTCCGCTTTGCGATTAAAGCCCAGAATAAAAAGTATGAGTCATATTAGATTGCTTAGACCGAGCATAACATGCGTCATACGCGCGACTGAGAGTTAGAGTCATTTAATGGAACTTCCGAGAACACGTAGTCCGACTAGGTATAGAACGTTCAAAGGTCAACAAAGTGGGATTTAAATGCAGAGGATAAATTTAATACAAGGTGACACAAGGAATCGGGAAATTTTGAAAGTGGTAGAGGCAGCTTTCTGTGCACAACTAACTGCCATTTAGTAATCATGGAACAGTGGGTCGGTTCACAACGTGCATTTGCCGTGAAGGTATTTTACAAGAATGATGATAGTGTGACTGCTGCTCGATGGGAATTTCGACGTCATTAGCATTTAGGACGTCGTTCCATCTTGCCATGCCCTCGATGGCAACTCCTCCTTCCTCTACAACTTGAATTTTGTAATGGTAAAACTTCAAATCACTGTGTAGTATTCGGCGGACGGTTTTTTTTTTGTTTAGGTTCAATGCTGCTACGTGCTTCCTTGCCTATCATTGTGAGCTCCTTCCAATTGAGGTCCGAACTGCTTCAACGTTTTCTGGGGTTCGTTGACCTCCTGGTGGTTTCTTTTTTAGAGGTGAACCAAAGAAACCACCAGGAGGTCACGAACAGAAACACGTAGCAGCATTGAACCTAAACCAAAAAAACCGTCCGCCGAATTTGAAGTTTTACCATTACAAAACTCAAGTTGTAGAGGAAGTATAAGATTCTCGAGCTTGAAGTTCGAGATTTTCGAAGAATAAACACTTTTAAAATTTTTGTCGTACTTATTGTGATTTATACTTTTTAATTAATGTGTTTAATAAAATATCTTAATGTAGTGACCCACTGTTTGTTGAGCTGCAAACATTATTATAAGAAAAGTGCCAGTTAATAGTGATTAGACGCAGCCGTATAGCCATCGTTTCCATCGAAACATGCGTTTTAGTTAACGGTGGACATTTCCAATAACTTCTATAAATAAAAATGAAATTTTGTTGTTGTTGGCCTTCGATTTTGCTGCATCGGGTATTAATAACCAAAACATGAATCGCGTGAAACCTTTAAGGGATGAGCCCAATCGAATCTTTGATTTTTATCAACTTTATATTAACATAATATTTTTATGGGAAATTATGAATATGTACTAACAAAAGTATCGTAACTTGAATAACGAATACCTACAAAAATCTATGTATGATATTAATCAATAAACTATATTTTAGTTCAATTGATTCTCGTATTTGTTGAAGGAATAGTTAAGGGAAACATTTGGTTTTACTATTAAGAGGTATATTAGTTTAGTAAGTACATAGTTTTCAAACGTAACGGTTGCCTACATTCAAATTCTACAAACTAAACTGATTCATAATGTCCAGGAAACTATTTCGTTCCTTGATAACATTAATATTAATCTATCAGCAATCAAGGGTTTATATGTAGGTATATTACCTACTACGTGTATTTCGCATTTCGAACTAATTTCCACGGCAGATATTCGTAACTGTAATTCTATAATCGCGTTCGAATGCTATTAATCTAATAATATAAAGAGCTTAAATCGTAAGTACGATTAATACCTATGTATAGTAAAATAAAACTACTTATTTGTCTTAATGAAAAGTAATAATGCGAAACGAGTTGTGTCCCATAAAAATCTAAGTTTAAACATTATTGTTGCAGATATTCTCGATGATGAAAAAACCACCTCGACAATGTACAATTTTTTGGTTCATAACGCAGCTTTAACAAGATTCGCATGATGAGCACAATCATCGACAGGCGAAAACTTGGTAAGTTATAAATAAGTAGATTTTAGTTAGTGATTTTTTCCAAATCTTCTCAGAAGTAGTATATGTATAAAACACTTCGTAAATATGACTAAACGGTTGGACTCTAATTGCAATTAATCTAATCGATTTTTAATCTCTAGTGTCAGAATTTCTTAAACTGACCAGTTTTAAATAGGCGATAGATCTAAAATTGTCGTAAATGCAACGAAGTATGTACATGTACACCTTGCAAAACAGTAGTGTACTGAAGAAAGTAATTTGTAGATAATAAAAATTCCATTAATAATGGCATATCTTCACTAAAACATACTTCAGTATTATTAAATGCGATAAAATGATGTGATAAAACATTTAAAGCGTTTAAAAGCGAGTTGCGTTAATTTACACACAATAAACTAAATGTCCATTGTATCGATTTTGAAAATGTTTTATAAATAGTGCTTGGACTTTGTTAGTTTTTAAATAAATATAATATTAGTTTTCTACCTATAATCGTAAGTCACACCTTTTGACAGGGCAATAAATATTTGAATTTATGCGTCTGGGAATTCAAATTAGTTTTAGAAGTTTGCAGCTGGACTTGAGAAACAGTATCACTTTGACCGCGACGTTTGAGCTATTCAGACTGCGTCAAATGTAAAATAATAGTAAATGGTAAAATAAAAAATTAGTAAATGGAACTTCTCTGTTTCCATTAAAACAAAAACCCATCCGTGATGGTGAACGGTCCTTCAAAGCTAAAATTTTTTGGTCCTTAGAAGCCAATGGGGCTAACAAATACTAAACATAATAAACTGAACTAGAATAGTTTTTATTTTAAAGAAGTAAGTAAATATCTATATACGTTGTTAGTTGATAGCGTGCGAATGATAAATCGTTTGTTAGTGTATTAAACACAGGTAAATCGAAAACTTCTCAATATAAATGATTACCTATCCACCAGGTATTTTTAAGGTATTTCTGAATTATAATAGTTACTAAACGATATTAGCTATACTTTTGTAACATCAGTAGGCACGTGACGTTAAAGCGTTTAATAGTTTTTTTTCTATTTTTGTTATTATCTGTTTGTGCTTTTTACATCGCTGAAATATTTAAATGTTTCAGAAATATCTTAAGAAAATTCTGCTCTTAAATAATTAAAGTCAAGTTTATGACATCATCAGACTAACTGCAATCAAGGTCCGTCGATTTTGAAATGTTATTACAATAGATAGTTTAAGCCACTGTATTCCTCTATTGGCTAGAACGGGATAAAACATTTTATGTATTGATTAGAAAAGGATAGATATGAACAAAAATATCGGATATGATATTAAATAAACAACCAGCTGTTGAACGTAGTAGACTGGTATTTATATGCATAAATAGTAGTTTTTAGCAAATTTTCATAGAAAATAAAGCCTGTCTGATAACGGAAAAGTAGACGTGTCCTTTTGGCTTTTCTGCGATTTCGACCCCTAGATCGCAAAAATATAGATCATTCATTTTGAGTCGGTCATATTTATATAATCAACTTCTTGTTGACGCGATTACAGTCATAATTTTGATCATAGGAGACTGAAATTTGAACAGCGTATTGTCTTTACGAAAACGAAGGATGAATTCGTTAAACAGCAAAATCGACCGACCTGTTTCAAAATGGCGGCTGTTCAAAAACAAAATTAAAAAAATTCTAATCTCCGTTATTACTCATCGAATCGGTAATGTAAAATATGTTTTGGAATCGGCATAAGATTCTCGATCATGTCTCTTTATAATTCTTTATAGGATGCACCGTTTTCGAAATAATCGAAAAAAAGCGATATATATTTTTAAATTCTTATAAATTTCTCTCATAAATATTATTTTTCAAGAAATGTATTGCTTTCGAGAAAAATTTAATAAAAAAGTAGTTTTTTGACATGCGACATGAAAATTTGATACCGAGGCTTACGTGTGGTTGGATTTTTTGCACTTACTATTAATTGTATAACTAAATTATTATAAATTGTAGATAATTTAGCTATGACCTATCCAAACCTATATGATATTCACGACATCAACAAAAAGTTACTAGATTGTTTATTTGTAATTCGGTTTAAAGTTTGGAAAATAACATATTCTATAGATGATTTACTTGCGCACATATTAGATGGTATAAAGACTACAATTTATTAGAACTGTTAAAATACGAGGTACGAGGTGGCAGCACTGTGTGAAACGTCATCATCTAGTAACCTTTTATTGATGACGTAGATTGCATATAGGTTTGAACGAAGTGTATGTCCATTTCCTACCGTATTTGTACCTAAAAGCTTTGTCCAAAATTTACACAAATTATTTTTGATCATTTTATAAAAATGTCATTAGGTATTTGCCTAATTCTTATATCTAGATAACTCATCCGAACAGAACTAATTTCGGTTCTAATTTGCGAAAAAAACATCGGATAGCTAAGTCAACCACTGCAACAATATGACGTCAACTAATTAGCTTTAGACATATTCCTTTTTCTATAAAGAATTAGACCATTCAGACGTTCGATGCTTTCAAAAAAAAAGTTGACGTCAAATTTGCAATATTGAATTCAGGTTGTCCTTCATGGAAAATTTGATTATGTGCTGTTCTACGCTACAGAAATATTCGATTTCGTGACTATCGATATAACAGAAGAGCCTATAGCGATTGTCATGGACATGTTAACAAGTATTATGGGGAACTGCGTTACATCCCTATTTAAATAAGAATGTATCTGGTATAGAATTTGTTTACGAAGACTCTCTTATCTACGACACTTACGATTATTGTAACAATACCTAATAACCTCATCTTTTATGCAATTTTTATTGACTATTTAATTCATAAGAATTTATTTGGTATTTATCGTAAATTAACGTTTTGATTGTAAAAGTTTCATTTTAGTGTCGAACTCATAAACGATACATCTTACGAAACGAAACTTGCTTATCGAAAACGATTCGAAAAAATTGCGGTTGCGGAAATTCTCGCACACATCATTTTTACAGCACGGTTTTAGCTCTAAACGTTTCAATAATGAGAAAAGTTTTGGGTAAATATAGACATACCTAGATATCGATGGCGTTTTAGCAGAACAGCGTAAGTGACAAAAAAGCAAATTTTACACAGAACGCACATTTTATGTTGCAGCGTAACTATTAATAAACACCTTTTGGAAACCGCGTTCCTATACGGGTAATTCGGGGCGTGTTTGTACCAAATACAGTAAAGCGTCGATTATCCGAACTAATTGGAGGGACATGGGTGTTCGGAAAACCGATCTATTCGGATAATCGAACTGTATACTTTTATTTATCAATAAAAACCATATTTATAATAATACAAATCTCTTTTATTACAATGGCAAGTAGAAATCAAAGTTACACAGACAGCCTAGTAAACAAAATATGTAATATGCATTCTGCATGTACGTATAGAATTAACGAAAAAGGAACGCCCAGTATAAGCGTCGGCAACACGACGCATGTGCAGGGGATGCATGTGGATGATTTGCACTATTCCAGAACGGTTTCTCGGTACGTACGGAAATACAAATCGATTTTTCTGGTGGAAAAAATCGGAATGTTATTACCAAATTTTACCAGATTATGTCTTTGCCTTAAGGTTTGATAGTCAGAACAACTCATTTTCTCTTGATCTCTTAAAAGACATTTTCTCTTCCTATAATTAAAAGTAAAGATATCGACTTGTCTTAAAAAAGGGGGAAATGGTATATTTAGAATATGTTGCAAAATTCTTTCAATTTTCGATCAATTATTGATTGTTTTAATAAACACGTTTTTTTAATTGTCTGCTATAAAAAAAAATAATAAATGGTGCCTATACTTAGTTTTGTTAACTTTTGAAACCAAACCCGATTTTTTCTACAAAACCTTTTTGTTTCGTATATTACGAATTCAAATACGACAACATTTTTTAGGAACCTAACGATTGTGTAAACCAGGATTACCTGTATATAAACTGTTCAAATTTACTAAGCTACATAAATCCGTAAATTACAAGCCCTGTATCCGAACGGTTAACGCCTATGTGTTGTAATTTAATTCGTACTCTCGAGACTTTAAAATTTGATCGATAAACCTATTTTGGCATAATTATGTCTACAATTAAATAAAAATAATAATAGAGTAAACTTACAATTAATAAAGATTATATCGTTATTTCCCGTACTTATTGTCAAGCTTGAGCTCGGTTTCGCAATATACAAATAATAAATTATCATTATAGATATTAACGTTTAATGTGTGTCATATAGGTAAATACCTATCACAATCACGCAATTAAATAGGATTAACTTAATTCGCTATAATACACGCGTTCGCAATTTTATTTAAAAAATGCAATAGGTAAGTAATGGTTTCTTGAAACAAAAGCTTTTAATATTAGATTAATCCAACTTACATGTTTTTATAACGGCTCAACGACATTCAAATGTTCCTAATTAATTTTGAACGGGGAATATTTAAAACTTGAAAATATTAAATATTTTATCAGATTACTTAATTGTAGTCATTATTTTTAATGTCTCTATTGCTCCAGTTTTGACAAATAAGCTTAAAACTTCTGAATTACGCTCATAAAAACTTCTATATGCAGGATATTAGTAAAATAAAAACGCGGAAAAAAATTACGGGCAAGTAAGATTAAAAGGAACAAAAAACCTAAATAATTTTTTTTTCGAAAATCTATTGCTATTATTAATTTGATAATCGTCTTACTCGGGTATATTTCCTTTAAAGATTTTTAAGAACTCGGAAAGTGAAACTGACTGTTGGGTCAGCAGCTAAAACATCTGTGCTCTATAATTTATGGCCCCATTGTAGGAAAGTGCCGATTGTAATAGGTATTTTCATTTATGAATGAGTAACGACGACGCTATTTTAAATAGATACCTATTTTCTGTTTACACGTAAAAGTTAAATTACTTTATTTAACATATTGCAAATTAATAGCACGCCTGTTTTTGGAACAGTTACGTTTATAATATTGAGAGGCTTGGACTAAAAGGGGTGCCAGTACTAGTTTTATGATTTTGAGAAATTGAGAAATTTCGACGGGCTTTTAAAGTATAATTAAATGCAAATGGGTAAGTAGATACTTTATTTTTTAGTTTTTTACCAAACATAAGGACGAAAAGCAAAATTTAAAAGCTAAACATTCCATAATGACGCAATGAGTGTTAGTACCTTTCAGTTTCATTCCGAGTTTTTTCTCATTTATCATTTATCGAAGTGCCGTTAACCGAAATTGATTTTTATTTCACACAAATTTTATTAGAACAACACATGCAGGTGTAAACGATTAAAATATAACGAATAACAAATAGCTACTTAGGTACCTACTTAAATGAGGTAACACTTTGAGTATTTGTCACATTACAACTTGTCAATGACCGCAAAAGATATTTATGTCTTCAACCCCTACAATCGTTTCTGTTTATTATCGTAGTAATCCAATGGAATGCCAGCTGAGATAACGGTTCCTTTTAGAACTACTCGTTTAATTTGAACACCTTCCCCTCAAAAGTAAATTTGATCAATTTGAAAAAATGTTATTAAGATTTTGTTTGTTTGTATTAGTCTCAGCTACATGTAGCTTTCTTCCGCAACATGAATTCACTAACACCCTGTATATACATATAGGATATTCAAGAAAAAAATAACTAAGGGTTACTACTGAAATTAAGTACCTAAGCAATTATAATCTATCTACGTGGATTTTAATTTTAAAGCTTTGTTTCAAAAACACGATATACGTACTTTATTTACCCAATTAACTTTAAAACAATAATCTTCTTTAAGGGGTAATCAACAATGGATTTTAACATAATATCTACATGAGAATCGTTAAAATGATATAACTTATGTTTTATTGTATGAAATGGTTATAATTTGAATTAAATATTTTATTATCTTAAAATTATTGCCGCTGCGCTGTGAGGATATAAAAACACAATATAAAGTTTACGGTTACGTCATTTTTTAATGTTTTGTGTCAAATCATGTTCATCTCGAAACATAATTTTATTATGAAATTTGCAAAATCGAGCTGTCATTATAAAGAATAATTTAAAATGCGACATATTAATAATTATTTATTTATTTTAATATTTGCTTTACTTTACTTATTTAATATTTACATATGTTTTAAATTATAAATGTATAAAAATTTTAAAATATTATCGTCCATATAAACATATCAGTAGAACATCGATTGCCCGGATTAATTGAGGATCGATATAGTGTCCGAAAAATCGATATTCCGGATAATCGATTAAAGCGCTAAATTGAACCATCACGATATATTTTCTGTTGTTATATAGATTTCACTAACGCGTTTCAAATTTATTCCTAGCAGGTAAATAAAAACACAAGCATATTTAATCCTTTACAAAAAAATCACATTGAATTCGGCATATACATATGTACATGTATGCAGTAAAAAATCTGAAATGTATTATTCAAAACTTTCCGGATAACCGATTTCCAGGTAATCGATGCTCTACTGTATAATTAAGAAACAAATTTTATACAATAATCTGTATAGGTAAATCAATAATAAAAATACAGTGAAAACATCCCGTCGTCATTCGCGCACTCACTTATTTCGAGTTACATTTTTTATTCTGCATGTACTACTTACCCACGTTATTCTTATTTTAATCTAACAATAAGCTATTATTTAATAGGTACTTACCTAATTCACGTCCTCCTCATACTATTTGTTTTTCTTTAAATTACTTTACTCTTCGCTTATTTGAAATAAAACATTTGAATTAACCTTTCGATGTACAGTTAAGTTTACATGTTTTGTCCTGACGCCGTCGTTTGTGTTAGTTTTTATCATAAAAGACACAAAAAAAATACTGTCCGTTTTTATTTATTATCTGACGTCCCGTTTCAAAAACACCCTTGCTACCCTTAATCCCTCTTTGGCCTGCGATCACGTCTCACGGGACGAAACATATGGATTTGATTGTACATACCATTCAGAGTATTAGAAAACTTAATGCAAAATCTGAGCCAAATCGGGTTTCAGTTGTTTTCAAATGCAATAGAAGATACGACTTAATTTTTTTTTCCAAAAAATAAAACTAGCAGAATAAGTCTAATTTTAATAATAATATTAATTTTTTAAGGTTTTTGTAAACATAACCAGAATTTATCTATGTACGTACGTGCGGGTAGAACCACAATATTGCTGTTTAAGCCTTATTTTTCATTAACAACGTTGATTAATGCCGTATAAAGCGTCCAATTTTAACTTTGCCTTTTAAATTTGACAACTTAAAATACAGTTTTTTATATGACTTATTTTCATGTTTAGCCTCGACATGAACAACAATTTTTCATTTTTAACTCCTCTCTGGTATTACCTATAATTTATTATTTAAATATCTATCATTAATTCGTGTCCTGTTGTTTGTTTTTTATTACATTTCTTTGCAATTAGGTAAACAATTTTAAATTATTATTTTTTTGTAATTTTATGCCTGCCCTATACCTACGTTAGCAGGACAAAAAAATTACTTGAAGTAAATTCGTAAGCGTGCCACGTCGGAATAGTTAGAAAAGTAGATACTTTAGCTTAGTACTTAATTTTAAAATAGTTAACCAACAACCGAGATACTAATCAATTACCGCAAAGTTAATTTGGTAAAATCGCACGAGGAACTAGCGATAAAAGATAATAAAATAATCCGACCTGCTTTGATGCAAACTAGAACTGAAGCATCGAGCAATCAGCCAACACACGAACCAAATAAAATAACCACCAGCACTAATTATGTCACGCCCTATGTTTCGTTTCCAGCGCTAGTTTAATTTACTTTGGTATTTTGGTTCGTTCAATATAGGTACTGAAAGAGTGTTTCATTAATTTATTACTGCAAATGACTAAATAATTTTTTTTTGACAGCATCCCGTCAGAAATTAATTACGTACAATAAGCTGAAAAGACGCGAGACTTTCCAGGTTTAAATAATTAATCGAGAAGTAAACTGGGCTGTATCATGTTGCATATTTAAATTTAATTAACTATTACATAATTACATTACAAAAAAAAATGGAATTACTTTAATTACCATTGAAATTATTAATGTTTTTGATCTTTTGTAGTAAACAAAAATTTTATTTTATCGCTAATTAAAATTCCATGATGACATGAATTAAAAGACAAGCTGTACTGACAAATGAACTGAGTCGCCCTTAAAAATAACGCGTTTCAATTTTTATTGAATTAAACGGTATTTTATAGGAGCAATGAAGTAATAAGTTTTAGTTTACCTACTATATGCTTTATATGCTTACTTTTTACAGAATTTTAACATTAAATTGATAATACGCGTACTTATCCGATAATTATCTTGACTGGGAAAATGAAAATATCCATCAATTGCAGTTGATCCTCGACATTTGCGGTTTTTCTTTTCTCGAGATGTGCGCGTGATTTTATATTCACGAAAACTACAAAAGGTAGGTTGGTAGAAGTTTTAATAAAGGTAAATATGGCATTCCATTTAAAATATTAAAGTTCGGTAGCACCGTCTAGCGGCGATGAATAAAGATTAAGTTTTTTTTATTACAAAATATGTGCCAGTGACTGAGATTTATTAATATGTTTTCATACTTTTAAAATCTTTATCCGTTTTCGAGATATTGCAATGTACTGTTCCTCGTCAAACACCCTGTATAACTATTTTCGTTTCGAAGAAATAATTATTCATTTTCTGTCGTTTACTCGACAAAATAGAAAACTCACGTATTACCCCCACAACCATATCTATAGTACATAAAAAATAATAATTAAATACAGATTGTTTTTGAATTGACGTCACGGAAAAAACACGATCCGCTGAATGTTACCAACAATAAGATTTTTTGTTCGTATTAAGCTGGGGGCACACTGTCGACACGTCACGTGCCGGCATGCCCGAATTTTACATTAGTACACATAGCACGACACGTGACGCATCTGTTCAGATGCTCACGCAGCACGTTCCAAGTAAAGATATAGTATTTGTCCGCCGCTATTTATTCACTTATAATTGGTATATCAAATAAACTTAGATAGTAAATTCCTATATATTTACTTATTATTATACTTTTTTGCACGTCGGCGAGTAGAAATCAGTGCCGTAATGTTGCGTGCCGTAACGTGACGTGTCGGCAGTGTGTTCCCAGCTTTAGTCTAACAATCAGTCTCTGTAGTTTTCATCCGCGACATTTATTCAAAAACAAATCCGTCACCGACAACTAGAACCGCCGTTTACACCAGTGAAAAATAACAAAAGTTGTAGGTAATCTTGGAACACTTATTACAATAATTTATGTCGGTATACTTACATTTGTTTATTTCTTATCGAACTGAAGATGAATAAAACTAACGAAACTTTACTGGCGCTTCTAAACAAAGCAAACACCACCATCAATATTAGTTTATTGAACTTTTGATGGAATTTCTAGTTAAAATAGTTGTAAATTAAATGCAGAACTTGATGGCTGGCGATGACTTCTCCCGTCAAAAGTTCGTTAGTATGCAGAAACTATAATAACCTCTGCGCTATTTGATGTTCGGTAATTGTTCTTTATCACGATCTCGGTAAATGCCTATTAAAACAACTGTATTACATTGGATTTTGCTTTTTGAGTCCGAATTTAAATGTAATCAGTTATAGGTACAGACTGCGAATTAAAAAACGGAACGAGTTTTGAGAATAAAATTTACTTCAACGTTCATGTAATTCGTTCAATGTACCTACTTGTTTTTTAAATTAAAATGCATATTTTCAAATCACACGCAACTGACGTTTTCCCAAGAGTCGTTATATGTTTCTATTAGAAAACAATTAGGGAGTATTTTATAACTATAGAGCTATAGATCAAGCGTTAGACATGAAAAGTAGATTGGATATAGTGTTAATCGTTACATAAATGGCCAGATCAATAACAATGTAAGTACTGTACTGAAGGAAATTCCTCAATTATTATTTATTACATTTTAATTACGCACCATTTTATTTTTCAAATTAATATAAGCTACTAACAATTCGCCCGTGCTCCGTTATTCGTGTTTTATTTTGCGATATAGGTATTCGCATAGCTTTGGCATCAATTTTATTGAGATTTGAAATAAATCTGTAGTCGCTGAAAACGAGTAAATTACTACATAGACCGAAAATGTTGCATTTATGTAAATTTTGCGATATTCCGTATTTTTATTATAATTTGAATTCGCATCGGTAGAAGCATTATTCGCAGAAACGTATTTTATTTTGTAATACAGTTACACAAGCAATCTTTCAAAGATGGAATTGTTCTTTTTTTTGGTTGCGTAACTTCTTTTAATTAAATGGAAAGCATCTTAAGGGTGTCATCAATGTGCTACGGTGACGACATCTATTAGTCCGTAATTTCCTATTACGTAATTTTGATATATTCGTTTATATCCTAGTTGTTTCTTACGCCGGTCCACTTTTATTGCGAAATTAAATATTTTAGAACTCGGAATTTTAGAATTCGTACGAAGTTTAACGTATGACAATGAAGAGAAACGTTTCGGAGAGAATGAGTATACCTACTTACATAATTTGAAAGGACACGGTTAAAACCTGAAAATACGATGTCAAGTCAATGATTCATTTCCACTAGGTACCTTTTTAATTTGTTTTTTTTAATAATAATTAGTTTTCCACTATTCTATTTGTATCTATTTGTGGATAATATTTAAACCGAACTAATTTTACAAAAACCCACCTATGATACATGTTTCATATCGTTATTATGGGGTGTTTTTTGAATTTTTGAATAAATATGAACAACGTGAAAAAGAACAGGAGGACAAATGTCAGTCTGGAACAAAAACAGTTACTTACTAAATAGAATAATCCGTATAAAATAATCGTAATAGAATATGTAAAATTACTCATCGAAAAACGCCACAAATGACTGAAAGAAGATGGCAAATATTTTAAATAGTACTACCGGGAGCGACTCAGCAGGTCTGCAAAAGATGGTGCAAAGTGTGTTTATAATTTTTTTTATAATATATTATACCTATGCCTATTCATAGACATTTTGTACAGTCATTATCTTGTTTTATGCATGATATTCTATGTAAAACTAAACATAAACTACTCCAAAATAATAAGGAATATACTAAAACAGGAGGTGGACTGTTTATAAATGACTCCATAAGACCCCATGTTCTCATCATGGAGGACGACGTTTTTGAAATAAGTATGTAATACTAAACGTCTCTGTCGAGGAGTATAACACATAGGAATCCTGCCAATTGCTCCTGGATGTACTTACCTATATGACAATGTAAATGAACAGACTGTAGAAGAAATTTCACAAAAAATACCCCTATCGACAGGTTAACACTTACGTGTTATATACGGCAGCATCAATACGATCATCATGTTCTTCTACAGCCAATCTCTGCGGAAGCTATAATGCCAAAAAAAAATATGAAGGCAACAGCAATTTTCCGCTTCGTCTTAATCACGTATTGTAAGAATATTTATTAAATCATTTTCCCATTAATTACAACAACGTAACACAAAATTTCACATTTAACCTATACATTAAATTAACAACGTCAAAATTCCTATGGCGCATTATGAAAAAACAGCTTCGTCTCTCGTTCCGTTCTCAATATTATGCGAACGAAATTTTGCGCATACACGCGAAGGTGCGCATGCCTACTCAAAAATAGGAAATTGCCATTTTGTATTTACGTCGACGCCGACGTTGGCAGTTGCTGCGAACGCACAAAAACCAACACCCCCCCCACACACACCCTGTCCTGGGGCGAATGTCAGCTGCCAAATATCAACAATTTTATTTATTTATTTTATTCGAATATTTTAAATTATTATCGCTTTAGGTTCAAAATTAAAATTAACATTATTTGTTTCGTATAAACTAATAGTATGTAGCGAATGTGTATGTATTTAAACAATAACGCAGGCGTTACAAATCATGATACGTTTCCTAAATTGTAAACGAATAATATGTTGGTAAATGATGTTCACGAGCTTTTAGAACTTACTATACTAAAATACATAATAATATTTTACTGTATAGAGATTATTTTGTATATTAGATAAGTTACTACGTAGTTCCAAATGCTATTCGCAACTATCCTGTTTAAGCTGCATCAATGGTCGGAATTGATTATAAACGATAGTCGCAACAATTCAATAGCTATAACGTGATTTGCTTTACACCGAGTTTAAATTATACTGTATCTAGATAACGTTAACATTTTACGTTTGTCTGAATTATAATACTATCAATATGGCGGTTTTGCAATTTTAAATCAAATTATAATTAACTTTCATTACACTTAATTTTAAAATTTAAAATTGTTATGTTATGTACTATTACGTTTTTATTTTTAAATTATACTGTAAGAAAAACGGTGGCTAGACATAAAATAACACCTAAAGGGGCCCATTCACTAGGCTATATTGCAGCAATCGGATCGAGCAATCTCGTTGCAATTCGATAAAATTTTCCAAGTATTTCCTTGTCAGTGGACAAACGTAATCATATTTATTGCGCGTGTCGACCAAATTTGTTTATAATAATACAAACGGCCAGTTTATAGACGGTACTGAAACAATCACATTGTACGATGGAGCCGTGGTGGTGCAGAGAGTAAGTTTAGCCTTCTGGCGGTACTACGGCTGCGGGTTCGAATCCCGTCGCACAGTGGGGCGAGATACCGTAAAACGTGGCAGAAACTATTTTGATTTATGTAACTGTTTTAACTATTTGGTATACATTTAGATTGAATAAATATAGATCATTTATAATATTTTATAATTTTTATTTTAAAAATAAATGTAGATAAAGGGCTAAAAGTTAAAATAAAAATACCCCGCAATAATTGTATCTTATAGAAAATATGATCTCGTGACATTGATTGGTTATCACATATGTTGTAATTTAGGACCTGCTGAACAAAAAATGTAATACGTAAAAAGTTATATAATGGTTAGTTTTTGAACTACAGTCAAACATGAGCTGTGATGGGCGAGTAGATATTGTTTGAGAACAATGTTTTTCGAACATTTCATAGTAAACCATTATTTTTATTGATCACAAGAGAAATTTCATAAATATTTTTTATACATATAAATTCATATATAGGGTGTCTCTGAAATTGGGTTTACAATAGGGGTAGGTACCTACCTATACTGAACTAAAAATCTCATTGCAGTAGGAAACAATGTATTGCTTGTGGAATATTCGACTTATTTTGAAAACAAAGTATATCAAGCAAAAAAATTACATTTATTATATAACGTATGAACTCAAAAAAACTATCTTACTAAAAAAATAAAAAATATTACTGCTATTAAACTGTTCAAAAACTTTCACAAAACAAACTCTTACAAAATCTTCGTAAATAATTTTAAAAATAAATTAATAATTGAATAAAAGATGGCCTAATAAAAGGAAACAGTGAAAACAGAAAATGTTTCTTCTTCTTCATTAGGTAGACTATTCAGGTATCTTTTTCTATTGTAATTAAACTATTCTAATCGAAAAATTATAATAAAATTACAGTTACAATAGAAAAAAGTGTAGTTTAGTCGTCTGATGAAAAAGAAACACTTTCTATTTCCTCTTCTTCGGGAGACGATTCATCTGTATATCGAAAAATATTTGTTTCCCCGAGCATATATAAAACATCTGTATAAAATTGCTTCAACTTTTTTTGTGGGAAACTAAACAGTTTACTAATTCAGCGATTTTAGAACACTGACAAAAAACATGTAAAATTTTTGAAGTTTTTCGGCTTTCTGCTTCTTCTACAATTGAAGATGAATAGGGAAGAATGAAAAGTTACTTTAAAATATTCGAAATATCGGTCGAAGTTTACTTAAATTATTTTGCAATGAACACAGAGTCGGCTGTAAGCTTTGTCTTATAGGCCATTATCTTCAAATGTCGCAAAAAGTCGCAGTATTTTAAAGTAAAAGTAAAAGTCGCGTCGGCGTCGCGTCGCTGGAAATATGTGTGCCCCGAGCCCCAGATAGTCGCGGACATTTCTTATCGTTAGTACTTCAACATACTAAATACATTAGAGATAGCATTTCAAAAGACTGTCTCTATGAGTGAGAGATTAAGTTAAGAACGTGTCTCGGATGTCGGTAACGATATAATAGCGGCTCTAAAATTAAATAAATTTCTCTTAAATAAGGCATTCAGATAAGCTCGAAATTGTTAATTCAGTTTAAAGTACATAAATGTTCTGCAGTTGAACGTAATTTATTGATCGTAAAAAACTTAATAGTTTCTTAAGGGAATTGTCACGAACTGTATATCGACTAAGTTCAATACGAAAGTAAAGCTGCGAATACTAGATTATCTCCGTGATATCGACGAGTAATCGTTGGTAAATAAGAAACCGTACAAAAAGATTTTCTTATCGACGAAATAAAATTTTTATCTTTCACATACTTTTCAAGCACGCTAAAACAGTTTCTAAACTTACACACTTACATTATACGCGATTTTTTGATTTAACATAAGTATTTTGAGCATATTTTAACAATGTTTCCAAGGAAAACTGTAGGCACGCATCATTACCTACCTCTATGTATTATCAGATAATGTATGTGGCAAACGACGCTTTGAAAGCTCCCCTAAATATATAAAATAAGGAAACAAGTAGTTCCTCAATTGTATTTAAACAGTAATCCGTTTTTATCACGACTATAATATAACCCGTACGTAACTGCATTATTATTGTGTGTGTACATAAAAAAAAAGTGTAAATGTATTTTTAACATGCATTAAATTATACAATACAGGCACTTATTTAATTCTATTTTATACAACTCGCATGTAACGGCATATTAAATCATTTTATTTTGATATCCTAATTTTAGATTATATAGAAAATAGATTATTAGATAATATTTCCATTTTCCATTTATTTTGTAGTTAATGTTTGTAGGTAATTGAATCAAAAGTAATTAATTATTCATTTTAAAACTATATTAAAATTACGCCTCGAATTTAGCTAAGGATTCGTAAAAACTAAATATTTGTGTTGGAGCCGAATAGAAACGTGATTTTCCAGATTAATTCGATGCCTTATTATCAAAGTATCGTAAGCAACATTAATTTACGTGATTGTGTGTGTGTGTACAAGACGTCTTTTTTTTTAGTTTATTTTAATACGTAGTGTAAGTGAAAACTTTCTAAAATTATTTAATTTACGCTTACAAAACTTGTTTAGGTGATTAAAATTCCCGGGTTTCTACTCTGATTCACGAAATAAACTTCTTACGAAAGTTCAACAAGAAAGTATCGATTATTATTTAAAAATATTAGATAGATAATTTTTATTATCGAGAGGTCTAGAGCGAGTCAGTCGGTATGCGGTTGTGGCGTTAAACACACGTACATTCGAAAATTTGGTTGTTTTAAATTTTAATTATACTGGCAGTGTAGTGTACACCGTTTAACTTTTATCTTCGTTTTTTCCTTCGTCGTACGACATGCACTAGGGTGAGTAGATTTACTTTGTTTGGTTTCGGAAGTTTGGGTTCATATTAAAAAAACAATTAGTTAATCAACGTAAATAGTCTGTATTAGGTACTATTCACGTACATACTTGTCAAACTGTACACCTACACGACATTTAAGTTCGTTAGGTACGTACCATCTGCGTATACGAAACTAAAACTTTAAATAAAGCAAATAAAGACTTTAGAGTCAACTCATTTTATAAAAAAAATTCTTTTTTTTGCGCTACCAGTCATAAATCTTTATTAATGTATTCCGTCCATTACCCCGAACATTTTAGGTTTTATTTGGAAGTATTATTCATACTCACGTGTTCATACGGAAACGTAACGTAACAACCTACCTATTTAACAAATCTGAAATGTGAGTTATCGCATAAAAATATTGTTGTTTGCTTCGTAACGGAAAATTTCCAACGATGACTCATTGTGATTTAGCGAGTAGTTGTAATCGAACACTCGGAAATATTCTAAAATTTAGTCATCACTTCAATCGAGAGTATTTGTTTTACTGTCGCATTTAAATAGCTCACGGCGTGTTTAGAGCTGTTCGACTTATACTTATTGACTTAACGAATGAATTAAATGTAAATATGCCATTTTAAATAATTACAAATCGTAGTGTTATTAATTATAAATTATAAATTGAAAGATAAACTTAATCGGCGTTAATAAACGCTACAATATTTAAGATTAGCAATCTGTTTTAATTAGTAGATAATTATTAGGTGTAATATCTTTACAGGTTTATAACATCATAATAAATTACATCGACAAATATTTTAAAGTAACTTTTACGGCAACAAGTATTACTTTCGTGTAGGTACTGATCGTTTTAGCTTTTAATAGGTGGATAATTATTGTGCAGTAAATAATTATATTATGAACATTCACAAAATTGCTGTCGCGCGCTCTCTTAAAATGAAACTATTTGTTTTTCTTAAAATTCCTTTATTTTATGCTAACTTGTAATAAAAATTTGGAATTTTAATGATTATTACAATAATTAAACTTTAGACGTTTGACTATTACAAATTTTGAGCCAATTCGGTTTTCAAATGCAACCGGAAATACGAAGCGTATGTTATGATTTACGGCCTTAAGGAGAATATAGATACTGTAATTATATCAAAAAGTGTTATTTGCATATAGATTACTGGAAACTGTAATATTAGACAATAACTGTGGGGGAAAGGTCTACCGGAAAATAGGATGCAATATCCGTTTAGCCAATTACCCATAATTGGGTTTTTAATTAATGAATTTAGGTTTATTTTTTGACTTTAGTGGATTTTCGTCCGATTTATCGGCTTAGTTACGATATCTGTAACGGACTGTTTTGGTTAATCCTTCTTACGAGAGGGATTTGCTAATTTGATATGTGATTGACTAACAGTTCTCGTTACGAACGTCGATAGTTTATTGGATTTAAATTTAGTTACTTGAAATTATAAAATATTTATAGAACATTGATAGAAATCACGTTATACATACATTCTATCAATTACGGTTTATGTAATTCAATTCAATTATGTACCTAATTATTTTGTTAATAGTAATCCATGGCAAGGTTGTCTAGATGCAGATTAAACTGCATGGTCGTGGAATGCGTTCACACACTATAAAAAAACATCCGAAGTTGACGAATCATTTTTGGGGTCACCCCCAAACTTCTTAAATATTTCAATATAAATGTTTTCGTAACCGATAGGTATCTACTTCATTAATAATTGTTTAAATAGGATTGAATTCAGGAAAGTCTATCAACCCATAAAGGATACCAAAACATCCTTAGAATAAATTATCTTGGTCTTGATATATAATTATATGTAGGTGTATGTATAGATGGATGAACGCCGATGCCAACATCAACGTTTAGATTATAAATTTCTATCTTCACGTCAATATTTGATTCTTGCTGCATTAGAAATAAAAAATAACGCTGTATTTAATCGTCGAAATCGTTGGCAATATTCTGCGACTGTTTCTCTTGCGTTTCCATCGCTACGAGCACTGTTTCCAGTGCAAGCGGCTTCGCGCAAACTAGTTGCATTCGCTTTTGTGGGTTTGTTTGTTCGCGGGCAGTCACCCGAATTCGCGCTAGCAAACAAACCCGCAAAAGTAAATGCAGCTGGTTCGCGCGAAGTCGCTTGCACTGTAACCACAGCCTAACTAAATGAAATGCATGTCTGTGTACTTTTCGTTTCTAAATGTAAATATTTCAATTTTGAACTGGTTTTGACGTTCCCACCTACACAAAATTAAGGGGATAGTAGACGCTCGAAAATGAATACTTATATATCGTTTTTGTATCGTTGGTAACGTCTTCGAAAAGATTCTTGACGTTGTAAACGATGTATTTTGTATAATTATTTGATATTCTGTAATAAAAATTTATTGATCTTGTACGATAACAAACATAAGTTTTTAAATATTTTCTCAAAATCTTTGAGGAATTTGTAACATATTTTTACATTTATAGAATCTGTATTGGTTTATCTAGGTGATAATATCGAGAAAAATTGAAACTTCCCTCTAGTAATCTCACAATTTTAATTTTTATAGACGTTTTATGATCACACGTCGTAAGCAAAGGAAATTGTGAGATTACTAAAGGAAAACTTCAATTTTTATTAATATTATCACCTAGATAAACCAATGCAGATTCTATAAATGTAAAAATATGTTATAAATTCCCCATAGATTTTGAGAAAATATCTAAAATCTTATCTTTGTTATCGTACATGATCAATAAATTTTTATTATAGAATATCAAATAATTATAAAAAAATACATCATTTACAACGTCAAGAAACTTTTCAAAGTCGTTAACAAACGATAAAAAACGATATATAAGTATTCATTTTCGAGCGTCTACTAGCCCCTTAAATTATGTAACAATTTCTAAAACAGAATAGGCAAGGAAAATAACAATCGATAGGTGCCTGCTACCTAAAAAATTTTAAATTAAAAACGCTCGTGAGTCCGTTAAATAGGTACATTTTTGACTTGAAATGGCTTCAGCGATACACTTTTAAACTACGGCCATCACGGACACCATGTATATTTAAATTACTTATCTACCTTGTTGAGCTTTTTACGAAAGTAAAACACAGCAACTACGTAATATCCTACCATTTTAAATAAGCATATCTATCGAGAGGGAAATATCGAAATAAATATTTACGTACCTACCGTTTCATCTAGTTAGTAGAAATGTTAAAATACTAGGTGTTACTCCACGTATTTAATTTTGATAAAAATATTAAAACAAATTCGTTTCCGCAATTTCTATACAGTTAGAACATTATTTTTTGTGTATTAAAGCTTTTCTTGTTGGTTGTAATTTAAATAGTAACGTAATTAGCATAAGGACTATTTAAGAAAATGTTTAATTATATTTCAAGGCATGGTTCTTAGCTATCGTGAGCAACTGCATTTTTATAGTTTAGAGTGCATCATAAAAGGGTAGACAGGTGCCCTTTAAATGGAACGGAAAGCACTTATAATGTGAAGTATATGTAGCGCGAGCTACTTCAAAGCTGTGTAAATAGATGATGAGTATTCTGTATCTTTAAAAAACAAAAAAAAATAAACTAGTGGAACATTTTCAACTATAGTCTACAGTACAGTCTTTACACAAAGCTAATAACTATAAATTTTACAATTTATTGTTAGGTACGTACCTTTTCAACTTTTAATTCGACTTGCTTATATCCGGCCTCCCCATATCCGGACTCTCTGTCATCCGGACTGACCTTTAGGTTTGTTCCAACACCTCGATATGGTATCAAAATTTGGACTGTTGCTGTCGTTCACACCTTATACTTTACAATTCGTAAATTTCTACTGGAAAGCTGTCTGTGACAGTACCAGAAAACGTGGAGAACCGTGTTGTAGAAGAATTAGGTACCTAGATGACATGGGCCGACAGAAATATTAAATCTGTTGATTGATTAAATCTTTTATTTTTCTTATGTATTTTCCCCACAACATAAAACCCGCACTGCAGTCTTAATTTAGAGTCTCATAGTCATATTAGTTGTAACAATACATTAATATTTCTATTGGCTATATTAAAAAACAATTGGGGTAAACCCCCATTGGTAAACAATACAGATTCATTTTGTCTTTCTATTTTCAAGGGGTGGTTAAACACCTAAACAGAAGGCGCTTAACCCTAAAACACCTTAACAAAAGTCAGACAATAAGGGAGTTACATATCTACATAATATATGATTTTTTTAGGTATTATTTTTGACAATTTTCCAAACACTAAATGTAACGAAATAATGATAAAACGATTTATAGCATACGTTCGAGAACTTACCACCCTGCTCTCGAACACAAAATCTCGCTCGACGTATCCACGAATCGGCATAATTTGCGAGGCCCAGGGCCTTCAAATCGCAGTTAGGTCGGGCGACCGAGGCGAGGAGGAACAAATGAGGCTGATAAGCCTATTTACAATTAATAAAAAATAGATTTTGATATTGTCTCTGCGTTCGATTCTCATCACAACACAGAGCGATAAACTTGTTTAGGAACTAAAGTTAACCGGGTCGTGTACTTACCTACATATTATTTAACTTTTATTAAGGTGTTTTAGCGTTAATTAGCTTACATTTTAAATAAATATTTATTCGCCCATTAAAAATAAAAACACATCATCGTAAACACCCTGTACCTATAATGAAAATGCGTATTTCTTTTTAAAATTGGAAATGTTTCCCGTTAATTTTGTACATAATTAATTATTTTCTGAATTTGTTTGTGACGTGCGTATTTAATTAAAATTATTTCTGAAAATTGATAATATTTACATATATAGATACAATAAGCGTCGCAAACAAGTTGTAAAATATATTTGGTTGTAAATTGAATTCAAATTTAATTTTTCACATTCAGTTAATCCTGTTTCCATAAAAAGTGTCGTTGTGTCAGTGAAAAATAAAACAAATTAGGAAATCCCTTGAGACTAAAAGGCATCAAACGAAAGATCACGTAGACATAACGGGGGACAAACAATTCTTCCGGTATATTAATGAAAAGTAAATAAAAAGGACTGTAAGAATTTAAAACGAAATCCTCCCCTTTTGCATGTTTAAAATTTATTTAGGTATAAACTCTATAAATTACTCGCAGGAAAAGATTCGATCGATACTCTCATTATGTATTAGCAACGCGAATATTCGGTTGTTATTGATGATCTTCAGTGCAAGGCTTTCAATATAATCTTTATAATAGTAATAACGTTAGGGATGACACGTTTAAGCTTTACCCAATACTTCCCTATTATACTAGAACATAATAAAAAACTTCGTTTTAAAAAAGTACTCCTCCTATTTAGAAGGGCCTTTATTAAAATTCACGGCGTTATAAAATTATTTTAAATTTTTAAGAGGCCGTTCAGCAAGAATTTTGATTTATATCTTATGAAATTTACATACAGAGTGAATTAAAACTAGTAATTTTAAGTTAACATTAATTTTATTAATCTTATTAATTTTTACCTACAAAACTAACTGGGAAATAAACTATACGGGGTGTTACAAAAGTAACATACGTCGTTACAAAGATCGAATCAGTAAGCTAAAAAAATCGAAAGTCAAGAGTGACCTTCCTTGTAGGTCATCCTCAAATACCTCGAAGAAAATGTTTACCTTGAATCCGTCATGGAACCAACAGTTGTTATTGATCGTCTTCGTCGTTTTAATAAATGTACGTAGGTCCTTACACATCTTACAATAAAAAGGGCCAATTAAAAGGACAGACGTTACTTTTCTAACACCCTGCATAGAAAAAAATTAAAAAATGTGCAAGTACCCAATAGACACCTCGGTTTAATACCAAAAATGTTTAACATCATCATGTTCTTGTATGACCCTAATTATTATCTTCTAAGCACTGGAGATTTTGAAAATATGGTTTAAAGTAAACCATGGTTTGTCGCCGCGCCGCGCCGTCAAACACATCTTAGAATTGATTCACTACACTAAAATATTATGGATAAATTCTTTCAATCTTCTGTTTGTATTTTTTAAATTTTGGTAAACGAAAAGTCATGCACACGACGACCTTCACGTCATATTTGAGAGTAAATGTAAGTGCTTAATTTTTTTAATTAATTGATTGCGATTAAATTAAAATATATACATAATGTCATCTGATTTGTAACACATACATATGTCGTCAAGGATTATTATTATACCTAAGTGTTTATTAATACTTTTGAAACTTGATAATTAGGCAAGAGAAATGCATTTAATAACAGTCTTCGAACGACTTTAAATTTATATTTCGGTTTTTCTTAATTTACTAACAATAAGTTTTACGTAACAATATACCTAACTAATAACCTCCACAAATACTAGGATAATGCACTTCATCTTCTTCCCTTTCAGACAATTTCGCTACAGTAATGTATATTGGCCCCCATGTTTTTGCGCGTTCGCATTCAATTGTCTCCTCTATTTATTTTTTATCGTGGCATTATAATTTTTTCGGCTTGTAGTCTTCGCTACGCAACATCATTTCTTTGTCGCAAATTGAAAACGAAGTTATTGTTAAACTAATTTTCTTCGTGAAATTTAAACTGGTTTTAGACACTATTCAGTCCCAATTTAATAATAAAACTGTTTTAAGTCTGTAAGTCTGTTTTATTACTATGACAGCACATTGTTGTAACAATGATTTAACGTTCCTTTAAATTTAAAATAGCATTAGTATTGATTACGAAACTGGCCCTTAGTCTTGATGATAAGTTATAACTATTAAATTTAACAATTAATCAACAACCGATGTTTTGATGGTACCTACTACAAAGTTTACTACATTCACGCACATGTGAAACTAACATTAATTTTGCTATTCAACTGTTTGCTAACACATTCATACAAAATTCTAACGCCGGCGCTGATTTAATTAAAAAGTTATGCGATGTTTCGCATTTAAATAAGTTGAAAGCTAATTGGATATGTATTTTACCTACCACAGTATCTACATTTATCAATAAATCAGGTCTAAAACTAATCGAAAGGCATTTAAAATAAAGCATATAGCTAGTAAAGATAAATAAATTCATTTAAAATAGAAAATTATAAGTGCACGCAATTTTTAAATTTTAACAATAAACGAAGTAGGTGCCTAATTAATGTGTTCTGTCGTGTTACAGGCAATGTCAAAACCTGATACATATCGTAAAGCGCATAGATGCGTATGTTCGTAAAATTTTTCCGTTTATTGTACAAAATCTATTTATCAAAAAAAGTAAATAAGCTATCATCTTAAAAGCGGGTTTCATTTTACTCGCGTCAAAGTGGATATTTTACTTGATCTACATAAAACAATGTCTCCTTAAATCGATTTAATTTTAATGATTAAATTCAATATTGTCTAGAGCGCTTTTAAATTCTGTTTGGGGGGAAAGCGAGCAGACTTCGAGCGCGTAATATACACCGAAAACCGAGAAAGATTTAATGATAAAATCTATTTCGTTAAACTAATATCTATTACAACACTTTTAAAATGAGATAAAAATTATTTATTTGTTGTACTTACAAGGAAGGTTAGGCAGGTGGAAATCTCAGAAACTTTTGAAACTTTGCAGGATTGTAGTACTAGTCAAGTAGTAAGTAGATTGTAGTACTAGTTTGTAACATTGGGTACTAGTCAACCCTAATCAAGAGCCGCATTCCGTTCGTTCCCTTATGCGGTTTGAGAGGGCAAAATCCACCCTTAAAAATTGAAACTCTTTTCGATTTTGCTTATTATCTCTGGAACAAGAGCTATCGCCAACAAACTATATATTTTTATAAATGGTCCTACATCATGATATAAAAATTACGGGTAAAAATTCTAAGGGGTGCCATCTCTGCCCCCAACCCTCAATTATTTTCAGTATTTTTTTGTGCGCTGCAATGAATTGATAGCTTATTAAAAGAGTTTTTCATTAAAGTGTATCACCTTACATTAATTTATTGGTATTTGTACAATTGCACCCTTCGGTAATATCTAATATCCAAAGTAACATTTCACCGATTATCTCTTGAAGCTATCTTGGTTCGGCCAAAATTTTGCCAAAATCATGAACTATAACACGTATTCTTTTCGAGATTTTCGAAAATTTTAAATCGCCGGAAACGCGCTTAGATTGTCATTTCTTGCATTGTTATTTTCGAAAAACTACTTTTGAAGTAATTCCGGGCCTGTTCTGAATGTATTAAGTAGTGTCATTTTATCGAGGTTATGCAAAAATTTTAATTCTATTTAAACGCCTGCAGTTCGTCATTTCTTGCATTGTTATTCTCGAAAAACTATTTTTCAGATAATTCCGGACCTGTTCTGAACGTTTTAGGTTCGGCCAAAATTTTGCCAAAACCATGGACAATAACACGTCTTTTTTTCGAGATTTTACAAAAATTTTAAATCGATTTAAATGCGTGCAGTTTGTCATTTCTCGTCTTATTATACTTGAAAAATGAGTTTTCAAGTAGTTCTGGACCTGTTGTAAACTTTCCAGGTTGGGCCAAAATTTTGCCAAAATCATGGACTATAACACGTATTTTTTTCGAGGTTTCGCAAAATTTTTAATCGACGGAAATGCGCGTAGTTCGTCATCATTTGTTTTGTTATACTTGAAAAACGACTTTTCTAGCAGTTCCGGGCCTGTTCTAAACACTTCAGATTGGGTCAAAATTTTGCAAAAATCATGGATTATAACACGTCTTTTTTTCGAGATTTCGCGAAAATTTTAAATCGACGGAAACGCGCGTATTTCGTCATAATTTGTTTTGTTATACAGTAGAGCGTCGATTATCCGAGCTAATTGGGGGGGCATGGGTGTTCGGAAAACCGATTTATTCGAATAATCGAACTGTATACTTTTATTTACCAATTTCCCAATAAAAACCATATTTATAATAATAAGAATCTCTTTTATTACAATAGCAAGTAGAAATCAAAGTTACACGGACAGCCTAGTAAACAAAATACGTAATACATATGCATTCTGCATGTACGTATAGAGTTAACGAAAAAGCAACGCCCAGTATAAGCGTCGGCAACTCGACACATGTGCCGTGGGGGGGGGCAAGGCCGTAGCAAGCGGCGAAAGCGGCACGTGCGAGTGAAGAGTAGCAGTTCGGATAAGCGGTCGTTCGGTTGACCGACGTTCGGATAATCGACGCTCTACTATACCTACTTATAAGAATTTTTATCGTTAAGGTGTTCAAATTTCTAATAATTTTTGTAATTTTCGTGTACGACATGAAACAGTGAATTTTGAAATTTTTATAGGCTTTAAAATAAATAAATTCAGCTTATCCAAACCTATATGATGTTCATGTCGTCAACAAAACGTTACTAGATTGTTTATTTGTAATGCGGTTTAAAGTTTGGAAAGTGGCATATTCTATAGATGATTTACTTGCGCACATATTAGATGATATTATATAAAGATAGGCTATAATTTATTAGAACTGTCAAAATACGAGTTACGAGGTGATCATCATCTAGTAACCTTGTATTGATGACGTGAACATCATATTTGTTTGGATAAGCTATAGGTAGGTAATCAAATCTTTATCATCTTATACAAGAATAAGGTATAGAATTTTAACAATTTGATGTTCCTGTAAGTACTTACAATAATTGAATTCATAGATAGGTAGAGATGCCTACGCATGTAGGCACATAAGTTTTACTAGTAGATAATCTATATTTTTCGGGTTCGTCGTTTACGCGATCGTTGATATCTTCAGCGCTTAGTCGTTCGCGTTGCCTATTTTAACAACAGGAAAACTTAACGAACTAATTTAATAATTACATTATTACTTATCTAACGCGTTTTTAATATTGACGGAGTTAAATGTTTTTCCCACAGCGCTCACCTGTTGAGATATTCGTACCTAAAGTTGAAGGGTAAAAATTAATTTTTTTAAATAACATGTTTATTTTTCGTTGGAATTTAATAATTTTTGGTGTACATGCGTAACAAATTAAGATCTTTGAATGGTGTGATACGTTTTCTTATATCACCTCATGGGAGCCAGGGATGCATTACCACTAACCTTTCTAAACCCAAAACATTTCAGAGGTTTAAGTTTTTAAATTTTAAATGTCTGGGATTCCCCAGCGTCATTCTCATTTCAAGTTTGTTACGAATTTTATTGACGAAATTACTTTTCAACATTGAGGGTAGGTGCAACATGTTTAACATGTGGGTAGGTACTTATGTATTTATTCGCAGTACATACCCACAAAAATAACAAGATCTCATTTGAAGTTATTATTTTTGTGGGTATGTACTGCGAATAAATACATAAGTACCTACCCACATGTATTTTTTCAAAATCATTTAAAGACACAGGTTCATTTTAGTACAAAAAAAGAAGCGGTCGATTGATTATAGGTAGTACTTCTTAGTAAGAGTTTTCTCTATTGTTTCTTATTATTTCTTATTGTTTTATTATTTCGTATTATTGTTTGTTTACAAAATGCTTTGGATATAAATTTAACAAATTTCAATAAAAAAATTACTTATTTCTGACAGATTAACAAGATGTTTGCTGCGATACTACACTGAGACAGATTGTGAGCTATCAACTCGGACTATTTATCCATCAATGATGTTAATTGCTTTATTTTTGGTAACGTCCTTGTATTTACCACTACGTAAAACATAGGATTACGGCCTAATCGTTATTATCAATTCAGGTAAATTACGACTTAAAATGTTTTTCTCTCTGTATTTCATAACCATTGTTTTTAGTGATGAAATAAACGAGAATTGAAGTTGGGGTCTTCCAGGCCTTTTTACGAACGTACTACATATACAACGTAATTGCTACATATTTTTCTTCAATCTTTTGACGCAAAAAACCTACCTGCATCCACTGATTAGCTGTAGGTATTACTTCTATCAGCAACACTTCAAGAGTTTTAAAGTAAGTGACCTTAAACGAGTTTAAAAATAATTGTTATAATACTGATATGCCAAGATAGGAATAAGTAAATTTATTATTACACTCTGTTGATGCTTGATTTTGTTGCCACCATGTATATTAAAATAATCTTAACACGTTAACTGCCACTTGTATTATCATCGATTCCCACCAGTTCACGTGATATGCGAATAACCAACGATCCATTATTCACAAGGCGCTGCAAGTAATACACGTTTTACCATGATATTTCAATGTGAAATATCTTTAGATGACCTGGTGTAAACACTTTCTTTCAAATAAGTACAGTTGGCTTGGTGCTAACAACTTTTTTTTTAAATAAGATGATCTCGTTACCTTTAAAAATTAGAAAGATGTGAAACTTTTATGTAAAGGTTATGTTTAAACTTTATATTAATTGCAAGTATTTCAGGAGTAAAATACACAGAAACACTTACACGAGATAAAATGAAACATACATAACGAATAATGAAATGGACTGCAACTTGCAATGAATCTTGGACATGTACTGGAAGGACGGCGTGATGCAAATGGTATAGTACCTACATAAGTGCAAATGGCGGATTAAGAACACTTACGAGTGGGTCGATGGCATATTACATGGTAGCTAACGTGTTAATATAATTTATGTTAAACGAAAATACACAGGTTAAATACACCTAATTACCTTTTTATTCGGACATTTTTAAATGATTTCGAAATAATACGGTTTAGAAAACAGAAACAGGTCTATTTTTAGACGATGTAATATATAGGTATTCATTTAGCACAGTTGGCAATGTTTATTAAAATAATTCACATATATTTAAAAATGCACAATATTTTAAAATAATGTTCGTTCTCTTCTAGGAGATTTTACGACAAACAGGATGCTCTGATGACGAATTACGAAAAAGTATAAGTTGTCGAACACACAAGCCTGATACGTAATGGAACGTTATTGTTTTGAAGTAATTGTAACATGAAAATCCATACATAAAATTACTGTAGTATTTAATTATACCAATCTAATTAATTTTAAATAATTTTAGTATTATTACTGGTAGGTACTTTTTCGAGATTTCGCAAAAATTTTAAATCGATTTAAAAACGTGTAATTTGTCATTTCTTCGTTTGTTATATTTGAAAAACTACTTTTCAAGTAATTCCGGACTGTTCTATACGTTTTAGGTAGTGTCATTTTATCGAGATTATGCAAAAATTATAATCTATTTAAACGTCCGCAGTTCGTCATTTCTTGCGTTGTTATGCTAGAATTACGACTTTTCTAGTAGTTTCCGACTTTTTCTAAACGTTCCGTCTTAAAACCTGAGGGTCAAAATTTTTCCAAAAAAAAACGTGAGCTGTACTAAGGGATTTTTTCAAGATTTCGCAAAAATTTTAAATCGATTTAAAAAAGCGTATTTTGTCATTTCTTTGTTTGTTATATTCAGTGCTTCCAATTATTTACTTTTATTTACTTTTTTTTTCTATTTTATTTGCTTTTATTTACTTTAAGTTTAAGAAATATTTACTTTATTTACTTTTTTTAATGAGGTGTGTCGTTGGAAGCCCTGATGTAAGGAGAATGTTATTAGTGAGTAATATCTCTTATCTGTCGCCTGTCGAAGATGATTATTTGTAATAAATTTTGATGTTTGGTAAAAATTATTGGAAATAAATTATCATGTGGCCACAATCGACTTCTTATTTACATTTATCTTTAATTTCAGAAATTTTGACGTATATTTCTATTAACTTTTAAAAACGAACGTCAGAACACTTTCCGAATTACCCTCGTATAATAATCATTTTAAAAGTCTTTAAAGTATATACGATTATACCGGATAATTCGAAAAGTTTTCTGACGCTAAATTTTGAATTATACGGGGTTCGTTCGAAAAGTTCTTCGGCGTTTTTAAAACTTTTCGGACGTCCCCCGTACATTTTAATAAATGAGCGTCAAAAACTTTTCGAAATCCTCCGTATAATGCCTATCACAATTTTTAATCTTATCTTAGATCCGATCTAAGATAAGATCAAAAATTGTGATAGGAATTATACGGGGGATTTCGAAAAGTTTTTGACGCTCATTTATTAAAATGTACGGGGGTCGTTCGAAAAGTTTTTCGACAATTTTCCGTCCGAAAGTTTTCGAACAGTCCCCCGTATATTAAAATAAATTACCGTCAAAAATTTTGAAATCCCCCGTATAATGCCTATCGCAATTTTTAATCTTATCTTAGATCCGATCTAAGATAAGATCAAAAATTATGATAGGAATTATACGGGGGATTTCGAAAAGTTTTTGACGGCCATTTATTAAAATATACGGGGGACTGTTCGAAAACTTTTGGACGGAAAATTGTCGGAAAACTTTTCGAACGACCTCGTACATTTTAATAAATGAGCGTCAAAAACTTTTCGAAATCCCCCGTATAATTCCTATCACAATTTTTGATCTTATCTTAGATCGGATCTAAGATAAGATTAAAAATTGCGATAGGCATTATACGGGGGATTTCAAAAGTTTTGACGCTCATTTATTAAAAAATACGGGGGTTGTTCAAAAAGTTTCAAAAACTGCGAAATTTTTCGGACAACCCCGTATAATTTAAAATTTACCGTCAGAAAACTTTTTGAAATACCCTCGTATATACGAGGGTTATTTGAAAACTGATGAAACTTTTCGAATGACTTTCCTAAGGAATAGTTCGAAAAGTTTCTTAATTCGAAGGGTAGTTGTTAGGTATGTGGGCAAATATTATTTGGTGCTAATTTTTTTTTATAATTCTACTACTACTCGTGTATAAGACAAAATAAAATTATAATTTATAAAATGTATTTAATTAATTATGTTACAAATGTCAATATTCTACGACTACTTGTGTATAAGACAATATATCTATTACTTTAACTTTAACTTGCTCGAAATGGGGAGTTGAAATTCGAATGCTTGATAAGTTGCATATAGTTAGCTGCAGAACTTAATCGGTGACAGATGTTGGCTGCGGCATTGATCCATCTACACTCGTAAGCGAAACCCTATAAAAGAAACAGATATTGTAACAACTGTTATATATTATTTCGCTTTCGTAAACGAAACATATTGTGATTATGTCAATGATATTATTTATTAAAGAATGCTAATAAACATCATTATCATTTAGCACACAATGTCTAATTACTTAAATCCTTGCGTCCGTCCTTATATGCATCCATGGTATTGGCAAAATTTTGCCCCAACCTGAAACGTTTAGAATAGCTCCAGAATTACTTGAAACGGCGTTTTTCGAATATAACAAAACGAGAAATGACAAACGACATGCATTTAAATCGATTTAAAATTTTCGATAAATCTCGAGAAAAAAAACGTATATAACCCATGGTTTTGGCAAAATTTTGACCAAACCTGAAGTATTAAGGACAGGTCCGAAACTACTAAAAAACTCGTTTTTCGAGTATAACAACGCAAGAAATGACAAACTGCACGCGTTTAATTCGATTAAAAATTTTCTCAAAATCTCGAAAAAAAGCATGGATTTTGCATAATTTTGACCCTACCTAAATACTTAAGTTACGTGTTTTAAAATTCGACATTTGATTAAATCTCTTAGAAACGTAATTTTTACTATTTATTTAAACTTGAACGCCTAGAAGTCGGCAACCCAAAATGCATCTTCAATGTGGGTTGATAACGTCTAGGAGAAGGAATGTCAGATGCGTGTATTATATTTAAATTCATGTAGTTATTACTGGTAATTTGCGACAAATCATCTGAAACTGCTATCTAAAACATTAATGCGATAAATACCCTTCAAGGCTCTATCGAACAAATTTGACCCAACATGAAACCTTTACTTTGAACCTTTCACTACTAGAAACGCCGATTTGCAGCTAAAACAAAGCAAGAAATAAAATACATGCGTTTCTAACGAGTTTAAATTATCGAGAAATCTCGGGAAAAAAAGTGTTAGTCCATGATTTTGGCAATATTTTGACTGAGCCTTAAGTTTTTAAAACATGCCGGAAACTACTTAAAAAGTCGTTTTTCAAATACAACAAGGCAATAAATGACAAACTACGCGTTTTTAAAGCGATATAAAATTTCCAAGAAATCTTGAAAAAAAGACGTGTTATAGTCCATGATTTTGGCAAAATTTTGACACAACTTTATGTTTTTAAAACATGCCGGAAACTAATTAAAAAGTCGTTTTCCAAATACAACAATGCAGGAAATAACAAATTACACGTTTTTAAAGCGATTTAAAATTTTCAAAAAATCTTGAAAAAGACGTGTTATAGTCCATGATTTTGACACAACCTTAAGTTTTTAAAACATGCCGGAAACTACTTAAAAAGTCGTTTTTCAAATACAACAAGACAATAAATGATAAACTACACGTTTTTAAATCGATATAAAATTTTCAAGAAATCTTGAAAAAAAGACGTGTTATAGTCCATGGTTTTGGCAATATTTTGACTCAACCTAAAATGTTTGGAAAAGGTCCGGAACGACGACAAAACTTCGATATTAGAGTATAACAACGCAAGAAATGATGAACTGTGCGTGTTTAAATCAATTTAAAATTATCGCATAATCTCGAAAAAAGTCCATGATTTTTGGCAAAATTATGACCCAACCTGAAACGTTTTGTTTCGTCTCCATACGGTGAGAAATATAAATTTCCACGTAAAACAAGCATAAAATAATAAATTAAACGCGTTTTCGTCGAGATCGAGTTTTCGAAAATGAATGCGAAAAAAATACCTTATAATCTGTGATTGTTCCGAAAAATTTTAACCTATAGCTTATCCAAACCTATATGATGTTCACGTCATCAACAAAAAGTCACTAGATTGTTTATTTGTAATCCGATTTAAAGTTTGGAAAGTGACATATTCTATAAATGATTTACTTGCGTACATATTAGATGGTATAAAGAAAGACTACAATTTATTAGAACTGTCAAAATACGAGGTACGAGGTGACAGCACTGTGGGAAATGTCATCGTCTAGTAACCTTGTATCGATGACGTGAACATCATATAGGTTTGGATGAGCTATATGTAGTTTATGTAGTTAACGTAAAAAATATGATTGTTTTCTATTGGCTACAGATATTAAATATAACTGAATTATTATTCCTTACAATATATTATTAAAATTTAGCCATCGGAATAAATCATACCTACCTAAAGATTTAAATATTAACACGTAAAATTAAATAATTTCCAGTTTTTTTTCTGTTAGATATAGTTACATATACTTGATACTGATTGGTATTTTGAAAATGTTAATACTGAACAATTAGAAAATTTACTTTTATTTGATCCTTTATAAGTGGGTAAGTACTAATCTACTATTAACCTGCAAAATGACGCGACGTTTACAAGCACTTCGGTCAAGACGGTCAAGAGCTTTACATCTGTTTAATAACTAAAATTCTAGCTTAGTAAACACAAAAGCTCGTTATAATGAATAACATTTTATATCCACATACATAGTACCTACATAATATATGTAGGTATATTTGCTTATCGTGCTTTCAGTAATTTCATATTACTATGGTTGGAGCTTTCGTTAGTAGTGTGCCACTAATTTAATTTTTATCGTTTGTATCTCGATGTAACGCCCATAATTTGAACGCGACGGTATAATTATACCAACCAGTAAGTTAACAAAAATTTGGGAATTACAAGTAAACTTGTGCATGACATACTTGTTTAAGGGACCTTAAAAATGTTACAGTTGCTAGTCTAAACATTTAATAATTTATTGAACTCGCCCGGAAATGAATACAATAGCCGAGTTTGTTTATTTTTTTCGGTACACTTCCAGTTTGATTGAATATTTATTGTAGGTATCATTTTTCAATTCGCACAATTCAATAGTAGTATCTCACTTTAAGGTGGTACGGTCCAAATAAAAAGATTGATGTTTTTATGAAATAAATTACGTTTTCCATAGATTACAATGTTTTGATTCACAGAAAAATACTTAAAAAATCTATCATTTCCATAACACCTTTAAAAACCTTAATGATTGTGTAAAAAGTATAATTTTACTGCAATCATAACTCAAAACTGAGGTAAGCAAAGTTTGCAAATTAATAACTAGTGGGTAACGTAACATTCCCTCTACGGCACAACGTGCTCTTTTGCTTAATAAATACTTATTTTAATTAAATAATTGCTTCGTAATCTTGTAAAATTTCAATGTGTGTTTTTAACGATCATTTGAATACATTGGAGAAATTTTAGCACGTCTTGCCGTTAAGAATCACTTCTGATGATCATTTTCGTTTTTACATCAATTTTTTATAAATAATCAAAAGCAGGTTGTTGGAAGTTTTAATTTTTGGTTTAAATGTTGACGCCCAATATCGGACAATGGTTGTGGGTCGTCCCACAACTATTGTTAAATACTGGGTAATATGACTAGACCTCCCTATTTTTATTGTAAAAGATCATAAATTTTACAACCTAAAAATCTAACGCGAGCATTGGTCACTTAACAGTATAAATCAAGCGAAACGTTCTCCTTTTAATTTCTTTAAGTCAATATTGTGAATTTAGACATAATTTATTGTAACATCAATAAACGGTTAGTATATGACATTTTACATACATTTTAGAAACGGAATCCTGATTAACAAAATATTAATCACGATTAGCTATCTCATTACATCATATATTTCACCAATAAAATGTCTTAAATTTGAGAAAATTAACAACGAGGAATTCGCAAGGACACTGGAATACATCAATTTTGTTCTTTTTTCTTGCTACTTCTAAGTTTTTTGACGACTATTTTGCAATTGAAATTCTTACGATATTGCCTTTTTTGTATATGGCACCTTCTACTTTTGACGTCATTATTTAATAAATGGTCTTTATTTACATGTACATATTTATAAAACTTTGGTGGTGTAATACAAATAAAAATACTAGAAATAGGTATATTACCTACATTATTAGTACGGAAAGTTACATTTTCCGACGACCATTATGAAAAGTGCATAATTTCACACCAATAAATGTTATGGAAAGTTGACCATTACAAACAAATAGGCTGACCGTGCGTAAAGAAACTCGTTAGCCAATCGAAAACGTTGCAGCCCGTGTGCGATCATTGCACACGGTCAATCAAAGTCTTCTACACTGTCATGCAATTACTTTACGCACAAACTGTTTTATTATCAAATTTGACATTTTATTAAAATGTCAAACGAACTTACGTAAAAGTCAAAAATCATTTTTTTTTAATAAAAATACTTGTGGTCGTCGGAAAAGCATAGTATATAACACGTGCGGAAAGGTGGATATTTTAGTACTAGTTATACAATATTACTATACTATTTGCATTCGAGAATAAAAGTTTTTCTGCGAGCGCTAGCGAGCAAATAAATCATTCGAGAATGCGAAAGCATTTCGCAATCGTGTATCAAATATTTTTTTGATAACTGTCCCAAAATTAGTAAAAATGTGATTAGAAAGTTTGACATTTACGATTAATTAATTCAAGGTTAATGATAATAACAATCCATAATATATCGCGTCTCGAACTGTCATTTCGCATTCCGTTCGCAGAATACCTTATTTCGCGTAACAGAAACAATAAGAATAAACTTTTTATATGCAGTTATCGAAAAAGAAAATTTAATAAAATTAAATAAACATTATTACAATTTATACGAGACATATTCTTTTAATATACATCTACTTAAATTACAATTTTCCTAATGTAATACTTTTCAGATGTGAAATCTATTATTTTTTTAAAAACAACATTTTTGATAACAATACAATTACCGAGATCCGTTCGCATTCAATATCCTCGAGAACGCCCTATTTATATTGTTATAATAATAATATTAATTATTAATTAATTTTCTAATTTCAATTAAAATTAAAGTAGATTATTTATTAACGAACTTTAAATAAATCAGTAATCTCAGATTTTTCCTGTACTTAACATTAAATCTTAACTTTTGTATTGCGAATTTTAAAATCGTCTTCGAATACGTTTTAATGTAAAAACACTGTATCTAAACATTTATACCCTTAGCTTCAAAGTAGGTAGATTTTACGACTTTACAGAGGCAGGCTATTTCAACCAAGAAGGATGGTCTGTTTAAAATATCTCTAAAATTCACTAACAGTGCCATCTACGGTTTATCGTTTGGCGGCAATAGGGACCGTACGCCCTTAAGAGAAATTAGTTTAAATTTGTATTGTTCCGTTGTTCATGTTTTAGAATATAAAAAATTTGCGTAAATATATTTTGCAATATATAGAATATCAAAACAGTCGTTCACATTTTTGAATATTCAGGTTATAGAGACTGCACTCTAAGTAATTTTTGTAATTTGTACCTAATCTGCAATGAAAACAATAGTAGAATGGGCAAACATTACCAGAAACACCTTAAGTATACTATTAATAACCGCAAATAGACGACAGTTTCTGTATCCTTTAGAAATTAAATATCTAAAATTAATTAATTATCAAAATTAAGTTTATGAAATAAAATTTTTAAAATCTACTGTTCATCGCCAATTAGATACAAGATATTACAAAAATCAGTTATTTCCATGGCAAACATACATTTGAACTTTAAATCGAATTTTTGTTGATAATTTTCAAATGTAAGATCCATGTTAGTTTACACGATTGAAGAGAAAATAAAAAGTTCTGTTAGAATAGTTAAAAAAATACCTACGGTGCTAGTTAAGACAAAAAAAAGTTGAATGCTGGCATTTTTGGTCTCTAAAAAGGTATGATTCATAATTTATCCACCGACTTGTAAAGAATTTTATAATTTACGATGTGGCAATTCTTAAATATAGTCGAGATATAGGCTTGTGGATTGAAGTCCGAAACACCCTCTATATCAATCGAAAGAATTTAGTTTAAAATTATGATGCGAAGCTGTCTTCACTGTGCGCAATTTTGCGCAGATATGTATATAAACGATCAGTATTGGGCAGAACGTTCTTAACCCACAAAAAGCAAATTTTACAGGAGCACAAATTTTGCGTTGTAGCTTAAGTATAAGCAAATACCTCCTGGAAACCGCGTGTATAGGTAATTTCTGGACACGTTTGTATCAAATAACGTATTTATTCTACGGTGCAATCACTGGTTTGAGTAAAAAGCGAAATTGTGCAGCGGTTAGGTACTATTCGCAAACGAAATAGAATGACAAGTACGGGATACGGGTGCGTTTGGCGTGTTCCGTAAATTCCGTATAGAGAATTAAACGTACCGTAGTCAGGTTTCGTAATTACACCTCAGGCGCTGGTTGGATTGGACGTATGACGACGTGTCAAATTAGGCTTTTTCAAGTACGTCACACTAACGTCACATCTAACAGCTGATCGGTGGGCACGGTTTCCACGTACTTACGGAAACACAAATCGATTGTTCTGATGGAAAAATTCGAAATGTTAAGTACCAGATTTTAACAGATTATGTCATTGCTTCAGATGCATACGATAGCCAGAATAACTAATTTTTACAAAAAGTGACGGTTAAGTCGTTCTGCCAAAACCTTAATAAGTTAATACATAATAAACAACACTTAAATTTTATTCTTTTGCGCGATCCTCAAATTAATTACCTACTCGTATCATTTAATTTTGAAATTATAGCTTCATTAAACGCATGTCTGTACTATACCAATTGGAATTATCTATTATTGACCAGTTTCGGGTCAAAAAAATCGATCAACTAAAATGTTTGTGAAAGTATGTTTAGCGATGGCGAACTTTATATCTCTCGATTTTCATAAAACGACGCTAAAGAAATCCCACGTTCTTGTAGTTTTTCTACATTTTGTTTTCTGTTTATGGGCAACGAGATAATAAGATAACATTAAGGAGATTAAGGGTACAATAATTTCGGTCTATTAAAAAAAAATTTCTGTACTCGAGTAGTATTTAATAGAAATTCATTTCTTTGTAAACTTTTGTAAAGTAATTAGTCGAGGGACTAATACATGCCAAATGAAGTTATTTTCTGTATTTATCGTCTTTTCCTCTTACACAACGTTTAAACAGAAACCACAAGAGGTCTGCGGATGCCAGTTTGAAAACAAATAGTTTAGGATACGACATTTGAAACGGAAAATTATTTTAGAACCTTTGTAATGGCAATTGTTATTGCCGTTTTAATTATCTTGTTTAATGTTACTACGGGGTTATTCAAATTTTGTCATACCATAATCTGGATAAAATTACATTTTATTGCTAATTATGTAAGGAATTATTTATTAAATGTAAATAGAACAAACTAAACTCGTATGTAGTAATCCTTGAAATTTAGTACGATTCACAATTGGTTTAGGTAGGTAACCCCAACATTAATAAGAGTTAATTAATTATATCTCGTCGTCGGTAGTTGCATGTGATGTTTTGTTTCGATTATTATTAATTCATTGTCTACCACGGTAACTTTGATTAATCTTAACATTTTCCTAAGCCCTAACGTTCTAAAGTGCCTTTTTACAAACTCCCGAACTAATAATCTGCTGTTATGTTTATACTTTCTCGAAATTCACGACTTAACCCTTAACCGGTATCGCACGTCTGAGAGATCCGGCAAATTTTTTTTCGGTTCTCCCTTCCGCAGTTTTTGCACTAGATGATAGTTTTTCTCATTAGCTGCTAGTTTAGTTTTCGAATACGCGCTGTCAAGATTTTGTCGTGCTGTCACTGTTCCGTGCTCCGCTATTTATTATCAAAGTTTATTGTTAGACGTCTGAGAGACGTACATGATACCAGACGCGTTTCCGTTTTAATGACGTAAGTGGAATCCTAGTTTTCTTTCGGGATTAACATTTTATAGATATTTTCCTGAACTTTTCATATTGTAACAAGTAATGGATACCTATTGTAAATATTTTTTGCGTTAAAATGGTCGAGCAAAGCACGCAAACGAACTTTGTGGAAAATGTTTTTCAGGGCGGCAAAATTAATAACTGCGATTTCGTGTACAGCCAAGTTCGTATGTTTTGTTCCGCGAGATGCGATCGCATCAGGGCAACGAGCGACGAAAGAGGATCAAGAGGGACGAAGGGTAGCAGTTGTTTTTGAATTATAAAAAACTAACAGTAATCTTTTTTTTGAGCGTTTTACGATAAAAAAACTAACTCGGGCGACGGGACAAAACATACGAACTTGTACCTACTTACTTTTTTGCATTAAATAGTTATATTAAAGTTGTTTCAAATTTAATAAATGATTTCTTATACGTATTTTGATATCGACATTAACGACGAATTTTTTTTTAATTTAAGTGGTTATATTTTATGGAGCATCGACTACTAGTTCGTTAGCCCCAAACGACGACAGTTATGTTGCGACTTATACCATTAAAATTGGCAATAACAACAAAAGTTAGTCGATTTTCGCTTTTGAAAACTGTTACACATCTTTTAAACCGCAAGTAAAAATTTTACTGCTTCTTGCGAATCGTAAAACAGAGCTTACTTTAATGGCGAAACCCTAAAAACATACTTCCTTGTAATTACATGTTAAAAGCGAATGACTCCTATACATAGGATCGTTAGTAACAAAAATTTTCGTTGTTATTCGTTGCAAAGAAAACATTTTTTTTTAAAGGACAACGATTATGAAATATATTTGAAGAGTGTTTCCATTTAAAATAAAGAATTTTGATTTTTAAACAACCCGTAATAAATAACTAAACGATGAAATATTTGAAAACTCGATTTTAGTGTACAGATGGTGTTTTCTGCACAACATGTAAAAAATGAAATTGTAAGTTAGGTTACTTTTATATACATACACAAATGTACGATGTATATACATATACAAAAATACATACGACGTTTGCAACGTCGGTAACGATCTTCTAAATATATTACATCAACTAGGTACCTACCTACATTTAGAGTACGTCTTCAATTTTTTATGGTTTTTATTAAACTATTCACAAGTTTAATGTCATTGCTTATAAGTATAACGCCGCCGCTCGTCGTAAATGCTTTTAAAAGACTACTAAAATAAAAATGTTTTTGACAAACGTTCATCGATAAAATGAATATAAAATGATTTTAAGGATACACGAAATTTAAATGTGCCGAAATTACATTTGGAAATTCATAGATATACGGGGTGTTTCAGAATAGCATGGCAATATCGTTAGAGGTGATAGAACAGTGAAAAATAAGTGGAGTTTGCTTAATACACATTCGCCTAAAGGTCGTCCGTTTTCGAGATACAGGTCGTTGAAAATTACTTTTTGTAATACTTTTTCTTTTCGACTTCATCTACGAGCGATATCATATTGAAATTTGGTATGCAAATGTTTTCGTAGTAAATAAAGCGATTGGAGGTACTCGCGTTCTTGTGCGTCATTGAGGGAATTAGTTACGCAACGTTCACCGCCAACTTTTGTTGATAACTTTTTTGAGGTCAGTTCTGTAGGCATAACAACTGGAAAACTTATAGGTTATTCAATTTTATATAAAAAAGTTATTCTTAGTAAAAGCCGCTTAGACGCACCGTTTTCGAGATATTTGATTGTTAATGATGAAAAACAATAATATAATTAACAATAAATGTAGTCGCAGCTTCATTGATTAACTTAAGAAGCACTACAAAACATGAAATGCGTCATATCAAACAGGCCAAAAACAAACTGGTCTCGATGTGGAATTGTTGCAGCTTTCCATCGTCATCTACTTTGCTAAAGAGCTGTTGACGAAAGTAATCACCCTCCTTAGTTATCTGAAAACAGTGCGTCTGAGCGACTTTTTCTAAGAGTAACTTTTTTACATAAAATTGAATAGCGCTTCAGTTTTTCCAATTGCCATGCCTACAAACCTGTCCTCGAAACAGTTATCAACAGAAGTTGACAGTCAACGCTGTGTAACTAGCGTCCTCTGTGATTTTTCCACCAACTTACGTATACCTACTATTACGTATTATTTTATTTTTTTAAATAATTTCAATTTAGGTACATTTCTACGTTTTACTGATTTATAAAATAAATAATAGATACTCCTGTATTGAAATAAAGTCGCGCTTTTATCCAATACACGTAAATATGAATTAGTTTTAATTGAATGTTTAATTAATAGATAACGGACAATATTTACGTTGAAGCGTAAAAGTGAAATCGGAATATTTATTTTAATCGTTAATACGATTCAAAAAAATTTCATTTTGATTATTTCTTTCCCGTCGTAAACGCATGTCAGGTATTGTGGAAGCATGAATTTTGTAGGTTTTGTTAGTTCACATCGTTCTTACTTATTCTCGGCTAGTCTGGCGCATTTTGCTAGAGGGGCGTTCGTGATTTTGGATATTTGAACAATATATTCTATTGGGGGATTTTCTACAGCCTCTAGAGCCGTCGACTTTTTTTTTGTTATATGAGTTTCCCGATCGGCGTCATTGCATACGATTAGACGATCCAAAATATTTTGTGTTTCTGGTATTTACTGGTATTCTTTCGATATTTTGATCTAGATATACTTAGAAAACTGTTAATAAAACTTGAGTCTTCACTATAACCTCATTTTAGTATCAATTTCATATCAGCTGACTCACCTCTTAAGAAGATACCGTAAAACAAACCCGAAACAAAGATGTTAACATCCAATGAGCTATTGCCGCATCCATTTCCTTTCATCGTTACTATTTTTGAACGACGAAAGCGAAATGTGCTACACGAATATTATTTATTTATTCATGTTTGTTATGTATTACAGGATAAAACCTAAAGGATAACGCACTAAATTTTCCAATTTATAAAAATATCTGCTGAAACAGTCTAGTTTTTAATCTCTCTGTTTTTTGTTTGTTTTAAAATGAAATCGATAATTCTACCTAAAAAAATTAACTGCCTATAGGTATAATCTTATAAAATTATGTTTTAAAAAATGGTATGTAAGTGATGAATCAGCGAGTAAATTCATGCAATTGCTGCTATAATAATAAATAATCAATAGTATGGCGAGAATAGTAGATATTATTGGTTTAAGACTTTCAACAAAAACGTATAATGTTAGTTTTAGTGTCACCCATAAAACCCTATATTAAATATTATTTCAACAGTTCAGTGTTTGTCATTACAGTTTTTATAGTACAATTTCCAAGATATTTAACGTCTAGACGAGGAGAAAGCCAATAAAGAGGTAATATAATTTTACAACGGCGTGTCTTCATAAATAAAACCATAGTTAAAGTAGACATTAAAAAGTGGTAAAGTATAAATTTATTACGGCCTAAATTTATAGAGCATATAATATACGTATTTTAATAGTATTTTCAGATTACGTATAAACGATAGTATAATGATCGACTTTTTTCATTACAATTTCAATCATGCAAAAAGTAAGAATTACTTACGTTTAATCGTAGGTAAATAGGTAGATGTACATCTGCCGACTCGGTGGCCGAGTGGTCAGGAGATATCCTCTTGGTAGGCATGGATATCCCGGGGGCACTAGAAGTAATGCCTAACGGGGCGAGTTCCTGGTGTCTTCCGGGGTTTGCCTACTAACACAAAAAAAGTAAGTGTACATCTATGTATACGTATAAATTAATCTATTGAGAATTTATAACAAAGATACCTACCGAACCTTCTCGTCTCTCTTACCTTCGGTTTGTGGACAAACGATAAAATATGGACATTAATATATAGCCGCAATAAGATTTGTTATTTCTAATAAAACGCAGGTATTCGGTGCGGAAGAACACCTGATTCCAATTAATCGATTAAGAAACGAAAGTATAAAATCGAATCGGGCATTAATAAACATTATTCTTATTACGAATAAGTTTAAAAGCAAAATAATATAGTCTTATTAATAACGTAAACGAATTTTATTTTTATCGCAATTAGTATTAAGAAGTGCCATGTTTAATCGAATTTAAAAATAATGATCTATGTAGGAAATACAGAAATGCATAATTATTATAAAATTAACAACTAAATTGAAGTTCAGGTTGCTGCATTTAAAAGTCGAAAATTCATTTCTTAAAATCCTCAGATTTAACTTTCAGAGCCGAAATTATTGCTTCGAAGTTAACAACGTAGTTGCGGTAGGAAAAAAACTCTCATTCATACAAAAGACACAGAATGGGATAGAATGCTGGAGACGTGAAATTCATAATGTAAAATATTCAGTTATATGGACCTCTTCGCCCTACTACTTTATAATTGTGCGCTTAATATTCAAAGGCCCCAAAATCTCTCGTCTGAGATCTGGAGAGCAAAGCTTTCCGTTTTATTCCAACCTGCCTTGAAGATTTTAATTTTTCATAGGTTCTAGATGTTACTCCGCCTTTGTGTTTCACATGATGTTATTCCGTAGTTCTTGTCGAATGTGTTTTGCTGGTTAACTTTTATGTAAATCTATGTATATGTGAACGACTACATAATATATTAGCCACCTTCGTTTAAGGACTTAGTCGAATTTTCGTGAGTTTGCAAGTTTAATGGTAAGATTACTTTTAACACATCATTCGAACTTTCTTTCATACTTTCATTCATATAATACGTTAATGTTCATAGTTAAATACGTAGCAGTATTGGAAATGAGTCGAATATAATTGTTTTTACTAACAAGGAAAGGTTACCCAAAGGGTACACACCGATTTTGATGAAAATTTTATCATAGTAACTGCTACCCAATAGATGTTTGGTGAAAAAATTAGCTGCCATAAAGACTTCGTTTACGTTTTATTCAATACAGTTGGTAAAATTGTGATTTTCAAATTCATAGGCTCATCAGAACGGTTTTAGTTGTAGGTTTGAAATTCGTAACATTTCAATTTGAGGTTATTTTGTACATTTTAGAATAAAACATTTTTTTTCACGCATAGTTTTTGAGCACGGCCGCCATCTTGAATTTGTTTTAATGAAAACGTAAGGTATGTTATATATCATTAGAAAGCTTATTTTATTCTCTGTTTAACCATCTAAAAATTGAATGGGGTTACATTAGGAAAAATTGAGATAAAATAGAAAAACGTTTTTCATATACCTATTCGTTCGACTATTATAATAGGTATATTGTACTTATTTACTTTCATTTTTCTATTTTAAACTTACTTTAAAACATACGAATCATTACATTTATAAAATATTATTAAACAAAACCATACACACCTTTTTTTTGGCAAAATGTTGTCACGAAAGTTTTGAGACGAAACGTTCAGAACAAGTCGGAAACTACTAGAAAATTCGTATTTTTAGAAGAACAAAGCAAGAAATGACAAACTGCGGGCGTTTAAATAAAATTAAGATGTTTTACATAATATCGATTAAATGACACTACCTGATACGCATACAACAGGTCCGGAATTACCTGAAAAGTAGTTTTTCAAATATAACAAACAAACAAATGACAAACTACACGTTTTTAAATCGATTTAAAATTTTTGCGAAATCTCGAAAAAATCCCTTAGTAAGGTTTACGTTTTTATTTGGTAAAATTTTGACCCGAACGTTTTGGGTCGGAACGTTCAGAACAAGTCGGAAACTGCTAGAAAACTCGTATTTCTAGTAGAACAAAGCAAGAAATGACGAACTGCGGGCGTTTAAATAGATTATAATTTTTGCATAATCTCGATAAAATGACATTACCTGACACGCATAGAACAGACCGGAATTACTCGAAAAGTAGTTTTTCGAGAAATGAAATAACAAGAATGACAATTCAATAAAACAACAGATAATAAAATAACAAATAAATAACAATTCAATGCAAGAAATGACAATATTTAATATGACAATAATATTGACATTTAAATGACAACATTATAATAGCCCAGCGAATAAGTATATGAAAAACGTTTTTCTATTTCATCTCAATTTTTCCTAATGTAACACCATACAATTTTTAAATGGTTAAACAGAGAAAAATATAAGCTTTCGAATGATATATAACATACCTTACAATTTCATTTAAAAAAATTCAAGATGACGGCCGTGCTTAAAAACTATGCGTGAAAAAAATTTTTTTTTATTTTAAAATATACAATATAACCTCAAATTGAAATGTTACGAATTTCAAACCTATAACTAAAACCGTTCTGATAATAGCCCTATGAATTTGAAAATCACCATTTTACCAACTTTATTGAATAAAACGTAAACGAAGTCTTTATAGCAGCTAATTTTTTCATCAAACATCATCTATTTAGTAGTAGTTACTATGATAAAATGATAAAATTTTCATCAAAATCGGTGTACCTTTTGAGTAACATTCCTTGTAAGTATACAAGTTCTACTTTACGAATGTCGAAAACTGTTGCGTTAACTAACTTAATAATTGTTTTTCTCGATATTTCGTTCTTTAATGAATCATAATAAACGTAACGTTATACCTACTTAACTATAATTTATTAATTCCCTGACTCCTTTTACCTTTTGTCCCTTGTTCCAATAGCTTGAGAATATTATCCATGTATAATTGGAAATTCACGTCAATTACTCTCGAGTTCCTTTCGTAATTGTAAACGTGATGTAAAATGACACGATATCAAATGTTCCCTGTACCACCCACATATACGTCTTCCAAAATAACTTCATTCGTTTGTTGTAATAATAATAATAATGTGGATAAAAAAATTGTCTTTTGATATTAGCAAAGAGACGCAGAGTCCTTTAATTGACAAATAAAACGGCTTTATTGTTTTTTTGTTTTGGTCGTAAACGATTTTAGTATCAAACAATTTCGAAAAGACATTTCGCAATAAGAAGAATGCGCATGTTGAAACATTATAATTTTTTAGTTTTCTTTTTAAGTAGATACCTGCTTATGTCTAAATTGTATTAAATAAATATTTGGTATACGTTGTTTTAGAATAATATCAAACAGGTAATTTTACAACATCTTACATAAATTTGGTAACTTTATTAGGTATTTTTTAATATAAAATAGTGCCTAAAATGAAAAACTATTAACTAATCAACAAATTTTGATAACAAAACATAATAAGCAAATACTTAGAGATCAATCTATCTAGAAACGCTATATTTATATATTATCACATTTACTTCGTCTCCGTTTCGGTTCAGTTTTCACATATAAAGGTGGCGTTTATTACCCTATATCTCAACTTTCAAACGGGCCCTTAAAAGAGCGTTTATATTTTGTATTACAAGGCATGTAATTATTATAAAATTTATGTAACGAGTAGTGGAGGAACAGAAAGTAAACTTTGTTTCCGCACGTAGGGAATTGAAAAATTAGGATGGATACCTTTTCTTAACGATTATCGTAAATTACGTTTTGATGTGGGTATACTTATTAGGTACCATGTACTTTAAATCGATGAAACGTACGATGTTTTATTTTAAAGTTATATATTTTACACAATATTCATTCTATAGGAAAGCATTCTGACTAAAACGCAAAATTGTTATTCGCAAATATTTATAGCGCTATTTAAAATAAAACGCTTATCCGGAGAATCGCTTTGTTTTGTTCAAAATTTTAAAAAGAGAAATTGGGACGACGAGTCGTGGAAAAACGAAAGCTGTGGAATTTCCCAGTTTATTTTAAGATAGTAGCTATTATTGACAATTTCAGTCCCAAGCTGTGCCGGTTGTAAATTTACAAAATACGTGAATATGCACGGGGTTGAGCATTAAAAATAAACCGAAGTCTACTCTTACATCAATCTTTCTTTTTGTGTTGTTGCTTATTGTATTCTCCGAGGATGCATTCTCTCAACAAAGAACGCGGCGTATAAAAAATTCATGTAGTCTTTGATTTTTATTTACTAAAGTTAGGTATAATGATTAACCTCGGCACTTTTATAAAAGGTAGGTGTATAAAAACGCTTCGTGAATTTCCATTAAGTTTAAACTAGGCGTATGCCTATCTCCATTTAAAAAACCACATAGGTATATTTATCGTCTCTTTAGTACATAATTTATTAAAAATATCCAGTTATAAACAGTGATTTTATAAAAGATTATGTCGAAGAAGGAATCGTCCAAGTCGGCGATTATACAACGGCTGCGTGAAATGTTTAATAAACAAATTTTATAGGTGCTGGAAATTTCAACAAATTAGGTGGCATTTGTACGAAACTGGTCTTTATCTATTAAAGTAGGGACAGATTTGTCGTGTTTTTTATGCCTAATCTGATTTAATGAAAAAAAATAAGAATTACGGTAAGAATTTTGGAATTCATTAAAAAATCGACGTTCTTAATTAAATTTTTAGATAACGTATCCGCACGTTTGCGTTCTTTGCGATAATATTATTGTTAAATAGCTGTAAGATATTCAAATGCGAAGACGTACCAACTTATAAATATTCATCTGTAAGACTAACGTAGTCGCGCCTCTTGAGCTTATACAACGTAAATATTCCTACACGTATCAACAATATTATAAATAATTAAATATCGAAATAATCATTATTGCGAGGAGAATGTCAATTCATAATAGATACATACAACTGTGATTTATTGATTTACCATATTTCGATTTCTTCAAAACTGAAATTGTTTTTTCGCGAAAAATTTTACAGACCTGATCTTTTCTGAACATTTTGGTAATTAAATTGATTGTGAAATTCTGATGTATAAATAGTAACTGCTTTAGTTACTTAATAATAAAATACCGACATACAAAATATAACTTTGAACTATTAATTTGTTGTTTTTATGTAACCCGAATGACTTATTATTCTATTCGCAGTAACGGTTGACATTTGTAAACACTGCTGCTGTCAAAAGTTATTGTTCTAGTACAATGAAAATCAATAGAAGCAAAGGTTAACAACGTAATTTTAATATAGAGATCTTTAGGAAACAAATTTACTTATTATGTTTGAAATCCGGAAATGTGTTGTTTTTAATTATAGATAATTTAGATAATTAAAGAATTAAGATAATTAAGATAATTTTGATATTTAAAAAGGGGGTACGTCAAAAATGTTTTTGGCATTTTAATTTTAATTAAAATAGGCACGATGCCCCCAACTTTAATGTTTCTAATTTTATTTTTTTATTACAAAACTTTAATTAAAAGTCAATCAAAAATAAAGTTTTTTATTAATCTAGAGGTTTATTTTGCTTTTATACGTCGTCTATTTATTTAAAATGTTCAATAGTGTATTGAATGTAAACCGTTTAAATCCTAAATTTAGGTATTACTTCCGAACAACCCTTTTGTATATCGCATTTCTAAATTCAAACAGATATTTCGAACGGCCTTTGAACTCCGCTTCTTGCGGTTAAGTGAATAGAAATTTTACGAGAAAACGGATATAGAGTTGTCCGTTTGAAATCAGTTTTTTTTATTCACGAATAACGAAATTTTTCTAGTATATAGGTACTTTTCGAGAGATAAATAAATTCGCCACGTTAAATTTTTATTTGTTCCGCCGAAATAAATTTGCCGAACATGTTTGAATTGCACGTTACGGATAATCGAATATTTTCAAATATTCAGGTATACATAGGAAAACTACCGCCCTCGCCAACACAATATACCCTAAAAGCATGCTAGTTGTATGTACCTACGTGTGGTGCGCTATTTACAAATCGAATTGACGGTACCTATTTGAAAATAAGGTAAATAGAATATTTTCTATAGGAAAATTCTATCGTCGGAGTTATAAAGGTTACCTAAAATTCATTCGTAACTAATTCTTTTAGATTTATCTATATTTGTATCAAAATATATCGCTATAACGTATATTCGGCCTGATTGGCTAAAATCTTGCCGACATTAAATTTAGGAAGGAGCGTTATTGTTTATTAGACGGTCGTTTGCTATAAAGGGCGATTCAGAATTCATATTACAAATTAAGCTACATGGGTAAAATAACACGAGACACTAATAAAAACACGCGACTGTAGCACATAAACAGTTCCTTACTGGAGGTGGTTTCATAAAACAAATAACATTTAACTACTTACTACATTTACTCTGTACATCCTACAACATTGTAGGTAATATGAATTCTGAATCGCTCTGTATAGCCGCTAACTATCAAATAAACAATAAAACTCCTTGCCAAATAACGTCAGTAAGATTTTAACGAATCGGGCAGATTATTATATCTATAGGTTAAATATTCGATCAACAGATTAGTTTACTGACGAAAACTCAGATCGATGTGATCAGCGATGATTGTTGTTCCTCTCGAGAAATTAATTTTTCTCTATATCTACCATAATTTACGGCTTGCTTAACAGGGCGCAAACGGATGGAAATGATATACTATCTACTAACGATTCCCTTACTCGAACTCGATATCTGCAAACTTTAAAAGTAGAAGCACCGATCTATTCTATGTAATATATCCGTTAAACGCCGTGTTATAATCCCAAGTACACAGTCTATACATTAAATCCCTTTAAATTCATGACAAGTTTTTAAAATAAATAATATTCGAATTCTAAACGAAACGTTTGTGTTAATAGTAATAACGATCTGGTATATAGGTACTACATGAATAACGCCTGATCTTTAAAAAATCGTAAATTAAACAATTAAACGAACCAATCGTATTGAAAGCGTCCGTAAATAAAATAAAAATCTGGAATAAAAATGTTTTCGGATGGTAATAAACTAACGACTGTAATTAATTAAAAGGGTTTTATGTTTGTTTTATAGGAAATTAATTAAACTACCTAGGCAATATCTTTTTTATATCGCGGTTCTTAGTTTTACAATAGACAAAGTAAGATGAGCCCTCGTGTAGGCCACAAAAAATCTCGAAAACAGATTTTTAAGACGATCGAGCTATATTTAACTAATAATATTGTAATAGAGCTATTATGTAACTATATTTGAGGTTTAAATTCAGTTGCGAATTAAAAAATTAAATATGTGGGTAAACAATTCAGCGGTAAATCTACAAAATCAACATGCACACGCCGTCGGGGTAAAGTAACGTGTTTTGTCAGAGTTTGAGTATGGCCAAATATATAGGTACCTTTGATTAACATTGGTGCGTGGCATTCATTTTATAAATGACCAAAAAAGACACCTTTCAACGATTACAAATAGAAACAAAACAACGTAACCTATACTGCAAATAAAGGCTGGTAAAGATTAAGTGTGCCATTATTTTCCCAGATTGCATCTAATTAGGTATTTATTTTACCAAATATATTTAATAGAAACAACTTTTAATATAAAATTTTTGATTGATTCAATAATATTAAGGATAGCGATTCTGATAATGATAATACGAGAGAATACGCATCCCTGCTGAAGAATTGGTTACCTTAACAACGGTTCTGTTGATGTTATATGATATTAATCTAATAATTATGCTGCACAAATCCAATAATAAATCATCAACCATTTAGTATTCAACAATATCTAATAATGCAGTAGAATTGCATTAATTCGAGGCAACTTTTTCGGGAAAAACTAAATTTCTTTAAAATTTTAAAAAGATACAACATTATGTATATGAACTTTTTATAATACATAAATATTTTGAACTGTAAATATATGCAAGTAATCAAATTTTGTGTTATTTTTTTATCTTTACTTATTACACAGCCCTTAATTACGTGTATATTTCGAATAATCCGGAATTTTCTCTAATTCGACAGGTCTCGTATGACTATTATCACTAGAGTGAGCTTCGTCGGCTGCTTTAAGGGTGCGTTCGAAAACGCCAGTGCAAATTCGTAGTGAGCAATTATGGAAGCTTTCGTTAGGTATTGGACTCAACCGAACTCGATCATTCAATAGGTTTGTGTATCTGCTAGTAATTGAACTTCTCTTCGTTAGAGTGTATTATTCAAAATAAAAATAACTCCTCACAAATAAATACAGCTTCCTAGTATAGAAACCTTATCTCGTTACGATTAACATTGAGTGTTGAGTTTGGTAATTTATGACAGGAATTAAGTCAGTATTCACAAGATCGTAAAAGAGACCCTAAGCTAACCGGCTCGCATTTTACCCTGTTGTCGAATAGATGGTCGATTTAACTTGACCGACTTGAAAGAATTATTTTTTTTATTGTATATGTATCGCATGTTTTCAAGAGCTCATTACTGATACATATTTATTCATTATCCAACTTTACACTGAATTACTCAAAAAACCGATAATCTGATAATTTACTACATAATAATTATTATTATGTTTATTCAAAACCAGATTTCACTTTGGTAAAATAACATTTTCCTAGAACCATAATTAACCATAATAAAAGCTTCATAAAAAAAGCTTTGATCCCACAGGTACAACTCTCTAATCGCTTATAAAAAATAGTAGAAAAGGTAGTTTCTGGAAGGAATTTCAAAATTATTGTCGATGTCTTAGTTATCTCCTAGCCAGGTACCGGTCTTGTTTGATATTTATTGAGTTGTTATAGCGCTTTTGGAGAGTTATCCATACAGTATTTTATAAGTGTTTATTATTATTTGCAAAATTTGCAAATTAAAAAATCACAAATACTGCAAATACAGTAAAACATTTGTTGTATAATACGCTGTCAATACATTTTCCGTCACTAAAACATGTAAATACATACGAAAATGTTGCGAAGAAAGAACTAGAAAAAAGCATTAATTTGAAAAGAAAACCATGCAGATTATTTATTGACCCAAATAAATTTTATCTTGGAACATCACCGAATGGTATTCAGCAAGAAACTGAAAGTATCGTAGAAATTAAATGCCCCTTTGCTACTTTTAAGGTAAATCTTACACCGGAGGAAGCCATCCGTTAAAAAAAAATACATTTTGGAAATACCAAAAGGATGGTAGTTATACGATTAACCAACTTCATGATTGATATTTTCAAATACAGGGGCAATTACGTGTGACTCAGAAAACGAAGTGTATTTTGACTGACTGGACTGGAGTAAATAAAATAAAAATAGATTATGTGGAAAAAGACGACGATTTTTGGAACACAAAAATGAAAACTAAATTAGATTACTTTTATAAACATTGTCAACTTCCAGAACTTATAGATCACAGAGTGTGCAGAAATATGCCACTCAGAGATATAAAAATGCAAATTTAATGTAACCCATTGAATAAAAATTGTTTGTATTTGTTATTTTTGGAATTTATGAAATAAGTTTTTAAAAATATTTGAAAATTTCTGAAAAATGTTTCATGGGTCATATTTTATTGTTCACGCAGTGACGTTACGATAGAACAGATATCTACGTTTCTGCCAAAACGCCGCCTGTACCATATTGGTAAGGTATTGTTGTTTTTAAGTTGCAGTTGTGATTTTATTCAATGAGTAGTAGTGTCCTTGTAGGTAGTGATTTTGTAAATTATTATCAAATCTACTACCACACGCTCATAAGTATAGATATAAGTAATTTATTCCTTTTGTTTCTATGCGTGTCTTCATAATATGTTACTCAAATCTATGTTGTTTCAATATCTATATCACAACTGTTTTTATGAGATATCTATGAAACCACATTTCCAGAAAAAAGCGAATTACTTAAATTATTATCAGCATTATAATTTCATATTATTACAGAAATTTCATTTAATTGTACGAGTAAACATTAATTACAAATTACTAAATTGTTCATTCCCAAAGGTATGTACCTATAAATCATTTTAAAATTGCATGACTAAATAATAGTATTGAAGGGGATGGCAAAATTGCACCACGTGCGTTGTGCCGTTATTCGACAACTCGGCAAAAATGGTGCGAATTTCAAGGTTACGGTCACTTCGAAGTCGTCGTCCCTACTTAGGTAGCCTAATATTTCCGTCTTACTTAGAAAAAAATGTACACTCTCTCGAAGATTTTTTCTCACGGTACTACTGAGTTCTCTAAAAGCGTAGCGTGCAGCCTGCTATCGTTTTCACGCCGCATTTATTCAGCAGCCGGCTACTGTGAAATGGGTCTTACTGGCACCATTAATGTTTGCCACAACAAGAAGCATGGCAGGTATTTACCTGTCGCATAAAATCATAATGCCAATAATAATTTTATTTGTGAAGAAAGAGCATGACTTCAATCGGTTGGAGAAGTTATGAGTTGTTTTATTTCTCGTAACGGTGTAGTAAGCATGTATTCTTTTGCAAACGAAACCTAATAAAAAATTCTATATGAGTGTATTTTTCACAATAGATAATAGTTCTAGAAGAGAAGCGACACTGCCGGTTAGTTTGAAATGATTACACAGTAAAAAATATATTGTTAATTTAACTCCAATTTTTAGTTCCAGCAGGTCCACTCCTATTTTTAATACATTTAGCTAAAGCTGTAGAATTATAAAACTACCTAAACTAACTAAAAAATGCAGTTGTGTTTAACTCTAACTAAGTAACATTTAAAATGTTGTTAAATAGTCGTGAAATTAACAAAATATTTTTTACTGTGTAGGTATATAAAAAAAAAGTGTAAATATCGTTTTCGAAATATTTTGGGTTTTTAACCCTGGGATGAATTAGTTCTTCAATATCATTATCTGATAATTCAAATATACGAACTTTTTCGTAGTAAAACGGACCGACACTATAACAAAACTTTGTTCGTTTCAATACGCGTGCTATCACACAAAATGTGAAGTTATATTGCGTTATACGTAGAATAGCGGACGCTATACGTTCAAAAACGACGGTATAGCTAATACCACGATTTATTCTGTAGTTAGCACTATTCGGAGAATATAGTAACATTGTAAAACTCACTTTTGACATAAACCTCTGTTTATTCTTAGAATAGTTATATTTCACATATATCTTACGTTTCTACCGGGTCTAAGAAGTATAATTGTATGTTTTATTTTCAAATTTACGTATAATAAATATTATTATTTCTTAAGTGTGCCACCATTTCGCTTGCGGTAAGCATCAAGGACAAAGTTTAAATTTATATGTCTTCAATTTTTTATGATTTTACGATGTGTTTACATACAATATGTCTCATTTAGGCATTTATGCATGCCGTCGGTCACAGAACAGCACGAAGTCGTAAAATTCTAAGGGCACAAATAGCAATGGGTCCATTTATGCACGGAGGTCGCAGCGGCAAACGGTCAACATAAACGTATTCATGTGTCTATGTGTGCCCTTAGAATTTGTGCGGCTTCGTGTCGACCTGCGACCGACGGCATGCATAAATGCAGCCTTAGCGAATACCAAGTACAAATATGTAAACCTAAATATTTCACCTAAATATTTTCCTGTGCTATTATTTTGTCCGGGAGTGTATAAGAAATTCTATTAGCGAAACAAATAACAAACAAAAGTTACAATTACTAAAAAACTGAAAAAAACAAATTTGAACTGTTATGATACGCTTATACCTACCATAGTAGATTACTGTACGACAAATAGGTAAAAATTCTGCTAACTTACTCTAACGCCCCCTTTTACACAAAAGCTGAATTAAAAATATAATTTCTCGCAAATAACCGCGAAATTTCCGGATAATTTCCGTTTACATAGAGATTTAAAAACTATACCTTCAAACAGTTACTTTTTGTTAGTTTTAACATCACAAAACTTGGCGCAAGAAGTTGACAAAGTTTTATGGCAATATGTTTAGAAATAATATGTTTATTATAAAAAAATATGTAAATTCTAAATGTGAAAATTTTTGTATCATTATCAAATTTTGTCCTGTGGTAGTAGTACTTGTTCTGAATAATATTTGTTAATGGCAATTGTTTATAAAATCAATACTTTTTTTGTTATTATGTTAATGCTAATTATAATTTTTAGGCAACACAGTATACACTTCAAACGCACCCTTAAAGGCACCAGGTTTTTATTTTTACGTATACAATCATATAGGCGCTCCAAAGTTAAAAATACATTAGAGTTTTGCAAGAGAAAGTGAAACAAGAAAGAGCAGCGACACAAAGGAGTCTAGAATACAGATAATAAGGAGGAAGGGGGTCGAAACAACCCCTCATAAGCACCAGAACACATTGTTAAAAGTATACGCCTCATTTTTCATTCCATGAACTTTAAGCTCGATCTTCTGAAACACCGTTTTTTAAACCTTTAGATACACACATCTCAGCTCCCAATAAGATATTAAATTGAAATTTTTTCTAATAAATTTTAACATATTGATTTCGAAGAAATTATAGTATAGAACTGTTCTGGTCGGAGGTTCGGTTTATAAGTGCGTCACCGATTAAAAAAAGATTCAAGAAATCATTTTTTATTTATTTACGTGTAGCCCAGTAAAATTAGATTTTAACTATAAAAAAAAATTATTAACAAACTAGATTTTTGTGTGGACCTTCATTTTTATGTTTTGAATTAAACCTCAAATGTCCCCTTCGATAGCGCGTCCGCAAAAAATGTTATAAGGAGTGAAAGAAGGTAAAATTCGGGTTTTCGCAATTATCTCGGAAACTATCAATTTTTAAATTCTATCCGTAATAAAATCTTGTTGAAATTTATCTGATGACTGTAGCGAATAAACAGTTCCTTACTGAATATGATTTTTGTAATTGTATGACTTTGGGCTTCCCAATTAGCTAATCTGTTTGTTTGCTTAATTTGGTTAGTACACAAGTACTAAGTTTTAACATTTAATTTAACATTCACAAACGTCCATGGTTGCAGTGAGATTCGAACCTGCAACCGTGAGACGCTAGAAAGCCAGTCCTAGGCTAATCCGCTGAACCACACGGCTCCTTGAACATGATTTCATAAAGTAAATTAATATTGTAATATCAATTCTAAATCACTCTGTATAAATCAAATCCTTGCTAAATGTTAACAAAGTTTTAGCGAATCCGGCAGATTATCAGTATTAACAACAATAACACGAATATAATACTATTCAATGTGAATTAGGTGTACTGGGAATAACCACATAAAAACGCGCTTAGTATACCCAACCTCCACGGTATACCTCCACTTTTTTTACAAACTATAGACATGTGTGGCACTATTTTGTTACAAGGTTTACTCGAAAAAATGAATTATACGAAACAACTCAAATGACCTTTTTTGTAGCAAATTTTACGAGTTACAATTTCGATAATAAACTTTTTCTTGAAAAATTGATTATTTACAAAATCACTGCAAAAAACTGAATTTAATCTCCTTTCACCCCCTATAACAACAATTTTAACGGACACGTTATCGAAAGGGGCTTTCGAGGTTTAGTTCAAAATATAAAAATAAAGGTCCACAATAAAATCTAGCTTGTTAATATTTTTTTATAGTTTTACCCTTTTATTGCCTAATTTTACTGGGCTATTGCCTACATATAAACCATTTTTTGGACGTAACGTTTTAAAATTCAAACGTTTATAAATTAATGTTCAAAAATTCAAAAATTTGAATAAATAAAGAAGCATAAGTTAAAATACTTACGTAAACAAGTTTCATATAAAAACAAATGTTAAATACCTTAACGTACCACGTCATCTCAATAAAAAGTTACCAAATTCTATATTTGTAATTTTCAGTTTAATGTTTTTTACGTAGCGTATGCTGCCGATTATTTACCAGGGGCGCAATTCCCGAATCATTCGTTAACATAAGGTATGCGAAGATGACGTCCAACAAACAGATTTCTATAGAAACCCATTGTTATGACGTCATTTTCGCATACGTTACGATAGCGAATTGTTCGAGAATTGGGCCCATGCACATATGACATGGCAAAGAAAGACTACAATTTATTAGTACTGTCAAAATACGAATTTTATGGATGATGACTTGTACCTATGTCGGCTATTGCTTCACGGATTGAATTTCTTGGATGTGCTCTAAAATATGCCAACACCATAATATCTTCATCATGTGCTGCACGCTCATTTCTTGGTCTTCGCACTGTAGCATTAAAACATCCATTTCTTCCTAAATTATGTTCAATTCTTGCAAAGGTGCGAGGATGTGGCTGTACCCTTTCTGGATACAATGTTCGATACGATACAGAAGCTTCTTTAGGATTATCATTGCATCTAATTTACACTCTCAACATATCCATTTTTTTCATTATTAGAATAATAACTATCCCTCATTATGTGTCACGAAATGAAAATTAACAATTTACTTAGCCACTTTGACACGATAGCGATAACACGTATATCACGGCTTCCTCGGCTCTGCTTAACAGAACATGCAAGGGTAAAAGTGTGCGTCGTCGGTACATTGTTTACACTGTACGTGTTCAACGCGTTCGATTATTTATTCTATTATGCCTTTAATTAATAAAATAAGTATAACATGTGATATACCGTTGTATAGATAAATTCTTGTAGTTTCAGAATATGTAATAATACTGGGTACGTTCCATTTAAAATGTTAAATTTATTTGCTTTATCTGAATTATTTGATGTTCAATTGTTTTTCTGATTTTGACACATTATTAAGAATAAATAATCTAATAACTTTCGAATACAACATTTTTTACTAATTCATACAATAGCCGAAATATTTGCTGTGACACATAAAATCTAACACACTGTATAAATTCCCGTTATACGAGAAGGCACAAATTTAACGTACACGTGTATATGTACCTACAGATTTCTAAGTCTCGTGGTAATTTTTTTTCTCGAGTGTGCGAAAAGAAGCGATAGGTACAAAAATTTGTAGATCGCGTTTTATCGAAACAAAAGACCGCGTCATACAAGAGTAGCCACAACTTATAAACCGCGTTGTATAGGTGCCGCGTTATACGAGGGCTGTCTGTACATGTATTTCATTAATATATGTGTATGTACAAGAATTTATTAATATAAATTTTAATTGAGGAAATTTACCGTTTAATTACCATATAGATGTTTTATTGTAAATTTAAAAGCAAGCCGGATATTAATCAACCTGCATTAACATAAATTATTATTTAATCGTATAAATTGAAGTACAAAAATATTTTATTTTGTATAAAATATGCTTTACATGCATAAACAATGAAATATTCGAATAAAACATGAGCAAAGATGAAAAGTCCCCCGAGATATCAGTTTCCCATACTTTCAATATTCTATTCAGGATTCCTGCATTCTGAGCTACTAGTGAGTGCCGACTGCGTCAATACTAGGGATATACGAAAACGGGGACACATAACTGCAGTATTTGTAAAAATCTATCGTTTCGAAGTAATATATTGAATAGGTATTGTAGCGAATGCTTGCTACTAAATTGAAAGTCAAATCAATTTCTAAAATGTAAAGTAGCTCCGCATATTCTAATACTGAATCATTTAAGCAAAAGCTTCATATTAAAGAGAAATTCAAGACACAATCAATAAAAATATATAAGGAACGCGCTTATCGCACATTTCAAATATATGTAGGTAGTACGTGAAGACAACGTTACACATACATAGTTTCTACTATCGAATTGTAAATGTTATTAATTTGTCTCTACATAATCATCCCAATAATTCAAGCACCGACTGTATTAGTTTCGCAGTTATGAGAGTTATGTCCAATTTCGCAAAAGTAATTTAGCATACAGATTGATTAACCCATCGTCGCATCGCGTCGCGTCGATTTAAACCGGTTTTTGTCAACAAATAGTAGACGTACAAAAATAATCGTGAAAACGATGCGCCGAATGCATAAATTCCGCAAAAAAAATGTTCAAATACTCTGCATTCGCCCAATTTAATTTCCCGACCTCCCGATATTTAAGAATCAAACAAGTCGGACGTATATAAATTAACTTTATCTTATTCGAAATTTATTAGCCATACACAGTATGCGTGTATTTTGTAATTTAATCACATTAACTAGTAAACTATATCGAGTACTATCCATGGATAATATTGTCGATATGTAGTAAACTAACGATTTTATTCTATTTTGAATTTCCAATGAAAAGGGATAAATGGGTTTAACGTATTTCAAAGTGTGTAAGTGACTTGCATCGGATCGTCCGTTTTTTGTATTAGAGAACATTTGAAAAGTAGCATGTTAAAAAAGGTACATCTGCTTGTTCCTTTATTTTGCTATAAAAGCTATTCACACGGAATTTTCTAAGGATTTGTCGGAAGTAGAATTTCCGCTAGAATTGTGGCACTTTATTGGAGTAAAAAGCCGTCGTAAACGCATCTTTAGTAATTGTGGTACTAATTTTGTTGACAACTCAAAATATTTTCGAAAGAACAAGCGTATAAAGGAGGTCGCGGAAACGCTTCGTATGCCAGAATTAACTACGGTAAGTGAAATAGATGTCATTTTTCACAGTTTGCACTAAATTTCCTCTTTTTAAATTAAAAGGTTTACCTTAATATTTGCTTACTTCAATTAAGAATACTCACGTAGTTTTGTGGATAATCGTCAAGTTAAAAATTATGATTGTGTGTATACCACAAATAAATATATTAAATAATATATTAAATAAACTGAAACACGTGTAAAATAACCTATTTTATTCTATTATTGTATTGATAAAAATACCAAATTATCGATATCTAATAAAGGTCATCTAAAGGGAATATTTTATTACGAAATAGCTAAAGTACCTAATTCGTTTTAACATTAATTAAGTACTTTAATTTAATTAAAGTTACCGCCTTCCAAAGCATTACTCCTATTAGGTACTTATTGACATAATAAGAATGTGATAAGTAAGACGATCATCACTCAATATGTACGACAATACCTATCTATATACAGATAATTAACTGCTGCATAATATTCAGATGGTATTACCGCGAAACAACATAGGTATGCTAAATAAATAATTACATCTGGTTCCAAATTCAAATTACAATCTATCCCGTGTTGCTATACAATTAGCATTTATTAGTGAGTTAAACGAAATTTTATTAGGTACATACCTACTTATTATGTTTCTAACGAGGTATCGTATTAGAAATTAACAAACAAATTGATTACAAGATTTAATTTAGTTTTTAGAAGCACACCTTTGAAACATTAAGATAGTTCGTATTGTTATTATATCTCCGACAGCGGCAATTAGAAACCTTGCCTTTGTTCTTCTCTGTGCTAATTTAACGAGAAGATAAAGCTTTAATATCGCCGCGAATTTTGCATTTCGGCAAACGCTAATTTATAAAAACGATATCTGTTAGACGTCGGTAAGGGAGATTTATTAGATACGTATATAATTTCTATAAAAGCTACAACTAATAATGCATTAATTAAATTAGACGCAGGTAATTAAATTACTAGGCAATCTTCGGTTAGCTCGAAAGAAGTAAGTGTTTTATTTTTGAAGCCTCGTTTCATCCTACGTAAAAGTAGGACCTTATAAATTTCATATAAAACAAAATGTTAAAATTTAAGGGTCGTTCAGGAAGATTGAATATTTCTAATTAAATATTTCCCTTGCGCGTTATAGTAGAAGACTGTTTTAGATTAAATAAAGATATTATACCTATTTGCGTAAGGCCTAGTTCAGATGACGAGCGCTTTACGCGCGTAACAAGATACACAGAAGTATTGTAAGCTGTTCAGATGGTAACGCGCTTCTGTACTAGACCTAACTAATAACCTAATTTATAATTAATTAATTGAGCAATCGAGAAAATTTTTAAATATATGATAGAAAAACTGTGATTTTTCCAAACTTCTATCAAGTGGTCAAAAAGGAGAAAAAGTATTACGCTTTGAGTAGGTTACATACGTTGTTCGCAACAGGTTCCAATACCGTCGTGCATAAAAAGTTACTAAATAGTATATTTGTAATATTCACAATCAGTTTAGGTAAAGTTTTGAACATGGAATATTCTACCGATGATTTGCCTGCGCACATATGACATGGCAAAGAAAGACTACAATCTATTAGTACTGTAAAAATACGAGGTTTTATTGATGACGAAATTGAAACCTATCGTGAATAATGTATAGGTGTCTACCTAATATTTTGTATTTGAATAAATAAGATCAATATTTTGAATAATTAGTAAATGAGAGTGTATAGTCAAACTGGACAGAAAACAGGAGGCAGAATTTATTAAAAAGAAGGTATACTGGGTAGTTGTGAACATAATCTTTAGGGGTTGATTAATCATGCAATTTAGAGTAAAAAATAATAATACCTATACCTATGTTCGATTTTCAAAAAATACTAATTGTAAGATAAATTAGGAAAAACAATTTATTTAGAATACCTACCTAATTTATTTTATTTTATATTAATTATAATGCAATTAAGAATCGGAAACCTCAATTAATAAATCGAATTTAACAAGATGCAACTCATTTGCAAGATGCAATTCATTAATGGCCCGAACAAGTTCGCTGAACGATCTAATGCTGCGCCTCGTCGTACTAACAACACATTATATTATTTATTATAAAAGCATAGCGAGTTATCATTTAAACCAAACGATGATACAATTACTTCCATAATGTAATTTTATTATATACATGAAGAATTTTTTTTCATTTGATGGCATTACGACAGTAATTGCGATGGTTCCACTTTTACAGTTTCCAAAGGCAATTAAAATTCAATATTTGTATATATTTCCTCACAACATAGTGAAGACAATAACACGATGTCTACAGGTCCTACGATTCCTGCAAATCCTATAAGTCATGAAATTTTGTACAAATTTAAAGAAGGTCATGATTTTCCGTATTAAAGTCGTTCGTCAACTGCTTCGGCTATATATACCGTATTAAAGGGCTGATAATTATACGATATTCACAATAATTTGAAACATGCATATTTTCCCATATAAGTTGCACCGATAAATAGTATACCTCTCTTTAGTTTTTTCCAGCAGTAGTAACACCAAAGATCATGATCTTTTGTTGAACATAATCATGCAAATCCTAAAAAGTCATGATTTTTCATCATTCCGGTTTCTGTAGACACCCTGAACAATATAATATAATTTTGAAGTACCTAGTCAGAAGTTTCGAACGTTTCTAAAATTGTAGAAAAAAACAGTATTTTCTTTCAACTTTTCAAATTACCATAATACCTACCTAGTTTTTTTGTAATTACATCATTGGCTACTTTCCATGATTTCCCTTTGTTACTGACTAAGTTATTTATACAGGTGTTCACGTGTATGTAAATTACTAAAAGTTTGAAAATAGTATTGCCTAATAAAAATCAAACATTTCTAACAATAAGTTTAATACGAATTTCAATAAAATTAATACGTACTTTTGTTGCGTTATCTCAACAAATAATTCTGACGTAGAATTAAACATGGATTATTACCTGTTCCTGATATAATTAGGTATCGATACTAAATATCCCTTAAAGCAGTTATCTGTATAGCAGCAAAACGAAAATTGAAATTCGTTATATGTACATATAAATTCTCGCGTGATTCATTATAGATATACAAACAACACAACTACTTAATGAATAGAAAACCGAATTGAATGACGCTTTACCTTGTTAGGATCAAATTTTTCGTATTGAAAATATCTGCAAAAGGCTACGCGAAAGATGGGATATTCGACGCGTTAAAAATGATTATTTCACTTGGAACTACTCTGTCTAGGGAGCATTTTAGTAGGGCAACACAAATAACCATAGTAGGTAATTGACATAAAAGGATGCGCGAATATACGAAATCCTAGAGCTCGCTCAAACGCGTATAAAAAGCGAAATCTTGAAATAACAGTAGTAAACAACTGAAATTAGTTGTAACGTTTATAAGAATTTTATTTTTTATTTTATGTAGCAACTACTGTAGATCTGACCTTTTTTCCAAGGGTCCATCTGCTTTTGGGCTTCCGGAGGCACTGCAGCCTAAATGACTTATTGTATTCGCCCTTCTTATTTCTTTTTATTGAATTAATACAAAAGCACAATTTATTGTTTCCTTTTAATTTAAAGATTTAGAACCATAGAAACAATTGTCTAAACAGTTGTTAACGCGGTACGTGGTGGACTGATTTTCAGGAATGGCCGGCTATTGAAAAAGTGACCTTAAAACACCTACCTAAAGTAAAGTCCAATTTAAGATTGGGAATGTCAATCATAATAGTTACAATAGTTACTAATTTTCTCTCACGGAATTACAAAGAAATAGGCAATATTGCGTTTAAAGAAAATTGTAGTAACTAGAGCAACAATATATTCCGAATATTAAACTGGACGAGCTCTACCTACGTATATTAAAAAAAAATTAATGCTGCTTAAGCGCGCTTTGAATTGTATTTATACTAACAATAAGTAAAACACAAAAAACTTCACATTTATCACGGATTTCGTAAAAAGACGTTTTTAAAGAAGTATGAATTTGTGGAAGTTGCAGTTGGAAGTTTGTAAGCATTTAGGGTATAAATAAAAATAAACTCTCCTCAATATTTTAGATATAGATAATAGTAGTTGAGAATTAGTTTCGTTTATGAGTTTGAACCTTAGAGCTACATTCATGTACCTAACTTATCCACAACCCGTACATAATAATGCTTAAACTCTTATTCTTGTTACAAGTATTATTGACAACAAATTAAAACTTTTTACATTATTTTCTTCATAAGTTAGTTAAGTAAGCACATTTAAGCATTAGGTCAGATGAAATGGCAGCCATATTGGATTTGACCTTTAACCAACCTCAGATATTAAATCTGGCTTCCCATCACGTCTAACAATAAGTATCGTGTAAACGTTATAGATTATACAATTAGGTAATTAATTGTTAATTACTTAACAACTGCACTAGGTTATACTGACAACATATGCTTACTTGAAAAGTAAATTACATACCCTGGTAAAATAACTGCTAAAGGTAGGATAGTCGAGTGTTCTAAACACGTTCAACTCCGCGCAGTGACGTCAACCGTGAGTAGAGTGGCACGTAAAAATAGTCATGTAGGATAGTTACGAGTGACGCCAAATCCTCTCTTCGATATGCGTGAAACCGTCTCCACATCTTACCTTTAGTAGTTATTATACCATGATTACATACCTAGTTATTTATGAATTATAATGAATAAATTGATTTATTGTAATGGAATGTCATAATCAATGTGAACCAATAAATTTACTTCAATATCGTATATAAGTACCTATTAGGTATATAAGACACCATTGATTATTTTATTTCAAATAACTCCCGGTTTTTCTTTTAATACGTACAGGTAAATTATGTAATTTATAACATTCGAAATACTTTACAACGTCAAAACATGCAATGTCTTTAATAATAATAATAATTAAAACTTACTCGTTGTCAATTTAGTTATAATATATATATATACACAATCTCAGGCTAGCATGACATTTTTTAAGCACAAGCACGTACGATATACATATATGGTTCACGATTCAATCTCCATCCCACACTGCTATTTAGAAAAAATCGGAATAATCCCGTTTTATTTTAATTTAAAAGAGAAATATAAAACACTTTTAATTTTACTTTGACACAATACATACGAACGATATGAAGGTACGAAATACACTGATTAAAACTAAGACTATACAACGCGAGCGTTTGGTAACACTTCGTACATGTATTAAAAATTCCATCATTATCGCTACTATAAAACAAGAATGAAAAACAGTTATCGTCATGATTCACGGCACTTTAGAAATTCGTGCCTAATAAATTATTAAACAGAAATTAAATAACGTACGTAATTAAATAATCTACTACTTTTTATTTTACAATATTATTCGACAGCATTTAATGACAAAATGATAAATAATAGTATTTTTAACTTAGGTATACGTATACCGCAAAATAATAAACACCTATCAACCGTAGTAAGTTCATGAATTGAACAATAGAGATATAGATAATAAGAAAAAGGTCATTCGGATTTATGGGGGCGTTTGACATTTTCGTCAGCAAGGTTTAATTAACAACTGCGGCAAGTCTATATTTTCTACTAATTTGTTAGGTTCGATTGAGTTTTTTATCCCTAAAATTATTCTATTAACTTTTAAAAAGCGAATGTTTCAAAATACGAATTAAAATTTTTATTAAATATAAAGCTGCGCAGAACATAAATTACCTATAAGTATGTAAAAAATAATAATAGCCTGTATTATTTTTAAGGGTCTCAATAATTGATTATAACTTTAATAATCGATCAATTTCAGTAAGTAGGTATGTAGTTGCCTATTTACCTACATAAATTTGAATATTAACTTTATTCGCTTTTACTGTATCATACGTATTATACTCTAAAAATACCTTTGCAAAAACATAAAATAATATTAATTGTAAAATGTATGTATACATTCAAAAATATCCACGAATAAGCAAAACAATTTGTGTTACTGGAAATGTCCTTGTTTGTCATGTAATCTTATGATCCTCTAACTCGTGTAGATACTGTATGTATAATTACGATATTACAACAGTTAATATTCAACTGTTAGGTTATATAAGTAGCATTAATCAATTTATCTTTGTCAACAGGAACATCATATTCCCATACAATATGTATCTAATGCAGTTGTCTTGTTGGATTAATAGTGACATTTTTTATGTTAAATATTTTCTGTTTGTTTATGCTTTTTTGTGTTCACGATGTATTTCACAGCACAGTATTTGGAAGGATTATTATTGTTTAGTCACCTTAATTTTTTCATTATTTATAAAATCGACTTATACCAAATATTATATTGCAAAAACTTTTAGAGACGTAAAAAATATCAAATAATTATTTTATGTTTACGAAATACTTGATACGTGAAAAGCAAGAAATATTAATAAAACAGTGTTTTTTTATGTTCGGAAAATTCATACACCTAGATAATATTTGAGCGGTCCGTTTTAAAAACGAAACAAGTCCATTTTTCAACATTTAGATCTCAAATGGAATATTCAAAATGATTTTACTCGAAAACGACGCATCCTATCGAAATTTGATAAGAGTGCATTGTTTTGTGTTAGTAGAAAACTTTCGAGTTTCATGATCTCTTGTCAAAAGTTGATAAAACCGGCATACAACAAAATTAGGGTGACATTTACCTCCTTCGTACGTTTCAATTTACTGTTTTAAATTTTATTTATATGACGATGATTTTGGATTGTTAATAATAAAAAACAAACTATTCCTTATTAATCCAGGTATGTACATATCTACTATTATTTTTCAAATTCTTTTTTCGTCAGTAATGTCTTATACATACATATATTTCCATCTAAATCCACTCTCGGCTTGAAATAAATTAATCTGCAGTCGGTCTCACAATAAAGAGCAAATGATTAAAAAACTCATTATTTTCAAAATGAAGCCACGAGAGAAACGGAACTTATTCATTTGTCGTTCCTCTCACTATTAGGGAAGTAATTACTTATTCGTATTGCAAAGCTTATAAAGAACTAACTACATATCTATACGTATTTATACTTATTTGTATAAATGAACGATATAATTATGAACTGCCACTACGAACATCTCGTAAAATTGGTTTTATACGTATCAAATACGATTTCCTACAAAACTGAATTAAACCTCTGAAAATTACAAATTTTGTTGCTTAAGTCAAATGAACTAAAACAAACTATTAGTTATATGTATTTGTCCACGAAGCTGCTTGTGAACAATCAAATTTTACAAACGAAGTGTATTGAACTTATTATTTGGACATTCTGACTGCGCAGTTACATCTTTTTATTTGAAAAATGGTTAGGTACCTACCCTAAAATATTATCTATCATTTACCTATATTAAAATTACTTTTTACTTATATAGAATGTCGACAAGGTTATTTTAAATATAAATAAGTATGTATAGTTCAAATTCAGATCTTCACGTTAAGGTTCTTATGTATGTACAGTCAAGTTCATATGTTTTGCTGCGCTTGATGTGATCGCAGGTCAACGAGCCACGAGAAAGGGTCAAAAGGGATGAAGTTTAGCAGTTATTTTTGAATTGTAAAAAGGACATGTCAGATAATAAATAAAAACGGTCAGTAATCTTTTTTTGGGTAATTTACGATAAAAACTAACACATGCGACGGGATAAAACATATGAACTTGACTGTACACTACACTACTAATTTAAAAACTACAATTTAATAATTGAATCGTTTACTGCTGGAACAACCTGTAGGTAAGTCGCTTTTTTCTACGTGACAGGAAACAATAATAATGTTTCTAACATTTATATGACATAATTGTAATTAGTAAATTACTCGATATGAGTAAAAACTGACTGCGTTTCGGTAATAAGCGATTCAATTATTGTAGTTAATAGTATTAGAAGTAACTTTTATTCATAAGTAACGTAGCGTATAATTATTATTAGTGCTTTACTAGCAGGATAAAGTGCCTCTTAATTATGTTCCCAAGATGCCCATATTTAGAAGAAGTGTAAATTAAATTATGAAGCTTAGTTCACTTTGCACTTTAATAAAATATTTGTAGGTATACAAGGTGCTTCGCTGAATATCCAGAGATATGAGTTTAAATTAATATTTGGGTTAACTTTTTCAAAGTTATTTTCCCTTAAAATTATGTTTATTGAATTTATCAAGCCACAAAGAATAAAACAACGATGGTGTAATCTTCACTGTCAAATTCTACAAGGGAGGAGAGTATCATAAGCGTAATGTAAAAGAGAAAATCCTATTTTGACGTGGATTGAACCAGTGAATTATGCAGTACAATTAACGTAGAAATACTGAAGCGACAATAATTAGGTGCAACAAATCACGATTGCTTATAACCGCCCGGTTCGCTCGCCGCCGAGTGTAATTTAAAATTAAAATTGGAGCCAAAAATAACTTTTAGTACATTTTAATACATAATAAAATTTCGCGTTCCCAGTTGTACGATTAAGGTACAAAGCTCAACTTCAAGATTTTAATATCCCCACATTGTGCTAATATGAAATAATTTAAGTTTTAAGTTAATATAAAATACTGACTGAGCTCGTCATTCATTATTCCGATGCGATAAATTTAAATTAGTTAGTTTAAACAGCAGTTTAATTTAGCTTCAAGTTTAGTTCAATGGGTTAAATGATTGGAAATTACCGTGATTCACATGGAAATTTGCCTATCAAAAGTTTCCAAGTAGCATATATAATATAGATCTTCTAATAAAAACAAAAAAAAATGACATAAACAATTCAGTTTTTAATTAATTATTCGAATAGAAAATCTCTAATTTATTAAAACTTATTTCTAGACCCGAAGGTTCGCGAGGAGCCGTCTTTAAAATGTAGGCCACTACATAAATTTTATAGAATTATTCTGTGTTCTTATAGTTTAATTTACAAAAGTGCTTTACGCATTAAGGGTGTGTATGATTTAACAAAAGAATTTTCTGCACGCAACTATTTAAGCTAAATGGACTTCCATGTTTGATTTTGGAAATTTATATTAGGTAACGGGTCGGTGCTTATTTATATTGCCTTAATTATTCTTCTAGTTTATTTTAGCAAACGTACTAATTTACTGTCTGCATTAAAATTCTCTATTTTGACTTGGTTTTCAAATAGAACAAGAACGTCACACTTATTCTTCTGAAAAAACGTGTAATAATAAATTAAGTAATTACGCTACAATATCAATATATTTACCTTATAAAGTCGCTCAGAATTATGACTTTTTTATTTTTACAACTAGCTGGTAAAAGTAACGCATCCAATCTATTTTATTTAAATTATTTTCAGAAAAGTGTAAATAAATTTTTGATTTTAGTACGGAGTCAGTGATGAATTTTATACGTCATGGTGATGAGTTGCCGTTTCGGATGGATTCGTAAAGAGTACCGAGCACACAACGAAACTCCGGTTAGTTTGTTCTCGGTGGTCGTGTTCCACCGCTATTGGAGACATTGTCGGATGTGTCAGTTGAGACTTTGATACCCTGGCTGACGGGGATGACGACATACATACGTGACACGACTGACTTTGTTTTTAATTGCTTGTAACGTACACTATTGAATGAGAGTTTAAGTTTGACTCGTATATGTGACGTAAATGCACCTATAGTTCGAACATTTTCAACCCCCAATAGCGGTGGAACGCAACCACTTATTGTTAGAGCAAACTAACTGGAGTTTCGTTATGTGTTCGGTACCCTCTATTAATCCATCCAAAACGGTGACGTGTAAAATTCATCGCAAGCTCTCGGACTGTATGTGTAAAATAGTACATTCATATATGACGGGTACCTAAAAAGTTTTTCGATCTTGGTTGGCTGTGGAAAAATAAAGGCATGTCTTGGTTTAAGTTATTTTATTACTTGGCTGACAAGAAATAATTTAAACTAATTGTAAGATATATGTGAGACTAAAGGATTTTTGGACGTTCATTAGTAACAGTAAAACACCGACGTACAGGTCGACGCCTTGTTGAAAATTCATATGGAGGGGGCTTTTATAAAAAGTTTTATCCTAAAACGTCTCCTTTCGAAGTTATACCCTTCAAAAGAGAAAAGTAAAATTATGTTTGCATTTAATTTTTGAAATTTGGAGAAATGTAGAAGAATGGCATTTAATAAATGATTTTTACTTATCAAAAGGTTTGCTACAGTAATATTTTCAATCATCTATCTTCACAAGGAGGTAAAAATTGCAACCCAGATTGGTTATTTAAGACCTTTTTGAAGGGTTGAAATTTTCCAATTTAGAAAATTCATTTTGAAAACTCGCTTTATTTAGAACCTTTATTGGCTCTTTAATTTTTCCCGCGAGACCTACAGTTTTTGAGTAAAAAAATTAAAAAAGTGATTATACGCTACAGTGAAACAAATCTTAGAAAATATTATCAATATTCACTGATATATTTTATTGGTTAAATGACGTTGTCCGTTGTCAGAACTTATCAACAACTCCTATAACTTGATTCAACTAAATATTCAACATTAGTCATTCATTAATAAAAGGTAATTTTACCCTTTCCGTTTCGAGGGATGTAACTCTGAAAGAAGACGTTTAAAAAAATAACTTTATATAAAGGACTCCCTTTAATTTTCGAAGAGGAATCGTTCCTTGAAATTTTTCGTATTGTTTATATAATTTACCCTGTATATAAATATTTAAATAAGTATACAACCCATTAAGCAAAAAAAATGTACAATAGACAACACGCATTATGTTTAATTTTTCATAAGTAACATTATTTATGTATAATTTTAACCTACATAACTCCGTATAATACTAACGTTTACATTTACTTGTAACTTTATAAAACCTTACACCGAATCACGCGAAATAAAATCTAGGTACGCAGAAGCAGTACATCAACGGTATTATTGCATGTTCAATGGACACCCGCGAGATTTTTAGTAGTCCCTTATCTACATCACGATGTCCACAGTAACGGCAAACACACATTTTATGGGGCGTTTTATTTATTTTGAAAAAACGCTTCATGTCCATTTTAATCTGCTTTAGAATTAATTACTATTTAACTAAATTTGGTAGATATAAAATTTAAATACACAACGAAGCTGGAGGAGCTTTGTTCATAAACGTAACTCCGACATTTTATTACGCCAAAATATTTTATTTTACGACTCATAAAAGCGGGCTTTAGATTAATAAACGTTTACTGATTCCAATTTTTAATAATCTATATAGGTTTTAACAGACGGCTATTACCTACCTAAATTAATACATTATTTTTATGGCCATAGGCAAATTAACGGATAGGTAGATATAAATAATTTCGTATACCTACGTGTAAATTTTGTTTGATTTAAAATCGTGTTTTAACAAGCAACAAATTACGCACAGTTAATATTTTTGAATTATTACGTAGAACTGAAATTTCAAATATTTCATTTGTTGTATTTCATTTTCGGCCTCGTATTTAGAAATTGAAATTCTATTAAATAGAAAATCTAGTGTTGGTAGCCTTGTTTTGTAATGAACTTGATATGTTGTAATTGAATCGATCTATTTGTATTAAAGTTTAATTTTATTGAATAAAAGAAATTGTAACGTTCAAATTTTTTAAGAGTGCTTTTAAGTTTTACCTTTTTTTATACGATTGTGGTAAAAATCCAAAGTAAAAAATACGTAAGTATAATTTTTCCCAAAGACATTACCGAAATTAAAATTGTTAATAATATAAATCTGTTATCTTATTGTGGGTTAAGTGAAAAATGCAAAAGAAAAATACCACAAGATGATATTCAAAATGTGAAGCCTTACAATTGGCCTTTTAGGTTTCATAATTTAAAATTTAAGCCGAGTTATAGTTACTTAAACATTTAAAAGTTTAATTAAAATGCTTAAATCGCCCATTATCGTTTTATTTTATATCTACAATATTAAAAGTATGATATTTAAGTTATTTTAATCTTACAACCAATGTAGTACCTATTTCTGCAATTTTTTTCAACTAATATTGATTCAATTATACTTTTCACAACTTGGCTTAATATAATAAAGATTTAATAATCCGATTAAATAATGGATTTTAACTACGTTCTCAAGGTAGTGTACTTATAATGTAGTAGAACTTACTTAGTAAACTTACAACTTAGTAATGCACAAATAAGTTGTTCCGTTGACACAAAGGTTTCTATAGAAATCGATCTGAGAATAGCTTAAAACTATAGTTTGTGTGATAATTTTTGTAAAATCGCCCCTTAATGAATTTTGTATTCGATCCATATTTATCGCATTAATAAATACACGGAATACATATGTGTATGTTAGAAATAAAGCTGATGTTTACCACGAAAGATTTTTCAGCTACTTTATATCCATACGTCTAACGATAAAACTATAGAAACTAAAGAAAGCTTAATTTATTATGACCACCTTTATCTCACCTACCCCGTAAACAGTAAATCGTCGTTTCGATAATTTAAATTCTAACCGTAAGATTATTTTTTTCTGGAGCAATCGAATATCTTATTTAAAGTTTTCTGAGGTATATATATTTATTTTACGCAGATTACGGTAGAAAACTTTTCGCAACTTTTACAAAACTTCCGTTACATAAATTTGAAAACTTTGAGTTAGATTTTAAAGTGAAATAGAATGGATTTTTCTTACGATACGAAAACATCACAATTAAATGATACTCATGAATCGTATGTAGTTTCGCGGACATTTCACCGTTTCATCCTTTTATCGTCATGTATTACAATAAATTGTTGTAATTAAAGATCAAATTGAATTGTCAATGTGAAATTTGTTTAATTATTATCATACTTACAAGAACAAGTGAAACGAAGCTACACGTTTCCTTACTTATCCGTGCGACTTAAGTTTGATTTGGTAAATGAAATTGTTTATAAAATTGTCTACCGATGCGATTTTCCTCGTTCGTAACTAACGATAACTTCCTGTCTAGCTAATATAAGTATATATTTCGTACTTTCAATCCCGTCCGTGTTGATAAATACATGGCTAGACCGATTTCACTTATTGTTAGATATAAATATATTACGGTACCTACGCGAACGGTTAAACTATGAAGGTTGACATGAAAACGCAAGTTACGCACTTTAAGCGAATTAGAATAAAATGTAGTTTAATAAAAGAACGGTAGGTATTATTATATCGATTTTATACAAAACAAAGAAAAGACAAATATAAAGTTGTCAAATACAGTATTATAATATTGTTATCCAATCTATTAACATATAAAATTTGTATCTACCATAATGATCTGACGATGAGTAATTTCAGTACCTACGTACATTAACTTCACGTTTACCTAACTTGATAATGCATACTGAAGACTTGCCCTAATGACAGAGAGAGGATATGTCCAAACAGAAACACGCACGCGAATATGCGTACATACATATATCAAGAACCTAAATTTTCTTAAGTAAATATTTTGGATCGTAAAGTGCAAAAGTATCACTTTAAAATAATCAAAAATAATTACCTAAGTAGATAAATTTTATAAGTACCTACATACCTAATAACATTATTTTACAATGTATGTAGGTATACGTTATTCAACATAGGTTCCACCAATACACGTCACCGTATTTTTACAATTCTAATAAATTGTAGTCTCTCTTTGCCGTGTCATATGTGTGCATCAAGTAAATCATCGATAAAATATGCCACGTTCAAAACTTTAAACTGAGTATTACATATTTAGTAACTTTTTATTGATGACGTTCTTGGAACCTATCGTGAACAACGTATACTTACATACAATACAGTTTTGGTTACTTACTTGTTTAAAACAATTCGTTTTAAAAATTCTGAAAATTTTATAAACGTAAATCATACGTCAGATTATAAAGTATCTTTTGATATTTTAAAATCTAGTTTCGAGTTATCTTTTTTTTTTGTTAGTACATATAGCTGATATTTTCTTGATTTACCCATATAGCAAGTGAGGTGGAGATGACGCGAGAGGATAAATAGTGTAGGAGCTAGATTTGGACCATTCTCCGCGCACAAGCGTAAGTCAGGTGGTTGCGAATGTGACAAAATTAACCCCACTATAGATCGTATTTAGCTACTGATTATAAACAACCATCTGACTTACGCCCGTGCTCGGGAAAAGTCCTAAATCTAGCTCCAGCGCTCTTTATTCTCTTCACTTACCTCCTATTGTTATTTTTTTAGTATAATGTAACCGTTGTTAACGTAATTTACGTGTTCATTCTTATCTATCTAAAAATCGGTTACAAAATTTATATAGGTACTTATTTTTATTACGGCAATATCCTCGACTATGTATAGTTAACTCAAATTCCCCGTTTTGCCGACTATTTTATAAAATCCACGTTCGTTATTCATTATCTTTTAATCGCGGTTAAATGCATTTCTCCAACAGAAATACAATATAATATTTAGTGCGTCCAATTTTAATTTCAAACAGATTTGCATTTAAATAGGGCGGTTAGTTGATTTTTATTTAAATTATTATTTCGTTATGTCTTACAACTAGCACTTTTAGCGAATTTTCGTAGAAAATAAAGCTATTGCAGCCTGTCTAATGACCGAACCCAGACGTGCCTTTTTCGATTTTCTCCGATCTCGACCCCTAGATAACGAAAATATAGGTCGTTCATTTCGGGTCGGTCGTATCGGGGTTAGCCAAATGAAATTTTTAGGGATGATTTCCAGTAAAGTAGCGAAGTTGTTAAGATGGGTACTAATTTTTTTTTCTGTCTACTTATCTTTAGCTAGAGTGTTGTAAAGCTAAAGAATGATTTTTGGTTTAATAAAATGATTCTTTTTTTTGTCGAAATATCTTTGGTTCGAATAAAAAAGTTATTGTTTAGGATGATAGGTTCGTTATTGGGCTACGATCATAAAAAACATTATGGTGCTAGTACCTATAGTTTAACCAGAATAACGAAATTTGTGGACAAAATCGGAGTTTAGCTAAAAATACATAAAACGTAAATAACTTCTAAACGTTTCAAAATGGCGGCCATTCAAAAATTAAAAAAATTCTAATCTCCGTTATTAATCATCGGATCGGTAATTTGAAATATGTTTTGTAATCTGCATAAAATTCTCTATCGATTATATTTCTTTGTAATTTTGAATAGAATGCGCTATTTTCGAGATAATCGAAAAAAGGCGATCATTATTTTTTAATTCTTCTAATTTCTCTCGTAAACGTTATTTTAATAAAATGTATTTCTTTCGAGAAAAATTAAAAAAAGGGAGTTTTTTGACATATGACATGGAAATTCGATACCGTGACTTACGCGCGAACGGATCTTTATTACCTATATTAGTTTTTTCTTAATTCGTCGTTTAAATTGACACTAATTAAGCATTTATAAAATTATTGCCTACTGTATAGTTGCAGGTAAATTAGCAAAATATTTCGGAGGTTAAAATAGGCAAACTACTACTATCTACCTACTTATTCATAGAATATGGAAGTACTTTCTGTACCTAACATGCTTTGACCTATTTAAATATTTAATATGCTTTCCGTTATATGTAGTAAGGATGATAGTCTTATACAACACTAACATATTTAGCAGCTAATAATAAGTTATATAGTAGCCAGGAATTAATTTTTGCCTTTGAATTTCAGTGCGTCTATTATGTATATAAGTACATACACATCTATTTGACAGTAATTATTGTGTTTTAATTGAGGAAGGTAGGTATGTATGTACTTAAATAATTTAGGGATTATATTGATAAAAAGACATTATAAGGTTTCCAATACCTATGTATATAAGTATGTGTCTATTATACGTACCTACATATATCTATCTATTATTATAAACATTTTATTTAAATTAAATTAAAATTGTCTTATTTAAAAATTATTGGTAATGTTATGACTGATTATTTTTAAATTTAGACATCACTTTCGTACCAACAATTTTCCTGTTTTATTTAATAAAATAATTACCTACATAAAAATGTAAAAATTAAATCAAGAACTATTTTGACGGAACTGTTTTAACGAGTCACCCAAATCGAGGCATAAAACTATGTATTTGTAACTATCTACTCTTATTATTGATAATAATAATCATACAATTGGAGCGATAATGAAAGGGTACATTAGCGGAGTCATCAATAAACAGGAAGAAATACTGTTTTGGTTTTTCTTATTTTCAACTATTCTTTTCCTATTCAACTGCGTTACTTTAGAAAACAATAATAGCGTTTCAGGAATGATAAATGAAGGCGCTCTTATTGTTAAAAATAGATGGTCTATTTCGTCAAAAGCTTTATTTTTTTGAGAACTACCCGATTTTGAATAGTGTATAACTAATAACGATATTTAAATTCAAAATAGGTACTTATAATGTATGTATTATAGCTAATTTTTTTCAATTACCTGCCAATAGTTTAAGACATTTTTATACAAGAACCTATATACTTTCGATATTTTAATATACAGGGTGTCCGAATGTTTTAACGCACATTTCCGATATTTAAAAAGAAAATTGACAACATTATACTTTCTAATGAAATCAAAATGACTCATTCCAATACCAACGAAATAAAATAGTATTCAGTTAACTATTTCCCAATACACTTTATTACAAGCATTTGATATATCTACGTATTATCTACTCGTAGGTTTGAAAAATTAATTTTCTCCTTTTCAATGTATACCGATAAATACGACGGCAAGTTTAAAAGATAACTACTGACTATAGGAACAACAAAAAAATTCTATTTACGGTCTGAAAGAAATTGTTCGAGTTGAAAAAGCGAAAAGCTACATTTCGGTCAGACGAAAACGATTCGGTTAACTTTAAAACGTAAAACGAGCGGCGAATTACTAAAATACAATCGTTGTCTAATTAACAATAAGTAATAAATTACTTGGTACATTACTAAGTACTTCTACAACTTTAAATATTAGGTAGACCTTTTAACCTATCGCAACCTTTAACCTGCGATAAATATTCGCAACGTATTTTTTCACTACATGGACATGCCGCCTACCTAAGTACCTATATAGCAAAACGCAACATTTTTTATTAAAAATGTCTATCTTGCAGTCGTAGTGTTTCTAAATTTACGTGTTTGCATTTCGCATGTTTTATACAGGTTACGGTAACTTACAATAAAATGTCGAGAGACACGGTCCATATAAAGAGAGGCATACCTTGCATACCAATAAAACAATTTAACCTTTTCGGTATCTGTCTGAGCTTCCAGCTAGAAATTATTTTGGAGGGCCCAGGAACTGTAAAATGCAGATCGAGTTCATTACACGGCGAAATGTTTAAATAATACTGCGCGAAGGGAGCCCGAGCGCAATGAGCGTCGTATACTACTACAATGTTTGAGAGTAATAAACCCCGGACGTGTTTCGTATACAAAGAAACCCTCAACTGATTAATTGGAGACAAGTCTGTGTGAAACGTTTTGTCTAAATAAAGAGCAATATAATTATTTCGTTATGTTTCTTTGCGATTTGAAAATTACAAAACCACAACAATTCTATATACAACAGTATTTCCACGTTTAATACGAAGTGCTTGGGAACGAGAAAATGTAATTTCGAAATAAACGTACTTACGTCCTATCCAAACCTATATGCAATTCACGTCATCTGTAAAAAGTTACTAGATTGTTTATTTGTAATTCGGTTTAAAGTTTGGAAAGTGACATATTCTGTAGATGATTTACTTGCGCACATATTAGATGGCATAAAGAAAGACTACAATTTATTAGAACTGTAAAATAAAATTATAATACGTAGATATAAGAATACGTCTACAAATGAATTTTTAACGTGATTTAAATTAAATTTAAGTAGGTTACTAACTAAATATTTTTTTTACTTATTGTTATTTTTAAACAAGTCTAAAGATGAACACGAAGCCATCGCTACGGTTATAAAAATATGTTTACGGTAGATAACTGATTAAGGAATAAAGAAAAAAAACAGTTATAATATTATAACAACAATTTTATGACGTTGTTTTCTGTTTTTTATGTTTTGCTCTTACTGTTTTCACTGTTCCACTATAAACACAATCCAACAAAATTATATAAGAAAACGAAACCCAAAGCAATAATTCTGTAAATCCGATCGCGGATAAAATATGCGTTTAATGGATTATATTTTACAATAGCAATATTTTCCAATGTATTTTTATCTTTATATAATTATGTATTTTAAAGTGACAGTAATAATGCTATTTTACGACAACAATATTTAGAACAGGTTAATGACATCCTATTAAAGCGATTTGTGTAAAAATGATTGTTTTACGACAATCGTAAGGAAACTTTTTTAAATTTTTTTAGAATTACCTAACTAGAAGCATTAAAGAGTAAATTATATTCAGGAAAAATATTAATGGGTAAGTAGAAAAAATTAGAAAACTAGGTAAGCGTACATTATGTCGGGCCGCATCGCATCGCATTACTCTACAACCAATCGTTGTCGCGCAACAGACATCCCGGCACTGATTCATTTAAAATGCACCCCAGTAATTGGTTGCGGTAAAATGCGACCCGCTGCGCCTCGGCATAATGTACGCTTACCTTCAGCAAATACGTTTCACGGAAATTTTATGCCCTTTAAAATAAAAAAAATAAGGAAATTTCGAGTGCGATTGGTGATACGTTTAATTGAATTCGAAATATTAAAATTTTAGATTAGGTTTATTAGGAATTTACGATGTGACGTTTAACGTTGCGAACTTACCATGACTTACCATCTACCTACATGATTTTAATAAATAGATAGGTACGCTTTAATACTGTTTCATTTTATAACTCTGCGAATACGTAGTGAAGGTACAGTCGTTTACAAAACTCATTTCCAGCTGTCCAAAGCATAAAACTATACACCTATACGAATATATATTTCTGATTGCGTAACGTTCGTCATTTTTGATAACTATAACCTAGCATATGAGTACGTTGCATTATCGCATATCGTAAGACTATTCGCAAGATGGTTTAAAAAGCGGACATGAATTTTTCAAATCACTGTACGTACGTGTTATTACTCGGATGTTAAGTGGAGTGATATTTTTGAAAGTTAAATTAAACACCGTAATGATTTTAGAGTACCGTGTAACACTAAATTTTCAAGCGAAAACTCCATAATAGATAATATTTTTAATTTACATTCTTTAATATAAGTGCAAAATTCGATTACAATAAACGATTATAAAATATTAACCATAAAGCTTTGTAATTAATAATAAATATACAATTGATAGATGCACAGCTTTAAAATAATAATGAGGCCGTGTGGCCTAGAGGATCAGCCTATCGACTGACTTTCTAGCGCACTCACGGCTGCCGATTCGAATCCCGCCACAACCATGGACGTTTGTGAATGTTGATTTGAATGGGATGCGAATGGAAATTTGATGCGAGCGAATGAAACACCCTGCATAAATTTTAATACGCGGTAATTCTAGTATATGTTTTTGTTTCTGATATCAAGTAAGTAATTCCCAGAAATTGATATGATTCACTCACGCATCGTTATAAAATTAAAAATCGACTAAAATTGAGTCGTTATAAGCGACTCGTCGCTATTACTATTTTTGCGTTATTTATATGAAAAGCCAACTAAACTATTTACGGTTTATCGCATTATATGCAACTTTTCGATATAAGCGACGTCGCAATATACGACTTTCACTGTATATTAATATATTTAAAAAAAACAATAATAGCAAAAGGCAAAATGTTTATCTTACTAATTTATTTGTTACAGTTGCAGAAATACTATTTTTATGGACATGGATTCATAGTGGTTATGCTAACGAACTGGATCTGCATTACTCAAGCTGTAGCTTCAACTCCATGTGTTCTTGCATTATCGATCAGAACAATGGAAGGAGTAGATCTATCAGCTGCTTATCTGTGCCACTCTACAAGTTTCCTAGTAAGTGTTTATTATACCTCTAAGCTAAAAACTCAAAATCTATATAACGACTAATACAGTGATCGTCTTTTAGTCATTTTGCTAACACTTTTTTTAAACACTTAAATTTAATTATGTACACTTGCCACAGAAAAAATCGGGACAATTGAAGGATAGAATTTTAAAAATGTTTGGTTGTGAATTGGATTTTAGATAAAATGCTTGTATTTTTAAAAGGGATTATTGTAAGCCATAAATCATCATTGTTACCTACGAAGTGGACAACTCTTTGTCAACAAAATACTTTAGAAGCAAGTGGTAGGCAGGTTTAGTTTATGATTTCTGTAAATTTAAAAATTTATTGATCGACGTAATATATCGATCGCGTTTTGCCAAAAGGACGTAACTCACACTTCTTCTGAAAATGAGTTATTCTGACTATCTTACGCATTTAAAGCAAAGACGTCGTCTGATAAAATCTAGTAGCAATATTCCGATTTTTTTCACCGAAAAAATCGATTTATATTTCCGCGAAACGTATCTTGTTATAGCTACGCAACGACATGACATGTGCTCTACTGTAAAATTTACTTTTTGTAGATTACGCCCTTTTGGAAAATCTACGTCGATATGACCGATAACATGTAGATTTATATAAAAAAAAATGGTTACTTACACACACAAAATTGATATAGCTTGAAAAATATTTCGTCTTGTTAATAGTGCTTCCTCAATTAAACTTTTATTAAACAATTAAAAAATTGATTTTTTGCCTTGACTTTTCTTTAACAAGCCATAACTTTTCCAAATCGGACCTATACATTGCTACAGCTTTTTTGCTTAAAATTACTTAAGAAACGCGCCCCTAACGTTTAGCAGATTCCTCCCGGGACGCCCTGTATGTATCCTTAATTACTATATGTGTTATTTAACCTACGAACCTTATATCGAAGAACAAGAAACGATAAATAAAATTATTACGTAAGTAGGTATGTAATCATTCTTTGTGTGTATAGTAAAGTAATAAAGATACAATTCTTTGGCCGAATTAATATATTATATATTCATTAATTGTTTCCATCGTTTATATATTTGTCGCACTAAAGATAGCTCCAACCAGAGCCGAAATATATGGTGTTAGTTGTTCCAAGTTTTTATATTGGCTTATTACCACAATTTTTAAAAGAAGTATACTAAAGTAAGCATTCAGTCACTAGTTTTAATTTTAAGGCGATCCCCTACCTTTCAGTAAGTTCGTAAACTTCAATGGAAATCAAGATTTCGCACTTTTTATGTTTTAGAAAATTTTTTTAATGATATTTGGTATCGAAATCATCAGTACAAAAAAGGAAATTATCCCACAGCGACGAAATTATCGTAAGACGTCAAAATTATATCAAAAATATTACATTTAATAATAAAACAGGGTTACAAACAGAACAATGGATGAAATTTACAGGTTCTAAACGAGAGCGGTATAATGGAGTATCGACAGATATACTGGACACATCTTTCACTGGAAACAAATATTTTGAAATGTATTTTTGTTTATATATATATTGAAATATCAAGGATATAATAAATAGTAATATTATCGAAATCATAGTTGTTTTCATAACGTTCACATTCTAAATTAACTTTAGAGAAATAAGTAAAGAAATGCCAAAAATCATAATTCGCAACTTTGTTGGGTGAAGTTTGCCTGTTAAGTTCTCGTCTAACAATAAGTAGAACCCGTAAATTCAATACATTGTTCTCTTTGTAACCTTTTTCTATTCTTTTACTACGGATTAGTAAATATCATATATTTGATATAATTTTGACGTCTTACGATAATTTTGTCGATTTGAGACGATTTCTTTTTTTGTGCTGATGATTTTGGTACCAAACATCATATAAAAAAATATTCTAAAACATAAAAAAGAGCGAAATGTGGATTTCCATTTGATTTACATTGAAGTTTGTTAGCTTACTGGAAGGTAGGGCTCGTCTTAAAATGCAAAAGGCTATTTCAACGTTTCCGATACCTAACATCTTTAGAACCTCATCTATGTAGGTAACAATGCTTTTATGGCTTAATCTTTATGTACTTGCAAACAGTTTATTTAAAACCCGATTCACAACAAAACATTTTTAAAATTTTGTCCTTCTACTGTCCCGATTTTTTCTGTGGTGAGCGTACCTATGTTGTAGTATTATCGATGAAATTTAGTACATTATCAACTAACTGTTCAAGCTTCGAAGTATATGAATATGTTTTTAAAGTTAAGATCAACTTAAAAAATATCATTAAAGAAGAATTATTACATCAAATAAATAAATAACGTATTAATAACTAGTCTTTCCAAATTATTCGTTTTAGAACGTAATGCGGGTTGACACTGAAACATGTCACATTTTCCGGTATCTTGCTCAGCACGAGATATATCAAATAGACTGGGACGTTTTTCATTTTAGTTATTAAGGTCGTCTATTATTCATCTTGCACCTTTATAGATTTTTCTTATAAATGAATCAGTTTCGTGCATTTATGGAAACTGTTCTAAAACACATTTTTAGTTTATTCTCGGAAAGAAGTACAAACTTTTTCTATAATTCACAAAGAAATCTCGTATTGGTTTTCTGTAACCGGAACTTATAAAACTTTAGTTTCCAACAAAAATTTTCAGACAGATTAAAGTAAATATATGTTTTAAATGAACTAGAAAACGATTGATTTTCTGTAATATTTTTCTTTGCCGTATACTTATGTTTATTTTCTGATAGGCAAACTTTTAAAGCGAAAACATACAAATTTATAGACAAAAATAACGTTTTATTTTCTTAATTGTATTTTAACACTTTTAGCGCAAAACAATTCCAGAATACAAGGTACGTCCGGAAAGTAATGAGACTGGTTCCGTAAAGAAACAACGTTTTATGAAAAATACATTTAAATACACATAATATTCTTCGAAATAGGTTTCTTGTGAGTCAAAACACTGTTGACAGCATTGCTGACACTGTTCGCAACAGCGGAAGAAGTCTTGAACGGAGATCTTATTAAAATGACGCGATGTTTGAAACACCTCGTCGTTTTAACGTTTTGAACCGTCCCAAAATGGTGTCCTTCTTGGCCTTAGGAATAAAAAAAAAGTCACGGCTCAAGCGTATCCGCTCTGGCATTGCACAGACATAGATTTTTCACCAGGGCAACGCGTCAAGTTACACGACATTGGCAACGAGAGAATTCTTGGCCCAAAAAAACATTCCAAAATTTCCCCACCCACTGTACAACTGCGAAAAACCCGAAAGGACGTCGTTTTGGAGCGGTTGAAAACCTCCAAGCAGCTATGACGAGGTGAACAGTGTCAGCAACGCTGGCAACAGTGCGTCGACTCGCAAACTACCTACTTCGATTAAGATTATTAGAGTGTATTTTATATGTATTTTCAATAAAATTTTTTTTACAGTACTAGTCTCATTACTTTTCGGACGTACTTCGTACATATAATGTGAACGCATTCACGACCTTCAATATTTAAACGAGTCCATTCAATTCTAAAATGTGGTAAACGTAATATATTTTCATTGGCTTTCCAATATTTGTTAGAATAATCTTAAAGCCTTTATACTGTTGAAAACATGTAACAATTCAATATTTTTAAGAATAAATTTACGAGAAGCTTCGAAGTTTTTATTATCATCATCAATCACTTTACCCCATTGTGAGAGTCTATAGACAGCCAAATCAATTTTATGTGTAAGTTGAATTATTGCAACAATCGGATTTTTATATTATTAAATTAAAATAAGAATATTATTTGTAGTATTTACGTTTGTACATTAAACATTAAACCAACTAATAATTTTGCATTTTAAACATAACATAAACACTTAATTAATGTGTAAATAAATACAAATCCTTGTAAGAATTTAGTTTAGTTTTAATAAACACAGAATTTCGCGAATAATTATTACGCTAGCTTAAGAAAAATGTCTCTATGTTAAAACAATTAGGCGTACAAAATGGCAATAACTTTCATTCTAAAATGAAATACGGACTATTATACGTACGTATTTTAGAGCCCCGAATCTAGAAATTGCCTAGTTGTTTACGACCACTCGTGCTTTTTATGTTTAATTTCTCTCGTTCCGAGGTAAAGGACTGAGATAGCAATGGTTATAGTATCAGGACATAACAGTGATAATAAATTTAAACTCGTGGGAATTCATTTTTCCTCTTCGATATAGATTTTTTTTAATACAATTTTTATTTAGGTAACCTTATTACGCAAGTAGGTATTTATAAAAACTTTTCGTGCCTTCATTTAACGCTAATTGTAAGTCATATTTTTTGATCGAATATGTTACATTTTTACAATTTCCAACAACTAATAAACGTAGTTAACGTTAAAGAGCATTATTGTAAACCTTTGAAGTTTCTTTTCTTAAAACGATTAGTCTTTTTTAAGTCATCTAATACGGAAAGCACACCAACCTGAACGGTTTGATCTATTCGACCAAAGGCTTTTCAAAATGAGACAAAAACTTATGCTTAAACGCTTTTCCGAATGAGTTAAATTAGAACTGCCTACTTAACCGGTTTCATTCATTTTCAACGATCTGTAACGTCGAACGTTAACGAATTTTAATTCTTTAAGCACGATTTAGTTCAAATATAAATTAGGCGATCGAATTACAGAATGGGTTCCGCTTATCTGAATCGCTGATTAATTGAAACGGCCGCTTATGTGACTCAAAGTATGAAAATCAAATCCATATTCAATGTAGAATTAGCCTACATTTTCTTTTAAATTGAATCGCGCATAATTGACTCAAAAACGCTGTGCACCAACATGATTCTAATAAGCGGCGCCTACTGTATTAGCCTCCGAAATTACGATTACTACGAGATACATCACGACCAGATTTGGTTAAAAATAGTTGCGAGTCGAAAGTTTTAAAGTAATAGATGATTACGCACCAGAAGTGGATGTCATCAACTTTCTTATCTTAAGTAGAATACCCTAATTTTTATTATCTGCGATGATTGATTCCTCATACAATTTCAACATTTGGCAATACCATTTATGTTCGAGGCGAAATTTAAAAAGTCAATTTTACACCTAACAAAAAAAAGACCTTATAGATTAAATGAATAAACAATTTTCTATAATGTTAATATATCAAACACACTAATATGATAATCTTTAAAAATTAATACCGGGTGTTTAGAAAATAATAGCACACTTTTTATTCATAAAACGCCAATAATATTGTTATTTTTAAATAGTAACCTATATTTTTTTCTACTCCGTCCTATTTCACATTATGAAATATTAATACGTAAAATTTACTATGTGAATTATTAGTATTAGCTATTAATATATTATTTTAAAAAAGTTATTTAATTCAAACTGTCAAACGATCACGAAACTTTATAAAATTATCTGCAGCAGAGGCAGCGTTGAACATAATGAAACTTATTTTTCCCTTCCGATTCTGGATGGTTTTTGCTGCAACGTGTGTAGTATTTTATTTAATGATCTTCATTGGTATTGTTCTAAAGTTCTTGAATTACTCAGAGCCAGACGACAATGCTCCTCTAGTTCAGTTTCTCTACTGTTCTTCATAATATGCCATAAATCCTCCACCAAATTAAGGTCTGGCTAGCATACTGGCACTTGACCGTTTACAACGTTTTTGTTACAATTATTGTATACGTCGTATATCGTCTATACTGTGTCTCACAATGATAAGTCAGTAAAAGTCAACGTTTATTATTAATACCTAAGTAGAACGCTTAGAAGTTGAAAACTTTTGATAATTCGTAATTTACATATTTAAGTAAACTAACGGTGTCGTTCAACCGCTTAAAACTGACAACGTAAGAAGAGTTAATTTCCATAAAATTTAGATTGTCTCATCACTGCTGTATGTACTGACTTTTCACCGTAAGACGCAATACTTACAGTTTTCATTTTTTTTGGTACTGTTTCGCTCGTAGTTTGTCTCCATAATTTTAAAGCGTCCGAATTATTGATTTTAGTTATTTAAATTACCCATATTTACAATGAAAAATTAATTTTTTACCCAAGTCGTACAAAATTCCCAAAATTCTTTAAATGCCAAGCAGCAACAATTGCTAATAAATTAACACTTACAATTCCTACTTGAAAAGTGATTGAATTCACATTATTAAAGTCCGAATATAATAAAAAAATATATATTTTTTTTAAATACAAGGAAGTATTCTCGTTGTTTACGTACATTATTTTTGACTTCGTTTATTTGTGAATTTTTACAAAGCAACTTACTTTATTAAATTCTGTTTAACCATTTGCACATTTTACGTTGTTTGCTTTTGCTTTATCGTAAAAAAACTCGAGCAAGATCAGAAACTTCCTCAGAATAAGGGAGCTTCCCTTTCAAACCGAAAGCCTTCTATAAATAAACTGAATAAACAATATGCTGCAAGCTACAAAAGTCGGAGATGCGAAAAGAAATATGCGGATCTACTTCGCACTTTTGCGGCAGCTTTTTGTAGTTAGTCAAGTTTGCATCCATATGCGTATAAATTTATGAAATAAAGCGCACAATTGGAGATGTAGTAATATTTCAGTAAATGATGCTCTCAACTTGCAGAGAAGAGATTCCAAACCTCTACCTGAAACTGTAATATATATTGTGTCAGGATTTACTTTGCTTTGTTTTGAATGCATAGATACGGTGAGGCTTTTAAGGTTGTATATCATTACTAGTGACAAGTAACATTGACGCTACGCTACACTTCCATATATACCCTCTGAAACATTCAACTCTGACAAATATCCGAAATACAGATTTTCAAATCATATACATCTAAGCAAAACCTAAATCTAAAAAACATGATGCTTACATTAACAAAAATATATGATGTCTCGCTATTGTTATATTTTTCCAGAAAACTTGGGTATCTTTTTAAAATTCCATATGGGATCGGTTAGTCGCTACTTATATTATAATTTCAATATTAGCGAATTTTCATAGAAAATAAATTGTAGCCTGTTTGATGACGAGACCTAGACGAGTTCTTTTGGCTTTTCTCCGATCTCGACCTCTAAATTACGAAAATATAGGTCGTTCATTTTTGGTCGGTAATATTTAATCTATAATCAAATCTTGTATCAAATTTCAATCAATTTTGGACAGCACATTGTCTTTACGAAAACGAAGGACAAGTTCGTTACCCAGCCAAATCGACCGACCCGTTTCAAAATGGCGGCCGTTCAAAAACAAAATTAAAAAAAATCTAATTTCCGTTATTACTCATCGGATCGGTAATATGAAATATGTCTTGGAATCGGCATGAAATTCTCTACCAATCATGTCTCTTTATAATTTTCGATAGAATACCCTGTTTTCAAGAAGATCGAAAAAAAGTGATTATTTTGTATATTTAAATGATCTTGTTCAATTACGTTATATGTATTTTAAAAATAAAAAGCCTTGTACGTCTAACAAAATAGCTTCCGAACATTAAAAATTATCGGCAGATTAATAGCGATTAAGTTTTAAATTAAATACTCCTAATAAACAACAGTCGGCTTTAGTGACGAAATAGTGACTATTTTGACCAAATCCGACTACTAAGATGATGTTTATTATTAAAAATTATTATAGGTTAGATTTCCCGATAATAGCAAAACATGTACAGTAAAACCTGTCCATGTTGACTACGTTGGTTCTATTCAAACCGGGTCAACTTTGGAACAATGATTTTTTATAAAATTAACAACACTGTTACGTATTAATAATATTACTCACTTATATATACCTATTAATTATTAGTTGGTTTTATTAACTTCGCTATTTATTTTAAAAAAACAATTTTAAATTATCAACGCCCGTATTCACCAAGGTGTTTGACAAACCACTAAAATTTAACTGACTGTTAAGTAACTAATCAAGCTTTAAATAATAATAACTGACTGTTAAACATACAATTACTGATGAATAACAGTGAAATCTAACAATCCGATTTTACTTAGCAAACGGTTAGTTATTCGACTGTTAACTTACACACGGTGAATACGGGCATAAATGGCGATTGACTGGTTCATGAAAATGCGATTAATATAACAAGTTTTACTGTATTTCTTAGGTAGGTACCTTAACGTTTTGGATTTATTTAAAGAACTAAGAAACAGTCACGTATGTACACGAGGTAGATTCTTCAATAAAAATTAAAGAAAAACCAATGATATCATAATCTATATATGTTATAATAAACATAAAAGCTTCACATTATTCCGAAATAAAAATATAGGTACATACAATTAACAAACTCGAGATTTTATAATTTCTACCTACTCATCAGTTCGTCAATTTAAAATATTTATTCGGTGAACTTTCGATGGAATTTAAAATATGTGTAAAAGGTACCAACACCATCAGCTTTTAATAAATAAACTCGTTTTAATAGTTAAATTTAAATATAAAATGTAGGTAGGTATAGGTATATTTTAAAATTGAACGACTTATAATTTATCACTATTACTCAGTTTATAAACCAAAAGTCGCCGTTAACTATAATCAAGTATTTCTTAATTAGTACTCAGGGTAGCATATCTAATTTTTTGCGTGATTTCGGATCATAATTAGAAATTACTTACTAATTTTACTACGCACAATCTTGTACAGATCCGGTAAACCGATAACTAGCCGATCGATGCAATGGCATACCTAATTTTTGTTAATCTTCAACGTTCAGTCGAAATAAGAGTAATTTAATAGGCACTTAAACCGTAATTTGCCGTTATTACTAAAATTATAAAGCTATACATTTAAATTATAGGCACTTCTAAAGATATATATTTTTTAATTAATCTACAGCATTAATTGTAATACGTCTAGTTTACGCATTAGTTTATTTTATGTTGCATGCATTTAAAATCTGATAACATGGACTTGCTCTAATTACCTACTTAAAATTTAATTGAAAGATCAGTCCCTAAATTTGATAATTTATTTATAAATATATTGTTCAGATTCGTTTTATCTAAAAAAATATCACTAACCTTTTAATTATACTTTTAAAACTTCAAATTATTAATTATGATTATAATTAATAGTATAATTGAAAGGTTACAATCCTAATCGAGACCGTATGTACACTCCGTTTACGATTTTAAGTCAATATGGCTGATCTATAAACATTATGTGCAGCTACTACAGCTGTTATTTTATTAAAAAAGCAAAACCCATTACAAACTTATTGTTAGAACTGTACAGGTAAAGCATAATATAAGATTTATGTTAATTTCCAAATAATTTACATTTTCAATTTTTAGCATTCCTACTATTAATATTTACTTTTCGGGTCAAAACAATATATTAACATAAATAAATTATATTAGCTACCTTATAATCAAATAATACTAAAATGTTTTTCAAAATGTAATAAAAAATGTTTATTTAAGTAAAGTGAGGTAAAATAAAACGGATAAATAATACTCGTATATTAATAATTAAATATATAGAAGTTTTATTTGCCCAAAGTAAAATATAATTATATTGTATGTTTCAAAAAAATATTTTTAAATTTAATAGCCTACCTACCAGCCATATCAATAGTCTGCCATATCTACGTATTTAATTTATCTTCGTTTAAAATAATTGAAATTAATTGAAAAGGAAATGAAATTACCTGTCCAATTTAGCAACTTATTTCTCGTTTTATTCGCCAATTAAAAAATTATACTTTTCTCTTTTTACTGTCCATTGTTTTTCATTAAAAAAATATATATATATACCTTACACGATGTATCGGTTGTCTAAAGTTTTTCAGTCTTGGTTGGCCATGGAAAGATAAAAGCACGTCTTACAATTAGCTTAAATTATGTCATAAATTATTTCTTGTCATGTCATAGTAAAAAAAATATTTTTAAAATTACACAACAGCTGATCATTGCCGATCGTCGGTCAATCGTCATAGAAATGATTGTCTAAACATTTTTTACGTGACAATTGACGGAGGTTCAACGGGTGATCGGCTGTTGTGCAGCTGGCCCTTACTGTTGTTAAACCGTGACATATGCCTTTATCTTTCCACGGCCAACCAAGACTGAAAGACTTTTTGGACACCCGTTACTACAATATTACAACAGTTTTATATCTACTTTGAATCATAATTTTGCACGGTTTTCACAAGACAGTGTTTCGCAACGTTATTCGTAAATTTTTGAGTCGATGTATAAATATAGGTAATTTGCTGCCAATTGTCATTTTACATCATTAATACCTACTATTACGTTTATATGCGTATTCTTTTGTCGTTTTTTACTTTACCGAATGTAAATGGAATGACTATCGAGCGGCTTTAACTATACAGTAGATCTCCATTTCTCCGAACTCCAGTCATTCGGATCGCCAAATATCTGGAGCGATGTCAGGAAATAAAAATTACATTTTCCACTTCAAAACAACTAACTTTGTTGGATAAATAAATAAAGGTTAAATTAGGTGTTAGGTGAATAAACTGCTACTATTAAGTGCCGTTTTTTCTAGTTTTAAGATTTTCTTTATAATAATGACAATTAAATAAAATATACTTGCATTGTTACTGATAACGTGTTATCAGGGCGTTAAAATTAGCAGATTTCTTACGGAATAGACCCCTAAATGACAACTGTTTAGTTTTAATTTTCTATTTGTATTATTATGTAATCAAATATTTAGTATCAAATTAATGGTAATATGTGATGTTTTATAATATGATATTATTTATGGTAATTAACAGATACCGATTTTAATATTCATAAACAATTATAATATTATGATCAATTGTAACAATTTGAATAATATGTTATACGTAAATACCTATTTATTTAATAAAACGGTCAAAGGGAAATCTATTAAATTATAAAATCTGAATTGCTTATGCTGTAGTACCTATGTATTGTTAATTAGAGATATTTAAAGCTAACATTTCAAATATACTATTTATTTGTTTCAGACTTTACGGAAGAGAATATTAGCCATTTGGAAATACTAGGATCGAAGATAACGAGCATAGAAGCTGACAGTTTGACAGGTTGCCAAGTACATGAACTTACATTATCAAATAATAACCTTCAACATGTGATGGATCGAGCTTTAAGGTAAACAAAGTATTTTGCAATCTCTTTAAAACTTAGTCATCACTGCCCGTTATCCTTACAGCGATATGGTACATTTTCAAACTTTCCTCATCACTTAAATACTTCTGTATTTTAGTTAAAATACACAAGTTGTTGCTTTGTTTACGGCTAAAACTTTGAACTGATGTTAGTAGTATAATGCTGTTGACGTACCTATAAAAACTTTGATATTTCCTTACCAAGAAATTTGAATTAAAGAAGATATTGCTAGGTTGTTTCCTTAAGAAAATAATCATATTTTTCTTATTTAACCTTTTCAAACACCTTAATTACTTCTTTACCACGTTGGAATTTAAAAGTTATCGCATTAAAAAAAATAATAATAAAATGATGTAGAATGTTGTTAACTTGAATGGCTTTTTTTTCAATTTATAAGCATAGTTAACTTTCCTTTGTTGCTTTCTTGAAAACAGTATGGATAAAACATCTATTCCATTCAGGGCCGTATTAAATTTCATATATAGACTCTGTGATGTACACCTTTTGACGCACTCATGTTTAAATTATGTGCAAAATACGTAAGGGGCGTTTGCTTTCCAAACAGAAATATATAAAAGGCTCTTTTATGTGTGTTTTATTTTTACTTTTGTAAATACAGTACATATCAAATCAGTAGCATTGTCATGTAAATTGTAATAAGGTATAGGTACAAGTCTTGTATAAAAGTAATTGCAGTTCTTAGATTGTTTTTTGTAGGTAATAAGAAGCAATATATCATTCAAACTATAAATAATTATAAAAACTAACTGCTTGTTCACGTTAAAATTTTAAAATAAGCACGTACCTGTACCTAACATTAAAACACATTTAAATTCAAAACAACCCCAACTTGCCCTTTACAATAAATTTAAGAGAATCCAATTATTATTACCATAGAGCTCTTACGTTACAAAACACTTTTTGAGGTTCTGTTCCTGGTAATGTCACATTGTTATTTTTTTATTGACTTAGGGATTATCGGAAATACATTTAAAAAGTACCTAATTTATTTTCTGTTGTAATAAAAGAAAATATTTGGCTTATTGTTAGCTATAAAGGATCATTTGAAATATTCAAACAAAACATTCAAATAAAGAAATAAATAATTGATTTCGATTTAAATTATATTCAGATGCAGGTTGTTTGTCATTGGCTTTCCTTAAAAGCATTCGAAAGCTAAGGATAACACTTGTCGACAGTTCAAAGGAAAATTGGTACGAATTTCAATATTAGTATTTACTGTTGTAAAAGTTGGTACGAATAACGTTTTCCTCTTACATTTAAATAACAATTCCAATTTCCAAGTTACATTATATTCGAGTATTTATATTGAATTACTCGAAACGCGTTGTTTTCGAGAAATCGATTTCTCCAATAATTAGATTTTATAAAATTGTGATAGATTGTAAGTTGCCGATTTTCTTAAGTTTTTCTTATTTCACTGCGCTTTTAAAAGTGCCTTCTAATAAACAATAAATCGTATAAACTAATCCGTATTTATTACGTAACGTTATTGTATAAGCTAAATCTTTAAAATAAATTAAAGACATAAAAGGAGAGCATTAAAAAGATAATTACTACCGACGAACTACTAGATCTTTTGTATTAGTACTTCAACTGGGTTGTAAAACCACTTGATTTGCAAATCGAGGTGATTATTCTCGCTTTTACTAAGATTTAGGAGAAAGATTAATCCGTTGTTTTGACAACTTTTACGGTTACAGGCTTTTTCACCCTATAAAGAGTTTAGAAAGTTCTTAAATTCTTTTCGGAGACTTGAGATTTATTTTACAATTTCTGTTTCTTTTATCGTTATCCAACTATAAGTTCATGTTTATCGTTAATGCGCAATAGAACATGAAAATTTGAGTGTTTCTCGCCATCTACAATCGAGTAACTCGTAAATTTTATTTTTAATTACTTCATCGTCCTTGCAAATTTATTTACTTATTTATATAATTTTGGTATCAGTTATACCGTATAATTACAGACTTTAGGGGCAGTTATTCAAATGCCGGTTAACTTTAACCATCAGTCGATTACTATAGGAAAGATTCAATTGTTTTCTATGCTGATTGACTGGCTGATGATTAGAATTAATTGAGCATTGAAAAACCACCCCTTAGATACTTATAGTAATTGAGATTACATTAGATATAAATAGGATGTCTTCCAAATACATATGATGTCTAATCCAGTTAATACATTATATAGATATGTATTAAATACCTGTCATATAACTACATTTATAGAAATATTACGTCACACTGCAATTGAATAAACTTATTTTATTCTATCTTTGGTTGTTTTAAGATCAAACATTCATTAAAATCAAGATTTGTTAATATTTAAGGAATTTATACAGGGTGTCCAGTAAAGAATTAGCCATATGGTAATATGTGGCTTGTTTGAGTAAAAATAAACCGACAAGGGCCAACTTACCTTAATGCAATTTTGCTTCCTTACAAAGTTGTGCGTCTTGAAAGAAATTTTTTAATTTCATCTTTTCACGATTACTTTTATTTACTTTATTTTCTGACCGTAGAAAATAAAGGATGCATAAAATTAAATGAAAAAAAAAATGAAAGTTTTCTGCTGATGTAGATAAACTTTTATAATTTGCGGGACTAACTTTAAACGCATTTTTTTCTGAAACAGTTCGTTTTAGCGACATAAATGAAGTATACTTTTTTTGAACTTTTTTGTTTTACTTTTTTTTGACCGTTATTTCAAAAATATTGGTAACAAAAGAAAATCTCGTGTTGCAAAAAAGTTATTGCAGAAAGAATAGTATGTGCAGGGTGTTACGAGCGTCCTTTATAATGTAGGCAAGAAATAATTATCTCGTCTTATTTGGACATATTTAAAACCCTCACGTACCAAATTTGAATGATATAACTCCATAAATAAGCGAGTAATTTTAAAAAGATGAAATTAAAAAAAAATATCTTCTTTCAAAGCGGGCAACTTTGTAAGGAAGCAAAATTGCACCAAGGTAAGTTGGCCCAAATCGGTTTATTTTTACCTAATAAGTAGGTACCTATTTATAAAATAAACCGTGCGTAATATATGATAAGAAAAATGTGTTGTTAATGTGAAAAATCCAACGGTGACAAAACATGTCGTAAATGAAATATTTTAAACATTGGAAATTATAGGCTGGTTTTTTGATTGCCTGTTAACTCTAACCATCGATCGATTATTTATCATAAAAGCTTTAGTCAAAACAGATATTTGACTGATGATGATGGTCAAAGATTAACCAATGGCCAAAAACTAAAAACCTAACCTTAAACTAAAATCTGGCCCTGAATAAATATTGTTAGATATAATATTAAATAATGAATATGATTTAAATATTACTAGATATCCATCGATATCCAGCTTATCGAAAAATCGGCAGATATTCATTATACTTTTTTCAATTTTCAATTGATAAGTAATCAAAATAACAAAACACCATTAATAATAATAAATTTAAAAACACGTACTAAGAATTTAAAATTCAATTACACAACCAGTTACGTTAATATCACAAAATTTATTTCAATTTTCGAACATAAGTACATAATTTAATTAGTACGTACCTATGGTTTACTTTGAAAATTGTACAATTTTGTTTGTACGTAAAATAATAGTCATCTGTTTTCGAGTAAATGCTCAAATGTTATAATCAGATTACTGAAAATTGAAATTAAATGAAATTCACAAGAATACCGGTGTGACCTACTGTCAATTTGTTAGATTATAATTTCTCTTTCGATTAGATCAAGTGATAATTTAAAATGAAGAAACTCGGTATCGACGGCGTTTAGACAAAACGTCTAAAGCGACAAAAAGTTAATTTTAAAGGAGCGCACATTTTGCGTTGTAGCGTAACCGAAAGCAAATAAAATACCTTCTACGGAAATACAAATCAATTTTTCTGGTGGAAAAAATCGAAATGTTGTTACCAGATTTTTTACAGATTATGCGTTCGCCTTAGATGTAGGTATAAGATAGTCAGAACAACTCGTTTTCGGAAAAAGTGGCGCTTCAGATGTTCTGCCAAAACGCCATCGATATACATATACGTAATTTAAAAAAATACACATTGTACTTTTTCATTTTCCGCTTATAACTCACTTTTTACCAGGGCCCTTAAATAGTATTATAACGAAATTTTACTGTACTATACCTTATCCAAATCTATACGATGTTCACGTCATCAACAAAAAGTTACTAGATTGTTTATTTGTAATTCGGTATAAAGTTTGGAAAGTGACATATTCTATAGATGATTTACTTGCGCACATATTAGATGGTATAAAGAAGGACTACAATTTATTAGAACTGTCAAAATACGAGGTACGAGGTGACAACATTGCGTGAAACGTCATCATCTAATAACCTTGTATTGATGACGTGAACATCATACAGGTTTGGATAAGCTACATGTGTAACTATTTAAGAAACGTTAAAGATCAAAGTAAGTGTTGGAAATGAGCGTCCATAGTATGTATTAATGTATGATTTAATTGTCCTTATAAACACCCGAAACCTGCTTTTAACAACCTGGTATATCTCAGATATAAACCGTACTATTAGGACGTATGTTTGTATAACATTTTTGCCTTATAATACGTCGAGGAACTGCCGATTAAATTTTACCGTAAGTATTTAGAATCAACCTGTACAAAATTTACCGTCATTTTTTATAAAATATTGTCTACTGAATTTAAAACTGTATATTTTAACTATAAATGTATTTAAAATAAAAATAATTGCAGTTCAGTCTGGTTTGATGCTTTTTCTTAACTATTAATCGAGCGTTTAAATGCAATCAACATGTGACGAGGTGATATTATATTGCTTCGTTGACGCAGCGTATAAAGTTAGAAATGAAATCTATATGCGGTCTCGAGGGGGTAAATTAAGCTAATGAGGGTATTGTCCCATTTCCCCCTCTATCACTACGAACCTGTAACTAATTATCAAAAGTTGCTATGTCGTGGCCCATTAAAATGTATTCGGTATTACCTACTTAATAAAAGTTTATGAAAGTTTTGTTTCCTTTCATTAAATTGTTTGTATTTAATTAAAAATTAAAAAGTTGAACGGTTAGTCAAAATATAAGGATAATGATTACGGGTCAAGATCGAAACTAAAATTGAATATTTTAGCATTTATAGTGTGAACAAGTCGAGTTTTGTTTGAAATTTAGATTTGTATCTATACCTATTATTTTTTATCGATGTCAATATATATTGTGATGTGTATAGGTAAATTATAATTTATCACTCGGATGACAGTTGGTTAACTACTTTTCCCGTTACTGATAACAGAAAATGTTTTTCCAAAGTGCGAGTAAAATTATTTTTAATGTAATACCTATGTAATTATATTTCCTAGTCGATTCTTAATTATGTAGTTCAAAACGTATTCATTATAAGTTGAAGAGTGTAACTAATCAAAATATAAATTAAGTAAAGTAAATTATAACTTATTTATTTAAAGATGATGTTGAATTTTAATTACCTCCCATTTATTAATTTAAAATAAATTGGGTAATATTTGTAATTAAACTAAACAATAATGAAATGCATTAAATTATTTCATAAAAACCGTGCGAAAATAATAAAGAATAACTCTTTAGAAACCTAGTTTATATTATCGTTAACGCTTTTCTTGTCGTTAATTATAGTAGAATAACGGCAATTGTATTTCCATTACCTTATCTAAATATAGGCGCAATTTACAAAATCTTTTTCAAGTAAAATAATATCGCCGTATGTATCGCCCGTAAAAGTTGTAACGATTGATGAATAAGCTAAATGGAGTCCGAAGATTAATGTCTCTAGAACAAACACAATTCTTTTTTAACGACGTTAGGTTGTTAGAATTTCTACAATTTGAAGGCGGGAAATAAATTTTGAGAATGGCGACGGAAAGTTGTTTAGAGCTTGAAGAAAAGAGACAATCGTCGTAATAAGATTTTTAAAGTTTAAAATTTAAGCCGGACCATACGTCTAGTGTTAAGAAATTGCTTTTAACTTATAAATTTCGTTTAAATTTAATTTAATAAAAGTTTTATTAATTTTAAGTTAACTCCATATTTATAATAAGCCGATGAGAAAGAAAGAAATGCGCTTGGGAAAACTGTTTGAAATATGGTTATAACGTACGGCATTGCGTACAGAAATAACAGTCCAAAACATATTTATAAACGGCATTACTTCACGTAAATTAAGTAGTACGTTCTAGGGTCTAAAAGGCTAGGACGCGAAGCTCATGAAAAATTACAACCACGCGAGGCCAGATTAAAATTTAAACAATCCGTATCTGCATCATATGCGAAGTTGTTGTTAAAATATGCGCAGTGCTTATTTGATGTCGGCATTGCATTATGTAGAAATTTACAAATTTAATATACTTACTCAATTGAATTTATTTATTTAGTAAAACGTTTTGCTATGCTTGTAAGGGTGTTGTTATGCCGCATTATTATTAATTCAGTTCCCTGTTACGTGTTGAGGTTTTACCCCAATGCGCTGTTCTGTCATATTGTGAGTTAATATAATCAATTCCACTCTCTGGTACCTAGGTGGTGTATTCAAAAATATGTACATAAGTGATTCGAGGTGCATGTAGTGGAATTTATATTGTAAATTGCGTAGCTGCTACGCCCAAATTTTCTCTTAACTATTTATTATGTTCGTGAAACATTTACCGCAAAAATTATAAGTAAATTACAACTGCTTAATTTTAAATATAGGTAGGTGATAATAAAAGAATTTTAATGTAAAGTGAATTAAAAAATATTAATATAAACGGTCAGTAGGTATTTCCCTTTTTAAATAGTCAATACTCTGTAATTTTTATGAGAAAAGCAAGAATTCTGTGAATATTTGCAGTTATTTTAGATGTCCTACAGGGAATAATTTAAAAGTTTGTCATTGTTTCTAGAAATCTCTCATCTTACTAAACATTACATTTTTTAAAATTTTGCAATTTGATATATTTTTGCTAATAATTCGTTTCGAGCTAATTTACTTATTTCTTAAAAAATTAAAAAGTTATCGCGACTAATTATTGATTTTAACTGCGATTAATTACCTATAAAATTCTATAGTGTAATAAACGCGACCAGCGAAGCTTTTTCAACTTCACTCGAGAAACGTAATTATAAAATTAAAACATCGCGCTGTCACATTTTATGTACAAAAAAAATTAAACGACATAAAAAACTAAACAATTAAGCATACATATAAATAATATGAAGGTACTTACCTACTTGTTTCTTGCAAAAATATAGGCCCGACTATTCAAGTTGAAAACGGGGAAATTCCCCTGAAAATAAAAACAAAAATTAATTAATTTCGCTGCACCCGCTTGACTATAACTTCCCTTATTTACCCAACTAATAACTATACTCAAATGTGCGACCTCAAACGTAACACGCCAAATAATCGGCTAAGGAATTTCTACAGAATAACGGACAAACACAGAGAAAAAGAAAGAGAAACCAATATTGCTTGTTTATTTTTGAGAAACGAAACCACGACCTTATAATAACGCGACCCAAAATAATTAAAGTAAAACAATCTGTAGGTATTAGATAATATTTAATCTTACAAAACCACTTATTAATTAGAAAAACTAAATAATTGTATTTAGATAAATAAATAGTAAGCTTAACTTCGCAGTACGAATTTTTTGTTCGACTCCTTGAAGAACGTATTAATGAGATTTTACTGTATTAACGATGTTCAGTGCAATGAAATTTGGAGATTTGCAATGCAGATTTGAATATTAATACTGATAGATTTTTGGATGCTGATTACGAGAAAAATTATAAAAAAAATTCAATCACGTCACGTTTCCTTGATACCTATACACCAATTTTTCATTTTACCATAAAAATCTCAAGTAATGCGCTCGATGATGTTTCTTACCCCTTTTAAAATCTATTTTCGATTATTAACAATTCATTAACTGCATTCCTATAAATTAGTTATATAATAGTATTGTTATTAGCTATATTAGTTACATGGCGGACTTTGTTAAAGACGTATCCAATATGTATTTTGGTGCAGGTAAGTATTGGCTATCAGAACATATTCAGGCTAGACAAGCTAGATATTTGATTTTGAATCACTTTTGATTTTGTAAATATAACTAACGAATTTGACTAACAAGAAAATACATACTTACTGTAGACAACTGATACATATATACCTTCATCGAAAAATCAATCGATGCACTTATGTAAAAGTGATAAAAGGACCTTTTTTCCATTCGCATTATTATACCTATTATGTAAATGTTAATTATTATTTTATGCAACTACCAAATTAATTTCACTTTTTACAGCGTAGTTAAAAACGCAATTCTATCAAAATCGTGCTTTAGAAATTTTCAATTGCAGTTTTTAAGAGTCGTTTTAAAAGAACAATATGCATAATTTCCTCCCATAAAAACGTTCGCAGGACATAAGATTGGCAGGTCGTCGAACTTATTCGGCTTCGGTCGTGATATTCCTCTTTAATTTCAGTTTAAAAAAAGAAAAAAAAAACATTAAAAATTTGAAACATTTAACACCGAACATTCCGAGCTAATTTATAATTTATTTACACTTCACGAAGCTTCGAAGCCTTTAGGCACGATGATGTCTATTCATTTAAAAGCAAGATTAAATTATTTTTGAAGCGATACAAAGAAGGAAAAGTTTACGTTATTTGCACACAAATAAAAGATGTTATTTTCAATTAGACTTGGGTACTCGTACTAGGTCACTCCACAGTGACATCCTTTCCGCACGTTTTGGAAAAAATACACGTTGTAGATTAGTCAAAGGCCTACTAGTCCTAAGTTCACTACTTCACCCCGAAAAAAAAACAAAAACCGATTTTTTTTTAACATTGGGAGACAATCGATCATGTCAAAAAAAATTAAGACCTATGACCTTGAAACTTGGCGTAAGTTTTGGATAGAAGTTCAATTTTACTCCAACTCCGTTTTAAACGTGATTCGCGCTATGTGATTTGTGTGCTACAATACCTAAAATAAGATGATTTATCGTTAAATACTATATTATTTTAAATGCGTACTTTTAGGCCTTCAAATACCAACTCTTGGACACTCTGATGGTTCTTAAGAGTGCACATATGTAGTTTCTTTATATGTAAGTAAATGTATATTTATTAATAAAATTTGTAAAATTGAAAGAGTATTTCTACTACATACACCTACAGTAGACATAAACAATTTAACTGCGTACTCGTAGGGCCATTTCCCCTACGCGTAAGCGCATAATTTGACAATTGGGGATGATTTTATGTAGCGCGAATAACATTTCATGTTTGCCGCTCGGAACGTTCCTATCTTCCCCGGAGTTTTGAGCGGCGAAATCAAACAAAAGACAAATATATTGGCCAGCCAAAATTCAAGGAGTTTCGCGGAGTGGACTTGGGGCTCTCGAGTGCATCGCAACCTAGTAGGCCTCCGATTCATCTGCAAAATATGTTGTTTCGGACCGTTTAGCAGGGGGTACATGCGCAATGGAAAATTGCGAGTGACCCTTTAAATAAGAATTTTCCCTTGTTCTATAATATGAAAACGTATCGGTATATAAATGTAGTTATTATTTTGTTCCAGCTCGATGAAAAGTTCTCTCGTGTCATTGGATCTTAGTTATAACAAACTAGACGCCGTTCCCTTTGGAGCCTTCAAAGACCTAAGAAATCTTCAGTGGATAAATTTGCATCGGTAAGCGAGTTGATGATTATATAAAGAATTCTGTTTATTAAATTAATTTAAGATTCTAAACGTGCGCATCATTAAAAACGAATTTTCCTCGCAATGATTTTAATGTTCTTGTTTAATTTTATGAAATAAGAAATGTAGGTACCGTTACGATCAACAATTACGGCACACCTAATGACACGTTGCTTGTATCTATTGCTTTATATTGCACGTCAGTTAATATCTAACTATTTAATCTGAGTAACCATTAGACAGATATAATTGGGTTAATACACGCACATCGAATTTGAAACTGGCCCTTAAACTAGTTAAACTACTGAAATTCAAATCACTTATTATCTACGCCTTTGTCAAAGCAACCAGTCCACTATTGTCTTACCTTATATTTACAAATATTCGTTTAAAAAAAATTAATACGATTCTGACTTTTTCAGAAGCTAGAAAAATTCCTTTAAGCTTTACCTAAAAATGTTAAATTAAAAAATTAACCGAACTAAAAAAAAACAACTTCTACGAGACATCTTTTTGTTGTTGTTAAGAAAAATTTAATTTGAACCTCTATTAAAAGCGGCAATTTCAGAAACCGCACGTTGTCCGTTTTATGTACGCTTATCATTATCAAGCAATTATCTCATTGTCGGCTTTTATTGTAAGTAAATTTTAGTAGGTATTCCTGGTTTTCTTTTTATTTTGATTAGGTACTACCGGCGTGCGTCAGGCGGTTAATTATGTTTTGGACTGTACCTATTAAGGTGAGAGTAGATTATGCCGGGGCGCAGCGGGTCGCCTTTCAGCCTAACCAATTGCTGGGATGCATTTTAAATGTTGCGTGACAACGATTGGTTGTGGAGTAATGCGCTGCGATGCGGCATAATGCACGCTTGCCTTTATAGGTACTACTTCTAGGATTTTTTTATTTTTTAGAAATCTTCCTTACAGACCAAGCTGCTTCACTTAAAGTTGAAGTCTCTAACGTTCTCTTTCAATTTTTAATAATAAATTCAGGGCACCTGCAGTCCTAGTAAAATGTTCTGACGGCTGAATTTCAAAACTTCTATCTCGAAAAGTAGGTACCTGACGGATTTCACGTCAAACAAACTGCATACTGAAGATACTTTATTCCTACAACAAGTATGCGTAATTTCATAATTTTCCAATATACGTTTTAAAAAACGTGATTTTTCCCGTATTTGAAAAACGCCTGGATTATTCAAAAACTATTAAACGAAAAGCAACGATATTTACGTATATAAGAGGTAGAACCTTATATGATAGTTTAGTGCAATTTTTGTGGAATTTTGTTAATTAATAAAAAAGTTATAATAAAAAGTCTCGCGCATACGTGGATGGACAAAGGTAAATTACCAAGTAAAAATATTAATGTTTAAAAGCTTCAGAAATTAAAACATATTAATGCTTAATGATGCTTGATTGAAACAATGTGCTATGCTTACATATTTGGACCGCGGTGGAGTGAAGTAAGTGCTATATCGCGCCTACCATTATTACAAAGCGGCATTAGAATAATGTAAAGGATATGGGAATTATTTAATTAATTCTTTCTTTTGTACCGTATGCATAAAAGACGTATTCGCAAAACGTATGAAAGATACACCCGACTTAAGTTTTGGGGTAACGCTACTTATTCATTGGAAAAATGATTATAGTTGTATTTAGAAATACACATATTAGCCGCTTACTATGTAGAATGACATCTAATATTACGTCTCGTTTTAACAACAACGTATTGTAAGCGATGGCGTTTTGGCAGAGTAACTTAACCCACACTTTTGCGAAAATAAGTTATTAAGACTATCTTCTGCATCTAAGGTAAAGATATCATCTGTTAAAATCTAGTAACAATATTCCGATTTTTTTCGCCGGAAAAATCGATTTGTATTTCCGTGAAACGTATCCGTTACCGTATAGCTACCGAACCGTCCATATTGTCACCGATTCAAGTACAGAGAACCGTGGCGGATGGGTAAAGGTCCCAAACAAGCCATCAAAAAAAGACCGATTTTAATATCTTTTATGTGTGAAATTGAATAAAAACTAACTATCATAGGACCGGTTTTTCAATCAATAATTAACTCTAATTATCAGTCGATTAATAGAAAATAATTATAAATAATTGTTTCTAAGTAGAAACAATTATTTCAATAATCATTTCTATATTGATTGACCGATAGTCAGAGTTAACCAGCGATTGAAAAATCAACCCTAAAAGTACTTAGAATTACAACTTTCTATTTTAGTTTCTCCGGAAATAAATATAGCAAGTGTTCAAAAATACCACAGGCAGTGCATCTTTGAATAACACTGTTTTTATTAGAAATAAATTTGAGATTTTTGAGAACAATATTTAATAATATAGAATATCGATTTATAGTTTGCATTTTAGTTCTTAATTTTACGATACACAATCTAAATCGGTAGCTAGATATAAAGCTGACCACCACATGCGAGCAATTTTCACGGAAAAACCATTAAATTGACTTCGTCTAAAAAGAACTTCTAATTTTTCGTCTTGCGAGTGAATTACAAGTTATTAAACCGATTAAGATTTCAACTAGTTCTGTGAATCAAATACAAATTGACATGTTAATTTCATCTAACACATGCTACAAATATTTCTCGGCATTTTTAAATGTAATTTTTTTAATTTTACAATAGGTATGAGTTACCCAACAATTCAACAGCGCAAAAGTGATTTACTACACAACTTCGTTTCCGAAATTTGTTTCGTATTTAATTAATATTTTAACACTAAATAAATATTTTAGTGCAGCATCTATATCAAATAATTATTCAAATTCATATCGTATATCGCACGAAAATCTATGGTACTAATTCCCAATAGAATTATTCATGACGAAATTTAAAAAACGTGGGCGAAAAAGTTTTTTCATATCCTGGACATGTAGGTATGTGAAAAGATATATTGGAAAATAAAATGTTTTACAACTCTGAAAGGAATTCAATCTAAACTCTCTAAATCGAACGGTTTAGTTAGAATACTTTCGTGGATGTATCATAATTTATTCTGTAACATAAAACTTTTAATACGATTTTAAATTAAATTTGAAAATCTTAATTTTCACTCTTAAGTAATAATATATCACAACCAAATAATTCACCTACACATATTTCGATAAAAATTAAGATTAGGTATTTAAATGCAGGTAAACAATTTCGTACTTATTGTTAGATATGTTTTATTTTTTTCTATGTACAATTTAAAACAATGATTGGCACATTTCTTAATCAAATAACTTTCCAATTTAGAAGGTAGAAGCTGAAATTTTTCCAACATAAGAAAAATTATTTTCATAAAACTCTTGAAAATTATTTTATAACGATTACTGATAATAAGGTAAAGCCAATCACATGGGAAATATCTGGGGATATGTCAAAATAATGCCACAAGTTTCTATATTTTTTTCCTACGACGCTCCCTTGTTGAGATTTTCACCCCTAAAGTTAAAGAACAAAAATCAATAATTATTGTTTTAAATAACTTTTTTATTTTTCGTTGAATTTTAATAATTTTTGATATAACTATGTAATAAATGAAGATCTTTAAAATTGTGTGTTTGAGGTTTTTTTAATATCACTTCAGACATGCCAGTGGCGCACTTTCCTTAACCTTTTTAACCTCGATAACTTTTTAGTGGTTTAAGTTTTTACATTTTTAAGGACATTTTTCGGATTTTCCAAACATTTTATGATAAAACAGGTACTCTTGTTGAATTTCGATAAAATGAACTGTATTCGAGAAAATCACACTTAAATAATAAGATACAGAGTATTTCAGATAATAATAAAATTCTCGGATCCGTGTCAATATATTTAACACGTATAAGATTATTTTCTGAAATTGCAACTACCGCAGACCTCAGGAAAATTTCATTAATAAGCTAGTTAAAACAAAAATGATTCGCATATTTATTTATTACTTCATTTGCAATGGCCAACGTTCAGTAATAATTAAACGTGTGAATTTACGGTTAATACAGATAATTAAAATAATATCTATCCTAAAATGTTTGAAGAATCCGTAATGTTCTTACAAATGTCATTAAAAAATTGATTTTTATTTTTCAACAGGGAAGTGCCGTGGGGAAAAATCTTATAGGAACTTGTGGCTTTATTTTGACGTGATTTATGCACTGCCGAGAGATTCGGCACAATTTCCTGGACACCCCGTGTTAATATCCTATGGTCCGACTTCTTTAGAAATGCGTTAATGACCAATTGCTAATTTTTAACCGTTATTTTACAGAAACCAAATTACCGCGGTCATGGGAGAATGGTCGCACGTGAGAAATACGGTGGCTAATCTATTTTTGGGGAGAACGATATCATAGAATTGTCGTCGGAATTAGACGATCGACTATTGAAAGAGTTTCGTGGATTTCACCAGTTTAAATCGCTAGTGTGGTTAAATTTGGATAGCAATAAACTGTCTAAAATCCATAAACATTCCCTTCCTGCCAGTCTTCAAACTCTGAGTGTCTCCCACAATCTAATAGAAAACTTTCCACTCGACTCAATTTTAACTTTACCTCGATTACAGTGGCTGTATTTGCGTGGTAATCACATCGAAAGTTTACCAGATCATAAATTTGAAAGCAAGTTGCGACTAGAGAAAATTGATTTGAGCGAAAACGATTTAAGAACTTTGCCTCGTTTACTATTTAACACGTCTGTTTACGTTCGCGATCTAAACTTAGCGTTTAATGATTTAAACGGTCTTATCGGCGAGACATTTCTAGGAACGTTTTGTAAAAGAATTATCCTTTCCTACAACAAACTAGAAACGATCGACATCAATGCATTCTCGGGCATCGAAGATTCTTTGGAATATTTAGATCTCGATCACAATAAACTCACTCAATTTCCTTTCGGTATAAGTTATTTATCCTCTTTAAAATACCTATATTTATCGTCGAATTCTTTGACAGAAGTTCCGGAAAATGCTTTTTCAAGTTCCTGTTCCACATTGAAAGCAATCAGTTTTAGTGGAAATCGCATTAACAAAATTCCTACCGACGCTCTTCAAAATTGTACAAAAATCGGTCATTTTAATTTCGCTTACAACGAGCTGTACGACATCGACGAAAACATTTTCGCCGAATGGGGATCTAATGTTGAAACGTTAATTTTAAGCAATAACCACATAACCAACCTCAAACCGGAGGTTTTTTCTAGTTTGGCGAAACTGAAGGAATTAAGCTTAAGTTTTAATCCGCTGATGTACATCGATCCTAAAGCATTTCTGGGACTGACCAATTTACAAAATTTGGAAATTTCGTTTAGTTTAAACCGCGAAGAAATTCCGGACGACATTTTTAAGCCGTTAACTAATTTACAGTATTTATCGGCGGATAACAACAAATTTCACGCTATTTCCGAACACTCTTTCGATCCGCTAATTAATTTAAAATTTTTAAACTTAGAATTTAACGAACTAGAGAGTATTCCTAAGGGTTTATTCAAATCGTCCGTGCACAAACACCTGGTCGACATTAGATTAAACAATAACAAAATCACAACAATCGCCACGGACACTTTCAAATATTTAACCGACCTGGAGGTGGTTTTATTATCGAGTAATAAAATTAAAACCGTACACAAAAGCAGTTTCTCTTATTTATCAAATTTAGAACATTTAATACTTACGGATAATTTAATAACCTCAATTAGTGAACACGCTTTTGCCAATTTGCCATTGTTGGCTAAATTAGATTTACAGTGTAACCGTCTGATAGAGTTTAATTTTAATTACTTCGTTAATATATCTAATTTAATTCAGGTTAACATAAGTCATAATCAGGTTGCCGGTTGTGAAGCTGGTAAACAATTCTTAAATTTAGAAATATTAGATTTGGGACACAACAGGATAGCGCAGATACCCAAGTGTCTAGAAAACATCGGGTTATTGAGGAAATTATACCTGCATTCGAATAACATCTCCGTAATCGAATCGAAAAGTTTCATGCACCTAACGTCCCTAGAAAACTTAAATTTGCAAAGCAACAGCATAACGGCGGTGCACAGGCACGCGTTTTCCGGTCTACAAAATTTACAAATTCTAGATTTATCTCGAAATTTCATTACCCAGCTGCACAATCATCAATTTTCTTGCTTGACGAAATTAAGGGTATTATATTTAAGGTACAACAAATTGAAGTATTTTCCAAAAGAAGTTTTAAGCAACACCCTTCTGGAGATGCTAGATTTAAGTTTTAATTTCTTCTCGGTGGTGCCTAGTCTAAGTTTAGCGGAAGTAGGAAACACCCTGCGGCATCTGTCTATGTCCTGGAATAATATCGAGCACGTCGATAGCACTACGTTTCCAGACCTTCCGCATCTTCAGCATTTAAATCTAAACAAAAATAAATTGACGATCTTACCGGATAATGTATTTACGAGTCTCGGATTGTTACAAAAGTTAGACATCAGTAGCAATCCGTTACGTGCCAACTTTAAAGAGCTATTTCACTACGCGCAAAATTTAAAAGAACTTAGTCTAGCGAATACGGGAATCACTTCTGTCCCCTACCTGCCGCTCCCGAATTTAGTATCTTTAAATTTATCTCATAATTTTATAGAATACATAGATAAAAACCCCTTGCAGAGTTTGAAGCGACTGAAATATCTTTACCTAAATAACAACGAACTCTCCCAAATTCCCTCCAATCTATGGATACATCTACCTTATCTTAAAGCTGTAGATTTATCGTATAATCCAATCAAGGTAAGGCCCGCTTTGTATTTTAAAATAAAAGGTTATCATGTTTCCTCCAGGAAATAGCCGCCGAAAGTTTTTATGGGCTACAAAATCTGCAAGAACTGAACATAAATGGAATGAAAAATCTGAAGAAATTTGATAGCAGAGCCATTAGACGAATTAGGATTTTAACCAGTCTCTCTATGCAAACTTGGCCTAATATAGAAGATTTTTCTTCTCAACTCTGCGCCATGTTAACAAATTTAAAACAGTTAAGAATTTTAAAATTGTATCTGCAAGAGAGCGTACTGGACGAACAACTTATGTGTATTTCTAATCCGAAAATTCGACACGTCGAAATTTCCGGAAGGCATTTAAAATCTATACAGCACAAGGCGTTCTCGATGTTCTCGAGAAATCCAGATCTCCTTTTAAGAATCGTTAACACGGAAATTGAAGAGCTGCCTAGCGGTTTATTTGCGAATTTTCATAGAACGGCCCATCTCAGTATAGAACTGAATAATAACAAATTAACCCATTTGAGTCCGGAAGTTCTCTATGTCAACTACAGTTCTTGGAAGAGAGTTGGAGCTACATCGATAAAGGGTGAGTAATAAAACTTTAAACATAAACCTTCGCGTATTGGCATAATGTTTGAGGTTTTCAAGTACTTATTTAGCTCAAATTCGTTAATTAACTGGTGCAACAGATGCTCGCATCAGTTTGATCGAGTAGGGTTTGTTAAAATAGTTATTGTGTATTTTATTAAAGCGGTATTATATGTGTGTCAATAATATGTATTTGACTATTTACGATTATTTGTTTTATAGTTAACGAGGTGTAGTTGTATTTATATTATTTGCAGCAATAGAAAATAAATATGTATTCGTCTGCGGAAAAATTCCCACCTGACTGAATTTCTGTATACCTACGGTTAAATATTGACATTTTAAATAATCTCTCGGAGATCCCCATCGATACCACGTGTGCAAAATGTTTTTACGCGATACGAAAAGGGGCGAACGGTTTCTCGCGAAATATTAATTTTTCTGCAAAAATGGTTCAGACGAAATTTCTAGCTTATAAAATTTGCTGCAGACCAGGTAAAATAGGACTTTGACAGATGTCAGCCATTCGTTTGTTCGTGTATGTGTGGTTCTTTGTAGAAAAAAACAGTGTTAGTTTCAATTTTAATAGTCACTTATTGTCATCTCGAAATGTTCGACTTAAGGACAGTTCAAGTTACAGAGATTCAATAGAAATTACTCGATAACGACCAAATAGGTGTTTATCGTGAAATATTTACCTATATTGAAAAGATAAAGATCTACAATTATAAAATAGAAATTTTCAATTGCAATTCGACTTTTGAAAATAAATTTGCACGCATTCGTATTGTAAATGCCGAACAAAAATGTTCGACTTGTGTGTTAGAGATTGGACGCATTCAGCCGGGCTCGGCGCTGAAACAGCGAAAGTAAGCGCTACGTTATAGTAGCTGTTTACGACTGAACGACCTTAAGATATTGCGGCAAACACGTGGCACAACTAATGTCATTCGTCAACTATAAAAATAAAATAAGAAAAGCGCAAATAAATAGCGGTTCAATTGGACTACTGTTTTAACGCCAAGGAAGCGCTTTCCCGGCTGAATGCGCCCAATATCATTTTATTTAGGGAAAACTACGAGTCAATGATGTCGACTTAGGGACAGTTGACTGCAGGTATTATATTTATTGTAATTTTTAATATAATATTATCAGTAGATATTATTAAGGTAGAGTATAGAACGCGTGTTTTTTTAACGTGATATCCCTCATAGGTCTAATCCGCATTTTTGTTGAAAGTATTAAATTCATTTTCCATCACTTCTTCCAACCGAATTTTCTCAATCTCCCCGATCGCTGTGTCCGCTTCCCTCGTTTCTACAATTTTCCCTAAAAAATCTGTTGGATGAAACGAATGGCTGCCATCTGCCAGTCTTATTTTATCTATTCTGTAGCAAACTATATAAGCTACAAGTCACATCTGAACAAATTTTGCAGAAAAATCAATATTTTGCGAGATATTTTCAAAAAATTATTAGTTGTCCCCTTTCACATTCAATGGGGAAATTTTTAAGAGATTGTTTAAAATGCTTAGATTTTTCCGCAGATTGGTTCTATTTTTGTCTAATTTTACTTGGCTTAATAGCGTTAAAAGAGACATTTCGACACGATCTAATTATTCGATCAATTTTTAACTGTGTTAAGTAGCCATCGTTTTATTAATTTGCATCTCAAAAGTAAGGGAACAATAAAATACCTATTAACCTCTGTTAGTCCTTATTCGCAATGAGCGTAAACGTAAGAAATGCATAGGTAATATAAAATTGTGAAATAAAAACTGGATTATAAAGAATCAGTCTGTGTATTCTTAACGTTCATCTGAAAACAATACGTAACGATATCAATATAAGAAAATCATACATTCATTACGGATACATTTACAAATACTCTATAATTCAGTTTTTATTTTATAAATTTTTAGGTATGTATTTCTTACGTTTACACTCATTGTGAATAAGGACTTGTAATGAATTTTTTTTAAATGGAATTAGCATTATTATTTTATTGTTCAGGAAATACGTGGGTAACAAAATTAAAATTTTATTATTTCCAGCGTTTAGAGGAAGTACTGTTTTGTATTAACAAATAGGTAGTAAGTTTCTTTTTAAAATTTTAAGGTTGTTACTCGAGTTTCGTGTCGTAATAAACTTCTTTGCCTTTATGCTAATATTATTCCATAAGATAAATTTGTAATCAGCGCTTTACGTTCTGATTATTTCTTGAACAGAGAACAATTGGTGAATTTTCATTTAAAAAGTTAAGAATTTCATTATAGAAATTAATAATTACAATTTAATAATTTGAGACGAAATCATAGCCAACTGATCCATATTTTTTTTACAATCTTTTTAGCGTATGTTTTTTAGATTTCGACTGGTAATTGAGAAAAACTAATCTAAAAATACGTTCTGATCATATGCGATAACAATAAGTTAACTTCTAATTTTTCGTAATACATAAGGCGGCGAAAAGTAGAATATTTTTTCATATGTAATATCAGATTACAAATGAACAATACTAAACAACTTTTACAAATAACATTTTCGTTTATCTTGAAAAATTAAGGTAGTCAATTTCCAAATTTTTGATCTACCCTGTATACGACAAAGGATAGGTACACAATTTTTACAAGTGCAGTTCGAATTTTAAGAGATTTATTTCAAAAAACTTGCGTAACACTTGACTAACGAGACTTTGATATTCCTCGTGAAAAAATACGTTCGAGACAACGGAAAAAACTGTAAATAATCGTTTTCATAAAGGGATGCTAAGTGAGTTTTCAACTTTAAGCGCGTACGATGAAAAAAAATATTTTGGCATAAGTATTTCGTACATCTTACGTGTACAATGTTTTTAAGAAAATACGAAAGTGCTGCACCAATATCAACTGCTTGAAATCAAACGTTATTGAAGCAACCGTACAATAATTCCCCCCCAAGAATAAATCGAGTAAATTCAAACTTCCATTAGATCGAATCAAATGGCTCTATGACAAAATCGTTCGAGGGAATTATGAGGCACATAAGGGGCACGTATAGAAGATGATAATCACCGATTTTGATTCGGATCTGACTTTGGACCAAAAACCGGCTTTATTGGCCCACGTCCTTTCGAAAATTAAAGTCATAACTATGATAATCTATAAATATAGCTTATCCAAACCTATATGATGTCACGTCATAAATACAAGGTTACTAGATGATGACGTTTTACACAGTGCTGTCACCTCGTACCTCGTATTTTGACAGTTCTAATAAATTGTAGTCTTTCTTTGTACCATCTAATATGTGCGCAAGTAAATCATCGATAGAATATGTCATTTTCCAAACTTTAAACCGAATTACAAATAAACAATCCAGTAACTTTTTGTTGATGACGTGATCATATAGGTTTGGATAAGCTATAGTTCCTCATTTGATTATAAAGGGTGTTTCAGAATAACTATTTCCATTTCTTTTATTTTCAGTGGGCATGTAATTAAACACGTTTTTTGTAATAAAGTAATATTCGGAAACGCTTCCGTATCGAAATAGTACGATATGATACGAGCTGTAGGCTATGATATGAAGGAAATAAGGTTATCGTCACTATGGAAAACAATTGAACATAGGTAGTCAATTTGTCTCCGTTGCATGTCAACCAACCAACTTCTGTCAGATCTGTTTATTCAATTTTAAATTGTTGAAAATGCATCGATTTGTTGTTCATCGTTTGATTCCCATTTATGCAATATTTGTGGTCATTGAAAGGGCTGCTTTCTTCCATATCGTATTATTATCGTCCAAATATTATATATTCGTATGAATAAGTGTTAAAATTATAATACAAGTACATAATAATCTAAATATCATGTTGCACACACTAGTATAACGGCACAAGAATGTGCCGAAGCTGAAGAATGCGGCTTTGGTCTCGATAGACAACTTGTTCGGGCAAGAATTATTAGGAATAATTATTATGAAACGCCCCGTATACGCAATAAAAAACGTTTACGTTTTAAGCCACCCCTTATTTAACGTTTGGGTTTTTTCAGGAGGGCTATTAATCGCCGAAAACAACTTTATTTGCGGTTGTCATCTTGCTTGGTTAGGTCACTGGTTACGAAGATGGGCTCGTGAAACGCTCCAATCTCACAATGCACCGATCGAAGCAGCGATCCGAATGAATGAAGTACTTAAACAGACTACTTGCGTCGACGCAACTTCAAACGTTCGAAAACCTATTGTACAATTACCTCCGGAGGATATGAGTTGTCAGGCCAGTGCGCTAAGTAAAGCTCAAGGTATAAACAAAACGTCTGTGATCTTCACATTTATTTTATTACTTACTATTGTAGAAATTAGAGTTTAAAGTTATAATGTAAGTTAGTTATTAAAGGTGAATGTACATTTTATTATTAAGAAAAATCTTTTTAATTTAAACGCTAACTATAAGTCTGTACATAAACATTTGAAAGATAACATATCACATTCCCATCAGGGTATGATGTTTTATGTAGTAATTGCTCAATTTCCGAACGTAATCATATGTGCACATCATAAACTAAATATTGTAGATATATAACAGTGTAGATGGAAAGTTTTTTGTAACTAAATAAAAACACTAATATTTCAACGGTTTACGATTATTTATTTACCGAAACGATATCGCCATAACGTTGTAAAGTAAATGACATTACACTACAACGAAGTTACTCGATATCCTGACGTTTTAAAATTAGTTTAGAGGGTAACAATACCTCTCGCCCCCATTTAAAGCGAAATAAGCCAAACAAATAAAGATTGATACAAATTAAGAACATTAACTGTCAATTCCATTCGATCGCTTTTATTCGAATCAAACGCAATATTCCCGAGCGTTTCACGCAATTTAATTCCATTAAATTATGGAATTAATTTAGATCCCGTTCCGATCGTAATATCAAATTATGCCGGATTCCGAATTAAAACGAAAATCCTTGCCACTTTTTGCGTTAGGAATAAAATGGCACACGATTGTTACGTCATTTTTTTTGTCAAGAAACGAACCGGACAGAATAGATTAAACAGGGGTAAGTAGAATTGTTAACTTTCAACGTAAGAATATACCTACAAATCTTTAGGTAAGTTTACCTGTTATTAATACATTATATTATATCTACTATGGTTATTTTATTGATTAATTAATTAGTAGATTTAACGCCCAAAATGTTTAATTGCGGATAATAAAGAGCGATATAACGGACCCTTCCGCATCGATTAAAACGTAAATATTCCTGAAGTTAATTCATCTCCAAAGTGTTTCATAACATGCCGCAAATTTGATTGACTGGGCCAATGCTTTTACATTTTCTACGTGTTAATTATTCTCGATTCTAAATATTTTAAGCCTTTCGTTTACATAAATATATAAAATTCGTTTATATTTGAATATAGGAGGGCGTAATTTATGTAAAAGCAAACTTCATTAGTGTTAGGTGCCAAATTAAGCAATTTATAAATGTAGATATTCAAAATATTACTAAAAATCGTAGTTATAGGCAATTAAATAATAAAAATTACCTATCTACCTAATATTTCATTTTCGGCGATTCTCTTAAAAATTAATTCAAAATTGTGATATAAACGTGCACTTAAATAACTGAAGACGTATCTCTACTGACGCCAATAAATAAAAATACCGTATACATCACTTTGCTTGATCGAACTAAAACATTCCTCACACACTCAAAAAAATATTGTACATGATATTAATGAACACCGGTTATTGTCTTTCTGATCATTGATACAATGAAAAGTTCATTAATACTACTAATACACTGAAGAAAATAAGTGCCTAATTATGCAATCGAAACGATCGTTGTATTTACGAATCATTTATAATTTTTTACCTAATAACTTTCTTCATACCTACAATGAAAATTTTAACGAAATAACGAATTTTTCGTTACTTTTTAAGAGTTATCTAATGTACGTTTGTAATGTACTTTTATCTAATGAACGTACATTGGACGCGTTGCATCGGATTTTTTTTTGAGTGCATATCGTATCTGTATTGTCATTAGATTTTCGTTGGAATGAAACAGAATATAATGCGGACGAAACTTCAAGACTGCCGTTACATTTATGAATAGTTCGAATAATTTTCGGCGCATATTTCTGTAGACTACAGTATTAATTTTTTTCAGTATCTCGGAATAATAATAATTTAAAATTGCCGAATACCAAACTAATTTGAAATGTTGCGAATGATACAAAATTGATTGAAGAAAAATTTAATTTATTGTCAGCTTTAGAAATACTACTAACCCCCGACAAAACTATAAAATAATCAAAAGATAAAATGAAAAGTGAAATTGTTAATAATCTACTTATTGGAAATCCCTTACACTAATTATATTTTTACAATAAGAATAATTAGCTTTACAAAATATTTGAATAAATCAATCAATAATAAAATCACCCGGTCTTCTTCACAATGCTTTAAAGTGTAATTATATTAATGTAAATAATTGCTACACATCAAAACACAGTCATCATGAGGTCAAATTTGACAAATTCTCTCACGTAATAGTAATCAAACACGAACGTGCAATCGAGCACGTGCAAATAAGACCAGATAACTAAATTAGACATTACAATAACCAAATATAGAATAAATCACCCTATAAATCAAATAGTCACTCCAAGATTTAAATAAGAATCAAAGTAAAACGAAGTAACATAAATCTATATTTAACACGTAAAGTTGAAATTTAATGGTAAAACACCAGTAATTATTACATAAATGACAGATAAGTACATCGTTATTCACCTGGTAGAAAACCCTATAAGCAAGATATCGAATAAACGGTCTAAAGTCTAGATGACAATCGAAGAATTTTTCAAAATTGGAATTTTGTCCTCTTACTCTTTCTCAGCTTTCGTCATTTTCAGAAAATTGACTAATCTAACATTCTCCTTTTGAACGCTTACTTACAACGTTTTATCCGGGTACTTTATATGATAAATTACAAATTACAAATTACAAAAAAAAGCGTTATATGCCGACATGTAGTATAAACGGAAGAGTTACTTTTATCCCGATGCACGTCATCAATAGCAAGTTCAACATACAGTTAACAATATAACAATTCAATACAGAGTTTGTAAAGTGACATATTCTACCGATGATTTATCAACACACACTGTACCCACATACTGTAAAAATACGATGTACGAGGTGACTCCACTGTGCGAGACGTCATCATCTAGTAACCTTTTATTGATGACGTGTATCGGAATAAAATTTTAATGACCTTTAGTTGAATAAACAAGATTTCCTTTAAAGTTAATTGGAGACATAGTAATTACTATATTAGGTACATTTTGGTAGGTAATCAAATGAATTTTAAAAAAGAAAATGAGTCCCACGAGTCTACAGAAGGTGAACAGCTGAAAAGTTTTATGGCAAACATTAGATTTATTATTAATATTTTAAGTATTCGTAAAAAACATATAATCTGTTTAAAAACAAAATTATAAAATGGATGCACGTGGGTTACCTTGAGAACAGATAACCAAAGGTATGTTGTAATTATAATTTTAAAACTTTGAAGTCAAAATCAATAATTATTAATCTGTGGTAACGTATTTGCCCATAGCGTGGTACATTTTCGTCGCGCAAAAGCGTTTACAGTGCAAAGTCTCGGTACGTATGACATTAGTTGAGGACATTAAAAAGGGTTGGAGACTTTAAGAGCATGTAGTACGATTAAAAACAAGCTAAAAGGCCTTAATAGCATTCGAAAATCAACCTTTTTTTAAAATAAAAGCGATTTTATTTTTCAATTAAAGAAATTATTTTTTCTAAGCCTTCCCTTAGATTAGATTTTGCGCTCGTTTAGCATGGCAACGAGTAGAAAAGTTTTGTTGCTAAATTGTAAGTAGGTATCTGTAGGTAAATTTAATAATACATTGACAACACTATAGTACTGTTACCTACATCAGCTAAATTAATTACCTAATTTAAAAAAAAACATATATTATTAACATTATTTATATTAATTGTTATTATGTTTAAAATTATTGTTATAAAAACGATAATAAATCAGGATATATTTATAATATTTAAACTTCGATAATTAATTATGTTTTGCAACAAATTAGCAAAATAGCCTAATTTAATATTTTTTTAATGTGGTTTATATTATAAAAATTATTTAGAAACCTAAACGAGATAATGTAGGTGGTATAACGAGGTATTTTGAGTATGAAATAATATTACTTATCTACTATTTTAAATTATCTTCTTTTTTGAAATTGTCCAATAAAAGTTAAATAAATATAGAAAACTTGAAATTTTATTAATATATACGTAATGTCTTTAAACTTGGAATGAACGATAACGAGTGAGAAATAAATAATCATTGTAGCTTTCTCTTATTTTAGTGTGGGTAAATATAATAGTCGCTTAATATAAACTGTCGATTTAATGAAAAACCTTTTTGTATTAAATATTAACTAGACGTTTAAATAAGCTTGAATCTCACAGTCTGGAAAACAAGTTACGGTTTCTGATAGCTGTCAATGAAATATGAAATAGAAACTAATTTTAGACACAGATTCGATAAAAAAAATAGATTTATACGAATGGAAAAATAAAATATTCAATACCCTTCAAAATTGTTGAGGGTAGAGATGTCGGTAAAAATTTGAATGATAAAAAAGCTGAATGCCGTTTGTATAAAAACCAGTTAAACAAGAAATTCGAGATCTGTTGAAGAGTTTTTGAGGTAATATCTGAACAGCTATAATCAGGTAATGGTTTTAACGTGCTCCGAATCCTATAACCTGAAATTTGTGATTCGGTACTTTTCCTACACGTTTCATATCTAGAATATCTTAACTTGGATCTTTTATATCTCCCAGATTTATTACGAGACTTTGTAATTCACAAAATATTACTAGAAAAGTTCTTTCAACTATGAATGTAAATAACAATTAACTTGTTTCATATTTAACTATAACATTTTAATTTTATTTTAAAATTTGCAATATTTGGAAAACTATTATGAGTAAAATAAATAAAGGGCCGAATTCTCCATAACAGGACACCGATAAACGTCAATCGATCCAACCGTCAATGATTAACCAATCGTCAATCGCTGACCGTCAATTAATTACCATGAAAATTATCGTTAAAACAATCGAGGTGGTTGATTAAAGGTCAAAGATTAATTAGCAATTGAAAAACCATCCTTAATTAAGAAACTTGTCCTAATGTTTTAAATTAAGTCGAAATAAAACAAGTGAATAATAAATACAGCAACTCGAGCAATATTTGACAAATTTCACGATGGTTTACTGTTAGTGTAGTGTAGCGTATCACTGAAAAATATTGAAAGTCAGTAAGTTAAGTTAACTGAAGAAAAATTTGATTATGTTAATAACAAGGTGCACGTATTTATGCATAAAATTAAATATTAAAACTAATTGAGCGGCAATAAATTAAAATATACCTTGCGTATACGGGGTAACTTATAAGTTTCATTCCGAATAAAATGCACATGAAAGTTTGATAAACAGATCCCAAAAATCATTCATTCCGAAGTTTTTTCTATATAGGTTCACTGATAAATATTTTTAATTAATTAATTTAGAAGAAGGTCACTAATGTTATTTAACATTTTAAAATTCTGTTGTTCGTAATAAATTAATAAATTATGGTATTTTTAAAACGTGTTTAGGGGCCGTGTGGCCTAGCCGACCTCTCGACTGACCTTCTAGCGCACTCACGGCTGCGGGTTCGAATCCCGATAACCCATTCTAGCCAAATTTAGCAAAAACTTACATCAAATTAGACTGACTAATTGGGTATTCCAAAGCCATTAAACAAAAATAAATAAATGAGACGTTTTTAGCAGCTGTTTTCTTATGACTTGAGCGACAATTTTCAAATTTTAAAATGCGAAGTGTCGTAGAGCACGTATTAAATCTCATTTACCTACACCGAAACATTGTATTTTTAAAAATAATTGATTGTGAGTTAATAAATAACGCTATTTTCAGACACTGTTTTAAGTCTAAGACTGCAAAATTCTCTCAACTCTTGTAAAGTATTTTATAGTAGGTATCTACTTATAAGTGTGATTCCTACTAATAAAAATTCGCCGCAAATTTCAATTTACTGCTTCTCGCCTTCAAAAATAATTTAGTGACACGCTTGGTCTAAAATGAAAACTTGTTTATAATATTTAATAGAATGTAAAGGGTAACCATTGAATAGAGAACGATTAACACCACCAAACAAAAAACCATTTAGTTGTCACCCTCCGCCCTAGTTCAAATTCGCGACAACCCTTTCTTAATTCGAACTTTCGAACGTCCATTGAATAATAAACTGAAACAAACACGAAATGAAAGGCTTACCTTTAATGAATATAAATAGTTTCCAGATTTAGCATTATTCCAATCATTGGTTTAACTCCACGATTTACTTATAGCACGATATAGGTACGCGAGGATTTCTACATAGAAATAACTACGTAGACTACATATATTTTTACATGTAAATTCTCACGATACAATGACGCTTTATATATATGAATGGTTGCGTGTGGTTGCCAATGATTGGAACAATTGTATCTTTGACCGCCATTAATATTCGTTAAAGGTAAGCTTTAATCTTATTCGATGGAGGTAGTTAATGGGTGAAAAGTCAAAATTAAAATAGGGCTTCTGCGGATTTCGATCAAGGCAGAGTGTGGCAAACCAAATGTTTTCTGATAGTGTTAATCGTTCTCTCTAACAAGTACTCATTTTAAGTGCATGTCATTAAATTATTTTGACTATATCGTAAACCGTATAGTTTGATTTTAATTTCTATAACTTTAATTCAAGCGACAGTTTTAAAGGACTTGTAATAATAACGGATAATAAAAATACAACTTGGACGATAGATAAAAAATATAATTCCTAAGTTTATCTTCGAATAAACTGTAGCCAGCATCTCACATAATCCAAATCCACTGTTCGGGGCTTTGTTTCCTTCTCTCTAACTGCTCTTTCTAACAAGTGGCCCCATTTCTCGACCGTTTATTTCCTATTACGCGGAGGGTAGATATTCTTTTTAATTTCGTTAATAACAAAGGCGTAGTGGTTACATCTATATTTCGATGACTTTATATTAGTAATACAATAACTAAAATTCGAAAATAACGCCCGAATAACTAAAACAATTAAACAATTCTAGAATAATTTCACAACGGTAATAATTAAAATTTTAAAAATACCTACCATACAATTTAATTAATAAACGCTTTCCAGTAATTTATATTTACTAATGTGTTTAAACAATTATTACGAAAAAGTGAAATTCAACATGATGTGAGGACACCTAATTCGCGCGCTTTAATTAAATTAATCCGCGGCTTATTTCGCGGGGTTGATTATCGGATCACGCGTGATTCCGCGAATTAATTCGCGGGTTCGATCCGCGGATTAATTTGATTAGATTGGTATTCCGTGAAATCACGAAATAAGCCGCGGATTAATTTAATTAAACCGCAAATCATGTGCCCCCCATTCTACTCCCAAATCAACGTTTATTAACCAAATGAAGAAATTAAATAAATAACTGGACGACTTGAATTTTTTAGCGAAATGTTATTGATGAGAAAATACGAATCTGATAAAACACAAAGTGTAGGTACTCTAAATAATTATCTAACATTTTAAGTAGTTTTTCAAAGTAACGATACATTGCAGTGGCTTGTAACACTAAAAACATCACAGCATGTTTTTGACCGTCACATTTACATTTCTACGTCCTCTTGATGTTATTTATCATTAGAAAAATCGTCAAGAATAATAAATTATCTTTAACTTAATAGAAAAGTTAGAAAAATCGATTTAATAAAACTCATGGATTTAACTCGAAAGTAAGCTTGTGTATTAATTAAAGAAACTAAAAACTAACTAACCACATGACAAAAAAACTAAAACAACTACTAACTATATAACTAAACAAACAAAAAACTAACAAATAACTAACTAATAACAACTAACAAATAACTAAAAACATAGACTTTTATATAGTATAGGTAGATATTTAAAATAGCACTTCAATTTTTATAATTTTGGCAGTAACGTGTTTTCTTAAAATATAACCAAACGTAAGCATAGACGTACTTATAGTATAAAAATATATAAATGTTTGTATCCGAATAAAACTGTATGAAATATCAGGAAATATAGAAAAATACATCGAACGTGTTTTCCGGAAATAGTCTGCAACAATCGTATTTCACATTGTGTAGCAGAGCTGTTAGCAAATACCTGTGTAACCGTTGAAATGCCATTAAATGAAGAAAATGCAGTAAGTATATATCCTATATTTTTTGTAATAAACCGTTAATGTGCTTTACAACAATAACGAGTTTAAACAAATAATTAGACAGCTATTAGTGAAAACTACTTACTATTTAAATTTTTGAAATGTTAACATTTTCGTTCTTTCTCTAATAATTACCCAATAAATAATTACGTTATTCTCAAAAATTGCACATTAAATATCTTATAATTAATTACCTAGTTGAACGTGAGCTTTTAAGATTTTTAGTGCAAGCGTGATAGTATTAGAAGATTATCGATAACGAACGTTATATATTAAATATGTTTAGCACACTTTAATTGGTAATTAACCGAAAATTAGGCTAGGAAAGGGAGTTTATCTTGGGTTTCTATTTATTTCAGCAAAATAACAGCAATGTAGGCAATATTAGGGTACGCTATTAAGCAAGGGTTTATTACAAAATCGTTTTACAGATGTAGTTTCATATTTAATAATAAATTATTAGAATTTAAAGTCGGTAGAAATTATCGCGTGTTTAATAACAACGTTGTAGGTAATTAATAAACACAACTCCTTTATCATTTTCAAAGGACAGTTTAAAAAAAAAGTACGTTAGATAACTTTGATCAAAGGATGTTATAAACTAACGAATGCCTATATTAATTATCTATATATTTAAGCGTTTACCACGAACAAGATCAAAAGTTATAAATTTACACAAAATATTTAATTAAAAACTTTACAAAGGTTATTTACCTATTAGATATTTACATACGCCGAATAAAATATATTTTTGCTAACGCTATTAAAAATATAAATAGCAATTGTTTGCTTAATTCAATTTAAAACAACATTAATATCCCCACCACCACAAATAATCGAATAAATCTTGAATTGTCGTGAAATATAAACTGAACAAAAGTTGCGCCCTTTTACAGAAAGGACAAACATTAAACTCGCATTTAAGTTAATAAAACTAACAGCAGAGGCGCAGTGGCTGGTGCGGAACGCTTTTGAAGTAAACCATGAAGTAATTCACATTAGGTTCCTTTTAGGTCTAATATTCCTTATTAATAACTGGGTACCTACTTTAAAAGTTGCAATTGCTATTTAAAGATCTCGCAAAGTGAACGCACACCTCTGCAGCAGACTGATGAACAATGCATTTTAGTTATAACGGTCAATTTAAAATATCGATTATGGGTCAGTACTTATTTAAATATAAAACGCATATTGTCGGCTTAATAACAAAAGCCGTTTTTGGCTCCCGACCGTTTTTTAGAGCTAAATTTCAAACGGAGGTGGGACCGTATGCGACCCATCCCGACGTTTATTTTAACGGAAAAATAAATTTAACTTCGCCGTTTGCAAAAACGTCCAGAAAATTATAATCAAATTCTGATCTCGTTCCTTATAAAGACTGTAATTTCACTGAAAATTATTAGATAGAGACATTCCTAAAATTGGCATATTTGCAAAATAGATTACATACTTTTGTGTGTAATAGAACAGACTCGTAAGACTACGATTTAATAAGGGAAAATTGAGGCAAAGGAATTTTGCGGAAGCACTTATTACACAAACGTAACAGATGTTCAGAAAGGAAGTTTGTTATTTATAAAATTAATATTACGTAACATCGATATCTATTAGTAGGTGTCGATAAATTCATGGAATACGGTTTTTTTAACCCATTAATGGCAAAGCATTGAAATTATTCTTATTTTTTTTTTTAATTGAATTTATATATTTTACTTCTAGCTACACGTAAACAATCTTGCTTAAAAAAAATTAATAATAATATTAATAACATATTGAAAATTAATGTTTGGTTTCGATATTTTGACATAATACGTGAAAACTAAAAATTAATATTCAATAGATGTAACGTCTGTAATAACTAAATAATTTTATTTATGCCAACTTTTTGTGCAATTCTATAATGCAAAATGGACTCAAATACACTTTTCGTTTATTACACAAATAAACACCATTTCGTACCACCTTTAACGTCCTTATTTCTGTCTTACTAGGTCGTGAACTGTCGTCATTCGACTTATAAAGGAACACGGGCAATTGGAAAATTCATATTTGAACGAAACTCGGCAGATTTGTAGAGTTCCTCGAGATAAGAACATTGCATATTTTCTATTGCCCAATCGCATGTTCAAGGTGTAGTGCCCTTTAAACGAAAAGCTACCCTTCGCCATTCGTCTCAATATCTCAAAAACTGTCAAAAAGATATTTAAAAAAAGTTAAATCACGATTAGATAAAAGATAGTACTGAAGGTACTTGAATCGTCGCGTGTACACTCACACACGATGGCGACTTTTGTCGCGACTGATGGACATTCAAGAGGATGGTCGTCGCCTAAATGACATTATTTTTCGTACCTGAATAACTAACTCAAATCGCATGTCTTTACCTCTCGTTTTGTAACAATAAATCCATTTCAAGTTGAAAATCTACGAGTACCTACCGTTTGTTTCAGAACCGTTCGACTTCCATCGGTCACCCTGTATTATATATTATATGTACGTATTTAATTTCCATAACTTCGCAACTATGTACAAATTAGGCTTACGTAGAGATGACTTTCTTTTCTCAAAACTACTTAAAAAATACGCTTTTGGGGTTCGTTAATAGATTCTTCCACAAACACCCTGTATATTAGAATAAACAAATTCGTCAATCTTTATCTTAATTCACAAATGCCACTGTATTATTATTATTTTAGATACTGAACTTTTAACAAACACCTATTTTAAAATGTTTCACTTCGAGCAACATTTATTTAAAAGACAATAAGTTTGCCTAACTTTTTTTAAAATTATTATTGTACGTGTAAGAAAGTCATGGTGTGGCGCTGTCATTTCTAAATTAAACAATTTTAATTACAACTAGTAATTTAAAATAAATCGAATTATGAGTCACTAATTTTTACGCAGTAGGTATATAGTTATTATTATTTCATACAATTTGCGCGAAGTTTGATTTAAAAAAATAATAATAAATCTAGGTTAACCTTCAGCACGTAACGGAAAGAAGCATACAACGTTGATGAAATCTATAGCTCCAAGTTATTTGGCGTTATTTGATTATGCACATTTGTTTCCCAAGCCCTTCGTTTCTGGCTACATTAAACACATTTTGGTGGTCTTAAATATCTTGCGTGAACTGTGGGAGAGAAGCGTTTAATATTTACAGTTTGAGCAAACTGTTACACCAAAATAACAAGACGATTATTTGAATATTACGTATTCAAATGCGTATTAAAATACATACATACACAATTTAATTAACATATAATTAAGTATGTATTACGGAAACGTGGAGTCGCTTTTTCGATGCGAGGAACTATCAACGATTTTAAATTTATACTTGCATGATACAAATCGCTCTGACTCCCCTATCCGCGTTGTCATTAAATGTTACATGGTTTTCGGGGGTAGTGATGTTGAACAAACTGTCACTAGGCAATTAATCATCCGCTTTCTTTTTCTCTCCAACAATAATTAATAGAATAAAATAAAAGATCGAATTTATCAAAAAATACGCCAGAAAAATTCAATTGAAAGTGATGTTATATTAATAAATAGCGGTCATGTTTTACGACATACTTATTATTGAGATAAATACATGTTGAGCTTCATGAATACTAATAATCAAATAACTTTGAGTGATAGTTCCTAAAATACATTAATTATTTTAGACTTGTTAGGTTATGTACATGTATTTCTAAAAGTTAGAAATACATGTACATAACCTAACAAGACTAAAATAATAATAATACAATTAACAATTGTTTGTTAATTAATAATAAAAAATTAAAAATATTCTGTCGATCTCTTAATTTTAATTACAGTCGAATCTCCCTAAGTTGGCATCTCCTTAACTTGAAATTTCTTCCTAACTCGAATTATTTCATTGTCAAAAGCGTTTAGAGCAAGATTTAAATTAAAATACCATTATCTAATATTGTAAGTCTAATTGTTTAGTCGAACTCTGTAACTGCAACATTTTTGTTAGGCATTTGCAATACAAATGGGTGCAAGTTTATTTCCGTAAGTCGAACTATGGAACAATTAAGCTCATTTAAAAAATTATCACTGCGACTGGCGAAATTGTTCCGAAAACATTATCTAAGAATTTCGCTGCACAAACAAGCGCAGTATAAATATTTTATAAACTGCGTTTGCAGTTAAAAATTGGACGTTGCTTGCATACCTATGTATTTTGATTTTTATCGTACATATTTCTCAATAAATAGGTATTTAATCATTATTGAGTAATTTCTATTATTAGGTATATTTCTGTAGTTTAACTCTCCTTAAGTCGAATTTTTTTAAGTGGCAAGTGACAATTCGACTGTATATGTACTTTTAAAACGATATCAAGAAAAAATTAGAAAACAACGCGCAAGTATTTCAAATCAAAAGAACTTTCTTTTCAATTATAATTAACTTCCTTTTTTGTAAAAGGAATACAATATTCGAAACTCGCTTTTTAATTAAGTCACGTTCAAGGGCAATTAAAGGAGGCAGGCAATGTAAATAAAATTCAAAGATTACCTATTCTCCGAAAATGTGTACCTACCTAAAATGTATTTAAATAAATAACAAGCAATGAATACAGTTACGCAAACTCGAAGCAGTTTTAAAATAGAAAGACGTTGTTTTTTAACTTCTAAATCTTCTGCAATTAGAGATATAGATTTTGACTGATTTTTGCGTTATCGCAAATTATTTACAACACATTATAATTAGGTATTTAGAAAGTTTCCATTAGAAATATTTAATAATAAAGCTTTTTACCTATCTTAATGTTAGTTAACTTCTTTATATAAAATCATTTTAAAATGAAACCTTTTACCTACTTTCACTGAAAAGCCATCAATTTGTTGTTTTCTTGTTACTGAAGCATTAATTGGCATTATAAATTCGCTTTGTTCCTAAATTATTGCCCTTCGTTAAAATTAATAAGACAAAATGTACTACTACAAGTTACGAGTATAATCAGATTAAAAATGTTGACAACAAGTACCTACCAACTTATGACTGTTAACTCTTGTAAAAATTATTATTCCAATCGCTCCAATTATTTTGAATAATTAATTTGGAATTTTGCATTTTTGTAATAACAATTTAAAAAAAAAAACAATAAACATTAATTCGGTGTTTTTTGAAAATATTTTCGAGAGGTACTTAATCATGTTGATCAAAATCTTAAATTAATTCTAGAAGTTTGATATTAGTAATAAAATTCAATTTTATATGCGCAGGTATGTAATATATTTTTTTGGAAGTGTAAAGCAAATATAAAAATTATGAGGTAAACAATTTATTTATATTTTGCGTGTAAGTATGTACAACTGAAAAGATAGCGTGTCAAACTATAAATTGTACTTCGGTGGGACTATACGCTTTCGTGTTCGTCTGTTAGCCGAACATCGTTTTCCCATCATCACCACTCGGATTCTCTCACGCTTCTTCTGTTATGATTTTCTTCCTCTGGTAGTATTTTCTCTTTGTATTTCGATTTCAATAAAATTTATATTTGCGTGTATTAATACAATTAGGCACATCCTATTCGATTAAACTTTACGCAAAGATCAGGTAATATTTCTATTATTTACCTTGTAGGGGCTACTTATGTTGTACCTCGTAATAGTAAATATTTATTATACTAAATGGGGTTTTTAACCTTTTTATTTAATTGGCATCATTCGAAAATACATATCTACATATATTTCAAAAGTACACGATGAATCGGACGAAAATATCGATAAAACAATAATAAACGAAGAAGTTAGTAATGGATGTTTGAAGTCTTATATTCGTTGTTTTAATAAATTGTTCTATAATTAATAATCTATACCTACTTGTCTATTTCAAATTAATTACCTTAGGTATAGATATTTGAAACAGGTGCGTAGAATGACAACTTGATTAATTACCCATTTACTCATTTTTCATGTATAATTTCATGATTTCTTCTAGTCACTGTTTAAGTATCTATAGGTAGTACCTATTTATTGTTACTGAAAATAATGTCTAGGTATTTAATTAATATCTACAAATGAATTTGTCTATAATAATAATAATGTCTATAATATATTAATATATATATTATAATATATATTTGTCTATAATAATTTGTAATATGTTCGATTAAAAAGCTTAAAAACATCATATTGTGTTTTACACGTAAATCAATATAAATGTTACATTACTGAAAAAACTAAATTAAATAATTACCTATCTAGTTCAATTTAATCTAACGGATATACGACTTGTTCCAATGTACGCGTCACGATAGCATTAAAAACATTAATCCAGTCGTATTAGCGTTTGTCTGCGAAACAATTCACACCCAGCTGCATTTTAAACAATACGTCAAAAATCCCCACCGATACCACGAGTGCAAAAATGTTTACAGGGTGTTAAAGGAAACAAGGAACTTTTGACAGATAACTCGCAAAATATTGATTTTTCTGCGAAAATGGTTCAGATGAGAGAGATGTGCAATAGAGTTTGAACTGGTTTCAAAATTTTATATATATATATAGTATATTGTTAAAATAGAGCGTATTCAACTTATAAAAATCTGTTGTGGAGGACATCGCGTCATTTTGAAAACCTCCGCATAATTAGTCAAATCGCTCTGATTTTAAAATAACTTTAAAGCTTTTATTTCCCCACAAAGAACCACACAAACGCATACAAACAAATGGCTGACATTTTTCAAATAGCAAATTTAATAAGCTACAAATTACATTTTTGCAGAAAATCAATATTTTGCGAGATATTTGCAAAAAAACTGCCCATCGTCACCTTTCACGCCCTGTAAAAAATTTTGCACATGTGGTATCGATCGGGGACTTTTCAAAGTTTGTTTAAATGCAATTGTTTAAAATCTATCTAGCTGTATACAAAAATTCGGCCGGGTGGGAATTTTTCCGCAGATCTGTTGCCTATTTTTTTGTCTAATTTTTTCTAACATAAAAAGCCATAGTCAATAAACCCAAGTTTTTATAAAAATATTTTCAACGATTATAGTAAGTGAAAGAAAGATTATGCGAGGGTTAGATGGTATAAGTATTAGATTTCACACTTTCCCGGCGTACAGGCATGTCAGGTGGTTGTTTATAATCAGCCACTAAAGGTGTTCTAATGAGGTTACTTTTGTCATGTTCACTACCACCGGACTTATCCCATATATCCAAATACACACTTTTGGTCAATTGGGTTGAAAAAAATCTCGTGTGACCGTGCAAACGGTTAGAGGACGAAATATGATATTTTCCTAACTGCTGCAACAATCGTTCATCGGAGAATTGTGCGGACATGAAGTAATTGCACATTCTACGGTTAAATATTTTTTGCAAATTCCTTTAGAGATTAAATTGGATGAAGATAAGCTTGAGGAAATGTTGTTGGTTTTGCACAATGTACGCCTCCACAAAACCCAGAACGTATCTACGCGATCTTGTTGGATAGACAACGCACACTTTAAATATTTTATTATTTAATACTTCGAATGACTATTGTATTAACCTAGTTAATACAATAATCATTCGAAATGACTTTCTAGTGCTTCCTCAAAATCCATGTTTGATCCTAAACAAACTGTATAATTTACGACTGAATCAGTGTAAAAGCAGATAAATTCAAACAACCTCTTAAATAATTTTATATAACTGAATTTATATATAGACGAATGGCGAATGTCACTTCATTAAGAGAAACATAAATTTTCTTTTTATCAATATACAGGTAGGTAGGTACCTATATAAAAAATAAATTTTATCGTTTATAAAAAATATTGCTTTGTTCATAAAATATGTTCATTTGCTGATACTTATGTATCGTTTAATTTAATTTCGTTGCATTAAATTGATTTTGCACATATCAAAGCGAAATGCTCTCGTCGCTATCTGTAACTTAATTTTCCCCATGAGAAATTATATGGCAGTCATTTAAACATTTATTTTGTGGACATTTACACCGAGAGCGGTAAAATTAATTACTCGTATTTTATTTCTGTTTCAAAGCGACTACGTTAGTAGGTACATAACATGATGCTATTCATTAATCTAATCTAGTGTTACAGTATTACAAGAAAGTGGTAAATTAAATAAACAGTTGGAGTTTTTAAAACAATTTAAAAGCCACCTTTGATACTTTTATTTCTACTCTTAAACAATTCCATTTTGTTATCTGCGCGTAATAACGCAAAACAACTCGATTTAGATCTATTACGACAAAAGATTGCGACAAAAACGAAACGAAACAAAAAATCAAATTAAATTATACGATTTGCTGCAATTTGTGTCAGTTACGCGATTTCTTAAGAGACATTAAAATGAATTATGTTCCATAAAATTTTCCAACCAAATAGTGAAGATAAAAGGAAATTGCGACTGAATTTACAAATTCTGCACAATATTTGAGGACCGGAAATTCATCCAACTGAGAAAAGAGACGGAAAACTGATAGGATAACCCGTCTGTCCGAGAAAAACTGAATTTAATATAATTTCCGTTTCTGAATATTAAGAGATTTAATGCACATGCTTTAATTTATTGATCTATTTGAATTTTTAATTTAGGTAATCTGTATATGTAATAACCATCGTCGGTTTATCAAAGAAATGCCTAACATTAGATTATTGATTAAATTAAGAAATTACATGCTCACCTGTATTATATAGGTAGTTAAATTTTATACATTTTATGATTGATGTTTAGGTAGATACTAAAACTTTTCGATTTATTCTAAAATAGGGATTTTTAGGCTAATCCCGATTTCTCAACATCCCCTTTTTTGTAAGGCCGATAATTAATAGCCGTTTTAGGTATGTTGTACTCTGGCATTTTATCGAGATATTATTTCCACCTTATGTCCACATATTTAATGGTGTTATTTGCATTAGGTAGGTACCTGCCATATATCAACATTTCTAATTATATCTGTCCGGGAACATTGTTTTATTACTCTTAAAAATTGCATTTCGAACATAGAAATTTAGTGATTCAGAGATTTTATTTTATAAAATAAATATTTTTGAAAATTTCATACATAAATTTCAAATATTATTATAAAAATATACTTAGTTAGACAAATTTTTTGAACAATTAGAAGAAATATTTTAAGCGCGAGATATTCAAACCAGCAAATCAACAAAATTCTCTCGTAAATTTCCAAATTTAAGGAAAAGTCGTACCTTCTTTAAATTAGGCTAACAACTACCTGTAACCCCAAAGGATGAAATTGGAATTGTCGTTTAGACAACAATATTTAGAAAATAAGAAAGACGGAATAATTGAATATCCAATGAATACTGTATTCCTACCTACTAGGCACAACTTGAAATTCTGAACTTCAGGCAAACTTTCCTTAATACCAAAGATACATAAGATGAAAGAGAATCACTTATAAGTTACATTAAAATTAAGTAACAGTAAACCGCAAACCGCAAAGCTTCCTCGAATCTAAACTCGGCGAATATTTCAAACTAAAATCCTAAGCGTTGAGTGTATTGCAATTTTTAATACCGTAAAATGAGGTTTCTTTGTCATTGCGGGTTAATTTGCGATTCGACGTGCAATTTCATAAAAGATATTTTAACTTGTAAGTTGGCCATATCGAATCCGTAAAATTGCGGAAAAGTGCAATTCGGTAGCGTAACATGCGAGTTTTGTTACGAAAAGTAATTAATTATTACTCGAATCGACATAATATAAACGCAGATTATTTGGTAAAAAATGTGTTGCATTCACATGTTGCGCTACTAAGGTTTGCAACAATGATTATTGCACGTATTGACGAAATAAACGTTTTATATGTTGTATGGAAAAGTTTTGTGCATTCAGTGGCGTGGATTTCCTTGTTATTACTTTTATATTTGACGGTAGTTTTGAAAATGGTGAAGTTACAAAAAATTTAAAAAAAAATGGTAGATAAGGATAGAACCTGATACATTGTCCAGTTATGAAAATTTGGTATAGAGTAGAGAGGATAATAGTGGAAAAGAATTAGAAGGAGAGAACGATAAAAATACAAAAGATGCACTGGAAGAAGTGGAAGAAGTGGAACATCTCGACGAAAAAGAAAATGAGGATGAAACAATGATTAAAATAGAAGAGTTTGTGCTGATTGCGCTTAAAAGCAAGAAACATTAAACGTTATTATTAAATATTACGTTGATGAAATTTTAGACATAGATGAGGACAATTTTGTGGAAGTAAAACACTTGGAAAAGACAAACAATAAATTTGTCTGTTCCAAAACTGTGTTATCCTTCAGAAAAAAAATTATTTTCATATTAATAAAGAATTTTGCAGTATTTGTGGTGTGTTTTTTGTGAATGTCAGATGATAATTTCAGATGGCAAAGTAACCCACCTACAATGTAAATAATGCGTTAGTATAGAAGTTATTTACATTGACAAAGTAACACCAAAATAACTTTGCCAAATTTTGGAAAATTAAAAATAAACATACATTTAAAGATATTTATCTTCTTTAAAATTTCGGAATAGATAATATAAACTGTAAAATTATACCCTATATATATATTTCTTTCAAATGTGAAGCAGTATTACGTACAAAGTTACTTAAAAAAAAACATTGAATTTCAGGCAAAGTAACTCCGCTTTACGGTATTAACATTTTAATAAGCATTTCGCATTTCTATTGCAGTAATGCATTATCAGAAGTGGGTATTAGGTATACTTATATAAATTCTCATTTCTTAGCGGTTTTTTTTCAAATTACAAAAAATTTTAATAAAGTACGCGACGACAATTTTATTAAAGAAAAGATCGCAGTTATTATTAGACCGAATTAAATGTAATGCAAACAATCCATAAATTTGCATAAGGAAATCGTATTATCTATACCGCCCAAAATAAGAAACACGATTTTGCACTTAATGGATCAGGTGATTAATACGTTTAAGCTATGTCTTATCGATGTCCAATTCAACTAATTGTAAAGACTCCAATGACCTTAAAATGTTTTATTTGTTTATAATCAATTTAACTTGTAATAAACCGAATAAAAATAACAGAAAAAAACAAATTACCTATTTTACAATTAAAATTAAAAAAACAAATAAAAACTAATTTTCACTTTAGAAGTGATTATAGTATTTAATGTCAATTTTATTTTCAAGAAATTGGAGTTAACGCGTCATCGTATCTTTATAATTTATTAAAACGTTTGCTCAAAAATTTTTCCTAAAGCACCCTGACTAAACGATTAAAAGAAATTGAGTTGTGCTTATAACCCCGACTCTTTCTAATTACTGTTAAACAAAGTTAGCTTATTATCGACGTATTCGAACTGTATTAGACGTTACGATAGAAAGCCAACACATTTATTCTCTATAGCTCGCGCGTTGCTTAGTTTGCGAATTCTTGATTTTCCGAACTGTCTTCTGCAAGTGCCACAGACTATAATATATAAACACTTACTGTCGATGAGAAAATTGTAGAAACGATTATCTACGTATGATGCCTTTGGGAACTGACGGGTTAAAAGTGCTCTGTACAGTTACCTACATATAAATTCGATAAATTAAGATTATTATATAGCTTTGCGTAGAAATTAGGTTTTTATGAGGCTCGATTCCTTTGTTCTTGATACATTAATCTTTTCATAAAACTTCGCCTTTTATCTCTACATTTTCCATCTATCTTTTCTCGTAGTCATTGAAGACTCGACAACATGACGTACGAAAGTGGTCAGATGCTAGTGGCAGCGATCATTGCTACCTCTTTGATTTATGAAACCATCACAGATCCAATTATACCAATTTAATTATGATAATCTCCAGAAAATACACTAACGATAAGTTTAATATAACATCAATCACTTCTTGTCGCTTTTTAGCGAATTTTCATAGAAAATAAAGCTATTGCAGCCTGTCTGATGACGGCATCCAGACGTGTCCTTTTGGATTTTCTCCAATCTCGACCACTAGATCACGAAAATCTAGGTCGTTCATTTTCGATCGGTCATGTATATATAATCAATTCCTTGTGGACACGATTTCGGTCGCAATTTTGATCGTAGGAGACTGAAATTTGGACAGCGTATCGTCTTTACGAAAACGCAGGACGAGTTCGTTAACCAACCAAATCGACCGACCCGTTTCAAAATGGCGGTCGTTCAAAAATTCTTTCTTTCAATAAATTTAAAAAAAAGGAGTTTTTTGACATACGAGATGAAAATGCGATACCGAGGATTGCGCGCGGTCGCATATTTATCCTTGAATTTAATAAATATTTAAAAACGTTAAATATTATCTATTCGGCAAAGTTGGCAAAAACATCTACTAAATAAAATTGAAACTGTGAATGAAACCGAATCTGGAAACTGAAAGAGAAGATCGATACTTTAATTTTTAACTGATATTTATTTAAAATGCAAAAGATCAGTCGCCGCTCGTTTATTATTGATCAAAAAGTTAATAAGAAATAAAACAGCCAAAGCGATGAACAATTTAAACGAACCGTTTGTATATAAAACGTTTTCAAGCACTCAATATGGTTTTTTGGTTTTACCGTGATTAAGAAACCGTTTTCCAATAAGAGAATTTTAAAGAAGGGCAAAGTCGTTTTTCGTTAAAAAGTTAATTATTATTTTAATTATTCATAGTTTACTCGAGCTTTTATAATTATAAGGATTCGCAAGGAACTATTTGAACTATGGCTTATTTAAGTGAAACGAAAGAACGTTATTAATTATTTAAACAATTTGCGAGCTTTTACCAACGTTAAGTAGATATAACGCATATTTTTCTAGGAACGTTTTCATTTTTTATTATTCTTTTAATTCCGAATTAAATTTTATATTTTATCAAATATGGAAATGGCAAACTTTAGAATATGACATTAAAATGAATTGTTGTTGTAACATACATATAATGCAGTAAACCAATTATTAAAATAAAACAGATTGCGAGGAAGGGTACGAAAAGTTATTATGATCGTATCGGGAAGGTATATGTGTTGGTTTTAGGAAAGATATGAAACACGAACACGTAATCAATAATCCCAAACGGAGTAGATAGATATTCAAAATATTATCGTGTCTTCTTTTCATGAAGCTGTATTGTTTCTTTAAAGATATTATGTTTTAATTTACGTGCGTTTAGACAACTGAATATGATTAGAAAATAAAAATGCAAATCATAATGCATCACGAATATGTAACAAATACAAAATTAATTCGAATGTAATATTGGATATCGATATAATAATAAAACTTCATTAGTAGCCAATCAATCATGTCTAAATATATTATTACAAATTTGATTATATTTATGACGTACATTTTCATAAAATAATATTCTTCATTCTTTAATTTACCTATACTTAACTATATTTGCCTAGATAATTATTTTACAACTGATTATTACGTTGTCGATTTAAATTATTCGATGCAATTAAATAATATGATTCATTTTACGGTGTGTATGTAATTACTTATTTAAGAAACAAGAATACCATACAGTTTATGTTAGATTTTTAGTTCTATAATATCTACCTATGTCCCAAGTTGCACCATTATTTTGCAACTAAACGTAACACACGTGAAAGTAAAATCTACTAATAGAAAATCAATTACATTAGTTTAAAGTTCCCAAATTACCTACCGTCAAAGTTTTGATCGTTTAGGATGTGGATTTGAATTTAGAAAACCCGTTCAATTATTCTCAACTCAAAATTAATCGCTAAAAAGATTTTAATTTCGATTATTACGTAATAGATATAAATTATATTGTTCAAACTATTAGAATGTGGGTAGAAGAAAAAATTTAAGGTAAATTTAATAGTAAGAGCACCATTTGACGCCACCTAAATTTTAAAAGCACATATGATTTCAACTATATTGTATAATATTATAAAAATTTCACCATAAAATTATTTTATTAATTTTAAATTGCATCTAATTATTCTGCACTGGAAAAACTTCCAGTTAAGTGTATAAAAAATAACTACTATTTGAATGCAAAAATTGTAGAAGTGCACCATTTTTGTCCACCATAATCTTAAAGTGGTTTTTTAATACACCATTTCTAGCCACACCATTTAATATGACCTTTTTGGTAGGTACTTAGGTAGATAAATCGTTGCTACGAATTTTTGATTTAAATGAAATGTAGTTTCAAAAAATCTACTTATCGTTTAATGAAAATATGAATGACATATAAGAATATAGGACAATAAGAACGCATCGTTACGTAACCACTAGATGGTCACAATTGGAACCTGTCTGTTCGAAAAAATATGAATAACCAAATATGGATTGGATGTGGATGGATAGGGTTTCATTATGACATCTTAAATGTCGTTCATTAATTAATTGTAGGTATTTTGGCAGATATTTTCATACATAGGTAGATATCTGAAAGTTAAAATATCTGAATGGGTATCACAAAAACAAGAAGACAATCGTCTTTATTTTTTAAATTTAAGATATACGTAGGTAAGTGTACGTTATTCACGATAGATTCCAATCTCGTCACCAATAAAACCGCGTATTTTTACTGTACTGATAAATTGTAGTTTTTCTTTGCCATGTCATATATTTATATCTTCAGGTAAATCGTCGATAAAATATGTCACGTTCAAAACTAAACTAAAAATATTACAAATATACAATTTAGTAACTTTTATTGATGACGTGCATTGGAACCTATCATGAATAACGTATATGTAGGTACAATGCAAACGAAATTAGCAACCACTTAATCTATACATAATATAGACGCCATAAAAACACAACCTATGATAAAACGTGAATTTTATTTGCAATCAATACTTGAGAGAAAATTTCTAATATATTTCATAACACTCAAACATTCAAACGAAAACTAAAAATAAAAATAACAATTGGACAAATTTTTCGTAGATAAATTGTCTTGTAGATGAATTTACCTGCTACGAATAAAAACAGACTGCAACTAGTGAATCAGACCAAATATAACACGTCAGCGAGGTGAAATTCTACATTTTTTCACTAAATTTTTATCGCGAGCGAAACAGGGTGAAAATAAAAGTTGATAGCATATCATTTGCGGCAAATGGGATGATACAAAGAGCTTACTAACATATGTTACATTTCCCTCCGCCGAAGATCGCTTGGAAATAACGCACACGGACCCGTCCTTGAAAAAAATGTTGAATACCCCACGTCATATCTTATTGTTGTAATATTTATTGTTCTATAAAACAGTCACACTTGTGTAGGCAGTGGGTAAACATTTTAAAATGATTTTTTAAAACAAACCTATTTATAATTTTATTAGCTACCTGGATATTATATTCCGAAGAGAGCTTTTTACGTTGAACGATATAAACAAACGTAGTTACTTTTAATTAGGTACTTAATTAGAAAATGAAATTACATTAAAACCTTGACGTATTTTTCTATTCAGTTTATGTTTAAACTTGACTTAAATCGATTTTTATATTGTAGGTGCCTGTGTATAATTATCCACCATGTTTCCCATTTGGTAACCGATTATTATCTAACAAAATAAGTCAATGATAAGCTCGATATACACGAAGTTAATACGGACGTATTAGTTTGTATTAAAACCAATGGTCAAAATATATATATATGACAGTTTTATTACGTTAAATCCCTGTTTTTGGATATAAGCTACCATTGAAATAAAATCATATTTCCGAATTGATAAAGCACGAGGCTCCGTTTACCTACGGCAAGTGTGGGGGCCCCATTTCCCGCATATACCAAAAACTGGACTGTGGGGGAAAGCAGGCGTCAACTCAGCTGTATAAAATCTCGTGATTTAAATGGAATATCAAAGCAAAATTCAAATGTGGGAAATTCGTCCCACTTTTCAATATCCTTTGTACACAAAAATATTACAGATTCCTACGTTAATTGACAACACTGGCGAGTGAATTTTAAAAATTAAATTCAAAAAAAATGCGGATAACGAACTGTATTATTTTTAAAAAATGCGCATTTGATAAAAATACACGCCTTTAAAGTATAAATTGGGATTAAACAACGACTTCGTTACACACACGCACAACTACGTGAGCAAAATTGGTGAAAATATTTCTAAACAACAATTTTTTAATGTCAAATAATAATCAAATTAAAATACATTATAAATAATTAAAAATATAGGTACGATATTTTATTTTTTATTAGCAATCATAAATCCGTTTTCAAATGAAAAATAAAGGCGCATTTTGATTTACACCAACATTTAGGTTAATCAAATAACGATGTGTAACAGGCTTTATGATTGATAAAAGTATACGCACTAATAGTTATCGAACGAAAACATGCCCATTAAAAATAATGCCTACTAATTAATTCTGTCGACTAATGTTAATATTTAAAAGCGAGAACAACGGAAACTCGTGTTAAATTTCGTGAACGGGAAGCTTTGTTTTGAACGTTTTAATAGAAACAAAATATATTTAGTTTAAGTATCGTTCCATTAAAATTTAATGAATTAATGGAAAGACTTCCCTTTATTGTTAATTTAAGCGTCTTTTCCTAAGAGCTTGGCCGACTTAAAAATTATCAAGATTTCATATTCGTGCAGCGTACAATTTCTAAAAGTTTTGAAGAATTTTATTTCAAATATTATCGTAAAAGTAGATACACGTGTCTATACAGGGTGTATTAAATTAAAATAACTCGATAGCTCTGAAGGGACGAAAGGGGAGTGTATGACATGCCTTATACGTTTATCTAAACTTTAACAATTTTAGTTGAAATTTGTATCAAATAATTGAAGTAAATACGGATCTGCATTGCCAAAAATCGCGAACACGTGCACTTAGTAGCGCAAAATCAAACGCACAAACAACGAGCAGTACCAGAATGATAACTATCAGTTGGTTCTTTACAAAAAAAATTAAACTTTAATTTACATTAAGCTACCCTATAATAATATAAATTAAACTTGCCGATGCCATGTTGTCGTTTGTATGCCATGTATGTACGTTTTGCTTAAACTTATAAATTACATCGATGTTCGTTTTACCTTGAAAATGAGTCATTTGTGCACATTGCCTAGTTTCTTCGACATTATGAATTTAATTAAAATTGAGTAAGGACAGGGTCGTACTTAAAAATTGAAAAAGTATTAATAAGCGACCATATGTTGATTAGAAAAATATGTTTTAAATCATTACAGGTACCCCCCCCCCCCCGCCCCATTAAGAGGTATAGAATTATTTTAGTTACGCCCTGTGAAAAACTGTTGAAGAAAGGGGCTCAAGACTTTAAGGACATATATGTAAGTAGATACGATTAAAAACAAATTAAGGTTTTTTGGGATACGAGCAACAAGTTCCTTTTTAGTAACTTAAATAAATTAATATATCGTTTGTTTATTAAATAATTTAGCGCCACAGATCATATCAATACAGAAACACTACATCTTCTCAAGAATGAACTCCGCACCCTTTCAAAAAACTTGGTATCGCTCGAATTATTATTGACAACTTTGCAGTTGTAACTCGGCAAAATTATTAAATTTACACTTACAATTAACAACAAAATACTCTTCCACTCGTCATGATAAACGAGCGTAAAATTTAATATTTCAAGTAAGTCTTATATCAGAAAAAAATAATTTATTTATCCGGAAAAGGATCAATTTTCGGACCAATGTAGGTATATTATGACTTTTTAACTCGTTTTTGATCATGATATATGCCCTTAAAATACTTAACGCTTTTTATCGCTCTGTTTAATATAGATATTAGAAAAGGCTGGTGGGTAGGTATATAGATAATTCCCGTTACGTTAAATAAAATGTTATTTTGTGTAGATAATTACGTAAAAAGTAGTGGTAATTAAGTATTTTCGATGGTCAAGATATCTAACATCGCCCTCCTAATGTTAAATTGCTCGAAATTAATGAGATTACTCTTCGGTAAAATTAATTATGTTGCGTCCTTTATTTAATTGTGTTGGTTAAAAGCAAATACTGCACTGGATGCAGTAATAATGTGCCGATATATATACAACTCGATATTTTTGGTCTTTTAATATTAGACCTTATCTCATTTTTATGAACTTTTCGATAAATTATTAAAAATTCAATAAAACCGTGTTCCTTAGGATTCTCCAGCTATAAATTATCTTTATATGCACGATTATTATCATATCTTTTCTCCATACTAATAATATTCTTTTAGGTACCTGTACTCGAGTTGATTAGGTAATACATATAGGGGCGAAGAGAGGTACATTTGAACTGGAGGTTCATTCGAACAATCGAAATTTTTACTTTCTACAAGTAGATACTCTACAATTTTAATATTGCTATTTTCAGAAAGATGATATCCGCGTAGCTTATAAATAGACTAAACATTTATCAGAACAATTCTGCGTGTGTCGTTTTACGGTGGTATAAATTAACGTGCACGTAATGAATTAATGAACTTTGTAAAGTTACAGATTTTATTTTGTTTGGCTGTCTTCTTTTTGGTAAATACCTACATATATAGTTAGTTTAAACCTTCCATGAACAAATGATCTCTTTTGGTATCCCTTGTTAGTTTCACTTTAGATAACATACAGGTTATAAAATAGTAATAGCTAATGGGGGGGGGGCACATGTGAACGTTTAAAGAGAGGCACATAGAAACGATTGTTTCTATGATGATTGACTGATGGTTATAGTTAACGAGTGATTGAAATTCGTGAATCTCTAATTTTTTAATTTATTACCTACCTAAAATGAAAAATAAAATTGTATTCTTTAGATATAAGCTGAAATTTAAGAACTGAATTAAAATGTCCGTTTTAAACAATGTGTATTTCTAATTTATTTGATAACATATTGTGTAATCTCCAGATGATTTAGTGATATCTATAATTTATGAGCGGGAATCGATACTTTTCAAATATAGATATAAAATTAATCATAAATTTAGAACAAAACTGATTGAGATAATCCTCAATTTTAAATACAATTTTAATTTACCTTTGTTACTTACAAAGGAAATAAAACCACCGATCACATAAAAACTATTCTCGTATGGAAGTTTCATAAATGTTATTAATCATTCAAAAATCTCATTGTATTGTTTCTTACTTGGCGAAAGTATTTTAATTATGTACGTATATAATATACCTTTTATATTATTTATGTAGATACAGTAGTCTCAGTAACGTGAGTTAATTACTGCAAGTGGCGTTCATGTTTTCGAGTTCATGTAATTGAATAGGTAAATAATTAATAATAATTGATATACATATAACTTCGTTATTTTATTGGAGAGGTCATTTTAAGTGAAAAATGTTATACGAACCTAGGTCCTATTTCAGCTCGTTGCAAAACTACAAGAGATTAAAGTTTTATGAGTTTGTAACTTTCATTGTTAACAAGCCAAAACCAACAAAACAAATCGAAAATTATCACAATTGAATATTTTAACATTAACAATATTTAACATTTTAAAAATATCGAAACACTTAAAAGCCTTACATTACCTATATTTATCGTTAAAATAAATCCGAACTCGACGAGGAAACCGGCCACTTCAACTATTCCTACAAGAGCCTTGTTAACAATGAAAGAATTACAAGGGATCTCGTGCTATGCCGCTCGCCCGTTGCCTCAGGCGCACGCAATACTTTTTTGGCCGACTGTACGCACTTTTGCGAAAATAGTTAGGCAGGTAGTTAAGATAAAACGGCGATTCTCGAATTCTAAGCGACGAGTGACGTTCCAAAGAATATTTTCTATCCCATTAGATTTTTTGCTTATCGAAAATTTTAAACGGCTTTTAGAAAAAATATAATTTATGAAAACTTATATTGTATTGAGATACCTACTGTTCAAATGTTCGTTTATACATATATTTTATAGTAAGTAGCTTTAGAAAATCAATATTTGTCTCGCCTACAGGAATACGGAATACGGAATATCAGGAATACGGTACAATTTATTACCGAAAGCAGAATTGCATTTAAGTACATACATTGATATATATAAATATATAGGATTATCTACGTTTACCTGCAATTAACAGAATTGTACCTACATGCATTTATACGCGAGCAAACGCGAAAGAGCAAATAAGAAATATTTTATGTCTGATGCGTCTAATTCGGTCTAACAAGCGTCTAAAATATTGGATACATAACGACATGTCCAGTGCGTATACAATGTGTAAGTACTATTTGTTGATTTAGTAAAGTTGGCATTGCGGTTAGAATACTGTAGCGATGCTGTAATATGGGAAATGTTGACGGTTTATTATCATATCCGAGTTTATTCAGCGCAGATGGCACTGATAGGAAAATATTAACTTATTTAAATTTGTTTATTCAGTATCTGATAAACCTTTAATTACCATTGATTAATACAAACTTTATTTGCTAATTAAAAATCTGTCAGTTTGGCGCTAGGAATGGTTTAAACATATTATTATGTAATTTGAATTTCTACTAATTAAAACCAGGTGTCGCAAATTGATATCTACCTTTACCCGTCAATAACAGAAAATCGTTTAAATTAGTGTTTGTATTATTTTGTTGTATACATACATATTTGCATGTATATCGTCAAAAGACCTATTATATAAATTAATATATAGTTATTATCATTCCCAATATTATTTGTTAGAATTCATTAATTTCTTATAGAGATTACGAGTCAACAAACTACCTTTACTTTCGCATTTCCTACATTATAAAATTTACAGAAAAAGTGCTGGCGATTGATAAACCTATTACATCCATTGTCACTACATTTGAATAATAATTACGGCCGAGTACTGCTATTGTAAATACACACTGTCAGCTCTAACAATAGTTATTGGCTAGTTATATCCGTTGCAGTTTTCCATAACTCTTTTAAAGCTAATTACCATTTGTTAAAAATGCTTTTTTAAATTAAAACAACACGTTTATTTTTTATACATTTGAAATTATTCACCTGCACGCGTACTGATTAATCGTGTAAAATAAAAATATTTTAGAAAACTTCTTTTTTCGCACTTGAATGCTTTACGACATTAAAAAAAAACTATTATTATTAATGGTTAAACTTATGATGACTAATAATGAAAATATTTCGCGTAATAGCCTAATTACGTTTCATTATTTTCGTAAGCAGGCTTTTTGTTATCTTACAAAAACTTCTTTGAATAAAACTAAAAAGAAGTAGGCGATATCACTTTTGATATCATGGTCTAAAGCGGAAAACCGATAAATGCTTCTAGAAATGACAAACGATGCGAGGTCAGCAATTTTAAAAGCTATTTTTGACAAGAGCGTCTGCCTTTGTTTTTATAATTTATTAATTTTGTTTAAAGTGATTATATTATATTTAAGCAAACTTTGACGAAACGTTTCCGTCACGGATAATTAAATTAAGTTTTGAAGTTGCGGCAATGCAAAATCCTAATATTCCTCTTTATTCCTATTTTTATAACGCAATTAGGGTTTGAATTTCATTTAGCGTGGCTAATTAAAAATCATCAACTAGGTATAAAATAAAAAATATTGCGCGAACTTTGTGGCTTTCGCGAATGCTTAGTTAAAAAAAGGAATTTAATTCGTAAAATAGGTACTTAATAAAAAAAAATGAGTTCTAAACTGAAAATTTTAGTATTCTTAATGTCTACAATTTAAAATTCTACGTTTTAAGACGTAAAAAAACTGCAAACGCTACTCTTGTTTTACTAAACTGGGTTTAAATTGGTCACAATCGAAACGAGATACGTTGCACTGTTGTTGTTCTGCGATTTATCGAATTTACCTCTTTAATCAATCTGTAACCCCGGCGGACGAAGTGCTGGCACGGACAAAATCGGTAATTTGTTAAATCACGCCATGTACTTCAAAGTAAATACTGAAAGTTCTGAACGCCCGTTAGTAGAAGTATTTTCTTAATTATGCAATATCCTTTATTGAATTAAAAGCTTACACAATTTAAGTACGATAAGTAACCGTTTTCAAAGCTAATGTTCGTTACATCTCGCTTACATCTGGGAAACAACTCAAATTGTTTGAAAAGCATTCGAAGTAGTGCTTAAATATGTTAACGCCTTAACGCCAGTTAACGCTATCATAATAATTATCGTAAACAAATGTTCCTGTTTGTTATTATTTAGTTGGCATTGACGTTATTTTAAACAATAAAAAGTCTTAACATTTTTAAGTCGATTCAATTTAAATTATATTAACGCAAATTAACACGAAGGGCAAGTGTGCTTTCAAACATACCTACAGAATAATTTCATAATTAATAAACGAATTAATAAATTTAATGTCCATAAAACTTATTTTCTTTGGTCGCAATATTTAAACCGAATTTTACTTTCGAATGGCCATAGAAAGCTAAACTGTAAAATTATTCTGCATGTATTGAATATATTAGGTCGGTATTTGAATATAACGACAATATAAACTACATCGACCCGAAGCTAAAAATCTCTAGGGCGAAATCTAATATAAACGGTTATTTTACGTACCTACGCCCGAGTGACCCTCGAGCGAATTACCAAATGGATAAACATAATAATTAACAAAAACTAAAAATAAGATAATAAGTATGTGAATTTGAAGAAACGTACGTGATAAAACGAAATGCATTGTCTGGAACGTGCAGGTCTACCGCAACAAGAAACAAGTCCGTTTCGGATATATAAAATACAATAACAGAAACCCCGTTAAGATGATTTTCCCGCAGAAAATGTAAAGTCACGTAGGTAAAGATAAATAGGAGTCACGGACCGTTTTTCATAGCCACCGACGATGAAAACAAAAAAAGGAAACGACCAATTTTACAAAATTATAGAAAAATTTTATTTGTGTAAAATAAAAAAAAAATTATAAAAACAAGGTAAAGAATTCCAATACTTAATCGCAAGCAATTGATTATATTTATATATGCACCTATGTATATTTTAATCGCTCATATATAGGTAGGTACATGAAAACTTTTATACGTTTATAAAATATCGATTTTTATTCTTAAAATTGCAATTTCATTTTGGTTGTCTTTTATTAGTTACCTAAACAAAACAAATTGTAGGCACATACTGATTATTCAAATTCGATTAATATCTTGAAAATCGATTAAACTCGGCCAAAATTCTAAAATCCATAAAAGTCCGATCAATATTCGAAAAGGAAATTTAACGTAATCGCTTTAATTTTTGAATTACGACCGAAAATTTAACACTCAACGATCATCCAAATATTTTTATTACCGCAACCACGATTGTTTCATTTATCATCTAATTTATACATCGAATGTATATAGAAATATGCGCTACATATTATCTCTATATTTTTAATATTGAATTGTAAAACTACAACGTCGAAAATGTTCAATTAAGAAAAATAATTCAATGTATAAGTACTTAGTTGGGCAATATTTCTAATAGATATAGTTGAAAAAAAGTAAATATTTAAATTTATAATTAAATTCGTGTTTATTTTTTCAGCTCCTTTGCACGGAAAACAACATTAATAAGAAAGAAATATACATACAATGCAAATTAAAATGATTGCAAAATAAATAACTAGGTATTTTTCGCACAGCAGATAAAGGGTAACTCAAATTGTATTCTTTGGGGGACTAGTAGTAGAAATAAACTTTAATGATCGGCAAATAAAAATTCTAGTTATTGTGAGACCGCATAAAATTTTTCCTTTGTAACCAGCAACCAGAAAGTTCTTCTGCGTTTCATACATCATACCTCCGCCCCAACGGTGCAGTGCATACATATTTAATGCAACTTTCACCTTCTTACTCTCTATTTTTAATAAACATTTATGCATATTCGCATATTTTATCAAATTGTTTTACAAACAATAATTTTCTGTTCAATTAAATCTACGTTTTCTACGTTAAATTATCTAATACGATATCAATTAATTATTGTTGTAGTTAATATTTTTATATTATCATCACAAATATCAAGTGCATGAGAAAATATTGTTTTTGTTATTGTTTAAATATTTTCTCTAACGTTGTTAAATAATGGCACATTGTGTACGGCAGGTAAATATTTAAAGCTATGATTCGACTGACATGAATAACTATAAATAACCTTATTGATAATTGATGAATAAGACACAACAATAGTTCAGATTTGCCTAAACATTGAAAGAAGAATTAAATCTTTTAAAACAAGACTTCATTTTTCTAAATCTCTTTCAAGCAAAGTGAGAGCAATTACAAAGTAATGCTCATAATAATTTTAATTTTGTCCTTTCAAATAAAATTGTGATTTTCACCCCATTTATTTGAAATTAAATGAAATCATTTGTTAAATAACGCGACATATTTAATTAATTCTGATTCAAAACTTAATAAATAATTAGAAAATTATCGATTGTACCAATTTAAATAAAGTAGTAGATTTTTGGTCGCAATTAATTAATCAACTGCCCATCACTACTACTATCACTATACCTAAGTTATTAACCTATAAGAGTTTTTCTTTAAATTTAGAAATTGAATTTCACACAGATACTTAAATATATACACAAAGAAACTACTATTAAATATGTAAAGACTTACCTAGGCTGCGAAGTCGCTACGAAAAAAAAAAAAAATAACTTGTAAAAAAATATAAAACCTAACATGTCTTAATGCCTACTATTTAGATTAAATTAGAAGTGAAAACTAATTTAAAACATTCTTAGCACAATTTCAACTTTAATAAAATCATTTTTGACCCTCTAACAACTCAATATTGTACAGAGAATTTTTCTCAAAAAATAAGTATGAAATACAATAAGATTTTTATTCTAAATGTATAATTTAAAGTGAAGCCGTCTCAAGACAAGAACACAAAAATTACTTACTTAGAAAGTTTGCTGTTCTGTTTCAAAACAAAAACGGCGACTAAGGCATGTGAAAAAGTTAATAAGAGCTGTTTAATAAGTATAAATATGAATAATGTATAGCATAGCTTGATTTATAACATAAAACTGCGAAAATAATTAACGATAACAGATAAACGTCCGTCAAGGGTATTACATCTATATGCATAAAAATGTAGCGTGACTGACTGATTGACATATCAACGATCAGCCTCAACCACTGGTCCTCCAAACGCGAAATTTAGAAGATACGTTTCTATCGTGATATAGGCACCTATACTAAGAAAGGGTTTTCCCAAATTCCACTCCTAAGGGGAGGAAATGGGGAAAATATGTTTTTCTACATTCGATCTGCAATTTGTTCGTATTTTCATTAAAATATGAAATGGAAAATACGTTCCTTCGAATATTTCGAATCCTACGTGGACGAAGTCGCGGGTAAAAGCTAATTATCTGCAAATTTTCGACGATTTTGTTTAATCGATTACATTTGCCTTGCTCAAGAAAATAAATGGTATAAAAATTAACATTATATGTAGGTAAATACCTATGTTATGTAGATTATAAACATGTATTAAAACAAAACCATGCAGATTATTAAATAATAGGTAATCATTTAAAATTGATTAAATTTTAAGACCGACTACGCATAACAAAAATGCTAAAAAATTAATTTTATAAAATAAACAAAAAACGTTCCTTACACTATATAAGCCAACTGTTAAGTAACACTTTTTAAAAAATTACCAACGCAGATACCACTTAAAAATAAATTTCTTTTGAAAGTGTCCGTAAGTATACATTCTTTTGCAAATCAAAATATTTTGTACTAGATAATAAGACTATCTATTCGAAATTAAATGGAAATATACCTACTAAAAAGTTGCCTTTATTTAACTTGAAAGCCGAACCACGCCCTACTTGAATGACGTACTCAAACGGAAAGTTCAGTTCTTTCCATTTCTTCCGTGTTAAATAAAAACTGGTATTTTCGACAATTTAAGTACTCTAAAATCAGAACTAACCTTTCCGTTATAGCAATTCTTCGTAAAGACATCTTCCAGAAATTATTAGTCCAAACACAAAACACGTACTATTTAATAGTCACTAAACTGCTAACGTACTGTACGAAATGCTACGCGAAACTAAAAGAATTATTTCTAAAACTCGTTTTAATACCTCTTTATCGCTTATTACCTAAGAAGTGAAACTTTACAATGAATGTTCCTTTTATCGAATGGTTCTTATTGTCGCTTATCATATCGACAAAAACACACGCGAACCTTGAATCGCTTTCTATGAATGCGCGCAACGAGGCATTTATCAACTGCAGTTTATTGAACAATTTTATCCTAATATTTATTTAGTTATAAGTTACGATAAAATACATATATGTATTCATTTTAATTTAATAAAATAGCAAGTCGAATTATTTCTGAACTTCAATAGTAAATTGTCTTGTCTGTGTAATTGTCATACCTACACGTGATTCTCAAAAAATTCTTTACAAATTTAAGGGCTTATTGCGAGACATGATTTAGCCACACTTTGTTTTACGTATTGTGTGTATTATATTTTCTCAAAATTGGAAGTTGTTTTTTTATATTTTGTAATAATAACTAATTTTACACTAACGCACTTTTAGCTTATAGATTTTCAAAAATTCATTTTATAGACACGTAATTTTCAAACTTTAATGTTGATTATCCTAAAGTTTTATCAAATAAAAACAACGAAATGTTTCAGATTTTTTACCAATACTTCATAGATAATATTATCCCTTTTGGACTTAAATTATTTTTATTTAAGCCCTTAAGTCTTTGATGACGAAATAGAAAATTAATTTAAAATGACCTTTTTCCGCGGGTTTTAATTTTTAACTATTTATACATAATATCCATGTATATGGGCAATTTAAATGTACAATAATAAAAAAAAATTAATACCAACTTTGAGGACGTATGATAAACGTATTTTTGGCTGGGTACCTACATATTTTAAATTTAAGGTGTATTTAGACTTGCTATAGAAGAAAATCAGTATTGTCGTTCAGGTTCGCAATTCTTTATCTATAAATAGTCAGTGCTCCGCAATATAAACTGTCTGTTTATTAAAAGAGATTCCATTTATTTATAATAATTAAAAGCCACTGTTGAAGATAACGAAGATTCAAAACCATCGTAATCAAACATTTTTGGAAATTAGAACACGTCTATCGATATTAACATAAATCACCCTGCAGGTGATAAGAAAAGTTTACCTGTTTTGTTGTTTTTTTTTTACTTTCTTATATACTTAGTCACAATTTTTAACGTAAACAATTATAGGTACTTAATTATTGTTCGAAATTAATTAATTAAATGCTTAGAGGTAACAAACATTTATGCAATTAATTAGCAAAATTAATAAACACGAGTTAAATAAAACCGACTTAGAAATAATAAATCTGCGTTTTATTTTTGTATTTTCGGCGAAACCGGTTTAATGCCAAATAGGAATAACGCGCGTTTCGGTATCTAGTGCAGTTAAAATAACCCATAGATATGTATAGCATCTACAAAAGGTCTCAATTTGATTGCTGTATTTGTTATTCAGGGTAAGTTCGGATGTTCTCATGTTTTATTGAATATGTTGAACAAAGATTTACATGTGGTTTATGCCTTTATTGTTCTACGTCTTCGAAATCTTATTCTGTTCAATCAATTTATCTTTAAAGGAATTTTGATTGTGAATATTTTTTAATGTTCAATTTTTGTATTATTTTTCCCTTTTTTTATAATTTAGCATTATTTTAAATTGTTTATTCTTGATAGGTACTTATACGTTAAAATGATTAGATTAAACGTAAGTAGAGAAATTTTTGATTAAAAGGAAATTAAGAAAATATAATTAACGTTATACTGCAAAGTTAACACCGAATGCCCAATACATTATCTCCTTCCTATACAGAGTCAATTTAACGCTTTACGATTTTCCCCTTTTTGTTAAACTTAAGAAAATCCCAGGCGAATTTCCTAGAAGCTTAGTAAAAACTTCAAGCTCCTTATAAGTAGATAAGTAACATTTTTATCGACATGAGCTAACAGAGTAATTATTTTAATCATTACTTAAACGTACCTACCATAATTATTGTATATTAAGGGCCGGTCTTTCACCTCCTAATAAATTCCAAATAAGCCATTTGTAGAGTAGTGTCCCGTGTATCTTATGAAATAAATTATTCTATCAATAGCTAGTCGGAACTTAGCCGGAAAAACCGGCCCTAAATCAAATAAAATCTAAACAAAAATCAAAACACGTCAAATACAATTTTATTTCGCGTAGTACGTACTTAATTCGGATGTATTTCCAAAGTTCAGGTTAGACGTGTCCGTTTGAATTATTTTAATTTTAAAACGCGCACGAATGTAGGTAATAAGAAAAGTTTAGATGCGAGTTAATTCTGGTCGAGTAATAAAATTTTAATGATTATTCGGCCAGTGTACGTAAAACTTTACATTTGGAAGCGAAAATATGACATAAATGTGTAAACGGATCATTTCGAATTAAAACTCCCGCACAAAGTAAAAGCGAAATGTTTTAAAACGCGCTTATATATTCTTCTAATGTTGACATCGTTATACAACTCGTAATATACATAGAGAGGATATTATACGCAGGTAGTAAATTTGATAAGATGAATTAAATTATTTAAAAATTCTATTCGGGTATTTCCAATAAAAATAAATGAAGGCGGTCTAAGTGATATGACTATATTTTATTATAAATCAATAAAATTGCTGAACTATATACTGTATACCTATATTCCGGAATGCATCTTATTCCCTTTAGAACATGAACTAAACTTATTTTGAAGCAGCACTGTTCTCCTGAGATTTAATATGGGGATCGAATTCTCAAGAGGTTGGTGTAAGTAATGGTGGAGAACGCAGACATTTATGTAAGGTATCTTGTGAATATAGGTAAATCTATTTCCAATGAAATAATATGATAATCTACATAAAAGAAAATTGGTACCTTGTTTTTAGTCAAACTTTCGTATAAATTCAATTGGTTTTAGCTCGTAAGTATTTTAAATTGAATTCGCATTCCGTCGCGTCGGATACGAATTAGTTTCAAAAGTTGTGATGTGTTCGAATTTCGTCTTGTAACGCCTGCAATTTCCACATGGTGAATATGTATAGGAATATTGCTGTACAGCTGTATTCAAACGTAAGTGTTATTCTGCAAGTTCTGAAGTTTAATGTTTTTAATGCGGAATCTACACTTGAACTTTTTATGTAACGCCAAATTAAAATCGCCGAGGAAAATGTCTCGCCGAGGAGACGCGAGACCGAAGTACGTCGAGACATATGACGAGGCGACTTGCAGCTGTAATGCAAATCGCCCTTTTGTGAGGCATTTTGCAAGCTGTTATTGCGACAAACGAAATACAAAATAGTGGCTACCGTTGTGATAAAAATGACAACATCTTTAACTCTTTAAAAAATCGTAACTCCAAAATTATTTCATCTACAGTGTTCAATTTGATTTTATACTCTTATGTTTTTAATGGATTTTAATTTAATATGCAACATGACTATGATATTTAAATTTTGTAATTTTTGAAAACTTTAAAAAAACTTTTTCTGAAAATCTCAAAAACTACCCCACCTTTTGATATTTTTTGAAAAAGATATATGTTTCAAAGACATTTAATATTAACTATCTGTGTGCCAAACATAATGGGACGCTAATGGGTTCCTACGATAATTATTTTTTTTATATTATAACGTACAGAAGAACTCCAATTATCCGGATGATTCGAGTTCAGATAAATGGAGTTCAACTGCGCGTAAAATTCCTTTTTTTTAAGAACAGAGGAATCTTCAAAAGACCACCCCAGCATTAGCCGGGGGTGTGTCGGATTCGGACCGGCAAATCTGGCCGGTCCACCTACCGACTAAATCCCTCCTCATTAAGGCAAAATATAGTTCAACCGGGATCGTCATGAGACATTACTTCAGTGAACTATTAACAATGAGATGTTAAAAAATATCAATATCAATTATACATGATTAAAAGTTCTTTCAATTTCTTGTCTGTACTATTCTCTAAATGATAAGATAATATAAAGATGTTAGAGGTAGCCGTTAATACGTTCTATGTTTGTCCCGTATTTACTGATCTCATTCCAAAATGTTTCTTTCTCGCACATTAATTTTATCACTTTGTTTTTATTTAACATCGTGCCTATCATTATGTTTAAGTCCGTTCTTTCCCTTTCCCATTTCTTACAAAAAAATATTGCACGTTCAATATTATCATCTGCATTATCACCAAACGGTCAAAGGGTATTGGCTGTTTTCCCTATCTTATGGAGATATGTTTTAAAAGAACCGTGACCCGACAGGACTTGAGTGATGTAAAAGTCCACAACACCAAGTTTTCTGTCGAGCCACGTCTCTAGATCGTTGATAAGTAATTTAGTCCAAAGTCCTTTCGTTGACCGTTGTAATTCTTCTTTCCATATGGCAATCGATTTCTTCTTTACTTCTCTTTCCTTGTCCCATTAGTTGATCATCTGTTATATAAATACGTCCTTTCGTTGCATATGATGTTAATAGGAATGATTTAAGCGATAAAAAGTGCTGCTTCGTAGGAAACAGTACGATATGCTTGGCAGATTCGTCGAGCCAATCTCCGTTGTACACTTTTTAATTTCTGTAAATTCCTTTTTATTTTTCTTTTTTCCTTATTCCTTTTTTAAGCGAGTTAGACCAGATTGGACATGCGTATAAAACAACAGAGTCTACATTGCTACAATTACAATCTACATCTACTACAATTAGTCTTCTTTTGCTTTCAGACGGGCCAAACATGTTTGGCATTATTTTAGCTATTGCCGAGAAAATTACTTCTCCTTTGTTACTTGACAACTCGATATGTTTACTTAAATTTAGATGTTTCTCAAGTGTTATTCCAAGGTATTTAAGGTTGTTTTCCGGTTTAATGATGGTGCCCTTTATATTGACATTTATTTTAGGAGTCTTCCTTCTTCGGATTAATAGTATTGATTTAGTCTTTTCTGGGCATATTTCCAGGTGATTGTCGTCCATACAGGTTATTATTAGGTCTATTACATTCTTAATCTTTTTCTCAGATCTTTTGCGGTGAATGCGGTGATTATTAGAGCTAAGTCGTTCGCAAAAGCTACGGTACTCGAGCCCTCTGGTAATGCTAGGCGAAGAACTCCATCATATGCGATGTTCCACAGTGTTGGACCAAGGACAGAACCCTGTGGTACACCGCATGTGACAGCTATCCTCTCCGTATATGAATGGTTTCCGCAAATTATTATTCGAAATATGTGAAATTCCTTAAATTTATTGACTTACACACCTATAAACTGAGTAATTTTGGTTTAGAAGTTTGCTAATAATCTATTTTATAATTTTTGCTCTACAAATAATATAAAAATGATACCTAATATTTATCAATATTAATAGTAATTTAATCTTTGTAAAAATCAATGTAATTCTTCTTAGACTATACATATAGATAAATGCAGGATGTATCTACTACTTTAAACCAACGTTATATATGAAACTGAAATGATGAAACTTATTAATGTGAACAACTTTTTTTAGTAAATGTTTTCGATACAATGAGCGCATTCAGCCAGATTTGGCTCTGAAACAGCGGAAATTAAATGCTACGTTATAAGTAAGTTGACTACGGCTGAAGGACCTTAAACTATTATGATAAACACGTGGCACAAACGATGTCATACGTCAACTATAAAATAAAATAAAAAACGCAAATAAACAGCGGTTTAATTGACGGTATTCCGCTCTCGCACAATAAGTGGTATTTTTAGATACCAGGTATGAAGTGAGCTTTTTTTTGTGAAAATGAAACACTAATTTTGAATGGAAAAGTAAAAAAATTTTATTCAAAGTATTGACCATTGCTTTCTACACATTTTGATCATCTTTCTGGCAATTTGTGGATACCACGCCAATAGTTCGTCTTTTGAAACAAACCAATCAGACACCCAATTTTCGACTTCTTCGTAGGAATCGAAGTGCTGCTCAGTCAATGAGTGTCCCATCGATGAAAATAATTGGTAGTCGGAAGGGGCCAAGTCTGGTGAATACGGCGGGTGGGGTAGCAGCTCCCAGCCAAGTGCTTTGATTGTATCCTGAACCGGTTTTGCTTTGTGTGCAGGCGCATTGTCGTGTAACAAAATTACTTTACCGTGTCTTCTGGCCCATTCTGGTCGTTTTTCGATCAATGCCTGGTTCAAATTGATCATTTGGTCACTACAGACATGTAGCGATTAGTATTAACAGTTTCACCAGGTTTTAGAAGCTCATGATACACCACACCTTTCTGATCCCACCAAACACAGAGGCCTTCTTGCCGAATCGATCTGGTTTTGCAGTCGATGTTGATGGTTGTCCCGGATTAACCCATGATTTTTTCCGTTTAGGATTCTTAAAATAAATCCATTTTTCATCGCCAGTAACAATTCGATGCAAAATTGATTTTCTTTCGTGTCTTTGAAGCGAAATTTCACAAGTGTTTGAACTTTCGTTCAATTCATGTGGCACCCATTTTCCACACTTTTGGATCTTTCCCATAACCTTTAAACGGTCAGAAATTGTTTGCTGTGCAACATTTAACATTGCTGCCATTTGCTTTTGATTCAAAGTATCATCTTCATCCAATATTGCTTGCAATTCGGCGTCTTCAAACTTTTTTGGTGGTCTTCCACGTTCTTCATTTCTCACATCAAAATCATTATCTCTGAACCATCTTTTGCATGTTGCTTCTGATAGAGCATGATCACCATATGCCTCGACAAGCATTCGATGGGACTCTGCAGCACTTTTCTTCAAATGAAAACAAAAAATTAATGCTTTCCGCAAATCATCACTTTGTGGTACAAAATTCGACATTTTTAACACGATGAAAAAATATGATGTTGTTTGTTCAATGACTTGATGTATATTAAATATATTTAACAGATGTCATACCAACCAAACAAACAAAAAATTAAGGCTCGTTCACAACAAATGTTCCCTATCAACACATTTGTATCTTAACGCTCACTTCATTCCGGTATACCTGGTAAATGATTTATTATTTAAATATAAAATAGAAAACCGCTTTGGAACCGAGCGCGAACGAGGCGAGAAATGGCAACACGAGGCAACGCAAGGCAACGCGAAATGACCTAGTACACACACTCTCGAATTCGCATTAAGCATTAAAGGCTGGCATTAAAGTCGACATAAAAAATATATATTTAAATTTCTTTTCATAATCGGAACAATCGGAAATTTTATCGATGGGCCTTTCTAAATTCCATTTTTCTAAATAGCGGTTCGTCACTTTCCGCGAAATCTAACAATAAGCCAATACGAGACAATAACATCGGACAATTTTCGATGTTTGTAAAAGAAATAAATTTATTTAAGATTTTCTTTGCGGCTGTAACAATATTCTGAAAATCTTGTATGGTAGCATCGAAGTACAAGAGAAATCTACCATCAAAGGCTTTTTACAGGTTATAAACTCACGACTCAGGCAGTAATGCCGTAATAAAGTACGTAATATTCAAAGCGTAAAGGAGAAAGCTCGTATTATCGTAAAAAGGCGTACAGCTATAAATTCTTGAAATATAGTTACCTTCTGAAAATAGCTATAGATTCAAATATAATTCATACAACATAAGCAACCTACTTTTTAAATTAAGAAACCTATTATTAAAATGCGAAATTTTAACTTAGAAATATTAAAACTGTAAGATTTCCTTGAATCTCCGTTTTAAGACGACTATTACGGTTTAATTTTAGAGTCTCTTTAAAGCAATTTTAACTTTGCACATTAACGATACAGCTTGTTCTGCTTTCAAACTTCGAAATGTATTCGGCCAAAAATGACCTACTAATACAATTATTTTATTGGTAACAAAGATATTTTTGCATTTTACGCGAATTATTTTTCGTTCGATTTCGTGTTTACAATATTTGGGGGGCCGTTCTTTCCATCTTCTGAAAAAAAACTATCCGACAAATTTTTACCATGGAAAGGTTTATTCGAACAATTGCTTCCATGGTAAATATCTGTCAAATAAATTTATCGGGAGACAGATATCGCGGTCCTAAGGGTTATAAAATAGATTAAAAAACAGAACTCGTAACCTGCGTACCTACTTTTTTTGTATTGTTTATGTGTAACTGCTTGATGTAAACAAGTTCATTTTATATGTAAGCGATCCAGAGGAAAATCGTAAATTTATTTATTGCTCTTTAACTAGTTTGATGATAAAGACACAAAATTCTTGTTTATAATTAAGGACGTTCACAAATATTCGTGAATGCAGTGAGATTAGAACCGACATCTATTGGATTGTGAAGCGATGCTTAACGTTTAAGTTAAAAATGGTTGATGCATTTTAAAAGCCTCAAGTTTTCTATGTCATGCAAAGCCTCCATCTAAACTTTAATACTTCTTTCAAACTTCGATTTTCTGTATTATTCTCGCCGTTCGTCCGAATAAATGAAAGTATTTTTATGATTCGGCGAAGGCGTTTATTTTGTGCATTTTTATTGTGAAATTTAGTGTTATGTTAGTGTTTCGAAATACCCGATTAGAATTATTTATCTTTTTTTTTAATATTTAATGTTATGTAACTTCTTGGATTTTAGAAGTACGTACCTATAGTAAGATTCGACCTAATTCTGCGGGTGACATTGCGCGGTCTTTAATTTAACATTAAACATGTACATTCCATTCGAAACTTGGTTTGGTCACTGGTTTCTGGTCACTGAGCACGCAGACGCTCGTCTCAAAAACGAGTGAAGACTGCGCAGGGGCCCGCGAAATTAGATCGAATTCCACTATAAATGTAGGCATGACTAAATTATGGAATCTTCATTCCAGCACCTTAGATTTAGGATTACCTTCATAAACAACATAATTTGGCAACTTAACGTCTCATAAACCGAATAATTAAACTGAAACGAATGTTGTGTCATAACCACAATATGAAATTGCCTTAATCTACTACCACTTTATATTAATCGAAGTCAGATTTGCAAATACGCTAGAAATTTATATTTACTCGACTTTCTACGGTAGTTTTAAAGGTTATTGTTCATCGAAAGGCTATATTTATCTTAATTATCTACTATCAACATTAAAATTGAACGTCTCAAATTTAGCGATCGAGTATGTACGAATATGTAAATAAGTAATTTTATTTTTATTCATATGTTGAATTAGTTTCGTAACTTTTTACACCTAGGTATGTATTTATACTGATAATTAAAACTAACTCTATTCAGAAATTTATCATTACTCTAATCTCACTATATTATTCTAAGATTTTGCGTCTGTAGGTATAATCTCTGCGTGTTCTGATAATTACAAGTAATAAGACTAGCGTGCTATAAGAACTAACGAAATATAGTGTATATCACATTGTGATGGTTTGCTCGCCTGCTAACCCTACATTTTCACTATATATATCATCAACATTCCTAAATTCACACGTTTTTCCATTATCATTCTACAATTCAATTTGTCTAATGTAGACATAAACGTAGAATAATTTTGTACCCATTAACGTTCGCAATTTTATTGCAATCATTTTATCGTGATGTTAAATCATTAGATGTTTCACGTCATTCTGGTTGTCCCGGATTTAATTATTAAAGATAACTTGTATCAAATATTAAAAGTTTTCAGATTCTCATAAATGTAAACGTCTACAATTAAAAAATATAATAGATTTTAGATATCTAACTACAACATTTAAAACTTTAATCGAATTTTAAGCTCCAAATAAAGCAGTAATCCAGGTTAATTTTCAAAAGATAGATTCTTAGTTAAATTTTTGACGTCAACCAACTGTAATCCACGTAATCACTTACTTTGTAATTAATAATCTTTCTGCTTGAAATCGTTCCGCTTCAATTTCAAGGCATCGATAACTATACTAACAATGAATTAAAGACGTGACTCGAACTTTGGTGTTACTTGAATTACTGAAGACGTAGTTAATAGCAGTTTGTAAACAAAATTATCTTGTACGCTTTGAATACCAGTATTTTAGACGACGTTCAATTGAACTGTTAATAATGACGTACTCGATATTAATTTTTTTAATGCCTTTGTTTCGATTTAGTAATAACGGTTCTAAATCAAAATTCCGTAATTTAAATAAAACTATAAATACCTAAATAGTGTCGTTAATCAAGCATCGTCCGTATCGCAACCATGTTACGTCCCATCACTAGCGTTTGTAACGAAACACTCCCGCACTTTACAAGGAACTCCGAATTCATCCTGAAAATAATATAAACATGTTTGAATTACTAATTGCATAAAAATCTACAACTAAGTATTAATAAATAGTACCTATACTCTATTCTCCGAATCCATGCAGTAGACAAACAAATGCATGCGAAAAATGCGTGATTAAAGTGTCATTTTTACGATAACAACATGTGTCACAGGGTTGAATTTCCTCCACATTATGTACAGTAACGCTCGTTTACGTATACTGCACAGGAAAGTGAATAAGGTATAGGTATTGCTTAAATGATTATAATCGTTAAAAATCGTATAATAATCCAATGTTTCGTCGTTTTCGATTGACGAGTCGAATTATAAATATAGGTAATTTTCGTGTAAGTTAACATAAAATTACTACGTATCAAACGTATTTAAATTAGAACAAAAACTGAGACACTATAACGAGGAAATGGTAGTAAAAACAAATTCTGAATAATACTCTGAACGGACAGCTGGTTATTATCCTTCGAAAACTCTGTCGCGTGAAGTTTTATGTTGTTTTATTTCTACAATTCCTCCAAAATTGTTTTGAACAAGAGAAAGTTTTAATCTTCTCAACGATTTAAAACTTTACGCCCTACAAGCTTTTATTTATAAAACACGTTACCGAAAGGAGATTTTTTTTGTCGTACAATTAAATACGTCGACTTGCATGACAACCGCGACTGATGCGAGTCGGTTTCCATCATTTCGGAATTTTATTTCGTCATTAAAAGTTGATAAACGTCATTAATCAAAATATGTGGGCGACTATTTGAGACGTCACACTACGTCTTTGTTCTCCATAATATTTCTTTTTTTGACACTTTAGATGAAATATTCGAACACAGTTTTTCCATCAACTGTATAAAGTGGTGCACATTTGTTTTCTTCTTTATTATATGCACTTTATTTTCAATATATTTGTTTTGATATAAAGCTTAAGACTTATTGTAATGCTTCTGTTCATGTTACTTACTGTAAACTAATACCAAAATGCAGGTATTTTAAACTGTTTGTTTTTAGTTTAGAATGTTTACTACTGCAACAAAAGAAAAGTGTCTTCCTTAAGGGAAACGCCTTAAGTTCTACGTAGTATAAATTAACATTAATTACGCTGCATTGTCCGTCACAACCCATGGTCTTACAATTATATTAGAGAATAATGAGCTCGAAAACGCGTCGCAGTCCGAACATTGAAGGGCAGTTTTTTAAGCTCACATTAATTTCTTCTAAATTTAAAGTTTAATTATTGTATTAATACGTATTAAATTTGTCGGATGTTGGCTTTCCATACTTGTAAAAATCAATTTAACTAAATCGAACTTTTTTCTAAGTATAACTAGCTATCTAATATTAAATTAAAATCGAAATCGACCGACACCCGACCTTCACACTATGTACACGAGTATAAATATCGAGTATGAGGTCGACATTATTAATTTTTTTTTTAATTCTTTATTTAACCAGCTCAACAAATAAATGTTATTCATAGTTGTTATGTTTTTTTTTTATTTTATTTTTTGTCTGTTAGTCTATTTCATCGTCCGTGTTTTGCAACAGGTCTTGAGGTAGTCTTCTTTTCAATCTTGTATGTAGATTAGTTTGTCCCAGGTTGTAATACATCGCACTTTCACTATTAATTAGATTCACAAAGAATTTTTTGGCCACTTTGGTGATATGTTGTTTTATTGTTGGCATATTGAGTTCGCGATGTAGCTGCTCATTTCTAACGAACCAAGGTGCCTTCACTATGATTCGTAATGTTTTATTTTGCATGGTTTGTATTTTGTTGATGTTGGTTTTAGACGTTCCCAGCCATATGGGACAACCATAAGTTATTAGTGGTCTTATAAGCGATTTATATATAAGTAGCGAGCATTCTTTGCGTAGGGCTGATTTTCTGTTTAAAATTGGGTAAAGTTGTGTAATTCGGCTGTAGCATTGGTTTAGTTTTTTGTTGATGTGGTAGCTCCACGTGAGACGAGTGTCGATGTATACCCCCAGGTATTTAACTGCTGCTCCGCGTGGGTTCCATTCAATATTTTGTCCATTTATGTTTATATTGTAGACGTTTAGGTTATGTTTTAATCTGAATATTCCGTTTTATTAGCGTTAACTGTTATACACCATTTATTGTCCCAGTTGTGTATGACGTCGAATGCAGTTTGTAGGTTATCTACCGCTCTTTCTAAATTGTGTTCTTGTGTTAGTATGACCGTGTCGTCTGCGTACATTGCAATCTCTGCATTGGTAATGTTGGGAATGTCTGCTGTAAATACGTTGTATAATAATGGGCCTAGGATACTCCCCTGTGGAACTCCTGCATTAATAATTTTTGTTAGTGACACGGTGTTGTTTATTCGCATTGAAAAAGTTCTGTTGTCGAGAAAGGAAAAGATTGTACTAGATAAGTATTGTGGTAGCCTTAAGTGCATTATTTTATATTTCAATCCATTTATCCAAATTTTATCAAACGCTTGTGCTACGTCGAGAAACAACGCAGTAGTGTATCTTTTATTTTCAAATTCACGTTCAATTATTTCGCTTAGTCTTTGTAGTTGATGCGCTGTAGAGTGTCCTTTCCTGAAACCGCATTGTAGGGGTGGTATTATTAAAATTGTAGTATTCAAACTAATAAATAACTATTGCAGGGTAAATTGTAAAGGTGGCGGTGTTGTTTTGTTTTGTAAATCGCATCTGCATTGCAAGACTATCGACTGCGAACGTAAACTTTCTACGGAAAAACCCTGTAAGTTGGCGAGTGGCGAATGTGCATTTTAATAAAATATGATCACATCGATATATAGGTTACCCTCGGACGACTTTGATAAATTCATGAATATTCTCAACGTTTTATTTTCTAGACTTTTCTTTAAACTTATAACTGTTACGGAAAGAATGTATTGATCTGTGGTGATTTTAATTTGAAGTTCAATTCTGGTTTTAATGGGAATTTTATTTATTTGAGAAATTTTCTAAAGGGTTACGATTTTAACATTTTAATTTCTCATAACACAAGATTGAATTCGTGTATTGGCAATACAAGTTGTATAATACTGAAGTGTTGTTAGATCATTCTGTAATATATGTGGAAGTCTATAAAAATTATCCAATGAATACTGGTTCTAAGGTCATCTATAAGTCAATAACTAATGTCGATTTAGATAAGTTATTTTACATTATTAAAACTACGGCATGAAAAGCTTTTAATGTACATAGGTGATATTAATATCACCTTTCATAATTTTATTGGCTTCGTTTCTGACGCAATTAACGAAGCTTTTCCAATAAAGACAAACAACATGCGTTCCTCTCGTACGGTCAGTATTTCTATTGAGTGATTTGATGCTGAACTTAAAAAAAAATGAGAGAGAGAGACTAATTTTGTTAAATTGTCATAACTTCGAGTACCTACGAAATTTTATGTTGCAGATATTCCCGAATATCTGTCTTTGACGCAATGTAACCGCTAATGGAAACCAAATAGATTAGATCTATCTTGATCTTGAATGCTAAGATGGTTGGTAAAACTCAACTGTTATAAATGCACTCGTGTGAATCCATCGCGTTCTATAGGTACAAGAGTCTTACGCTGGAAGATATAGGACGTCTTGAAAACACATGATCGAGTGAAAAAAACTTCAAAAGTGATCGTTCCACGTTAACTTGGAATTCGAAATTACTTTCAGGTTACTTCATCTCATTAGTCCGAAGAATTTAAACGTCATACATATGAATTACAACTTATAAATCATGAATCCCATTTTAAATTCGTTTGTGATTATTTGTGCGTTACTTACAACCCTTGTCGGTGCCCAATATAGAACAGAGATGATTAATCGACCACTTAATTGTGGCTGAATCGTCCGTAGTGTGCTAATAAAAATGCACCAAACAAAGATTTCGAAGTGCAACGAAGAGAACAGTAACTCACGAAAACTCCAGCCATTATCTTTCGTCGCTGAGACTTGTCGCCATCCAATACTTAAATACCGGTAACAACAAATTAAAAATAATATCAAAAAACTTAAATTAATGAGCTCGATCAACTTTCTATTTCGATAAAATTTGTATCAGGTAAACTACAAAAAAACTACTTAACCCGATAGAAAATAATTTTTCCGAATTAGAAGAGTTGATGAGAAATACACCTTCATTTCCTATTATTACATTAGAGACTACCTTTAGAAATAATAAGGCTAAAACGTGCTTCGCATATAAACAAGGTCATGGCTATTAACTGAAGGCGGGCTCCATCCTAATATCCCTTCTAGAGCATTACATTAGCAGTTTCATCATGCTTTACCCTTACCTTAAAAGGTCCTGTCTACCTAATACTGCTTTGTCTTATTCCATTATGTTTGCATTGTTTTAACTATAGAGAAAAGAACGTCTCGTAATTGTTTCAAACAATGCTTGGGCATGTACAATATATCTACGAAGCATTCGCACATCCCACAATGTACTGTAGGTACACAATCGTGTAAAGCAGAACAGACGAAATTTGAGTGGCAAATTTCAAATCGAAGTAAGTAAACAAAAATTTATTAATTGTAAGCAGCAAATCGTAACTTTTATTCAAAATACATTCAACTGTAGAGTAGATAGGTAAACGTTCCGCTAACAAAATCCCTCGAGCTAACCTTATGCATGGTTCTAATTGAACGAATCCAATTTGCTAACCTCAACCTTAATACAGTTTCCCGTCAGAAACGTTCCATTGGCAAAGGTGAGTTAAGTAGTATTCACAAAATAAATGAAATTAGTAATTCATTTTAATGACGTTGTTGAAGAACACGAGAGTCATTTCCGCCCCACTATCACGTCCAATTTATCGTATAAAAATTGAGATTTAATCGATTTATTTTGTTAGGTAAACTGCCCAGCATATTTAACGCACAAACTAACTTTGGCCATTTAAATCGATTTCGAGTTGCTTTAACTTCTTGCAAACCTACATAAATCTCTTCCAAATCATTCTGCTTGATTGTGTACTACTTAGTTAATTCTAAATATTTGTTTTATCGTTACTACCTTAAGCACACGCATATATTTTGGAAAACGATTTCTAAAATTGAATTAGTCGGTTACGTGCAGTTTTTTAAATATAAACTAAAAGAAATTATATTAGAAAACGCTTGCTTTTATTTTACGTAAAACCAAAATTTTAAAACTGACGTAGGGGAGACCGGGGCACAGTGGTCATATTTGGAAACAATTTGTTCTATTTTGAAACAAACAACATATAATAAGATGACATATGTTGCTCAATACTTAATAGATATTTGTCTACTAAATGACCCTACTAGTTTTACAAAAAAACATATTTATTCATTGTTTACAGATATTTAAAAAATATATGCATAAGTGACCACTGTGCCCCATATACGGGGTACACTGGTCACGATAAAGGGGTACAGTGGTCACTATATTTCATAAACTAAACTTAAACAGCAAACTTGAAATTAAAATATAAAGTATAAATTAATTAATAATACCTACTTAATATAGTTATATATGTACTTATACCAATAAAATGAACTTAAAACTTAACATACATTATAAGATTCAAAATCGTAAGAAAATTTCAAAGAACTATTTATTCTTGCGGTTCCTCCAGTATTTAGTGGGCCAAGCAAAATTAACTCAACATCTTTTTTGTCAACACTAGCAATATCTTCCACAGATGGAAAAACAAACTTATCCATGTGTTTTCTTAAAAATGAAACTACAAGTTCATCTTGAAGTATTTCTTTTACTTGACCAATGTAAAATCTTATCTTTGTTTTGTCTTAAAACGCACTAATACAAAACCGTCAATCTTGATTTCTTCACAAGTACCTACTTCGTCATTTTCAAACGACATATCACTGTCTGTTGAATTTGAAAGTTTCAAAATTGACTCACAGACAAAATTGACCGTTGACTAATTGACCGTTCAAATAAAAACATGTAAAATACACTTACATTTATAAGAATAATTTATATCCTACTGTAATATTGCATATAAAATCATGTTTACTGATGGAGGCCACAATAAAAATATTGGGGCACAGTGGTCAACCTTTTGAAGCATAAAAGCAGTGACCATAGAACCCCGTAAACCTTGTGACCACTGGGCCCCATAACTAACCTTAAAATTTTTTTGTAAAAATTAATTAAATATAATAAGAATTTTCTAACTTTTTATCAACATTCTATTCATCATGGGTTAATAATTCATATAAAAACATTGGATTTGCATATTTAGATCAAAATATTAGTTGAAATAAAAAATTGAAACTTACCAATATTTTACAACATGCGTACTCTAATAACAAACAAGAATTAAACCAAAAAGTGTAAAGTTTTCAATTTTCAAACTTTACAAATCTGTTGATAATAAGTCTGTTCATTTACTCACAGATGGAGAAACCTATTTATGAAGTTGTTTAAAAGTTATTGGAAAGTGACCACTGCACCCCTATGACCAGTATGCCCCGGCCTCCCCTAAAATTTAACTGAAATAACAAATGTTAAAGAAATGTCCATTACATCATTCATAATTATTTATTTATCACTACGTTTACCTGTCAACGCAATATGTTTATAACAATCACAGTAGGTAAATAAAATGAAAAAATTGTTTCATAAACGCTAATGAAATAACTACGTAGTGCTATGGCCATGATTTTCAAACCAATAATGACAAATGCATTCCCATAGTCCCCATCATGATAATCAAAATACCCCGTATGTGCTAAAAATGCGCGGCCGAAACATAAAAACAAATAAAAACATATGACTGAAAATAATGTATCCGCGTCATATTGTTTTCCCAAAACTAATTGAACTAATATGGTACAACAATTATAAAAACGATAACACATTACTTCATCCCTCCCAGGTGCATAAAATTGTTTAAAATTGTAAAACATTTTGAAATAAAAACGGAAAGGAGAAACAATTTAAAACGATATCAAAGAAAAAACCCGGACAATTTTAATTAATTCTTCAACAATTCTTCAATACCAAAAATAATAATACTTCAACAATTCGTCAACAATACTTCAATCGTTCTTCAATATTCAATTAATTAAAAAGTTAGTTCAAATTAGTACAAGGAATAATAATTCAGTTCATAATTTCAACTGCGAGAAGTCAACTTCCACGATTATAATAGAAATAACAATCAAGGACAATCACGGACCGGTGTGTCAACATTAATTAATACTACAACAATAAACCAGGGTGAACGTGAAAAATTCGAAAGTTTAGAAACAATTTGAAATTTCACCGAACAAAGCATTATATTGGCCATCGTTTCGAGCGACAAAAATAGGGTAGTAAATAGAATTGCCCGTTAAAATTAAAAATTACATTTATTAGATTATTCAGTGAACGGAAAGTAATCGAGATAAATTTAAATTAATTGTAGTAGGGTTTAATTGTTGTTAATAGTCAAAAGTTGACTATTATTTATTTTTTATAATCGTTATTATCATTAATAATTTTTTTATAAATAATTATTAGTTCTTAAACACTGGTATTGTTTTTGTTGTTAATGATCAACAACAATTTTTTGTTGGTTAATTTGTTTTTGTGTTAGCTATCAATTTAGAACAATTGAATTTTTGTTATTTAAAAGAGAGCTTTATTTAGATAATAGCGTGAACAAAAAACCAGAACCGATCAACCCCCAGAATTCTCGTTGAAGGTTGATTTCAACAAAAAATCAATTGCATCAAATGCTATCGTCTCGAATTGAGCACAGTAACGTACTTACAGGGTTTAAAGTTGGAGGTCGTACAATTTTATCAAACGTTTATCAAATGTCTATCAATGTTCGCACATAACATTAGGTATACCTTAAGAATTTTCAAAATTTATCACAAAAATTATTAAAGCAAGATACAAATTTATTATAAACAGTGTTTCTGTTTTTATGTTTAAATATTTATAGAAAGTTATTTATATTTATTGTGTTGTAACGTTAGTAATTTTTATTTTGTACAAAATTATGAACTTAATTATGCATAATAACCTAAAATAGGCCTAAAAAATGTGGTGTAAAAGATCAGTGTCCAGAAGGACAACTCCTAAGGAACATCACATATCCGCATATACCGATGCCGTTACAATAACATAGTTGATGGATAAATGTGCAAGTTCCCGAATGCAAGAAAAAGCTTATTGTGATCGTTTTTAAGAAAAATATTTTAATAATTTTTCATTTCCGCTACAAATAACAAAATAACGTTTGAGAACTGCAAGTTCTACGACTAATACTTACATAAATGGTAATATTTGCTTTCACTCCCGTCAGAGGAACACGCCGACTAACTAACAATAAGTAACGGTCTTCCCGGAGTGTCCCAGACTATAACATCCCTTAACATTTCATTTATATTTATTGTGAACATTATTTTTGTTCATATAAAATTATTCGTTTTTGAAATTTTGCTTCTAAATAAGCCGAATCTCTATATTTTTATTATAAACAATCATTCTTCTAGAGGCTCATTAATCTATTTTATCTTTGTTAAGTATAAATATTTATGTACCTATTTAAATACACATTTATTAAAATAATGCAATTTTTACCTATTTCCGCAAATTAGTTTGCCCAATTAATGGGATAATCTTAAATCATAAATGTTGATAAAGATTTTCGATGTTTCTGCATAATTGCCTAGATAATTCATCAATAACTCAAAATTCTGCAAACAATTTTAAGCAAAATAATACAGGTATATACCTCTTGTCAGGTGCTAACTGACTTCTATTAGCACAACGTTTAGTTGCCGACACGATCGCGTGCCAAGCTCGTAATTCAAACTGTTTGTATTAAAAGTTGAAATTCGAATAGTTTGAACCACGCAATGAAACTTTCCAATAAATTTTAGAATCGTTCGTACCTTAAATTGAATGTAAATTATTTTACCACGCATAATAAATTATGTCATGTCTGGTCAAATTATGGTGTCTGCGTGTATCGTCCCTACAAATACATAACTACCTATAAAAAATCAAAAAATAATTGGCATTAAATAAGGTACCTCTACTTATGAAGAAAAATTGAAAAGGTGTCCATAAAAAAACTGTAGAAGTTTCTGTGCTTACGTATAAATAAATACATAAAAAATTTCAAACATAATTATTAACATACGAGGCGCGTTTTTTAAGTAAGTACCGTTTTGGAATTAAAAAAAGACGTGCAAAGATATCGCAATAATTTTATTTTTACATGAAAGCCTGTACCTTAATCTACTTTTCTACATAATTTCCGTGAATATTGAGGCACTTGTCATAACGTGGCACCAGTTTTTGAATACCCTCCTCATAAAATTCTGCCGCCTGACTTGTTAACCACTGTATCACAAATGTTTTGACTTCGTTATCGTCTTGAAGATGCTGACCACCCAGGTGTTTCTTCAAGTGCAGGAACAAATGGTAGTCGCTGGGCGCCAGATCAGGGCTGTATGGAGGATGATCTAGAGTTTCCCATTTAAAAGATTTGATGAGATCTTTGGTCCGATTAGCCACATGTGGACGGGCATTGTCATGCAGCAAAACGATACCCTTACTCAACTTGCCACGTCTTTTGTTCTGGATTGCACGACGCAGATTGTTCAATGTCTCACAATAAGACGCTGCATTGATTGTCTCATTACGAGGCAGAAACTCCACTAGCAATACTCCTTTTCTGTCCCAAAAACTGTGCACATGATCGGACCAAAGATCTCATCAAATCTTTTAAATGGGAAACTCTAGATCATCCTCCATACAGCCCTGATCTGGCGCCCAGCGACTACCATTTGTTCCTGCACTTAAAGAAACACCTGGGTGGTCAGCATCTTCAAGACGATAACGAAGTCAAAACATTTGTGATACAGTGGTTAACAAGTCAGGCGGCAGAATTTTATGAGGAGGGTATTCAAAAACTGGTGCCACGTTATGACAAGTGCCTCAATATTCACGGAAATTATGTAGAAAAGTAGATTAAGGTACAGGCTTTCATGTAAAAATAAAATTATTGCGATATCTTTGCACGTCTTTTTTTAATTCCAAAACGGTACTTACTTAAAAAACGCGCCTCGTATATTATATATAATATTTATATTAACACGGAAAGTAAAAATGTGAAGATTTTGAAAATTAGAAATTATGGAAGATAAATACATATAAACATCCGGAATTTTTTTTATTTATCACAAAACCAAAAACAGTGATTGATTTTTTCTTAATTTTTTTAGAAAAAGAGTAACGATTTTGAAAAAAAAACAGGGGTTTCTACATTCTATTTCGTGTCAGTGGCGTTGCAGAAATGTAGATGTCGAATTTGAAGCAAAATCGCAAGAAAATAAGTATGCGAAACTCAATATAATTTTGTAAAATAGAATTCCATTTACCAAATACCTACACCGGACACCAAAATAGGTGTAAAGCGTGCGTTTAGATACGATAACTCGAAATATTTAAATAATTTATTTATCTAACATAAGATCATTTATTGACCGTAATGCTTATTTATGGCAAATGAAAAGTATAGGTTTGTGAAACTGTAGATATAGGTTTAATTAGTTTAGGAGAGTGCCCGACGATCGCATAGTGGTAATTTTTGAATGATCAAGACTGGCGAAATACCCAACATCGACGATGAAACAAAAACGTACCTAGGTATCGAACGCGATCGAGGACGTAAGATGATCGAATAATCGACGTTGATAGTCAATAAAGATCTGTCCTTTATAATTTATTCAATAAGAGAAATAGCGAATGTGGTCGGCCCACTGAATTTCGCGGATCAAAGTTTAACAACGGCCAGCAGCATCGTGGGATCCTCAGGGAAAGGCCCCGAGAAACCTGGCGAACAAATAACTTGAAGTGAAGGTAATGTGCTTACGACCATTTTTTTTTATTAAATTGTGACTTGCTACTTGTTTGATCATTGTTATATTTTTGGTTCATTGAATTTTGCGTTTCACTATTTGTTCGAATTAATATTACTGTTTTATTAGATTAGTGTCCTAGCCCATAAATTAACTCCTTAAATTTTATTTTGTTTCATATGTTCAACTAATAACTGTAATATGTTAATTTGGTACATTAAAAAAATTAACGAAATGATTTTTTCATTTGCTTTTGCGTTTTAATATCAATTTAATGTTCACAACCGATCCCATTTAGACGTTATCTAAATTAAAGGCCCCTGAGATTAAGACCTCTGCTCTCAAAAAAGGATAGTTGCACAGAGTTTTTCTTTCGTGGGTAAATTACGTTTCGGGAAAATGTACAAATAAACAACTGCTAGGTATAAATAAAATCTGAAAAATTCTTCCCCACAAATACCTCCTTCACAGGAAATTGTCAGCAATTATACTTGTGGCTACAGGAGACCATATCATAGACTAAACAGGGATGGGCAAACTTTTTCCCCAAGGGCCACACGGACATCTGCTTAGTCTCTAACATAATGAACTTTATGCAGTTATCGACCAATTGAATTTCAATCGACCGAACGCATTCACAATCGCAGCCGAAACCAACTGATGTATGTGGGTCGTAATTTACCCACCCTTGACGCCAGTTTCACAAAAATATAAATCGAAAACTTTTAGTTACAAAGGTGGTAAATGGCAATTTTTTAATAGTCGAGTTTTAGTGTTAGGGATGTCGTTTATGTACAACAGTTCTAACAGACAACAACACTGCTCAAGAAATTGGCACTTGCCACTTTTGTAACTAAAACTCTTCAATTTACAAATTAGGAGCGTTGTTATAGAAATAGAGTTTTCGTGGCAAACTTATTAGTTGATTTTACTCATTATCTACTATAGTGGCACCTGTAATCAATTGTAAACTTGTATTATCTTGTGAAATTGGTCCCCGGTATAGTCATGGTGAAGTCCTTGACAAACATACCTAAATAATTGAAATTCCACGAAAAATTTTTTTTTGTTTGAAAAACCCAATTTATTTACAATCTGCACAAGTTGCATTTAGTAAATTTTGTGATAGATTTGGACATGTAGAAGCATCCCCAGTAGGATGCTCCTGTAACAATTGTCATCTAGATGTCTAGATGAGTTTTGAGTTATTGGGTATAAAATAGACTATGAACTTGAAACTAAAATAAATTATGAAATGAAATAAAGGTTGTAAAAGTTGACGAAGAAAAAAGAAGTTTGAAAATAATAAAAATTAAGGAAACCCACAACAACGCTGAAGCTTGCAATCGATTCTTTAACTCGTACATATTATGTAATGTCTACGTGTGTAACATTTTTTTAATGCATAAGTATACGATAATCATCTACAATGTTAAAGTATCGAATTTGTAGGAGAATTAAGGACAAATTCCATGTTAGATAAATATAGGTGCAAAAGTTATGTAAATAATAGATTGTTTGTTATATCTAAACTAACAATTGAACACCGGGGAACACCGCAGGCTGTTGTCATATAATCAAATAGTTACTGGCTAATGTATTTTCCGAAGCCATTGAAAAAACTAACAATCGCAATTAATTTTTGATAACGATCGTTGTTCTAGCATCGACGTTAAAATATAAATACAGTGCGGACTCTATAACGTGAGCATCCCGTAGTGTAAACGTCCAAAAACGCGAACGACTGATTTGATATGTTCGACACATTCCAAAACGTGAACGCATAACTTTCTATGTTCTAAAACACGAACTCTCTTAAACTGAAATAGTGTACAATAACTATACAATCAAACTGAAAGTGTAGGTACCCAAAAAATAAACAAACTGAGCCATTGTATTCATTTTCAAGCATGTTCAGTAAGTTATTAACTGTCCAGACTTGTGAGTGTAACATTTTTAAGTTCCCGCCTAATAAGTATCCCTATTATTTATTATGGCATCTAACATAAAAAACAACAACTTATTTAACTTTTTAGAAAACAAAACCAAACTTTTATCAGATGCAAAGAAGGACTCCGAGTAACTTTTTAATCATACAAGTATAGTTGCCAAGTCGACTGTAATGTGCCTTCGAAAAGAAACATTTTTCAAAAAAATTACATATGTATTTTTTTATTTCTTTTTACATCCCATTACACAAATAAATGTTATTTTAACTATCGTTGATGTTTCGTACTATATTATGTAGGTACTCGTATCAATTATATTAAGTATTTACCCATTCAAGTTACAGGAACCCCTCGAAAACGCGAACACCACTTACGGTAGGAAATTAGTTCACGTTATTGAGACTGTACTGTATTTTGTAAATATATCTACCTACTACAATAATATTTAAAAGCAAGCAATAACTCATTTAATAATTACTTAATTAAAAACTGTTTTCATTCAAAACTTCAAAATAAAATTACAAAACGCTATGCTCGTCAGGCAAAACGTTAGCGTTTATGTAACCACCCACTTAAGTGAGCTTTATTGATATAGGTAAATAGGGCATTCAGTAGCAAAATAGAGTACTAAGTGCTTGCTGCATGTAAATGTGTATATAGACAGAATACGTTTACGAGGATGATCGATGCCTAACAAACAGCAGTTTGGAGAAGTGTACTCTATGAATATAATAAGTAGGTAGTATAATTTCCGTACAATCGACTAAACCGTTAATTGTTACAATATAATATTGTAAATTGATATTTAATATTGCTTAAAAAAGTTTTAAATAATAATTGAAACTGAAAATTAAATTATCTGTGTTATTGTCAAATCGTTAGATGTGAAGATAATAAATATGGGACGTGCCTAGACTAATTAAGCAGCATCAACTTTAAAATTACTTTCCCCTCATTTCCTTATAATAAACATTAAAAATTCATACACGTTTAGAATAAATAAAAGTATATTATATGTAGTACAAAGAGTCTACAATTATTTATTTCAATTAAATGCGAAAAAAACTATATTATACGTATGAAAAAGTAAATACATATTTCCTATACCTCCTACTTGTTTGGGTAGTTGTTCTACTTGTTTCCTCTAGTTTGGGTATTATTTGAAAAGGTAAAACGGAAATATAACAATAATTAAATAAACACAATTAGGTATCAACTTAAGTAAATACCTATTGAATAATCGTTGACGGAAAATAAAATTAATGGTTTACAATGTATACCTAACAATAAGTGTCATAATTTAAATAATTCATTTTCGAAATTGGTAAAACTGAATAGCTACATAAAAAATAATGCGCACATTAACTATTTTAATAAGTATCACATCCGTAAAGTCGACGGGCGACGTTTTAAAATTACACTATTACTTATTGTGTTTTTCGCACCATCCTGTATAACCTGTTTATCACGTGCGCACAGTAATTTGGTCAAATTAACGCCATCTTCAAAATAGTCACGACGATACAAAATGTTTTTAACAACATTAAAATAAATTTTAAGTTATATTAGTTAGTAATTTAATACTCCTAATAAATTAATATACCTGGCACTCGCATTATTATTAGTATTGAATTGGGAATTAGTTTTAAAGGAATGACGTATTATTGATTACGTTGCTTCTTCACCGGACACTTTACATAAGTTTCGTAATTCAAGCTGAATTTATGTTGCGTACTATCCGTCTATAATAAAATGTTTAGCAAATTCATCTTCGTTTACTTTTTCCAAGTACTTGATGGTATTTTCTATTAACGTACTTATGTATAAACTTTTGTCATTATTCTTAATTGTGTTTAATTTATTGAAACTAAGGTTTAATACGCGTTTTCTTCTTTTTCCAATGCTGTATTTATTCGTAATTATAGAAAATCGTTTTCTTGGTGGACTACGATAATTATCATTGCCTGTATTGTCACCACAATTTTCTTTAACGCCGTCAGTACTTTGCACTGTCTAAAAATAAAAACGTAAATATAAAATTAACCTAAGTACCTATGTACATATCGAACAAATTATTTTCAAAGCTTATGATTCAACCATCACAATAATGTAGGTTATGTTTAATATTTACAGACTATCGAAGTGACAATATGAAAACGAGAAAAAATATTTGAGTAATTAATTTATGTTTAAAATAATTAAAGAATGAATTTTAAGAAAACGTTATTCTGTAAGCAAGACGTAACGTATTATCAACATGTTAGGAAACGACGAATAATAAGATAACTTATAAATACTTACTTCGTAAACGAGCAAGTAATTTAAAAAAATACAGCAAGATTTTTTTTTTCAACAAAACATATCATTAACGTCAAACATAAAACCGCCTTATTATAAGGTAAAAGCTACTTTTACCTGTAATGACATATTATTTACATTAATAGGATTTTAAAGAAAAAATTAGATTTAAAACAAATTTAACTTGTTTTTCTCTCAAAAATCTAAAACTGAATACCTACATTTTTGCTTAATAAACGTATTTATGATAAGCCGTATACGTATAAATTTTTATACACATTATCTACCTTAAATTCCATTGTTGATAATAGTCGAAATCCACTACATTAAAACCTCGCACACTTTCGAAAACAACTGCACGCGTTTCTAAACGTGCAGCTAAACAATTTCTGCCTAAAATTTACAATTTCTCCCCACTACGAAATATCATTAGATAACGATTTACTATCGCCATTTTAATACTGATTTAAACAATTCCTTCGTATATTTAAAAAATATTTTCTGGGATCACATTTATGTTAGACAAAATTAAATATGTACCTGCATACTTGGTTAGGTACAAATTTTCGGATAATATGTACATGTATATATGTACACATGTCAAATTTGTTATTACCATCAATGAAACTAACAAAACGTAAATGTTTGAGTATTGTTACGGAAATTTATCGTCTAAAAGATCAAATTCCTTTCGATACAACAATATTTGCGCTCATTCTCTTTTACGTTGAAACATATGAAATTACTTTTATTTTACCTAATCTGATAGACGATTTTTTAAAAAATATATCAAATAAAACTTCCAATTTTAAAACGTCGATACTGAATCCGATAAGTTATAAATATTAAATTGTAGGTTAATAACTAATAATTATTTGTTTTTATTAATAATATTTGCTTCGGAAGTTAATAGGATGGCGTAACAGCATTTGAGATTATTGCGTATGTTAATTAAAACCTCATTTATAAATTAATTTAATTTACCCATTAATTTAACCGCATTTTTCATTATCATTAATAACAAAATTAATGATTAGAATAAATGACAATTAAAGTAATAACTGTTTTCATAATATTTTCTGAATCACCTAATGTTGAAAATATTACGTACAAAATGGGTAGGTACCTACCTACCTACCTAAAATTAATTAGAGAATTTTAACAATTTTTTTTTAAATATCTAGTTGGGTACATATTCAAAAAAAATTACAGTGAAACCTCGTTTAATACGCTTTCCCGTATACGTACGTTATTTTTAGTCGAATTAACTAATAGATATAGCTTATCCATACCTATATGATGTTCACGTCATCAATACAAGGTTACTAGATGATGACATTTCACGCAATGACAATTTTGACAGTTCTAATAAATTGTAATCTTTCTTTATGCCATCTAATATGTGCGCAAGTAAATCATCTATAGAATATGTCACTTTCCAAACTTTAAATCGAATTACAAATAAACAATCTAGTAACTTTTTGTTGATGACGTGAACATCATATAGGTTGGGATAAGCTATAGTATAATCATGTGTGTTCCTATATTCCTATCGTACACCAGGGCTCCTGGGATAAGTGGGCACAAAGCAAAATTAATCTAATTTTATTTACCTTAAACTATTGTTCATATTTTAATACCAATATGTAGGTAAATATGTGATACATACTTGCACGTAACCATTTTTTATACTTTAACTATGGGAGCTTTAAAACAGCATAACTGCGCTAAAGACATGTTAACTATATAACTGTGAAAAAAAAACAATATTAGATATAGGCACCTACTTTTTTTATGTAAAATTTGGCCTATATTGAAATATTTGCGTATCAATTTACAACAATATTGAAAATTCATAAAGAATTTCATTATTGACAAAATTGATATTTAAAACCATTTAACCAAAATGATATGACCAATATATGTAGATAGTAGGAGATAGTATCTTATTAAAATTTCACTTTAACGAATAACCTCCAAAATTCCAGGTTTTGTTAAAAATAAATATTTCTATTTAAAATTATTCAGTGTTACTATACTTTGTTTGACTCATTACAAATTAATTACAAGGTATATCATCCCAATAAATGATAAGAAAAGTGCTTACACAAAATAACATTAGATATCCTGTAGAAAGTAGAACAATTATTCTCGAGGCCAGAAAATTCTAATTTCGCCGACATTAAATTTTAACTATTTGATTGTTTGTTATTGTTTATCGTGATTAATAATGCAAATTAAGTTATACTTACTGTTGTTACAACTTTTAAAATTCAAAGTTTGTTTGCAATAAAAAATATCCTTATCTATTGTTTTCGGTCCTAAAATTTAATAAATTTTGAATCAAACAGGCGTATAACATTTTTTAAATAAAAAAAGCACAACTTCCAGATGTTTATTCGACAAAATGAAACAATAAGTTTATAGTAACTCAATAAGTGTTTACGGGTAGAAAAGAACAGTTGCTTCCAAACAAAATTTATTTATTTAATACCATTTCTTCAGTTTTATTTTTTTCTTGTTAATAAATTTCTACGTTATAAACGTTTTATGAATAATCATATACAAATATAAGTTCATTTAAATGTATAAAAATAGGTAGTTTCTGAACGTTAAAAATAATGCATAATTGAAAACAGACTCATTTTGAACTAATTAATTGATAGATAAATTCAATTTTTGTAAAAGCATAATAAAAAAGCATTCGGTAATAATTACTTAAGTATATTATACTATTGTAAAGTTATTAATAAAAATTGTAGAGAATTGATTAATCTACAAAAATGCCATTTATAAAAATTTTGCCCGACTCACGGTTACTTTAATTGATTAATTAATTAATTTTAGTTACTAATAAAAACTTGTCTTTGGAAATGTTTTAAAAAAATTAAGCATTTAATAAGCAATACTAATGTATTTAGTAATTTTAATCAAAAGTTATATAAGCTGACGATGCTTATTCGAAAGATGGATTTAATTATTGCTTACTCCAAATTGCGCGTATAAAAACTGAAAAGCAACAACCTATTATCGTGAATCGTTTTTGACAGGTAATTAAAAATAATAAAGCGTTAAGAATATATTCATTAAGATCTTGGTTTATATGAATGTTGAATTTATAAGAAAATACCGAAATAGCGCCTGAATTTCGTATCTAGCAAAGTCAAAGAAATATTAAGATAATCATTTGATATTTATTGAATTGTGTTTTGTTTAAGTTTTTTCACTTTTTGACACGAAAATTGATTAAACCTTGTATGTAGCGTATGGAAAAACGCATTATTTCCTTACTTGTATGTATGTATATGCTTACAGAACTCGATTTCGCCTCGTTCTGTAATATGCACACGTGTAAGGAAATGATACCTTTTCCCCCCTTATTACACTAATAACTACTAAAATGCCGAATTTAAAGTATGTTACAGCTATGAATAATAAATATTTTAATGCATAAATTTCAAATTCAATCCGCACAATTTCTTTTAGAATACATTATCAGAACGATTAACAGTTTAAGATCTAAAAGAATTATCGGATTACGTGCGATATAAATGACGCCAATATAGGATTAAAACAAGAAATTCAACTGTAAAAAGATTATAGAAAGTGTTTCGGGAGGAAATGTAAATATTTTAAGAGGTACCTAGTAGGTACTAGGGACTATTCTGTACATATAAACACGTGTCCAATTTTCAATACAGGTATGGAGATGTAGTTGTTTGAATGTACCCCATAAAAAGCCTTACGAAAAGTATGAACAAAATACAAATGACTTATTGGCTGTATTTTTTAATTTAAAATACATCAATAATTTGACACAATTCAAAATAGGTAAGTGTTTAAAAATCAACTACAAACTCCATTTCATTTTTCAATACTCTCTTAACAATGGTATACTCAAGAAAGTAAAAATCGTAACGACTCTTGAGAGTTAAAATTTAAAATTTCAATTACTTGAAACGAATCGACTACGTTTACGTTATACCTGTATTATTTCTAACAAAAAGTAACCCTCTCGATTAAGAGGAAACAAGTACTTTCAAATAAACACAATAATTATGGCGGGTAGACAGCTGCAATAGAGTATTTTCTATTTAGGTACTATATAAATATTATCTTTATAACACAAACTATTGCCGTAGTTATAATTTGGACAATTCGTCGTCTACATTGATTTTTGTCAGTTGTATATATTTGCAACTAGGCTTGCCATTTAAAATGTGGAATTGTTTTTATATGTTCATAAATTATTAGGGTATAGTAATTAAATATGAAAATAAAAAGTTGTTGTGTACTTAATTGTACGCAAATAAATAAAAGCACATCGTTTCCCCATTAATAACATTATTAAATATTTTCAGAATAATTCTTTTCTTGTTTACTTTACGAAAAATACATTAATTGTATTTTTAACGGGTATAAAGCGAAAAACATTACTTTATTTTTTAATTTTAAAAAAATTTCAGCAGATAGTATAATTCTAAACCATAAATAATGGACTGCATTAGTTCTTGATGCAAGTACCTCTAGTTGTAATTTTGAATCAATTGCACTAAACTGATAGCAGTGTCAATCGACACAGTTCAACGCAGACGACTAGACAATTAAACAATTTTTTGAGATTTCTTTCCTGATTGAAAATTGAATAGTAAGTAGGTGCCTAACTGAAGGAAAACAACATATTATTACTTTTTTGTAATATAAATAAGATGCGTTGTTTAATTGCTCATTTCACTTGCTTATCTATATTTTATTTCTTATATAATATCTATATATCTTAATAAGACTAGAATAATAATACGGTGAAATAAAGAATTACCAAATACTCCTAATAACCGATCATGCAATGAAAATGATAACAACCGTAGCAAATTTACTGCCTCGATATATGTTGATAAATATTCACAATGGTCGGCAGTAAAAATTATCTCAAAAGAATCGAAAATTGATGTAGAGCCCATACAATTTTGTGCCAATTAAAATCACATTTACCTTGAGTAGTGGATAAAAAACTTGAACAACAGAAAAAATACTGACAACAGTTTGAATTATGTATATTTTCGATATGGTGGTCCGTATTAATGATAATAACATTTCCTATCAAAAATTCAAATCTGAAACTTCTCATATGGAAATCTCCTATCTCTTTATAATACGAAACTATTTACCAAGTGTGAAGTGTACTATAATTATTTTTAGTAAAATATTCATATAAAATAAAAATATCGCTAACCTAACAATAATAACAACAACAATAAGTGCAAGTAAAATTAAATAAATAAACTATTCATTACTTCAACACAACAAAACCATCAACTTACATTTAAATAATATAAATAAACAAATATTTATTACTTATAATAAATTAGCAGGATTTCCTTAATAAAAGTTAGAAAAATATATTTTCCTAATTACCTTTCGAACGTCTATAAATTCATAATGCCACACAATTCTTAAAGGGCACGTCCACAATAAATTGAAATGTGCATTCGACTTTTTCGTTTTTTAGAGAGTGACATTAAATTATAGGATTTTGATTGCTTGCAAAAATAAAACCGACCGATATCGAAAGCAAGCTATCGACTCAGAAAACGAATTTTAATCAGTAAAGTCGGTAGGTGGTATATTATGTTTGCGATTGATTTGTATAAAAGCTTTTTAGAACGAATTTTATTCCAAATAATCGCACAAGGTTAGGTATTATATAAATGATGTCAGTATTGAACATTTACGGTGATCGACTTTCTACTCAAAATATAATAATATTGCCATATTGTGTATAATTACACCGTTTTGCGACGACACAGCATATAACGCTCTTTAAAAAATTTGAAAAAATAAGTTTCTCGCTGCGAATTATGTTAAATATTTCTTATTGTAAGTAAGATAAATATACTTTAATCACTTTGCGAAAATTCTCATTCTGGAAGAGAAAATATGAGGATAACATTATTATCTCCTAAGAGCGGAAATAGTTACTAAAGTTTGAGGTACATACTTAACATTTCTCCGCGGTTTATATCTTCCACGGTTCCCGAAGTTTGCAAAGCATTATAGCAAATAAACTTCCAAAGCCCGTACAAGGTATTAGTCAATTTTTGTAAAACGTTAAGGTGTTGAAAAATCGATTTATTTTTGTTGCGATTGCAATTTTTCTTGTAATTCTATTTAAAAATATTAAAATTATCTGGGAATTTCCCATTTATTTTTCAACCAAACGATTTTTCACATTTTTACTTCAATCGCAAAAAGTTCTTTATAATCGACATGCAGTTTTGCAGAGTAACTTAACGAACAAAAATGAAATTTCGCAGGAGCGCACATTTTGTGTCGTCGCTTAGCTATAAACAGATACGTTTCGCGAAAATACCAATCGATTTTTCCGGTAGAAAAAATCGGAATATTGTTACCAGATTTTAACAGATGATGTCTTTGCCCTAGATGCATAAAGTAGTCAGAACTAAACTCGTTTTCGGGAAAAGTGTGGATTAAATCACTCTGCCAAAACGTCGTCGATATTATCAATGTCGAGGACAACTACCGAATAATTATTCCGTATTCCAGATTCTGTCAACACATATTTTCCAACGAACTGCGAACAAGTAGAAATCGAAAGACGATAAATCCGGGATAATACCTACTTTAACAGCAACTCGTCGATTTTCCTGGATTAAAACATCAATTAAGGCAACGTTTCTCGTTTACGGTAGTATAGCACAAAATATTCCACCTTTTTAAACTGTTTTAACCCTCAAACATAAAACTTCAACGAGTAATTAACTACAAACTGTGCAGGTCACCGAAATTGCGTTTAATTTGTTTCTAAAAGTTAGACGCGAAAATTAACAGTTCTTTTCTTTAATATAGGTACTTACCACGCCATTTTGAACAATTTTAACTAACATTTCAATCTAGCTCTATATTGAAATTGTGAAACGGTAATGATAGCATGAACATAAGTGATTAATGTATCGATAAATTTGCTGGTAATACAACGTCAGCTGTGAAACTACTGTTTCTTGACTACCAAACATTTATCAATTTGCTTAGAGAAAGTTTAAATCATTTTTACTAGAACATAAAATTGTTTTAATTGCTTTAATTTCACATTTGATACAAAATAATAGGAAAATAGTACATATTTTAGTTCCACTTGATTCGTAAATACGTAGTTTTATTCGTAAAGGGAATACATTACTAAATTATATTAATTTCTGTTATATAGGTATTATACAGCATGTGAAAATTGCAATTTCAGATACAAATTTACCAACTAGTTTCACGCGTCAAGGGAATATTACTATATATTTTTAATCAAAATGTTCGTATAACTTTAACGTTACTATTACTTCTACATCAGATTACGAACTGACCACTAGTTCGTAATACAACCCTTTCCATTTAAACATTCAGAACTGTTGCACCAACTTCTTACCCTTGTTCCGTACATAAATTTGGCTTTAAATTAACTTTATATATCAAATATTGTCGATGAATCAGAGAAACCCTAACGGTGGCTATGGCAGTATCTGAAAAAATATCATCCCTTCCCAAATATATCATCCATAAACAATTAACAATCGGAAGCGTTCGCGTATTAGAGAAAAATTAATTTATCTAGTAGCATGAATTGTTCCATTACATAGTTAGAAAACGTGATCTGCATATTGTATGCATAATGGTCTTAATCAAAGGGGATAAAGGGTTTTAATTAAATATTTAAATAGATTCAAATTCAAAGAGAAGTTATGGGTTTAGCACAATGTTTCCTTATTAAATTTTAATCCGCTTTGTTTACTCACTCCGAAACTGAAAAGGAACTTTGGCAATTAAGACATAAAATAAGGAAATTTGAGTGGCTTTCACAGATAACTTTCAATTACAGAGATCTAAAGTACAGAGTGTGGGTTCTAATATAATCATTTCTACCATGCCGAAAGGACACTAATTGTAAATTTTAAATCGGTCACGTATACGGATCCGCAGGAAACTTTAACCAATCTTCTATTTAACTCGATAATCTAATAAAACCGTCTTCGAAATGGAACTTTGGACGGTAATAATAATTGCCCTATGTTACCTGTAGCAGAACGTAAAAAGAACTTCGATATTCCATTTTTCTTGGAATAACTCTTATTTAATGGTTTTTTTAATTGAACTCCTCAGAAACGACGAAATTAAATTGTAGACACCTTGCATTTACAAAAGAAGAACAAAAAGGAAACTTATCGAATTACCTTCGTTTAACCCAAATTTTTTATTGCTTTTTAGGTATAGTAGGCATATCTAATATTGTTCGATTTCTCCCGCAATAACGAACTTTTAAAAGTTACTAAACGTTGCATTTTCGTTTTAAACTGATCACAAAAATAAAACATTAATTTACAACGATAAATATGTACCTACAAACCTAATCAACGTGAAATTTAAAAATTCCGTCAAACGTGCGCGTATCTACACTACTCTACCAAGTTAAACATTTTTTACATATATATATATATATATATATATATATATATATATATATATATATATATTTTAACCATTTTCGAGTAAAATGAAACAACATCCGTACATATTTAGCTACCTATATAAATACAGTTTTTAATTTCAATTTTTTATTTTAATTTGAAAATGGCATTGCTTTGAAAAAATGCAAGCGGGTGTTTTCGTAGTTTTCGTTCTGAATTAAAAAAAATATTTATGTTAAATTTGGAAAGATTGGCGGTGAGGTATTTTTGTATTAAAAATGCTTGATGATTTTTCATACGGAAATACGTCCCTGGAGGATTTAAAAATTATTTGTTGACAAGAGTTCGTAATATCTACTATTTATCCGCACATTTTTGTATAAATATCCAGATTATCCAGATTTTATAAAAATGTATATTTTTTCTGAACAACCTGTATTATAAAAGTTACGCTACTTATAATATCTACTAAGTATAATAATGTTCATAAACCAGTTCCAACGTAAAAAAAAAAACGAAACAAAAAATACAGCTTAAATTTTTTATGTTTACTTAGTATACATCATGTATAGTACATCATAATGAAAATTAAGATACAAGCCGTTAAGAAAATTAGCGTGTTATATTTATTCAGTAATTAGACTTGTCACGTCAACGTTGTCCTACAGGAATACAACGCGAATCTACCCACTCCACTTGAATATACTAAATAGTTCAGTAAGTAAACTAGTTGCGGTTTGTAATGACAAATGAAGTCAATACGAATATCATTATAATTTATAAATCCGCGCATAACGCGGATATTCGAAGTATTAAACTATTATAACAAAAGAGAACGCAAATTATACAAGCACAATAATTTTACTCTATATATTTCTCTTAATAAAAGTTATAATAAAAAAATTTCCGATATATATTTCGGATGAACACAAAAGCATGGTTTCAGCAAAGCTTTAAAGGATAAATCATCATACACAACCGAAGTAGTGGCGAAAAAGAAATTACTTCTAAAAAGAGGGATACAGGAGAAAATCTGTTCAAAATGAAAAACATAATGGAAGAATCTTGTTACTGTAGAAGCAAGGGTAACTCAGTTTGAAAATAAAATTGCCTATATGATTTATGGATTCTCTTATACACGGAACTAATAAAAACGGCACAAAAATTAAATTTTTCTATAAAATTCTTAAGAACGATTTTCTCGAATATTTTACGGCAGAATGATATTTATAAAATTACAAGTCGTGTTTAAACGAGAATTTGTTACATACATACCAACTCGAATTTAACTTCACGCCCGCGATTATACCCACTTTGTAAATAGATAATAATTGTATCTATATGCAATGTAAAATGTTGCTTTTATAAGATGATATGTAAGCTTTTGTCAAAAAAAAAAGTTGAATAATATTGCCTTCGCTTTAAAATTACCTTTTTAAAGATATTACTGATTAAACAAGTACAAAGCCTCTAACAACTTTTTACATAAATTTAAAGAATATTATACTAAGGGGCGAGTTGAAAGTTTTAAGCAAAATGAATAATTATCCCTACAACAAAGAATAAAACATATTAAAGTTACAATCGCTATTCATATCGTACAATCGTAATCGTTATTGAAGTAATTATACAAAAATAACGTTACAAATTAATAAAATAACTATAGAATAACTACATAACCTACTTTTTTTTAATTATTACAGATAGATAGTACCTAATTGTAAGTATAAATTCATAAAATCACATTAAAGCTGCTCCCATACTTTTGTAATTTAAAATGTAGGTAAATAAATTTAATTCTCGGTATAGTTTAATAAATAAATATGTAATAATTTTAATACGTTAAAAATTATTTATGCGTGTGTATAAAAAATGACGTCACTTTTCTTATGAACTTGCGACATATTTTATTAAGTATTAAGTTTCAAACCCGTAATAACGAGTCATATCAAATTAATGTCTTTAAAAAAATAATAAATCGACATAGTACCTACAAAAAATTTATTTTACATATTTTATGAAATTTCGGAATAAAAATTTAAAGTAATTTAAATGATCACCAATTAAATTTTGATAGCCTCCATTTTCAGCTATTTATACTTAGCGCGACTTAGCTCTAGTACTTCGTATAGGAGGTGAGTTAAGACAGTATCACCCCCCCCCCCCCGCATTAGTTCGTTAAACGTGCGTTTTTTAAAAAACCCATAAAAAAAAGATAGTTCTTCCAAAAAATATATAAACAAAGGGGTATACAATGGTATATACAAACAGGGTGTCATTTAAAAATAAAAGTTGCACATTGCTGCTCAAATCTCATTAGGCCTTGAAATAAAATAAATGCACAATAATATATAAAATATCATTCTGAACATCTTTTGTAAAGAAAATATTTTTCTAACACAAATATTCAACGAACTAATGGGGAGGTGCTACTATCTTAATTCACCCTGTATGAAATGTTTTAGAAATTTTGAACAAATATGTTCCTCTCGACATGGATCCGATTCTCAACGGTTTATGAGACATCGAAGGTCGAAGTTGCCTAAACGATACGTTGGCGTGAAAACATAGAATACACATTTTTGCCTTCTGTCGCGCCCGGAATTAAGCATAGGCCTTCGTCTTTTATCTCCAGTTGTTTTAAAATTCGTAACGTAGAATACATTATTAAACTTAATTACAAATTCAATTAAACAACGCATCCAGCACACTATTCTTTGGAATTGACAATTTTGACTTTCGATATCTCGTAGAGCGTTGAGAGTCGGATCCATGTCAAAAGGCACAATTTTGTCCAAAATTGCTAAAAAATTCTATATAGGAAATACTAGAGTTAACGGAGGTATAGTTTATCCAAACCTATATGATGTTCACTTCATCAATACAAGGTTACTAGATGATGACGTTTCACACAGTGCTGTCACCTCGTACCTCGTATTTTGACAGCTAAAATAAATTGTAGTCTTTCTTTATACTATCTAATATGTGCGCAGGTAAATCATCTATAGAATATGTCACTTTTCAAACTTTAAACCGAATTACAAATAAACAATCTAGTAACTTTTTGTTGATGACGTAAATTGCATATAGGTTTGGATAAGCTATATGTAGTATGATTTTAATTAACAGAACTAAGGGCCAGTTAATATAATCAACATTTTACTTTAAATATAAAGGGACTTTAAATCATTATTGCAACAATATGTTACCATAGTAACAACGGACTTTAAATTTTAAAGTCACTTTTTAGTTTTATTATGAAATTGGGGCTAACAATTAAAGAAAGATAAAGATAAATTCAAGATAAATATTATTGTGGAATTGTTAAACTAACAGTTTCGCGCGCGCACGTGTAATGTTTTTTGGCTATACGAATGCATACGTCAAAATTTAAGAAATTAAATATTCGCGTTAAAAAAAAGACGGAAAACGTTAACAAAACAAAATTTCAAACGGGCGGTAAGGTAGTATATTCTTAAATGGGCCTCTCTGCAATATCGTCCTATAATTGTGTGCTTAATATTCAAAGGCCCGCAAAAGCTCTCATCCCGTATCTGTAAAGCTGTGGTTTCTGCTCCACCGAGAGTCAGATTTTTAAAGTTTAGCTGGTAATAGAATATAAAGTCTGTTATCTGCTCCTATATTCTTGTTTTATGTTAGCCTTTGTATTTGTAATTTACTTTAATAATGAAATATTTCTTGCTTTAAGTATATCTTTATGATTTATAGTAACTTAAAATAAAATGTTCAAATTTTTAATCGCCAAACTTTTTTACTTTGTATTAAAATTAAGCAACCCCCTACTTTTAGTTATTTATTATGCAAAAGCTTTTTACAGTTTTAATGAAAGTTAGATAATATTACGTAATAGCTATGCACACTACCAATTAAACGGTAAGTTTTAATTATCTTTCGGAGTACCTGCCTAAACGGCATTAATAATAAACATAACGTAAATTATCTTGAATCTTATAATGCAGTATACGGCGAGACGCCAAGTATGGAATAAATTCATTAATTAAAATCCAACAAATAATCTTTGGTAAAAATGCTCATTGTCAGATACGGTAATTTTATTTTTCAAAAATACATGTTTTACCGCTAAACCCAAAAGCTTTTACTGCATTACAACTTAATAAGTATATATTTTAATTTATAGATCTTAATCTTATTTTCGACCTGACGTATAAAATCAGTTATGCACATTAATTTATATTGGTCAATAAATCATTCGTTACCACATTACCTCATATTAAAAAAAAAAAACGATTCGGATAATTTTAAATAGCCATCAAGCTTTTAAAAACACATAATGCACAGCTTTTAAAGCTTTTGCGCACTATTAGAGATAAAAAAGAGTATTTATTCAAGTAATTCTGTGAAAACCGGACGATGATAGTATCAACAGTAGAAACCGAAAATTTATTAAAATAAAAAAAAATCAATTACCTACTGCTAATGTTTTTTAAGATAAACGTTCGTTACACATGCAAATGAGAAATAAATACCTCACGTATTCAAATTTGATGCTTTGAAGGTATAAAAAATAAACCTGGAAGTCGCACGTTTTGTTACAAAATGAACAACTTTTTGAATTTCAAAATATACTTATATAACTAAGTATTTTTTATACGAAATAATGAGTATGATTACACGATGTGCAGTACCTAACGCAGAATTTCAAGGAGAGGTGTCACACGATGAACATTACTTTTCGGACGTAATTCAAAAATGTTTACCAAAAACTGAATTGTCGACGTTTCCTTTTGTGTACCTAATTGATTTTTTTAATTAATCAATCAGCCGAGTGTTATTATCATTTGAAAAACATAAATTTCCTCTACCGAGCCCTGTCTATAAAATAGAATAAAAGACAATTATGAAGAAAAAATGAAATACTATTGAATAAAAAATGAATTACTATTACAGTAATTCATTTAGGTGCCTACTGCACTTACTACACATTTTAATTTCATCGGGTACCTATACAAAATATTGATACACTAGAGTCTCGTTTGTCCGAATCGCGATTAACCGAATCACCGTTCTCGAGAAAAAGTTAATTCAAAATTATCAATAATTAGCACCACAAACTACTAAGCTTATGGCTTTTATGTCTTATCAACACTTCTAACTTCGTTTTAAGTTTTTCATGATAGCTGAACCAAAACACATCATTGGCTCTTTAAAGCATATTACGATTAAAGACGTCATCTGTCTGACAGCTGGTGCATGGGAAGAAATTACGTCTATGGCCTTAAATAAAACTTGGAAGAAGCTCTGACCAGACATTTTGTGAATCGCTTCTGAATCTTTTTGTGAGAGGTTATTATTGAGCCCGAAGAAACAGACAATGACACGAACTTGTTGAATATTATAAAAAATATGGAACAACGCTCTAAAGTTTAACTAGAGGACGTTTCGGAGTGGATGCAAAATGACGAGGACCTTGGTTACCAGATTTTATCCGAAGACGATATTGTATATATATATATACTAAAAATAGATACTAATATATATACTAAAAATTATTCGGATTAACCGAATTACCCCTGGTCCCATCAAGTTCGGTTAAACGAGACTCTAGCGCGTTAAATACAGTACCTAGTATAATTCACGTTTTCATAAACGCAAAAACTTAGCCTGTAAATATTCGGGCCACAAAAAACCTTTTACGCGTATTAACTAGACAGCTTTTAAAGTTGTCAGAAAAATTTGATGGAGTAGTAATTTATGGGACAACTGTGTTTAAAGTTTTTAAGCGCGAATAGACCTAATAAATTTTAGATGTTGAACCTAACGAAAAATTTTAACGTGCTAATATAATTATGTAAATAATAATGTAGAATGTTCGAAATATTAAAATATAATATTGAAACGTAATACTATCTACTTAATTACCTGTACCTAATTGATAAAATGTTACGAATAATAAGCATTTAATACTTCAATTAAGTAGGTAAACAAAATATTATTTTCAAAGGCATTTCATTCAGTTTCATTCTTCAATATCTAACATAAACATTTTATCAGTTCGATCGATTTTATTGAGCAACGAATTGAGCCTAGAGGACAATATAGGTAACCTACTGTCAAAATTGTTCTAACAACAGGTAGAAACGGAGAAAGTACGGGGGAAATTTAGTATAGGTACGTTGTCGACGTTTGACAAGAAGCGTACTATTCATAATTTCCTTTTCACATATTAACGTGGTATTTTCCAAACTGTGAGGCGCAGCCCCCTAAGGAGACGTGAGATTTTTGCAAGGGGACGCGCTGCTTTTACTAAAATATAATTTTTAATACAAAAAAATCAAATCAATGTTGTAAAAAATGATTTAATTGTTAAAAATATTAAACTTATGTATATTGGCTTACGAAAATTGAAGGTTATTAAAAATTAATGTGAAAATAAATTGAAAATTTTTGTTTTTCTTCATTTTTGGAAAAAATAGCACTACAGAGTATGACATTTTGCGAAAAACTTATATATATATATATATATATATATATATATATATATATGTAGTGGTTTCATACCATCTTTTAGAAACATCTTTAATAGTTTGTGAGATATTATGACGAATAGCGTGGGATAGACCTTTCGTTTAAAGGGCACTATACACTGAACACCGGCGATTGGATCATTAAAAAGGACTTCTACAAGCGTGCCAAGTTTCTAAATTTTCCAGTTACCCGTGTACCCTCGAAAGTGCATTTGGGTGATTTTAGACTTAAAATAATCTCAACTTTTGTTCACAATGGTTATTTTTCTCTCGATCATAAATGGCACAATTATTATATTTATTGTTAATTTGCGAAAACTATAAAAACTAAAACAGCTAATTTAAAACGTTTGTTAATTTTAGGGACCAGTATAGGCACTTTAAAGTTTTTAATACTAGATAGTTCGAAACTAATTGTCAGATGTTTTTCTCAAAATGTGGTAGGTACTTTTCATTAATTTAAATATTTTATTAACAGTTTTCGAGAAAATGCATTTAGGTTAGTTGTTATTGTTTTATGTTCTTCTAACCTTTAATCGGAGTTGACCTATTTTTGACACTTACTGAGACTTTAATGGTTTGGCAGACGATGGTCAAAATTGTTGATAAAAACAAATTAATTTTCTTAAGCAAAATATGAAGGAACTATTTTTACATATGTCTTATCAACAAATTAAAATCAGAAATATGAAAAATTGTTTATTATGAATAAATTATAGGTATCTACCTACAATTAAATTAGCACAAAAACGAAGGATGTTGCATTAAAAATGTGTTCGAGAGTGTCTCACAGACAACTCAACTCCGATTAAGTGTTAAAGTGATTTTTATCCTCTTACAATTTATTAGTTTTCAAAATTATTAACGCCGATCGAAAGAAACAAAAGCTATTTCAAAACAACCCATGTAAATTTTTTCACCGTTTATTATCGAAGTATTCGAGCATTTCACCTACTATCATCGGTTAAACAACCGCTTCCTCGAAATAGAGAATTAGAATTTTAGAGTTTAATAAGTTGCCTACCTATTACAACTAGAACGGCGACATTTCTTTATCACCAAACTGTACCAATTGCTACTTTTGTAGTAAATATCTCAATAGGGGGTTAAGTTAGATGCGAAAATCTGATCTCTTTGCCTTAAATGCATAAAATAATCAGAATAACTCATTTTCGTAAAAAGTGTGGGTTACATTGTTCTGTCAAAACGCCGTCGATATAATAATTATGCACATTGGTAACGATAAATTATTTTTTCTATGCTATGATCTAAAATGTTTCATTAATCTCCAGACAACAATTCGATCTGTAAGCGTTGCATTCCTTAATTCTAACTAAAGTTATTTCTCGTTATTCTATATCAACAAAACTGCACAATCAATAATGCAATTCGAACGCAGACATCATTAATTGAACTGGTACAACGCTAATAGATACAAAGTAAATACCTATTTGTGCAAATTACTAAACGTCGTTTTCAATAATTAAATAACTGCACGTTCCTACATCCAGTGGACTGACTGATAACTGACATAACACCTCAAAATTAAATAAACTCATAAATTACCACATCAAACGACTTTTAATCAGAATTCATTGTATTAGCTATCAATAATGTACCGGCAAAATTGTAAATTGTTATCCAAACGTCCTATTTTATTTTGTCTTGTATTCCTAATAAATTTCATTAATTTTGTGTTTATTAACGGGTGCCTTTAAATTTTGGTTGGCTTGTCTTATTGTTAGCTTAAATTATGATACTTATCAATAAAATAATTAATAAAATTCTGACTTAAATAATTAAACCAGGGCATGACTTTATCGTCCTATAGTCCAACCAAAACTTGAAAAACTTTTTGGACGCCCCTTACGCCGAATAAATATTCGGACCCTTATTTATTTTATTTATGTATTTATGATGCTACAGATTCACAAAGTGATCCCAAACCTTATATTCTTACAGTACATTATCATCAGTTGGAATTTAAACATAAGAGACTGTTTGGGTAAATTCAATCGACTTAATATTCTGCCCGATTCTCTAAAATTTTATTGACATTTGGCAAGGAACTTGCTTCCTTATTTAACAGTTATTTGCTATAAAGGGTGATTCAGAATTGAGTACATTAACACAAGACAATAATAAAAATTCACAACAATTCTTCGTAGATTGTAGCGCACAAACAATTCTTTACTGGACGTGATTTCATAAAGCAAATATTTATCTGTAGGTACCTGCATACATCCCAGAACATTGAACAATAATATAAATTCCGAGTCACTCTGTATAGCAGACAACTGTCAAATAAGCAAGCAAGTTCCCTGTTAAAAGTCAGCAAGATTTTAATGAATTGAACAGATTATCTCATTGTTTTACTGTTTTATTTTTATCGGCCCTAATACAGGGGGGCTTTGGAACTTCAACTGCCGCGATTATTAGCTCCACGATCACAGACATCCACGCCCACCAGAGAGATGTTTCACCAGCCGTACTGGGATTCGAACCCGAGACTCGTCAGGTAAAAGGCCAGTTACCTGACCGCGAGTTTTATTGTATAAAAGTTACTGAGTTTTATAATTGCTTTAAGTTGCTACTAATTTGAAAAAGCAAATTTTATTTATAAAAATTCAAATGAAAGTCAAACAAAACAAATGTGAAAAAAAATTGTTAAAGACTAAAAATAGCATTTTACGTTCGAAATATGTATACCTACGTACTTTGTCATTTTTCAAATATTTATGGAAATCATTTACGAGCCTCTCCAAATTATAGGCCAAAGTTACAGTTCCAACTTATAGCGAAAATTAATAGTTTCCCTAAAATATCAGGTCCTAAACTAATATTGTTATATTTTATCGTTTGCAAATGCAAACATTATAAGTAATACCAGTAATACCAGCTTTACGATCGAGGTACTAATATCAAACCTACTTTATTGCTACCACGTACTTATATTAACGGCAATTTAAAATATTATAAAATTTAATTTGAATATCTTCTTATATCTGTTCGTATATCTACAACAACATATCTTATACGTATAATGAAAATATTAAAGAAACGAAAATAAATCGTGTTTATTATACGGTACACCGGAGATGTTTGACTGCACAGGTAAACCTCTCCGTTGTACAGTTTGCGTTTATGCGTTTGCACAGACCTGACATAATGTCAACTGACACAAATCAACGCAGATGACTGACGGTGTAAATTTAAAAATTTAAACTTGAACGTCACATTTAATTAAATTCGAACTGGCAATTAAATTATAAGCAAAAAAAATTGCCATAGGTAAATGGTATTGAAAACGATATCCAACGATAACTGAACATTCATTAATTCGCTTCTTTACGCTTTCAAAAACATCGCAACACAATATTAGAATCATAATGGTTAATAATTAGTTCCGAGAATGGAGGCAAAATATTTTAATTCGACAATTTCATTTATCCAAGACTGAATGATTTTTAAATTACCGATTATTTGCGTAAACCAATTTATGTAAATACCTACTGAACAAATAAGTACCTACATAAATGTTAAAATATTTTCCGCTTTTTCAGCGAAATTAAAAAACGTAGTTTTCCAAACATATACCTACGCAAATACCCTTGAAATTATGCAACATTTCTTTCTGTTTGATTTATATCGTGAAGGATATCCCATAAACTCTTACGCTCAAAATACTTCCTGAAACACCTCATACATTCATAATGTATTCGCGGGATATATTGAAACTTGTGTGCACACTTACCTCAGTTAAATGTTTAGATACGTATTCATTCATGCACATTTAGAAACGTTTATATAAAACTGTATTGGAAAACAAAATCTACATATCTCTAGATAGCATTCAACAATATGTTACAGCGGTTTTGACTGGCGAGGAATTGTATTTACATGCAGTTTATTCATGTATAAAATGTAGCATTACACATTTTAAATAAGGAGAAATTCCCGTTTCAACTTTAATAAAAGATAATAAAAAATTATTGTATTTCATAAAAAATGAAAACTTGGGAACTTCAGTTATCGTTTCATTAAAACATTATTCAAAATAATTTTTGAAATATTTGTCGCATTACCAAATTTACGACGTTACAATGCATTATTATAATTTACAAACCTATTTAAATAATGAGGTGCTATTTCTATTTCCGCATATTTAGAAATCCGAACATAGGAACATCTTCGAAGCAAAATTAAAAAAAAAAAAACGAGCTTCACACGAGCGTGTTTCGCACGAGCTCAACTAATTCTGAAAACGAATCGTCCCGGACACCGAAGTTACGGAGACCACTAAAATTGACTTAATTGATCAATTTCCACACAATGTAATTTGCAAGCTTTGAGACGTATATATGCGCAACTTAATTTTTTCAGAGAACGCTTTTATTTGCTAGAATGACATGTTAGCGGCCTATGTTCGTTTATTTAACTTCAACCCCAAAGTGGGGGATCCGATGTCGCCCCAAAAATTTCAAATAGTTAGCGATACCTACCTACTAAAAGTAGGTAATTAAGGGCGAAAGTAGGGCGATTTTTTTTTAAAAACAATGTTACAATTTTATTAATTTAATCATTACTTCTCGATTAATCACTCTCTAAAGAAACAATAAATGGTAGGACCCACAAAAACGAAACAGACGTTTTTCGAGCTACTTTATATCAAATATATTTTTTTCATAAATATAATCGTCCGAACACGTCGTTTACGTTACTTCAAGATAGACGGATTTCATTTAAAAACTATTTAATATAATTCTTACCTTAATATTCTTGCGTTTATCATAAAGATTACGTACCACGCGTTTAAAAAATATAGTTATAGATCTACGTCTAATTTCTCCTGGTTAAAAATGACAAAAAGTAACCTAAACTCCATTTTAATATTTTTCGAAATTATAAATTACAAAGACGATCCCAAAAAAGATGCAGTGTATGTATAGGTATGTCACTTATAGCTGCACTCAAATTATGGAAAATAATAAATACAATTTAAAATACCTATGAATTAGCACACATCGATTTATTTTCAATAGCCCTTAAAATTTTAATTAAATTTTGAAAGCAGTTAACTCACCGAATATTCCATCAAGCGTTCGAAGAAGTGAACCATTTAAAGCTCGTTCGCAGTTCGGAAACAATCACAACACAATATTGAACGTCCACTAGTAAAAATACGAACGAATATTAAATTATTTATGCAATTTATAAAAGAAGAAAAGCACATTTTTAACCAACAGACACGGATCGCGTACTAATTAATACTAAAATTCGAGAACCAAACGCTTGCAAGTCTGGACACTTACAGCAGATATGAGACAACGTAAGCACTTGATAACGTGCACGTGTGAGTTCGAGTCGAGGAAAGAATGTGAGATATCTACATTTTATCGAAAATTTATCTATACACATTAAGTAGAAAGTACAAAGTTTTATTTGAAATTAAATAAATGGGTATTTTTAATTTTAATTTATTTTTTGAAGAATTTTTATTTATTTTTGTTTTCTTACATCCAAAAATATTGAAATGTAATTATTGAAAAAAATGTTGGTGTTATGAATAATATAGACATATATATGACATGCATATATAGACAGTAGAACCGCGTTAATCCGACATTTATGGAACCGAGGATTTGTCGGATTAGATACCCAAAATATATCTACACATAATTAATTAAAGTCTATGATAATTATACAAAACTGATTACCTACGTGCCTACAAGGCTCAAAATATTTATGTACTCGTATTTATTAAGAAAAGTTGATTCATAATGTCAATGTCGTGCTTTTTTAACGACAGTTTTTAAAGATGTTTGTTTCTTGACCTTAAACTTAACTTCCTTACTTACTTAACTTCCCGAAAAAGGTGCGTCGGATTAGAAGGGGTGTCGGACCGACGAGCGACCCGTCGGTTTAACGCGATGTAGGTATTTATATACAAAAGGTACCTATTATTTAACGACCATAAGTGCAAAAATTAGTTTTAGAAATAAACTTAAACACAGAAAAAAGTGGCTGGAGAGGGTCTAGTTCAACTCGTCGCGATCATCTCGCCGCGAGAAGCAAATTTTCCGTTTATTAAAATTATACAAACAGTTGTTTTAAATGAGTTTTTATGCATTCATCAGTGTATATCGATCACATATACATAAATATGTACTCTCGATGTTACCGCTAATATTCAAATTTAGTTAATATCGATAATAATTTCAGAAAATATCAAAAATAATTAAAACGTCCGGATTCATAAAAAGTTGCGAGATTAACCTTTCTTTCAACCTTAACCTAACCCCGTGTGCACAGTCTTAAATGTATAATTGTCTGTGTACACAGAGTTAGGTTAAAGTTGAAATGAAGGTTAATCTCCATAGTTTGTATGCGTAATAACCAAACGTTTTAGTTAATTTTCAAATTACTCGTTTTCATACAAAACGGCTAAAAGACAGCAGCCTTTTTGTTTTTAAATGCTTCCATTACAAAAAGGTTAGAGGTGTGTAATCATATTATAAAAAGGCTATGATTTATCAGTCAATTATCCTACGACATGTATATGTGATCGATATACACTGATGAATACTTAAAAACGCCTTTAAAACAACATTTGTATAATTTTAATAAACCGAAAATTCAGTTGGCGGCAAGTTGATACGGCGGCGACTTGATCTGGCGCGAGATAACCGCGGAGAGTTGAACTGGACGCGGCAGGAGATGACCAAAATAAACATTTTTTATTAAATGGCTTTTAGCCAATGCTGAGCAACCGGACAGTAATAGTAAGTTAAAGTTTAGACAATCAATGAGCATTTCATTACAAACTATGCTATTAATTGACGTTTTAACTTTGAATTTTGAATTATTGACGGTTGATTATAACGAGCGTTCAAACAGTTTTTCAGTCTTGGTTAGTTGTGGAAAAATGCAAGCATGTCTTATATTAGTTTTAATCATGTCAAAGTGATAAAATTGCTGAAACTAAGGCACGCTTTTGTCTTTCCACAGCCAATTAAGACTGAAAGAATGTGAATGAATAGGCATTATAGTAGCTTACTACGGCTGAAGGACCTTAAGCTACTGTGATAAGTACGTGGCAGAACTAATATCATACGTCAACCATAAAAATAATATAAAAAATCGCAAATAAACGGCGGTTCAATTGAACCGTTGTTTTAGCGCTAAGGCAGCGCTTTTCCGGCTGAATGCGCCCAATGTTTAGTTAAGAAATTAATACAATTTGTGTTCACTTATTGAGAGTCACCGATTGGAAAATATAGTACACGCCATCAAAGTTGATAGGATCGACAAATCAACAGTACTACATAGCACTTACAAATTGGATTCGCGGCCCGCAATTATGCATTGAACGACGTCAACATTTCAAACAGTTTATTATATCAATGTTTTTGTTAACTATGTTTATTTGAAAGTGAAAAAGACACCGGTATATATTGTTTCGCGATATTCAACAAATCAACAAATTAATTTATAAAAACTTTAAACCTGCCATAACTTTCTGGTTGCTGAGTTTTGATCGTTAAATTTATTTAATTGTAAGATAAAATCTTTGTTCGGGTCCTCTCTGGCTGTCCTTTCAGTCTCATACATGCACATATCCCGTATGCATCAAATTGTGTGTGAAAATATAGCTAACGATAAGTGATAATTCGAAACTTTTTTCTAACCACCTATAATAATTCTAGAGGTGTAAGAGTGAAATAAAAAATTCCTAAATAAAATTTGATGGTAGTTTCCATCCCTTGAACGGGCTTAAGAACACGTATAAAACAATCTTTACCTATCTCTTATTTTTTTAATAAAATATATATGTAGATAAGCCAAATTTCTTTCGTAAGTATTTTTAAGGGGTAATGTTTGATCCGATTTACAGTGTCTTAGTTTAAATCACCTCATAACCGAATGAAAGATATACATAATTATGTTCATAAAATTGGACTTAAGAACACATAAAACAATATAGGTAATATCTATCTCTGACATTTTTGTGGCCGATTTGCGTTTGTCTAACTTCAACTCCAAAGTGGGGATCGATGTTAACCCGAAAATTTCAAATAGTAAGCGGTACTAAAAGGGGGACCGTTTGAAATTATGGTGAATTTTCTTTATAATTCATCAAAGTCATTTCATCGTACTTTCAAACGACGCCGATTTTAACACCCCTTGCATATACTATTTCAAATTTTTGGAGTGACATCGACTCCCACATCGAGTTTGAAATTAGACACACGAAAATAGACCACCAGCACGTCACCCTAACAAATAAAATCGACGTGTATTCGATATTATTTTCTTCTCTAACGGTTTTATTTAATTAGATGTACGCGAATAACATAATTGCTAAAAAATTCTAAAAACAGTAAAACGGTCCCTTTTAATTCTAAATAAGAAGGTATATATAGAGGAAATTTATGGGTTAAAAAAGTTGTCGATTTTTTAAATATTTTTTTGTCGCCTAATGTTTGCTGTGATATTATTAAATAAACTTTCTAAATATCTATTAATTGGAGTGTGTTTTGTAACAATGATCTAATCCACACATATGTTGTTTGCTGTATGTGAGAAAATATTTGAACTACCGATACTGTAATAAATTGAGTAGGCACCGAGAGACTCTTATTTATTTATGTATTTTCTGCTATAAATGTTGAGAATTTTTCCTGGTGTGTTTTATATCTAATTACCTATTTAATTATTTTTAATACCTGTCACTAATAGAAAATGGTCTTATTTTATGCTTTAACAACATAATTATATTTCGACCTTTTTCGGTGGTTTTTACGATAATCTTATATTAATGACAGTATTTTCTACTATAAGAATACAAGTACAGACAAACTAAATCCGTATAAACTGCACACAAAAATAAGTGTACCTATACGTAAGAAATCTAATAACGAAAAGGATTAGACCTATTTTTACGAATTTCAAAAATTGTTACTAACGGATAGTGGGTCAGATTCTTAAATAACAAAGGCACTATTCGTCTAAAAATTGGGTATTTTGATCGTTTTTGGTTGCTGTATCAGACACCATAATGAAAGCGTGGGTTAGAGCATTGTTGCAAAACCTCGTCCAATTATTAAACCTGTAGGTAGATATATAAGTATTTACAACATAAATACGTGTTATTCGTAAATTAATTAAAACAAAGAAATCGATATGCTATCACCAGTGACAGCGGTGCGTTTAATTTAAAACGTCTTTTCTTCTCTTCGGTAAACATGCTCGTAGAAATTTTGTTTACAAAGACAACCCTTATTGGTTTAATTAAGATATAATGGAAGCTGATATATGTATGTATAAGTATCGTAGGTAGCAGATTAAAAACAAAAATTTAATGTTTGATTTTTTTTGTTAGTACATGGTACGAGCATTTTCAAAGTATCATAGATAATAACTATTCTTGATATTAAACAACTTCTATTGTTTAAATACCTATACATATTATATTACTATATGTATCTATATAATATAATATTTTAACAGACCGTCAAAATTAAAAAAAATACCGTTAAACGTTTTGTAACATTTTCATGTTAATAATAAATACTTATATGTAATTATCAGGTTGCGTTGAAACCTAAACCTCTTTATCTCTAAAAAATTATTATGTTCTATGTGCTTTTTGTTTGTGATTTACCAAATATCTATACTACTATCAGAAATAAGAAAGATTTTGCGAACGACCTTATGTTGGTAATTATTTAAAAAATACCTGAAATACTGAAAGTGATTCGTAACAAATACGATTCAAATATCGTGACTTGATATATTGCGACTCGTAACAATTAGAGGATGTTTTGACGGCGACGTCCGACGAAGGAAACGAAGACTGTTTTAAATTACAGTGCAGTCTCTATAACGTGAACATCCCACAGTGCGAACGTCCAAAAACGCGAAAGCAAAATTTTCACATTCTAAAACATAAACAACGGAATAATACAAATTTAAAACTATGTTGCTCTTAAAGTGAGACAGTGCCATTGAATTGTGCGTATTGAAAAAAGATACAGTACATATACCAACAATCAAACTGAAAGTATACTAAAAACAATAAACAAACTGAGTTATAGTGTTCATTTCCAGACAAGTTCAATAAGTTAAAAACTTGTTTAGACTTGTGACATTTTTAAGTTCCCGTAATAAGTATTTGTTATATTTATTATGGCATCTAAGAAAGCATCAAATTATTTAACTTTGGGAAACAAAACCAAGCTTTTATCGGATGCAAAGAAAGGTTTTTGAATGACTGAATGACTTTTTTATCGAACAAGTATATGGAGAGTTGCCAAGTTAACTGTAATGTATTCTCAAGAAGAAACATTTTTTGAGAAATTACATATTTTTTTGATTTTTTTTATATCCCATTACATAAATAAATGTTATTTTAATGATTTTTGGCGTTTCACGCTATATTATATGTACTTATATCAATATTATATTAAGTATCTACCTATTGAATTACATGAACTCTTCGAAAACGTAAACTCCACTTGCAGTAATTAGTTCAAATTATCGAGATTCTACTGTACTTATACCTAATAATCCTAACTGGGTAGACATGATAATTAGTAGTAGGTATTGTAATGTAAAATAAATTGCCTGTGACCTGCACTTAGAAATTAACGCACGAACCAACAGCTAAAATGAACTTGGCAAGTGCAATAAAGGCTCTGTTGGTGATAAAAAATATTTATCGCTAAAAATCAAACTAAATGAAAGCTTGTCCCATACCAATAAATAGACCAATAAATATGTTATATACATATTTATTTTATATACATATAGTAGAACTCCAATTATCTGAATCGCAAGGAAAGGCTGACTATAAAACACATTCTGACTACCTACATCCGAAAAACACAAGAACAACAGCGACACCAATGAAAGAAAGGACCGCAACAGCTTTTAGGAGACGGTGCAAGTCAAATACAAAAGTGATGTTACATTTTTTAAAGACTCGCAGTATAATTCAATATTTACTTAGATAAATCTTACTGACTAAACTTATCTGACTGACTTATCTGACTAAAAATTGTAGAATTTAAAAAACCAATTGTTATGAATTGAGTACTTTTACGTGAATAAAAATCTCTTTAAAATTTTACTTTTTAAGCTGTGCTTTACATTAAAAATATCATTGTGCAATTCGGTGTAATTTGATATTAATTTTTTAGGTTAAACAAAGAACTCAAATTCCCTCATATTAATTAATAAATACATAGGTAGACATTTAGCCTACAGGAAAAAAAAACACCCGGTTATCCGGATTTTCGGCGTATACGAAAGAGTTGTGGTTCAAGTTAAAGGAAATAATTAAAATTCTACTGTATCTACATGATAAAAACGTTCAATTTCTAAATGTCTAGGAAAATTTTTTCATTTTTGAATGGAAAAAATAAACTTTTTGAACAATGTGTAACCTCGTTAACTATACATAAGTACTAAAATTAATTACATTAACTACTTTAAATAAAGGGTGCAACCCTATAAAATTCCTTAATATCCCATAAGAAGTCGGCGTTATTTATTAAACGATAAGAATTTTGTAAAAATTATTATAACTCTAGAAGAGACTTATTTTCTATCGTCAGTCTATCATCAGAATGTGATTGTCAAATAAGGTACATACGTACCTGAACCCAATATAGCCTACCTAATCTATAATTTTTTTAATGTTGTACTTTAAATGAACGCATGTAAAAATCAATATTTCTTTATTAATAAAAATAAAATATTTCAGGAAATTTTAATTATACCGAGGCTATATAATATAATATCAAGTAATAGGCGACATAATAGGCCATATCGAATCTTAGGCCATATTGGGCTCAGACAGGCACATACCTACAATAAATAAAAATATAAAACATTAAAGCATTTTATACAATTCATATCAACATTCCTTGAATTCGAAATTGTCTTTGATGTTTCTAAATCTTAAAACTTTTAATTCGATGAATTGTTGTAGACAAATTGTGTGTTGTTTAGATGAATTGTTGTATATGTTGTAGATGGATATACTTGCTACGGTTCGCAATGCTGTTCGTTTTCAAATTATTGAAGTTGAGAAACATATTCGATTTTAAAATTAAGGGGTTTTATTGTTATCGAAAATTGTATTTTAAAAACAGAGCAGATACCTAATTTCGCTTAATTTACGTTGTTTTCCGATTGAGTAAACTTTAACATCGACGTGAGATAGTAAAATAGATTATATATAATAGAAGCTTTTAGCGATGCGCTTAATGTAGTTATCTAACATACATAGGTACCTACCTACGTACCCTAGTTTCGAATTAAATAGATGCATTAGAGGATTTATAGACGTACGTAAGTACAGTGGATCATTTGTTATTCAAGGTATCTACTCGAAGTTGAACATCTCCACATTGTTCGAATAAGTTTTGACAGATTTAATATTTTGAAATGATTGGGGGTATTTAAATAACATATATTCAAGGGACAATTTAAATTTTGCAAAACTTTTTTTGTAACATTAAATTAATTCGATTATGTACTTATTTAAAAAATACATATTACGGTACTTGAGTACCTGCTTGTTTTATAGAATTCTTAATTATACAAAATAAAATCAGAAAAATTTATACTCCTAATTCATTACAATCTAAAGTATTATTTCTTAACAATATTATATACGTACGTCACTTTTAATTTGACAAACTTTTAAGTTGTCATACACGGCAATTTGCAATAATTGAAGGGGTTCGAGCTGAAACCACTTATATATATATAAGTAACAAAAAGTAAGTGTTGAGACATTAGCCTTTAAAGTTTGTTTTTTTTAGTTTATAAATTATTCTGTGCTTTCAACTTAAATTTGATAACGTAATTTATTACGTATGCTTGTTAAAAACTAATACGAAAAGAAATTAAACCGAAAATTTTTGGTTTTCTCTTTATTTTTGAAAACAATAATTTAACAGTTTGCGAGATATTGAGGCGATAACACCGGCGATTGGGCCGTTAAAAAATATGCAATGTTCTTGTCTCGATAAATTTTCCAGTTGTCCGAGTTCCCTTGTTGGTTTTAGAATTAAAATAATCTCAACTATTGTTCACAATGGTTTTTTATCTCAATCGTATACGGCACAAAAATCGGAATAATCAGCAGGGTTGTTTTATTGCTAAACAAAAAGTTAAGTTTCGATTATCCAATAAGATGCTTAAGTCATTTTGAACTAAAAATGCACTTACAAGGAAAGTTAGGTAGGTGGAAATCTCAGAAAAATTTGAAACTTTACAGGATTGTAATATTAGTCAACCCTAATCCAGAACCGCATTCCGTTCGTACTCTTACGCGGTTGAAGAGGGCGAAATCCACCCTTAAAAAATTGAACTTTTTTCAATTTTGCTTATTATCTGTGAAACAACAAAAGCTATCGCCAACAAACTATATATTTTTGTAAATGGTTGTTCAAGACCTACATTATAATACAAAAATTATGGATGAAAATTTTAAGGGATGGTACTGTGCGTCCAATGCGGACTAGTGGACGCTTAGCTTAACAATGCTGCCGCTGCGACTGCCACTTTTCTGTAACAGACTATAAGAAAAAAATTAGAAACTTCTAAATTTTTCTTTGTATTTTCTACCTTTTTGTCATTATCGTTTTCCCTCTATCGTCAATTTCCAGCGTAGATTCTTCCGTTGACTGCAAACTTGTATTATTACATACCTATACCTACGTATACCTTTCGTTCGCGAAATTGCACCGTTGAATGTTTGAGGGGAGCCCTAACCAAGACCCTAACCGAGTCCCTATTCAAGAGCCTAACCAAACTAGATTTTCAGAGAATTTATGTTAAAACTTAAAAGTCCATGTATTTGCACTTTATAAATACCTGGTGAGTTAGTCGACAAAGAAATATCCTGCCTTTCCTCGTCGTATTAATCTTTTTTGTTTGTAGTCCTTTTACAGTACACAACACAACACACAACACTCGCGCACTCACACGCAAAAAGGCCTTATTAACCGAACGAGCACTCCTCGCACACACGAACAATACGACGCCGTAATTTAAAATTCGAACTACTGAAACAAGCACTGCCGCTCTGTACCACTAACGCAAAAGATCTGAAGCGGTTTTGCCAGAATTCTATATATAAATGCATTCGATTTATTACGTGGATACTAGGAAATCCCGTTTTTATTTTAAAAATATTCAATTCTTTGTTCGCACTACGATAAGCTATGAAAGTTGGCGGAGCACATGTTTTATTAGTTGGTTTGTATTTTATCGGTCACATAAAAATGCGATTAAACTTTTATCTAGTTTATGGTTTGTAATAGGGAAACTTTCAATGCTTAAGGGCGCACGAATAGTTTTTAAATTAAAAATAGAGTAATTTAATTTAATTTAAAAATAGAAAAAATATATAGTTTGTTGGCGATAGCTCTTGTTGTTTCACAAATAATAAACAAAATCGAAAAAAATTCAAATTTTCAAGGGTGGATTTCACCCTCTTAAACCACGTAAGAGCACGAACGGAATACAACTCTTGATTAGGATTGACTAGTACTACAATCCTGCAAAGTTTTCAATTTTTCCGAGATTTCCACCTGCCGAACTTTCCTTGTTAGACGGTTTCAGCTCTAATCCCTTCAGTTAGTTATTACCTATCTATTACCTAACAATAAACTGCACATGTTAGGTGTTTACCTCGTTACGTTGTATAAATACATCAAATGTTTTCACTAAAAATTTTGTACGTTCCAATATTGCCTAGTTAATGATTATGTAAATTCTAATTTAAATATTTCCACGTTTGATATAGCATGTATTGACGACATACAAAACAATTCAAATAGGGTTTGACATACAAACTAATTTTAAGTCAAACGAAAAGGTTTTCCAGAACCTGAAAACGTTTCTAATTTCTTCATAGGTACCAATCTGCTTTTTTTCGCTAAAGATTTTCAAGAAGTCGCCGAAAAAAGAAAACTTCGGCCAATAATAATGGGAAATTAGACTATTATGGAATTTTTTACTTTTAACATTACAAATATATAAAATTTAAAAAAGGGATTTATTATATCACATGTATTTCCCTCTAACACAAGTGGTAGGTCAAAAATTAATTTAAAAAAAAAAACGCGATGACGTCAGTAATGCCTAACTACATTTGACAACGTTGCATGAGGAAACGATTAGGACATGCGAGTGAGAAAACAAATGTTTGCTTTCGGATATAAAACTGGACGTGCAAAACGATTATAGTTTCTGGAATGCCACAACATAATCTATATTTAATATCCGTTTCACGTTTGTGTTTGGTGAATCAGAATATTTGGAACGTAAACCAAGACAGCGTCAAACGAATAGTGAATATAGATGAAGTTTGTTACGTTTTAAATGTTGCAAAACAAAAGTTGCTTTACACGCTTATTTTTTTACTGAACAAGCCAGTTTTCTTTCTCGCTTACATTAGTACAAATACTACATATATATATATACCTTATTCATTTTATTATACAACATTGCCAAGTGTAGGTTTAGACGCCAATGACGTCACAGCGACTTTTAAACATTAATTACGGACTTCATATTTAAACTACAACAAAAATTCAAGGAGGTTTCTTATCCTTGTTATTAGATCTTGTAATTACGTTAATTAAAAAAAAATAGTCTAATTCCCCATTGGACAGGGGGCCATTATAGAAAACATCTTCGGACGCTTTTTTCGTTAATCCTGTAATTTTATTCTATCTAGTAAACAATAACCGACTGGCTAAAAATATTGGAGAAATTTCGTAATTGTCAATATATCAATCAATATTAGCGTTCATGTAACAACTATACCTACTATATAGTAATTATTTACTGTTTATCACCTTATGTCTAAAAACCACTTAATTTTCATTGCACTTTTTTCTCATTTTTTTAAATCAATTTTATTACCTGCCGAAACTATCAATAATAATTTATTATACAATTTATAATTTCAGTTTTTTTTTAGTTAATCTTTTGGAGCCCAATTTTGTTTCTTTAGAGAAAGAGTTAAATATTTATTTGTTAAATAAGTATTTCATCAGATGATTGTATCGATTTGGTAATAATAACGGCTCTAAATCATAATTTCCACAATTCGTGTAAATAATATCTACTAGAAATACCTCAATTGCTTCGTTGATCAAATGACCATATCGCATCCATGGATGATGTAAGTCCAACCACTCGCGTTTGTAACGAAACACCCCCCCCCCGCACACTTTACAATGAACTCCGAATTCACAATTGAAAAATGATATAGATATACACGTTAATTATTGGATTATTAATTGGACAAAAGTCTAAAATAACTTTCAGTATAAACGTTCGATAATTGTAAAAATCAAAAATGTGGAAATACTAGGGCAACGTCCGTAACACAATTTAAATACATACAAAAAGTTCAAACACAATAGCGTACTATACACCTATTAAACGACCGACTCGGACTTAATGGTTTGTTGTCGATACCTGCAGAAAAGAAAAGCAGATAAGACCTAAATTACGAGCGCATTATCTCCATATGAGAAACTATCGAACATTTGTTGACCTTCTTCGACTGATAATGATTACCTATCGGTATTAAAACTTTTATGTATTTATCTACACAGTTTCACAAAATGTTTGACTGGGCTTTTGTTTCCAATACATATTATGATGCGTTTCGCAAATTATATTTTAATTTAACAATAACAGGTAGAGAAATTATTATTGTAAGTTTTAATTCAAATAAAAAATTTGAAAATCAGATAACGAAATATATGGATTAATACAAATTATTTTACAATTTCATGCAGGTAGGTAGTACCTAAAAAGGACGATAAGGTAAGAACCAAAATTATACCTATAGGTAAGTAGTAATCGCAAAGTTTTTCGATTTTCTATCGTCGCGTCGTTTCCGTTATTTTAACCTAATTTCCTAAAACTTTATGTATTTACTATGATTTAAAAAAAATAGAAATTAATAACTTTAAAACTAAAGTCAATAGATCTAAGACAGTATGAAAGTGTTACAGTACCTGTTTTTCATAAAATCTGTGTAAATAACAAATACATTCTTTGTTTACCTATGAATTATAGCATTACCTGAAATGTTTCAGCAAAATCGGCCACCCAATGTAATATCCCATGATTTCATTGAATGGTAAAAACTTATTAACGTTTTAACATTATAATGTCCAAAATTGTTGTCTTTAAGCGCAACATTTATTCACTTTAGTATTTAGCAAAGTTTTTATCAAACTGCATCAATTACCAACACTTGCATACTAGAACCACAGAATGCAAGTACTTACTAAAAGATTGCAACATATATACAGCGCCGTCAGAAAAACTGGATGCCAACATGACGTGATTAGATTAGACAACCCCACATACCGGCCATTAGTAAAAACTATCTTCTGACATAATAATTGGGTACCTAAAAGACATTTACCTGTTACCCGAGTAACTTTGAAGAAATAAGATTGAGCAGTGGCGACACTAGTTTAAAGATTTTAAAATAAAACGCAACAAACAAAAACCTATTCTTCGGTATTTTATCATTATATTTGGAAAATATAATTTACCATGAAAAGTTTAGGATTATCTAGAATAATAACAAAATCGATATTAAATTCTTTTTGGTCCTCTAGCATAGCTAATTCATGCTATTCTAGCATAGCTGCTAACATTAAATTAACATCATTATTAACAATTTTTGTTTATATTAATAAATCTCGATTAATTTCATAGGAATTATTGTTTTTGCGATTTCTTCACATTGAAATTAAAATGTGCCGCACTTTGTATTTAAATCTAACTTCGTGTCGTACGAAATGTCAAATCAGTGTCAAATCGAATGAACTAAAAAGATAAATTGACAGTAGTTCTGTCAACCAAATCTATTTGTTATAAACTTGTTATTAACTGTTAAGGGACATTGCGTATCGTTTAAGGTTGTAATTTAATAAACCTTTATAATGATGGCCGAAACGGATACAACGGAAGCCACAAGACGGTTAAACGTTAAAAAGCAAACATTGGATGATGCTTATGCCGCACCAGCGAATTTTCTGGAAATAGATGTTGTAAATCCAGTAACTACAATAGGAATCGGTAAAAAACGATTTACAGATTATGAAGTACGAATGCGAGTAAGTACATATTATAATTTAATACAAAATTACATAAAACATACAGAAATATTGATAACTACGATTACGTGTTTCCAATGTACGCCCCCTATTTTAAGATATTCGATAATTATTATCAAGTTTGATAATTCGCCACATAATTACATTACGTATATTGAAACTTTAAAACAAACTGATTCGTTAACCTCCTTGATAATAATTTTTTAAAAAATGTTACTTTTAAATACTTTTCATTTTTTTAATAAAATATTTTAGACGAACTTGCCTGTATTTAAAGTAAAGGAATCTAGTGTACGTCGTCGATACAGTGATTTTGAATGGTTGAGAAACGAATTAGAACGAGATAGTAAAATTGTTGTTCCACCACTACCTGGAAAAGCATGGAAAAGGCAGCTACCCTTCCGTGGCGATGATGGAATCTTTGAAGAAGAATTTATAGAAGATCGAAGAAAAGGGCTAGAAATATTTATTAATAAGTACAAATATATTCGACGTCATAATTTAAGAAACGATTTTAACAAAAATTATTTTTAGGATTGCCGGACACCCGTTGGCTCAAAACGAACGTTGTTTACATATGTTTCTGCAAGAACCTGTTATCGATAAAAATTATGTTCCTGGAAAAATTCGTAACACATAAAAATTATTTGAATCTGTTGGCTTATTTGTGTGATTATGTAAAAATTGAATTCCATCCCTTAACAATAACTTCACGTGCATTTTAAATATACCCGTTATAAAAATTTCCATTTTGAAATTGCTTGAAAATGATCAAATTATTCGAATAATTTACTGATAAAACTTTTTAAATTTTTCTATTTTTAAAAAATTAGCAGAATATTGCTATTTTAAAATTATTATTCATGATCATGTTCATCATGGTCATATTTAAGTATTTCTAAAGGCGAGTTTTTTAAATCACCAATTAATGTTGATAGTCAGTCGATCGCCATAGAAACAATTGTCTACATAATTATTTACATAGCGATTGGCAGGCAAACAGCAGTGATCCATTAATAAAAAAAATTACGCTAAAAATATTAATTTTATTTTTAATATCTATTTTATTCGAGTAGCTTTCAAATTAAAGTGCGATTGGATTATGTTAACTTTATAAATTTCGCACTGTTAATATTGGTATTTTATAAATACAATAATTACAATAAAATACAACAATTCTCTGATGACACTGTTTTAAAACAGCCATATTTTCTATCAATTCGAAAGCAATTTTTGATAAAAATATATAAATTAGTTTTATATCATTTATTTATATTAGTTATAACAAATTTTATTTTTCATAATTATAAATTTTCTTGTAATAAGTAAAAGTCTTTGTAGAAAATATATTTTATTTTTCCATATCAGTAGAAATATGTTAATGGCAAACACGATTAGATATAAAAATAAATGTATAAAATCATGTAGCTAATTGTTTAAAATAAATTGTTTGTCTTTAAATTTTTTTTTTTAATTATCGTGTACAAATGAATCTTCCTGTCGCCAACATTTCTGGCCCTTTAATTCAATTATTTGCTTCCATGTATCTCTTAATTTCCTAAAACAAGAATGAAAAATAGTTTTTAATTGGCCAGACACAATATTCTATAAATGAGTAGGTAAAAAAATTAACGATACTTAAATTTTAATAAAAATTAACAGACAAGTAGTTTAATAACTGATTTTTGTATCTGACATTGTCAGTAGAATTAGTTAAACTATTTCACTTTTTCATTTTACAATCAACATGTCTGTGTTTTGCTATGGTTATACAAAATATTACCTGTACATAACTGTACATACCCTGTTAATAAGTAGGCATAGATTTTGTCCCATTATAAAAGATATAGACAAGTCTCACATACAATGTTTTCTTAAATAATAAAAATGATACGAATATTATTAAGTAAATTATTATAACTTACACACATTCGTTTTTAAGATTTTCTGTGTTTGGTAACGATAAGTGAATTAATTCGGCACATGGCAGCACAACAACTGTCATAAATTGTACTTGATCTTCTGGTACCATATCTTGTTTCTCTCTATCCATTAGTGACAATGGGCAAAAACCCATGGCCTTTTCAATATCGCCTTGATTATAAAATTCTCCTGTTACAAAACAAAGTGTGTATAGCTTATCCAAACCTATATGGTGTTCACGTCATCAACAAAAAGTTACTAGATTGTTCATTTGTAATTCGATTTAAAGTTTGGAAAGTGACATATTCTATAAATGATTTACTTGCGCACATATTAGATGGTATAAAGAAAGTCTACAATTTATTAGAACTGTCAAAATTCGAGGTACGAGGTGACAACACTGTGTGAAACGTTATCATCTAATAACCTTGTATTGATGAGGTGAACATCATATAGGTTTAGATAAGCTACATCATGTTCGATATTTTACTATAGTCGAATCATGAAAATGTGATAAAAATATCAACCCACTGTATAAACCATCTACTATTTTCTTTGCCACGTTATATGGTTTGCACTGTCCCGATAAGTCGCAAATTGTCATCATTAAACTTTTTAAGAGAATACGATGTCCAATATTATGCCAATCAAAAGTATCATCATATCGTATTTGAAATAGTTTGGCTCGACATTTAAAGTATACTGATAAATCGGTTGCTAATATTAATTCCTTTATTTCTGTTGTCATTTGTTTAAATACATTATTTGACAACATTCTGAATATTTTACATTTCTAAAATAAAATTTTCAGATATTAAAATTGAAAATATTGCATTTTGGTAAATGTACATCAAATTAATCTCGTACATAGTTAGAGTTCAACAGGCGTACAAATAGGATCTGGGAGGTGTTAACCATGTATAAACTCGGGCTAACGACTAATGTACGCTAACAATAAGTATAAATTAATTCAAAACACTCCAAAATCAAGCGGCACAGCATTATGCCATGTTTTTTTCTGTTTATACATTATCATGTGCCTGCTATTAATAGGGGTTCGAACAGAATAATTGACAGGCGACTAATTCTACACCGGATGAACTCTATTAATAAAATTAAAATTACTTACACCAATTATTATCATTGTTACAAAGTAGTGGTGATTTTCTAAATACGATTCCTCATAGAGTTCCGTCAAAGTATCATTTGTTAAAAGTAGAAAATTATTAGTACACCCTTTATGATCTAAATCATGACATAAAGCAGCTATTAATAATGCCTTTTGCTGAAATTAAAAAAACATATATATTATATTTTTCTTGTAACAACCACAGGTTGATTTTTTCATTAAAATATACCTATATATTACATACTACTATTTAAATAAATTTTCGTCCATAATATGGAGTTGATCGATGTACAGAAGTGAAAATATAACCAAGATCAACAGAAATAGATCACTTTAGGTAATAAAAAAAATTAGATTCTATCATTTAATTACTTACAAGTTTTCCAATCAAATTTGTATTGGATTATGCCAATCAAGAAAATCTTCGAACTATTTACCTACTTACATAAAATAAGCTAAGAGAAAGGTGCAACATATAAAACATAGCCAAATGGACGAAAATGAAAAGAACGTGTAGAGGGAATAAATAAAAATAGATTAGCTCGAATCTGTAGGAATAATCGTCCTTGTGAGTGATGAGCACGGACCTCAGAGACAAGACAATTAGGCTTTACAGCTTAGCCAATAGAAAAAGAAAAATCTTCCCTTAAAAAATCTAAATAATTCACAATAATACTAACTTCAATAACAGTAAATACATCCAAATTCCTTTTAACTATGTTATACATGCAATGACAAACATTAAAAGCATGTTCAAAATTATGGTACGGATTGTCACGGTAACCTTTTTTTGCAGATAATATAAATTCTATTAACGGTTCCATTTCAATGACAGTTTCTCCAATTACTTCAAGAAACATGTGCACAGTAAGTTGTGGCATTAACGGTGCCAATTCTGGTGTTAGGTACCACGAAAAGCTGTAAAACGATTAAATTAGAAAAGAATTATAATCAAAATACAAAAACGAATATATTAAAATAATTTAACGTACTCATCAAATCCATCAGGAATCATATGAGGTTGACTTGAAAGATTATTGATATCATGTTGACAGGGTTTTATGTGGTATTTCAACATTTCCATAACATTTTTGTTCATTTTCTCCTACAAACACGATAAAATAAGTATTATTAAATTTGGTAAATATTGGTAATCAGTAAAGTATTTATTTATTCCCAGTTTATACAACCTACATTGACCATTTTCAATACCAAATAACTAATTACCATTCCCGGCAAAATTTAAATCCAATATACCCACTGCAATTAATATAATAATTATTATAATTACACTTACAAATGTATTTATCTGCGTTTTTAATCTTGTATAAAAAAGTGCTAAAGAACAATATGTTGCAAAAGTTTTTAGAAGATTTTCATCCATATTAGTAAAGCATATCCCAATTTGTTTGTTTATAACTTGTATAACACCTGTACATAACAATTATTAAATATACATAAATAAAATCAAAGTGCAAAGATGATAAGTTTTTACCCAAAATTTGATCAACTCCCATAATTGGCATACAGAGTACCGATCTGATAATAAAATTTGAATTTTCATTTTGCTCTTTATTAAATCTAGGATCCTTATATGCATCAATAATATTAACAGTTTCACCAGTACATGCCACTAAACCAGGAATGCCACTTTCTTTAGTCAATTTTATTTTAAGATTTTTCTTGTATGCCATTTCTTCTCCAAAATCATTGACACCTTGCTCATATGTATCGGCGATAAGTGCATCACTATCTTGATCGATAATGTAAAAACTACAATGTTCCGCAGCTAATGTAACTTTTATAAATTTCTGAAAACATAGCTATTTCGTTAAAGTATTAACACAACGATTAATCTATTGTCTATTAAATAAACACAATACATAGGTAACAAGATAGTCTGAAATTAAGCATATTATGTCGACTTACAATTAATTCTGATATCAATTTTTCTTTTGCAGTTGTTTGTGCAAAATAGCATTTTATGAGATTTAATAAATAATCGTTTAATTCATGTTGTTTTTGAAGTGTCAATCGCAATTTATTTTGATGAATTGCAGCACCTATCCATCCCGTTACTACAACGACAATTTTTAAATCTTCTTTATCGAAAGGAGGTAGCGTGACATCACGATAAAATTCCATAATTGCGAAACATTGATTATCTGACATTACTATTGGTACACATAATACTGATTTAACAGTTTCATCTAAAAACACAGATTTATTGATCATTTTACATTTTTTACTTCCTAATTTTTTATAAACATTAAATATAAGAGTAGTTTATATTTTTGCTCCAATTGATAAAATCATATAAATTAAAATTTAGTATTATGGAAAATTGTAGTAGGTATACATTGTGTAACAAGCATGTAATGTAAATTATTACTACATGAGGATAAAATTTACAATAGCCGTCTTCAGCTAATGTTCTAATCATTCAACCGTAACAATAATTACCGATTATGTGTGTATGTGTGTGTGTGTCAAATATGATATTTTATCTAAAACTAACTTTAAATAATGCAATTACATTCTTGAATATTAAATTAATGCAAAATTAGTCTTAACTTTTTTTTTTGCCAATGGGGCAATAACATTCAATATAAGTAACTGTTCTGCATCAGTCATGCAGACTCCTCGAGGGTTAAAAGCCCAAAGAGTAAATAAAAATTAAATCAGAGATATGATAGAATTCAGTAAATCTTCAAGTCACTATTTCGAATAATATTTAAGTACATTATTACCTTTATAACCAATACCGTCTGGAAAACGATCATCACCAATTATATCGTCTACCATAATATATTCTTTAATATATGCAACATAAGCGGCTATAGTAGGTCCTGGTTGAATTTTCCAATTAATCTTAGTACGTTCATTCCTGACATGGCGAAAACTTTGATATATTTCACCAGCAACAGTATCCGTCATATACAGTGTTCCTCCTACGAAGTTAAAATTTTTTACACTACATTCCATCATTAAAATATCACATATGATTGAAAATTTATTATCTACTTACTTACCAGTTGCCTGACAAATACATTTAAGAACTTCAACTGTTTCATGCAAAAGAGATGGTAAATCCACATTATCTGATAAAAACGATGATAAATCGCGTGTTAATAAACTAGGCTTCTTTTCCAAATAGAATCGGAAGTATTTGCTATCTTCTTCTTTTTCAACTATAGGAACTTTTTTACTTCGTCGTTGAATTCTTAAAAATGGAGCGATGACTCTTTTTGTTGCTGGATCAGTGAGCGAAAATGCCAGCGACATGTTTTTTAAAGTTTCTTTCTTAGATAGTGGAGGTGGATAGCCCAGTTTAAAGATTTTAAGGTTCGTTTTCTCATTCAGCTCATCATCATTATTAAACAGTTGTTTTTGTGGTTCCAAAGAAGGATCAGGATCTATATTATTATCTTCCATTTTAAATAGTTTTTTTTTAAATTATTTTAGATATGAAAAGTTGTCATTTATAATTGTCAATGTTTAGTCGCCACATACCTAGCCTTCTATTCATAATTATTACCATAATAACCTTCAGCTTATCTTAAAAATACAACTTTATAAAGAAAATGGAGGTTTACATATAAATCTCAACAAATCTGCGTTATATAAAAAATATTATTAATTAAAATGCTTGTTGCAGATTTAAAATATAAGCAATTGGTTTGATGAGAAACAGTCAACACAAATCCAACTTAAAATAATAACACATATTCATTCGATCAATATTTTAGTAATAGTATTTATTGGGTTATTAATTACTTATTAATGATGTTTATTTAAATACATTTAGCTACTGACCATAACTAAAACGTCCATATAAAAAATAAGTCCACTGTACGATATAAAATATTTTCTGAATTAGAATTTAGGGATACATATATAATTATTGACAAATTTCCATTATAATTAGTGACAAATTACGACACTTTTCAAGAATTTATTATATCCAACAGTAAGTGATTTGTCATTAATATTTAAAGCTGTTAATTTATAATGAATTGCTCAGCTATTTATTTCAATTTTATGTTAGTGTGAATTAGATAATTGAGACCCCCTATCTCATGTTTTATTTAATAATTTAAATATAGATTCTACAGATGCAAATACAGCACACAGCACCAGTTGATTACCAATTTGATACATGGCATTTGGCTAAAATTTTAATGAAAGGCTAAAAACAGTTCGAGAAAAAAGATAACATGTAATATATATTATAGTGGCAGCATAGTCCCAGGATTACCGGAGGGAAACGGCAGCGAAAAGCATAACAGAACAGTCAAAAGAAAAAGGACGGAATAGCCAGAGAAGAAGGCGACACAGATGTCTAAGGCTGAAAAAGCCTTATGAGAAGTAGTAAAGCAGAATAAAGAACTGGTGAGGCACACTGTGACTGTAATACAAACTCCCAGGAGATTAAAATGGTATCAAGGACCTTGGACAGAGCCATAAATATGCTTGTCAAAATTAAGGGTGATATGACACATACGATATAAATAAAGAGATAATGGGAGCAAATAACATAAGGCAACAGAAGGTAGTCACATTTTAGAACACGAAACAGAATGCGAACACCTAACCAAAATATTAGACGATATATGGCCTGAAAAAAGCTTTAAGATTACCAGGCTAGTAGAAGGATGCTGTAGTGTATGTTAGTTACATAAATAGGAAATAAAATTATCAATAAGGAAATAAATGTTTAAATAGGAAACAGGAAGTACTATAGTCAGCGTAATATTAGTATAAAAAAACTGATTAGAATAAGAATAGATATAGTCGAATAATCATAGCCAAATGATATAGTCACAAAAGAGATACAATTCAATGTACACTTTCTTTATTCCATCTAATATGTGCACAGGTAAATCATCTATAGAATATGTCACTTTTAAAACTTTAAACCAAATTACAAATAAATAATCTAGCAACTTTTTATTGATGATGTGAATTGCATATAGGTTTGGATAGGTCGAGTAGGAAATACCTACAGAGGATTTCATAGTTTTCAAAAAAACAAAAAATATGAAAAACATAAGAGTGGTACAAGCACTGAACTAATATAATTTTTATAGATGGGCAATTCGTGTTAAAATACGTAAAAGTAAATTTTCGAATTATCGACATTTTATATTTTACTTACTATTATTAAAAATCTAAATTAAAATACGTAGAAACTATTTGTTGTAGAGAAGAAATTTGTTGTAAATCTTGTTTTGTTTTCACTACATAAAACATCACAGGACAATCTGACGATATACATTGATTAGTTACGGGATATCCACAACATGATTGACAAATCTATAAAGAAAAATACAGTATACAGGATACATCGATTCCTAACTAACCTTGAGACAGCAAATATTTTTCAATTAAATTTTTAAATTTTCTAGATACCTATATTAATTCAAAATGAAATTTTTATTAACTATTTAATTTTTTATAACCTATTTCATTGTGTTTAATTTAACAGTTTTATAAATAACAAAAATTTAATTGATACAAATTAATATAAACAATAAATTATTATTAGTGATGTTTATTAGTATTATTTTAGTAATTATTTGAAACCAATATAATTGTAATAGTAGAAAATATTTTTATTATTTTAATACCTAGGTTTAAACTTTTATAAAATATTCAAATAAAAAATATTCATGAATAAAAGTTATTGTAAAACTCACCATATTTGCATCAGAATATGATTGTTCCAAAACTCTTATTTTGTTTTGTAAGTTTGTAACAGTTTCTTGTGGTGAATTGTGGCATTCTGTGCAGATACCTTGTTGAGCTTGCTTATTACACACAATACAATTCGTAGTAATAAAATAATGTGATATTGCTCTCTTCGAACTCGAGCTACGAGGAGATATGGAATGTGCTATATGCATTTGTTTCCTTGGCATATTATTAAACCTATATAAAGAAATTGTTAAATTTGGTAAAATTTTCCAATTCGATGTTACATCATAAAATAAAAAATGAATTAACCCTTAATGGTCTAATATTCTTTTATAGCTACATTATTTTGAAAGTTAGATTCCATCCAACGTGCACTAAATATAATATCTAAAAATTACTTATATCATTTGAAGCTTGATATCTTATCCTTCATAAAGGAAATCATTATTTAACATAAAACAAAAACTATGGATAATATCTAATATCTAATAAAATAATATCTATAACTAATGAGTAAAAAGAATTAAATCCTTATTTGAGTTTTTAAAGTAATTTTACTTAAAACTTCAAAGGAACATATTTCATTCCTTGCTTGTGAAAACGTACCATACATTTAAATCAGCTCCAATTAATGAAAAGCAACGATTCAAAGGTGGAATGATTACTTTGGTGATGTAATACAATGCATTGGGTCTCAAATTATTGTCTAATAGTAGCTCTCTAGGACTTCGTACCAATTTAATTAAAGGTAAACCAGGATGACCATTAACTATTACATATGGCACACGTTCGCCATTCCTTGGTTCACTTCGTTTATCAATAGCTAACCATTTCCTAAAATTCATCTACAATATAAAAACCATTCATTTATTATAAATATCTTATACCTTGTAAGTTCCAAAGCTGGAACACATGCACCCGGTTTGTAATTTGAAGCGCCTCGATATTCTTTCGCAAAAATCAAATCTTGAATACTAATCCGACCACTTAATATTTTGCTGAATTGTTTCAATACGTATTTACGAATTAAACTGACATCTTTTGTGTCAAATAACATTTTTAAAGTCTTCTCTAACATCTGGAAAAAAAAAGAAAAGATTTTCAGTAGTCGGTAAACCTAAAGACTGATTTTGTTAGAATCATTACACGACCCCCCTCCTATCGATCCTCCGAGACTTCATTAAATTTTATTCATTGTTAACTAAATAATTAAAATCGTGAACACTTTTTAATGGGAGACATTTTGTTTTGATTCCACACGTCCAGTATTGAGAAGTTTCACTGTGATACAATTTATATTTACATAATTGCCACAATTACTGCAAACACCTAACATGCGATATTCAAGATTGTTCCTAGAATATGCAACAACCAGTGCCTCGATGAGTTAATAATTATGTACGTTAAATTATAAATTGCTATTCATACCTTGGATACCACAGGGCAGCCATCTCGTCGAACAGTTTCGATACCTTTAGCACAAAATTCGGGCTCTGTTTGATTCGCAGATTCATATATGTAACCGACATATCGTTTCTTTGTCTGTAAAATACATGGTTGGAACACTTTCTCTAATTTTAATTTGACAGGACTTGGATTATCATTTGTAACACAATCGGCTATTTCTTCGCCAATTTTAAAAGCTTCTTGCCTACTTCTACCAGAGACCAAAACAAATACAGAATCGGTATCTCCATAAACAACTTTAGCTCCCCAATGTGAAGTGTCTTCTATTAATTTTATCGCACGCAATAGCGTTTCTCGCCCTTTACTAACAACGCTATCCGCTACTTCCACTGCAGGCATTCGTCCACTAAAATTTGCTGCCGTGTAACCATAAGTAACATTAGCTATAAGTTTTAATCCTAATTGTCTAGAGTGAAGAATTCTCTGCAAAACTTTATCGTCTTTATTTTCTTTCATAGATTTTTTTACCATTAAACGGGTATCTAAAATTTCAGTCAGCATTCTCGGTAGAATTCCTTCTCTTACTTTAGAATTAACAAAAGCAACACCACAAGGTGAATAATTAATCAAATCTCTATTAAAAACCTTTTTAACTACTGTATTCGATATTTTTAAATGTGCAGCGCCAAATGGAAATGCTATATCTTGCCCTAAATGCTCTACTCTACCTAAACAAGTTGAAAAACAATAATTATAAGCTATAATAATGGATGGATATAAACTTTGGAAATCAAGTACTATAACTGGATCAACGAAAAGTTTAGATTCTGGTTCTAATATTAGAGGTAACGCTTCTGGAGCCTTCATTTTAGCCCTTTGTTGTACACTTGGAGAAATGGCAACATAATTATGCGGTTTAGCTAACCTTAACATCATGGATTCGACACGAAATTGTGAGCCTCTCGACAAAACTTCATAAAATTGAATTCCAAACAGACGCGCCAATTCGCTCGTTCTTCCAATTAAATCTAATCTTTCAAATAACTCTAAAATACCTCGAACTCTGAATAAATAAAAGTTAACAGTTTTATGATAATGTAAAAAACTTTTATGTTCCCACCAAAATGATAAATCTTTAAAAGAATAAAAGGGTATACGCTTATGAAGAACGTGATATATTACATTTTCGAATGTGTAACTTTGCAAGGCAATTTCGTGTCTCATTAACCTCCAAACATCTAAAACTATTCTACCTGGTAATCTTAAACTACAATTGTTGTCTTCTGGAAAATTTAGTTTCGTTTCAGTTCTTGCAAGTAATGTAAGTAAATTAATTTTTAACATATAACCCCTTTCGACTAGATAACCCCACGATAATAACTCTATTTCGTATCCCGCTATAATGTCCGGATCGTAAATTTTAACAAACTTAACAAATTCATTAATTAAATTAATTTCGGTATCAACATAAACTATATCACAGCTTTTTAATGAAGGAATATTTTTTTGTCTATTATCACAAACAACAAACGCGCCGGTAAAGCTAGTACGTTCTCTATCACATGGAGGTGCATCTTTCAATACAGAATAAAATATGGCCCTTATAGGATCAAATTCTGGATTAGGTTTAAAATCTAATCGAGTTTGCATATGTAATTCCATAACTAAAGTAGTCAAATACTGATGTTCTGAAATTGCTTTGGCTTTTTGTAAATTTTCTAATGACATAAGAAAACCGTGAGTATTATTAAGTGTGGCGCCTGTAATATACAATGAATGTTTCATTGCTTCCGAAGGGCTCAATAAATTATTTAAAAATTGAGATTGTAATAAGTTTTTCCTCAAAGTAACATCGTTAGATTTCTTTTCCATAAGTTTTCCAGTTTTTCTATTTTTTTTAAGTTTGCAGCTATATTTTTTTAATTTGATCTTCTTGGATTTTAAACTGCTTGTAGGAGTTTGTTGTAAATCGTCCTCGCTAGAAATTTTATCGGGACTCGAACTTATGGGTGAAATACTCATAAGTGATTCGTCACAATCGCTTTGAGATCCTGGACTAGATGGCATTAATATTTTAATCTTTTCCTTTTTTGCAGGTTTGGAATTTTTGAATGAGATGCATTTATTTTTAATCCATAACTGCACCTGTTTGTAAGAAGGTGGAAGTTTAGATGGACTTATAATACACAAATCACTTTCACAAAACGATAATTTTATAAATTTAAGTTTGTTCGATGTGACTTCGATGTTGGGATTCATTCTTTGTAATTCAAGTTTTCTTAAATAATGCAAGCTGAATTTCGTCGATAGACATTCAAATTCTCCTAATTCTGACGAAATACTTCCAATTTTCAAGGTATTATGTCCAACTTGCACTTCGCCTGTTACATGTTCAAAATCACTATAAAATGGTTCCGCATATCGTACTGATGGTAAATTATATTCTTGCAAGGTCATTATGATATTATCTCTCGAAGGTGGATTAAACTTTGGCATCAAATTAAAGCTACTGGACATATTCATACCAATTTCATTTTCGTCCCTTCTAAGCATAGTAAAACTTTGATTATTCCCATTTTCATTACCCTGTGACAAATATTTCTTGTAAGAGCCTGCTACTAAATTAACAGAATGTTTTGTATGCATTTTATTAGAAGTAGTTTTAGAACTTCCTATGATGCTTGTATAATTCTTCTCCAAGTCATATCTCTCCGCTACCGATAATCCAACAGCATTTCCGTTCACGTTATTTTTGTCCAAAACATAAGATTTACGGGTCTCTATTTTGTGCACAAACAAATCTTCAGAACTTTCACTATTGCCAGATAATTTATTACTTTTATCGACTATATTTTCTTCTCGATATACTAAAAACGAATAATTATACAACGTTGTGAACTAAAATATTATTTCTTACCTATATGTTTTTCATTGCTTGGAAATGTATGCTCAATTTTTGTCTCAGTTAGTGAAATATGCTGCGAATTCTCATTTTTTATAAAACTCAATTTACGTTTAACTCTATTGGATGCGTTTAAATCGTTGATTTCTAAAGTATTACAACTTTGTTTAGTTATAACTTTATTTGTAACTGTGTCGTTTTGCTCACATTTGTTTTCATAACTAAAATCAATAATTATTGTAATTTAAAAATATGATAATAGTTTAAAAATACAAACATTATCTTAATTTATTATTTCTTATTTAAAACAAAAAATATTGTTCAATACTGCAAAATATTCAAAAAATATATAATTGTTACTAAAATATTCAAATTACCTACATTTGAAAACATTATAATAATATCGATGGCGTTTTGGCAAAACATCTTAAACGCCACTTTTTCGGAAAATGAGTTGTTCCGACTATCTTATGTATCTAAGGCAAAAGCATAATCTGTTAAAATCTGTTAACAACATTTTGATTTTTTCTACCAGAAAATTTGAATTGTATTTCTGTAGGTATTTGCTTACGGTTATGCTACAACACAAAATGTGTGCTTCCATAAAATTAGCTTTTTGTCGCTGAAGATATTTTGCCAAAACCCCGTCGATATATAGTGAAATAAATATTAATTTATTGCCTAGCAAGCATAAAACTATGTAAACTATAATTTACCTCAAATCAGGTGAAGATGATTTCAAATAATTATTTCCACCTATTAAAAAAATATATAATATAAGTACCTAATAATAATGTATACCTAATATAAGTACTATTTATATTTTATAATTTTTCTGTACATTCCTGTAAATACATACTTTACTTTCGGAAATGAGGAAGAATTTTTATAGAAAATAAAAAATGTATACTTGCTACTACAGTGCTCCACGTAAAGATGAAGGCACCCACTTTTTTGATCGTATCTCGTCTTGCACAGAGTTTTGGCAAAACGGGTTTCACCATTGGAAAGAGCACGCAAAACAACCCTAAAAAGCATGCAATTCGCCACAATCCATGCTACTCCTTAAAGAAAAATTTGATAATTTTTGAAAATTGGCCGATTTCGTTGCCACAGAATGATGAAGGCAGTGAACAAAAATCGGCTTTAATTGGCACAAAACAACAAATTAACACGTTTCGCGCAATAAACAAACACAATTAATAATGCGTAGCCTTTCCTTTCCTCTCAATCACTTCTGCAACGCGATCCGGCATACTTCTTGACAGCTTCGTGAGCGTTTCCGACTCAACGTCTTCCCAGGCCTTCCGAATTGCCGTTTTCAGCTCTTGCACGCTTCCGTATTGCTTCCCGTTGCCGTAGATGCGTCTGACCATTATTCCCCAGAGATTTTCCATGGGGTTCAGGTCGGGACTTCGCGATGGCCAGTCCAAAACGGCGATTCCTTTGGTATCCAACCACTGCTTCGTGCTTCGGGAGGCATGAATTGAAGCATTATCTTGCTGGAAGATCAGTTGAGCGCTTGGAAAACGGCGAACCAGAGGCAGTAAGTTCTCTTCAAGGATCTTCTGGTAGTCCGCTGAGTTCATTCGGCTTGAGCAGAAAGCCAGTGAGGCCTTTCCAAAGAGGCAAAACCTGCCCAAATCATAACGCTTCCACCTCCGAAATTCCTTGTCGAAAACGTCCTTGGTTCCTTGCGCAAATCTCGCCAGTAGTGGGAGAAACCGTCGGGGCCGTCCAGATTAAACTTCTTCTCATCGGAAAAGATCACCTGAAAGCGAAACTTGCGCTATTCTCTGTCGAACACGGTCGATGTTACTTACGCGATCCCACTTCTCACCGAAACTCATCCAGTTGCGTGCGGTTTCCGCGCGCTTGCATGTGGACACTTGTTAGCTTGTGCGGGTTTCATCTTCTGTCGGACGATGAAAGGAGCGCGATTGATGGCTCGGCGCACGGTTTCCCTGTGCACATTCAGATCCAAATCGGTCTTGATCTCTTGCGCGGACTTCTGCGAGTTTGAAGCAGCACGCTGAATTCGTCGTTCCGTGCGCGAATCCACCTTTGGGGGACGTCCAGGCGACTTCTTCGTGCCGTATTTGTCCGGATTCTTCACAAATGAGTCGACAACGGCCGGACTTCGCTTGATTCTTGCGGCAATTTGGCGATTTGAGAGTCCTTCGGCGTGGAGCACCCGGATCTGCCCTTTTCGACTTCCGACAGGGTTTTACCGCTGCCCATCGCTTACAAACAAATCTGAATAGCAGAAAAGCGTGAATAACAGTGGATAACACGCGAAAACACGCAAAAACAGGCAAAACAGGTCACAAAATGCGGGTGCCTCCATCATTTCCTGGCGGCGAAATCGGCACATTTTCGAAAATCGTCAACAATTATTTCGAAATTCCGATCGAATTGCGACGAACGGCGCGCGATTCGACGTTATTTGGCGCGCTCTTTCAAATGGTAAAACCCAGCTTTACCGAAAGTTCGTCCAAGACGAGATACGATCAAAAAAGTGTGTGCCTTCATCTTTACGTGGAGCACTGTAGTAAGTATAGGTATATGTGTTTTTACAAGTTAAAAACTTTTTGTTAAAACAAATGAATAACATCAATTTACCTTGTATATGATCATCAGTTCCTTCTTCTTCAATGCCATCCATGTGCAGTGTATTTTGATCAATTATTTTTGATGGCGTTGTAACAGCATTTAATGGCAAAGTCATGTCCGTTTCATTTTCTTCGTCGCTTTCCTCTGGACACTTAATTGCTTGAGATAAAATACTATCTTCCTCTCCAACAATGTTAGTTTCTAAATGCTTTAATATTTCTAGTAAATCTTTTGCATCTGTATCGTTTAATGTATTGTCAAATATATTATCAGAAACCATGGTTTGATTGCTTAAATTCAATTCTGAAGAGTTGCCAGTATCCGATCCAGTAAGTGTAGTTGATGAATCTGTCGTGGAATGAGTTTCTACAAAGGAAGCACTCACAAACTGATTTTTGTTTTTAGTTTCAACAGGATATACTATATTTTCGTTCATCTTAGATTCCTTAATGGTTTTTAAAGAAATTAATTGGTCCTTTAGTGCATTTCTATATGAATTATGTGAAACTGTAGGTGGAACGTTGATTCGATTTTGTGAAATACACGGTGAAATTTGAGAACTTTGATTTTTCGTCCTCCTTCTTTCTTGTTCATCTTCCCACAATGCCGCTATGCCCGGATTTTTAACTACTTGACCCATTATTAACTCTAATCTATTTACAATATGTTCAGCTAAACCGTCCGCTTCTAATTCAGATACGCTAATTTTAGATATATTTTCCGGTAATAAAAGTTCAGATGGAATATTTTCATCTGAAGTTCCTGAATTTACACGAAATTGCACTTGTGACAAGGATATAAAATTCATACCGTGCAAATTGTAATCTATCATAAATTGTAAAATAAATGGAATATGAGCTTCGTACAACTGATATGTCTGGTCCAATATATGCCCACTTTGAAGTAAATTGCAAGCCTTTTTCAGTACCAATGGATTGTAAAAATAAATTTTGAAAAATTGGTGTTCTCTACTATGATAACCATATATCGGACTAAAATTTAAAGTAGCTGTAGTTAAATGTAATAAATGAATTTCACATACTAGGCAAAACAATAGCAAAAATTGCTAACAGCAATAGTGGAAATTTGCATAAGATACAACATCCATCATTGGGCACGTGCAGCAGAACTCAACAACTATAGAATAGATAGCAACTGTATGTAATACAATGGATTTGAAAAGATTTCAGTAAATTTGAATCAATAAAGCAATACACCCAACTAACTGTTACACAATGTTACCGAAACGTCGAGTTCTGATGAATGCACTCATTGTAAAAGGAAACAATAATTATATAAATACTTACGTTCCAGTTACTAAAACAATTTTATATACATGTTGAGCACTTGAATTAGCTTGCCCAAACACTGTATTTATAGCTTCATCCAATTTTATAGCTATTTGATACATTATGGAAACTGCATTTCCTACACCGTCGAACGGTATGTAAATATAAGGGAATACTCCGTGAATATGTAAACATGTTTTTCGTCCTACATGAGAATGTGAAATGTAAATTAAAGTTGCACATTAATTATCGAAACAAACATTTACCTGTTTCGGTTGATCCAAATACACGAATAATGGGAATGTTGTTGATACAATATCCACGAAAATCTGAATATGATGCATCCAAACCTCGAATTGGCGCACTCATATAAAAATCGACAGTAAAAATTCTAACTAAAAACATTTACAATAAAATGTTAATTACAAAATATAAAACTATAAAAACATTATTTAAGTAAAAATAATTATAGGTTAAAAGTGTTAATCTGCTTTCGAGCACCTTTAATTCATCGTTGCCAACGCAATAAAACTGATCGACAATACACAGTTCCAATAAAAATTGATGGAATTGCAAAAGTTCACAAATTAATATATCGTTTAATTGAACCAAACAAATTTTGAAATATTATATATTTTAATAACAAAATTTTTCAACATTATCAGCAATTACCTCCTTATCTTAAATACGGGCATATTGAAAGTTTGCATAAAATATATAACTCCGTCAAAATTTTCCGAATTACATTACCGAACATTATCATCCGAACACTAAATGTCATTCATATTTGAATTGTATAACGGTTATAATTACGAGTGCTCTGCTTCGAATAGTAGTGAGGTGCGTTACTGCAGTATTTATCATAATTTTATTGTATAATGTCCCAATTTAAATATATCAACGAAATGAATAATTTACTAACAATCGATGGACCTTTAACAAAGGGCCCTATACCCAGGTGGCAGAAAAAAATGGTCGAAAAACCATCTGGAGTTAATAATGCCAGTTTAAATTCTTCTAAACAAAAATCTGTTTCGTCTTTGAATAATAGTTCAGCTAAAACGCCAAGTAAGGGTGTAGAAACTGATGTAGTCAAACCTAGAAAAACTCCAGCGAAAACTCCTAAAAGTAAGCTTGTTATTAATTCTGCTACTCCTACGCCAAACAAATCTGCTAAAACGCCAAATGGCGGTGACCGCTTTATTCCCTTGCGCTGCGCTAGTACTTTCGAAATAGGAAATTTTAAATTATACCAAGCAAACGAGACTGATGACAATGCAAGTCCCTCGACGAAAGAGGTGCAACGTGCTATGTACGAAAATTTACATGGAACTGATATTAACAGCCAAAGGATACTATCTTATCAAAAGAAAGCTCCTTCTGCTCCAGAAGGTTTCCAGAACCCTATGCGAGTTCTCTACACTCAAGTAAAAACTCCCGTATCGGTCAAGAGTAGTAATCGTTATATTCCTCAAGCACCAGATCGTATTTTGGACGCCCCAGACATTTTAGATGATTATTATTTAAATCTTGTAGATTGGAGTACTAACAATATTCTTGCTGTAGCATTAAACACGCAATTATATTTATGGGATGCTGGAACTGGTAAAATAGAACAGTTATTAGAATTACCGGTAAATAATTATGTGTGCTCGGTGGCATGGATACAAGAAGGAGATTATTTAGCTGTAGGTACAACTAATGGTACCGTAGAGCTGTGGGATTGCTCTCGCACGAAACGTCTGCGTGTGATGGATGGACATTCTGCACGAGTAGGATCGTTATCTTGGAATTCTTACATTTTAAGTAGTGGATGCCGAAGTGGTAAAATTATTCATCATGATGTGAGACAACGCGACCACAATATTTTGACTTTGAGTGGACATACACAAGAAATTTGTGGCCTCAAATGGTCTACGGATGGAAAATACCTTGCTAGCGGTGGTAATGATAATGTGCTTAACGTATGGCCAACTGCTAGTGGAAATCATTATACGCAACCAGAACCTTTATATACTTTTACATCTCATCAAGCAGCTGTAAAAGCATTAGCTTGGTGTCCATGGCAACCACATGTATTAGCTAGTGGAGGTGGTACCGCAGATCGCCATATACGATTCTGGAATTGTCACACAGGGACTTGCATAAATTCTGTTGATACTAAATCACAAGTTTGTGCCTTACTATGGTCTAGTATTTACAAGGAAATTGCTTCTGGACATGGTTTTGCTAACAACCAGTTAACAATTTGGAAATACCCTGCAATGGTGAAAGTAGCCGAATTAACTGGTCATAGTGCACGCGTTCTACATTTGGCTATATCTCCTGATGGTAGCACAATATTATCTGCTGGAGCAGATGAGACCTTACGATTGTGGAAATGTTTCGTTAAAAATCCTACAAAGGGTAAAGAAGTTAGCCAAATGAAAGTTAAAAATAGTGCCTTGAAACAAAGCATTCGTTAGTGCCTATGTCTTATGTATTGAAATATTTATTTGTTTTTTTTTTAATAATTTTGACATTACTTGTATAGCATAAACATTACAAGTCAATATATATTATGCTGCCTTTAAATTTATCAACTGAAAATAAAATGACGAAAATATTAGGTATTTAAAATGTTGATAATTTAGGTAATCTGCTATTAATTTAAAATAATATCTGTATTATGTTTGTATTATAACTAAAAGTTTTGTTCTAATAAAGTTTTCAATTTACGCTTTTCTATTATTAGGTGTTTAAAACCAATAATTAATCCATATACTTTTTTATATTTAGAAAAATAAATTTTTTTCTAAAAGAAAAGCTATAACTTTAGATTTTGCATTTTAACATAATATTACAATATAAAATTTAGAGTTTAGATTTTTATGTTATACCAGTTTTATTAATCTCATCTTAACTTGAGGGCAATTTTTTCAAATAAAAATAATAACTGCGAACTTGCAGCACCATCTATTAGAAATATTAGTTATGTAGTAGTTCTGATGTAGGGCGTTTGACAGATAGTAGTTCAAATGCTAGTACGTATAAGGCCCAAGTAGAAGAATGAAGTCAAACAAAAAATGTAGAAATAGAAGCAGTAGCAGTAGTAGCAGCTCGAGTAATAGCAGTTCGAGCAGCAGTAGCAGTAGTAGTGATAGTTCTGCTGAAAATAAGACTTCGATGTCTTCGAATAAAGTTAAGGAACCTGTCAATGATAAAACTAAAAGAAGCGAAAGGGAAGAAAAAGCAAGACAACAACCAAGGAATAGTAAGGAGCAATCTGTAAGGCATATTTCGAAAACAGATGAAGATTTAATTTCAAAAGAAAACAGAAGACGTCATAGATCTCGGTAAGTAATTAATTAGTTTTAATGGGACGATTTAGAAATTTAATGTGCAAATAGAATTGAAATAGGGGTCAATCAAATCATAGCAGGTGTATCCTACAGCAGAATGTCCTTTCTTTAGATAAATTTTTTTCATTTTTAGAGTTTGTCAACATTCTTGATAATAAAGTCGTGTTTTTAAGAACTGTTGCATGGTTACGTTTTAATGAAATTAATGGAAAAGGTATTTCTCGAGAACCTACAACATGAAGATCAATATAAATTTTGTCTGTGCTAAAGGAAGCATTAAAACAATTTTAAGACAAGGAAAGAAGAAGGTCGTATCGGTATTAAAAATTATCTCCAAAAAGGTGAAAAAGCTCAAGTTCCGAGTAAGGTTAATTGTAAGTACTTAGCAAGTGTACTCGAATGTCATCCATGGGTTATACAGTTTTAACTACTAAATAATAATGTGGAATTGAAATTTGTGATCTGTATTAGGAGGTACCATTAATTTTAGAAGCGTGTTTTATGTAATATTATCTATCGATGATCATGTTGTTTAACGAATTATTAACATATAAATTAAACCATTTATTTTTTGAAATTGTGGAAAAGTTTATTCATAATAGAAACAATTAAAATTTTAAGGTCATTTGCATTAATATATAAGTTTTGCAAAAATATTAAATTATTTTATATTATAATAATTGTAAGTTAATTTTACATTAATCCAATTATTAATTATTAGAAGATTAAATTTTCTTATTTGCAATGCAATTTATAAGATTTAGTTTAATCAAATTATAGTTGTTTAACCATTTCTGTGCGGATGAAACTCATTACGTACAATATGATTTCTAGTTCATGCGACTGACACTAATAATGTACGTGTTTATGGTAATTATGTAACATGTAATTACTGATAAAACTGAGATGATCTAAACATTCAAAAAACAAGTAACATTAACATGATAGGAATTGCTACCGCCAGACTGAAACATTAAATTAAGTCTGCAAGTAAATGCTTAAAATTTAACAAATTGAATGAAATTAGATCAAATTTTTCATTCAATCAAATTAAAAATTTATTTTATTTTATTTTAATGATCGAATAGTATTTACCTATCATATTGATATAGTATATTGATATTCCTATCAAAATGATGAAAATTAACTGTCGGTAATTATCACAAATTTACTATAAAAATTTATGAATACATAATATGTCAATATTGTCTTTTCGCTGAAACGAAGGATGTGTTATGTTGTTATATAAGGAGTTAAGTATACTGTTGTCATATATACAGTGTTTCCATGAAAATTATTAACAAATTGACATTTTCTCGTATTAGTTATTGGACAAAAAATATTTTTCTGGGGAAAAGTTCTGCTTAAGACTGGGAAATTATGTCAAATTAATAATAGGCTTTCGAAATGTCATGATGTACTTCAAAAGTACTTATTATTTTAGATTCCTAATTATATCATTGTATTCATAAAATACCCCTGAGTTTTGTGATATATAGTCAAACTTCGTTAACTCGAATCTGAAGGAAAGAGAAGAAAACTTCGAGCTATCGAAAATTCGAGTAATCGAGATATTCGACTTATCGAGGTTCCACTATACATTATAATGTTTAATTATGTGTTTGTTTATTTTTTTTTGTTAATTTTTATCTTGTTATTAGGGATTAATATTAATCACTAACAACAAAATAAACAATTACATAATTAAATATTATAATGTATATCACGAAACTCTGGAGTGTTTTGTGAATACAATGCTTATAATGAATACAAGCTTATATGGGAAATATCAAAAAGTTTATTTTACTTAGAATAAACATTTTCTGTAATTAATATTCAAAATTAAAACAAAAATAGTAAAGTAATCAATTTTAATAACGAGAGGTTCTAAGTAAATAAATTAGTGAAAATAAGAAATTAGATTCTAAGATCCATCACCAAGTTTCGGATCATTGTAACAAGAATATGAATGTGTTTTAGAGATTTTGGACTAACAATAAGCAGAACTTTTCCCCAGAAAAATCTTTTTTGTCCAATAACTAATAAAACATTTTTCATGTGTTGAGAACTTTCATGGAAACATTGTAAAATACTATCGAATTAAAATGTGTAATTTTTTTGTGAAAATTAAACACGTTTCTAGAGTTTAACTAATGATTGTATGATTTAATGCACAGTTCTTAAAAACTTTAGTTAAAATATTTAAGTTTTTAATTTAATTAAAACGTTCTCAAGTTCTTTTTAATTTTTGCCATATAATTTATTATTAAAAAAATATCATATTATAGTGCCTAATATTTATTAGGAAATTGTAATATTTTTAAAATACAAATCTAGATTTATATTATTTTATTCCTAGTGATGACGAGAAATCAACAAAAACAAGCAGTACAAGAAATGAAAGAAACTATCATCACAGTAAAACTAGTGATGAACATCACAGAAATGAAAAATACAGAAAGAGAGATTTGGAAAAAAGTGATACCAAAAGAGAAAGACGTGATGATGAATTGAGAAGAGGGTGACAGGTACAAAAAGTATAAAGATCGTGAAGATTTCAATCGTAACGATAAAAATAGATATCACAAATACGGTAACTTCAGAGATAGACCTAGAGAGAATGAAGGTGGATACAGAAATTATAGAAGAGATAATAAATATGGGTAAATTCAAATTAATAGATATTTATTTTTTTATGAATATGTATATAAATTTTTAACAGGAGAAACAGAAGAGATAGAAGTCGAAGTGGCTCTTTCGATCATGGAAATGCAAAATGGGGAAAATCATCTGAAAGCAACGCCAACAAGGAAAAACAAAAACCCGTGAATAAAGAAAAGCCTAATTTTGGACTCTCAGGAAAATTAACAGAAGAAACAAATACATATAGAGGTGTTGTGATAAAATACAGCGAGCCACCAGAAGCTCGAAAACCTAAGCGACGTTGGCGTTTATATCCGTTTAAGGGCGAAAAGGCGTTGCAGACATTATACATTCATAGAGAAAGTGCTTATCTAATTGGAAGAGATCGTAAAGTTGTGGATTTACCGGTGGATCATCCATCGTGTTCTAAACAACATGCTGTTTTGCAGTATCGACTTGTAACTTATACAAAGGATGATGGTTCTGCTGGTTAGTAATTCTAAATGTTTATTCTAATAGGATTATTATTTTAAGAGTCAAGCATTAATCTACATATGTATATTTCTAATATTTAAACTTTTGTTTTTGTTTTTTTAGGTAAACGAGTTAGACCATACTTAATAGACTTGGAATCCGCAAATGGCACTTTTATAAACAATAAAAAAATTGATCCAAAAAAATTTGTGGAGCTTTTGGAAAGGGACGTCATTAAATTTGGATTTAGCTCAAGAGAGTATGTTTTGTTGCACGAAAACAGTAAAGATGAAATTCAAGATGATGACGTGAAACAAGAGGAAGAAGAAGTTGCTGCTGTGAAAGCAGAAACAGCAGTTCAATAAATTTGTTAAGTGCTACCTATTACTTTTATAATAAGTAATCTTATGGTAATACAAAGAATTATAATTAATAGATTGAAATGTTTAAATAAAAATATGATATTTTTAATTTTTTTTTTATTGAATGTACATAATGAATTTCATTTGAAGAGTATAAAAATGCATTAACGAATAAAATTATAAAATTTAAGTAAGTGAGTCGTGCTTTGGATTTTATATACATACATATATATATATTTTTTTTGTTTTGTTTTGTACCAACTTTTAATATTAAATTTAAATATTGTATGCATTATATTTGGTGTCAATGAAATTTAAAACATTCCTTGTCATTTTGATATAATATTTTAAGATACAAAATGAATTTTAATATGTCAAGTATTGATGGAAAATCTAAACATAAGGAAATGTGATAATAAATAAGAACTCTGATTGTGAGTTTTTTGATTATTATTTATATTATTGATGTTATTTTTTTATATATAAGTTATTTCATACTTAACCTTTGGTACTATATTGGTTACTAACGTTGCATTAATTTACGTATTATTTTTTTTAATTTTATTAGAGCTATCTCGATAAACTTTAGAATTTGATTTATTTTAACATATGATTGTTTTTATTTTTACATTAATAAAATTCTTAAAAAGTGATGCCCTATTTAGCGTTGCGCTATGGAACCTTTAACAAAATTGCTGATATAGTATAGGTAAATAAACAAATGCAGATAACTAAGTTTTGTTAACATCTGTACTTTTTATATTATTATTTTTTAATTGCCTCAATATATTTAATTATCAATAGTATAATTGAAAGAAATTGAATAAGAAAATAAGCATTGCACCCTTGTACTTTGTTTGGTCAGTATTTACATTTCTTATTTGTGAAAATATTTGGCATATGCCCTACATGATTGTTACATTATGTAAAACATAATTCAAATTGCTATTATCCCCATGAATTTGTTTATAACAGATGAATATTGATCTGTTCCACGTATATTGGTAATTTATTGTTATTATATACCTAATTTGACACAACATTGAAAAAGAAAAAACCTATAATAACTATTAAAGCGGTTTAAAGGATACACAAAATTCTATAGTTTTCTATTATCTAATAAAAAATTATAGATGCAATATACAAAATTTGTTAAAATCGATTTATTTAACATTTCTTTATGTACATCTTCGTTAAAGGTACTGGCAGTTCTTTTTGTTTTATACATTTCTACAATTCACGTATGCAGAAAAACATACACTATTCAATATGTACAAGTTTTACTAATATAAAGATAATTAATTGTAAATAGTTAACAAAGTATATCTTCTAAATGTGTATTTCAGTCTATTTGACTTAGATCGACCGTTTCTTGTTTTTCTAATAACAATTATCATCATGATAGTATATTTGGCTGACAAAGCAATTAAAGGTGTTTTTTTTTTCAGCTCAGGTATTCAAATTGTATTTTGTAATTACTACATGCAATGGCTTTTTATAGATACATCACAATTTCTTTTTCCTTTCAGGTACTTTCAGTATAATCTAGAACAGACTAATTAAATAGTCTCATCTCTTTAACATATACAAACGTTATTTATTCACTTCCTAATTCGGATTCTTGATTAATATACAAATGTTTCTCGTTATTTTCATTTTGTGGCTCACTTTTAGTATCTTTAATAATAACATCTACATTATTACTTGGTTCAAGATTCTTTTTGATATCGTTAGCAACGTTATTACTTTTATCACAAGTCTCTTTTCTCGACGTTTCACTTTTAATACTCCTTATGCTAGATCGTGGAATTTCATAGCCATCATTATCGTCTGGACAGTTGCTATCGTAAATTAATTCTAAATATGTCGGTATCTTTGGTTCATTATCTGTTTGTAAAAATGGCGTTTTTTCTTTTTCCGACTCTTCGTCATTGACACTTTTACATGACGTTGCTGTAAAATAAGTGCAATCAATTTAAAATTTTATTAATTATAAGTAAATGAACCTACAATGTGGTATTGTGCTTATATATTGTCCTTCGTGTGTTCCTATCGGAGGATTATTTATTATTTCGGTATGCAACTCTTCTAGAATCGTCAAACAGTATTTAAATGTAGGCCTTCTTTCTGCTTCTTGATTCCAACATTTGAGCATTACTTCATGTCTAAAACAATAATATAGATAGCAATAAGTGTTAATATAGTTTAAAAGTAGGTAATTGTTATTTTAACTGCATACTTACAGTTGTTCTGGACAGTCCATAGGTTTTCCTAATCTTCCTCCACTTTTTACATAGTGTAATACTTCTAAATTATTTCTAGCAGGATAAGGTTGTTGTCCTAGAGTCATTATTTCCCAAAGAAGTACTCCAAAAGCCCATACATCTGATTGGCAGGTAAAAACTCCATCCACTAAAGATTCAGGAGCCATCCAACGTACAGGCAATAGTCCCTCGCCCTCTTTTCTGTAGTAGTCATTTTTATATATGTCCCTTGTTAAACCGAAATCTCCAATCTTTACAATACGTACTTCAGGTTCTAATGACGATACTAAACAGTTTCGACAAGCTAAGTCTCTATGTACAAAATGCATTTCTTCCAAATATCGACATCCTTTTGCAACATCTACGCACATTTTAATTAATTCCTTAAGTGTTAGTGAAGGAGTATTGGTCTAAAAATCGAATTTGGAAAATTGGTCTAAAATAAATTTTTGTTCTACAGTAAACAAGTGAATAACTTACCATGGGATTTCGCGACGATCTTAGATATGTTAATAAATCACCCCCTTGCATAAGCTCCATTATAATAAATTGAGGATCGTTATCGAGACAAACGCCCAATAACTGTAAAATATGCTCATGTTTAAAGTGACTCATAAGTTGTGCTTCTTGTAAAAATTCACATTTTTCTAAATCCGATGCACCTTTTCTCAGTGTCTATTAAAATTAAAACGTGTGATTTAACGGTATACCTAATAAAACATATTACCTTTATTGCAACATTTATTTCGGTTTGATTTTCACTTATATTTCGAGCTTTTCCTTCAAACACCTCTCCAAAGGCACCACTTCCAAGAAATTTCATTAGTGTTATTTGATCTCTGTAACGTCAACACCAACACATTGCAATTATGTACGCAATTAATATAAGAGCAATGATATAAAACTACAAACCTGCGTATATGAGGCAACATTGTAATTTCATCAGATGTAAATTGATTTGCCGTATATAAAATGTTAGTATTGTGAATCCATCTTCGTGGTAATTCTCTAAGTGTAGCCAATTCCACATCGGGTCCTCTAGGTACCACAATTAACTGCTTCTTTTTCTCTCTGGTGCAACACCATTTACCTAAAAATATTGTGATTTATAATAATAAATATTTCGGGGTTTTTAAATATTACGTATTATTAGAAATAAACTTATAATTACTTACATATGCATACACAAACAACGATGAAACAACAAATCAGAAGCGGAATACCAGCTATAAAGATTAAATTTGTCGGATCCTGCTTTTCTGCTAATTGTGCTGCTATATTTAAATCAAAAAGTTCGCTCTCTTCACTTGTATTACTCCAGCCGTAAGAATTTAGAGCGGATGCACGAAATGCATATCTATAAGTATCTTCTAATCCAGAAATGATCCAAAAAGTATCTACATTATAAGAACAATTAGGTACACGAATTATTTTTGTAAAAAGAAACTGTAAAAATCGATCGATTACCGTGATAATTTACCAAAGAGCTGTTAGTTTTTAAATGTTCACTAATTCGCAAAATAAGAAAAAAATTTGTTTAGTTCAAATTATAATAATGCAAGTATAGATACAATAATTACCTGTGCCGTTGTATAAAGGTATCCAATTATCCTCTTGTTCTTCAATGGAAGGTGCATTATGAAACCATGCTGGACGATCAGCACTACGTCTGTTGCGATAATTTGGTAATTTTAATCCTTCCAACATATACAACTCGACAGGTGCGCCATTATCTTTCGAGGGTTCCCACCACACTTGATACACGTCCCTTTTTAAATGTTGCAAAATAGGTATTCCTGGAGGTGATGGCCTATCGCCTATTGGTACATATAAATTTTGAAAACCTATCAACTCATACTTAAAGCATTTTCATCGTTACCTAATGTTTCAAATATAAAACGAGAATCTGTTGGCCACACGTACGGTTCGGCATAATTTGGATAAAAAAGTACCATTCGAAATTTATATTGAGATTTCGGTTTCAAGTTTGTAATTCTTAGACTTATCATATCATTTGTTGTATCAACTGAATCGTTTGCAAGTTCTAGCCAGTCATTTGAAATTATATAAGTATACTGCAAAGTAAATTGCTTGGCATAAGTATAAACTTTCATTTGAATGTTCAGCTCATTCGCAGTGTTTGCTACCAACGTAATATTATCAGGTTCCGGAAATGTTATTATTTTAATAGCGTCGCTATCGCTGACGGCTGTTTGTAAGCTTTCATTTTCGATAGTTGACTCGTTAGAATGACTATGCGCTCGAACCCAAAGCAAGTAAGTTTCATTTGGCGATAACTTATATAATTGCGCGTAATATTTGTTTTCTTCGTCCTTGGTCATGGGCATAGGTACAATTTGCTCTCCCTTTTGTCTAACTCCATTTATGTCGCCTTCGGTTTGCCAATGAATTTCGTACCATACGAATGCTCCGTTGATTTGGCGCGGAGGAGACCAATTCACTTCGGCCATCGTTGGATTTAAAATTATTGCCGTTACATTTTCAGGTTTTGATGGGGCTAAAAGTAAATGAACGTGACTGCCAACAAACATGAACTAACAATAAGTATTTGAGGCTTAATAGCGTAAAAGATTTAAAAAAAACAACAGAAATGCTCGTACCTCCGACATAAGTTTGAAACATGACAGTGTTTCCCTCGACAAATTGTGCAAAATGATTTCCAATCGCCACAGAAAATAGATATTTAGTAAACGGTCGCAATCCATCTATAGTGACAATTTTATTAAATGTTATTAATTCGCTACATCTATCGTCGCATTGTAACGAAGAGTCGTCAATGTACTGCGTATAATATATTTTGTAGTTGATTGTAGGCATAGATACATTTTTACAGTCATCGTCAATTACAATTTCCGGCATTGAAATGGTCAAAGAATTTGACGTTTTCTGAAGTAAAGATACTTCGAGACTCTCGACATTTTTTGGCATTAAGCACTTGTACGGCGGATACGGTTGCATATGAGAGCCAAAAATTAACATGTTCTGTGCATTAATTTGTTCTCTTTCGGGAATGCTCCTGTTTTTCCTTAACGAATATACTAAACCTTGTGATGAGTTGGTCCAGTATAAAGATCCAAAGTCTGAATTTAACGTATGCAATGGGAAACTATTGCTAATTGAGGAACTATTTGCAATAATTTTACAGTTACAACCGTCTTTATCTGAAGATATTATATTGTGAGTGATTGAGTCGACAAATACCAGTTTAGGTTTTAAGTCCGCACTGGAATGATCAACAGTGAAAACTTTTTCTATGGTGGGATCCACGGGACAATCGCAAGGGCCTTGTTCGATTTCCGTTTCGCTTTTGTTGAAAAATAATTGAATGTCGCTTCCATTGGTATTGCACTGCATTAAATGATATTGATTATTAAAATCCCGTTTTACCCAGTATAACTTCCTAAAAATGATTATCGGTAGGTATGTATTAAGTTATTCAATTAGGTATCACTCACTGTGTAAATGGGGACATTTCGATTTTTAAAATTGTTGAATTCGTTTTCACTATTTCGGTGCTTTTTAAAAATCCTCTATCTACGTAATTCAAATCGAGTTTATGAACTGTAGAACCAATTTCTACATCTTGTGATTGAATGTAGTACAAACTTCTTTCGACCCAATCTATAGTTAAATCAATTCCGTCTCCATTTAAATCCATAATTTTAGTCCTATTCAAATTTGTCAAATTAAGCACGAATAGTTCTTGCATATCATTGAGCCAAAATATTTTATTTTCCATTTTAATGTATGCCATTTCTAAAGGCGTATTTATTCCATGAATAAGCGGATAGTCTTTATTCTTATCGATATCTTGAATGAATATAGAATCCGACGAAGCTACCAATAATTTTGGTAAAGGAATTTCGTTACTCGTATTTACCGAAATGACTTGGGAGGTCTCGCCATCGCCAATTTCCGTGTAAGCTTGCACCTAATTCAGAGAAATAATCAACTAGCCATCGAATCACTAATTATATTTTGTATTACCTGAATATAGTAAATTTCATTTTCTCTTAAATTGGTCAAAACATGTTCTTTCTCGTTTGATTTTTTTTCTGTGTCTTTACATACTTCAACGTTCAAACTGCTTTCCTTGTACCAACATTTAATTATATAGCCTTGTATTACACCATTTGTATATAACGGGGCATCCCATCTAAATATAATTTCAATAGTTTTAGTGTCGTTATGATGTCGGCGGTGAGACACGTAAGTTCGTAGATTTTCAGGTGCCGATGGAGTCGATGGAGGCGAATATATTTTGGCACGCACTAACGAAGATGTACCCCAATATGTGTATGCTCTAATAGTTACATGTAGTTTGGTAAACGGCGCCACCGTTTGCCAATATCTAATGTACGGCATGGTAGTGATTTTCTACAATTAGTACACGATTCAAGTAATATAAAACATATTTAATTCATTATATATTCGAACATCGAATAAATAAATAACGATAAAAAATGTTACAATGATATTTTTAAAACGGTAAAGCTATTTATGATTTTGTAATACTTTCACATGAGCATGAAATATTAAGTACAGTGCGGACACTCGTGTGTCCGCAAACCAAAAGTATGAAATTACGTCATACACATTTTATTCGGTGTTCGTAAAGGAAGGTTTCACTGCATCAGGCGAAACTGTTCGTTTATTTAGTGCGATTAAATTCAAATTATATTGAAATTATATTTACTTACTGCTGAGCCATTTCTTAAAAGATTGTCCACTTTTATTTCATAAAATACGGTGCCAAAATTAACATTTCGACATGGTTCCCAAGTTATATTAAAAGAATTCCAAAATCCAGTGGCTTTGATAGAACTCCTTTCTATAGGTTCGGGAATTACCGATATGCCGTTTGTCAATTTATTAAAGGTATCTACGAAAATTTATTAAAACAAATAAAATTAACGGTGTTAAAAAAAACTACTTGGTAAATTATGAAGAGTTGCGTCCATAACGTACACCATCGAAAGGCCGGTCAATTCTTTACCGTTAATATTAGCTATGTTTTTACCCATAAGATCACTAATAACGGCATTCTTGTCATCTTTCAACCACAACAGTCGATCGTTAAAGTAGCACAAAGGACCTTGCATATCTGGTTTCTGTAGACTCGATATGGATTCGGGTACAGGTTTTGAACCGTAAGGTAAAGATCCTATCATCGGGGCTCTAAATAAATTAGAACCTTCGGAATCTCGTATAATCCAATATACCATTTGATGATTCATGTCCAACGTTAAACCCATCACTAAAAATTTAAAGATTTCACTAATTTTAAAGATTAACGATTACCCAATTAAAATTAATTTTTTCATAAAAAAATATACAGATTTTCGTTGAATTAACGATAGACAAGAAATCTAGGCACCTTGTTTTCCTGAAAATAACTGTGCCGGATGATACACCAATCGGTCGGCACCATTTAAACGTGCACATTCCACCGCATGACCTGTCGACCAATAAAGATAAGCTTGTACGGCGTCGATGTTTAATTCTTTGGCTAATGTCAAAATTGGTAATGGTTCTTGCTGAGTTCCATTAAGGTTGCCTCGTAGAATCTATAAAAACGCGCTCGATTATTAATATAATATCATTTTTTATTTAAATACTTACCAATTGTTGTTTCGGATTGGACCAATATAATCGTTTACCAATCCAATCTACGGCAATACTGCTAACAGAATCTATGTCGGTAATTTGTCCTAATTTATGGGTGCTTAAATTGTGCCAAAAAATTTGTGAATTATTCGTAACCAGATACACCTGATCCTGGTACCAAGCCACGTTTGTTATGGAGTAACCTTTCATGCTACTCCTGTGCACAAGTGTTTGAACATTTTCTCCAGTCGCGTCAGATTTTAATAGCCCACTATTAGCCGACCACAGTATTATTGGATAATTTCCATTTTTAGAAAGCTTAAGAGTTTTTCCGCAAAATTCTGATGACCATGGTCCTTTACCTAAATCGGTATATGCTGCTGCTTTAATAATATAGTCTCGATTTTCTTCTAAATTTTGTATGATACACGAAGTTATGTTTATGCCCTTATGGGTCGTTATTTGATTTCTTTTGACATCTTTGATCGAAATTTCGTACGACCAATTTTGCCAAGCGCCTTTGCCTAAACAAAAATGCATAAGTATCGGTCGGACTGAATGTGAATAAATATTAACCTTGTTCTCCCAGTAAATGCGGCGCCTTCCATGTTATTTTAACAATTTTGGGGCCAAAAATTGCTTGCAACGAAGTGGGTGGATTAATAGGTACCGGAATTGGTTGAGAACTTTGAAGATTGACCATTACTTTTACGTACGGACGATCTGCTAAATCGGAATAAGCATTATGGTAATAACTTTCTCGCGAAGAATGATATTCTTCATAGAACACGTCGTTTCCGTCCGTCCAATAAAAGGTTTTATTTGCAGTTGCCAACGATAATACTTTTTGCATTTTTCTGGTAATTATTTTAGGTCTAACATTAATTATTTCTTTCCTAAAATATAAGATCGTTATTACTTTCGAAACTGTTTTAATAAATGTACTGTCATCGGGAAATATTTACCCATCCAAAGAAACGGAGTTGATGGTGTTTTGATCTTGATTTGAACATAATAAACGAAAGTTTGTATGATCGACAGTAAACGCTCCTAAATTCGGTTCTGACAGTATTAGTTCAGGATGCACATTATGCTTAATTCCATTGCTTATATCGGCAAGATCTAATCTAAACAGACCACTACCGCGAGTGACCCAAAATAAGAATCTAAAACAAATTACGAAAGTTATCAACGTACGTGCTGTGTCGGATTTATAAAATGTAAGTACCCGTTATAAGGATCTACTTCGATATGATGCGGTTTGCTACGCAACCCAGCTAAAGCAACTTGTTGCCCTCGACCATCTAAATCACACCGTGTTATTTGCCATACGTGCCATTGATGCGTTACTTGTCCCAATATGTACAGCTGATTATTCAGCCAATCGACTGATAATTCCAACGGCAAAAAATTTATGTGAGGCGGCCCCAAGATCGTGGTGGTTTTCGAATTATTTGTAAAATTAGTAAACGATATACGATGTATTTTTGATGCCGCATCGGACACAAACAATAATCGTTGACTTACGTGAATGGCAATTCCTGAAAAAATACAACTTACTGTTAAATATCTATATATTAGGCATCTATGATACATTAAAAATGCGTTGATAAACAAGCAGTGCACAATGCGGTAAATGAATTATGCTGTTTTTGGCAGTAAACAATTGATATAAGTATAGGTATGACGAGATCACGTATGGCGTATGACATTTATATTTTATTTCATTTCTCCCCATTTGGATCATTTAAAGCAATGAAAAAATGAACCAATAGATCAAGGTTCTCGGCACATTATTCTAGTCAATTTTGAGTCTATAATTAATAGTCATGTATGTGTGACAAGTGTAAATCAAGAAGGGCCTCATAATATCCTTGTAAATCAGTCAATCTTTTATATTTGGAACTTCTGTATCCCGTGAACGTCCTGATTTATACATAAATACATAAGATACACTTCATGGAACACTTTCAAAACGTTCAGGAAAACAACAATGATTACGTTTTCGTTTGGTGATCTCAACAACCCAAACAAACTGATTGGTCGAATTATTTCTTATTGTTAATCTAAATTGGGGTACCTATTATATTTTGTTCGCCGATAACGTCTGTTAGACGTGTAATATTAAAAAAATTAATAATTTGCTTATACCTAATTATCGTATAGATATTATATTATTAAAATAAAGCAATCCCTCGATTTGCGCAGGAGTTACGTCTCGAAAAAACACGTCGCAAAAAACAGGTACGCAATTACTTTTATGTAGAAAAATGAAGTTGGTTACGCTAAATAGTTTAAAAAAACATTAATTACCCTAACAAAAGAAATCTTCGATAAGTCAATCATTTCTACGTATTGCTCTTTCGTTCTATCGAATCTTTCAAGAAAAAATCAGTGTTAAAAGTCGTTTTCTTCTATCGCATTGCTTTTCCCCTCTATATTTCTTCATGGGAATCTAGAAATAAACGTCTTCAAAAATGTAAATTGTGTTTAAGATTTATGCCCGTATCTTCTGCAACATTCCTCGCCAAGCTGATTTGCAAACACGACTTTTCTACCACGCACTCAAAAATTTAAGTATCGAACGCGAAACCGCACACTTCGAGAGATTACTGTATTTACCTTATTTAAATCATCAACTTTTCATGCATTTTATTTACAAACGATTTAATAATCAAACAATACGACAAAATAAACACAACAAAAATATCTACTATATACATAAGTAGTACTACTTACTGTAATTATAAGACGTTTCACGATTTCAGCATAAACCTACTGTTTATAAAATAAAATAGTTATTATGAAACATCCAAAGATTAATAATTAATTGACGTGATATAGGTATTCACCTACATCATTTAAAAAATTATTTTGGTTAAAAATATTATTTAAAGTAGTTATTATAACCATGGTATGTAACGTATGTAGATATTATACATTTTTTAACATTACCTAACTATTTATTAACGTTCGCTAATGCACTAATTGTAAGAAAGTAATGTTAGAAGAATCGCTTTGAGTCTAAATAAGATTCTAAAAAGACCGATCGTTTTATCTTCGCATTTTATGTGACAGATAAATAGATGAAAATGCATCTTGAATTAATTATTATTTCCAAGACTAATTTATTGTAAGATCACCACAGAGAACAATGCTGATCGCGATTCTGAACCTGAATGAACGACCACCATTAGAGAACATTGTATGCCGTTGTAATCCGTTAATAAGTCTGTATAAGTGCATGTATTCATTAAATCATTTTATAAATTAAAAAAACAAACAAACGAATATCTACCAGATAAATTTGCCTAAAAATCTTACCTTTAAAAATGTTTAAAGTTAATCAAACACCTTTCATAATTAAGTTTTAAAAGTGGTGAAAATAAAATAGATAGTGAATCATAATACGTGTAATAATACGTAGTAATAAGATGTTTTAGTGAAGAAACTATACTTTCTGTTTTCTTTTTATTTATTTAAACTAGGATTTTGCTTAAATTACTAACAAGGAAGGTGGAAATCTCAGAAAAATTTGAAACTTTGCAAGATTGTCAACCCTAATCCAGAGCCGTATTCCGTTCGTGCTCTTACGCGGTTTGAGAGGACAAAATCCACCCTTAAAAATTGAAACCTTTTTCGACTTTTCTAACAGTTCCGGGCCTGTTCTAAACACGTCTAAGCTATAACACGTCTTTTTTTCGAGATTTCCCGAAAATTTTAAATCGACGAAAACGTGCTTAGATCGTCATTTCTGGCTTTGTTATTCTCGAAAAACTACTTTTCATGTAATTCCGGACTTGTTCTGAGTGTATCAGGTAGTGTCATTTTATCGAAATTATGCAAAAATTTTAATTCTATTTAAACGCCTGCAGTTCGTCATTTATTGTTTTGTTATACTATAAAAAACGAATTTTCAAGTAATTGCGTACCTGTTCTGAACGTTTTAGGTGCGGCCAAAATTTTGCCAAAACCATAGACTATAACACATCTTTTTTTCGAGATTTTACAAAAATTTTACATCGATTTAAATGCGTGCAGATTTGCAAAGCGGTGAAATGTTACTTTGGATATTAGATATTAACACGGGGTGACTTTGCACAAATACAAATCAACTAATTTAAGGTGTTACATTTTAATGAATAATTATGCCGGTAAGCTATAAAAATGCATTGCAGCGTACACAAAAATACTGAAAATAATTGAGGGTTGGGGGCAGGGATGGTACCCCTTAGAATTTTTACCCCTAATATTTATATCATAATGTAGGTCTTGAATAGCCATTTACAAAAATATATAGTTTGTTTCAATTTAAAGTTTCTATTTTTAAGGGTGGATTTCGCACTCTCAAATCGCATAAGCTTTACAATCGCTTTACAATCTTGTAAAGTTTCAAATTTTTCTGAGATTTCCATCTACCTAAGCTTCCTTGTAAGTGTAGATAGCTTAATTGGTTTTTACCTTTAATATATTCTCTTGTACTGTATAGTACAACTGGCACATCCAGCATGTCTGTACCTTGTTCGATAACGACATGGTGAGAACTTAATATTAAAACAGGTTGTTGAACTTCTTTAGCTGCAATTAAAAGAAATATATGTATTTTTTGCGCGAGTGATTTCAATGAAACGATGAAAATTTATTTTTACCTAATGGTTCAGCAGACGTCGAAACCAATACTTGAGCTGCTGGTCCAGTTCCCACTCCGTTTGTCATACTAATAGAAACCGTATAGTTCCTAGCGGGAGTTAAATCCCGATAAGTATAAAAATTATTTTCAGCGGGAATATCCTATTAGGAAAATATTTTTTAGTTATTTCTATAAATAAAACACTTTATAGTGTTATATATGAACAATTATACGAATCAATTGTATATTATACCTACTAACATAAACGGTACCCAAATGGTATAATTTAATGGTAAATAAATAACTCAAAATAATCATTTCTACACATTAATAAAGAGAGTATAATATACTTCAGAATTCGATTAAGTCGTAAAAATAAGCTTAAAATCAATTGACTTTTCTGTTACATTAAACATTTTAAAGTAGGTAACTATGGTTGAATTTTTGCATATGGTTGCCATTGGTGGACTGCCACAAAAATACCAAAACAAAGTCAATCGATGTTAATTTTTTATTGTTATTTATGACAATAACACTACTTAACACAGTAAATTCTTGATGTACATAATTGTGAATGGTTCACATTTTCTAAGAATTATTCAGATATTAAGAATTTTAAAAAAAAAAGAAATATTGCGATTTTCAACTGCAACAAAAACAATTTTCAAAACGTGTATTCAAATTGTAATTAATGAAAAAGCTAACATTACCCTCGGTATAATTACCATATTTTTTGGATTATAAGACGCGCACATTCACTTCGAAAAACTGACTTAAAATTAGGGCGTGTACCGTCTTGTGATCAAAAAAGTACTTAGATGATAATAAGCAGGTAAATTAATTAAAAATTAAAAGTTTATAAATATTTTTTCTAAAAATTGTTTCGTTTTGGGGATGCTTCGTATTGTCGAAAAAACCCAATATTTGGAGAGCAGCCTAAAATAATTTTAAATAAATGATCGATATCTAATTGTAATTAAAACGTTACTAATTTCAATTTTTATAAGTAGTACATGTGAAGAAATACGTGACGCTATTTTATTGCAAATTTCCTCAAAAGAAAACTGAAAATTTGTGTATCTACTTTTATATTTTGAAATCTTCAGTGCAATATATTTACATCAAGAATTTACTGTTTTAGTGGTTTAAACCACTTTATTTAAATAAATTATAAGTATGTACACAAAAATAGTGATTGTTTTTAGTAACTATCCGCGAAAATAAATAGAAAACTAAAGATAAGTTATTAATTAATAGGTGTGATATTTTGTACTAGGTAATACATTAAAAACCGCGATTAATTATAGTTAAGTATTTTTTAATAGGTAATTTAAAACAATGTTTCAAAGATCGTCACTCAAAACAAGTCACCTACAAATAAAAACACAACAAACAATTAAACGTAACCAAATCGCTAAAAGCTATAAAAATAAGTATTTTCAAAGCAGGGTACAAAAAGAATGTTCATGCAGTTATTTAAAAACAAAGAAAATTATAACAAACATTGATAGTAAGGAAATAATATTGAAAAAGGAAAATTGTTAGAATATACAGTAGCGTTCAATTAACGATTAAATATAATTTGTAAAAAATATCAAGATGTGCAAAAATAATTACAGAAGTTTGAAGTTGTAAGAATTTGTACAATTATGGCGTTGAACTGAAACACCTGTAAAAAATGTAAGGTAAATTTTAATGAGTTGCAATTTTAATAATATACTGTTCAATAAATGACATAAATAAAGAAGGCGTTCTCCAAACAAAATATACCATAGTGTTAACACGTAATCAATTAAACTATAGGTACGTACTCAATTAATCGCCTTTACTTTTTTAATGTAAATCATTATAGCTATTAATAATTAGATCAACGTTTTATTTAGACATGTTAAATTATTTATAAATCGAAATCGTCAAGTCGCGCTCGCGCCGCGTCGTGTTCTTATAAAGAAATGATGAAGTATAGTCGAACCTCGATAACTCGAATCTGAAGGGAATGAGTTCGAAGTTCCACTGTATTTTATTAATGATCTCGAAAATTTTATTTTTAGCCACATACAAAGTGAAGATTATTTTTAAAACCCAATTATGTGATAATAGCTTTGCGGTGTTCCCCAGCGGTCACCTAACCAGGTACTACCCGCAACCAGCAATGTTTACTACGGTGATATGATAAGAACCAGCGCTGCCTGGTCGTTTTTTACGGTTGACGTGAAAATTGAACCAAGAGCGCGAGCGAATCATCGTGTACTTAAGTACACATTCTCTCATTGACAAATACGACAACTAGATGTTATCCAATTAATTATAATCCAATTTATTATAACTAATTTTAAATCGCTCGATATTGAATACTAGGTACACGTATATCAATAAATAAATTTGTTTAGAGACTACGTTTCTTACTTATGTATTTTCGATTTACGTATTTGTAAGTGTATAGTTTAAAATTCATCAGAGCAAGAAGTAGAATAAATCTATTTTCGATTTGGAAGGTTTAGTCAAAAACTGGTATTTAGCAGAACTAATAGCTATGTATTTAAATCTGGCACACCTTAAGTGCCGAGTATCCATGGTTGTCGGTTATATGGAGCACATAGGAGAGGAGAGGGCCATGTGGGAAGGGGCCAGGTTCCCAGCTAACGCTGATATGAGTGCAATCGATCGGTACCGCGCGTACAATAATCGGTGGAGATGCTGGTACTCCCGCCGGTAAAGTACTGATTACCACACTTGGAGCAGATACGATTGGCTCGCTATGAGGTGATAGCAGTAGAGCCACTCGAAACTGTAAAAATTAAATAGACGACGTAAAAATCTGTAAGATCTCAAAATTTCAAAAAGCATTTTCTAAATTCACGTTTCTGAATGAACTGCACAAAACCAGTTCGTTAAAAAAGTTGAATTGATTTGCTTACCCGATATTTGGTATAAGGTTGCAAATTATCAACAACGACCGTATCGTGAGGACCCCACGTTTGGTTTCTGCAGTACTGCCACGATGCAGCAAGTTCTTCGTATCTCCATTGCACGAAGTACGTCAAACCCGCATGCCTGGCCTCGGGAAATTTCCATTCCAAACGTAAAGAAGTAGCCGTTAGAGAATCCGCCACTAAGGCTGGCGCTGTCGGCGTGCCCAATTTAGCTCTAAGCTGGCTATAATATCTTGTTACTGCATCGTTACAGCTTATCACACAGTACAGTTCCTTTGGCGACAGCGGCTCTACAGTTCCGTTCTATTTAAAATTAATAAAATGTAGGTTACCGATAGGGAAGGAACGTAGGTACCTACGCTCCAAAAATTCCTTGAACTATTTCATTAAGAAAAGTTGATATGCTTATACATACTTGTACGTTTGAATCTTCAAACTACTAATTTGTTTATTTTCCGAAATTCAATGTGTTTATGATGTCCAATTTTTTTTTAATTAGAAAACACTGAGGATTTTATTGAAATTTTTGGACCGGCCAAATTTAAAAATAACGGTTACTTTAGTAACGAACTGTTTCTTATTAACTTTTATATTTTAATACAAAACAAATGCGAATATTATAAAATACTATGAATACCCGAATGATCGACTTCACAAATCACCAAAACATACGAGAGTTTTTTTATTTCATAACAAAATTTAAGTCAGTCAGATGTAGGTCAGTTTAGATTAGTGTAGACGAAGCAAGTTTAGACTAGTGCTCATCTACACTAACCTAAACATATTTCGTCTGCACTAGTCTAAACTTGCCTCATCTACTCTAATTTTTTTTAGTTAATGGAATCTCGATAATATTATCAAATTTTGCTTTCATATCTTTCATTTTATCGCCGTTTATTACTTCACCTACTTTTTCTTAGTTATGTGCACCGCAACGCTACTTATTTTTAAAAAGGCCGAGTCGCATAAGTCATTACGCACAACGACCGGCCTAAACTCGAAATACAACTGGCGGCAAAATAATTTTGGACACAGAGTTGTTAATTAGAACCTATGATTAATTTAATAAATAAAATCGATCGGTTAACCGCGGCGAGTTGAACTAGACACACTGCTAATTATCTCACATTAAACTAGACACTACCTATACAATTTCAAAAATTATCAATCATTAGTGTTGTGAAAACCAATAATTAAAAATCTAAATTATTTACGATAATGTAGAAGAGTTATAGATACCGGTTTACCGGCAACCGACCAAAAATTCACGTGCTGTTCTAAGTTAAAGAATGCTGGAACACATAAATCACCTTCAATTTTTTGTCGTAATATGTTAACCTAATAATAATTAGAGAGTCCCTAATATTCTTCTGTTAAGTTCTCGCGTATCTTATAAAAATTCCCGACTAATAATAAGCTATATTTAGGGCAAACGTTCATATATGAACTTTTCCACGCAAAATAGTTAAAGGGTTAAAATTACAGCACACTGATTATCTTTTTGTAATAGAGCTTAATTTCTGAAAAAAGTTTATTTATAGGTATGTACAGGCAAGTTCGTATGTTTTGTCTCGCAAGATGTGATCGCAGGCCAACGAGCGACGAGCGAGAATGAAGGGATGAAGGGTAGAAGTTGTTTTTGAATTCTAAAAAGGGACACGTCCGATTTTAAGCCTTTTACAATAAAAACTAACACAGGCAACGGAACAAAACATACGAACTTGACTATAATATGTAGATATTATTTTATTGTGTTATTCTTTTTCATTTTTTTGGAAAAAACCGGAAGCTATGCAGAAACATTTCGTTCTTTTTCAATTATTATCTACTTATAAACACTAGATTGCTAACGATAAAATAATTTTACTTGTTTTTCAAGCTTTTCAATCTAAAGTGAACTTGATCCTAAAACCAAAAATTGAAGATACACATACAGCTGTTTTTTTTTAAGTTTTAACATAAAAATAACAATGTTCGTTCTAAGGTTCAATAAGTGAAAATGTTTGCATTTTGTAATCGTTAACAATGTTAATTAATACTTAGGTATATTTATTTTGTATATACGTAATCTGCATATGCGAGGTATTCGTATTCTTAAAACGCATTGTTGTTATTTTAATGTTATAACGTAAAGCACGCATAACAAAAATTTGTTGAAAAAATAACCTATACAAAAGTTCATTTATTGTTAGCTATAGGTACAGCAGATTTAATCATATTTTTGACCAGGAGTGGGAACAAAAATATTTTCGTTAACGATACCTAAAAGAATGTAAGTAGAAACAAGTTATTACTTACACAGACTGTTTGGCATGAAGATTCCATTGCCTGTTTCCACAATTTACAGCCTTCCATACACTGAAAATACGACAATGTTATTTGACACTATTTACATGTTTAGATGATAATTACTTACGTTACAACGGTTTCATTATAAATAACCGCAAGCACCTAGACCTGTTTCTGTGTAAGATTTCCGAAATAAGTCTTACTTAAAAATAATAAATGTATAATTTTTTCGGTGCAGCAATTCTCGGAAACTAATTGTCTAATTAAAAACATACACCCGCATTATTCTGAATTAATGCCGAGAGAAATCATTAATATTTCATTAGTAATAATTAAAATGACAATTATTTAAGCTCGGTTTAATCAATGGCGTTTCAACAGTTTTTATAGTAGCTACATATTTGTCTTTTTAATAATTAACGTTGCATTACGACACCCTGTAAATGAATTCGTGCGCGTATCGTGGGAATCGTATTTGCTATATCAAAATAATTCAGTCTAATTGGTACATCCGCTTTTTAATTTTATGAATATTTAATAAAATATGGCATTAACTTTTTTCGGAATGAACTTTCCATTATGTTTTCGGTGGCTGCCAACTGCGTCCAAATAGTTTACTTCTAAAATGATCAAAATCTCCTTTTGTGTTTAATCTTGCTTACCGATTATTAAATAATACGGATTTTAAAAGGAAGATCTAAAAACGCCGTTATTTTCATAAGTATAGTAAACGAAATAAACTTGCAGTTATATTTAAATGCCATAAACTGTTTACTGTATTTCAGACAAGTTAATTAATTAACGATATTATCACAATAATGCCTGGTAGATAATTAAAAAAATAATTAATAAGAACGACATCTTCGATAGTTATACTTATGTAGTTCATACAATACGATAAATTGACGACAAAGTAAGCTAAAATGGAATACCTACTTAATGGACGTATTTGCTTTAGTCGTTTATCAAAAATATTTCGAGCATATTCTCATAATTTTAGAGATCTCTAGATAACTAGAAATTGTAGTTTTTGGATTGTACCTTTTTGCGATCTAAACAATAAAACGATAAAAAAACCCGGGATCTGCACTTGTATGCAAATTTAATAACGATAAGTTTGAATTGATATTAAATCGGTGGATTAATTTGTGCATTAATTGAGAAATGTTATTTTGTAGCTATTATTTTCAACAAATTAATGAAATTGACGATTGCCTGTTTGTTGATTGCCTGTTTACGGCCCTTACACTTATTCGTGTCCCTCACCAAATATCTCATGTAATAATAGTAAAGCCAAAAAAAATTCAAAATGAAAAACATACCCGTGTTCTTTGTATATTGTCTTTGTATTATGTTTTCCATTTTAACTGATTTTTTAATCGTCTTACGAATCGTTTATGTATGTGCGTAAAATATCCATTGGGGGCTGCGAATATGTAAAGGGCTATAAACAGGTGAATCGACCTTACAACGAAATTCACATAATTGGCACGACAAACAGCAATAGTACTTAGGTTTTTATATTATCAATAAAATATCTATTAAAAATATACTCAACTAGGTATGTCAAAAAAGTTATAGGCTGTAAAGTCGCGATTTTTGCTCTTTTTTTCTTAATTCTATTCGATATTTCTACTTCTAGTACGTTTAAATCTGCACACAAATAGTGACAAGTGTACTGATCACCACGTGTTAACCATAGTGCTGTTGTTGTTTATTCGTTATATCCTTATTGGAAAACCGATAAGTTATAAATAAACAGCATAACAAAATAGTATATAGCACAACTGTCAATTGTGCCCCGCATATCACGCAAATGGAGATCCCAATTCTTTTAAATTAAATTAGAAAAATTGTTTTGAAGACAGATATTTTCAACGGAATCTACGCTTGCAGTTTTTAATCAAAATAAAAATTGTAAAGTCGAAAAATCGCGACTCGCCAATTTTCAACATCAGAAAAGGCACCGTTATCATTTTCTTCGACGCTGCATAGTTTCAAAAACGCATCATAAAGGTGATTAGAGGGAGTAGCTTTGTAGCAATATTTTGCTTTGAATTAAACTGCATCAATATATCATACTGTGATCAGTTTATTGGTTCAAAATTTTAATTGATCGATAAATTAATTTTAGACGTTAAAGTAAATTGCCATTTTAGTTTTGGATCGTTTTTTAATAAATAAGTATAGGTAATTTATAAATAGGCGAATCACTGAATTTGTGGTGGAGATATCAGTAAACAAATAAAAATATCAATGCTAAACAGTAATTAATCAGAAAATAATCTAAACAAATTCATAAATCAATATCTTGCTTATTAAATTTATAGTTATCTATAAATGAACATGGACAATGGAAAGTAGATACCTACTGATCGTATCCGTTGTCTTCGCCAACGATTATATGTAAATCTTAACGTTGCTCATCTTTTATCTACTTAATAAATATCGATACAATATTGAAATACTCAAAATTAAACAAAACCAATGTTTTGTTCAAGCTTTTTGTTTTGTTGGAGCTTCAATAAGCTCCAGACTTAATTTTTTCGCTTCAAAAGACTAAAACACCTCAACAATCAAAAAGTTTCTGTTGTCACAATTTTTTCAGAAGAAAATTGACTGCGACACTTTTCGTAAAGAAGAATCTTCACGTTTTCATTGCAAACTCTTTTTTTTTCGATTTCGTAAATCTGTAATAAAATTGTCTACCTACAAATTTAGTTAATAAATTAATTAGAGTAATAAAGAATTCTTACATAGATAAAATTGTGCCTTTTTATGATCGAATTAAATACTGGTTGCAATTTTAAAAAGTTTCACTTAGGTACTTTGAAATTTTTTATAAACTCAATGAAATGATTGGTCAATGTTTTATTATTATATAATAGTAATCTATAATATTATCAAATAGTAATGAATAAGGGCAGAAATTGAAATATTTGAACAAGGAATGAAACACTATAATAAACTAAATAAGAGGTTTTAAAAATGTAAAAGCAACAGACTCAATATTAGACATAAAAATCGCTTCACATGCATATCTAAAAAAAATATGAATTAAAGTACATAATAAATGATTATATTTTCCAAATTTTATTATACAGAGAGTGATTTAATCCAGGAGGCGAAAAATTAATATTCGAATTCAGTGTTTAATTTTAAACCATAAATATGAAATCATTTTTTTCACTTAAAAGTTTCAAGTTTCGCTAAAACTACAGTAGGCCGCATGCCGTAACAAATATTGTAGAATGATTAGACGAGTATTTTAACGCAAAGTAAATTGGTAGATGCGATCGAGTTCGGTGGCCTGCTAGATGCCCAGACGTAAATCCGTTGGATTTTTATTTCTGAGGCCACATAAAACAACTAAGTTTACCCAGAAAAAATTCACGACGAAGAGCAATCACGAGACAGAAGGTACGAACGCTAAATATCAAATTGCAAACGAGCAAGGTTTTACTGCGGTTTGTAATTCGGTGGTTTGACATTGGGTTTTTGAACATTTATCGTAAGTTTTCATGTGGGAACATTACAATAAAGTTTTCATACGATCTACTTCAGTTTTTGTGAAACTTGAAAGATGTATTCAAAACGTTAAACCTTTATATCTCCAAAACAGAAGCCGATCGGGAGTAAGTTATTTCGTATTTTTTGCTTAAAATTTAATTCCGAACACGACTTTTCATTTTCGCTTACTGATGCAAATCGCCCCGTATAGACGCTCGATGTTGTAAATAAAATCTACTTGTGTCTTTGCGATAATACATTAATTTAATTGGTAAAAATGAAATCACAAATTTTTCCCTAATGTTATTAGCTATTAACTTCAATATTATCAAGTTTACATCTAATTACCTAATACTATCGTAATATGAGAGTATAGACAACGGCTCCACAACAATAAAACACGACAATAAAGCACGTGCTTCTTCTATCATTAAGAAGATAATAACGAGATTGAGAAAAGCACAATTAAAGTTTAACCTTTTGAAAACAAAGTACCTATTCCTAAGAACTTTGATTAGGGCACCAACTCGTACAACGTTGACGCTATAATTTAGTAAAATAAAACAGACGAGTTGCCTAATTCCCAACTTCCTCATTAGTGCATTGGTAATACGCATCATGTTAGGTTAGTGGATCCTCCCAGCACCCTTTGAATTAACAATGATTGTTGTTTGATTGTAGGGTAACAGAAGTCCTGGGAATGGTCAACTGAACTTTAAATTTAAATATTAATGTTTCAGTTTAATTAATGACAACCGATAAGCGTGTATAAACTTTACATTTTCGTAGTAGAGAAGGTAGTTTTTTTCAGGAAATGAAATGTAAATATGTAGTTATTATATAGGTAAACTTTCAAATTTATCCACCCTTTACAAAACTTTCCAGTTACGCTCTGTGTCACGTTAAACCAGATTTGTTTTTGTACGCCTAATTAAATAATAATTTGTATTTTGTAAATGCAAGTTTCAAATCTAAAAGTTTAACTAATATATACCTACTATGCACCTAACATTTTACGTGAAATTAAAACAATTACAAAACAGACATTAAAGCGCCTTAATATTTGAATAAATAATTAACTGGTTTAATCAATTAAGTAGATTATCACCTTACCCGCATTAATACAATAGTAGAAGTAAAAACTGAGATGAAATTTTCTGTTATTATGATAAGCAATTAAGGCCTTTAACTTGTGGTTATTACGTAAACTGTTAAAAATTAGCACTGACTGCCTTCTGCAGAAGAAATTAAGTACACACTACATACTTAGGTCAATCAAAGACGAGACGCAGCGCATTTAGCAATAAAGAACAATTGTGCATTATCAAGACTTGAAATTATTAACTTCTAAAAATTGCATCGAAACTAAAATCAATAATTTATTAAACGAATCTTACATGAACATTGGTTGTTATTAAATTAATTAACGCAATATTATTATTATTTAAAACGCTACAAGTAATTATACAAAGTTGAGGGAAAACTCAACTATCATTTAGCATTAAAACCGTCAGTAAGTAAACGTGAAACGGTTCGAGTGCTCTAACTCATAAAAATGTCATTAAACAATTAGGACCAATTAAAATTCGGTTGTTATGCGAACATCAGGCTAATATTGCGGGACCTTTTCTTTGGAACAGAGTATTCCTCGAATTAATATTGTTTCTTCGGTAAATAAAACGATACAGTTGCAAACGATCTGAATTTTATCGTATTGTTAAGGGAAGCAATATCTCGCTGCTCAATAATTATTTAAAAAGAAAATTGACATTTTGACGTTTTGCAATAATCGAGTTATTGATTGTCTCGTCATTATTATCCGGAGATATAGTCTACATATTGTATAATTTATTAATATCTAATTGCGCAAATTATATCGGAAAGATGTGAAAAGAATTATAAAAGCTTATTTTTAAACCGTAAATCTTCAAATTTTATTTTTATATCCAACTCTAACGGACGCGACGTAATAAATTATCATCTATATATTTAAATATCTACTATAGTATAGCTTATCCAAATTTATATGATGTTCACGTCATCAAAAAAAAGTTACTAGATTGTTTATTTGTAATTCGGTTTAAAGTTTGGAAAGTGACATATTCTATAGATGATTTACTTGCGCACATATTAGATGGCATAAAGAAAGACTACAATTTATTACAACTGTAAAAATACGAGGTACGAGGTAACAGCACTGTGTGAAACGTCATCATCTAGTAACCTTTTATTGATGACGTGAATATCATATAGGTTTGGATGAGCTATATTTGATTTTAATAAGTTATATCGATCGTCGGAAATGAATTAATTCAGATTTTTAAAAGCTAATAATAGTTTATTAGGATATAAATAAACGGCATATAAAATTATTATTACTGCAAATCTATACATCGCGGTTAAAAGTAAATGTTAAATTTTCAAAAAAAATTTACGAAACTACATCGATAAATTCAGATCAAAGCTCTCGTTTTTCAAAACCGTCGTTTTGAACATTTACCTACTTTCTTTTACACCAAAATAAATCTTAAATAAGAAAACTTAATAAGTTTATTTAAATCATAATCATAATGTAGAATATGTAATTAAAAAAATGTGCAACTTTGCATTTGATAATAAGTACTTATACATATTTGCATGGTTCAAATAAAAGATTTCGTTAGAATTATAAGTACCTATGTATATAATTTACAACTGATCGAATTAAATATATAATTTATCTTTTAGGCACATCATATAATCGTTTCGCATCTAAATATAAAATAGTAAAGTGATGATTCAATTAGCAAGATAAATGAATGGCATATTAATCGACTTATTTCCGAATCTAAAAATAACTTAAATTTTCTTAATTTAATCTTATAAGCAAATGTAATTGCTTCATACATAACACTTTTACAGTGTAAATTTTTTATTATAGGTAGTTTCTAAAATTCTGACGAATATACACATAGTTGATAAAAAACAGAAGGGTGCAAGATGGCCATGGTGTTTATTTCACTTTATATTTATATTATTAAAAGTCACTGATTGATAAAAAGGGGATGAAGCGGCATTTGTACTGCTATTCAGTTGGTAGTTTATACAGTAGCTAATACGTATTTTGAAGTGGTTAACGTGCGTCTGGTAGTCTGTTTTATGTTTTACTTGCCTTCCCGATAAACTTAAAGAGGGTATAAATACATATTAAATTACAAATTCGGTTTATTTAAATAATAAACTGGTTAGTTTTTTTTTTTGTTATTTGAAAAAACGAACATATTTGACCAAGAACTTTATGTTAATTAAAACACATGCCACTGTGTACTTTTATTTGAAAACTTTTTTAAACTGTTGGTTATAATCCATATTATTGATTATAATTCAATTTCCTGATTGATTAGATGGAAGGATTTGAAAAATTCGTGGCATCTTGATATACAAATAGAATTCAAAGGGCGTTTGAGAAAAGTACCAGTAAGTAACTATTTGTAAGTAACACACCCGGTTGTGTTAATATTATGCTTGTCGTGTGCATTGAATGAAGAAATTTATCGACCTATTTTACTTGATAGAGGGTCAATTGTAGAGTACAGAATCACTTCTTGGTCACTTAAAAATTGCGTCCTTTACCTCCACCATCCCTTAAAAGGTAAATATTTCAAAAGGCTCTATTTTTTTCACTTATCTTTAAAGATAGAGCTCTCGTTTTAAAACCAACACGTGAAAAATTTCATGTGGAATAAAAAAGTCTATAACAGTAATGATTGATTTTTCAATAGTAAGCGAGATACTACGAAAAAAACCCATTTTAAAAATCAACACTCCATAAACATTGGTAATTCTTTCGAAACTAATAAGTTTACCGTCAAAATGTTTCAAATAAAATTTATTCGCCACACTTTTAGCTTTAATATGATAGATACATTTAATAATTTGAATTATCTGAATCTTGTAAAAACCACTAAGAACGTGCGCGTGTAACATATATGTATAAGTAAGCTGTCTACGAGCGTCGCGTAGACCGACACCGATCTCACAAATGCTACGGCGTAGGGGTAGTTGTAATAAATATTATTGGAATTACATGTTAATTAAGGATTTTTAATTTTGATATTACTTAATTATGTAGGCATTTATATGTAGATACATATCTACTTAATTTTAGATACGTGTCAGGTATAAAATAAAGAATAATAACAAATTTTTAAATAAAACAAAATTCAAGAAAACAAAAATTGAATAGTATCAAACGTTTTTGTCAATTGTTCTTGATGTTGTCTTTTGGTACTATTTGATCTTACGTATAAAAATGTACCCTGGTCATGATGACCGGCTTTGAAACTATTACAAAACCTCGTGTATCTATTGCTTTTTATTAGTGACTCGTTTTCGACAAGAATCTATTGCAGTGGCTCTCAATCTTGTGAGTTACGCGTATCATCCAAAGAATATCAAGGAATTTTCGTACCAACACCCTTTATAAAAATTTCGACATCCAAATAAAAAATACAAAAAACCCAATAGGTACCAATTTAAAATAATTTGAATAACAACTATTTACTGCCTTTATACCGCAGAATTATAAATTTACTCTATTTTTAATTTAAAAACTATTCCTGTGCCCTTAAGCATTGAAAATTTCCCTATTACAAACCATAAACCAGATAAAAGTTTAATCGCATTTTTGTGCGACTGATAAAATACAAAGCAACTAATAAAACATATGTGCCACCTACTCGTAAAATAACTTATCGCAGTGCAGACAAAGAACTGAATGTTTTTAAAATAAAAGCGGGATTTTTTACTCACGTATAAACTCGAATGCATTTATATGTAGAATTCTGGCAAAACCGTTTCAGATCTTTCGCGTTACTGGTACAGAGCGGCAGTGCTTATTTCAGTAGTTCGAATTTTAAATTATGGCGACGTATTATCCGTGTGTGCGAGGAGTGCTCGTTCGATTTATAAGGCCTTTTGCGTGTGAGTGCGCGAGTGTTGTGTGTTGTGTTGTGTTCTCTAAAAGGATTACAAACAAAAAGGATTAATACGACTAGGAAAGATAGGTTTTTCTTTGTCGACTAACTCTCCATATATTTATAAAGTGTAAATATATGGACTTTTAAGATCTAAGACAAAATCTAATGAAAATCTCTGAAAATCTAATTTGGTTAGGCTGTTGGATAGGAACTCGGTTAGGGTCTTGGTTAGGGATCCCCTCAAACATTTGACGGTCAAATTTCGCGAACGAAATTTTATCGAAGCGAAGTCTCGACGTTATAGTGATAACGCACCTGAGGGAGTACCTCGAAGATGGTGTGGAAAACTCGCCAACAATTTAATGTTTGTTGTAGGCACATTTAGCGAATTTTCATAGAAAATATAGCTATTGCAGCCTGTCTAATGACGGAACCCAGACGTGCTGTTTTGGATTTTCTCCGATCTCGACCGCTAGATCACGAAAATATAGACCGTTCATTTTGGATTGGTCCTATATATATATCACATTAAAGCTGAAAACGTGGGAAATAAATTTTAATTGAAACATTTTGGCCGTAACTTATTAGTTTCAGAAAGAATTACCAAAGTTTATGGAAGATTGATATTTAAAGTGCGTTTTTTCGTAGTATCTCGCTTAATATTAAAAAATCAGTCATTATTATTAAAAACTTTTTTATTCCCCATAAAATATTTCATGTTTTGGTTTTAAAACAAGATCTCAAGATTAAAGATAAGTGAGATAGCGACTATTATAGATAGCTGAAATATTTATCTTTTAAGGGTTGGTGGGGAGTAAAGAATACAGTTTTGAAGTGGTTTCGTATTCTACAATTGACCCTCTATCAAGTAAAATAAATCGCTAAATTTCTTCATTCAATGCACACGAAAATACACAAGCGGGTTTACTATTGTAGAACATAAACTGAACGTTTCAACTGAAAAGTTTTCTAGCAACGTAATTTGCAAAATAATGGATTTTTACGTCTCAGAAGACGACGAATGATAAAGGCGTCAAGAAGTGGGTGGTAATTGTTTGTAAATGTTTATGCATGATCAATATGCAAAAGCGTGATATATGTTAACGAGAAACTAAAATACATTATGTAAACATCTATTGAGTACTATTGGAGCCATTATTATCTTTAAAAGTCGTAGGGTCACATCGAGACCGTACAGTCTGACCTCAACAATTTCAAACGTCAAATTTGTTTGCAAATACTGACATTTAGGTGCATTTGTTTCTTCGGAAAACGAAAAGTAATGGTAAATAGTTTATGTAGATATCTTGCAAGTCATAACATACGTACAATCGTGCAAGTTAAATTATTAGATGTGTACACATAATCTCAAAAACGTATAAAAGCATTTCTATTTCATAATTTGATAATTGTTTTGCAAATTTAAAATTTTTATACCTACATTAAATTAGGTATTAAAATTACTTAATTTAGTTAACATTCTACCTGAATCTTCATCGAGGTAAAAGCCACATTTTCACGATTGTGCGTCCACTTCTTCATAATATAAATAAGTAGTAAAAAAAATACTTATTACCCATTTTACATATTATTTTTGATATGGATTTTTTGGAATTCTTTGTTAAAGTTTGTCTCATGAATACTCGCAGAGTACAATTTCCGAAGAAGTGAGCTTGTCCCGAATTTGTTCCGGGTTAACTTGTTTTAATGGCTTATTTTGACGTTAATGTTACCTACCTATCATTGTAAGAATTTTTGACGTACTTAAATATTGAGTTGTATTATTAGCGAAATTTTATTTATACCTAAGTAAGAGTTCTAACAATTAGTTAAAAAATATAAATCATAATTATTCTATTATTCATTTACTTCAAAGTTAGATACTTAAATATTAATATTTATGATTCGTAAGTAAATATAAAAAAAAATTAAATATTTAACAGTGCGTCCTGATGTTTTTAAGTTATTAAGTTAGTATTTTATTTTGATAATATCATTTCTAGATTCACACATTTATTTTATTAAAATATATCTATATTTCTGTTTTCTTTTATCATTATGATTTGTTGAAAGTTTCATAATTCGTCACTACTACTATAAGTAGTTGATTTTAAATCAACCTTAACAATTTAGATAATTAGTTATCTACGTTATGTTGTACGTACAGTTCATGTGTGTTAACTGTGTAATAAATAATGCAGCTTTAATGTCTGGTTGCGTAAACAAAGGTTAACCCTTAAGGTTAAGTTTGAGTTAAATGCTTAAACTAGCACTATAACACAGCGTTTGATGCATAAAATGTAAATATAATTATGTAAACTAAACTAAATCTTGTAATTAAAATAAGGACAGTTTAAAAATATTTAGAAAAAATTAAACGCAATTAAATAGACTGTTAACGTAACAAATGACTTGAAAATAACTTAAGTCGGCCCAAAATTGTTGATTATAAATGGTCATACGTTTTACTTTGATACTAAGCCAACATTTCGAGCTTTAAAATAAAGTTCATCATAATCTTCTAAGATAATACATTATTTAATCACGGAACCTTCGAATCGGTACGAACATTTCGTAAATCTATTCGGCAATTCAGCGACCGACGCATTAAATAACGCCATAAAAGCAATCAAAATTTTTTCACGTTCTATCTACATTATTAAAATTGATTTATGAGTTATCGAAGCTTAAATCACCCGTAAAAATTTTATGTATCTTATTTCAACCACAAAACTGAACCGTAGATAAACTTTAATCGACGTGTACTTAATAAGTTCAAGTTTGTTTTCGCAACAAAAACCATAATTAAAACTTACATTTTAGATCTATAAACTTTATCGAGTTTTGCAAAGTTGTTGAAAATATTTTGCCTTGCCCGAGTATTTGAAACCAAAAGTAAGAAGTAGATGAATCGCATGCATCTCTGAAAACATCTCGAATCGGAATCCGGAGATTTGGAGTTTTTCTTTAACCAATGCGTTAGTTTTACTAGATGAGGTTCGTTAGGACGCAAACCTCCATGTTTCATTAATGAAAATAAAAAGCGTAAACTTGAACTTTAAAGAATTTTTTATGTGTCATCCGCATATTCTACAATTAATCTTGTAATGGTCATTGATCCGAGATGCTTTGACATAAGTTAGACAGATGCAACGAAAAACATTTAACAATAAGTGGGTGCGCTGAGCGTCTCGTCCACTTATTGTTAGTTTGTTGGAATTGAATTAGAGAACTACAATAATCCCGAAGTGTCCTCGAGCAGTGTGTTTACTGTCCGTTTGGACCGCACCGCAATTAGCCACTATTGACCTTTCAACATTGCGCATTTATCGCTCCTTCTTTTCATCGTATTTTGTACATAACAAATGCGGAGTGGCGTACAAAATTCTATGATCTGATCTGATGTAATGTATATTTTTGACTCGGCACTTTTAAATTACCAAGGAAAGCGATTAGCAATTGAAACAATTACATGACGCGCACGTATATAAACAGCAATTCTTTGTAATTTGGTCAAACTAAAAGTATGAGCTGCAAAGTAGTTAAAATTAAAAAATCAAGAATAATTAAATATTTTCTCATAATATCGTCTACTTATACGTCATTCTCATTTAAAAATTGTTTATTTTTAACTATAGCTTTATTTGCTAGAGTTAAATTTCATCGTTTCGTCGATTGAGTGATTTATTGTACATCTAGCGAATCTAATTATGTATCAATTTTTATTAAATAATTGAACGTTTCAGGCTGTACACCATATTCTACATCTACCCCAAAGCTGTATAGATAAATAAAAATAAACAATATGAATTAATAGTGTAAATAATTTTGTATAATAATTATTAAAATCAAACTATAACCGACATAATATTACCTGCGCAATGTTCACAATCCACGACATTACATCTGCACGCGACTGTACATCGTATGTTATAGAATATTTTTTTTCGAAAAAAGTCGCGCATCACATAATTATTTAATAACGTTTGATGTTTACCAATTTTATTTAAGTACATACTTAAACTGAGCTTCCAAGGGAAAATGCGAAAAGAACGTAGATAGTAATCTAACTAACTACACCTATTAAATAACTATTCTAATGTTTTGAAAATCAAAATTATAGATGGGATATTTTATCATTTATTTTTTTATATATTTTATTGAGATTTACAAGTGATTACAAGATTGCGCGAACATACACGTCTTTTCCCAAACTCGTTTCTCTATATAAATCTCCTACTTCGACATCCCGACCCCCACCGCTTCCATTTTCACTTTTTCAAATCGAAAAGAACCTTTATACATAATTACCGTTACATAATAACGCATGTTAGCTTATTAGCTCTCTCGGAAGACCTATCGAAAATTTGCAACAAATTTAAAAATGGATTCCATCTTTTTTTTCGAATCTGTGAGGTAAAATTTTGTTTTATTTTCGCGCCCTCGTGATATTTGTCAGTTATAATTTAAAATATACTATACAATAAAAAAACCTGCTCGTTGTAGTCATCGCTAAGGTAATATAAGTGCGAATAGTTTTACGCGCATTTAAAATGTCTTTAAAATTGATTTTACATTATTTCTTTCGTTTTAATATGAGGACATAGACAAAGACAGGAACATTTTCACTGCATGTATCAAAAACAACTATCCAAAAATTATAAACAAATACCTGCTTTAAACGACGTTTAAAATTTACAATAAATAAAATATCTAATAGACAGATAGGTACTTATTGATAAGGATGATTTTTATCTTTTAATTCTATACAATTATTTTTGTTTCGTTTATTGCCTAGATAACTGTAACTGGTATCACAATACACTCATTACTACATAGTGTAAGAAAAACCCAGATTTTCATGGAGTAGGTATAACCATTATTCGGCCCCTTTGTCGTTATGTTGTAATTTAAACATACACCTACTCTACAGTTCAAACAAATCTTTGCTTAAAAACTATTCAAAAAACACTACGTTGTTTCGTTAATAGTCACACCTAATTTAATTACTTATTCAATTTTTGTCGATAAACGTTTCGGTTAATTTAACTTTATAGACAAGACCGTTTCTTTGTAGTAAAATCATATCTTAGAGATAAATTTTATAGCATATAATTCATTAAAATACTGGTAATTTTTTTGATTTTTACCAAAGAATTTCTTTTAAGAGAGATTTTTTTTTCATTGCCTTCCCTAGGCTCCATTACAGTCTCCTACAAAGCAATGTAGGTTGGTGCGCCATTTTGCAATCACCATTTATTTTTAATTATAATTTTAGAAAAATAACAACAATGAAATAAACATGAAAAATGAAAAATAATGATAAGATTTTTATTTGCCGGAATAGTCCACGATTTCGTTTATTTAACAGTACAATAAGAACTACTTAAATTTCTAAACCGCGATGGACAGAGGCCGCGCAGTTCAAATTCAAACGAAACAATATGTATTAGGTATATTACAGATATATAAGGTCGCAAACTTTTCAAAAATTATGTAGGTACACATTAACCTTTATCGGTAGTGACAAAACAACAGCTAACCTAATCAAATCAACACGTTACAAATAAATTACCGGAATAAACGAATAGTTTATCGCCGCGTATAGCTGATACGTTAAAAATTTCAAAACGATTGTGATTTAAAAAAATACGAGATGTAGGCTGTTATATATTCCGGAAATTCCATAACTCGAGCCCTATTTTAATTCGTGCTAGATACAAAGTAAGAAACGTCGTTCCAGTTAAGATCATTTATGGCTACTTAACGCGTTTTTCGACAGTGAGTAATCTGCACAGTTTCCTGAAATTGCGTTATTTCGGCGGCACGGCGCCGGAAACTGAAATAAAACGGCAATTTTCATTAAATGCCTAATTTAAAGTTTCTTTTATAAGTCTGACTATTGACGAAATCAATAGGACCTTTACAAATTAATGCAAATTGAATTTTGCGATTTAAAATTAATGACGTACAACCAACCGTTTAATAGCACGACATTTTTGATAACTCGTTCTCAAGTTCATTCAAACAAACATGATTCGATTGTAATGTAAATTAAACTATAATAGATGACATGATATTTTAGTAAATACAATTTGCCACTGGTAAAGTTGAAAAGACTTACTGTAATATTTTAATTTACTATATTAGCAACGTATTATTCACTTAAGAGAACAAAATAAAAATTGCATTTTAAAATTGTACTTTAAATACGTTTAACATACGACTCCCACGCTGTAAGAAGGGACTGATGTTTGATTTCAGAAGAAGGAATATTTTCGTTTTATATAATTTTATTAGAATTGAAGTTTTCATAAGTTCCGAGAATTAAATTTAAAAACAATTTTGTTATTAAAAGGATGATATTGAAATCTGATCAATCACGCCTGGATTATCCAATGAAAGCACTATTGGCATACCTACTTCCAATTTAAAATGGAACTGTGATATGTGACAAGCAAAGCATACACAGATGCAACGTTTACTTATGAAAATTATTGTAATCGTCTTTAAGTGACCCTCTTAGAGTTTGGTCAAACTAATTACGACTTTGTTTACTATAATATTGCATAAGAGGATTTGAAACATTTTTCACTTAACGTAACCTAACGTAACTTAACGTGCTATAACCGTTTGCGTATCATAGTCATATCCTTCTTTGTTATTGAAAATTATCTATAAGGTTTAACCTATGTTATATTTTTGGCACATATTAGATATTATGAACATGAGTACAATAATCGCAATTGTTATCATTTTCAAACTCATAAAACTTGCAATATTAGTTGATAATTTTGGTCGGCGCCAACTAATAGATAGTAAAACGGAAATTGTTAAAGAAACAATTTTTCATAATGTTATAAAAATATAGATATTCAAAAAATAAATAGTATAATAAAAACATCGCGAAATTCGTACTACAAGAATTTTTTATTTAGAATTGAAACTTCACTGACAATTACCATTTCATCGGAATCTAAAAAATCTACGAGTTTGTTAATTAATAAACAAAATTATTTGCAATTAAACCAGATGTCCTTCGGTTAAGTAAATTTTACAAGGTATCGGTAATCCATTAAAATAAAACTTTTCTTACTGTGTAGTGTTGACCAATAAACAAAACATACGTTTAAAGTTTGATACTGATTAAACTAAAAAGCTTGTCGATATACTAACATATCTTTAGATAGATGTAATAAAAATGTTATTGTTTACCCATATATGCAAAATCGATATGCAGGTATTTTACGCTTATTTTCATTATTTACTAAAAACTCTGATTCAAAAACGTTGCTGATGTATAATAAACGTATTTTTATGTATAAAATAATATGAATAATACTGATTAAATTAATAATCATTTTTTATTTTGATCCCATTTAGAATAAATATATAGACATACATCATATAATAATCTGTTTTCTGTAAAAATGAAAATAATCGTTATTTATTTTAATTATATACGGGGTAATTAATAAATAATACGAAAAACTTCAAAGGTCGATTTCTTGTCGAAAATTAAGGGGGGGGCTTTTATAAAAAGTTTTTTCCTAAAACCTCTATTTCGTAGTTACTCTTGAATTAATGAATGACAATAATGTTAAATATCTAGTTGAACGAAGTTATAACAGTTTTTTACGAGTTCTGACAACACGAACAACCCTATATAATTAATAAAATATCAGTGAATATTGATAATAATATGTTCTAAGTTTCACTATAATGTACGAACAGTTATTCTACTTTTTTTTTCTCAAAAACTGTAGGTTTTTTGATGAGATGATTGAAAATTTTACATCTACTAAACGTCATTCTTCTGCATTTTTTTAAGTTTGAGGAATAAAATAAAAACTTAATTTTGCCCTTCCTCTTTTGACAGGTATCCCCGAACGTTTTAGGAAAAATTTTTATATGAAAGGACCACTTTAATTTTTAACTATCAATCGTCCGTTGAAGTTTTTCGCATTATTTATGAATTTGGTACGTATTTGTTTACAGAAACATTTTCAGCTATTTATATTACATTTTTAATTACATACTTAAAACCAGTTAAAAATCAATTATTTTTTTATCTAACTTGTGTCTACGTTTATATGGTTTTATTGTAATTCTTTGATTGTTAAATTTTAACCCTTTTAAATACGTACCTAATGTTAGTCATTTCCTGTTTTGAATTAGTTGTGACTTTACCTAAACTATAATTCTATTAAATGTGTAAAATATAGAAATAACGACAAGAAATAGTTAACATACAAAAAATAAAAATATAATTATTAGCCTACTATACTATAATATTCAACAGTAACTGTTAAATATTTATTAGAGGATTAGCTAATGGACCTAAAAATAAAAATTAATAAAACGAACTTGTTGAAAAAACAACGTTCAAAAATTCTAAAAAATTAACTGTAATTAATATTATGTGAATGCTAGTAATACAGTAAAACTTCACTTAACGTGCACTTCGAAATACCGGACGCTTTTAAAATCCGTAACATTTTTATATAAGTAGAGTTTATTAGTTAAAATGCTTCTCAATAACGAACTTTCCAAATAACGAACGCGGACACTAAAATTTAGTAATATTTTAGTAGTGCTGATTTAATGACCAAGGAGTCGAAATATTGTTTTATCACATGACAGAACTAGAATTAAATCACATACTAACCACAATAAACGTCGGAGTTATTTCGAAATCGCCGCCTAATTCGAAGTAACTGCCTTTTAATACTCGGGGCGCATTATAATACAGTGTCTAGAAAATGATGAAAATGATTAGAAAAGTCAGGTGTAGTATATCCTTACTCCCCCTGAAGTGTTATCAAAAATCTATAAAATTGTTTTGAAATACTCTATTTATTAGGAATGTAAACATGAATAAGTCGACTCAGATGGCAGAGCGATCAAATATCTGGTCTCTCACCTAGTAGTGAAATAACCCCCTGGTAGGTGTGGATGTCTGTGATCGTGGAGCTAATAGCAGTTGAAGCTCCCCCCCTGTACTAAGGTGGATTAAAAAAACGAATACATTTTAATAAAAAATAAAAATATATATTATTTAAACAAATTGGTTTTTCCCTTTCAACTTTTGGAGTAAATATCTCAGCAGTGTAGCATCGTAAGAAAACAGTTTATAAAAATTTAAAGTTTTATTTTGACGTGTTCTATATGTGCCTGGAAAATGTCTCATTATTTCTTAGACGCCATGTATTTAACGCGAAATGAGGTTATTTTGAGTTAGGGAATGATTTCCAAAAGACTGACGTTTATTATAGTTTTTATGGTGTATAGAATATACTCCTAAAATTTCATGCTTTTATCACAAAGTGCAGATTTTATGTACTTGGAAGTTTCATTAAGAAGTTCTAATATAATCATAAGATATTCACATCAAAATACATCCAGAAATCTTTCAACAATAGTAAGACTTCATAAATACTTTATATATTTAATTGCATACCTACCTACTAAAATTAACAAGTAATTGCGTTCAAAAATGTACTTTAAATACCATTGAAGCGCAGGAGGCAAATCGTAGGTTTTATATTTATGTGATTCACAGCGAGTCATCATTCAAATCGGGGGCCGAAAGTATGCGGCTACTGCTCTTTAGTAATAATAACAACATACTTTAACTAAATTGTTTTGAAACTATACGTATCGTTCATTACATTTTTTGACAAAAATGTACGTAATTATTATGTGTCTATATTAGGCAAAAATTGGAAAATGGTAATAACAGGATAGTTGACATCAAATTAGTTTTAGTCATACGTATTTACCTATGTTTTTAATTTGACTTAAGTAATGGTTACAATACAAAATCGTTTTCCCGTGACGCATAGGTACTTTTCAGTACCTAACACACAAGTCGGCAAATAAGAAACGAAGAAAAATTTGTAATTCTCATAAGCTCACTCATGAAACCAAATTAAAAAAATTGGAAAAATATCTATCAGCATATGGAATAACGATCAAGGTAACGAAATCAGTTTATTAGGTAAATTGTAGCTGCAATAAGTATCTACAGAAAACTTAAAAAAAGTAGGGAAAATATTTTTTAAAAAAAATGGTGGAGGTCAACGATTCAAAGCATTCGCCTATAAATTGAGAAGAACGTATATGGTATATTTCTTAAAATTCGATATAATTGGCGGTAGATAGTTGAAAATCACAATTTTAAATAATTGTCGACATAAAAAAACTATAAATAACCATTAAGATACAAAAAAAAACATTAAGATATAATAATATGTAGGTGATCGAATAAGCGTTTTACTAATCTTCATTTACATAGTTTTATGTAATCACGAGATCTTATAGTTTTCTCACCCAAAATTTGTAATTTGAAACTTAGGTACTGCTTCATTTCTTCTATAAGGTATCTACTTAGATAGCTTATTGACGCTGTTCGGTTACGAGGTTGAGGGAATAGTTTTTATTGTTTAATTTATTCGTGGACATAAAAATGATAAAAATATATCTAAAAATAAATAGGTAATACGCATTACTGAAGAATAACAATTTCCGGAAGTAGGCATATGATTTATACCTGCACAATTCACCGTTTTATACGTAATAACCTGACCCCCCCACAAATTATAGTGTTACGTAATAAGTTACATCCTCTTAAAAACGACCTTTTCAGATATTCCTTAAATTTATGAGTGATTGCTAATGCTGCATAAGAATTGGAGCGATATCAGTCACGTGTAATTCCGTCAGTTTCGTACAGGAAACGGATCTTTGGTGGGTGCGTCAAATGAATGTCGCGTTGCGGCCGAGAGTATCAAATTTAATCCACCTCTACCGTATCAATCAGTACATTTCACCTTGATATTAATACCAAGCAAAAAATTTATTTTTACGAATTATCATACTTTGAGGTCCGACGAACTTATGAATAATTTATGAGCAACGCGTATGCTTATTTGTGAAAAATTGAACCTTACCTTGTTTACACTACACTCGTAACCGCAGTCAAGCTCATAATGGCCCACATCAGTTAGGTTCTGAAACAAGTAATGACTTAATCAAAAAAAAAAAGTTAATAAAATACGTTCATTCACGTTCGTTTTAGGAAGTCTTGAAAGCCTCGTCCGCTTAGATTTACAACAGTTGACGTGCTTACTTTCCAGTTAAAACTTACTGAAACGGAAGAACGAAGTCAGTTGTAACAGACGAGATTCCAAAACATGCAAGGCAAACCAACCGCGAACGAGTTGGGGAAACAGGTGTTGAGGTCATTTAACACTAGTAGGATTAAGAAAGGGTTGTAATCGAGAACGAAATTTCTAATTAGGTCTACATACGTTTTCGTTTAGTAAGTACAAATATTATTAAAGAAAATAAGTATATTTGTGTAGTGGACCCTAAAATGTTCATATCTGTTAAATTGAATTACCTATAAATTCCTATAAGTGAAATTATTATTTCACATGGTTCGCAAATATTCTGAGAGAATCATTTTCCTATAAAACATGTCAAACGTAATTAATTAGATTTAAAAAAATGCTTTTAGACATGTACTACAATCTACACGATCGTTGATAATCGTAAACATTTTTGTAACTACTAAGTAAATCATTTTTCCACATAATTGCTTATACGTAAGTAGATACATAAATTGCATTATAAGTAGGTATATAATTTTCACTGATTATTATCGGTGTTTTGGTTTTGGGTCAATAGCTTCAAATTGTAATCCTTCGTTTTTATAATGATAAGGTTGCAGATTAGTTTCATAATCAGCAACAGTACATTGTCAGAAAAAGGAAAATACATTATGATATAAATAGTAATTGAGTTTGCAGCGTCAAGACGCCGCGCCGGTGCCGCGCTGGCGCTGACGCGACGTCCATAAAAAGTCGTGCGACGCACGAGACGACGCCGACGTCAACACTGTAGCTCATAAGCCTGCTTAACTGATTTTTTCTTATATCATATTAATAAGCATTTTTTTAGGAAAACTTATTGTACTACTTCTTGTTTATTATTGTTTATAAAGACGCAAACTTCCTCATTGTCAGTTTCATATTAGGTTTATTACATTCGTACAGCCCTGTTTATTATTAATAGATATTTATCTAATACGGTTAAAAACACTTTGTTTAAATAATTTCAAATTTCCTTAGTTTTACTATAATATTTCTAATTTTTGTGAACTGCGCATAACTTATTTATTGTAATAAAAACACAATGTTAGTGTGACTTAATAGGCACTAACTTACCTTTTTCTTTATGAACAATATAATCAATTAATTATACTATAATATTAAATTTCTTATTAAGTTAGCAACGGAAAATGCTCGTACCGTTTATTGCATAAGAATACAATAGTGTGAATATACAAGATGCGTTATCAAAATATAATTATAGCAGAAGAGTTATAATGGTATCAGAGGTCAAACTTGACAAGCTTCCAACCTCTTCAAAATGGATAATTAATTTTTAATGAAATAATATTATAGATATATATGTATATCTAGATTACATTCCTTCATAAATAAAAATGCGTTTTATTAGTTTTAACAGTATAAAATATAACTTTCATCAAGTGCCAATTACAATTTTTCATTGTTAAATTATAGTTATAACGCAATTGGTGATAACACGAAGCAAAGATTTGCCGCCAAATTTAGGAAAGCGCGCCAACATGTCTTGTTAAACGTTTTTAAGACTGTTTAAACAAAAATAAGATTACTACACAATTTAAAGATAAAAGTTCAGAAATATTTATGCAATTAAATTAAAAGATAACGATAAATATACATATTTTCAAATCATGTCAATATCTGAATAATATGCAGTTCATAATTATGTATGTTATCGAAGCGTTATCGATAAACGTAAAAAAATTTATATACCGATTGGACTAGTTTCTGGCAAATTAATGTAAAAACAAAAAGAAGTCGAACAAATTCAATTATTTTCCTCATAAAAATTAAAGATAGCGCAATATTCTAAATACATATTAGTAAAGTTTTAGTGATTAATAACCTTATCGAAATTTCTATAAGCAAGATTTTATTTTTCCTTAATTTTCCACGAATAATAATTGCGTTAAATTAGTTTTACGTTCATGGTGTTTAATATATACTTTTTTTATATTTAGTCAATTAAAAAATTATTTAGAACAACCTCATTTATTTATATTTATTAGTTTATCATAAAAGAGAAGTTAGTCAAAATTATAACCAAATAAAATTGACCACAATCATATAACTAATTTAATTTATTATTGAATAATTTGAATATTAATAACTATAAAAAATGAAAATATTTCAGTTCTTCTATGATTCTATAGTCAATCTCATCTAATCTCATTCAACTCTAATCGAATTGCCAATAGTTAAAAATGTCGATCAGGATAATTTTGTTTCTAAACATATAAGTATATTATAGTATTGTATTATAGTAATTTTTTTCCAGTTAAGTATAGATATTTGAAAACAATGAAATAGGTAGATATATAAAAAATTTAATTTTTCTTTTAATTTTCGCCTATTTATTGATGAAGAGATCTCGATCTACATTTCTGTTGTTTTCTTCGCTCCTTTTATATTTGATTTTCACTTTGCTTTCTATGTTCATAAAATTATTTTCGAGGGAGGGGGAGGAGTATATAAACTAAACAACGATTTCTTGTCTTATATCTTTAAAAACCGATATTTACATTCTTAAATACAATAATTTACTCGATCAATTAATTTGTCGTATCTTGTTAATTAAATATTATGTATGTAGGATATCTATAAATTCAAAGTTAATTTGTATTTATCGTTTCGTGTTTTTTAAGTTGAATTCGTATTTAATGTTCGTCTTAATGTAAAATTTAAAAAAAAATTGTTCTAGTATAATAAATATTGTCGTTATACCGTGACATAAATAATATCTTTAACTAAATTGTTTATAAATAGCAATTAAGATGTTGAACTTTAACATGTCTAGTTGACTTACACGAAAATTATACATATGTAATTAAATTTTAGATGAATCCTAGAAAAAATGTTGTCTTGTCAATCTATTATAAAATAAACGATGGCTCCGTTTAATATTTAACGTGCAAAAATTTGTTCGACTATTCAATAATTTATATGATTTATAAAAACATATACGTTATTCACGATGTTCGTCATGCATAAAAAGTTACTAAATCGTATATCTGTAATATTCAGTTTAAAGTTTTGAACGTGGCATATTATACCGACGATTAACCTGCACATCATCACATGTTTTACAAATACGATGTTTTATTGATGACGTGGATTGGAACCCTATCGTGAATAACGTATAACTGGTATAACTAATGGGCTAAAAATCAAAAAGTTGATTTAGAAATGAGACCTTATTTTTTAGTATGTACCTATTATCCAGAATGTCATAGTGAAAAATAAAATAAAAAGTATTTATATACTTTCTTTATATTAACCCTTTCCAAGACAAGTGTTGATTTCTTACTAAAAAACAAGTAAAACTTGAAAAAATAATTTCTTTGAAGAACTAAAGGCGTAAAGATGTATTTTATTTCATATTTTTTCAGTTTAAGGCCTTCGAAAGCTTCGCTCTTTTTAAACTAAAACGTTTTAACTCATCATTGTATACATACCGTTTTATTTTACAAATTCTTATCCTAAAGATACTCTGAATTGTAGCAATAAGGTAGGTATTTACTTAATTACATAATTGGATATTTTAAAGTTACTTCAATTCTGTTGATTCTATAGTACCTATCAAATAAAACGTACCTACTTAATTTATTTTTAAAAACTAAGCAAGTTGATTTTATTAAATAATAGACTTAATTCGCCTGTAATTTGACAATTTTGTTGTATCACGTAGCACATAAATTAATACAAGCGCAACTGGCTTGCCCTAGTTTTACAAAATCTCGCGTTTTACAACTACTAATGCTTTGAAATGTTTTCCTTTATTTTGTGTAAAATCGAAAAGTTTACCTAAGTAAGTATTAATTATTATTTTGATTATAAAACGATATTAGTTCCAAAACTATTCATAAATTAATGCGATATTTAAATTCTGTTGCCTCTGACCGAAGTTTAAGTTTTGTAACCAACAATTTGCATATATAGACATCTTGTAAACAAGCCTTTGTAATAAACTGATTTCAGATAAAAAAACCAGTTTTCAATATTTATATATTTAAATACCTACACACAACTTATTGTTAATTGTATATTATGTGTAACTAAATAACGTATTAATTAATTCCTTCTCTTATAGAGTATCAAAATATAACAAAAAACAACTGATAACAATTTTAGTGATAATGATACAAGAAAAACATTTTAAATAAATAAGTAAACGACGTTTTTATCTGAACTAGTTATCAGAAAGAAAAAAAAAGAATATTAATAAAATTTCTGGCAAAGATTATTAGTCTAGGTCGCATATTAATTAATTCATAATATTGATTTTTACTTTATGTACTAATCTTTACTTATACATTATATATATATATATATATATATTACATATATATCAACTTATTATCAACTTAATCAAACATGTAACCGTATACAATTACACGGGGTTAAAAGATAAATAATAATTAATTAATTGGTATTACTTTTAAAGACATGTTAAATTTAGCTTTAAATAATATAACTTTTATATCTAATTTCTAGACAGTTTTCTAAATATTTTCTAAGTATTTTAGACAATAAATATACAAATCAATAAGTACTTATACGTGTGAAGAATTGGCGAGAAAAACGATGAACGTGTAATTCACTCGAAGAAGATATTTCTCATATTATTATTAACAATAGATGCATTTCAAAAATCATATACCTACACTCACTGTTTAGCAAACAACCAAGGGTGCGTTTGCAAAACTTTAGATGTTCAATTTGCCGCCTTCGTTGTTTATCCGAAAGCTCTTCATATGCAATTATGTAAGTGTGTAGTTACGTATGAAAGTTACAAGGTGACTAAACAATTACGAAAACATTTAGAAAATGATTGCTTGGTTTATTGCAAAACAAAAAATTCCAATAAACATATGTACCTATACGTTATTCACGATAAGTTCCAATGCACGTCGCGCATAAAAAGTTACTAAATTGTATATTTGTAATATTCAATTTAATGTTTTGAACATAATATATTCTACAAACGATTTACCTGCGCACATATGACATGGTAAATAAATACTACAATTTATTAGTACTGTAAAAATACGAGATTTTATTGGAACTTATCGTGAATAACGCATATGTCCTAAAATGTTTTGTTTCCGAGACACAGGATCTTAAACAACCGATTAAAAAATTATAGTTTTTTCTATATTAAACCATAAAAAATATTGTACAAATGTAAACACATAGTGTTAAAGGAAATGTAGTGTTGAATATGTTGCGTTTAAAAGTGTTGTATTTGAAAATCCTACACCGATAGATATACCGGGTAGATACCGATTCTACATTGGGATTAATTTAAGAAAACAATTGGTAAACATCGAGTTTATTCAAATTTAGGGTTGTTTTTGAAATTAAAAATACAGTAATTGGGTGTCCTTATTTGAAATTAATAGGACCATCATTTTCATTAGGTTTGAAACTTATTTTATTTTTAGAGAAATTAATAATCCGTATCGCCAAAACGGCACATTTTAGGGTACAAATAGTTGTTTAAGAAATCTAAGAATTCAGATACCTACCTAACTGTTGAAAATGACGTCTTATCTTTGACTGCCGAACTCACGAAAAATTTTAGGACATACATAGTTCGTAGTCGGAACTTTATATCTTATTGTTAGTTAGAATAGATCAAGCAATCGTGTCCTGAAGTTTCCCAAAATTGTTAGATATATCGTAATTGTAGATAATTTTTAAGAAGTAACAACTATGTACGTAAACAACGGGTTATGTTATTAGTTAAATCTCATAAAATTAATAGTGATTAATATACATATACAGTCAAATTTCTCCAAGTCGAATCGTCACTTGTCACCTAAAAGCATTCGGCTATAAAGGAGAGTTCAAGTTACAGAAATGTAATAGAAATGATTCAATAATAACTAAATACTTTTTTATTGAGAAATATGTACGATAAAAATCAAAATACAATTTTCAATTTCAATTATTCAATCATTCAATTTTTAACTGAAAACGTAACCACAAAATATTTATACTGCGCTTATTTATGCAGCGAAATTCTTAGATAACGTTTTTTTTGGAATAATCTCGCGAGTCGCCGTGATAATTTCTTAAATGTGCTTACTTTTAAAGATTAATTATATAGAGCATTCAACCGTAATTCGACTTATGGAAATAATTTTGCACGCATTTGTATTGCAAATGCCAGACTAAAATCTTTCAGTTGCAAAGCGTTCGACTTAATATTTCAACATAAAGGATGGTATTTTAATTGAAATATAATGCCTTTGACAATGAAATAATTCGAGTTAGGGAGAAATTCAAGTTAAAGGATATGCGGAGTTAGGGAGATTCGACTGTATATTTAGATACGTTTTAATATTAAGTATGTAATTTATTTTTGTACGTGATTTATTTTCCATATGAGAAAATCTCCCTAATTTGCGCCTCACTAATGTGCACATAAACACGTCTAAAAATACAATAATAATAATTGCGAAGATTGGAATTTTTTGATAAACATATTTAAGAGAATTCAATAATCTTTAAACCTTATACTAAATTCAGAAGTCGACACTTATTCTTAAATTAATAATATGTAGTAATTAATTGCCTTGCATCTTTTCCAATTATTATTATTTTGTCGATCGCTGATAATTTATTCAATTAACCATAAATAAATCGATAAATTATCATAAGTTACCATACACATCGGACACGTCTTTTATTTTTTGTGGATACAATGAACTAATAGAATACCTATAACCTACCTAATCTACTTACTCGTTACTACGTTTTGAAATAATGGACATTGCGTTAAAATATAGCTGTACATTCTGAGAAAGTTTGTACTTTTAAAAAAGCGTAGGGGAAGGTAGGGTAGCCCCGGACACTTAAATGAAGTAGAAATATAAAATACAATCAACAAATGTCAGTTTGTATTTTAGCATTAAAATAGAGTAAGGAACTTTGTTAATCGTACTAATGAAAAAAAAAAAGGATATCTTAATTATTGTAACTAGAATATTGAAAAACTTAAGCTCCCAATTTGCGGTAATATAAAAGTCGGCGGGTAGCCCCGGACAGATATCGATAGTGGCCTAAACGTGTTTTGGCCTTACAAACGTCACAAATGTAGTAAAAATCGGAAGTGTCAATGTTAACACATGCTTCGTGGGCCCAATATTTGCAGTCATGACACCGAATCCAATTTTCTTTAAACATTTCGCCAGATATGGTACACGCTGTCTCTTCAACTTGATGGGAATCACCTTAAATAGTTGTCGTTGTTTTCAATTTTTTGCCACCTCTACCTTTTTGTTTTTCCTCTAGGTCTTTAGTCAGGAGCATTAAACGATTGTCTAGTTCTTTAACGTGATTATACAGTTACTTAGAAAAGTTCTCAGAAAACGTGGGTTCAAATCGTCTTAACTTTGGACGAAGCGTGATCTCTTTGTGACTATTCACTGCTTTTAGACGGTCCTGAAGGGAACTTCTTGGCACATCATACCTTTCTGCAGATAGTCTTATTGATAACTTGCCTTCTTTGACACATTTCACTGCTGTTTTCATTTTATTTTCGTCCCATTTACCTCTATTAGTTGTTGGTCCCTTAAATTTAGACATGTTGTATAAGTTCCTGCAATACAAAAGTATAATCTAATGTACTAACCACAGAGAAGCTATAATAAATTGAATCATTATATTTGTTGAAAATATAATAAATTGAAATTGAAATATGAAATTCGACATTTATAATGGTGTCCGGGGTACCTGACGTTTTCGTGTCCGGGGCTACCCTGATCGCTATCATTCGATGTTGTTGCCCATAGGTCTTAAATTGTATATGGAATGAAACGAATACTAATACATTCATAAACTATATTAAATGTATTACAACTCTAAAAATAGACAAGGCGGTATACTAACTTTTGCACTTGATAATCTGCAATGAAATTCGACAGGGCGATGAGAAATGTTTGGCAGGAACAAACACTCACTGTAGCTTGTCAATCAATCTGTGCTCATGCATTGACTAAGTTGCATATGCGTACAAACTCTATGGGGGGCCCCCGAAACTATGTTTTGGTTTTCCAACGGGTTTACTTACTTAGTAATTGTACTGTCCGGGGCTACCCGCTGTCCGGGGCTACCCGACCTTCCCCTACATACTTATGCACATATACACCTTATATTCATATTCTGATTATTTAACAGAGTTAATATACGAAAACATATAATTAGTAAAAAGATCAAGGTGGGTGGGTGGATAACAATAAAATGATAGGAACCTAATTGTATACCTAATAAAAAAAAAAAGATTATTTGCAATTTTTAATTAAATTTAATTATTTTATGATATATAATATCACTAAATAGCGTCTTATTTGTTGTTTATGAAAATGACGTCATGCTTTAAGGGACCGTTAAGTTTATCAGTGATTAATTATTTTTTGTTTTTATAAAAAAAAGATTTTTAACAATATTTTTATTTTTTTTATTTGTCATTATCTTCGACACCCGCAGAGAATTAATCTATTAATAAGTATTTAAAACAAGCACGGATAAACTTTTGTATAGAGAAATTCTTAAGTTTATGCACGCCACTGCGTTATAGATCATTTAAATTTAAAAACTACTGGAATTTTATTGTGGGATACGCATAATAAATACAATTTTTATTAAAATAATTTTATAATGTCCGCACATTCTTGTTATTTAGCTATAGTAATATCGTAGTAATTTTACGATCAATGATTAAACAGAAATTAAAAACAACATTTAAACCCCTATTTAAAACAAAGCTCGATGCTGGTGCCATTAAGCTGTTGCTTATTATATAATTATTGTGTAATTAAAATAAATGTTTACATAGCATATTTTAAGCGGCATCTAAATTGTTACCCCCAGAATAACATTCGTTAGCTTGAAACGCCACACGACAGATTGCATTATGTAGACATGGTAGACGATTTTCTAAGCTTTCTTTAAGCAATTTATGAATTGTCACCGCATTATTCAAAGTGTGACCTCAATTGATAATTAAATAATTTTGCTATTCATAATACCTACTTATGTTAAAATTAAACCGGTTAACTTTACTATCACAATTTCTCGTTGATATTTAATGTCTAATGTTGATGTCTAATTGTTTAGGAATTCGAATTTATTTAAATCTCGGCCATACTAATAATAATTGTAACTAGTAGAGTTTAATAGTCTCAATTTTATAATTTAATGTGAACTTAATAGTATGATTTTGTTTAGTTTAACATCCATCTATATTACTGTCAGAGATAAAATTTACTTTTGACTGGTTCGTTTGTGGTCTTTTATCTTTTTTTACTTGTTAATTTATTTTATAAATATATGTATCAAAATGTATTCGTATAATGAGTACACTGAAAATTTTATGAACCAAATTTTTGTAAAATAAAAATACAAGGAGGTGTTAGTTAAAAATAAAATATAAATATCAAGACGAATTAAAATAAAAGGGACATTCGTTTAATAATAATTTGAAATTAGTTTTTCGTCTAACATTTCATAATTTGTGTTAGACCACTTGTGCTTATTATTCTAATTTTTTTTTATACCTATCAATTGTTTTTTTTATGAAAACCAAAATTTTAATGTATTTATAATTTATTATCAATAAAAAACTTTAAAGTTTTAGATATATGTATTCATAAATGTAGAAAACGTGAAGGAAGAACAACACGTAGGTAATTTATTTGTATTTTTGAAGGAGTTTTGATTAATCGTTTTCGTTACATATTCAACAAATAGGTATGTACTACACCTATGTAGTATGTACTAAAATACGTATATAAAATATACACTATAATAAAGATAAAATTCTTTAGCAGAATTTTTTAAATCTTCTTTTAAAATTGTAATAATAAGCCAAACACTTGAAACGAATAAAACCATATATTTCGGCATTTACGGTTGTTATGTGGACATCAACCACATTATGTACTATTGTGTGCGACTCAAACCCCCTGTGGTTGATGAACATCCTTTACGATTTTTGCGATCTATTTTAAGTTTGAGTTTAACTTAAAGCTAAATATCGATCCGCTTCGGGTCGGTCATAAAATCGGTAGGTAGGTTGCAGAGGGATATGTATTTAAAATGCTTTTGCTGCAAATTCGATTTCTTTCACCGTGCATAATGCGACGGTCGAACAGTAATTGGAAATGAGCATTTTAATTAACCTAAAAATAAGTCGCAAAAATTGTGGTTGGAGAAACTAGAAAAGGATGTTCACAGACGACTAGGAGTTTGAGTCGCACACAATGGTACGTTGAACACGTACGAAATTATGTGTCAACTGTGCTGATAATGTCAATATTTTTACTATGCAGGCACCGTAAAATGGGGGAACAGCGGCAGGTTTTTGACCGTTTATTAGTATATAACAAAATAATAAGATTGGTTACATTTATTTTACTTTAAATACCGAGCTTCTACCGTGCAAGTCTGGCATTCGTACTGAAACAAGCATGAATTTGAGCCGATTGTGTTAAATCAAAACAAACCGTGTAAGAACAGAATTGAGAGTGTATTTAAGAGGCTAAATTTTATATCACAAAAATGTATAAAAAATTACGAGTTTATTGAATTAAAAAAATGTGATACACTAATCTATATATGTAATTAATTTATTAACAGCAAAATCATGTATCAATTTGATGTGACAGCTATAATAAAAAAATTAATATCAAAAATATAGATAGGTATAATTTATATGACAATAATAATTAATTACAAAAACAGTTTACTGTTGTTACAGTATTTGTTGCTATTCAAAACAACTAGTTTGGTTTTATTGTAAATATCATTCGCAGTTCACTTTCAATTTTAAATCTTTTTGACTACGGCGATGGTCTTTATTTGTTAGATTGCGCAGGATAATGTCTGACAATGAGAAAAATAGATATTTCGTTTCTCCAATCCCAATTTTATTTAATAATATCTAATAAGTGATTGATAGATACAGATTGTTAAAAAATGAGTTAGAAAATTGTAAGAGCGTCCGGTACTGACTAAAATGTGTTTTTACTGAAATTTTTATCAACGACTTATTATTAGGTTGGTAATACAGACAAATGATTAAAATTTCGAAGCAATAGAACATAAAATAAACAAGTTATTCAATCACGAGTAGCTCTGCCATTGTTTCTTAATGCTACTTGTAACAGAACATGCGTGAGATATTATTGGAAGTCGTTTGTTAAATTAGCAACAAGTCTTGCAAAATTCAAGAAGCATAGAACGAGATACCTCAGGCTGATATTGATCACCTAATTGAAATTATGCTAGGACGAGTAAATGAGTGCATAAGAAATAACGGCGGAGCTACTCGTTAGATATTGAATAACTTGTTGTTCCATGTTCTTTTGTTTTAAAATATTCATCATTTTTTTATGTATTATCAACCTAAGTCGTTGATAAATTTTCGATAATAACGCATGTTGATCTTTTTTTTATGAAGGGAAGATCTCGAACATGCAATTCAAAAAAAAAGATGCAACTTTTTGAATACGTGAAACACATATAGGTATCTATTACGTAATTACGTGTGTATTGATTAACCTTGCTACTACATTCCATAAGAAGTTTCTTTGCTTTAGTAGCAATAGTTTTTCGTAAATTGCATTCTAAGAACAGCTTTTTAACATTTTGAAAGTTGGATCAAACTAAAAAAAAAAAGCCGAACTACGCAAAAAAGTGTAAGATTATTATAGTTTTGATTTAACGTTTTGGTCCCCAATCGCATTGGATAACTTTTTGTGAAATTAAGTTTGATTATCACAATTTACCAGAAGACTGCGGACATTTAACAAAATGGTACTCCATATTTGCACCTTTGTATTTAACATCTTGATGTATATGAAAGAATAATAAACATTTCAGAAAGCGGGTCTAAATATTTCGTTCGGTACTAAATGACTTAAACAGATTGTTGCAACAATCGTTACCATAGAAATAACCGGAGAATAAAATGATCTGGTGTTTGTGAAATCGGTCATTAATTTCGTACCTACCTATTCGTGTATCTTTTGAAAAGAAAAATCGAGTTTGTTTTATAAACGCGACACTTTTCTTTTTACTCGATTCAATTTATTGCAATTTAAAATGTTCCCACTTACAGTCCTCAAAGAAATTTTACGAAGGTCAGTTTAGTAAAACGATTATCAGGGTTGTTTCAATTACTGGTAACCTTTATGTAACACCTCGTTAAATTATACAATAAAAAACACTGATTATTATTAGACTGGATTTGAATAGGTAATGATGAATATATTATTATTTAATATTAGAACGTATAGATCTGCTAAAAATTAATGTAGTTTTTAAATTAATTTAAGTAACTAACTCGCGCACATATTTCAAGCCCTATTTAACTATAAAGTGCTTTTAAAATTGTAACTTAAATTTCTCTTAACATTATAAGTACCTATACAGGTACGTAGTTGTTATCTAATACAAGCATTTTTTTATTCTCTATAAAAAAAGGCCATTATAATGATTAATTACAGTGTTGAAATTTCTTTTTTTATACTATATTTAACAAAATATCCATGCGATCGAACAATAAGTGCGCCAAATTTAAAAAAAAAAAAGTTGAATAGTAGTAAATTTTTTGATTCGGTATAGTATTTTTTATTGTAATCTGTAGCAAACGATTCTCTCATCTTTCAATGTTTATGTTCGGTAATACATATTATCATTTTAAATATTGTAATTACTTAGTTGTTGATTGCGTAAGCGTTTGAAAACGTACCTACGTATACCTTGCCTAACATTTTGATGTCAAGTTCGTATTAAATAATATTATATAATCTACAGGTATTTATTTAGGGAAAAAACGTGCAAATTTCATCTTCACCATTAAAACAAAAATATTACCTGCAAAGGGCATCGTTGAATACAGTAATGTTCAACTTCTACGTTCAATAATTCGGTGGTGGCAGCGATAGTGTCCAAAAAATTGAACAAAAATATAATCAAAATTAAACGCGTGTCCATGATTAATTATTAATTTTCCGTTTCGATAACCACATCTTTTTTTTTATGTCGACTAACAATTAAATGTTTATATTGTTCACGAACTATCTTTTAAATTAGAGTAAACTGAAAAAGTTGAAAAACGTAAACGCAATTTCCGAACATTGCGACCGTACGTAAACACCAATTAGGAGGCAAATAAATAGAAAATAAATAGGGTATTTAACGACGTTCGTTCTAACACGCGGTTTAGCGGCAACTAACGTTTAAATTTTTGTGTAGGCGAGACAACAGTGAACGCCCCCTCCATAGTTAAAACAAGTGCATGAATGAAAAATAATTATACACTCAAACAAAGCCTAACGACATCCGTTTGGTCATAATTATTTGATTCCGAATTTATTTCTACTACTATTAATTAAGTTTGTGGTAGGTAATATTACAAACCACCTTGAATACGAGATCTGGGTATTTAAAAAATAGCGTGGACGAGTGTGTACGCGAGTTTGAAATATTTGCCACTTAGTACTTAGAATAATTAGTTAGTATTTATATAGTACGCGTTACGTACTACTTGAAACAATTTTGATACGAAATAACGGACGTCCAAAAAGTCTTCCAGTCTTGGTTGGCCGTCTTGAAAGGCATGTCTTGGTTTTAAGTAATTTTATTAGTGTGACATGGACAAGAAATAATTTATGACATGATTTAAGTTAATGATGCGACATACCTTTATGCCACAGCCAACCGAGACTTAAAGATTTTTTTGAACGCCCGTTATAAATAAGTATCTACTACAAATTATAAACAATAAAAATTTCGAGAAATTAAGGAAATTAATTTTATGTGGTAAATACTGAATTAATATGTATTAATATGTATTAATGTATTATGTATTAAGTATGTATGTATTATGTATTATGTATTATTATTATGTATTATGTATTAATATGTATAATTAATACTCAATTAAATGAGTAAGTAAGTATTTATCAAAACAAATGAAGAAGTGGCGCGAAAAACGATGACGGTACCAAAATAAACATTGCGTTTGACGTTGTCAATGCGTCGTTGTTCAACCTCAAGTTTTTCGAAATGCATTCTTAGTAGATAAACAGTGGGACTACGATGTAAATCGGATTTTTAAAATGCATCTAGTGTTAACAATGATAATGATATCGTCCTTAAATATCACTGATGTTATTTCCTCACACACAAAATTTACCAAATTATGATCATTTTATCGTACGTATTTTTATCGATAAACGTAGGTATGCATTAACGCAGTGTTTTCCAATCTGCGGAACGCCCCCCCCCCCTCCTCAGAGGGCATGAGATTTTTCAAGGGAGGCGCTCTGCTTTTACCAAAATATATTTTTTCACAAAACAAACAAACAAAATCATATCGGCGTTGAGAGTTATAAAAAATGAATGAGGGGCGCAACAATTTTCTTATGAAAAAGGAGGGGCGGAGATACAGAAAGGTTGGAGGCCACTGATTTAAACCGTTTGTGATACTTGGGAATTAAAGGACGGCAAGCTAGATTATTAAAATAGCTGTTAAGATAAGAGAAATTTTTCTTCAATTAAATACACATTTGTATTTGTTGTTCGTACCTACGTACTTGTTCTACTGAATGCGCGTTTTACCAAAAATCGTGTGTCTATTTTAAAAACGATGCATAGAAATTACTCGGAATCTTGTGAATTTTCGACAACTCATATTTTCTCGAAATTTTCAATAAGTAGTACAAATGTATTTCAAACTCTTTTTACTATATTTATTTGTATTTTCTTAACGTGGTATGTGCAGTATCGTTGGAAACGAAGAAACTTATATCGAATGGCCAGTAAGATACCGGGACCGTTTCTTTTACCGTTTATTGGAAACGCCTTATATTTCGTCGGCCACTCGTAAGTACTTATCGCAAAAAAATAAAAATTGAAATTGTCAAAAAATATTAATTATTGTAGGTATTTTCGACAACGTGCTTAAAACTTATCCATTCCTTTTCTTCGCCTGCACGAATTTGGTTGGGCAACAAATTAGTTTTTGCAGTGTGGGAACCAAACGATTCTAACGAGTCCATATGCTCTCGAAAAAGAGGTTCCGTATAGATTCATAAAGTTGATTATCGGAGAAGGATTGCTTACAGCTCCGGGTAAAAGATCGTTTTTGTTTTGTGGATTTAAAAAAATTGAATTTCACTCATTTTTTTATTTCATTAGTTCCTAAATGGAAAAAGAATAGAAAAATTATAATGCCGACATTCAACCAAAAGAATTTGAATAATTTCGGTGAGATATTTTCTAAGCAATCCGAAATTCTCGTGGAAAAGCTTAAAGATAAAGTTGGTAAAGGCTCGTTTGATGTATTTCATTGCGTCAATCGATATACTTTCGACAGTATTTGCACAACTGCCATGGGAGTACCGGTTCATACACAAACGACTGATACAGACTATTTTCAATGGTATAATAGGTAGGTAAAATCATGATTAGTGCATCAATTACTGTTCAGTCAGAATTTAAAGCTACATCATTCTAAATGTAGTGAAACCATTGACTATATAGTATTATAGACAGCTAACCCTATGTTATTTTTCGGTAACGCTCAAGGGACACCAGAAACGCTGTTTTGGGACACCACTACAAGCGTCGCTACTTTCGAGTGGGTAGAACACTGTTAGATTTTGAAAAAAAAATTTAAACGCAGTGCATCTAGATGTCGCAAATTAAAATTGCATTTTACAACTATATCGCACTCAATTCTTCCGACCTTTTTTAAAATTACCTGCTTTTGTTGATCCCTTAAATATACCGTCCTAATCTTTTTAGTGTAGTTTATGGTCAAAGCTGGTATTTACCACCTAAATTTTCTTATTGACTATTTATGATAATTTCGTTCGAAAAAGGTAAAAACTATAAAGGTAAAAAACTAAACTAAAGGTAAACTTAGGTAAAGGTACTTAAAGGTAAAGGTATAAACTATAAAGTATAAACTATACATTTTTTTTTGTTAAAATATTGTTAGTTTGTCCTTTTAATTATTTCCCTATTATTATTAATTGCTACATTGTCAAACAATGTACATAATGTATTTATAGCACTTCCCTTCATATGATATTAGATAGGCTGGTATCTTTCTATTAATATTTCATCAATAATAAGTTTCCATTTTGACATGTGCAATAAATTATTAATGCAACTTTTAGGTAGGTATATACTGCTCTGCGTTTAAAATACAATGCATACCGACTATTAGACTCGCGAATAATGTATGATATAATGTATATAATTCGGATATTATTATCACTTTCGCAAAGCACGAGAAGAACATAGGAAAAACATCGTTTATAGCAATCATGACATCGGTTTCAGTTATCAATTTTTGTAAAGATCGTTTTCATTTACGAGCAATAAACCTTGTTTGCGTAGATTTGTTTGTTTGTATTTTCAAGTTCAAATGGCACTTAATTTCTCTCTCCAATAAGTTATTAGCCTATAGACCGAATAACAGAGGCAAACAATGCCGAACGAGGTTTCTTAATATGAATGTTTTTTGAATATACTTCAGAGGTAATTGTATTCTGGGGCTACCCCGGAATTCTGGGATTTTCAATTGACCCTTCCAAGATGTTTCATCTGTCCCATCAGGATTTATTTTTACCCATCGGTATTTTCACTTCCAAAAAAGAAAGAAACAGTTCTATCCCACTTTAAGCTTCAATAACAAATCATTGTAGATAAGGAACAATGCAATTGTTTACTTTTGTATCGGTAATTTTCATGGATTTTTATTTTGAATCGTTAAATTTCGGGGTTTTCCACTTTGAGTGAAAACCTTATTTCTTTTTATTCATAAATATGTATACACATGCAGTAGAATCCGGTTATAATAAATCACAAGGGACTCACAACATGAGTTCGTTACATCCGAAGTTCGTACTAAACGGTACAAAAACTTCATTTACCGTATATAAAAATGTCCGCACTTTTTATCCAAAAATGTCAGTGCAAATTTCTAGGTGTGGATATTACACGGGCATTCCAGCTCCAAACAAATTGAAAAAAAATTACTAATGCCGTCTTACACGGGTCAATATTTTTTTCTTATATTTGTTGCTGAAGATTAAGGTGTCGTCAATTACATGAGCGTGGATACTTCTCGAGCGTATACAGTAATATAAATTTAATTGAAAAAACTTTAATGAACGGCAATATTATATGGTATTTACATATTGTTTTGAATTTTTTTTCAGTGGAAAGTAGGAACCAGAACTAAATCTGCATTTTGAACTTTTCTCTGCTTGAAAGTGATTTGGAAGCACCAAATCAGGTACGCAATTGTCTTATGTATTATTATTATGTAACATCTAAGGCTATTGTGCTTGGTTACCCCTGGTGTCCGTTATCTAGTAAAGTTTAAAAGATTAAATATCCACTGGGAAGGTCAGCTAATAAACGAATTTTTAGAAGAGAAGAGAAGAATTTATTATATGAACGTTTTAAAGACAACATTTGCGCACTGGCAGCGTCATAAACAATCTATTATTTTCGAAAAAACATGTTTACCTACTTTTAAGGAAACTTTTAACATACGGGAACAATTTTGTCGAACGTTATATCCGAAAGTTCGTTATTTACGGGTTCGTTATAACCACCAAAATTTATAAGGGATATCTTATGGGTTGCAACGGTGGAACTTTTAGGAACGGTTTGTTATATCTAGAGGTTCGCTATAAACAAGTTCGTTATAAGCAACTTCTACTGTAGATATGTATGTAGAATAATTTGTGTTTTTTTATCGCATATTGTTATCAATCGGTTATTGTTACCAAAAACTCAGAGTTCAGATGTGATCACATTAAACGGCGTGCACTGTAGTTTCGTTTACTGCCAAATAAAATACAGGATTATTTACTACATGTTTATTTCCGCGCAAATAAACTATGTTAAATCCATATTGAAGTAAAATTAGTTATTTCCCTATACATAGGTATTTGTTAAATCGTTTAATTTTTCGAATATTTTTATTCAAGTATGTAACTAAGATTTTGAACTTTTTTGAACAAATCACCATTTGGGAAGGTGATCAACGCTACAATTAAATTGAAGAAATTTTGACTGGTTAGTTATTTGCGGATTTTCCACGAATTTTCGCGGGAATCTCGGAAACATAATCCCAGAGAATGTTGAGGATCGACTGTATATAAATAATACAAGTATAGTTTAACATCTAACTGCGTACATATAAGTAATGTGAATATGTAATTTATTAGACAATTTTTTGTATTGTATTATTATAATTACTAAATTATAATCTATAAAAAACTATTTTGTATAATATTAATTTTAAATATTAATCAGTACCCAGGTAATATTAATATTAGTAAGTAGATAATTGTCCATGTTATATTAATAATAAGAATTAATTGAATCGAAATCGCAAATACGTTAACATTGAGAGAGGAACGGTGTCAACTCTGGCTTACCCTGCTAAGTACCTGCTTTTTACGACTACGTATTGTTCGTGGCATTCCTAAAACCAAGTTTCATCTTTGGTTTGTTTAACTAAAATAGTGTCACAAACCGTTTATAAAAACAACACGACATCTATATTTCTCTTTTATATCCATTTTTCCCGTCAAATACGAAATTTCAAACTACGAACAATTTTGTATTGGCGCGCCATCTATAACACAGAAAAATTGGGGTTGCCACTTGATCCATATATGTGAGCTGTCTATAATACTATATAGTCAATGGTGAAACTTCCCTTAAGACTTAACGGACACCTCCAAATAATCTTCCAAATACCGGACTCTTTTAAAGTAATACTACTAATAGATGTTCATTTTTTAATTTACATGTTCGTAGTCCTAATGTTATTATGTTCATTAGAAACTGATGAACATATTTCATAATTTAATGGATATCTTGATTGCTTCGATGACTCTTTTTCATTGATCCAATTATTACTTGATTGTATCTACGAATTTCTACATTAACATCATAACTTAAAATTTATGAATTTAAAAACATCATATTAATGTTAGGTCGTTTTGAAATAATAACTACATTTATCGTATCTATGACTAAGTTCACTAATATACACTATAAATACAGTTGATTATGTATTTTTTAAATTCTATATATAGAATAATCTAGGAATATTAACGGCTTCGCAGAAACAGGATAAATTCAAGACAGTGCAGTTTGAAAACTCAAACTAAATAATTGCAAAAAAAAATATTACGACTTTTACTTAATATTTATGTTAGAACTATTATAGAAAAATAATTCTAAAAACGGTTTGTGTTTGTTATTACATATCAAATTCCAGAGAAACGTGTACAAATCGATTTTTTTCACCGGAAAAGTCGATTTGTATTTCCTACAATCGACAACATTGAACAATAAAGAACTAATAATCAAATTTTCTATGTAGGTATATTCGAGCAATAATTAATTGAAACATTACAAAAATAAATTTGCAATAGAAACAATATACATAAACATTGTCCTATTTACAATGTGAAATAGTAACTGTACTCTTTTAATATGAATAGAAGTGTACATTGTAACAATACAAGAATATTCCTTTATTTAATAAACACATTCATCGATACAATAAACAAACTTTGCATTTCAGTGGAATAATTTATTGAATTTATGTAAGAATATTGATAAAACTAATAAACACAGTTATTATCGCTATAAATCAAATTCATATTATCTATGTACTAATTTATTAAAACAAAGAAAGCTTGTTCATTGGAGCAGTCAAATTATTCATTAACGTAATGATCTGCATTCGCAAAACAGCTAAAATTGGCATTCCTATTATTTTACTGTTAAACTGTTTTACCAATTAAAAATATATTTCTCTTTAACTTTTGTATTAAACAGAAAGTTTAATTTCCGCCTATAACAAAAAGCCACTATATTTCAAACGGCTTAATTTTAAAGTTTGATTTAAATCAAAATGTTTCCTCGGTTAAATTATTATTGTTACACTGACTATAACTTAATTCTTAATTTTAATTTAAATCAAAACTGATGAGATACATATGGTAGCTACTTATGTAGATATTATTAGTAGTAGTAAATCGCAAAGGGTGTTATTTGTGTTGCCTATATTTAACCAGCATTTTATAAAACATTTTGTCTATACATCGACACAAGAATAAAAATGTTCAATTGAGTCATGTAGGTAATTAACAAAATTTACTTATATGCAATAACCAGATCGACCGCTTTTAAATTTTTAAAGCTTTAATAGAGCCAAATTCATAAACATGTAAATTACATTTACATTAGGTAAATCAAAGAAAATTTTCCATCCCTTGAATAATAGATAGATGCTATAATTATTAAATAACAGGTTCAATGCAATATTACTGTTTTTTACTTATCGTTAACTATTCAGGTTCAAAATCCAAGAGCTCTTGAAAATAGAGAAACTAATAAATCTAACTTGTACCGTGCTTAAATAAATAGGTACTTATGGTGAAAATATAAAAAAAATCTAAAACAAATGAATCTTTAAAAATTGATTTATTTTTACAAATATAAATACACAATATGAATGGCAAAATAATTTTAAACATTTTATATTAAATATAAACTATTAACTTAATTAATTATCACTTTCTCATATGCTATATAGACTAAATAAATTTAAATTCAACAAATGTATCTATTGCTAACACACTATCCAGGACAATACTTACAAATTAAGTAATATATTGCAATAAAAATATTGTAACTTGTATTTTTTTTAAATTTGATTCACATTTTTAATATATTATTACTTTATTATGATATAGACGAAAACTCTTGTAATATAGTACTCAAATTGACGGATGCAAAATCAAGATTTTGCCTTGTATCACTGACCACACTTTTTACCATATTAATAAAAAACGTCGAATGTTTTGGGTTCTCTGAATATCGTTCATACTGATCTAAAGAATCTTGTAATTTTAATGTTAAACTATCATAATTTTTTCTAACAACGTCAAGTATTTGATCTTCAGTCGGTGTCGATAAACTTTGAGATGTCAACCACTGTTCGATTCTTGGAGAAAAATGTTTTATGATGGCTCGAATATTAATCAGGCTGTTGTTTAATTTTTGAGCATTATCTTTAAAATCGCCGTCGCCTGTCGAATATCTTAAACCTAAAATTATTAATTTGTCTTTACCGAATAAATGTTATTTGGCGATTTGATAATTTTAAAATATAATATTAAACTGCTCGCTTACCCATTGAATACACGTTATCGAATACTTGATGCATCCTAATTATTTCATAGTACAACTCATCGTAACTACCTGGTGTAGGTAAAAATGTGTCTCCATAAGTAATAAACAAATTGAAAATGTTCGTAACTTGTAAAGACAAATCGAAAATGTTCATTTTTTTCGAAAGATTACTTTCATTTTGAACTAGATATCGTAAAAGAGTTATGAGTGCGGTCCATAAATCTTTCCAAGGATAATTTATTCGAATACGGCATTTTTTCTGATAGCATAAAATTCTATGGACTACGCCGAGACAGAGAAGATAAAGTTCCATTGGAAGTTTTTTCATCATGTGACTCATAATGAATTCTACAAGTAAATCTACAAAAGAGAAAACAACACCGTCAACGTCATATCAACTTTTGAAACACTTCAAAGTTTTTGAAACACTGAAAAGTTTATTGCCAACTATTTGATTACGTACAAAATAATATCAATAATTTTTTTTCCAACTATTGCAAGATTTTCAACTAACATGAATTCAATAAGAATTTTTAAATTCCATTTACTATGATAAAACTAATATCAATATTGTCAAAAAACTAAACAACTTTTGGACTACTTTCAAATAAAATAGCACCAATTTCTGTAATGAAATTACCTTACCCAAGAGTGTAGATGCTAGGGGTTGTGAATTTGTAGCACGATCGGTAAATGGCTTACGATGACGCATAGGCAATCTGTGCAGGTGTACTTTGAAAGTAAGACTTATATCGTGCATAATTGAGTTGGCATATTGATCTTCCGATATACAACTCAAAATTAAAAAACATAGTTTCATGGTATTTGTGCCTGCATCAGTTTTTGTATCTTGCATTACAATGGAACTAAATAAATAAAATTAAGTAAAAATTATTAAACGCAAAAATGATTAATGTTATGATTTAAAATGCCTACTTACTCACCAATACTGAAAAAAAGTAACAAGCAAATTAGATGGTTGCGCCATAATATCGACTACAGTCATCGTAGAAAGATCGGGCACAGGATGAGCTGTATTTAAAGTATTGCTAGGTGATGGCGGAGAACTAGTATCGGTTTGTGTTTGAACTAAAGTTGTTATAAAATTTCGATTTAACATGCCCTCGTACAAAGCCAACAATAACGCATTGTTTGCTCTAATCTGTTGCGTTCTCAGACCACCTTCTTCGGAAATGAACATGTTTCCGACCATATTAGTCAGAGAAGATAACCAGGATGCATTCTGCGACTCTAAATGTTGTAAATTAAATTGACGACAAAATTCTGTAAGTGCAGATGTTATAACTTGACCATAACCGTTAAGGGCTAATTCGTCGTTTAATATCGATAACTTTATAATGAATGGATTAGTCACATCATACTTCCTATAATTCAGAAGTAATGTAATTAAAATTACCACGTCATGCCCATGTAGTTGTCTCGAATGTGGATCACGTAATAATTGCATCAAACATTCAAACATCGATGTAAACGACATGATATATTCTATTAAAGTATTTTGACTAACATTTACAGTTCCTGTGACAAACACGAGAAGGAGTTTTAAACATAAATCTTTTAAACTATCTGGGGTATCGCCTAAAATAATCACGGTAACAATCTCAAAAGTAAAATATTACGGTACTTACTCGTTAGAAAAACGTAACAATGGTTTAATAACAGCTGCATTTTTTCTTCGGCAGTTTGGAAGCCCATAAGTAATTGTATAACATCAAGACCACTTTCGGCAGTGGTTTTTTTATATATCGACGAAACCAATGCACATAAAGTTTGCATTGCATATACTACTCTAATATTATGTTCATGATTTAAAGTCTCAATGCACTGACCGAATAGTACATTCAAGTTATCTCTAAGCAAGCATAATTGGTCCGGCGTTAATTTTTGTATTTCGTTTTCTAAATAAGAAACCTTTGGTTTTAAAAGGAAGAATTCGTCCCAAAAGGCAGGATTATTCTTAGACAGGTCATCTCCTTTAAAAAATAATTCGTATATTTGCACAACTTTTTCTTTTAGTTGCCTTTTTGAACCGGAGCCGCTTCGTTTTCTTGTAGTCATAGCGAAAGGTTATGTTTCCAACTACAAAATTTCAGTCTTCATATAATTATGATTACTACTGTAATATAACGATAACATAAAACGAATCACTCACTACACTTCAAAACATTTCGAGCCTGTTAAATTTGTTTTAAAATAAATAAAAAGTTTTTTATGATTTACAATCATAACATGCAAAACAGCCAAGACATGAATGTGGCTCTTCGACCTAATCATTGCAGCCATTCGTAATACAATAAAATGACTAGCTCTAGAAATAAAATATTACTATAAAACGAAATTAAAAACCTGTTTTTTTGTTAAAACGGGTTTCTTCAATGAAAAATTACATAAAAATTTTAATTTTAAAAATACTCATACTAATAAATTGAAGGACTGAGGAAAAATCTCTCTAAGTTCATTGTTATAGTTTATAAATTAGTGAACGATTAAGTTTTTAAATAAAAGTACTATTATATCTATTTTAAAAACTTAAAGTTTACTAATTTTTAGCTATTACATAAAAATGCTACTTAGAAACTTCTTGTTTTCAACTTTTCAATTATAGATGTAAAATAACGTTTCTTCTTATATTTTAAACAAACTTATCAAATGTTCAGATTGTCAAATATCACCTGTCATTGTTGTAATAAAACGAAAATAACCTCAAATGTAACTTTACGTCAAATATGGAGTACACAATGTACTTACTACGATGCAAATGCGCAAATTGAACGTGAAATGTTTTTATTTGATGAGAATAATCTATAATTTATTTATTTATGAATTAACGAGAAGTCTAATATGTATATAAAAAGAGAAAATACATAGACTTTTAATTTTTTCGTTGATTAAAAAAAATTGAAAATAAAATAACGAGGAATTGCCTATTATTCTGAACTTTTTCACCCTATACCCTGTTTTTTAATTGGTAAAATTAACTAATTATCAGAGATCTTGTTAACCTTACAATTAGCGTGTTAATAACCCTCGCCTACAACTCAGGTTATTATTTACACGCCGCAGTCTGTAAACGTCTATTTTACGCCCTTAATGGATTAATAACTATTATAAGCGAAGAAGCTTACTTATCTAATTTTCATAACACTTGAATGCAAATTAAATCTGTTGTAATCTGTTGCAAATTCATGGTAAAAATTAATCGATCTTGTCAAATACGTTTAAAACTAAGAAAAAATACGCTTTTTTAATAAACTAATGGAGAATAGTTCATCAAAAGTGCAGTTTTATGTACACCGAAAATTATTATAAATTCAAACAGAAAATAAAAATGTTAGGTATTTAAAAAAAAAGATTTTAATGTTTCAACGACAGGGGAGCGTCATACGAAAAAGTTTGTAGAAACTTTAAGTTTTATTTTGACGTGTTCTATATGTCCCCGAAAGATTAAAACTCACTTCTCATTACCATGCGGCGGACAAACGCGCAAAGAAAAATTAACCTAAATTAACCCTTTTATTTTCATCGGTACAGGATTAAAGGGGCGATTTTTCGCGTTTCGAGTAGGTATTTCATACATATCTCATGGGAAATAAATTCTTAATCATTACCCGATGTACTAAAAAGTATCACCGGCTCTCCTACTATAATTAATAAAATTATAATTAACGTGAATTAATTCACATGCAGATATTGTGAAGTGTACTATATACGAACAAAACGTAGCAACAGTAAATTGAAATTGTAATAAATATGATATTGACGTTTGAAAATTTTGGTAAATCGGATATTTTTTCATTTTAAATATCAAAATGCATTATAAGGTATTAATTAATATTATTTTAATAATTTTCGTCATATTAAGTTCGCTTAAGAAAATGATTATGTTTCTTAATATGTACATGTATTTAATATACGATACTTATTGCAGCAAATTAAATTGAACGATGTTTGGAGGACGTGCAATAAGATTAGAGCCACGATATTTCGTGTGAATTTAAACTTATGGGATTATTACACACCATTGGATCCTGGAAAAAATTGTTTAATATCAGGTGAAATTATTAGATACTTACAAGTATTATTAAATACTTTTAATAGTATTTTAATTATCCCAAAAAGATTAAAAATAAAAGCTCGTACCTACTTATATGCCAACGATATCGGGCTGATTTTCACACACATTTTTCTCAAATTTTCTCCGGAACGAATAAAACCATGGCCTTAAAAAAATGTAGGAGACAGTATACGTTATAGTCCAGTCGAATAGGAACACATTTCAAAGTTTTGAAACTTGGCAGAGATGTTCATTTAAACATACTACATACTAGAAGTCCTGAACTCTAATTGGGCTCGAGTTGTTATCGTGGGAAAAGTGTCAAAAAAGAATTTTTCTGCAGAATCAATGCCTGTAAATTTTTAGACATCATTTTTTGAACACCCTGTATGTTTAATCATGTTTAACATGTTGTGCCACGACAATCGTTTCAAGTAAGATTTATATCACTTGTGGATAGGTAGTGATGATACATGCGAAATGTAAAAGTGGTATTTCTACAGGGTGTACGAAAAATAGTGTTTCAAAAATTGTTATAATTTATTTGCACACTCTATATAGTATCATGTGTGTGAAAATCAGTCCGATATCGCTGGGGGCATCCTACCAAATGAAAACCGATCATGCCTTTTAACTTAATTATATTATGAACATGACAATTTTGAAAACGAAATAAATACAAATCGTCTTTTTCAGAATCGCAGTTCTGTTCTGTCTTATCCGGCCCTTTGAAAGGAGTAACTGGATTGTCGAATCAAGAAATTACAAATTTAGCCGATTACTTTCGAGTTCAAGATGGCAGAATTTTGTATACTCAATTTTGCGAAGTTATTCACGCAAGCGGTACGGTCTAATCAAAAACAATACAAAAGTAAATTTTAACCGACACCGAACTTGTTCAATTTAGTTCCAAATTTTTCTGAAAACGAACCTTTGGTAACCGGACTGGAATGGGAAGATCCCTTACACGTTAATCGTCTCAGTATAACCGAAGAACGGCGACTAAATCTTTTAATAACGAAAATTGCCGTGCAAGTAAATTTACGAAAATTAATACTGAAACCGTATTTTCAAGATTACGAATTGGTAATTACTTTAATTAATATTTCGCCAGTTTGTTTTTTTTTTAACGATGGGGTTGTTAAAAGGTGGCCAAGAACGCCGGCACAGTAACTATCGCACATTTTGCTCGAATTTTGGTACACCTCGGCATCATGGTGTGTGCGACAGATTTTAATTTATTAGTGAAGAAATATTTAAAAGATAGTTACACCCTCAATTATGTGGCGTTTGTCGCTGCAATCGATGCATCCGTAAACTACATGGACAAGCACGGAATGATGGATTTAGGAGGAGTACTTAAATTTATCGATTATTTATAAAAAAAAATTATTTAAACGCTTTCAAGGACATTTTGAAACAATTTCCTGGAAGTATAATTGATGCCGAACTTCCAAAATTACCTAGACCGGAAATTGGAAAAATTTTAGCGGCCAGCATTTTTGGAAAACAAACAGTTTTTCATCCATCTCTTGATACCCCCAAACATTCTCAAGAGCTTATTCCTTTGATAAGAGGTATTCAGAAGCACGTGTTTGAAAATAGGATACGCGTGAACGAATTTTTCAGGGTTCGCACTTACCGACAATGAGGTCCGGCGTAATTTATATTTTAATTGTAGGACTTTGATCCGTTACATTCGGGAAAAGTGACGGTTTCTCAATTTCACCGAGGCTTAGATACTTTAGGTCTAAGCGGTCTTCAAAGATTGTTTTTGTCGTTGTCCGAAATTGAGTCTCTAATGATTCAGTATCGTGATCCCTGCGATCCATCTAGAGTTTGTTGGAAAACGTTCGAAGACGACATCGATCAAGTGTTTACGACTAAAGTATATAAATCGTCTTGAATATTGTAAATTTTTATTATGTAAAGTATTCTAATTAGGAGTTAGAGAAGTGCCCCTGTTTGGAAGTTACTTCGCCGCCAAGGGAAGTCGATGAGCTTCCCAGAAAAGGAGGAAAGTTATGGCAAAATGTTAATGGTTCCATGAAAGATTTATGCGAAGAAGCTGTTATAAAAGTTAAACAGAGAACGATGAAACGAGCGATTTTATTGAAACCGACATTTGGTGACTATGACGTGTAAACTACTCCTTATTTTTACATTTTCACTTTATTTTAATAACTATTTTTTTGCATAACATTTAGTATCGTTTAAAATCGTGCTTTATTTCGCTTCCTGTCTGTCGTAGGTAATTATTTTATTTATAGGAATTTATTCTCGTAATAAGTTTCGTTTACGAATTTGGACCAAACAATAAGACGCTATTTTTCAAAATTTCTAACAATATGTAGATCGATTTTAAACTTTTTTTTAACGTATTTCGAGAACTCTTGGGCAGCATCTAATATACCCTGGTGAAATAAATTAAGAGAATTTGCACATAGCCACATAGTCACAGGCCACATAGAGCTCTTCTGGTCGACGAATTTCTCGAGAGTGAGGATATTCGTCGGATGGATTGGCCAGCCAGGTCTCCAGACCTCAACCCTTTAGAGCATGTATGGGACGCTCTGGGGAGGGCAATTGCAACTCGCAACCCCCCTCCGAGAACCATCCAGCAACTGAAAACAGCGTTGGTGAATTGCCACAGGCACTGATAAACTGCCTCATTTCCAGTATGACATCACGCTGCAAGGCGTGTATAGCTGTAAGAGGGGACCATACCCCCTATTAACCCACTTCTTTTGTGTATTCTGCAACCGCTGTTTCAGACCTTCATACTCCCATGAGTGTTACGCACAAACATGTTTGTCTATTATAACTGTTGAATGTTTATTTTGTTTGTATTATATCAACCTATGTTCACACCGAATTTTATTAAAATCTGTCCAGTAGTTCTGGAGATCGTAGATAAAATATGAAAATTCTCTTAATTTCTTACACCAGTGTATACGGTGATAAAATAAATTAATAAACACTACGAACAATAAATTATGAATGTGATTAAACGTATTTTAAAACATTTCGAAGAAACTAAAGTAAGTTTCACTTACTTTAATTATTTTTTTTTAAATTCACGCCACGCGTTTCGCAATTTTAGTTTAGACATCTCAACGACTGCGAAATGTCATAATTGATCGCTTGAAAATGCAACTGTTCAGTTGCGAAACGCGCGCGTACATTTTTAAAAAATAATTCAAGTAAGTGGAACTGAAAACTTATTTTTTTAAACCAATAAAATGTTTTTATTGTTAGGCCAAATTCATAGACATGTGATTGAATTTAATAAACACTAAACAATATGACTATTAGGTATGACTGCTGCAATAACTGTTAAAATCTATTTCGTAATTAAATAGTAATTTCTATAACTTTCGCTTGAAAAGCTTCAGTAGATATCAATAAAATTGTCAAATAATTTTTAATGTTTCACGTCGGATGCGGAAATAAACAAAAACCAAAGTTTGCGAACAAAAAATAATATCATTTATAAGAGTTCGAAAATAATTTATCCATTTTATTTATCAAGCTTGTTTTTGAAAATAACCACTCAAAGTCTACGAACAGCCTCTTGAAGTCATATAAACTATTATCCGACAACAAATTAGGAAACTTATTCAATTATTTTCGATTTATTCTCACTCTATTTCTTTTAATATCAATATTATTACGAAAAGTAATACTTTTATCTAACAATAATAGATATCCAACTTCAGTAGACTATTCGCTATTACGGAAAAAAACCATATTAAAAAAATTTCAGCACTTATAAATATGTGGGCATATAGCTCATCCAAACCTATATGATGTTCACGTCATCAACAAAAAGTTACTAGATTGTTTATTTGTAATTCGATTTAAAGTTTGAAAAGTGACATATTCTATAGATGATTTACTTGCGCACACATTAGATGGTATAAAGAAACACTACAATTTATTAAAACTGTCAAAATACGAGGTGCGAGATGACAGCACCGCGTGAAACGTCATCATCTAGTAATCTTGTATTGATGACGTGAACATCATATAGGTTTGGATGAGCTATAGTTATTATTCGTCTCCTTATATCGTTGTGCTGTTATACAGGGTGTTTCTAAATGACAGCAAAAGATTTTAAGGGGCGATTCCTTGGTCCCAAATTCTTCGTTTTTTGACGATTCTTTGGTCGAGGTAAAGGATGTTAAAAACAAGGTACGACAGTCAATGAGGAAAAGAATTTGAATCATGCATCAACGCTCGTCGATCGATGATTTCTATACCTTAAAATGTATCGTTTTGAAAACATTTTTCAAACGAAAACAACAAACAAACAAATCGATTAACAATATTTTTAAAATTTTATGTCATGAAATGTTAAAACATGTCATTTATAAAGCAGTTCTTTATTTAGGAGATGACGTTTTCGAATAATAAAATTTTATTTTTATATTAAAAATAGAGAAATCTAAAAAAACTAAATAAATTGATAACATTAATTAATAACATCAATTATCTTTCTATTTTACTTTTACCTATACTATTAAAATATAGTTTGCGTATCGATTTTTGGTTAACGCGTACTTTTTACCTATTTATCTAATTAACTATATGTAGTATTAAGTATGTATGTTTTTTTAGTCATAATAATGGCCACGTTACCCGATCACAAATGCGATCGTGCTTAACAGTAAATGGAATTTTACTATCAGACGAAGAGCTGTACGCTCTCGAGGAACGTTTCAACGACGATTTAGGTTTTAATTATTATTGGTTTTTACGAGAAGTTGAACCAAAAAAACACGAACAAGCTTTAGTAATAATTAAATTATCATAATCAGTATCATAATCTGTTTTATTTAAAAATCTTGTAGTATGCAAGCTTTATTTCCGATATGAGAAAAATTAATGCACCAAAACCTCCGAAAGCCAAAGGTCGAAGGGAATACAATATCGTCAAGGTTTTAGCGAAAATAAAAGGAAAAATAGTGCGGGATAGAATTAGGATTATGGAATTTTTGAAGGATTACGATTTACACAATGAAGAAGTTATTCCCAAGGAAGATTTTAAACGGGGACTTGCTAATTGCCGTTTGGATTTGACCGAAGCGGAAGTGTGTACTCTTATGGAAGTGTAGGTACACTTTTATATTGAAAGTTTGGAAATTCAAATCGTTTGCGTAAAAATTATAGCCGAGTTTTTTTGATTCGGTAATTTCAAGAAGAAACAATTATTACGAGTGTTCAATTTAAAATTGACGAAACATTTAAAATATTATTTTTCAGATTTGGTTCTATTAAACGTTGTAATTGTGTAGATTACAAGCGATTCGTAAATGTCGTCGAAGAAGCTTTCACGCAAAACGGTTTGGAGAGAGCACCTTTAATAATACCAATACAACATATTCCCACAAGAGATTGCGAGAGAAACTTTTTGAATTTCGAAGAGAGACGAGCAGTATCTGTTGCTTTACAAAAGCTTTCCAAAATGCCGGAACTTCAAATGAACCTTATGTTCATTTTAGAGGTAACACCGATTGAATTTAAATACAATGGTCGCCGCTTATCGCGTTCACTGATTATTAGAATCAGCCAGTTAATATGCTCATTATTGTCCGAAGGAAATTATTTTATCTAATTCTTTTATCGCCGGATATTGGAGTCAAAACTGCTAGTACCAACTTGATTCTAGTACGTACATAAATAATAGATAAAATTTCAAATATAAAATTTATTTTTACTTTACTAATACAAAAGAAGGAGAATTTGTGGCACCCTACGAAATTTTATTAACCCGCATAAATTTGTTGTATGAAATCGAGCAAGAAGCAAATCGGCTTATTTGTATTAAATAGGGCTTAATTATTATTTTATGATCGATTTTCTGCAAATATTAGGAAAGACAATATTTAAGATAATGCCTCGACTTGTAATGAATTTGTATGTGTTCGCCGTTATTAGTTTGTGTAAGATCTAACGTAAACGTTAATAACGATTCCCATTTTTTAGGACTTTGATCGTACAAATTGTGGTACCGTTTCGCAAGAGCACTTTTTGAAAGCCTTAACAATTAGAGGAATGTATAATCTCATATCTAGAGTCGAGTTTGACTTGTTGTGTAAATGTTTTGGTTTTGAACGGGGATTACGAGACGAAGTCGATTACAGGGCTTTTGTTAAAGCGTTGGATATATTATATGCTACTAATAAATACCTACCATTTTAATATGTATTGTAAAATTAAACTACATTAAAATATTACTTATACTTATGGTGGAATTTAATATCTATATTAGTGAAGATTTTATGGAAGAAAATGTGTGTGTGTGTGATTAAAATCGGCTGCTTAATATGTTCATTATTGTGTGAAAGAAATTATTAAACTAATTGATTTATCGCCGTTTGATGGAATCGCCGGATATTGGAATCGAAACTGCTAGTCCCAACGTGATTCTATTAAGCGGCATCTACTGCCTAAAAGAAAAAGTTTATGTAATATAATAAATTTTACTTATTAAAAATCCACGATTATTTTCGAACCGTATTTGCAAGATTTTTTTTATAACATACAAAAATCGACAATTTTTGTATCGTGGATAATAAATAAAAGAAAAATGTTTGTAGTGATAATAAATACGTTGCACGTGCGAAATATAAAAGCGAAACATATCTGAAAGGAAATTAAAAAAAGTGTTTAAAGATTATCGAAATTAAAGGGAAAATGTCAGCTCGACATTTCAATCCATTAATATCTACGAAATTACATGTATCAAATTAATACGTGATATTGGAAGAAGGAAATAAATTATTTGCGATCTAAAAATAAAACTTTGTTTATCGGCTTTAGTTGCTTACGAAAACCGTTCAACGTGTAATTTGAACTTTCATATAGGTATATATTTTTGTTTCGCCCCAATTTGTTGTAATGATATAAGAAACAAAGACACGGGCGATTTAAAGGTTCTCTAGGGATGAATAAATTTACCATTGCGCCTGGTAATATGCTCACTTGCTGTTATATTAGACGCCCACAACATCTATCTTAGTACAATAAAAGTTCAAAATCCTTATAGGAACGAATTAATATAGAAATATGTAGATAATAATTGCAGTATTTTAATTACAAATAGGTGTAATAGGTAGTTTTAGTTTATGTATGAAAAAACATCCAATTTCGCGTTCAACAACTTCCTGCATCAATAACGTTTTCGTCATTTTTTGTTATTCCTTCATTTCGGTTCTTAAAAGTGGTCCAATATTATTTTACTTATACGTCTACACGTCATCGGCAAATAGTTACTATAGATTGTTTATTTGTAATTCGGTTTAAAGTTTGAAAAGTGACATATTCTATAGATGATTTATTTGCGCACATATTAGATGGTATAAAGAAAGACTACAATTTATTAGAACTGTCAAAATACGAGGTACGAGGTGACAGCATTATGTGAAACGTCATCATTTAGTAAACTTTTATTGATGACGTGAATCGTCAGACAAGTTGAATGGGCCATACTTAAACATTTAAATTAACAGGAAATTAAAAATTAATAGGAAAATACAAGATTTTCGCTGCTATCGAATACAAAGTCATTTAAACGTTGTACTTAAACTTAGAATTGTTTATGAAAATTTAACAAATCCCTTGTTTAGTCACATACCAAGTCTGTATTTATGTTTCATTAAAAACTATAAGAATTTGACTCAAAAACAATATAAATCATTCTCCTATATATCTTACATGTAAAGCTGATTAAATTAAATTTAAAGTCACTCGTTAAAAATCAATGATGTTATATTATAATGGCAGTGTAAAAATTTTCCTACTATCTCTTTTGTAGACAAATATTGTTCAAAACTGCCTACCTTTCACCTGAAGTATTAATACTTCATCCAAAGTTAAATTAACAAATTCAATATTTTCCACAAAATGTAATATATATTTCGACCTTACCTTACCTGTGGTAGAAATTGTTAATTTGACTGGTTGAATTATTTATTTTGAAATTTTGTTGCCACAACAAATATTTTAGTGAAAAATCTCACACCGAAGCACTTAGTAACGAAAGCAAAAAACATTTGCCTACCACCGCAAGATATTTGTCTACACGATGCAAATTTAATTCTTTTGTATAAGTATAAGTGTAGGTAAGTATTTTTATATAAGTAATATATAAACTAGCTTTGTTGCGAGAGTATTTTTGACAGTGGACGAGTTCCATTGTACGCGGCATTAAAATAATTTAAAATAAATAGATAAATACATAAAGGAATAAAGCGAAATTTCAAGTTTACTTTTGCCTATATAGGCAAATATAGGTCCTTTCCAAATATCAATTAAAATAGAACTGCCACGCAAAAATATAAAATTCTAAATGCCACCAAGTATCCGCAAATTCGCGTTCGTTGATTTTTGTTCTGCTGCCTCCAAGAAGTCGTAAAAGAAGGCGTCCCTTACAAAATTTATGGCGTCAATCAGTGACCACTATTTACAATTCAATTTAATAGAGATGTTATTCTTGTATAGGACTTGTTAGTTTTTACAGAGTCTGCGCCACAGGAAACTGGCCATACGTCAAATGGCGGAAAAATTGGATAGTGCTTTTCCAACAACCTGGACGTTAGTCGCTTTATACGAACGTAAGACTAAAACCAGCATAAAACATTTCAAATAACTTTATATATAATATATACACATATTGCGGAAAACTTGATGTTAATTTTTGCCGTTAGTATCATGTGCATTACATTTTTCCAAAATTTGCTTCAGATGTGGGTCCCCGTCTCTACGGTAGCTGCCCTTTGCGTAATTCTGGACAGAACCGACGCCACGCTTTCCAGGGACAACGATTTGGAAAATGTATTTCGCCAAAGGTAATTTATTTTTTACACTTTTTATATCTCAAATTTAAAGTAGTTCGTGTACCTACCCTACATAAATTCGACGCCGCGAGTATTCTTTTAATTAAAACGTAAAGAAAGTAAGAAATTCGTTGTAATAGTTTTCCTTAAATTAACATGCGTGAATAAGTATAAGTTTTGAAAAACGCGCACGAAGACTAAAATTTTACGTTTGCATAGAATGTTTAATCGAATAGTTTTCCTATTGCCTACATTGACTTGTTAGTTGTTTTCTTTTTAGTAAAATTTGTGAATTAAAGTCGACATAAATAGCGCTCAAAATAGTAGAATAACATTATATTGCAATTACATTGTAATTATATAATATAATTATGTTACATAGGTAGTACGTAATATATGAAAAACCGTTCTTGATGTAATTAGATAAGATAAACTAAAACAATCGTTTAACAAGTTACCTATATTTTCACAAAATCCAATTAATAAGATGAAATGAACAGATATTACTTTCAAGCTATATCGTATATAATTAGTATTACATATATTTTCGAGTTCTTATTGATATCTATATTTTATTACATACATCCAACACGATCGATTCAAGTATAGTATTAAAATATATAATTTTAGGTACCTACCTATTAAATCAATTTTTCGTTTTAATTTATCTTTAAGATAATTGCACAGTTTCTTTTTTCCTATAATTTATAAGGTTAAATTAGAAAAGCTTTACAGAATTTTAAGCAAAACCAAATGTATGCACATATCTTAATTTCAAGTATAAAACTGTATCGTCGAGTTTCTGAAAAATCCAGAAAAAAACTGAAAACGTATATAAAATATATTTGCACAGAACTTAATAAAATTAACAAAAATCGATAAGGCTATGAATTTTTTATTTACGCGATATAGCACTTATACATTTATTTTAATCGCAGACGGCTATGAATATGTTTTTATAACTCGAGATATACAAATGTTGTACCTATATATGTATTTAAGATTAACAATAGTGAGTGGATGGAAACAGGTAAACAAAATAACTTTCAAATTATTCATCAAACATCTGATATTTTATAGTGAATTTTTTGTCTTGTTATTTTTATCAATTCAATTATGTTCTAATATGTATATAGTAATAGTAGTAGTATAAAAATTTTTTTCGTGTTATATCTATATTGTTTTTCGTCATTTGAAAATTGTAGTTTTTTATTAAAATTAGATACCTACTGGGGAACAAAATTAAACTTTTTTAGCACTCGAAGGAAAATTATTGATCCTAATCGAACTTTTCACACTAACTTCGAAAATATAATATTTTAGTTTTTCTCCATTAGTCGAGTCAAAATAAGTTTTTACTTCGGAATTCACAAGAACAGAATCGATTTTGATGAAAAATTTTTCTAAATGTTTGTTGTAGTACGTCATTTGAAATTATAAATATTCCGTTTGAGGCGCTCAAGTATTTGTATTGTTTAAAAACTGTTAGGATCAAATAGTAAGAGAAAACATTATATAAAATAATACATTTCTATAAGTAATGTCAAAATAGTTTTTATTCGTAATCTATGATAAATTAGACCTAAAATGACCTATTAGACCATTTTAAAGATCTTAAATTATTACGCATGTGTACCAGAAATTGTTAAATTTCAACAAAAAATAAAAATATTTAAAAAATTGGTTTTTACTATTCTTCAACTTTGGGGGTGAATATTTCAACAGGGGAGCGCCGAAGAAAAAACATTTATAGGACTGGTGGCATTATTTTGACATGGACATTTAGGAACCATTTTAGGACATGTTTATATAAACTTTTTTCCTTATTTTTAGTCGTAGAACGTGTTTGTCACTAACGATATCGATATTATCAGGGAAGAAATCCAGGTGGGACTCCAAATTATGTAATTTTAAGAACATATCATACCCGGTATTTTTGTATAACTATAACAGTTCACTCACGGTATAGTTCGAAGCTTTATGATTGCCCAAGAAATTGTTAACACAAATTTTTCCACGCTAATTTTTCGACTCGGCAGATCTTCGAATTTTCCATCTTCAGTCGAAGCTCTTAACTGGAATCCCACAAAAACTCCTTCCTTCATTTTATCGTCACTTACACAAGAAAATTTTTCCTTCAGATATTGAAACGCGGCACGTGAAATAAATATTACATTTTTACATGTATTTTCAACATTCATTGCTTTTATGACTTTTTGTAATAAGTTCTATTATTTTAGATCAAGATCTGACTGGGAAGAAGCGTGGCATCGGGAAAAATACTCACGTTGTCGAGAAACGTTGCTTCAACATTTATACTGGGCTTGCGAAAAGGACATTTATCGTTTAACTCGTAGAAGTGAAGGAGTACCTAATATAAAAACATATGAAGATAACAATATATACGGTAAACTTTAACGTTTTCTAAATTATACATATTAGACATTAAATATTTCGGTAAATCACGTAATTATGTTCAATTTTGATAAAATTTCGCTTAAATTACTTAAACGTTACATGATTTTTAGAAGAATATGAACTATTTTATTCATTTTGACAAGATGAATCTAAAAGAGAACGCTCTCGGGCCCAATTGCGCCGATATAGCCTAAAATTTAAGTGTAAGTTATCTAATAAGTTAATATACTAAATTTTTCTCGACGACTTATACACTTAAATATTAAAATTCATGGTGCAATCGGCTCTTAAATGTTTGTAAATTATTCCCAAAGCTCTATACCTACATGAATTGATTTTTAAAAAAGTAATTATTTAGGTGATATTCCTTGGATATCTGCTAAACAAGCTCATCAAATATTACGAAGCCGTCGTGGAGGATCTTCTATTACTACTGAATGTTGCAGTACCATAGGTTGCACTTGGGAAGAATATGCTGAATATTGTCCCACAAATAAACGCCATACCCTATTTGTTAACTGAGTGCTTTAAAAAGTATATTATATTTGTTGATTGACTCACGATCAATATCTAATCTTATAAATAATTTTCAAATTTCTCGATTTAAATATCTGTTGGTAACACTTAAATTTTTATAATACAGTCAAACCTCGATAACTCGAATATGAAGGGAAAAGAAGAAAACTTCGAGCTATCGAAAGTTCGAGTAATCGAGATATAATTACTTGAGAATTTTGTTTGTAATTCACACAGCCAGTTCGAATAATCGAGATATTCAACTTATTGAGGTTCAAGATATCGAGGTTCCACCGAACACAGTTAAATAGTAATGGCACTCGCGCAGTATACAAATATAAATTTAAAGTGAGCATTTTAATTTTAATAATTGAAATACACAGAACTGAAATAAATAGTAAATAGTTACTTAAAAATGCGACTAGATTGATTTTCTACGCTACTTTTATCTAAAAATATTTAAATGTTTTTTTTTTAATTTTATGCGTACCTAATTGCTTACTTATCAAACGAAATTTGTCGTAAAATTTGAAAATTGTTTATCGATTAATCTATGTTTATCAAAAAAATGTTAATTTTACGAGAACGTTTATTTTACATTTGTAAAATTACATTTTAGTTATCCGTGACAAAAAATTAAAATTGTAATTTTTAGATAAGATGATATGGTCACTTAGGTCAAATGGTCAAATGTAGGTATATTTTTTGCACAATAATATATTTATTATGAAAAGATCGATTGTATTCTTGTATGCATATACTTAATATATAAGAAAATATTTATACATATTTTGTTATACTGTTATTTAAAGGTGAATATAACTATATGAATGCATTTAATACTTATACACTTGTACAGCTAACAGCGCAACATATACATAATATTTCATATTGTTGTTATCTAAAATTAAAAAGAATTATTATAAACGGAATCTTTGTTAGTGATAATAACAAGAAAGCTAGGTTTGTTTGAAAATAGTTGTTACGATATAATTAAAATAATTACGGTGTTTAGGTAATCAATAAATTTAATCATTTTGAAAAATAATAGTAATTTTAAAGTATAAAATAAATAATATACCTACCAAAGTCGATCTAACTATAATAATACTATAGCTACTTGCTATAATAAATAGCAAAATGATGTATTCAATAAAATCTAAATAAAATTGGGTGTATTCTGTATATTTTTATGTTAAATTGTCTAATATTTATTCAAAAAATACATTAAACCGCCATACGCCATTACTAATTCGAACCATAACGTTATGAATGAAAAGAAAACAAAAATACCTAGACCGTAGTATAAACATTCCAATCATAGTATTGTTATAGAAACGACCTTGCTACTAAAATGGCTGCCATAGTATCTTTATTGCTTTACATTGTAAACCACGCCTACCTATTATTATGAATGAAAGTTTGTTTAGTAGGTACAATACCGAATAACAGTTATTATTAATATTTAGAAAATAAATAGTTTTAATAATATCCTGAAACAACAGTAATTTAATCTAACCTTACTTTACTTATGTTGCAAACGTCTCATAAATAATATTATGTAAGTGATTTTGAATGTAATTTGAAGTAAAAGAACACTACTACAAGGAGCTCTTTGGTATTTTATACCATTAACGTCAACGGATCTAAAATATTTAATTAAACTTTTTTTTATCACAAAATAATGTAAATTGAAAATATATGTAAAATTAATAATTTACTGTATAATTAAATTAATTAATCGCTTATAACACAATAAAACAATTTATTTTGAATACGAATTTTATTTCTTTTTATTACTTTTTATCGAAGTATTAATTTTATTTAAAAAGTAAATGTAATACTTTAACCATGAATATATGATACCAAAAGAACAATAAAATGAAGTTAACATCAGTGGCAGAAACGGTAATGAACTTGCAAGACCAAAAATATAATGAAATATATTTTCATATAAAAATAATGGCATTAAACCTATTACATATATACTCTCTAATAAATTAAGCATCGGTAAACTAAATTTACACATAATTAATGGATACATGTTCGACATACTATAAAATGCATAACAAGAGAATAGCGTAAATAGTATTATTTTAATAGGTAACAATGAATTTGTAAATAACAGAGGTAATATGGAATAATGTCCAACTGTCGAAATTAACAAAAAAGCTTTTGCATCTCCAGCTTCGATGATGCTGAGAATGCTAAAAAAGAAAGCATACATCATATTTGAGCTTAACTGAAAAAATTTAATTAAATAAATCATTTTTGTTTACCTTAAAGGAATAATTGTCATTAGTATGGCTTTTTCGTGTACATGCCATCCAAATAAAAAAGAAGTTAATCCACATATCGTTATACATCTTATAAAATGAACGGCACTTGGCCCAACTATCCATAATTTATATAAAGCTGGTAGCATAAACGTTATAGTTAAAACCATACTTATAGAAGGTGTTATTGTTGGTAATACAACGTGCGAAAATTCGTGAACTAATCCACCTGTCATCGATGCAGTAACAGATGTAATATTTAAACCCAATTTATTTCCTATAAAATTACAATTTTATAAATATTTACTCTATCATTAATAGGTCAATCTATAAAAATGTACTATACTTTAAAAAGGTCGACTAATTTCTTTATAATTTTTATCCAAAATAGTTAAAAATAAAAGTAATTAATTTAAAATATCTAGTATAAATGTTTACCTGCTGTAGCAGCCACTTTGTCAATAACATTATATACTGCCCATACATTAGGTGCCCAATATGCATGACATAATCCCCGTTTGAAGGGAAACAAACGTGAAAATACCTATAAATTCACATAAACAACAGAATTAAACATTACAATAAATTGTAGTCTAAAAACTTACTTGTTTTAACTGATGTAAAAATGGAAAAAATGTAACTGCAAATACTAATATAACAGTTACTCCTAATCGAAAAGTGTTTTTAATTGAAAACTCTTTAACATATATTGGAAATTAAAAGATAACGGTGCACTATTAAAACAATAATTACGAAGAAGAAAAATAAAATACGCTGGAGCTATATACAAGTATAAATGTTTCATATTGAGTAAAATAAGAAACCAAAATGCTGCACTTAAATAGTTACTCTACAAATAGGCAATGTTAAATAAATTCGACACCATCCTAAGTTACATATAATTTATATAGTTACCTGTAACATTTTTGCAAACGAAATTAATAATAATCCATACATAATGCCATTATATTGAAAATGAATGTGATCTATCACAAGTAGTCCTATATTTGATAATAACAATAAAGGTAAAACGACAGAGGAACGCCAACCTTTATTGAAAGTCAAAGAGCATCTAAAATTAACATCAATATATATCCAACACTCACACCACTAAATCGTACTTTACTTATATTGTAAATCTGAACAATTTACTATTAAAAATTATGCCTTAAACATCTATACTTACTGATAAGTTCCATATGCATAAATGGAATCCGTAACAATTACACTTAATCTTTGAAATAATATTGTATTAAATGATGCATAGTTATGATTGTCTAGTTTTAACATTTCAACATCAAACCATTTTGCAAAAATGGTTAAAAAGTATTCGAACCACGCAAACAAAGGCGGATAATCTAATGTCCATTCTGACGAATCTTCAAAATACCATTTTGAAATTGGTAAACTATAAGTGATGGCCAACCAGTTTCTGTGTACTTCAAAATCGGTTGAACGACTACAAATTAATGTGCTTATAGATATTTTTAATGTCGTAAATAATTATACTTACTAAGCTGGAATAAATAACAATTTAATGCAACTTAACAGTGTAAAAGAAATGAAAATAATCATGTTGATAAACAATTGTAATTGATTATAAATTCATTTTAATGAAATTACGTTAGATATCTACAGTGCTTCCTACATAATCATAGAAATATTATGTTTTTAAATTGCCACATATCGAAATATAATAGGTTATAGATAAAATAGTTCGTTTGTCAAAATTTAAAATCATTCATCTCACCTAAATCCTAATTGTTTTTGAACTATTAGAATATTTACACTACCTACCTACTCAAAAAGGCCTTATAATAAAGTACCGACTGATATTATTTAAATTTGATTTACTAATATAATTTAATAGAGAGAATTATTTTTGTAGAAACCACGAATTCTATTTGTTGTAATATATGAAACTAAATTTTATTTATTTTTAAAAAAATACCGTAATACTCAATAGGCACGTATTTATAATTACCTTCTGTTTTGATTCAATTTCATTAATAATACGGATATTAAACAAAAACACTGCAATTCTAGGTTCTCCAAACTGAAATCTATATTCTTTGTAATATGACGATACTAAAAATTTATAATAAAATAAGGTGGATACACATATCTAATTCAAATTGTTCAGTAAAATAAAGTTTTTAGTTATATAGTACATCTGTTTAAATTTTTTCAGAATAAAGACAATTACATAGTTATAATAGTTTTTTATATAGTTATAATATATGTATATTATACATATAAAAATTGTAAGTTATAATAAAAATCATATATATACTTATAGATCTTATTAAATTTTAATTATTATAAAATATATATTGTGTGTATATCTATGTATACTATTACAGTCTTAAAACACTATTTGAGATTCTATTTTTAACGTTTTGCACAAAAGCAAATTTCAGTAATTGCTCGTATTTTTAAATAATTTAAATGACACATCAATAATTAATACTGGCAATAACAACCATAAAGGTGTTAGTACATGATAAATAGATAAATTTAAAGATGTATATTCTAGCTTTAAACATATTATAATTTGCGTGGCAATCTTCAAAATAACTATAAGCACAAATAGATTATTCTTATTTTTAGCTATAGTCCTTAAACTTTCGTGTTTGCAATGAATAACGATATTAAACAGTGCATAAACTAATAAAATAGCATCATAAACCCATAGTGGTAGAAAAATTATAAACCAATTCCAATGTGTTCGAGATTCCAAGCGAAGACAAAGTAATACGAAAAACACCAATAGTATGAACCATGTAAATAACGCTCTGTGCATTACCATCTTTATGTTTCTTATTTCTTCATTAAATATTGATAATTCACGTAATTACATTTTACTTTTATTACACACTAGTTTAATTTAGGTTAACATTTCCAAATGTACATTTGACCTATTAATTCGCATTGAACTATTGTCTTGTTATTGTTGTATTAATCGTGTTAGCATTTTAATTATTAATTTTTTGCATATTTTTAGACTGATTGTGAGTCCTTACACTACCTACAATAACAGCTAAGTAATTGAAATTGTTCTAATTTAAATTTTATCAGTTAGAAACAAAAAGCAAATATGACTGTATTAAAAGGCTGGAGATATGGTGTATTTATCGGAGGACTAGTGGGATCCCTTATTTTATTCCTCTACCCTATTGCAATTTCTCCAATGATAAATGTAGACAAATATAGTAAGTATATGTATTAATTTTGTTTGGAAATTTTAACGAATAATATAGGTTATATAATTTAGGTTAAAAGATTTATTTAACTTTTAAACGATAACAGCTTGTTTAAGAATTTTTGAAATTACTAATTCAGCATGTCAACATAAAATGGACTTTATTTTTCGGAAAATCAATTAAATTAATTGAAATTCTGCTTACAATTAGCATATTTTAGAATAGCTACCTTCTTCGAGTAATATTAAATTAACAGATGCCAGTATGTGGCAATGTTTAAGAAATTATTATTTACATGTATTTGATCATCTTCTGTACTCTAGAAAAAATTCAACAACATACACGAGCAGGAATTAGACAAGAAGAAATTCAACCAGGAAGTAAGTTTTAATTACAATTTATTTAAAAAAAGACTACTGATCTTATTCATCTCGTAGATATGAAAGTTTGGACCGATCCCTTTGAAAGGAAAAATAGTGATAAATAGTCTTTGTACAGCTCGGTAGTAATGACCGAATAAAGTAGATTATTATTGTTAAAATAAATTTTATTACTGTAATTATTAAGCAAAATTAATAAATATTAAATAAATAATAAGATTGTTTCAATGGTTAAATATAAAATTTTTAAAGCAAATTAGTACATTTCATGACTTCCACTAATAATCAGAACTGAAAATCTAAAAAAAGGATATTAAAAGTAAAACCCTTAAATAATTTAAATAAGATTATATGCGAAATTATTGGTATGATCGTTCCACAAACAATAAGATTTTGTTTTAATCAATTCAAAAGTTAAGTGGATTCTATAATCAACACTTTGTTTTAAATAACTTGAAATTAATCTGAAATGTTTTACTTTTAAGTTGATAGGTATTGATTTTTATAGCGTTTCATTAGGATTCCTATAACTACTATTAACAATTTCAACTAAAGATATTCGATAAAAGATTTATTATATTAAAATGTCTCAAAATTAAAAATAAGTTCATTTTATCACAATATTACTGTAAACTGTTATCATCATCACAGACATCGAGAAATACATCGAATGCTTCTCTACTACAGTTGCCGTCAGCATTAAAAACATATTTGTGAAATGTTCCATCCAAACAGATTGCTAAAATGTTATAATACATTTGAAATAATTATAAGTAATCAATAAATTGAGTGTTAATCTAATTTTACCAATTGCACAGCTCTCAATTTAATTTAACTTCGTTTTAATATTGTACAGAAAGTCATATTTAAAAAAAAATACATTTACATTAAGAAAAATGAACATTATTGAAAATATTAAATAAGTAGTTACCTACCTATATTAATAAAAATACAAATTTAATATTTCTAAGTTTAATTAAATCTATTTAATTTTAATCGTATTACTGTTTATTAAAGCTGCAATAATAAAATTTAAATTATGAGAAGATACAAAAATATTACCTATAACAGCACTTTGTGGTGCAAAAGCACATACACAAGCACACTCAGGGGGAACAGTAAAATTTGCTAATGCCCACTGAGAATCTCCATAATTGCCAAGAACAATTCCCAAATTGGATAACCTTTAAGACTTTCATTTATTAAAAATAATAAATATCGAAATTATACTTACGTCATACGTCGATTTAAATTTGTATTTTTGATTGCAAAAATATGAACGGTACCTTTATCACTTGAACAACAAAGAAAATCAGAGTCTCTACTAAAGTTGATGCTAAAAATATAGATTAATGTTGACCAATGCATTAAAATAGTGGTACTATATCTTAAATACCATAATAACAAGAAACATTCATAATATAAAAACCATCAAATCTTTAATTACCAATAAACAGTTGCTTGATCGGATCCTCTTCTTAATTCGACAAGTAAATTTTTACTAGTCGAATCCCATACTCGAATTAAAGTTCCTTTAATTGACGCCGTAGCAATACGTGTACCCTGTTGATTAACAGCAATACAACCCAATTCGTTTTTATGTGCCGAAATCCATACAGGTGCACTTGAAATTCCTATTTCTGTACTGGTTAAATCCTATTAATTATTTATCTATTAATACATAAAAACAATAAAAAAAATTGAAACATACCACAATTTGCACACTGCCTATTTTATGTCCGGGAAACATTAAAATTTGTTTTTCTGCTGATGCTAAAGGACTCATTTCACAAAGGCCTAGAGGATTTTCTCTAGTTTCTAGAGAAAATAGCCTTTGCAGAGGCGTCGGGAAAGAAAACACATGTATATGCGTCAACAGCATTACAACCATTCTGCAACATAAATTAATGCATAAATATTTAAAAAATCAATTGTATTATATGCTATCATCATAACGACATCAATATTTACTATAAATACAAAAATATCCAGTATTAGTATGATAATAATTACAGTATAATTTTCTAAAGGTTTTTAATTTAAATAGTTGTTAGTAGGTATATATTTTCAGTATGCATTTTCGACATTTTTGTCCATATAACCATATTTTTTCTCATAGTCAAATTTATATTCAATTACCAAAAAATAATAAAAATAAACTGACTTGTCTCTCCTTAAACGTACTGCTTTTACGGCCGAAGAGAATGTCAATTCTAAAACGAATTTCTTGGAGGCATCATCAAACAACAGCAATGTATTACTTGCAAACTTTGGTCGAGCACCACCTCCAACTATTGCTATAATATTTGTGCGAAGTAACATTTCACACTGCGAAACACTACCCATTAACTCAAAATCTATAAGGAAGTTATTAATGGATTATTATAATTAATAATAGGACGTACCATAATGTGCTTTTTCGACTAACGGTTCAACATTATATATACGAAGACCGCTCTCCATGGCACAAGAGAAACAACCTACAAATTTACACGTTTGTACATATTTCACTACAATGAATAATATATTCCTAACCTTGATCTTGATTAAATTTTATATTTAAAATAGATCTGTCACTGCCCATATTGTCAGTAAATTTGTAAAACTTCATTTAATTCAATACTTATCACTTAATGATAAAACATTTTATTTACATTAAAAAAATTAATAGGTATAGATGAATTACGTTTCTTTTTTTCGTTTTTCACCATTCATAACAAAGAACGGTTTCAATCAGTAGATCAAAAAACGCGAAATTTAGCGTTCGGAATATATAGTTACGGATTTTGTTCATTTGAACTACTATACTTTTAATCATTTCAAAGTTATAATAAATAAAACCAGAATTATCAAATTTGAAAAGAAGAAAGTTATAAGCACTTTTATTTCCGTGGTACCGTTTACTCCGCGAGTCAGGAACGTAGGAAATAAATTATAAAATGTTATAATTTCTTTTGTTAATCTTTAGGGGAATTACAATAACTGAGAACTGATGATAACTTTTTTCCCAGAAGAAAATATAAATGTTAATAATAATACATTTTCTTTCAAATTTTTAATACAAATGGTTTACTTATCTGTTGTGGCTAGGTACTACTTTATCATAAAGCTTCGTTTAAAATTTTTGAAAAGGGCACAAATCAATAAACTTTAAAAAGTTATTGTTCTTTGTTACTTTTAACTTGAAGACTATCTTCTATAACTATAACTTCTACTTTCTTAAAAACAACTAATTCAATTGTTAAATACAAATAATTAAAGCTATAATGTCATTAAATTTCAACAAATATAATTGTAATGTAATTGATGATTATTTGCCTAAATTTTCTTTATGTCGTAGACATTAATCGTAATCATTAGACTTGGCATATTGCTAAGTGTGACAAATAACAAAATAATTTAAAACGAATACTAGTTATCTAGTTAGCTACTAATACTAGTTAAAACTTATCTAGGTATTTGTATAGGCGAACAGTAAAATCGTATTCGTTTTAAAATCACTTTGCTAGTACTACTTTTATCTGGTCAAATAGCCATTTGTCTAATTTATTGTCGACATTTGTCAAATGATAGACGTAGATAACGGCAAATTTGCCTAAATATTTCCTTTATCTTTACGACATATACATTTAAATTAACTTTTTAGTTTATCGAAAAATAGGATGCTCTCCATAGTATGTAGTAGGTATTTTATTAATCCGTTCTTTTCGTATAAATTCTAAATATTGGTCAACACATATTTTATACTCTTATATTAGATAAAACCAGCAAGATTTTTATATATATTTACAACCTCATATCTTTTCTACTACATTTTTCATAATCCGAGATTTACTACATGACTCATTCAAATTTATTTTAAAATTAATTTGACTTATTTATTATTAAAAATTAGTTATAATACCTATATCTTTATAGTTTTATACATTTTCTTTATTGTTTACATAATACTTGATAATACCTATTTGGTTCGTAAAAAAAATATGAATTTTTGTGACGTTGGTTTTTTTGTCATATACATTTTGTATAACAAAACTATTCAAAGTAGAAAATAAGAAATATAATTGTTTAAACTTCTTTTTTTATTTCTAACGCTTATTGTATCTAGTAGGTAAGTTACCCAAGTATGATAAAACGTTAACATACTTGCTACTCGCATAGAAATACAAAGCAGATTTCATTGCTTCATTTCTTTGCGACTTTTTTTATAATTATCTACGATTTCTTATTCTGTCGGATCAGCAATTTTGTAAAGAACGAACTGTTATTTTACATTAATAGGACTGTTAATAGGGCTTGGCATCTACTTGGCCGAGTGATGCAAAATTTTGAAAAAAAATTTGAAAAATGCATCGAAATAGATAGAGATCGTTTAGAGGAACTGATTTTTAAGAAAGGAACAAAAATTGTAGTTTACTATAAATTTAACTCTGATTTTTTAGGGTACCTATACCTACTAAAAATATTTTTTACTCAATTTGTAAAGTTTGTATTCGAATATTATAAAATTTGTACCTTCATATGGGGAACCCTATACTTATTGTTAGACCAATACTTTGATAATAGGAAATAAACGTTTATTAATTTGTTCTCTTGCTTCTGTCATTCTGCTTTCCAAAATCATCGTTAAACATTTAACAGTAATTTTTATATTATTTTTAGATATGATCGAAAAAATCTAAAGGCTGCAATTGATAAGATATGGTTATTAGTTATCACAACTGTTATCCATTACCTATCTCAGTTAATCAGCAATCATACTATGTACATATCTTTTTGTGAATACGAAAATTCGTATTCGATAGGTACAATATTATATCGTTTGGTATTATTTCGACATTGACATTGCTCAGAAATGATACTTACTCTTCCAGTTTGTTTCATAATAATAATTAGTTCCGCAAAAGGTAGGTTCTATTTAAAAAATAAAAATTCCACGTTAATTTTATGTTATACGCAGCCCAAGAATGGGACAATCCCGGTTTTCTTCAAAACGAAGCCGAAAAAGGTCGAGTGCAATTTGGAGAGACGGTCACCGATGCCGAACAGATTATAAACATGGATGAAAATATAGAAGAGAAAATTACGATAGCCTTTTTAAATTATAAAGGTAAAGCAGTCTTTTTTTAATTAATCTTTTACGGGTTTTCATGTAAATAACGTTGTAGGTACTTTTTTCACTGTGTAAGTATATATAGGGTAGGTACCTAAGTACCTAATTGTATATATGAATTGTATTTGGTATTCATTGTTTAATTGCATCAATGTTGAGTGAGTTTTTTGAAACTTTGTATAGTGTCATAGCTTCTACTTTTTAACAACTTCTTTTAATGACATTTTATCGTATCTTCATTATTAATGGCCCTTTATTGCTGTCAATTATTGAATATTTTTTAATGGAATACCCTACATACAGTTATTTCAGCTTTTTTCGTGATACAACTTTAGTTTTGGACTAAGCAGAGTTGGTTCCCAGAATATCATTTCAAAACTCCAAAATTATTTGTCATTAACACCTATCGCAAAGTCGATCCGGGAACAAACTGTATATCATTATGATAATTATACGTAACATAAAATTATCTTTACTGTTTTTAACTTGAAAACGAAACGATTATTACAAAGTTTCTAAGTTTTTGTATCAAACTAATATGTACCTAACTACTTACTTAAGTAAATCCAAATTCTTTATCTTTAAATCAGACATGATTTTCTATTTGTAAAAGCTTTAAATATTTTATTTAAAAATGTAGGTATACCTACACCTATACCTATACCTACTATCAGAAAATCATACCCACACATTATTTTTTATAACTACAGGCAATGATAAACCAAGGATTACCAAATTTATGGAACCATCGAGTACTAGTAATAATGACCTAGGAGCGGACTTTCGAAGGTCTGGTGACGATAAAAATTGGGAACTTTTCATCGGAAAATCTCAAGATTACGACGACAAAGAGAATGGTTTCAGATACGCGTTCGAAATAAAAGTATCTAATACAGCACGACGAGTTTACCTGTTTATCAACAATCTTGACGATGAAAAACCCGTGATCATTGCGGATCAGAATCCTTGCAAAATAAAAGTAAGAATATCCATTATTTTAAGTATTTTTGTCGATAAATAAAGTAGGTATAGATACTACTGAATTTCAAAATTTATTAAGTAGATATTATTTTTTTTTCCCAGAGATTACTTGTAGGCAGGCATCTACATATATTGATAACTTTATGTCGTTCATTTTCATTATTCGTTCGTTACGTACAATTTTATCTAATCTATTTTATTCTTTGTCATTGAAGGAAAATACACCCGGACTTTCCGAGTGCACTTTTACAATAACTGATAAAGATGGAGTAATGAATAACTATATGAAATATACGCTGTCGGAATCGGTGAGCAAACTATAATTATGTTTTGATGCGTTACTTAAAAATAATAATATTTACGTATAGCCGGGAATAGAACGAATTTTCGAAGTACGAAATAAGGATAAGTTAGAAAACGGAATGAAATCCTGGAAAACAACGCTCAACGTGCTTCAAAGTTTAAATTATGAAATAACATCAAGTTATCTATTTAATTTTACTGCAGAGGTGTGTAACGTTTTTAATTTACCTAATTTACATATGGGTAAATAACCTACATAAGAGAAAATTTTATATTTTTAGGATTCTGGTGGTAATAAAGGATCTTTAAAAGTTATAGTCGAGGTAATCGATTTACCCGATGAACCACCAATTTGGAGGAAAATATTTGCATCGAAAAAGTTTCTAGAAAAACAAGCACAGGTATGATAGTCCTGAAATAACCTTCCTGCCTTTAGAGTTTTGCTTTTAGACGTTCGAAGTGGAAGCCTATGATGGAGATACAGGAATAAACAATACAATAAACTATGAAATCACGTCGGAATGTTAGTAATGTTTAATTCTCTGTCGGTGACGGTGATAAACCAATTAATATTTTTAGGGCCCGAATTGTTTAACATCGATCCGGCAACAGGCGTTATCAGTGTAAAACCTATCGATCGGGATAGTATGAAACAAGAAGTATTTATGTTTCATTTGAAAGCTTTCGAAGTGCCCGATCCAAGTTCACAAATTAATCAAGACGTAACAGTAATCGTTGACGATATAAACGATAATATACCAAAAATATTAGTCGACCAAACGTCTATTAGCATACCGGAAAATACAATCACAACTTTAAAATTGAACATAGAAATATGCGATATAGATTTGGTAAGATCGACTGAACACTGTATTTACCAAAATCCCTCATCTCAAAAATCAGTTATTTTAGGGCAGATGTTCAATAGGAACTTTTTGTCTGTCTTATTATAACAGATCAAAGAATCAGTTCATTTTTTTTGCATTTGTTTATTTGTATTACTTTGTAAAACTCGCATGGTTCATATAACGCGGTTTCTTATAACGTGGAACCTATTTCCAGTATTATACGGGATTCACTGTATATAATTTGACCAATTTCTGATCTAACGATTAGGAATGAAGTACATAAAGTATGTATTCGGAAACGCGTTAAATTTAATTAAATACAGTATACAGGGTGTCTCAGACTTCATATCCCAGGCATCTGAATTATTTTTGAGAATTGTTCCATCGATTCTTATATATTCGTAAATGGTATGAAATTCTTCATAAGCACCTTATTAACAATCAGGAATAGACGTTTTCTGCATTGTCTAGAGACTCTAAAGATTTGCTCAAATAACATACGAAGGCAATTTTGAACAATTTTTGTAAATATTTAAAATTAATTAATTATCAATTAAATTAGGAAATTATGAAATAATTTTTTTTAAATCCATTGTTTTCATCGCCGATTAGATACAAATCATAAAAATCAGTTATGGTATTTCCACGGCAAACCTACACTTGAACTTTAAATCGTATTTTTATTGAAAAGTTTCAGATGTAAGACTTTAAGATTGGTTTCAACGATCGAATAGAGAATAAAAAACTCTATCAGAATAGATAAAAAATATATTAAAGTTGAATGTTGCACCTCTGACCTCTAAAGAAACATCGTTCATAATTTACCACTAACTTGTAAAGAATTTCGTACCATTTACGAATAAATAGATAGGGTTCGATGGGGCAATTCTCAAAAGTCTGCGAGATACCCTGTATAGGTACATTTAGGGCTAGTCAAAAATCACTCCCCAACTCTCGGATATGTATTCTACAATTAAAAATAAAACAGAAATAAAGAACACCAAATTTCACAGAAATTTTGAAAAGAAAAATTCACGTTCTGTAATTTTTCGTTTAATAATAACAAACTTAAATACAGAAAAACTACTTGAAATATTAAAAACGAAAAACGTTCGGGGTTGGGTTAACTCTGGGTCGACAAAACGTCACCATTTTCGTCAATACATTACTTTTGCAACCTTTTAAATTTGTCGAAAAACGGATTTGCTTTCGGGATTTTGGTATTCTTCGTTTTTGTCATAATTTTAATTGTAAAATACAAATCCGAGCGCTGGGGAGTGAATTTAAGCTGGGAGCTATGTCACTTTCCGAACTTTAAACTTAATTATAAATACACAATTCAATAACTTGTTATTGATGACGTGCATCGAAATAAAATTCGAATGGCATGTATAAGTTAAACATACATATTTATTAAAGAAATTGTATTTTAGGTAACTAACTAACATATTTTATAATAACAACCGTAATGTCTACTTGTTAGACATGTAAACACGAAACACTGTTATAATATAGATAGTTGTATTTCTTAATTTTTTAGGGTAACAACGCAATGTATTCTGTATCATTAGCCGACGATAAATACAACAAAGCTTTCCAGATCGTACCAAGTCAAGCGTATCAATGTTTACAGTTTACGGTATCAGTAGTAAATAGTGCTCTTCTTGATTATGAAAACAAAGACTGGCAACAAATTGAACTTATAGTAAGTACCTAATTGATTTTAAAAATTACACCCGAAAGTAAATTAGTATAAGCACGAGGCGCTTATTTGCGAAACTTGTTAATCGACAAATATATCAAAAATCACTTTTTTGTTCTTAAGTAGATAATCTAATTTTGAAAAAGATTCTAATGGCTAAATCGGATTTTGGTACAAGGCCTTTTCAGTTTATCTGAGCAATTGTTGTACGTTTTTCTTTCTGAAAAACATATTCCTTTCAATATAAAGAGTAATATTTTGAAATGGTTACGTTCTAGATTAATTCCCAAGAACAAGCAAACGTGAGTCATCGTGATTCGAAAAGCGTAAAAGTCGTTTTAGAAAATTGGAACGACGAAGCCCCGATATTTGAAAAATTGGAATATAAAGAGAAAATTCCCGAAACTATCGAGATAAATGAATATGTATCTACTGTTTTGGCTAAAGATAGAGATATAGATGACCTAGTACGGTACGTAATCGGTTTTTAAATGCAAATACCTGTACACATACGAATATGAGTTATGATATACGATATGTTATACGAATATGAGTACGAGTTTAGCTATAGACATAAACTTAGGCATAAAATTTGTTGTTTTTTTTTGTATTTATAAACCTAACGAATTTGAAACAGAATTTGATAACTACCTATTATTGTTTTAGTCACTCGTTAATTGGGAATGCCATTAAAGAAATGTTTAGTATCAATAACGAAACTGGCGTAATTAAAACAAACATAAAAAATGCATTTGATTACGAAAAACAAACCGTGGTTATCATTCAGGTTCAAGCAGAAGACAGTTTAGGAGAACCGCCGTATCATAAAACAATCGCGCAACTTATAATTGAAGTTGTGGATGTTAACGACGAAGCACCAAGAATGTTCGTTGTAAGTTTAAAAATCTACGATCTAATTGTTTATTATGTACCTACCTATAAAAATCAACTTGTAGACGCCGACACCAATAGTTGTTAAAGAAAATCGACCCGATGGGACAATAGTAAATGAAAATGTCGAAATAATTGCAACGGACGATGACACAACTTCGATTTTGAAATTTGAAATAAACTGGAAAGAATCTTATGCCGTAAAAAATAATAATCGTTCTGTCGCAGAAGAAGTCTATAAAAAGTTAGTAAAAATTAAATTTAAATAGTATAAACCGTTCGATTGGTCCGTCGACTTGGATTTCTTTTTCTTTATAAAAATTCAATAGGTGAAATTTGAAGGACTAACTGCCTACACATTTTGCACGTCCCTAAATTCCGTAGCTTGCGTAAGATTGATAAATGACCGACGAATTAAATATTTGGGATATTTAAGAGAAAAAGTGGGAAGGGAGGGGTATTCTTTAAAGCTCACATTTTAAATTTTTATTAAATAAACGACAGCGACGGGGATGGCAGTTGACTGACTTGTTTGATTTCTCAAACATTTTTTAATAATTTAAGTAATTATATTCGTTATAAATAACATTCAAACAATTTTATGGATAGGTACAATTTTTAATTAGGTATTTGGTACTTATGTTTAAAACTTTCAAATCCAATTAAGTAAAAAAATATATTTGTAGGTATACTTCGTTCAAACCTATATGCAATCCACGTCATCAATAAAAACGTTACTAGATGATGACGTTTCACACAGTGCTGTCACCTCGTACCTCGTATTTCGACAATTCTAATAAATTGTAGTCTTTCTTCATACCATCTAATATGTGCGCAGGTAAATCATCTACAGAATATGTCACTTTCCAAACTTTAAACCGAATTACAAATAAACAATCTAGCAACTTTTTTTTTGATGACGTGAATTGCATATAGGTTTGGATAGGCTGTACACATCCGAATAGGTAGGTAATTATTAGATTATTCGATTAAATTAGGTAATTATTAAATTTAGTTTTAATTCATATATTTTTTAGATGTATTAATGTAGAAACGGTTTACGATTCTGATAAAAAACATAGTAAAGCAATATTATCTATAATGGAACTTAAGAAAAACAATACACCCGATTACGAGCAATTTGATACGTTATATCTTGAACTGGTAGTAATAGATACAAATCAAACAATTCTACCTAATAGCGATAGCGGTAGGTCTAACATCACAATAAAATTAACAACTACGTCCCTTAACATGTTATATGATTGCAGCTCGTATAATAATAAATATCGAGGATGTTAACGATATGTGGCCAGAATTTGTTCAAAATACCATTACTGCAAATAAGAGGGTGGTAGAACATGCTCCCATTGGTACAACGATTGCAGCTGTCATTGCTACAGATGCAGATGGTCCAAAATTTAATCAAATTACATACTTCGTTAAAGTAACGATTCATCTTCGGTTTGTTTATTAAATTAAATGGCTACGTTTCTTATAGAGTAGCAGATGATAAAACTCCGGAAGGTTGGATAGGTATCGACCCACAACGAGGAGAACTGTTTGTAAACGTTGACGCAAAAATAGATGCAGATTTACCAATTTATTATTTAAATTATAAAGTAATAGCTTCGGATGGAGAACATGAAACTGAAGCGAATGTAAAATTTCAAATACAGTAGGTACAAAAGTTTATAATAAATATCAAAATTTACAGGATACAAATTTACGTTGTCGATACAAATGATAAAATTCCAAAATTAGATATGGGTAATTTTAATGCCAACGTTGAGTTGTGGGAGAAATGTCCCAATAACGAGACGGTACAATTTATAATTGCTACAGATGCCGATCGAGATCGTAATGTTTTTATTATTATTTCGTAATTATTTATTTAATTTTGTAATCAATTGTAGCCGAATATAAAACACTTTGGTATGCATTTAATAATCTTATTACTGACGAAGCGAAAAAATTTTTTTCGATCGAAACGCATACGGGGAGAATTTACGTAAATTATAGAGGAAATGAAATGCTCGATAGAGACTATGGAACTAAGGAATTTATTATTCCTTTTACTGTTGGGGATAATTATTATGGTAGTGGTAAGTGTAAAGTATTAGAATACTTATTAAATATATATTTTTTACCGAACAATAAACAAAATTATTATAATATTGTTTCTAATATTGTTTCTAATACTATTTCTAGAGACTGGAGGACGCCAAAATACTATAAACGACGTATTTAATGTTAAATTATTAGATAAAAACGACCAACCACCTATAATACAAAATAAAAATGTTTCGACTGTCGAAAACTTAGCAGCAGTAAGTTAAAGTATTTCCCTAACAACTCATTTGCATATTTAAGTTTTCCTTGAAAATTTTAGTGATTAATATTTGCAATGCCATAACGAGGGTATGAAGCGCCTCTGACAAGTGCTTAACTTGCGTCACTTAATTCAAAAATGACAAAAATTAAAAAATACAGTACAATACCTAAAATAGCGGACTTTTTGCTACGTAGCAGCCTTGATAATATAATATTTTGTATAGATATGACACGAAACAGCGAATTTTGAAATTTTTATAAACTTTAAAATAAATTATCAATTCTTTATCATCTTATACAAAAATAAGGAGTAGAATTTAAAAACTGTGATGTTCTTGTACTTACAATAATTAAATAGATTATCTATATTTTTCTATCTATAGATTTTTTGAGTTCGTCGTCTACACGATCGTTGAAATCTCCAGCGATTATAGTTGTTTGAATTGTCCATTTTGTCAACGTAAATGTTTGACGATCTAATTTAATAATTAATATTTACGGTGTTAAAATAGGTACAACCCGCGCCGTATAACGAGGGTATGCACCTTGCCCCTCCGCCCCAACCCAATACCTAATGACTAACGTTTAAAAATACAATATAAAATAGCGAACTTTTATATGAATTTATGTATTTATTTTTAGTTTTTGTATTTTTTATGTTTTTGCGCCTCAAACCTGTTGTACCCGTGGCGAGCGCCTATTTCGTAACACCCTTGTTACGGCGTTGTTAACATGAAACAGTGTGCCATGACCAATTATCATAAACACTTGAAACTCATCTACTTATCGATGTCAGTATTAGTAAAAACACCGTCGAAGCAAGAAGCTATTAGTAAACTTGTTGTAAATTATTATGAAAAACATAAAGCTCTTGGAAACAAGTATATTGTAGATCATTTTATGTCGGAGCGCCTATCGCGCAGAACGATTTATAAAATAATTAAAGTATCAAAAGTAATGTTGTAGGTGCAATAGGTAATATCTTTCAAAGGAATTTTAGAACCATTTGTTTTTCCTAACGATTTGACCTTCAATCAAAACGTTTACCTAGACGAATTTTAATATCCATTAAGTCAAAGAAATTGACTTGCAAAGTGCAGCTTGTGAACGTATTAACACCAAATTGCGAAAAGTAATTGATTTTGAACCTTTTATTAATACAAATTATTAAAATAATACAGTTTATTAAGGGGTTAGTTTTAACAGTTAGATCTAATAAGTGCGTATTTCACTTCTAATAAATATTTTGTTCTTCAAGCAAATCTGAAAAAGCAAGATCCGCAGTCTATGCAAATTATTAATTGTAACCCGTTACCTGTGACATACCTATATCTTTAAATGTAGATATCTATACCTATTGATTATTTTAGGGTGAAATCGTTGGAATGATCCAGGCATTTGACGCCGATGAACCGGGAACTAATAATACGAAAATAAATTTTGAGATTTTGAAAATCGAAAAAGGTCCCAATTCTGGCGAGGTACCTCCAAAAGATCTTTTTACGATTAAAGTTGAAGACTTTTCGAGTGGAAAAGGAACCTTAATTGCTGGACAAAATTTGAAAAGCTATTATGGTACTTATCACGTATTGATAAAGGTAATTTTTGTCGGATTTAAATTTATTATAAATAATATCTACAAAATATATCATATAGTCGATATAAATATATCGCATATAGTCGTTCACAAAATTGATACGTGTTTTGTAATTCTTGCAAACAGTGGTTAGATCGGTTAGTTTTTATACTTATTAATAATTCGGCAACTTTCAGGTGCATTTTTAAAATGCGCCAAAGGCATTTTATTTTATTCGCGATATTTTTGTTTTAAATAATATGTATTGTGTATTTAATTTGCAGGCAACTGATTTTGGAACGGATCCTCAAAGTTCAAACTCGACCGTTGACGTTATTGTTCAAAAATACAATTTTAAGCCACCGAAAATTACTTATCCAGAGCATGGCGAAGCAATTTATTTATCGATGGTACGTCTTTATCCTAATCATTAAATATAATAATCTTAATATTTAAGATTTTAACTTTCTCTATCAAAAAGGTTATAATTTTAAATAAAAAATAATAATTTATATTTACAGAGTCAAGAAATAAATCAAGTATTGTATAAGTATGATGGAAACACACTTGATCCATTTAAAGCGACGGATAACCAAGCTGAAAAATGGGATATACAGTTTAGCATAGATCCTGGTAAGTTTCGCAAAATTAGTAGGTACTTTTCCTTTTAGTATCATCTTCCGTAAAATTATCAAACGAATACAATTGTAAGTGTAAAATACACTGTTACAGATTCAAACGTAAATAATGTGTTTATTATGAGACGCGCAGGTAAAAGTATGGCATCTCTACAAATGTTGTCGGAACCAAACTATAGTGAAACTTACGAGGTAACACATAAAATTATACTTATAATTATTCATAGTAGATATTTCTCCACTTACACGTTTCAGTTAAAAATTATAGCCGACTGTAACTGTAACGGCGATTCACCTTTCACGGATTCTGTCACAACTCATATAAGATTTATAGATAAAAATACCGAGCCTTATTTTAAAAACGACACTTATAAATTGGAATTTCCCGAGAACAATACCGGAGTAGGTGTTGTTAAGCCGTTTCCCGAAGCTTATTTCAATAAACAGGGAGAAAACTGGCCTTTATTTAAGATATTTTATTTTTTAACTAACGATATATCTGGCTGTTTCGAGGTCAATCACGAAAAACCCGAAATAACCTTAAAAAGTATGTTAGATCGAGAAGTACTGCCTAATTTCAATGTTACTATCGTCGCCTCACAAAGTTCTGCAGGAAATCTTCAACCGAAAGAAAGATCAATTTTAAATATTTTGATCGAGGTATGTATCATGTATAAAACCACATACAGGGCGTCTCAAAATTGATGCCCGTAGGTTATGATTCAGGAGGCAAACAAAATCGAAAATTTACGTAGTATCGTACCATTTTAAATGCAAAAAAAACACGAAGGAAGACTTTTTTAACATAGCCACAGCAACATAATTAAATTACCCTGCATAACAAATTTGGCCTATCTCGTAATAAAACATATTATTTACATTTTTAACAATAGCTCGATAACCAAGAAAAATCGGTAAATTTCCATTTTTAATTTTCGATTTTTTTTGCCTCCTGAATCGTATCTCAAACGCACAGTTGTCAGACACCCCGTGTATAGCAGTATAATTTCTAACTCCAAATTACGCAAAATATGACAAAATCAAAATTGATTAGAACATATTCGTCTAACCTTCGATATCTAGAAAATTGCAATTTATTGTTAGCCTATTTATCAATTTTTTGCTAATTTATCTCGGTTAGCAATACCTACTATAAATTATAAATTAACTGTAATATTAGGTAATATGTATAGGTAACTTTTAATTTTATTCAATCCATATTTTTCATTACAGGTAACAGATGTTAACGATAATCCGCCGAATTTCAATCAATCAATTTATTACTCCGGAGTAAAACCCTCCGATGAATTATACAAGACGATTTTACAAATTACTGTACGGTTACAATCGAACAATTTATTTCGGTTTTAATGATAATCGATATAAATTTTAGGCCGTAGATTTTGATTCCAACGACGACTTGCAATTCTCAATTGTGCCTAACAGTCTTTCTAGTGAAGGAGTGGGCATCGCCAATATCGAGACACCCTTCTATATTTCAACTCAAAGGGATATCGCAACTGATTATACAAGTATAACTGGAAATATACATTTAAATTTTGCCGTTAAAACCAATATGAACGGATACTTCACTTTTAACGTACAAGCTATCGATAATAGTAAGTGAAAAATTGCAATTTTGATCGACAATTGAGAAATCGCGGTCTCCACAGTAAGAAAATTTAAATTTTCAGATAACAGCGCCGATGTTACTATGATAAAAATATACGTTGTATCAGAATCGAGTAGAACTGTTTTTAAATTTGAAAATAACGTCAATCTTGTTATACAGAAAGAAAAAGATGTAAGCTTAACATCTTATACGAATTACAGAAATATGTGTATGGATAATTTTATTTTTAGATTAAAAGAATATTAGAGACGCAATTAGAATATTTGTGTAACATCGAAACCATACAAAAAGCGACAGACGAATCTGGAGTTCCACTTGAAACGGTCACGGACATTTTCATGCACTTCGTAAACTCGACCAGCAACGAACCAGTTAACAGCGACGAAATCCAACAGTGAGTACCTACATAGTACCAATAGTATCTACTTATGTTTACTTTTAGAAAAGCAGGCAATGTCGACGTTTTCGTAAAATTGAGAGCGGAATTTCTAAATCAAGGATTGTACCTTCTAACTTTTAATGAGGGTGAAACAAAAGAAAATATGGAAGAAGTGCTTCGTGCATGGCTTATTGGTAGCACGGTGATTTTGGGAACTTTCTGTATAATTTTAATAATCGCCTTTATTGTCAAAACACGAAGGTACGTATATTTTTACGTGCCCAATGCGTACACATCATTTGGAACACCCTGTACAAAGAGATGGTTCCTTTTTCATATTTAGTGAATTTAATTACCTATCGTACGTATTTTTCGTGTCATTTTGAAATCCTGTTTTTTTGATTTAAATGACTAGAAAAATAATATTACGAATAATTTGCTGCTTTTTTTAATAAGAATGTAATGTATAATTTTGATAACAGTACAAGTATACGCTGACAAACCAAAAATTATTATAGATATGAAAAAAAATTTACATGATTGTTTACTTATCGTTATTACATTTTAGCTTAGCAACCAGGTTGAATAAGTTAACGATGCCCCCTAAGTTCGAATCGCAAGAATCTGATTTAAATCGCATAGGAATAACCGCTCCAAATACAAATTTACGTGCAAAAGAAGCATCAAATCCAGTTTATAATAAAGAAATAAAAATGTCCGAATTCGATGAAACAAGGTATGGTTTCTAAATTAACGCAATAATTGGATATCTTCACGTATTCTACGAATTATTATTTGTAAAAAAATATTAATGATTTACATCGTTATACAGTAGAACCTTGATTATCAAACGAATCTCTTCTCGAACGAATTTTCCTCTGTTGAAGTTACGGTTAGTTTTGTTTAACCGAACCTTAAATTTCAGCCAAGTCTTTTTGAAAACTTTTTAAAAACGTTTAATTCGTGTTTCACATAATTTTAACGACTGAAGAGTAAATGTGGACCGATTTGAAACTCGATCGAGTTAAAGAGCGTTCTTTAAAATTTTTATTTTTATTTTGACAGCATCGACAATGGCGATTCAGAACTGATTGGGATTGAAGATAATCCACATTTTCAAAATAAGAAAAATATCTCGAGGGTAAAATGTTTATGATTAAATTGCTCTTGTTACGTTACATAATACATTTTATTTCTAGAACGAAAGCACGAACTCCATGTATAAGGAAAAACGATGAAATAAAAGTTAAAATAAAATAAATTATACTGTATAAAGGCCATTCAAATTTTATTCCGACGCAAGTTATCAGTAAAAAGTTGATAGGTGGTGTCGCCTCGTACCTCGTATTTTTACAGTACTAATAAATCGCAGTCTTTCTTCGCCATGTCAAATGTGTGCAAGTTGATTCAAGGTAGAATATGTCACTTTTCAAACTTTGAACTAGATAATTCCAACTATGCAATCTAATCATCATCCAGTAACTTTTTATTGATGACGTGCATCGGAATAGAATTTAAATAGCCTATAGGTACTATTATAATAACTATAATTACTAATAAATATTACTATGTAGGTACCATATTATGATTAAAAATCATTAATCTTTACTCACTCATGTAATTGCGAATTTTACACTGGCATGTTTGAAAGTTATCTTATTTCTAATATAAGATATGTAAGTATATAAGTGTATTATATAAACCAATACGATGGGAAATGGAGACATATTTCATTCTAGATTACCTACTAATCGTTAAAATATTCTATTATTGTTTTCCAAACAATCGATCATATAATTCCTAATGAAGGTTAAATAGTTGAATCGTACCATTAGATAATAAATAGTTTTAATTAATTGCGTTTGATGTTTAGTTTTACGTTGAAACGATACCTTTCGTTCACTTTACATTCTTATACGTCCACTTATATGAAAAAAAAGTGAAATGCACGCCACAAAAAAATCAAAAAGGGAACGTAACGATGTTTTTGGAATAGATGCGGCCACATACGTATTTAAATTTAACAGAATAGTGGGATTATCGGTTCCTTATCAAAAACCATCTCCGCGACGCAATCGGCACTTTAAAATTTACAGTTTGTCAATTTTAATGATTATCACAACTATTGCATGTTGGTGTTGGTATTGTAGATACAACGTTCTTTATTTGTACCGACGAGATGTATCATTTGCTTTATCTGATTCCTTAGATTCTATGTTTTTAATCGTATTACATTGGAGTTGCGTTCTAAATATAGTATTCATCAACGGAAAAAAGGAAATAGAATTGATAGAGTTAATTATATTAATTGAAAAAGAATTAAATTCTTACGAAGTTTTTCAAGAAAATTTACGAATTTCTTACAATAAAGATAGTATTTTTCACGGCTCATATTTAATTCTATCGTGTATAGCTACTTCCTGCATATGGAGAACAATAAATAAGTTTGAAAAGTATTTTACCATAAAATACGTGCAATTTTACATTGTAATAATTGGTGTTTATCAGTTATACTTCTTCAACAGATACCTAAAAATGCTTTTTTGTTTGGTCAATCGGCTCTTAGTAAATTTTAATTACACCTCCAAAATCGCAGTGAAACCGTCAAATGCAAAAATACCCGATTCTAAAAAATATTTAAACAAAATCTTAAAACTTCACGATAAACTTTGCGACGTTATCGATGTATTAAATTCAATTTACGGTTATCCACTAATTATTTTTGTAACGTTTATAACGATTCGTTTGATTTTTTTCATATACTCCTTAATTCTAGAATTTAGAACCACAATGTTATTGATTATACAGTTACTTTCGATTTTGACCGTGTCGGTAAGTACTTTATGGATTTCTTATTTGCACAAGAAAAATAATACACATTTCTAGGTAATTTGGTTCATCTTATTATTATCGTGTCATTTTGTCATTATGGAAGCCCAACGTTCCATTACAATCGGATATAAACTAATTCTAAAAAATAAAATTTCGGAAAATAATATTCGAGAACAAATTGAAAAACAGCTTCACATTTTCGTTCGTCAGATTGCTCGTCGCAATCTACACTTCAGCGCAGGAGGATTTCTGCCTTTTGATTTGAGCACCGTTTTGCTAACTTTGGGAGCAACCGCGAATTACATAACGATTCTTTTAAATTTGGAAAACACTACATAATATATTAAAGTCGAATTTCTTTAAGATCGAAAACTTTAATTAATTCGAATACTTATTAAAGATTTCTTATATTAATTCAACATTGTTTCATTTACACCTATAAGAAAAAATATTTTACGATTTGTATGTACAGTAGATGCCGCTTAATGGAATCAAGTTGGAAATAACAGTTTCGATTCCAATATACGGCGATTTCACTAAACGCAATAAATCAATTAATTTAATTATTTCCTTCAGACAGTAATGAACATATTAAGCAGCTGATTCTAATAACAGGGACAATTAAAACTATAATTTGAAAAAAAACTACGCGATGTAGTATTATACAATAGATGACATATTGAAAATGTATTCATTTGGAGGGAGATCTGCCAGGTTTGCCAGGCAGACCACAATAATTTTAAATAATTGATATTTCTCTAAACTCGGTAATAAATTTTATCAAGTATCAAGTTTATCAAAAATGATTAAAACAAAAATTCAATTGTCTGCCACCGGTTGGATATTTCCCACCATATTATCTCTTAAACACACTAAGAAAATAATTTTAATAGTGTTGTGAAGTAGATTTTTGTGCGATGGGAGCTTGGGCAATTACAGGGGTCGTAATAATGAATTTGAATAATGACTATCTACTGCCTTTATACCATAGAATTATACATTTACTTTATTTTTAATTTAAAAACTATTCGTGTGCCCTTAAGCATTGAAAATTTCCCTATTACAAACCATAAACCAGATAAAAGTTTAATCTACTAAAAAGTTTAAACTACTTTCATAGTTTATTGTAGTGCGAACAAATAACTGAATGTTTTTAAAATAAAAGCGGGATTTCCTAGTACCCACGTGAATGCACGTAAACTCGAATGCATTTATATATAGAATTCCGGAAAAACCGTTTCAGATCATTCGCATTAATGGTGCAGAGCAGTAATGCTTGTTTCAGCAGTTCGAATTTTAAATTACGGCGTCGTATTGTTCGTATGTGCGAGGAGTACTCGTTCGGTTAATAAGGTCTTTTTTCGTGTGAGTGCGTGAGTATTGTGCTGTGTACTCTAAAAGGATCTCCTCTAAAAGGTAGGATCTTTCTTTCATGTATTTATAAAGTGTAAATACATGGACCTTTAAGCTCTAACACAAATTCTGTGAAAATCGAACCTGGTTAGGCTCTTGGATAGGGAGTTGGTTAGGGTCTTGATTAGGGCTCCCCTCAAACATTCAACGGTCCAATTTAGCGAACGAAATTTTACCTTACGTAGGTATAGGTATGTAATAATACAGGTTTGCAGTCAACGGAAGAATGTACACTGGAAATTTACCATAGAGGAAAAACGATAACGAAAAAAAGGAAGGAAATACAAAGAAAAATTTAAAAGTTTCTAATTTTTTTCTTATAGTCTGTTACAGACAAGTTACAGTCGCAACGGCAGCATTGTTAAGCTAAGCGTCCACTAATCAGCATCGAACGTGCAGTACCATCCCTTAAAGTTGTCACCCCTAATTTTTGTATCATAATGTAGGTCTTGAACAATCATTTACAAAAATATATAGTTTGTTGGTGATAGCTCTTGTTGTTTCACAGATAATAAGCAAAATCGAAAAAAAGTTCTAATTTTCAAGGGTGGATTTCATCCTCATAAACCGCGTAAGAGCACGAACGGAATACGGCTCTGGATTAGGGTTGACTAGTACTAAATCTTGCAAAGTTTCAAATTTTTATGACATTTCCACCTGCCTAATCTTCCTTGTGTGCTCGACAAACTGACTGATAGTGTGACACGGGCTTAACGCGTTGTACGTTGATCACCTTCTATGAGTACCTATTTACTGTTGCGTTGTACGGGATCCGTTGATGTAATCTTTATAAAATTGAGTAATCATGTATAGCTTTTCTTACTTATTATTAGACTACACTAAATAAAAATATTGAGCAATGATCACATAGAATAGATCCAAAACAAATTAGATTATTATAATAATATATACATATCTATAAGTACGTATATATCAATTTTTTTATATACCTACCCATATGTATTTTTAAATAAATAAATAAACTGGTTAAAATTAATTAATTAATTCGACGCAAAATGAAATATACACATGTACCTACATCACATATTAAATATTAAAGCATATTAACAAAATTGATACAATGTATTAGGTCGATTAATTATGTAGCGTGTATGTACTTAATTCCGTAAATTACTCTTTTATTGGAGTAGGTAATCCATTTTATTGTACATAATGTACGTGTTATAAGACAGTCGATTGGTTTATATAGTTTATTGTAAAGGGAATATTTTACAATAAATTATAATATGATGTTGGGGAAAGTAAAAACACAACATAAAAATTTTTGCGCTATCATTTCTGATAGATTATTACTGAATATTTACAGAATATTTGGATTTTCCGTACCTTACGATAAATTATCCTTGTGTGACAGTAACGCATTTAAACTTTATAGTGCAGCTTTATTTTTTATAGTTACTGCAATCACCGTTATCAGTTGGTATTTCAGAATACAAAATGTTTATCCACATATTTTCCTCAGTGTAATTACAGCTGACGTACTTGAATCGTTGCTTATACTCATTTTAAATTGGAGTTTAGTGTTGCACATGACATTTTTAGATGAATCCAGTAGAGTCAGGCTGGCGGAAATAATTTCTGAATTAGAAATAAGACTTCCGTATGTAGATAAAACGGAAAAACAATTATTAGATCGTTTTAAAGTTGGAAAAGTTATAAGTCTTGTATTAAGTGTTATCATGTGTGTTGCGACTAACATTGTTTGGACGATTATTCTTGGATTTGAAGATCAGCGAAATTTTATTTTTAAGGAAGTGAAAATTAGTATAGGCGTTTTCGGCATATATCAATTTTATTTTTTCGGTTCTTATTTGCATTTTTTTTACAAGTCTTACAATATGTTGTTGAAAAAAACTATAACCCAATATCAAATTATTTCTTCTATTAAAAATGACCGTTTGATAAAAATTGGTGGTGAAACCAACTACAAATTACATTTAAAGAACATGCTAGAAATTTACGATAAATTATGCGACGCTATCGAATTAGCAAATATAATATATGGGTATCCGTTGTTGGCATTTATGTCGTTTATAACGATGAGAATAGTGGGCACCGTCAATATATGTATTCTTTTCAACGAATTTCCAATGATTTTAGGTGTCACCTGCATGTGGACCTTTATAGCGTTGGTAAGTTATTCGTACTGATGAATTGCCTACTTAAATATCAAAATATGAAAATGTTTTCAGGTATACGGCATAATGATGATAGCAGCGTGCCATTCCGTAAATACGGAATCCCGTAGAACAAGAATAATCTGCTATAAAATAATTTTACAGTTACCGGTACATCTGGTTAATTTAGAAGAATTGCATTTTAAAAAGACACTAATAACTTTAATAAAAATGGTAGAAAATCGAAAACCGGTATTTTATGCTGCGGGTTTCTTCAAATTGGATTTTCGCACTCTTTTAACGATATTAAGTTCGGTCACTTCTTATTCCGTAATGATTGTTACCTTGATTAAATAATTAATTTATAACTTACACAATATTATAATAAAAATTTACATCTTTAGAATCGTTTCATTTTTTGTGATTTTATTATTGGAGCACTTAATTTCCTATTAGGTACTTTAGGTACTATTACTATTACCTACCTATACGTACCTATACTATCTACTTTTAATTTTATTAATTGGCATGTACATGATTCAATGATGTCAACGCATGTATGTAAGTACAACCTATGAACAGTATTTCCATTTAGTAACGTTGCCAATGAAATCCTTAGAGATAGGCTCAAGTGTATAACTTGCGCCCTCTAACCCAAAAATAACAAAAATTTAAAAATACAATATAACATAGCGGATTTTTATATCTATTTACATATTTTTAGTTTTTACATTTTTCTCCGTTTTTGTGCCCCAAACCTAGTTGCGCCCGTGGCAGACGCCTCTTTCGCCACATCCTCGTTACGGAGTTGGACAGGCTACTTATTAAGTAACTCGATAAAATATTGAAATGCAATTGAAGTTCGAGTACTTAATAAGTTGACTACCTCGCACGACTACCGGTGATGTTATTTTATTGACAAATAAATAGTACAATCGTGTCTATTACAAAAAAAAACCTGATCCAAAAAGCCTTAAACGATTCCAAAACTACTTATAAAATAAAAGTACGTTTTTGGGGCTTTTAGTTTATTTTAACCACTCGTATATGTTATCTATTTTAAGTGTCTATTTTGTGGTGGATATGTTTAAATAAACAAACATCTTTCATTTTATTTTATTTTATAAAATATGCTTTATTTTTGTATTAACTGTTGTAAAGGCTTCTAAAAACAACTTTATTCCATCTAAATACAAATGCAGCGCGTGATATTCTGAGAAAATAATTTACTTTCAATATATTTGATTTTAATAATTGAAGGGGTTAGAGCTGAAACGACCTAAATAACAAAAAATCAATGATGAATATAAGTCTTTACAGTTTGCTTTTTTTTGTCACTCAACTTAAATTTGATATAATGTGATTTATTTCGTGGGGTTATTAAAAATTAATACGAAAAAAAATAAATCGAAAATTTTTGTTTTCTTTATTTTTGGAAAAAATAGAGTACTCAAACACTGTATTAGTACATTTTTCGAAAAACTTTTTTCAAAAATTTTTTGTGGTATACGTTAGCACCAACTTTTAGAACTCTTAATTTAATTCAAATCGTGTCTCAACTTGTTTTAAATATCTTTGATAGTTTTGCGAATTATTGGGACGAATAGCGTAGGATAGTCTTTCGTTTAAATGGCGAACAACGACGATTGGGCCGTTAAAAAAATATGCAATGTTCTTATCTCGAGAAACTCTACAACCTTGCCGAGATTCTACATTTTGAGTTGTCTGTGTTCCCTTGTAAGTGCACTTGGGTGGTTTTAAAATTAAAATAATCTCGACTGTTGTTCGCGATGACTTTTTCTCACAGTTGGAAGTAAAAGTGCACTGAGGCGGTTTCAGCTCTAACCCGCTCAAATATTAAATCCTTAATAAGCAAATGAGCAAATAAAAATCCACGAAATATTCAGTCGAACTGCAATAAAAGTACCGTGTGACCCACAATTATCCCAAACACCTTTGAAATTGTCGTAACATCGACGTCGAAACAATCTGCTGCTGTTAAACTCGGTCGACGAAACCGAACTTGTTGCATTAGTCGTAGCAAATTTCGACGTAAATCTTGTTCTTGGTATAAACTACTTCCGACAGGCAACTCCATAGATAAATTGCAACAAATAATTTTGGTCAGTCTAGCTTCCCTTTTTAACAGATCGCCACTCGCTGACATTATGATACCGCATACCTAAAATTAGTTCGTTATATCGAAGTTTTGCGATAGGGGAAGGTCGGGTAGCCCCGGACACTTAAATGAAGTAGAAATATAAAATACAATCAACAAATGTCAGTTTGTATTTTAGCATTAAAATAGAGTAAGGAACTTTGTTAATCGTACTAATGAAAAAAAAAGGATATCTTAATTATTGTAACTAGAATATTGAAAAACTTAAGCTCCCAATTTGCAGTAATATAAAAGTCGGCGGGTAGCTCCGGACAGATATCAATAGTGGCCTAAACGTGTTTTGGCCTTACAAACGTCACAAATGTAGTAAAAATCGGAAGCGTCAATGTTAACACATGCTTCGTGGGCCCAATCTTTGCAGTCATGACACCGAATCCAATTTTCTTTAAACGTTTCGCCAGATATGGTACACGCTGTCTCTTCAACTTGATGGGAATCACCTTAAATAGTTGTCGTTGTTTTCAATTTTTTGCCACCTCTACCTTTTTGTTTTTCCTCTAGGTCTTTAGTCAGGGGCATTAAACGATTGTCTAGTTCTTTAACGTGATTATACAGTTGCTTAGAAAAGTTCTCAGAAAACGTGGGTTCAAATCGTCCTAACTTTGGACGAAACGTGATCTCTTTGTGACTATTCACTGCTTTTAGACGGTCCTGAAGGGAACTTCTTGGTACATCATACCTTTCTGCAAATAGTCTTATTGATAACTTGCCTTCTTTGACACATTTCACTGCTGTTTTCATTTTATTTTCGTCCCATTTACCTCTATTAGTTGTTGGTCCCTTAAATTTAGACATGTTGTATAAGTTCCTGCAATACAAAAAGTATAATCTAATGTACTAACCACAGAGAAGCTATAATAAATTGAATCATTATATTTGTTGAAAATATAATAAATTGAAATTGAAATATGAAATTCAACATTTATAATGGTGTCCGGGGGTACTTGACGTTTTCGTGTACGGGGCTACCCGATCGCTATCATTCGATGTTGTTGCCCATAGGTCTTAAATTGTATATGGAATGAAACGGATACTAATACATTCATAAACTATATTAAATGTATTACAACTCTAAAAAATAGACAAGGCGGTAGACTAACTTTTTGCACTTGATAATCTGCAATGAAATTCGACAGGGGCGATGAGAAATGTTTGGCAGGAACAAACACTCACTGTAGCTTGTCAATCAATCTGTGCTCATGCATTGACTAAGTTGCATATGCGTACAAACTCTATGGGGGGCCCCCAAAACTATGTTTTGGTTTTCCAACGTGTTTACTTACTTAGTAATTGTACTGTCCGGGGCTACCCGACCTTCCCCTATATCAATTTATGTAAGATACCTACTCACCAGAATAATTGCAGTCCACAATACACTTAGAAGAACATGATGAACGGTTATTACAACGGAAATACGTTCAATCTTTAATTTATATTCCAATACGTAATTCAACGTTTGAAGAGTTTGTAAAATAATTAAGAAAAACGTAATCAGAAACGGTAAACCCAAAACTTTATTAAGTAGGTCTACTTCATCGCACAATATGTCGTACAGTTTGATGAAACGTAACGAACTTTCTGGCTTTTGTTTGGAATTTTTAAATTTCTTCGTGTAGTTTACGACATCGAGCAAGTTTTCGTTAAAACATTTAAATCGGCCGTGCAATATTGCTACGTAATTATGAGTTTGGAGCGTATTGATTGCCACCACATACATATTTAGAAACCATATTATATCATGTAGTGGAAAAAAATCCGTTTTTTTCAAAAAATGTAAAGCTAAAACGTAGCCTATGGCGCCCGACATTAAAACATGCACCAAAATTGTTTCAAATAAAATGACATTGCGATTATTATTAGTTCTGTACGTTAATTTCACTTTAGTTAAAATATTGAAATCTTCCGGTTTCTTCAAAGCGGTCACCAAATTTTTGCGCTGCAAGCCTACCGACCGTAATATGCACACAAAATTTGTTATTGTGTACATAAACATTACCATAAGATCAATTACAGCAGTTTTATCGATGACTCTGTAATAATTCTGCATTTTACAAAACACCGTCCAAGCGAAAATTGTAAAAAAACTAATTATTATTATGAACGTATAAAAAATATAACAAACTGACAATCCGTTGTAGTTGTACAAATTCGGCACGGATAAAGATAAAATTTCCGATACGACGGATATAAATTGAAAACAGCAGTCGTATTTTGTTTTCTTATTTCCTGCAAAAGCTGTCGATTTACCTTCTAAAGGTGCTTGTTTCATTTTTAACGTTTTCTTGCAAAATGAAAAGATCCGTCGCCGTAACGTTACAAATAACTAAATTATAAAAGTAGCATAACGGCTAATATGTCATTATTAATAAATTACGTAGATTTATAAATCTGAAAATAATTTCCCTAGAGTCTAGCTAAAATATTCATAGCGATTAACGATAATTATTCATAATATGCAGTTGAAATTATAACAATATCGAGTGACACACACAAAAAGTTATAGATAGGTACTATATTTAATGATATTTAAATTTATTAATTTTTTTAATTCTAATCATGATTGATAATCAGTGTTAAATGTATTAAATGTAACTTAACTAACACAAATTTAGATATTAAGAACGAATTCATTGATTATCGGTTATCATTAACCATTAAATAATTGTTAATAAATATTATTGTTTAGAAATAATTGTTTCGACAATATTATTTATAGGTACTTACATAAGTATATGATAATTACTTAAAGTTAACTTATTATTGAAAATCTGAGATTGAAAACACTAATTGTAAGTTAGACCTATGATGCTGTTAGCAAATCATCTTATTTCTATTTTTCTACTGCTATTAATGAATAAGTACTACATCATTCATTTTATTTAAAATAATAATTGAAGAGTGGGCTATGCATAATAAATACATGGGTACATGCACTTGATGGAATTTTTAATACAAACTGTTTTAAATTTAACTTAAAAATGAGACGATTTTATAAATTAAAGTGGTATATGTTCTTTGTTTTTATCATACGTTTGTTATCTTTAATATGTTATATACCTGACGTACATCGTCAACGAATTATCACTCCCACCTTTTTAATTAGATAAGTAGTTATTTTCATTTTTTTAACATTTTTAATTTTCTATATAGTCACGTTCACGTGCGTATAATGAAATTGTTACCTTGAATTTTGATTTAAAAAACTCCGAATTAATTTAACTTGATACTAATTTACCTACCTACAAATTGTATCGTGAAAACGTCAAATAAAAATTAATATTTACCTAAGTATATATAAATTAATATACCTACATATGTTTCTAACTAAATATACGGGATGTCTCATTCAAATTTCACTCCCCAGATTCATATCTCAATTATTTTTGAGAATTACCCTCATCGAACCCTATATGAAAATGGTAAATGGTCGTAAATGGTATAAAATTCTTCACAAATGGTAAATTATGAACGATATTTCTCTAGAGGCCAGAGATGCATGCCAGCATTTAACTTCTTTTTCTTCAATAGCACCATAGGTATTTTTTTATCCGGATACCTATTCTGATAGAGCTTTTTCTTCTCTTTTCAATCGTAAAAATCAATAGATATGGGTGTTTTATCTGAAACTTTTCAATAAAAATACGATTTAAAGTTCAAACGTAGGTTTGCCATGGAAGTAAATGATTTTTGTACTTTTTTTTTGATCGTCTGCATCGTCTAGACTCTAGAGATTTTTGCTGAAAGGATATTTCACGTTCGTGTGATTAAATCAAGAGACGAAGTCGAGCGACTCAAACGTGCCTTTCAACACTAGTTATACAATTTAGGTATACATGTACTATTTTTTTAAATCTATCGTTTTCGTTGCCGATTAGATACAAAACACAAACATCAGTTACTTATTTCCAATTACTTACGAAAACTCGACTTTTACGACTCGATTTTTTACGATCGAAAAAGAATAAAAAGCTCTATCAGAGCTCTATCACAATAGATAGATAAAAAATACCTATGGTGCTATTAAAGGAAGTTGAATGCTGCATCTCTGGCCTCTAAAGAAATATCCGTTCATAATTTACCATTTACGAAAATATGGAAATGATGGAGAAAATTCCAAAAATAAGTGAAATATAAGTCTGGGGAGTGAAATCCGAGACACCCTGTAGATACACCTACGTACATTCCTTCGCAAATCGCTTGCGGCTTATTGTTATAAACCATCGGTTTCCAGAGTTCGATTTGAAGATACTTCAGTGCTCGATAACTTATTCAACTTGATTGTAAAGGTCGATTCCCACCTAAGACGCGCTGCTTAGGTGGGAATCGACCTTTAATGTATAAATTAATATATTGACTGATATATATTTTATAAGTGTCTGTATAACATGAGCTGAAATTAAGAGTTGAGACACAAATATTGTGTTCTCGCTCGCAATACTGAATTTTTTAAATACACGTGTTTAATTGGAGCGAAATTCTGAACATTTGAAAACTGTCCGTTATGCGGGGAGTCCTCGTTAAAGGGGTGTCCGCAAAGAGGTGATTCACAATTAGATAATGATTGAAGAAGAAACTAATACTTTTATTTACATATTAATTTAAATAGCGTGAATTGAAGATTTACACTGTAAACTACTGTGCCTCCTACACATTATAAAGCAAATAACAACTTTTAACAATGATTAAAGTAGAAAAACAACATTTATCATTCAATAAATAGGTAGTTGTAAAAAACACGACTAATATCTACGTAAAGGATAAATTATGTCCAGATTTGATAGGCCATAGATATCTAAATATTTAATAAATTTGTAAAGAAACATTACAAAGAAGAAAAATTTAAGTTAAATTAATATTAAGTAAAACTATAATCGAATAAGTTGTAATGACAGTAAATATTTTAAAAACAATAGAGTTAATTGATGTTAAAAAATTCCTGTGCAGATATATTAATATTAGTATTTTGAATTAGTTGTATAAGCGACAGAAATTCAGAGCGTCGAATATCATCTTCCTTGTTTCTGTTTATTGGAATATGTAAAAGTAATTCGTAACATATTGATGATGTATTGTTTATTTCGTAAGTTACTTTATGACCGGCAACAGCTATACCAATGGCAATAAACTGCAAAATAAAAGAAGAATTTAATAAAACCAAACTAAATATTTTTAAATAACATAAGTAAATATTAATTACATTTACTTAAATACGTATACTACTAGGTATACATATTTAATGTTTATTTAATCGAATCTATATGCGGTCAAATCGAAAGTGCAGTCAAAAATTTGTACCTTAAATAAATAAGGGCAAGTTTTTCGGCCGTCGGTTATCGCTAATCGTTGGTCAATTGCCATAGAAATGATTGTTGATACAATTATTTCTTTGGTGATTGGATAATGGTCATAATTAACTGGCGATTGAAAACCGACCCTTATAGTCTTTATATCTCTTTATACATAAGCCCTAAGTTTCAATATTTCATTTTAGTAGGTAGGAGTAATAATTTAAAAAATGACAAACTAACACATACTTTGTTTAAAATATATGGTTTAATGTAGGCACAATAATATGTTAGTAACAACTTACCATACAAACCATATTTACTACTGAATATATAATCATTAAGCCTATGTCTTCAATGTTATTTATCCACTTATGTTTTGTATAAAATACTGCTAATACATAGCCGACATATGCTATGTTCATCATAACTATTTTTGCAAAAATTAGAAGAAGTTGCCATCCAAATATTTGGTTAAAAAGTTCTACCAGTTTAATTGACTTAATAATATAAGTACATAATTTCTTTACTTTATTTGTCATACGAAAACTTTTTAAATTGTAACCCACTACATTTGGCATATCTACTATAATAGTTTGAAAATCTAACACGGTCCTTAATCGATTATTTAATTTTTCAATACGAAATTGAATACATAAAAGGTAGTTATACAATAATAATGAAAAAATAGTAACTAAGAAATGGATCACATTTATGACGAATGATTTCCAATAATTCCATGAAACATTTTTTAACATTAACCAAAAATATGCATCAAAAAATACTAAAAATATCATATAAATAATTATGAAACCTAATTCTACGTAAAATATGTAACATGGTTTATAGCGTTTGGTTCTGTAAGTTCTAATAAACTTATCGATTTCAAAAAATAATTCTATGAAAGTATTAAATTTATTACTGATATAATATAAATTTCTTATAATGGTAACTGTGATAAACAATATAAGTAATATATAAAACGATACATTCGTAAAAATCGATATTACATTCATTTTTTTATACAAAGTATGAGAATTTTGTAAAACTTCACTTAAGCATGCTATTGTTGTAATTATTATCAAAAAAAATGCGTAACATTTATATACAACATTATAGAAAACTTGATTTTTTAAATTTATTGAAGTAACTAACGCAAAGGCCCAAACTAAATTATAGAGGGGATTTAAAATTCTAATATCTACTTTTAATCTACAAGATGTCATACTGGCAACTTCTAACTAAATTTTGACTACAGTTTGACTATTGCGTACTTGTATTATGAATTATTAAACATAAAAGTATCTCGTAAGTACCTAAGTAGTATAGTATTAATATAAAAGTATATATATGAAGAATAATTTTGTTTGCACGTTGTACACACATTATTAATTTATGTTTATGTTTTACATAAGTATGTATATATTATGCATGAATTCAAAAAACTGAAAAGCCATTAGTGTACCTACTTGAAATAACATAAAAAAATTGTTTTATCGAAACTGGAACAAAAAGAAACCTAAAATTTTTTTTAATTTTATTGTAAGTACCTAAGTAAATTAATATTGTTAATATTGTGTCCACGTGTTCTGGGATCTTCTGGTAGAGCCTAAACTAAGCACAATAGAAAAAAATATTTTAAATAAAAGTTTGCTGATTATAAGAGTTGCACAAGATAACATTATTTCTGTTTTTATATATTTTACTTAAACATGTAAATTTCAGTCAAAAAGTATTAAAGTAATATCCACTTAAAGTTTATAGTTTTTAGAATCAGTTTAAGTGAAGAAAACTTCAGACGTAAATTACGAATGCACTAATGTATCGAACACATTGCTTATTTATTGTCTAACTCGTACAGGATAGTTTTAAAAAATTATTCAACTTTTCAGAATTAAAACGACAATAACTTATTTATTTTAAATGGAACGTCACATTTTTTTACATGTGCTGTTGTAGAACTACATCCTCTTTCAAGTGAATATTATATTTTCTATACCTAAACATAACCTGACCATACCTATGACTATTTAGTTTTTGTGCTTTCGAGAGAAAGGATATAATATTGAACATTCAATGAATTAGTTGTAAATAAGTTTTTTTTTTCTTGTTTAAGCTTTGTAAGTTGAAATTGTGTTTAGTAATTTGTTTCATTTATCACTGCCATTTTTCGGTTTTGGTAAATAAAAACGTTTCTCATAAAATACTGGAAAACTAAAAATATCGTGGTGACGGTTATGTTTATGTATAGAAAATATAAAATTCACTTGAAGGAGGACATCTACGTTAACATATGTAAAAAAAATGTGACATTCTAGTTAAAATAAATAAGTTATTGTCTGTAAATACTGTATAGATAATCGTATATAAGTACATAATATATATTGATATACATATTATACCTACCTTGGCGTTTGCAACTACATATTCCTATGAAAAATGAGCTCGTGTCTGTATGCTCCTAAAGTTTGTCTAACATAAGAGCTTTTGAACTAGCCTGTACCTTCATAGATCATCAGAGTCGTAAGGTAGGTAATAATACAATCGACTATAAGTATAACTTATATTTACTTATCATAGGTTACATATAGGTTTAGTTAGTAAATACGACATTTTTCTAACCTACTTCGAGCAGTTAATTTTAGTTCGATTTTCTATTTGTTAAATTGAATTACCACAATAACATAGGACGTGACAGATCCAAAAAGTGCAAGCAACATCGAATAATCAACTTTGAAAAAGCCGGCAGCCGAAAAACTCGGACAACGTTGGGTCGAAAGGTGCGCCAACAATTGCAATTGTTCCCGCAAAGCACGGTCCTGTATTTTTTCAGGAACCGCAGGAAGATTTAACAGCAACTTGTAACATATTTCACCGGTACGTTGGGCTTCTTTCGTTGCCGAATCACACGACGCGGCAACTATTGTCCCAAGAATCTAAAACATTATTAAAATTATTATCTACAATAAAATAGGGTCGATCACCAGTTGATACATGTTGCAAATAAAGAATTCAAAACACCATAAAAAGATCTATAGGTAGATACATACCTACATCGTGCAAAGTGAAAGCATTAAACATTTTCAGATTCGCATTCGAATGGACACAAAACGCGTGAAATTAGTAAGTATTTACATATTAGTAAATTTTTTGTGATGTTTTAATTATCCTTTATACTTTTTAGTTATGATAAGTATTAGTTATTTTATGAAAACACGTTAAAAAGTAAATATACCAACTTTCTATATTTTTATTAACTACTTATATGTAATAGGTGTCTACATACGAAAGTACCTAATTCCAAATAGTTGCATGAAAAAGAAATTATCTACTTGATGATTCTTTAATAGTCGAAATATACCTACAATTCTTTTCTTCCTTATTTTTTTGAAAAATTATCATAGATTAAATAATAGTTTAGGAGTATAAATAATATTACATAAAAGTAGTAGTAGTAAAGTAAAAGTAAAAATTTAGTAATATATAAAACATTTCGAAATTGGAGATTTCGACGCAGACGTTTAAACAGCAAGTAAATAGAAAAAATGCAAAACTTAATTAATTTGTAATGAATGAAGATCGAACGAATATTAAATATAATTTATAAACTGTATGAATTCATAAATTTTCACTTGTAATACCTCCAAATTTTGGCATCGAAGAAAATGTCCACGAGAAATCCAAAAAATACTACATAAAAATACGAAATGCCAATAAATATATTAAAAACCTGTATTTTGCTTATAAATCTCATAATAATCATAAAGCACATATATATATATATATATATATATATATATATATATATATATATATTTTTTAACTTGTTTTAAACTAACGATAAAAGCAATGAAATAGTATAAGAATTTGAATAAAAACTGTTTATAGCATATATTTTCAATAATTTTAATAAGTTATTTCCTTCGACTCTTAAATCCAACACAACGTACTATTTGTAATAAAGACCAGGAGCAGTTCAACAAGATTAACTCAACTCCAAAGTAAGTTTGAGAGTTTTCTCTTCCAATATACGCCATTAAAACGTCGATACAATTTAGGAGTCCGGTCAAAATAATAAAGGCTAAAAAGAAAATTTGCCATCCGTACAGTTGATTAAACAGGCAGATTTGATCCAGAAGTGTATTAAATAACTGAGTTAACTGTCGTATTTCTTTGGGATTTTTTCGACTTATGATACCAATTTGTAATTCACTAATAATAGAGTTTTTCGGAAACGAGCTAATAAAAATTGGTATTAGTAAATTATTAATTAATTTAAACCGATCGGCACACGAACAAATGAAACTGTGCATCATCATGACGACCATAAAAGAATAATAATTTTGCAAATATCTGAAAACGTAATTACGAAAATTGTTTATTCCTAATTTCGTTATCCACAAATAGGCATCGCAACCGAATAAAACCGTCAACATAATGTGCCCTAATATTAACCTGGCGCAAAATCTTTTAGAAATATTCTTTTTCGAAACCACGTGCTTACACAAAAAGTAATCGACTTTTCGAAAATTTTCCAAAAATTTTTTAAATTGTTTAACGTAGTATAATGAAGGTATTATTATTGACACTAACATAGCACTGGTAAGCGCAAAACTAAATGCGAAATCCGTAATTATTAATGTTTGAGCTGGAAAATTTAAATAAGCGTCGTTCGCTCGGCCCGATATCGAAAATCCGTAACAAATTAAAATGAAAGAAATAACAAACGCCGAATAAAATTTATGAATTTTCAACGAAGTCGATTTATAATAATCTTCGAAATTGCACAAGGGCACGATAGCTAATATTAAACCTATACGATAAAAAAAATTAAAATGTAATAAATAACTTTGACAAAACCACCTAGACGCCATTACTTTTAAACGTATTATGCATTCTAATTTTTCTACAGTCGCAACTATATTCCGCTTCTACATTAAATTTATAATTAATGGGTCTCCGAAGTGACGCCCGAGAAACCTTTTTACTAATGGATGTAATTAATAATTCCTAATGCGGCAACGATCGCCATTTTATGTATGTAGGTATCATACAAACGACAACGCTATTTCTTCAATTGAGGGTGTATTATTAATCACAAACTGTAAACAGAAGTTAATTAAGACAAATCGCGTAGTTTGTGTTTTTTTATATACAGGATGTCTCAAAACTATCAAGGTACGAGGAAATGTACGTCATTTTGTTTTTATAGTTTAATCGCATCAGTTAAACAACTTGAAATTTTCAGATCTGAAGAATTCTTGAAAACTACCGTGATTTACCAAACGACGATAGTAATATTTGGAAAAGCAGATCGAATTTGTTGCGATTAGATTACCTATATAGTATGCAAGGAAATGATTCGAACGTTCGCATAATAACACGTAGAGTTGCGCAATATTATTGCACTTTATTTATTTTTGATTTTTCAAGGCTAGCAATAAAATATGTTTCTTAGCATTTCTGGAATATTACATTCATACTCAACACTTAAATGCTTCCTGTTAATATTTATCAAAATAAAATAGTTTTTTTCTAATTTACTGTTTCTTATTATTATCACAAATAACCTTTAAATTAAAACCATAGGCATTTTTTATTTAAAAATAAAATGATGTTCTGTTTAATTCTTAATCAATAAACTTAAGTTAGTAGTGTCGATGTAAAAATTACGTATCAATATACCGTTAGGAGCCGTGCTGGCGCAGAGAGCTACTCACTTGACTAAACTTCTGGCGCCGCCACGGCCGCGGGTTCGAATCCCGCTGCAACCATGAACCTTTGTGACTATTACTTAATCACAACCATGTATAAACATATAAATAAAAATCTGTGATCAATGGGCAGCGATCCCGAGATCATAAAAATAACACAAAAAAATATATATATATTATAATATATAATATATATATATATATAATAAATATTAATAAATACAATAAATATTATATAAATATATAATATTATATATTATAATATATAATATATATATATATATATATATATATATATATAATATTATAATTAAGTAGGTATTTTAGAGTAAAAAATGGTGACACTTTTAGTGTCGAGTTAGTTTTCGATAAAAAGTGTCACCATTTTTTACTCTAAAATACCTACTTAATTATAATATTTATTAAAACGTTTTTATTCTATAGATGCATCGTAAATATAATTATTTTTAATGCATAAATCTCACGGCTACAATTATTTTTTTTTATAAAATTTGTATTCATTCACGTCGAATCACCTAATCGTGGTTGCTCGACAATCTTGGATTATTTTGAAATTTTCTCCATTAGTGGGCAATCGAAAATAACCATTAATTTTTTTTTAACTTTTATCGCCTTCTTCATATCGGCTGCGGAGCGTCAAATTCGGTGCTCGTAAGGTTTATAAAAACGACGTACCGACAGAATTTTTTTTCATTACATGTATACAATTCTAGTTTTAAACATGTTTTTAGAGAATAAACAGAGCTTTTAAAATGTTTTAAAAAATGGTGTGAAGCGAACCATGCGTGGTGAAGTGATCCACTGCACTGATGCGCTTTTTTATATATACCGGACGCTTCAGCTAACCTGTCCCAAGCTAATAAACTCAACAGATTTTAGAAATACAAAAATGATTTTTTTCATAAACGAATTTGGGTTAAAAATCTATTTTTTACAGTTTCAAGAACCATTGTATCACTTTCGGTTTCACCGAGAACGAAGTCAATTTTATTATTTTAAATAGAATGCTATATATATTTTTAGCATATTGAAAAGAGATTTTTTTCTCTAGTCGTTTTTATTTCACCGCCTTCTTATAAAACCTAACAAAATCAGATAACTAACTGAATAATCAAATTACCCAAAATAAAAAGATTTAATGCGGAATTACCCAAAATGTAAAAAATTACGTACTTACCAATAAAATGACAGACCAAAATATCGTAATAGCGATCAGTCCAATCTCGATAGTGGTTTCATCGCTATCTTTCCTTCGAAAAATGGCAAACACCGTCAGTATGTCCAAAGAATTCAAAAGACCCATTACGATAGTAGCCGCCAAGAATAGTATTTGCCATCCAAATATAACATTAAATAACGATACTTGTTCGATTAATATTTGGTATAATTGAATAGATTGTTTCGCAATTTCTACGTTATGAAAGTTAACTATCCTTTTAGGCATTTTTTTCAAATTCGTCAGCTTTTTTGAATTTAATAGTATAATACCTTTTAATATATTGTTGTTCGTTTCCAGACGGCATTTTAACGATATCACGAAATTAAAAATTATTTCCGTCATGATATACACGTAATAAGTCTGTAAGATTCTAAATATATAATAATAATATTTATCCAATCCCATAAATGCAATCCAAATGTAACAGTCAAACACATATATTAGAAAGAAAATTAAATGCCCAAATAGTAATTCGCGATAGAAACATTTACATTTTCTTAATTCTTTATCGTATATTCCACTATTTAAGTAAATCGGATTATAAAATAATTTCATAAATGTACCCGTTTTCTTCCGGTGCCAAAATGACGGCACCAAAATAGAAAATAGATTTGTCACCATTAATGTAAAATTAAACGCCGCATCCGTAACCCTTAATGTAGGACTAGTAAAATAAACGTAAACGTAATTTATTCTTCCTATTGTAGAGTGCAAATAGCCAATTATTATCACTGTACATATTCCCAGACCGTATAAGAAATAAATCTTACTTTTTATTTCACCATCGATCGTTTCAAAATTAAACGGCGGTAATATCGCTAACACGCTCGCGACATTATAAATTGGCCGTATAAACTTAATTCCTTTTACGTCGTTTAATTGAATATGATTCATTTCTGAATACACCGTTTAATCGGTTACTACCAAAACTCCAATAGGTGAGTGTTCATAAAAACGCCAAATAAAATGTCATCAAATCAACATAATTATTAGATACCTATATGGAAAGGCTTGTAGATAAGGATTTCTATTAGCTTAACTGTTACACGACAGTCGAAGTTTTATTTAATTTCAGAAATCACTAATTAACCTCAATTTGTTGCGCGTTATATATCTAACAATAAAATAATACGATGTTCAGCTGAAAAACGTGCAGTGCCTAGATAAACGAATAAATATTTACCGAATATCAAAAAATGATAGAACGACGTATTAATAAAAAAGTATAAAACGTATAAAGCTCATAAATTTGATGTCATTATTAATGATGGTGTCATGAATTGTCCGAAGCACATTATGAACCATCCATTTTTAAATTTAATTATCTTACACTTCATCCATTATTTTTTTTCATTTATTAGAAAATTTACAGTAATAATAACGGCAATTTTGAAATTAAAATGAATCATTTCTACGATAAGACCTAAATTAGTAAATGAATAGATAATGTTATGATTTACCTTCATAAAATCAGTTGAAAGGTTTGTGAATATTTTATATAAGTCATATAATAAAACTACTTATGTACGTAGCTAGGTACAATCAAGTTCACATATTTTGTCCCGCGGGGTGCGATCGCAGGCCGACGAGCGACGAGGGAAGATGAAGAAGGGGCGAAGTGTAGCAGTTGGTTTTGAATTGTAAAAAAGGACACGTCAGATAATAACTAAAAATGGACAGTAATCTCTTTTTTGAGCCTTTTACGATAAATGCTTTTACATGCGACGAGACAAACATATGAACTTGTCTTTACATGTTAAAATTTATACACTTTTTACACATTTTTCAAACAGTTCAGGAAGGTTTGATAAAATGTTAATAATTACTTATAATTATGTAAAAATATAGAACAGGAACAGATACGACCTACCATAAATTTTATGATCATATTTTATTTACCATAGTTGCAGTCGAGTCAAATTAGGTTTTTACTTCGGAACCCACAAGAATAGAATCGATTTTATTGAAATTTTTTTTTAAATATTTTTTACACTACATTATTTGAAATCAGAAACATTTCCGTTGACGCACTCAAGCATTTGTACTGTTTAAACAATTATTACAACAAAATACAGGGTGTAAAAAATGTCTCGGGAACGTATAAATCACGTCAAAAATGCCGCAAGTTCCTACGTTTTTCCTACGGTGCTCCCCTGTTCAGATATAAACCCCCAAAGTTAAAGAATATTACCAACTTTTTTAAATATAACATTTTTAGTTTTCGTTGAAATTTAATACTTTTTGGTATACATGCGTAATAAATAACGGTCTTTAAAATGTTGTAATAGATTTTTGATATCACCTCAGAAGAGTTAGGAATGCACAACCCCTAATCTTTTCTAACCCCAAAATATTTCAAAGGTTTAAGATGTTAAATTTTCAACTACATTTTAGAATTTCCCAGACATTTTAGGATAAATGGTATTCTCGTTTAATTTCGATAAGATCGTTCATAAAGAATAAGAGTTGCAGAGTATCCCAGATATTATTTTTATAATTATGTAGTAAACAATAATTTTAAGGTAAATGAAATAATTCTTCAATAACTTATTTTAATTAAAAATCAAAGTTAAATATAATTATATGTACCTACTGAATTATTGCAAATTTTTAATGTTGTAAAATATCTAAATTATTAGGTAGATACTTAAAAACGACCTACAAAATTATAAAATAATAATTATAAAAAGAAAACTATTGTGTTACTGTTAAATTTCTGAGGCGCAATTTTGATTACGCAAATTTAAATTTACAAATCTGTTCTCTAATCTTTTAAATCAAATTACAATTTTAAGTGATTTATATGTGACATTATATAAAATCCATCAGTGAAAGCTGCATAAATTACTTAAGCTTCTATTTGTTGAACTATAAATTTGATTTGAATTGAAAATCTGTTATTATTTAAAGTTGTTTACAATGATTATTTGTAAATATACATTACAGTAAAATGTGATAAATTGTCACGTTAGGAACCAAAAAGGTGACAAATTTGTGCCTTTTTTTAAAAAAAAATTAACTCGATAATATGTAGTTTTGTGCGACAAAATTACGAGTGAACTACTATGTTGTCAATTTCTACAATAATATCATGTATTCCCTACATTTCAGAAGCATAATGAAGAAGTGAAAAGAAATAGTAAATGTAATTGTAAAATGTATTTCGATAGCAATTTTTATAATGTCAGGGCTGGTTTTACAACTACCAGATAAATAATTACGATAAGCTATTTTCAGAATAATTTCCATAGAAACCATTGTCTCAAGAAACGTTTCAATAATCAGCAGTTATTCCAAGAATAACGTCGTTCATCTGGTAATTGTAAAATTGAACTAAAACTAACGAGGAAAAAAGTTGACTAATTATCTATTTTTACAAAAAAAAATACATAAGTACTATATGTTCAAAATTTAAATTATGTAATAGATATATACATAGGTTAAGTATTATGCGTAAAAATTAACATCTAATAACTTACAAGTTGCAGCAAGCTCCAGAAAACGCTAAGAACGATCAACTCAAATCCAAAACCGACTCCTCCATGGGAATTTCCAAATACTCCATATTCAATTAATAAATCTAGAGTATTTAATAAACCCATCACGATAGTGGCCGTAATAAATAATATCTGCCATCCAAATAATTTATTAAAAAACGTAATCTGTTCTAATAAGGTTTCGTACAACTGAGACAATTGTCGAACTTGTTTCTGCAGTTTCGTTTCTCTTTCCTCTTCTTTAATTGGCGCATCTCCTACAATATTTATTTTGTCCACAATACAAGGTGCTATTATTGTAGTTTCCAGTAAACAATTTAAAGATAAAAGACGGTTTTTGAGAACTACAACCAGGTTATAAATCACCATCACTGTAATATACGAATAATAATTTTGGACATCTCTAAATATATAATTTCGAAATTGTTCAATTCCAAGTTTTGTTATCCATACGTAACCATCGTACGAAAACAATCCTAATAATATAAGATGGCCCAAAATCAATTCCAGGATTAAGGTTTTTTTCTTTTTTTCAACTACTTTTGCGTAAGGAATAAAATAATGATCGAAGTGTGCAAATGCATTTAAAAATATATTAAATGTATCAGAAAATAGATAGGAAGGTGCCAAAACTGATAATAAATTGGCTATAGTTAAAATAAAATTTAATGCTGCATCGGTAACGATTAAAGTGGATGTAGGAAAATACGAATAGGATTTTCGTATTCTTCCTATAGTTGACAGTACGTAGGCTATTAGTAATACCATAGATATTAATATTGCATAATACTTATGCCATTTTCGACGGGAAATAGCGTTAATTCGTAGATTATGAGGTGGAGCTACTGCCATTAAAACAGCTAGTTGATAAAGTAATTTGAGATATCCAATTTTATTTGTAGCTCGATTATCAGTATTCATGTTGTTTTATCTTCTTTACTTTATAATAAAATCCTAAAACATCAACTTTCAATAAAACATTACAAACACGTGGTGATGTAACATTATCATTAAATAACCTTTATCATTATTATTAACACCTATCTATAGGTACTGTCTCACTTAACTTAAGGTTGTCGCGAACCAAATGAACTTGAGTAAACTAACCATGTGCGTGTACAACAGTAAAATTCTCGTTTGTAGAAAATGTATGGACATAAATTATCGAACTAATGAAATGTAATTAGAATATCGTACGAAAAAGCTTAAAAGGGCAAGATGAAAACCTACCCTTGCACTATTGACTACGAAATGAAGTACCTACATTTTACGTAAATTATTAATTTTTCTTCATTTAGGAAATGACTTGCATAAACTAATTATCTATTTAATCCGATACCATTAGCTAAATTAAATTAAATTTACCGAAGTAGCGTTTTAACTCCGCGTATCTAGGTGCCTAATAATTAAAAGTATTATTAATATTTCAGCTGAAATTAAAGTTACATTTTAACCGAAATGTTTTAGATAAATTTGTTAATTTTTATTCGACTTAATCGTTGAAAGTTAATGTTCTATTATAGATAATAATTTATTAATAAAAATCATACGAATGAGTAACTAAGTAGCACAATACATTAGTCTATGATTTATGTACTTTATTAAATTAACCATTAATGTCTCTCGACGAACCAAAAAATTTAGATGTATTAACTAAAATATAAATAAACCACTATGTACAGTCATTCATTACCTACGCATTAAAAATCAGACCGCGCACAAACCTCAGCATCGAATTTTCATGTAATACGTTTCAAAGCCGCCTTTATTTATTTTACTCGAAAAATACATCTTTTAAAAAATTACATTTACTAGAGAAATACTTTCAAGTGTATTTTTGTAAGAATTTAAAAAAATTATCACGTTTTCCCAATTATCTCAAAACGGTGCATTGAATGAAACATTATAAAGATAGATGTTTGATAGATATTTAAATGATGATTCTAAAACATGCTTTATATTACCAATCCAATAATTAATAACGGTGATATCTTACGATCAGTTTAAAATTTTGAAAAACGGATCGGTCGATTTGGCTGGTTAACGAACTCGTCCGTCGTATTCGTATAGACGATATACTCCTTTGCGTCCCGTTATCAGACAAGCTGCAATAGCATTATTTTCCTATTCTGAATTACTTTTAATCTGATGGTGAATGTTTTAAACACGTTGTCGCAGGCGCAGTTTGTCAAATAAACGGTTTCACCAGGTGACCTAGAATCTGACAACACACAAACATACAAAAAACTTTGAACACGTCGCTTAGGGTTTTTTTTCGGCAACTGTCTCTTGAAGCCTGTAGCTTGTAGCTGAAGGTGGCTCGCTGCACATGATGAGTTGTTCTTGCACCAGTTCATTGAACTTGATCTGACGTATTAGGTAATCCACGCTGATCACTTTGTCGCAGGCGTAATTGGCAATTAAAAGGTTTCGCTAGGTGATGACCTTGAATCAAATATACAAAAATACAACAATTTAAAAACTCATCGCAGAGACATGTTGTCGGTAACACTCCGCGACAGCTTCCAGTTAAGGAGGCACGACGAACACGACGACCCCGTCGTTACTGATAAAAATTCGATTTTTATCGAAGTTCTCGTGCATTCGCCATTTAAACGGTACAAACAATAAAACTATTATTTGTGCTTCACGAGGGGCTGTTTCCTACATCAATTCCTCGCCGTCGACGAGTTCTTCGACCCAGGCACGCGATGACGTCGTTCGTGGTAGTAAATAAACGTATTTTCTAGAAGATGTCGAATTCGATAACTGAAAATTAGAAAAATTAATTAACGCTTCGCGAAGGATGTTTTTCCGTAACAATCTTTTAGTCGACAACTTCTTGCTATTAGAGCTCGCAGTAGACACGATGATGACACCAACAAAATTCACAAGAAATCGGATTAAAGGGAACTTCTTGTATTCGCCATCTGAATATTACAAGCACTTATTAGCGCTCCTCGTGGGGCTGTTTCTTGCACCAGTTCGTCTAACTCGAAATGAAATAACTAAGAATCCGCACTGAACTAGTCGCAGGCGTAGTTGTCAATTAAACGGTTTCACCAGGTGACCTAGAATCTGACAACACGCAAACACAAAAACTTTGAACACGTCGCGAAAGGTTTTTTTCCGCAACAGTCTCTTGAAGTCGGAAGCTTGCAGTTGAAGATGAGGGGTTGTACTTCCACCTGTTCGTCGAACTTGATCTGACGTAACAGGGACTCCACGCTTAACACGTTGTCGCAGACGTAGTTTATAATTAAACGGTCTCGCCGGGTGAACTAGAACCTGAAAATACACAAACACACAAAAATCTTCGACCACGTCGCGAAGGGTTTTTTCGGTAACCGTGTCTTGAAGGTTGTAGCTTGTAGCTGAAGGTGGCTCGCTGCAAATGATGAGAAGTTGTTCCTGCACCAGTTCGTTGAACTTGATCTGACGTAGCAGGGAATCCACGCTGAACACGTTGTCGCAGTCGTAAATGATAATTGAACGCTCTCACCAAGTGAACTAGAATCTTTTTTTTTGTTAGTAGCACACCCGAAAGGACACCAGAAACCGCCGTTAGGCATTACTTCTAGTGCCCCCCGGGACATCCATGCCTACCATGGAATATTTCACCTCCCGAACCGAGATTCGAACCCAGGACCCGTCAGGCGAGAGGTTAGTCTCCTAACCACTCGACCACCGAGTCGGCTAGGTGAACTAGAATCTGAAAATACACAAACACACAAAAAACTTTGCACACGTCGCGAAGGGTTTCTTCGGCAACAGTCTCTTAAAGTTTGTTAGTCTTTAAGTCTCTTGGAGGCAGTCATTAACGCTCCTTGTGGGGCTATTTATTGCACCAGTTCGTTGAACTTGACCTATTGTAACTAGGAATTCACGCTGAACTTTGTTGATGTCGTCGGTGTTGGCAACTGATCTTTTGGCGATGTGGAAAATGACACCTATGAATCACAAAAAATTGTAAACACACGAGGAAAGGTTGTTTATCGGCATCAGCCGTTCAACTTTGTGACCCTAGTGGCAGGGACGATTAGCTATAATACATGAAACATTCTGTATGAAGATATGACTAATGGAAAACAGTATATTTCATTATAATTAAATGGAGATTAATAACTTTTCCTATTTTATAAAAGTACTACGTTTATGTTAAATATATTCTTGAAAAAGTAATTTTTTCGAATAAATAAAATTATTGGCTAATATAAATGACGTAAATAATTTATACTCTTTACAAGGCACAATTAAACGTATTAATCAATAGGATTTTTATATATTTATCATTTATTAAAAAATTCCAGATGTATAACATTGGAATAATTTATTTGATGGGTATTTATTATTTAGGTAAATTTTTTTTCTAGATTTTTATACTTAATCACAATTTTGACGTAGATTTTAGCAGTCGATAGTTTAGCTCAGAAATTTTTTAAAGCCAAATCATTTTTTTTTAAAGAAAGATTAAGATTTAAAGATTCAAATTTTGCCAAATTTGAACAAACTGACCTGTCTCGCTTGCCTGAATTGAGGTAGAATACGTCGTAGTTCGATCCCATCCAATCCAACCCAAAACAACACATCTCACATACGTTCGACATATACGAAAGTAACGCGCGACTAAAGGGAATTTTTAGATTACTTATTCGTGTTTATCAGCTGTTATTGTTACACAAAACCGAACTGGTTTGTATTAAAATTTTAGAAAGTTTATTTTATCAGTGAATTAATGTTTCTTGCAAGTCGTGATAATCGGTGCTCTGTTAGCTTAATTCATTTGAATTAAACTTACTTATTTAAGTAGGTAAACGTACATAGATTATGCAAGGATGTCAAGTATAATTTATGCACTTATCGATTTAACTGCATGCTCCTTGTATTCATTTAAATTACGAATTTATCGAATAATAATAATAATTTATTGTCATAGTCCTACATTTACTTTATAAAAATAAGTTTTAGTTGGGTGGTAAATTTTATTTTACTTTATCATACTCGACAGTTATATTTGATATAAAGGTAGCACTATAGATACAGGGTTTTTGAGTGAAGTGGGAAGTTTTACTAATAAATACTGCCTATCTACTGCATTATTTAAATAAGTTTTATTTTTATATGTATTTAAGTAGATAACTACTTATAGAAAGGTCGAATCTTCCGTCTATCCTTTTTGTTATAATTCTCCCTCATTTAAGTAAGTACTTTTTCAAGTTGACAAATATGCTAACAATCGATTTTTTCGAAAAAATTTAAGAGTTAAGATAGAATTAAAATATTTTGGTTTTAAACCACCATCATATAGGGGCCATCACCATAACTTTTTTTTTAAATGGTCGAGCAGCTAGGCTGAACCTCTTTTGTGGTGGATTGATCTTAAATGATTAATAATCATAAGCGGTAATTTTTAAAGGGTAAACGTTTTTTTCTTACTTTTAGAAACTCATGAAACCAGTTTTACGACAATCCTTTCGGTTTAACTGGGTTCTGAGGTAAAAATCTTAATGTACTAGACTATTTTTGTAAAAGATACCGAAAGTCACAAACTATCTTTTTATTATTAGATATTTTCTTATTAGCTGTTATAACCTTTTGTAAACCTTTAAAAAGTCAATTAAATTTTTAGTATCTTTACAAATAACAACGGTAAAAATAATTAAGATAATATTTGGGATACTCTTCATATCTTATTCTTCATATGTAGGTATGATTTTCTCGAATATCGTTCACTTTACTGCGAAAATAAACAAGAGTACCTTTTTATCCTAAAATGTTTGGAAAATCCGGAAATATCTTTAGAAATTTCAAAACTTTAATGTCTGAAACGTTTCGAGATTAGAAATGTTAAGGGTGGTGTACCCCTGGCTCTCTTGAGGTAATATCAAAAAACCTATTGCACCAGCTTAAAGATCTTCACTTATTATATAAGTAACCAAAAATTATTAAATTCAACAACGAATAAAAATGTAAATTACAAAAATTGATTTTTATTTTTCAACTTTGGGGATGAATATCTCAACAGGGGAGCGCTGTAGAGCAAAATTTTATAGGAACTTGTAGCATTGTTTTGACGTAGTTTATACTGTCCCAAGATATTATCTCCCATTTCCCGTAAACCCGTAATGTAGGTATGATTAGCTTCAACTTAACACCCAATTATCTTAGGCCTTGTGAGGTCCTTCTACATTTTTATATACCCACCCACGACTGCACAATATATATATATGAAACAGCGTAATCGGGGTGAACGAAGTTGCGAGCATCTTCTCTTTAAATCTACATAGGTTATGAGTACCTATGTTACGTTTATAGCATAAGTATAGCAGTTAGTAAAAATTTGTTATTTCATTCAAAAAATGTACAAAAAAATTCTATCTTTGTTTATAACTGATTTCAAATTTATTTTTGAGGTCTATTAGTTCTAAATAATCGCCATTTATATCATTATATATAGGTACGTGAAATTATTCATAATACATATGTATAGGTACCTATATTTTTATAACGATTCCATTATTTTATAATATGTATAAATAGAGATATTGTCTAATATTTTTAATATTTATACATAGATACTTATGATGAACGATTTCCAAAATCAATTATTTGTTAAAACCTTCAGTAACACTACCTAAATGTACAGGGTGTCACTGATATAAGAGACAATACGGTAACAGGTGTTAGCTGAAATGACACTGAAGCAGAATCCAAAAGATGTCGGGGCTATCTTTACGCATATGCTCATAAAATATTAATGTAGAGCTGTCAAGGGCTAACTACGGTCTTGGATTATCCTGCTATTAGGGGTGAAATTTTTAAAGGATGGGATTCTTATGGGATTTTCTGCCCTAATTTTTATATAGGTTAATATAATATAGGACTTGAACAGCTATTTACAAAAATATATAATTTGTTGGCGATACTTCTTGTTGTTCCAGACATAATAAGCAAAATCGAAAAAAGTTCAAATTTTCAAGGGTGGATTTCACCCTCTTAAACCGCGTAAGAGCACGAATTGAATAAAACTCTTGATTAGGGTTGACTAGTACTACAATCCTGCAAAGTTTCAAATTTTTCTAATATTTCCACCTGCCTAGCCTTCCTTGTAACTACCAAGTAATCAAGTAACAAATATTTAACTCATAACTTGGAATGCACTTCAAAAAATCACAACTTATTCTCACTTGCAGAGATCGTACTGGAGTTTGATAAAAAAAATGTACCTTTTAGGAAATTTATTCCAAAATTATGTATTTTTATACAGTAAAATTATTTGAACAATCACTATCTACTGCCTTTATACCGCAGAATTATAAATTTACTCTATTTTTAATTTAAAAACTATTCGCGTGCCCCTCGACATTGACAATTTTCCTATTACAAACCAAACCAGATAAAAATTTAATCGCATTTTTATGCTACCGATAAAATACAAAGCAACTAATAAAACATGTGCACCACCTACTCGTAAAATAACTTAACGAAGTGAGGATAAATAACTGAATGTTTTTAAAATAAAAGCGGGATTTCCTAGTATCCACGTATAAACTCGAATGCATTTATATATAGAATTCCGGTAAAACCGCTTCAGATAATTTGCGTTAATGGTACAAAGCGGTAGTGCTTGTTTTAGTAGTCCGAATTTTAAATTATGACGTCGTATTATTCGTGTGCGCGAGGAGTGCTCGTTCGGTTTATAAGGCCTTTTTACGTGTGAATGCGCGAGTGTTGTGTACTCTAAAAAGATTACAAACAAAAACAAAATCTTTCTTTGTCGAATAACTCTCCATGTATTTATAAAGTGTAAATACATGGACCTTTAAGCTCTAACACAAATTCTCTAAAAATCGAGATTGGTTAGGCTCTCGGATAGGGACTTGGTTAGACTTGGTCTTGGTTTATTAACAACATGAATTAAAATCGTAAATACAAAACTGTTGAAGTTTATAAGCTGATTTTACTTTCCACCGTGAAAAATACTATCGTCTATACGAATTCAAAAAGAAAAAGTGAATATTTAAGTTATTTTTCAAGAAAATACCGAAAAACCTATTATTTTTGTTTATTATTTTGAATAAAAATTAATAGGTAGCAAGTAGATGTATAATCTTTTATAATCACGTTTATAATAAAAAAAAGAGTTTTATTGATATTTATCTTTTAGGTTTATTTAGTTTTAAGTAACACTGCAAATTCGTCTACTATCCCCTTAACCACACATAAGTGCGGTTAAGACTTTGTATAATAAACCTAATTTTTTTATATTATGAAGTACCTATTTGATTCGTTATATCTCTTGCGAACTTGATCGGAAACATTTTGTAAGTATGTACCTCTATTCAAGTCATTTTTAATTCAATCTTTATAATATTAAGAATTTAAAAACGGTTTGCCTTTAGTAACTCCGGTTCTGCATTCAACATGTATATTTAGTTAAACGCTATAGATAATTACCTAGTAATTAGTAATATTACCTAAAACAAATACATTTAAACAAGACCATTGAAAACTATCTTATTTGTAAATATATTAACTTATCTTCTACAAATGCATGCCCTATTTATTAAATTGAATTAGTACAATAACGTAAGATGTAACAGATCCAAAAATCGTTAAAAGCAAATGATAGTCTACTGTAAAAAAACCAGCAGCGGAAAATGACGGACAACGATAAACAGATAGTTGACTCAACATCGTCAATTCGTCTCGAAGAGCATTTTCCACTTTATTATTGGAAATAACGGGAAGCTTAAGAAGTATGTTAAAACACACGTCAGATGTGCGTTGAGCTTCTTTTACTGCTTTAGTACAAGATGCAGTTATAATTATACCGAGCATCTAAAACAAAACGAAAATAATTATTTTTAAACTGATTGGTTCTTAACATAAAAGTCAGATTTTCATTAACCTACTTACTTGCTTCAAGTCGCTTGAATTCAAGTAGGTATATAATTTAAAAGTATATTTTACTAATGTGAACCTGCTATTTACTCAAAACTTGAAATATCCTTTCAAGTTACTCAAATAATAGAAGAACATTATTGTCTTTAAAAAACTATTACATAATGATAATAGGTACATAAATGGGTACAGGCGGCCAAAAAGTAATGCATGCACGCGATGCGATGGGCGAGCGGCACAGCATGAAATTCCTTGTAATCCTTTCATTGTTAACAAGACCTTTATAAATAATAGTTAAAGTGGCCGTTTTCTTGTCAAATTTTACAGGCAATACAATGCTTCGAAGAGTTTCGATATTTTTAAATATGTAACGTTTAAAACTGCTGTAACTTAAAATATTCAAACGTGGTTATTTTAAATTTATAAATTTGTAGATTTATCTTATAGATAATTTATTAATTGTTTTTTATAATTGTTTTTCTATATTTAGTAATATACTAACTTTGAAACTTTTATAACGCGGAAGCGGAACGTAAATTACTACACCAACGCTCATAAAATTATGAAAATAAAAATCTGCTAATGTGGAATTCGGATAACTTAAGTTCTTTGTCTAGAAATTCCTAATCCATTCACTACACATTCGAAACCCCTTTTAATGATTATCATCGGTTACCGAAATTTAAATTACTTAATTAATTAAATTAATAAATACCTACTTAAATTAAATTAATTAATTAATTAGGTAATACGTTAAGAATGCCAAATAAAAGACATAAAAATACATTAATATAAATTAAATAAAATAAAAAGCATTTTTTGATCAGTTTTCGTTTTAGAAAGTTTTACTGTGCATTCCTAGGTATTAAATGGGAACGGTCCAAAATCAATTCATAAACTAAATCTGTTATAAAACGGTATTAAGATTCCTATTGTTGACCTATCCTTGGCGTAGGAACTGTATGGCCTAGAGGGTCAGCCTTTCGACTGGCCTTCCAGCACAGTCACGGTTGCGGATTCGAATTTCACTGGCTAATAGACTGGCTGAGTTCAAATCCATAAACAGAAAAAAAATCCTTGGCGTATTATTTAAATACCTAAATGAATTTTGGGCGCCTATTTTTGACGTTTCGGATTTTGGTTTTCTTGTCATTTCATTTATCTCAAAATTTCCAATATTGTTTGATTCTAATTTACAAACATGTGCTGTAACGATTTTATTTAATAAAATATTGAATACCTAATAATCGCAATATTTTAATAAAAAAATATTACTCCTTTATTATTTTTAAATAATAAATTACCTATAAGTTATATACGTAATACTTATCTACAAATCTAAAATTACCACGTATGGATATTTAGGTTGCGGCAGTTTTAAACGTTACGCATTTAAAAATAGGGAAACTCTTGAAAGCATCGCATTGCCTATATTTATCGTTAAAAGAAATTCGAACTCGACGAGGACACCGACTACTTCGATTCTTAGGAAGGTATTGTTAACAGTGAAAAGATGACAAGGGATTACGTGTTGTGACACTCGCCCATCGCCTCGAGCGTATACATCACTTTTTTGGGTGCCTGTGCCTAATTAATGAAAGAAAAATACCGATATTAATTTCACTTTTACAGTTAAGAACTGACATTTTTATAAGTAGGTAGCTATCTACATAATTTCTCAGCATATAAATTAAACATTTGGAAAATGTTCTACTTACAGATAGGTACCTATAGCTTATCCAAACCTATATGATGTTCACGTCATCAACAAAAAGTTACTAGATTGTTTATTTGTAATTCGGTTTAAAGTTTGAAAAGTGACATATTCTATAGATGATTTACTTGCGCACATATTAGATAGTATAAAGAAAGACTACAATTTATTAGAACTGTTAAAATACGAGGTACGAGGCGACAGCACCGTGTGAAACGTCATCATCTAGTAACGTTGTATTGATGACGTGAACATCATATAGGTTTGGATAAGCTATACCTACTTATTATTTATGCTTACTAATTGCCACACTGCCCACAGAGTGCTTAGAATAATTAAGTCGATTCCAAAAGTTTTCTCGAAACTGCCTTGGCCGTTTTTAATAAATATAAATACAGTTAACATATCTAAAGCGTTAAGTAGTCCCATCATCACAGACAACATTAAAAATAAGATTTGCCAGCCGAATACTTGATTAAATAACGTAATTTGTAATAGTTGTGTTTCATAAACTTGCGCTAAACTTCTTACGCTTTCTTGGAAATCTAATTTATCCTGCGTAACTTTGAGTTTCGTCGCTTTATCTCCGTCTATAGGTAAACAACGAGTTATTTCTTCTAAAGCATTGTTAATTCCTCTAAATCTGTACATCATCGACAAAGCAAAATTGTAAACGGTCATCACCATTATGTATACGTGATAACTTTGAAAGTCTCTAAAGATATAATTTCGATAAATGGGAAATCCTAGGCCCGTTATCCAAACATGGCCGTCGTAAATGAAAATTCCAATAAGTATCAAATGTCCCAAAATCATGTTGATGTAAAACGACTTCCAAAGTTTGATTTTTGAATCTTGATCCTTAAATAAGCATTTGTCGGTTTCAGAAAATATTTGCACAACATCTTGAAACTTCCGCATTTCCAAAACGAGGGTGCCAAAATGGAAAACACATTCGTGGCAAACATGCTTAAGCCTAAGACCATATCCGTAGTTACCAAAGTGTACGACGGGAAATTCTTGTATGCAAATTTAAATCTTCCCCATATCGATAATCCACTACCCACAACTATTATTAGAAAAAATGTAGATGCGTACAATCTAAATCGAGAGCATTTTTTATTCGTGTTTTCTTTGTTTAAATAATCGTATGGGGGAATGATTGCTAAAATAGTTCCGAAACGACATAACGGATTTATTCCAAATGCACTACCTTTCGACATATTTTTTCATATAGGTACCAACACCGGCATCAAACGGGTACACCTGTCACTATATTCTAAACACGATTAAGTACTTTTAATTTTGGGTTCGCGCCGTGTAATCTCTTTTGTGAGGTTATACGAAAAATGAATTAATATTATGTGGAAACCTGCAGGTAATCTAATGAAATTATCTATCAACAAAGACATATCCATTAATTAAATGAGATAGCAGTCCGCTGTGTGCTTAAGTTTTTTACAAATATATGTACAGCACGAATCCATTTAAAACGTAATTACTTATATTCCAGTATTGCCGTGGTGATCCCTGAAAAGAAATCGATGTATTTTACTTAACAATATTTTTAAGTGATATTAAGTTATTAATAAAATGCGTTTTAAAGAGACATTAATCATACACCGGTAATTATTATTAGATCAGTATTTACTTAGTATTTACTTATTTACCAGAATAAACAATTTAATATTATACATCAGTTTTACTAACAATCAATACCAATCGTAGGTTGGTATGTAAATACCAACCATAAATAAGATTGATAACGCCTTAACGAGGAAAGCTTTTCAAATGTTGAAGAGAAATTTATCAATTTTAAAATTTTTAAATTAACCAATCATAAGTGTTAATGTTTCGGTATTTCATTCAACACTGATATTTATTGAATTGATAACTTATCGAACAAATAAATTTTACAAAAACCGGCCATAAGTTGTGTCCATGCAAACGGTAATTAATTGTTTATTGTTATATTGTTATTAATATTAATTTTTCTGTGAAATAACTAGAATAGAATTTTAAAGAAGTAGAAGTCGCATTGGTAAAAAAATATAGTGATCCTCATTATTATTTTAGCGTATTTGTGATACGCTACTTTATACCCATATACATATACGTGTTGTGCGATCATATTATAATCATAATTCAATAATAAATTCGAATAGTTTCACAATTTATTTTTTCACAACATAATAAGAACTGTTCAATAATTACAATATGGTCTGTTATTCACGATTTCTGTTCTACACGAATCACGCAGGGACTAGCCCCCATGAATAACGAGTGAATACTGTTTTTCTTTTTAGTTTTTTGCTGTTACAAAATCGTACACAATTAGTAGGTAATTAATTTATTCAAAATATAGGTATTTAATTTAAACATTTGTGTTTGTTTAAATTGTTTAATTCTTTTGTCCATATTTAAACAAAAACATGTTTTATTTAAATATAGCTTTTTCTCTGCGTAGTAAATCAATTGATTAAACAAATTGATTGCGTGAAAGAATACCGCCAAGAATTAATACTTATATTTTTATAGATACTTACATATTTACAATTTGTTTTTCACGAATCAAAAATAAACATTTTAACAGTTGGCAATAAATATTAGGTAATTATTTGACTGCTTAACTGATATTTTCTTCTACATAGGTATATTACGATAATAGATTTTATCCTACTGTAATAATTTCTAATCATATTGCTATAATCTTCATCGGTATTTAATTAATTATCAGAAAAATAAATGCCATTTAATTTTACGGATGCGTCCGAGAAATTATGTAAGTAAGTATTATGTAATACTAATTGTAAGTATTATATGTCATACCTATCATTAATCTTTAACAAACATAACTACAAAGGAAATTTTTATCACACTATCAATCAATAGTCTAGTAAAACTGACGGACAGAAAGTTAATATAATTGTTTGATATCGAACCTTCCATTATAGTCACATTTATCTACTTTCGATCTGTTTTCTCTAAATAAATATTTGCACAACAAACAACAGAAGTAATTAGCTATCTACCTACTAAATGTATTCCCATGAGAACAATATTTGTGGTTTCAAAAAATAAGTCATTATATATGCTATAGGTACATACTTACAAAATAATTGATACACATAATTAGTGAAAAATAAACGATATTATATATATATATATATATATATATATATATATATATATACTTGCGTATAATATGTATAACAGATATGACTTAATAACAAAAATTAATTTGTAATGGCCGTTTGCATTAAATAAAAAGGAATTATTTATTTAATTATATAAGTTGTTATGGTCATGGTAACCAAAGCTTTTGACCAATGGAAAATAACTATTAATGGATTTAATCTTGGATTCGTTAATCATTTGTTTAATTTAGTTTGGTGTAACCGGTCCTAAGTCGTTTAATGTCCGAGGTTAATGGAATGGAAACCCATATTTGTTGAATTATTAATAATAAATAATAATAATATAATATAAATAATATAATAATAATAATAGTATAATATTATAAATGTATATAATTTTACGCCCTTTTGGCAAAACGTCTTAACCCACAAAAAGCGAGGAAACACAAAGCGATTGTTCCGGTGGAAAAAATCGGAATATTGCTATCAGATTTTAACAGACGATTTTTTTGCCTTAGATGCATAAGATAGTCAGAATAACTCATACGTTACGTATATACTTAAGTAAGTAATATAGCTACAATAACCAGAATGATTACAAATAAATGATAAACCTAAAAGTTACATTTTGTTCGCATAATTTTCAGCGATATAATAGTATTGTTTATGATAATATGACCGATAATAATTCAGGCAAACCTTTAAATACGTATAATACCCATCACTAGCTTTTACCTGCGACTTCGTCCGCGTGGATTCGACGAAGCGTATCTTTCAAATTTCATAATTCAAAAATAATACGGACCAACTAGTCAATTTTTTTTAAACAGGTATCTGCTGTACTTACCCTTTTCGTCCCTTTAAAGTTGGAATTTGGAAAACCGTTTCTTAGCGGGGACCTACATTTAAATTCGATGTTTTAGGATTAGTGGTTGAGACTGATTGGAGTTGATATTTCAGTCAATCAATCAAAATATATATAGATTATTGATCTAACTACCGTCTTGATGTTCTTGTTTTTGTGTAGGTTCGTAGATGTTTGTTTCTTCATATTATTGAGTTCGGGCAGCCTGCTAATTTTTAATTACGAATTCAAAAATTATTATTTTCTATTGGATATGTTGTGCAATATAGTGGGGCAACGAGAAATGTATTCGTTTAATCGAATTATACGAGTCATAACCGGAAATATGGCAACCTTCTCATAACATCACAACAAAATAAAGAAGAATGTTACGTGGACTGCAATCGCTAACAATATGGAAAGCACTGTTGATGCCGTAAAGGCTAAAATGAATTTCAGTTCCAATTACTAATTTAACTTCCATGTAAAGTAGTTTCTATAGTTTATATCCTTTTTACATAAACAGATATGGCCCATATAAAAATTGCAATTTTCAAAATTAAAACTATGCGTAAAATTAATGTTGTAGACGACCTCTTTTTTATTGAACAATAAATTAGATTTGTAAAAGTACAATCGTATAAGTTGTAATTACGCTAAATACATTAAACACAGTAGTATAATTAATGTTAAAAAATCCCTGTGCAGAGATATTAACATTAGTACTTTGAATTAATTGTATAAGTCCTAGAAGTTCAGAGCGTCGAATGTCGTCTTCCTCGCTTCTTTCTATTGGAATATTTAAAAGTAATTCGTAGCATACTGATGAGGTATTGCCTATTTCGTAAGTTACTTTATGACCAGCTGCGGCCAAACCAGCACCAATAATCTGAAATATATTTTTTATGTTGGTAATTAAAACACTATAATAGGTATATTTTGTACAAAAAATCCATAATAATTATAACAAAACATAAACTTACCATATAAATGATGGATATTGCTGAATGTACAAATACTATACTTAAATTATGTTCGTTAGTCACCGATTTAGCATCGTTATTAGTCTCTACTGACCAAATTTTTAAAAAATAAGCAATCTCTTCTATATTTCCCATAACTATTTTTCCATAAATTAGAAGAATTGGCCATCCAAATACTTCATTAAAAATTCTTATCAATTTAATAGATTTCAAAATATAGATGCGTAATTTTTTCATCTTGTTTGTTATTTGAAAATTTGTTAATTCTTGACGAAACGGAAAATTTGATGTTTTTATATTATTTTCAAAATTTATCGCGATCTGCAACCGATTATTTAAATTTTTAATACGATATCCAATAGATAAAAGGTAGTTATAGATTAAAAACGCATCGATAATAATTAAAAAGTCAGTCACGTTTAACACGAAATAGTCCCAATAATTCCATGAAAGTTCAAACAATAACCAATAATATGCATCAAAAATTATAAATAATGTCACAACAATAAGAATGAAACCTAATTCTACGTAAAATATGGAACAAGGTTTGTATTGATTTTTATAAATTTTAATAAATTTATCAATTTCAAAGAATAACTTCATGAAAGTATTAAATTTAAATTTGATAAAATATAAACTTCTTGTAACTGTAATTGTCACAAACAACATAGATATTGCATGAAGAATTATATTAGTAAAAACCATTATCATATTTAATTGTTTATATTCATTTTGAAATCTTTTAAAAATCACACTTATGCACGCCGTTATTGTGACTATTATCAGGGAAAAGGCATAACCTTTATATAAAATATTATTGTTGAAATTTTGACTTTTAAAATTTATCGATGGAGCCAATATAAAGGCCCTAACTAAATTATAGAGTGGATTTAAAATTGTAACATCTACTTTCAGTCTAGAGGGTTTCATGTTACCGCTTCAAATTACAACTACCACTAATTTTCATGGGCTATTATAAAGCAATGTAACACTAACGTGAATAATTAATCATAAAAATATGTTAAAGATAAATAATGTTTAGTAGGTACGTGTTTATATATTATTAAGTATACCTACTTATGTGCCTTGTTCATACTTAAATACGTAGATACATTATGTATGAATGTTGTTTACTAAAAATAAGTAGGCGTATCGATACATTATGAAATGGAAACAGATAAACTATCTTTTTGACAAAAATCGAAAAGAATAATATTGTTAGATCTATGGGTGTAGATACATTATTATTTATAACTAACATTATTTTAAAAAATTTAAAATACTACGTTAATATAAAATGTATAACTTCTATATAGCGAATTTTTCCATATAATAAGTTTTTGTGCTGTACACTGAGCTTTTACAAAAAAAAAATACATATATAAAACTGTTGCCATATAACCAAGTAAAATTTCGATTTAACGAATTTTTAAGTCAAACTAAAATAAAATATTTTAGGTAATTGCATAAACGCATTACAAAATTATCTAAGGGTACTTTCTTAGCAGCAGTGTACAAGATTAAATTTGCTCATCTTCAAATAGGTCTCATTTAAAAATATTTTTTTTATTGAATTAATATGCAGTACAAAAGTTAGCACATTTTAAAAAGTGCAAATCTTTCAAAAGTATTCCTTAAATTTTTCTAAATGGGAGTTTTAAGAAGGATTAAAATTACACTAAATTGATATTAAAAAGCCCTTAAAATATAGATGCATTAAAATAATATTTAGGTACCAAAAGGTGTTATTTCTAAATAACTGAAATTTCCCTATAGGTAACTACCTAGCGAATATTTGTTCAGAATATATCGACTTCGTTCTAATAGAAGTTTAACTGTAGGTACATAATTATTTACTTTTTGATAACTACCTATAATGTTAGATACTACTGAGGGTCGAATTCATAAACGAAACTTAAGTGTAATTTTAAGGTACCTAATTTAGGTACCTATATCTATTACACATTTATTTAAACAATATAAATTGAAGTTTTACTATGTTAAACTGTGTTCTACATTATAGATAATGTAAATAATTTCTGATAATATACTTAATTAAATTTATCGATTAACGATATTTTATCATTCAATAATAATCGTAAAAAATTTACTTATTATATCTAAATATTTAATAAATTAATTATAAAACAATTTTAAAATCAAATTCAAGTTAAATTAATTTGTAAAAGTACAATCGAATAAGTTGTAATAATAGTAAATACACTAAAGACGATTGAATAGTTGATGTTAAAAAATCCATGTGCAGAGATATTAATATTAGTAGTTTGAATAAGTTGTATAAGCGTCAAAAATTCAGACCGTCGAATGTCATCTTCCTTGTTTCTTTTTATTGGAATATTTAAAAGTAATTCGTAACATGTTGATGACGTATTGCTTATTTCCTGAACTACTTTATGAGCGGCCATGGCTATACCAACGCCAACGAGCTAAAAGATAAAAGTAAAATTTAGTAAACAAACTTAAGTATTTTTAAAAATTAGAAATGTAGGTAGATAAGTACCTATTGGCTAATGATAGGGGTGAGTAAAAAAGTTACAACCTTTTACGAATTTCAGTGGATGTTTACCCTGAATACAAAGGAGTAAAGTAAAGGGCAAGAATATATTTATAGAAGACTTGGATTCAGTGCAGACAATGTCGAGAATGGGCCCACGAAGCCTGTAGTGGTGTTAAAGATAATGATTGTTCTTTTTTGTCAGTAGTCTAATCTGGACTAAATACAATTTAATTTTATATAATTTTTTATTTTTTAAGGTTTGTTGTGAATTTTTTTTTATACTTTCTGTAAAAATAATAAACGTGCTTATTTTCAAGTTCATTGTAACATTTTTGTGTTTTCTATTACATTTTCGTGTGTAGGCAGTCTCGCCCTGCCTTCATCACTTTAAAAATTAATTCAAATTTCATTTATTTTTTGTTAGTTTTTATTATTGGATTTATATAATAAAAGGTTTGGCAAATATATTCCATAATTTTCATAAGTTATCCAACGTTAACTATACGATTTCACCCCACTCTTACGAATTTATTTACTATATTTAATTACACCGCCACCGGTGTAATACGTAAATAAGAAAAATTAATGTAGAAATAACAACAAACAAATAAATAGATAAAATATAATAAACACTATGTAGGTATAAAAATTGTTACTTTTAGCTTTTTAAACTTACCATACAAAACAAGTTCAATGCCGTATATATAATCATCAATGCCGCGTTTTTACTGTCATCTATCGACTTATGTTCTATATACAAAAGGGTTAAAACATAACCGACGTGGGCTACATTCATCACAACTACTTTTGCAAAAATCAAAAGAAGTTCCCATCCAAATATTTCGTTAAAAAGTTCTATCAATTTAACTGATTTCACAATATAAGTACATAATTTTTTTACTTTATTTGTCATTTGGAAACTTTTTAAATTGTAACCCACTACATTTAATGTATTATCTACTATACCAGTTTGAAAACTTAATACGGTCTTTAATCGATTATTTAAATTTTCAATACGATAGTGAATACACAAAAGATAGTTATACAATAATAATGCATAAAGTGTAACTAAGAAATGAATCAGATTTATGACGAAATATTTCCAATAATTCCATGAAAATGCATTTTCTATAAATATCCAGAAATATGTATCGAAAGGTACAAATAATATCATAAAAATAAGCACGAAACCTAATTCTACGTAAAATACATAACAACGTTTGCATTTAGTTTTATAACTACTAATAAACTTATCGATTTCTAAAAATAACTCGATGAAGGTGTTAAATTTATCTTTGGTATAATATACACTTCTTATAATAGCAACTACGACAGACATCATAGTTAATACGAATAACAAGAGACTCGTAAAACTCGCCATTAAATTCATTTCTTTGTACAAAGTTTGGTATTCTTCTTTAATTGCATCTAGACAAGCTGTTACTGTAAGTATTGACAGAAGAAACGAGTAACTTTTGTATATAACGACATTACAGAAAGTTTGACTTGTAGCATTCATTGAAGGAATTAACGCAAAAGCCCAAACTAAATAATAGAGTGGATTTAAAATTGTAACGTCTAGTTTTAATCTACAAAATGTCATGCTGACATTTCTAATTAAACTAACTATAGTTTAAGGCTGTTACAATGCGTTTCTGTGATGAATTATTAAATTTGAAAATATGTTAAAGATAAAATCATAATTTTGTTTCCGTGTTGTATATCTACACATTTTTTATGTGCATACATTATAGATAAGTATTATATTATCTTCATCTATGTACGCATTTAGCTTGTCAGACTGTAACCTATCAAATACTTTTTCCAACATTTTACTTTTCGGACTTCGTGACTTTTGCCTCAACGGAGGCGATATAAATATATATATAGCTTATCCAAACCTATATGATGTTCACGTCATCAACAAAAAGTTACTAGATTGTTTATTTGTAATTCGGTTTAAAGTTTGGAAAGTGACATATTCTATAGATGATTTACTTGCGCACATATTAGATGGTATAAAGAAAGACTACAATTTATTAGAACTGTCAAAATACGAGGTACGAGGTGACATCACTGTGTGAAACGTCATCATCTAGTAACCTTATATTGATGACGTGTATCATATAGGTTTGGATAAGCTATATAAGTTATATAGCTATATAGCTATAGCTATTTTCACGATAGGTTCCAATGCATGTCAAGCATAAAAAGTTACTAAATTGTATTATTAAGTTTAAAGTTTTGAACAGGGCATATTCTACCGCTAATTTACCTGCACACATATGGCATGGCCAAGAAATATTATAATTTATTAGTTAATAATTAATACTAGTTAATACTAGGTTTTATAGATAACGCGTATTGGAACCTATCTTGAATAACGTATACCTATGTACATAGATATACATATGTCGCAGCCTTTCGGCGTAATAGGGAAATCCCAGCTAAATATAATTTAATATATAGCTTGAATAACAAAAACAAACATATGAATAAAAACATGAATATCTAATATTACTTTACATGGTACCCTCCCATTTCTACACGATTTTATATTCTTTTTCTAAATTCTTCGTAAACTAAATCGATTTCATATTCATTGATGTTGGCTATATATTTATATTATATTACTACTTTTTGTTTATTTTCTTTACATTATATCGACTGCATCTTCGCAGACGAACGTAACCCACACTTTTTGTGAAAATGAATTATTCCGACTACCTTACGCATCTAAGGCAAAGACATCATCTGTTAAAATTTGGTAACAATATTTTCCACCGGAAAAATCGATTTGTATTTCCGTGAAACGTATCTATTTATAGCTAAAACGTGACGACACAGAATGCGCTCTACCGTAATATGTACTTTTTGTGGGTTACATCCTTCAGTAAAAACGCCTTCGACACTAGGTATTAAAATTATTCACATACTTAAACTTTTTTACTTTAAATAAAAATCAAATGGAGTAATATCAGGTGAGTGTATAGGCCATGTTATAAGGCCGAACCGTTCAATCTATTTCATATTAGAAAAAAATCTATCTAGCCTATTTTTCACTCAAAAGTTCCCTTCAAAGCAAAAGTATAAACTTTGAGACGAGACGTTTTGAAATTTCATATTTGACCTTCTGTTAATATTAGTCTTTCCGCTAACATTTTTCATTTTTACTCAAATAATTGATAATAATTGAACAATTTAACGTTTCATTATTTTTAAACAACCCTGTATGTTATATCAACATTCTGACTATAGCTAAGGACTTTTCACATTAAGCAAGTTTTTCTAAAGCATGACTTTTCCTCTAAATACGAGAAATAAAAAAGTTTATAAGGATAGTTAGATTTATCCGTAGACACACTTTATAGCAACATAATTTTTTTTTAATTTATATTGTAAAAAACCAAGAGACCATTCGAAATATGGAAAATGCCTAAAAATATGTTATTTTATACATATGATTAAAATGGAGTTAAGTTGACAAAATGACCAAAATCGGCATAGCCAAAGACGTAATATAAGAAGGTAAGAAACTTGGATTAATTTCTTTTTCTTATGTTTTCTTTGAGCGTGGATGCACTTCTTCGCCCCTGCTTCGCACTTTTTGGTTCTCCCGTGCTTTGGACCGTCCAAAACTACAACACAATCCAGATCTTTCCAACTACCAAAGTGCGATGTACTTAAGTACTCCCTACACTACTTGCGGGCCATATATCGGATTTTGGTGACTAGAAAGATCTGGATGATATTGTAGTTTTGGACGGTCCAAAGTACGGGAGAGCCAAAAGGGGTGAAACACCTGGAGATAATGCATCCACTTTTCCATATAATAAAAGAATTAATATCTATAAAAAAAATTTATTTATTAGTAGGCTCATTTCTATATCTACATAAATATCTATATATTATATTCTATATCTACCTATTTAATAAATTTGCAAAACGACAATTTTAAAGTTATCCGAATTTAAGTTAAATTAATACTTGTAAAAGTACAATCGTGTAAGTTGTAATAATAACAAATGCACTGAAAACAATAGAATTATTGATGTTAAAAAATCCAAGTGCAGAGATATTAGTATTAGTATTTTGAATTAGTTATATAAGCGACAGAAATTTAGAGCGTCGAATATCATCTTCCCTGTTTCTATTTATTGGAATATGTAAAAGTGATTCGTAACATATTGACGATGTATTGCTTATTTCGTAAGTTACTTTATGACCGGCAACGGCTATACCAACGCCAATCGACTGAAAAATAAAAGTAGAATTTAGTAAAACAAACGAAATAATAAAAAATATATAAAAATATATAAATAAATATAATATAATCTATAAATATGTAATATAATATATATAATAATATATAAAATATATAATAAAAAAATATATAGGTAGATATTACTTAATTACATTTACTTAAGTAGCTACTAGGTATACTTAATTTTGTATAGATTCAGTTAAATCGAAAGTGCGGTTAAAAATTTATACCTATACGTATTTACGTCAAAATATGCCCAATTACTCTTTAATCTAACATTAGCCCTGAGTTTCGATATGTTATTTTAGTATACGTATAGGTATTAATTTAAAAAATTTCAAACTGGTTCATTTTGATTGAGAGTCAGTTTAATATAAAAATAAAAATAAATAATAATTTTGAGTAATTAGGTATAATATAATATAACAACTTAGCATATAAAACATATTTAGTACAAAATATGTAATAATCATGACTAGATCCATAATGTCACTTGCCCACTTATGTTTTACATAATATATTGTTAAAACATAGCCGACCTGTTTTTATCTATTTAGCCGACCACTATTTATCACAACTATTGTGGCAAAAAATAGAAGAAATTGCCATCCAAATATTTCGTTAAAAAGTTGGATCAATTTAATCGATTTAACAATGTAGGTAGGTACACAATTTCTTCACTTTATTTGTCATTTGAAAACTTTTTAAATTGTAACCCACTACATTTGGCATATCTACTATATTAATTTGAAATGTAACACGGTCCTTAATCGATTAGTTAATTTTTTAAAACAATATTGAATACATAAAAGAGAGTTATACAGTAAGAATGAAAAAATAATTATTAAGAAATGCGTCACACTTAGGACGACTAATTTGCAATAATGCCATGAATGACTCTTTTTCATCCTTATCGAGTAATATGCATCAGAAAATATAAAGAATGTCATAAACATAATCAGGAAACCTAATTCTATGTAAAATATATAACAAGGTTTGTAATGTTTCGTTCTGTACATTCTAATAAACTTATCAATTTCTAAAAATAACTCGACAAAGGTGTTAAATTTATCTCTGATATAATATACATTTCTTAGAATAGTTATGTAATAAACAATATAATTAATATTAAATTCGTCAGATTCGTAAAACCCGCTATTATATTTATTCCTTTATACACGGCAAAAGATTGTTCTAAGATTATACTTAGAATTGCTGTTGTAATTATTATCCCAAAAAATGCGTAACATTTATAGAAAACATGACTTGTAAAATTTATTGGAGCAACTAACGCAAAGGCCCAAACTAAATTATAGAGTGGATTTAAAATTGTAATATATACTTTTAATGTACAAGAAGTCATAATGGCAACTTCTAACTAAATTTTGACTATAGGTTGACGCTTTTACAGGATACTATGCGTTTATAATATGAATTATTAAACATAAAAGTACTTAACTGTGTCAAAGATAGAATAATTTTATTTACACATCGTTCACACTTTATTTATATTCGTGTTTTACATAAATATATAAGTACATACATATATATTACAAAAAGCCATTAGCGTACCTACCTACTAGTAAAAATGTAAAAACTATTTTGTTTTATCGAAACTGAAACAAACGGTACATACACTTCGTCCAAACCAACACGTCATCAATAAAAGGTTACTAGATGATGACGTTTCACACAGTGCTATCACCTCGTACCTCGTATTTTGACAGTTCTAATAAATTGTAGTCTTTCTTTATACCATCTAATATGTGCGCAAGTAAATCATCTATAGAATATGTCATTTTCCAAACTTTAAACCGAATTACAAATAAACAATCTAGTAACTTTTTTGACGACGTGAATTACATATAGGTTTGGATAGGCCATACCTAATCATTATTTTAAGTTTATAAACATAAAAATCTTATTGTATATTTTCTTATTTGGCGAAAGAGTTTCATAGTAGCTATAACTACTTTATATTATTTATATAATTTTTCACTTACTTAACATAAACGTTTTAAACGTAAGTAATTCAGTAGTAAGTAATATTAATAATGTTTATGATTATAAAAGATGTTTATAATTACGTTTATAGATGATACAAATTAATTATCTTTTATGTACAGTGCTCTCCCTCTATAGTTCCTTCCTCAACAGTTCCGCTTCCCCAGTTTTCGACTCGACTAGTACCCCCACTCTTAAGACATTAGCGCGTACCTCGAGATTCAAATGGCTTCTCCATACAGTTCCGCGCGCTGTAAGGCTTGAAAAATCGAGTGTATCCAATATATATAGCACAAATTAAGTAATTTATATTGTATTTATTATTTTATTATTATTATTTATTTATATTTATTAAAAGAAGTATAAAAACAAAATATATTACGTTGATTTGTGACATTTTATATTATAAAGATATAGATTAGCACGAGCGTACGAACAACAACTAACTGTCGAACAGAGGAAAACCATCAGTAGGAAATCAAAACAAAAGAAAAACATTTTATTAGGACGAGTGTAAGATGGAACTATTAAGAAAGACGCAAGTGAATTCGTTCGAGCGCTACGAAAGGCGCTTGGTAGGGGAACTCTGTTCGACTTAATTTCTAAGAAAAGTTATTCCCCTCATGCCCAACTGCGGAACTGTAGAGGAAGAGCACTGTACTTATTTAACTTTAGGTGCCTAATCCGACTAACAGTACATAAGGCTCATGGTATAATAACTATAAAGGTAAGATATCGGGGGAGGGGGGGTTCTGCGCATCGGGATGTGACGTCACTCGTGAGAAAATATCAGAAGTCTGACATTTTCCGAATAAGTACGTTGTTTACATGTATAAATAAAACGTAGTTTCGGCGTTGTCTTAAAATTTTCCCATCATAAACATGAAGTGCGCGGTGTTTGGTTGCAACGTTAACTAGAAAAATTGTTTTTTTTTCTGCTTTTCTCGCAATGAACCTGAATTCAGGTTTAAATGGATTCATTTGTGTTACCGGTTGGACAAATTCAATGTTAGCAATTCAGGAATTTGTTCGAAACATTTTAAAAAATGACGATTTTGAGAGAAATTTGAAATACGAGCTATTGAACTTGCCTGAAAGTAGTTTCCGTTTGAAAGTAAAACCTGGGTCGGTGCCCAGTCATTTCCATCTACCCTACATGGCTATCGTTTCTATTTTTAAATTTCTACTGTATTGCTACGTACTCTCACGGATGACGTCACTGCGCGGAGTTGAACGTGTTTAGAACACTCGGATAAATGGAAATGAGACGGAATTGACTGATGGAATGAATAAAGCCATAAATTAAAAAAAAAACATGAATCCTAAATCCTCTTCGTTTTGCGCCTCGTCGTCCACAAAGCTTTTAGCATTTATAAGTAATCATCTTGTACTGGGATTCTCTTCTTTTCCACTGCTTAAGTGGGTAGTGTATTCTACGTAGTTTGAATAGTGTCGGCGAACTTTAGTTGTTTGAAATTTCTTGCTTAGTCTGTGACCCACTTTGATTTCCATATGGAGGGTCAAAGTTAACATAAAAGGTGTACTCTCGAAGTGGTAGACGTAGAGAGAGCATTGATATTCAAAGTATTCAGCCTAAGTAGAACAGTAATTTTTTAATGCTCCAAAAACTTTTATTTTCAATTTATTGCCATTCATAAATAAAACAGTTTTCATTGTCACTCAACAAAAAATCAGGTAATATGTTATAGATTCTGAAAGATTCTGATGTAAAAGACAACAAAGATATCAGCGATAATAATTTTAAATAAAAATTTTAATTATTTAGTTAGATAATATAAATTTATTAATCTAAACAATTTATTTTACTACCTACTACCTAAATTTATTACAAGGTTCTAATTTCTAAAATTTTACAAACCACTAAAATATTTCAAATTAAATTCAATATTCGTGCTAATTATGTTTACCTTGGTTAATTATATATTTATTACTTGTTAATTTGTATTAGAACAATAATATAAGACGTTACGGTTCCAAGGAAACCGAAAAGCATCGAATAATCGATGTCAAAGAATCCCGCTGCGGAGAAGTGTACTTGTTCGTGCGTTGCTTGTTGCGCTAACAAAACCATCTCTTCCCGCAAAAAACGGTCTTCTACGTTGTTGCTATCCGCAGTAATATCTAATAATAATTTGTAACAAATACTTGCGGTCTTCTGCGCTTCTCTTGTAGTTATGTCACACATTACTGTTACAACCACTCCCATAAACTAAAATTAACAAAAAGATTTAAATACATAGGGTCGTTCAAAAAGGACGTCACGCTCTTTAGGGCGGGGAGAAAGATCGCGGGTCGTGACATGTCGTGACATAAGTGCTTGAGATGTAGCAACATGCGACGTCACGGATATTGCAGCAGTGCATGTTGACATTGTAAGAATTTTTTTGTAATATTTAGGGGGGGTCATATTGATACTTTGACATCCTTTTCTGAAAGCGGGAGGTAAGAATTTCATAGCATGGAGGGGGAGGGGTAGAAAACATCCAAAAAAGCGTAACGTCCTTTTTGAACTTAATATCTAAAAGCTATAGAAATTTCTAATAAAAATAGTTCAGTTTTAATTCGAGTTATAGGTATAGCTTATCCAAATCTATATGATGGTCAGGTCATCGACAGAATGTTACTAGATTGTTTATTTGTAATTCGGTTTAAAGTTTGGATAGTGACATATTCAATAAATGATTTACGTGCGTACATATTAGATGGTATAAAGAAAGACTACAATTTATTAGAATCGGCAAAATACGAGGTACGAGGTGACAGCACTGTGTGAAACGTCATCATCTAGTAACCTTTCATTGATGACGTGAATCATATAGTTTTGGATAAGCTATACATACATATATGTGTGTATATAGGTACCTATACTTCTGTAATAGTAAATTGAAAGGTTAAAACATACCTTAACATTTTACTCCAAAATAAAGAATAAATTAAACGTTTATACCCTTTATGTATTTACATACATTAACGAAATCTTTTTTGAATTTGTTTTACGTAAAAAGTAAAAAATGATTTCCAAAAGGTAATAAGTTTTTCAAAGACCAATTAACCAACTAACGACACATTTACATTATAATGATAAATAGAATTTTCATTAACTTACCGCATACAGAAAAAAATACATGAACGACGACAATCTCATATTTAAATCGGCAGAAAAAGAGAGTTGTTCTTGAATCAATGTAAGGAATACAGTTGCTATACAGCTTATCAAGAACAGAATTTGCCATCCAAAGAATGTATTAAATTCTGCGACTACATTTGTTAGTTGTTTATGTATTATTCTCGCCGTTTGCGCATGTTTTGCCACCTGTACATTTTTGGTGTCTTTCAAACTTCTCTGAAAATGATCTATTACGATAATATTTTTATGTGGAACATCGATACTGCCCGAAGAAAATTTCACACCGTTTTTGATGATAACATTGATATTTTGAAATCTGTATTTAATAGCAACGCAATAATTGTAAACTAGCAATACTATGATGACTGCAACGTACATTTCGAAATATTCAAAAATGATAATTGGTAATTGTTGTTTATCTATATTTTGTAGGCTTCCGTATAAATCGTATAAGTTTATACCTACGAATACTAAATGTGCTAAAAGTAATTCCACCAAAAACCGATTGCATCTCCAGAAACCGGTGTTGTTTTTAGATTTATTAAAAAGTTTATCAATTGTATAGAAATAATCGATAAACAATTTAAAATTTCGATTATTAGAAAATGCGGACAAAATTATTGCAGTAACTGCTAATAAGTTTAATACGCTATAATTTATTATATAGAGAATGATCGTAATTGTAGATAAATTAACAATAACTAATACGTAGTATAATCGATAAATATACAAGCAAAATATAACGGTTAATACGAGTACACTATAATATTTATATTTTCTTAATTTTTTATTGTCGTCACAATTATAAGGTGGTAAAATTGCTAGAAAATTAGCAACGTTACAAAGCGGTTTAATAACATTTATATCGTATTGTCGATCATCTGCGAGCATTTTGAACAATATTTTAAAAGTCAAAATAATATCGTACCTATTTTAATAATACGGTCACTTTTACTGCGAGAATGGTAAAATAAAACCACGTCTAGGCTTATTTTTGTAAAATAATAGATAAAACATATAGATATGTATACTTCGATTATTTTACGAGTTTTTTTATTAATGTAATACTAAAAAAAAAACTACTTACACCTTTTAGTCCAGTAGTCAATATTAGCAACGCACTGTTTAAATATGAATATTTAGTTATTATCGAGAAATTTTATACATGTAAAAGTAAAAATTACATTTAAACACATTATAATTAGGGATAATGTACGTATCAACATAATATTCCGGATAATAACAACTCCCTTAATATCGAATACTTCGTCTTACAAATAGATGCGTACTTTTAAATAACTATCATTTTTATATATTTTTTTGATCGAATTGCCTTGATATTTCAATTACATTATATTCAGCTAACCAGTGTTTTCAAGGATGATCTAATACATGTTTTTTTTTAATTTTATTAAGAAATGTCATGATACGCCTAATGCATATTATCGTGACGATTTATTTACCTATATAGGGTGTCCCGGTAAAGGTCCTTTTAGGAACTTATTCCCCAAACAAAAATAATAAGCCAATTTGTCAAAATTTACCTTAGTAAAATATTCACCCCGAGAAGATATTTGCCTTTAGAGTTGAGTATTTAGATTCGTTTTTTCGAAATAACTTGTGAACGGTTTGATGATTTATGGGTCAGTTACATCCCTGGTTGAAGATAGTTATTTTGGTTTGAAAATTGTTTGAATTGTACGTTAGGGGTACAAGGGTAAACTTATACGTTCTAATTTTGAGAGTGTAACCTTTTTTCAATTTTTTGACCGCATTGAATTGCACAAGTCTTTTTACACAAAAATAGATCCTCTTACTAGTTTTCGCTGCAACAGTTTACGAGAAAAACGCATTTTGATGTTCTCCGGTCAGTCTTTGATTGCGCGTTATCTCAGTTGTGATGGAAATTGTTTTAAAAGGACTAATAATTTGTTTTAGAGAAATTGGAGGTAAAGAGCCTTAGATAGTCTTGAACGCATGAGACAACGCATGATTTTCATGCACGATGGCGCACCACCGCGCTTTTACATTACCTGTACGGAAGCAACTGGATCGGTAGAGGCGAACCTATCGCTTGGCCGCCTCGAAGCCCTGATATGAACCTATTTGATTTATACATTTGAGGACATCTGAAATCGTAGTTCATTCTGAAACAATTAGACTAGCGAACAGCTACAAGAAAGAATATTTCACTTCAGTAATGAAATCAAAAATAATTAATAACTGTTTCAAGTGCAATAACAGTAAATATTTCTTAATCTTGTCAATTTGTTGTTATTGTTTCTTTCATGAAAGCATTTAAAATGATACATTAAATACATAAAATATTCCAGCCGTCTCCTAATTTTGTTTATTCCATCTAAAATCAAATCCTCACCGTAGGACATTCAAATGTTTTTTTCGTGATAAATGTTCGTTGCAGCGAAATCTAGTGAGAGGATCTTTTTTATGCAACAAAACCTGCGAATCCAAAAATGCGATCAAAAAAATTAAAAAAGTTACACCCTTAAAATTAAGACGTATAAATTAATAAAGGTGATTTACCCTGGTCACTCCCAAGGTGCAATTCAAACAATTTTTAGACGAAAATAACTGCCTGACCCAAAAATCATCAAATTCCCGTTCATTCAAACCGTTCACAAGTTATTTTGAAAAAACAAATTTAAAAAATCAACTTTAATTTTGGTAAATAGACTTATTTTTGTCTGGGGAATAAGATCTTAAGAGATTGCCCACCTTCACTGAGACACCTTGTACATTTATTAAGTATTATAAAAGTAGGAACGATTAAAAATATACGTAGTACTATATATCTATACGTAATTAAGAATTGCGAAATCAAATTGTCGAACTAAACAGAACCATTTTGTTAAAAAAAATACTAACGATAAGTAAAATTAAAATACATTTATATTGTTTACTTACCACTAACGTGATATACCATAAAACAGCGAGTACAATAAAATTAATGCCTAAAGCTTTATCGTCCATTATTCTTCCATTTTCGTCCGACGATATCAAAATTATAAAATTAGTTATCTCTAAAAATCCCATTAAATTAATTAACCAAATAAAGAAAATGGGCCATCCAAAAATGCCATTGAAAATATTTATAAGAATCGTCAGTTGAGTATAAATATTTCGTATGTCTTTAACGAAACGCCAAGTTCGTTGTTTTTCTGAAGAGAGTCTCCGATGTTTCACATCAAATGTTCCTAAATAAATTGAAACAGTATTTTCACTCTCTGTCGTGTTTTTAACTAGCAGTTTATTTAGTTCGGTGTAACGTATTTTAATAGACAAAGCATAATTGTATATTAAACCAACCAAAACCATATGCTCGTATTGTGGAAAATCTCTGAAAACGTATTTTAAATAAACTTCGATTCCTACAATATTAATCCAAATGTACGCGTCATACGCGTATAAAAATAATAAGTACACGTGTACGGCAATAATTTCCAAATAAAAGCGATAACAAATTTTACTTTCTACGTTTTGTTGCCATAGATATCTATCCACATCGTTAAATATTTGCAAAAAAATTTTCACATTTTGAACAATAAAAATCGATCGTATTTTTATTACAATTATCGAACCTACCAGAAATACGTTTAAAAGTGCGTCAATTACACTAATAGTAAAACTTTGTTTAGGATAGGTATGAACTATTTTTTGATACATCAGTATAATTTCTACAAAAAATAAAATTGCAACAATTACAAATACGTAGCACTTGTACAATATAAATTTAAATCCATCGCTGTTAATATCTGGCGGCATTAAAGCCATAAAATTTACCATTCGATGAATAGGCTTTACAATTTCAATTTTATAATAAGTCATCTTATTAACTCGTTAGTTCCTCAGCTTTAAAGCTACTATTGCTCTTAGAATTTCCCACAATAAAAGACAGCAAATATTTATTTTCAAATTTCTGACGAATTCCTTTATTACGTGTCCCTTGTATGTTAGATCTGATATTATTGTATTATTTATAAGAGTATAGATAAGCTTTATAGTAGTATATTATTCAAAAAGTTCGATTACGCTATCTAGATTACGCATAATATAGATAGTAAGTAATTAATTAACATAAATGACCTTTTTACTTTTTACGAGAATACTCCATGGAATAAACGAACGAAACTTAATTAATTAAAAAACTATTTTTGTAGCAGAAACGATTAAAATAAAATCGAAATAGTTTACCTAATTTAAAAAAAGAATTCATTTTTAAATAGGCAACACACTTTACATAATAATGCAATATATTGTTCACAGATAGCGGTATTGCTTTCAGGTTTGTTGAACTACCAAAATTATGGTCGGTATAATGTACTATAATTATTTATTTATGGTTATGTTTTGCTATAAGTAATACTAATAATAAATCATATTTTTATTATAATAAACAAATGGAGTTGTAACAAAATACCAATGCAAGTATTTATAATTGTGATAAGCAACAAGTTTAATTTATAATTATTAATATATCGTACAAGTTCCTTTTAACAATTTAAATTTGTAGGTTTACTAATAAAATTAGATTATATACCTCCACCATCGAAAAAACTATAAATACTTTATTTTACCGACAACTAAATAGCTATAGAAAAGAATTTAGTGTGGTACCATTTTGTAATATTAATATAAAATTACCTTTTAATGTTACAATTATACCTTTAGATGTACACAAATACCACAACTGCGATAAAGTTATTATAAAGTTGAATTCTATTAGTAATACTATTCCGTTAAGATTTAATTATATCGATGAAACACTCGACATCGTTTATGAATGTGAACATAAAGTACCTAAGATCACTTGTGATATTGAAGCTCCCATAAAAGCTAGTAAGTTTTAAACGGCGATTTAAACTAAATATTTTATTTTGTTCTTTCAATTAGATATTAAAATAAAAACAGAAGGAGACGTAAATATTTCAAACTTTAATGGACACAGTATCGATATTATGAGCTCGCATGGTAACATTATGGCATCAAAATGTTTTTGTAACAGCATATCTATTGTTAGTTTAACAGGGAATATTTTATGTAAAAATGTAATACAAGCAGCTGAAATTTATTTAAAGACTGGAAAGAACGGTGTAAGTCCAAAGCAGTAATTAAAAATGCAATAATTTAAAATAATTTCAGTCGATAGACACTGGTAAATTGCAAGGTTTAAACCTATTGGCTGAAACAGAAAATGGTAACATAAAGACTGAATCATCATACTGTAATAACAGTTTGTTTATTACACAAACTGGTCACTTACAGTTACATAATGTTCATAAAACAAGTCAAGTTTTGATAAATCAACGAGGGACATTAAACATGTGTTTGTATTTTCTTAGATTAATATATACCTACTGACGTTGATGGCATTTGTACCGATATAATAGTTTAACCCTTATTTAGCCCTGAGCAGGCATGCAACCTACAACTTTAGCTGAATCACATAATGGCCTATAACTTAACATATCACCTATCTGGTACCTACTACCAACGTTAAATATTAAATCTTTATGAAAATATAATTGTGCCTTAACAATAAGGTATAAGAATAACTTAAGCAAGATAAATATTTGATCATTAATAGTGCAAATGGCCACAAACGTATTTACAGATGGTCCTCGACTTACAACAAAATACGTACCAAGGTCTCTGTCTTAAATCGACAACTTTTTTGTCTCCATTACACTTCATAAATTATTGGCATATAATAAGACTTCTGTTTAACTTAAAACGGTTAAAAATGTTTATATCATCATAGCAGTAGCGATTTTGTAGAAAGGCCTTGCCTTGTAATGGCAATGCTGTGATGCATGTACTACTTACATGCTCATTCAAATGCATGTGCATGTAAGTATGTTCATGGGAAAGTTTAATTAGAGGAAAATTTTTAATAATTTTTAACGGTCGTAAGTCGAGGACCACTTGTATTTATGTAAAATATTGAATTAAAACAATATCATGTAAAAAAATTATCATTTCCCTTATAAGATCTGTTCCGATACACTATCAAACCGGTTTGCGAACAGTATAGCAAGTGCTTTCAACCAATCAGAATTTTAGAATTTACTCAACTGTCAAAATTTAACATTCTGATTGGTTGAAAGCATAAATATTGTACTGTTTGCAAACCGATTTGGTGATGTGTCGGAACAGACCTCGAACTAGAAGTAACGTTAATAAAATTAGCTATTAATTTAGCTTTTTAACAACAGTTATTTATACATACTTATAAAATAAGGTTTAAAATTATTTTTAGAGTAAATAATTTTGAAATACAACTAATGATAATTTCAGCAAGCTTCGATGGAACATTACAAGCCGATATAAAAAGTGGAGATGTAGATATTCAAATAGCAAGAGTTGAAGGAGATTCAAGTATTAAGATTAAGGAGCATGGAAATTTGGCATTAAAACTTTTTAAAACCATTTTAGAAAATACAAAATTTAAATTAATTGTGAAGAATTTAAATATCGATAAAGATTTAGATCTTAACGAAAATGCATCAGATAAACTTGCAAACATGAAGAATACTTTTATGATAAATTGTCCACATAGCGATATGACCATAAAAGAAGCAAGTTGGTTTGATTTATTTAATATAAAAGTTCCTAAATAAATGGTAATGTCATATTTTAAAGGTCTTTTATTGTGCTATTGTTTATTTTAACATAAAATGAATAATTCTATGAAGATTATATTTTTAATATTTCTTACATTATTCAATTTTATTTTACAAAATATTATGCTGGTACTTTATTTCACTTTTCATATTTTGCAAGTATGTATATTATTGAAAGACAACTCAAACTTCTTTTAATGTTCAAGTATTTTCAGTTTTCATATTTATTAATATTGTATATGTAATGTATACTCATAAATGGACAATGTCATTATTATGAAAATTAGTACCTATATATGTCATGATGATTAACTACCTACATAATTATGTTCAAACATTTTTATTTATTTTACATTAGTTTATTAATTATTTGGCAGTGCAAACAATAAATAAAAGTACAAATTATTTAACTAAATAAATACCTATGTATTAATAAATCTTAATCACACAACCAAACACCTAATTTATTAATATAAATGTGTAAATAAATGTTTTATTAAATTAAAAAAATATATGTGAGGAATGTTCCTTAAATAATTACAATAATGTAAATGGTGTTTATAAGCTAATACATACAAGAGTGCCTTTATTCTTAATTTGCACTTATTGCAAAAGTCACTATTTGCTTTTCAATAGTTTTCAGAAAACAAAAAAAATTTCTCGGTACTAAGGGAAAATTTAATTTCGCCCTTCGATTTTTCCTCAAAATCAGAACACCTAAGTGCCAAAAAGTTATTTTTGATATTTTCGTCAACTGACAAATTTTGTAAATAAACACAGAAAGCTTTTACATGGACGTTTTAGAATAAAAATATATATATAAAAAGGGAGATACTTTCAGATCTACATACATATTGTATTTATCACTTATTCCTGGATGGATATTTATGAGAAATAAATTTGTACTATTCTGCTGCTTACGTTTACAACTACTATTTTATTTTTAAATATGTATAGTTAGGGCAGTTTTTATATTACCTACATTTTGAAAATATTTGTTTCCTTGAGGTAGTTAAATATTGGTTCCTTTATTTATTAACTAAAATTATGAGTGATATAATCACACATTATATTCATTGCTTATGTTTTTTGAGCTTAAACGTTCTTGGTCATATATTCAGAAACTGTGATTAAATGTAGTTACTAAAAGGTTACTAGATGATGATGCTTCACACAGTGGTGTCATGTCGTACCTCATATTTTCATAGTATTCATAAATTGTAATCTTTCTTCAGCATATAACATGTGAACAGATAAATTATCAATAAAATATGTCACTTTCCAAACTTTGAACTGAATTACAGATATACAATCTAGTCATCATTTAGAAATTTTTTATTGACGACGTGCGTTGGGATAAAATTTGAATGTTCTATACTAAATCTTCTTTTCCCATTAAAAAAGATTGTTACAACAATTTTTTTAAGTAATTAAGTGTGGTTTAGTACCTAGTAAATTTAATCACTAATTCTCAATACGAGCCCCTTTTTTTCAAAAATTTAAAAATACCTAGATATTTTTCATATCTCCCAACATGCATCTTCAAATGTTTTAGATACATAAAGCTGTTAATATTCACTTACACTTTAAATGTAAGCAAATGCATTTTTGAGCAAAGCAAGCAGCACAAGAGTATAGCATTTTAATTTCATTTAATAGGTACAACTTCAGAATCCTGCGCTGCAGGGTTTCCATTATTTCTGTTTTCCAAATTTTGTAATTGAATACTCTCTGGAGTATCGCCGTTTTGACACATGCATAAATAAACGGTATCCAAAACCATCTAAAAATATACTTTTAGTTTTTGCTATTCATAAATATTAACAAAACGATTACCTCATAAAGAGACAATATACAATGTGCCACAAAGAAGGCAAAAATACATAATATTAGTGTTGGTGCTGCAAAAAAAGTTAATTTAGGATTAGATCTGAAAAAGTATAAACCAATTGATCCTGTAACTGCTGTCACAAAACACTTTCCAAAAAACAAAATCAAATCGCCAATACCATTTATAGTTGCTACTTGTAAAGCATGAGAAGTTAGTACTTCAAACGCCTAAAAATTAATTTCTATAAAACTGTATTCAAAATGTACTTTACATACTGTAGCAGCTGCCGAGCAAAAATTCGAACCATCAATGGCAATAACAGTATATGCATTATGGTTTAAATATCTAATGAATTTCTCTAGGCAATAAAAACAGCATATACAACACTTGAGGCAACATTTAGCACAATCGCTGCCTTTATCTTTACTTCCCTGCAATCTTTATAAATACAATTTAAAACGTTTTATATCATTCTAAATATGTAGATTACTTACTTTGTATGTAAATAAGTCAGTATCAGTCGAGGTATTTTAAATATAGTAATAAGAAGTGCACCTAACGCAACTGAACCTAAGTGATATTTTATCAATTTACAAATAGCATACGTAACGTGAGAATTTGTATTATATTTATGTCTAGAGAAAGATAAATTAACAACAAAAGTTTATGAGAAAAATTATGAATTCTTGTATAATACCTGTAGTACCAATGAGCAACTGCTCCTGCAATTACCATTTGCTGACATGCCATTATAAATTCTGAAGTCCAAATAAGACCGATGAAATACACCCACCACATATACTTCACCCAAGTAGGATCGATAAATTCGACTACCGTAAATTCTAAAAAATTAATATAATTTTGTGGCAATTCAAAATAATTTATGACAAATCAAAATAAGAAGCTTACATAAGCGAATGCTTAATAAATGAAATTTACAAAGAAATATGATAAAATAATCAATAATAGGTATTTGTAAAATGCCTTTTAGAAAAGTACATCAAATAAATATAGAAAGCACTGAGAAAAATTGTCTCTAGACTGTCTAAAGTTTGTCGAATTAATGTATCGAGACTGTCTCAAGACCAGACAAACACTCTATAGCCAGTATTTAGACTATGTATATATATATATTAGGTGTACAACTTTGCTTCCGCCGTTTTGCAATAAATGGCTGTAGCGGTAAGTGGTAGTCGAAATAAATAGATCGTAGCTGTCATACAATAAGATTAGGTATTTGTAAATATAACGCCATCGAAATATTAGTCGATTTGTGTCTGCATCATAAAGTTATTCTCAATTAAACATGTCAGCTTACGAGCCAAATTCTCGTCATTTGCGGGAGGTTTTAATTTTCTGTTTTAATATGAAGAAATCTGCGGCTGAGGCTCATCGAATGCTCTCAAATACCTACGGTGAGGCCGCTATTAGTGAAAGAACGTGCCGAGAGTGGTTTCACGCTTCAAGAACGGTGATTTTGACGTCGAAGACCGGCATGGCGGTGGAAGAGAGAAGGTTTTCGAAGATGCAGAATTGGAGGCATTACTTGAGCAAGACTCAATACAACGAGAGACATGATAAAGTAATCTTACAGCATGACAATGCTCGACCCCATGTTGCGAAAGTGGTCAAGACATACTTGGAAACGTTGAAATGGGAAGTCCTACCCCACCCGCCGTATTCTCCAGACGTTGCTCCCTCGGACTATCACTTGTTTCGATCAATGGCACACGGCCTGGATGACCAGCACTTCCGGTCTTATGAAGAAGTAAAAAATTGGATCGATTCGTGGATCGCTTCAAAAAATGACCAGTTTTTTCAACGCGGGATTCGTATGCTGCCCGAAAGATGGGAGAAAGTAGTGGCCAGCGATGGACAATACTTTGAATCACAAATGTATAACCAGTTTATTACAATAAAGCTTCAAATTTCGGAAAAAAACGGCGGAAGCAAAGTTGTACACCTAATATATATATATATATATACCCAAAATGTAAACAAATACTTGCCTCCCACATGAACGGGACTACATACTTGACAAAATACATATATCCGTTTGACAATTTTGGCCAAATCATATTAAGTAATAATTCAAAATCAATTCCTTGGCCAAAACAATTAAAGTACAGGCACAAACACCAGCAACTACTTCATTCGACATATTAATAAGGACTAACAGATGTGGACCCTATAAATTGTATAGACTACCTCTCCTTTATATTCAGATTTCACCAAGACAAAATCTAGAGCCAGTCTTTCTACAAAGTCTAGAGATAACATCTCTGAGTGCGTACTAGGCTTTTAATATGCCAAAACATTTCTTATAGATTATAAGAAATGCCTAAAATTAAACTTCAGAAAATATTAGTTCTAAAATAACATTCTTGTACCTACGTACATTAATTTCTTTAAATCGATTACAGTTAAACCTTCTACTTAATTTATTGAAAAACCATCTTTTATGTACGTCAATTTTAAGCTAAAACATGCAATAGATATTAATATAAAGAACAGAACTTGTCAATGCCAATAAACTGATGGTTTAATCTACTTACTTACTTTTAATATCAGATAGTGAAATTTTCCCAATTTGCTTAGTAAGATTCCCTTGATTGTTCGGTTGTGAAGACTGTACTCCTACATCGCCAGATAAACCTGTACTACTAACACTAGTTGTGTCAGGATAATATGCCGTTGCTAAACACAACTAAAAATATTTCCAAAAGTAAAAATTATAACTTGTTTAGGTCAGTGGTGTGCAAACAATTTATACTCATAATCGAATTCCCTTAAAAAAAAATCAATACATGACCATTCAATTTTTAATTACCTGTACATCGGTAAATATACTTGAGAATAGTAATTTCGTAACTGAATGATTTTTATTTCATATTTGAGAAGGCCCCGACAACTTTTACATAAACCTTCAAGAAGTCATAATCCATATTTTGCACACCACCGCATTAGATGACTTTTAACGCACCACAACTACAACCCAAAAGGCAAAGAATCCCAAAAGGAATATAAATGTGATAAATGGTTGCAGAAATAAACCTGGAATGTGAAGTAAACATTTGGAAGTTTCTTTAAAAAGATCTGCCAAGAAATCCACTTGTTTTCGCATTACTATCACCAATATCAAGATAATTACCTAAGGAAAAAATTAAGTTTTCATTCTGATAATAATTTGAGGAAAAAATACCGTAATTATAGTAGCAACAATTGAATACCACAAGAATGCAGTTTCGTTTTTGATTGTCTCCGATAATATCATTATTGTACTTGTACGATTTACGTTGTATTTAATATCATAATAAGTATACCATAGAAATGCAGTGCCACAAATGCTAGTTATACTAACAAGAATCATAATAATATATGATACCAAGTGAGCAAGTAAATGTAATATACTTATAGTAAAAAGTGAGATAACTACAAAATATCATTTAATTAAAAAAAAATGGCAATTTAAAAATTTAACCTAAAGAAAGAAATGTTAATCCAAGAATCTCTTTCCAGCTATTATACAGATCTCCTAATATTTGTTCGAGAGTGTCCCAACCATTCAATAAATCGTAAAAACCTGATAAAACTCCCTTGGTTAAATCGCCCACAAGTTTTGGGACACATCTATTTAAAACAGGAGCACTAAAATTACAAAATATAGGATTTTTGATGCTAAACGTTTTACCAATTATACCTACACACCTTTCATAAACTGGTAATTTAGGGCATGGACCAAAGGTATTGCTCAGGTCCAATTTATTTACTATAGTATTATTTCGAAAATCGTTATAATTAAAATCATATCTACATACACTATCGCCTGTTTGTAAATGATAATTGTAAAGGTCATCGATGGTGTTTAATGTTCGAGCAGGACATTTCTCAATGCACATTTTTAAAGAATACTTCAATTCTCTTATGTCGTAAAATAATAAATATGGTTTATCAGACATGTCTTTTCCAGATAATTCCAAGGTACCGATCGGTTTATTATTTTTTGTGCCACAAGTATTACCAAAAGAATCATAACCATTTACTATGCGAACTGGATTTCCATATACAAATGAAAATGCCGCTATTAATATCTAAATAATGTTTGAGATATAAATAATTGTTTGAATTATACAAAACTATAAATACCATTAAAAACCAGAATGCTATATACAAACTTAACCAAAATACATCTGTACATCCTCGAACATTGCCCTTTTCAGGACTATCGATAGCAGGCCTCGAACTGCAACACCCCATATTTATTATTTATAAAATTTTAACGTTTCATGATGTAAACAGTATAATAACAAACACAAACAAATGACGTCTAATAAAAACTACAAAGCGGGTCAAGGTTTTTTGGTACCCTCTTTAGGGAAATTCCTTTTAGATAGTGTATTTTAAGTTTTGTTAGTGACATTGACATGTTCGCAACCTCGTGTAGTTGGAATATAACCTATAATTTTATTTCATTACTAATATAGAATAATGTCTCAATTACCGGGATTTGAGTATCCAACTGAATCAACAAACGAAGACCATGCAGAAGATAATGTTAAAAAGAAATCTTCAAAAAAGGGCGGTGGTTTTCAATCCATGAACTTGTCTTTCAACACATTAAAGGCTATAACCAAAAGAGGGTACCGAATTCCAACGCCGATACAGCGTAAGGTTTGCATCACGATTTATTTAAAATACATTATGAGAAACAATTTACTAATTTATGTGATTAGACAATACCGATTGCATTAGAAGGAAGAGATGTGGTTGCCATGGCAAGAACCGGAAGTGGAAAAACAGCTTGCTTTTTGATACCACTTTTTGAGAAATTAAAGATACGAAGTGCAAAAGCTGGAGCTCGTGCTATTGTACTATCTCCAACAAGAGAGTTGGCTCTTCAAGTAAAGATTGGTATTTAAAAAATATAAACTATACATTTAATTATTATTCTTTTAGACATTAAAATTTATTAACGATCTTGGCAGATTTACCGATCTTAAGTCTGCTGTTATATTGGGTGGCGATTCGATGGATAGTCAATTTTCTGCAATTCACGGAAATCCTGATATAATAGTTGCAACTCCTGGTCGATTTCTGCATGTCTGTGTTGAAATGGACCTTAAATTAAATAGTGTGGAATATGTAGTATTTGATGAGGCTGATAGATTATTTGAAATGGGTTTTGGGGAACAACTTACTAATATACTTCACAGATTGCCAGATAATCGACAAACATTACTGTTCTCGGCGACTCTTCCGAAAGTATTAGTGGACTTTGCTAAAGCAGGTTTAGGTGATCCAGTTTTAATCAGGTATTTTTTTTGTATCTCTACATATATTATAAATGAAATCCTTAAAACATAAATATTTCCTATATATTCACCTATAAAAATAATAATGATAATACTTATTAAGAGTTTTTAAATGTTTCTATTTAAATTTAAAACTTTTGATTATAAATAATATTGTTAATTTTATTAATTTCAGATTAGATGTTGAATCGAAATTACCTCCCGAATTAGAATTGTTATTCCTAACAGTACGGCCAGAAGAAAGGGAAGCAGCCCTTTTTGTTCTTCTAAAGTCTAAAATCGATAACCAACAACAAACTGTTATTTTTGCAGCTACAAAACATCATGTTGAATATCTGCATATGGTATATTATGGTTTAATTTTAAAATTAGAATTTAGCCATTAAATTGTAGATATTGGATTATGCGGGAATTAACAATGCATATATTTATTCAGATCTTGATCCGTCTGCTCGAAAAATTAATGCAGCAAAATTTAGGCAAAAGAAAGTACAGGTTTTAGTTGTTACTGATGTAGCTGCTCGTGGTATAGACATTCCTCATTTAGATTATGTCATTAATTATAATTTTCCCGCTAAATCAAAATTGTTCGTACATCGAGTAGGTAAGTACTGATTAAATATTTATTCAGTTGTGACTTTCCAGATTTAAAATTGAAACACAATAAATTAACTAAATAATGATATTCCCAATATAGTAGGATTTTTTAAAGTTAAATTATTTTATTTCAAGTTAATGTACATTTTTAGAGTATAAATTGCAACAAAATATAAGTATTAAAAATTTAAGGTCGTTGTGCAAGAGCAGGAAGATCTGGAACAGCATATTCTTTGGTCACTCCTGATGAATATCCATATTTACTAGATTTACACCTATTTTTGGGACAACCCCTATCCATAATAACTTCCAACAAACCAAATGGCAATATAGGACGTATTCCTCAAGCTTTAATAGAAGAACAGCACAGCACACTTCTTATGCTTAATGACAATAACACTGATGTAGTAAGTTTTTAATAATGAAAAATTAATGTAGTTGGTTTCAAGTAAACATAGGTTTTTGAGTTGAAATTACGTATAAATTAGAGTACTGCATTAGGTTTTTTAACTTCGATTATTAAGACTCACAAATCTATGAAATAATTTCTTTATTTTAATTATTTACAGGTAAACATGAAAAAGACTACAGAAAATGCATATAAACAATACATACGGTCTCGGCCTCTTGCTTCTTCGGATAGTAATCGGCGAATTAAAGAATTACCTTTCGGTATTTGTGGAATACATCACGTCTTTAAAATTAAAGATGAACATTCTTTAGAAGAAAAAGAAAATGTTTTACATCGTATGAAGAATTATCGACCTCAGGGTGTAAGTTTATCATAGAATCCATTGTTTTAAACTACGGTTTAAATAGAAAAAATAAATATACTAAAATCATGTTTGACAAAAATTTTAATATTGCAATCATTTGAATCAATTTCGAACACAAATTTATACTTATACTTGTAGACTGTATTTGAAATATGTAGTAAAAATAAATCGCAAGATTATCTCATAATGAAAACAAAACGGGCCTTACACAAAGAAGTAATCAATTTACACCATCTTAAATTAGAGCAAGAACTTAGCAGAGAAGATACTAATGACTATGTAGTCATGCTCCCAAAAAGCAATAAAGATGATATTCAAAATACTTTTGGACAAATAATTTTACCTAAGAAAAGAAAAATCGATGATTTATACAAGAAGAAATTGAAAAAACAGAAAATGAAAGATGACGAACATTACATTCCATATTCTGCACCCGATAAACATACAGAAGAGGGGTAAGTTTATTAAGTTGTAGAAGTTCTGATTAATATTCACTTAAATATTAGGTTAGCTATAAATAACTTTCAAAACGAAGCATCTAAAGTTCAGTTAGATTTAACTGGAGATTCAAAGGATTCGTTGCATAGATCTAAACAACAAATGCGATGGGATAGAAAAAAAAAGAAAATGGTTGCAGTTAATCTAGTAAATACACTGTATAAGGATAACAAATAAATTAATTTAAATGTTATATTTTTATAGGATCCTAAAGCAGGTAAAATCAGAACTGAATGTGGGACCTGGATACCAGCAACATACAAAAGTAATCGTTATGAAGAATGGAAAGAACGAACAAAAATTTCTGAAAATGTAGATAGTGAAGATGATCAACAAAATAATAATACTAATAAAGGTAAATAAAACTGTAATATTTTATTTATACATAATGATAAAAAATTAAAATAATGCAATAATAATTTTAATGAATTTTCAGAAGTAACCAACAGAAAGATCTATACTCATTGGGCTAAACACAATGAAAAAATCAAAAATAAAAAACTTAAATCTGACTTAAGAACTACAGATCAAATTTTGAAATTTCGAAAATTAGCTGAGAAAAAGAAGGTGCGACAAAACAAAAAATTGAGGAAGAAAAAGAAAAATAATAAATAACTTGTATAATTTAAAAATACTATGTTTTATAATCGATGTTTACTTTGAATTGTATCTGCAAACTTTATATTAATCGTACATACATCTATAGTGTATATTTTAATTTACATTAGTAATGACTTAAAAACGATTGTTTTAATTCAACTTATGTCATCAAATTTTCAACAAACAAAAAAAGATCATTACTGAAGTGTGTAAGTATATAAATAATTTTCCAATGCAACTGCATTGGATCAGCATCATCATTTAGTCTCAATATTTTACTATTTTTTAATTTTTAAAAGTAATATAGCAACAATTGCCTTTTAAAAGTAAGTTATTTAATAATTAATATATTAAATAAGAATTAATAATTTAAATTGTACAATAGATGTCAGTAGTAACTAAGATTTTGTAAATTAATTCTATCCATATTTAAATTATTAATAGTATAAATAATTAAAAGATTTCTTTTATAGTACTTTATTATTTAAAAAAAAAAAGTATAATCGTTAATTGAAATCTTCGATCTACGGTATAATGAAATACGTTCGTATTTTAATATTTCCAATAGATGGCAATAATGCAGCACAACTTTGGTGATAATCTCTGCTAAAAGGTAAGTAATTCATTATTATTGTCATTTATTGGATTTTTTTTTAATTTTATTTCTTGTTAATTCATATTAAGTATAAACGATTGCAACAGTTAATTCGAAGAGCCAATTTACATCATATAAAACCATCATTGCCATGGAAGTTTTCAATAAAATCTATTCTCAAGTGAGTAATTCTGTAAGCAGCACCGTTTCACAATTATCTGGTGTTCTACCTGGCAATCCAGTAACGAGGGAATATGATGCTACATGTCACATTGCATCTGGGGGACCGGGTTTGTTATGGAAAATATACAAAGGTTATAAACGTTCTACCAAACAAGAAGCTGCCATATTCGTTTTAGAAAAACGGCAGCTTGACAAGTATAATAAAACAGATCGAGAAATAGTATTAGACGGTTTGCGAAGAGGAATATCTCAACTTACAAAAATTCGACATCCTCGAATATTAACTGTGCAACATCCATTAGAAGAAAGCAGAGAAAGTTTAGCTTTTGCAACTGAACCAGTGTTTGCTAGTTTAGCAAATGTCTTAGGAGAAACATTAAATATGCCACAACCTGCTAACATGTCCGATTTTAAATTTTACGATATCGAGATTAAATATGGATTGATGCAAGTAGGCGAAGGGTTAGTATTTTTACATAATGATGTAAAGCTTTTACATAAAAACATAAGTCCCGAGAGCATCATTATTAATCAACAAGGAGCTTGGAAAATATTTGGTTTTGATTTCTGTATACATAATGCAAGCACTGGAAATGCTATACCATTTTATCCGTTTCAAGAGTATGATTTTTCTATGCCTGCAGTTACGGAACCGCAATTAAGTTATTTAGCTCCTGAATGTATTATAACGCAAAGTCATTCTCTTTCGAGTGATTTATTTTCTCTAGGTATGTTGGCATACACCTTGCATTCTTTAAATGGTCAAACTTTTATGCCAGTAAAAGATTTGCAACAATATAAAAACAGAATACAGCAGTTAAAGCAATTGTCATCCAATAAATTACAGTGTTTACCTGATGCTCTCCAAGAAATAATAAAAATGATGTTAAATGTTACTCCAGAATTACGACCCGATGCACACCAGTTTGTTAAAGTAAAATGCTTGTGATTATTTACTTTCTTAATAATAATTTTAACTTAATTATAGATTCCGTATTTTGAAGATATCGGAGTTAAAACATTAATGTATTTGGATTCACTGTTACAATGGGATAATTTGCAAAAATCTCAATTTTATAAAGGATTACCAGAAACTTTAACCAAATTACCACAACGAGTAAAATTACAACAAGTTCTGCCGTGTCTTATTCGAGATCTAGCACAGCCTGCAATGATTCCTTTTGTACTTCCTAGCATATTAGATATCGCTCAACATTGTGACCAAAAGGACTATGTGAATAGGATACTTCCCGACCTTAAGCCGGTCATGAAACTGATGGAACCGATCCAGGTAAAAGCATCCTTTTCATATAAAAGTCTATATGGACCTCGCTGCTGTGTTTTCAATTATTTAGTACAATTATCACTTAGATCACAATATGTTTTTTCCAGATTCTTTTAATTTTTTTGCAACGTATGGAGCTCCTCCTGAAATTAACACCTGCAAATGATGTGCAGCAGCATGTTTTGCCAATGTTATACCGCGGTCTAGATTCAGATACACCACAAATACACGAACTATGTCTAACAGTTTTACCTACATTTGCTGGTTTACTAGATCATAGCAGCATTAAAAACAGCGTACTACCACGTGTCAAGAAGCTTTGTCTGTCCACATCAACACTTTCAGTTCGCGTGAACTGTTTACTTTGTATTGGCCGTTTGCTTGAACATTTAGATAAATGGCTTGTTTTAGATGAAGTACTGCCGTTCTTACCACAAATACCATCACGTGAACCAGCCGTTTTAATGGGTATTTTAGGTATTTATAAATTAGCAATGACACATAAGAAACTGGGAATAACTAAAGAAGTTATGGCAACACGTATTCTTCCTTTCTTAATACCATTGTGCATCGAAAATGGTTTAAGTTTGCCACAGTTTAATGCATTGGTTGCTTTGGTTAAACAAATGTTTCAACACGTTGAATCAGAACATAGACATAAATTAGAACAGATCAATTCGGTAAAAGAACAACAGAAGATTTTAGAATCCACAATGCCAACAATTACTTCTAATATTAAATCAACTGACAATGAGTTAGAGCAAGCATTTTCTAATTTAGGACTGGAAAGTTGTGATTCAGTTTCTTTAAGTTTACAAGAAAAGCAAAGAATAGCTAAGCAACAAGATGCCATAAAATTGTTGCATAGTCAACCACCACTAGATCCTATCCCTATATCGAAAAGTAAAAACCAAACACAAACTAAAAATCTCTCCTCTACTTTATATCAACTTGATTCTAAACTTTGGTTCAACAACACCAATTCAAATGGCTCGTCGACGTTATCTAACCTAAATAATTCTGCTTTATCTTCTCACGTTGCTAACAATGTTAACAACAATTTTCCTTCTCCTCAATCAACTGAATCATACAAGCAATTGAATAGTAGCAACAACATAAGTTCGAACCAGTGGACGAACAATGATACTTTAGGGCAACATCAGTGGATCAGTTCTCCACCTATGAATTCTTTCCAATCACAGTCAAATCAGAACATGAATAATCATTGGACTATATCAAATAATATGTTTTCAAATATTTCACAACCCCTATTACAGCCAACTGTAGTATCTCAATCGAATATGCTTCGAAACAATGATGTTGTTTTATCTAAAGATGAAATTATGGATTTATTAAGTTAATATTTTAATTGTGTGATATAAATTTAAAAAAATTACGAGTGTGTTAATTTATTAATAAATAATCTTATATTAACTATACTATTGTTAATGGCTAAAATTATTTCAATTTAAAACCAAATATACTTTAAATAGACAATATAATGTGGCGATTTATAGATGATTTATGATTTGTAATGATTCCAGATAAAATTTAATTTTTATATAATCCTGTAAAATATAATCTTTATATTCTATTAACATTCCAATTTTAATATATTCAAAAATAATGTGCTTTAAAATTAAAATAAGCATAATAAATATATAAAAATTATATTGAACAAAAAATATACATTATAAAATTATGTATGTTGTATATATTATATTAATTAATTAATTTTATAATGAACTGTTTTTATACTTAGGTAATTGCTCGAGCATAATGCATAAAATTTCTAAATATAGTTGCCTATGTAGATAAATTTTGAGTATATTTAATTTGAGTAATTTTTATGTTTGTTTATTAATAAATTTTAATTGTGAATGTTGTATGTTGTGCATCCAGTAAATATTTATATTAGTTTTTGATGGAAAAGTAGAAATATTAGTTAATCTATGTGAATTTTTTTAAATTATTTATTGTAAAAATGACTAGAATACATACAGATATGTTTTTATTGATTTCTATTCTGCATGCTGTATAAAAACTTCAGGTCTTTAATACATTATTTACAAATAGACATATTGAATATAATAGACACACGTCAAATGTTATTTAATACATTACTTATGAGTGCATTCATATCTAGCATAACGTATTCGTCAGATACGTGCACTCATAAGTAATGTATTAGAGAAAGTTTGTCTTGTCTAACACATCGAATACCTACAAATATAAATCAACTTTTATCAGACTTATATACATCATTGACCTTTCATATGAAGAGGTAACGTAGTTCCGTAATTTGTGTACTGCTAGTACAGATGACACTAAGCTGAACAATAAAATAATAATAACATTAATTAATGATTTATAATCGATTTACATTTGATAAAATTAATCAACATTGAGTATAAAAATTAATAATATATTTTATGTATTTATTATAATTGTTTTAAAATCATGTATTGTGAACATTTAAAGTAAACCGTAGTTAAATAATTTATAACAATTTAATTCAATCGACATTTTATGAACATTTTTTGTGAAACATCGTATATATGAAACAGCGTGACATAACCTATGATAATATTTCTTAAATTACTTCATCAGATAGAAAGATCTATTCATGTGTTCAAAAATAGCTTCGTTCTTTTTAATTCCGAAAAAATTGTTACCTATAATTTTTAGAACACATCATACAAATTACAACCAATTTGGTTCATATGTCCAAAGGAATTTTTTACAACGTACTTCTTTGTCGAAGTTTTCTAACTTTTGGCGATCATATACACCAGGAAACGAAAAGCAAAACCTATAGGAAAAATTGAAAGTAAACTGCAATTACTTTTTACTTGTAAAAAATGTAATTACCGTAATTCTTTCCACATTTCCAAACTTGCCTATGAAAAAGGGGTCGTAATAGTTACTTGTTCAAGTTGCAATAACAATCACTTGATTGCAGACAACTTAGGATGGTTTGAGGATCTAAATGGTAAAAAAAATATCGAAGACATTCTCAAAGAAAAAGGTGAACATGTTACAAGAATCAATATTGAAGAATATATACAAAATAACGATGTAAAGAAATAATTTATAACTGTAAAGCTATATTTATAAAAATATAAAATTGCACATTTATGGCAGCTGTAAATTAATATATCTTCTATATTATTTATGGTATATACATTTGTTTCTTATTGTAATGGTCATTTTTTACATAACTATAATCTAAAGAGTTTTATAAAAGTATCAGTAAACAAATTACTCATGTGGATATTACATCAATAAAAACCATTAAGTACAATAATTAAGAATAAAAAATTAATAGTTAATTTGTATATTGATGTTAATTATTAATAAATGGGAAACTACAAATATATAAAACATGCGAAAACGTACAACAGTAATATGAAAATTGATGTATGATATATATTGATGTATTTCAACATTTTAATCAAAAAGTTATAAAGTGGTTGTTTTGAAGATCTAAAAATTAATATATATAACACTGTCATAAAAGTTAATGTTTTTTTTACGACATCTAAAAATAGAAAATTGAACCAAACTATTGTAAAGATTATTTTAATTTATCACTGGATTTAGAATATGTTTTTTACAAGACATGTTTTATTAAGGCACCAAGTTAATAAATTCCTAACGATAAGTACCTATAATTTGTGAATTATTTATTCATTAAAAAATTAAATTTGGTTCCCATAGCTATTAATTAAGTATGATAATAATAAATAAACTTTCTTTAGTTGATGGTAATCAATAAGTTTTAATAAAATATTTACTAAATTCTTTGAAATAGGTACTATTATTAATTAAAGTTACTGTCGATGTTTAAATATATATATATATAGCAGGTATATGGGAGCATTATTAAAAAAATTTAAAAATAATTTATAAATGCTAATAGTCACAAGAATAAAAATAATAAAAATGTAGACTGCACTGTAAATTATAACATATTTTTGTATATTGTTAACCATAATTATGTATAATTAAAAATGTTTATGATACTTATTAAGATCTAAATTGCAAATAAAATAAAGTTTTCAAATAATAGTTGCAGTAATAAGTGGATTTTGATAATTAAAAGTGTAACTATACAAGTTTTTTACATTTCTTTTTTGTTTCTATCTCGATGTTTAATGTTTTACTAGCAAAATTGAGCATTTATATAAATTATAATCTAAAAAGAACATACAACTAATTCTGGTATAAAATGGACTAGACACGTTTTGGTTTACTTATTATGGCGTAAGGATCGTCATTGTGAAATTGATGATCTACAGGCTCCTTTGGAGCTTTTCTTATAATTGCATATCCTAAATGAGAATCGTCTGCTATTCTTACACTTTCCATTGTAGGTTCTACTTCGTCATAATCGTTAAACGAAGGAGGACTACATGGAACGGTAACAACTGGAGCAGGAGATACCTGTTTATAACCTGCCTTCGTAACATTTAATTTACTGCTAGATCCAAAGAAATTCAAGCGATCATAACTATCGTCTTCCGTATTTACCGTAGGAACATGAGTTATTATCTTAGAAGTTTTTGGTAGTTTCTGTTCGGTGGGAGAATTGTCTGCCTTGGAGCGACCCCAGGATACATATTCATCTAATTCTTGTTCATCAATATTTTCTGTATGTTTTATGTCGTCTGTCCCTAAAGTGCGCCAAGCTTCGTTTCTAAATTCTACTTGGTCGTACTTATCCACCTGCTCATAATTTTGATATTTCGAACCTAAACATTTCCGAGGTGGTTTAATTGGGGTAAGTTTTGAACTACAGTTGGCACCGATTTTCTTTTCAAAAGACAAATCAAATAACATAGTTGTGGATTTATTAGTACCATGCGACTCTAAATCTTGAAGTGAAGTTGAGGTGGTAGGAGAAGGTGGTAAAGGGCTTCTCGATCTAGCTTCCATACCTAGTGCAGCTTGAAATTGATTGTCACCACAATCTAATACAGAAGAAGTTGATTCTCCATTCAGTAATTTTTTCATCGATTTCATTTTCGAAGCAACACACCTAGAACATTATGATCAAGTTGTTATTACCAGTATAATACCGTACATAAGTAGAATTTAATCTATTCTTTTTCTACATATTTTATAAATACATTCACACAATAATTTCCTTAATTATTTTCCTGATCATCATCAACTATTTGATCGCAAAATAAATTAGAGAAGTACTTGGGTACTTTAAATTATTACAACTCACCTAAATATTTCTTGTTGATTTGAATGTTCTAAATGAAACGTTCCTTCACCAGATTCACATTTACGACCAGCTTCGAAAGTAAATTTACCATCTCTGTAACCATAACGACGAATAAACCTATATGGCCACGTATAAAGCAATTTATTATCTTCATTGTTACGAAGTTGTATAGCAGTAGATGTCAATATCAATATATAATGTTGGGGATCCAATCTACACCTAGTCGATGCTTCCGAAGGATGTAGTTTGACATTAAATACACCTTCACCTGATGAACAATATAGATCATTATCTTCTTCAATACTGGTCACTCGAGATGCATCATCACGAAAAGCTACAGATTGTAAAGCAATCAACCATTCCATCAAAGATTGTGGAGTTGTGGTTGCAAAATCGTAACTAGCAGTCTTCGTTATTAATAAAAAGGACGTTTGACTTTTCTGTGTAATCTTAATACAATTTTCTAATGTTATTATACGCAAAGATGAATTCTTTGTAATGGAAACTTCGTCGGCAGTATCATACATTTCTAACCTTTCAATTCCAAATTTACTAGCCTTGTAGAGTTGACAAAATTTCTGATGCCAGGTTTTCTATAAAATAAAAACGTCGAAAACATTTAAAATATTATTATTGAATCTAACCTTGATCAATAATTTGCCTTGAGGAGGAAGAAGCAAAATTCCAGAATGTACAGGTTTATCCTGTTCCATATTTATATAGGTAAACTACTGAGGTATTATATTATTATTAAAGTATTACAATTTCACAATTATATTTTGATTTAAAAATTGTAGTTTTCATATCAGTAGTTTTTACAGATAACATGCCCTGCTTTGTGATTCAAGCAATGACCAGTAACGAGCATTAATTATCAGTTGGTAATACCAGTATTTATCTTATCTAAAACCGCTAAAAGGGAGGAGTAAAACACCTCAAAACCTTATACATATTTGATATACATAAAATATGTACCCATTGGATAATTTTTACACATTACAAAATCCTATTGAAAATTCGGGTAGGTATAATTTTAAAGGTACTAGACAAAAACATATATATTAATAATATATGAATAAATTAGTTAATTTAATAATGCATGTAATTCTGTTTTCATAAAAATAACATGTAAAAATTGACGATGTTAGATACCGTTTAGTAGCGATTAAATTTTACTTGTAATTGTATAAATATATACAAAGTGTGTCAGCATTTAGTTATACCACAAAGTTGATTGGTAAATTACCATTTATGTATTTGATGACATTTAATGGCTTTATTTTTATTATTAATAATAAATTAATAATAACAGAGTATTATTAAATCTTCTAGGAGACATAGCTATGGGAGATATAATACACATTGTAACAGTTAAAACAATACAGTTTCGCTCAAATATAAGTAATTTATATGCATAATGTATTACTATAGGTACTATTAAAAAAAAAACATTTTTTCTAAATTATTTGCTACATCTAAAATACAAATTTTCATAAACGTTAAAAAATGTAAGAATAGTAGCAATATTGTAATTTTAATTTACTGATTTTTAAAAATTCTTCATTGAAAGTTGTTGAAACAACGATTAAAATATTAAAACGTTATGTCTCTATTACAAAACAATTTACATTCGATTTTACACGTTTCCCTCTTGAATTTATATTCTTGCGCAAAAGACTGGAAATCATCGACACGTCATTTAACATAAATCCCGCCTTTTACCTAAATCATTTCCGTTGCGAAAAGTGTGTGCTGTGAAAATGGCTTCGGAAAATACTGGCATTACAACAGGTCAACCGAATTTGCAGAAGCAAGATTTATCTAAACTCGTAAGAGGATTACTATCTACGCTTTATAATTACAATATTAAACAGTTATACAAATATTTTGTTAAATATTTTATTATTAAATTTTTCTAACCTAAAATTTGTACATCTGGTTATATAGTTCATCTAATAATTAATTTATGTATTATAATTGTTATTGTAGGATGTCAGTAAACTAACTGCATTATCTCCGGAAGTAATAAGTCGTCAGGCAACAATAAATATTGGTACAATAGGACATGTAGCTCATGGAAAATCGACCGTTGTGAAAGCTATATCTGGAGTACAAACTGTTCGATTTAAAAATGAACTTGAAAGAAATATTACTATTAAATTAGGTAAGTGGATTTGAATATGTTTTAATTATAAAGAGATATTGTGACTTTAAAATATTAAATTTTATGTTGAATAATTTCCAACTTATTATTAAAATAACACCCTATGTCTATAAAATTAATAATTGCTCGATAAAAGTACTGATTTTTAACAATGTTACAAAAAAATCGTGTAAAGTTTTTACCCGTTCACATCGACGAATTTGCAATTAATTTTATGCACTTTCAAATAAAACAGAACTGGGCAGTAATTAAATTACTTTGTAATCAAATTATATTGCAATAATTAATTTGATTAAATTTATTAAACTAATAAATTTTTTACGTTTAGTTTTGTTGTATTTGTATTGATTGAAAAGTTAGTTTTGAAATATCTAAAAATTAGACATACAAATTTCAAAGGTTCAGCAACATTTTATGTTGATACTGTATGTGTAGTAAATGATACTGTGCCTTTATCGATAGTTCGTTGATGTTGTATTATAGTACAAAGATATTTAGATTTAATCCGATCTAATATAGTAACTGACGGAGGATGTAGAATCTTTTCTAATTTTTTGTAACATTTATTGATGTAACCACAAATATGTGGAAGTGTTCAGAAAAAAGGAAAAAATCATCTTTCTCGATAATCACATATCTAATTACTGTTGCTTTAAAAAAAAACAATCAAAATAATGGCCATACTTGAACGTATTATATCAAAAATATCTAAAATTGGTTTAACATGGTGAAACTTTGGTTCTGAACTTAAATTAAAAGTATCTGTATTTTTTTGTTATTGTTAAAATGATAGATATTAATTATAGATACTTACTTTTAATAGATTTCTAAATGAAGATTTTGTTTTATAATCAGTTACTATGATAATTAGGGCATATTTTATGTGTAAATATAAAAATGTAAACATGATTTTTGTTCAAATATTTATTATATCAAAGGCCAGTTAAATACAGGAACTCCTCATTAAAATAAACGAAGTTATGAAAACAGTTGTAAAACTTTGAACAATCACCCATATGATGATACATACCGGATGTCCCAAGAAAAATAATTTAATTACACAGTGTACCTGAAATACCTGGTTGTTTGAAATTAATTATTCTTTAAAGAAAAGTAAATTAGTTATTACTAAAGAGACAATATTAATGGAGAATGCATTTACGACGCAGTCAGATAAGATATTCTAACACCATTTCTTGCGATGCATCTCTTCAGTTCATCAGGAAGGATGCAACATGTCATTTGGAATGCCTCAAATGCACTCGTGAATTTATTTCGTACACTAATTTTTACAAAGCCTGACAAAAATAATCTGGTGAAGTGAGATCCGGCGAGCTAGATCACATTCCTTGAACAAGAAATAATCCTGTCGAAATGCATGCAGAATAAGTAGTTGCTCCATCTTGCTGGAACCATCTTACTCTTGTCAGAATTCTTTGCAATAGTAGTACTGCTGATCAGTATTTGGCATCCACTGTTACAATATGATCTGTATTATGCAGCTGTAAGACTATTTTAGTAATCATCTTGAATACTGCAATGATGTATTGCACAGATCGGTATTTCATTATAACGGAATTCGAGAAAGAAAAAAAAGAATACTGAAGACGATGGCTGAATTTGAAAATAAGTAGCAAATAATATAAGAATTGAATTTTGAAACTATCAGGTATATCTGGCACACCTAGTAATATTACAAATTTATAACAAAAACAGTTCCCTTATAGATTAAAAATATAATTTGGTTGTATTTATTGTCAATATGACTAATTTTCGAAAAATGTTAATCTTAAACTGCCCAACAGAATTTTTAAATGTGCTAAGCTGAACAAATGTGTATAATTAATTATATAGGTAGTTACATTTTCTTTATTTCTTCTAGAAATTTTTATTTTCGTATATCGACACTTCAGAGCAGAAGTAGCCTATCTCCAAAAACTAAAATTTACAAGAGAGTTCTGCACTAGGTCTGTGGTGGCCTTAATTATCCAAAAAGTGGTTAAACATTGAAATGCCCAATTTTGGAGATGGGAAAGTTCTACTTTGAAGCGACGACATGCATATCTATAAAATATCATTCCTATTTCGATAATTTAAAGTAATACTCCTAAAATATAATTACCAAGTAGTTTATTGGTAATTACTTTCCTATAAAGTAACAAATTTACAAAGTAATTTAATTGTGTTTGTTTGATATGGTTAGTAATTAAGAATTAATTACTATTTGAAAGTAATGTGCCCAGATCTGATAACGCATCTATCATAAATAAAATAATTGCAGAGCGACTGCAGTTTGATGTGAACGGGGATATGTTAAACTGCAATTGGAAGCCGTCCGAAAAACGGAAAAGAAAAGACAGTCTTGAACCAGAGAAAGGACCAGAACACGTTTCCAAAATGAGTAACCGTACTGTGTATGCGAGAGAATACATCGTTGAAAAAATTATGGGGTATAGAGTGAAAAATGGTTGTATTAACTTTAACGTAAAGTGGAGAGGTTGGTCAGAAGAATGTAATACTTGGGAACCTCTTCGGCATCTTGAACACTGCCTTTCTCGACTGGAAGAATTTTATGCCGAATGTTTGAATCAAGAAGTTCTCGACTCTTTATGTAAAAAATATGGCGTTTCTTGTGATTTTTCTGAGAAATCTTTAGAAAGTTTATTACCTCCAGAAGGATTTTCTGGATTAAAATCGAAATTGAAAGTTCAAGAGGAATTACTTACTGTAATGGCCATTCCTCCCGAAAATCATCATGTGAAAAGGTTAAAACGTGCAAAGGAAACTTTACTATTGTATTTTTTACATTTAAACCGTGATAAACAATTATCTAAATTAATTGAATGGGAAAGGAGTATAAACGCAATTTCTATGGAAAAGGTTGCATTAAAAGTAGAAAATCATGTAGACTTAGAAGGTCCTCCGCAGGGTTTTCATTATGTTAACGATTATGTGCCTACGAACGAGATCAAAATACCAAATAATCCTCCAATAGGATGCGACTGTGTAACATGTTTACCAAAAGAAAAAGATTGTTGTGGAAGAATACATTCTCATAGATTTTCATATAAAGATAATGCAAAGATTAATGTGTCAAAAGGAACTCCAATATATGAATGCAATAAAAAGTGTACATGCGATGCTAATTGTAGAAACCGTGTAGTACAACATGGAAGAAATGTTCCTTTAAGTATTTTTCGTACATCTAATGGTTGCGGTTGGGGCGTTAAAACCTTAAGAAAAATATTTAATGGTGAATTTGTGTGCGAGTATGTGGGTGAAGTGGTAACTCACGAAGAAGCAGAAAAAAGGGGAGAAATTTATGATGCAGAAGGGCGTACATATCTATTTGACCTTGACTTTAATATGTCCGATAATCCTTATACTGTCGATGCTGCCATTTATGGCAATGTATCTCACTTTATAAATCATTCCTGCGATCCCAATTTGGGAGTGTGGGCTGTTTGGATTAACTGTTTAGATCCAAATATACCTAAGTTAGCTTTATTTGCTACTAAAGAAATACAAAAGGATGAAGAAATCACGTTTGATTATATGTCGGGAAATAAATACAAAATGAATGTCAAAGGAAACAAAACTATATCCGATAATAGTTCAAAATTATCTTCTGAAAATGTTGAAAATAAAACACAAAACCGTCCTTTATGTAAATGCGGAGCAAAAACTTGCCGCCAGTATTTATTTTAGTCCTACAGGTTGTCGCCCTAAAATGACAAATTTAAATCTTTTAATCATATATTTCATATTCTTATACTTTTAAAAAGTGTACCTATAACGTCATAAATTTCACAAGTAAAATGAAGTTTTCATTATAAACTAATTGTAATTAAAGTTGTAATTGTAAGTTAATTTGTGTTAGATTAATATTTGATCACGAAAATTCCACAAATAAACAAAATTATTGATCAATTGAACATATTTTCGTAGTATAATTATATGAGTGAAAATTTAAGTATGGTATTAATTTTGTACAAGTATTTACAATTTTATAACACTAGCCATTTTATTGTACTTCTATAGCATAAGAACGTAAGCCTAACAAAATAATATAGTATATAAATAATTTAAATATTCACTAATTTATGCTGTTTCTGAATTTTAGTAACAAATCAAGGAAAGATTAAATTTTAAGTTATATCAATTAAAATAATAAAATTGTAATGAATTAGTTTTGTGTCAGTTATGAAAATTTTATTGTAAACTATTAACACTAAAAAGACTTCAACATACATATTGATTAAGTACGTTTAATTTCTCATTGGGTTTTTACTCAACTAAATTAAAAAAAAAAGTGAACTTTCCATATTTCAGTTACTCTTACTCCTTTTAGTTACTACTTTCAGGGCTAGTTTTTTAACAACTTGTTAACGTCAATTGTCATAAGAACTGGTATATCGAATTCTGTTCTTTTTAGTGATAAATTTATAATATAGCTTATTCAAACCTATATGATGTTCATGTCATCAAAAAAAGTTACTAGATTGTTTATTTGTAATTCGGTTTAAAGTTTGGAAAGTGACATATTCTATAGATGATTTACTTGCGCACATTAGATGGTATAAAGAAAGATTACAATTTATTAGAACTGTCAAAATACAAGGTACGAGGTGACAGCACTGTGCGAAACGTCGTCATCTAGTAACCTTGTATTGATGACGTGAATATCATGTAGGTTTGGATAAGCTATAACTACTATTTTTTTTATACACTAACCGGCAACAAAATCGCCATTCAGAAATATTTTTTAAAAGTTAATTAAACCGTACCTACATCTTATACTCCTATTTGAATAGAAAACTAATAAGATATTTTTTGTAGTCAACGCTTTAATATGCTTACTTGATTACAAAACGGATTGGTTTTAATTCTTACACACAAAATTTTCTTGTTAACGACATTAACATGTGTCGATAAATAGCCGTTAAGAAGCGTAATTCGGGCTCATACTAACAATTACCAGAAGGCTTAATTAAAAACAGTCACCGCCTTTACTACAAAAAATAATAAAAATCAATAGAATCATCTAATTCAACTAAAATAAAACCACTTTTACACTATTTCTATTCCCTTTGCCTGAATTAAATTAATTTAATTTCTCTTTTTAGGTAATTTGTGCATTCTGCATTATGATTAACAATAAATGGTTTTTCAAGTCAATTACAATATCTAATTTTATTGAATTAATAAATGTTTAAATTTTTTATGAAATATTTTAGTTTGGTCAGTTTTCTTTTGCTAGTCAGTTTTCAAATCTGCATGAATGTTATTTATTTATATCTGTAGTATATGTGAATAACTGCTTTTTAGATTGTCGACAACTACTACATTCACTGCCAAAGTAATTATACAAATTTATAAATGAATTAAGTACTACAGTCGTGTTAAAAATGTTTTTATCAATAATTTTACTATTTAAAATTAACATGCACATTTAAGATAAGCGTACATTATGCCGGGGTGCAGTGCAAAACTCCGCAACCAATCATTGTCGTGCAACAGAGTTCCCGACATTGACTCATTTAAAATGTATTCCAGCAATTGGTTGTGGAGTTTTGCGCTGCAATGCGATTCGTTGCGGTCCTGCATAATGTTGGCTTACCTTTATAGTTTCCTATATTTCGAGACGTTTTTAATTTAATTTACTTTAATATATATTTAAAAAATATATATTAAAATATTTAAAGCGAACATGTACAAATTACACTTATTTATTTGTACATTTTTATTATTTAAATAAACTTACATATTTTCTCAATTTATGATATGTAGTATTATATATAAAATAAATATTGGAAAATATCTGTCTAGTTTTTCGTGAACTATTGAACAAACAAACTTGTTTAATATGTAATTTAAGTAATATGTTAAATATTTTTAATCACCTATTGATCATTTTAATCAATATAATTTTTAAATAATAAAACTATTTTGATGTCTTAACGTACCATGGGCAACCTTTACTAGTTGCGGAGGCAATTATTATCTTCTTACCAAGCCAAAGGCCAAACTGCTAAGATTAATTTGATTATACTTTGGATTAAGATTTCAGGACTGTAGTTTTGATTTGGAGACTAAATGTGACTGATGGTTATCTATCCATAGTGGTCTTATGGTGAATTCAGTTGACTGCATCAGTATTGCACTAATGCATACTCAACCAGTATAGTATTTAATTAATAAACAACTGAACCTGTGTCTGTGCTCATGAGTATAGTGTAGTTCCCTTTCCAATTGAATTCGCTATTAAACTCTTAACTAATATTTAAAACTACATTCATAAGCTATTTTTAAATTTTATCTGATAATAAATTAAAGATTAATCTTTTGTATTAGCAGTTTGTGTATAAGATTAGTAAGAAAACTGTTTTGTTTGTCCCAAGAAATATATACACGAACAATATAAAAATCAAATTCACAGCTATCGTGTTTGTTTATAAAGTTACAGTATTATTATAAGATAAATGTCCAATGAAAAATCTAGTATAAACATCTAATTATTTAGAATAAGAATAAAAATATATTTTTAATGTTGTACAATATTAGTTATTACTCTTTTTATACTATTAAACTACTGTTATTGTTGTTTTCACCATTATCTTGTACATCTCTGTTCCAACACAACATCAAACCAGTTTGCGAATGATACAGTACATGCTTTCAATGAATCAGAATTTTAGAATTTACTCAACTATCAAAATCTAACATTCTGATTGGTTAAAAACATGCACTGACCGTTCGCAAACCTATTTGGTGGTGTGTTGGAACAGACCTTGTATATTATAATCAGTAAAAATTATTAAATTATTTATAATTAAACTAAAAAAAGTTATTCCCTTGTAAATAATTTAATATAGTATATCGTTACCACCTAAGTTTGCATTTAATAACCTGTCATAAATAAGTATTTAATTGCAGGTTATGCAAATGCAAAAATTTATAAATGTGACAATGCTAAGTGTCCTCGTCCGGCATGTTATATTTCGGGAGGATCTTCAAAAGACGATTCTTTTCCTTGTTTGCGCCCAAGTTGTTCTGGGCGTTTTCAGCTCGTGAGACATGTCAGCTTTGTAGATTGTCCAGGGCACGACATTCTTATGGCTACTATGTTAAACGGTGCCGCCGTTATGGATGCAGCTCTCCTTTTAATTGCCGGTGTGTAATTACCTACTATTATTTTTAAATATTGCATACTAATTTTGTTGAATTTAAGGAAATGAATCTTGTCCACAACCACAAACAAGCGAACATTTAGCTGCTATAGAAATTATGAAATTGAAGAACATTCTTATCTTACAAAATAAAATCGATTTAGTAAAAGAGGGTCAGGCAAAAGAACAGCACGAGCAAATTACTAAATTTGTACAGAGTACAGTAGCAGAAGGAGCTCCTATCATTCCAATATCTGCTCAATTAAAATACAACATTGAGGTAATAATTAACACTAAATCGTACTCTTCAAGTTTGCAGAATTTTGCTTAAATCCTATTTAAGTAAGTTACATTTGCATGATTGGTGGTATATTTTAACAGAAACGATTTTAAAATGTGACTAGGCATTTAAGGCTAGGGTGTCCAACCCACCGACGACATAAATTATGGTATTATGTAACTATTATCTACATATCGACGATGTTTTGGCAAAACATCTTAAGTGACAAAAAGCTAATTTTACAAGAGCACACATTTTGTGTTGTAGCATAACCATAAGCAAATACAAATCAATTTTTCTGGTGGAAAAAATCGAAAGATTACCAGAAAGGTTACCAGATTTTACCAAATTATGTCTTTGCCTTAGATCTATAAGATAGTCAGAACAACACATTTTCGAAAAAAGTGACACTTAAGATGTTCTGTCAAAACGCCATCGATATGGTGAAAAAAGTGAAGGAACAAATATATTAATAAACATTAGATTTTACGTGTGACTTGTGACAAACTATTGTAGGCTCGATGGGACGATGAGATGGGATCTTTAGTAGTTATAATAGTGATAGAACATGAAAAATGTTTGTTTTAGGTATTATGTGAATATATTACAAAGAAAATTCCTGTGCCTGTTCGAGATTTTACTTCCGAACCTAGATTGATTGTCATAAGATCATTTGATGTTAATAAACCTGGTTGTGAAGTAAATGATCTAAAAGGAGGTGTTGCTGGTGGTAGTATTCTTCGAGGAGTACTAAAAGTGGGTCAGGAAATTGAGGTAAATAGTACTTTTTATATGTTTTAGCATATAATAGTATGGTAAAGTAGTCATTGCTGCATGTTGTTTGTAAAAAATCAAAGCTATCATTGCTCATAACATTGTTCAAAGTCATTTTTGACAGAGATGAAAAAGTTGAATGACATTAAATTGTAATTTTTATGATCGTAGAAAAAATAGTGTACATTACTCATACAAAAAGTGATTTTTCACATTCGTGGGATTGTCGCACTCTTGTGAAAAATGTCACTTTCCATACTAATATTGTTAATAATATCCTACTAACTATTATAGTACAAATATGAAAATTATAATGAAATTTGTTTTTTATTGTAGTGCTATAGATCTCACTTTTACAATTAATAATCAACTGAAGTTTGTCAATTTTCAAAATATTTAGAAATCAAATACTTCTAAAATACCTCATACAGTGAAACTTCTCAATAGTGGGCACTCCTGGAATCAAACAAATTGTCAGTTATTAAAAAATGTCTATTATTTAAAATTTGCCGTTAAGAAAAGTTTCATTGTATACACTTTTTTTTATATGTACAACTCAATTTTTGGTCATATTTGAGATAATGGTGTCACGTATCAGAAAATCTATTGATTTACATTAATTTGAAAAATTTTCATTTTTAAAGTTTACACTAAGTTATCGATATGTTTATTATTTAGGTACGGCCAGGACTTGTGAGTAAAGATTCTGAAGGCAAATTAACTTGTCGACCAATATTTTCTCGTATCGTGTCATTGTACACGGAACAAAATGAATTGCAATTTGCAGTTCCTGGTGGTTTAATCGGTGTTGGAACAAAAATTGAACCAACACTTTGTCGTGCTGATCGTCTTGTAGGACAAGTATTAGGTGCTGTTGGCGCTTTACCTAGTATTTTCATAGAACTAGAGGTATCATTATTCATTCACAATAAAATTCACTTTTGTAATAAATATATTTATAGGTCAGCTATTATTTATTAAAAAGATTATTAGGAGTGCGCACCGAAGGGGACAAAAAAGCTGCGAAAGTTCAAAAACTTACGAAAAGCGAAGTATTGCTAGTTAATATCGGATCTCTTAGTACGGGTGGCCGAGTAATTGCTACAAAAGCCGATTTAGTCAAGATATCTCTAACGAATCCGGTATGCACAGAAATAGACGAGAAAATTGCTCTTAGTCGGCGAGTTGAAAAACATTGGCGACTTATCGGCTGGGGTCAAATAATCGGAGGTGAAACCATCGAGCCAACCAAATAATTGCACACGTGTATATAAAATAAGTTATAAATTTTCATTACTTGTTTAATTTACACATTAGTAATTGGACAATATTAAAAAATAAAATAATTATTTATGTTTTATTGTATTATTTAAGATGAATTTAAAATTTTCTACAGAATAATCAATTCTTTTTAAACAGCAGCACTAATAAGATCGGTATACTTTTTTATTTTGCTGGCAACACTCATATCCACATAACGATCTCCAATACTTGCTTTCATACCTCCAATAATTGTGGGGTCGATTCTTGTCGATAGATGTAAAGATTGATTTCCCTTCAAGAAAGATTTTAACACAGTTTCCAGTTGCTTGCGTTGATTTTGATCTAATTCTTTAGCAGTTGTGACTATGCATACCACCTATTAATATTCATATTCAAATATATTACAAATTTTATGTAATTAATTTACTACCTCTCCACGATGAGCTGACATGATAGTTTTAAAAGCGTTAATTATTCCTTCTAAATTTTTTAATCGACCATTTTCTGCTAAAGCTTGAAGTAAATTGCTGGTTTGGGCGTTTAAGGATACTTTCGAAGCTATCGACTTCAAAGCTTCTGCTTTTTGTTGCCTTTTTATTATGGGATTCATTATAAATTCTCGAAGTTTTGCGTCGGCTTTTACGGTACTTTGAAACTTAACGAGATCCTTTTCGACGACATCTAGTACATTCTGTTTACTAGCTGCTGAATATAAAGCAGAAGCGTAACGACCATCGATACCAAATACTTGAATTGGAGGTTTTACTAACTGTAGATGAGACCTACTAGTGCTAAACGATCGAACCTACAAGATCATATTGTCAAAATTATTACATAACAAATATTAGGACAAAAATTAAAATCAAAATTTCTTACCAGCATGTTAAACTTTGTACAAGCCATATTGAAATATATAAAATACGATATTTAATGATTATTTAAAATGAAATTTGTTCAAATGATGATCGAATCTCCCCGCGATCCCAAAAATTACACTACTGCCATAAAATATTACGGTAGTAGGGATATTCTGCAAGGGTTAGGAATAGTCACCAATTATCGTTACCAACAGTATTTTCTCTTTTTTGATAACGTTTAGGATACTTCAACGGTAATCAAATTCGATTTGTCATACGACATGCTAATTATTAATGTATATCAATTTCAATAAATCCGTTAAAATAGTTCGCAATTTTTTCATTTTATATTTTTTGTTTTGTGTGGTTTGATATAGTGTTGGTATACCTGTAAATCATTATTTTGCATCCATCACATAATAGGATGTTTTTATATGCCAGTGCTTAGCTTTATATTAATTTTTATATTAACTAATTTGGATTAGGTGGCATTTATCGAAACATTTTTAGTAACAAAATTTTTTAGTGAATGTCATTACATCCTGAATTTCTTCATATCCCATTTGTTCATTCCACAAATAATCAAGTTCGCTCTTTTTCTACGTATAGAGCCGAATTCACATATTTACGCTAGATTATTTTCAAATACACATTTCTAATTAAAATGACTTCAAATCCAAACTACAAGGTAAGTATTTTCTACTTATAACTCAAAAATCTGCAGTTTCTAATTTAAGCCGTCCGAAGGAAAACGTGAAGAGTTTAGGAAATATTTAGAAAAGACTGGAGTAATGGATGCATTAACAAAAGTGTTAGTGTCTCTATATGAAGAACCAGATAAACCAGATAAAGCTATCGAGTATCCTTTAATAATTAATACTTTATAATGTTTCGAATTTTTCTTTAACAAAAATTAGATATATTTGTAATAAATTAGCTAATCAGTTATATGGAGAAACGCTAACCGAAATTAGGGCAAATTTAGATGAAGCCACATCCAAGATAGCAACTCTTGAACAAGAAAATGCTGCTCTTCGAGAACCTACAGACAACGATAAAGCAGACGAGCCAGATGAAGTTGCAGAATCTGCACCTGCAGAGTAGTTTACTGCCAAAAATATTTTCCTTTATTTAAAATTAAGTTATTTTATTAAATAGAAATATCATCTTGTTTTTTATCTTTTTGTTATTGAAATGATGAATGTGATATTCACCAGTAATTTTTATTTATGTTAATCAAAATTGACCTTTAAGGTGCATGTTAATTAGCAAAATATTTTAAAGTAATATTAATTTTATTAACAGATTTAAGTATTTTTTTTCCTAGAAATGCACCTTCTAATGGATATTGAATTAAATGTAGAATTCGTTTTTATATATTGAAAATTTTTTTAACAGAGTTATTTTCATGTTAATATCATTTAATAGTGTGTATAATAAATTTGAAAATTAAATATAACTTTCATAATATGATGGTTAATAAAAATTTAAATTGCTATAAAAACATCTTCCTACAAAGATTTCTAAAAATTAACGAGCTTTTATTTATTTTTTTTTAGTTTGGTGAGATAAAATGTATAAAGAATGTACCGTGCCTTCATTTTGCTTAATAAAATTTTTATAGGCGCTTTATTTATTTTTTGCTGCTTGATGTCTCTTTACATCCCAGTTGAAAACTCTCGCCATATTTACTTCGGTCGTAGTAAATTGATCCCTAAAAATTATATAATAATTTTTGCACATTACTGTCTTCGTCAGTTACCTAAGAAAGTCCAAATCATGTTCTACTTGCTCTAAACTTCGAGTGGCGGCAGCAATATTTTGAGTTAATAAGGATTCTGCTTCGTTCAAGCTATATTCTAACATAACATTTGCACCTAACCAAAGACAAACTGTAGTAGTGGGCGGTACTACAGCCTTAGCAAACACTTGATCACTCAAAAGAAACTCGGTTTCAAATTCGTCAGGTTCGTTTCGCAACTTTTCTATCATGTTAAGCGAACGCTTTAAGTCAGGTATTTGGGATTTTAATCTCCTTCGTTTTGACAAGAGATTGTATTCCATAAATTTATATTTACAATGTTGTTCGTCGAACTTCTTAAGAACTTTGTCTGCATTACCCCCATTGTCGGCTTTTGCCATATAAGCATCCACATCGTCCTAAAACGAAGAGACTCATGAACCAAGGTTAGAATACTAATATATATATATATATATTTTTTTTTTACATACGACAAATTCTGCTTCTGGGATGCCAGCATAAGATTTCCTATCGTCTAACATCAAATCGGATATTTGAGTGCCTTCCATAACTGATGTAAACTAATTTCTTTCTACTTTCTTCTGTGTTTTACTACCAGAAATAAAAAAATCCAAATTATGGATGTGCACGCTGGCCAACACAAAAATACCAACGTTATTCACTTCTCCAAATTTGGAAATATAAAAAATGAATTAGGTATTTTTGCATTTAAAAAAAATAAATTTATTTCTTCAGGATATTTCATGTATAATACATGATATATTTTTTTATTAAACAAATTATAAAAATTAAACTTACAAATAAAATTTAATTCTTTTCCTAATACCTAATAACTCAGAATTTAATAATAGAAAGAAAAGAAAAATGTATAAACATATTTTTGCGCTAGATAATTGTGAATTATTATTATTAAACAATAATAACTTCAGAATAGAAAAATAGAATTTATTTGAAGCTCTTATTAAAATATTTAGGTTGGTAACAAGATTAAAGTCATTGAATTTGCACATATGGGGAAACGAATTCCAAATTAATGTTGAAGTCGAAAAATTGTAATTTTTAATTATATATCTCGTTGTTATCATTATTAAATTAATTATTTAATCTAGATATTAATTGCTAAACATAACGGCATACATATCCCCCACACAGTGCAATGGTTGTAGTTTTTACGGCGCCGGAACAATAGCTAGCTCATAAATAAAAATTTGGAGAGAATAATTTTTTCTTCTCTTGTTTAACCCTGTAAAAATGGTGATAAAATTAAGAAATATAATGTAATTTTAATGCAAGTGATAAATAATTTGTTTTTAATTGTTTTTTAAATAAGTAAATCTTATTACTAGTCCATAAATTAATTATAAAGCATTAATAATGTTGAAGGTAAGATCACCTTATTTCGCATTACTATGTTACATTAAATTATTTTTTCAGGAAAGGGGACAATTGAAATTTGAAGAAAAATGGCCCTTAATGCGCCCAGTAGTTTTAAAGTTATTAAAACAAGAAGCGGTTTCGCAATCGGAATGGCAGGAATTATTTTATTCTGTTCACTTGGTATGTTTATGGGATGAAAAGGGGCCCATGAAAATAAGAGACCACTTGCAAGAAGATATTGTACAATTCATAAAACAAGCTCAAGCGCACGTCCTAGCGCAACGTGAGGAACAAGCGTTGCTAAAAGCTTATATAGCAGAGTGGCGAAAATTTTTTACTCAGTGTAATTATTTACCGACGCCATTTAGACAACTCGAATCCGCTCTACAGGGTAAATCAGCATCGGGCACTGCCAATATGCAAGCAAGTGGCAGCAAAAAAAATCAACAAGAAGACAGCATAGTACGTAAATTAATGTTAGACTCTTGGAATGAAAGTGTTTTTAGTGATATTAAACATCGACTACAAGATAGTGCTATGAAATTGGTGCAAGCCGAACGAAATGGCGAGGCCTTTGATTCACAACTAGTTATAGGTATGTTTATTAATAGTAATTTCGATATTAATTGTCGATTTCCCTGCTTATTGCCTGCACTTATTGTCGTTAGAACTAAAAACTCTCGATTATTTATCACAATTGAAAATGCATCATGTTACTTTATAACAAATTTTGTAAAGGTTAACCCGGGAACAGGCCCGTGGCAAGTTATAAGCCTATTGCATGGTATGATCCACAACTGCAAACCACACACCTGCTCCACGCAGCAAATTTAAATTGAATCAAATTGTTCTCTTCATAAAAACTTTTAAACAGATGGCCTTTGGCTGCATTGTCTTTAAAATTTAGTACTACTCTTTTTCATCACTCAGTTTATACTGAGTGATGAAAAATGCATATTATATATATATGCATATTATATTTTTACAATTTTTGTAATTTTTAATAATTGTCGCATTAATGTTACCTATGCAGTCAAATGCAATTATGATTCATTCCACATTTGAAATATGTATTCCATATGTATTGTTTCTTTTGTTTAGTATCTACTTATATTTTATACTATTCAGATATTAAAAGAGAAGAATTAATATTAGTTTAGATGAGGGAAAATTTACAAGAACAGCCCCAATTACAAAATTTACACAATTTACAATTATTAAAATATTTTATGTAGTTATAATTTTTGATACAATCTGATTATTTCAGGTGTTAGAGAATCGTACGTTAATTTATGTTCCAACACAGAAGACAAAATGCAAATATACCGTGATAATTTTGAAGCAGCATACATTCAAAGTACAGAAACCTTTTACAGATTAAAAGCACCTGAACAATTAACCGCCAATGGTGTTCAAGCATATATGAGATATGCGGACAATAAACTTAGAGAAGAGGAAGCAAGGGCACAACGATATCTAGAAGCCGGTAGTAACGGTGTAATTCAATGTTGTGTTAAAGTATTAGTAGGAAATGCGTTGTCTGCCATTCTCGCCGAATGTGCTCCTTTAATAAAGGCAGGTGAGGCCGATAGACTTCAACTTATGTTTAGATTATTAGAAAGAGTGCGAGATGGAGTACTACCTATACTTCATGAATTAGAATCCCATATTATATCAGCCGGTCTTGCCGATATGGTTGCTGCCGCCGATATTATCACACAAGACTCCGAAAAATATGTCGAGAGATTGTTGGAATTGTTTCGTAAGTTTAGTAATTTGGTTCGAGATGCATTTTCCGATGACCCCCGCTTCCTTACTGCCCGAGACAAAGCCTTCAAATCTGTCGTCAACGATACAACTGTATTTAGATTAGAATTAAGTACAAGTAAAAATATCGGTAACAAAGCAGTAGCGCCAGAAAGTAAGTGTCCAGAGTTGTTGGCAAATTATTGTGACATGCTATTGAGACGGACACCTCTTTCAAAACGTCTTACCAGTGAAGAAATCGAATCTAGACTAAAAGATGTTTTATTGGTATTAAAATATGTTGCAAACAAAGACGTATTCATGCGATATCATAAAGCCCATTTAACTAGAAGATTAATTTTAGATGCAAGGTACGGTATAACAAAAACAATTAAATTAAATTAAATTGTAAATGAATGCTTTTTCTGTGGTTAGTGCTGATAGTGAAAAAGAAGAAGATATGGTCGAATGGCTACGAGAAGTTGGCATGCCAGCCGACTATGTAAATAAATTGGCACGTATGTTTCAAGATATAAAAGTAAGCGAGGATCTTAATGCGCAATTTCGCGTTTCCACTGCTCGTCACGATGCTATTAATATTAAAATATTAAATGCCGGTGCGTGGGCTAGAGGATCGGAACGAGTTACCGTTAGTCTCCCTTTAGAATTAGAAGATTATATACCAGAAATTGAAGAATTTTATAAAAAGAAGCATTCAGGCCGAAAACTGCAATGGTGTGGTCATTTTATAATTGAATTTTGGGCTAAACAATGGCTTTTGATTTGTTTTAGGTACCATCATATGAGTAACGGAACTATAACATTTGCAAACAGCGTTGGACGTTTTGATTTAGACGTTACAACCTTTCAAATGGCCGTCTTATTTGCCTGGAACCAAAGACCTTTAGAAAAAATTAGTTATGAGAATCTTCGATTAGCTACAGAACTTCCAGATGCAGAGTTACGCAGAACTCTCTGGTCATTGGTAGCCTTTCCTAAACTGAAGCGACAATTACTGAGTTTTCAACCTTCTGTTTCTGCACCTAAAGATTTTATTGAAAATACAATCTTTTGGGTGAATCAAGATTTTGCATTGGTTAAAAATGGTAAACCGCAAAAAAGGGGGAAGGTTCGTACACATTTATTTAAGAAAAGTTTAAAATCCTTTTCCACTATTCTTTTAGGAGTTCTAACTTTATAATTATTTTTAATATCAGCATTAAATGTTTTGTTTAGATTTGATGTCGTTCAAAGTCACATTTTCAAAGGTGCTTCTTGCAATTTGCATGTGCTTTAATGTTTTAACTGTAAGAATATTAATTTAGCACGACCTTATGTATTTACAAAAACACATGTATTTTTACCACCGAAAGTATAATTAATTCTATTTTTAGATAAATCTAATTGGACGATTACAGTTAAACACAGAAAGATCTCAAATGGAAGATAATCAATCTATAGTGCAACTGCGAATTTTACGAACCCAAGAAGCTATTATAAAAATTTTAAAAATGAGGAAGCGCATTACAAATGCAGCACTTCAGGCGGAATTGGTAGATATTTTAAAAAATATGTTTTTACCATCAAAGAAAATGATAAAAGAACAGCTCGAATGGCTTATCGAACACAAATACATGAAAAGAGATGACGATGATATTAATACTTTTATTTATATGGCATGAAGTTGTTATAAATAAATTTTGTTACAAAATTCAATTTTCACTTATGCAATATTAGAAGTCCATGGTGCACAAAAGTACATATGCATATAGGGTGTGTATATATTAGTAAGAAGATAAAATGATAGGAATGTTTAAAATTCAGAAATTAAATTGTCAGAGAGCCAAAATGCTTCAGATTGTGACTATTGATTTGATTTTATGACTACTCTGCATTTTACATTCAGAGTACAATGTATAAATTACATAAAATCGCTATATTCAACATTCCAATGGATTTTCTCATATTGACACTTTTGCTCGGCTATGTGGAATTGGGTAATACAAAATAAATAATCCATATGAACTTATAGTGTTGTATTTTTACTATGATATTGCACTCATTGTCAGTATGAGAAAAGTAAATGCAAACATTACACTTTTTAATTCAAAAAAATATTACCAACATATTTGTGTGTAATACTATAATTTTTATATTGTCCGATAAAGAAAAACAAAAAAAAATAGTTCTTTAAAAATAAACAAACAGAGTTGTTAGGAATATGTTTGCAAGGCAATTTTAATAAAATAATGATACTTGGTTTTCTTTAAACAAAGTTTCATTGTAATATTTTAATAAAGAAAATGATGTGTTGCAGTTTTGTATAATTTTATTATGCACATTGCTGTTGTATATATAGTATGTAACAAAAATTGATTTTAACAGGCAAATGTTATTTAACATTAGGAAAAAGTATACTGCTATCGTCAAGATAAAAGAAAACATTGTATAATATTATGATGGACCAATATGTCAGAATTAAATTATATTAATCACTGCAACAAAAATTTATTTTCAAAATTCTATTTAAAGTTTCTACTTAATTTGACATTTTTTAAGAGTAGGAGCTAGAATGTTTCCTTTTCCTGAAACGACAATAGGTGTACCCTTATAACACGCTTGTAAAAGCTCATTGGTTGCTAAATCGGGAGCGACAGTTTCAAAAATTTTCTTTTTAGGATTAAGAACGGCATCTGGATTTCTTGTATATCCTTCACAATGTACCAAGTCACCTGGTTTGCAATTGACTGGAGGCATTAGTACTTCAACAGCTTCCGGAGACGAAGCACACATCACCATTGCTTCAGAAATTATTCCACGCATCTAAAAAGAATCATTTACATCTACTTTTTATGACTAAACAACATTCACCTTCACAGGTTTCAAATTGCACAACAGGAGAACATCTTTGTCCTTAAGAGAATCCATTGAAATGAATTTAACAAGACCGGAACATACAGTCCTAGGTTTATTTTCTCCACAATTAACTTTTAGAAGATACAAGGTATCGGCATCAGGATGTCTTTGAATATCTTCTATTTTAGCAATTCTTAAATCTAACCTTCCAATATCTACTGGTGATTCTACTTCGGGAAGTTTTTGTTTAACTTCCTTTTTCTTTTCTTTTTTCTCAATTGTTGGTTTTATTTCATTCGACTTATCTTCTATATTTTGGGTTAAAACAACAGACTGGGGCACTACAACGTTATTATTTTCCAAATTCTGCGATTGCTTTGGCGGCACAGAAATTTGTTTAACATTATTTTTCGTTTCCAAATCCACCAATTGCTTTTTTGCCGCTTCTACTGCCAAAGTTAATTTTCTATTTTCTTCGCGTAACTGTTGTGCTCTCAAGTTATCAAACTGAATGGTTAAATCGTTCAACTAAAAGTGAATAAAATATTATAAAAATTTTTTTGGTTTCGATTATCTCCTAACCTCGTTCTTTAGTTCAATTATGGTTTTTTCTACTACATCTGCATTATCTTTGATACATTTCAAAGTTTGAGCCATGTTTACTTTTATAAATAAACTTTTGCTAAAACGATATGCATTTAATAAAATCATAATATATTAATTTAGATTCGTTTACCCACCTTTAATACAGAATACAATTGGAAGTTTACCACAAACCCCCACAAGGCCATATCTATATATATGCTGCTCCAAAATAAGTAATTTTTATTTAAGTAATTACTACTCATTTATTTAAAAAATTACTGATGTGCCAGATTGACCATATTTATTTTGAATAAGACTTATTTAAAAATTATTAAAATATTTAAAACCCAATTAACGCCCTGCAAAAGTCCCTTAACAAGAATCATTCCGTAGTTTTTTTTCCGAGATATTTAACCTCATTTTGAACGGAAGTGCATTTAGAAATTGTTTCAGTATTTATTATTATTAACAAATTAAATTGCTCTGTAAGTTATGGCCGATTTTAAAATCATAACGTCTGATTTTGTAAATGTTCATATTTCGACGTCTAATAATGAAGTGTGTTTTAATGAAAAACGATTTCCTAGGGATATAACCGTGGCCGATTTAAAGGCAATAAATTCTATTAATCAATTATGTACGTTATAATTTAAATCATTATTTAACAGGCAAAATTGGAACTTATTACGGGAGGTAGTTGTTCTACTATGCAAATTGAGATTTACGATAAGGAAAATAAATTTGTTTGCGGTCTTACCGAAGAAACATCATTGTTAGGCTCTTACCCTATTGATAATGGTATGCGTTTGCATGTAATCGATAAATTTTCAATCCGAAATGAATTGGATTTTGGAAATGTCGAGAAATATGAAATGGCCCCAGAAATGTATGCTAAAAGATCAGATACAGTGCGTTCTTTTTTACTAAAAAATAAAATGGGTATGTAGAATGTATTATAAACAATTCATTTTGTCAAATACTGTTTCAACAAACAGGTCAATATAATGAAGAATATATGCAAAATAAGCAGAAACAACAAGAAGAAGAAGAACAATTAACAAAAGCAGCTGTCCTTGGTTCAAGATGTAAAGTATCATTCCCCAATGTTCCAGATAAATTGGGTACTGTTCTTTATGCTGGATTAGTGGAGGGACTTTCTGGTCATTGGATAGGTGTTAAATATGACGAACCTTTGGGAAAAAACGATGGATCGTAAGTTACGAAAAATGATACAAACGTATGTAATATTTACATTGTTTATTTTAGATTTAAGGGTAAAGAATATTTCAAGTGTCCTCCAAATTATGGAGCATTTGTTAAACCTCAAAATGTTTTATGTGGCGATTTCCCAGAAGAAACATACAATTTAGATGAGGAAATATAATCGCGATAAAATATAAAGGTTCATCTGTGTATTATCATTCCAGATTATAGTTAATTATTGTACTAAAATGCTTCAAATACAAGAAAATTATTAATAAAGATTAATACAAATAATATTTAATATTTCCTTCGTTTTAAAATGTCTGGTTTCCAGTTAATAGGATGTGTTTCTTCGGTAGCTGTGTCATCTTCCCTGTATATTTTTATAGTTTTATCAGCTTCTGTTGTGATTAAGCGAGACCCCGATTGATCAAATGTCATTGCAAATACTCCAGCTTCGCTATCCATAGAACCAGGTTGTACTGGGGCCTACAAAATAATAATTCTAACTTGATTATTTAGTTCTTTAATACTTTATTAATATTTTGTTCGATTTGAAGTTGCTTTCATTGTTCAACTTTCCCGATTAGAGATTGCAAGGAAACCAAATTTGCTCTGATAAAAATGTTTAAAATTCAATTACTTTTTTGATTTATAGTTCTTTCCAAAAAATTAATAGTTTTAGATATTCAGTAAAAAAACAATTTCAAATTTGCAGTTATTAATTTTGCTTGTATTCAATATAAAATGTAAAAGCCGTAAACCACTTTTTACCTGTAATCTTTGGAAATTATAACCCGTTCGCCAATCCCAAAAAAATAATGTACCGTTATCACCGCCAGATACTAAAACACCTTCAGGATTTACAGCCAAGCAGTTAACAATAGCATTGTGTCCAGATAAATTTTGTATAAACTTTCCATCGGGACATTTCCACTGTTTGATGTTATCTGGAGATCCAGAAGCAAACATATTCAATGTCGGATGGAAAATCAAGCTACGAATGCTCTTTTTATGATTTGTTAATGAACAAATTGATTTTCCAGCAGCTAAATCCCATAAACGAATTGTTGTGTCATGTGAGCCGCTTATAACTTGCGGTTCTGATGCTTGGCAGATAACGCTGGCTACTGTATGTGTGTGACCTTGAAAGGTATGCACGTTTGCTTTGGTTCGCATATCCCAAATACGAGCAGTAGAATCACGGCCAGCTGTCACTAAAACATCTATAGTCGGATGCAATGCTAAAGTATATACTGCTGAAAGATGCCCGTGATAATGACGGATCACTTTGTTGTATTCAAGATCCCAGCATTTGACTTGTCGATCTTCACCACAACTAAATAGATAAGGATGACGATTGCTAACTGCAAGACCTCTTACTGTACTGACATGTCCAGTTAAGGATACTTTTAACTGTCCACTTGCCAAATCCCATATTTTAATAATTCTGTCTGCAGATCCTGTTGCAAACCACTGCAAAAAGTTTCAATAGGTAAATGTTAATTTTAACAATGAATTAAAAACTGTTGTAAATTGCATTTTTAGACCAACTTAAAATATTATATAGTATAGCAATTAAATGTTCCTCAACTACCAAACACAAGAACTTGTTCATTAACACAGTTAAGTTGACTACAATAACCAGTGTATTACACAAATAACTATTAATAATACTAAAATACGTACGAGCATATATATGACTGTACAATATTGATGACAAATAAATTTTTGTAGATGTTGGCTCCAAAACAATTTTGAAGCAGTAGCTTAAAACATATGTATAGAGCAAAATTAGTAATACAGTATAATCTCGATGATCTCGAAGCTTTTGATCATTTTTCAATTAGTTAATTATATAAAATTTAAAGAATAAACCATTTTATTAAATCTAAACTTAAACTAATACGTTTAAAACTGTAAGTACAAATTAAAACAACAGTATAATGTATTTTATGTGATGGATCATAATTATTTAATATACAGTTAATTGGTTTCATGTTATCTGATCAATTATGAACGCAATTTTTGGTAATCAGGCCTTTTCATTAGTCTGAAATTGTCCTTGTATTAATTAGTTTGGATTAGCGAGACTGTACAGTGTTTCAGTGCCGAATAGCTTAAATTGAAAAATTAAATTAAATTATTAAACAATAAACTATTTGTAGTTAAATTTTTAGGGAATTGAAAGTAATACGCAGATTTTCATCAGTACCTCATTGTACAAAGATCAACTGTATTATTTTTACAGTAAAATTGTATATATACCTCATTGCCGGGTTCTACTGTTACACATCTAACCCATCCCAAATGACCAGCAATTACTCTATATAGTTTCCACGGTGCATGCCACTTTGGTTTTGGCATACTTGGAGCTTTTCTCATCATGTTAGTAATTTGATTTTGTTGATTAGAATTAATATTTCGTTGAACTAAACTAGTATCTGTGTAAGGTACAACAGCAGACTCGCTGTTCAAAGAACCTGTCTCGTTTTCAACTGCAAACGCTGTTCCAGGTGGAGGAGGATTAGGTCCACTTTCAATCGATTGTAATTGCTTCATAGCAAGCATTTTCTTAACATCGTCAAATACTAAACTATAACTGTCTCTCGCTTTAACAGCTTTTCGTATATTTTCACTAAAACATCATCTATAAAAAGGTTGAACTAATAGGTTGATAGTGTTACTTACGCTGTATCGTCTACAATTGGTAATAACCCTTGGTTTGATAAAAACATATCGTGAGATCTCTTTAAAGATCTAAATACCAAAGTATGAACCGAATGTCTTTGTACGTCTTCAAACATTTTACATTTATTTTACAACTACTTATTATTTTTAGGTTATGAACTAAAACAACACACCACAAACATAAATTCACAGCATACCAATATTTATAACATAAAGATTCGAAACTAAAATGAAAATATCTATATACAAGGCATCTGAAAAGTGAGAAAAGCAAAAATACAGTTGTAAACAATTTAAAAACGAATTTTATAATGTCCACACGTTAATACACCTACTTTTTTAATAATGTAATATGTGGTAGTGTATTTTTTCTTAAGAAAATTGAATAATTGTAAGAAATAATCATTCGTTACATTATAATGTGTCACACAGTCACATTGTTCGATCAAAATGACAAACATCAATCAAGATATTTATTAAACTTTATTTGACAAATAAATAGAACACCTTATATTTCAGATACTTAAAGTATTTAAATTAATTATCAAAATCCTCATAATACCCATATAATTCTATAATAAAAGAAAAAAATGCGCACGTTTTCCAAATTTTATTTAGGATATAACAAATCTTGGTCTTTTAACTACAAACTAATACATTCATCCATTTTAGTTAATTTATACAGTCCCACTTAATATATTATCGCTTAACATGCAAGAAGAAATTTACCACGGGTGAAAACAAACTTAATTTTAAAAAACAAAGCTACATATGTAGATAATGTTAAACTACATCGATGCTATTTTTTAAAAATAGTACACAAATAATATAGACAAATATTCAATTAATATTATATTCTAATAAAATTTCTTTTATAATCATTGATTCATTTGACACTTATTTAAAAATCTTAATTATTAAAAAAATCTTTCAATATTTAAATGCAATTAAAAATGTTAAATGGTCTACCTATATAGGACATCTTCATTTAAAAATTGTTATTCATCCCGAATAAGGGGACTGCATAAAGTTATCATTGATCATATTTTACTTAACCATTTGAACTACTTATAATAAAGCTTCAAATAATAGATAAAAGTATGTACAGAAAAAGATAGAAAATACCTAAAACAACCAACACAATAATTTACCAGAAGATGCATTCAAAAGTATTTATGTAATACAAGTTTGATAAAAAAAAATGTTATCATTATAATTCATCGTGCAAGTCATCTTCATTATCAGATGTCACCTCTCTGCATGCTGTTGGTGTAATAAAATCAAACTGATATTCACATCTATTTGGTTCAGAAACTGCTGTCACTTTATTTTCACCACCACAGCTAACATGAACTTTTGTAGATCGCTGAGGTCCATTCCAACATGACTGACCTCTCTCGTACAACATAGTGCTATATTTATTATTTTCAGGTCCTGCCCATTTTGACCAGGTTCCCAGACGCGTTTCCAGAGAATTCGATTTTGGTTGCTGAATTGTTTTATCGAAGGGACAGATTTTATAAATATATTCATGATCGCTATATTCAAAGCACTGTCCTTCTAAAACTGCAAATTCTTCATCGGGTCCGTAGTCCTTTTGTAAATAATCTTCTATGCTGGTAATTTCTCTTTGAATCTCGTTGACAGCATTTTTAGCCGAATCAAATTCCTTTCGTGCTTCATTAGCGGCATCTACAAGTTTTTGTGTTTCTTCATCATATTTAGGCAGCGATGACGTTTCAGATTCCCTTGGTTTTTCTTCTACTTCTTCCTCCTCCTCCTCATCATCGGCATCTTCGCCTTCAGCTTCTTCTCCTTCGTTTATTTCTTCTATAAATAAATCAAGAGATTCTTTTTTATTAAAATACCTATACCTAATCAGTATTACCTTCTGGGAGTTCTTCATCATTATCCTGAATTTCATCATGTTTATTCAAATCATCTTGTTTTTCATCAGTTTCAGTATTAGGTGGTTTAAATAATCCTTCACCTAACATTAAAAAAGGTTTTACATGTGGCCAAGCTATTTCAATAAAAGTATCCAAATCGATTGACTCTTGTTCGTTTAAAAAAAAATTCAATTCTTCCTCAGAAACTGCAACAACAAATATTAAGTAATTTTCATTAAAATTGTAATATTAGTTATGACTTTAGATAAAAAACATTAGGAAAATATAAAGTGTACTATTGCGGTCAAAAAATTTTCGACGCTTTTCTATCAAGGTGTAGAGTTTTCTACAAATTGTTTTAGTGTAAAGCGGGATTTTCTTATCAAATCCGACTGCTAATTTTTTAAAGTTTTATTTCAATTATTAATTAACTTTTCAGCTTCTATTAAAAGGTGATTAGGCACTTTTAAGAAAGGTAACTGTAATAAATCTTTAAAATGAAATATTAAAATTAAATATTTATCATAATTATTAGTTACTTGCTAAAATCACATTTATAATAGGGAAATACAGCATCGAAAATTTTATATCCGCAATAGTACATACAACGATAATCTTACCTTCACCATCTCTATCTTTATCAAATATTTCCCTTGTTTTTAATTCTTCCATATCAAGCAGTCCATCTTGATTTGAATCGAATTTATTAAAAGTATTAGTAGCCTCGATGCGTGTACTCAGTGCTTCAGCTTCTTCTTTCTTTTTACGTTCTTCCTCTTCAATTTTTCTATAATGTCCCAAAGCGACGTTTTCTAATTCTTCAACTTCCTTTTTTAAAGTTTCTTTTTCTTTCAACACCAAATCTGCTTCGGTCTTATACTTTTGCAATTCGCCTAGTTTTTCCTTTTTTTCTTGCTTCAACTGTATACCTATTAACAGATATAATATCAATAGTTTATATTATTCTTTTAATAAAGAATAATATATAGGTATATACCTCGTTCGCTGAATTCCAGTCTCAATTGATTGCCAACTTTTACAAGTTCTGCTTGCCTTATAGCTTCCTCGCGTGCAGTTTGACCTAGTTCATAACAATTATTTACACAATTAACTTTATCATTCGCATATTCATCAGATGCATCACAACAATCACAGATGCCGTCATTAACTCTAGAGGAATGTATATTTAAAGATTTATGCCCCGCATTAGTACATTGAAAAACTCCATTAGGGCATGCTGAAGTGCCTGGTTCGTCACTTCCATCGGGACAATCACAATAATCGTCGTTTACTTGTATAAAAGGAATCGTTAATGAACCATCAAAGCAAATAAAGTCTTTTTCAGGATTATATAAGGAAGCTCTAGATAAGGATACACCCCTAGGTCTAGGAACTTCCGATGTTAAAATTTCACAGACTACTATTAAAAAAATCACAATAATGTGTTTTATGTTAAAATTTAATACTAATTGTCGACCACTCATTGTTAACATTTACCGGCTCACAGATTTCTCATATCACTTGAAGGTAGCAATGCACGATAACCACGATAACGATATGACACGTCATTAAACTCGAAATTCCCTAACATCCCAGGTAAAAAAATAAATGTGATAAAAAACCACTTGAACCATAGGCAAAAATGTGGTAAAACAATTTGATTTTTAAAATTAAATTATCGTAGTTTGATATGTTGCCTGCAATAATAAAAAATGAAAATATTATAATAAATAAATTATTGTAAGGATTATTTTAATTATTAAATCACACGAATTTAACAATTTTATTATTCAATTATTTTAATCAAGAGGTTTAAATAAATATAATTAGTACCTGCTCTATATTATTTTAATGTTATTTAATTATAAATTAGTTATATCTACAACATGTCAGAAATGTTACCAAAAATGTTACCTTTATAATTATATACATATATTATTCAAATCTGCTTTTAAACTGACTTCTTATAACGTTTAAAAAGTGGCTAATAAATAAGTTTTAAATTCAAAATACATGTTCCCTAATTAATTAAAGTGAAATGCGCATGTTTGGTGTTATAAAATATGGTTTGTGCTGGGTTGCATCTTTTCATAAGGTTTTGTTTTTTCGTAGTACCTGTGCTATGTTACGGTTGGTCAATACATGTAATGTTCGTATGAACATTTATTATGATGTGCTAATTGAAATGGAATTATGTTTACATTGTTTACATTAATATTTTTATGCTCATTTACCCAACAACAATATGAAAATAATGAAATTTCTACAAGTTTACATTTTTTATTTAAGTCTGCAATTATCTGCTGTAGAAATAAAAGGTAGTAATCCTAGAACTACTGTAAACGTAATTTTTGTTAATATTCTCGTAGCTTCCATATCTAAAAATTTGAAATATTACGAAACTATACATGCGGACGACTTCTCTCATCGTATTGTAAAAAGGGGTTTCCAAGAAAGCAATCATCCATTTAATAAGATAAATGAGGTTTCTTTTAAGACGTTAGGAAGAGACTTTCGTGTAATTTTAATACCCAAACGAGGAGTACTTCATTCTAAATTTAAAGCATATTCCGTAGATGGAGATGGTAAAGAAACATCCATACATTTTGGTATTCTAAATACATTTTTTAAGTTACTTTTTTTTAATTAATCTATTTTAGACCATGATAATTTTTATGGCGGACGAGTGTTTGGAGAAGTAGCATCTGAAGCTAGTTTACATATTGACGATGAAGGAGTCATTACCGGTGCACTTCATTTGCCAGATGAAACCTATCACATCGAAGTGAGTATAGTAATAGTTGGCTGTTATGATTAACAAAATTTAGTTATATATATATTATTATATTGCATTATATATTGTAGCCTTCGTGGCGCCATTTAGATGATAGGGACAATCGAACGATGATCGTATACAGAGGTTCAGATATAAAACTCAGTTGGGATAATGCACATTATAATAACGAACAAATTGGACCAAAAACTTGTGGTTATGTCAAAGAAGGAAATGAATTAGATGAGGACGAAGAAGATGAAGAATTTATAAATCGTTGGAAAACTGAAAAATACCGTGAAAAACGTCAAGTTGATCAATACGAATATACGCCTACTAAAACTCGATGTCCTCTATTGTTAGTTGCAGATTACCGTTTTTTTCAAGAAATGGGTGCAAGCAATACTAAAACTACTATTAATTATTTAGTAAGTAAGATCGTGTGCAGTAATAGATTATATTAATATCCATTTAGATTAGTTTAATAGACAGAGTTCATAAAATATACAATGATACAATTTGGCACGACCGTCAAGAATTGGATGGTTTTAAAGGTATGGGATTTGTTATCAAAAAAATCGTTGTTCATAGTGAACCTACTAGAGTACGTGGAGGAGAAGCTCATTATAACATGGTTAGAGAGAAATGGGACGTTAGAAATTTATTAGAGGTAATTTAACATTATAATTATAACTGATTTGTATAAGATTATTTTGTTATTTTAATGTTTTACTAAAATTAAAATTTTTAACTTAGGTATTTTCTCGAGATAAAGCACACAAAGGCTTTTGTTTGTCACACTTATTTACCCATCAAACATTTCAAGCGAGAGATTCTGTAGTATTGGGTCTGGCTTATATAGCGTCTCCTAAAGAAAATTCGCATGGCGGCATTTGTACTAAGGGTTAATATCTTTTTTTTTTCTGTTTTTTATTCCATTTTTCTTAAAGACAGGTTGGGAGAATTGTACATTGTTAATAATTCTTTTCTGCTTATTACTCTTATGGTTTGGTTAAATGTTAATTGCAATATGGTGTAGGTTTTCAGTCGGGAATATAGTCATAAAGATTTCTGCTTGGCACATCTTTTTACTGACCTAAAATTTGAGGGCGGTATATTAGGCCTAGCATATGTTGGATCTCCACGTCGTAATTCCGTTGGGGGTATCTGCACCCCAGGTAGGAACTTCTTTTAGTGCTTACTAATAAATTAAAAGCTTTCTACTGCTTTTCCTAAAACTGTACTGAATATTTATGGCATCGTTAAAATTTCTAGAATATTTTAAGAATGGTTATACCTTATATTTAAATTCGGGCTTAAGTTCGAGTCGCAATCATTACGGGCAACGTGTCATAACTAGAGAGGCTGATTTAGTAACTGCTCACGAATTTGGTCATAATTGGGGTTCTGAACATGATCCTGATATACCAGAATGTTCTCCAAGTGCTAGTCAAGGCGGATCTTACCTTATGTACACTTATAGCGTTAGTGGCTACGATGTGAATAATAAAGTAAGTGGAATGTTTTTAATTGGAATTGCAGTAATAATTTTTTTTTTAATTTTAAGCGTTTCTCTCCGTGCAGCTTAAGATCTATACGTAAAGTTTTGCAAGCAAAATCGGGAAGGTGTTTCTCGGAACCTGAAGAAAGCTTTTGTGGAAATCTAAGGGTTGAAGGAGATGAAGAATGCGATGCAGGGTTATTAGGTACAGAGGATAATGACCCATGTTGTGATAAAGACTGTAAATTACGAAGAATTACAAGGAGCAGTATGTAGGTGAGTACCGATACTTTTCTACAGCTTTTTTTTGTATACTTTTGTAATACTTTAATCATGATTTTTGACAAGTACTTTCATATACAAGAAATACATTTTTTTACACATTTGTGTGAAAGCATCATTTTCATTTAAGCAGCGACTTCTTTTATTTGACCTTCTAATATCTTTAAAAGGTAAATAATTTTTTGTGTAATGATAATTGAGTGTATCGTCTTTCTTTTAATCAATCTTTAACATCTTAATTTATATTTAATATGCCTTTATAATTGTTGAATATTTTAAATAGTGACAAGAATTCTCCTTGCTGCCAAAATTGCCAGTACATGTCTAAAGGTGTAGAATGTAGAAAAGCCCAATATACAACATGCGAAAGAGAATCCAATTGCACTGGTATGCATGCAGAATGTCCACGTAGTCCTCCCATGCCAGACGGAACTGATTGTCAAGAAAGAGGAAAATGTAGAGCAGGAAAATGTACTCCTTATTGTGAAACACAAGGTCTACAGAGTTGCATGTGTGACATAAGTTAATACTTTATAATTTCTTAAATTCATCCTATTAAATTATAATTTATGTTTACAGTTGAGAATGCATGCAAACGATGCTGCCGAACAAGTATGAATGAAACTTGTTTTCCAGTTGAACCTCCTGATATACTCCCTGATGGAACACCATGTATTCAAGGGTTTTGTAATAAGGTGATAACTTGCATTTGGCGGTGTAGAATAAATATTGTAATCGCTTGATTATAGGGAAGTTGTGAAAAAACAATACAGGACGTAGTGGAACGTTTTTGGGATATAATAGAAGATATTAACATTAATAAAGTGCTTTTGTTTCTTCGTGATAATATTGTAGGTACTGTGGTACTTGTCACTGCACTGATTTGGATACCAGCTAGTTGTATTATTAGTTATGTTGATCGTAAAAGAAGACGGCACGAAGAAAGATATTGGAGGTGGCAAAATAAAAGCGATTTAATACATCCATCAGATCCTCATAGAGTGATACATATTCGAGTACCTCGATCAGCTCATTCGACCATAACTCAAACTTCTTAAAAATTTGATGTTTTTAATTAAGTTATAAGAATATAAGTCATAAGAACCTAAGAATATAACTATATATATAAGTACCTAAGAATATAGAAGTATGTACTTAAGTTTATTGTTTTTGTTGTATATGTAACAAAATTTTTAATGTTATATAATTTTTAATTATAGTTACACAATCGTATTTAAAACGTATTAATTATAAAATTTAGAAAGTAGGTAGTATATGAAGCATTTCCACATAACTTTCAAATTGCTAATTTTTTCATTTGTATTCTTTGAGTACCTCGAACAAAAATTTGAAGAAAAAAGTTACCCTCATTGTGTTTCTTGATTATAAAAGAACAAACCTCTTACCAATTTGATATTAATGATTATATATAATTAAAAATATGACAAGTACAAAAGTGGATTTGAAAATAATGTTAAAATTTAGGGAATGCAGACTAGAAATATATTATTTTAAATCTTATTAAAAACTGTGGTTTTCGCTTAATTGGGACAAATACATTTCTATTTTATTTGAACTTGGATTCAAAACGTGCTGGGCTCGATATTTATTACATGGTAAAATATCAAAGATGTAACATAAAAAGGAATATTTCCTTTATCATTTTCATATTAATGAACTTTACATAATAAAAGTAGAGAATTAATACAAATAGTAATGTTAAATTTGAAAATTTATTAATCAACATTTTTAAATTAATAGTATATCGTTTTGGAAGCGCTGATACATTTTTAGTTTTATTTATTCGTTGTTGGTAACACGAATTTGATTGGTACTGGTACAAAGTTATTTTTTATATTTTTATTTCTTTCATAGGTTAGGATACGACTTGTAATAATAACATTGTTTAAGAACTTAAACAAAAAATTAATTTGTAATACAGGTAAGTTTCAATAATAGGAAATGTGAGTAAACAAATAAAAGGTTTTAGAAAATGTCTCAACAGTCCATATCCCCCAACAAGTCGTTACAAAATGCCTGTAACACATCAAAAACGTGTGTAAAAGAAGTAGCATCGCTAGAACTTGATTCAACAACTTCTATCGTTCAAAGTTCCTCACAAGTGCAGGATATAAAAGAGCAAAATAAACAAATGTCTACAAAGCAAGTTATAGACACATTAAGTGATTGTATTAATTCTGACGAAAAAACTTCCCAATTTTCTGATAAAACTGGATCGTTTATTGATGACGAACTTGTTAATCATAACGTACAATCGTTACCAGCTTGTAATGTTCCAGAAAAAATTATTATCGTTTTAGACAGAGCAAATGATGAAAATCACACTTTCTTTGAAACAATTTCTGGGAAGAAATATGATCCTTTATTTATGTTACAACATGCATTGAAAGTTTTTCTTCATAATAAAACTGTAATGGACTCACGACATGAATTTGCTTTGGTAGTATTAAATGAAAATTCTGCAGTATGGGTTCATGATTTCACGAGTCACGTTCAAGATATAATTGCTTCAGTACAGACTGCAATTGAATGTCCATGCGAACCTGAAGATATATTTGACTTAAGTATAGTGTTTAATTTGATTAATGAAAAACTCCATCTAAGTTGTAGTAGTGACTTATCTGTGCCACCGGCATTTGTTGCAAGGACAGTTTTTTTATATGGACGCTCATATTCTATACCCGAATTAACTAGAACATCCGAAATTGAAAGGTTGTTGAATTCCCCATATTTTATTGTTGACATTGTGATGACGCACGAACCTCCAGATTCTGCAAATCATTGTGTACGAATTTTCAAGTTACTCCAAGAAATTGATACTAAAGGATTTGCATATTCCTTTTCTGTTTCACGTAATGCCTCAGAACTACATCGCGCAATGGCAGAAATTTTATCTCATCCATTGCAGCGGTCACACCAAGTTGATGCAGTGTATAATATTTGTTCATTTAAATAACTTAATGTTTGACTACTGTATAAATTGTTATTGAATCATTTTATATAACGAATGCATGTATTATTTAATTTACTTTTGGATGTACTGCTCAAAAAATCAATTATTATTTATCTTTAGCAAAACGTATTATATATACATATATTAGATATATCTTGCAGTATACGCCGATTACCAGTTTTGACTAATAAATAATAGGTTTGTTTGTGCAACGATTGCTGATCAGTTTGCAATTATTTTGAAATAGTTTATTGAAAATTTGTCAGGTTGTTGCATTAAAAAAAAATTATTTTTTGATTTGCATTGTCTATTTATAGCTGTCCTTTTTCTTGAGCGTTTTGTTAAAAGAAAAATTAACTTAAAAAGACGCCCGAAAAATAAGAAACACGTATAAATATATGTAGGTATAAGATTATAAAGATAATAGGATTTTTATTGAAAATTCAGATGTGCTTCAAATATTTTGGAAATATGAACTATTAAGGCTTAAATTAATTCTGTGTTTTCATTTTGAATTCAAAATGCCCATAGCGGTAAAATAACTTAATAAAATAAACATTTATAATAAATTATTTTTATGAAACAAATGGCTATTCTAAATGTAAACTTAATGAAATGTTATTATTGATTCTTTTCAGGTTCTTGGCCCCTTTTGGCTCTTCCGAACTTTGAATCATCCATAACTACAACGCCATCCAGATCTTTTTAGTTACCAAAAGAATGTTATTCGTTATAATAAATTTAATATAAGTACAATTAGCAGGTGCATGTCATAAAATTATTTATGTTGTTAGATATAGGTACCAGTTTTTGTAATTTAGCAGCTGCCAAACTGGTTTTATAATAGTAAGGGGGAGTTTTTGTTATAAATTTATATACATATTGGTGTATAGGTAGGTATTATGGGTAATAATCAAATCATAAATAAAGTAAAATAAAACTTGAATTACAAATTGAATGTATTTTATGCAGCATAATTTGTAAAATAGGTACTTCTAATAAGTATTACAATAATTTAGGTACCGTTTTTATTATAATATTTAAATATTTTATCCCTTTATTTTATTTTTTCATGTTTCTCATTTTACAGACAGTTTATACAGTAATGATAAACGTATATTTAATTATTTTTAAAAATTTAAGTAATAACGTTGCTAAAAATATTGTTATCCTTTTACTATAAAAGTATTGATTAAAATTTGATTGCATGCGGTTTGACCTACTAGTTGTATTGCTGGTTGCCTAAAAGTATAATGTTAACGTATTTATCGTGTAACGCTCCCATTCTACAGAATGACACTTTAGTATTTACATGCAGTCGTCGGTTTTAGTTTGTTTGTGATTGTTGATAGCATTAACGTTTGTTGATATTTTTGTACGTTCAACTATGGTTTAAATTTAATTTTTACGGATCTTCAAATTTCTAAGGAACATACCTACCCTAATTATAAAGAATTAGTAAATTTCTGGTGAGTTGAGTCATGTACGAGTTTAACTATATCAGTATTAATTGGAAAATTAATATTACTTTATTTGTATTCGACACGCAGGTACAATTTTGTATTTGTAGTATTATAACTATGTATATATTTAGTAATATATAAACAGTAGGTACAAGAACGATCATTATACCTACCTATATTTTAAACATTAATTGGAAAATACTTAATTATTATTATTATAGGTAGTACATACATCTATAAATAATTTTAACGTCGTAGCTATCGCAGAGTAATTCGGGACCTTGCTCGGACCCCTCATCAATTCAAAAATTACACAATTTATACAGGAGAGCCCCATCGAAAAATTAAAAAATTTGCCCAGGGCCCCATGTACAGCAATTCGTATGCACAAGTTTATAAAAAAACAATTACCCAATCTAAATGATTCCTAGAACCCTTATGAAGTCTAATAGTTTATTCAATTTAGGTGTTCTAAAACGTTCATCCGTTTATTTAAAGCATTTATCGTATTACTTATTAAGATTGTTGCATTCAATTCCTAGTTATAATATAAATTATAAACTTTAGTATTTAATCGATAAAGTGTGGTAAAAATACTTCCGACATATTATTTATTCTTTTGTAACTTCTTTTTACTGTGTTAATGTAATTCAGGGACAATTTAAACATTTCATCGAATCTAAAATATTTAACAATTAAAATTGTTCTAATCTAAATCATTTACTATTGCAAATCTCCTGTACGGTAACGTGCGACTTGAATAAATTTGCATTTACGTAACGAGTCAACTTACACCTCACAAGACTTTTTTATTTGAAAAGTGAATATTTCAGTTTCGTAGTCGAAACACAACTAGCACCATGGTATATTAATATAGGTTTGAATGAGAAAGACAAATCCAGCAGGAAATTTTCTTTTATTTTTTAGTACAGCAAAAAAATTTGTACGTTTTGCTGTGTTGTACACTTCAGAAAATAGCAATATTATCAGTATATATAGTACTTATATTGTTCCGAAATAACAAATATGTGTAGCATAAATATATTTAAAACATTGTAACATCTAATAAAATAAAGGTGATAAAAACATAGTAATAGTATTTAAAACAAACTAATATCAGGAATGTAAATAAAGTAACGCAATATTGTATATTATATGATGAACAAATAATTAACAATGGAAATTTAAGAGGCATGTACTCGTATTGAACTTACCTAAATTGTCGAGAATTAAAAATAAGATGTAATATCGAAAATGCCCAGGTGGAAATATTGAATCTTTGCACATTCTCTTGCCCAACAATATGTTATCAGTTTTAATGAATGTCCTTGTATACAAATATAGCTCGACAAGTAACGTCGTTGAGGTTTATAAATTACTGCGGTTCAATAGGTATGAAATCATCTAATAAAAAAAATAAATTTCTGCATATTTTAACTTCAACAATACTTTGATTGGCATATTTTTATTTCTATGTTCACTTTGATATTAAAATACTAATTTTAATAAAAATTCTTATTTTCATTATAAAATTTCATATTTTTATTTTTTAACATTTTCAAAAATTAATTAATTTCTTTCTTATATACTGGGTGATCATAAATCATAAAAGCTAGATTCTTCTTCATATAAATAGATATTCTTCTTGTGAACTCATTCTATAGATGTAGTATGAATTATTTAAAATGCAAATTAATTATAATGATATTAAAAATAATTAATTCTTTTCGTTAATAAGTACATACAGTTTGCAATTAATATTCATTTTAAATTATTTTGTTTCAGATTCATAAACATTTCACTGCCTATTTGCCCGCCTTTTCCTAATTATCTGGTGATTATCAAATAAAATGTCTACGGCTATGATAGAATTTGAAAGCTGGCTAATATATCAGTATATTGTTACTGAATGCAGCCATTGTTTATGTAAGTGTTTTCTTCGAACATCAAACAATTAGTTATATGTTTATTTTGTAGTGATTTTAATTTAATTTTTGTTTTTTAGGAATTATTTAAGTTTCATTTTTCCATTATCGGTCCAACTCAATGTTAGAATCAGGTATGATTTACTTTGTTTTACTTTATTAATTACTTACAAGTCATTAATATACAAAGTAATATATTTTTATGTATTATAATTAATTTTATTTTTTATGATGGTTATTTTCGAATGTGTAAAGGACTTAGGTATTTTATTTAATTCCTTATTACATAATTATCGCTTAAAAATCAATTTTAGCTTTATTTTAAATTAGTTATCCTGCTTTATACTTTCAGTCATGAGTGAAACAGCGTTCCGAGCACGAGATATTGGTCTGCGTGCTCAAAAAAAGATTCTATCGCGCATGACGGGCAAAAATCTAGCACGTGCTTTAATCGATGATGTTGCTGCTTCACTACTGGATAATCTTTACCGTTTAGCAAAGCAATACGTAAGTTTTTCTAGTTTTATATATCAATAAATGCATATTTTTAACACTTATTCATATAATTTATTAAACATTTTGTTAAAAACGATATATTACACATAGCTAAAAAATAAATTATTTACAGTCACACAATAAAAAGGAATCAGAAAAGCTTATAAAAAATATAATAAAGATCGTTATAAAATTGGGCGTGCTTCATCGTAATGGGCTATTTTCAGCTGAGGAACTTAAATACGCTGAACGTTTTAAGACCAAATTTCGTATGACTGCCATGGCAATAATATCATTTTATGAAGTAGAATTCAGCTACGATCGAAATTATCTTATACCAGCCCTGAATGAAGCCCATAAGTGCCTTCAATTCATCGTTTCCCAACATTTAACTGAAAAATCGTTGGCTCGGATTGATAGTGTCTTTAGTTTCTTTGTAAATGAACACTTTTTGGACACGATATTCAGAACGAATTCTGAACATAAAGATATTTTGGGAAAGATCGTTGCCGACTTAAATAAAGCAATTGAAAATGGAGACTTATAAGATTACATCAATACAATTTTATGGTAAACAAAAAAAAAGTTAATGTCTGATGTCTAAACAAATTTAGTCCTTGTTACTTGTCGACTTTCATTTGTAAAACTGTGATAGTATGGAAGATTTTGTGTTGATTTAATTAAAAAAAATAATAATAATATTTGGAATAGAAATTATGACGTCCATGTGCTTTTTGTTTATAAAAAGTACATATAAAATTGTAAAATAATGTACTTACCACATTATTAATATCGCTTATCTAAAAAATAATACTCGTATCTATTTTGATATATTTAATAATGTTTATCAGATATTAAGTGGTAGATGACTTTCATAATATGTTAGTGCATGATTTATTGTATATCCAATTTATAGCAAATACATATTTCATTTACTTAATTACCTAAATTGATATTTTTAATAGGTACTTTATGGGTTTAACAATTTTATTAATGAAAATGTTAAAATAAATTTTTAGTTAAAAACTGGACTATATGACATTAAGTAGGTAATTATAGTTTATCCAAACCTATATGATGTTCACGTCATCAATACAAGGTTACTAGATGATGACGTTTCACAGAGTACTGTCACCTCGTACCTCGTATTTTGACAGTTCTAATAAATTGTAGTTTTTCTTTATACCATTTAATATGTGCGCTAATAAATTATTTATAGAATATGTCTCTGTGGAAGCTTTAAATCGAATTACAAACAAACAATCTAGTAACTTTTTGTTGATGACGTGAACATCATATAGGTTTGGATAAGCTATAGTTTTTGATGTCTTTATTTTGTAAGAAAAAAATGTTCAAACAAACATGGAATTTTGACATATTTGGAACACTAAGCGATTAATCATAAATTTTATCTTATACCTACCACTAACTCTGATAAACTAATATAGATATATTTTTGAAGCAAAACTTGAGAGATATTTTAGAATAAATTGATATTAAAATGTTAGATGTTTAATTTAATTTTGGAAATAAAGTTAAATTAAGATTGCTTTGAAACACTCTTGCCTAGAAAAAAAAGCACAAATCAAAATAGTGCTGACACTGTATTATATACATATATATTGCAAACATATCTTGGTAGTTCAGAATAGATATTTAAGCAATTCTTTAATGTGAATTAACACCAAATGCACGATATAAATGCACAATGGTACAAGACAATAAATCAGTTGTACCGGTAAATTGTAATTTCTTGCTTTATTTACTAGTCACGGCAAGATATTTTAATTTAAATAAGTAATAGAAATTTAATAGCAATACGTAATATATTAATATATTTTATCTAAAAGGGCCCAATATTAAATATTGTAAACAGTACCTATCTGGTATTGTATTAGTTTGATACCAAATATTCACATTTATATTTAAGATTTTTGTATTATCGTAATTTATTTCAATTTTATTTATGTAGCCGACATTAGAAATTAAGAAATAATGTTTGATTTTTAAATAACATATCTACTCTAATGGAATAAATCTTGAATTTATTAAATTATTCATTTTGTTTTAAAAAGGTATAAAACAGAATCATTGCAAAACAAAATGATAATATTCCATATCGATATATATTTAAATACCTACATTATATTGTATTTAGTATTTATGGAATAGGTAATGAACCATTTGTTTTTATATTTTCACAGTTTTTGCAAGGAATATTATTTATAAAAAGGGGAAGTAATTTTAAGGAATAGTTCTGCAATGTCATTTACACGATTATGTTTCATTATCGAAACTCTTGTTTTTGAGCTATATGTCCAGAGATTGCATTTAACAATTAGACAAAAATAATCACAGAACAATACAATATTTAACCAAACAATATAAATTGTTATTTCTGCAAAGTTTTAGAACAATAATTTGGAAACTTCATTATCGTGTGATTTTTGAACATTAAGATTGCAGAATACTAGGAGCCACATGACAATGTATGTATTTGAAGGGAGCAAAGAAGCTTTTTTTACTATATATTATATATATATATATATATATATATTATATATATATATATATTTGATATAATTATGTCTTAGATAAACGTTATCACAATTAGTTTATACTTTTGCAAAAAAAACCTGGCATAGAAATGATATTAATTCATTTATTCAAAATTTTTTAAGGTGCTTATTTAAATAATTCTTTTTATTTTAGTTAATTCTAACTGCCTTATATATATTTACTATATAATAACATATTATGCAATAATCAAGCACAAAATTAGTGGGCCTAAATAAGTACCTATTTATAAACATGTAATTACGTTTATTTGAAATTTTATGAGTCTCAATATTTTTTTAACAAACTAAAAGTTATTCATCATGTTCGTTGTCATGTATGATGAGTTTATATAGTAATAGTAAACAAATTATTTAAAGTATTTAAACTTATTTAATTGATTTTTAAGCATTTCCAATAGTAATTAGCTGAAAAATAGCACAACTGAGCAAAAAATATTTAATTCGATTCCAGATTTTTCGGCAAAAATAATTTATCTATTTTATATTATTATTTTGTTAGTTGTACTTATACTCTTACTATACAAACCTCCATTAGTCTCATAAATGATAAAAGTTTTGCTGTCATTGCTGCCATTGAAACGAAGTTATTTATTTGATGGTTATTGTATAAGAACTTTCCGTAATTTATGTAAATTAATTGTGGATCTATCGTTTTAAATGTGTATTATATAAAACTTACTTCTAACTTGCATTTATGCACATTACTTCGTACTAAGATTCGGCTGTGCATATAATGAAGGGTAATATTTTGTTTGTAGCATGTCGTTGTTGTCTTTTTAACCCTGCTAGTCCTTTTGGTATAGTTCTGATATGTGTTTATTGTGAATATTGCCAATTTTGTTATAAGGCCTATTGTATTCAATTACTTGTATGATGTGAAAAACAAGCAGTGACCTAAAACATAACAACATACAAGCAAATTTAATATAGAATTTAATTTCATGTACATTTTACGTAATTAATTGTAGTGGTATAAAAACTTAAATGAAAATAGTAATGGGTCAGTCAAAAATTACAATATTTTTATTTCCCAAATGTATTGAAACTATAATACTTATGAGGTAGGTACCTAATTTGAGATTATATCCATTTATATTTTTAATGGTGTAGATTAATTGTTCTTATATAAATTAATTAATAAGCAAAAACACATTAATAGTTTTCAAAACTTAGCAGTGGAAGCATGTACTTTAAATATTTAAAAATTTCCTTTGTTTATATTCAAACGTACCAGTGTAATTAGTGATACATCCTACTTATAATAAATTAAGTAATTTAACTAACACCTTGTTCAATGTTAACCAAGTTGAATGGAATTTTATGAAGAAATGTTAAATTGACCTATTACTATTTAGATTTAGGTATTTTAAGTTTTGTTTTATAAAATAATTGAAAATGCATGTGAAAATATATTTTAAACAAAACTTATCACAAATGACAATCTATAATATTGTAAATTATCACTTCCTAATTATGACACAATTATTTCATTTATTATACCTATATAAATATTAAAAAGAAAACAAATTCGAAATTGAAGATATTGAGTTTTTGAAATAAATATATTAAAATAAATTTAGTTACAATAAGCGTTTATTAATAATTAGTAGGAAAAAAAGCGAGGTTCCATAATGCACACAAAACTGCACATTTGGCAATTATTAATCATCCTGCTGGTTGGAAAAATGAAGTAGGTAATCATTGGATATTTTATAATACTTGCTAATTGAATAAATAAGCATCAATACACTTGTAAAACTTAAATGTTAATAAAAACGTTATGGAAAATGAATTTTTTATTGTATAAAATAATTTTCCAATTCCAAAATCTTACAAATTTGTAAGGTAAGATGGGGTAAGATCGTTTTTGGGGCAAAGTGTTAAACAGGACTCGGCGGTCAGACTCTGTAACTATTTTACATAAAAGTAAATCATTTATTCCTAAAAGTACATATTTTATAAATTACGACATTTTCTCCTAAACGTGATTATTCAGTATGTTGAAAGATTAACCAGTTTCAGAAACTGACCATAAATTTTTATTATACGGTTCGATTTTGTTAGTTTTTATAAGGAAATGACATAAAAACGGAAAATGTTTATATCGTTGAAAAGAGAAAAATATCTCTTTTTTAATAAGCTAAAAAAATATATGGCATTCTATTTAAAATAAAATTAACTTCATTTCCGGTGAAACCGGAAGTGATATAAATGTTCTTGAAACTGCAAAAAATCGATTTTTTACCCAAATTTATCTACGCAAAAATTCATTTTTGTATCTATAAAATGTACTGAGTTATTAGCTTGAGACAGGTTGGCCGAATTACCCAGTATATAAACAAAATGAACGACCTATATTTTCGTGATTTAGGAGTCGAGATCGGAAAAAATCCAAAACGGCACGACTCGGACCTGTCATTAGATAGGCTGCAATATATTTTCCATGAAAATTCGCTAAATATGCTTATAAGAAACATTAAATTGTTGAGGAGGTTTCCACACACCACTTTCGAGGTATTCACCTAGGTGCGTTGTTTCTATAAGGTCGAGGCTTCGCCTATAGCCCTACCGCATCTTCAAACTCCTATGTGGGTTATTACACGCAACTCACAGCAAACTAGCCGAGGTCAATTCAAAATCTCGACCTTCACGACGCAACCCAGTGTAACTTGTTTATAACTCTCGAACTTCTTCTATTTTATGCACATAATATGGTAGACACAGCCTGTTCTTCTTCGTCCAATTATTGTATGATGCGAATCTATTAAGGTCTTCTAGCGCTCCGTCAACCCCTTCTGTCTTCATTTCTTCCCGAATGCCTCATTTACATTAACTTGCACCGTAACATCCCAGTCGTTGGCGTGCCTTCTTTGAAGATCAATTTCCAAAAGAAATCTACCTTATATCTGATTGAACTTGAATTAAGCTTAACTTAACAATAAATTTTAAGACTAAAAATCACTCTGCATCAACGAAACCCCATAAAATCTAGTATCGAAAGCGCTTACTGCACCTGTGACTGTAAGTTCCGAAATTTTCATTATTTTTGAGTATTAATACACAGTCGCCTTATTTTCACTTTGATAGTAAAATAACTACAACAATTGCATGAAAGTACTAAATTTAGTAAAAAGAGTGGAAAATTTAGAACAAGGAGTATTAAAAGAATGTCACGAAGAAACTGGAATTAATAGAATATATTTTTTTAAGTAAATAGGTGGCAAAATAAAAAGTTAATCGAGGAACTTGGGCATTAAACATTTTTCGACGCACATGCATCTTCGATGCCCTAAATAAATTGAACTTGTTTTTGATTAAACATTAATAAGGAATTAAGTGCAGTTAAAAGAAATTAATATATTGTATCTATAATACTTATTTGAAATAAAATAAATCACTCCTGTTAATATAAACTAGAAGTAAACAATAAATTTTAATAACCGACTCAAATATTCTTAAAAAAAAACGTTAAGAATCAATTTTGCAAATTTTAGTATTTAAATTTTGACTCGTCAGTCTTAATTGTTGCGACAGTCAAAAATTTGTATTCCATTTTTATGCGTAAACGAATGCATTGAAAAGGTAAAATCTCTCAAAATAAAAGAATTAAAAAAAATCAAAATGCTAAAATATATTTTTTTAATACTTACGTAAAATGCAGACTAACACTGCTGCCGCTGCGACTACCACTTGTCTGTAACAGACTATAACAAAAAATTAGAAACTTCTAAATTTTTCTTTGTATTTCCTACCTTTTTCTCGTTATTGATTTCCCTCTTATCGCCAATTTGCAACGTAGATTCTACCGTTGACTGCGAACTTGGATTATTACGTACTTATACGTTTCATATTTCACCGACCATTGTGATCGCGAAAACGCGCATACGATAAAATTTCGTTCGCGAAATTTGACCGTCGAATGTTTGAGGGGAGCCCTAACGAAGTCCCTATCCAACAGCTTAACCAAGTTCGATTTTCAAAGAATTTGTGTTAGAGCTTAAAGGTCCATGTATTTACACTTTATAAATACACGAAGAGTTAGTCGTCAAAAAAGATCCTACATTTTCTTGTCGTGTTAATCCATTTCTTTGTAATCCTTTTAGAGAACATTACACGACACAACACTCGCGCACTCACACGCAAAATGGCCTTATAAATCGTACGAGCACTCTTCGCACACGCGAATAATACGACGCCATAATTTAAAATTCAAACTACTGAAACAAGCACTACCTCTCTGTACCACTAACCCGAATGATCTGAAACGGTTTTGCCGGAATTCTACAATATATATATATATATATATATATATATATATATATATATAAATGCATTCGAATTTATATGTGGGTACTAGGAAATCCCGCTTTTATTTTAAAAACATTCAGTTCTTTGTTCTCACTTCGATAAGTTATCTTACCAGTAAGTGGTGCACATGTTTTATTAGCTGCTTCGTATTTTATCGGTCGCACAAAAATGCGATTAAACTTTTATCTGGTTTATGGTTTGTAATAGGGAAATTTTCAATGCTTCAGGACACGAATAGTTTTTAAACTAAAAATAGAGTAAATTTATAATTTTGCGGTATAAAGGCAATAGATAGCGATTATTCAAATAATTTTACTGCATCAAAAATACATCATTTTAGAATAAATTTTCTAAAAAGTACATGTTTTAAAAATTTTCGGTCACTATTTACACTTTTTTTTAACAAACTCTACCACGCCCCCTGACGACTTTTACTTTTGCAATGTTAGTGGACTGCACTCGTTTGTTGCAATGAATACATTATGGTTAACAAGTATTTATCTATTATATTCTTTTCTTACCTTTTATGTACTTAAACATTTAATTAAATAAAGCTTTCTGTTTTCAGAAGCTTTCAGAATTATACGTATTACACATTTTCATGTGTGTTGTAGTTTGTAAAACAACATTTTTTAGACTATAACATACCAAAGGTATCGTTTTGCACCAAAATATATGAAAAAAACGCTTTTGTGTCACAAGTTTCTAAATGACTTAAAATACAATTTTGCCAGGCGGGTACGGACTTGCTCCAGTTTTCGGGACCCCGTTACCAAGAAAAAAGGAAACAATATCTACCAAACATAATTTTATTTCACTCAATTAGTATAACTAGTGTGAGTGCTAAAACTTCAACTAACGGTACCTACCAATACAGCAATTGATACTAAAATTTAAGCGCGTTCATAAAATTAACATTATTAAATTAAATTGTCCTATTTTGAAAAGTTCAAACAACATTATATAAATTTAACTAACGTAAAGAATTTATTGCGTTATTGAAATCGTTTGGAATAGTTTTTCAAAAGCTAATTTAAAATTAATATTGACTTTTTTATGGAATTAGTTTTTAATACATATAGTAAAACCTCTATGTGTTGATCGCTGTGCTGGTTGCGTTCAAACCTGCTCGACGTCACCATCAAGTAGTCGACTTACCGAGAAAGACTAAAATTATATAATTAAATGGGCGTTAACCGCTTAAATTAATATCTCAATTTAAAATATCTTTAATAATTAGTCGCTAAGTACAAAACAAAGTATTATCGAGCAAATATGGCATGGATTGAGTTAATTTATCACGTCGATCTTTTATACTACTAGTGTTTTGTTTCGTTAGGCCTTGATGTAATCCATACGTAGCATCGGTAGAATATAATTTTGATTTTTTATTATTTCTCAACTTCCTTAAACTTGTCGAACGTAAATCGTTCGCAGTCGAAGCGTTGTTATCCATATTAACATCAAATTCTCTCATTAGGTAATTCGACTTTAATATCGATTCGTATATTATGTTCGATTTTGGCAACGTTTCCAAATTATTTCCGTGTTCGAAAGTTTTCTCGTACGATTGTTTTCTGTTTAGTTTTGTCGAAATCGTGCTCTTGTTTCTTCGTCGATCTTCGCATTTTATTTTTGAATCGGCCGAAAAGTTCGTATTAGATACAATTTTGTTTAATGTAAGGTTGGCGACATCAATTTCGGTATTATAATGCGACATTTCTGCTGCACGGTCAAAAAGAATTAAATTTTGGTGTTCTATCTTCTCTGACGTATCATTTTCGTTTGTTGTAAACGTACATTCGCTTGTTGTATGGTCATCCTTAGATTCGGATTGTGCGATGGTATTTTTATTTAAAGGTTTATATTTTTTGACGGATTTATAAGGGGGGCGGCTATTATTAAAATATTTAAGTTGCAAATATTTTATTTTTTGTTCTACATCATTAATCGTTAAAAGAAATTTGCTTTTCTTGTCTAGGTTATTGTTAGTTTTATTTTTAGGTGCCGATGATGATGCATCTTTTAATGGAGCTTCGATCTTGTACGGTTCTTTTTGCTTTATCTGATGAAACGACGAATTATTGTTTTCTTCATCTTCCAATGAAGCGTTCAATTTTGTGTCTGCTAAAATTTTATTTATCTGCTCTAATTGCACGTTACCGATATCTAATTCCACGTTGGTTGTTTGAAGTGCTTGAATTAAATCGGTGGTTATGGTTTCGTTGTCTGTTTTTGGGTTTGTAAAGTTTTCGAGGGGTTCGTGTTTATTTAAATTTATACGTAGATCATCAGTGTCGTTAATTGTTTCAAATGTCAAAGAAGACGATTTTTCTCGATGAAGTTCCGAGTCACTTATAGTTTTTTTAGATTTTTGGGACAATTTTATTTCCGATTTATTTTTATTGCCAAAGTTTATAGATTTAATTAAAACGGGCGAATCAGTGTTATTTTGTGCTTGGATTTTAAAATCGTTAAAAAGTCGATTGGGATTAACTGTTCTACAGCCTATTTTATATGGGTAGGATTTGTTAAATTCTTGACTAGTTTTCTTATACGTTGTTTCTTCTTGCTGTTTTATTAGATTCTTGGACGGTTCATTCTGCAAATTTTCTCGTCGTATTTGATTTATATGAATGGTGGCTGCCAAACTTTTTTGTTTTTGTAATGTCTTTTGTGCTTCTTTAGATTTCGGTTTAGTTTTAAACATCTAGAAATAATGGTATAAGCATAGCGAATATTTAAACTGTTACTTTGACGTTTATCAACGGCCTACTTTTATAATATGTATAGATAATAGATTACGACGAATGCAATTTAAATACAATAATTAATATAATAATGTGCAATATAATAATTATGTGGGTACCTATATTAGGTAATTATATTTATGCAAGATGTCCTAAATTATTCTGATCAGTCACCACTGCAATCGGTGACAATTATTATCTTTTAATTATTATAGAGATCATCTTAAATTTTGTTATATAATGATCAAAAGATGTTGGTCGATGAATTTCAAAACCGAAGGGCTTATCGTTAGCGAAAAAGTAGTACAAGTGACAATTGAGTTTAAGTGAGATACTCAATTTCTAACTTTTTCGATTGCCATATAAATAACTGTTATTATGAACTAACTATTACTGTTTTTTTCTATATAAATTGTATTAATTTGAGCAACTTCCACTTCACAGTTCTCGTTATACTGCACATATCTCGCCATTTGAACAAAAGTCACTTCTCCCTAAATCGTACTCTGTTATATAAAAATCTCTTATAACATCAAATATATATTAGAAAACGATAATATATAAATTTATTACATAATTATTTAAATATATCGGTATGTAACACGTTGTAGGTAACTTTATAATACTCTAATTTAAACCATATGGAACTCTTATTTTCATCCAGATGCATATTTTTGTAAAACTTTATTCCATTCTTTGGGATAATTTTTTTGAACGTGAGCTAAAACTTTTTGAATTTGACGTGTTTCGTCGGGCGTGCATTGTGGACAACTTCCTCTTAAGACCAAAGGAGCTAAACCTGGAAGTGTTAAACAATAAAATATTACGTACAATAGTAGATAATTCTTAAAATAATTGTTGGATTATTTTCATATTTTTTTTTAAAACCCTATCGGATCTTAAACAGGAAAACTCACTTTTAAGTCTTCTTCCTGTGGAATCGCAAGGAACTTCTCCAAGAATACAATGCAATTGTCTTGTAAAGTATCTACGATCGCTAATGGCTTTGTCGATGTCTTCATCTGAAATTTGTTGTTTCGCATTTTCTTGCGGCATGGCAAAGATGGCACTTATCGTTAATATTACAAACACCACTATAATCTGAAAAACGCAAAATTTTTCTATTAATTTTAATTAACGAATTAAAAAAAGTCGTACCGTTCTACAATCCATAGTTTATACTAAACTGCTTCTTCGGTTTAAGAATGATGCCAGTGAAAGTAATATTAATTCTACGTTTCACTCGTCGAATTGTTTAATTTTATATCAAATCCCTACTCATTGTCAGATCGTTGCAAGCGGACGTGAAAACAAACATTAGTGGACTAAGTTTTTTTTTTCTTAAAATTAATTAAGTACTCCGGCTTGCATGTCTATGAACTGTCTACACACAGAAAATATTTCGTGATTAAGTATATCGAATTGCATGTACTTAGGTATATTATTATTTAGTCGTAATAGATTTAATAATAATCTTTCCGTGGGAATAAATCGCCCGAGGAACTGAATAATAATTATTTATTTTTCTAAAATTTCATAATCAGTAAATCGTTATGTTCATAGACATTTTGAAATATTTTAACCAAGTACCTATTTAAATTTAGCGAATTTTCATAAAAAATAAAGCTATTGCAGCATGTCTGATGACGGGACCCAAACGTGTCCTTTTGGATTTTCTCCGATCTCGACCCTTACATCACGAAAATATAGGTCGTTCATTTTGAGTCAGTCATATATATAATCAATTTCTTCTTAACAGCGTTATCTCCGTTATTAATTATCAGATCGGCAATGTAAAATATGTTCTGTAATCAGCATAAAATTCTCTACCGACATGTTTCTTGGTAATTTTCGATAGAATGTACCGTTTTCGAGATGATCGAAAAACAGTGATAAATTTGTTGTCAATTCGTATAAGTTTCTCTCGTAAATTTTATTTTTCAAAAAATATATTTCTTTCGAGAAAAATTTAAATAAAAATAATTTTTTGACATTGATATGGAAATTCGATACCGAAGCTTGAGGGCGGATTTTTTAAATAATATTTAGTATCTTGATATGTTTGTCAAATAAATATACTTGATCTACACTCTACATATAATTAACAAAATATTCTCATTGAATATTAAAATGCTAAGGTAATTTGTGAATTCTGTACGTGCCTATAATTATTTTGATAATATTATAGGAGTATAGGTAATTATTAGATAGGCAATTTAAGAATTGTTCTGTAAAGTTAAAATACTACACCGACTATGTGATAATTTGTTAAATATTACACTTTTCAAATCGAACCAGTGAAATTTGTTGTCAATTGTTATAATAATTACTGTAGATTTTATGTTTTCAAAATATGATATTTCTTGTCGGACAAATTTAAGTCAAGTTATATATTTTGTCATGAGCATGTGAAATTGTAGCCGAACTTGAGCGGATTTTAAAGAGATTAAGATCGGAGATGAAGATATCATTATATTCTTGCAATTGTAAAAGGGACATTCGATATAATATTAAAATGAAGTAATTTGTGAATTCTGTACGTGCCTATAATTATTTTGATAATATTATAGGAGTATAGGTAATTAAATGGGAATTTAAGAATGTTAATTCTCTAAGAGTTTATAATATACAGGCGCGCCTATATGAAATTGTGTTAAATATTACACTAATAACATATATATATATATATATATAATATAATATATATATATATATATATATATATATATATATATATATATATATATATATATATATATATATATATATATATATATATATATATATATATATATATATATATATATATATATATATATATATATATATATATATATATAAATATATATATATATATATATATATATATATATATATATATATATATATATATATATATATATATATATATATATATATATATATATATATATATATATATATATATATATATATATATATATATATATATACAGGTAAGGGATGGACGTTTAATTATTAAACGACTTATTTTAAATTTTTCGATAGCGTTACCTGAAGTAGGTACTTCAAAACTACAATTATTATTGACTAAATGCAAATACGATTTGTGCAAAGTTTATTACTGATGATATATCATACACATTTTATTAGCTAAATATTTTTGATTTCTAATGTTTGTTTTATTTAATTTATAAAATATATTGTTTGATTTTCGCCTTCAAATGCGCGAGATAATAATGTATTAAATAAATATCAATCAAATAATCAGGAAATCAAAATATTTAATAAAATGTGCACGAAGTACAATGAGCAATAAACTTCAAATAAGCCATATTTATTGTAAATACATCTTTTACATTAATAGATACTCGAAATGTTTAGTATATTATTCTAAAATTTTCATTAGGCACCTTGGGTACTGGAAATTAACCCAGATATGCCTAATGTACTATATTTAAGAAGAATTTTGGGGGACACAAACTTTCGAGCATACCTTCAGCTTTGCAGGATGTACATGTTTATTCCGTCCTAAATATAGTACATTGGGCATATCTGGGTTAAATAAGTACGTGAAACGGTTAATTGGGTTTTAAACGGTTTTATTGCGAATAAACTTAATGCTATTTACTTTTTAAAAATAAATTCTAAGAATTAATATATTAAGCTTTTCTTTATATCAGTTCCACTTCCTGCTGGGAATTTCGGATGACGTTGTATTTAAAAGTGAAGGTAAAACAAACCGAGCAATAGGTATATATTAGGTACGTACAGATTTTATATGTGTAAAGACAATACAGCTACTTTCGCATTCTAAATTCATACTCCTATACCGATGCAAGTGTTTACTTAATAGTATTTCTTAATAATCGAGCTAGGTATTCGATTTTCGAACATTATTAAATTTGTAGGTACCTAATAATAATTTTTAAATAAAAGTTACATGTTTTTTTTGTCAAAATATATTTTAATTACCTACCTAACTATATTTCTGAAATTAAAATTCTCTGCAGAAGCACTAAATAATTATTTCTGATGGGCAATTAATAAGTACACTGATGGTCAATCAGCGTGATGATCGGAGTTGCTGGAAATTAACCGTCTTTTATGTGAAATATAATATACACAATATAATATAACAATAACAATATAATAACAATACTACTAAATATATGCTTAGAACTAGGGAAAATACCCAAAACTTGGAAAAACTCAAATGTCATACTATTATATAAAAAAGGAGAAAATACAAAGCTTGATAATTATCGACCAATTAGCCTATTATCACATCTATATAAATTACTCACAAAGATAATTACTAATAGATTAGCAAGAAAACTGGATGAATATCAACCACAAGAACAGGCCGGATTCAGAAAAAACTACGGCACCAGAGACCACCTTTTAACGATAAAAGTAATAACTGAAAAGTCAAATGAATATGGATTTCCGGTATGTATGGCCTTTATAGATTATGAAAAGGCCTTTGATAGTATCGAGCATTGGGCAATATATAGAGCATTAGGAAATAGTCGAATAGACCAAAGATATATACAACTGATACGAGATTTAAATGAAGAAGTCACAGCAACATATATCCTACACGCTAAAATCAACCCGGTACACCTTAGACGAGGAGTACGACAGGGGGATGCACTCTCCCCAAAACTCTTCACTTTAGTACTCGAGGATGTATTTAAGAAACTAGATTGGCCGGGGAAAGGAATAAATGTGAACGGAGAACAGCTTACTAACTTACGCTATGCAGATGACATCATATTACTCGCACAAAGTGTAGAAGATCTAAAAGAAATGATTGACGATCTTAATAGAGAATCAAATAAAGTAGGACTAAAAATGAATCTGAAAAAAACAAAAATAATGCACCCCGATCCAGAAACAGAAATTAAAATTGACGAAGCACAGATTGAAAGAGTAGTAGAATATATATACCTAGGCCAAAGAATAGAATTGGGAAGAAACAGCGAAAGGAAGGAAATAAAAAGAAGAATAAAAAGTGGTTGGATTGCGTTCGGAAAGCTATCCTTCATTCTAAGAAACAAAAAAATTAATCAGCGTCTCAAAACAAAGGTATTTGAACAATGTGTTTTACCTGTCATGACGTATGGAGTGGAGAATTGGGCAACAACAAAAGGTAACATAGAAACAATGAGAGTGGCACAAAGAGGAATGGAGAGAGCGATGTTACACATAACAAGAAGGGATAAAGTTAGGAATGACAGAATTAGAGCAATTACAAAAGTGAAAGACATTGGCATTAAAATTGCCCAACTAAAATGGAGCTACGCGGGACACGTGGCAAGAAGTGACATAAACAAATGGAATCGAAAAATAATTGAATGGAGACCGTACGAGCACAAACGAGGAAGAGGGCGACCACCTATGCGTTGGTATGACGACTTTAAACGAATAGCTGGATTAAACTGGATTAAAATTGCACAAAATCGGGATAGATGGAAGGAGTTAGGGAAGGCCTATATCGAAAAATGGATTTAAAGGGCTTAGGAAGAAGAAGAAGAAGAATATACACAAGCAAATACAGCTCTAGAGATGATAATCTGCATTTTTACTAATTGTTTCTTTGATTTTATAAAGATCCAAAATGTGAATGTTGTTTTTTTAAATCAATTTTTATTTTATCTTTTTATGAAAGACTATGACTAGAAAGACTATCTTATGTAATTAAATGTTGAAGTAAGTAATTATAACATAAAATTATAACGACTTTGTTATTCAAATATGGGGTACATTCAACCACCGGTTGAAGATATCCCAAATGTTAGAATAAATCTTATTGTTAGACTAGAATAATTCGGCGTTATAACTCTAAAAGCATATTTTAGATATCTAGAAAATATATTCGTAAAACGAATAAAGCGCAGTTAACACGTGCAGTTAATTCCGAGTATATCTCCCGAACCTGATAGGTGTTTTTTGTTATCTGATCAGTTTCTTTTATGTAAGTCGTGAAAAAGGCATTACTTAGATGATATCAGTTCTTTATATAGTTGTTTGTGCATTTACGTTTTTTCACACCTGAAGGCCCTGGTCCACTGTTCCCCATATTGCATAATTATAAAATACTAATAACAGATTATCAGAAACTAAATGCAACCCGTTATTTTTACACGTTTTTTCTATATGTCTCTCATAACAACCGCCTAGTACTCACGCTTAATTTATACAAAGTCTAAATGACTAATTGTAAGCCCGAAACGTGGAACCGCGGTAGACGCACTTGCGCGCTTCGACGCGCATCCGCGTTAATAGCAGTTAACGTGTTATTACTACGTTAACCTGCCAGATAAACGAAAATGGTATGAGGACCTACCTGAGGATTTCATTTGACCTATACTGGTTTAATCTACCTCAGCTCATGGTTAAAACTTCCCTACTAAGGGACACTTTCAACCATTTTATAAGATTTTTGGAGTCCATATAAAACTGATTAGCTACCTTAAATGATTTTATTATTACAGGGTTATCAATAGATAGTCAAAATGTCATAGTAACTGTTACAGATTAAAAAACTTATTATTTTACATAAAGCCTGTAAGCAATAAATTAAGGGTGGAATTCATAGTCGTTCCTTATTTTCGAGTATTTCTTTAAGGGATGCATTTCGATAGTAACAATCGTTTCTAAGAAAAAATAGTGACTTAAGGTAAGGATTTCGCCTTAAATAATGATTGAATGGTCCCCACTTTCCCCTACCTACCTTTCTATACCTCTATATGTTTTTTTTTAATTTTTTAGTGACAGTCATAGATCATCAGTCAATCACTATATGTAGGTATCTAGATATTCTCCGTATGGAAACGCAGTTCTAGGTTAAACTGAACTGATCCAAAAAAACTGTACATTCAAAAATTTTTAATAGATATTGTTTATGGTACTGCAAAATGTTATCAGTTGCCTTTTTGTTAGTAGATTATCTACGTTATAATTTAAATTATTTTAAGTTTTTGTTTAGTGGGTTCTGTTTGACCGAAAGCAAAACTTTATAATCTATATATAGTTATTATACCATATATAATCTAGGTATTTCCCCTATTCTAATTATTCTGAAATTTCAGGACTCTGTTTTAATTTCATACAAGCTATGGAGAACCTCTGACGTACAGCGTTGATCTTTTTAGTAACTTTTATTATTCTACGGTTTAACTTCGATCTTTCTTATTCTGTAGTTTGCAACACTTGAAGTTTCATTGTTCATAATAAAAATAAACAGATGAGTGTAATATAAAGTATTATTTTAATGTGGATAATATTTACAAATTCTAAATGAAAAGTGTGATTTTCGAAGGTTATTTTTCGTTTTAAACATTATAAATGTTCAAGTATTGTTATTAAATTATTGAAAATACACGACACTTAAAACATGGGTAGTCAGGAATTAGGCGAGTGTTCTAGAAAAACGGAATGCAGCGATACCAGTATAGATAATGAACGGCCTCTTAAAAAAGCTCGACATGTTTGGCAGTTGAAAGGTAATTTACAAACGAAAGATGGTTCTAGTAAGGATTTTAATAGCAACATTGAAAATGATTCTGCAACATCGACAATAAGAAACCCTAACAAGTTGGAAAACAAAAGTGAAAATGGGAAATGTAACGGTAGATGTTGTTTAGAAGCTCTGCTGTCACAATCAGATAGAATTTTAAACAGTATAGATTCATCAGAAAACAACTTTTATGCGGAACGTCACGAACGAAACGAAATGCCTTCATCGCTTAAGATTGACCCCGAGAACCGAGATTATTATTTACGAAAATGGCAGCAAGAAGAACAGGCTAAAGGATTTATGGAAAATACTATAAATAAAGTCCTAGAAACGTTCATGACAGTATCCTCTGACATTTCTGATTTTTTAGAAAATCACGAAAATGATGAACAAGTTGAAGACGAGGGAATCCTAATGGCTATCCAGTCACATGGGTTACAACCCAATGTGGAAGATTGGGCAGAATCAAATATCAAGCAAAGTGATGGTAATTTTAGTAGTTCTAAAGAACACGTTAAAGAAAAGGAGTCTCGAGAAGACTGTCAAAATTTGAACATTTATGAAAACGAAGAAGTAGGAGATCATTCCAATTTTTTGGATACGGCAGTTTCCGTAGCAATTCAGAAAAAAGGACTTTTATTGTCTCAAAATTATATCTGAGTATGTAGATGTGTTTGAATAAGACTGGAAAATAGATAACTATAGAATTCTATTAACTACTATGAAATTGTTCAAAATAATAGAACGTGCCACAGTTACTAATTAAAATAATTACAAGTATTTCGGTAATGTAACTAAGTAAGCAGTTATTTTTGCGAGTAGCTTATGGAACTCTTCCAATGTTAATTGTCTTTGATTTGTTGATGACTAAAGTTGTCGTGGGCAGCTAATATATGTAGTTATAATAATGATATGCTATAGAAATTAGCTGAAATAATTTGTCATAGAAGACAAGAAGGACTTGCCGAAGCACACACAGATTTGCGGTGCAATTGCAAAACTCTAAAATATAGTTTTTCATCTAATTTGTGGTAAGATAATTTGATAAATTTTTGACTATTTCATACTGTCTGTAATATAAAAATGCTGAGGGTATCATAATCCTTAGTTTTAACTTTTTGATGGTCAATTTGTTATACGTGCTCATGACAAGATATAATAACTGTTAGTTTGGAAGGACGTGCAGAAATAGTTCTTTATATCTGGCAATTCACTGAGCAAGTTCTTTATAAATAACTTCAACTGAAGATGTATATTTGTTTAATAAAAAGTAAAAGGTGCTCGAAAGTCTATGTTTATATTTTCAATTTTATAAAACAAAAACATTAAATATTTTAAATTCACCTTCACATGATTGTAGATAAATATATTAAATAGGTACTTTGAACAGTTCCGATCTTTGTCTTAAATTATAAAGATTTCCATATTTTTTAAGCGTTTTAAATGTTTAGTGAGTGTTAAAACTTTAATGTTTGCCTTTCTCGATAGAGCTAATATCATATTAAGTGATATAATGTCATAATTATTATAAAATTCTATTGAATTAATTTGATCAAATTGAAATTTTGTAAGTACATTATAGATGTTATTTATTAGAAGCTCTTATAGCTTTTTCAAGTTTACTGTGGAGTGTTTGTTAAGCTCTTATTCAAAATTTATCTTTCAAAATAAACAGTTAGAAATTCATACCTACAATAATTCGCTCAATAGACTTAAATAATTAAAACAAAAATAAATGACATTAGTTTGGGAATATTAGTATTAGTAGTTGTTCTAAATATCTGATGTTGTTTTATATCTGGATACATTATTACTTCTTTTAACTTGTTACTATAACTATTTTTATAGAACTGTAGTTTAAAAAAACAAGTATTTTGATAATAATCATCATTACAATTGACAACTTTTAAAATATCGACATAGTTTCGGCAGAACGTCTTAATCCACAAAAAGTAAATTTTGCAGGAACGCACATTAGATATTGTAGTATAGCTATATAAGCAGGTACTTTTACGGAAATACAAATCGATTTTTCTGGTGGAAAATACTGAAACTGTGTCGATATATTTTAATAAAGTTTGTACATTTAACATTACTTTTGTTAATGTGTTTTAATGTTCTTTAAAAAGTTTAAAATTTATCATAATCAGAAATAAGAAGTCGGTATTGCCTACCTATAATTGTAAATTAAAGTACAAGTTTAAAGAATTGCATTTACATATTAGTTAAACTTTATTTTCATGTTTTTAATAATTATTAATTAATTTTTAAGAATAATTATTATACTATTTTGTCAATAATTATAATATCAATAAAGTAGTACATCTTTTCCAGAATAATTGTGAGGGTGTAGGGTCTGGGCACATCTCGTATCATTGCCGGTGTGCATTTAGTCATTGGAGATCTTCACTCGCACAGATATTCTAGACTAACTAATTCTAATTCTGAATAACTATTTGTTTGTTTGTTTTTTTTAAATACCTTATTATAGAAAGTTTTGTGCACTGAAAAGTTTATCTAAAGCAACCTATCATCACAATGTATCAGAATATCAAATTTATTATGTATATTATATTAAAATATAAAATTGATTTTGCTTAATAGATATAAAAAACCTCAATTTTGATACTGCTTAAATTACCTGCATCTAAATAATTTGAAATATCTACTTTACTATTACCTCTAGTGATGTTTTTGCATTTCTTATTTACGTAATTAATGTTATTTTACTTGTTGCAGTACTTGTAAGTAAATATGTAATGGTTTTCCATGCGTGTATGTAATACTATGAGAACTAAATAATAATAATATATTATGGTTATTTGCATCGTTGGTATTCTAATATTTAAGTCCTGTTTAAGTTATTGGCTTTCCTTATTACGACTAGTAATTTGTAGAATTAAAGTTATTAAAACGTGTTAACAATATAATTATACAATAAATACTTTATTAAAAACTGGAACAATTGGAAAATATAAAAGATTTACAAGTTCAGGTATCGACTATGTTTGGAGAAAGTAGTCGATATACATCTCATCGACTGTTGTTAAATCACAGAGATCAAATTGTGTAAAATTAGATGTAACTATACCTTCGTTCAATCCATAAATTACAACGCCTTCTATAATACTTGGTATTTCACGTTCAACTTTGCCACAACCTATATCGTTCCTAAACTGAATAATGTTAGAAACAGTTATGCCTGTTTCGTTAGCAACGAACGTTAATCTTGCAGGATTCATATTTAAGTTGCCTTCAGAAAAACATTTGGAGGTACAGTTTAAAGCAATCACCAAACCAAAACAATCGTTTACACTGAAATTTCCGACTGTTACGTCCTTGCTCTGTAAAAATTTTAAATGCAATTGACGTAATAAATATTAAAACTATATACAGTCTATAGTTGTGCAAATAAGCTATACAAAGAATAGTACAACTAGTTTAATTCCGACAATCAATGTGTAATGAAACTATGGATTTTTTCCATCAAAATTGTAGCTTAATTCTAAATTATTTGATCTCGATTAATTTAGCTAAAATTTTATTTTTTGCAGCTAGGCTTGTTGACCCTTGAACAACATGGATTTTAGGAATACTGACCGCATACACCCATGCAGTACAAAATTTGCATATAAGTCGTTTATTAATAAAAAAAAACTTAATTATTAATAGTCTACTGTTGGTAAAAAGCTATTCCCGATTAATACATGTTTGTATATTATTCTTCTGAATTATTATTATTCTTTTTTATTTTTACAATAAAATAAGTCATATTTCTGGTCTACGGTCTATTTGCATATAAGTGGACCAATGTTGTTCAAGAGTTAACTGCGCAAGTTTGTAGAATTACTTACACGTCTTTCTGGAACAATTTTTCCTTGACCTATAAACATAATCCAATCGCTCTCAATGATCGGCATATTTATCCAACCAGTTTTTTGATATTTATTTCCACCCCAGAATTCATACCAAATATTAACACTGGGCGGTAAATATACTTGTACATTAGTTGTAGCAGGTAGTACGGTTTGAGCAACTAACAAGGCGTCTCCTATCATATATTGTTCTTCTAACTCTAAAGTAACATTGTCTAAATAAAAGTGATAAAACATTGGACGTATCAATGGTTCATTGGAATTTATTATAGTGTAAAAATAAGGCAAGAGTCGATATCGCCTGCGCAATGTTTGTATAACAACATCTCGTGCAAAATTTGTTGTTAAACTTGAAGGATCTCTTCTGGGAAAATCTGAAGAAACTCTAAGCAAAGGTAAAGTGCTCGCTACACTATACCAACGAATACAAAGTTGTTCGTGCAATTTTGTATTATAATTGTTTGTGGAGCCACATACTGGAATACTTATTAAGGAATTTCCAAAAATACTGTGATATAAAGATTTTGTAATTGTTTTCTTTAAATTTGCCCACGATGAGTCGACATTTTGTATAAGAGTTGCTTCTTGAAGCCCATAAACGAAGGATGACGTTAAAAGAAAATCATGTTTCATATACTTTTTGAATGCATCGACTTGATATTTGGCATAATTATTATGTTCTATAATATGCAGACTTAATCTACCACTTTTAGCATCCCAAGGAATAGTTTGAGACAATGCCAAGATAAGTTCCTAAAATCATTACAGATGTTCATTTAAAATATTGAATGAATTATAAAATTTCTACCTTAGTAAGGTAAGGAAATGTATAATCATCGTTGAAAAATGTATAGTTGTCTACTTTTGGCCAATTATCTCTCAATACGTAGCCTTCAATTTTGTTAATTGGTATGCTTTTGTTTAAAACCAAAAACCATTCCTTTATGTCTGGATGATTAAAATCTGGCAAAACCACTTCTTGTCCAAGATAGGAACCAACAAAAATCGTTCCATTTTTATTTTTATACAAAATGTCCAGTTCAACTGCCTTATCGTAAAGCATTAAATTATTTGTAAACACCTAAAATTAATTATTGAAATTTTACTTATCCTTTCTAGTCTTTTATTTATGACTATTTTTTATAATATTACTTGGGGCGGAATTGACATCATAATCCGAGGACGATTTTTCAAATTTAATACATCATCCAGACTATATTTATTACTAGTTTGTTTTAACATGGAATACAAATTTTCGTGAATGCAGTCTGAAGCAAATTTTACGATTTTCTCTTCTTCTTGAAATTTTAAATATTCTTCTATTGCCGATGTAATTGTAGCATTGCCATCTCTGTAATATAATAATTCTAAATAACAAACATATCTAATAATATTATAGTAAAATATTAGCAGTTTATATTTGATTTACCTGCATATATGTGCTCCTAATGCCCAATACGGCACAGATATTCTAGGAACATCCTTTTGTAGCTGATATCTAATATCTTGTGGACGTGGTCCAGTTACAATATTAAGAATGATTCTATTACCTGCTAAACTTTTCAATATAATTAATTTAGAAGGAAGCACGGTTATTTCAAGAGGACCGTCGTGTTCCACAACAACACCATAAAAGCTACCATTTAAATAAGCCATAAAGCTCGGTATAGTACTATGTTCATACTTATTTTTATAAATAATCTTCGAAACTGTTGTATTTTCTCTAATTAATAATTCTCCCAATCCGTATAATTTTTCACAAGTTAATTGAAATGTCCATTCCCAAAATCCTTCTGATGCAATTAGCGGTCCTCTAAAAGTTGTCAAAAGTAGCTCATTGGTTTCTGCACGAAAAATTTCTACTCCTAATAGGTCTTGTGTTTTAATTATGTACGTTTTATTTTTAGCTTGTTTAGTACTATAGAAAATATCTGGGGTGTGTAAAATTATTTGTAATCGATTAGAATTTATTTCTAATACGGATAAAGTCAATTCTGAATTGCTTTCATTGTGAAATGGAGTTTTAGCCTCAAAAGATCGGAAACTATTTGAATTTGTATTATTAATTTTTATGTACTTGTATGGGGATGGAATACGATGATAACATATATCTACGCTGTGGTCGTAGCAACACTTAACTTTGGTACAATTAACATCTGTAATATTTATTTCACCACATAACACTCTGTACGATGATTCAGTTGCACAAGTATAAGATGTATCAAAGTTATATTCTCTTCCATCCATAGCGAAATATATTAAAACAGGAACTAGTAATGAAAATACCACAGAAAATATGAGTAATTTAGTTCTTCGATCGCGAACAATTTTCTGCATTATAGCTCTTGTTTCATTTGCCGAATCTTCCACTGCATCTCTCGTGGCATTCTCATTTTGTTCTTCAATGAATGATTTTTTAAATTCCATTTTTTAAAAATAGGAAACACTTTGTTATTTTGATGTTACCTACTAATCGAATAAAGTTTTAAATGAACTGATAAAATTTTATCAACAACCATGGATTAACTATCTATAGTATTATCTAAAATTGATAAATAGGTACTATTGTAACTTCATAATGGGAAATCCAGCAATTTAAACATTATAAAATAACTAATAAAATGGGGGGGTAATTAATAATACTGATTGTTTTGCTATAATTATGTAATATAAACTTAATAATTTATCAATACTATAATTATTTTTAAATGTTTATACAATATCTTAAATAATCTTGAATATAATTTGAAAATTAGAACCGAGACTTCTGATGTATGAAAACAAAAGTACCTATGTTTGACCATTGATGGGTCGTCCAATTTATTTTATATCTACAATTCTGAACCAGCAATTCCTAATTTTGTAATAGAGAAAAATAAAAAATTATAAAAAAAATACAATGCATGAGAAAACATTAAGTTCAATAATTTTTATTTAAATTGCCTAATTTCGATAAATTTAATGTTTAAATTTCTTCATATTTATGTATAGATGTATGAAAATTTACTATTACAAATTTGTTTAGGTTTTTAAAAATAATTTCATTAGTTTGTTAAAAGTATATATTTAAAATTGCTAAATTTATAATTTTGCTTTACAAATATAATAAATTACCTTTAAAATATTGTTCGTACAACCAGCAATTAAAATTAAACATCATAAATACGACACTACGACCACTGTTGCTGAATAATTTTAAGATGTTCATAAGCTCTGTATGTAATATTTAAAGAAGGTACAACAGTATTTAAGTCGTCTTTCCCTATTAAACTTAAACCCGCTAGTCCTAAATAAGTGTGTAAAGGATCCGACATGCTGTCCACCCACTTTGAAAAACCTCCTATAATAGCATTCTGTGTTGCTAAAACGTACAAACGATTTTCGTCAAAATTTGAAAGATCAAAACCACCCAGAATTTTAAGAGCAGCGCCGATCCAGAAGGAGTAACATGTGTCTACCGGTTTATTAGGTCGTCCTTGGAAGCCATCTATTTGACGATTTAGTAACCAGCGGCGTAGTCCTTCCAATTGACTTTTAGAGAGGCTGTTGAGCTTTTTACAAAGGGCAAGAGTAGCAACGGCACAATATGCAGAACCTCCATGAGATTCTAACTCAGGACTTTGCCCGATGCCGTAGTCAAACGACTACAAATTAACAATCGACCATATTATTTATATACAAAAGTAAAATGAAACTTACGATGCTATTTATTATGAAATTTACGGCTTTGGGAATGTCCATTCCACTCCAATCATTTAGAAAATAACAAATACTTGCCGCCATATATAAGAATCTCATGTCATTTTCTGTACCTTCTTTGGCACCTGTATAACAACCATCTGGTAGTTGAAGTGCTTTTAAACCTAAAGTTTGTTAACAATTATGTTGAATTATAAATAAAATAACTAAACAATAACTTACTTTTAATTATCGCTTTATGATTCACTTTTTTTAAATCGTCACCTAATATCACAAGAGAACATAAACTGCAGTAAGTGCCTGCTAAATGACTCCATTTGTATGCAGCATTTTGATTTCTATTTTCTAAAGTGTTAAATGTTGTTGAACCTTGGAAACCACTGACTAATTCTAAAAAGGTAATATTTAGAAATAAAATATAAAAATCTATAAAATATAAATTAACCTATATCATCTGATACTTGCAAAGAATATATCCATTTAATAATACGTTTTCTTTTTTCTTCGATTAAATCTAAGGCATTCAGTAGATCTAAACCTGATATGGCAAAGTAAGCTATGGTAATTCTAAAAACAATTATGTGTTAAATAAACAAAATAACAACTAAATTTTAAAGTTACCTTGTTGTATCACAGGTAATTAGAGAAGATGGTAAAGCATCTAAGAATCTTAAAAAATATTTACAATGTATAGTATGTTTTAATTTCCCTGTAGAATTGTATTTCGTGTTCATTTTAAAATAATAATTATAAAAATAATGCAAAACTTATTATTTATCGTAAATTATTCATGAAATTACTTTTTGATAATAAACATGGTGATTCGATTATTTTAGTACCATTGTTGCACACCTTGCGCAATCTTGTCAACCAAACCATTATAGTTATTATATCATGCAACCAAACGAAATAAACCTGTAAATTAAATACCCTAGTTTTAAAATGCTGACATGAACTGGCAACACTTTCATTCAACCAGAAATAGATTTTCTGTTTCCTTTTAACTTTAGTACGACTTTAATGACGAATTATTTTAAAATACATTTTAATAGAAGCATTTACTTTTATACTACTAATTTTTAAATATTAAATTGCATAAAGCCATTAAATAGTAATCATTTTAATTATTAATAATGTTTTATATTATTCTATATATTATAAATAATCTCAACTTGAATAATATACATACGTAATCCCCTTATATTAAACAATGTTTATCCAGAAATAATTTTTTAATATGAAAGATATTCACCGTAAAATATCATGTTCATCAACAAAACAATAATGATATACATACTATTACCTATGTATCCACAACTGATTTCAAAAATGTATTTTTTTTATTGAAATTAATCGCAAATTTATGAAAATCTAACCATTCTACAGCATTATATTATTATAACAGTAGTACAAATTTCACAATTCACACAACAAGTTGTATAAAAAGTATGTAAGACACCTGAAATTTACAATATCATGCACTATTTATAATAGAGGTTGAGGTCGAAACAAATGCTAACGTTTGTTTGAAGCAATAAAGTAGTTAATATGAATTTTTGGGAGTACAAAATTCAGAGAATGCCGTATTAAAAAAAACCTATGTTTTTTATCCAATACACAACAGACACACAGAGTGTCTAAGTATTGAATTAATAAACGATACAGTTTTTAGTTGATAACAAGAAATAATAATGCACAACACAATATTAACACCTAACAGAAATTCATAACAAAAATAATAAAACATGTCTATCCAGTAGCATTCTCTTTTAACTTTTCTGCATTTCTTAAAACTCGGTTTAATCTTTTACCAATTAATTTAGGATAACTGTTATTTTTGATCCGATATTCTTTACTTTGATGGCAAACAGCGCCATTTTGTAACTGGAAATTACAAAGCATGTGTAATGGTTTGATTAATTCTTCTCGATATCTGTTGTCATTTTCTAAAATACTCAAAGCTTCCGCTGCAGCTTCTAAAGTGCTCAAGCATCCATCCGTTGGTTGAGTTCTGATTGTATAATTACTTATGCTGTTATGTACCAACTTAACATGTTTTATTTGATCTAGAAATGGATTACTCGCATAAATAGCTTTAGCTTGTGGCCAGGTTCCGTCTATAATTATTAAATTGTAATTAACGAAATTATTATTGGCAGTTATCTCTTCAAGGTTTTCAGCATTTTTGCTTGGATACAGTAATAAACTATTCGGTGATTTATATATATCTTGCAACTGTTCTATTTTATTTTGAAAGTGTTTTCCTTTATAAATAACGCATTTATTTTCTGCTAAACCGAGATGAAGCATTGGAGCTGTTCGAAGACATCGTTTCTCCTCCGAGGGATGTTGCAAAATTATAACTTTACCTCTGGGACATAGGGGTACTGTAGGTAATGATGAACACCAGCACGTTTTTGATGGCCTTCTTAAATGTTATTTACATATTAAAAACGAATACTCAACTATTACAAGAATACTTGCTTGCATTTAGAACAAACACTTCTTCTAACAGGAAGGTCGGCTAAAATATTTGCAAAGTTGTTGAGAACTTCATTTTCTGATTCCATGTTCAACTATTATAATAAATAATCTATATTTTAAAGAAAAATACACAAATAGATTTTTATTTTAATTTAACCTCAATAATGAGTCAAAATAATTTTGTTATGTTGGTGTCAGTGAAGAACAGGTTTAGTAAAAACGTTGTGATAGTTTTAAGTTGGTAGTAAGAAGTACATAAGACGCTATTGTGTAATTGAAAAGTTTATTTTTGGTGTACAATTTTAAAATTTTTTAAAAATATCTATCAGCAGGTTGATGAATTATGTGATATGTGATACAAATTAAATGAAAAAGTATTTCCAAACAGAGGATTGTTAAAAATAACCTACGTATGTGAATTTGTGTCATTAAGGAGCCATTTTGCATTCCCTTACTGTTGTCTTCTGTGAAAATATAAAATATGAATTGCGACATGTACAGTACATATTACAATAAACTTCTGTTAATTATAACTATATTATGACTGTTACTTAAAGACAAGGTGGGTGTTTATGTTTCAGTTTGATTATCCCATACCTAATGGGTAACTTGTATGTAAATAAAAAGTATTATGATAGTTGTAGTTTTGGCGCCAACATTAACAATATGCGAATAATGTTGATTTTAAGATGTAGGCATGTGTAATGTTATGATATTAATTTACAGAATTATAAAAATGGCTGGCAGCGAAGGCTCTGGACAAACGGAACTTCTTAGTGGGTGGTCATGTGTAGTACATCGCCCCAGCGAAGACCCTGAGCCCTCAGAATTGCCAAGTACAGTGGATATGGCTGCTTTTAGCTCTGGTATCACTGTTGAGCTGACCCATAATACAAACAACGAAGATTCCTGCGATTCTGAAAGCGATTCAGATTCCGATTCTAATGTAAGTGATATTTTTAAAATCCAGCGAAATTGTAAGCGTAAATAGTAGTATAAGCCAGAATCGCTTGAAAAAATATTCTGTTTTATTACTTTTGTGTAAATAGGAATTTGGGACCGCAATAAATTTCCAAGTTAAACAAGATTCCGGCTTTGCCAGTCTCTGTCTTATACAGGCTTCACTGTAATGGTATATTTTTTGAGCATTAAAAATGATTCTAAATATTTTTATGTAGGTATACAAAAATTGAATTTTGTTAATGTATGTTATGAATAAGTTTATATTCTCGCCCAATTTCTAAGGTTGTAGTAACACATGTTAGTTCAAGAACTTGCGATTAAAAAGTGCAAGAGTTTTGGAAAGGCTAATATTTTAATATTAATATGGTTTAAAATGATCAATTTAATTTACCTGATTTCCCAAACATAGGTAGATAAAAAAGGTACTTGAGAAAATTGCACTTAAAGGATCTAAAGGTACAGTGTTAACCTCTATACACAGCCCGAGTACTAAAGAGCCTACAATTGAAAGCTTGTAACACAAAATGCAGAATTCGACATTATTTTTACACCATGAACCTAAACTATTCATTGCTACTGTCTTGCTGGTTTTGTACTGTGTATGTTTTCTATACGTTAGGTAAGTCCTGACATATTTTTTCATAGTTAACCCCTTCAGTACCGTGCACCCAACAGTGAATACATTCCCACATACCAGCGGCCACAAATGGTAGCTATGATTATTTGTGTTGCATGTGCTGATTGTGAGCTAGGATTATTTTCTAGATGTTATTTAGGACCTGGTATATGCAAAAAATACTCCCCACTGCCACTGTTTGGTTCTGTACAAAAGAGCATTTCAATGAGAAGATACAAAGATTTACGTACCAAAAAAAAGTTATATTTTTTATGAGATGAGATGTTATGGGATAATATTGCTAACTGTGTTTTGAGCTTGGTATGGAAGGGATTTCTGTAGGAATCTTTTTTCTGAAGAGAATCTATAGTTATAATTTTAATGTGTCGTCGACTGAACCGATCTGGATAATTTCAAAAAGTAACTTGCTAGTGCTAGCCCCAATTGCACGATGATAAATATTCTATTGTTTAAGGTGGGGCCACTTCAATGTCACGTAGTCAGCTTTCAAATAAGTAGTTTGCTTATTGCTATTAATTGCTAATGAATCTAAAAAACAAAATAACACTTGCCATATCATCAATTTCTAATGACTGCTAGAAAACTGACCTGTAGTCTTCTAAAGACTGCTCTAACTTTTTTTCATAAATTCTATTCAATAAATTAACACTGTACCAACTTTTAGTTTTTTAAAACTCTTTAATGGCACTAGTATTTTTTTTACATTTTTGAAAGCGCGGCGTCAGGTGACCTAGTACCTGACTTGCTGACTAGTATGTTTATTTACACCATAATATAAACTAATATTAAAGTATTAGCCTTTCCAAAACTTGCACTTTTTTATTGCAAGTTCTCCGACTATTATGTAAACAGACTGTAGTGTTATGCCCTGTTTTAGTTTCTTAAATGGATGCACATACCATGGTTATTTATTTGTACTTGATTTTATTTGTTGTTAACTTTAAAATAAGATAAAGTATATCTATAAGTCAAATCAGTTAAAGTCAAAGTATAACTGATCTGACAGAGAGTGTGTCAGAACTGGCCTCTGAAATTTTGATTTGTGCGAACAGGAGTAAGATTCTGGCTTCCAAACCATCTCAAGGACCTTACGAATGAGATAATCATATAATTAAGTTGATGCTATCGACATGTACCTCACTACATTTGTTATGGTGTGCATTTGTTTGGTGGTGTGTGTCTATATCAATAGATTTACATGACTGTATGACTTAACTATGTAATTTGAACTTTAATATTATTTTAGACTTACCCTTTTTCAAACCTTTAAAATGTAGACCGAGGGGGGGGACAACTTAACATGGTAAGTACTTTTTGATCAATCAGTCTCAAAATTGGTATAACTTTTGATTCTGAATAAGGTTTAAATTGGATATTTATGACAATGTTGATTATATAGTGAATGCTTAAAATCAGTTAATCAACCCTATTGTAAGGAAGTAAAGATGTTGAAAAATGTCTAACTTAAACTTTGCTCAGAATTAAAAGTTAATGCCAATTTTGAAACTGATGGATCAAAAAGAAGGTTAACTTGCCGTTCCATTTTGGGGGTTTTATAATGTGAATTTTAGAGGGCCGTGCCTTTAGACAACTTTGACCCACTATTAAAGATCTACTTCCATGTAAAATATGAAAAGAATCCTACGTGAAGCATGATTATATTTAATTGATCCTCTTCTACTTTTATTAATTACACATTATAACAATTATTTATTACTTAAGTATTTTATTTTAATTTATTAAAAATAAAACTAAATAACTATGTAACCTAATAAGCAACAAGTAATCAAAATATAACATAAAATTATATTGTTCTAGAATTCGGGCAGTGATGTATCTGCGTCTTGTAGTCAATCGGATTCTTCAGATTCGGAAAGTTCAAGCTCAAGTCAAGAATCGTCATCTCGCAGTTCTTCACCAGAATTTTCTGTCACAAGCTCTCAAACTAACGGTTTACGACTTAAAATAGCAACCATACGCAAATCCTGTATGAGCCCTATAGAAAAATCTAAGCCATGTACCAGTGATGCTAAAATTTGTGATAAAAACATACAGAACCCTGTGGCGAAAGATAGTAATTTAAGTTTTAGTTCTGATAGCCCTTCAAGATCTAGTTCAAATTCGAGTAGTGACTCGGATGTACCGTCAATCAACAAGAGTGATGGTTCTAATGATAAAACTAACGAAAAAAGCGGCATTAAAAAACAGATAACTAAAGTACGTCTTAAATCTCTAGAAAAAAAAGTAGAAAAGAGAGCTACACGAAGTGTCACCGCAAACTCTGTAAAATCTGCCACGAAAACTAAAACGAAATTGAAGAAAACACGAAAGGTAACATATTTCAATATTTACATATATTTTTAATTTGAAAATATTTAAAGAATTATCAGTATCACCGATTTTGCATTTTCTCTCTCGAATCTAAATTATCGCTCTATAATATTAAATTTCTCATAAATTATCCAAAATACTTGTTATATTACAACATTATATTAATAATAATTTTTACAATGATTAAAAAAAATCTAAAAAAAAGATCTTGAGCATGCTAAAACAGCTTGTGACGTACTACAGCAGCGTCTGTTAGTACAAGTCACGAAAGCTAGGAATGTATGCTCGTTTACCGAACATATTTACTCCGGCAAGCAATTTGTATATGGACCTTGATGCATAAATATCGGAACCATAGTGAATATGTTAAGTAACAGAAATGTCAATGCGATGTGTAGTGATGCATCACACCAATAGGCGAGCGTTCTGCTTCAGGCGATATTTATTTGAATTTATTTAAACTTAAATTTGCATAAAACACGATAGATCAGTATAATTTTATCAAAAACTGTTTTCGCACAATTACCATTTATTTGCAATTTTTCATTGGTGTTTTAATATATAATATTACAGACAATGTCATTACCACTTGAACGTGGATCGACTGGCTCTAGTTCAGATTCTGAAGACAGTTCTGAAACAGATAGGACAATGTTGGCTTCCTGTAGTCTTCAAGAAATAAGGCAAGAAGATTTGGCTGCAATTCTTCCTGATCAGCAGGAATGTGATACGTTTGGTGGTTTCGATTGCAGAGCAGACAAAAGCTCACCTCACACAGGTGTGTTTATGTCAAGAAAGTAATTTTATTAAAAACATGCATGTGTGTATGGATTATGCTATATTCGCAGTTAAAACATCATTTAAATTTATAGGTGATGGATCAGGATCTGATATGGAACTACCGCAACAAGCAGTAAATGCTTTAATTCAGAGAACAACCGAAAGCTCCAGTGAATCAGAATCTCGTTTACCATTAAATCCAAACACTTTATACGCTAATAGCCTATTGCAACAATTTGTAGCACAAACTCAAATGTTGAATGCCCCTTGTTCTACAGTAACCCATACTACAGATTCCAATCTGCCTATTCCCACTCAAACAGTTGTAGATGACACAAATCAACAAGCGAAACCAAGCAGTGTTAAACGTAAAAGAGGCAGACCGAGAAAAAGTAATTTGAATCAAAATCAAGCAAACAAACCTGACAAAAAGGAAACCTCAAAATCATTATTAAACATGGAATACTGTGGAAATCCTAATGTGTCTCCAGATTCTGGAATCCAAAATAGTTCTGATCATGTGTCTAGTCCTGAATCAAGTCCAACACCAAATTCGAAACCTAAATTTAATCAAGACGAAGAATCTAAACAAATTTCATCTTCTATTCAAAAACATTTAAGTAAAAATGGAGTAGATATTCAGAATAATTTGAATTTTAAGTCGCATTCTAATAAAATTAATAAAGTGAAAGAACAACCAAAATTGTCACTAACCTCAAATAGTTTTGATAGGGTGTTGTATGGAAACACAGATAGGGTTCTGTATCCTCCAAGGAGGAAAGCAGGAAGGCCACCTTGTACACGAAAAGGACCTGGTCGTCCACCTAAACATAAATCTACTTCGGCTGTGGTATCGCAAGTAATAAGATCTGATTCAACTGCTAGTATAAATAAAACTGAAGTACTTGTAGACTCTCAAATCTCAAAACAAAATCCTAAACTTTCATATAAAGTCGAACGTAAAGTTGATAAAGTAAAAAGAAATTTCAAGAATAATAATATTTCTTCAAATACGGTTGCAAATGCATGTACATTAAAGAAAGATATCAGTGAAATAAAGCTAAAAGAAGTTAAGAAAAATTCAAAATCAAATGTATTTCAAGAAATATGTGCTAAAGTTGGAAAAGAGTCGGATATAAATGAAAATGATATGCATTGTAAAAGTGAATCGACCGCAAAAAAGGTTAAAAATTATAAAGGTGTAACGTCAATTAAAAAAGGAATTTTAAATAATAAGGCCGTACTTACAAGTAAAAATAAATTAAATACTCTACATCCAAAATATACAACGTTAAAGAATGCTAAAGTGATGCATAGTAAACATGACAAAAGACATAAAAAATGCAAATTTAAAATATTGAAACCTATCACCGAAACGATTAGCGATCCAAAACTTAATACAGAAATTGAAAAGCTCATTTCCGATTTTGTAAAGTTATGCAACATTAGCAGTAATAAACTATCTAAAGAAAATGTACCTGAAATATTAAAAGTTGTAAAAAAAGCTTCAAAGAAAAGAAAAGCGTCTGATTACAGTGAGCGAAAGAAAAAGAAGCAAAACATAAGTAGCTCGTTTAACAAAGAAACTAATTGTAACGAACAGAGGCTACCATTAAAAAAGAGACACTATCATATATCTAATAATGATTCAGGAAACACCATTGTACAAACAGATGTCACTATAGATGTAAAATGTAAGGTAGTTAATAATATAAAAGACGCCAAATCTGTAACTGTGGGCAATTATAAAGTGGCACCAGAAAAACCAAAATGTATAAATAAGAGTACTTCTATTACAAGCAATATATCAAGTTTAAAAGTTCCAATCGATAGTGATGTTGACCAGAATGTGGTAGAAGTAAATGGAAACAATGCTACTTTCAAACCATCAAATTTTAATAACAACGATTACACAATAAAACCACCAAAAACTAAAGCAGTGGGTACACATATCGACGAAGCAATAGAAGCTTGTATAACAAAGTACTCTTCTTCTGAATCGCCTGCACTTGCTGTCAAAGATGATTTACTCAAAAGCAACAGCAAATGTGAGTCTCCACTTCCTAAACAAGACAATACGGATTCGTCTAACTCCTCAATTACTACCACCACTACTACTCCAAAGAAAAGGCATAGATTAGAAGCCAAAAATTCAATATCAGAGTTGTCTTCTACAAATGACTTGCAAGATTTAAAAGCTGAGTCTTTAAATGATATTTCTAAAAATCAAAATGTTTTAGAAAATGTAGTTACTGAACTTAAAGCTAAGAAAAATTTGTCCACAAAATTATTGGATACCAATAATAAAAGGATAAAAGAAGATAAAAAAATTGAAACAGTTGCTCAAATTATTACAAGGAAGAAAAATAGGTTAGAAGATCTAACTTTAACTTTGGCTCATAAGGTAAATTCCACATACGTTGAAGACATTTGTGATAATCATCAGAAAAAGAAACGAGATATTCAGAAAGTGGAGAACACAGTAATGGACATTAAAATGAAACGAAAGAGAGAGTTTGTTAAATTAGACCTCACTATAGATAAAAGCCAAAAACGTAAAAAGGAATCAACAGAAGAAACAAACATCAATAATACTCATAAACGGAAGAAAGATACACCACCAAAGGTAGAAGAAAATATTGACAATAGCCATAAATATAAACAAGAGGTAATTAAGGCAGATGAACATAGAAAAGAAGCCACAAAGATAGAAGATGAAGAGGCAATAATAAACCATAAAAAGAATTGTACTGAAATAAATGAAATTCGACCTGACATTTCTTTGAATAATAAAACAGAAGTTGTTAAATCTGAAGAATTATCCAATGGCAAAAAATGTAAAGAGGAAACGATTGCTTCAGGAGAATTGTTATCTAGAGTATCGGTGATTAAATCTCCCATTTCAAAAAAGGCTAAACCTATCGATTCTGAAAGACTAGATGATGTAACAGCTGATAAACCTACAGGAATATTTATGCCTACTATTGACATAGAACTGCAGATTCCTGCATCAAAAATTCAAACCTTACATACAGTTGCCGATAAGCCAACAGTGGAGATGCGAAGGAAAGGTATTAAAACAGAATTGCCTTTTGTTTACATAAAAAATTTACAAATAAAGGATTCCAAAATGCACGTTAATGAAATTGAAGCAAATAAGATGCAAGTATCTGACAATGTTTCTTGTAAAAAAATTCGAAAACGAAGAAGTATCAACAGAACAGGATTTCCTACTGTTAAGAAGAAGAAAAAGAAAAGTTTTCCTGCAGATTTTACACTTACAGTGCAAGGTAAATTAATTTTTGAATTTATTTATTTAATTCGTGATTAAATTCACTTACCAAAATTACTACATCTCATAATTTTTTTTTTAATTAAACAAGTTATTTGTTAAACAGTTTCTATAAAAAATTGAAGTTATGTTATCGATAATATATGTTTAAATCTGTTAGTATTTTATTTTACAATATTGTATGTTTGTTAAAACATTAATTTACTTGATTATATTTTTTTTATGAAAGTTTGTCATTCAAAATCAAATTACATTGAAATTGTAACTTAACGAAGTTGATTGTATATGTTTTATTAAAATGATCGTGTTTGTAGGCCATGAAGGAGTAGCAAAACAAAGTGATGAAAGAAATATATGCGATCGTGTACCTCAAGAAGGAGAAAAGTACTCCACATTTTTACAAAGAACAGAAAAATTAAATGTATCAAATGTTATTTTGGAAAAATTGCAAAAATCCGTTGTAATGTCGCATAATCATAATGAACAGAAAACTTTACAAAGCGACATTCGAATTGATTTAGAAAATACAACGAACAATTACCAAATACTTGCAATATTAAACAAACTGTTGCAGAAAATGCTTTGTTAAGCTTCATACAGATAATCATTTAAATGGAAAAAATATAAAGTCTAGTTTATCAGAATATAAAGATGTTTACAGTGACTTAGATGACATCAGTTTAGAAACTAGACTAGAAATGCTCAATGTGTCTCTTGGTGGTAAAATAAACTCAAGTTTGAAAGAAAAACCATTTAGCAATAAAAGTATAATAAGAAGCGAAAAAAAACTGTTCGAAAAAAGGAGATTTAGAGATTTATCTCCTGCAAGTAGTATCGATACTGTTAGTGAAAAAAAATTACGGGAAGAAGTTTCATGTTCAGGCGACGAAGGTCGACGATTCAAAAAAACACCTAGATGGCGTAAAAAGTACTTATTAGCAGGATTATTTTCCGATTATTATAAGGAAGACGAGTAAATAATTTTTTCTCCTTTTTTGTATGATTTATTATAAATGTTGTTTTTTTTTTCAGTGAAGCAGTTCGACTTAAAAGAACCGAAGCTGCTTCAAAATCCAAGGTAGTGTATAATCCACAAGAACATCCATATGGTCTCTTTCCGTCTCCTTATCATTGTGGTAAATATTTGCGGTGCAGAAAAATTCCATTTCAACTTCCTTATGATCTATGGTGGCTACACACGAATTCCCAATTGCCAGGTCGTGACATAGTTCCATCTTGGAATTATCGTAAAATTAGAACAAATATTTATAATGTGAAAACTACAGCCGGCACTTGTGAACCTCAAGCTTGTAATTGTTCGCCATCATCAGGATGTGGTGACGATTGTATTAATCGACTAGTTTTGGCCGAATGCCCTGCCACACATAAATGTCAAAATCAGAAGATTCAAAAACACGAATGGGCGCCAGGAATCGAAAAATTTATGACTATAAATAAGGCAAGTTAAATAAGTTGTCACGTTTGACTCGTTCCACATCTCAGATTTTCTTAAAATGTTGTATACTTCTTATACAATGTTAGGAAGGTATGCAAAATTTTACTTCCCTATCTCTAACAATTTTTGAGTTACTTAATAGTGGGGTTTATTAATTTTTGAAATATGTACTTTTAAGAAATCTGACCTGGATATTGAAACTTCAATGAAAAATAAAAATAATATTTTGCAATAATAAATTAAAGAAAATATTTGTTAAATGATGTTGATATTCGGGAAGACAACGTTATAAATGAATTATATTACTTTTGTTTTCATTTTTTTAACAATCTTAATTTTTATTAAAATTTAGGGATGGGGTGTAAGAACTAAACTGCCAATAAAACCTGGAGAATTTATATTGGAATATGTTGGCGAAGTTGTATCGGATCAAGAGTTTAAAGAACGAATGGCATCTCGGTACGCTCATGATATTCATCATTATTGTCTCCATCTTGATGGCGGTCTTGTAATTGATGGACATCGAATGGGCGGCGATGGACGTTTTGTAAATCATTCTTGCGAACCTAACTGTGAAATGCAGAAATGGTCAGTTAATGGACAGTTTAGAATGGCATTGTTTGCTTTACGCGATATCGAATCTTGCGAAGAACTTACTTACGATTATAACTTTTCCCTTTTCAATCCTGCTGAAGGTCAAGAATGTAAATGTGGAAGCAAAATCTGTCGAGGAGTTATTGGCGGTAAATCACAACGTGTTCGTCAAAGTACTTCCGTTTGCAATTCTAATATGTCATCGGAAAAAATTGGAAGAGTCGGTCGTCCTAGGAAAAATCAAGCGAAACGTACCACAAGTGCTCCTAATGAATTGCCCATACCTCCTATTTCTACACCTGTAATTACGGTACCGGTCGTAAAACCTCTAAGTAATGCTCAAAAATCATATGTTCGAGATCATCATTGTTTCTTGCCACGTAATTTGAACAGAGCTAAACATAATCGTGATCGATCTGTATGTTCTATGTCAGATTCGACTGCATTATCCGATTATAATACTACTACGTTTATTAACCATTTAAATGCTTTAAGACAACCTCGAAACATTAAAACTCGACGATTAGCCCAAGCCGAGGACGATCCTGAGCTCAAAAAAGTAGCACAACTTGCCAGCATTTTAAAGGATCTCTTAAACATTATAACTACAGCGAAAGGTATGTCATTTATAAGATTTTGTTATTTTCTTACTTGATTTGAATTTCAGATGAAAATAGTGAATTATTATGCACGACGTTTATCAATTTACCTTCGAAACGTAAAGTTCCAGAATATTACCAACGTATAACAGATCCCATAGATTTAATGGCGATAGAACAAAACATCGCTACCGCTGTTTATCGTACGGTAGAGAGTTTCGATAACGATATGAATCGCATATTTGTCAATGCAGTTCGTTTCTTTGGCCGTACTTCAGAACCCGGCATTGCAGCGACTAGATTAAAAAAAATATATTTTGAAACTAAACAGCAAATCCTTTCCAAGTTGGAAGCTATCGGCGAGAAACCTCCACCAACCTTTGTTTCAACAAAAAAAAAGGGAGAGGAAGAAGACGTAATTCGTTGTATTTGTGGAATGTTCCGCGATGAAGGACTTATGATACAGTGCGAAAGATGTTTAGTTTGGCAGCACTGTGAATGTGTACAAGCCGATGTAGCAGCTCCAAGTTATCATTGTGAGCGGTGCATCTCTCGCCCTGTCGATTTTGAAATCCCTCTTAATGAATATACAGAACATGGACATCGGTAATTTGTGTTAATTAATTTTTAAACATAGATAATACTTAAATTTGTTCTAGATATTATTTAACATTATTAAGAGGAGATTTGCAGTTACGACAAGGAGATACCGTGTACATGTTAAGAGACATACAAATTCCAGGAACAGATCGTAAACATACATACAAAACGATAGGTGAAATTAAATATACCGATTTAGATATATTCCGGATAGAAAGATTATGGAAAGATTGTGAATCGGGTCAAAGGTTTGCCTATGGACACCACTATTTGAGACCACACGAAACATTCCACGAACCTACTAGAAAGTGAGTTTTATTTAAAATCAGATTTGCATAATTTAAATTTGAAATTCTAATAATTGTAATTGAACTATAAAAATTCATATTGTTGCAGTATTTTTAAATAGGAAAATGAAAGCTAAATTATATATGTTTATAGATTTTTCCCGAATGAAGTAATGCGAGTACCATTGTACGAAGCAGTTCCTGTTGAACTCGTTATATCCCATTGTTGGGTAATGGATGTAAACACGTACTGTAAAGGAAGGCCCATCGGAGCACCCGAAGAACATATTTACATTTGTGAATATCGTGTTGATAAATCAGCACGATTGTTTAGTAAAATTTCGAAAGCTAAATATCCAATATGTACAAAAACATATGCTTTTGAAAAATTTGATGTTAGATTAAAAATTTCACGAACATATACACCACACGATCTTGATCCCAGTTTTATAAAGCCGCGTGGACGTAAGCCACAGGAAAATGAAGATGCTGTAAAGGAATTGCCAAAATTGCCAATACATGTGCCTGTTGTTAGGGTAAGAGTATTTACATTAACTCCCATGGATTATTTATAAATTCCACACTTATTTTTAGACGCAAGTTGAAAAGAAAATGAGGTTAGGTAAAATTTTATTAGAGCTTTTGAATAAGATGCCCACTAAACAAGCTTTAGATGTTTCATATTTACTTGAAGGTGGGCGACGAAGAAAAAAACATTTGGAAAAATGAATAGCTGCTGAAAAGAGTAAAGTTAAGAAGGAAATCGTAAGAACATCATTTATGTTGTTAACTAGTCATAGATCTATTAATTTTATTTTTTTCTAATCACTATTTATTTTTTTTTAAAGATATTGTTAAAATTGTATTGGAATCTATATCGTACTATTTTAAAAGGATTTGTTACATAAATGATGACTTAACGGATTTCGCTACATTTTTTTATCGAATATTTTAAATGTCTTTTGACAATAATTGTATTTATTGTATCTCACATTTTTAAAAAACTGTTTATAGGTATCAATTATGCTACTTCAAATCTATTTTGCATAGTATCATGTAACTTACGACTTATTTCACCGATATTACTTAAAATTAAAGCCTTGCATGGCTCATAAATTTTTCTCAGATAAAATTGCTGGAAAAAAAGCTGAAAATGTAATCCCCATTGGGAGTTACATTTCCATTTCATGGAAATGGACGGTCCAATTTGATGTATGTCTTAATAAGTGATACAAGACAAGAATGTCTATTTTGTTTTTTTGCTCATTAAAGGTGTTTAATCCAATAAAGCTCATTGGAGGTGTCTGATCGCTCGAAAACTGAACTTGTTCTAAAAAATCTATAATTGGAAAAGATAAAATGAAATTTATTTATTACTGGCCACAGAAATTTGATGAGAAAAAAATTAATAAAAAGAAACAATCAGCTCATTACAAAAATGGTATGTTGCATTGTAGATAATGTATCTAAGAACGTGTCCAAATTTCAAGTCGATTGGACCGGTAGTTTCCGAGATTTAATTGCGGCCAGATTGAAAAGTTTCGATATAAACGCAAACGAGCTTGGATTGTAACACATATTATTTCTACCTAAAAATACTTATAACTTTGGCAATGTTGTGGATTTTAATACCGGCGATGGCTTAAATTGTTTGTAAAGCTTCTAATTTAATTTTAAGAAAACAACAAAAAAAGATTTTTTGAAAATTCTATGATTCTATGGAAATTTATACTTATATTAGGCTAAACTTTAAGTAATATTGGTGAAATCTGTTATTAAAATAATAAATATTTAAAATTTTCGATTCAATATTCCGATATAATATAAGATTTGTAGTCAGCAATTAATTCTTCGTTTATTTTTAAAACTTATATATTGTCATGCCTATTGTTGATAAGAGATTTTAAAAATTCAATTTTTATATCAAGATATAAAATTTACTATATTATACATTTTAAAGAATCTTATGTGAGATACTTTTAAGTCAATAATTTGATTAATTATTTTTCGCTATGATTTTTTTATACAAATTATTTACACCGGTGATTAAATTTGTATTATTGTATTTCTTGTTATATTGTAAATAATTAATAGTTGTAATTTATTTTTAATTGTTTATTTATTCGCATCAAATAAGATATTGTAATTTTATTGATTCATATTTATTATCAGTGTCACCAGATTGGAACTTCTAAGAATTAATGTATTATACACTTGTAGAATGTTTTTAACGTTTGTATCAATTGGAAAATAGTTTAAATCAATAAACTTGTTATATTTTTTTAAACGTTTGCTTTGTGATCAATATATTTCCAATAATATCCATATAAGTTAGTATATCATCAATTGTAGTTTATAGCTACAATTTTGTGAGTAGTAATTGATTTAAAATATTTGCAAAGGACACTTTCAAGTCATTTATATAGTGCTTTAATATATCAATGTATTAGTTGTTTACTCATTGTGGCTATTTAAAATGTAATTCAATATTTTAGAAATTCCAATTAGTTATTAAACTAAAGAACTGATCATTTTAAAAATCTAAAAAACGGTTTTTATATTAAAATTTTAGATATAGAGGTTGGGAGTATATTGTATTAATTATAAAGTAGTCGTTATTTTTATAAACATTTCAAATAGGAATGTTACATTGTAATAAAAAAAAAACCTTAAAACATGTTGAAATAAACAAAAACTGTAAAATCAAAAGCTGACTATATTTTTTGAAAGTACTTTTTTAATTTAAAAATTAAGAAAAATAGTAGTGATATTAGAAATATCGTATTAATAGGGAAAAACTTAACAATAACGATGTAATTTGAACAGCTATTTATTTTTCAAAATTTCAACTAGGTAATATTAATTTACTATAAACTGACAAAAATAAAATACCTGTATAAACACTTCCTAAGTTACGGACAATACTTTCCTAAAAACCTATTTGTACCTCCATTGTTTGTAACTCAAGAAGTGACTGTATATGTCAAACCAATAATTTAGTGGAGTATTATGTTATGTCGATACATTTTTGTCATCAGTATTACAATTTTATTAATACAATTAATATAAAAAATTATAAAATCAGTATAAATAGACATAATATTTCATTATTTTACATTTCTGTATCATCGGAATCATCATAAAGTTCTTTTGGTTCTGTAATAATATGTTCATTTTCAATATTAATCTGAGGTGGTGATATTTCAGAAATATCAACTGTAGAACCAACAATATTTTTCTGTGGGGTTAAAAATTTGTTACCAGAATTTGTTCGAAGATTATTAAGGCGTTGTCGTCTTGCTTGTGCTCTCTGTTGTTGAGCGATTTTACTATGATCTATAGCCGCACGATTGCGTTGTCGAGCAATGAACTGCTGTGTTAGATCTCTTAAATTATTTCGTATTGTTTCCATGTTTATTGCACTATTTTTAATTAACGGTTGATTTCTTGCAGAATTTTGTATTCTTTGTCGTATATTAATGGCTCCTGGTGATAAATTTTGTTTAGGTATTATTGGAGTTATTATAGCTTCCATACCAGCTGATTTTATTGGTTGAATTTGTCTTAGTTTTCGTGGAACTTTTGGTACGAATCTGTTGCTCATGTCCATGTATCTCTTTTGTCTTGTATTTGCGAGAGCCCCAATTGAATTAATATTTGTCGCAGTAGGATATATTATCGATTTACTATCTTCCATGGATAGTTGATTTATATCTGAAAGATAATTGTGTTTCTAAATGTATAAATTATAGTTAAATATTAGGATCTAGTCAAATATTTAAACATTTTTAAATAATCTTGTGTGGACGTAGTTATTATACTTATTCTAATGACATTCAATATTTTCTAAATAAAGTAAAATATACTTACTCAAACTGAACGCAACACCACACAAAAATATTATTTTCCACATGTTTATATCAAATAATTTTTTAATAGTAAATATGCAGTACCTTCAACAATAAGAAATGCAATGGTTGTGAGGAGCTAGAACTTTAATATAAGTTATACATATTTGCTGACTAAACGTTACAGAACTATTGCACGACTAGATACTTCCTTATTTTCATTAGCAGTAAAATGAATTCATAGACAGGAAACAATTTTAAAACAACATTTAATTACTTAATCAAATCATAATAGAATCTTACGATTGTTATTCTTTCTGAACTTTTTAAATAATTTTTCTACCGATAGCCAGCTTTTGTTTTTATACTGAATTGATTTTTTTTAATTTTTAAATTTACCATTCATAAATTCCCCAACAGGCAGTCCAACGAGAGAATGCAAGACAAGAATGCGTATTTTGCCTTTTTTGCTCGTTACGCCCATTTAAAATGAAACGAACTTTAAATTTCCCTAATTTTTTAAGCAATAAAATCTAACAAATTATATTGTGTAGGCACTTTAGAAGTTTATTGATCATGTTGAATTACGAGGCTTGAAAAATTTGACTGATTCATAAAGAACACTTTTTAATTTTATCGATTAAGTAACTTTTAACTGACAACGGCCTGAGAAAAATTGCCTAACATTTTACAGGTACATAATAGAAATAAGGTTAAAAATTACTGTTCAAGAAAGTATATTATTATAGAGTTGTATTTGGTGAATGTTCCTATTGCAGTGAATGCCCAATTTGTCGTTACTTAATCAATATAATCAGATAATCTTATTCTTCATTTGAATTATACGATCTTACCATGATTCTTTTATACCATTTTACCACCATATAAAACATAAAATTGTTATTAAATTGTAATATTTTAATGTTCCGTAAAAAAAATAACAACTATAACTAACTATAAAGTTTTAAAATATTATTAATAATAGTTACCGTATATCCCCGAACTCGAAGACAAGTTTTTTGTATGAAAAATTAGGAGGTCGTTTTGGCTTCGGGGATATACACCGTATATAAAAAATTACTAATCGACAATATAATTAGGATGTATCACCAACAATGGATCTTCTTCGTCATGTTGATCTGCGCCACGTAAACCAACCTTGGATAAAGGGATCACAATATGATCCTAAAAAATTAATATTATTTTCTTATGGCTCACTTTAAAAAATTACTTACGTGATAAATTAATCTGTCTATAACTTTTTCGATAAGTTCTTTTTTTTCGACGAGTTCATCTTCAGATTCAATCTGGTCAGCAACTAAATTGAGATACCATGCCACAACCCCACTTCTTGTCATACCGTCCTCTAATGTTGCTTCTTCTTTTCTCATGTGCACTACAATCATATTACTAAGATTTTTATATTCTTCAAAACTGAGTATTAATTTCTTTTTTTGTGGTGCACCAGATTCAACAGGCTCTGCAGTTTCCACGGGAATTTCACCATTTTCGTCATTTAAGACTTCATGTTCTCTGTCTTCATCTAAATGAATATTAGGTTGCTCAACTCTAATTATCGACTTGTTGAGTAAATAATATGCTTCTTTGACGTGTTTTAGTTGAACTTCGTCTGAAATTTCCATTCGTGCCATAGCTTCTGCTAATCTTATCATACTTTCAAGTTGCCGTACTGTAATTCTCCAGGTTGACTTACTGCCAGTACTATTGTCACGCATGCGTAGATGATGATAATGCTTTACTAATAATTCTCCCGCTTCTTTGTTGATAATAGGTTTAAATTTTCGAGTAAATGCAATATACTGTAATAACTCTTCTTTTGAATAAATCTTTTCGATGGATCCTTCAACATTGCTATGCAAATCGACAATCTTTTTAGCAATTGCATAATCGACCACTTCATTACATTCGTCAATTAGTATAAAGAATAAGTCGAAACGTGACATAATTGGTGGAGAAAGTGAGATGTTCTGTTGCAAAGAGCGAGCCCTATCGTATCGTCCCCCTACTGGATTTGCAGCAGCTAAGATCGAGGTTCGGGCATTCAATGTAGCTCTTACACCAGCTTTAGCTATGGAAATAGTTTGTTGTTCCATTGCTTCATGAATCGCAACCTGATCTCTAAGCTCCATTTTATCAAATTCGTCGATACAACAGACGCCATTATCGGCAAGCATAAGAGCACCAGCTTCGATTACGAAATCGAAAGAGTCTTCATCTTTTACAACTGCAGCTGTTAAACCTGCAGCAGTAGAAGCTCTTCCAGAAGTATAAATTGCTCTAGGTGAAAATTCGGATACCTCGAATAAGAAAAACAAATTTAATTTAATACATTTTCTTCACCATATTATTTTGTTCTTCAACTCAAAATATCTCACTATTCAGAACACGCATTAATAAAAACCTGCAATTACCTGTTTCAAAAATTGTGACTTTGACGTACTCGGATCTCCAACAATACACACATTAATATCGCCTCTTAAAGAAGTACCTTCTGTAGTAGTTTTTGCTACGCCACCAAACAACATAAGCAAAATTCCTCGTTTCACTTCTTCATTGCCATGGATACTGGGAAAAAGACTGTTGACCAGATTACGGTACAAATTGCGATCTCGAGACATTTCGTACATATGTTTCCATTCTCCCTCGGACATTTGTTGTTTCATTATTTCAGGGGTTATTTCGTCAACAGGCATTTCAAGTCCACCAAATCTGGGATTTGTAGCTTGGACACTACACGCCAAGAATGCCGTGCGATAATGAAGCTCTCGTACTCCGAGAGCTTTCAGACCTCGGACTCCTTCACTATCTTCACCAATTTTATGTCGAGAATCCCTCTGCGCTTTAGCACCTTGTACTGACAAACTACTAACATCAGGTACAACAATTAAAGTGCCAGTAAAATCGTATCGGTCACCAGCCTATCAATAATAAATTCAATTTACAACATAATTAACAATAATATTATACAATTTACCTGCACAGTTTCCACATTTTCAGCCCTAAGAATTATTTCAACACTTCTAGGGATAGAACCACGTGGTAACTCGGCTTGTGTTTCTTGTATACGAATTTTTTGAAAGTCCACAAATACTGACTTATCCACTTCTAACATGAATTTACGACGATTATTACAAACTGGATTACGACAAATAGCAGGATTGGTAAACTATAATAAGATTATGTAGAGCGTATCATTCAATAATTAATAATTGATATTACTTTAAACTGTTGCTCCACATTTTTAATAACAGTTTGGCATTCCAGACAAATAAATGTACCCAAAATCAACTCTGGGTGAACAGGATGCGTACGGATCACATGTCCAGAAATACGAATTAAAGTACCAATCTTTTCGGTTTTTAATTCACGAACTCTGTGCCGAGTAGGCACATCTACAAAACTCACATAACATTCTTTTTCTTGCTTCAAATCACTTCTGTCCTTAATAAAATTATAAACAGCCTGACATAAGTAAGGATATATTCTAAAGTATTCTTCGATTATTGTGGTCGCAAGGTTTTGATTGTATTTTTCGATATCTTCAAAACTAACTTCAATTGTGCTACGTTCTTGATGTAACAACTCTTTTGCAGCTTCAAGATATTTCATTTCTCCATCCTCTCTAAACCTTTTAATAACTGAATAGTTTAATATAATAATGTTTAAAAAAACAACCAAACTTACTCGTCAAGAAAATCTTGAAATAATTTCATGCACCGAACACCAACTTCATCTTTTACGCGTATTTGTCCAACTTGTGAATCTGTTACATCCATGATTAACTTTTTAGAATTAAATAAAATACATAGTAGTTATAAAGTTTACATTACTTCAATGATTTTCGCGGGAATATCGTATTATATTATCTAACCTCACCATTAAAATACCAAACGCATAATTAGCGCAATGCTAAAAGTCCCTAAAAACAGTTAAAATTTATATACAGTGTGTTTCAAATACCAATATAAATAATAATAATAAATTATGATGACGATTAGACAGTTTGTCGGTTTTATAGTTTGACTAGAACAAATTGATTTAAATTAAAGCAGCTGTAACTATTTTACAACTTTAGAATCAAATTATTCAACCTGTTTATTCAAAATAAAATGTTCTTTCAAATTACGTAGATATATAAGGTGTTTCATTAAACCCTAAGAATAAAAAATGTATAGTACTTGTACGTATTACTATGTGTCATGTTCTTTTTATATAGGTACTTATCTACTATTTTATAGATATATTCTTCTTTACCACGTCATTTTATTGGTATAAATTGTGTTCTTTTAATTTGTTATATTAATACGGTGACACTTTTCAATATTTTCTAAATATTCTAAGAAATTCTATTTTAAAGTACTATAAATTTGGGTTTTTAGCTCCTTGCACTGGCAGATTATTATTAATTAATTTTAGGGTCCCAGGAGTCTGAATGGTCCTAGTAAACCTATCTCTCGATTGTCCTTCTAGCGCACTGACGGCTGAGGGTTTGAATTCCGATACTATACCGTGGATGTTTGTGAATGTAAAATAGAAATAGGAAAAGCAACGGCTAGGAGTGCTACACTACCAGCACCCCTGTTTAACACCTAGCAAACAAGTATTGCACAGGATTTAGTACTCGGGATGATACGCATACCGATGCCGTTGTTAAAAACACATAGCTGCATATGGGGGCACAGATTCCGAGTCCACAATAAAAGGAAAAAAATCAGAGCTGGTATTTTGAATTTATCAGTTATACCCGATTGGCTTTAATCAATTAGTTAATTTCAATCCTATTTGCTCATTATTTTAGAACTAGGTAAATAAATAAGTTTTAAGCCAATACTACAAAGTGCTCCCGAGGGTAGATTGCAGATAAATCATAATCTATTAATATTCAATCATTATTTATAGTACACTGACACGAGACGCTAAAATATATATGGAACAAATTCATTTAAATACAACAATACATTTTGGAAGATATCTTTTCGGACACACGAATTATATTTTTCGAAAATATAAAGGTACTTCAGTGTCAAGTCAAAATTTTTCTATCGTTAGTTTTCTTGTGACAAGGGGAGCAGGTCATTATTATTATTTTTTTAACGGTAATCCTTATTTCTTTTTTGATTTTATTATTGCGAATATGACGATATATTATAAAACTTTCTGTACTTATCTACCTTTATTATTTCATCTGAAAATTTTCGAAAAAAAGAATGATAAAGGTAATGTTATTTAAATTTTCTTAAAATACGGCCTTAATCTCAATAATAATCATAACCACTTGTATAATCGTCACGTTTTAACCATAACAGAATATCAAGAATTATTTTTTTTTTATGTTAAATAATAATTATCATCTGAATTATCCTCGAATCCATTTAGTTCGGGTAATTCATTGGAGTTAAACAATTGCTTTTTAAAAAATATAACATCAGTAATTAAATGTGGTTACTGACCCTATATGTATAGTAAACTTTTAAATATATAAAACTTAAAAGTATCAGATGGATCACGTTTTTCAATAAAAGCTGCAGTTTTGTCATAAATTAATTTACACGAATATTAATTTAATATAAAATTTTTTTCATTTTCAAAGGTTTTAAAGGTTAATTTATTTTATATTCTTATAATTTTAGAATTATTGATAAAAATAAAAATAGATTCATATATTGTTTAGTCGATATAAGTGCACGATTTGCTTATATATATATATATATATATATATATATATATATATATATATATATATATATATATATATATAAGCAAATCGTATATATATATAATATATATATATATATATATATATATATATATATATATATATATATATATATATATATATATATATATATATATATATATATAATATTAGATAACTTGCTGACATCATGAGTCTATAAATGAATGGGAATTCTTATGGAGCGATAAAGTTTGATAAGTAAACTTTGAGTTCAAGTAAAAAGTTGTTTCAGTTTTGCTTCGATATTGCAAGCCAGTGTGTTGCACGCGTTATATTAGGATTGAAGTGATACGAAGTGAAAATGAAAGCTATTGATAGGAGAAACACTAAGGTATTTATTCTATTTAAAATTACCTATAATTAAGTATTTCTAACTGCATATGCAATAAATTTTAATTTTTCGTTGATAACACATACGTAAATACATATACCGATATATCTATGCTACGCAGGTAGTTACTGTAATAATCATAATATTTATAAAAAAATATAAATAGGTAAGTACATGGTACATAGGTATCATGTCAGGTTGTGAGTTCAACTACTGCAAAGTTTAGAAAAATATATTTGATCAACAATAATTTAAAATTTTTTTAAAAGGAATTATGTTGTCCATTTTTAGGAGTATAAAATTAATTTTGCATTTATACCGAAGTTTATTGTTATCATAAAACTACATAGGCACCTATTATATTACAGCTTCGATTATTATTTATCCGGTTCGAATTTTGATAATTTTGCCTATCTATGAAATACGGTCACGTCCTGATTACATGTAGTATAAAAATATTTTTCTTGTGTGTTTTTTTTTTAATCCGGGAAAAAAGATTATACGTGTAGTGCATTACGCAATTTATTGTTAATAGGGGTTATTTATTGGAAGGCTAAAACATACAAAATGTTATTTTATACTTGGAAAAGTTTTTTCCATGTTATTATATATGACGTGCCTTTCTCTGAATTGGCTTTTTTACTTTTATTATTTTTAAATTTTTTTTAATAAGTACAGTAGTGTTCGGTTATAATCAACCACCACTGGGCACCAAAAATGGTTCATTATAGCTGAAATTTATTATATCCAACAAAGCAGTAAATTAAAAAAAATTAATTCATATACATATAAACCAAAAATCGTAAATAGCACAATGTAATCACTGGATGTTTCACGGAAATATAAACCGATTTTTCCGGTGCAAAAAATCGGAATATTGTTACCACATTTTTAATATACACAAAATAACTTATTTTCACAAAAAGTGTGGGTTACGTCCTTCTGCCAAAACTCTGTTGATAGTGTTATTTTGCGCGTTGTATTAATTTTACTGAACTTGCGGATTTTATCGGTTAGACCACGATATGGTACTTAAGTTAAAATATAATAAAATATTTGGAAACTAAAGTATCCCGAAAAACACTTTGGTTGTGCGTGATTGTTTTGAGGCGCGAACATAAGTTTATTTCATGGTATTAGCAAAGTACCTATCAGACTTTCGATTGATTGTGTAATTACTAGATAATTTATATAGTTAATCAAATTAAATACAAATTAATTTGTTTTTAAACATATTAACGATTAAATAAGAATAATTAAATTTAATTAAGTACTTTATATCATTTTTACAATAAATGCTTCACATGTAAATACAATAAATAATAATTAAAAATAATATAATAAATAGAATAATTATAGTAATTTTATATGTTAGTTTATTAAGCATATAGGTAACAACAATAAATTGAAAATATAGGTACCTAGGTACCTACTTATATTTCATATGATGTATAAAAATATTCAAAAATAATAAAATTCACCTTTTTAACGCTTGAAATTTTAAATTGAAATTTAAGGATATATGTTTAAGGAATGTTATTGTAAATTGAAAAGACAATAGGTGTATTTTTTTATCACATTATAATGAAATTTACAACTTTTGATAAATTAATCTGATAGAAACAATTATTGTTGAAGTGAAAAAATAAAAAAATATGTACAATCATTTCAAAATTTTATAAAATGCAACTTTTAACAAACGTTCTATTTAACGAAATCTTTTTAAATCATGTTATCAAATACTAAATTATAAAGATTAGAGGCGTTTTTTCAAAAATGGTCATGTTCAACACTTATGAACTGAAATAAGATATTGATTTGCTCGTCATGACCAATTTTTCAAAAAACGCTACTCAAATGTGCAATACCTACTTATTTTGCATTATCCTGTACGAAAAACTAGTTTGGTGTTAAACTATTTTAAGACAGATATTACAGTTAATTATTGCAGATACCTACCAAATTATGTAGATAATAAATAATAAACAATGATTTCTAAATGTTTTCTTGATTAAAAAGATATAATTGATTTTAAACGACTACCTAATAATAATTCGATAGACCTAATGATATTGTAAATTGAGATTAGAATTTATTTTTTTTTACTAAAAAATTGCAGATTTCTGTATCATTGATCGTTAAGGACTGGAGTATCAAATTGGTTGACCTTCTTCGTCCTACACCGGTTAATACGGTATATGACTAACTCATTCTTAAAATTTCGTGTTCCTGAGATTGTGGCAGGAATATCATTATAATCTATCAAAGTTTACGTAGTTTTTGTGTCTACTTATATATTAAAGGTACGTTTCTAATTTGTTTTTATTACATTTTAAACAGTTAGGTATACCTAATTATGTAAAAAAATGTGTGAACCTTGATACTGAAAATTTGGTTATTACGTTGATTGTTGAATGGTACCTATATTATTATGTATCGTGTAAATAATTAAAGAATATTAACGCCTTAAAATTTTTAATTATTACTTTCAAAATTTGAGATTAATTTATAAATTGTAGGTAAATTAAACATTAATTTAAAACACAAATGTTAATTTCTTGTTAAAATTATAATATACTTAATATAACAGGTATTGCCTTTATTATAAAAAAAAATTGTACCTCGATTTTTTATAATTAACATAAAAGTACATGCATATAATAAGAGAGACTAATTAAAAATATAAATTCGGGTAATAGAGTAGTAATAATGGGTACCTAGGTAAATTGGGTGCCTAGATGGGGAAGTAGCTTGAAAAATTAAATTAAAATAACCACGTTTTCTCATTCCTTTAATATTTTTTTTAAATAAAATTTGTTGTAGGTGTGCCCATCTACTTGTTATACATATAAAATATAACTAAATATACTTTTTTAAACATACATATTTACATTTTAATTGTAACGTATCTAATAGTTATAGGTACAGGGCAATTTCAAAATAGCGCACCAAGTCTACAGTATGTTTTAATTTAAAAGATCGCTAAAAGAGCCTAGGAAAAATAATTTAAAAAAAACCCTTATAACTTTATTTTATCGGGTATTAAAAAATTGAAACGATAAATATTTGTATGCTCAAACAAAAATTAGTAATATAAATAGCGTTAATTATTTAATTTTGCTTATCGATATTTTTTTGCCTAAAAATCAGCTTCTGCCAATACCAGTTTTGTGTATTTGTAAAAATTGGATATTTATTTTATCAGATATATTTGGGTAGCTACCTAATTATTTATTTTTACTCTTATTTAATTATTACCGGTATTTGTTTAACACTTGAAAATTTGTAATGTAGTCAGATAAACTGCAATTAACAATGTTATTGTCCGTACCTATAATCTTCCATATCGCCTTAAATTTTCATTATCACAATTTATCAGACATATATTTCTAAAAACCTAATTAAATCACTACACTAGGGAATTTAGGAAAGATATATGGAGAGATTACAAACGAAAGAAGATGGTAGTAGTTAATTATGTAAAAAATTATCAAGGGTTCGATGTATTTTGTACACTAAATATTTTTAATTATAGTCTATAAAAATGCTTCCTGCGACGCACTTCTGCTGATGTATTCACCCCCCAAAGTTGACAAATACAAATAATCACCTTTTTCGATAAAATATTTTTATTTGAATTGAATAATTTTTGGTATACATTCGTAGTAAGTGAAGGTCCTTGAATCAGTGTAATGGATTTTTCGATATCACCTCGGGAGGCCGAGGGTATGCTATCCTTAATACTATTTTTAATCACAATATTTTTTCGAGAATCAACGTTTTAAATGTTGAAACATAATAACACTGCAAAAAGTTTAGTAGGTAAGTAAACTAGCTATATAAAAAAATATATAAAAAAACTTTTGAAAAAAATTAAAAAAGTACCCGGTATTTGACAATGTCCGTTATTTGGAAGTATCCGTTAAGAGAAGTTTTACCTTATAAGGTTAAAATTAGAAAAGGTATTGCAGTCATTCATAAAAATTGAGAACGATTTTTCCATTGAGAATAATAGAAAAATTCAATTTTTAAATTATTCAAGATAGGTTTCGATAGACGTCATCAACAAAACCTCGTATTTTTACAGTTCTAATATAACTTGTAGTCTTATTTTATACCATCTAATATGTGTGCAGGTAAATTATCGATAGAATATGTAATATGACGCTTTACAAACATACAGTTTAGTAACTTTTTATTGATGACGACGTGTATTGGAACCTAAGTTGGATACTGTATAATTTTAAAATTAAAAAGTGCGATAGGTACGTACTTACATACCATACCTATATCTCGTGACTTATATCTACTTCAATTTTCTTTTTCTGGAATCAGATTATACCGTATTAACTCGAATATAAGACCAGGTTTTTCTACTGAAAATCATTAAAAAGCAAGGGTCGTCTTATATTCGGACTTCGATTTTCGGGTAGGTGGTTTACTGTAAGCGTAAGTGCTGATGAATATGAGGCCAATCGGTGAAACATTTGGAGATTAAAAATGAATATCGTGATAAATAAATAACATGAAAATAAATTGCATATCGGCAATCGTGGTCTTTGCACATTTATTAATAATAATTTATTAATTTATTTGCACATTTTTTAATATATTTTACATACTTATACATAAATATATGTAGGTACATATTATATTATTTAAGGTTGTTGACTTTTTTGTTTAAACGTATAAAATTGTTCTGATAGAAGCGGAAGTATGCGCATTATTTGGTGGGGTACCGAACCGGTGTGTAAGTAATTAGGTGCAGCAACAATTTCTGACTACTTTCCAATTATTTCAACCAATCAGAATTTTAGATTTTGGCAGTTGAGTAAATTTAATTACGATATGCTAAAACTCTAATTATTGACGCCAAAAAATTAGCTATTTCGAGTCTTATTTTTCTAAATTTATGAAAATTAGAAATTGTTAATTTAAACGCTACGATATTTTAAATTTTAAAACAATTAGAAAAATTATAGACTGAATAAATACTGAACTTTGCTGCTGAGATGGATCAGGGCCGGATCAAAAGAAGTAAGAGTGGCCGGAGGTTGCCCATATGTCGTCTGTATATGTTATTCTCGATAGGTTTCGATGTACGTCATTAGTAAAAAGTTATTAAATTGTATATTTGCAATATTCAGTTTAATGTTTTGAACGATATGGGAAAGAAATACTACAATTATCGAAGACTGTAAAAATACGAGGTTTTATTGATGACGTGTATTGGAACCTATCTTGGAATAACGTATAGGTCTTTATAGTTTTGGCTTGATAAATTCTTTCGTGTTTGGCGATTGAAAAATACCGATCTAAAGGATAATCGTTTAAAAATTTATACTTTAGCGTAGTACCAATGTTTCTTTTTCTTTGTATAATATTATAGGTACATACTTTTCTTTGTACCTACTTTGTATTTTTCTTTGAACTATTTTCTTGTCATTTATTTGGTAGTTGTTATTTACGTGAATTACATTATGTATTTTACAATATGACGTCACGAAAGTTTACGTTTTTAGCGGAGTTTTGATTATTTTTGTTGGTTAAGTTTTACTAAATAGTTGGAAAAAAATATATCGAAAAGGAAAATATATTACAATTTTGTGAGAATAACTAATGAAATTTAATAATAAACGGTGATAAAACGATATTCTATGCTTTGTGTTTATGAATGAAACACGTATATGTAGGTACTTACTTATCGTTAATGTAGTTTTACCTACAGTTATTAAAATACTAATTAATTGACATTTATATGACAAATTGACTACTCTATAAATTAAATTAAGTGTTGTTCAAGTTTTATTCGCGAAAATTAATAATAATTTTTGTATGGGATTTTCCAAAATATAAATTACAGTAAGTAGATTTATAACATTTTAACCCACATATTTTCCATTTAGGGTACATTTGAGTGACAGTTTTAGATTGTAGATACTATTTTATTTTTAAAGAGAGTACCTAGTCCTCATAGGTCTCAGTGTAAATATTTATAATATATATTGTGCATTTAGGATTATACTTATGGACTATGCAAGCGTATAAGTGACACGTCATCAATAAAAAGTTACTAAATTGTATATTTGTAATATTCAGTTTAAAGTTTTGAACGTGGTATATTCTACAGATGTTTTTCCTGCACACATATGATACGGCAAAGAAAGACTGCAATTTATTAGTACTATAGAAATACGATGTTTTATTGATGACGTAAGTTACTTATACGCCTGGATAGCCTGTATGTTAGAAAATAATATTACAGTTCAAATGCTACCGCGAAAACAAAAATGTTGTTTTCGTGCAAAATAGCGATTGTGATTATGGCTAAGAAAATATTTCTTGATAAAAAATGTTATAATTTCGTCTTTGTCTTGGTATATAGGTAAATTTTTGGAATTTCGTTATAGATATGTGGGATTTTTCAAACATATAAAATTTTTGAAATAATGCTGTTAGCAAATCGGACGGTGGACATGTGCGATTTCTTTATATCTAAAACATGTAGAACTATAGGTAAGAAACCATTTTTTTTAAAAGAAACCGTATGTCCAAAATATGGACATGTGGGGTTTCTTAAATACGTGATTCAATTGTAAAATTGTCAATAAGTCACGAGGGTGTTTACCGATGATTTAAAGTCCTGCTGCGTTGTTGACGTTTATGAACTTAGGAAAATAGCTTTCCTTGCATTTTCATATTACAATACAATTTTTTTTTTTTCTATTCGTTAAAGTGAATTTTTTTCTTTAAATAATCGAATAATCGTAGGAGGTTGGTTTAGTTTTTAAAAGCGAGAATAAAATAAGAATGACGCAATCACACTGCAAGTACTGCAAGTTAACAATGTCATCGAAAATGGAGGTTTTAATTATAGCGTATTTTCAAAAAAGAAAATCTAAATACACGTACAATTTGAATTCGCGAGCAATTCTAAACTAAAACAGTATATAATATCTGATTTGTCATTTGTGACAGTAATCAAGTATAATTTTCGAACGAGTTATGCAATACAACTAAGAATAACTTGTAGCAGAACACAATTTTCTATTTTTAACGTGAATTAAATTAGCGTTCTGGAATATTATAATTATTAATATATAACGGTACCGTAAAGTAAATTAAAACAAATCCATCTGTTCGATTCGATATGGCTTCTATTACACGAAGGAAATCATTTTGTACATGTTACAATTACTACGTTACAATTTTGATTGTGTGCCTGTTTAGTTTGTGCGCCAAAGTTAGATTCAAAATGCAAATAGTGGGGACTCTAATGTTTGGTGGAAGGGTTTGCAAGGGTACTTCAAGTACGTTATTAGCAATATTCAGTAAAAATCCTCAGACAAATTTACGTATTTTTGATTTTCGTGGTTTCGTAATTAATGGTGCAAAAATGGCTTGGTCCACAATGTTCGATAATCAGGATAGCGCCAAAACGGTGAAAGTTTTTGACCATTTACTTGACTTAATTAATCTTACGTTAAATATTTGTTATGTATTTCTCTTTACTTATACGTTTTGTTGTAGATGGCCTCTACTGACGTGGCTCCAAATCAATTGGAAGCTGGAGATGCTACCACTCATTTAGATCATATGTGTGCATTGGACATCAGTTCAAGAGCATCCTATGTACGACTTACGGCAATTATTTGCACGATTGGTTTGTGAATTAAAAAATTATCAACAATTTCGAGGAACCACCTAATTGTATTTTCTGTGAAGGTCCCGCATCACGCGAACCGGAAGTTTTGGAAAAAATGATGGAAACTGGTATGAATGTAGCTAGATTGAACTTTTCGCATGGTTCTCACGAGTATCATGCCGAAACGATAAAAAATATTCACATCGCCGTAGCAAATTATAGCAAGAAAATTGGAATGGTTTACCCGCTTGCAATAGCACTTGACACCAAAGGTCCAGAAATTCGTACGGGACTCCTTATGGGGGTAAATGCTTGTTTAATTTTTTTTAAACGTTTTTATTCGCGTCCTCCTTTTATCGTTTTAATTTTAACTTCTATCGGCATCCTTAGGCTAATAATTAATTTTAGTTCTAGTTTAAAATTTAAAAAAAAAAGTAAATTGTAATTTAGTTTTGTGCATTTATTAAGTAATTGAATTTATTAATAGTAGATGAGAATTAAAAAATGTTGGATTTATACATATTTGAATTGTACGTTTGTAAATTAATGCTGAAAAATTTCTTTCTTTTGCATCGATTCATCGATATATAATGTTGTAAAAGTTTTTCACTGATTGCACTAACAAAAGTTAAAATTTAGCGATTTATCTTTTAATACTTATCGCGCTTAAATAAAACAAATGATAAGACATAAAATTATAATGTCATGTTATTAAAACATTCTTTACATTTAGAAAATTACCTGCTTTTAATCTACACAGATACTGAAAACTTAATATCACATACAATGTGTTGATTAAAATCTATGAAAAAATTTGTATTTGCGTAAATACATTATTAATCCAGTGTCGTTAGACGTGAAAAATAAAAAAACCTCGGAACCCAGTTATGGTGGATGAATTTTCGTAAAACTTGTTTTATTAAGTTTGTAATAGTGAGAATTAAAATGTTTACCCTTTAAAATTATCGCTATTTCGAAAATCGAAAAAAATTTCGAAACAGAGCAGACATATTAAAAGTGTTATGGTCGAGAAAATAGGATTCTTAGCTTTCAGGATTGTCGAATATGATTTTATGATTAAAAAATCAAAATTGGCGATTCTAACGTCACATCTTGAATTTTTAAAAATTTTAACCCATTGTAAGAGGTCGTAGTGGAATATGCAACTCAAACTTTTTACTCTTTTTACTCCACTTTAAAGCGTAAAAAGTTTAAATTTTTATTAGGTCGCCCACCTCATATTTACCTCATACGTTTACAAAAAATGCGAAAAATAGCATATTTATGGACTTATTAATGGTTGTGTATTCAAAAAAGTATAAGTATCGGAGCTCTATTATTTATTTCCACAAACTACCCTAAGTATTCGTAAAAAAATTTGAAGACCGACAGTTTAATTCTTCCCTAAAAATCACCCTTCCGTAGTTTGAATCCTTTGTAATCGCAAATGCCAAGTTTGGTATGAAATTTCGGGCATAAGGAGACAAGATAGGAAAATTATCATATGTGATAAAAATGTAGTATAAAATGTGCCAAAAATAATAGCTTTAATTCCAGAGCCGTGTGATAAACCATAATTGAAATACGCCGTTTTCCGCAAACCCCTGGCGCACGGCATGAAACAAAAACGATCGCCATTTTTAAACGAGCTAAGATAGAATTAAAGTATTTTGGTTTTAAACTACCAACATATTATAGGGGTCATCTCTTGCAAAAATTTGTTTGTTTGTTTTGAAAGTAAAGCGAGCAGCTGCTATTGGTGGAACCTCTTGGGATGAATTGACCGTTAAATGATTAATAATCAAAAGTGGCAATTTTTAAAGGGTAAACATTTTTACTATTAGAAACTCGATGAAACAAGTTTTACGAAAATCCATTTGATATAAACTGGGTTCGAGATAAAAACCTTACTGCTCTGTATTATATTCATTTTTCAGTTTGTTTCTATAATTTAAATTAGAAATTATCTTATCAGCCTTTATTTAAAATATCCTACATATTTTTGTATGTATATTTTTATTGCACATTTCTATAAATTTTGCTTTTTATTACAGCACCCTTTGGACCTAATTTCGTTATAATCTTGAAATTTTGATATAAATAATGTTCGTTTTTTTTATAAACAGGGAGGTTCGGCTGAAATAGAATTAAAAAAGGGCGACACAATTAAACTGACGACGGACAAAGCGTACGCCGATAAGGGCGATGCAAGTGTAGTATACGTTGACTATGGAAATATTCAAAATGTTGTGGAAGTAGGCAATCGAATTTACGTCGACGATGGTTTAATTTCATTAATATGCATAAATATACAAGGGTCATTTTTAACTTGTACTATTGAAAATGGTGGTATGCTGGGCAGCCGAAAAGGCGTGAATTTACCTGGCGTACCGGTGGATCTGCCGGCGGTTTCTGAAAAAGACAAATCCGACTTAAAGTTTGGCGTCGAGCAAAAAGTGGATATCATATTTGCTTCATTTATTAGAAACGCCGAGGCTCTTACTGAAATTCGTCAAATTCTTGGTGCAGACGGTCAAAAAATTTTAATAATATCAAAAATAGAAAATCAACAAGGTATGCAGAATTTAAATAATATCATTAAGGCGTCAGATGGTATTATGGTTGCGCGAGGTGATTTGGGAATTGAAATTCCCACAGAGAAAGTTTTCTTAGCACAAAAGTCTATCATTGCCAGATGCAACAAATATGGAAAACCCGTCATTTGCGCTACTCAGATGTTAGAGTCTATGGTTAAAAAACCAAGACCTACTCGTGCCGAAAGCTCAGATGTAGCTAATGCCGTTCTTGACGGAGCCGATTGTGTAATGTTGTCGGGAGAAACGGCCAAAGGAGATTATCCTTTAGACTGTGTGCTGACGATGCATAATATTTGTAAAGAAGCCGAAGCTGCAGTTTGGCAAAAGCAAATATTTGTCGATCTTCTCAGCAAGGTGAGATCGCTTATCGATAAAGGAAGTTTGTTTTTACATTTTTTCATTTTTACATTTCAGACAATCCCACCGATCGATGCTACTCACACGTTAGCCATTGCAGCTGTAGAAGCTTCTACTAAATGTCTTGCGGCGGCTATTATTATTTTAACCACATCTGGAAGATCGGCCCATTTAATTTCTAAGTACAAACCAAAATGTCCAATAATTGCGGTAACTCGTAACAGTCAAACTGCTCGTCAAGCACATTTGTACCGAGCTATTTTACCTCTCCAATTTAATGGTAAGAACTGATAGTATCGGCGATTATAATTATACCCGATTAATATTAATATTGAAACAATACGGTTTATAAACAATTAAATGTATTTAACTTTTAACTGTTTGCAGATGACAAATTAGAAGATTGGTTGAAAGATGTAGATGCTCGTGTACAGTTTGGAATTAATTATGGTAAAATTAGAGGCTTTATCAAAACAGGCGACCCTGTAATTGTTGTGACCGGATGGAAGCAAGGATCTGGATTCACAAACACTTTACGTATTGTGTATGTATCCGATAGTATGGAACCCATTGTTTATTAATTTAACATACTAACGAATAGCTTTTCTGTGATAGACTTATGAATCATGATAATATTCATGTATTAATTATTTTACTAATGTATTATTTAAAATGTAATAGTGAATGTGACGCTTGTCTATGGATTTTTTTGTTTTAAGTTTTAATTTATTTTCTATTTCCAGCAATGCTGAATAATATCGTTGATAGGTAGTTCGCAAATACACTATATGTATTAACCATCCATTTGTTCTGATCCAGATGAGTCTCTAAAGTAGATTGATGTTTAATAAGCATAACAAAAGATGTCTTACTAGAAACAATAATTACTAAAATTGTAAAACAAAAATAATGTGAGCTAAGGTATTTATTTCAAATTGATGGATTAAATTAATGTATTAATAAATTATAAAAATACCATAATAAAAACTTTTTCGATAACCTTTTCCAATTAGTTTTGTTACTTTATATTAGTATAGGTGTCAATTTCATCACCTTTATATTGTATATATTTAGATGCTTGTTTAGATCTTATTATCTTTTTGATGTCCAACAAGTTTGATAACAAAAGGTACTAAAAGGAAATTTACATGTTATTGCTAATTTGATGTAAGTAATGAGTATTACTTTTAGTTCATGGCATAGGAAAGTTTTCTAATTGTTTTTCGATAACTTGTTTATAATGTTTTTAAAGCATCTCAGATTCAAGAATGAAACTAATCATTTTTGAATGCAAAAAATTGCATAAAACACAGTTAATATTCCAGATTACTAATTTATTTATAATTTTTAAATAAATTTTAAACAGAAAGGTACAGTTTATATTTTGAAAATGATGAAGCAGAGGTAAAAAGATTATCTTTAATTATACTTTTATTAACTTTGATGTATACATACATATTCAACAATGGAATATTATTTTAATTTCGTGCTTTTAATAAAAATAAAATTACCCTAATAGCACTAATTGTGGAATTCTAGTTGCTTTATAGTGATGAGAAGTTTGCTTTTAGTCGATGTTGCAGTTACAACTAAAATTGAACTACATAAAGCAACTGAAGTTGCACAAACAGCTTGTGTATTGTACTGATATTGATGTTCAGAAGGTGATATTTTAACACTGATTTGTATATAGGAGGTACCAAGTGGTGAGTTGCTGGGTGAAAATAGATAACTAGATTAATAAATAAAACAATTGTGATTAAATATATTTTAATAGGCATTTTTCAAAATAAATATGTTATCGCCTTTATATAATTTAATGTATAAAAGTCTCAATCATTACAAATGAAGTCGTAGTTGGGTGTCATAATAACGAAGTTAATGCTAATTTCAAATAAAAATATGTAAATTGAAAGGTTGTAATTATATATTTATAATTTTAAAAATGAGCAATATTCGTCATAATTAAATTTAAATTTCCCAATAAATTCTTTCTAGACTTGATCCTGTACTACAGGTTAATTTAAATTATAGTTCATATAAGCAGTTCATAGATGCTGCAATATGTAGCAAATTAACGCTGATTTTTTTTTATATACAGGATGTCCTGTAATTTTCAATGGTAATTTAAGGGTGGATCGAGAGGTTATTTTAAATGGAAAATAGCTTGAATGTTTTCCTTCTATGAAACCGGATGTACCAATTAGAATTTTTAATTTATCCAATTAAATAAAACAATTTACTGTAAATTTTTATTAGGATTGACTAGGTGTAAGATCTTAAAATTTAAACTATTGATAAATTTTACTAAAATAGCTAAAATTTAAACTGTTATTCGACGGTACCTACTTGAAAATTTGTTTTTGATGTTTATGTAAAAATATTTTCTAGAATTTCCAGCGCCGAAGGTAAATAGAGGAGCAAACTATCGAAATATTGGCCATTATATTAAGAATTTCAAACATATGCAACATCTTTTTAACCTTCTTTGAACTTTTTAAGCGCAACTTGAAATTTTTAAATAGGTAACAAATTGACTATTAAAAAAATTAACTAACAATAATAAGTGTGATTATTCATATAGATGTACAACTCATAAAATTATACATATAATAGATAATTTTCATTTTCTATTTTCAACTTTCCAAAATTTAAACAAAGCAGCCGTGCAATTACGTAAGTCGACTGATAATAGACGCTATTAAAGGTTTTTAAAAATTTCTCTTTAGTTCTGTATTTTATTCCACAATGTTCATATAGTGTAACTTTTGTTAGACTTGGACTTTTGTTTAGTTACATCTACACACTTTACTTGCTTACAGAGAACCTTTTCAAATTAGGAATTGTCTACCCAGACAATTTGTACGACGAAAAGGTTAGATTTTTATTTGATTAGAAGGGCGTTCCAATTGTTTGCAAATGATCCTAAATATTTATTAAAATCATATTTCGAAATTCTTTCAGATACTTATGCGAACAACTTTTGTTCGGCTCTCTTACAAATAAGATTTTTAAACTTCATATAATATTTAAATATTACGTCTATTTTTGATTCTGTATTTAAATTTTAATTTTATTTAACATCGACCCATTGCACATACATATAGATTAAATCATATTACAGATTATCATTATATTGCAATTTTAATTTATTTTAATTAACAATTTAAGGTATACAACACTACTTATAGGTAATTCACGTGCAGGTCACGTGTAAATATATATTTGTGTAATTACAAGAGAGATGCTGTACACATTTTAAAATGACAACCTACTCGAGTAAATTATTAGCTCAAATTTAAAAAAAAAAACGTGTTGTTATGACAATAAGATGTCGTAGCAATTATTTAGTCGTTTTCACTAACATCAAGATATTGTTGAAAAATATTTTGTTTCTTACAAAACTATTTAGTTCTGTAAAGGGTGCTTAAAAAAAGATCGGAGGATTTAAGGGAGTATCGTAGGTATTGGCCAAAAAGGGACAAAAAACTCTTAAAAGGTTCGCAATTCATTTACAAGAAGGGTTGAAGCTTGTCTAGAAATGGAAGAGGGACACGTGGAACACTTCTTGTTTTCTATTTTAAGATATTAAATACTTTATCGAAACTGGTCTGTTTTTTCTTTCATCGATCGTGCGGTAAAGTAAACGCAAAAATCGTTATATCTACAAAACTAGTGAGCCTTTTTTTTAAAGCACTCACAAGGAAGGTTAGGCAGATGGAAATCTCAGAAAAATTGAGACTTTGCAGGATTGTACTACTAGTCAACCTTAATCAAGAGCCGTATTCCGTCAGTATATAAGTAGGTATAATAAGCGTCCTTTTGGAGTCAAAATAAATTCCGGTAAGATATCTGGAAGAGCCGCAATTCTTAATCGTTGTTCGCTTCTCTCTTCTTCTTTCTTTCTTTTTTAAATTTATCCTCCTTTTTTGTTCTTCGTTAATTTCTGAAAAAAAATTAATACAATTAACTTACATCATGGTTTCGAGTAAAGAACTGCGCGTCATACGCTGGTAGATATAGCTAATCATAATTGTTGTCTTGTAAGTTGCACAACTTCTCTAAATTAAGTTTTTCAATTTTTCCTCTTTCAGAAAATCTGCTCTGGATCACATTTTAAAAGGTATATACGCATACGTAATTGAAGATGACACTCTAAAAACGAATTAGTACCCCATACAACTGCTAGTGCCCATGTGGAACCCATGAGTTTCACATTTTCGAAGAAATTGGGCGAAATATTCCGTTGCCGGGCAAATACGTTAATTAACGTTTCAACTTATAAAAGTCAAACGTAGTTTTTCAAAAAAAGTCAAAATTATCTGTAGGTATTATAAAAATATTTTATATGGAAACTTGCTCTCTATTCAAGTTATTGAGAAAATTTAAAAATGGCCATCAATCCCACTCACTGTCCGAAGTTACCCTGGGTAAAATAACAGAATTTCGTTTTTGTAAATAAATAATTATTTAATTTGTATTTAACACCGTGTAGATGATCGATTTTCATGCAAGCGGAGAGAATAAGGTGCTAAATTCACAATTACGAGCCGCATACGCCGAAAACTTTACAGAACATCTTATAGAATTAAATGTAGATTCTCAAGCGCCCATCACTAAATTAACGGGAATTATCTGTACTTTAGGTAGCGTAATCGAGCTTTAATACTGCGAACATAATACATCATAAATATTAAAAGCAGGAAAGGATACCAACGAAGAAATGATACTAAACATGATCGAAGCAGGCATGAGTATGGTGAGAATAAAAATGTGCCATGTTGACCACGACGAGTGCAAAAATTTGGTATCGAAGGTTAGAAGTGTCGTAGATAATTACAGTAAAATAATTGGGAGGATATATTCTTTAGCAATAGGATTTGACATTAGAGGGCCCGAAATTCGAACAGGAAATCTTAAAGATGTACATAGAAAATTCGTTCTTTGTTCGTTAAATGTGTCTGCAAACTAAAGTAGGTATTATTTTTTTGACAGACCACAACAAATGAAATCACTCTTGTGAAAGGACAAAACATTAATCTTACAACTAATCCCGAGTACGAAGAAAACGTCGATACAACCACGATCTATGTAGATTACAAGAAAACGCACGAGGTTGTAAAACCGGACGATAAAATCTATATTGATTATGGCAAAATACAATTATCGGTGAAACAAATTGGTAGGTAACTCGCTAATTTAAAATTTTTTAATCGAAACAATTTATTTTAAATGTTTCAACAATTTATTTCAATTAAATAGTAGCTACAGGATGTCCCAGAAAATGTGGACCATTTCTAACAAAAAAATCGTCAATATCAGCATATTCAGGTGTTAATTTCGTTAGTTTTTCGTATATTATATAAACGTTTACAATTGAACTTTGATTTTTATACTTTTATTTAATCTCTAGGCTCCTGTCTAGTAACAATTTGTGTTTGGAAAAACTTTCTCATTTTATGTGGACTTGTATCTCGACTTGACCTCGACTAGTACTAAAAAATGTGTCATTTAACAAAATGGAGTCCAAGAGAAGAATAATAATTATTAGGTAATTTAGTAATGAATTGTTTATTTGTTATTAATTATTAACTGAATAACCTTTAATCGTTTTTGAATCTTCTTAGAACATTATTTGTAAACTCTAGTCTTTGTATTGTTGCGTATTGTTGTTACGTTCTTGGAAGTTTTGTACTCGTGTGTTTCACCCCAACTATACTCTAATCAGGTACACCTATGAAAACTCACGAAACTGACTACGTATGACCGTATACGTATTCGTCCGTACGAAGTTTCACAGTAACATTAATGGAATAATTTTTGAAGAACGCAATTAACTTTCGATTACCAGACGTTTACTCTTTGTTGGCGCATACGGCCGCAAACACTGTGTGGACAGTACGAATGCGAATTGGGTCGTTAAGTGCAGAAGCTTTTTTCCTGTGCTTTTTACCATTGACGTGATTTCGATATTACGATCAATTTACAAGTCGTTGATAGTCCATTCGAAATAACATCGATATTACACTCTGTTAATTATTTGGAACTTTTAGTTGGAAGACGTGCATTTCACGATTCAACATGATGGAGCACCTGCTCATCACGAAAGACAAGTAAGACAATATTTAATGAAACGAACGGTTTGGTCCTATTCTATGGCAACCATGTTCGCTTAAGCTTAATCCTTTAGATTTTCTTGTCGGGGGGGGGAGGGGGTGTTTAAAGAAAACTGTTTACCAAACACCATTTGCCACAGAAGCCGAATTACGTCAACGAATCGAAGACGCACTTAACGTCAAAACTTCCATAAGTGCTCGCTGATTAAAAGAACAATTTCTACGAAGATATCGACTGTGAATCAGGGCCGAGGGGTAAGACTTCGAACATTTAACATACTAAATACATTCTTTATTAAAATTTTACCTAATATAGAGTCATTCCACGTCAAATCGCCCAATCGTGGTCGTATGACTGTCTCGAATATTTTTGATATTTTTACCTTTGATAGTCCCATTACTGAACAGTCAAAAATAATGATTATTTTTTTTCAATCTCTCACAGACTTGAATCCAGACTTGTTTTTATTCGCCACGACGCACTATGGGCGAACTAGCAAATATCATCTCAAAATTCAATATTGTCAAGTATGTTGTAGAACTAAAAGAAAAATTAATCATAAAGCATTGAAACCTATATTTTTTTAATCTGTGATTATATTTGTTGTAGGTCTTTCCGTTAATTTGTTATAAGGCCTCAAAGTTGAACATTTACAAACAACAGATCTATTGTCTACATTTTACGCGAAACTTTGAACTCCTATCATAATGTGTTATGGGTTGAATCTAGATATTATTTTTATTGTATTACCTTAAAAGAATATCTATTTGCTATGTAAAGGCCTAATTTGGGTTCTTTATATTTAATAACTGTTAAAAATGAAATTGAGAAGCACAACGATTTAATTGATTACAATTATAAACTTGCATTGGACATTTACTAACTAGCGCTTTTTGCCGATGTCTAGAAATTGCGATTTTTATATTCGTCGAAGTGTCTACTTTAAGAATTAGCAATAAAATCTTGCACCAACTTGCACCTTTTTAAAATATTAGGTTTCTAACAGAGCGCTGCGTAATAAAAGTTCAATAAGAACAATTAACTTCGAAAAATATTATTTTATCTGTGGTCCTGATGAGATTATGATTTGTATATTTGTCAATATTTTGCATATATTTTGCACCGGTTTCTTTTTATATTTATCGTATCAAAACATATACATGGTTGGGCAAAATGAGCGGAACACCCAATTTCTGGCTTTATTATGAGCTGGACTGAAAACTGACCTTAAGGAAAGTTTTTGTATATTTTATTTAATATTTAATGACGTTTAGAGATTTTCGTTATCTGTCATATTTTTCATGCTATGATATCATTGGTTATTATTTTTAATGGAACACCCTAATTTTTATTATTGATTTGTATTCCCGAGACAATCGTACGACCTTTGGTTCCAATAAAGATTATCTCTAAAATTAGCTCGTTTGGAATTAATTAATGTTTTGTAACAAAATTGACAGCTGCAGGCTATTACAAATAACTATATTTCCAAGACATTTATGCATGTACAAATTTAATATTTTAGAAAGTATGCAGCATTGAATAATGCATTATAAACATTAACAAAATAATATCGGATGATTAAAAAAAAAATGCCAAACTTGTTATTCGAAAAATATTAGTAAATATTAAAAAAATATTAAAATATTAGTAATTTTAAATACCAACCTACATTTTTTTCAATTCTATTGCATTATACGTTCAAAGTTCGGGCCAGGTTGTATTTACTTCCCTATATCTAAATGTCATAGTTTTAGAGTTATTTTGGAAAATGTATTAACTCCCTCGAAATTTTATTTCATCCGGTATTATTTTGTTAAGTTAATGATTTATAATAAAAAATACTTACCTAAAATGTTACATTTGTACATGCATAACTGCCTTTAAATGTGGTTATTTGTAACACCCTGTAGTTATCAATTTTTTTTTACAAAACATAAAATAATTCCAAACGGGCTAATTTCAGAGGCAATATTTATTGGAACAAAAACTCGTACGATTATCTCGAAAATACAAATCAATAATAAAAATTAGGGTGTTCCATTTAAAATAATAGCCTATTATATCATAACTTGAAAAATATAACAGATAACGAAAATTTCTAAACGTCATTAAATATTAAATAAAATATACAAAAACTTTTTTTAAGGTCAGTTTGCAGTCCAACTCATAATAAAGCCAGAAATTGGGTGTTCCGCTCATTTTGCTCAACCCTGTATAAAGAAATTTAAATTCAATTTAGGTAGGTACATAATAATACCACTAGTAGATATATCGTTAAGTACTACTGTCAAACAATTGTCTGTGCAATATAATTTCAAAGTGAAAGAAAATTTAAATAGGAGGATTTTCCCTACGCTTATTGTTATATTTCTAATGTAATATTTAATAAACTCTGTATAAATTATAAAATTACATTTATTCAGTAGCATACATTCCAAATTTCACTTCGATATACGTTTTACTGTTAAAGTTATTGAATTTTGAGATGATATGTACCTGTTCGCCCCATAGTGCGACGCGCAAAATTTAGTGCACGTAATGGTTTCGATAAACGGCGCACCGATTTTTTTCCGTTAAATCTATAACATTTTCGTTTCGTGATCTTTTAGAATACACACAGAGCTTTCAGAATATGCAAAAAACAGTTATAAAGTATTACACTTTATATGATTAAAACGGACTTAATTTAAGCCATCTAAATTACTAAAAATGGTATCTTTGAAGGCCGTTTAAAGTATCAAATGATTGAAAACTGAATTACTGATTTAAAAAAAAACACCTACGTCTATTATAGTTGCCATATAAGAACAAATACAGTTGAACTTGCGGCCTCTTGTTACTTTGAAAAAACGACAAAATTTCTATTTTCAGGGTTGAATATCATTAAATATCATAATACGACATTTCCATTTTCACCATTCGATAGCCCTACTTTTACTCTATAGGGTTTGTAATTTTTGTTTCGAGTTTCACGTGGATTATAAAGTTACAAGCTCTACAATTCACGCTTGAAATGAAAATAAAATTTGTGAAAATTCTTCGGTTTTTAATAAAAAAAATATATTTTCTGCCACTTTTGGTAATAAGAGTATTACATTTATCATCTTTGATATTATAATTCACCCCTGTTTAATTTAAATTTAATTTAAATTATGTTCTTTTAAACATTCAATTCATTTTTGTCCAATTTGTTTTAGTAGAAAGCTGATGTAATAAATTAATAATTTACCTGTGGCCATTCAACTAATAGATATGTACATTCCTACTTATTAAAAAATTCTTTAAAATGAAACAAGAATTTTCAATTTAGAATTTTTTTACTGACACATTATTTTATATATATTACCTACAACAGTAGGTAATAGATAGTAGGTAGTAGATATATCTATTTAGGTAATTGTAATGAGTAAATTCGTGAACTTAGTAATTATTCTTGTCGATTTTATTTTAACTGACGTATGTATTTAACAGTAACTGCAAAATAAAGTAGGTAGATACTGATCTTGATAGAATCTACATAAAACGAGGAAGTTTTTCCAACAAGTGATATGAAAAATATTGACTTATAAGTCTTTTTTGTTGGAAATGGTCTCGCCTATCTTCCCTTTCGTTTTATCTACACTTTCTGGGACGTCCTGTACATTTTTTAATACTTGTGTAACTAATAAAATGCCATAATTTTAGTCGGAAATGTCATTAAATGCTCTGTCGAAGATACAGGAGTCTTGTTCAGTCGTACCAGCGTCAATATTCCACAGGCTCCTATAGATTTGCCGGACCTAACGGATAAAGACAGGGACGATATTCAATTAGCACTGGAGATTGACGCAGACCTCATATTTTTATCTGAAATGAGGAGGGATGAAACATTTCAAGAAATAAAAGATATTTTAGGTAGTAGTTGGTGTTTTTTTTATGTATACATATATATTTACCTGTATAGTATAAATATTTATATCGGTAAATATAGGGAAAAAAGGTGAACACGTCATGATTGTCACAAAAATTGGTAGTTATCACGCATTATGCAACATCGATGCGGTTATTAAGAGATCTGATGGGATCCTAATTAATCGTGGAGTATTGGGAACAGAGCTGCCGCTCGAAAAACTATTTTTAGCTCAAAAGTCGATAACTGCCAGATGCAACAAGGTAAGATAATGCGAAGTTTTCACAAAACTAAACACGTTAAAATATCGTCCATTGCTATATTATATGCCTATATTATGTTCTTTAATCGGAAACCGTTTCAGATTGGAAAACCAGTAATTTGCGCCTCCCCAATTCTCGAATCGATGATTGAAAGAACGAGACCGTCGAAATCGGAAGTTTTGGACATAGCAAATGCCGTATTGGACGGAATCGATTGCTTTTTACTGTCTCGCGAAACGACAATCGGAGAACGTTGCGTTCAATCGGTATCAACTTTGACCACGCTATGCAAAGAAGCCGAGGCCGCCATTTATCAAAAAGAAGTGTTCGCGAATTTAATGGAAAAAGTTTTTACTCCGATCGAGCCCCTATACGCTATTTTAATTTCAGCAATTGACGCTTCATTAAAATGTAACGCGGCCGCAATTGTTATTATGACCACAAGCGGAAGATCGGCTAAAATCCTTTCGTCCTATCGGCCACGATGTCCTATCGTTGCAGTAACACGTTTTGGCCATGTGGCGAGAAAACTTAATCTTTTTAGAGGAGTTTATCCAATACAGTATATCAGTAAGTATTTATGGATTGGGCAAGTACGCGAAAGAATGCCTACAATTAAAGATATGGATATTTATAGAGCGGCCCAGTTTTTACTGCATGCTGGATATTAAAGAACGTATTAAATTTGGTTTAACGTGTGGAAAAGCGCTTGGTTTTATTAAAGGCGGCGATGCAGTTATTATTGTAACAAGTAGTAAGCCTTGTTCCGGATTTACAAGTGCACTGAAAATTGTCTACGCCTCTGAATACGATGCATTTCCTATGTAGGGATTCATGTTTGGCATGATGATGATGCTGATGATGTGGATGTTTCGCGTGGTAGTTGAAAAAAAACTTTGTAAATAGATACGTTGTATTATATTGATTGTTCTATTAAAGTGTATTTATTTATTTCAGTTTTATTTCGGTTAGAATTCTCGAGAGAATTATTTTTAGGCTTTTAATTATTTTGTAACGTTTGCGTTGTTTAGGGCAGAACATTTTTTGTACACGTTGCAAGAAGCAAGTCAAATAATTTCATTTTATGAAAATGCTTAAGGGGATTATTCACTAATTTAATGCTACGGATTATAAATATTGAAAATAACACAGAGATAATATTGTACCCGTGCGTTTTGTACATACATACGTACTATATGGACGGAAAGACGTGTCCATGCTCTTTTTCATAATTTGTTTGGGCAACCGGATGCATAGATATGTACCTAATTTAAGATTAATAAATGCAAAGTTATTAAAAACTATATCAGTTATTAGTAATTAGGAAGATGGAGGTGTTCCTCTTCTTAACTGATCTGCATAATTCCGATGGTACAATACTTTGCCCACTATGTTCTGTTTGCAAAAGTGTTAGTTTAGATTTAATACGTATAAGTGGTTACTACAAGAACATTGATATTTATAATTTTATCCATTATTTATACAATTACCTATTGCAATATTTTTTAGACATTTTTTTACACGATCAGCATTTGTATACATTTACCGACATTGTTTGTAGAGATGCAACTAAAATGCTTACCCCCCCTGATTTAATCTTTTTCAAACATGCAACACACGAAACGCCCCAGGGGCGCGCGATAAATAAAATCAACGTTTTTATTTCACTTCAATATTATTATTGCACTACGCATAATACATAGAAATTTCTCATACAAAAAGTGGGTTTAGTTTATTTTTAATTAGTTACTGTTCCGGTAGTGATAAATATGTAATAAGCGCCGTGGACATTATAGGTGATGGAGATTTAGATTTATTTCTCTCGAAATAAAAATGCATCTATCTCGATACTGAAATCGACGTAAGAGAACGTGGACATTATTTTCCGTCTAAGCTGTACATACATATGTATCGTGTGCCTCAATGAACCTATTGATTTTTTTGAAAACTGCTGATAATTCTCTTTATAATAATGTTTTGTTTTTTGAATTAAAGCTAATAGTTTCCGAGAAAATGTGTGGGTATGTATTAAAGTTGCAGATAAAATAAAATGACTAGGTATTCAATTTTAAAGTAATTAGGATTTTTTTAGAAAAATGATGAAATTATGATTAAATCATTATCGTGATTCATATTCACATCTAGTTTCTATCAAACCTTCTGCATGTGTTTTATCCATTTATCATAGCAGGTGTCACAAATTTTTCTTGAATTCGAACTCGCGTCTATTTTTCCATTTTATAATCCATCACCAACTTGTTTGTTAGAAGTTGTGAACAAGGTGTGGAATATTAAAGGAATTGCGTTACAAAATTACAAATGTCTTGAAATTAACAGGTACGAATCCAGTAATTTAAAAAAAATATGTCGCGAATGTGTTAATATGTTAAGTTGTAAATTGTTTTAAAAATATAAATATAATTCTAGTAAAATATTAAAATGAATAAAATATTATTAGCTATGACGTAAATTTTATCTATTTTATGAAGTATAAGTGCCTAAATGTCTATTTAATTTTTGCAGGTTAAATGGTCATAAATAACATTTAAAAAATTTGTATGAACTTTTAAAATTTTTTCGTATCGGTATAGATATGTGAAAGAATATTGTAAAAATGACGCTTTAACAACGCTAGAAAATTTAGAAATATCATTTTGTACATAATTTGAAATATTTACGTTAGGTTCAAATTGAAATGTTCGGAGCTAAAAATCTACATGCTTACGTTTAGTTTTTATAGGTAATATATAGGATAGCTTAAAAAATTAAATTAAATTTCAGGTTTAGATTTGGCAATCGCGCGAAATAAGGTTTTAACCGCTCAGAGGTTACGGAGGTTGTTGGATTTAAGAGATTTATGTCGCGCTTTGTAGACGCTTTTATTTTGCGGTAAAACAGTACGAAAAATGTATAAAAGGCGTGACAAATAAATAGATAAGCGTATAATATATCTTTTTGCAAGTAAATAAATGATTAGGTAAATAGGTGTATTGGCGGTTAGCTGTACAGCATAAAATATCTAGAATATAAAAACAATTTATGTTCGTTCTAAAATTCTAATAACTGTCGAATGAAATATTAAATAAACTAAATTAGGTCGTGTAAAGGCAAAAGGTGGACGATTTTTTTAAATCTTGTAACCTGCACAGTTACGACGTAGAAGCTTTAAGCACAATCGCCGTTGTTTTATTTGTTTTGCAAATTTCTTCTATGTATTATATCTCGACCTATTTTTTTTTAAACTCGCGTTTTGCGCACGATAACGTGAATGGAAAAATTACGTATAAAACGATATTACTACTAATAATTAAAATTTATAATGTTTCTTTAAAACTATTTTAACTTTTAACTGGTAGGTACTTTATAAAATAATATTAGTAGATAGGTAGTAAATTTTTGAATATTGTGTTTTGGAGAATAACCCGGCAAAAAAGTTCTACAAATATCATTTATGATTTGTAACCGGGAGCCTAAATACCTGTATTATCAACGCAGGCTATATGAACTCCCTAAAGTTCCATTAACGCCCTCTTCAAAAGTAATTCTGTCGTTATTCAAGTTTTTGGGGCAGACTTTGTTCCCTAAAAGTACTGCTGCAATTACAAGTTTACCTACATAACTTTATTTTCGATGCTTTTTTAACGAAAAAAATTTAATTTCAATTTATTTTCACGCTTGTCCAGACTTGAAAACTAGCAAAGTAAACACATGCACACCTAAAAATATTTGTATATATATACCTAAATACTAGCTTTTGCCCGCGACTTCGTCCACATAGGATTCGAAATATTTCGTATATTTAAAAAACATACTTTTCCCGTTTCGTCCCCTTGGGAGTGGAATTTAGAAAATCGTTTCTTAGTGGGTGCCTGCATCATAAAAGAAACGTATCTTTCAAATTTCGTGTTGCTCGAGCCACTGGACGTTGACGCGCCAGTCGTCAGTCACGTAGATGGTGAAAAACCTGGCCCATAGAGATGGGGCCGGTTTTTTAATCGCCAGTTAACTTTAACCCACGAGTCAATCACCGTAGAAACAATTGTTTCTAATAATCATTTAAGTCAGAGTTAACTGACGATTAAAAAACCGGCGCTATCTCTATGAAAATTACTGTTGAAACAATAGTTACTATAGAGATAAACATACGGTTTACTCGTCTATGTATACGACCGTAAACTTTCATGATCATTATGATGTACAATAATTTAAACGATTAAAAATGTAAATTTGCAGTTTCTTAAGCAATATTGTTCATTTAATTTGCCTAAGCGTTTGTTGATGTTAAACGAATTTAAAAAAAAAGTTCTTTCTTTATAAATTAGCATAGACATATTCGCAACGCTAATTTGCTAATTCTAACTTTTGCGTGTAATTAAGTTGCTAGTTATGTTAATTTTGTATGCAAGGGATTTCTACGTATATTCCGTAAACGGTTAGTGTCTGCAAAAAGTTTTGCACTTTCCCTCTACCTAACGGTTGCAATATCTGAAATTGTTTAGATTGTGTTTAATATTTAAATTTCTGTATGCTTTCGAGAGTTTCGAATAATCGTTTCTGACGTTTAACGTTACCTTCTGACATTTCACGTAATAAAATACGCATCCTCACATCTAAACTGTGACTTGTTACGACATCAAAGTCTTGTTTCGATATGCACATCGTTGGTAGTACATCGAAGAAAATTAAAGTAAACATGCTTTATATAAGCATTCCCTAGAGGAGATCGTTGGCGGCGCAAATAAATAACGCACCGAGAGAATGCCCCCGTTAAAACGCCTTTCGAAATTTAAGGATAACGAATTGATATTAAAAAATACATAATAAATTCTTCGTAATTCGATCTTTTTTAATTCACAAACATTTTTCATTTAATCAAGTGATTATACGTTTTTGATTAACGAGAAAGATACAAATTAAAATCTGAAGAGAAGAGGTAGTTGGATTATGAAAACAAAAACCTAAAATACAAAATACATACAAGTAATGATTTTATCATAAACAAATAAACCGAAGTAAATTAAAAAAGGTTCGTTTAAAGCTTTCAAATGCGGATTTTAAAGAGAAAAATGAAACGAGCATTTTTCAGATCTACATTTTTACACCGGACAATTTTTAAAAATTTGTTTTAAAATAATAAGAAATTGAATTAATGAAGTAGATAATATACATACATAGTACTAGTAGATATTAAAATTAATTAACTAGATATAGCTTATTCAAACCTATATGATGTTCACGTCATCAATACAAGGTTACTAGATGACGACGTTTCACATAGAGTTGTCACCTTGTACCTTACATTTTGACAGTTCTAATAAATTGTAGTCTTTCTTTATACCATCTAATATGTGCGCAAATAAATCATTTATAGAATATGTCACTTTCCAATCTTTAAACCGAATTACAGATAAACAATCTAGTAACTTTTTGTTGATGACGTGACATCATATAGGTTTGGATAAACTATAGATATATCGATTTTGATGCGTAATCCCTATGCGTATAAATATCTACTTTGAAAATTATACATGCATAGATTTTTTTTGTTTATAATCACTAGTAGGTATTTGGAAGTATTAGAAACTGATTAGGAATGTTGGGATAACTTAATATGACATGTAAATTTATTCGGTGATCTAAGCTACAACGATGCGGATGGTCAAGGCTTATATTGTAATCTCTGTATATATAAACTGTGTAGGATGCTCAAGCAGATTTGTTTAATAAACTTGTAAATTGTAAGGAGCTGTACATAGTTATATTATTTTATTCTTTTACATAACAAGGCACTTTGGTTAAAAAATATTTTGACGTGGTATCGGTTTTCCATTAAAGCTCCATCATGCGTGACCGTTCTCTACAGAAATATTTCTCAGATATGGCATTATTAATAATTACTATGTGGTTAGGGAAAAAAATCTAATTGTTTCATCAAATTCTACGTTAACAATATATGTATAAAAAAATCTCTTTATCATTTTATCACAAATTTATCGCTAATAAACGCTTAACAGTCAATATTTGAAATCGACCCGCAAATCCTCGATTTTAGACCATCCTGTATATAAGTACTCGAAAAACGCGATGTGCGAATCATTAGGAAAATAATAGTAATTAAGAATTAAATTTGTATGTATTAAAATAAAAGTGTATTTTTTGATCTACATTTATTCTATAAGAATGAATAATCGAAAATAAATATTGGTGATAAATTCATTTCCTGGTTGTAGGTAGGTACCATCGTAATTAGTGTATTGCAGGCGTGCCAACGCACGATAATCCGATATCTACTGCCCATGTACTGCATTTCAACGCTCGGGTAGAACACGAAATGTCTTGCTTAATCAACTTTGTGATATGATTCAATACGTTTTAGAAAGCGTTTTATGCAACTAAAATTGTTAAATTCCGAATAAACGTCAGTTCGTTCGTTGTTTTTCGAGGGTGCGGTTTAGGTTAATGTTACTTATATCGTTTAAGAAACATATCTTCCGTTTAAATTGTATCTACATGCGAATAGGATATATGCCATCGTAAATGAAATTGGTGAGAAAGTTTGGTTAAAAAATTATCTGTTCCCGTATTACTTTAAAGTAGTACGTGTTAAACACGTGATAGTAGAGGTAATTTGTAATATATTTCACTTATGATATAATAACTATACAAGGTAAGATCTGGGGGTGGATCTGAGCATGTTGTTTGACGTCACTGGAGGATGGATAAGACCGTCAGACACCAACAGACACGTCAGACATTTTCCGAATATCGATGGTATGGGTACGTTGTTCACAAATATAATAAAACGTAGTTTCTGCGTTAGAATTGTTTTTATGTCTCATCATAAACACGAGGTGCGCTGTGTTTGATTGCAACTCTGACAAATAACTGCTTTTTCTGCTTTCCTCGCAATGAACCCGAATTGAGGTTAAAGTTGATTCAATTGTGTTAACACTTCAAGAATTTATTCGAAACATTTTGAGGAAATTTGAAATACGAACTATTGAACTTGCCTGAAAGTAGTCTTTTAAATTTCTACACGTATTTCTAAGTGCTACTGCTCACCGGATGACGTCACTGCGCGGAGTTGAACGTGTTTAGAACACTCTGAGAGCCCACCTTGTATAATTGTTATACCAGATATTTCACCAATACATGCAGTATCCAAAAGTACGATAGTTTTTAAGATATCGAAACTTTTGGAATTTTTTTACAATTAAAACGAAACATTTTCGAGAATAATAAAAAAACGGGGAAATTTTTTAAGAATGTTTTTATTGTAATCTTGTCTTAAAAGAATACGTAACCAAGATACAAAAATTAGGGGTGAAAATTTTAAGGGCTGGTACTGTGCGTCCGATGCGGACTAGTGGACGCTTAGCTTAACAATGTTGTCGCTGCGACTACCACTTGTCTGTAACAAACTATAAGAAAAAAATTAGAAACTTCTAAAGTTTTCTTTGTATTTCTTAACATTTTCTCGTTATCGTTTTCCCTCTATGATCAATTTCCAGCGTAGATTCTTCCGTTAACTGTAAACTTGTATTATTACATACCTATACCTACGTAAGGTAAAATTTCGTTCGCGAAATTGCACCGTTGAATGTTTGAGGGGAGCCCTAACTAAGACCCTAACCGAGTCCCTATTCAAGAGCCTAATCAAACTCGATTTTCAGAGAATTTGTGTTAGAACTTAAAAGTCCATGTATTTGTACTTTATAAATACCTGGAGAGGTAGTCGACAAAGAAATATACTGCCTTTCCTCGTCATATTAATCCTTTTTGTTTGTAATCCTTTTACAGTACACAACACTCGCGCACTTACATGCAAAAAGGCCTTATTAACCGAACAAGCACTCCTCGCACACACGAACAATACGATGCCGTAATTTAAAGGTCGAACCACTGAAACAAGCACTACCGTTTTGTACCACTAACGCGAAAGATCTGAAATGGTTTTGTGAGAATTCTATATATAAATGCATTGGATACTAGGAAATCCCGGTGTTATTTTAAAAAGATTCAGTTATTTGTTCGCACTACGATAAGCTATGAAAGTAGGCGGTGCATATGTTTTATTAGTTGTTTTATATTTTATCGGCCACATAAAAACGCGATTAAACTTTTATCAGGTTTATGAGTTTATGCGTTTTCGCAGTCAATGGAAGAATTTATGCTGGAAATCGATCATAGAGGGAAAACGATAAGGAGAAAATGATAGGAAATACAAAGAAAAATTTAGAAGTTTCTAATTTTTTTTCTTATAGTCTGTTACAGACAAGTGGTAGTCGCAGCGGCAACATTGTTAAGCTAAGCGTCCACTAGTCCGCATCAGACGCACAGTGCCATCTCTTAAAATTTTCACCCCTAATTTTTGTATTATAATTTAATTAAATAATTAAATTATTGAACAACCATTTACAAAAATATATAGTTTGTTGGCGATAGCTCTTGTTTTGCAGATAATAAGAAAAATCTAAAAAGTTCCAATTTTTAAGGGTGGATTTCGCCCTCTTAAACCGCGTAAGAGCACGAACGGAATACAATTCTTAATTAGGGTTCGCAGCCGTATGCATAGACTTTTGATTTTTAGTTGCTAAGGTGGAGTGGGGCAACTGGGTCGCCATTTTACACTGGGGTACAATGGGTACAAACACTAAAATAATAGCCACAGACATAAATTCCGGCCTGACAAATCCCGATTGAACTGGTTGGCCAACACATTAGCATCAAACATATGGGTATTTTAATATTATTTGACTGCCTTTTGATGCCTCTCTAATATTTACGAAAATCAGTTTCCGTTGCAATACCTCCTAGTTCAACATCGCTACAATTATATAGGGTAATTGAGATTTATGTCTGTTATTTCAGTGTTTGGCAATAGATTAGGCCCAGATATCCCAGTGTAAAATGGTGACCCAGTTACCCCACCCCACCTTATACTAAATCGTTTTTATTTCTTTAGAAACAATTGTTGCAACAATCGATTCTATGGAGATAAACATGATTTGGTAGCCACTAAAAATCAAATGTCTACGCACGCGATGTCATTATTTTTAAAAGCTCTTCATCTAAATGCTTTCTTTTTCTTGATTTGATTTGATTTTTTGCTTTTTGTAGCACGTCTACTGAATTTGATCTCTACATATTACCATATTTTGATTTGGATTTTGTTAACTTAATTTTTGGATATTTTGCAACGTTACATGCTGTGGTAACGGTTAATAGAGTTTACCGCATGTTTTCATTAACCCTGATAAAACACCGAACACTGACCTTTGGAGATACCTACCTATAGGTAGGTGCATTTCACGCGTGTTTCATGTTTTTGTTACAAATCGTTTGAGGGCTACTGTTAAAATTTTGACACTTCATATGTCCTGCGAGGTTCATGCTATAATTTAAATATACTTACCCTTCACCTTCAAATACTTACAATTACAATTACTTACAATTGTTATCTGACAAATATAATTAATGAAAATAATTGTTCCGACGAGAAAAGTGTCTTTAAATTGTCACCTGGATAGTATACAATTTAATTGCTTACCGGCTCCCAGGGGATGAAGGTTAGCTGGGTCGTGAGACGATTGATTAATTTAAGTACATAGGTACCTACATTTAAAATTTTGGACGCCACTCCACCTATTTAAAAATTAATAAAAGAAATTTCACACATGTTACGTAGTGAAGTGAATATCTTCATGTTTTCTTTGGGTCGTTGAATAGAAAATGATGTTTAAATTCATTGGTTAGCTAGGTTATGGCTATGCATTGGCTAGGCTAGGATCGAAGTGTTCATATCACCACAATTTAGTGGCAAGAAATCCTAATTTTAGGTCATGTCTGTAATTCGATAACCGGAGCTAAACTGATAATTTTAATGTCATTTTTAAAGTTAGCGGCCCCGAATTAGTAAAGATTATAGCTAGTCTCGTTTCGATAACATTTATTCTCAAAAACGAACAAATATTAAAATGAAAACTGAAACTACCACTCCTATTAACGAGTATATTAAAAGTACCCCACTCGTTTATCATAATTAACTAATTACAAAGACGCAAAGTAGTACTAAACACGGTAAACTCATCAATAATACGGTACTTGAGTAACGATTAAATAAATCAATGTCTACATATTTTTTTTAAATAACTGGGGGAGTGTCTTGAAATAATTAACATTTGTATTAATTTACAAAAGCCAGGTAATCATTAACATGCATATACGAATATATATTACGTACCTATATATTTATTTCGAGTATGTTCAGCTTTATTTTAAAATAAAGGAACGTCAAAAGTAATTTGGCATTTCGTACAATATAAAAGATAACAATAAGAAACCTTCAAAAAGACAGAAAGCTGTAAACATTAACTGAATACAATGGAAACGCGAATTTAATAATATTTTGTATTTCAAACAAACAATATACGTAGGCACTTACTTAATACAAATATTTTAGAAAAGACTTTTTTAATTGTTGCAGTCGTTTTAACTTTAGCAGTAATATTTTAACAAACAAATATGCCACTTATTCGGCCCTATTCTGATTTGCGATCGTTAAAGTTAAACCTTAACATTGTTTTTTTTTAATTGTTGTAATTGCAGGCAACTAAGGAAATTAACCAAAAAGTCGAATTAACGGTTGCAAATCAAAATAGGACCGAATACATGTTACTTATACGTTTTTCTTAAATATGAATATTATTTCAATGCGATACCATTAATATTATAAAATAACAATTAAAATTTTAACTAGAGCGTTTCTCGTGTTTGTATTAATAACCAAATGAAATCGATGCTGAATTTAATTAATTCAACTGGCAAAGTTATGTTTTCTTTTTAATTTGAATAAATCAATTTAAAATTATATACAGCGTGTCACAAACAAAAAAAAGGATTTCACTTTTCTTATTTTGAATTTAGTTACCACTGCTTGATCTCGAGCCTTGTGGTGGCGAATAATGATTACCTATTTTTTCTTTTCCGATCTATTTCGGTTTAGTTTGGTAAATACTGGATTTGAGTTTAATTTAATTTTTGTCTTAAACATTAGTTTCGTTTTTTTTTAAATCATCTGCTGTTATTTAATGAATCATTTAAATCGCCATTGACATAGATTTTCGTTGTAGTTATCGTGTTAATCTGCAAATGCCGATACGGATTAAAGTTTTAGGAAAATGGTCTCATAGTTATTGTTTGCATTGTTTATTTGATATATGAAGTTGAGTTTGTTGTTGTTTCATTGGGTGTAAAGTTTTCTGAAAAGTAGATTTTAAGCTGGTCATCAGCTGATGGTCAACTGGACAAATTTTTGCTATATTTCCATATCAGCTATTTCTATTATTGTGGGGTTATGTAGCCTGAAATTTGAACGATTCTGAACAAATAAAGCGTGTTTCGAAGCTAAGTATATACAAGCGATAACTATTCATCTACTTATGTCTTATTAGACTTGTTAGAAAGTCTATGAATGTAGCTTATCGAGCCCTTATACCGTCTGCATTTGATTTTTACCGAATTGATCATTTGATGAATAATTACATCGTGAAAAATGATTAATGATTAATTTTTTTACAATAATTTTATGTTACTGTTCAAAAACACTTGCTGTTAAAACAAACATATAATGCAATGTTGCTTTCTTTACTTTATTATTTCGCAATACTATTACTAAAAATAAACAGTTGTTTTCTTTCGTTCTTCTTGAATTTTAATTTATCGAAATAAACCTAATAAGTGAATCTAATAGAATGAACAAGACGAACATATATTTTTTTTAAGTTTTCGAAAAATGTCATTCTGTATAGAAGTTTTTGCTTTGTTAGTAATCAAAGTAACCAAGTAACAAAATTTTTGAATTGCTTCTAAATAAGTATTTTAATTGATGTTTCAAAAAGTCTTATCGAAAATCAAAAATAAAAGTTTTATCATTCAAATGTTTAAACTTTATTTCAAAATATGTATTAGATTTTTAGTTTACTAACGACAAATAAATTTAGGCAGTATTTTAGTTTCAAAATACATAGTTCTTATAATGTTAGCAGTAAATAAATAAGTTCGAATGAAGTTGCTTACAATAACTTATTTCATTTGTTCGGTTTTGAAACCTACGTACCTACGTATGTATTTGCGTTTGTTATTGCCTACGATTGAAGCGTAATAACTTTAAAGGTTTCATAACAAAAAATTTATAATAAGAGTACCTATAAATTTGGAATATCACATCATATCTTTTCATATCATTTTAGTCGTGGCGTTTGAAAGAATTCAATTTAAAATTATTTCGTCATCTTGATCTTTTTGAATTGTCAACTTTATTTTTAGCTGTATAAATATGAAATTTAAAGTACCCATGAGCTTAAAAATTAATATGAAACCTGTAAAGTTATAGAATATACCTATCTGCGTATAAATATGTAGTTATATGGATGAAATCTATTTCTAATAACTTAATTACTACGTAACGAATTAATGTATTTGCAATCTAAAGCAAGTAATTATTTAGGTATATTTATTTAACAATAATTTACCTATTGTTTTGAGATAGTTTTCAAAACTTATGTTAGTACAAATAAAATACCTACTTACCCGCGAAATAATTTAACTTATTCGAACATTTATAGTAGTTGTTGATCTCAGCTGGGAATATCAAGTAGAATTAATTAATATGCAATTTAAGCTGGGGACACACTGCCGACACGTCACGTGCCGGCACGGAATTTTATATTAGTAAGTTCGCGCAGCACGTTCCAAGTAAAGATATATTATCTGCCCGCCGCTATTTATTGGCTTGTAATTGGTATATCAAATAAACTTAGATAGTAAATTCCTCTATAATTACTTATTATTATAATTTTTTTGTACGCCAGCGAGAAAAATCAGTGCCATAATGTTGCGTGCCGTAACGTGACGTGTCGGCAGTGTGTTCCCAGATTTAGTAGATAATTTATTCATTATCTACTTATAACATTTTTGTGCTTACGCGGTGGAGTTATTTACATGATTATTCATTTAATCATATTAAAAGTCCATATATTTCGAAGATCTCTGTATTTGATCAATGTTCGATTATTTATATAATAAAGTGTCTTTGTATCATTTCTTAAGACATCCCACAGCGTAATGAATAGGGTTATCGCTTATTGTTTTAGAAACTATAAATGATAATACTATGAAATTTTGAACGAATAATAGACTATTGGGGATTTTTCTAGCGAAACAACCCTCTTACTTGAACAATACCTAGGCATAAGTTAAATTGATAATAAAAAAATGATATCTAATAAATTCTTTATTTAAAATTTTGATCTATCTTATAATAAGTTCTTAAAGGAGATTCGAAGTTCGTGTAATATAGGGTGTTCCATTAAACAAAAAAAAACACAAATTTTGTTTGACGCATTTTTGTGTATTGCCCTGTATAAGTAAAAATGTTTTAAAAGATAGCATTGATTAGTAGTACTAGTTAGGTACAGCTCCTGCTTCCGAAGATTTTTTTGGTATTGCTATATTAAAATTTCTGAATCTTTCGAAGATAGATACTTCGTATCTATACCCAACGTATGTTGGGACAAGGTGTTATGTATAATACCTACAGCTGTAATTTTACATATTACACTAGAAACTGTTAAGTTAAATAATGCAACTAAAAAAATATAAGGCGTATCCTTCCGTTAAGTATACCTATGTATACGATGGGTGTCAGTTACTAAATTAATACATTAATTAATCGAAGCTGATGTTTTAGTAAAAATACGTCAATTCCAGTAATTTAACGAATTCGTATCTGATTTCTTATATTTTTTATCGAGAAAAATGTTTTGAGTTTTTAATTTAAATAGGTACCTACTTTTAAGTAATTTTAACAAATGTCTAGGCCAGTGATTCTTAATATTTTTAGAATCGCTTAATAATTTTAAAAGATTTTGCTAAACACAGTCGTGAAATAAAACAGTATATAACACTGATTTTTAAATTTTCGTGGAATACTTTCTCTAAGTACACGGAACACTAGTGTTCCGCGGAACACCGGTTAAGAACCACTGGTCTAGGCCTACAAAAGTCTAGGTGAATTATTTTTTTCGCCAATTGATATTGATTTTTTGTTCTACAGTAAAAATAATCATATTATTGAATAACATTTTTCTATTGTGTTTCACAAAATCATTATAAAATATAATTCAAATTATTATAAAATATAATGGATTTTGTCGCCTTTTAGTATAGAAGTTTAACCTCATTTAAAATGCGACTATTTGAAGAATAATTAAAATACTCTGATTTATTATGGATTTACAAAATAAATCTTATTTTTCTCGTGTCAGTCAACGCAAAACATCCCCTCGTCAATTATAAGTAGGTGTAATTTAAAAATTTAATTTGAAATATGTATGTTAAGATACTTATCTAGGATTTTGATATTAAAAATTTTCTTTGAGATCTTTAAAGGTCGAGTAAGGCATTACTGTACTGACATTTTCAAATTTTTAAGCGTAACTGGATTGATTTTGAAGATTTGTCATTATTTCATTTTTATTTTGTAATTTAGGGCTCAAATAGTTTTACTTTGCCTTTAACAATATATTAATGAAAACCATGAATGCGTACTGGGGTCGTTCAGTTTCAGTATGGGATGATAATAAGTATTTAGGTTTTAATGTACAGGGCGTCCAGAAAAATGAAATAAAATAAATACGTACCTTCTCGGTTCTCGTTCTCGGTTTGAAGAATATCAGATTCTACAACTCCAATTTTCAGTACATAGTATCTATACTTAGAGATGGTTTTATGAGAACTAATACTTTTTGTAATAATAATTAAATCTCTACCTATTAGGTATCTTTTTTATTATACAATTTAATAAAATTAAGGTTGATCGAGGTTGTTAAAACGCTGAACCTTCTTTTTAGTTAGATATTTTTTGATAGGTACCTCAATTTCGAGTAGCGGGTAAATCTCCTGTGTAAATCCAAACAAAGGACAGATCTACTTCAGGGACGCGCCCCTGCCCACGCGAGCCTTGTGTCTCTTACAATTCCCTATCCAGTAAAAGAAGCAAGTCCCCAACCTTAATTCCCCTAACCAATAACAACTAATCCTTAACCATATCCCTACCAATTCGCCAACCCGTCTGGCCAGCGTGGTGAGTTACGGCCATTTACCCTCAAAACCTCTTCATGTGAATACAAAAGTAACAGATAGGCCCTCAGCCCCCGGCAGATCGGAAATGAACCACTATGGCAGCAGTGAACCTTATGGAAGATCAGAGGGTGCTAAGAATCCCCAAAGAGAAAGATGAAAATTGCTCTGGCACAAGAGAGAAACACGTGGAGGGGAATGGAGGAGGTATATGTCCACTCATGGACGAAAAAAAAGCTGAATAGAAAGAGACCTCAATTTTTAAGTCCTTTTCTAATTAAACTAATTTTTCTAATCTTGCGGAACTGCAAACTGCGTGTGTAACTTCTGCACTATAAGATTAATAGATTTGTATTTTGAAATTGCAGAATTACCATGTAAATAATAGCGAAATAAGACAATATTGAGTGTTTTTATACGGCCAAATTTGAGCATAGATTTATTATTTAATAAACATCAACGTCGCTATAACATGTTTATTTTGAAATAAAAATAAAATTTGGGCATTTAAAACAGTACATTTAAATTCAAATGCAAATATCAAATCAACAGCAAAAACAAAGGTTTTTGTATCTTTCCTGCAAAATTACATAAAATCGGTTCATAAATTAAATCAAAAGTGTTATTGTAAAAAATATAAAAGTGTATACGGGGTCTCCAGAAACTCTCCTGCCAAATAAAAATGTCGAATTCTAAAGATGATTTTATGCCGATTTGAAAACCTGATGTTGAATCAACTGTGAGAATTCCTGTTCCAGATGTCGATGATGGGAGAGGGGACTTTCGGTCAGTTTTAGCGGCAGTGATGTTGTAACAATTGATGAAGTCACTAAAGAAACCCATCTGCGACAACAACTCAGTCTACTGGGCATGGGCAAGGTTTTAAAAGTATCACTGTAAAACTAAATATCAATCAAACAATTAATATGTCTGTCGAAAAAATAATGTTTTATATAACTTCATATGTCACAATAGCGTAATCTGCAGGTACAGATAAATAAACAGAAAAAGCAGACATTTAATTCGTTATTTAGATCCCAAATGGTAAATATTAATTCGTAATACGGTCTAGAAGCTGTTAGGTCGTCTTATAAATTTTCTAGTCTTTTTGTAAACTGCCTAAAAAGCAAAAGAATATGTTTTTTATGCATACGAACTAAAAATCTTCAGTCCGTTTATATACGACTCACACATACGGTCTGCAGCACATACACATAAATTCCACGATATTACTTAATTCAGTATCTATCAATAATAAGAGTTGGTTTTGAGAAATCAACCAAATAAGAACTGTGCAAATGTGTGTTATTAACGAGGTTTTGAAGTTATCTGAAAAAAATTCAATTCAAAGGCCGTAACTCCCTTAAGAAGCGTTTTTGTACAAGAGTACGCGATTTAACCCAAATCGACATAAAATCATCTCTAGAATTCGACGTTTTAATTTGGCGCAAGAAATCGGGACGCCCTGTATATAGATCGTGCTAACCCAAAGGTAAAATATTGCTCATCGATTTGAAGGACCCAAATTATTTTGAACTGGAAAATTAAAAACCGTATACACAATTACTGTAATTTGCACGTCGAAAAGATTATTTTGATTTAGTTTGCAAAGCAAAGCGGTTGAATTAATACAAAGATTTCCCTGGAAAATTTAACCCCTTCAATTGACGGAATCGTCGGGGGAATGCTAGTCACGTGGTAAGAACAGATAGATAGCTAATACTCTGTGAATGACAGGTGAACCGTGTTTAAGATGTTGCCGTATTTCATTTATATTAGCAAATTAAAAATTCATTTAATCACAAACCGTAATATGCGGTATAAATACTTGTTTATTTGTGGGTAGATTTTTCGCATCAGTACTTTGTTTTATTAAAACGCGCTTACTCGATAAAATTGAAGAATATTTAATGTGATTTCATTGTTCACGTAATGGAAACGTCGAATTTTTATTAGTTATTAAAACGTCATGTGCTGTCGTTTTGGTGTGAAGTGGGATAGACGTGATGTAGAATAGTTTCCACTTATCTTACTTGATTATCTTAATGTTGCTTGATTTTGCTTAAGGCGTTAAGTACCGGAGTAGTACTGGAGGAAGCTTTTGTAATGTAAAACAAGGCTTTAATAAACGTTACGCATTAAATGTAATTTGAGAATTTTCAAATTTAATATTGGATATTATAAAAGCGTATGTACATTTTTAAAGCGATTTGGAAGAGGCGTCGTCCAATATGATCCTATCAATCAACCCCTTTCAGGTTCATCGTGTACTTACCTATCGAGTTTTACGTTAAAAATTCTTATCTTTTACTTTTTCATGCTTGATCAATTGCTTTTTTTTTCATAAAATTTTCTTCGTTTAGCTTTTCTTGTGCTAATCATACTTTTTAATTTTTCTATTAGTTTTTATATTATGGTTACGTTGTTCTGTACGTAATTAATACAAAGAATTGAACGTATTCACAGGAATTAGAGATGAAAATAAAATTAAAAAAATCGAAATTGAACGTTACGAAGATTAAAATTCAAAATTACCTCTCACGTTCGTTAGCAACGTGTCTATGTTTTAATAAAGTCGTATTTTGAAAATGACGTAGAAAACTAAAGACCAAATAGGTAGTGATAACTGCGTAGGTAGGAGTTACGAAGCAACGCAGGCGCCGCGACGGTAGCCCTAAAACGAATAGGTGAATTTCAGATATATAAGGGAAAACGGCAGTTGTTGACCACTTCTAGCTTGTGGTAACTTCTAGACATCATTGACAACACTTCCGACTATCACTGTAGAGAGGCAAACGAGTAAGTAACTTAAACTTTTTAAGTATTTATAACGGCATTCCAAAGTTTTCGCGTTTATGTACTCGTTTCTATTTCGACTTTGGCAACTAATTTTTCGATTTGAACGATGTTCGATAATTCAGGATCAAAGTTTTCGAAAACTCCAGAGCAAGTTTGAGGTAGTTTCTAAAAGTCAGAGTAGAACTAATTACGGTAAAAGTGAGCGTTCATTATTCAAAACTGAAAGCGCGCCCCTCGAATATACCTAATGCTGCTCTAGATACTTAATTTTTCTTAATCAAAACGAGAAATATTAACACATTACGTGCATAAAATCGTGTGATATGGGATTAATTCCCTTAAAAGCTTGGAATAGACGAAAGCGCAATTTCAAAATAAATATTTTGTATTGCGTAATTTTAATTATTAACTTGTGCATTAGTTATAATTTGAAATGTCCAAGATTAATTAGTTTTTATTGGAAATAACGGATTTATTTAGGTACCTAGGTAATTTTAAATTTGCAATTAACCGCATTAAAGGACACTGCATTAAACTTCTGCGTAGGTAATTATTTTGACAATTGTTTAATAAAGCAATCAATCGTTTTCGTACATATATATTTTGCTTTAATTAAAAAAGTTCAAATGTACTGTGTTCGATGCTGTTTCGAAATTCCGAAGATGTCTGAAATTGTAAGTAGGTAAGCAAGTTCGCAAGAATTCAGAGTGTTTCGTTCGAATTCGGTCGAAATCAAATTGTTTGTGTTGCTTTAAAGTAGTAGGTACTTAAAGAAAAAAAAAGTATTTAATCGTAGTTAGTTAAAATTTTATCGAAATTTCTGCCGTATATTTTATTGCGTGAAATTTATTTCCAGTATTTTATGATTGAGTTTCTAAGTTTCTGCAGGTTATTTAAATGTAAACTCGGAAAGTAATTAAAATTGGAAGGAAAACTTATGAAATTCTACGTTTACTTAATACCTATACCTATAGTAAATAAATTTTCGGTAATATACTATTTCTCTTATAATGTCGTAATTTTAATGCGTTCGATGAATTCGTTTAAAAATCTGTTTAGTACGAACTTATTATCTAAATCTATTAACTTATTATCTATAATTACCTGTAATTTGTAGGTATATAATCGTCTAGTTTTAATTAATTATTTTAATTAATTTGTACAACAAAAATATTATTTTATGGTAGAAATATGTTGATGATATTATGAAAATCAATTTTGGTTCATTATTATTTGTATATGACGCGGCTCATTAACATAATACAATTGTGTTACGGAAATAATTTTTCCGTACTTGCACATTTAATTTTAATTTTACTTAAAAGACAACAAAATTAAAACGGAGAATAAAAATGAAATTTATAGATACAAACGCACGCCACAAAATATAAAATTAAACCGTAAATAATAAAATTTAGAAAATTTGAAAACAGTCTTTATACCTATACTACTACTTCGTACGTTTTAAATATTTACAAAATAGAAGCACTTTCCTGCAACTTAACGAACCAACAAAAAAGGAAATGTTATACTGTTCAAATAACAGAATTAGGCGCACGTACCTAAATACCTCTCCCTTATTCAAATATTGTTTTAATTATCCAATTAGTAATTCAGAACCTTTAACTTTATTTAATTTAATATTATACTTTAAACACGATTAGTAGGCGATAAATAATAATATATTTTTTGCCAACAAACGCACCTCAGTATTAATAATTGTTAAGATCATTAAAAGAGATAAATAATTTTACTGAAAATAGGCGCTTAATTAAAATTGCGCAGCTAACGGTAAGCCTAAAAAGGTATAGGTAATTCGATTTTTTAAAGTAAAAATTAATTAATCCTTATTTTTAAACGACAAAGTTCTAATTAGTTCTTTTCTGATTATTTCACAAATTACAACTGAAAGTTTACTGAAGTTTAACTAATTTTCTCTAATTAACTTACAATTTAAATGAATTTAACAAATTAATAGAGTATAAGTGTTTGCAGTTTTCAAGAGAAATTGTGAAATTTGTCCTTTGTTAGTTTTACTATAACAGACATATTTATGTTTTCATTAATTACTTACTTCACCGTAATATAAAATGCAGTTTATTATTTAACCGATAACTACCTTTAAGTAATTCCCTTTAGTATTCCCTAGAGTTGAATTAATAATAAATTTGTTAAGATAGACTTATTTTAAATTAAAGTTTATCACTTATTTATTGAATATTCTAAATTTGTTTTCTAAGCATGAATTTTAAATTGTAGGTGATAACTTTATTCTACAGTATTGATCATATTTCAACTGGTAATCATACGAGATAAAAGCAAACACAAAAAATATTTAATAAAATATAAAAGGTTAAATAATTTTCTGTGTAACGAGTACGCTGTCAATAGTAATATGAGTATATTTATAATTCAGGAATATTAAATTGCCACATATCGATTTAAAATTAGTTTACGTTGACATGATTCATATAGGTACCATTTTCATTAACGATCCAGCCTGTTTGGCCCTTAATTGTTTTTGATTTTTCTTTTTTGTTCCATGTTTAACTGTATAAAAATTGAGATAGCTTCATAAAAGGACGATTAAAATTAGTGAACGTGTCTTAAAAGTGTTTACACTTTTTAGAATTTTAACTATCCTACAGAAATATTGTTAATTCATAACGTTTGCCTGGTACTGCATAGAGACAAAAATTTCCAAAAATCCAAATTGTACCTACTTAATTGTCATTCAACTTTGTCTTGATGAGATATATCGACAATCACGATACAAATGTTTAACATTCGTCTTTACTAAATTCATAAATTGATGACGGTTAATTAGATTTTGGTCTCACGAAACATAAATACTCATCAATTGAAAACATTGGTTTTCAAATTTATCCGTGTAAGAATAAAGAGTTTTTAAAAATGCCGAAATTTAAATTTTTATTACTTTATAAGTGTTTTCACATTTCATGATAACGCAAACAGCAGTTATTTGGTATTTTGTGTACGATAAACCGTTTTTGGGTCTCTACGCCCTCCAGATTCCTCTTCGAATTTGGAAGCAGTTAAACATTATAATAAGAATTGGCGCCTTTCAAAATCCTATAACCTCGCTGTAGGCAGTCACCCTTTCCGTGTACGTGATCTCGAAAATTCGAAGGAAATATTTCAGTGAAAATCGATATTGATGTTTATATTGTAACAGTCGTATTAAAAAATAGATGAAAACGTCGTTTAGTTTATGTTTATAAACATCGGTTGAATTTACAGTTACTTTTTGGATACGAAGAATATACTGCTGTCAACGTAAAATAAACAGAGATGTGCATATTTGCACAGATATTGTTTAGAATAAATAACGCTTCAACTGAATCTTTCCAAATTTTAATTTCAAGATCTTGAAAACATCGTGGTAAACTTAAGTCATCAGAATGTACGTTTTGTATTTCATTATTTTATTTGTTTCTTCTGACGTCAGATAGTTGGTAATTGTGGAAAATATTCTGTAGGGTATAAATGATATTACAGCAGGTAACCTTATTCATTTTCGCCGTGCAGTAGACATAAACAATTGTTATGTATCTATAGGTATATTATATACATACCCTCTATGTACATATATAATCTCGTAGCACACACATTCGTGTGTAAATTCGACTCTGTTTAACATGTTGCTAAAATAAGGCGACATCCTGATAATGCGTTCTCCGCATACATTTGTTTATATCTACTGTATAGGTTGCGTGAATAGACTATAGGTACAGTGAGGGACTAATTTTATGTGAGCGGATATGCAACCAATAGTGCAACGCGGGAGAAGTAACGACACGCGTTCTCGGTTAGTTATCTAGTCTTTCCGTTTATGAATCCTTATTTATGATCGTTAGGGGGTCAGCGTTGTTGTTGATATATTAAGAATCGTTTAAAACTACTTATTGTTAGTTAAAAGTAAGCCGTAATTGATTTACCTACATTTATAACAAAATTCGTAACTGCTTGTGCGAAGCTGTAAACTTTATGGTGGTAATAATAAATAACTAATATCACTAATACCGTAAGATTTACAGCAAATAACAGCCGTAGTAGGTAAATTTTAGATTATTGACATTTGAAACATTTTGAAATTTTAAAATATCGATCTGTATTGTTTTACTAGAAATTTTCGATAACATGCTTTTTTGAAAATGGTTTACTTATATAGTTTTGATGGTTTAATATCATTTATTAAGTTAACATAAAATTAAAAAAAAATGTTATTGAACAAAATTGTATTCTCCATGAAAACTACGAATATTTAATAAAAATATAAAATTTAGCAACAATAAAAATGAATCATTGGTATATCCTCGAAAGGTTTTTGACGAAAGCATCTGTTTAATTCTTAAATGGGCCTGTAAAATTTTTTAAATGGTGGGTAACAAGTGTTTATCGACAAACTCTCAAGGGCGAAACTTTACAGTTTAAGAAATCCGTAAATTAAAAGCGATACAAAATTCTTAAAACTTAATAATTTTTTGTTGTCAATAAACGGCCATTGTTTAGATTGTTCAATAATATTAGGCACCTAATACTTTACCATGCATTTTTCTCGTAAAAACGAGAATTATACAATTATTAAATACGTAGGTACTTAGTAATTGTTTAAAAAATAAAAAACAATTTGAAAATTGAAAATAAATCATTATCTACCTACTTAAGATTGGAATTTATTTTTGTTATCAATGTAGGTAAATATAAATTACGGCTTACTTATAACTAGTTTTAAACGATTGTTAATATGCTAAACAAACACTAAACCGTAATGTTTTTTATAAAATAAAATGCTGGCCGACCTAACGGTAATAAATCAGGATTCATAAACGTAAAGACTAGATACCTGGCCGAGATCGCGGTAGTTGCGACTTCCTCGTGCACTGTTGGTTGCATACGCGCTCGCTTTACCTGCGACATAAAATAAGTCCCTCGTTGTCACACCCATCAGCTGTGTATGATTATTGGTTTAAAAGTTTTTTTTGGGTTTTATGTTCGATTGCTTTATTTAACTTCGTGTAGTCGCTTTTTAAATTATATTTAAAAAATAAACATTCAAAGTTAAGACGTCGTCAACATCGAGCACGCTAGTATTTTAATTATTAACATGCGTATGATTACATTGTTTAATCAATACAATGGGACGATCATTTGATCTTTTGTTAATTTGGTCTGACAGAAGTTTTCCGTCAAACAATTCTTGCAAAGTATTTCTCTTAATTAGCTAGAAAGCCCGTCGAAATACGATTACCTATCCGTTTGCATATTTTAGAAAATAAGTACCTAGTACATTATTAAAATGTAGATATGGTTATTGTTTGAACGTATGCAGTATTTTAATTTACCAACACATTCTTATATTTATGATAGCTTTTACCATTGAGTAGGTAATTACAGTTTTATGACCGAAAAATTATTCTTTGCGTCCGGTTTTATTGCAAAAGACATTTAACACAAAAAGTACAATAATGTAGGTAGATATACAGTTTTAGAAATGTCCATTTAAAAACGAAGAATTGTAATTTGTTGTAAATAATTTCATTAAAAAGCGCATTAGCTAGTACTTATTTTTAATTTAGTTTTTTCCTTATATCTCATATTTGTGGAATAAATATTATAATAATTTAACAACCGCGACAGCACAATTATTTAGTTAATATAATTTTAATTTTAAAAGTCTCGTTATGCTTGATCTCACATCGAGTCTTTTATCTAATATATTTTTCATTTAGCTATTTTAAGACATTTCGGTAAAATGTCGGTATTAAAAGCGCTTCCACCTTAGACATAATAAAGCAATTACTTATCCTTTTATTGTGATCCATTTTAGCATATTTAATTATTGCATTTATTTTGTCTTACGTTACCTAAATTAAAATAAAGACAAACATAAAATAACAAAATATCTCAAAAGGTGACTTAAAACGGTTATCTTTTAAATAAAACATTCATAGGTATACCTAAACGACGTAATTAAGTATACTGTTAATCATATTTACATAAAACTAATACTTGAGCCTTTAAATTTTCTTTTTTCAAGAAAAAGTTTTCGCAAAGTTAATAAGCTATTTAGTAAACTTGTTCAACAAAAACGTTTTAAGAGCTACGAAAGAATGACCGTCTTTTTCGTATTTAAATAACTTGGTTAATTATGTCGAATTATTATTGTTTATGTTAGGTACATCTTTTACGATTTATAATTTAAAAAGAATCTATTCGCTCGAAATAAACGTAAGCATTCCTAGCAATATATTTTATTTTCAAAAATATTGCCTTTCTATTAGTTATTGCTAAACACGTTTCTGTTTTTTCTCCATAAAAGTTATTCACGGTCGGCTAAACTAATTCTAAAAACGTGTTATCAATTTAATACGGTCTTTTTCCTGTATGTCTGCCCATTTTCTAAGATTAAGTACCTAAAATATTATTTACCGTTTTACGTTAATGTGTGGCAAGAGATTTAAGTTGTTACTATTAAAATTAATTCGTAATAGTCACATAAAAGAAAGCTGCAAAAAATGTCTAATGTGAAAGAGAAGCTTTTATTTCGATTTTTGAAAAAAAGCAATTTTTTTATAACCACATGTTGCGTCGACAAACCAAATATCTGTTTAAAATAAACTTCTACACGTTAACACAAATACACGTTAAGTTGGTTAAAGAGATAAGCTACTTCAATGAATTATGACGTACACTTCATTAAATTAAAAAAAAATGAATGTGTAATAAAACAATTTTATTTAATAGGTAATAACATAGTCGAAAGTCAATTGTCTCAAGGCAGATGTGATATTATATTTAGAGTTATAAAGCTAGGCAATCGAGAATTTATTGGGTTTTTTTAATTGGAATTTTAGCAAATTACCATGTTCGGAAACAGCGAGTGAAATTTAAATCTTTTATTCTAATACTTAAATGCTGAAATCAAAGTGCCACTAGACTTTTTATTAATTTTTAATTATGGTTATTATGATAATTTTTATTTGCTGATGTTTGAAAGTAATTCGACGTAAGGCTGTTGAAGTTTGGTTAATATACGTACAGGTGTAGATATCGGCTGTCGATTTTCAATGAATTTTTTACGAACTAAATAAAGCTTAAGTTTTCGCCCATTAACGTAGCAGGTGTATTATCACCTTGATTACTTCATTTGAAATATTTCTGAATAAATTATAGAAATAAATGCTAAAAATATATTTCGATGGCGTTTTCGAAAATGAATTGTGCTGAGTATCATCTTATGTTAGTTCTTCTGAATAAGACAAAAGCATAATCTGGTAAGAACATTTCGAATTTTTCCATCAGAAAAATCGATTTAAATTTCCGTACGTACTGAGAAACAGTTCTGGTATAGTCCAAACCATTGTAAAAGTACCGTGCAAAAAAAATCGTAGTTTATCTTTGCCGTGTAATATGTGTGCAGGTGAATCATCGGTAGAATATGTCGCTTTCCAAACTTTGAACTGAATTTCAAATATACAATCTAATCGTCATCTAGAGTAGCTTGTTATTGATGATGTGCATCGGAATAAAATTTAAACGACCTATACGTACCTAGATTATTATATTGGTGATTGACAACACCGACAGCTTCATTTTGATATACTTATTGTTAGATATTAATCTTTTACGCATTCAAAATTAAGATTATCGATTGGTTCAATAATTTATTCAATACTTAATTTCCAAGTTGAAGTTTCTTACAAAAGATAGGTTATCAACGTTTTGTGTCTTCTGGTCTTTTATTATGCGTGAAAGTTACAGATATTATTCAACGTACCCTATTATTGTTAGTTTGTAATAAAAAGAACGAACTTTTACTTCATCCTATATTACAGAGGAGAATTCTCCGAAAATTAGAGAAAATATGCATGCAGCTTTCTTAGATTCTACATTTTTTATACAAGTAATCACATTTACACTTGTTAGTGTTGTTAGTCAAAGTTTTAGGCCAATTTGAAAAGCATCTTAGAGCAATTATAAATTGAGATTTAATTAAATCGGATATTAGGTGAAAAAGTTACGCTTGACATATTTTAATTTATCACCGTAATTACCTACTCTAAGGTTATTACAGTTATAGAAAGTCCTCCTTTCTGATTTTATACTATGTACAGTCAAGTTCATATGCTTTGTCCCGTTGCCTGTGTTAGTTTTTATCGTAAAAGGCTAAAAAAAAGATTACTGTCCGTTTTTATTTATTATTTGACGTTTCCCCTTTTACAATTGAAAAATAACTGCTACCCTTCGTCTTTCTTGGACCTCTCTCGTCGGTCGTTGGCCTGCGATCACGTCTCGCGGAACAAAATATACGAACTTGACTGTACCTACAAGTAATTTTAATACTATCTATTATTATAACATATTATGAAATATTGTCAGTTGCCATTTTTGTATTTTCACAACGTTACTCGATATTATTTTAACTGTTTGTCTACTATTCGTTCAATTTTGTAATTGTTTTATGGTTTTACGACTGTTTACTTGTGTGTCGCGTACCTAATCGAGTAAATTTTAATTTTAATACAATTATCGCTTTGTTAATAAAATACGTACCTACATTTAGTTAGGTAGGAACTAATAATTGATTTATCTATGTTTAATAGTAGAGGAATAATAATGTTAGCGACCACAACAATAAATTGAACATCTAGATAAGATGCATATGCAATACCTATTGTTTTTAGGGTCAAATAATAGTTTAGCTCAAAAACTGTACTGTACTAGTACTGTAATATAATAAAATTCGTAAGTTATTTCTGCAATGTTACAAAAGAAATTTCAACATTTTTTTTTGTTTATTTGTAGACTGTGCTATGTATCACTGGCTAACACAATTGTTGCTAATAAGTACCTGCCCATATCACTTCCTTTTCTTATAAGGAATATGTTCACGAAATTAGATTTTCCAGTCAATCTGGGATTAAAAAATTGGCAACCGTGTATTTTGGGTAGGCAGCGATTTTTGTAAAAAGGTCGATTGTAAGTATAAAACTGAGTTTTCGGTACTGCGGGTGTCGTTGTTCGGTCACTATCTTCAAATTAAGGGTGCAATTAGTTTTTGATTTCTCTCTGTAATCGTGAGCTTAACAAAAATTTTGTAAAAAGCATTTTTATAGATAATACAATTCTCTATAATTATGTCTACGAGGCGCGTTTTTTAAGTAAGTACCGTTTTGGAATTAAAAAAAGACGTGCAAAGATATCGCAATAATTTTATTTTTACATGAAAGCCTGTACCTTAATCTACTTTTCTACATAATTTCCGTGAATATTGAGGCACTTGTCATAACGTGGCACCAGTTTTTGAATACCCTCCTCATAAAATTCTGCCGCCTGACTTGTTAACCACTGTATCACAAATGTTTTGACTTCGTTATCGTCTTGAAGATGCTGACCACCCAGGTGTTTCTTCAAGTGCAGGAACAAATGGTAGTCGCTGGGCGCCAGATCAGGGCTGTATGGAGGATGATCTAGAGTTTCCCATTTAAAAGATTTGATGAGATCTTTGGTCCGATCATGTGCACAGTTTTTGGGACAGAAAAGGAGTATTGCTAGTGGAGTTTCTGCCTCGTAATGAGACAATCAATGCAGCGTCTTATTGTGAGACATTGAACAATCTGCGTCGTGCAATCCAGAACAAAAGACGTGGCAAGTTGAGTAAGGGTATCGTTTTGCTGCATGACAATGCCCGTCCACATGTGGCTAATCGGACCAAAGATCTCATCAAATCTTTTAAATGGGAAACTCTAGATCATCCTCCATACAGCCCTGATCTGGCGCCCAGCGACTACCATTTGTTCCTGCACTTGAAGAAACACCTGGGTGGTCAGCATCTTCAAGACGATAACGAAGTCAAAACATTTGTGATACAGTGGTTAACAAGTCAGGCGGCAGAATTTTATGAGGAGGGTATTCAAAAACTGGTGCCACGTTATGACAAGTGCCTCAATATTCACGGAAATTATGTAGAAAAGTAGATTAAGGTACAGGCTTTCATGTAAAAATAAAATTATTGCGATATCTTTGCACGTCTTTTTTTAATTCCAAAACGGTACTTACTTAAAAAACGCGCCTCGTATTTACTTGTTTTATTCGGTTTATTTTTCTTGATTTTTTAACTTTTCCAAGGGAGTTTTATTAAACGTGTGCTTTATAGATTGTGCTTGAAAAATGTACTGCCGATAAAAACCACGTAATGGGAATACTTTTTAATGTGCCTTAATAGTGACGTGGATCAATAAAGGTCCTTGAATCCGATTTAGGAACAACAAAAACAGCTCTCCCTAGTTGTTTTAATTGTTAATGTTATGCCAAAAAGTTATTAATAAAAATTGGTAGAGAATAGTATTATCTACAAAAATGCTCTTTATACAATTTTTGACAGAGTTACGGAGATAAAAACTAATTGCGCCCTTATTTACGAGATAGCGCCCGAATGACAACACCTCCAGTCTCATGCCGAATTGATTGTACTGTTAATATAGATAGAACACATTAATTATTATGAAAAATGTAAGTAGGTATGTCATTTATACAATATATTAAGGTACAAAAACCTTAGATTAGTAGATTTTAGATAGTTCAATAGTGCGTAGATTTCAAGGGCACATCTAACTAATGATTCGTAAGTAATGAATAACGAAAGCTAATTACAATTGGTTACGATAATAACATTTCACAATCAGTACCTAACCTTTATATAGTTAAAAAGCAGTGAAATTATATAAAAATCGAAGTTTTAAAATCGAAGCTTATTTTTCTGTAAAAATCGCATTGATTATGGATTAATTATTAATAGTTAGATGCCCTTGAATTACGAAAATTCCAATTACCTACCTATTACATTATCAGTAGATATCTATCTTTCGTATACAAATAGCATTAAGCTATTATGAATTATTAATATTTACCTTACATTGTACGAACATACGTGTGGTTTTCATTTCAAGACTTGATTGTACCCTACCACATGTTATAAAGTTTAGCAGAAACTTCACAATTTGTTGTCGTAACAATTTCTCTAACGTCTCAAATGTCTCTAGACTGCATTTTTTATTTATTCTTACCGTAGGGGGAAAGTAGTCATTGGCTGTAAATTCGAATATCTATATCAATTTTGGCGCAGTAACTCATAATCCTACTCGTACAACAAACATAATATGTGCATTATAATATTGTTGTAAATGAAACAAGTGTCGGTCGAGCAAATTTTAGTTTCATGCGTGGAAAAATAAATTTCGGTAAACAGTGGAAGTAACATTATTGGTTGAATTTTAAAATTTCACTTGTTATATTTTGTCTACTCGTAATCAGTTTAGTACGTGCGTATATTTTATTGTTTTTTACTCGTGAATACGGTAAATAAACATTTATACCGAATTTAAATAAAACAAACATCGAGAACTCAAAAAGAATTAAATCACTTTTTTTTGATTACCTCGAAAACGATGCATTTTATCGAAAATTATAAAGATAAATGTTTGATAGAGAATTATATGATGATTCTAAAACATATTGCAGGTTCCGTTATCAGATAGGCTGCAATAGCTTTATTTTCAATGAAAATTCGCTAAAATGCCCACTTAAATTTATGGATTCGTTCGAGTTATTAAAAATGTCGATCATTACTTCAGATGTATTGTACCATTTAGTTTGTGGCGACTTATATTTTATTTTCTACTTATAACCGTCTAATGTTTTTTGTCGCTTACTGAAAATAAACCGTTTACGGTAATCCTACTCCATAACTTCGAACTACTCAGTTTCGTACTTTGCGAAGCGACGTGAAAAGTATCTTTTAATGTAACAGACAGTTGAGACTTACTTTATAACTCTGCCGAAAGTGAAATTTGTATATAAATATAAATAGTATAAAGTTACTATTATTGTTGTAACAAATAAATCTTTTTAATCGACAAAATTCCAATTTCAAACCGGCAATTTCCAATCGCATCGACTGGAGAAGCCCTTCAAACCTAACTTACAACGTATTCATCGCTTCGTGCGGAATCAACAGGTTGTAGTCGTTTTTCGGAAAGTAGATACACTCGTAAAATATTGAAATAGAACTTCAACGTACACTCTAACGAATAACTACGTATATCCTATCTTCTTTAAAATATTTTCCACGAGAAATGCCAAATAGCACTCTTGAGCGCGTACCTAATTACGATGTTAATATTTCCATCAAATCACAACGAATATGTTTCAAGGTTTAAATCGAAAATCTCTGATTCCGAATTGGGTTTCCTAGTTTTGTACTTTCAGGGGTTAGAATTTAAATTTACATCGAAAGCGGCGAAGAACCTTTTAATAATCTCTATACAGTTCGAATCTTTACACACTTCGTTTACTTCATCTACACGCCAGTTTGTGCTTTACGTTTGATTTTTCAAACTTTTAATATTCTCGTTTTTCCATTAGTCCAACAATTGCTTTAGTTGATCTACTTCGGGCACTTTTCTATAGTATGTTTTCGAGAAAAAAAATTAAATAAGTATATTTGCATTTTAAGATCTTTATTCCATATCACTTTGCGATTTGAATTTGGTTTTTATTTTCGATACTAATTGAAGGGGTTAGACCTGAAACCTCCTAAGTAACAAAAAGTCAAGTTTTTTTTTAGATTACAATAAGCACAGAATTGTGCTTTCAATTTAAATTTGATAATGTAATTTATCTCTTAGGGTCATTAAAAATTAATACGAAAAGAAAAGAAATTGAAAATTTTTATTTAACTTTATTTTTTGGAAAAAAAATAGAGCACTTAAATACTAGAGCATAATTTTCGAAAAACGTTTTTTAAATTTTTTTTGTGATGTACATTAGCGCTATCTTTTAGAACTGTTAATTTAGTTCAAATCGTGTCTTAACTTTTTTTTTTAATCTTTGATAGTTTGTAAGGTATTGAGACGAATAGCGTAGGGTAGTCTTTCGTTTAAAGGGCGCTATACACTGAATACCGGCGATTTGGTCGTTAAAAAAATGTGCAATGTTCTTATCTACGGCCCTGTCGAGTTTTTGAATTTTGAGTTGCTTGTGTTCCTTGGGTCGTTTTAGAATTAAATAATATCAACTGTTGTTCAGAATAATTTTTTCTTTCGATCATAAGTGGCACAAAAATCTGATTAATCACGAGGGTTGTTTTACTACTAAATAAAGTTAAGTTTCAATTATGCAATAAGATGTCATTTTAAATTAAAAATGCACTTAGGCAGTTTCAGTTCTAACTTTCAATTTAATTTATTATGTTTCTTGTAAATATTAAGCCGTTTTAGATTATCCCTACCTACTTTATGTTTAAGAACATTCTTAATCGAATACAAACAGCTTAAGATATTTATTAAATAAACCATTAGAATTTTTACTTTCTTTGCAATTAGAGTTCGTCCAGTTTATGGTTGGGAGTGTCAATCATAATAGCAGAGTTTGAAATTTTTAGTGGGAGTTGTAAATATTTCTAACCATTTTCTCTCCCGAAATTAAAACGAAATGACGTTATTGCAAGGTACCTGAATAAGAACCGCTTTACTATTATGATTGGTACTCTCAATCTTAAACTGGACGAGGTCTAGTTCACGAAATCAGGTTAGTTATTGCTTCGCATATACAGGGTGTTTCATGAATATCGTTTTATTTGTTTTTTTTTTAAGGAAATAATCCCTTTAAAGAATTGATAATTCAGGGCAGGCGTTAGACAAGATTTCATAAAAATATTTTTAATATGTCCGAATTTTAGATTATATCGTGAGTACCGGAAACTAATATCAATTTTGTTATTTTAAATAAAATACGGCGTATTTTGTTGCTACTTAAAAATTCTCGTCAAAAACAAAATTAGTTTGACGTTATTAATTAGTTATACGTATTAGTACGTATAATGATTGTAACGAGTGGGTTTAATTTTTTTCAATTAATTCATATATAATGTAGGCAAGTTATGCAGATACAAGACGTTCCGAAATTGATTGGATATATTTTAAAAGCGCATTCTACACGTCAAAATAAGATGAAAATGATACATCATTTCGTCCAGTGTTCAGTTGTTCAGTTAAAACTTCTATGCCGCTGGGTTTATTGCGAAGTTGACGGCATTTTTAAATTGTTCACTATGTTTCGCAAAATTAAGTCAACTTGTACTGTTATCGTGCGACTCATCGGTTTCGAAATAAACGACAAAATCCAATTTCATTCGCATTTAAGCGCGCGTCAATGGAAAAAAAATCATAATACCGTATCCAAATTTTGGGAAGTAACAGCAACCTCATACGGACTTAAGTTCGACTTATATGCGCTTAAACCTTTATCGCGGAACTAAGCGTTTTCGGACACGTATTTATAGTTTCTATTCATCTTATTTTGACGCGAAGAATGTGCTCTTAAAATATTTGCAATCAATTTAGGAACATCCCGTATATTCCCCTATTACTAATAGTTTATTTTTTATTTGTCTCTTTATTAGTCTCCTGCTTATTGACGGTGATAATGAGATAACCAATTAACATGGATTACGTAATTATCGTAACCCGAGATAATCTGATCATTTTCAAATTGTTAACGGTTCAAATATTTGTTACATTATGGACCTGCTATCTTCAGGCTATAAGATATAGACTGCTACACGGGAAATGTAATCAAATCAATTGTACTGAAATTATTTACGCTAGAACTGAGAGTGACAATCAATTTTGTTAAATTTGTATTTTAAAAGGCGACTGACGATGACGGTTCCACTTTTTTCTTTTAACGATTTGAAAATACTCCTAGTTTTTATTATTTAATGAAAATCGTACATATAGCAAAATTGTTGCTTTATCGTAGTTTTTTTTAAAGCTGTTTTAGATTTTACACGGAATAGCGTGTTACGTATAATAATTTAGACCACGGTTAGGTTTAATAAACAACAGACGTATAAATGTTTGCTATTTGACTGTGAAATATTTAAGTAAAAATTGGTGTCTGCATATTCTTATCATCATGCATTATTTGCGTATTATTGTGTTGATTGCTACCGTTTAAGAATCGTCCTTAAATTATTATTTTCTACAGAAATACAATAATACAACAATAAGTAGTTTTACGGTTTTTCGTGGAAATATCAGGAACATAGAATGTAATTTTGTATCCGGTGCGGAGGTAGTAAATGCTTCCTAAACTCATTACTTTTACAGGATCTTCACCAGGAAGTCGTATTTTGATGTGATATATGTTATATATACAAAATTATTGTTAAGTACTTTTTATTTATTATTCAAGTAAGCAGGTATAATTAATTAACCTAACCGTTAAATAAATTATTGAAAAGACTTAACTGTAACTGCAAAAAATCTGCATTTTTTTAAAATAATTTTTCTTCTATACTTATTGTCAACGTTAATTATTAAATTAATTTATTATTCTGAGATTTTCCACTAAATACTTATTAAGATTCTCGTCTTAACAATAAAACCGACGAGTTTAATTTCTTGTAACATCATTAAAGAGTTCTATCGGTATATTAAGTAATAGTTAATTGAAACAAGGATAATAAATGATTAAAAATAAATACAATAGGTTTTTATTGCCAGCATCTTCTCACAACGAGTATTTTACTTTGAAAAATATTATATTCTACCAATATATTTATCTACAATCAAAAATTTGCAAAATAATAGATTTGCAATTACATAAAATTCATTTTGACAATAATATAATATAGTTAATAGGCTAATACAGCATGTATAGATTATGTAAAATTATAGAGCAAGGTTTAAACTAAACGAGCAAGAATAACAAGGATATTGTGCTAACTATCACATTTGCGTAACATGAATTTCGTTAGAAACAGGTAAACTAATCAACATGCATATCTACACTATTATAGATTTCATGTATTCTATAAATAATAATTAGTACACTGATTACACACATTCCTTGTCTGGTTGATTACATTACCCAATTTTGCATTATGACCTTTCTATATTGATGCTATTGTAGTTAATGATCAAACTAAATTACAAATATACACAAACTTTGAAAACCAACATTTCTTATTGTTACAAGAATAAGTTTCGGTGAAATGTTATTTGGATATTAGATAATTAACAATAGTACAGGTGGTTTTGATCAAATACAAATCAACTATTTAAGGTGATACATTTTAATGAATAATTATGCCGATAAGTTATAAAATGCATTGCAGCGTACACAAAAAAATTTAAAAAAACTAATTGGGGGTTGGGGTAGGGATAAACCCTAGGCGTTTTAACATAATTTTTGTATCATGATGTGGTCTGGGAGAGTTATTTACCAAAGATATATAATTTGTTGGTGATATTTCTTTCGTTTAAGAGATACGCGGTATTCGGATATTATTACCAAAGGGTGCAATTGCACAAATACAAATAAATAAATGTAAGGTGATACACTTTAATGAATAACTCTTTTAATAATCTATCAATTCATTGCAGCGTACAAAAAAATCTGAAAATAATTGAGGGTTGGGGGCAGGGATGGCACCCTTAGAATTTTCATCCCTAATTTTTTACATAATGTAGGTTTGAATAGCATTTACAAAAATATATGTTTATTGGCGATAGCTCTTGCTGTTCAGAGATAATAAGCAAAATCGAAAAAAGTTCCAATTTTCAATGGTGGATTTCACCCCCTTAAACCGAATAAGGGCACGAACGGTATACGGCTCTTGATTAGGGTATACTAGTACTACAATTCTGCAAAGTTTCAAATTTTTCTGAATTTTCCACTACCCAACCTTCCTTGTAAGTATTTAATTACATTTCATTTCATTTCCAACGTATATTATAATTACAAAAAGCAAAGCTGTCTAATTACCTACAGTTTTATTTGTAAAACATTACGCATTTCAATTCGAGATTTAACATATTACCTATATTACGTTGATGAAAACATTACTTAACGATTTATCTTTTTTTTTACAGCAAGTCAGAAAAACAAGTTATTATTATATACCTACGCAAAACTTTTTTTATAAGTACATACGTTTTTGTAAAATAATAATGGATTAGTTTTGGGTAGGTAGGTATGTTTTTAGTTGCGATTTTTTACCTTCTCGTTTCAGAATCTAAATTAGAACTAAAACTTAATTAGACCGTTAAAATGCGCCTTTCCAAAATTTCTTCGCATCATAAGAGCTACTAATTATATTAGATAGATTATACTAGTCATTTCGAAGTCTATTTGGTTTCTCCACATAACATCATTCCTTACAAAAACAATTATCCTTAAAACCCTTTGCTGTAGGTTATATTATTTACTTAATTTATATACCGATGTTTTATATAGCGTTATTTTCGTAGGTCTTTTATCATAATAACCTATTTATATTTTGTTGGACAAAAGACATCTATTTGGACTTTGTTATTATTTTATGGTGTAGGTTACTTTGACGAACATTGTAATCACACGTGGAAACCCTACACAAAATACTAAGCTATATACTATTTTCTTTGAAAATGCTTTATAAAACTCACACATTCTGAATATAACAAATACGGAAGACCTATATTTTATTCTGTGGAAACGAATTTCTAAGATTATTCTTTGTTGACATGAATAAAATTCTATTTATTTTTTATTCTATTATACACTTTATGTAAGAGTTCTTCGGTTGAGCGAGTTTTAACATTTTAATAAACCTATGTATAATATATTCACACTTTTAACATTTACCAGTAACGCGTCTAAATTTTACCTACGTCTTGCATATTTTTGTAACGAATTAAACTTATTCTTCTGTCTGTTCGTCCTTATTACTTTTTGTATTTTGTAATAAATACCTACCTACTACCTACGTTCAAAATGTTCATAACGGATTTCTCGTGCCGTTGGAACCTCATTTAGAACTTGCAGAGGAGTTAACGAAGCTATTGAAACTTGGGTAGTAATAAGTAAGAAGGAATTAACCTAAGGAAAGTAAAATAAATTCTTATGCCATTATAACGTTTACGTTTCGTTATCCTACGTTTATGTTTATGCCAATCACGTTTAATATTTTATTTAAATATTTATTTATTGTGCTAAACCACAAACTATTATTGATAAGCCAAAGCAACAGAAGTTCAGAAGTATTTATCAAATAAATTAATCGATGATAAATTAAATGTTCTCGTATTTTTTCTTAGTAGTGGCAAAATGTTAATGGCTAAAAAAGCGCATCAAAAAAATCAACAAGTCATTATCTTCAACCGTATTATTTAAATTCAGCAGTGAATACTTGGGGTTGGATGAGTTATATTTGGTACTTATCTACTTATACCAATATGGCACGTTATTACGTGATCAAATCACTTGTTCGCTTTTACATTTAAAATACTACTATATTAAAAATAGCTAAATAGTTCGGTAAAAATAAGTCATAATGGTTTTCTGAAAAGTGCTTAGTTTGCGTGATACAGGTGTTGAAATGTTTTTGAGCGTTTTTATATCATGACCTACACGTCATCTTCATTCATTTACGTACATTAATTAGGTAATTTGCAACTTGTAAAATAAAATAATCAGTTAACTATTTATTTATCTATTTGGAAAGACAATGAAACCTCGTTAAGACGTTTCCGCTAATGCTATACATTTTTATAAAGTACAATAAAACCTTCGTCGAGTTCCTATAAATGTCCTTCCGCTGTTGAGATATTCACCTCCCCCCCCACAAAGTTGGAAAGTAAAAATCAATTTTTTAAAATGACATGTTAATTTTTCGTTGAGCACCATTTTTCTCCTAAAATATCTGGAAAATCCGAAAATGACCTTAAAAATTTAAAAACTTAACCTCTGAAATATGTTGGAGTTGTAAAGGTTAGGGATAGTATACTTATTAGACCATTTTAACCATTGGCAATTGTTTTTCATAGTTCAATCAGGTGATCCATTCCTTAGTCAGACCTAAAAAAACTACCTTTCTACAAAATTTCAAGAGGTATAAATTCATGTGTGAAATTGTCCATCAGCTCTTAAGCTAGTTTTCTACACCAATACAGACTGTCTCAAAAGTCACTATCAATTTTAAAAGATTATGGAAAGTAAAAAATTAAAAATATTCTTGTTATTATTATGTAGGTATTTTATTGCTCAGATGTTTTAGCTTGATTGATTGATAGAAAGTTGCAATTTTATGAGAGAAGAAAACAGTCACAGATACTCGTTAACTACAAACATATTTATCTATTTAAATACGTATACAGAACCAGCCAAAAAAGTTTTCGTAAGTTAAGTAAACATTTTATTAATTATTTTTTTTTTGATAAATCTCATTAGGGCGGTCATCTGTGCTTGTATAAAGACCGGAAACGCGATAATTAAAAGTTTTCAAGAGAGTTTCCTGTTCATGTCAAATGTGATTTACTTGAAAATTTTTAAAACATCAATAAGAAAAGATGTTTCGTCGTTTGCGATGAGATTTTAGACTCGAACGTGTAAATTTTAATTCCGAAATTTCATTTATTTAAATCAATCTTTTTTTATAAATAGAAATAAACTGTTTTAAAATGTAAAACTTGTTGCCTAATAGTATATATATTGTTTAACGCTTACTGAAAAGCGTATATTTCACACTCGCGTTATTAAGCCAAACTTGGGAACGTTTTGGGGAGGTCATTTTAAGTCGAACAGATGTTTTATTCTTTTAAGATTAACTTTCGACGAATATCAAATTATTTGATTGGACATTTATTTTATTAACAAACATGGATTATTTAATTAGCGTCTAGAATTACAAATCATTTTGAAAATGTTTTTTTCCGGTTGATTTTTGATTCCGACACATTTCCAAGCTTTAGAGATTTGATTACATTTTGGAATAAACTACATAAACGTATAAAATCGTCCTTTTTATAATAAATTAATAAGTATAATTACTTTAAATTGTCCATTGGCGTTACAACAACCACGTTTATGAAGGATTTATTAGCATGAACGTGTTATTCTCGCTAATATTTCTGGTGTATAATCAAAATATTCTGACGCTTTTAGCTACTTTGTAATATTATTAATTATTAATAATAAATTAGCAGGATAATGTGACCTTTAATTAGGACCGACTTATGTTAGTACGTGCTTGTTCTTACAACACAGCTACATAAATTCATAGTCCGGACCAATTAGCTAATGGGCTGATAACGTTCTAATCGTCAGAACCTTTTTGTTAGGTATTATTGTAGAAAAGTGGAAATAATTTATTACGTGATGAAACAACAACCAAACTTTTAATACGAAATATAAAAAAAATATTTTGGGTAAAAATTATGTTCTGTATCTAATACATCTCGTCGCGCTACTTTAAGTTAACATTTAAATTAAATTACTTCGCTTAAGAAGGCCAAAATAAAAATATTTATTTTAAAATTTACACTACTGATGCCTATTAATTATAATTTAGTTATATCAGTTATATAACATGTTAATCTTTTAAGCTTCAATTTAAGGGAACGTATAACGTCTGTTTCTAACTCTTTAAAAACTTAGGTGATTGATTAACCACAAAAAACGGTATTAAATTTAAAAACGGATATAACTTTTACGACACCGATCTGTTAAATATTAATTTCGCAACGTCGCCATCGTTAACTTGGGAAATGTTTTAAACCGGTTATAGTGTTTTTGTAATACGCGATGAAAATCTTTAATAAAATTGTAGTTTGGTTTTTCCGCTCGGGATCGTTTCAATGCGTAATTTATTCGTCGTGTAGGTATTCAGAATTATTTTTGAATGTAGTGCATAAAATATTACTGCTTTTATCTCATCTCATTACTGGGAAAAAAAGGAACGTCGGATCCCCGTTTATTACCTGACGATTTTCTGGGCAATCAAACGTTTTTAAAATCTCTTCTGGCGTTCTAATTTTCTTTTCCGTTACGTGAATGCACAAATGATACGATTCACAGGAGGGAGAAATTAGTCTTCATACATAATCTTAAGGTAAAATGTAAACGTATTTATGCAGGAGCTTTATAAAATCTTATTACAAATCTAAGATTTGCAATGAATATTTTTTTAGATAACATCGTGCTTTTATTATTAACTTTTGACCTTTATATTTTTTTCAATAACAAACTAATAAGTGTTGCGTTCTGTTTCCATACCTACGTTGTAATAGCTCGAAGCAGAGTTCGACTTTTATTGCTTTGCGTTCTCCTGATTGATTTCCCAAATTATATTGGTACTATTTTAAAGATTCCGAAAAAGTCGAATTAGTAAACATCCGAGAATTCGTAATTATTATTTTTTTATTTTGTCGCGATACCCTTTTATTTTCTTTAATGTTGATTGAGCTTGGAGTTGTCATTTTTGTGTTTTATTTTGGTTATCGGTTGATAACCATATTGGAGATTATTCTAAATAAGAAAAGAAAACGTAAATACGACCACATTTAAAACGTCATAAAGCCGGTACTTATGAAAAATGCCATCATTTTTCTAATGCACGTAGATATACCGAATTTACTTTATATAATCTTAAAATATTTATTTTTAAAAGTATAATATTACCACATTAGATAACATAATGCTTCAATATTTGATGAATAATAATTATAAATTTTATATAGGTACCTACATTAGGTAGTTAATTTTCGAATTGTGTTGTTAACGACATGATAATTTAAAATGTATTAGCATTTTTAATAAACAATAAAAATGATTTGTTTAAAAAGCAGATCGGTTGTTATTTGCGTTAAAATTTATTTTCAGTTGAGCTTTAATATGTCGGTACATATATTAACTATTATTATTATCTACAGTCGGGCTTACAACAAAGAAGGTAGCTAACATCGATAAACTTTTTTATTTTATGATTTACAGCAAAAAGTTCAAGATCGTAATTTTTTATTCAACCTCAAGTTTTGTATTTATAGCAAAAATTTAAAATATGTACTTTCCACATTTATTTCAACCGGAACTTCGTTTGCGGAAGGGTTTCATGTATTTTCTCTTCATGTGCACGCAAAATGTTAATAGATCTACATTATAAAAATCAAGAAAAACGACCTTTTAAAGTTTTGTAACTGCTCAAGCGGTTGCGCGACAAAACAAATTTATTCGCGTACGTAACGAAGAAGTCGATACGTAAAATAATTGAAAAAAAGAAAATTGCACGCACTCTCCGGTCAAATTGACAATGAACGAAAGATATATTTAAAAGTTTTGCCATAAATATCTAAAAAAATACTTAAACTTTTTCTTGTAAATCATACGATAAACAAATTGTTATATGTATTACATCTTTATATTTTTCTTTTAGCGAATATATTAACTTGAAAAACTTTTAAAAAGTTTTAAAACTCCCATAAGTTTAGTAGCTTTAACGTAGATTTCATATTGAAACTATGTGACTTTAAAAGCTAAAGTTTGTTATTATTATGGCAGCACACGTAATATGGTCTCTTTTAATTTAACTAAACTAAAATGATTCAGTACATCTTATTTATACCGTCAAAACAAAACGAGTAAGTCATCGATTTCTTATAGGTACGTATGTAGATGACAGTGTTTACTAAAAAATCCCCTTTTTTAAATATTTAATCAAATTATCATATTGATGAGTTACATAAATACATACATGAGCAATGGATGCGTGTAAATTTAATTTAGTTTACAATTACTTAAACTTCGAATAATCCTAAAATAAAAACATGCGTAAATATCCCACTTACATCATTTACTGTACCTATGGCCTATCCAATCCTATATGCAATTTACGTCATCAAAAAAAAAGTTACTAGAATGTTTATTTGTGATTCGGTTTAAAGTTTGGAAAGTGACGTATTCTATAGATCATTTACTTGCGCACATATTAGATGGTATGAAGAAAGACTACAATTTATTAGAACTGTAAAAATACAAGGTACAAAGTGACAGCACTGTGTGAAACGTCATCATCTAGTAACCTTTTATTGATGACGTGGATTGCATATAGGTTTGGACGAAGTCTATGTTATTAAAATGTCACATACTTATTAGTAAAACAAGTTATGAAAATTTAGAAAAAAGTAAAAATATTGCAACTGTTATTTCGTAGTTAAAATCGTTTACAAGGTCGATAAGATAAATAAAAATTTACAGAATTTACGCCTTATTTTAACGGTGTGTACAATCTCTTCAGAAAATAACGTCGCCGGCATTCTCGTGAGGCAGGCAATATATTAAACAATCGAATTTCAGTTTCTTATAAGGAGCTAATAAGTTGTCTAGACCTATCAGGACTACCAGTGAATCGACGTTACTTAATAGACATACTGTACATACAATGTCTTGGATGAAACAAAATCCTGATTCGTATTAAGCTGCATTGGATCTACTTGAAAACATTGGTTTACAACGAACGTCAAATTTAAAACGTGAGTTTCTGTTCGAATTAAAAATAATTTCCAATCAATTTGAAAAACGTCAGGTGTTTTTGAATGCAAAAATGTATTTGCATTGAAGTATATTATATCATTGCCGACAGAAGTCACTTTGAACACCTGACCAATTGTCCCGTAAAAAGCTTTGTTAAAAAGCGAAATAAAATTTATTTTTAAAATTTGGTGCGTTTCTTTTCACTTGTAGAAGACGTTCAAGCAAAAATACAAGAATAGTTACGTATACACCACTACCAAGGATTGATACCAAGGAATGCAATTTTAGATTAGGAAGCTGCCTGCCGGAAATACTCTCTCGATCGGAACAAATCGGCGTCCTTTTAAATTTCCCGATACTAAACCGGGCTATACAGTAAAATTTGAAAATAAAAGTGCCGAAGAGCTCCGTTAATAAATCTAACGAAATATTGTTTAATATTGTGAAATATTGAATAATGTTTCGACATTTTTTCGAAACTATTACCTACTTAAATACAATTTATTCGATCTAGAAAATAGGAATTTATCATTTTAATTAACAACTAACAATAAGTAAACATAATCATAAATTATTAAATATTATACGCACATAATTTCTACTATCTGAAAAAATTTATTCGTTTTCTAAGATTTATATTCTCAGAGAGAGTTTTTTTTTTGATTATATGCGTCAGATAACCTGGACAAATATGATATTGACGTTATATCCAACCTACGCTAATTTGAAGTTAGTCCTCTAGGTTTTATAGTTAATTTTATTTTATAATCCAGTTCTAATTGTATGTGATTTCTAAATATTTTCTATAATATGTTTATAAAAATTAAAATCGATTATAAAAGACAGAGATTATTAAATACTAACTGTAGTTGTGTTGTAAAATTAATAACGTTATTTTGGATCGTATCTGTGTAAATAAATAGATACAACGGATTTGGTTCATTTTTGGATATGTTACAGTAAATCAAAAATTAAGTAACGCTTAATTTTAATATATCTGCTGATGTGGACTTTTAAGGGGTAAAACTAGCGCTTGAAAATGGGGATGTTAAGCGTCGATTTCATTGTCCCATACGCGATCTTTTTTAATGAAACTACCTTTAAAACTTTTTTTATAACGAAGCATAAAAAACACAATTACCTCAATTTGATAAACAAAGTTGATAGAGGTAAACCACCCCAAAACACGATTAGAATTATTAAAAAAATCGTCAAAAAAGGCTAAATTTAGCTTAAAAAAAACTCGAAAAAAATATATAATTCAAGATAAATAGTACATAAGTTCAAAATAAAGTTGACGCGTTTTTGAGTTTTTCCGAAAAAGGGGCGCTTCCCATTTTTTTTTTGAAAAAAAGAACTTCCATAGGGAATAAAGCTGTCGCGATCTGTTCGGCGATGGGACCCACTGGAGCCGCTTTGTAATTTTTACTATCTCGACCCTTAAATCACAAACAAACAGGTTGTTCATTTTGGTGGGCCGTACATGTTGACATAATCAAATCTTGTAAACACGATAGCGGTCGCAACTTTGAACGTACGATACTGAAATTTTGACGATGGATTGTTTTTATGATTACGAAGGATAAGTTCGTTAACCAAAAAACTCGAACCACCCGTTTCAAAATGGCGGCCGATCGAGAACTTTAAATCGGACTATCTGCGTTATTAATTATCGGATCACTAATATAAAATACTTTATCAAACGTCTCTCTTTACAATTTTCGTTAAAATGCACCGTTTTCGAGAAAATCGGGAAGAAATCGATCTTCATAATATAATGCTTCTAAAATTCATTCGATACTCATAGTGTAAAAAATCATTACATTTTCCACTTTTTCGACGATTATCAATATTGCTCAAAATTTGAAAACTAATTTAATTTCCACCCTTTAATTATAGATTTTGTAAACATAGATATATGTATGTGTGTGCGAAAATAACGTATTGCCTTGTCATCTTTTCACGATATAGGTAAACTTCTTATCATTGACTTGAGTGAATAATCCTCGAAATAAAATTGAGAATCAGTTCTTTGTCTAAATCTATCTATTTGTAACAATGTTTTGATAGAAGCTATTGATACCATAATTAATAAGACGCAAACATTTGCAAGGAATTATTTTTAATGAATCACACACACAAGTTACATATTGTTATACAAGCAATCAGGGCCTATCACGTACAGAATGAACAACCTATATGTTTGTGATCTAGGGGTCGAGATAAGAAAAAATTCAAAGCGACTCCCAGATCGCAACAGCTTCATTTCCTATGGAAGTTCTCTTTTTTACAAAAAAAAGTGTAGTTACCCCCTTTTCGGAAAAACGCACAAATACGTCAATTTTATTTTGAACTTTCGTATACCTACTATATATTTTTTCACTTTTTTTAAACTAAATTTAGCTTTATTTGTACATTTTTCAATAATTCTAATTATGTTTGGGGGAGGTTTAGTTCCATCAACTTTGTTTATCAAATTAAGGAAATTGTGTTTATCATTTTTTGTTATAAAAAACTTTTGCAGGTTGTTCTATCGTATATGAAATATTGAAATCGACGCTTGACATCCGCATTTTCGAGCGCTGGTTTTGACCCTTAAAAGTTTACCGTGGCAGATATAAAAAACACGTGTCGCTTAGTTTTTGGTCTACTACAGGTAACATATCCAAAAATAAACTAAATCGGAGGGGGAGACATCTGCGATACTTTCCTTGTCAGAAGGGACAGAGACTGAAAAGAGTGGTTCGAAGAATTTCTGATTCGAGTTTTTTTCTTTCTCAAGCTATTTCGGTTAAACCGCATTTCGGATAACCACGGTTCTACTGCAACTACAAAGCTCATTTCTTCAGAAATTGGCTTAAATTCAAACAGCAATTAGTGTAGACCTTTAAAATGATGTACCACTTGGCCACTAATTTCCATTTAAATATTTTTGTGGGGATTGCTATTCTTAAAAGATTAACCGAAAGTGTAGGTGAATTTATAAGCAACTGAGCAGTCACTTTTTAACAAACAAAATCGACGTGTCCAGGTGTTTTTTAAAAAAAAATCATTAGGTTCCAAAAAAGCTCGGCTAAATGTTTTCGTTGGGATACATCGATTTTTCTAATGTTTTTTTTTCTAAATAATGCTGAAAATCTTTTATCGATACGTAATTAGGTAATTACAATAAAGTCAATAATTGATCGCGAAAATGTATTTTAGAGCGTTTTGGATGCGGATACAATGTACACACCTAATATTGTTCTATTCCATGAAATTAACGTGCTGCTTTTTTTTCAGATACTACATTGAAAAATAAAAATGCAAGGCTGTTCAGCACTGAAATGTTTCTGCATCACTTTCCTCTTAGTCGTTATAGTTGCAGAAATGGTATCTGGAGCACCACCTAACTACTCGAGTTATGAGGGTAAGTGTGTTCATATATACTCTTCAAAATGTAATTATTCATTTAAATATAAAATATAAAGTAAATGCGAAATAACTTTTCGACGGTATGATTTGGTTATCGGTCGTTAAATACGATTAAAAGGGATAAATTAAAAAATAATTTATTCGTTCATTTTTTTTGTCTTCGAGTAAGTAATATTAACACGAAATAGGTGCCTATATCAGGTTTAACCAATTTTATGATTTACTTTAAAAGAATTTTGATCAGAAATAAAGACGGCGTTTATTATTAATCCTATTGGGAATGCTTCTTTTCCTTATTCGTACATCCTGTTTTCCTATTTCTTTCATCTTTTATTTCGGAGGGCTTCGAATCTTTTATTTCCGATAAAGAAGCATTTTCCTATTTTGTTTTATATTTTCTTTTTCAAATATTTGAGGTTTGATGTACGGATTTCATTTCGTTTCACTTTTCAAAGGAAACGTTTTATTTTTAAGAAGAAATATATCTACTTACTACCTTCGTTTCGTAATAAGTGAGCCATTTACTTGTGCTCGTATTAAGCGAGCCGTTTAAGATTTACGATTAGACTAGTTGCGTTGCTTTTACTTCAAAATTGACAAGTTAAATAGATAGCATTTCAACTATACCGCAGTCACAACCCCCATTTAATATATAACATATCGTCAATAGTGATTTTGTGTTGTTAATTCCACATTTATTAGTTTTATCGAAATTGGCTCTAGTTTTTAAAACGGAATGACGCCCAAAGATTTGCTCAGCATTAAAGACTTTACAGTCAAATTTTTGATATCTGATAGAATAAGTATGAAGACGACACTCTGTCCAGTAACTATATCGATACTTTTTGCAAAAACCTCAAATAGAGGGCGTTTGATTTACACCTGAACCAGCAGCCGTGTAACTACATGGTACTGCACATGCAAACTCGTTGTGACGTATTGGAACAAGCTCGCATTTTTTCTTTCAGATTTATTTCTTTTTAAATAACATTTAAAAATTGTGCAAATAGTTGTGTAAGATTGAAAAAAAATTGTGTATTGAAGACTCTAAAGTTTTTTTTTTAATTTTAACGCAACAATTTGAAAACATACACAGACTATCAAAATACCAATTAAAACATATGCGATGTTCTTTTGTTTTCACGGCAAACCTAGAAAATACGTAAAAACCAAAATATTTCGATAAATTGGTTATTAAAACATTAAGTGTTATACATTTTTGGGATTAGAAAATAATCTGCTTTCGTTTGAAAATAAATCAAATATGGCGTTCATAAAAAAACAAAAGTCTAAGTGCTAGAACAAATATAATATTATTTTTAAATTTCTCGTTAAAAGTGGTTGAATAATGTCTTGATTAGAAATGGCTAACTTGACTGCTTCTCGTATAAAAATAAATAAAAACGAAAATCCCAATTTTCAGTTTTTTGCGATACTTTTAAAATTAAAAATGGCAGGTCAAATTTCTTTTCATACTATTAATCAACATAGAAATTCGCAACTTTGCCCCAATTTAATCGACTTCGTATTTCTTAAGATAACCGAGATCCCCATGGGTTTACTCGAAAAATGGGCACCCTGTTCTGTGTATTTCGCTTATTGTTCAGGAACACTTAAATCAAACGTACAGAGAAAGATGAATAGGCCGAGGTGGTGCTGTTGCTTGGCACTCCTCTTCGTCTCCGGATTTAAATCCTATGAACTTTTTTGCTTGGGGGTATTTAAAACGCAAGTAGTACAAAGTAGTACAACGCAAAAATCGCTATATTTGTTAAACTGTTGGTTTTCGGACTTGTGTTAATTAAGACTTTTTGTTCCTTTTGTTCAGTACTACATGCCTTTAAATTTTAATTGCGCTTAATTTTTTCAATAGATAAGCACTTACATACTTTAACCAAGTAACTTATTTAATGTTTAACTAAATATGTAGGTAAAGTACTTATTGTTAGTTTCGCCTGACTTCAAACCGAAATTATAACAATATGTAAATTATACTTATTTTAAACGTTAGGTTAAATTTTGCTAAAATAATACATTGCTCGGAGGAAAATTAGGTAAATTAGAAAATTATTAAAGGAAAAGCCTGAATTTTTAAGTTTAGTTGATATATAGTATAATGTACAGAGGATTACAAAAGATGTAAATTTTTTCTAATACAAAAAAAATCATCTTCCATATTCTCTGTGTCATATGCGATTACTTTTTGTTATAATAAATAAGCGACGTCGTAATATACGACTTTCACTGTATATTGAAATTTTGATATAGCTACGCACATATTTAAATTTAAAGACTTTCAAATTGTTTAAATTTATTTCTAAAAATGTCGATTAACAAAATTTGGAATTTTGGAATCTATATTATGATAGAACCAATAAATTAAATCAAAAATTATATTTTTTCTACTACCTATATTTTATGTACCTACTACAAATAAAAATCAATAAATATTATGTTAATTACAGTTTATTTATATAACTAATTTGTGAATGATTAAGGTACATACATTAAATTGATCGATGTATTGTACTACCCTCGACTCTGAACTGGAAATAAATTAATTAAATACATTTATAAAGTTACTCCATAGAGACGTAAAGTGTCAAATAGAATTCGTCAATTTTTAATAACGCTTCAATATTGTAATAAAATTTTAAAGAAGTATTCACAGTAAAGAGTTTGAATTTAACATTTGATAGATTTTAATACGTAAGTTGTTACAATCGATAAATGAAATTCATATTTACCTATATCATTAGTAGGTACTTATCATTACTTAGTAATGTTTTGAAAGTAATTTAAATAACATAAATAGATAAACGCGTAAATGTAAAATCAATATTTGAAAACAAAAAAGCTCGATTTAAATAAGCTATGGATTAAACCGTTAGTTGTTAAACAACTATAAAATTATTTTATACCCACAAAATATTAGAGCCGAAAATTGGTACAACAAAATACATTTACATATTTATATTGATCATGTAATCAAAATTATAATCTAGGCGAAATAATATAAATGAAAATTATTGCAATTATTAACTTAACAAATATAATTTAATAAAATGATATTGATATTACTTACAGGTTAATTTAGAAAAAGAAATGACAAACTTTTATTAATATTATAATAATAATTTAACTGTCAATATATCTTCGAGCGTTTCAAGATATCATGTTTCATAGGAGTTACGATAGGACACAGCAATCTTATTGACTGCGAATTATATCCTAGAACTTTGCGAACTTACTTTAAGATTACGGGTGGTAGAATATTATTCTATGTTATTTTTTTAAGATTTTACTGAATTAATTATGAATACTATATATTGCATAAATACTTATTCAGTAAACATACCTTTCGATTAACTTTTTATCATTAAAATCACAAATTATTTCGACTTTTATATTTTAGCGAATTTTTGTAGCCTGTCTCATGACGGGATGCAGAGGTGCCGTTTTGGATTTTCTCCCATCTCGACCCTTAGATCACGAAAATATAGGTCGTTCATTTTCAACCGGTAACATTTATTATATAAGCAAATCTTGTAGACACGATTCCGGTCACAATTTTGATCGTAGGAGGCTGAAATTTAGACAGCGTATTGTCTTTACGAAAACTAAAGGACGAATTCGTTAACTAGCAAAATCGACCGACCAGTTTCAAAATGGCGGTCGATCAAAGATTTTAAAAGGATTATTTCTCCGTTATTCATTATCGGATCGGTAATGTGAAATATGTTTTGAAATAGGCATAAAATTCTCTACCGATCATATATCTTTATAATTTTCAATAGAATGTACCGTTTTCGATTCAATCGGGAAGAAGTGATAATTTATTTTTTAATTCTTATAAAAATACTCTTGAGAATATTATCCTAGTAAATGTAATCTTTCAAAAGATATTTTTTTTGAGAAAAATGAAAAAAGGAGTTTTCAGACATATTTCATGAAAATTCGATACCGAGGTTTGCACGTGGTCGGGTCTTAAATTTTTAAAATCGCTGAATTAATTTGCATTAATAAAGATACAAGATTTAAAACAGTGACAAATTTACGAAAAACAAATTTAAAAGTTAGTGAATGTGGAAAGATCGATTTTTGATTGTTCTTTTACAAATAAAAAATTAACGGTAATTATTTATTTTCTTTGAAAATTGATACTTGTTATCTACTATTTAGTTTCAATGAGTAAAACTGTCATGTTTTAATTAAATGTAGGTAACACAAGCACGATAAAAGTGTCGGGTATTATTAGGGATAATAATAAATGGTTTTTCAAGTAAATCAATGAAATAGCAGTTCAATATGCGTAAAAAAGTAATGATGCTCACAAAGATGAATTATAAAAATAAATTTTTATGTTCAATCTTGTAAATAACAAAAAAACGTAACAAATTTTACATCAGTCAGATTAATTTAGAGTTATTTGAGTACCACAGGTAAAAGCATCGTAAATAATGTAAGTAAGCTTTTTTACTGACATCTGTAATGTCGACTAAAGAGATTTAGGCGTTATTACATTCGTTGTTTTTTTTTCGTGTATTAAAACAATTTTAGAAATGTGTATCTAGTGACTACACTAACTTTCATAAATGCCATACTGAACTCGCTGTGGAACGCAGTGTAGATATCGTATTTATCTAAAATACTTATAACATAAGCACATTTATTTAATTTTATCATACATATCTGATATCATGATAGTGCATAAAGGTAATTGCCAAACCCATGAATTTTTACTTATTCATCCACGGTCTGCAGTTATGTTTACATAAGAAATATAGCTTATCCAATCCTATATGATGTTCACGACATCAACACAAGGTTACTAGATTATGACGTTTCACACAGTGTTGTCACCTCGTACCTCGTATTTTGACAGAATTGGTAAATTGTAGCCTTTCTTTATACCATCTAATACGTGCGCAAGTAAATCATCTATAGAATATGTCACTTTCCAAACTTTAAACCTTTAAACAAATAAACAATCTAGTAACTTTTTGTTAATGACGTCATATAGATTTGGATAAGATATATCTAAAGTTTTGATAAACGGGTTTATTTTAAAAATGACCTTTAAGCTATCGCCTTGAAACTTTTGTGAACTAGTTCAATAACAATAATTATTATCAACACCTCACATTTCTATATTAGAAGAATGCCTGCAGAAATTGGGCATTTCATAATTTTGCGTTTTTAGGCAAAAATGTTTCTGGTTAGTTCTCCTACGTGTTCACTTTCTACACTTTCAGACATTAAAGCACATTTTTTAATACTTTTAGGACCAGTTGCACAACAACCGATCACTGCTGATCGTCGGCCAATCACCATAGAAATGATTGTCTAAACAATTGCTTATGGCAATTAACAGAGGTTCAGCGGTGATCGGCTGTTGTGCAACTGGCCTTTAGTGTTTGAAATTCATGTTCTGACGGCCATTATAAAAAAAAATTATAAATTCATATATTCGATTTACTTATGAAAGTTGACCACTGCAAACAAATAGTTAGGGTGCGACCCAAAAGTTTCGTTAGAGCTAATCAGAAATCCTCTAGCCCGTGCGAATTGCTTTCACACACTTTTATTGACATTATCGTCAACAACATCATTTTTCTAGTCACGAAAATATCTTGTAGGTATATTGTGCTAGTCGGATATAGTATAACTATATACTATATCTAATGCTGAAAGGGGGATATTTCACGCGAACGTTATACTACTTTGAGACATGACACGAAGTCGTGTGACTTAATCACACGAACGTAAAATAACCTTTCAACTTTTCGACTATACTATTCCGACGACCGCAAGTATTTTTATTCCGAAATTTTAATTTTTGATGTTTAGCGTAGATACGTTGACACTTTAAAAACGATCTCTATTTACAATTTAGTAATAAAACTGTTTGTGCGTAAAGACATTGCATGACAGACTATAGAAGGCTTTTGATTGACCGAGGAGCGTGTGGTATGATTGCACACGGGCTACAACGTTTTCGGTTGGCCAACGAATTGTCAACTTTCCGTAACAATTATTGATGTGAAATTATGCACTTTTCATAGGGGTCGTCGGAAACTCGCCTTCGGTTTGTGCCTCAAACTATCACACCCGTGTGAAATATGCACTTTTCGGAACTCGTTATAATCTTTCATTTTATATTGTAGTATCAACAGCATCTAGTTCTAATCGACTTTAAATAAAGAAACTGCGGCTTTTAAAACTGAAAAACGGCCAAGGACTTTTCCGATAAAATCCTCTAATACAAAAGACAAATTTATTTCAATTTTTTTAAATTAAAAGTCAAACGCATTTACCTACTGTCGTTCAGTTTCTTCTTTGTCTACATTTTCATTTATTAAAAATTCTCTTTATTTTAACATGTGAATAATATTATCATTTAATGAAAGTGGTTTTTGGTCTAGATGAAATTTATCGTAAAAGAAATTCTTGATGCTTATGTAGATAATTAATTTGTTTTGACTTTTATCCTTACTTTTAATTAAATTTTAGTTGATAATTAAAACAAAACATTAAATCTCTAATAATTATTATAATTTTTAATTTTCTTTAAATTAACAAACTGTTTTCGGTGTTTTCGGCCAGATTCACTAACTAACTTGCCGATAATAATTAGCAAGGAGCGTTATGCTTATTTTACAATTTTTGCCGCACAAATGATGTGCTATGTCCCAATGTGGAAGGGTAGGTGGAACTTACAGATGTTTGAAGTTGGAAATGCTTGAAAACATATAATTAGTCAAAATTTTATATGCTGTTGTTATCGGCATAAATTTGATATAATTGAAAACGTGGAATTTCCCGAAACCCGATAGGTTTCGCATTCCCAAGTTGGAAATTTTTTGAGGAAAGAGGGATATATTCTCATTTATTGATATCAAAAGTGAACTTCAATAGGTATTTTATTCACTTCAAAATAAAAAGGTGTCCAATTCGGTAGTCGAGTATGAAGCTTAAACTCTAGTCAAGAACGAACTTGTATTAACAATAAAACAGACCGCCACGCCGTTTCACCACCACACGCGTTTAGTTAAATTGAATGTTCAACAAATTATAGATCAACGGTAGTCATATATAAAAATCAGCTCGAAATAAGCACCACTGTTTCCACTTGTTTCGAATTTTCACTTACCTACCCCGGAGCACCGTAGTTAATTTTTAAAAATTAGGCAAAAGCATGGTCACTTGTTTGATTTGTTCAATAGCGCTTGTTTCTTCTCTAGTATAATGAAAACGAAGCCTTTTTAATTATTATTTTTTGTATTAAAGGCAAAAAAATGTTTCATTGATGTTTATCCCGTTTAATTGACTATCGACATTTGTCCAACAATCTATAACGACCTCTGGCTATCGTTTTATTTTCTTTGAAGGTACACTTGTCAAACTTCTGTTTAAAAATGTTTTCCTATAATGTCATTTTAGTGAATTTTCATAGAAAATAAAGCTACTGCAGTTTGTCTGATGACGGCACCCAGATGTGCCCTTTTGGTCTTTTTCCGATCTCAATCCCTAGATCACGAAAATATAGGTCGTTCATTTTCGGTCGGTAATATTTATTATATAATCAAATTTTGTCTCAATTTTGATCGTAGGAGACTGAAATTTGGACAACGTATTGTCTTTACAAAAACGAAGGATGAGTTCGTTAACCAGCCAAATCGACCGACCCGTTTCAAAATTGTGGACGTTCAAAAAAAAATTTTTTTAATCTTATCTCCGTTGTTACTCATCAGATCGGTAATGTGAAATATGTTTCAGAATCTACATAAAATTCTCTGCCGATCATGTCTCTTTATCATTTTCGATAGGATGCACCGTTTTCGAAATAATCGAAAAAAAGTGATAATTTTTTTTTAATTCTTATAAATTTCTCTCATAAATATTATTTTTTTAAAAATGTATTTCTTTCGAAAAAAAAATAAAAAATGAGTTTTTTGACATGTGACATGAAAATTTGATACTGAGGCTTGCGCGCGGTCGACTTTTTGAGTAAGTAGGTAATCAGGAAACTAACCGAACCGTATCTTTACTCCCACACGTTGCCTTATTTTCACTTTGTTGTGAACTACAACAATTGCATTAAAGTATTATAATAGTCAGTAAAAAAAAAGGAAGAAATTTAGAACAAGGAGAATTAAAAGAATGCCACGAAAAAATTGGAATTATCAGAATATTTTTTTTTAATTAAAGAGGTGGCAAAATAAAAAGTTAATCGATCAAATTTTGCCTCCTTACTTGTTCCTTGTCTCCGTGTCTAAATTGTTTAAAAATTGTTGCGACAATCAAAACTTTGAATTTTGGTTTTTATCCGTAAACGAATGTATTGAAAAGATAAAATTCCTCAAAATAAGAAGTTAAAAAAAATCAAACATTTAAAAAAATTAAAATCCTGAAATATATTTGTTTTTAATATTTACGTAAAATGCAAACTAATACTGCTGCCACTGGGACTGCCACTTGTCTGTAACATACTATAAGAAAAAATTATAAACTTCTAAATTTTTCTTGGTATTTTCTACCTTTTTCTCGTCATCGTTTTCCCTCTATCGCCAATTTCGAGCGTAGATTCTTCAGTTGACTGCGTACTTGCATTATTACGTACCTATACCTACGCTTCATATCTCACTGTATTTTACCAACCACTGTAATTGTGAAAATGCGCGTAAGATAAAGTTTCGTTCGCGAAATTGGATCGTCGAATGTTTGAGGGGAACCCTAACCAAGACCCTAGCCTAGTCCCTATCCAAGGACTTAACCAAGCTTGCTTTTCAGAGAATTTGTGTTAGAGCGTTCATGTATTTACATTTTATAAATACATGGAGAGTTAGTCGACAAGGAAAGAGCCTACCTTTCCTCGTCGTATTAATCCATTTTGTTTGTAATCCTTTTAGAGTACACAACACAACACACAACACTCGCGCACTCACACGCAAAAAGGCCTTAACCGAACAGGCACTTCTCGCACACACGACGCCATAATTTAAAATTCGAATTACTGAAGCAAGCACTACCGCTCTGTACCAGTAACGCGAAAGATCTGAAACGGTTTTACCAGAATTTTATATATAAATGGTACTAAGAAATCCCGGTTTTATTTTAAAAACTGTCAGTCCACACTTCGATAAGTTATCTTACGAGTAGGTGGCGCACATGTTTTATTAGTTTCTTTGTATTTAAACGGTCGCATAAAAATGCGATTAAACTTTTATCTGGTTTAAGGTTTGTAATAGGGAAATTTTCAATGTTGAGGGGCACACGAATTGTTTTTAAATTAGAAATAGTGTAAATTTATAATTCTGCGGTATAAAGGTATTAGATAGTGATTATCCAGATAATTTTAAACTGGTAATTATTAGCGAATTCTTTTAATTCTTATAAATTTCTCTCGTAAATATTATTTTTTAAACAATGCATTACTTTCGAGATAAATTTAAAAAAAAGGAGTTTTTTGACATGCGACATGAAAATTCGATACCGAGGCTTGTGCACGATCGGATTTTTTATAAACCAATCGTTAAATATTTTGTTTTCCGTGTTAACCTCTTTACCTCAAGCTATATTAATTTAATGGCTGCAATTAATCTTTCAGTCGCTTCAGTCCATTAGTTAAACGGCGTCCAGAGGTGATCTTAATTTTGTAATTAAACCACTATTATATCAGGTATTTTAAATTCGTTCTCATGTAATTGATTCATTAGGTAGCTAGATATTATGTATAGAACAACTATCTATATTTTTCTCAAGTTTTAAACGGTAATAAACAAAATGCATATTTTTTATTCTTATATAGATCCATTTAGTTTTCGTTAAAAAACTTCTAGAGTATTGACAGCGCGACGCCGACGTATTGACGATCATGCGAAAATGAAATATATTTTTGCACATGTCTATATTTACTAACTGATTAATGAAAAACAACATCAAAATACTAAAATTATACACTTAGGCACCTACCGATTATTTGTTACACGAGACTGGGTGAACTAACCATGTCAAACCGGAACGCTTGATTATTTTTAACCTAATCAAATTAGTTCCGCATAAAAGGCAAACAGAGGCCTCTAAAAAATCTTTGTTAACATCGATTATGACGATAAAATTTAATACGTAGGTACTACATAGGTACGCAAATCTAGAGTTTGAACTCTTCTTCGTTTAAAGTTTTATATAAGTTTTTTTCAAATCAACAAAGTTAAGTTGAAGTTTGAAACGAATCAATTTGTACATTTAAAAAAACATACTTTCGAAAATAATATTGAAAACACCCACCTCATTACCTACATACATACCTATTTATGTTTATGTTTATTTGAATCGAGGTGATATTTAGATATTTGTAACATTGTATTCATTCTCTGCGTTATATCTGTATAGTTTGCGCTCTTTGTATCTATAATGTAAAGCAAAATACGGTCCAGGAAATATACTGCTATTCCTTGGGTTGACTGTTATCGATGAAAATGATTTTTATCTCTTTTCGACGATATTAAAGTTAGTAGATTTCCTTCTATTGTTTGAATATTTAGTTTTAACTAATATTTGAACAAAATTATTAATAAATAAAACATAGTAAAAGGTTAGATTAATCGACTTTGGGATGCAAATTAGTTTAATTAGCGTGACTCTCACGTTTTTTCAACTTTGACAAATTAATAATCTTAAACCTAGAAATTAAACCCGTTCCAGTCCATTAGAAATTTTATGGTGAACATGTGTTAAATTTCATTGTGGCAAAAAGTGTTGACATTCTTCAATTTTAGGGCTCCTTATTTTCCTTTCATTGTCCTTAATTTACATGTGAAATAAATACATATTACCTATTATTTTTCATTTTTTGCCTTCAAAATTTATTGGGAAAATCATACGTAAGACTTCACGCCATGTAAATGTATATAGTGCTATTTAACTATCATTGTTTCGTAGTCAATAATATTAAACAATTTATAACTACACCTTATTCATTTTCGCCGTGCAGTAGACATAAACAATCGTTATGGACATACATAATTTCGTAGTACACACATTCCTGAGTAGATGTCCCTGTCTAACATGTTGTTATCGTAAGACGACATTCTCCGCATGCATTTGTTTATATCTACTGCATAGGTTGGGTGAATAGTATATAAGTACTTATAATATAATTGAGATATAAAACAGAATCTGCTTCTTAATAAGCAAATCTAGAATAAAATTTGTAGATTAGAGATTTATGCACCGAGAACCTAAGCGCAATCGTTTATGATAGGTACAGAAAATTGGAAATAATTTATTTTCAAAATGTAGTGCAAACAACGTGCCAAACAAGCATCTATTGAATAAAGCGGCGTAGCTTTACGATACACTAAAATGCGACTTATAATTGCGTAAATGTATTTTTGTGTCGTATATAAGGTGATAAAAAGCTTTATGAGAAATGTGAATTGCATCAAACAGGTGGCGAGCTGTGGTTTATCGTATACAAGACGATCAAACGGTTTATGCGCAATAAACATAACTCTTATTCGCTACCAATGAATGTCGATGAAATTTTACGAACTGCCGGTATTTTTTTGCTAATTGTAAAAATTAATAAAGATCAGCTTGTGATGTAAGTATATACACAGTGAACTCTCCATATTCGCGGGCAATGCGTTCCCATGAAGTACCGCGAATCCGAAAATTTGTTGAAAATCCGCGAATAAAGGGGAAACAATAAAAAAATACCGTTTTATAGGGGGAACTTTATTGAACGTGTTTAATACATAATAATAATCTCAAAGTGTATTAAAATATGTGTAATTATTGTTATTTATCTGAAACATTGAAGAAATCTGTTATTTTACATTTTATTTTGTTTCGTAATTCTTGATAAGAGCCTTTGTATACCTCCATAGCTCCATGAATGTTGCTTATAAACACGATACCGAGCTCCGTCAAAGGACCTGTGCTTCGCTAAAAAAGTCGCATAGCTCGTGGCAAGTTCGTAATTTACGGATTAAATTTTGTAGCGTTAATCATCAGCAACATCTTCTTCGTACCGTGACTCATAACTAAACCGCATACGACGAATTTCGCGAATAGGGAATCCGCGAATATGGAGAGTTTACTGTAATCGTCAAAATAGGGCCGTCGTTAAATCGATCTCATCAGTTTATTAAAAAGTAAAATTAATACAAGGGAAGATAATAAATGTCAATAAGTTAATTCAAAAATATTGTTTTGTAGCTCTTTTTTAAACGATGTATTTTCTCACGATCCGGAAAAATTAAATCTTTTAAATGGAAATACCTATTACTTAACTTTATTTGACTAACGTAACCTAAGCATTACATTCTTTTGCCATGACTGGAAGGATATTTTCATTGTATGCGATTGTATATGTACTTACATGCTATGTAATAAAATGACAAATTTACAAAATATTGTTCCAACAACACAATCAAAAATTGATTCTGTTGGACAAAAAATTAAAGATATTGTAAAGCATTTCGTTTAACTCCTTTCGATTTATCAAACCTACGTGCAAAGCAATATAATTAATCAATATGATTTTTATAACAATTACAGTTAAGTAATAGATTAAGAAAAAACATCTTACAAAACACAAAGTTATATAAAGCACTCAAATCAATTTGGCGTAGTTCAGTTGAAATGAACGGCGACGTGATAACAAAAATACGGAGTGACTTGGGGCTGAAATAATTATCTTATATAATGTACTGCAAAACAATTTATCTCCCCTTTATTATTTCGTCGTTCCTGTTTTGCTCTCAGATCTTCTCTTATCTATCCACGCATAACTCAATTTTTATAATAACAACATCATTTTATTTATTACGTATAATTTTTGAATTTTTACAATCCATTATAACAATAATCGGTTTCGTTTAAAATATTTTTTACAGTATTGTTTTTAATCACATTTTAGACTGTTAATAAATAAAATGCTAAGATTAACAATCGATTGTGAATATGCTATCAAAAATGATAATTTGTATCTAAGTAGTGTAATTTATGCGAGTTTAACGTTAGATTTGTGCAAAAAAATATTTTACAGCATTTAATATATCTAATAATTATACTGTAGGTAATCATTACATCCATCAGAAGTATTATTCCAGCAATAGAAATTGATAACCATTTTTGTTACATTCTCGATCAATACAGATTATAACTTACAACGCCGTAAGGAGGTCGTGGCGAAATAGGCACCCGCCACGGGTGCAACTATGTTTGGGGCGCAAAAACGTAAAAAATGTAAAAACTAAAAATACATAAATTGACATAAAAGTTCGATTTTTTTATATTGTATTTTTAAATTTTTGGATTCGAGGGGCGCAAGTTAGACGCCTGCCCCATGCGCTTCATCCCCTTGTTTACGGCGTTGATAACTTAGTAATTAGTAAAGTTATTTATTTTAAATGAAAAACAAAATACGTATGGCATTACATTTTTTAATGAACTAATTTTTCGAAATTCTTCGATGGAAATGAAATGACGCATTCGATAATCTTGAAATGTTTAGTCACTCTCTCAAAAATATTACCTACTCCGAATTACTCAGAATACGTGTCCGATATTTTGTTTAATATTTTGTTCATCGATGGTTCGAGGTTGTAAAGCATAAACCCAATCTTTAAGGTAATCCTATAAAAAGAAATCGCAGGAATTAAGGTCGGGACTATAAGGTGGCTAATTAATGCCACTGCCGTCGTTTTCGATGCGCCCAAACCAATGAACACTTTTTGTGTTTTTTGTCAAGCATATTTCATTATATTATGTTTTGTTTAAAATAGTGTAATTTTTAAATGCGTCTGTACTAAAACATTTTTTACCAATGACTATTATGAAAAATGTTATATAATAATTATAATTTTTTTAATAATTATTACTAATAGTTGACCATTGCCAACAAATAACTGAGGCGTGGCAATGAAGTTCGGTTAGCTAATCAAAAACTTTCTAATCCGTGCGAAATGATTTCACACGCTTTTGTTGACGTCTGTTAACAACTCGTTGTACAATACAATACTCATTATACAATATATCTACCATAAATGGTATTTCTCAAACTATCTACCAAACTTATATAGTTATATCTATGGCGTACATAGTTTTAAACAATTTATTGTTACTAAGTATTAATAACTTGCTGTTGATACAAGACGAAGATGAAACATTTCGATACAATTCCAGTTATTTTATGTGACATTTCGTTAAACTGTTAAAATGTTTCATTTTCTATTTTTATTTATCAAATTATTCTATAGGTAATTGGTTTAAGCTAAGATATGGTGTATAAATCACATTAAGTTCATTAATAGATCAGGTATATACCGTATAACGAGTTAAAAATTCCGACTCTATTTTATTTCCATTTCTAATTCTTAAATTTGTTTCATAGTTTTGTTAATATGTTTAATAACAAATACGAATAGAAAATATACCTACCTGTAAATTCGGTACGATCTGAAACAAGAAATTTTGATAACTTAGTTACAACATCTAATACAACTTTCAATTGGTCCGCTAACAAAAATTTAGGGCTTTAAAATAGGGTGAGTGACAATTCGGTGACAAAAACCTAACTGAAGTTTCTTTAGGCCGAAACAAAGCAATTAACCACATATACCCCTATTAATATGCCCCCAAAATGGGTGTTAAAGAAAACAAAATTATTTTATGTTTGGCTATAAGTTGTAACAAGAATTACAAAGTTCCAGCAACGATTTTCTATCAACGTATGGGGTTCTTTACTGGAATTGTAAGAACTCGATAATCGCATGCATGCGAATCATTATCGAGACTTTCGCGAAAACACGACATGTTCTCGATGACATTTTGTTAAACATTAAGACAACCAGATGTTTTCCAACATGACAGTGCACTTTTTTTCTATTTTTTAATGCCGTTGTTTACTTTTCTTCTTAATAATGAGAATACATTATTTTCTTTAACACCCTGCACCTACTTCTCAAGGAAACTCTTTGTTACTAGGTTATATTTGGCGAATTGCTTTGATTCGGTCTAAAGAAGAATTCAGTTTTTTACACCTAATAATGACTCACCTTGTATATTAATATTGTGTATTCTTTGACGTCTGCAGTTAGACAATTGTTATGAATTGTTCATAATTAGTGTGTATACTAGACGTCAATCTAAATTAATCACACTTTGCTTTCCCATTTGTAGTGCTTATGAAAGTATGTAACCAATTGTAATAACATTTTTAATTAGTAGATATTTAGAGAATATGAAATAATCTTTCACCGCGCATTACTATATTTTGTATTTTACAAAATATACACGTCGTAAATATATTATAATGTTTTACATTTTGATTGTAGCTAGTTTTTTGCGATTAGGTGCTATTATAAACTTTAAATGTCGCACCGTTCTAAATTATAGAAAGATTTTATTAAAGCCCACGGAGTACTTTTCCATTTCCGCAATTTACGGCTGATTGTCTTTTATGTAGCCCCTATATCATATTCAAAAGCGAAATGAACTGTAACACAAAGCGTTAATACTGCAAAAAAATACAAACGCTGCATTTTGCATTAATTTAAGGTTAGTGTAAATATTCACATTTTCTTTTCATCTTCGAATGAATTGAGCGCACATTTATTCGTACGCGCACATTAATAATAATTTGCTCGGTTTCAAAGATCAATTTATAATTAAGTAGTGTGTGTATACGTTATTCAAGATAGGTTCCAATACACGTCATCAATAAAATCTCGTATTTTTACAATACTAATAGATTGTAGTATTTTTTCCATGTGGAGGTGAATCATCGGTAGAATGTGCCACGTTCAAAACTTTAAATTGAATATTACAGATATACAATTTATTAACAATATATTGATGGTGCATTGGGTCCTATCGCGAATAAGTAATAAGCAAAATGATGACGTATCAATAAATTGTTATGCTAGAGATTATCGTGCATAGTTATAAGTATATATGAAACTGATGTATAAAATACTGTATACAACGTACTTTATAATTTTCAAGGTAGGTACAAAACTTTAATGCACGCCCCTAAGTTAAAATTAATTTACGAAATCAACGACTCGTAAACATATATTAATAGGTACATTGGTAGACGAAGGTCTGATATACCTACGAGTACTTGTAATTTGTTACATAAATACAATTAAATAGATATATGCTGATAGCGCGCCATACATTCTGTTTCGCTATATAGGTAATGGATCAAATGTTCGGTAGTAATCCAATTTTTACCGCTAATTTTATTCCAATCTTCATGGTTTGGATATCAATGTAAAGCTTATTTAACGTAGTTTCTTTTTGACAAGGACAACTTTTTTTATAAAATGCGCGATTACACAGTTATTCCACGAAATATCTAACGTTGCACTGCATTCGACTTACTCATTCTGTATTTTAGACTTTTGTTAACTGAGATTATAAAAAGTCGCATGTATTTATTTCATTTGAATCTACAATTAAATGAACTTTCAAACAAAAAAAAAAGAATTACAAAATAGTCCAAACAGTTCAAATGTAACGATTTTATGAGAACGCGAGACGCCGTCTTCGACGAATTTCATTGCACACGTCTGATTTATTTGTTTGCAATGATCAATTTTCAGTAATAATAATAAAATTAGAGGCGGGAATTTATGCATTTTTGACAGTCGTTGTCGGAAAATTGTCTTTTATCAATATTTTATTACGATACACTGAATAACAAACGTCAACTTTTTTTCACTATTTAATTGTAAATCGATTATGTTTATCTTACCTCTTTCCATCCACTATAATGGAAGAAGTCGATTCACTATCTTTAGGTATTTCGCCCCTTTTGGCCATCCCGTACTGATTTTTACGCTCGTAAAATTGATTATTATTGAATTTTATCTGTTCGATATTTTTATCCCGTCTCATTATTAACACATAGCTTCCTACATATTAATCGACTTTAATAATTAACAATTTGTATTTGATTTTCTTTTAAAAATTAATATTATAATATTGAATAATTAGGTATTTATTACAAAAGGGGCTTTTATTGTTTTTTTTCGCTAATATAGGTATTCGTATGTTGTATTAGGCACAGCTTTCGTAACTAATTTTATTGTAAAATATTAAAGAGTTTTATTTCAAATTTATAATAATTAAATAGCAAATACGTTTATTTACATGTTTATATATACTTAAAACCTATCTACCGTTTTTTGTTTAATTAAAAAATAATTTTGTTAGGTACTTAATTAAAAAGTAAACGTTAATAGGTATCTAACGATAAGTAGGTACCTACGTATTTATATCCTTTATTTACATAGTTTACAAATTATACTATGTATAATTATTGTATTAATGAACCAAATACCTAAGTACTTATACTTGTTTGATTTTAATATTAACAATTAAAATTGAAAATTTGTAATTTAATATCGAAAGCTCGATATTCGGCAATTATTTTTAAATAATACAATTCTCATTATACCCTCGTTCTGAAAACTTTCATACGTGTGCCTTAAAACATACATTTATCACACTCGTATCATAAATAGCTATTTTCTCAAATTCTTGAATGGAAAATTCGACTTTCTGTACTTTGAATTGAAATAATGGAATAAAATAATGAACAAGAGCGAAACCATCGTCGACGTCCCAGGTTCCTTTTTCAAGCAACGTCGTTTTCGAGTTTTGTTCAAAACGTCACTTCCTTGAAACAGTTACAGCCATAGTTACCCTATTTATTTCACTTAGGGCCGATCTTTCCGCCTCTCGATAAATTTATCTGACAGATATTTACCATAGAAACGTTTGTTCGAACAATTGTTTCCATGGTAATATCTGTCGGATAAATTTAACAGGAAACGAAAAGATCGGCCTTTTAATTGAAATAAATTGTTAGGTTTCTGAATATCTTCTGAAAAAATTGTAAATTTTACAATTTTTCTAGGATTTAATTTTTTCCTCCATTTCAAAGGAAATTTGAATTTTCATAATATTTTCGAAATAGGGCTGTAGGTATTCCATTTGTAAAATTATAAAAGAAAAGGTTAAATATCGAACTTTTATAGGTACATATCTGTATGTGGTATCTTATAATAGTATGAATAATAAGTAGGTACGTTTAAAACTTGTTTTCCGTTCTACAATTCACGGTAATAACGGATTTTCGAAATTGAAGTAGGTATTTATTATATTAATAAAAACGTAGTTTTAGACCTAAAATGCCAATTATTTATTTCGAAAGGATTTAGAAAATTCGAGTAGGTAAGCGGAAGACGTAACTGAAAAATTGAAAATTGATTAAATAAATTCGAGTTTTTCAGATAGTTTTGTAGTAGGCACTTATATACAAGTAAGGAAATAGATAAATTTGAGACTCAAAGAACTCGAACACTGATTGAAAAAAATAAATTTCGCTGTAGGTGTTTGGTTGAACGATACAAAATATCTCGTCGACGTCGTTGTCGTTTGTAAGGGTACAGGGCAGGTAAAAAAGTGTTAATAAGACGTATTCCCCGATACAAAAATCGGTGTTTATTGTGTGTAGACGGTCTCGTTCTGACTTTTCGTGAGTGGATAACGCTTCTGTCTGTGTTGGCTTCCTTTAGTTTTCGTGTTTCTCCGTGTTAAATTGAGTTATTCTAAATGATTCCACGATGAACCACTTTACGTCGAGTACGGTGTTGTTTTGGACTGTTTTTGTTATCGTTTGTATTGTTTTGTTATTTTGAATTACGTGTTACTTAACATTATATGTTGCAACGGCTACGTTTACAAATCACGAGTATATGGACATCTACGAGTTTGCGAGTTGTATTGTGAACGTTCGCGAATAATCACAAACTAAAAATTTTATAATTTTATTGTTAATCTTTAACGATACGTGTGTTTTTGTTTGTTTTTGTAAAGCTGTTTTTTATTTGTCACTTATCGACACTTTTTATAAATTCTTTTTATTATTCTTACTGTTTTGTCTTATTGTAATTATTAACTAGAGTGTTTTCTGCCAAACATTAATGCTGTTTTATTATTAGCGTTCAACCACAGAGACTTGCCGATTAGGGTAAAATTTACAAAAGTGGCGATATCTCAAAATCTATCAGATTTTGTACTAAGGCATGTATGGTTCAAAATGTTCTATTGTAAAATACTTACTCTATAACCCCTTAAAATATTTATACCGTTCCACCCCTAATACTCTGAATAATGTAGATATATAGGTAGGTGTTGTGAAAATAAATACGATAGTCTATTATACGATACTTATACATTTATTACCATTTTTTCATGATCATTATTGTTCATTGTTTAAGCGTATGTTGTTTTATGAGCGTCTTCTTTGTTTCTGCTATCTTTAAGCTTTTGCAGGAATTTAATGTTTGTTTCTCTTTATTTATAACCGTTGTTATTTATAATTACCTTTTAATATCAGACATCGTATCATATATACATAAAAGATTGAAACACGATTATGTTTTATTAGAATTTAATTTTGAAATGAAACGTTAAATGAACGTAAACATAATACCTATTGATTTTGTAATACTATTGAAAACGTGGGCATGTAATTAATTAAATAAACGTTTTTGACATTAATTAAACGAGAGTCAATCATGAAACCGATATATACTATTAAAACGATATTAAAAATCTGGAATAACCAATATCCCAGTGGGACATCCGCTGTGAACCGATTGTTGATAAATCGATATTATGGGTGTAACTTTTTCTATGGAATGATAGTGAAACACGTAATTGAAAACGAATGACAAAAGGAACGGCAATTATTTTCTTCATGTAGGATTCAATTTTCAAAGGGAACTTTGTCGATAAATTACATTTAAAACATCCTCCTTAAGCGAACATATCGATAACTTTATATTTAAAAAAAATTAGAAAATAATATTTACGTAATTTTAATTTTATTTATTATTTTAAACTTTCAGTGTAGGCAACTCGCAACAAGTAGTTAAGATACTAAATTTGGTAGATTCATTTTTCCGAATATCCATTTCAAATTGAAAGTTAAAAGTCTGCTATAATTAAAATACGAGAACATTCCAGGCAAGTTCGTATAAAAAATATTAAGTTCAATTTAGAAGTTTTTATTACTGTTTCTGAACGTATCTTAATTATACAGGTTAATTAAATATACCCAAAAATTTGATTAAAAATTGCTTTTAAAACGATACTTTGTAGTGATATCGCTAAAACGAATTGGTCGTTTATTAAATTGGTAATATAAGTACATACAATACATATTTTGTTTTACTTTTTTTACAAAACCTTATATTAGTTAAATTAAATTTTAAATTTCGAGAAAATATTGATTATAAAAAAAATATTAGTTAAATGGTTAGGTAGGTACTTGTTAGTATTATGGAAACTGAAAAATAAATTGTCTAAATATGTATGTAATATAATACTAAAACGTTTTACTTTTAGTATGAAAAGCAACAAGTTGTAGAAAGCGTCGGACCCAATTATTTATTACAAGCGATTACGAAGAGCATTCATATTCATCGCATTAATTGGATTTATATTCATTTGTCGATATAATGAAAAGGGTTTAAAATAGGTATTTTATTAATTCAACATCGGTTAAATAAATTATGTAAATTTATATTTCAAAATTTCTTATTGAAACTGAAACGAAATTAAGCTTTTATTAACAGTTACGCTGTTATAAAAAGTTGGAGATTTATTGTGACGTTTTTTGATTTATTCTTTTACGATTTATTTACCTTATCTAATCAACAAAATAGTTTTAGTTAGGTATGTAAAGGGCGTCTCAGATCGCGTTTGCGATAGTTATGTACGTAATAGCATTGGTATATAACAGACCCCAAAACTTCATTCTACCTACGAAAAAGATTTTTTTATAAAATTTTCTGTTAGTCTCAAAAACAAGTTTGTCAAGTAAAATATTGGATTTATTCTACAAGGTGCTTAGAATAAATTAAATTGCCGTTTTATTTTTTTACAAGTATAAATTGTTAATTAAAAACATTGAAAACCTAAATTATAGGTAAAGTGCGGCCCAAAATTTCAATAATTAAATTTTTTCACGTTGCAATTTCGTTTATTAACCACGAAACTTTTTGAAATTTTGCAAGTCTATATACGTAAAAGTGATGTCTAAAAAGGCGGAACAAAATGTCCCTGTATGTATTTTTTGTTATTAAAAATCAAAGTTCTCTGTTAGGTCAATAGTAATTTGGGGTAAGTGCAAATACCTCGTTCCAAACTAGATTTTTCTTGGGACAAATGTAAACCACAACATTGAAATAAAAACCGTAACAACTCTCTGTTACGTGTTATAGTTTATTGCATTTTAACTGAACTATATTGAATTAAACGCCTATGAACAGCAAAAAGGACAAAATAGAAATGTTTGTTTTGTCTTATTTACTAGACATATATAAAATTGAACAGCCCACTAGAACGTTCTGAACTAAGCGCGAGTTGTTCTATGTTAAAGACAAAGATAAAGCTAGAATTTGACTAACAATGAAAAGTTATACCTTGAAGGTTATGAGAAGGTAACGCAAAAGGGTAGTCCAGTATTTAGCAGACAACACGATCCAATATGGTGCTACTATAAAACTATTTAAAGGCAGAAATTTGTATAGGTTACACTTACCCCGAATTTTCGCTAACCCCGGTGTACCTTACCTTACCTTATAAATACTTTTTCTGGTGATAAAGCGCGAAAATAAAAATCAAGCAAGGTATAACGTCCTTAATAAACCGTTCTTTTAGTTTAGTTTTGTCCAAAATTTTACGTGTCCCAATCATTCATATTGTTACTTCAAAAATTGAGTTTTCTGTGTTTTAACATTCATCCTATAGTGACGTTTTGGTTATGAATATTCTATTATTTTTAACTTTGGTGAGAATAATACAGCATAAGTAAACCGGCATATTCTATAATCGTTGAGAAGTTCGATATTAAGTCTTTATAACCCCTTATAAGGAATAATTTAAACATGGTGCGCACCTACGTTAATAATATACATATAGATATTAATTTTAAATTGCTTTTAATCATAATTAGGTAGGTACCTAGATAACGTTTTTTATGGGCGATAGTCTGATTTCGGATTAGACCCTCAATCAGGTTATTTACATTAACTTATTAAACTTTTACTTAGACAATATGATCAACTTAATTTTTTAAACGCCCCCTATAATAATAACGACTTTCAACTTGCAAAACGTTGTTTTCGAGCCAAAAAATTCTGTTGAGCCGATAGAAAACTTTATAAAAAATACATTTTTTTTTCATACGATGTGTTTTTCGTTCATTATATCTGTCGCAAACTCAATCCGCAAACTCCCTATATACGCATTATTTGCTATTTTATGCTTTAATTTAAAACTACTATTTATAATTTCGTTATTAAATGCCATCGAACCGTATCGTAAAATAAAAATGGAGGTCATTGCGAATTTATAACATTCCACGAATCACGGCGATAACTATTTTTCCATTTCTATTTTATAGTAGTGATAATAATGGAATTTGTAACGTCCACGAAGTGATTATCAAACATATTCGTTGCAGTCTAGGTTTTAACCAGTGTATTTCGTACTTTCGTATCGTACGTACAGGCGTGTCAAAGTAAAAATTCTGGTTCTCCTATAAATTAAAATAAAACGGAATAAACGGGACTTTTCGGGTTTTATTTTACTACAAATAGATGTATGTGATGGAGATTTTGAACCACGAACCGTATACATATCGTAGGTATCATACGTGTCTGTGCGTCCAAATCGAAACAAACCAGAGTACGAGGTTTTGCTAAATCGAACGAGTAAGTTTTAATTAATTAATTTGTACATTTTGGTGTTCGATCGTTACAAATTACACCTACAGCTTTTGCACGATTTTGAAACCAACTTGTTTTAAGGTAATCTTTCGTAATTATATTAACATTCTTGATAAAATTTGTTTAAACGCACATATTATTGTTAAACCAAGAAAATGTTTTTAAATGGACGGAATTTTTTACACGTACACATTATGATTAAAACTCGATTAAAACTAGCGTATTATGGGACAAAGCGCATAATTAAGCGGGGAGCATTTACGAGGTGTTTCGTTCTATTATGTTTCACTAAAAATGCTTCTAAATGAGCAGAATACTCTTTGTAGTTTATATAGTACGTAGTACATACAATGAATTACCTAATTGTAAAGTAAAACAATATTTAAGGGCAACCAAGAATTTTGGAATTGTTTAAAGAGGTCTTAAGAAAACAATAAGTAAGGTATATAAGTACATACATAAAATCGATTGCGTTTAAAAACAGTAGTAAGTACCTACCTAACGTTTATTATTCTGCATCAATGATAATGAATAATTACCTACGTAAGTGATAATGAAATTTGCATTCGCCGTAAATTTTAATAGTTATTTATAGAAGTAAGTAATAAAGAGTTGTTTTAATGTTGAATTGGGCATTTAACAGACTCAGAATAATTGCCGTTAAGTAATTATTTGACAGGTAATAATTAACTTAAAAGCAATTTACCTAACAGAAAACGAATCGTGAAATAATATTTTGATACTGATTTTTGGTATTTTTATTTTAACCCAGATATGCCCGTTATCCTTTTTACGGAGGACACGTTACTGTCTCTTGTTTATAACGTTTAACGTAAATTATAAACATTTTGAAGAGATGGCGATATATGCAGTTTATTCTCTAGTGACGGCATAAACGCTTGTTCAGTATTTAATTGATTTATAAGGCACTTTTACATTTGCCCACTGTCCTTTTCAAAGGACGGTAGTTTTTTCTCAAACATACAAGTGATAGATTTTTTTTTCTTATTTTTTCGGTGTTCTTAATGGCCCATATAAGCAATATTATGAAAAAACAATTGATATTAGCGATTTTTTTGCTGTGCATAACTGGATTAACTTGTTTATTAAATAGATGTAAGAAGCTATTGCTATTTCTGCGTCATAGCAATTAGTGGTAGTTGGCGTATTATTTCACTCATGGTGAAATGGCGTCACTCGTCTTATGACATAATAAAATGATATTTAAGGAACTAAAATATAAATATAATATAAAGAAACATCCGGGGCCAGTTGCACAACAGCTGGACAACGCTAATTGTTTACATGACAATTGACAGAGATTCAGCGGTGATCGACTGTTGTGCTCCACTTACACTTTGTTCCCATATGAAAACCATTGTATTTCACTTTACCCCGTGTATGGGGCAAAGTAAGATGTTTTTAATATGTTTTTTTTATTGCTATACTTATTATCGCCTTCTGATTATAAGTATCGCTGTGTTAACTTGTTCACTTTGCCCCATGTTCCCCTATTTCCCGCAATATTTGACGTTCAGAGCAAGAGTAAGTAGTTGTGACGAAAATTTGTAGGACTTAAAATTTAAGGATTTTAATTTGAATAAATTTAAAATTGACGAGTTTGAAATACTAATGAAAAACCGTAGTCACATACATACGGTAGGTATCTATTTAATTAGACATTCTTGATGGATGACAGCAAACAAAACCACGTTATCATAACGTAGATAACTACGTAAATATAAATTACCTATAGCCGCAAATTTTCTCCTTATGTAAATAATAATTCTATGCGTTATTGCAGGCAATTATTATCGTATACGAGTAAATAGAGGATTATGGCGTTAAAACGTAATGCAAAAGAATTGCTGCTTTAATGATTTTTCGGTAATATTTTATATAATAACTTACTTTTAAGGAGATAATCTATAAAAATGGAAAAAGATTGATTTGTTTATATTTTTATTTAGGTACGTACCTATATGTTTAGGCAAATTTTAGGTGACAACACTGAAATTGTTGCAAGAATTTGATGGTTTGTGATACAGTTTCGTGGATACATTTTGATACATGTACATATAAAAATATGGGTAGGTACAAGGAAATAAAGAAATTGTTTTACCTTCTTGCGCAAAATGTGTTTACAAGCACGATTGTTTTTCTTGCAGCAAATTGAATATAGATTTGTGATATTGACGCTAAAATATAAATTTAGGGTAAATTTAGCTTTAGGGCGTTTTCGCACACGCCGGCAAAACCGGAGACGGTGCCGGCGACAGTGACGGCGACGGCAGCGAATGCCATATAATTAAATCATTTACCTGACCGGGCTATGTGCGAAAGCTCTAATTTGATTACATTGCATCCGGTACCGTCGCCGTCACCGTTGCCGGCACCGGCTCCGGTTTTGCCGGTGTGTGTGTAGATAGATAATTTTACCTTAGGTACTTCTTAACTGTCATTTGAATAGTAGGTTGCTGATTGAAATTAATTAAATTTACCCTTTAAAACTAATTATAACTCATTGTGATACAAAGTAAATACAAATGCCACAACTAATATAAAATGTAGTAATTCAATTTAATTTGCATTGTCTTCAAACTTTTGGTCATAATCAAGGAAATCAAATAATTGCGATAACGATCAAAGTTCGAAATAAAGACATTTAAAAAAAATAAAGAACCTATAGGTATGTAGTTTTGTTAAAAATAAAACAAAAAAAATGAGCATCATCATCATCATCATCAATGAACATTAAACGACAGTCACTATAAGATATTCGAAAAATTATAAATCTTAAGACCATGCCCTTCTAATAAGTAATCTGTTAATTTTTGTTATAATGTTTATTTTAATGTCTAAAGCGATTATGAATTATTTATCAGATATGCGTGGATATGTATATCATCAAATAGTTATATTGTTTTTTTTTCTATCCCATCACTTTCAAAATGAAAGTTTTTGCCTTTAGAAAGTTTCATCTTCGCCATTCAAAATGTTAGATATCTAAAGTTGGGCACTTATTTCAACAATCCAGTAAGCAGACAGTTATGTAGAAAACTTTGCTTTTAAAGACGATAACAATAAGAAATTCTAATCGAAAACTTGCATTATTGTTTTTGGGATACTGTTGACGATGTACTGCGTTAAGTAAGCCATGATTCCTTAAACAAACAAAAGCCACTTTGGTTGAGGATTTTTTCTCTTAAAATGTCTTGAATAATTTATCATGTTAGAATATAAAACATTGTCGAGTTTACGATGTGCAAAAGTTTCGAATGGAAATTTTCGATATACATGCATTTTCGCGTTTCAACTCGCATATTGATTAGACATCTATATGTATTCATTTCTAATTCTCTTGAAGCTAATAATAAACGAATGAATTTATTAATTAATCAGTTCCTTAGGTTTGAATGAATATTAAAATGAAAATAAAAGAGAGTTACTTTCATCTCATCGTCAGTTATGAAATATTTATAAACTAGGTACTTTATTCAAGTAATAAATATACACCGCAACACCAAGTTTGTTTTTAATTCATCTGCTTATAACCAATTTCATTTAGATGTATGTAGCTATATTTATTTATAAATTGTGGTCGTTACAAATATTTTAATTCGAATTTATTTTGTGTTGGGAATGCGCATACAAATACAAATGTCAACAAATAATTGAAATCTAAAGATCTTAAAATATTAGATATAGTCTCGGCTCAGTTACCTAGAGGTGTCTTAAGATACACTTGAAGTCTCGTTTCTTACCCATAATCTTGTAAAAATTCATCTGGTGACGACTAGTTGTAATCGAACACTCGTGAATGTTCTAGAAATGAATCACCATTTTTTGGTAGTGCATATTCGGTCGTCGTCACTTGCAGACTATAAATAACTTATGGCATGTTTAGGTAAAGTTTATATCGACTTCGTGAATAGGCTAAGTTGCGCTCCGTAGTGAACTATATAAATAAACCATTTAACGCTTTTTTTTGTAAAAATAAATTATTGTACCTATGTATAGTACACAACGGTTTTTTTCTAGTTCGCTTAAATTATTAATAAGTAGTACAGCAATGTTGTATTTGTTTTTTACAGATAATGTACGAGGTCTTTTTGAGCTACTTCAGAAGAACGCAATGGCAGATCGATTAGATGCTCACCAAGTGTCTCGAAAATCAAGTCGGTCGCCATCACTCAGACTTCGTTTTGGGAGACGATCGGATGACAGTCTCATTCCCGTAAGATTCAAATATACTATTCGGAATTCCAGTAAAATCTCGATTTTACGGACTGCATGTGGATAAGACAGTCCCTACAATATAAATAAAATTTTATGAATTTTATTACATACGTTTTTCAGCGCATAATTTAATTAAACAACTTTTATCGTTGATATATGAAGTTTGCAAAATCGAGGTTTTACTGTACTTTTATAAATAATTGATTCGTTTTTGAATAACGTTTTTTAATAACGTTTATTTACAATCAAGAGTGCACATTAACCAAACTTTAATTTTTAATGCACCGAATGGAGTTAATGATAGGATAACTGGATTGGCAATTAGCAAATATAACCAACCTTCGCGTGCTGAAACGTTATAAATTAGCTACAATGCGTACATTCAGATTATTAAAAGTACAAAACAATCTCACCAATTTCATTATAATATAAAAAGAAAATACTTGCGCACTTTTTGCCACTACTCATTTCGAAAACTTATGAAGAGATCATTCAAAAGGAGATTATATTATGAATTTGACGTAATAATCTGATTCGAATCATTCGTAGTAATTAAGTAGGTACAGTTTTTTGCACGACAGAGTTAACCCCTACGTCATCAGTGTATGAACTTAGTAACGACGGAATTTAAACAGTCGTATCGTAATCAAAGACTTGGGCTAGACAAGGATAAAAAACTTTTTGTAAGTAAGACGTACGTTCTACAAATAATTGCATTTTAATTGTAAAAGTCACGGTGAACTTTCTAACCTTTTCGTAAAAAATACTTTGACAACTAGAATGTGACTGTTTTATGATTATAGAAGTACTTTAACTCGTTGTTTTTTCATATTATTAACCTATGCCCGCAGTCGCTATGATGCAAGGGTCAACTCTCAATGCAATGGATCTCATGCAATCATGCAATCTCATGCAGGGTCTCATGCAATGGACTGCAAAAAACATTTTTTTTATATCAGGTGTATCCAAAACGTTAGAGAAACGTTTTAGCAAAGTTTTTTTGGTGGATCTAGGAAAATTCATCGAAACACAATTCATCGAAACGCAATTCCCCGAATCAACTATTCAACGAAAGTACAATTCATCGAAATACAATTTATCAAAACACAATTCATCGAAAGGAAACTTCATCGAAATTTGCTGACTAATGAAGTCAGAAAGTGATTCCTTTGCCTTGTTTTATTGCTATTGAGTTTTCGTAGTAATTGTGAAATGGATATTAACTTAACGACCCTTTAAGTAACCTTTATTACGGTTATTTCAAATTCTTTAAGAAGCAATTAGCAGTTCAAGAAACCAGTTTTGCCAACTTTTTCAACAAATGACAAAAGAATCTTTTTCTGATTATTACAAAAATGAAACACAACAAAAAACTTCTAAACACGCCAGTGACATACTGCAAGTCCTAGGCCTTGATAAAGTGTGAAGGGAAGTTCAGGGGGATTGGTTGGGTATAACGAAACTATAAACAAATTTAAAAAAACTAAACACATTATCATACAAAAACTTGGTGAAACTCCTACAATACGAAATTTCAATGAAGTTTCCTTTCGATGAATTGTATTTTCAATGAATTGTTGATTCGGGGAATTGCGTTTCGATGAATTGTATTTCGATTAATTGTACTTTCGATGAATTTTGTGGCAAACTTTTTTGGTGCCACATAGTCCATGAATCAGCAAAAAGAAGTGTCCAAAACCTTTCTTCGAGTGGAAAACTCGTGAAAGAATGGAATCCATGTTAGAATTCGCCATTTTCCTTAGAAAGAAACGCTTTTACATATTTGATTAGCTACCCAACAGTGTCATAGAATGCCAGTGCCAGTGGATATGTACTTAACGTGTGCGAAAATGACGTCAAAACAAATAGATTTCTATAGAAACCCATTTATTTTGACGTCATTTTCGCATACGTTATGTAAACGATTGGTTCGATAACTGGACCCCTGAACAAAATTTTGCCAAAACCTCTTTTAAGGTTTTTATCAGGCTTTTTTTCGAATATTTATTTTTTTATAATGGGTATAATGTTAAGTTAAGTGCTTATTTTACCAGTTAAAACAGAAAATAATGTTTTTTGTCTATTACAGGTATCTCAGTATCTCTGGGCAGAGGAAAGCAAACACGAAGATGAATAAATTTAATGGCAATGTTATGCCTAACACCGCTAAAATTAGCTAATATAAGTACATGATTATAAACCTCTTTGTGATATTGCTACATAAGCGGTCTTGTTTGTACCTACACTTTGTACCAATATCACAAATTTCTATTTTTATTTTCGAGACTGAAACGAAATAAATATGTTTATTTGAAATGTTTCAAAAAGTATGTAACATGTTTTATGTTTAACGTGTAAAATCTATTGATGTGACTAACAAAGATCTTCGACCTGTAGTTAAATAATACGTGATAAAGTATATTTGTTCTTCTAGAATTCATATTCTGTAAATGTATTCTACGATGCATGCGACTTTAGATGGATAACTAATTCCTCAGTATAGATTCCAGTAGTGTTCGAACTAATAAACTTTTATCATGCATAGTATTTCTATAAATATTACACTTTTCCCACCCATCATTAGTTTGATATCATTAAAATATTTAACAATAACACCTTCGTAATGATAAATGATCCAAAATAACCGATTATATTTAAAAAGACTAATGACGGCCTAGAAAAAGAAAAAGACGACCTAGACTATACAATCGTTTTAATGACAACTTTTTGAATGACTCCCATATATTTTAAAAAATATAAAAAAGCGTCAAAAAACTTATAGAAATTATATTAATTATGAATTCAATTTATTTAAAAGTTTGATAACGATTATACGGGGGGGGGGGGGAAGGTTACTAAAAGTTTTTTGAAACTCAAGTTTAAAGTATACGGGGGACGTACAAAAGGTTTCTGACGTTTTTGAAACTTTCGATTGGTCACTCAGAAAATTATTAGATAAATATCACAGATATCCTTAATATCTGACGCCTATAATCCGACAATCCACATTACTTCTCAATTTGGGTTACCGACTTTTAGGCGGTAATCAACCTAGACCTTAGGAATAAAAATTTGATTTTCTGAGATTTTGTGAAATATAGAGTAGTAATGGCCGTAATCTTGAATTTCCAATTATGGTCAAAATTTTACAACTACCATCGACTATAATAAGCAGTTTAATTCATTATTTAATGATCATTTTACTGGAAATTTTTATTTCTCAGCGAACGGAGACGATACAAAAAATTTTAGGTCGGGCCAAAATTTTGCCAAATTCATTGACTATAATAAGGCTTTTTTATCAAAAATTTTCAAAAACTAGATGTCGGCGAAAACAAGTAGAATTCATCTTTTCATGCATGTATTACGTGAAAATCGATATTTTTCGACGTACGGAGACAAAACAAAAAATTTTAAGATGTAAAAATTTTTATTCCTAAGGCGTAGGTTGGTTGTAGATTGCCAGCGTTTAAATAGATTACATTTTTTTATAATCTCGATAAAATGACGCCACCTATAACGCATAGAACAGGTCCGGAATTAATTGAAAAGTAGTTTTTAGAGACAAACAATGCAAGAAATTACAATCTAAGCGCAATTGCGACGATTTAAAACTTTTGCCAAATCTCGAAAAAATTCCTTATTATAGTCCCTTATATAATATATATTGTCCTTTATTAAAAAAAAAGCTCGGCTTTTTTTTCTGGAAAAATTTTAACAGCAAGTTTTTGAACCGTAACGTTCAGAACAAGTCGCAAACGATTAGAAAACTCGTATTTCAGGTATTACGAAGCAATAAGTAACGAACTGCCGGCGTTTAAATAGATTATACATTTTTATAATCTCGATAAAATGACGCCACCTAATACGCATAAAACAGGTCTGGAATTAGTTGAAAAGGAATTTTTCGAAAATAACAATGCAAGAAATGACAATCTAAACGCGTTTCCAGCGATTAAAAATTTTTGCTAAATCTCGAAAAAATCCCTTATTATAGTCCAGCAATTTTTTTCTGGCAAAATTTTGACCGCAAGCTTTTGAGCCGTAATGTTCAATAACGTTCAGAACAAGTGGAAAACGATTAAAAAATTCGTATTTCTGCTGAAAAAAGCCAAAAGGGCGCGTCTGGGTCCCGTCATCAGACAGGCTACAACAGCCTTATTTTCTATGAAAATTCGCTAATAATGATACTAAATTCTTTTTGAAATGAAATGTATTTCTCAACATACAGAAACAAAACAAGAAATTTTGTCATGTCAAAATTTTGCTAATACCATGGGTTATATATAATAAGGCTTTGTTATTGAAAATTTTCGAAAATTCAATTACTTTGAAAATGTGTTTAATTCATTATTTTATGATCGTTTTACTGGAAATTTGTATTTCTCAACGAATAGACGATACAAAAAATTTTAGGTCAGGCCAAAATTTTGCCAAATCCATGAACCCAATAAGGGTTTTTTATCGAAGATTTTCGAAAACCCGATTACTTCGAAAACGCGTTTAATTCATTATTTTGAATTAAGTTCAAAAACGTCGAATAACTTTTTTTATCCTTTCCCTGTATATTTGTGTGCAAATTCCTTTTTGAAATCGACCGTATAATTGTTAAAATATACGTGATCGTTCAAAAATTACTCTATATTAGTAAAATTTTACTAAACTTTAGAAAAAGTATATTTTTTTATCGACTTGCACTAGTTTTGAACTTCTTTTTATTTGACACTTAATTTTAAAATTAAATATAATGTTTATTACAATGAGTAGTATTTTAATTTTGCATCTGTCAGTTTACAAATTAGAATAATCAGTATAAATTAATAATTGTTACATTTTTAGATATAAAGCAAAAACAATTTTTTATAAATTAAGGTTTTATGGTGAACTATTGTCAATTTATAACTCATCCTTTTCTTGTTTTGATTTGGTATTATCTATAATAAATTTTTTTAGATCGGCAACAGAACGATTTCCTTTATAATCAGATACAAATTTTCCATTAATGAACAATTTAAGTGTAGGAAAGCCAGATATTTCATATTCTTCTGTAATATCTGGATTTTGTATGCAATCAAACATTGCTAGTTGACCCTCGATGCCTTCAATTTTTAACTCGTTTGCAGTTTTGATATACTCGGGTTTCATTTTTTTGCAATGTCCACACCCTAGTTAAAATTTAGAATTAGTTTAAATCATCAGAAATCTTTACGAATACTTACAAGGTGCATAAAACATTACCAAGACAAGATAGTTGGTAGCTATAGCACTCTTAAAATTGCCATCAGTTAAAATTAGAATATCTGATGCATCACCAAATTTCCATTCTTCTATTTTTGGCGCAGGAGGAGGTGACAAAATAGTTTCTGGATCAGTCATAAACCTTACAAAATCACCTGTCTGATATATTCCAAATATAATAAATAAGGCAAAAACAGTTTGATTATTCTTACCGTTCGACCACCACTGTAAGACTTAATAACTTTTGAATAATAACTAAAGTACTTTATAGTGGGATAGCCTTTCACGTCGTTCATACTACAAAGTGTTTGTTGTGTGGTACAATCGATAGCCACAAATGCTACTTTAGGATCATCTCTAAAAACTTCTGCGGCTTTCGTGAATTCTGGTTTAGCTTTCTTGCAATGACCGCACCCTTTAATGTAATATAATTAGTTATAAAATTATAACTATTCACGAATCAACTTTTACAAAACAAAATTAATATGAAAGTAAAAGACAGAAAAACAGAAGTTCGACGTATGGCAAAAATGTAATGTAATATAATTAGTTATAAAATTATAACTATTCACGAATCAACTTTTACAAAACAAAATTAATATGAAAGTAAAAGACAGAAAAACAGAAGTTCGACGTATGGCAAAAAAATTAAAATAAAAACCGAAAACTTACAAGGTGCATAAAACATGACAAGTACATGTTTCTTCTTTCTTAAAAATGGTTTGAACGTTTCTTCATTTAGATGCACAACTTCTGACTTCTGTTCAGACCACGAAACCTCAGTTGGTGGCAATGGTGGTGGTTCTTGCGGATTGTTCATGAATTCCACTATTTTTTGCGATTCCCTGAGATTAACGTCAAATTTCAGTTCCCCATAAGAAAAATATTTTACGGTGGGATATCCTTTTATAGAATATCTATTAGCTATCGATTGTTCTTTAGTTGCATCCAACGCCGTCAGCATTCCTGGTATCTGATACCTTTATTAGAAAATCGGAAATCAAAAGAAAACATAAAATTACCCCTTTAGCTTTCATTTCTGCTGCTGCTTTTTCATATTCTGGCTTCATTCTTTTACAATGACCACACCAAGGGGCATAAAACATTACTAAAATTGAAGATTCCTCTTTAATTACTGGATCAAAACTTGACGTTGTTAAATGTACCACTTCACTATCAATATCAGACCATTCTGGTTCTTTTACTTTTACCGGAACACTTTGTGGATTTTTCATAAAATTTACTATACCAATTTTATTATTTTCACCTTCATATTGATATTTCATCACTCCGTTTCTGTAATTATTTATGTTAAATTTAAAATAACACGAAAGTATACAACGTACGAGTAATAGAGTAGCGTGGGAAATCCTGTTATGTTATATTGAGTACGAATTACCACATTTTCAGGACGATTAACATCAATAGCGGCTAATACAGAATGACCTTGCAAATCACTAGCTGCTGCTGCATACTCTGGTTTTAAACTTTTACAAAAACCACACCAAGGAGCATAAAACATTATCATTATTGGTTTTTGTTCCTTTCTAATCAACTTTGCCAAATTCTGAAAATAAAAGTGTATTATAAAACGCAATCGATTTAAATTAAATTAAATTATACTATAAACATAATTATAAAATAATTGTCAAAATATTTTCAAACTGATTAATGAATTTGTTTTGCTTGATATTCACAAACTTGATAGAAAAAATAATTTGACAGTAATTACATTGGCATCAGCAATATGAACAATATCGTTAGCCGAAGCATCTTCTTCCCAAGGCAAATCTCCCATCGGGTCTCTCATAAAATTAACCATAGAATTAACTGTTTCCTTTCTATCGTAATCTTTGTTAAATTCTCCATCTTTATAATGTTTAAGTAAATAAGTGTCTGGGAAAACTTTCACCTTTTTACAAATTTTTTTAGCTTCGCTAAAACCATTGAAAAAAAATTATATGAAACATGCCATACATTCGTTTGGTTACCTAGAGCAATCGATTAAAACCATAGTCCCTTGTCCTTTTACTGCAATTGCAGCCTCCCTTAAAACTTTTACCACTTGAACTGAATGTTTAACCGTATTAGTAAAACAAACCAAAACGTTTGTTTTTGTTCGTAAAATCTTTTTAAAATCTTTCATATCAACTATATGATCGATCACGACGTTTTTTTCATTACTCTTCGCTAAATAATAAGGTATTTCCGATACTACAATCTGAAAATTTAAAATTAAATTGAAAAAGATAATTTTTTTTTATTAAAATGGAATAATGCTTACAATTAAAAACGTGAAATATAAAAATTTCATGTTAGGTATAAATGTTTATTTTAAAAACAATATTCGGCTTCTTTAATTATGTACCGTAGTTTATAACCTAATTCTGTTTATTTGTAACAAATCCAACCAGTTAAATTTTTGCCACAGTACTGCCAACTTCGAATAATTTTATGGTTTTGAATCTTGAATCAGTTATAGCGGTACTTATCATGAGAAGCCGATAGATAACAGTAAATACTTTTGTGGGACATTATTTCAGTCGGTTTAAAAAAAATACTAAAGATGTTTAATTAATAAAAAAGTTCTGTAATTGTTTTTCAAAATATGTATAATTATAAAAGTTAACCTTGTAAGCTAACATACCTATCAATAATTTGAAAATCCTCAATTCAACCTCTTAGTTCACACATTAGAAAAATAAATGTATTAAAACGTTACCTGTAAACACAGACTGATTTACTCATTAGAGGTCCCAATAAGCTTTTATTTATACTATAAAATTTTAAATTAAAATTTATTTGTAAAATTTACATGCACATACCTTCTACTATATGTAATACATGATCTGCTCATAACCGATACTGAAAATGGTCCCCTTTGTTTTTCATGGTCCTTCAATTGTAATTCTTGAACACACAACACATATGCAATTTGAAAGATTACTCTCTTGAAGAAGTCTTTGCAATGATTTGTTGGTGATACCAGTAACTGCTCATTGTATTTTCTTCAGACATCAATTTCCAGTTTCATGAATGCTGTGACAAGCCTTCCTGTTATCTCTTTTCTTGTCAATTTCCACATATAACATTTTGAAGATGCACATCTCAAACCAAATTCTATCTGAAATGCCCTTTGACATGCTTTATATGAACCAGTTTATCAGTGGTGCCTCTGCGAATCATTGCAGAAAAGTGTTAAAATGTAAAACTATTCAAAATTTCTAAAATAATTATAATTATTAAAAGACTTATCAACTAGTTATCCAAAATTATTGAATAATAAAGATTAAAGAGATACAATTGTTAAAGATTACAAATAAACACAAATTCTATTGTACAGTTTTATTCTTTTTTTAATGAACACAATGCAGTACAAACACAGTTTTTTTAAAATTAATTAATACTTTTGATTCTATGCTGTTATAACAAATACTAACGAAAATAGGTAACTTAAAGGATACTTGCATATACGTCACAAAAGCTCGAAACACCAGAGATACATAATTTGTATATAATACACAGCTTTTATGTTATTTATACTTATCATTAGAAAATAGAGTACTTGTGATAATAATTTATCATGTTTTTTTTTTAATTTACTAATACATTAGTGACTTCACTTATTATCTTAATATCATTAAAATTTAATAACTATTAAATATAATGCAACATGCAAGTTTTTATACGTACAGCAACTTTATAATTTTAAAAATATCAAAGAGAAGTCAATTGAATCAACTACAGTAAATCAGATCATACCAAAAATTAATAAATTGTTTATTAAACTGATATGTTCTATATCTGTGCAGTTACCTAGTACTATATAAATCATACTAGAATACAGCCTAGAATTCGTCAGTGTAGAGTTCCCAATGAGTGCTAAGTATAAATGATTTTGAACCACTCCAAAATCGAGCGGTACAGCATTGTTGTGTTTTTTCTGTTTATACAATATCATGCGTCTGTTCGAGCAGAATGATTGGCAGGACTAATTCTACACCGGACAAACTCTAATCGAGTTTAAATAATTACAGTAATTAATAGTACATTTAATAATGTATTTCAAATATTTATTTCTACACATATTTTGCATACTACTGACCTAAGAATTCAATCGCATTATGAAAAACGTAATTCTAATATGATTAGTTTATGCATTTTATTGCTCCGATGTGAAACTGCAATCTGTAACATTTTGTTAAAGAAAGTAATACTTATGAAAGTAATGCCCACTACAATAAGCGACGAAGAAAAATATTTTTTCAAAATAAGAATAAATTACATTGTAAATTCTATACTTATCTATAGTTAAATATTTATAAGATAATAATTTAAAAATTATTATAGTAAGTAGACTAAAATTGATTTAGCATAAAATAAATGAATATCTATTTCTTTTAAAAATACTGTATTAAAATTGAAAATTTCAAATTTATTACTATGTATTAATGTAAGAGATCAGTGATAAATAGTTTGAAACTCTGAAGGAAAAAATCACTTTACTTTACCATGCATTTAGACATAAATACGTTCGATCCGTCACGCCGTGGGCCAAAGTGAGTTATAGACTGTATCACCTGTAGACTGGCAAGTTATATATTTATCACATTGAACGGCAACGTGACCCACTACTGATAGGTTCGTTTCAACTCTTCGAGAAAATTGTTGAAAAGCATTAAAAAAGCAAATGACCACATTATTATAATAGCCATGGCTATGCTGCAATTTAAGAATTACGTTAACCAAAAGTAATCCTGAAACATTAATGAAATTTAACTTGTTATAGTCGTGGAAGATCGTGTAATTTGATTTAAAAGCGATTAGAAATAGAACTAAACAATAAATATATGTAATATTTTTCTAAACCTTAAATTTGTTCTGGTATTCATTGACTACTGTACCATCACAGAATCGAAGTAAATAAAAATTAAAAACGTACTTTTAAAAAATACATAATACTATAACATATACACAATATATCACATGAATTACACTCACTGGACTAGTTTCGAACCGGTTAGATGCCTTTGTGCATAATTTGATTCGGCGGAGTCCTGATTATTCGATCATTAATATTTCACAATACTAATTTTGTTACTTTAATTTATATACCATTTAAGTAAGTATATCAAGTTCCGTATAAGAACTATAAATAATACTTTTACAAGTGTGTAATTTACAAACTTATTCGCTTCCTTATTCCTATCAAAATGAGTGTAATTTAAATATAGATATAAATTAACCAACCGGTCACTTTCTATAAATGACAAGTTTAAAATAAATACATTGCACAATATTACCTAAACACAACCTAATTCAATTATGCTTTAAAAAAGAAAAATGTATAATTATAGATGCCAATCTTGTACATATAATGCATTTTAATTTGTAAATACTAATACATTTTTCCTATTTATCTAAATACCATTACTATAGGGAATAATCAGGATTCGACCGTAACTACAATTACAATACTGAAAAATAAATAATATACATATGTAGTGTCCAAATACTAAATAAATTTCAAATGTTGTTACAGCAATTTTTATATCGATTAATTTCTTAAAAACGAAAAGTACTTAATTTATTTTCTTTTATAAATTGGACACTACAATCATGGCAAATACAAATTAATAGGCAGACTTTGCAGATTTAGCGATTTGTTTAATTCTGAAAATATGATCACAATTAAATGATATCGGTAATTGCACGTTGGTATATTACCTATTGTGAACTTCTACTGTTGTTTGAGCAGCTTTGTTATATCTACCTTCAAGTTCACTTTTCGATATTCCTCTCATAGAATAACCGTGTGGTGATAATTTAATAATGATTCTATTATTTTCGATATCACTTCTTATGACATTCTTAACGGCCGCTTTAACTTGCGGGCAGATTGCGGGTCTACTGTAATCTTGAGTGGTTCTTAGCGGCATGTCCAACTTTAAATCCAATACATTTTCATTCTAAACGAACATCCGTTCGAATAATATTATTTCGAAATCTGTAATATTTACTTACACGATACCGAAAATCAACTTCTGAACTTTTTTTAATGGTGTATTCGGATATAGGTCGTCTATAGTTACGAGCAATAGGTCTGTTGCCAGGTTTTAACCATCGCTTTTCTCGTTTAAGAATCCAATTATCGCTATCTTCATCAAATTGAATTAAAGTTATTAGACGAGATCTTTCTTCGGGCGGAACAAAATTTTCTAATATCATCAATGATTTTCTCAATTGTCTATAATAAGAACATATTCTGTGAATTATAATCATTACAGAACAAATTAGTTTATATTGTATATTACACCAATTCCCTATTAATTAGAAAATAACTACAGTTTAAGTTTTCTGCAGGGTATGTTATACAAATAATAAAATACCGCAAAAAAGGAATATACGTACAGAGAAACATCATCGTTAGTTTCCACAAGTTCTTGCCTTTCTCGCAAATATTCGTCATGGTTATCTTTGATTTCTTGCCGCATCGATTGGAGTTTGTTATACAGACGTTTAAGTTTCTCCCTCTTAAATTCAACTTGCTGTTGGAGATTTGCAAAGACTTGCTTAAGTTCCATGCACGTTTCATCTTCTAATTCAATTTGTTGCTGCATTTCTATCTCTCGTTTCTATAAAAATATTGTACCATCAAAATTAAATATATGCGAACAATATAAATACACACCTTCCGAGCCGCTATCTCTGCCCGTTGTTGTTCCAGTTTAATTTCATTTTCGTTGACGCTGTCTACAATATTTTTTCCTCCGTGAACCATTTGTTTTTCGAGAGTCCTGAGTTTTTTATTTAGTTCGTCTACTTCCATTTTTCCAGCTTCTAACATTTTTGCTTTTTCCATTTCTTCTTCTCCGTCACTCTCTATAATACTTTCGTCGTCGGTTGTACTGGTAGCCATGTCCGAAGGTATAGATCCTTTAGCCGCGATAAGTTCCTTAAGTCTTTCAATTTCTCTTTGTAATTCCAACAATTTCGTATCTTTAATGTCTTCATTTTTGATCGGTTGATTTTTGATAGATTTGGCACGATATGCATACCGTAATGTTATTATCGTTTCATCATAGTTCATACTAGCCGGTCCAATGTTGGCTATCATAATTGTTTTACTATTTCCTCCTAAAGAATCTTGTAACAGCCTAGTTAATTTGGAATCTCGATATGGAATGTGAGGTGAATTTTCGGCAAGAGCGTAAATCACATTACCTAAAACGACAAATCTATTTCAACTTGTAAACATAAGTAAATAACTGTGGTAAAAATATTTGAGACTTTTCAAATGGAATATTTCGATACTTGACTACTGTTCAATTTTTGTTAGTAAATAGGTAATCGTTCGAAAAATGCAGTTTACCTAAAGACGAAAGTGCTTTATTAATTTTACTAGCTTCCTTTAATCTATCTCCAGTAGCTCCCGATTTCGATTGTCGTTCACTTCCAGCTAAATCGATAAGATTTAATTTTCCTACTTTAATAGACTTTGACTTATTCTCGGCCATTTCGATTGCTATTTGAAATATGGCGTGCGATCGGGAACTATGTTCGTTCATGTTAGTTACACCTGTGGTTCGATTTCGATTACCAATTCGCATAGCTTTAAACATATCATTAGCACTTTGACAAGTTTGCGAATGTAAATGTGAAACAAACACTCCTTTTCCTGCCATTTCTCGTAGTTCTAAAGGCTTAGGATTTTTAACTTTTAAGAGATCACTAAAACAATTAAACATGAACTATTTGAAAGTAATTACAAACTGGTTGGCATTACCGAATATCTTCCATATAAATTTCAAGGTAACGTGCATAGACAAGAAATTCAACACCGGTGGTTCTATTAATATGAGACCAAATTTGTTCAAATGCTCTTGGAATTATTCCTTGTTCATTTTTATCACCCGCAATTCCTTCCATTGTAAAAGTCTTCCCGGTTCCGGTTTGTCCGTAAGCAAAAACACAGCCATTATATCCTTCTAAAACTGAAGCAACCAGGGGTCTTACAGTCTCATCGTATATATTTTGTTGTGTAGAGCTGAAAAATAAGTTATCGGTAAAACTTAAGAGGACCTTGCTGATTCGCTTACTTCCAATCGTAGACAGCATCGTAAGTAAACATTTTTGTTTTTTCATTCTCGCTTTTCGCATTGGGATTTTCAACCTCGATGACACCTCTCGAAGGAAATACATTTACAACTGTGGTACAACTTGCGTTTACTCCTTTTGACTTATAGGTCTACATCGAACGACTACTTGTACGGATTCGTTAAGCGCAGCCCGTGACATCACCTTGAAAAAAACCAGTTAATAATATCAATTTATAAAGATGATAACGAAATGATCACTTAAGATAATGAATAAAAAAAACTGTCTAATGTTATAACATCTTACCTCCATTGTTTGATTTCTGCTGCCGGTTAATTATTTAATTAATTTTCTTCAAGAGTAATATCTACCGTGCAGTATTAGATTCTACCACAACTTTTCTTTGCACATTATCGATTTCTTAGCGCCATGATAAAATGTCATTTTCAAAATCCCCAGGTGTTACTTTTGTTTGGATGACATCTCCCACTTTTTCCGAAGGTTATGTTGACGTAACGTGTAGATTACTGTAACTGCAAGGCGATTAGTTTACAGAGTGACTGTAAAAAGGTGCACACAAAAAAAGGCGCGTTTGTTATGAACGCAATGGCGATTTGAAATTTTTGGCGGTACATAATTACTAAACTATAAGAATTAATATCGAATGTTATAGAAAAATGTCCAACGAGATCGAAGAAATTACATATTAATTTCCTCTTATTTTTACAAACATGAACAATTTTATTAATAAATAATTTCTAACCGTGACTATTAACAATTTACTTGTTTAAATGTAAACTTATTGAAAACTTTTCTCGCTGTACTTCGATCATTAATTAGTTTCTTTAGAAATAAGATGAAGTATAAAATATGCCGGTTTTTATACGACAAAATTGTTTTTCTACGAGATTTTGCGAGATGTTAATATTACCTGCGAACGAAACTGAAATAATATTAAAACTAAATTGTATGAAAATTGTTCGCGGTTTTCCATATTTGCGAGGATTCCGAACGGGGAACGAACGTACGCCCTGTGAATGTCGAGGGTCAACTATACACGGCAAATATTATGTAATAGTTGTAACGAACATTATTTACAAAACAATATTTTCAACAATGTGAAAGTTACTTATACCTTATCTAATCGGCTTGGCACACGTCATCAGTAAAAAGTTATCAGATTTTTCATTTGCAATTCAGTTTAAAGTTTGGAAAGTGACATATTCGATCGATGATTCATTTGCGCGCATATTAAATGGTATAAAGACTACAATTTATTAGAACTGTAAAAATACGCGGTACGAGGCGACAGCGTTGTGTGAAACGTCATCGTCTAGTAACCTTTTATTGATGACGTGCCGCCAGACAGGTTGAATAGGCCATACTTGTCATAATCATATAATTGTTCCCAACAAATAAACCCTCGTATTAAACAGATTATTAAAAAAAAAGGTAATTAATACACAGATGTATACGGGGTGCAACAAAAGATATAGTTATAAATTTAAGGTTTTGTTGATTACGTTTTGAGTCATAAAAGAAATGACCGCATCGGCTATTACTACGTTTTGTCATTTTATAAAGGTTTAGTTGTACCTACATACAATAAATCAAGAAAGTGTATCTACCACTAAAATATTTGGCAAAATAATAAGTGTTATAGGGGAGCGTTTATTTGGATCTTGTTATTTATAATCAGTCTTTATCATGCACCTACACTTTTATAGTGCCCGATTATAGAGTCCAGAATTTGTTTAGTTATTTGTCTATTCCATTTTCTGTATATTCTTTGGATTTTGATAATTTCAACTCTAGATCAAGTTGTTTTATAAAATTACGGGTATAACATTTTAAAATTAAATTCTAAGGGTCGCGGTCGGTTTATCAATCACCTGTTAACTCTAACTATTAGTTAGTTGTCATAGGTACGGTGTAGATACTCTCGTAACAAGCAAATTTTTGTATATAAAAATTGATTGGAATGATTATTATTATTATTATAATCATAACCCTTTTACCTTTTAGGTGTCGGGTATGATTGGAATGATATGAAATCAAAATTATTTTATTTGGCCCTCTGTTCCAAATCAGCTCATAATTAAAACTAATTAAAATAATATCTTAAAATATCATTTTTAATTAAAAACAATTGACTTCGAGGTTACGAAAAATGATACATATTTTTGAATTTTTCGTCAGTAACTAAAATTGACGGCGCTTAGAGCGACCTTTTGCGTTAAACGTACTTTATTATAATTAATAAAAAAATTAAATTGCTTACCTATACGTATAAAAAAGTTGATAAAGTTGTACTATAGAAACCGATTGATCCGATTCTTGCAATGCTTTTGATTCGTAAATACGTAGGTACGTTTGCGTCCGGTTTAATTTGTCCAATAATGCACGGAATATTGCGCTTTAGATTTCTACAAGAAAATGCCAAAAAATAATTTTTGTAAAGAATAGGTACGTCTACTAAAAATCATTAAGTACATAATTCATTGCAAACTTTTAAAAAATGATTATCGTTCCTCCAAATAATGTGATATTAAGTATCGATGCGTCAATTAGGTGTTAGATAAACTATCAATTTATTTGGAAATAATTTTTGGAGCGCTTCGGACGAGAGTCTATCGTTTACTCATAAGTAAGTATAGTAAACGTCACGAAACCCAAGAAAAAAGTTAAACATCTTGTTTGTAATCAAAGTAAAAGGTAATCTAGTAGAATGTACAGTCACATGCAACGAAAACGTTCCTCGTCCAAATCGTAGCACAAGAACGTAAGACTATGCGACTGCACATAACTCTGGTCATGTACATGCTGTACATATTACGAGACAAAGTAAGTACAGTTCGCGTAAATTTTCTCAGGTTTCACGACGTTTTCTGTAAATCATTAAATTGTTTTTTGTGTTATACATACCTATATTAATTTAATTTGTCGATATAAATACTTAATAATGTAGAATAAAATAATCTTACCTTATGTACATAGCAATGGCGTGCGTACGTAGGCAATTTACATTGAAAAATTGGAACTTTTCTTTTTACTCCTATGCATCTATCGTTTTAACGACTTTTAATCTAAAGGAAATTAAGAATAAAATAAAGAACAATAATTTTATTCATAGAGAAGAACTTTTCGAGTTAGTGTTTCAGTATAAAGAGAAAGATCAATAGCAAGAACCTACATACATGATGAACTAGCTAGTGAAATATGATTAGTTACAATGGGTACAGAAATGGCAACGATGATAATGGTATTAAAAGTGAAATTGTGTTATAATCCTTAAAATTTTAAAACGTTAATCTTTCACCTAGTCTACATTTTAATGAGAACGACAACTTACATAAATTTTATTTTAACCTTATACACATTTTACATTTATTTTTCATAAAAACAATCGTCAACAACATCGTATACTTACATAATTATCAGTTGATCAATGAAACGTATTTCCAAGTACAAATATTACGTGTATTAAATAATTTAAATAAATAATATTTATTATAATTCGGTTTGTCCAAACTTTTAAAATTTGAATTATACAACATTTAATATTATAATATAAAGACCGACTTTATCAAAATAATGTAAATAACAGACTTTACAAGTACAACACGAAGAATGATTAAAATTTGCTCTTATTTTTGAGCTTGAGCAGGAGTGATATTGAGAAGATTGTGATGATATATTAACGGTTCTCTATGTAGAGAATTCATCAGTTCCTCGTTTTCCTTGCGAACTGCAATAAAAAACTGCAATCAAATTATTATGGCAAATTATAGGTAGGTACATTAAAAGAATTTATTTGTAAACGTTCCAAAAAATGTGCCTACCTACCTATCTACCACGAATAAATACTGCGAATACAATTTTCGAGTGGAGAAAACTCAAAATAATTAAAAAAAATTGCGCTTAACTGGCACAATAGGCACCGGAATCAAATAAAATAGATATGTAGTACGTACGTGCATTTTTAAAAAATAAACACACCTCATTGTTTTCTAAGATGTTCGCGAATAAAGTAAAACAAAATAATATACATAAGTATACGTGCGGTAGAAAACGTTAACAAAGCAGACACGTGGCAAATAGTACACGTAATTAAATGTAGTAAAACAGTTTATAAATGTACACGTGGAATCACTGTTAGTTGTTCATCTGGAAACTAGTGAAAATTATTATTTTAACGATAATACGAGCACAAAATACGAGCATAAAATAAGTACTTACATACTTAGTAATTGTTATTATACAAATTCGTGTCCTCGGAAACATTATTTATATCAATAACGCTCGTTTTTTCAATAATTCAGACACTCTACTTTAAAACAACTTGACGTTTAAGAACATGTTCTAGTTTTTTTAAAATACTAAAACTTAACTATAACTAATACTATACTTTTTAAATACTAATACTAAATAAATAATAAATTCAAACTATTGATAAACAAATCCCAACTTTTTCCTGATTTGTGTAGATAAATGACTATACCATGTTTTCGCACACGCGAGTATTGTCCGCAACATTATCTGAGACAATATCGCGTACAAAAAGTTATAGAGAGTGCTCACCGTTTCGCTGGTGCAATACAATTTCTTGATTACTTACTAGCGATTTTAGAGCGGCTATGAAAAATTTGTTAAAATTTAATCGGGCCATTGATTTCGAGAAAACAACGCTCTGCTATAGTCACCACTAGAACTACTTTTCTACCAGACATTGTCCCCAATATTTTTTTTTGGCGTTTCCACGTGTAGGGCAACGTTCCCAGCATTGTTGCGGGATTTTGTGTCCAACACTGTTTGGTTTGTTGAAAGTAAAAATTGCACTCGTGGAAACAAGACTTTACAATTTATTTTTACGTAATCTACGTCGCGGGCAAACAATTATTAGAGGAAAATAGCTTTTTAATAGGCATTTATATTTAAACGCTATTTTCCTAGACAAATAGTATTTGACGGAACCGTTGTTGGACAAATAGCATTTTAGAAAACATAGAAAGTAGATTGGCTTTTATGATTCAATATGGATTTTAAGTGCAGACAAGGTGAGCTTAGGTTAGTGTAGATGAGGCGAGTTTAGACTAGTGCAGACGGGGTGAGCTCGATTTTAGAATCGGTGAATTTTCCTTTCGACGAACTACGGGTCGGCGAATTTCAATCGGTGAACCGATTCCAAGGTCAATACATATTTATAGTATTTTGCACAGTAATATCAGATACGTTGTATTTGCCTACAAAAAAATCAGGCGGATACTATTTGCCTGGTTAAATACCTATGGTGAAATAGAAATTTAATAATATTTGAAACTATCTACTAATCAAAAACTATTTTCCTAAAATAACGATTTGCCTGCGACATCCACAAAAATTAACAAATTCTGTTGTTTAAGTACGTTTAAGGAAAATTAACAGAAAATAGTATTTCCATCTGGAAAAATTTAAAATACCTACCTATAATACCTAAATATAGCTGTTGCCATATGCGTATCATGTAAATATAATGAGACGAAACTTCTCTCCATCGATATCGATTATGCTTGATATTGTTGGGCATAAAATCCCGCAACAATGTCGAAAGCTTTGTACATGCATGGAAACTGGGATAAAGTTGCAGATAATGTATGCGTAGAAACGAAGCTTTAAGCTCTATTGTTTTAATTAAAACAAAACAGGGTGGCCACGAAAAAAGTAAAATTTCGTATATATTATTCTAATTAAATTTTTATGGGTAATAAAAATTGTAACGACATCGAATAATTAAGGTTTCCATATCACCTAAGTATACTTACAATTAGTAAAATAAAAATATATTTCTATTATTTTGACGAACCGTTGCGCTGGCGCTGATTTAATTTGTTTTAAAAACGGTAAAATGTGATCAGTTTCATATTTGCTCGAACTGAAATTTACATTAGATATAGATAATAATTAAAAAAATAATAATGAATGCGTAATTTATCACTTCGCGTTATACAAGAAAACTGTTCCCCATTTCTTTTTTTTTTATGAATGCGGCGAGTTTTAATTTCCGACTTTCTAAACGCACGATTGATGATTCAAATCGAGGGATGTAAATTTGAAAAGAAAGAAAATGTATTCGCGCAAGAATGACTTTTAATGGGATCGACAGATGATCCCAAATTCTTTACTTCATTCAACTCGAACAAGGAATTTAAAATAAGAGAATGCGAATACGAAAAAGAAACTGTTTTATATAAATACATAATTTAAAGAATTCTTAAACGGAACTCCGAACTTACACAAAAGTGTAATTTGAATTTACTTTGCAAAATTTCAATGGTATCGTATAATTTGAAGTATAAGTTGAATGTTTTATTTCGCAACAAATTACTTATGCTAATTGTAAGTAGTCTATTGCGACGTTATATTTCTTCACAAATTGCAGAAGATATAACGATCACAAATTAAACGATCATAAATAAGTTCACAACTGAAAATTATGACGTTACTTATACTTTACGTCATACTTTATTGTTTGTTCTATCTACCTATTTAAAAGTAAGAAAATTCAAATTATACCGACGATAAATAATTAATTTTTCAACCAATGCTTTTGTTTCTAAAAATTTCGAACTTAATATCTAAGTAAGTTTAAATTTATATAATTGTGATTTATATTTGGTTTTGTTCTTGCTTTACGGCGTTCTATTTCGTACCTACTTTGAAAATTTACAATTAAAAAAAAAATTAGGCATTATCTGTCATCTGAACACTCACGTATTTTATAACGAATATTTTTCCGATTTTGTAATTGTACATATTTATAACAATTTTTTCACAATTTGTCATAGAATATTCGGCAGAGTTCTTTTAAGCAATTTCCACTAGGTACTTAATTATAATAGATAATGTTTTTCACATAGAAATCTATAGTTTTTTCAACGTTTATCGATCATGACGTCATACACATTTTATTCAATATTTTGATTTCCTGAAGAATTGATTGATTATTCGTTTAATACATAATCTCGTGCAATTTAAGGCGTACCTAAACAAAAATATTTAATAAAATATGTATGACGTCATAATCAATAAAATGAATAAACCGTAATTTATAATACCCTAATATACGTAATACCCTGTATTTTTTCATAAGACTAAAACATAACTCGCCGTTTGCTTTCCTAATTCTTAATTTAAAATATGTTTACTTAGGTTTGACCTCAATTACGTATACGGACCCGTTTCCTAACCTAATAGATCTCGAGACTGCTCAACCCCCATGGTTGAATTTCCTCATGCATTACTATCCTTTCAAGGCGGACAACGAATCGTATTATGATTTTCAACTTTCCAACTTTGAAATATTTTGTTTTACACTGCACGTGCTTTTAAAACACATATTAATGCAAATGTTATGGTCGGTGATTCTATTATCAAATCAAACCAAAATAATTCGAATTTAAATATTAGGAAAACACGACAGTTCATTATTCTACAATTATTACAATAATTTCTTACATATATCGTAAAAACGTTATATTCGATAATTAACAGCTAACAATGATAATACTGTAAAAAAGACAAACAAATATTTAACAACCATCAGTATCACAGACTGGAACCTTTTTATGAGAAGAAAAATTCCATCGTTAACAAAAGGCTCTACAATTTCAATATCACGATGAATGGCTGTAAAGCGCATTAGTAGGTTGTTTTAAAAAGCAAAGTTGGCTTTATCACATCTTAATGTTAAAGGTCTGAATATAATCTTACAACAGCGTAACGTCCTCGTTACACACAAAAAAGCGATATTAACAATAGCATAGGTACTATTGTGTGCGAATCAAACCCCCAGTGGGTCGGTCAACATCCCACCACAATTTTTGCGACTTAATTTTAGTTTGAGAGTTTTACTTAAAGCTAAATATCGATCCGCTTCGGTTAGGATCGGTAGGTAGGTTGCAGAGGAACGTACAAAATGTTTTTGCTGCAGATTCGACTTCTTTAGGCACGCAAAATGCGACGGTTAAACAGTAATCGAAAAGGAGCATTTCAATTACTGATTAAATCAAATTAATAATAAAGCTACAGATGTTATATGAAGTTATTTTTTCTTAATTTAATTTGAAAACGAGCCGCTAGGTTTATCTAAATTAATGTGAACACGATTTAAATTTTAACGTGTGCACCGCGACGCAAATATTTTTGTAATAATTTTGTTTTATTTTACCAAAAAAAAACAAATGCAATAAAAGTTACATTTAGGCGCAACTCACACGGACGACAAACCATTGCGTCTTTTCGACACAAGTAGACTCATTTTTATTGTATATGTTAAAAATAATGTGGACTGTTCGTTTGTTTACTTCGTTGATAAATTACGATGTGTTTTCGTTTGATATCGTGTATCCACTTCTACGTTTTTATAAAGTACCTCGATTATTTTTAACATTCAACATGATTTACTTTAAAATAAATCTGTATTATGCCTATATTAAATGAAAAGTAGATAAAAAAGACACACGGAGGATTTATCTTTATATTATGTTGCAAAGAAATATCCTATGTAGTAGGCACTTGAAAATTATGCATTTTCCTAAAAAAAAAAAAACGCAAGGTCCTTGTATATGTTACTGTGAATGTCGGTAATTTGTCTTATGTCGACAATGAACAATGACTGTCGACACACACACACACACACACACAGGATGTTTGGTGAATATTGGAAATTTTGAACAAAATGATTGATTTTCCAACAGCAGCCGGTGCATGACATTTTCGAAAACTGATTTCTGTATTTTAGATAAAAATTTTAAAACAATGCGATGGGCATTTTTATTATAGGTAATAATTATAGCTATTGAAAAATAGAAATTGAAATATTATACAATATTATTGATTTATATTGATATTAAAACTAAAAAACAAATCCATTTAAACGAACAAAAAATGTATTTCAAAATTTACTATAAAAACTTTTAAGAGTAAACAGGTAATAATATGTTGAAAATTCATTCAGAAACAAAATCATATTGAAAAGTTGGTAGATATACAAGTTCTTAAGAAAACCAGACACTGGTCGTAAAATTCATTTATTTCGTGTAAAAACAATTACGAGCCACCTTCTTTCTTTCTATAACAAAAAAATTAACGCGCATATCTAACGAGACGACTTATAATTTTGTTGTTCATAAAAACACTTAGGTAATATTAATTACAGACTCTCATTGTAGACAAGAAGCTCTTTAATTTTCCCTTTTCGTAGATGGTTCGATGACCTCAATTTTCTTGTTCGTTAAATTCTTATTCATTTTCAATGATCACAACGAAATTTAGTCCTTTAGGGTATTATTTAATGAGAGATAAGCAAGATAAGCCTGACGATTCTATTAAGCCTATTTTACATTTCATGAGGACAACGTTTAAAATTAATTTTACGGACGATAAATATCGCACATAATTACAAACTGATTTAACAATAATTAAATTACTCATGTACATAGGTACAAATAGAAAATTTTCTAGCAAATAAACTATGTATTATAATTATTATGATTATTGTTCAGTAACAAAAATCAGTTTCGATACCTATAATACGCAGGTAAATATATATTATTAAACTATTAGTGAACATACGTATGGCCTATCCAAGCGTATAAGCGATTCACGTCATCAATTAAAGGTTACTATAGCTTATCCAAACCTATATGATGTTCACGTCATCAACAAAAAGTTACTAGATTGTTTATTTGTAATTCGGTTTAAAGTTTGAAAAGTAACATATTCTATAGATGACTTACTTGCGCGCATATTAGATGACATAAAGAAAGACTACAATTGATTAAAACTGTCAAAATACGAGGTGCGAGGAGACAGCACTGTGCGAAACGTCATCATTTAGTAACCTTGTATTGATGACGTGGATATCATATAGGTTTGGATAAACTATAGATGATGACGTTTCACACAGTGCTGTCGCCTCGTACCTCGTTATTTTTACAGTTCTAATAAATTGTAATCTTTATCTATACCATCTAATATACGTACAGGTAACTCATTTATAGAATATGTCACTTTCCAAACTTTAAACCGAATTACAAATAAACAATCTAATAACTTTTTACTGACGACGTGAATCCCTTATACACTTGGATAGCCCTATTTAAAGTTTCAATAAACACGACAAGCTGAATAGAGAGACCTGTAAAACATGTATGCAAAGCCGTGACCGAATAACGTCTTCGTTCAAAGTCAACATTTTAGTTTCACGTTTCAGCACATACATTCTAAAGACAACGAAATTTAATTAATTTGTAAACGGAGTTAGAAATAACATCTACTTATCCAAATTCTAGGAAAAGAAATATGCAAAACCGACATTGACGTGGTCCAAATTCAAAAGGCGAAATTTCCCGGATTTATTTTGTATATATACGGCATTAAAAAAAGCTAGTATTCAATTTAGACATGTAATATGAATCAAAAATAACGAAACACCTTTAATAAATGTTAGTCCTATTATAGCTACTTTTTGGGTAACAATTTTCCTTTTTCTCTAACGGGGAGTGATTTATCTTACTCAACGAATTCTTCGAATATGTTTCGAAAATGATAAGCTTTTTCACCGTTTACATGAGCTTATTTTAAAATTTATGCAATATCCCTTGGTATTCGCGGTTTTTCTTTTCTCCTCTTATTTGGTAAATTTTCTTTTGTACTACGAAATGAACGCTAGATTGTATGGGAGATTGTATACTACGAACGATATGCAATATACATAAATATCTATGTAGCGACGAAACTAAATTTATGATTAACAATTATTCGCGGATTTTCCACATTCACGGGGACTTTGGAAACGTAACCCTCGCGAACGTTAAAGGTCAACTGCAATAAATTGAGACCTAGAAAAATTTGTTTTGCTTATTATGTGCGAGAATTATCCGTTTTATCAATAAAGAAAACGTCGCATCGCGGTCGTCTAATGACAATGAATGATACTGACAAAGTGGATTTCAAACTTTATGTAAGAATTCTATTAAAAAACCCGAGATTATCCATATTTTATAGTTTAGTTTTTATCTCTAACACGTTTCATTAGTTTTTTTATATTTTTGAAAGGGAATTTACCAAGATATAGATACAATTGCATCGGTGACGTTAAACGAACTGCGAAAAGGTCACCGAAAAAACAGATATCCAGATTAAATCCTCTCACGTCTTGCTGCGACAAATGCGTCGTTTTGTTCCAACAACTTTATTAATGTTGAAAACTACTTCGTGATAGATTATCCCTATTCCCTATACCTATATATAACTGACTTAATTTAAATTTAATGCTTTATAGAACAACGAAACGATGAATATGCGCACGTGTTTTTTTTTACCATGCTTGCTAGATTGGATTGATTTCATAATTCCGGTTAAACACTTCAGTCGATTAATCTATGTATTATCTGTACTTATTTAGGTTAATTTTTATAAAAGGGAACGGTATTTTTAGGAACAATTCCGCTCTTATTTAAAATAAAATCGAGTACCCACTAGATTCTATTTCTACATTACTTATAATAAATATAATTTTTATAAATTATATTTATAATTATATAAATTAAATTATATTTTAATAAATTATATATTTTTTTTAACCTGTAAGTAATGTATGTGGGTGAATCTCTGCAAATTTACCAGTTTTACCAATATTTTTAACTTCATCTAAATATTAACCAAACTGTAAAAAATAAAAGATATATTACGTACCATTTCACAAGCACACCTAATGATGGAGTGACGCATAAAAAAAACACGCAACCACTAATTAGAATTTAAAAAATCACAACTTTTCCCAAAAGTTATCAACATCTAGTTGTCTACTATACCACAACAGCTATTACTAAGAATAGTGTTGTAATATTTGCATGCTGGAAATGACATTAAAGTATTGCGTTAAGGCAAGAAATTTGATAGTGTGAGGGAACGACAAAAAAGATTGGGCAACATACTATGTAATTTAATTATTCCTCTAAAAGGGTTTTTCCCTCAGTCAGGAATTTAAGGAATTTAACCGGACACGCACTTCCTAAAAAAGGTTAGGTATAATAATTATAAACTATTTTACTTTAATATATGTAAATATCCAAAAGTTATTAGTTAAGCAGGTCAAATAATAGTGCATTAAAAAATTAAAAACGTTGTGTTAAATCTTCAGTAACAACAATTCTGTTTTAAAACATATTGAAATATTATGAGCTTTTGAAAGTTACATAATTTACAAATTTGAAAGCGATATTGATCTTACATCGGCCTATAATAACCGTTTTTAAAGTTCGCAACTTGATTTATCGTATCAAATAGAAATGAAGTTCTAAAAAAGTAAAAAAACCTTTTGGAAAATGCAACTTTTTTAACATTTTACTAGCTATGGCCTATCCAAACCTATATGCAATTCACGTCATCAACAAAAAGTTACTAGATTGTTTATTTGTAATTCGGTTTAAAGTTTGAAAAGTAACATATTCTATAGATGACTTACTTGCGCGCATATTAGATGACATAAAGAAAGACTACAATTGATTAAAACTGTCAAAATACGAGGTGCGAGGAGACAGCACTGTGCGAAACGTCATCATTTAGTAACCTTGTATTGATGACGTGGATATCATATAGGTTTGGATAAACTATAGATGATGACGTTTCACACAGTGCTGTCGCCTCGTACCTCGTTATTTTTACAGTTCTAATAAATTGTAGTCTTTATCTATACCATCTAATATACGTACAGGTAACTCATTTATAGAATATGTCACTTTCCAAACTTTAAACCGAATTACAAATAAACAATCTAATAACTTTTTACTGACGACGTGAATCCCTTATACACTTGGATAGCCCTATTTAAAGTTTCAATAAACACGACAAGCTGAATAGAGAGACCTGTAAAACATGTATGCAAAGCCGTGACCGAATAACGTCTTCGTTCAAAGTCAACATTTCAGTTTCACGTTTCAGCACATACATTCTAAAGACAACGAAATTTAATTAATTTGTAAACGGAGTTAGAAATAACATCTACTTATCCAAATTCTAGGAAAAGAAATATGCAAAACCGACATTGACGTGGTCCAAATTCAAAAGGCGAAATTTCCCGGATTTATTTTGTATATATACGGCATTAAAAAAAGCTAGTATTCAATTTAGACATGTAATATGAATCAAAAATAACGAAACACCTTTAATAAATGTTAGTCCTATTATAGCTACTTTTTGGGTAACAATTTTCCTTTTTCTCTAACGGGGAGTGATTTATCTTACTCAACGAATTCTTCGAATATGTTTCGAAAATGATAAGCTTTTTCACCGTTTACATGAGCTTATTTTAAAATTTATGCAATATCCCTTGGTATTCGCGGTTTTTCTTTTCTCCTCTTATTTGGTAAATTTTCTTTTGTACTACGAAATGAACGCTAGATTGTATGGGAGATTGTATACTACGAACGATATGCAATATACATAAATATCTATGTAGCGACGAAACTAAATTTATGATTAACAATTATTCGCGGATTTTCCACATTCACGGGGACTTTGGAAACGTAACCCTCGCGAACGTTAAAGGTCAACTGCAATAAATTGAGACCTAGAAAAATTTGTTTTGCTTATTATGTGCGAGAATTATCCGTTTTATCAATAAAGAAAACGTCGCATCGCGGTCGTCTAATGACAATGAATGATACTGACAAAGTGGATTTCAAACTTTATGTAAGAATTCTATTAAAAAACCCGAGATTATCCATATTTTATAGTTTAGTTTTTATCTCTAACACGTTTCATTAGTTTTTTTATATTTTTGAAAGGGAATTTACCAAGATATAGATACAATTGCATCGGTGACGTTAAACGAACTGCGAAAAGGTCACCGAAAAAACAGATATCCAGATTAAATCCTCTCACGTCTTGCTGCGACAAATGCGTCGTTTTGTTCCAACAACTTTATTAATGTTGAAAACTACTTCGTGATAGATTATCCCTATTCCCTATACCTATATATAACTGACTTAATTTAAATTTAATGCTTTATAGAACAACGAAACGATGAATTTGCGCACGTGTTTTTTTTTACCATGCTTGCTAGATTGGATTGATTTCATAATTCCGGTTAAACACTTCAGTCGATTAATCTATGTATTATCTGTACTTATTTAGGTTAATTTTTATAAAAGGGAACGGTATTTTTAGGAACAATTCCGCTCTTATTTAAAATAAAATCGAGTACCCACTAGATTCTATTTCTACATTACTTATAATAAATATAATTTTTATAAATTATATTTATAATTATATAAATTAAATTATATTTTAATAAATTATATATTTTTTTTAACCTGTAAGTAATGTATGTGGGTGAATCTCTGCAAATTTACCAGTTTTACCAATATTTTTAACTTCATCTAAATATTAACCAAACTGTAAAAAATAAAAGATATATTACGTACCATTTCACAAGCACACCTAATGATGGAGTGACGCATAAAAAAAACACGCAACCACTAATTAGAATTTAAAAAATCACAACTTTTCCCAAAAGTTATCAACATCTAGTTGTCTACTATACCACAACAGCTATTACTAAGAATAGTGTTGTAATATTTGCATGCTGGAAATGACATTAAAGTATTGCGTTAAGGCAAGAAATTTGATAGTGTGAGGGAACGACAAAAAAGATTGGGCAACATACTATGTAATTTAATTATTCCTCTAAAAGGGGTTTTTTCCCTCAGTCAGGAATTTAAGGAATTTAACCGCGACACGCACTTCCTAAAAAAGGTTAGGTATAATAATTATAAACTATTTTACTTTAATATATGTAAATATCCAAAAGTTATTAGCTAAGCAGGTCAAATAATAGTGCATTAAAAAATTAAAAACGTTGTGTTAAATCTTCAGTAACAACAATTCTGTTTTAAAACATATTGAAATATTATGAGCTTTTGAAAGTTACATAATTTACAAATTTGAAAGCGATATTGATCTTACATCGGCCTATAATAACCGTTTTTAAAGTTCGCAACTTGATTTATCGTATCAAATAGAAATGAAGTTCTAAAAAAGTAAAAAAACCTTTTGGAAAATGCAACTTTTTTAACATTTTACTAGCCTACTTTATATTTAATTTAAAAATGAGATTACGTACGTATTTGTATGTAATGCATCATTTTTACACGTCTTTTTAGTAGTGTCAAACGGATTTTAATAAAAATTTAATAGAGAGTAATAAGTATAAGGAAAAAGTAAAATCTTTAAAATTAATTTAATTAAAGAACGACGATCTCCGCCGCATTTCTTCAATTAAATAAATGGGGTCGTTACAAATTTTATACGAATAAAATGTCCGTCACCTGCAACAGTATAATTATATATTTTTTACAACGCTCCAGAATTTAGAATGCACATACAGCATCGACGAAGCGGGCCATTACGATTCTAAAGCGGCGTTTACATTAGCATGGAGCGATGGCTGAAATCAGGCGTAAGTGCGTCGTAAGATAGCAACACGTTTATTTATTCATCGACTTTAAATGTAAGAAGTAATATACTTGGTGACCCAGACCACCCAGTTATCGCGTAAATGTCGCGTAAACGCGACAACCGTACAACCTCCAGTCGCTGAAAACCTTGGGTAAAGCCGACCGTCCACTGGAATCGTAGTCGAACAACTGAGTTATCGACCATTGCCGGGCGTATACATACGTCTGATCTCCCGACACGTAGAGTGATTGATTAGCGCCTATTGCATCTGACGTAATCGAACAATTACGGCCGACGATGGCCGATTTACAGTCAAATACGATCAAACTAGGATTTTTCACATCAGTCAGCCGACTGTTTTCTATTTCGGGGTTTCCTGACTTTTCCACGATTTCCCCGACTAAAATATTTTCTTTTTCTTGACCCCCAAAATAGTAAAAACAACGTATAAACAGTTTATCAATTTATTATACTTGCAAAAATACAATCAAAGAATCACTTGGATACGAAATCTACCGTAAATTTCCCCGATCAATAACAAAATTTCCCGATTTTTACGAAAATCCATTAAAATCCCTGAGCAAAATAAAACTTTATCAATTGCCTCGACTTTTCCCTGTTATAAAAGTGGGAACCCTGTTAATTTGTGCTGCTAGTTGTGCTGTGCAGATATATTATTTCTGTTTATTAATTTCTTTGTATTACCGTTATAATAGATACGGAAAAACTAATTCGTCTTGTAAAGGAAAATCGGCAACTTTGGGATATGCGTGACAAGGGCCATACCTCGGCCTGCGCGGGTACAAAGAGACCGGATCGAGTCGTACGACCGGATTGGTCGTTAAGTCGGACTGGTTTAATGCTAATGCCGGCGCATATCTAATGCATCATTTAAAACCTTCCGACTTTTTTCCGAAACATTTTTTCTAACAGTAGAATGTTGTGTTTGCGAAATAATTGGGTGGTCCGGATGGGGTCTGGGACACCCCGGGTACGTCCGACTATCTATCTACAAGACAGCCGTGGCTTCGCGACTAATGTAAACACCGCCTAATATAGGAAGCTTAATAATGGAGCACATAAATTTAAGTTTATTTTTAATAAAAAGTAATTTATTACGGAAACGCGTCGTTATTTTTAAAATTTACTTTTAGGGAAGCCTACCTGCATATAAACTAGGGAAAACAAGTACTTGTTTGTTAGATAAAATAATCCCGGATAAAAGGATTCAAGCCAAGTATTATTATACAATTTATAAAGAAAATTGATGGCTGTTATATAATATGAACTAACTTATAAACTTTTATACAATTTCGAAATTCTAAAATAAGGCACCTAAAAATTGTTGTATGGAAATAAAGTTTCTCGATGCTAAGCTTTTTTTATTAAACGTTTAGGTAGAACCCTTTCTATAATTTACAACATTAATTTGTAGGATGAATTATAAATTAACCAAATGCGGCATCAAAACTTAACAAAAACAAAAACTTAACTGCGCACCAAAACTTACTAGAATGGTTCTACAGATAAATCGTTTGCATTAATTAATATCATCCCAAACTGTCAACTAACATAACGTTGAAGACTTTTGAACTGCTCAGCTCGCATTGTCAAAACGAAATAATTTCACGGACTAATTGGGATAGACGAATTATTAAATTGAATGTCTTAAAACATAGATACGTACATTTGCAATTATAAGTTTTCAGATCGATTTTATGCAGGTATTGATATTATATTCTTCGTCCTGTTTTCTTCTTTTTTTTTAATATTAAAAGGAACGAATTTCGGTTAGAAAGGAAACGCCACTTGACTACGTGTTCCTGTCGAATAAAACGTGAGAATGAAAAGTGGAGTTTTGTATTTACAACACGACCGAAACACGAGAACGGGAAAGAACGTTACGGCCAAACGTTACAAAACAAATTAGTTCCGCAGTTTGGACGTGCCGATTTAAGGGCGGACAATTTTTCAATTTGAAATATTGTTAAATAAATGGTATTCTGTATGATCTATCAAACCCGAAATTGCCGTAACAATAATTTATTACAACCGGAGAGACGAGATTCTGAAAATAATAGCGAGCTATCGTTCTTCTTTAACAAATGTCTTATCCTTTTAGTATATATCCAACGGAAAATTTAAATCAAATCTGGACGATTTATGAACCCAATTAAGATTTAGCAAACGCCAAAACTCGGACGCGACAATTAAACTTATTGGCGTGAAAAAATTATTTTAGAATATCGCTGCAGAGAAAAATGCGGAATTTCCTGGATAAAATTTTAACAAATTGCCGCAAATAGCAATGTAGGTACCTACTTGATTTAGCAAAAGTTGTTGAGGGATAAATGCTTTTCAATATTCTTCGCTAACGCATCTGCTATATTTTAGTAAGTAAATTTCACTAAACCGTAACAGTCTTGTTGTCAAAATGTAATACTTATCTAACAATAGGTTTGAACTGTGCGACGAACCATAAAAATGTTAACTTTTACTCTTTTTTAGGTCCACTTTTTTCCGAAAATTTCACTTTTTATTTGATTTGTAAGACGCTTGCCCTGAAAATACTAAAATGTTCATCAACCGTGATACGATTAAATTCAAATCTAAAGTCGATAGGATGAAAAATAACGAAGTATATCTAACCTAGGTATTTCGGGTAGTGTAAATGCAAAATTCAAAAATAATACGTAAAATATGTAAAAATGAGATCGGAAAATCGCCGATTTCTATAAAAACCTCCGACCGTTTACATCGACCCGACGCGATGCTATGTAATCTAAAGCCGCGTCCACATTAGCAAAAATTTACGTCGCGCGTTGTATTCGCGACACTTTATTTAAATAAGCGTTAAAACATTTAGGCAAGTGTGAACGTATTCACCGCATAACATTGCTCACAAACATTTTCGCCAATATTCTACACGCACGATCCGTTCGTTATCGTTTTTTTTCAGCCGCGTCCACATTAGCAAAAATGATTTTACTCGAAAACTGTGGTTCTATCGAAATTTGATATGAGTAGGTACAATTTTTTAGCAGAAATAAGCCTTGAAGTTTCATAATTTCTTGTCAAAGAAAGTTGAAAACATTGACATACAATTTATCCACTCCATATGCAGTTTGACACACCCCCGAAAACATTAAAGGTCGATTCATATTTACATTAACATATAAGTGCTTAACGTGGCAAATAAGACATTTTTGACATATGATTAACGTACAAAAAATCGCGCGAATAAAAACGTTTTCAATGCTTGAAGTCAAAAAAATGACAGACTTCGTCTGCAGACGTCGCGTCGTGTCGGTACGATTACGTTTCGCACTCACAAATAAAACGACAAATGTGAAATTTGATGGTTTTCTGCAGCTAACAGTGGTGTCCATTTTTAATTAGTTAGACGTTCTTCGCGGCTCTTCATTTTTTATTGAATAAAACCGTAAAACTTCATATTCGTCGATCTATAAGCAATTTCGAGATAACGGCTGGCCGATACGTCATGGGCCACCCTGTATTTAAGTACGATTGCATTTTAAAACTGATTTCATTAATTTTTAATAAACGAACGACGAAATTAAAGAACATTTTACGAAAAGGTTACGTTTCATTTCATATAAAAACTCAACCAAACACCAAAAAATCGTTTCTTTACGATGCTGGTAATTTAACATTTGTAGAAGATTTTCCACACAGCATTATTATTAGGTAAGCAATAACGACATTAAAAAAATAATCTCTAACAATATTATACCTACGCGTAAAAAGATAATGTATAGGTGATACTTTTCTTATCTCATACTTTACCTAATACACTTTTAATTGAGAAAATATTGGCGAAAATTTATTTCGTATAATATTCGTAGACTTGGAAAGCGACGCCGACGCCTTTTATAATCCCCTAGCCAGACAAGATGGTTATATGACGAAGAAAATCATATTCGATATGGTCCGTTATCGAACAGGATTTAAATATATATTGGACGAATTGGATTTAAGATTTAATAAAAAAATACATACCTACCAACACAATATCGTATAATCAAATACGCGTACTAAATTTTCACGTTAACAAAATGTAGGTATTTAAAAAGTTTAAGGTTTAAACGAAGGATATTTGAATAAATTTAAGTTTTATTATCGATGATAAATGTCAGATGAGTCAACAATTTAAATAAAAGAAAACAAGTTTATTACATATCTACCAGGAAATACCAATTGCATTATTAAAATTGTTACGTTAATACGACTGCTTACTTAGGTAGATATTAAAATATTTAGAAAAGTAATCCAGAGATTCGATATATTACTAACGCAAGGGAAAGCATTTCAGACAACGTCGAATTCAGATTTTATCCGTAAAAGGAGGAATTTGACTCCGTGGAGAATGGTCGAGAAAGTAATGAATTAAAGTGTTCCAGTCGTGGAAGTTTATAACTCATATTTTCCGGAGATTTCGAATTTCGCGAACACTCTTTCGCCTTTTAGAAATAATTCACCAAAAATTGAATTTCACCAAACGTTTTATCATGATACATTACCACTTACCTTACCCTTAAAGCCTAAAAGTAAATTTCGTAAAATCTATTTCCTTAATAAATTTTGTTTATTCAGCGACCTAAGCAGACGCGAATGGAAAAAAAGTGGCGAAATAAACAATACCGATGGTTGTTGTATTATGGAATTTTGTACCGATAAATTTGTTTTTCCGACACGACGCTTCAAATGTACAGGTATCGCAAATAAACTTACCCATATCATCGATGATAGGTGCCATCCTCAACGTTATACCAACCAGCAGGAGGCACATAAAAAGCAGCAGACAGGCGGTTGCCACTATTGTCCATCGAGCTCGTCGAGGAAGTTCGTCCGGGTCCAGCACTTTAACTAATTCAGGTACGGGCAAAGCGGCTAACTCGATATGTCTTTTCATGCGTCTCTTTCTTCTTCTGCGTTTTCGTTTAGCTCGTTTTATATCTTCACGATGAATAATCGATCTTCTCTCTGCATCGTCAAAATCTTCAATCTTCAACGATATGTATTCGTTACTGTAGTGCATTTTCCTGAAAAATAAATTCGTTTAAAATTTGATAAGATTGTCAATATTGGGAGAGTGCTTCGCTTTTAAAATGAAAATAACTAGGTACCAGGCCTATCGATTTTAATATACATAATAAACGCCGCGCCGTCCCGAGTACCTAATTTATTTCTGGATTGATCGGTTTGCGGTTGCCTTTGAATTTTACAAACTAATCCAGTTGGTTTCGACTGGCATTGTTTGTGATGTTAAAAATTTACTTTGCAAAGTTGACCCTTTGAACTGCACTTAAATATATTCGCACGAACTAACCGTTTGTGTGGTGTAACACTAAGGGACCTAAGAGTGGTATTATTTATTTAAACGACTTTGAAATTTATTTCGACCGGATTAAATAATTCCCGTAGTTACTTGCTTACAGAGCTGACCTAAATGGAGTTTTACGCTAAAAAAGAATACATTTTTACGATTATTATGAATTATTATTGTTCTTGGAGGCCGGAACGAGTAGAAATAGCGTTACTTATTAAGCAAAATGAAATTAACTAAGTATATGCAGTACCTACATACGGGGTGTCCGTCCGACGAGGAATGTGCGTTAATTTCATAAAATTCTAAGCGAAAATGTTCCAATTGACACGTGATCGATTCTCAATCGTTTTCGAAATATAGGGGTCAAAGTGGTAATACACTTGATTAATCTTAATTAATTACTTACCTACTTAATTAGCTATCCCTAAATGACAAGTCAGTTTAGAATTATGAAACCCAGAAATTAAATCATTTAATAGATAAGTGGGATACCGGTGCATGGATGAGAAAACTGGATTGTGACCGACAAGAAAAGAGAACGCAAGGCTATCTAGATGAAATTCCTGAGAAGTGTGCTAGGAGTTAAAAGATTAGAAAAGAAATGACAACATAAGTCAAGTAGGTACTGGAAAATAAAAAAAATGAGTTGGTTCGAACACCTAGTAAGGATGGAGAAGAGCACAGACTGGTGAAGAGGGCTTTGAAGGCAAGATCGAGAGAAAGATTGTGGATCCTCGATCCATAAATCAAGGATAGGGAAAAGAATTGAATCACAGCCTCGGCAATGGCAACGAATAGGAGAGAGAGCATTATTTTAAAATATTAGTGTTTAAAATCCGACTTACTGTTAATTTAATTAAATTTGTAATACTTAACAAAGGATTTGTTTTCTGTATTTCATAATTCTAAACTCCTAAAAAATAATAAATTAATTACGATTTCGAAAACGATTGAGAATCGAACACATGTCAATTCCAACATTTTCGCAACATTCAAAGAACCAATGTACGAGGTTACGCGCATTTCTCGTCGGACACCCTGTATATAGGAACTTGTTGCTGCTTAATATTTATTTACGAAAACTATTGTTAATTTTATCTATATAAATTATTTATTAAATATTTCAGGCGCTTGATTGTTAAATAGTAGGTTTCTCCCTTTTTCATCTTGTTTGTACCGAAAAACTAGTATTGCGAATGCACGACATTGATATTTAAAATCTATAAAGATTGGAAAATCCAGACAAGTCTTTACGATTTAGTTTATTCATCGTGTAAATAAAGTAAGTGGCTCCATAATACATAAACAATGAAAGAAGGAAGTATCGATATAAATATTATAGTACTTACAACAAACAGAGAATATAGCAAATACGCGACGTGAATGACATGAGAAAAAACGTCGGAAATTCGAAACGATCTGATGCTATATAGGAATGGAAAAAGTTTGAAAGCCAACATCGTGAACTATAAAATTAAAACAGGAAACGACTTTTTAACGAAATAAAACGAGTCCTTCTTAAACCACTTATTGACCTATCGATAAATTGAAATTTGACAACGCCGCATACATTTTTGTTTTCATGAATTCAAAATAATAAAGGCGTGGCGTGCGTTTTAAAACTGAAAATACGTACGGATACTGTTTACTTAAAACTTTCTACAGAAACCGCCTTAGGTACCTACCTATGCATTAAATACATTTCAACGTATACATATATAAGCACTTGCTGCGTATCATCCGATTTTTTAACGATAATATTAAAACGGCGTTTCGATAAAATGCACGGCTGATATCGCAGATCGTTATTTCATAAAAAACATTTTAATATAATTATACAGAATCGTTCTTAAACGCGTACAAAACCAAAAGTAAGTTTTATAACGAAACTCCTTATTTATTTTTATATACCGTGCGTTCGAAATTTCGCTCGCATATTCGCATAGGTATATCGTAGAAAGTTTATATGAACATAGAAATAACAAACAAAAACAAAACACGAATAAAATGCTTAATTTTAAAACAAAATACTAGATTAAACAAAACATTATTTTCGATTGATATAAATTTATCTACTAATGTCTGTAGTTTAAATATCAATAATGATAACTAAACGTAGTAAAGGCGGAAATTATTGTAAATTAAAAAATCTGATTTAGATGTTTCTTGTTGTATATTTAAGATAAGAACGAGTGCGCAAGATAAAAATGCAATTATTATAGTTTAAATAATCGAAACTAACATTTTACCGATTTCGAATATTGGTTGTAAGTCGTTTTAGTAACGAAAATTTTGATAAATGTTAGGCTGTTAGAATTTAATGAAATAATTAGATACTAACTGTTGTTGATATACTAACTAAATGTATGTCGAAACGCACTGTAGGTATATACGTATTAAAATAGTTTTATCGTAAAATATTATACCTACATATTATCAAGTTTCGAATGTATAAAATTAAGTACTAAAATAAATTTACGTCTAACAGTCGTTTTTCTAATTTCCTAAACCGCCACGTTTAAAAACATAAAACAACCCCACGCCACGTTTTATTCGTCGTTAAACAAATTATATACCTTTTTCCGACGATTTATATCCGATGCGACGCGACGTTAATTCTTAAATGTGTTCGGTTTAACAGTGTAGAAAGACAAACGCGCAAAACGTTTGATTACAAACTTTTGGAACGCAAAATTAAACGTTTAGTCAATAAGTTATCACAATATCGGCTATTAAAAAATATCAGGTCAAAGAAATTAATTATTATTAAAGTACCCTGAATTACTATTAATAGGTAAATAAATAGGAGGTAGATAAGGATAAGGTTTTTGTCTTTTTTTTTTGAAAATAGGTTTATTAACGCCTCTTTCCAACTAACTGCGTATTTTATAAAATACAAAGTGATTTAGAAGAAAATAAAAGTAGAAGACAAGCCGAAGAAATTGCCATTTCACGATTATAAGCTATTAAAGCTCCGATAAAAGCTCCTCTTCACTACGATAGTAATAACACACGTGACCAAACTATCGGGAAATTATGGTGTTATTTAAGATATTACCGGTTAAACGTACCATAGAATGGAATTACGTTTAGTTCACAAGACACGGTTCAATTTTGTGTTAGTGTCGTTAAATAATTTTACATAACTGAAGCGAAATTATCCGATGGGCTAGTTAAATATTTTTTATTAAAAAGTTGTAACATTACATTATCTGCTTACGTAGAAATAAATGACAGAGATTAATGAAAGTATCGATTGAACTCGAAAAAAGGAAAATGTAATTATACTAAACAACGTTGCTCCCGTATTTATAATATACATTTTCCACGAGTTTTTTTTTGTAAAACACGCGTCGAAAGTTTTGAAGCGGGATGAGAAGTTGACGCAGTTTTTGCAGGGTACCTTAACCCACAAAAAGTAAATTTTATAGGAGACCACATTTTATGTTGTCGCGTAGCCTATAAACAGACACGTTTCACGAAAATACAAATCGACTTTTTCGACAGAAAAAATCGGAATATTTCCACCAGATTTTAATATATGTTGTCTTTGCCCTAGATGCGTAAGACAGTTAGAACAACTCATTTTCGCAAAAAAGTGTGGGTTAAGTCGCTCTGCCGAAACGCCATCGATTAGTGATGAAGGGCGTATTTACGTGCACCTTCAAAAATAATTTATGCAATATTGACATGGCACTTTTCCAAACTGTAATTTTAATCAAAATATTACGTGTAAATTCAGGTTTCGCTTTTTACCTGATTTTAAACGCGAAAACGGTGAAATGATTGTCGGTTTAAGGGTGTAGTTTACGTTGATGTAGGAACGTCCTCACGTGAAAAACTCATTCATCATCAAATTTCTCCGATATCTTTAGCAATCTGGAAAAACCATATCGCTATTATAACCATTCTTTGTAGGAGAAACAAATTCGACTAATATTTTTTTGTCAATTGTCAGTTTAAATCACATTACGTATTGTAGGTAGGTAACTCCTAATATTTATATTTATGGAATTTTATTCATTATTGAACGATCTAAAAATAAATTAACTAGGAATAATTAGAAATAATTAGGTTTCTTTTGCGCTTCTATTTCAGAATATTAATTTTTATTTTATATTTGAAACTTAGGACCGGCAATAATTATTTTTATAGTGATTAATGGTTATAGTCAACTAGCGAATAAAAAACTAGCCCACTTAGGGCCAATCTTTTAATTTTCCGATAAATTTATCTGACATATATTTACTATGGAAACAATTGTTCGTATTGTAAATTTCTGTCAAATAAATTTATAGGGAAAATTAAAAGATTGGCCCTTAATTAACTATAACTATGACCAGTTACAAATCACATCGAGAAAGGTAAAATGTGACGCTGCTAATATTCGCATTTTAAAAGGAATGATTAATCTTACAATAATTATATACGTAAGGTAGGTATAAGGATACCCGATTTCTATTTAAATTTTTATGTTCAAAATATTATTCGATTGATATTTCGATATTATTCGCATTATTGAAAATATTAGTTCAATGGGCTATTCTGTGCCATTGTTAAGAAGGATTGATTGGACAGCAATATACTTTAATTAGGAAATATGTAAATTAATCTAAAATCGCGAATTGCGGCTTTCCTATCAATTTCTCCGTGTTGGACAAATGATAAGATTTTTTTCGTTTTTTTTATTATCTACTGAATAGTATAAAAATTATCAAAAAATAAAAAGACAGAAAATTTTATTGCGAATAAAACGATATGTGACATGTCTAGTTTTATATCCATTTAACACTGAAATGTGTAATTCAAAAATAGTATTTGTCGTTTTGCTTAAATGAATTACAAACATAAAGAAATAAAATCAAATATTTTGAAATTATTTTTGAGGAAAACGATTATTTTTGGCAACGTAATCAGATCGAATTTTGTTCGTAGATTTCAAAAAGAGTAAAATACGCAGGGTGTACTATTTCAAAAATCAAATTTGATGTCACTTCCGTCGAAATCGAAAATCGATTATTTTGATTGCGCGCATCAATAAATTGGAAACTATGTCTTATATGCACGTTCCAAATTTCAAAACAATCGGTTCATAAACATAGGAGTTATAAGCTCGGCCCGTGTCTAAGGGCAACCCGGTATAATTAAGTAGTTACCTACTGTTATTATGGGAAAATTTTATATCACGTCTCCACCCCTCTTACACAGTCGTGCTTTAATTAAAAGTATTCTACAGTAGATTTAACATATCAACCGCGTCGCAGTAAATTATAATTTAAAAGTGTGGTAGAATCTACTTAACAGCAACGCCTACTCGTTACGTTTTGCGTAATTTTTATGTATGTAGGTGCGTCGTGCAAAATTAAATTCTTTCCCTCGATGTTATGCGTACAATTGAATTATAGGTATACAAAATTAAAGTAGAGGTTGTGGTGGTCTAGGGAGCTTTTGTCACTCTTCTAATCCTGTCGCGGTCGCGGGTTCGAATCCCGCTGCGACCATGGACATTTATGCTTATCAATACTAACATAACTTATGTTAGTAAACAATCTATACATTAGACAATTGGTTAAACTACAGCCATAAACAAAAACAAAAATTAAACGAATATTGGAAAAAATAAGAAAATATATAAGGAGTACCTATCAATACCGAAACCTGTTGCTTGAAAAAATAACGAAAATGTGATTTATTTATTATTAATGGTCGCCGTTTTAAATCTTTATATTTTTATAATCTTCAACGATATGTAGATATAAAAATGTTGGTTTTTAAATTACTTAAATTGTTTATTTTGTAAATATTACTTAGGAATAAATGTTTAGCTGCTATTTATTATTTTCAATATCTACTTACTTGCAAATTCGACGTTTAGTTATAAAATAATAAAATCTATTTTAGGTGTATTCAAGTATTTCAAACAATCGCATACATCCTAGAGATTGTTTCAAGTCTGCAATTAGTATGCAGTAATCTAAGAACATAATCTAATTATTAGCTACTAACCCTCAAAATCTTGTAATTATATTGTATTGTATTGTACTGCATATCAATGTCGAAACAATCTATAGGCGACACCTATACTTTAACTTAAATTAATCATTATTAGATATTAAAAGAAAAATTACTCACATATCAGAATTCCTTTCGTCGGCATAGCAACAAGGATGGGCGACGTTCGGTACCGAATATTCGCCAGTGGAGAAAATATTATCGCAATTCAAAAATTCTACTATTTCGTTTGTTTCTTCGTCCGAAAACGATTTACTACAATAATGGTGCGTTCTGTGTCGTGCCCCTTTAGGTGACAAACTGGATGCCACCGCTTTTGTACGACCTGCAATATTAAAATATGTATGTAAGTATTTAAGTAGGTAATTGTTAATACAGGTTTGATTTTAATAAGGCCCAATTTAATATACAGGGTGACGTAAAATTGGACGAAGCGAGGTGATAGGGGAGATCGTTTGCAACCAAAATAACGATGTATGTGGTAATCTGATTGTTGATCGTTCAAAAGTTATGGCAAAATTTGTATTTTTCTGCGAAATCACTTATTCATTTTCCCTATGCAGTAGATGTAAATAAACGCTGCTGCGTGTAATGTACCAACATTTACATTTTATATTTTTGCACGGTAGTTTCAGAATCTTGAGGAGATCCAATCCTGGGTAACATGTTGCTATCGGAAGTCATTAAAACGTTATCATTAAGATAAAAAAATCGATCTGGCAATAAAATATTTGAGAAAAACTAAATACAGGATGTTCCTAAATGACTGTGAAATATTTTAATAGGCGATTCTCTGGCCTAAAAGTTTCTATAAACATACTATGTCCTAAAATGCTTAGTTTCTGATGTACAGGTTGTTAAAAACAGATCACTTCACTCGATCACTCCGACACGTACTACGTACTTACTTTAATTTTTAAGGATTTTTAAACAACAACTAATTATTTGTGTTCTAAAATGTATCGTTTTCGAGAAATTTAAAACTAATTTTTCTCGAAAACAACGCGTTCGCGAACCACCGATTTAGAACAAGTACCTAAAAGGGTACGTTTCTCCTGAACATCTTACCATAAACTCATCTGACAGATATTTTACAATATAAACGAGTAGGTATTTCAACAAAGACTTCCATTGTAAATTATGAGTCAAATAAAATCGGAAAATGGAAAAACTCACCCTTAATCGTGCCTAATTTTAAAACAATGCTAAATTTTAAAGAACAACGTTTTCTATTTTATTCATAAATTGATGAGTCGGTCTAGCAGTACGATCTTAAAATGCCATAGATACTTATTTTTTAACGTATTTGTAGAATTTTATGATACATGTAGGGACTTTGATCGCACATAAAATTTTGTATGCACTCGGACGTGGAATAAGCTATTTCTGGCCCTTGGTCCTGTTATGGCCCTCGGTGCTTCGTATTTCCGGCCGTAAATACGGTCGCGGGTCAGAAAAAGCTTATTTACGCCGTTAATGCATAAATAACTATTAGAGATACACAGCTTAAAATTACCTTCCGCTTTATATTTCTTCGATTTTCGATCTGATTCGTCTTTGTTTACACCGTTTTGTTCCCGTTTTTTATAATTAGTGTCCTGGCAATAACTTTTGAATTGATTGTCCTTAGAAGAAGTTGCCGAAGAGGAAGAAGTTCCCTGTAATCGATGTACCAAGTCCTTAGGACTGGAATGGAAATTAGACAGTCTATTTTTGTCGTTCTTTATTGCCTCGACTTTATTTTCTACGAGCGCCTTAAATACTGCCTCTAATTTTGCTGTTTCTAAACACATAGTCTTTTGAATACCGGTGGATAAATCGTCCGTAGAAACTGCTTTATCAGTCTTTCTCATATTTGTTGCTTATTAAGGTTATTGGTAATCACAAAGGGTATACATATCTCAGGCTGTTGATTGTTTATGTTGTATTTTTTTTTGCGACGCGCTGGTCTATTGCATGGAATCTTTACACGGGTCCGTTTCGTGCGATTATAAACTGTTTGTGGCACCTGAAACAATTGCAATGTTTTAATGGAAGTTAAATTAAAACGTATTAAGAAGAAATCGAGAAATTTTTTAAATATCGCAATTCACGGTATAGATTGTGAAGTAAATGTAATTTACCAGTTTTGATTGAAAAAAAAATACCTATACCTAAAAGGAGTTTTACATTTTAATAGCGGTTCAAGTATGCAATACGTTAATACGTAAGTCCATACATAATGATTATTTCTCATGCTAAAATATAATTAAGTATTTAAAAATAAAATAATGTAATTTTTATACGAACACGCTATAACTATTTAAATCATTAAATGTAATGTGTGAAAAATCGATCTTGAAATTAATTTAAAGTGATTTTTTAACCCTTTGTCAATTATCGTCTTTTATACCTAATTCATTAATTTGATTATACTTTAAAGTGTTTCTAAATAAAATTTATCATTACTACGTTTACATGCAACTTTTAAACATTTATACCTTATATAACCTGTAACATTGTAGCCTTATATGTAAAAGACATTGCAAAGATCATAGTCAGGTAAGCACTGGAAATGTGCCTTTGCTTGAATTTGGCTAATTTGTTTCTCAAAGGTCCCTTTTGATATAAGTTTAATTTTAGCAAAATATTTTAGAGCTACTAATGGCTGATCAATGGTATTTTGTTGGGACTCTCCGCATAGAGCAATTGAGAAAAATAGAGAATATTAAATTAAAAAAATTTAAAAATATATCTTATACTCTGGGGGGGGGGGGGTCACCAATTTTTCGTCAAATATTCCTAGTTTTCATAAATCCTTACTATACAGGGTGTAACAAAAAAGGTGGGCTGACTATATACAGGCGGTTTCTATGATTGAAAATAAGAAAAAAAGTTTATATAAATATATGTCCTAAAATGGTTCGTTAACGAGAACTATTATAGGAAAAAAATTTATAGGAATTTGTGGCATTATTTTGATGTGATTATACGCTTCCGAGAGATTCTCCACTATTTCCTCGTTATCTTGTGTGTACCAGACTGCTATGGAATTGAATTGACGAACTTTTCAATTATTTACCTGTTATACCCCCTTTGGAAACTTTTGATACTTACATAATATATAGTGGGGGTAGGTACGAGGAATAATTGACTATTGCCTCCCGAGTATAAAATATATTTTTACATTATTTCAATTTAATATTCTCTCATTTGTTCTATACGGAGAGTCCCAAAAAATACCACCGATGAGCCTTTTTAGTACCTCTACAATATCATAAAAGTACCACAGAATTCGCGATAAGTTCGCGCAAAAAAGATTTTTTTTTTAATTTTGAAAATATTTTTTTTTCGGACGGTATGAATTTTTGGCAGTTAATATTTTATTTTTCACATCAAAATGGACCTTCGTGAAAAAAATTAGCCAAATTCAAGCAAAGGCACGTTTACAACGATTTCTGTTTTCTTTTTTTCTTCATGTCACATCTAATCGAATAAAAGTTTAAAGTTTAGGACAAATGGTTATCTACGGGGAATATTCAGATTTAAACCTCATTATAAATACATTGTACGCGCTTGCTCTCTAGAGAATATTTCGACCCATAAGTTGATCGTCGAGATATAGGTAGCTTTCTACGACAGAAACAAAAGCTTTTCAAATGCGTCTGTTTTCAGTAACAATAGAAATGTTATGATCACATAAATGCAAATTTTATATCGTTTGAAAAAGGGTTTGCACTTGATCCTTATTTTAAGAAGGACGTTTACGTAGTTTGCTCGCAAGATTTGTTAGATATGTTAGAAGTAAATTCAAAATTTTCGAAAATATTATTAAACATTACAGAAATAGTTAAATTAAATAAGTGCAAATTATTACTCTAGTGTAATTTGAGAACTATAAATAAAAACTACGCTAAAATAAAGGAAAGTAACTATAGAACACTTTGAAATTTTTGTTATTAAGAGTGACCTGTTTTATGGAAAAATAACGGTTGGTATTTTCATATCTCCTACGTAATCCTTTAAACTACAAACATGATGAGTAGAATATTAATTAGAGCTGAAAATTATTTTGTAGTTGCGTACAATATTGAAGGTAAGAACACAATATCAGATAGTGATCATAAATATGATTATAAATTAATGTAAGTACATAACTATATTTTCTAGGATAGCTTAATCAGTATTATAAATAAAGTGAAGCAAATGCTTATACTTCAATTTATTTAAATTCTTCAACTCCTTTGAATGGAAGTATATACTTCCAGTATATATGAGTATACGAGTACTTTGAGTTTATACTCGAAGTATGCTTTTTCTCGTGTCTTTTGCTCATTTTGACTACAAATCAAAAACAAATGCCCACTTCGCGTAATTTTATTCAGGAATCGAATAATTTCATTAAATTGAAGTAAAAGCATTTGCTACACCATATATTCATAAGCCAAATGAATTCTATTGATTTTGTTATAGGTATTACAAGCAACAAGGTATAATATGTATAAATATATGTATGAATAAAATTAGAAGTCGCTGCTTGACGTTACATTTCGTTAGAACGACTTCTAATCTATTCGTAATAAATAAATTGTAAGTATTTATAACAAATTACATTTTAAAGGACGCGCCTAGTTTATTAATAGCCAATTTGTTTTTAATCATATGAAAAAAGTATGAGTACGTAGATATTTATAAACAAACTATGTTGTTATATACGCGCACAAATCTCATACAAAAGGTTTTGGTTAATTACCTATGAAAAATAATGTTTATTAAAATACAAAATAAACATTCAACAGAAAATTACACAAACCATTAGGTTAACCATTATTTAAACCATTAGGTACTTTTAAACAGAGTTTAGATATTAAAAGGTGTATTAAATTACAAATTTATTTATATGAGTGAGTAAGAGAAGGTATTTAGATTTAAAAATAAAAACATTACTGTACCCCTATTCAATTCCTTCCTAAATTAAATTAAAAAAAATTAGCAACCAATAAATAAAATGGTTTTTGATCACTAGATAATTAAAAAAATAATAATTAAACTAATTACAGATACAAGTAAATAATAAGGATCAACGTAAGAGAATCATTTGAAGAAATCAAAAGTTTAAATTTAAAACTATTGCAATAGTGGACCATGCATAGATCCGTTATCGTCTGGTAAACCAACTATTTATCTACAGAAATGATCTTCAGAAAGTCATCTCATAAAACTTAAAAAAGCTTTAGTCACCAAAAAATCTCATTTTCGAAAAAAATGTGTATTCACTTTTTTTGTATAAATTTAGTTTCTGCATATTGTCGTTTTCACATGTCAACATAACAAGATTAAAAGATAACAGGTATGTAGTACCTATGCTTGTGGCGCAGTTGTGATGTAATACAGAAGTGTAAGGGTAGATAGCCTAGTAACAAACAGTTGTAAACAATAAACAGAGGTTCAATTAACAATAAAATCGTAATTGTTAAACAAAGTTGCAAATTACAATTAGTGGATATAAAAAACACTACAGTTACAGTTTTACAGTAGGTAATAAACTTTGGTAGTCAATGCACTAATTTTATTGTAAGTCAATAAATTTATTAAGGGTATATTGATCTTGTGTGCTTAACTGCATACAAACGAGAACTATTATTGGACCTTTCCTTGTATTTACACGATATCGTAATCGTTTGCCCCTTACCAAAAATGGGCGCGATGTAAAATTGCCGATAGAAAAACGAGACTAATTTTTAAAATTTTACAAGAATACGTGCGATACGTCAATATAATTTTATTAGTATGTGTATAGCAAGGAAAAATCATTTAACTTCTTTTAACTACGGATTATTAAATAAAGAATTTATATACATATACGTTATTCACGATAGGTTCCAATGTCGTCATTAATAAACATTTTTATTTTTACAGTACCTACTAATAGATTTTAGGCTTTCTTGCCTTTAGCCTTTACCTTGTGCAGGTAAATCATGACGTTAAAAACTTTAAACTGGATATTACAAAATCGCATAAACAATAAACAACACGTGTCCGATAATATTACGTAATATTAAGGAACCATACACAACATAATTTTGTGCTACTGTCATATTCACTTCTGTTTTTCCGACCGGGGGTCCGACTTAGGAGGAGGGGTCCGATTTGGGTGCACTTCCTCTACTGACTACTAATCTGACTAAAAATTTTCGAATTAAATTTCGATTTTTTGGATTTAGCTCCTCTTGCCTGTCCTCAAACAGTACTATTTATAGTGAAAACGAGTTCAATCATACATACACGTACAGGGCGTTTTAAAAGAAAATATCTAAAAAAAAAAAATTAAGAGAAAAATGACCTTATTTAAAAAGATACAAAAGATAGGCAAGATAGGTTTAAAATCAAATTTTCATAAAGATCGACTTAGTTTGAGAAAGATCGTTTTTCGCATTAGCAATCTTTTTATTAATAAACTGCACTGAAACAAATGAATAACTATAAAACAAAAATACCTAACAACCGTGGATTTTTAAAATTTTTATATGTAATACCATATTACGATATTGTGATTAAGTGAAGGTTAATAAGGTGCGAAATTATGTTTGGCTATCGGTTATAACAGCCGAAAACTAAAGCGTTTTTGTATCGACACGTGCACCGAGAAAACGAATGCGTTGATTTCAAATTTTTTTATGTTGGAACACATTTGTTTTCTCCGCTTTGTAACGTTGATAGGATGAGATTGTTTTTATTCAATGTAGGCGCACTAGCAGATTATAAATAAAACTCCTTTAAAATTAAACAAATAACTTTTCACCTTATTGTGCTAGTCCTATAATAGTAATCAAATACAGCTGAATATTGGCCGGCCACCGACATGGAACGCACGCACCGGTCAGGAAAAGGACGATGTCTGTTGTAACGACAACCGACCGGTTATATTACTTAATAACCGAATTTCACGACCTCTTGCAGGTCGCTATAAACGATTTCGATTGTACGAATATTCAAATAAAATTAGTCGAATTCTTATTTAGTTTGTAAAGCAATGTTCGTTGGAAAAAAATTAAAAAAGTCAATACTTTATACAATAAAAATATTATTAGAAAAATAGACATTGGTTATTAACATTTAACACAGTTATTATATCAAACTGAAATTTTTTATTTAATCTCCTATTAGTTAATATAGATAATCTCGTATTTATCTTTTGAGATGAGAAAAACTATTAAGCGAAATCTTACAACTGTTGGCTTAAAGTGGATAACCTTAATCCTATTCGGTGTTACGGTAGATTTTCAAACTCTACTTGACACAGTTTTTCTTGCACAAATCATTCCCTCAATATTCCTACAGTTTTTACTGCTATATGTGTCTACATTACATGTTGCGATTTCACAAAAATTTAATATCAAAATAGGCGTTCGTTTGTTATTCAAATTGGTTTTCATATACGTGTATTTTACATAACGTGAGCAAATTCAAAAGATTAAATAATGACGTATGGCTCTGAACGTTGTCAAAGTTAAATAACTAATTTGAATGTACCCCTTTTCCAATTCACAATTATCAAGGGTGGTGACCGTTGATTCTCTATTTTTTATTTCACGAGATTTGCGTTCCCTTTTACTGATAACAAAACTAGAATTTATACTCTAATGGAAATTTACCTATGAATATTGTTCGTTTCTACCAAGGAAACTTTTGAAGGAACAAGAGAACGCCGCTAATTGTTTAAGCACTACAGCTAACTACGTAAATTACCTTACATATACAGTATTTCACTTTCAACGAAGACACCTTCAAAATGAAAAATGTATTCGTCTTCAGGGCAATTTATTTTTAAAAGACCTTATTTAAAATTTTGTTCGTTAACTTGTTGCCTAATTTGTTTATTATTGAATTAATCAAATAAAAATGTTGAAAAATTTGAATTTTTCAACAAAACTTCGTATTTGGGTATTTTTTGTGATTTGTAACAACTTTTGTTTGAATACTTTTTTGTTCTATCTTAATCGCCAATATAACTTTACTTGAAACACTAATTTTTATTTTGATCACACACAGTTGTTAAAACATTTTATACTGATTGCTTCAAAAATAAGAAAGTTATGCAGGTGTCTTCATTGAAAATGAAACACACTGTATACATGCATATATGTCATATATTGTATATTCGGGCTACCTATTAAATTGATTAATATACTAGTCATGTGGTAAACATATTCTACGTTAACTTAAAGAATAATTACCTAATTGACAAGTTTTTATGTAGGTAAAGTTTAAATATTAAGTATTGGCAATGAACTCTGCCTTGACAGTTAAGACATTGTAAATTTACAACCGCTTAAAACGCCCAAATCCACGATTCCCACGTTTGCTATAGCAAACGTTAATTAAAAATTAAAACAAATTTTAGAGTAATCGGAAACTGAATTTCAAAAATTTAAAACATAAACATTACGTAATCAAAAAATTTTCTCCACGTCCTAAACACTAAATTGCTTAGAACGCTACTTACTTTAAAAGCTCGCTCGTTGCCTATTAGTAGAATTTAGAATTAAGTTAAGAGTACAAAAACGAAAAATATTGTTTCCCTTACTTTAGAAATGTTTGTACGTTCTTACTGATCTATTAAAAAAATGTAGATATTGTAGTTTTTAATAAACATTATGTAAAATGACAAATAGGAAAAATATTTTTAATCCTTTACGTAGGGTAATTTATTGATTTGATTGTTTGATTCTTTGCTACTAACAAATTTCATGTACATTATGTTTTTTAACCTTTTTTTATTGCTGTAGGGTAATAAACAAATTAAAAATTTAATGTGTAGTTCATCAAATTATTTATTAACAATAAACCACCTGTGGAATTTATAGTTTAATCGATAATTTTTTTTGTAGTTTCGCTGGTATTAATAATAGTTACCATAAAATATGTAGGTATGTATATTGAGCACCATTAATAATACTGCATTATTTAATATTTTGATTAACTGAACAATGGAAAATTGTATTTTTCTCAATCATTCAAAGGTAATTAATTGTATACATGTAAAACAACAAAGCTGTCTAATTATAATCAACAATATTTGACGTTCAGTGCACGAGTAATAAATTATTATTTGTGACGAAAATATGCACGAGCAGAACGCGAGATTAGTCTACGATTATAGTATTCGACAAGACAATACAACGAAAAAACAGAATATTCAAACTATATTACCTATATCTTTAATGGAAAATTTATAAATCATTTCTCACTGAGAGAAATAACATCTGTAGAGATGTGTTAAAATACCGATAAATCTTTCAAAATGATTTTACAGCATCAGTTGTGATTTATTAATAAAGAAAACGTTTTGTGTTCTAAATATAGGTGGTATAAGTATATATCTAATGTAAGATTTATCGAATACGATTTTCGAAAATTATAGCTTATTTATGATTAATTTTCAGAATTAAAAAGTTCTTACAGATTACTGTTCATGCGAATAACGAAGGTGTACCAAATAAATATAGTTACCGGTACATAGTTCGTGATGTATAGAAATGACATCCAATCATTCTCAAGTTCAGGAAAACTCGTTTGATTGGACAATGAACGGGACCTAAATTGAACTAAATCGAACGACATATAATTGTAGATAATTGTTGAAAAGCATACCTATTGGGTATTTTAATTTGTTCAATTTTCAAAATACTGATGCGTTTAGTTAATTAACAGATCCTTTTCTATATGGCACGAACCATAGAGTAGCAATTTACGATTAGCATTTAAAAAAACAAAAAAAATGTTTTGATGTAAACAATCTTTCGTATACTGATCGATTAAAGAGGTTTTCGGCTTCGAGTTTCCCTTTCGGAGCGTTAGGTATTGTTGACATGTAAAAACTTCGAAAATGGTAATTCAAGCTACTGCGTTTCTAAAACGATTTGACAAAGATATCAATTTGCAAAGTAATTGGAAATACGCGATCCATTGCCAGGACAGTTTTTTTTTCATAATTCGCGAAATAACTTTTGGAACATTCGTAAATTTCAATGGATTCACCGAATTTTTCTTACAATGATAATCAAAACATTGACATAATATGTATTTACCATTACAACTGTTCAAATTAAAAAATAACCTGTTCACCTTTAAATAAAATCCGATATAGGTTATACTTAGATATCTATTTTCTATAACGAAACAGACGTGTTTTGAAGCATATTTTTCAAAAAAAACGCTGAAGGCGTCCATTTTATTAGCATTGTGAGGATACTTCCATACTATACACATGAAACTTCAATGAATTTTCTTTATGGTAGTGTTTGAATTTTTAAATTCCCCCTCGTTTGGGGTTGAAGTCAGATAAACGAAAATCGGCTACCTATTAATATCTCCACTTCGCTTATAAAATTAATGTCATCCCGCATTTTTGGAGAAATGCATTTATATACTCCAATCCACGTCTATTTCGTTGTGTATGATAATACATGACCTCATAAGTCTGCTAAACGAAGAGTTGTAATTTTTGTGACGAACATCTAGAAGTATCAGCTTTCATTTGATACTACTTCGGTGAGCGACCGCAAAAAAAGTTTTACTTGTTAGAACTGAATTACAAATATACATTTAATAACTTTTTATTGATAACGTATTGATTGGATACCGAATGTACAAGGTAATTAATAAAACAAGGAAAAATTCAAGGAACGATTCCTTGTCGAAAATTAAGAATCTTTCATATAATTAACTATTTTCGATCATTTTCTATCTTCACAAGAAGGTGAAAATTATAATCCCTATTGATTTTCTTTAAAGAACTGTTTGAAGGGTTAAAATTTTGCAATTTAAAAAATTCCTGTTGGAAGTCTGTTTTATTTACAACTTTTTTTGGCTCTTTAATTTTTCCCACAAAACCTATAGTTTTTAAGTGAACCTGAAACATATCAATATTCATTGATATATTATTGTTTAAATAGCGTTGTCCGTTGTCAGAATTTGTCAGGAACTGTTATAACTTTATTCAACTAAATATTTAACATTTGTCATTCATTAATAATTCAAGAACTTCCACTTTTGAGCAACCACAAAAGGAAACGTATTCGGAAAAAACTTTATATGAGAACCTACTTGAAAGCCCCACCCCTCTTAATTTTCAACAAGCAATCGCCTCTTCAAGTTTTCTGCATTATTTATGAATCATCCTGTATATTATCTACATATGTATATATATATATATATATATATATATATATATATATATATATATATATGTGTGTGTAATTAAGCGAAATATGTTTTTTTAATCATGTTTATTAAAATTTACAATTAAGTAGGTATGGCCTATCCAAACCTATATGCAATTTACGTCATCAAAAAAAAGTTTCTAAATTGTTTATTTGTAATTCGGTTTAAAGTTTGGAAAGTGATATATTCTATAGATGATTTACTTGCGCAAATATTAGATGGTATAATGAAAGACTACAATTTATTAGAACTGTCAAAATACGAGGTACGAGGTGACAGCACTGTGTGAAACGTCATCATCTAGTAACCTTTTATCGATGACGTAGATTACATATAGGTTTGGACAAAGTGTACGAAGGTGCACGATCGACTTATTAAACAATTTTAATTGATACAAAAATGTAGGCGAAATAATAATGATGACTAATGAAAAACACATAGTATGTTCATTAGTTTTCCACAAACTTACGTTTAACAAATAACATCTAAAAAATGTTGTATTTTTCACAAGCGTGAAATTTCAAAAATAGCGACCCACATTCTTTTCACATTATATACTGTTCCGCAAATAAATGGATATCGTAAAAGCTACGACAAATGGTTTATGATTCATTAGTCATCATTAGCAACTTACATTTAAGCCTCCTACCTAACAAAAACCGGGTAACAAGCGATCACAAACGTAGAAGTATCTTTTGATATTAGCGTTTCATAATTTTGGGCTTAGTTATACGGTTGTTAAAATTGATCCTTCAATGTTTTTCATCAGGATCGAGCGAAATTTAACATAGATAAGCTAATTTAACGATTTCTAGGTAATCAGTTAACCGTTTATTTTGCACTAAAACGCCGCTGTTTTGGCTTATTTGAATGAAAATTATAATGTGGTTGTATTTAATTGCATTTTTGAATCAGCGATTATTGAATCAGCACAATAATCGTTAAATTTGGAATAATTGTTAAAAATGATTGTTATAATTACTTATTTTAGTTTTCATATATCTGGTAAACTAACATAAGTACCAACTTAACATTCATTTTATTTAAAACTTACAATAAAATACACCAATAAGTGATTAAATGAAAAAAAGTATACAAATTATTTTTAAAATAAAACTTTAATTTCACAATTTAATTGCCTGCATATTATCGTCTGATTGCGAGCGGATTTTTAACAATCAATTAAGGCGTACACGCCCATTTTATTTAATTGCAATTGTAAACACGCAAAATATAACAATTCGAATATCGATTGGCGTTTATTTTACGAATAAACTGTCGAACGTGACTGTAGAAAACCATTTAATGAGTGTTCGTATGTTCATAACGGTATACCTATTGTTATTTTAGACATTGTACGGTCGTCAAACTACGTAGATTTTCTAGTGCGATCACTTTTTTTCATATCTATAGCATGAAAAATTTTAGAAAAGCTTTGCCTTTATTTTTATAATGCCCGATTGAATTTAAATTCTTCTTACTATTAGCAAATGTACATTGTACATTTAAAATGTTTAGAAATTTCACGAAAGGGTGTATTGTAAAAGAACCCCACTCGCTCTGGGGCACGGGCGAATTTTGTAATTTTTTTTGCATCAGCCCTTTTGCGAGTGCTGCTATCTGAAAAAAAGCACAAGGTGTTTAAGGCTCTTTAGAGAGCTTTATAAATAACAACTGCGTACTTTTTATATTGATTTATAATGATACCTAATTACAGAATATATCTGAAAGGCCAACTGTATTTAGATAGTAATGTCGATGTAAATAGATCGATTTGATTTTAAGAAACGAGTTTCAAGAATAAAGAAAATCATAAGAGCAGTAAATGTCATTCGACAGCTTCCTAAACGACTTTTGAGTGTAGTATACGATCAATACTTCGTTGCTTTTACATCTTTGTATTCGTATCCAAAATTTGGTATTATAATAATAAATTATTTACTCGTCTCTTAAGCATATTTTCAAAATGCAATCACGATCGGGATCAGATTTCTCTACTATCCCTTTAGATTTCCTAAAAAGAATAACAAATTCGCGTTAAAAGAAAGTTATGGGTATCTTGACTTGAGAAAACTAACGTAATAAACATATTAAGAAAGAACGAAACAACCGAAAACAGTTTCCACAATCCAAAACATTTAAAAGTTGCAAAGAATAAACAAGATTTTGCACTCGATATGCCAGAGCAGACCGTGAAAATAAAAAAGACGCAAACACCAATTTTCAAACGTAAACGTTATTGTTCTTTTTGAAACCGTTGCGTCGTTATACAATATACGGAATGAGTTCCAATCCAGTTATTTTAATTAACTTTTATAATTGTAATTTCAATACGTAATGAAAATTTGCTTAACAAAAACTTCGATAACAAACGTAGCTCACGTTGATTGTTTGATTAATTAAAAGATCTGCCCGAAGTCAGGAATTTTTAATAAATTATTTTTCGACGTGTCATTTTCATTTTCGAATACAATTTTAATACTTATCTGACTCTTTTAAATTTTCGTGAACAGAATAACGACGATAAATGAAACAAGCAAACGCGAAATAGTGAATAAACGAAACGACAATCTAAATGTGTAGTATGGATCATTCGAAAGAATATTATTGCTCGCGTGACTGATAAAATCGGAAATACATAATCAATTTTGAAAGTTCAACTCCGCCTAAGAAAATATGGGCGCCAAAGAAAATTTAAAACCATCAATCACATATAAAACGTACCTATTAGAAAAATATAATAAGGCGTATGGGTTTTATAAATGATTTATGCTCTCTTAAATTTTACGATGTACTCATTCGCTTAATAAAACTGAGATAAAAACATTCATTATTATTATTTTTTTTAATAAAGTAAATTCAAAAGAATAATTTGTAAAATAAAACGCGAATGTTCTACAATTTTGTTTAAATGCAATTATTCATTAATGTGCACTTATAATTTAGAAACACAAAATAAACAATTCCATAACTATTTTTTTAATTAAAAAAACACCCGACAGGATATTATATCGATAATCAAAAAAAAAATTATACAAACCTTCAAAATATTAAACGATTTATAATTTATTTTTTAATTTTTCTGTGAAGTTCGATACTTTTAAGTTACAAATAAAAATATCATATTTGAATTATTTTAAAAAACTGAAAACGAAAGAGCGTCGAATTCAAATGTAATAATTTATTGGCACGTACCGGAGTTTGAAAATACAACCCTACGCACAAGTCGGCCCACACTGTTTTAGCTAACAGGTCTTACGTTTAGGTACCGGGTCAGCGTCGGGATGCGCCGGGATGCTGAATAGTTGCGTTTGTCGCCGTTTCGATCGGGGGAGTCGCTCGTATAATTTACGGCGAATTGAAAAATTTATTCAAAATGGACATAACTACATTTTTATAAAGCACGAACTTCGTTGTTCCATTTGATATGCTTAACGAAAACGATTTACTCCAAAATTATGCGCACAAACATATTAGTCAAAAAAAATCATAGGTATTTACATAAATAAATACACGTCTACCGATTTTAGTTGCGCGAACTTTTTTTTAACAAGACTGAAATTCGCCAAGCAAATTATACCCGATTTCTGTAAAGTCAATCTGCATAATTTTTTTGTATAATTAGAAGTATTTGCATAGTTTAGCATTTTTTGTGTAAACCGTAAAGTCCGAGTTAATTTTTGTGTAGATATTAATTATTAACAATTTAATACGAAGATGTTTGAGTAAATTTAAGAAGGGCGTATAAACTGAAAAGGATTTCATTGTTATCTAAGTACATATATTTTTTAATTATCGCAATATCTTATTATCTAATTTGATTTATGGCACATAAATTATAATAAATAGTAATAACCGGCTATTTAAAATAAAAAATATATTAGATTTTAGTTGTTAAAATCTTCATTGTTAAATCAACAATGCTTTATATGAAATAAGCATGTTCGGCAAGGGCACTAGAAACAAACTTATCAGCCCTGTGTACATAAAACGGTTGGGGTAAACTATGTATGTATATTAATGGCAAACAGTGAAATTATGTTTACTAAATAAGTTGGGCAAACTTCAGCAAAATGTATTTCAGGGTACGTACCTTATCAAAACAATGAAAACAATAAAGTAACGTTCACAGATAAACAATGTCTCATGTTCTTGTAACACCAATTTCCCACACCAGTAAAATATAAGTTTACCTACATGGACTAATAGCGGAGAACAAAAAGGCAAAAAGTTGATTAGATTATATGATTACTAATGGAATAGTAAGTAAATACTTACATCCCTATCAAATCTTGAACATCTAAGCACTAAACCTAAACTCAGCAAATGTAGACTCGGATTATAGCCTAATTCTATACAAATTCCATTGTAAACCAACTAAAGAAACGCGAAAAGTAAATAACATAGAATCATTTACTAATGAAAGTACAAAAAATTCGTTTGAAGATAAACTAAAAAATCAAATTTCTCGTAACACAATAAATGAAGAGAATAACGTTAACAAAATAAGCTCAAATCTAAATGAAACAACTAAAGTTAAGATCAACGAGAGTTAACAAAAAATATAAAAGGACACACAAAGGACAAAGGACAACATACCTAAAATATAGAAGTACCAAAAAAACACCAAAAGAATTCGTAAAAAAAATAAAACAGACAAGAAATAGAATAAACGATCAAATAAAAATTCTAAAAAAAGGTTTTCCAAGCGCACGAAACACGACTTGCGCGAAGGTCATAAGAAAATATAGAATATGCCCCGAAATGGGAGAAACCTGCGAACGAATCTATTCGGACATAGGTACACAAACGAACCAACTACAAATAACACGAACGAAGATCACGAGAAAATAGATACTATTTAAAACACATTCGATATTTCGGAAACGCCCCAAATTCTAGCCCAGAAAATAACAACGTAAATTGAAATAAATGAAGAGCAGCAAGGTTCCAAGCAAGTCTAATTTGAGATTTCTTGTATATTTTTAAAAAGCTTAAAAATCCCTCCTTATAAAGGTAGCCATTAAAAACAAACAAGTTTGCATTATAACTCGAAAGCGGTACTTATAGAGAAAAACTGTACACGCCACTGAATCAGTCAGATCAGTCAACAAATTTAACGTTATCGAAAACAATCCCCAGCCCCCAAATTGAAAATCTCTAAAGTTACACTCCAAACTGTTCTCTTCAAAACAATGTCGGATGCGATGAAGAAAAATAGAATTATTTTTTGTATCTTATTCCGTGTTTACAATTTGAAATATTTTATCAATGTTCTCGATCTACTTTTTTACCGTAGAATTCAGTGGCGTGTACAGTTTTTCTCTATAAGTACCGCTTTCGAGTTATAATGCAAACTTGTTTGTTTTTAATGGCTACCTTTATAATGAGGGATTTTTAAACTTTTTAAAAATATACAATTTGTTATATTTATTTTAAGAGATTGCGTAATTTATTCAGTATCGAATGAAGTTTTATTAAACTTAATGCCATCAACATGAATGCCTAGCCAATGCCTAACTATGAAAATAACGAAAAAACTAAAGGAAAAGGATGAAAACTTAGGAAAAATCTCAATTTTTAACAATCGTGTTCCTCATTTTCATATTTCAAGTTGTCACTTGTTCAAATATTTCTGTAACAGAACATAAAAGACCTACCTAATATTAATTCAAATTCAAAATGCCGTAAAATACGAAAACCTCATTTAAATACAATATCAACTTTTACCATTGTTTAGAATTTAATTATGTACGTTTTACGTTATAACTGTATATTGCTCTTGTCCAAAGCCTGATGTTATCAATATCATTTGTAACTGTTGCGTTATTTAAAGTTTATCGTGATTAATCCCTAAACAACACCTGCGTCTCCACAATTCAGTATTAATTTTAATTAAAATATTTAACAATGAATTACACCTATTTACGTATTCGTTCAAAAATGGAATACATTAATTACATTAATACATTAATATCTACTTATAATGTGAATAATATTAAAAACTGATCAAAATGTCGGTATAATAAACTAACGATAAATTACCTACCTAACTAGTTTTAAATAAAAATCCATAAATACGTAAATACATAATTGTAATAGGTTATGATTTTTAATATGAAAAGAGAATTTTCGAAGTAAAATTTTGCTTGTCGTTGGTGCGTTTAACTTCTAAAGCGTTTAAATATCTATGTATATGTATACGTGCATTACTAAATATGTAGTACATATGTACGTACCTTCATTTACTTTATTAGATATATATTTCATTCGGCAAATAAGTTCATCCCCTTAAATTTATTGAATTAGAAATCGTTGTCCGCCGAGGAGTTTCGATGTAACCACCTGTTGCCATAATCTTAAATACTATAGTATGAACTTAATAAAAAACGCCCTTTAAGACCGGTTTTACAATTATGAGATTTACGTTAGATAAGCTATTTCCAGGAATAACTTTCATGGAAACCATTGTCTCAAGAAACGTTTCCATAGCAGTTATTCTGCAGTATAAATCATATTTGTAAAACCGGGCCTTAAGCGTAATAATAATATATTAATAAATAGTAAATGACTTTCTTTCGAAAAAGTTCAAGAGAAGTATATAATTGACAGATGTTCTCTTTTATAATATATGTTAGATAAGGAGCCGTGGTGACCTAGAGGGCGAGGTTATCGTCCAGCGTTCTAGTGCACTCATGGCTGCGGGTTCGAATCACGCTACAACCATGGATGTTTATGATTGTTAAAAATATACACCTAAACGGTTATTCTCCTGATTATCTATTCTGCCCTCTTGCCATTTTATTTCTATGTGGAATTAAACTTAATGTATATGTAATATTACAAAAACTTAATAATATTAAACGTAACAAAGATACGCGGATGGCTTTTACCAGATGTTCCTCCTAAAACGGTGCAGCTAATGGAAAAGGAGAATCAGGTGTGATGCTATTTTTGGAAGAATATCTGGAGAAAAAACGTCTGCGTATCCCTTTAACTTTAATTGATTGTCAAAAAGGAAATACATTAAAATCGTTCTTGTGATTTACGATTAATATCGCAATAAAAAGTTAAATTTGTAATTACCATACTTTATTTTTATTATCCTATCTAACGTATCGTAGTAATTTTTTCTGTTTTATTCATGTTGCTACAATAAACTGTTTTAAAATAACTTTAAGTACTTACGTCCTTTAAAATTGTTTTTCGACAATTCGCGGATTCTTTTAAAAATAACAATACCACAACCTAAGAAATATTAGTTAAATTTATTGTAAATTACAAAGGTACCTGGAATTTCATTGGAAGGCTGCAAACCATCACTCAAACAACGTCAAATAGTCAGAAAAATCAAACACGCCCGCACTACCTAAACGACCGACGAATGCTGAATGAAATGCTTGTATCACCTAAATGACGGTACCTGCGGATGTTACACAAGTATAATGTAGATAAATCCTAAAACATTCGAACATTATCTACCTCATGTAGGCACGTTTTATCAACAAGTTCCAAGTCTGCTTTCGTCGATAAAGTAGTCGTTGGAATTATAGGTTTAATTTTATTTTACAGGGTTAGTTAAAAGTATGGAGACGGCGATTTATTGTCGTTAATATTCATTTTAGGAAATTATGTTCAATACAAAAGTTTGTTATGAAATTATTATCTACATTTGAGAATACTTGAATTTTTTTTTTCCTCAATTGTTTTTAAGTTACGACGTCATCGATATTTTTTTGAAATGACAACCTATATTTCTGATTATTGATTTCGATAGTACATTCTATTCTCTTTTCAACGGTATACAATTTTCAATATGTTACATTTGAAAAAAATTGAGAAAAAGTGCCTTAAAGTTCAAATATTAAAGATCCATTAAATTAGCAGAATTAATTAACACGGTAACTAGACTCATTTATTTGCAATCAACTTTGTTTTATTGATATTTGTTTTTAATGATAAGATTGTGACTGATAAGTTGATTGCAAATAAATGAGTCTAGTTACCGTGTTAATTAATTCTGCTAATTTAATGGATCTTTAATATTTGAACTTTAAGCACTTTTTCTCAATTTTTCAAATGTAACATATTGAAAATTGTATACCGTTGAAAAGAGAATAGAATGTACTATCGAAATCAATAATCAGAAATATAGGTTGTCATTTCAAAAAAATATCGATGACGTCGTAACTTAAAAACAATTGAGGAAAAAAAAATTCAAGTATTCTCAAATGTAGATAATAATTTCATAACAAACTTTTGTATTGAACATAATTTCCTAAAATGAATATTAACGACAATAAATCGCCGTCTCCATACTTTTAACTAACCCTAAATAAAAATTATGTTGAAATTTGTGCCGTTTTTATTGAAAAAATTTTACATAATGAAATCAATAATGTTATAATTTACTTATTTAAAAATTGCCGGCTACTTCTCTGGGAATTTCTACGTGTTCCTCGCAGGCACGCATCTAATCATTTTTTTCGTAATAAATTCGGAGAAAACTCGATACAATTTTAAACGTACAGGGTGTCCCAGAGAAAACTTTCAGGTTGCGATCTCACACGTCTTATAACGTATTAATTCGCAAAGATGTTGAAATTTAGTATACAATAAGAGACAACAAAACAAAATTTTCGAGTCCATTATCTATATATGTATATATGCGACATTTCAAAAGTACTGCAAAATAAATAAGTGGAACAGGCATGTATGCATCTTCCCTCCCTTTGGAGTTGAAGTTAGGTAAATGAAAATAGGCCATTATATATGTTCCTCATAAAATCGACGTGTTTGAGCGTTTTTTTTTTTTGGAAATCGACGACCACCGTATGAAATGTGCCTAAATTCACACCATTAAATGTTACCGAAAGTTGACCATCACAAATAGGCCGACCGTGCGTAAAGAAACTCGTTAGTCAATCGAAAATGTTTTGGCCCGTGTGCAATCATTGCACACACTAATCAGCTAATCGAAAGCCTTCTAGCATGTCATGCAATGTCTTTACGCACAAACAATTTTATTATTAATAATTGTAAATAGAGGTCGCTTTTAAAGCGTCAAAGTTAACGTTAAAAATTAAAAAATTCTAATAAAAATACTCGTGGTCTTCGGAAAAGTATAGTATATAACACGTGCTGAAAGGATATTTCAGCACAAATTATACAATATACTATTTTTTAAGAGAGAGAACAGTTTACCAGCAGAAACGTAACCGAGGTTGGTGAGCTTAAAAATGATTTTCAACGACCTTTTTCTATGACCGCGCTCATACTTATGGGTGATTCCACGGTAATGGGAGTTTTGGAGATGTAGGTCAAAAAATACAAAAAACACTTTACAAAAAATTTTCAATAGGTCCATGTTTTTTTTTCATGTTAACATTTCATTAAATAAACTTTTAACTCGACGATTCTGATTTTGGAACTTTGGAATTTTTTGGATTTTGGATTTTTTATAAGCCAAATTACCACATGGTGTAAACGAATTTGTCAATTCCGCGACGTTATGTTTTTAAGCATGAAAAAACAAGCAGGACAAAGAAATGTCCTACCTTTCCTCGTCGTATTAATCCTTTTTGTTTGTAATCCTTTTAGAGTATACAACACAACATTCGCGCACTTACACGCAAGAAGGCCTTAACCAAACTAGCACTCCTCGCACACTAATTTAAAATTCGAACTACTGAAACAAGCACTACCGCTCTATACCATTAACACGAAATATCTGAAGCGGTTTTGCCAGAATTCTATATATAAATACTTTCGAGTTTATACGGGGATACTAGGAAATTCCGCTTTTATTTTAAAAACATTCAATTATTTGTTCGCTCTCTGATAAGCTATGAAAGTAGGCGGTGCACATGTTTTATCAGTTGCTTTGTATTTTATCGGTCACATAAAAATGAAATTAAACTTTTATCTGGTTTATGGTTTGTAATAGGGAAATTTTCAATGCTCACGGGCACACGAATAGTTTTTAAATTAAAAATAGAGTAAATTTATAATTCCGCGGTATAAAGGCAGTAGATAGTGATTATTCAAATAATTTTACCGTGTAAATAATATATAATTTTAGAATAAATTTCCTAAAAAGTACATATTTTAAAAATTTTCGGTCATTATTTGCCAATTTTTTTTAATCAAAGTTCACTACGACCCTTGTAATAGCCCAAGCTCCCATCGCACAAAAACCTACGTCATAACACTACTAAAATTTTCTTAGTGTGTTTAAGAGATAATATAGTGGGAAATATCCAACCGGTGGCAGACAATTGAAATTTTGTTTTAATCATTTTTGATAAACTTGATACTTGATAAAATTTATTATAGATTTTAGAGAAATACCAATTATTTAGAATTATTGTGGTTTGCCCGCAAACCTGGCAGACCTCCTTCCAAATGAATAAATTTTCAATATGCCATTTACTGTATAAAACTACATCGCGTTTTTTTTCAAATTAAAGTTTTAATTGTCTTTTACATGAATATATATGTCTGTCGATGTAAAAAGTACCCAAGTATGGCAAAATTAGGGGTGAAAATTCGAAAGGATGACACTCTAGGATTTTCAACGGATTTTCTAGGATTTTTATTCAGTTAACTAATTCAATAATAAACAAAGTAGACAACAGGTTAACGAACATTTTAAATAAGGTCTTTTTTCAATTAAGTTGCCCTGAAGATAAACACATTTTTCATTTTGAAGGTGTTTTCATGGAAAGTGAAACAAATGTTGAAAAATTACAAAAATGAAATATTAATAGGTATGTACCAAAAAAATAACGTTTTATGTTTGAGCAAATTATATATGTAAATTTCCAAAAACAATGGTCATGTTTTTTATTCACGAACTGTCGTGTTTCGCCACAATACAAAAGTACAAAGCGTAATTAAACTGCACGCAATATTGGAGCGAAAATGATGTTAGATTGAGAAAAGTATAACTAAAATGATTATCCAAAGCAATTTATATACATTTTTTTTGTTTATCGTATTATAGTTATTTATTATTAAGTTTTGACGATTTTATCAAGTAGGTTTTATTTTCTGTTTATTTTAATTTGTTTAAGCGTGAAAGTTGAGATTACAAAAGCAAAGGTAAATTGTGTAATTTAAATAATCACGCAGTAAGTATTTTAGATTTAATAATTAGCTATACGGTAAAACCTGGTAAAAAGTGCGCTACAAGCAAATGAGCGCGAGTGCAACGTAATAAGCGGGAAAAAACCCACACAAAATTTAATTTTAATATTCATTTAGCGAGGATTTTAAGAGATTAACATTTAGTTTTAGTACATTAATGTTTTGAAAAACACTAGGGCATGGAAAAGTGACAAAAAGTAACTTTGAAGAGTTACCAAAGCATTCAGTGATTGCTTTTTTATTGTGATGGGATTGGGGACGTCGCCTTCTATCTTTTTGTTGAGTTTCACAATTGTTATAGTATGTATACTTATTAAACAAAAATATTTAAATAAATGTGTTAAATAAACAAGTTTTGACATTGGATTCTGGCCGTTTTCCGGACTTTGGTCGTAACATTACATAAATCGCGCGCAAGAACTGTCATTTTTATTTATTTACAATTCTATGCTATTCTCGATTTTGGTGCAAATAGAAGGGTATGTGTATCCGGATCCATTACGTAAAACCAAAATCCATTAAAATAATCATTTACTTTACTGTAGTAAAAATATTGTCATAAAATACTCATATTTTTCATATTTATCTATTAATTTTTTTAAGTCGTCAGTATCGAAAAATATCGTACAATTAAGGGCCGATTTTTCAATCACCAGTTAACTGTGACTGTCAGTCAATCACTACAGAAATAATTTATTCTAATAATCATTGTTAAATTTTAATAAAAGGATCGTTGGTTGCGTAATTATTTTCTTCGCATTTGTAAATTACAACTTATGTTAGTAAAAGTATTATTAGAAATTTTCGGGTCGATCTTTTCATCTCTCATTTTTCCTAATAATAATAATCGACTGCTATTCAGAGTTAACTGTTAACTAGAGTTAATTTTTAAAATGATCGAATCACACACATAATTATGGAATTTATCACATAAGTACCTATTTAAATTAAAATTTTATTAGTTTTTATTATTTTATGATCAAACACAATGAATCAATAGGTTCGCATTACTCTTTAATATCTTCTGTATATTAGATACCTATGACATTTTTAACATAGGTAATGAAAATCGAAATTTGTTCGCAAGTACCTAATTTTGACGTTCCTTATAATAAAATAATAACTTTCCAAATTTCTAACCTTTCTATCGTGTAAAACCGCGCAGCCTAGTGGGAATCACCACTTCCAGAAAATATTCCATCAACACCAAAATAACACACACAAAAACAATTGAAAATCTAAACATCACTAATGCACACTCCTAATTATCCGACTTCGACAAAAGACGACGCAACTAAAGGGGATGTTTAAAACGCTTTTATTCGACAATGATTTGACTCACAACAGTTTATTGCTACATAAATACTTTGTTTAAATTTTAGAAAGTTCGTCTTATCAAGAACGATTCTTGCAACTCGCGATAACAAAACGTGATGTGGTTATGTGTGATTTGTGCGCTATTGTCGCCGCTACACATGTTGAAAACCGTAGGTACCTAAAATGTTTTATCAAATTACTTAATTGTAGTTTTCTTAATTAATTATCTCATACGTTAGAAACGTTTCTCGCGTGCGAACTATTGGAAAACTTATTGTTTACTTTCAGACATCCGATTAATTTATTTATAGTTTATCCAAACCTATACGATGTCCACGTCATCGACAAAAAGTTGCTAAATTGTTTATTTGTAATTAGGTTTAAAGTTTGGAAAGTGACATATTCTATAAATGATTTGCTCGCGCACATATTAGATGGTATAATAAAAAAGACTACAATTTATTAAAACTGTCAAAATACGAGGTACGATGTGACAGCACTGTGTGAAACGTCATCATCTAGTAACCTTGTATTGACGACGTGAATATCATATAGGTTTGGATGAGCTATATATAGGTAAACTTCTAAAGATTTTTGGTTCTTTTCTGTTTTGATCTTTATGATTGAATTTTAATCATCAATACTCAAGGGAAACACATGAAAACGTTATTTAAAATTTGAAAATACAGCGAAATTGGTATGTTTCGCCGTAGATTTTCGGTTCATAAACATAAACATGCGGTAGGTGCCTTATTATGATCGATGTTCGTAAGATATTCTATTCTACAGGATTAATGCAAAGTTTAATAATAGTACTTAATATAAGTCAGAACAATTACTAACAAACAGTACAACCATTGTTCCCACTTTATATTAATGTGTTATAGATTCTTTTTTAGTAAACTCGGTAGTTTATTTCTTGAATCCTTTAGATTATATTTGTAAGTTTTACATTATAAATGTATTAGATACATACATTTGAAAAACAGAAGTCTTTTAACGTCTTTTCCTATAAAAATCTGTTCTTATTTTAATAAAATTATCTACATTTTTATATTATTTGTATAATAAAGTAATGTAAGATGTTTTTAAAATTAATCAATTTATAAATTAACTAAACGGTTATAAATTTCTAACTTGTAATATTTGGATATTTCAAAAACACCCCGTCGCCTAATACTCCATAAACGAGTTAAGCAATCGTTATTATAACAAAATTCTATTAAATCGTTGTCACTAAATACAGTATGTCCATTAAGTAAAGTCGCCGATAGAGTCCTGAGAAGTAAGCAACCTATTAGTTCCTTGTAGAGAATCGACATTCGAGTTCTTAATAAGTTGCACATCTCGCAGGACTAACGACGACGTTATTCTATGGACAGATAGTACGTAATTTCATTATTCTGTTATGATCATTTAGATACCTCGAATATCATAGAATTCCCTTAATAGAACATTCATGTTGTCAATCGTGAATCTAATCTGAATTCTCTGCTTACATTTAACCGACAAATGAAGCCATTTAAAAACATCGTTGCTTCCAAAAACTAGCCTCCCGAGAAGTTTCGAAATTTACAATTCATTATAATATTTTCAAAACTAATCGCTGTCGTCGTCATTGCGATTTCTATTTAACGGCCTCCTACTTTCGTCATCTGAGCCATATATCACATCTTCGTCAGAATCGTTGATCATAGAAAATGCCGGGTTGTCTTTCGTTATTATTGTTTCTAAAATTTGAAAGTGCAAAATTATGCTACTGTTTGTGAAACGACCAACTAATCGAAATTAAGTTTCTTACCGTGAATGGCTTTATTCCCAGGAGAATATACGTACGCCATTATATAAAGGTAAAAATTTAACAGTCCATAGAACGACATAAACTGGGCTGAACTATTATAATGCGTCGAAAGTTGGGCTACAAAGTTATCTTCTAAAATACCAACTCCAAATCGTAGGACGGTAATTGTTAGACTTATTACTATTACAAACAACATCAACATTGTTAAAAATTTTAAACGCTTATCTAGAAAGATAAGTATTCAAACAAGTTTAATTAATTAGTCCAACATTTTACAGTCTTACCAAAAAATGGCATGGAGCGTAACTCTCCGTACGCTTTTAATACGAGAAATACTAAATATGCAAGATACAATCCAGCAGAAGTGAAGAAAAACACTTTTAAAGTCTGAAATAATAAAATTAGTAACTCGTAGTAGATATTTCTAGTTTATATTAAAATACGTGGAAGTTGTAGGTATCTACGCTATGATTGTATGTAGGATCTTCCAATTCGTTACATTTTTCCCAAGTGGCCATTATGATTGCCGATACCCATAGCATCCCCACCACACATAATTTTGGAAAGTAAAACCCTAGAAATCGCCTTTCATTCTATAAATTATTGCGTAACTCAATTATCTAAGTAGCGCATCATCGTTAATTTCTCGTTTTTACCTGTCTTAATCCATGATAGACGCATAACCAAAATAATAACAGAGCGGATAGAAAACTAGCTTGACCGATTGCATCAATCATTCCTGGTATCCAAGAATTAATGAGAAACATCATAGGAAACATGGGATCTAAGAAACGCGAATTTAAAACATCTCCCACATGTGCCCACAAAACTTACTGTTGTAAAACAATAGCGAAGGTAGCAAAATCGACATCCATTTTTGTTCAATCGACCAATCGAGCATAGTGAACTTTCGTAAAGTATGAGCGAACCAACACTAAAATTTTCTTCGACATATTTTATACAGATCATCATTGTATAGTTCACTTACCGCTATTAGAAAAGTAGAAAAAAGAAAGATGAATCGAAACCATATTTCGATTTGTGTAAAGGCGGGATTGTAAGTCTTGAACTAAAACTTAACAACATAATTTTTTACGAACGACGAACGTCCAAAGGAAACGCTTACGTAAAATGTGAGATCTTTAATATTATATCGATGATGGAAAGATTCCAAATCGAAGAAACGGACCGTTATGATATAATAAGTATAATCCAAAAATCCTAAATGTAAAACTACAAATTCATCACATTCTTGTTTTATGCAACGTAAATGCCGTGTTCTACAATGGTGTAAATATTGTCTCGCGTTTAGATAATGTTTTTAAAATCGTTTACCTATTTTTTGAATGCTTATTGGATAAAACGGTTATCGGTTTATGTTCTTCGGTTAAACCGTCTATCGTTATGCTAACTTGAAAACTTCGATCCAAAATTTCGTCTGCAAAAATCAAATCGTTAGAGTCTATCTAATATTAATAAAACATTTTCGATTTAAACAATATTTTACCTATATTTAAATCAAAAATTTCAATTTAAAATAATTAATGGGGATTAAAAATAAATAACAAAACTTGTTGAAGATTTTAAAAAATCGAAATAAATTCAGCCAGAATTTATAATTACTTACTTAATTCAACTTGTTTGGAATATAAAGGGAATCAGTTAATTAAGGTACGTATATTTAACTTAAACAATTAATTACCATCATTATTGTCTGTTGATAATTTAGCTATTACCCATAATTGTTGGCTGTAAGTGCTCATTGCAGGAGTGCGCATTATGAAAGGACCTGCCGCAATATCCGAAATATTCGAATGATTATCTTTAGGCAACAAAGATTTTCCATCTACTTGGTTTGTACTTGTAATTGGTGGTCCTAAAAATTATACGACGTCTAAATATGGAAAGCAATTTACGCAAATGAAAAAATGAAATCAAAATTAAAATTAAAATGTTGATAAAGAAACAAGCAGTTTTCCTACGACCACTATGAAAAATTCACGAATTCGCACCTTCAATTGTTACTAAAACTTGATCATTGCAAACAAATAGCTAAGGCGTTGAATAATAAAATTCGCTTAAGGGCCGGTTTTACAATTTTGAGCTATATGTTAGATAAGCTATTCCTAGAATAACTTTCATGGAAACCATTGTCTCAAGAAACGTTTCCATAGCAATTATTCCAGGAATAGCTATTCTGAAGTATAAATCATGTTTGTAAAACCGGGCCTTATACAGCAGAATAGCTATTCCTGGAATAACGGCTATGGAAATGTTTGTTGAGACAATGGTTTTCATGAAAGTTATTCCAGGAATAGTATAGTATAGATCATGTTGGTAAAACCGGACCTAAGCCAATCAAAAAACTTCTATAGCCCGTACGAAATGATTTGATACACTTTTGTTAACATCCGTTAACAACTTGTTCACACATTTGTTGCGATATTGGAAATTAATTTTGATAAGTAGATAATTGTTGAACAATCTGTGTATGATATAAAAATTTACCCACAGAAATTCCAAAAATTAGTCAAACTTGCCGGATAAATGTATCGAGGTGTGATGATGTATTTAATGTAAAAGTATTTGAGAATCTATATCTTCATAGAGATTTTGTTGTCGTTATGCTTCGACCAATCGTATTTCTTAATCTCGCTGTATAAGAACGTAATAACAGCGATTCCAAAACGATTAAACTCTTACAGATTTAATTTTAAAAGTGTATCAACGTATCAATCAAAATACATTAAAACGGCGTTGTTCAAAAAATGAAATGAAATCGAAAACCTACCAAAGAAAAAGTGGAAATAAACAAATAATATCGGACCTTACCAGCTAACCCTATAAACATTGCTAATCCGAAACATCCAAAAAACGCCATAAATATCATAACAAATTCCCTTTTATGCATCGAATATAGTCGCATTTGAACAGATCTAAAAAATAAAATCGTCCTTTAAAAAAAAATCTTAACCGTATTACTATAATATTACGACGTAGTTAGTACCTTTCACATCTATCATGATGATAAGCTGGAGCAATATATTTATTAAATTCGCTGAAAAGATCGCTAAACTGCGATAAACTATTTCGTATTCGTAAACTCCATCCTGCTGTTGGTAAATGGTACGAATAGCCTAATTCGGCTCCATCTACTTTGGTCATGTTTAAATATTTCTTCTAAAAATATTACGATATACACTGTAAATAAGCATCAAAAGGAAAACAAATAAGAGATTAAAATTATTACGTACCAATTGAATGTTTTAAACATGTATCGTCGTACGATTTAAATTCGATTTTATGAACATTCTCGCGTATAAAATCATACAATTTCGTTAAACGGTGGCAATCACAAAATAAAACCGTACTCGTGATAGCAAATCAGTATTGATCTGCGCTAGGAGATGCCCAGTTATCCTCAATACGAGCAAAACTATGTATATAGATATTCTTAAATTCTTTAATAGTTACCTACGTATTTGACGAAGTTTTACGTAACTTCATGTAAGTGTACATCAACAATAATAAACGTCACATACTTAAATGGTACCGTCTTTATTTAAATTATTTTAAAATAATTTTTCCTCGCTTTTTAAGAATAATTAGATAAAACTTACAAACTACTGGTGATAAACATATATCGACAAATTGAGAAAATAAACATTTTGGCATGTTATGCAATAATCCCAGATATAAAGTCGATTCGTCTGTTTATGGTCTCTTCCCTATTCGCGCCCCCCAACCAGATATTTTATACAATACTAATAAAACCATAAAAAAACAATCAAAATGAAAAACATATTATATTCTCGTATACCTTGTATGTTGGGTTGGGCATTTTTAACATGTTTTTCATTTTGTCTGTTTTTATCGTTTCACTATTATTATATAAAATATCTGTTGGGGGTCACGAATAAGTATAAAGAGACCCTAAACAGCTGATTTGACCCAATTATGTATTGAAAGTAGGTCTCGCGCAGAATCACCTGCTGAAGTTCAATGAAATTGCAGACAAAGAAAAGCGCAGTAGATTTTACCTACACATACGAAAATGAAGGCGTGGCGAAAAAGGCGCCTGCCACAGGCGCAATTAGGTTTGGAGCGCAAAACGTAAAAAATGTAAAAACTAAAAATAAATAAATAGATATAAAAGTCCGCTGTTTCATATTGCATTTTAAAATTTTTGTCATTTTTGGGTTATAAAGGTGCAAGTTAAACACCTGCCGCAAGCGATTCATACCCTCGTAAAGGCGCAGCACGACGCCGACGCGACGCGGCGCGACTTTAACACCCTAAATATTAAGATGTATAACACGTTATGGTACTGTAATTATTAAATTAGTTCGTCAAACTTTCCTGTTGTCAAAATAGACAACTTCAACAACTATAATCGCTAAGAGATTTCAACGATCGCGTAAGCGACGAAACCGAAAAATATACGAATAACATTAATTTATAGTACTCATGCAGGTACTTGTAGGTATTATTGTCGATGGAAGCAGCAGTACTGAAAATGATTAAGATTTGATTTGATTATGTATATATCGGTCAATATGTTTTAACAGTTTACTGTATTTTAGTAAAAAAAAATGTAACATTAAGGTACACCCATTATTGTATGTAAAAAACCATAACATAAATCCTTGTCTTATTACGATGTAACAGATCGATCTACAATTAATTTAAGAGCGCAAGTGCTCCACAGAGTACTAATACGTGGAATTAATCGGCACTTGTGTGGTCTATGCTTGTATAATAGTAAATATATATATATATATATATATATATATATATATATATATATATATATATATATATATATATATATATATATATATATATATATGCGAATTGTATGTGTTACGTGTTATATGTTATATATAGCATTATTATTTAAATATTGTTCGTCAGTGGAAGGAGCTGTAACTGGGTCCTGGGCCGGGGGGCAGCTCCGATTAAATAAACTCAAACAGCCGGGATCATTTTTTTTCACCCCTCCCCCAATTGTTGAAGCGGGTCCACGAGGACCGGATCCGTCAGGGAGGCTCGCCTGGGGTTTTGGGATACCACCAGGAATCACCGCATTACCGCAGTAAATAACTTCATATATGCGAATTGTTTGTTACGCTATTTTTGTTAACGGGCGTACCTATAAGGTTCACGGGTGCCTCCCCGAAAAGGGGGATCACCGGCACAGTCTTATAAGGTATTCAATTATTACTGTATATCACTAACTACCAGTATTAATACCATTAAAGCCCATAATTTTAACTCATTGTTGTATAAGCAAATTTTGCGCCCGTCTTACAGCTGCGCATTACAATCGCCAGTAAACATTTTTTTTATTTCAAACGTTCTAAAAACGGGGTGCGCATTAGATTCGAGTAAATACGGTATAAATGTACTCTATTTTTAATTTAAAAACTATTCGTGTGCCATTAAGCATTGAAAATTTCCATATTACAAACCATAAACCAGATAAAAGTTTAATAGCATTTTTATGCGACCGATAAAATACAAAGCAACTAGTAAAACATGTGTGCCACCTACAGTAAAGAACTGAAAGCTTTTAAAATAAAAGTGGGATTTCCTAACATCCATGTAATAACTGGAATGTATTCATATATAGAATTCTGGCAAACCCGTTTCAGTTCTTTTCGATGAAGAAGCACAAGCTGTGTGCTTATTATGTACATAAAATGGAATAAGTTCAAGAATTGTAAACAAGTTACTTTGCATTTTTGATTAAGGGGCGCAAGTTGGGGGCGACACTTGCCGTAGGCGCATCATAGCCCCCCCCCCCCATTACCGGCGCTGTTCAAACAATACAAACTGCAAACAAAAATGTCAAGGAAAATTTTAATTTTAGCTTATTGCTACATAAATCTGATCTACATATTGGATTCTATACTGTCCGTTTTAAAGAGATTTTGCATTAAAATATTCAAAAATTTGAGTGTTCGCGTCTATTATTTGGAAGGTTCGTTACTGACAATGAGAAGTGATTTAGCCATTAAATTCTATAGAAAACTATTGGGGATTTTAAATGTATTCCGTGTATTTGGAAAAGTTCATCAAATGGAAATGTCCGTTAAGAGAAATTTTACTGTATCTATATTTTCGCGCTTTATAATTATTATTATATTTTCAACCAAAATACGGATAATAATGATATTTCTCTTTATAAAAAAAAAAACGTTCTGCAAACGTGTGTAAAATCTAAATTTCATCGCTGCTACTAAATATATTATTTATTTTATCTTTTGTTTTGCTCGTCCAAACTTGTTTTCATTTTTACAATTACATGATAATTTTTAAAGATTGTTCCTTTTAATGTTTTTTGTTTCTTATTTATGTGATCGCACTTTTTTTTTAATTAGCTGAATACGCGAAAAACAATTACATTTTACCTTCGTTAACGTTAGAGATTTTTAAAATTCGAAGTGGTTAATTTAAAAAATATAAAAAAAAATAAATTATCTAGAATAATATGCATTTGAATAAATAACATTAAAATTAGCTAAATACGTATATTAGACATACAGCGACACCTATTGGTTATATTCAAGATTAATTCTAGGGTCCCCCCCTAGAAACTGATTTTTCAATTTGGCATTACGACATTTTACTCTCAAGGTTATTCATATAACCTCATTTTATAAAATAGTACGCATTATTTATTTTTGTAATAAAATTATCATTAAACGTTAAATAAAATGCTTGCTTTACAAGAATATGGAAGCAGTGACGAAGAACGCGACAACAACAATTCGACCGAAACTACTACTGCAAAAGATGAAATTGTTAATCCTTTAGAACCAGTTCAATCCGAATATTCAATCAAAAACAAATTGCAAGTATGTCCGACGCCTGTTGTTGTTCCTACGGTAAGTTGCATTAACAACGCGATTAATTAAATGAACGTGTAATTTCTAGGGATTAGGAGAATGTATGAAACACATAGATCCAACTGCAACAGAAGTATTGCACAATCCCAAGTTCGAGGAATTATTTGCTCCGGTAGTGGGCCCCGATAATCCATTTAGAACAAAACAGTTACAGTCTGAAAGAAATATATTGTCTGGTTATGTAGAACCAGCATATATGAGTGAATTTCAATTTGAAAATCAACGGCGTACATTTAATAGTTTTGGATACGCTTTGGATCCTACGGTCGGGATTAATAGCGAAGCAAACAAAGTTATAGGTTCGGCTGAATTAGCAGCAGAAGGACAAACAAAAACGGTATTTGAAAGTACAAAGTTGAGACCTTTAGATAAAAGAAAACGTAAAAAAAACAACGATCCAAGCGATATCGAAGGATTTTTAGGGCCTTGGGGTGGGTACGTGAACGAACAAAGGGTTATGAAACCAACCGAAGAAGAAGCAGCCGAATTAGAAGAACTGATTGCTAAGAGAAATAAAAAAGGAAAAACTGTGGAAGAAAAGCCCATCGAAGAGAAAACAACATTGCACAGTATGTATTTGATTTATGTAATTTTCAATAGTGCCTGCCTATTATTAATTTTAAATAATTTTTCTTAGTTCAAGATGCAGTGGATTATCAAGGACGGTCATTCTTACATGCACCACAGGATACGGGTGTCAATTTACGTTCAGAAAACCCACCAGAACGTTGCTTCCTTCCGAAAGCGCACATTCACACGTGGTCTGGTCATGCAAAGGGTATTTCTGCTATTCGATGGTTCCCAAAAACAGCACACTTGCTTCTTTCTGCTAGTATGGATTGCAGGATAAAGGTTAATTATTATTTGATTAAGATAAAATTATTAAATCCATAAAGATAAACTTGGAGGTGATATCAATTTTTAGCAGAAATTGCATTTGGCATATTTAAGTGCATTAAAAATAAATTCCTAATAGTCAATTGATCGTAAAAGGCCTATAAACTGTTTTTCTTCGTAAACACACCTATTCGACTTATGCTAGAATAGTTGATCTTTATTATTTTTATTAAATTAATTAAGTAAGCAAGCATTATTATTTTAGTTATGGGAAGTATACAATGAAAAACGAATGATAAGAACTTATTCTGGTCATCGACAAGCTGTACGAGATATAAACTTTAATAATTCGGGCAAAATGTTTTTATCTGCTGGTAAGATTATAAGTCGGTAATATATTTAATATAATGTCAACATTTCTAATTTATAGCCTACGACCGTTACATAAAATTATGGGACACTGAAACTGGTCAGGTGGTTTCCAGATTTACGAGCCGAAAAATTCCGTATTGCATTAAATTTAATCCAGATAGAAATAAACAGCATTTGTTTGTAGCGGGTACATCTGATAAAAAAATCATATGTGTAAGTCTTTGATTATAATTTATCGATGGTAATTATATTAACTTATTTTTTTATAGTGGGATACAAGATCTGGTGATGTAGTGCAAGAATATGATCGTCATCTAGGAGCAGTAAACACCATTACATTCGTTGATGAAAATCGTCGGTTCGTTACAACTTCAGATGATAAAAGTTTGCGTGTTTGGGAATGGTAATAACAGAACAGATGTAATGTCATACATAATATTACTCTCAATTTTCAGGGATATTCCAGTTGACATGAAATATATAGCAGATCCCACCATGCATTCCATGCCTGCAGTAACACCAGCACCGAATGGAAAATGGCTAGCTTGCCAAAGTATGGACAACAAAATTGTTATTTTTTCTGCACTAAATCGATTCAAAATGAACAGGAAAAAGATATTTTCTGGTCATATGGTAGCTGGATATGCTTGTTCCTTAGATTTCTCACCTGATATGAGGTACATATTTGGAAATTTCAATTATCTAATACGAAATTAATTTCTTTTTCAATTTAGCTATCTAATATCCGGAGATGCGGATGGAAAATGTTACATATGGGACTGGAAAACGACAAAGTTGTATAAAAAGTGGAAAGCACACGAGAACGTTTGCATAAGTACATTGTGGCATCCTCACGAATCTAGTAAGGTAGTCACTGCTGGATGGGATGGACTTATAAAATATTGGGACTAATCGATTTTTATGTTTAATATTGATATATTTTGTCGATTATTATAATGTAAATAACAGATGTTTCCATTTAAAAATATACATGCATATTTTATTTAAATAAGCATCTTATGTATTTTATTTAGATTAATAAATTATACTTTATGTAATTTTGTATAATAGATATTTTTAATTAAAAATAATCTAAAATAAAATTGCTAACTTTGGTTTGTGTTTAATCCAAAATGTTCAGAATTATATTATACTCGTAAGCTTTTAGAAATTAATGATAAAAAAAACGCACAATCTAAGTATACAGGCAACCAATCACACACGTTAGTAACATGAATTATGCACACCGCAGTTTCCTTAATGATTATAAACAGTTGCCGTCGTCTGCCTTGATTCGTGTCAGTTGACACTTTTATCAAGTCTGTGCAATCGATTCAAAATTACAGAGGCGCTTGAGAATTGGAAAAAGAATTCTTCTGAATATATTTAATAATGTTATTAATGGAGAAACGAGGTATTTTTATTTATTTTTTAATTTCATATTCTAATTGTTATAACTTAACCACAGAAGAAACATAAGGTCTGTTCCAACACACCATCAAACAGGTTTTCGAACGGTAAATTTAACAATTAAAAAAATTAATTGTTTTATAGCCTGTTAACATTCTAATTTCAGAAAATTAATAAACAACTGACATTGGCAATTAACTCACAAGTCATTATAAAGACAATAAGTGTAGGTACAATATTTGATTTTGAGTTAACTGTGCAATACGATAAAGTTAATTTTTTAAATGTCCTATATAGTAAATAATATTAATTTTTAACTCGACAAACTTTGTTTTTGAGACAAGCAGAAGATTTTATAAAGAATACGTTTTTTCGTACGTTGAAATTTTTGGTTCATTATGTTTACCTATCGTATACTCGTTATTTGGGGACAAAATTAGTTGTCACTCGACCTACATTAACAAATGTATCTTTAGGTATAATTGGCAATACGAAAATTATTAAAATTGCACGCAATTATTGCACAAATTTAGAACATGTCAAAATTCCTGCGATTCTATTTCATGCAATGAAATTGCTGCAACAAAATTGCACAGGTGTGAATCCCACTTAAAGGAGAATGAGAAAATAAAAAATATATTTATACAGAACCTTGTAAAACAAGGAAAACGTCAAAAATTTCTTAGGTTTAGGTTTAATTTCTTGGTTTATTAAACGTACGGCATTAAAACACATTAAAAATGTATGTTTTATGTACAGTGGACCGGCATGTAGTTGAACACAAATCGAAAAATTTTATTTGAAATTTCCCAAAAAAATGTATTCTTTGTAAAAATCTCTACGTGGTTCCAAATTCAAAATACACATGTCAAAATTTGAATACTGCCTTTCGTATACGAAGAACGTTCGAAAATATGAAATCCGCTCAAGAGTAAAGTACCTAATTTTCGAAAATAAACAAAAATTTTATTATGAGAATTTTTCTAGAATTGCAGGAAGACGTCAAATACGAAGTTATAGTCACTTGTTTCAAATTTTTTTCCCTTTCTCTGTATGTATTACGCAATACGAATTGATTTATTATTGGGTAACATAAAAGTGTACTATCGAATGCTTAAAATATTTACGAAGTATTGTTTGGCGACTTTTTTGTATTGTTTATTTTTTTGGTTTAAAACCTTTTTTTCTAAAATAGTTTGAAACTCTGTAATTAATTCAATCATTTTATAGTTTCCCGAGTTACGGGGCAGGTTGTTTTAACCCTTAAACAGATTCAAACTTTCTCTCTAGGGGTACAGCTAACGGTTCAATCCTCAAAATTTCTAAAAGTAAAATTTCTTCGGCGCGTTTCAGATTGTTGTGGTGACGAGAATTTCTTTTTGTCGATCCTCCACGTTTTAAATTTAATCATCTTCATTAAATTCAATATCAATAGCGAGATTTGCTGGTTCCGATTAAAATTAGCAAATACGTAGATTCTAAAAACTTAATTTTCGGAATAAGTGGTCGCTTATACAAAAAATTTGACGGTGGCGGTCGGGTTAGAGAATATCAAACCTTAATAAATAGGCTGTTAGAGGTGGTCGCCGCAAGAGGTTTCAGTGCAATTTAATCTGCGGTTAAACTTATGATTTAAGGAACTGACATTGTTTTATCCGAATTAATGAAACTTATTGGACGAATAGCGCTTTTACACAGTTTTTAGATAGTTCACTAACCTCGCCTTAATCATTAACAATATGTCCAAGTACTTAATCAGTCGAGTACACGTATTATCTAAATGTCTCCTACGAGACTAAAAACACCACAATATAAAATTGCTCATTAAATTGGAAATAAAACTAAAACACGAGGTTTTGATGGTCGCCATTAAGATTAAATTCAATATTAGGTGTATCTATAACAACTTGAAGTTCCACCTATAACAATGTACTTAAATAATTCCTTAAGAAAATAGCTATTTTATCGAAAGTTACCGATGAAGGAAGGGTCGCGATTTTAATTTAAAGAAGAAGAATCAGGGGTCAGTTTCATCGGTGTAAAACTCGACCGATAAATGGTCTGAATAAATTGCGATAGTAAAAAATTATACGAATCCTTCGAACCCGACTTCATTATTAATTAATTCTACGTTCTTTAAGAAAAATATACCTATACGTAGAAATGTGGTATAAATTTATTTGTAACTATTAACGTAAGTTTACTGGTTAAAATTTTGTCTTGTACTCGAATGACGAATTATAAATTAATAATCCAGATTTATTTCCTATCTATACCTTTACCCGCATAGGCATTTTTATTTTATATAAAAATACCTATAAAATTTTTGGATATTTCCAAAAAATATATATATATCGAGGATATTAAAAAAGAGAATCGACCGTTTCTAGCAAATAAATTTAATGGAAAATATAAAATTTCCACTAGTCGAGTATAATTTATCGGAATGATGCTCCAGGTTTATTTAAATAATAATAATAATAATAATAAAAAAGATATATGTGTATTACTATAAGCAGCGTAGATTTACGTAAAATGCGCACCGTGCGAACGAGAAATAAAGTAACCTACCGTGCACAGCCGTCCACTACTTCCTTGCATGCGCAATGTAACTTAACTTTATAACGACGATATCGAGAATATGTGCAAATCTTTTAACCCACTAAATATAATTTTTTGTTTTATTAATCTTATTTTTACTTATTATAAGTATCGACGAGCGACAAGAGCTCTCCCTTCGGAGGCGGACTTTCTGACGAACTCTACGCCCACGTATTCGCGGATTTTCCCTGGTTTATCAGCTCCAAATATTACGTTTTATTAGCAAAATTGGTTTAGTATACATTTGGTCGTTCGTGTTAGTACGTGTTTGTCGAGTTATGCGAGTAAAAAAATTTAAAAATATCTGGCGCACGTATCGATTTTAGATTCGAATCCCGACGTATACGTCGTATATAATGGACATAAGAAAATTTGTTAAAATAGATTAAAGAATGACAAAATTTGTATCAATAGGGGTATCAATGAAACTTCGGTCGTTGGACTCTTTGCGGAAGCACGATGCAATAAGCGCGCCGCGTAGAGATCCTCGTGACTCCCACTCCTTGTGTATACGTTACAGGTCATTCAACCCGCGCAGTCCCGGCTAACAGCAGCACGGTTCGCTCTTTCGTACTTTCTGTCCCTAATTCATAGTTACTTAGTCCACGCATTTTTTTTTTTAATTAATGCTTACATAATTTTAGTGTCGACGCGAATGATGCAAGTGTGACTGATTATAAGATAAAAGAAGGAGTTAGTGCGAATGATTCTGCATTGTATAATTAATGAAAACTGTGCGAATAGGTAACTGGCCGAAGGACATCGTGTGGTGGTTTATCCAGTGTTACTTTAGGTATGAAATAAAAGGATACGCTTTAATACGCTTTTTAAATATATATATATATTTTTTTTGTTTTAAAGCACAAATATATGTGTCGTTTTTCGTTTACGAAGCAGCGCGACGATTTATTTCTGTAGAAATCTAGTACATACTTATTTTATCGACCCCAAGGGTTCACAACCTTACCTATGCAAACTTAACCGATATTTTTATTTGCTTATGTACATTTCGAAACGACTTGGCATTCGTCGGTTCAATACACTATTTAATGGAAATTAGTTAGGCTGCCGTTTTAATCGCGCTACCTAACAGGAAAATTAATTTTACACACTGACCTATATATTTCTCTACTTATTTAGACGTGACCCCCACGCTGCGTAAATGTCGACGTCTCACGTAGTGCTGCTAGCTTACTCGAAAATTAGAATCTAATCATTTCTTACGCTATATTAACTTTAATTCTTTTAATTGACGCATTTATTCAATTCAATTTTATTATATTATTTTATTGGCTTATCGTCTCGATACCTCGATAGTTTGGTCGATTTAAAAAAAAAAAAAACGAAATGCCAAAAACATGCCGATTATTTATTCACCGCTTTCTTTGAGTTTTCCTGTTGTTTATTTGGCGAATATGAAATTCAGATTCTAGATCAATTAATTCATCAAATCAAACGTAAATTCCTGACGATTAACCTAAAAAAACCAACGTATTTTCAAATACATACGTGTAGTTCACGAAAACGTTCGAAACGACTTAATTTCCAGCAGTTTTCCTCTGAACTTTAAAATTTTCGGTTGCCAGTTGAAGTCGATCTTTAAGGTCATTGACTCCAAAATTTATTTAATCATTCGAGCTGAATTTCAGGGTTGTAACTAGTATTAGTAACGTTTTGTTAAAATACGGCATTCCCATTTATTCTGTTGGTATTATTCAACTTTATTTGACTAAATTTCGTAATTAACATAATTTCTCCCGACAAATATTAAACCGTTTTTATTACGTGCATAAATACACGTTATCTTAAACGTCGCTTATCCAATTAAAAACAAAAATATTATTATTGCGATAGCGTAGTACTTTTTAAAACTTAATTTTTATTGATATATTTATCTCGAAACGATTCAGGGGCGGATTATAAATTTTGACGAGATCCGAAACTACCGTAAATTTACGAGACGCCAACAGTATTTTCTATGGCCACGTAAATGGAAATACGTACACCCATATAAACACAGAAATTAACCATATATTAGATTAGGAATTTTGAATTTCCGTATTTATTTTTATTACACCTATATTATAGTAGTAGCGCCGTTTTAGGTTAAACGTTGCGTTAGGTTAGGTTGCGTTTCTCGACAAAAGATTGTTATATTTTTGTCAAACAATTAAACAGTTCAAATTTTATATTGCAATAAACGAAAAGACTTCAAATTAATTGTAAAACAGCAATAAATTATAGCTAATTCATTTATATTGTTTTTTTTTGTTGGTTAATTTTGCACAAAACTTTCGTTTATCGGTTCGTTTACTTATTAATTCAAATGTAAAACTGATAAAGTTATTACACCTACAAAAAATTTTCTTGCCAAGTTTCCATTTACATTAAAAACCATATATAGTACCCAAGTACCTACACGTTAAATAGAAAAAATGTATTCAAAATATAAATAATTAATATTGTTTTTTGATAAATAAAGATAATTTAGTTCTTATAGGTGCATCGTTGGAGTACATTTTAATACACACATATTTTCATACACGTATTTTGTATTGTTTTATTTTAATTGCTAATTTTAATTTCGAAAATAAAGTGCACGCGTTACACTATGGCAACTTCTAAAAACAATTTATCTGTTTAATATGTAATGTTTTACTTATGTAACGTGTATAAATCACAATTTATCAAATAGAATGGAATTGATGTTTGATTAATTTGACACAGTGAAAGTGAGCACAATGGCTTACTTCCATCAATTGTTTAACATGATACATTACCAATAAGTTATGTTTCATTAATGAGTATCTACTTATTGACATTTCGTAATGGTCATTTTCGTTTCTCGTCGTTTTCTAGAGAAGTATTTAACTTCTTATAAAATTTACAGTAATGTTTCAAATATTTTTGAATTAATCACCTTACGACAAACGACGACTTAAAAAATAGAAAAAATAATTTAGAATTTATCTATTGAATATTTGTGATTTTAAATATGAATTTCATTACGTCTTACAATACACTTTGTACCTATATTTATAAAAAAAAACTATACATTGAAAAAAATAACTGCATATGTATTTCATATAGCTTTTCTAATTTGTAATAAAGTCATTTAACAACGATAATATTACCCAAGCGAATTACTTAATAAAAAAATTAAAAATCCTTTAGTATTGATCGAGGGGTTTTTCGCCGAGACAATTTAGTGTACAAGTGAAGGGGCGGTGCAGGGCAGGGTAGAGCGAGACAATGTGGGACGATACGGGGTAATGCGAGGTAGGACATTATGGGGCAGTGCGGCATTTTGGTGTACAAAATTTTGTCGGTGAAATACCTTTCGATACTGACTTTTTAGTACAAATTTTATATTGCTATTAAAATTATTCAGAATAAATTAAAAAATTAATTACCTAAACTATATCTACGATTATTGAGACGTTAATCACGATCAAATTGTTTATCTGTACCTATACAATTTTTTAAATTACTTTTCCATTTTGTTTTGATAAATAAAAAGCTCCTTCCCAGTTATAATTTTTGTAAGTTTCGATTCCATAAAAATTTTAATTAGTAGATATTGAAAATAATTATAAAAAACAATTTTTATCAATAACGATTCATAACAAAATTAATTCAAATTCTTGTAATAATAAACAATATTTGGAAGATTTGCTAAATTGCTATAATGAAATACATATATTGTTTTCAAAAAATAATAATTACTGTCATTAATGCATTATGTGTTTATTGTAAAACACTGAAGATGACCTCAACAAAAGGTTGAAATATACATATGTTAAAGTAAAAAATAACCTTTTTATTGGCACACGATATTAAAAATAATTAGGTAAATTTAATTATGAAGGTATGCATTATTAATCTATAGTCTAGGAGCTATAGCAACGTGAAAACCTATAGAATGTTGTACTGAGAAATTGATGTTACGTATAAAAACCGGTCTAAGTCACTTATTTTTTAAATAATTTCACGTGCTTTTTAATATGACACATTTATACGTATTAATAACATTGTAATAATATCGCCAGGCCATTTTAAAATTGATATGACTTTGTAAGACTGATGACCGACATAAAGTTACAAGGGTGAGTATCCCTGTTCACATTATATCGTCAATGCTGATTTTTTATACGTTATTATATACAACAAACTATTATTTATAACTATATATTTAAAGTGACAAACTTAAATCTCGTAGTTATCGCGTTGGCAAATCATAAACCAGACTTCTTCAGTTACCTACTTATTATAATACCATTTTTTACAGTAAAAAAATTAGAATTTTAATAATAATTAGAAAAATTAACCTTTCAGGTTGCACTTGAAAACGACTTGAACCGATTCGAATCAAATAATACTTTGCATCAAGTTTTAATAGTGCAAAGTTACATGGAAAGATTGATTTTTGTAATTATCGTTAAGATTTTAATTATTTTACTTCAAATTAGCCCGGAATAAACTAATTTTAAGAAAAAGAACACGAGAAATTATTTAAAAAAATAACTCAAATTAAAATAAAAACACTTGCCGAGTAAAAAATGTAATTAAAAGTTTTTAAACATTGGCGTTTAAAAATAAACATTATGATTGGGAGCTTTCACGGTCGGCTCGACTTTTCCACCAATTGTATGACAAGTTATTATGTCGTTAAGGAAAATTGGGGTGCCTGCCCTTTTAATATGCAGCAGGGCTCGCCAGCCAGACTGTTACGAAAGTGACTTAGACCGGTTTTATAACACAAAATTCTGTAGGTTTTGATGTTGCCTAGCTCCTCGGCTATTACGTATGTCTATTTGATATGTTTATAGTTTCCTAACATAATATAATATTCAACGCCTTTCTGATTTCTATTGTTAAAATTATGATAACATTTTGCTGATATTAAGCAAGGAGCGTTATTGCTTATTTGACAGTTGTTTGGTTTGTTATGAAGGGCGATTCAGAATTTATATTCAAAGTTACATGGGTACACTAATACAAGACACGCTAATAAAAACTCGCGACAACACTCCACGAGTGTAGTCCATAAACAGTTCCTTTACTGGACATGGTTTCATAAAGCAAATATTTATCTACCAACAATAAGTATCAAATGTCAAATAAGCAATAAAGCTCCTTGCTAGATATCAACAGGATTTTAGTGAATCGGGCAGCATATTTGTATATGTATTATTTTAAATTTCACTGTTATTACTATTTGAAAAAGTTAAAACTTAGTTTTACGGCCAATGTTTAATTTAAAAATGATTATTTTTATCATTTTTTCCCCAAATTTCAACGAAGTAAATACAGTAAATAGTAAAACATACATATTATGTATGTATAGCATAAACGAATCGTTTATTGTCTTATTACGTCTGGAGTTGGATTAAGTATCTAAAGTTCATCGGAGAGAAATGTATCTATTTGTAGAATTTTTTGGAAAGAATAAAAGAACTCGAGAATTTCAGGATCGCTCGATAATAAAAAGGAAACGTGAACTATATTTTGCCCTTCGGCTATTAAAAACTGCGGCGTTTAATGTGACCGTGAAAATGTTTCTTTTTATTAATTTGTTTTTAATTTTTTTAATGTGCCTACATAGTACATTATACGTATAGATACATACATACATATGTTCTTTTTATGCAGTACCTATTACATTCCATTGTCATTTGTAACGTCAAGTATTTAATAAATTCATGAGTTATTGTTCTATAGAGAGGTACTTATTTAATTATTATTAATGTCTGTAAAAATTATTTATTCTATGTATTGGAGAATTAAATATTTTAATACGTTAGCAGATTAATTTCTATTATAGCATGTTTTCGTATGGGTACACGTAAATACTGTTGATTATTTAATCGATTAAAGGTATAAGGAATGCCAGAGAATGATTTTAATATCAAAATAAACAACACTAGGCAAATTTCAGTTTAAAATCCTCGAGGACGGATTTGCATTTAAAATTTTGAAATATTAATATGTTTCGAATTTACATTTAAAAAATATTTGTTCTTTTATGATTTACTATAATATTATTAAATTAAATCGATAAAAGTTCAGGTATTTCAATAAATTGCATAAACTTTTATAAAGAAAAAAATAATAGTAATTCTTCACTAGTTACGAATAAGATTATTTATCAGCACTTACGTGGTTAATATATCCGTATGTGTACGTTGTATCAGTTGTTAAAACTCGATGAACCCCAACGGATGACGGAACGACCTTCACCTAAAAAAGGTTTTGATAGCTTTATTTTGGACTTTCAGTTGTAATTCAAGTTATATACATATTATATGTATTGCAATCGATTCAGAGTAACAACCTTAATTCTTTCGGTGTTTATAAAATTATAATTTTGTTCTTTAAAAATTTGATTTTATTAAGATTTATTTACTAGATTATGTTTTAAATAATCTTTTAATTGTTTTTGTTCATAACTGCTGATAATCTGAATTTTTTTCAAGCAAACACATACACTAGAAGCCTTTTTTAAGTGATTGTTTACGAACATCTTATTGCGTCTTGCGTATGTTTAATTCATAGAAGTGTCCTTGGCGGAACTGATAAATAATAAAATTAATTTCCAAAAAACATATTCTTTTGAAGAATTAGATACTCGTATTTACAGAAATATTTTTACATTCGTATATTAAACACAAGCAAAGAAATTTTTAATCAAAGATAGGTAGGCATATTTTAACCTGTGCGTTAACGTAACACCCCCACTATTAAAAATTACATTTTGGCATATCTTATAATTAGGTGCTAATTTATTGTCCTAGTCCCGAATTTATTGCTTTCATTCCTTAGAATAAAATCGCGATTAAAGTTGGAGGTGCTGAGTTGCCATTAAGCTGGCACCCCCACATTCGAAAAAAGTACATGGAGACTTCTGAAAAAAAAAACTAATACACCAATAGAATTAATAGCTATTTAATTGCTCTACGACACAACAAATAGATACGGAATATACCTATCGAAAAAATTACAATAATTACACGTTTAAAAAGTAGGTTTCCCAGATTTTTTATTTGCTCAAAAAAAAAATTAAAATATGTTTTTTTTTTAAATATTTATAAAAACAGTTAGTTGCTCTTATAATTTTTATATTCCCACAAAGTTTGAATTATAATTTCTCCTGAAATATCGTAGTTTGGAATTTATAGCTATAATTTAAAATTTAAATAGCAAATAATAAACAGAGCAAATAATTCAGTCTTCAGACCTTTAAAAATTTTTTTCAAAGCCCGCTTTTTAAAACTGTAATTATTGTAATTTTTTCGATATATTTCGTATCCGTTTGTTGTATCGTAATTCTATTGCTATATTAGTTTTTTCTTCAGAAGTCCAGAGGGTGCCGGTTTAACGGCAACTCAGCACCCTCAACTTCAATAGCGGTTTTATTCTAAGGAACGAGAGCAACAAATTAATTAGCACCTAATTATAAGATATACCAAAATTTAATTTTTAATAATAAAATGTCATATTTTAGGAGTAAATTCTATATATTTTCCTATGCATATTTTCTATTAATCGAATTAAATTGTAATTTGTAGATATGTTTACTATACCTATAAGTTTAAAAAGTAAATAAATATGAATGATGGTTAAACTTTACCAATGATTCGCATAATAAAGTTGAAAGATTAATTTGATAATTAAAACCCTCTCGGTAATTATTATAATCTACATCTAAATACATGGGCTACGTTGATTATTAAGTATAATTTATTAGGTACCTGATGCATAGCTACTTAAAATAAAAATTACATTAATATTATATTCATTTTAATTTAATTAATAAAGACTGAATCACAGTTAAATTTTTAAAAAATTTCTTCCTAATTCCAATTAACTTTGTGTTATTACTATACATAGTATGTAATGTGTAAATAACGCACGTACGCGCAGTAATGACAGTGACATCATGACATTAGGTTGTTGAATATAATATGTAAAGTTCTAGGTTCAACCTTGGCTGAGATTCGTACGAAAACAATACATGTGTATTTAAACATTTGATTTGTAGTTACACACCTACTTATAAATAAATAAAAATTTATGAAATCTACATTAATAACGTACTTATTCCTGTTTCCGATAACATTTCGGAACATTCCTGAAAATTTTCAATTTTTGATTAATTACGTCTTATACAAAAAACTACAATTTTATATCGTAATTTTCACATACTTGTTAACATAAATAAAAATGATTACAGGTAATATTTTGACTTAAAAGAAAAATGTCACAAGCTTATTTAAGTTGAGATTAAAATTGGACTCGAGGGGAATCATGTCCTATCTTGTTTTATCGTCGTCAGAAACTAGCGAAATAAAAACTCCTATGTTTTTACGTTTTTTATTCGCTAAATACTCAATTTTTAAATTTAACTTTAGAGAAAATCTTGTACAATTTTATTATTTTAATTTTTAATAACTTTAAATTCATTACAAACTTGTTTTAGGTTCAATTTCGTGAATTAATTTTCTAATTTTAATCGCCAACGATTTCGAAATTTGACGTTTCGGCGAACATTTCTGTTCCAGACTATTTCTAGACATCAAAGAAATCTAGGCATATCGAATGGAAATAGTGTGATAGTTAATTACAATATATTCAACTACAATAGGATTGAAACCTTAATCTTTGAATACTTTATAGGCACTAATAAGCAATAATATAGAAGTCACATTTATTCAGGATTTACCTCAAGGTATACTCTTTTTTGTTTCCCAAATTATGTAATTACATTTTTTTTCTATTTAGCATTAAATTCCGGTAAGAAAAGAGTCGTTTATGTACGCGTCTTCCATTTATAATTGTTTATGTAGACTAATTAGACAATTTTAGATTAATATCCGGCGTAGTGTAGGCATTAAGATTATATAAAGCAATCTGATGCGATAAGTTCTTTAAAACCAATTTTCTATAGTCGCATACGAAGTTCTTCCGTCAAACTTGGGGGAGATGAGCAATAGACCGAAGACAAATTTCATATAGGAAGGCGATATTGTATAGGGCGATGGTCACGAAACACACTCTTCCAAATCTGTACGAAAATGCGGATAAAGTACTACTCTTACATATATTTTTTAATAGGTACCTACCCAATACGTAATTTTTGTAATTAGTCCAGGTTCTAAGTTCTTAAATACTTGCACGCACGCCGTGTACTAAAGAGGGGCTTATTTTAAATTAGGGGTGATTTTCGTAGGGTTTTGACGTTTATTGTGGTTAGTATAGGGTATAGAATATACCCCTAATGCAGGTTTATGCACTTAGAATATTAGAATCTAGAGTCCTAAACTAATGCTGCACCTGTTACCCTTTAAGTGCAATTTTCTCGAAAATGGCTCGTTTATAAAATGTGGGCAAGAGTACATTTTTTATTCAAAAACGTTGGGGAAATCCGGAAATGACGTTAAAATTTTTTAAAATTATTCTCCCGAAGAAAAATGCGATTGGATAGGTCAAGGATAACGCATATCCTTGCTCCTCCTGAAGTGGTATCAAATAAATCTATAAAATAGTTTTGCAATACTTCAATTATTAGGAATGTAAACCAAACACGATTAAATTTTAATAAAAAATAAAAGTATTGTTTAAACAAATTGATATTTTCCTTCTAATATTGGGGGACGAATATCTCGACAGGGGAGCGTCGTAGGAAAAAAGTTTATAGAAACTTCACATTTTATTTTGACGAGTGTCAAAGATTTCCCCGGAAGATTTCTCTAAATTCTCTAGAGACCTTATATTATAACGCGCCCCGAGTACTAAATGGGGATTAATTTGAATTAGGGGGTGACTCCGAAGGGGCCGACGGTTATTGTGGTTAGTACGGTGTACAGAATATGCCCCTGAAACATGCTTGTATCACAAATTGCAGAAGTCTACATTATTTTTACACTAAGAACCTGGACTAAATCTTCCGATTTTATATTTGGATTACTTACGTTAATAATTGTGCGATTTTCTTTAAAACAATTTAAAGTCAAATCTTAAATCATTTTTGACGAAAAATAAAATTGTAGAGTTTTCCAAAAGTTGGCGGATGAAGGATTTTTTTTCAAAATTTGTTTGAAATAAACGTTTTCAATATGTTTTAAGGTGTACCTACTTCTATTGAATTACTTTTCGTGAATCGTCTTTAAATGTTTATTTATTCTCAAATTCTCATCGGTATCGTTTTATGACTTATTATAAAAAATGAATGTGGAACATTCCATGACTAACACTACCATACGTTTTTTCCTAAACTTGTCCAAATATGTATAGAGGTACTTTACAACAAAACCCCAATAAGTATTAGGGGGACCGGAAAGTAATGTCGTTTCTGCGCATGTCGATATTTGATTGTCATTTGTCAGCTCATTGTGTATCTCGAACGCGTTCCAAAGTCATTTTAAGGTTATTGTAACTTGTTCACTTCTAAATAATTCAATATTAAACTTTCTTTTGCAATTTGGGGTGAAATGGCCAGCCAAATACCAGAAGAGCATATCCGGCATTGTATGCTTTTTGAGTTTCGCAAGGGTAGTAACGCAACAGTTGCGACCAAAAACATTTGCGATGTTTATCCAAGTGCATTAGACGTTCGTAAATGCCAAAGATGGTTTTCCAAGTTCAGATCCGGTAATTTTGATCTCTCTGACTCCTATCGATCAGGAAGACCAACAACGTTAGACAACGACATGCTAAGGGCAGAAGTGGTAGCAAATCCATGTCAAACAATCGAGGAACTGTCAAACACCATTAACCAACCTTGGTCGACCATCCAGGAACATTTACAACAGATTGGAAAAATAAGCAGAGCAGGTGTTTGGGTCCCCCATAATCTGTCCGAAGAGAACAAAGCCAACCGATCCATCACATGCAACGTATTGCTTCAACGGTATCACACAGATCCGTTTTTTGATCGTTTGATCACTGGAGACGAAAAATGGGTCCTATATGATAATCCAAAACGCAAAAGGCAGTGGCTCTCTCCAAATGAATCACCACGAAGGACTGCGAAGCCGGGTTTACATCCCAAAAAGACGCTTCTGTGTGTTTGGTGGAGTATTCGCGGAATTGTTCACTTTGAAGTGCTGAAACCTGAACAAACTGTTAATGCAGACCTTTATTATGAACAATTGGATCGAGTGAACCAATCTTTAATCGAAAAGTATCCGGCGATTGTCAACAGAAAGGGCGTCATTCTGCAACACGACAATGCAAGACCGCACCGTGCAAGGCGAACACTGGAAAAAATTAATGAGTTGGGGTGGGAGGTACTGCCTCATCCACCATACTCGCCCGATATCGCACCCTCGGATTTCCATTTATTCCGATCCCTACAACATTTTCTTAGTGGCAAAAAAATTGAAAATTTGGATGATGTCCAAAATGCCATCTCGAGATATTTTACTCAAAAACCAATTGATTTTTATCGGTCCGGGATTGAAAATTTGCACACTAGATGGCAAAAGGTTGTTGATAACGAGGGTGATTATATTATTGATTAAAAATAAAGACTTATTAAAAATTTATTCGTTTGAATTTAATGTAAGAAAGCGACATTACTTTCCGGTCTCCCTAATATTTTATCGTTGAATTCGTTTCATCGCAAGCTTTCTAAAAATGCGCGAAAATGTAACGATACATACCTAGGTTGTTCAATTTAAAATTTTGAAGTTGTTGTCACGTGATCAAAAATGGAAAGCCGCAGAAAAATTTAATCAATTAAAAAAGGCTTCGCCGTCAAGTGCACAAAGGCGTTCAAGGCGTTTGCGTGATATGTATCGGTTAGCTGAAAAAAATGTTCCACAGAATGAGTCATAATTAGGTGTAAAAAATGTAAATGGCGTTTCTTTAGGCCAAAACAAAAAAAAATAAGGAACCAAAAATGCCCCCTACTACCAAAATGCTTTCTTAAGAACAAAGTTATTTTATTTTTGGATTTCATTTAACTTGAATGTAATTATCTGTTTAATTTGAAAATATCTACATCAAAGTCACGTTTTTAGTCAATTTTAATTTCAACACGATAACAGGGAATGCCATGTCTGTACTGCGGCCGAAAAGGTGGGCATTTTGTACATTTGCTATATAATTATTATAGATCTCTATTTTTTAATATCATTGTTTATTTTCTATTAGATAATTATAATAGATTTTTTTAACACCTTGCATTTTCTTAAGGAAGCACTTTGATATCAGGTATGTTTGGTTAAATGCTTTGTTTTGACCTAAAGAAACTTCAGTTAAATTTTTACACCTCATTATAACTCGCCCTGTATAATAATTGCGTAATTTATAATAATAAGCAGTCTTTTCAAAAATTGTGTAATGCCCGTTGCGCGTATTTATAGTTTAATCCTTTTATTGGTAATTAATATAGGTTAAGTAGCATTACTACGTTAAAATAGAAACAAAAAGGTGTCTTGTAAGCTATTAAAAGATATGCTTTATAACAAATTGTAACACCTGTGACACGAAACGAGCCTCGTATTATTGATTTTAAACTTCTTAAAACAACTATGAAATGTATTTTATAAAAGTACCTCATTGCTTAATTTTTAAACTATAAAGCTTATAATTAGATATATTTAGAGTAGGTACAACCCTGCATACCTTTTCTACTTCAAACCATTCTGTTTACCTATATTTTAATAACACGTGCATCCTGTTAACTTTTTTGTTACACCTCTATTATTTAATTGATTACATTTAAAATTATTTCCTGACGATTTAATTTATTTTTATATCCAAAATACTTAACGGATTTTTTTTACCATTTATTTACATTATATAAATATGTATACGAATGTGATACGAACTAAGGCAACGAAAAAATAATATAAGTAGGTAAAACAGCAGTAAAGTAACGTATTCGAATAAAAAAGGGGTGTAATACTGTCTTATTTTGAGAATACGTTAAATTGAATAAATAAAATAGAAAATATATAAATATTAATAGATCTTCTAGAGAGGTGTCGCTAAAGATATCTGTTGAAGGCATTATTTTACTGCAGAAATTTTTATTATATCTGATTGTTGAAACACAAATTCGGAATATTTCTGTCGAGAAAAAAATTCTCGACAGAAATAATTGCGAAATTAACTTTACTGTCATCGGAAAATGTCTTTCAACTTAAGTACCCATACGAGAATTTCTTTTGCACATAAGCATTTTAAATATTTGCTATTTATTTGAAACGCGATTTCATCTATTTATCAAATGAATATTTTTTATGTAGGTACCATACAATAACATCAACTTTTTATAAAATATTTAAAACAAAATTTAATGTGTTTGCTAAAGTACATAAAGTAGAATCACCTTTTCCGTAATTAGCTGTGTTAATTAAACCTGTTTAGTAAATTTAGGTTAATTAGACGTTCGTCGAGAAGCTTGTGCTTTATTGATGAAGTTTCAGAAATAATAGTGAGCAAAATTAAAGTTAGTCCCATTATTAAATTTCGAAGAAGTCGAATTAAATCGAAAATAAAAACTACGAAAAGTGAAATGTCACATTTACATATTAAATAATATGTGAATATAAATGTATATGTTTACTTAATTTATAAGTAGGTAGGTGTAAAAATAAATAAAGAGAACAATCAAATATTTTTCTTAATCCTTTCAAATAATTGTAAACTATTTTCGTATAACACTGTTCATCTTCAAATTGTCAATATTCTATCGGAAACTCCATTAACAATAAGTCGATTTCATAAATAAATAATAACTGACTGAAGTACATACATATAAGTAGACAGTTAATATTCTATAGACTATAGAGTTAATTAATTTTTTATCTACACACATGCGTACGCGTGCGAAAACTTTAAAATTACAAAACGTCGATATTTCGAACTAAATTCGGAATTTTATTATAAGTTCGTTCGGATTAGCGAACATGCAGACCTAATTGAACACTAGTTGATAACGCGTTATTGTACGGTAAGGTATAATAATACAATAATTTATGTATTATGTAATTATAAAAAACTGCAAATTGACGTAAGATCTACATCACATCCATAAAATTTCATTAAAATCGTTGTGTTACAGTTAATTGACAAAAAATAGTACCTAAGTATTCTACTCTGTGGATTGCCGTTTTTTATTGATTTTCGATAATTACATTAAATTATGAATTAAAAAATATTAGTAAAAATGTTTAAGGGGCAATTTAGACGTGTTAACGTTTTTTATTTTTTGCAGAATTTTATATTACATAAGTATACGGCAAGAAATTATAAAAATCCTACCCGACATTCTTAAACCTTTAAAAAGTTCGATCGGTTCTAGATTAAAACGCATAACTACGAGTTGCAATTATGAAATTATATGGTAAAAATTTGCATTAAAATGTATTTTTAAGTATTCGTTACTAAGTATTCAGTTCCTGGTACATTTTCATAAAATGTGAAATTAATTAGTCGAAGATGCTCAAGTTCAATTTACAACAGTTAAAATTCCTTATTTTGGCGCGGACGATGGTATGTCAATGTCTTAAGCTCACTACAGTTTAATGCATGTGACGATAAGAAACGTGATAAAATCGATGTTTCAATAATATGCACTTACAATGCACCAGTTCATCGACCTTCGTTAAATCTGACAAATTCACTGCAGCAATCGATATCACGGTTTATTATTTTTATTACTCACTCGGAAATTTTTATTTACTTAAAATATTAATCAATCAGTGATTTATTGAAAGCTAGAATAACGTAGCGAAACAGGTTTTTAAAATTTTGATTGTTCTATCAATAGTTATGGATGTTATTAAGTAAATGGGTTATGCGACCCCCTTCAGCGTATTCCTTTAGTTGGGAAATTAAATTTTGAATCTGCGATAATCTCAAATATCGGCCTTGGAAATTTAGTGCAAGCATTTCCAGATAAAGGCCATTCGAGTATTATTCCGATTCACGTCATCAATAAAGGATAATTTCTTTCATTAGATGATGAAGCTTCACACAGTGGTGTCATCTCGTGCCTCGTATTTTTACAGAAGTATGTATTAATAAATTGTAGTCTTTCTTTGCCACGTAATATGTGTGTAGGTAAATCATCGGCAGAATTTATGCCAATTTCCTAATTGCGAACTAAAATACAAATATATAATCTATAGTTCATTCAGATTTTATTCTGATGCACTTCATCAATAAAGTCACTAAGTATCTATTTCTATTCATTATTATTTTTTATTCTTTTAATGTATGGAGATGTGGATGCACTTTCTCCAGGAGCTTCACCGGATCTCCCGTACGAGAGCCAAAAGGGGCAAAGCACCTGGAGAAAATGTATCCACGTCCCCATACATTAATAAAATAAAAAAGCCGCTGCATTGAATATTTATAGATCAGTTCAATTTGGAGAGTGATATAATTATTCTATCGATAATTTACCTGCACATATTACATATGGTAAAGAAAAACAAACATTTATTAGTAGATATGTACTGTAAAAATACGAGGTACGAACACCACCGTGTGAAACGTCATCATCTACAGTAACCTTTTATTGATGACGTACATTGGAATAAAATCTGAATGGCCTTTAAGTGAAGTGGGATTCCGCGTACAGTTAGTTGAATCATTGGTTAATCAAATTGGCCACTTATGTGACTCAAAAAGGATGTGTACCAACTGGATTCTAATAAGCGGCGTCTACTGTACAAACGACTTTCGTACGCACGTTTTCAAGAACGCATTATGCACGTAAAAGTAGATGGCAAAAGTAGATATAATAACGTTTGATCTTACGATGTGGCTGAAAATTGAAAAACAAACAATAACGAATTCGCCCAAAATGTTCTATTCGACGTGTAAAACTGTGACCTTGCTCACGAGTATTTAACGCATTACTTATGCAAAATAACATAGAGAAGTAATTATCAAACCAAATTAAGTTTACTTTAACGGCTTAGCTGTTCAACTAATTTAACCCTTAAATACCGACATGTGCATATTCGAACATACGTACACTTGCCACAGAAAAAATCGGGACAGTTGAAGGATAGAATTTTAAAAATGTTTGGTTGTGAATTGGGTTTTAGGTAAAATGCTTGTATTTTTAAAAGGGATTATTATAAGCCATAAATCATCATTGTTACCTACAAAGCGGACAACTCTTTATCAACAAAATACTTTAGAAGCAAATGGTGGGCAGGTTTAGTTTATGCTTTCTGTAAATTAAAAAAATTGTTGATCGACGTAATATATCGATCGCGTTTTGCCAAAAGGACGTAACTCACACTTTTTGTGACAATATTTCGATTTTTTTCACACGGAAAACTCGATTTATATTTCCGCGAAATGTATCTTGTTATAGCTACGCGGCGACATAACATGTGTTCTACTGTAAAATTTACTTTTTGTGGGTTACGCCCTTTTGGAAAATCTGCGTCCATATGACCGATAACATGTAGATTTATATAAAAAAAATGGTTACTTACACACACAAAATTGATATAGCTTGAAAAATATTTCGCCTCAATTAAACTTAATAAATCACATTTTCGATTTTTTGCTTTGACTTTTCTTTAACAAGCCATAACTTTTCCAAATCGAACCTATTTATTCCTACAGTTTTTTTGCTTAAAATTACTTAAGAAACGCGCCCCTAACGTTTGGCAGATTCCTCCCGGAACACCTTGTATGTATCCTTAATGGATCCTTAATCCTTATCCTTAATTATATGTGTTATTTAACCTACGAACCTTATATCCAAGAACAAGAAACGATAAATAAAATAATTATGTAAGTAGGTATGTAATCATTCTTTGTGTGAATAGTAAAGTAATAAAGATACAAGTCTTTGGCCGAATTAATATATTATATATTCATTAATTGTTTCCATCGTTTATATATTTGTAGCACTAAAGATAGCTCCAACCAGAGCCGAAATATATGGTGTTAGTTGTTCCAAGTTTTTATATTGGCTTATTACAACAATTTTTAAAAGAAGTATAGTAAAGTAAGCATTCGGTCACTAATTTTAATTTTAAGGCGATCCCCTACGTTTCAGTAAGTTCATAAACTTCAATGGAAATAAAGATTTCGCACTTTTTAAGTTTTAGAAAAAATTTTTTTTAATGATATTTGGTATCGAAATCATCAGTACAAAAAAGGAAATTATCCCACAGCGACGAAATTATCGTAAGACGTCAAAATTATATCAAAAATATTACATTTAATAATAAAACAGGGTTACAAACAGAACAATGAATTAAATCTACAGGTTCTAGACAAGAGTGGTATAATTGAGTATCGACAGATATACTGGACACATCTTTCACTGGAAACAAATATTTTGAAATGTATTTTTAGACTTCATCAGTAATTATAATTGTAGAGGAAGGAAATCAATATATAATTCAATACATTGACATTATTGTAGAAAAATATTTAAAAAAGCATCAAAATATCAAGGATATAATAAATAGTAATATTATCGAAATCATAGTTGTTTTCATAACGATCACATTTTAAATTAACTTTAGAGAAATAAGTAAAGAAATACCAAAAATCATAATTCGCAACTTTGTTGGGTGAAGTTTGCCTGTTACGTACGTTCTCGTCTAACAATAAGTAGAACCCGTAAATTCGATACATTGTTCTCTTTGTAACCTTTTTCTATTCTTTTACTACGGATTAGTAAATGTCATATATTTGATATAATTTTGACGTCTTACGATAATTTCGTCGATATGGGATGATTTCTTTTTTTGTGCTGATGATTTTGGTATCAAACATCATATAAAAAAATTATTCTAAAACATAAAAAAGAGCGAAATGTGGATTTTCATTTGATTTACATTGAAGTTTGTTAGTTTACTGGAAGGTAGGGCTCGTCTTAAAATGCAAAAGGCTATTTCAACCTTTCCGATACCTAACATCTTTAGAACCTATCTATGTAAGTATCAATGCTTTTATGGTTTAATCCTTATGTACTTGCAAAAAGTTTATTTAAAACCCGATTCACAACAAAACATTTTTAAAATTCTGACCTTCTACTGTCCCGATTTTTTCTGTGGGAGCGTATCTACTGACACGTCCGCCACGTCGCGCCGTCGTCGTCTGCGAGATTATCATAAAAAATTAATAATTTTTATAAGTAGGTTGTACTCCTGCTTATTTTTATTTGTATATTCACCTTTAATTTGGACACTTATTTATGACAATGGTTGTCCACAAAAAATATCAAAATACGAGAGTACACCACCTAACGTATAAGAGGAACATTCAAATTTTACCAATTCCAAAGATATCGCAGTTTAAAAAAAAAATAGCGGTCAGATAATGCGTCAGTATTTAAGGGTTAGCACATCAGTTTCAAAATGACGGTCTCCCTCTAGACCATACCGATTTAATATCGAGATCGAAATCAACGTTTCGCCTGCTATTATAGGACGTATCTTCAGGAAACATGTAGTTCTAGAGAGCACGTAATCCAATTTGATTGCAAACTGAATGCTTCTGGAAGGGACGGCTTGAGTTATCGCGATTTTCTCAGAATGTCGACTTGGCCGATTCAAAAAGTCTGTACAAATTCAGTTTAAAACGAAATTATCTTGATCTAGTTTAATCGTCGTGGAAGAATAAGTTATTGTTAATATAATTGCGTAAATAGAAATCGATTTAACAATATAAGGTAGTTTCCGCGAAACTTTCAGTTAAACTGACGCTTGATTTGAATAACTTTTAATCGCTACAATTATTAATACAAACCACGGTAAAATAGACATAATTTAATCTGTTTGAATTAATTGGTGTTATAGTTGTTATTAAGTGGATAGGTGGTGTTCTGATTTAAGCGTTATAAGCCACATAATCCCCAAAAAGTTGTAGTAGGTACCTAATTATGCAGGTAACGCTTTGATACTTCCTTTCTTTGCTCATTAATCACATTAAAGTGCGATTAATGCACTTCTTTAACGTCTGATTAATTTTCTAATAAACATTAAAACCATAAATCGAACTTTATTTTATTTAAGTACAGTACTTACCTGGCAAAAATTGTAATAATATTATTTGAAGTATGTAATAAGATTCAATAATTTGTTATTTTGATGATAATATAATAATTAATACATTATTTTGTATTTCATTTTATTCAGTATAAGTGGGTACGTTTTTAATAATAATCAAAAAAATTAATTGAAACGCCCTTGAGTCACAGTATGTTCCCGAGTTGTGGGATCGTTCGATAAAGCCTAAACCAAGCACAATTATTTAATTATTTTCGCGTATACAGGGTGATCCAATATTGCGGTAGAGCACCCAACTTTATTATTTTAATTAGAACGCCCTATTTTTTTACATATTTTACAAATGAGCATGTAAATTTAAGTTAAAAAGTATTAAGGTGATATCCACTTAAAGTTAACAGATATTTTTAGTTTTTTTGTCTACGAGAGGAAGGACATCATTTTGAACATTTAATGAATTCGTTGTAAATAAGTTATTTTTGATCTTGTAAGTTGAAATTGTGTTTAGTAATTTGTTTCATCGATCACTGCCATTTATAGGTTTTGACAAAAATAACAACATATCTCATAAAATACCGGAAAACAAAAAATATCTTGGAAACGGTTACGTTTAGGTATAGAAAGTGTAACATTCACTTGAAAACGAACGTAATTCTACATCAGCACATATAAAAAAAATCGACGTTCCATTTAAAATAAATAAGTTATTGTCGTTTTAATTTTGAAAAGTTGAATAAGTTTTTGTTAGACAATAAATAAGAAATGTGTTCGATGCAGCAATGTAGTCGTAATTTATAACTTTTTTTAAAAACTTTTTTTTCCTCAAAAACTATAAACTTTGAGTGGATGTCACCTTAATACTTTTTGACTTAAATGTACGTGCTTAAGTACAATATGCAAAAAAACTAGGGCGTTCTATTTAAAATAATAAAGTTCGGTGTTCTACAGCAATATTGGTTTACCCTGTATAGGCGAAAGTAATTTTACCTTGTGCCACTCTTACAACCAGCAAACTTTTATCTAAAATATTTTATTCTGTTGTGCTTAGTTTAGGCTTTATCGAACGATCCCAGAACTCGTGGACACCCCGAATAGTGAGTAGCAGTAATATTTAATAATTAGTTATATAATGTACCTATACTTATACCGAGAATAACATCGAAAATACTCATTGTCCTGTGACGCAAAAATACACTTTATCTAAATACTAAAACGTTGACTTTTTTTTAACTTGGCAAAGCCCAGATTAATTTTTTCCGTGTTTGTATTTTTTGTTCGTCGCTCGAGCCGTGTTTCGATAACTTGGTATATTTTTGAGAACTGCGAGCGCGAAACGGCACCCGTGGGTTTTCCCCGGTTAAAAACGCACCCACCAACATGCCAAATAAAATGAACTTGCAAAGTAGACGTTGTTATCAACAAATTAACAAATTGTCAAATCTTATACGTTAAGATTTCCGTCGAGACTAATTCGTTTTACCAGGTATTGCAATTTTTATTTAAGATTAAAATTCTGACCGATTGAATCTCCAGCCTAACAACATCGATGCCGAGTAAAATGAATAAAATTAGTCGGTTTTTCAACGTTAATTTTAATTTGAAAGTATAGAATCGTTTATTTAACCGATAAAGCTCAGCTTTTTTATAATGACTTGTAATAAAAAATAATCGCAATGCAACGAACGACCGACCATTCACATTCTCGCAAGTGAAATTACGAGCGGTTTACGCCGACAAATTTGCGCTACCGCGTGAAGCGCCAATATACGTCACTTGGTGTACGGTGTAGGAGCGTAGGGTCAATGTCCGTCCTTTAGAATAAGATACCGTGTCGGGTTTGTTGAATTTACGGTCAATCCTTACTACAAATCCTATCATAAAAGTTCTCTAAATAGTTATTATTTTTATAATCGACTATTCGTATCGTATAATCTATTTTTACGTATTAAAATTCATAAACAAAACATCATTATTACGTAGATACCTATGAAAAAAAACAGTCCTATAATCGGTTCAACGGAACAATTTGCCATTTACGTTAGATTCGATTAGCGAGTTTAAACTTTATCTTTAGATATTTAGACCAACGACACTTGGCGTTTGTTTGTACGATATCTTAGTCGATAAAAGTTCAATTTGAAAATAAAACTAATTGTAAGCCGGAATAAATCAAATTACCTATACGTATTTAATGTACTTACGTAGGTAGGTACTAATTCATTTTTTAATATTTGCTTTACAAAACCGTTAATTGTTATCGATTTTTCATAATAATATAAATATCTTTAAAGTTTGAAGTTTGTTTTTTTTTAATTATTAATAATTTTATTCTTATTTGCCGTTATCGATTTTCACCTTTTCCATTATAACGATGCAACGTAACCTAACAAAACAGTTTTCGTTTTGAGGTATATTTTGCCCTACATTACTGGACATTGACCTTTACTAATTTCCGTATTTTCAAGTAGATACGATACGACGACTGTTTTCGCTTTAGCTCGAGACTTTAATGGATCATAGTTATTTCTAAATTCAGGTAATGAACAATAGAACCGTTAAATGAATTGTGCCTTTTTTTCTTTGAGCTTTAAGAACTCTCCAGTTTATTCACTTTCACTTATTCTTTTGTTTAGATAAACTAACGATGGGTGTATTAAATCATTGTTGGGATTTGCACATTATTTGTATTTCGTATGGGCCATGGGCGATGTTTTCATTTAACCATAATCAGATAACAAAACATATTATAGTTATATGTCATTCTATTTATTTATTAGGCAAGTTTACGAAAATTTTAAACACTTTAAGTAGGTAACTATACTCATTATGTTATTTATCTATCTACTAATAAATTAAATGGTGCGAAATTAATCGATTTTCTTTTCTTTTTAGGAAGAAAATCCGCGTTTTCATCTTTTAACCGCTAACTTTATCGATTTGTAATTCTCATTCCCATCAGGTTTTTTCATTGATCCGAACAATTGAAACGCGATGGGGCTGAATTGATAGTATATACGGTGGAGGTTTATTTTTCAGCTTTTTAAAATTCGACCCTATGATATCTATTTAAAATAGAAATTATAGATGGTTTAAACATAGACGATCGATTGATCGACCGATCAATTTTTGTCGAATATAATCGACACATTGACATTTAATTTTTGTAGTTGTAAAAAAATTTGCGAAATTGTCCGTAGTTTAATTAAAAAGAAGTTATGTCTGTCGATAGTATTCAATGGCAACATTAGAAAGGCGTGCCTAACGTGTAACTTGTCAAAGTGAAAGTGAAGCGTCAGTTGAATGCTCGATGTAATATACTTTACAAGGAACAAGGTGGAAGTTAAATGTTTTTACTACTTTAATAAATGATAGAGGAAAGAGTGCGCTGCATAGCTAAATAAATTATATATTATATATGTGTATATACTGGCGTATCCACTTGTTACATAAAATACGTTTTAGAAAGTTGAATGTTGGCGATAATGAAAAGCGGTGATTTGTAAAATATCGATTTTTCTATGGTCGCAATTAGAAATGATATAAAATCAATCAAACGTGATTTTCCTGTAATTAAAGTTAAAATTTAGAAAATGTCACATATTACTTCAAAAATATTATATTAAATACGGGGTACGAAGCATGCAGTAGGTATTTAAAAAAAGTAATATAAGTTTTTAAATATGTAGATACATATTTTAACAATAAATAGGTACTGCATATTTAAACAACAGTCGTTTACACTAAAATTTAATATAAAACTAAAACACAATTATTTATGTAATTTATACTAAAGAAATTGTATAAATGCACGATAGTAATATTATTATATTTCGAGATATGCAATTTATAATCTATGCATTTATGCATCTAAAAAAAGTTCTTTACTATTTCCGCTTATCACTACCTATTATCCATATTATATTAAAATTAATGTACAAAATTAATTAAAACGATAGGTGGAAAGATGACGTTCCGAAAAATTCAATTCGAATAGGTAGGTACTTATCTATTAACTTCAGAGCATATAAATGATTTAATGACAAAGAAAATGCTGTCATTTGAAGGTAATTTTACAATATGATTTATCCGTTGTTTTAGTAAATTTTTAAACAATGCCCAGATTAAATTACTACGTTTAAATTATTATTTCTATAGGCCCCATTCCTTTAACTTACTTACAATACTTATACCGTGCCATTTTTGAATCGCCTTGTGTATATTTTTTAATAATTAAAATATCATATTAAATTTACTTTACAGCGAGATTTATTAATTAATAAATATGTTTATAGTTAGGTACCTACATAACTAAATTAAAAATAAATTATAAAGTTTAGTGACCGTGAAGCAAGTACCTACCTACATATTTTTTTAATAAAAATTATTTCACGTACTTAACATATTATGAAGAATAACCCTTATAGTCGAGAAAAAATGTCTACGTCAAAACAGTCGCAAATTCATTGACGTTCTCCACACAGTAAAAGGCGGAGATGCCGTACGAAATGTAATGATTGGAATCTCCGTTTATTTTCCAACACCTCCGTAACATCGGGAAATGGGGGAGTTTGAAAAATTTCTAGGAGGAGTTATGCTAAAATTCACGACATGACCCATTTAGTCTCCGTACGTTAATCGAGTTGAACTGCGAAGACAGAAAGTTTAAATCGATCAAAAAGATGAACCCGATGTGGACAAGTTTGAAGGAAACAACGGAATATTTATCATTAATTTACTACCTACACGATTATAAAAGGGCAGGAAATTTTGCTGCTTAAAATAGAGTCTTAAAACAGCGTTATTATGTTGAATTTTGATGTAAACGAAAGTTAAAATATGCCCCTATGACATTTAGAATTTCAAAATTTGAAAATTGTCGCTTAAATTATAGTAAAACAGCTACTAACAACATCTTAAAAATGTCGTAATTATCTAATTTATTATGAACAATACTAATGCCATGCAATGTTAACGACATCTTTATATTATAATTTAATCATTTTCGCCATCTTAGTCAGATGACTGTTCTAAACTTGAGTTATCATTTATCATTAATACATATAAGGTCTGTTCCAAGAGATCATCAAATCGTTTTGCGAACGGTATAGTACACGATTTTAACCAATCAGAATGTCAGAGTAAATTTTAAAATTCTGATTGGTCGAAAGCACGTACTGTACCGTTCGCAAACCGATTTGATGGTGTGTTGGAACAGATCTATAGATACCAGAATTGCTAATTCTCTGATCTTAAATAAATTAAAAGTAATCGGTGTTTGTTTATAACATTGTCAACTATTTTCTTAAAAAACTGTATTATTTTCGCTCGTTTTTGGGAAATTACTCCCTGATCTAATTTTTAGACTTCGGTGGTACTGTATACGAATGTTAAATAATAGGTAACCGCACATACAATCGAAGGTTATTACAAATAAACATTACTGAAAAAAACGACACGTTTATGTTTCATAAATTATACCAATTATGTTTTGCATTACTTTACATAGAACTTCAACTAATAGAATTAACAAGTTCAAAAAACTGCAGTTAAAATTTATAATTCCTAGATAAAAAAAAACGTACAAAATTAATTTAATTTAATGTAATTATTATAAGATATTCTATAAGATTAGCTGGTTCTGTTTACAAAATAAAACTGATTTTGATTAAAAAACGATCCATATTTAAGAATAATTGATGCGATTATTTAATTAATGGTACCTAACAGGAAAATATGCATCCGAAAACGCCGTTTTTGTAACGTAAACTAAAATAAAAATGTCAACGTGCATAAAAGCAAATTTAACGTGAAAATGGACATTTAAAAAGTATTTAAAAAACAGATATAAAATGCAGGCATTGTCATGACAATTTGTAATTCCAATTAATCAAGTACGTGGTTAACAAGGCGTTAGGGGAGTGTTATAATCGGTCAAAATAGAAATTGAAAGTTTTGTTCATAAATTTTTAAGGCATCCTTTATAAAACACCAAACTTTTCTCAAACGACAGCGTAGTTATTTAACAAACTTTTATTTTTTCATGTAAATACTTATACATACATTACAATACATTGTTAGTGATCCAAAGAATTTATGTAGTGTGGACGATCATTTAGGCACATGGTTTCTATGCTGTACTTGTATATTTGGTATTTTCTCAGTCTTTATTTAAATTGTTGAGCTAAAATAGTCCTCCAAGGAATATTTCAGCAGTTTGAAACAAGCGGAATAAAATTGATACCGTAATAATAACAATCTAGGTACATAACATTTTCAATTCAATAATCCTTTAATATTCGCGGGGGTTACGTTCTAGGAAATTCACATATTCAAATGTTTCCCGTATAAAAAAAGGGGTTAGGTTCTACGAAACTATTTTCGTAAAAGTTTATTAAGTATTAATATGTACCTACAACATACATTTGTACAGATGTAGTTTATTTGCTAATCGATGGCTGAAGATGTTTGGTGAATTGTGATTGTTTAGCAGAACAAAACTGGTCTTTATAAATTTCATTATAAGAAAGGGTCGTGGCATCGATTCCTCTTTTGAATTTAAGGCTCCTCGCTAGTGAAGGGTCGGTTTCTATTGCTTTCTCAACAAGTTGTTGAAGTTTTAAAATTTCAACGTTCGATTTTAAAATGTTCATGTTGTTATGATCTGCATTAATATTTTAATGAATAAACCAATTTGATGCATTAGAAATTAATAAAAAAAATTCGCTAATATCCAAGTTGCGCAAGTCGCGAATGTTAAATTTTTTCTCATTTGTAGGTTCGCGAATAGTTAAAACTCGCAAATGTTAAATTCGCGAATGTTAAGGGATTACTGTCCTACATACACACTACTTTATGATTAACAGTCTATATGGTATGTAGATCACACACTGAATACTTTTCAGTCGACTTTAATATTGTTTAATGTTGTATCGGAGTGTTTAAAGTAGGCCATATAAATTTTTTTGTTGTTTTTTACATTTATTCAAAATGAAAATGATTTTTTATTAGGCTGCAATTTATTACAACTGTCAAAATACGAGGTACGAGGTGACAGCACCGTGTGAAACGTCATCATCTAGTAACCTTGTATTGATGACGTGAACATCACATAGGTTTGGATAAGCTATAATAACCAGTAAAAAGTACACTCCGTAACGCATACGTCAGCTGTCTTTATCGTTTACGTTTGTCGAGTTTCGCATTAATTTTGATTTTCTGCATTTATTGAAGTGGTCGTTATTTTTCTGCGTTTATTCATCTTTAGAAATCAGTTTTGTTTTGTCTCAGATTTCGTTACCTAATTGCGAATAAAATGGTACGTACAGTAATTAAATAATATTAGTCTTGTTCGATAAATACTTTTTACATGGACTGTACCCAAATATTAACCGCGACACCTGCCACGCCCCTTCAGGGATCATGTTTACTTCGGCGAGCTGTACCTATTATTTATTTTATTTTATTTAATTTTGTACAAAGAAACGACTATAATTTTTAGATCATATTTAAATAAATTGGCTTAGATATAGCATGTGAAAAAATTTCATTGTAAACAACAATACATTGTACTCGTTATATATATTTTTTAAATTACGTCGTGATAGAGAAGAGTTCAGGCTCTTTAGGCCACCGCCGATAACAAAAATTAAACATGCACTATTGTTTCTTAAATAAAGTTTTCTACAACCTAAAGTTTCCGTTTGTAGTTCGCGTTGCTCGGTTATTTTTTACAAGCATATATTTAGCAATTGCCCGGAAAATAAATATAATTTAGAAGTTTTAAATGAATTTTTGTACTAGATACAAAAATGCCAAAATTATGTAGGTGATATGTAATTGTTTTGAACTTTCAGCGACTAACTACTGTATTTACAACTATTGAAATAGAATCTGTAAATGATTAATTAAATAGAATTTATTTTAAGAACATTTAATAAATTTTTGTGACATTTCAAAGAAATAAATGTCAAAAATGTAATTACAGAAAATGAAATGTTTCAAGTAGCATTTGTTTAAGTATTAATTTTTTATTTACAACTTAATTATTCCTATAAACCGACCATTAAAATTATTTGTTATTTGTACCATACCGTTCGAAAGATTTTTAAAACAACATTAAAGTATATATGCCTACGTATATCTACATTTAAATTTAATTTGACAAAGTTAATTTATTTAAGTAAAATAGTTTTAAAAATTCTGTAAGTATATTTATTTAATTACTTACTTAACTTTTTTTTTTAATTTAGAATTAGGGTGTCTCGACTTCTGTGGTCATTGACACCATAAGTAACATTAAAAATATTATAATTTAATTTGAAATTTATTTTAAATGTACTTATAATATAAACTTTAGCATACTTTTTCGAATATTTTTGCAACATTAATTAGGCATGTAAAATATATTTTCCACAAAATGTACATAAATAAAATTAAAATTTTTCATTTAAATAAACTTGGAAAATGGTTCAAAATCAACTCGAATTCTTCCATTCTTCCTTAAATTTAAATTTTCCATTTGCTTTCTACGAGTTGTTTATTTTAATGTCGATTTTAAAGCTGAAATTATAAATTATTTAGAAAATTTCGAATAATAAAAAACAAGCTAACTTTAAGTTAAACGTCATATCGACTACAAATTTCTTGAACGCGACAAAATGCTTTTACTTGCAATTTATAAATTTATTTAATTACGTAGATAATTAACAATTGAAGGTTGAGGGTTAATTTTGAACCGTATTTATTAATTATAAAATATTTATTCTAGGATTTATCAAAGAAGCAGCTCCTTTTAAATTATTAATTTTCTTGGCTGTTCTATACCATTGGTCGAGTTTGTTAATAATTTGGAAGAGCACTTCACATCTCCGGTTAAATTATATTATTCAATTAGTACCCCCTTGGACGAAGAATTACGTGACGTAAACCTAAAGAGTTTGTTCGTATCCAGGTATGCTAAAGAATTATAATACATTTTATTTATCTCTAAAGAATTATTTTTAAAATAATATTTTAGTTGTAAAAAGCGATTTACACAAAACCTTTTATTATTGCGTTAAAATTATACGTTTAAGCATCTAACGAACGAATACGGCCTTGGTGCTTATTCTTATTTTCAAAACGACGAATTTCCGTTTTGTCTGTAATAATTCTAAAAGAAGTAAACTACTATGTATTCACATTCTATTTATTACACGCGTTTCTTACGTTTCCAATTCGCACCATCTAAAATTAAAATTTGTTTTAAAACGCCAACCTTAAAAACTATTACATTGTAAAATTATACACATAGGTACTTGACCTAACGAACAATGTTATGTTCAAGTTCAAGAAATGTATAAAGGCGACAACATGTGCCAGCCCTTGGCCCTTGAAATCGTAATGCTGCAAATTTACACAATTACGAGCTGTCGACACGTTCTCTGTGTGTTGGTGGAATCGTTATTGTGAAAATGCAATTAGCTTTATTGCGAAATATCAGTCGAGTTTTAACATTAATTTGTTCGTTCTCGTTAACGTGTTATTTTATTTATCATACAATTATGGAAAAATACCTACGTGTATTTTTCGACCGCGCGTTTATTAATTTATTATAGGGATACATGACAACTTATGCTTATATTTAATTTTTTTTTGGCACAGAACGTTGTCCAGCGTCCAGGCTCAACTTGAAATATAAGGAAAGTTCATTTATTATACGGAATTTCCAAATTTCTGTTAAATAGTGTTTGATTTTGTTTGATCAAAACAATATTACATTAAATTTTGTGTATTAGGTTTTCATTACATGTTATTGTTTAAAATTACGTTTTCTATTTGGGTGCCTCTTCAAAAAATTAACGTTTGAACTTTTAAGAATGTTATCAGCAGCTACAATTAACACGAATTTTTTTAACATGGGCACCTAAATTAGGGGTAAATTTGGGTAAAGTAGAATGATTGTCTATCTAGAACTGAATAACTGCGGGATCAATTTTTTTTTCGATATTTTCGAGGGACATCAGCCCCACAATCCCATCCAGTATCATCTGCCTTTGTATAGGTACATATATGTACGTATAAAGGGTATTTCGAAATTCGCGCATACGGAAACTATGATGATATACAATAAAAGTTGAACAACTTCCTTAACGATTTTTTCGATGAGACATACGTTTCTAGTTAGAATAATTAAAAAAAAAGAAAACTTAAATTTATGAAAAATTATTAGATACTAGCTTCAGTAGACAAACTTTCCCCGTTACGTCCTCTCGGGAGTGAAATTTCGAAAAATCTTTTCTTAGTGGACGTCTACATCATAAATATATATATATATATATATATATTCCAAATCACACGTTTCTAAGGCCAGTGGTTGAGGTTAAGCGTTGATATGTCAGTCAGTTAACCACCTTACATTTTTATACAGGGTGTCCAGTAAAGAATGGGCCATTCACTAACAAAGGATAAAAATGGATGGATAAAAATAAACCAATTTCGGCCAACTTATCTTAGTGCAATTTTGCTTCCTTATAAAGTTATGCGGCTTGAAAGAAGTTTTTTTAATTTTATCTTTTCACGATTATTCGCTTATTTTTGGAGTTTTTCATTTTTCATGAGTTTTTTTTAATATTCTTATTTCTTTTTAAATCATATTACATAAATAAATGTTGTTTTAACGATTTTTGGCGTTTCACACTATATTATCTAACTACTATTATATATATATATATATATATATATATATATATATATATATATATAAAATTATTATTATATTATAAAAAATCCAAAATTCAAAAATTGTCGGACACAAAATTCGATTGTTTCAACGTTAGTTTCAATTATGATAATTTTCTAGTCATCAGTTTTCAGTCATGTGTATTAATACAATAATATAATAATATTTAAATCAATTTGTTTTATGTAATACATACAGGAAAGGAGAAAAGTACACCAAAAAATATATATATATTTTTGAAAAAAGTGACTACAACTTCGTATTTGATATCTTCTTGCAATTCGAAAAAACTTTTTCAAATACCATTTTTGTGTATTTTTAAAAATAAATGTACTTTACTCTTGAGCCGATTGCATAATTTTGAAAGTCCCTCAAATACGAAAGGTTATATTTAAATTTTGAAATGTGTATTTTGAATTTGGAGCCATGCAGAGATTTTTACGAAGTTTAAAATTTTCTGAAAATTTGAAATAAAAAGGTTTTTAATTTGTTTTTCAAATTTATGCCGGTCACGTATGTAGCTATAACATTTATTGTTCAAAATGTTCGTCGTGTGCTGTTCAGCACGTTGTTGCATTGCTTGAACTGAGTTTTGATTTAAATAAAAAAAAAATTAACAATTAAGAATTAAAAATAAACACTACGAGTCATGTTCATAAAAACCCTATTTTATCTACTTTCCAATTTTTAAAGTCACGATAACTGGAAAAGTACCTATTCGTCTAACCGAAAAATTGTAAAGGAACTTTTTATTTTATAATTATTATCATCATACTTTCCGTATGCGCGAAATTCGAAACACCCTGTATAGTAATAATGTATTGCCCGTGTGAATTATAAATTAAGATATATTGTATATAAAAATTAAAATCTACGCTACTAAAATTTAATTGTTTAATGCACAACAGTTAAATGTAATTTTTATTTACTGATATCAAATAATTTACTTATAATTTATTACCTAAAATATCTACTTATAATGGTTTTAAAATAATGTTCCGATTGTCTCTTATCAATTAATAATTTCAAACTGTACGAAGCTTTTATTAGGTACCTACCCATATAAATTGAGTTGTAAAATAAAAATGTATTGCGGCGCCTAAAAAATTGTGAATTTAAGAATATTTATAAGAAGGCAACAATGAGTGTTGCCGATTTTTAACAAATTCTAATATGATTCACTCTTAGGTCAGTAGAACAACTTCAAAAATTTGCATAGAATACAATTTCTTTTGATAATATTAGGTAGCTATGTACATGTGGCGCTTAAGGATGTATTTTCGTATTATTTTTTATCGATAGGCTACGCATTTGTTGGACTATTTTTAATTCGTTCATTTTATTTTAGATCGTTCTGCTACTGTTGCAAATCAAATCTTTGGAAGATGCTTTCGGTATATTTCTACTGCAAGAATCGTCAGAGGCTTCATCGATAGACTGTCGCTGATTTTCAGCAAAGCTGCATCAGCATTCCCAACGAAGAAGGAAATGTCAATTAAACTAACATTAATTCCCGATGTTGACGCTTTTAAGTAAGTTTTAACATAACATATTTTTAGCAATGACGATTAAAACGAGGTGTTTAAAAAATGTAATAGTGAAAGTAAGATAACAATTTTGAAATCATCAGGACGTCCGCAGATAATAAATTACAATCTTAATCTTAAACGAGCCCAGCTCGTTTAACCAGCCGCGCCGTTGCCCTCGAATCACTCAATTTCTCATTTCCCCGAATTTCTCAGTAAATAAATAATTAAAGCTTATTCATTACGGGTTGTGTGGTTTATATAAGTATAATACGTGACAAAATCAAAATACGAAAATGTAATTAATTCAACTTTTATCATTAGGACATCTACTAGAATTTAAATCAATAACTTCCCTTTTTTAAAAACAGTTAGAATAGATAATAAAATTAAGTTTCCCGCGACTAAATCGAATTTATCGCAAAAAAATTCAATCAGTAAAAACTCATTTTGTCTTAGATTGTGCGAAACATTATTTTTTGTCCTCGCCCTCAAATTACTTTGTATTTGATACAGATACTCATTTTTAATTAACAAAGTAAAATTCTTTTACTTATGATCTTGCAATTAATGTTATTTTCATTTCGATTTGTTTAATATAGGTACCTACATACATACAGTAGTGTGTCCGGTTATAATGAACCACTACTGGACACCAAAAATGGTTCATTATATCCAAAGCGGTAAATTAAAAATAATAATTCATATAAACCAAAGATCGCAGATTGCACATGGTATCCGCTCGGTGTCCGTTTTTTAGAATACAAACAAAAAAAAAAAAATACAGTATGTCAAATAACGCAAATCATTTATTGTAAAAATCTTCTTTTTACCAATGGGACCACTTAAAACAGCTTGTCTGCAGTGTTGAAGTAAAGTCGTAAACAGTTAAACCAAAGGATAACGGATTCAGCTAATCAAATTGGTCATAATAATGACGTGTAGCGCGTTTATGACTCCGTGCCTCGATAACTCGCAGGTGTCATGCTTGTATTTAAGCTCATGGAGTACATTTTGAACATTTATTATAAGTCATATTTACATTATGTTGAGGATCGAAGTATGTATGCAGAAAGTTCATTATAAGCCAAACATTGTATGGTTTGAAATATAAAACGTGATTTATTGTATACGAAAGTTCAATATATGCGAGCTGGTTATAAGCGAAAAAAATACATTTAATTAAATGAACAATCTGTTTGGTCATCTACAACGGTTCATAATAAACGAAAGTTCATTATAAGCGGTCACTACTGTAGTTATTTTTTAAGTTTAAATTGGTAAATAATTCTCAAATACTTCATAATGAAACTAAACCCCAATTTCATATCGATAAATACGAAATAATTTTATCGGATTTGGAAAACACGTTCGTGTTGAAGATGTGATAAAGTTATGAGTATTTATCAATGTTCGAGGGTTATTCAAAGAGAATTTTTTTTGTAATTCTAACTTTTTTATTTATTCACGAAAAGTAGAATAAATTGTGGAATGAACAGTTATAAAATGTTGACTAAAATATGTGATTTTAAAAACCGTTGAAATTTCTAAAGCTCATTTTTACCTAGCAACCCAGAAACATGTACGCAAAAACTAGCGACGGGTCGTTATCAGATAAATGTTGTATTGGATGAGCACTTTAACACGCGTGGTTAGAAATCGGTGCATTCGATTCGGTTTTTTATTTAAGCAAAACATTTTTCAATAAGCTTAATAACTTGAGTTATTTTTATTTCAGTCCTTAGGGACTAAATGTAGCGCTTTAGCACCGTTCAAAGAAGGACTTGGGGTCGGTTTTCCAATCGCCAGTTAACTCCAATCATCAATCAACCACACTAGAAATGATTATTATAAACAATTATTTCTATGATGATTGACTGATGGTCACAATTAACTGGCGGTTGAAAAACCGGCCAGGTTACTTCCGGGAATAAAAAATATACCATTATTTAACTACTCTAATTTTAAGCGATGCAGTACGTTACGATATTCCATACAAATCGTTATAAAACATGAAAATTATAGTTATATAGATAATAAACTAGAAACTTGAAATTACTCCAGTTACAATCATTAAAAACATTTTGAATGAAAAGTAGGTAATGGTTTTAAAGATAATGAACGTGTTTGTATTGTGATGTCGATACCCTTCCATGTATTATGGCAATTTTATGTCACATACAAAGTTAGTCGATAAGTTTTTATCGTTACCGATATAGTTGACATACATATTTACAACCGGTAGTCTCGTATAATACGAAAAAAGCACGTACAATTCTGCCTCACTAATTGTAAGACAACGGTCGTGTGTCCAAAATAGTAACTGCCATACAGGAATCAAAATTTACAGAAAATATTTTGCTCACAATCACGGCGAGTTCTACAATAACCGATTAACGCCAATCGTCAGTCAATCGCCATAATAAAAACGGTTGTCTAAACAAGTACAGTGCAGTCTCTATAACATGAACATCTCATAGTGTGCGTAAAAAAACAAGATGAGAAAAATAACATAGGTGTCAAAAATTTTGTATGAAATGCTACGTTTTCCGAAAACCTCTGGCGCACGGCATGAAACAAAAACGACCGCCATTTTTAAACGAGTTAAGATAGAATTAAAATATTTTGGTTTTAAACCAAACACCAACATATAGGGGTCATCGCCGGCAAAATATATATATTTTTTTAAATTGTCGAGGTAACTAAGCTGCACCTCTTGGGGTGGATTGGCCCTTAAACGATTAATAGGTAATCAAAAGCGGCAATTTTTAAAAGGTAAACATTTCAGTTCTTACTACCTATTTACCTAAGATTTACGAAAATCCATTCAGTATAATTGGGTTCCGAAGTAAAAACCTTACTACACTGGGCTGACTATGATGAATGAATTTATTATTTAATCGAAATTTTATGTTATGAGGAACAATAATGTGCTTAATTTACACAAAAAGTATTAAAAATAATTTGACGATAATACACATTGGTATCGGACTTAGAAATTGATGGCAATACAAATTCAGATTTAATAAATTGTAACCAATAATTTTCTTGATTTTTCATTTATTCGGGACTCATTTGATAACACCTATTTCCTTTTAGTATTGAATACTTTCGTGTTGGAGATTTATTAAATTTCATATTACCCACTGTACAATATTGATCCCTCGTCTCTAATATGAACTCGTCACCGAATTCCCACAAGTGTCTATAGAATTTCAACTACAGTTGTTGTTTGCACTATTTATTTGATCTTTACAACGTGTAGGTATTTCAAAATCATAAACATATCCGATGGTAATTTTATATCTATATATAATTTATTAATATTTGAGAAATCTTGAGAAATGCGACATATTTTTTTTTCAATCAAATTCATTCAATTTACAATCAAAATGTAAATACGCGCATCTTATGTGTAAAGACACGAGATTGAAGTTTGTTGTTGAGTCGTATATCGAATCGTCCAAAAACTTAAGCAGGTAGTTTATTATTATATTGAAACGATCTCAGAGTGGACATAATAAAGAAGACGATAAAAAATGGAACGACTCGAGAATCCTCGGGGAGATGATTTAAAAAAAAAGTATATTATTAACGAGTGGGAATGGAATGTAATTAGGCGAAACAAAAAACATATTTTTATTTCTAAATTAAAACGATTTAAAATTAAAAACAAAGTCCATTATTAGTTGTAGTTTTTTAACTAGGTACATACCTAAAGCTATAATAATACGTGATGCTTTTTATAATAGGTATTATACCTACATATTTGTTGCAATGATTACTTACCTATAAAAATTGAAAGTAACGAAACAAATAATTAAGTAATTGTAAATTTTAAATACATCGCGTACCTACCTAACTCAAGTAATAAATTTATAAAAAAAAATAAAGCAATTTCTTATAAAACAGGAAGAATAAATTCAATAGGATATTGATTAAAGTTATAAATACTGTAGGCGAAAAGATTCCGGACACCTCAAGAAATTATATAATAATATTTTGAGCAGTAATTAAAATACTTACATGGATAATTAATTAAAAGAGTCATTTCATCTTGTTAATATTATTATAATATAACGAGTTAACTTACAGATTTTACATAATTAGGTTTCATTTACTGAACGCAAAAATCCGCAATTTACAATAAAATACTTTTTTTCGTTAAAAAATTGTCGTTTCGATTCGTTACCTGCGTATAAAATCTATTACCTATTATCATTCGTATAAATGAATACAATTTATTATAAAATGTTGAACATTCAATATTTCTATAGGACGCGGACGTCTAGATAATTTATTGTTCGAATCTATTAGCGAAATATTACTTAAGATTTTATACCTGTTTCGCTATCGGCGCGCGGCGTTGGCGTCGACGTCGTCGAGGCAAAACAAGTTTTTCCGCTAAATTTCAATTAAAAATAATGTAAGAGTGGAATTTTATTTTCAACGTTTCCTTTTACGTACGCCTACCATTTAAATGTCACAATTCTAGAAAATAAATTGTATTTTACAAAAAGTACTTTCGAGTTAGGTAGCTAGTTTAATTGAAGTTATTTTACTGCAAACTGATATTTCTGGATCAATGAAACAGTGTCGGAACAATTTTCACTCTTGATCCTTTCATTTCTTCGCACAAAAGATGCTCGCTTCCAAAATCAAACAACTAACTCGAGGCGTGGAATACGTTGTCTTTTGAATTAAGTGGAAGGTGCGTTTGTTTCAATTACAATAAATTGTATATAAAGAAAGAGAGATGTTTTATGAAGTGGAAAGAGAAGATATCACATTTTTATTTAAAAAAAAAATACGCACGTTTAATAGATCCTCTTGATTATTTGCAATGGCCTAATTTCAAACAAATATTTTTTACGCACTGGAAAATGTAAATGAAATTTTCAAATACGGAATTTCAGTCATGATCGACAAACGAACACTTGGCCTTCACTATGTAAATATGTACCTATTCAATTCGATTACTAAAAAATCCGACCGCGCACAAGCCGCGGCATCGAATTTTCATGTCGCACTAAAAACTAATTTTTTTTTTAATATTTCTCGAAAGAAATACTTTTTTTAAATAATATTTACGAGAGAAATTTTAAAGAATTAAAAAAATATTATCAATTGTTTTCGATTATCTCTAAAACGGTGCATTCTATCGAAAATTATAAAGAAACATGATCGGTAGAGTATTTTATGTCGATTCCAAAACATATTTCATATAACCGATCCGATGATTAATAACGGAAATTACAATTTTTAAAATTTCTTTTGAACGGCCGCCATTTCGTAACAGCTCGGTCGATTTGGCTGGTTAACGAACTCGTCCTTTGTTTTCGTAAAGACAATACACCGTTCAAATTTCAGCCTCTTACGATCAAAATTACGACCGGAATCATGTCCACAAGAAATTGATTATATATATATGACCGACCGAAAATGAACGACCTGTGGCCCTATTCTCGAACCATTCGCTATCATAACGTATGTGAAAATGACGTCACGACAAACAAATTTCTATAGAAACACATTGTTATGACGTCATTTTCGCATACGCCATGATAGGGAATGGTTTGAGAATTGGGCCCCTGATCTAGGGGTCGAGATCGGAGGAAATCCAAAAGGAATTTATTTTCAATTTTACTGTATCGTTTGATTCTGCCCAATTAGATAAATGCGCACCTAAACATTAAAAATTATATTTGCAAATAAAATTGTTGCTGCAAAGGCCGGTTGCAGAAAAAAAAAGTTGAAAAACTAAATAGGAAATTATTTATTAATTAATATAATCGTAGATTAACTAATCGCTTGTTAAATTTAGCTTTGTGTAACAGGATTAATTTATATCTCCATCATTAAAAAAATAATAAAAAACATTAAATAGGTACCTACGTCGAGATTCGCCGTTTCGTGACATCGATCAATTTAGTATTCAAGGAACAAAGACACGTTACAATTAACGAGAAAGGAGAAAGCAAGTAGAATAATTCAGAACTAAAGAATGCGTTGACAACGTCTGCTATTTTCTTGAAATGATAACTGTTTACGTGGTGCTACAGTAACAATTTACCACGCAATTACAACCATATTCGCTATCTGCGATCCCCTAACTATAGTTTCTTCGAGTTTGATTTGATTTATTAAAAGAAAATTAGCTGCTCCAGCCTACTTCTCTTAGCGAATTTCTTTGAGAGGAAAATGAGATTGATTTCCCGTTTATATAAATTAATTTATCATAATATATTAACGGCTATTTAAAGTAAGGTATAATTAAATTGTTTCGATTCTCGTTTATTAGCGAACACAATCGATAGGATTAAAAAATCCCAGTTAAATAATAAATGTGCGACACCATTCAGAAATTTCATAGGGATTTACTGTAGTTGGACACGTAGAAATTCCCTCGTGTACCTAAGCAATAAACTGGTCCCTCTACGTCCCGTTTTTTCTAATATTTCACGAAAAACTGTTACGTTAACGTTAAATTACGAAGGAGATTTCTTATTTTGATTAACAATAAATGCAAATAAAATACGAGTAAGTAGTAAAATCGTTAAAAACATAAATAATTAACTGATATCTTACAATATTATTAGTACAGTTAATCCGGCATGAGACCCTGCATTTTGGATAGGCGGCGATTGTTTTTTTTTTTTGATCTTGTACGGGGGCGGTAGTGAGTTTCCGGGACTGGAGATATTATCACTCAATAGCCATCTTGAAAATAAGGACGCGATTACTTTATATCTACGTAACCGTGAGTCTGACAACAATTTTATAATTGAAGGGCTTATTTAAAGAACATGCTGAGTCACACTTTCTTTTATTTATTATATGTTTTCTCAAAATCAGCTGTTTTTATGTTTGTAATAATAACTAATTTTACTTAAAGTTAGGGAATAGTACTAACACACTTTTAGTCTATAGATTTTAGAAAAACCAATTTTATCCTTCCATAACTTTCAAACCTCAACTTTAATGTTGATTATTCTAAACTTTTATTATTGTGGCTTATCATGTTCTTACAATAAGCCCTTGAATTTTATTATTTTATTTTAATTTTTTTAATTTTAGTGTTAAGGCACATTCAAAAGTACATTGCCATCACGCAATTTACATCTGAAGTGCAATTTTCCAAGTACAATTTTTTAAAACTTACCTCCGTATAGGGAACGCTGCAAAATCAATAAAAATAAATCATAAAAATCAATAAAAAGTAATTATGTTTAATTTTGTAGAGAATTGTATTATGTACGAAAAAGCTCTTTGCAAAACTTTTGCTCGACTCACGGTTACGGATAGAAATCAAAATTGTACCTGTAATTTGGAGATAACGGCCGAATGACAACACCCTCAGTCCCGGAAACTCACTTTTACACTCACGACTCTGTAAAATCCAAAATAAAAATCGTTGCCCATTTTTTAACGCCCGATTGATGATTGGATTGTTTCAAATACATTCTCATAGCGTCCATTTTTCACAGAACAGTAGAAACTCGATAACATTCGTCACATTCAAGACGAGGGGACGTGATCAAAAATCCGAAAAATTCTTAAAAAGCGCACGAACTTTGAAATTTACTAACTTCACATATTTTAAACGAATTATAGAAAATTACGCAATTTATTATGATCTTTCATTGTACTGTTATTTTATCGACAACTCCGGTATTATTCTTTGTTACAATTTAATTGAGTGAGTAAAATAAGAATTATGGAATTTACACCTTGATATCTAAAAATAACCAAAGTACAAGTGTTAATTATTTCCTGAACTATTTTGAAGTACCGGTTCGTTACAATAAAAATGTTACCTGTACGTTAGATAATTTTATAACCTACATTTTAAAAATATTTTGTGAATTACAAATTTTACTAAATTAACAGTTAAACGGCAATTTTAACAGTACAGTTAAACATTTTTATATCCTAAGATTTTTTCGTTTTGTTCTACAATATCTACTATATTTTAATTTTAATTTCGTAAACATCATACATTGTTTTCTTTAGGGTGCAGTTTCTATTTATTATTCATAAAGTGAACATCGCTTTTAGCAGAAGTAGTACCTAAATTACATATTCGTATTTGATACGAGAAACTTTAACCACATCTTAGATATTCCATTTCCCAAAAACTACGTACAATTTTTTTTTCTGGGATGAGATGATACTACGGGACTGCATTTATAAATAATACGTAAAATGTAGTATTAACATTTTCTCGATCGACTGCAAATAAAGTACAGTTAGTTACTCAAAAAACACGAGTAAAAAATATTATGCAAAATTAAAATATTAATCTACTTGTAAGATTTGCTTATTTAGTACTTATAGATTAAAATAGTTACAATTCGTTTTGCGGTAACAATTGAAAATAATTTCTTATTACACTAGGACCTCTATAGTCTTTCAGTAAAGTCCACCTTAAGTAAAATAGGTCAGCATACAGATGTACAAAAAGTAGAAAATAGGAAGCGATACTATCTAAAATTAACGTTTTAGCGAGAAAAATGTGCGAGTCCATGACTATTTGTTTGCAATTATGTTTCGTTAAACTGTTTATTTTAATAATTAATATATTACATAATATGTACGTATGAATTGAATGAATTAATACATATTATGTAGATATGCATTATATAAATAACATGTACACATTATTTATAACTTACATTAGATTTACATGATGGCTAATCTGAACGAATTGATAATCAAAACCATCCCCGGTCCCAATTAGTTTGGATTATGGAGGATCTACTGTGTTATTTTATTATCTTGCAACCAAGCTTAATATTTAAGGATTATAGACTGCAGAGTTAGAAACGGCAACTTTCAGAATTTTTTTTTGCTACTGGTAACAACGCCAAATGCGAGAAAAAAAAAGATAAAATAGATGCATATCCGTTTTACATGTATGTAATAAAATTAAACGAAACTCTAAACAATAAGAATCAAAAGAGTAACGGAATATATGTTCAATAAAATGATTTATTGGCTAAATTAATCTAAAATTCAGTGAATTCAATAAGGTTTTGATTTTCAAGAAATCAAAACAAAAAAAACAAAATTAACGATTTTTATAAAAAAAGTAGTAGTTTTTTTATTATAGGGTAATATTGATATTCCTTTTTATGAATAACAAACAAAACAGTTCTTCCATTATAAAAAAAATAAATTTTGATAATCTTAAAGGGTCGTTTCTCGAATAGTGCACTTTTATATAATAAGACGTATAGATAGGTAAATTGAATTTAATCGACCTAAATAATATTGTTCCATAAGTTTATTGTAAAGCAACGTCTTCACGGTAAAACATGTATTTTAAACTTGTTCAACAAACTTGTCAAAAAAATTTCTTTTGCCGTGTGAACGGATAGATAAACATGTTTTATGAAACATGAAATTCTCTACCGATCATGTTTCTTTATAATTTTCGATAGGATGCACCGTTTTCGAAATAATCGAAAAAAGTGATAATTTTTTTTAAATTCTTATAAATTTCTCTCGTAAATATTATTTTTCGAAAAATGTATTTTTTTCGAGAAAAAATAAAAAAAAATGAATTTTTTAATATGGGACATGAAAATTCGGTACCGAAGCTTGCGCGCTGTCGGATTTTTTGACACATAGCACGCTGTCAAGTATAATGTACAGGTAGTCTGTGAGGCATGGTCTAACTTAATGACGTTATGCGGGTCATTCTCATTGTTTAATTGATGAAAGTTTGACAAACAAGTTTTACTAAGCGTCTTCACTATAAAACTTGATACAAAATTGCCCCACAATTTAAACAAAACAAATTTTTAGAAGTTGAACTTGGCCAAACATTTTTATGATAAGTTTTATCTACCGTACGAGCGTCCTCACGGTAAAACATGTTTAAAAAAACACCGAAATAAGGAGTTTTTTCAAGTTTTGCTTATTGTTTGATAGGTGTCTTCATGGTAAAACTAGTTTTATGAAATTTGTTTTATCGTGAAGACGCTGCTTAAAACGTTACCGATCGTTTTCATATCAAGCCCTTTATGATGATAAAATATACTACCTATAATAATCGAAAAACGTTCTAAACTGATTTCTAAAATACATCGTTCTATAGTTCGTGCCATATAGAAAAGGATCCATCATTCATCTAAATCAGGCACGGACGATTTTTCCTAGTTCTGGGGCCAAATTATCATTCTGTGTCCGAGTCAAAGGCCGGACCAAATTATTAAATAAAATACATTAATTTATTTAAATTCGTTTAATTTTACTTATATGTAATATATAATACTCTATGGTGCTATGTTGCCTGTACGCCTGCGCTCGTAGCACGTTGTGCGAGTGGAAAGCGAACGACGGTCGATGAAATGCCGAAAGTGGAAATACCGAGTGTCATTTACTTGAGTTTTTCTCGTTCAAATAAAATACGTAAATAATACTTTACTATACCTGTATATGAAGAGAAAATTCAGATGCTGCCAATTAAGGCACCATCACAAGCCCATTCTAAATTACTTTTGAAATTCCACAAAACAACATTGTGGCGCAGCTATAACTTATAAAAGTCGGAGAATATTGAGGAAACACCACTAATTAATTGTGTGTAAATATCTCCTCTATCAATTAAAAGCAAACTAGTTCAAAACAAATCAGTTACAAAACCCTCCGGAACTATGGGCTACAACTGTAAAGAACGGCAAGAAAAATGTTGATTATTATAATAAATAGTCAGTAGTTGCCACCATGTCTACGGTTAAATAAATTGCTAAGAAAGTGAGCATCAAATATCATGACAGAATTAAAACCCACCTCGATACTATCAGTTGCGTTATCGGCAGCTTAACAACCCACAAGAAGCTAGAAAGTTACTTCCCAATTGGATCTACGTATACGTCAACCTGATCGACTAATAGTTTAAGTAAATTACAAAAACAATAGGTTATTAATTAGAAGTTTGTTTTTTTTTGTTGATTTTAGTGCGATTTTTAAAATTGCCTTTATGCAGTAATAATCGAAGGATTTTAGGAATAAAAAAAAGGAAGTGGAAACTTGGCACGGTCGTTAATTGGCCTTTGCTGGTGAAAATGTCATTAAAAACTCTTGTAAATTCATTTTGGAAAATGGCGTCCGATTTAGTGATTTTTTCGCAACAACTTGAGAACTTTAACGCCCAGAAATGCAACGGTGTACGGAGGGTGTGAAGGGATTGTCCGTAATAACTCGCGTGCCGGTCGAAATGCTACTCGATGACGCTAAAAACTAAACGATGAACGTTTTATTTAAAATCAAAGTCCACATTATTTGTTTATATCATCTATAAAGCCCGTACAAAATTTGAACGTTTACATGAACAAATTCGAGCTATCTACACCGCAGAAATGCAATTATTTATCAATATGTTACTTTTTCAATTATTTCCTACAAATAATAGTTTACGTTTAATAAAAAAATATTGTTTTCTTTTTGTCGCTGTTTTCCCACTTTGAATGTTTTAAAGTTGTTGCGAAAAATTCGTCAATCAGGCACCGTTTTCCTGGGCTTCAAAAAATAAGGGCTTTTGACATTTTCGTCTGCAACGCTTTATTGACAATTGTGACAAGATTTCAATTCCTATTAATGATAAATTGTTAGGTCGATTGTTTTTCTGTCTCTAATTGTAAAATTCATTGATCGTATTGTACTTATTTATCAATATATCGGGAATTTTTTATAACCACCTGAAAGACACTTTAAAGACTGAAAGTTTGATGCTTTCATTTAAATAAAGAAATACAAATCGAACCTTCGGTTTTTGTGGTATACCGGTGATAACTGCTGTCCGCGGAGAAATTTATTTGCGATCCCTACTTGAAAATGTACATCCTAGGTAGGTCTAACAATGTACAAATTTTCGAAAAAAGATAATAATAACGATAGATAATAACGACATAAATTGTAAGAAATGCCCCCTAGTTTATTTTATCATCTAAGCGTTTTTGTCGTAAAATGAACCGCGCAGGATATTCTGATGAAATACTAATTTTTGGCGTTTTCTCTTCAAGATGGCAGCTGAATTATAGCCTGGATTTATGGGGACTTTTGACATTTTCATTAGCAAACGATTACTTAATTAACAACTGTTAATTTCCACTTCGCCCTACAATCAAACTCGGTTATAACGAGATTATCGGAACCGCCTGCTCGTAGTAACCGAGAATTAAAAAAAACTGTGTGTAAGTGAGTAGAATTTCAAACGTAAACACATAAAAATACTTGTAATACTCAGAATCTCGTTATAACCGGGTTTCACTGTAATTTCTTAGGTCGAATTTCCTAAAATGCTTCCAATATAAAATTCGAAATGTTTAAATACGTATGCACTTACTTACAAAATTATCAAATTGCTTTAGAAATTTTTGCAGAATCAAAATTGCATGGCGGTGGTGTGGTACGTTATGTATCACATGAAGTTTAACCATCAGTTAATCGTAACTGTTTTAATATTTATTGTTATAGTAATTTGCAGTAGTAATTAGTACATATACATGTCTGTTAAGATTTGTTGTTCAAGCAACAGTCAACTTTAATAATAAGTAATTCCTTCAACAATTATTTCGGTAGCGATTAGTAAACAATTAAGTATTCGAGTAATTATTTAATTGTAAATGGATAATAATATAAAAATAAATTTTTGTTTTCAAATGTGGAAATTAAAAGTTTCTATCGGCGTAGCCCATTTTAAACAACAGTCGCAGCCCCTACGATATGGTCATGTTTTGACAAATAATGTCATTTACGACGTTATTTATTTTATTATTCTTATTTATCGAGTATCTATCTACATTGTATTAGGTACCATATTATTTATTATTATATTAATTTCGACATCACTACGATTGAATAGGAATATCGGGACATTAAAAAGTGAAATCTGTTGTGCATATACATTTATGTAGCTGTACTACACGCAATATACAACTATAGAATGTGTTAACACAACTATATCGTCGTATCTGTTAATTTATGACGGCCGTAAATCTACGCACAAAACTATTTTAAGTGATTTCTATATCAGACATTAACAATTTTATAATCAACTTAATTATTGTAAATGCAACACGTACAGAAATAATTAATTATAGTCGCAATTTAATTCATCTTTTCCAATATTTTTAAACGGTCGAACGGGCGAATTCCTTGTAGATTATCTCGATTAGTGGTTCGAGTCAAATGATAAAAAGTCAAAATTAATATCAATTAAGCTGATCAAATTAAGGAAGTCCGCGTCAGCACGTTACCTAGGTAACACATTTTTAGTTGATCACGTTGGAATTTATGGGTAGGTAGCGCTTTCCTTTTTTCTTCGCATTTAACGATGTATCAAGTCAAAAATTTTGATTTCTTTAATTTTACTTATGGTATTATGAACTTTGTCTAAATGTTTACAAATTGAATTAATTCTTTTTATATAAAACAATTTGGTTACCGTAATTTTGCCTAGAAAAAGCCTTGGTTGGAACAACAGTTGTTACGCAATTATAACGATAAACACAATACCGGAATGGGTTATTCACCTGAGCTGTGTGCGAAAAAATCAAATAGCAGTTTCACTTCTACACCAAAGAGAAAGTTGACCTACATCTGGCTATAACGTATATTTGCCTGTTTCGAGAGATGGTAAAATCGAAAGTATACAGTGGCAGCTGAAGGTCAGTGAACTGCAAAAGGAATAAGCTTGCATGTACCTTTCACAACAGTGTCAGAAAAAAATTTAAGCAATTTCATAGGATACATGAAGTCTCGATTAAATACTAAATCTAATATGATTTTAAAACGGCAATAAATTAGCATCGACTTGGTTAATTAGAAAATAAAATTAAACGAACGGTAAGAATATTTATCATTACGTAGGCTTAGGTCGATGTTTCGGCGTTGCTTAAAAAATTCCAGGTATCTGTCTGTACAAATTTACTTCTCACTTAATTCCGTTAATGTATTATAAAGCAAGGTTGATAACATTGTCAGGTACACATTTTAACATACAAACTTCGTCATTGTTTATGACCAACATTTTTAACGTAGGCTGGCAAGTGGGTGTATTGAAGGTGCATTTGTAATGTGACACTTTTATAACGTCGATAACTAAGTACCCACTTCGTACAAATTTTAGCGGGTAATGTAAGAGTATTTATTTCATAATCATTTCCTAATTTTAACATCGAAATAGAGTAAATTTCGATCATTTGAAAAAATATAATAAAACAAATTCTGGATTATTTAGATTTTATAAAACGTACGTAGGTAATGGGCAATATTGAAAAATTGGAATATCGCGTCAACAAATCTCTGAATTATTCAGAACCATCGTTATATCGTTGGATTTATTGTAAAATCTCATTGAAAAACATCTCGATTAGGAACCTATCTACCGTAATCGTAAGATTTTAAACCACAGATTATTATTATTAAAAGAGCATTCAAGACCTAACTAAGAGCACTTTAATAAATGTTGAGCGTGGTCCGGACTCGTAACTGCAATTTATTTTTAAATGCTCTCTTAAATAAAAATAGGTGTCCGAGGCGTAAACCTGGCTTTCGAGGAAGTTTAGTTGGTTAATGAATTTGAAAAAAATTAATAAATTTTAGATAGTCAATTGCAGGACGTTAATAGTGGATAAAGTGGATTTCCCTTTGTAAAATTCGTCTTAAGGATATCTATCTTTTAAATAAAACAAAAGATAACGGTGCTAAACAAATATCCTCGATTTTAAGGTGACTTTTATAAAAATATTCTCCTACAAGTATCCACGAAAAGTTTTTTTTTAATGCACCAGCTATCATTGAGGTCAATATTTATAATTAGAATTGAGATTACGAGTTGTCAAACATGAAAGTGAAACAACTTACAATTGTGTAGTACTGAAGATACAATCTAATTTTTTTTTAAGATAACGTAGATAAAATATTGAATAGGAAGTAATACATTTATTTATTAAAATAATTTTAATTACGCGGTGATGCGCTGTTAATTATACACATTTTGTTCGCAATTATGGGGCATTCACTATAACAGGACTATTGCGTCACCATCCTAAAATACCGTTATGTTGTCAGCTAATGTAGTATACAGCCTGTATCTAAACCATGTAGCCAAACTTTACAGGCGTCTTATAAACGTCAAAATAACACTTTTTTTATACAAACATGTATCCGAACTAGAGGACTTCAAAATATATCATGAAACAGTCGATGCGGCGAAAAATGGAAGCACGCATGGTTCACATTTCGAAGGCGTTAAGTTTGGCTATATGTTTTAGATACAGGCAGTATATAGAGGTTGAAAATTTTGAATTAAAAAATATTTAGTAACTACTATTAAAACAGAGATTTGAAATTGTTTTATTTTGAACAAATACCTATATGTAAAATTTGAGATTAATCAACTGAAAATCAGTAACGGCATTGTTGTCGAATGGCAACTAATGCTACTAATTTTGACAAATTAAAAACACTTATACAGTGTCCGCCAAAATGTCCAATTGTCCGCCAGATTATCGTAAACGACAAAAAGTAAATTTTACAGGAGCGCACATTTTGTGTCGTCGCGTAACTGCTACAAGTAGATACGTTTCAGGGAAATACAAATCGATTTTTCCGGTGGAAAAAATCGGAACATTGTTATCAGATTTTAACAGATGGTGTCTTTGCCTTAGATGCATACGATAGTCAGAACAACTTATTTTCGCAAAAAGAAAACTTTTTTATTGTTGATTTCTCGAAAAACTCTATTCTTGCATGGTCTAAAACTCAAAATACAACCATCAAAATTTGTCAGTCTACAGTCTAAGCACAGATATACATATAAGTAATCCAACAAAGAGAAGGAGAATTTCAGACAAAAGTAGCGTTAAGTAAAGTGGTGTAACAGACGTTACAATATTTGAACACACTATTGGTACTATACACTCTATACACTCCCATATTTTCAACACCCTGAATTCAACAAATCATAATCATTTGATGTAACGGTCATTACGCTGAACTTGCCCTACGTTGACTAATTTGTTAACTAAACTTATTTAATAATGTGTTAGCAACAAAATCCTAATAAACAATTTATAAGATATTAATTATTCTTTTTCATTTTTTAATAAGTAGATAGATACCTACATATTTATTAGTTGAATACCTGTACGTAAATTATTAATTTGTTATAACATTTACTAAAGAAAAGCGGACAAAAATTAATTGACTGTTCAAAAAAAATCCAATTTAATTTAAATTTAAATCAAACGGGGTAGAGTTTGGAAAAACTAACAAAACGCAATTTTTAATTTTAAACAACTTTTCTTAATAACAATATTTGATAGTGTCAAAAATAAAGGGACTTACTCTTGAGTCAAATTTATATTTTCTGGCAAACCCCTGCCAAATGACAAATTTTATATATGACTGACAAATTTTGACCATGCATCAACTTTTATCAAGAATAATTTTTTTTGAGAAATCAATAATAAAAAGTTTTTCATATGGTGCAGACTTTTTAGCGGACGCTGTATACAATATATCTAATTTGTGTACTTATTTAAAATTAAATCGTTATAAATTCTGATCCTAGAAACAAGTTTTTCTATAAATGTTTTACATATTTGTTATGTGCAACGCCTTACAAATACCTACTTATTATAATTTGATGCCGTAAATTTTATAATTTAATAGCCCTTCTACATATTTTTACGCCAGTGATGGCGCAATAGGCCTGTATCTTCTATATATTCGATATTTTATTATGAATTATTATTTAATTCAGAATTTAAGTAGATCTTACAGCATTAATACCTATTCAATTTTACTTAATTTTTGTCAATTAATTAATTTTTTTTATATGTATAGTGTGGGATATCTATAGGCCATTGAAATTTTATTCCGATACGCGTCATCAATAAAACTACTAGATTGTAGATTTGTAATTCGGTTTAAAGTGATATAATTATTCTACCGATGATTTACCTGCACACGTAAAGAAAGACTATAATTTATTAATACATATTGTAAAAATACGAGGTGACACCACTGTGTGAAAGTCATCATTTAGTAATCTTTTATTTATGACATCTATGGGAATAAAATTAAAATGGCCTTTACGTAAATTTCATAATTTAAACTAATATTATTATTGTTCGTATAATTTACAAAGTGTTGTAGCTAGATAACTTAATATAAGTTACTTAAAAGCTTTACATTTTCTTAATCGACCATATCGTAAATTATACAGAAAAAATAACGAACCAAAATGTACCTATATTGCTTAATAAATTTGAATTTGATGTAGGTTTATAGATCTCGTGCACGAATAAAATTAGCGCCGTCAATAACTATTATCTAATTGCCAATTTATTATCATATAAACTGGATACATTTCAAACTGACATTATTTAAAGAATTTATAACAAATAGTACTCGAGAAGTTTTGCATTTTGAAATCGTTGAATAATAAAAACTTATTTACTTATTGGCTCAGCAATTAATTCGTCGTCGTTGCAAGTTTAAACGATGCTTTTAAAAGTGCGGTTGAAGAAAACTCCCAATTTCGGAAGCTTCTTAATCGGAGCGACTTTCTCTGCGAGACGAGAAAGCCTTGAAAATTGTAGGTACTTATTTATTTATGTATCGAATTTGCGTGCGTTACCGTCGATTATCCAAAATTCACTAATCGGGACTTATTTTATTGTACAAGACATTGGAACATGTAACAGCTTACGTGAACTTCGCAAGATAGTTTTTAGAAAGGCTACGTTTTCGATTTGACATTTAATTTTTTTACGTCAGGTTGTTTAAATTATTTATGGTTTGTATTTAAATTAGATGCGGATTTTTATTCACTTGTTCTTTAAGGCACAAGTAGGATTATCACCTGTTGTAAAATGCAGTTGGATTTTGAATATAAAATACGTATTTAAAATAGCTTCTTCGTGCAGAAATTACTTTGATCGATAAATAGATTTTTTATTACCTACAATTTTTAAATATATTATAGATAATTATATTTTATGAAGATACATAGGTAATATGTACTTATTATATCTATGGAGGTACTATAAATATATAATTGACAACAAACAATGCAAATTGTTGCTGTTTAGTTTATATGTTTCAATATGTTAGTTTAGTTTCAATGTTATTAATTTACTGTTTTATTTAGTAATTCACGCAGATTGAAAACGATTAGAAATGAGGAAGAGACGATCGGAAAACGCAACGTATCAAGTTCATTCGCGATTATTAATATTACATATTTAATATAAATCGTAAGTTCAAAGTTAATGTCGTTTCCAAATATTTTATATTACGAGAAAAATTGTTTCTCAATTGTATAATTTGGTAAAAATGGATTAGTTTTAGTTAAAGCATTAATCTTATTGATTAACACTAAAAAGAATATCAATTGGCATTTTTGATTTAACATTTGAAATTCGCTTACAATAAATTTTTGTAAAATAAGCTTATCTTTCTGTCGAAATTAGATATTAAGTACCTACCTATCTATATAAAAGAATCTACTTTTAAATATCTACGAGATTTAATTGTTAACATTTACAGCGACTGTTAAACGATTTCACATTTGATAGCGAAAATAATGTGTAAAGCTTATCCAAACCTATATGATATTCACGTCATCAAAACAAGGTTGCTAGACGATAACGTTTCACGCAGTGCTGTCACCGCGTACCTCGTATTTTGACAGTTTTAATAAATTGTAGTCTTTCATTATACCGTCTAATATGTGTGCAGGTAAATTATCTATAGAATACATCACTTTCCAAACTTTAAATCCAATTACAAATAAACAATCTAGTAACTTTTTGTTGATGACGTGAATATCATATAGATTTGGATAAGCTATAGTTATTAGGTACCTACTTACCTATATATCAAAAATTTTTACAAAAATCTAATATGTATATTGAAATAATCTAAAAAATTACAAAATATGATGTAGGTACCTTGCATTTATTAAAGAACTGAATTAAACAGAGGAAGTAGCAAGTTATTCTTCTAAAAAGAGTAGGAGTACCTAGGTCATTATTATTTGAACATTACATACTGTCTCAAAAAAGATAAAAAAGTATACATACAATAAACGAGCTCTCGGGAAACCTACGCTACGCCAGTGTTATTCAACATTTTCCTATTTGCGTCTCTGGCATATAGCTCAATGGAGGCGCGCTCCACATTTTGGTAGATCCTGATATACACGAAGGAATTGCAAATAATAAGAATTAAAATATAAAATTTTATCTCTTTAGTTACTAACAGTTGAAATAATCGCCTTTTGTAATAGTACCAAACTTAAACTTTTTCCTCGAAAGTAATTATTTAGTAGTAGATTATTTAATTAGTTCAATTGAATATTTAATTCATCGGCATTGATCTGAAAAAGGCTATCTCGATCGATATAAGTATTATTTTAAATAAACGGTGAAAAATATAAAAGACGGCTAATTTATTAAAGTAGATTTATATAAATTTATAATTACTTTCTTTACTTATACCTGCATATTTTTTACTGATTTGTTTTATTTACTATTTTTCTCTTATTGTTAGATATTACATTAATCGATTAATACATTTATTTTGTATGTATGTATTACCGATCTAACATTTTTAATCAATGAGTATAAAATCATCGTAAAACCAATAAAAATATAACTACGTCACCTCGTAGCAGGTTGTATGTACTTACAATTAAAATTAAGTACATTAAGTAACTAATTTGCTCATTCAGATTTCTATATATTATATGTATATTATTATATATTTTTATATATCAATCAAGAGCTCAGAGAAGACTTTCAATCAAACTAATGATAATTAATACAAATCTCTTTAAAAATAACAATGGTGCTTATGTTATATAGAAAATTAACCGTAGACTGTCTGAACGTTAAAGAAACGCAGGACATATTTTTTGGATGAAAGTCAACTTGTATTAAATTGTGCATCAGCTCGGGGCCATAAAAATTATGAAATCAAGCTATTCTACTAAAATTGTTTTTAATTATAATTTTTGCCCTGTACGCGGTGAAAGATAACAATTTTGCAATGTTGCTTAAAACCGTCTAAAATCATAAAAATAAGATAATTCTAGTATTTCCCTGCTTATTTAGTAAAAGAAACCTATTAATCTACTAATCAACGACCGTTCGAGAATATTTAGAGATAAGTAATCTATTTAATTTTCGAAGTAGGTAGGTACATATAAAAGCTTCAACTAATTTATTCTACAATAATGTTTTTATCTAGAATCGTTGGAATCTACTTTTAACCAAAATAATTGTAATAACATTTATAGTTTTATCTACACAGTGATAAACATAAATATCTCGGAATATGTAAAAACCTAGTAAATGAGCGCATTCGGTCGTTATTAAATTAAAAGAGAGTAGATTATTTTTCAAAATTTATACCCACTCGTTTAGGAGTTTCGTTATTGGAAATGTTTTTTGATTAGAACTTGATTCGTTTATTAAAAATTTCATAATATTGTCAGATTTTTTTGATATCCACATGGTACACGGGTAGAATAACTGACGACGAGAGTGGCCATTCACTGAATTTAAAATAATTTCATCAACCACCTCATATTTTTTATATTACCTACAAATATTAAATAATAATTAGATTAAAATTTAGAAAATATCACAAGCTTATAGTTTATATGTATTATAACGTATACATACATAATAGTAATATGCTCGCTTAACTTTCCTGTTATCTTGAGGTCGATTCGACCCAAAATTCATCTTCAATTTGAAATTACTTGTTATTTTTTTTTAAAATATGCTTTAGTTTTTTACACATTGTTTGTATGTCAGTGAGACGTCTGTTTTTAAAAAGAATTAAATTTAGTTATTAAAATGTTTGAAATAATTTACCTGTACATACGTACCAATTATCTTAGGATCATTATGATAACAACATATATATTTTTTAAATATTAACGCAAAATTTTTCCAAACTTCCACCAACAATTATTTCAATTTGTTGTTAGTGGAAATTTCAGATAGATTAATTAAATTATCTTTGAACATGCGATAATAACATTACTAAGGAAGTAAAATCTAATTTAAAAAATCGTAAGTTCATTACCAGCAAAACCCCTCAGTAAATTGTACGTTCCTTGACCTATAATATTTTTAATGTTAGTCTTGCATCTCAAAACGTTAAATTTCTCCGATTTTCGAAATCCATGACGACATAAACAATAAATTCTCTATTTTTTCCCAGTTAATTTCAAAGAAACAATTTTTTGAGTAACTCGTGTTATCATAATAAGTATGGTATTTCAATGCGCTCAAGATAACGAATATGGAATATCTACTTTTTTCGAAGAACCCTAATGAATCGTTTACAGATGATAAGCTTACATGACAAACAATGTCGGCGCCAATCAAATTTAAAATTAATAAAAACTGACAAATTAAAAGATTATGAAAAATTTTATTTTGTGAGGAAACAAAAGAAAATACAATGCATACCGTTGATTCTTACAAACAGCTGACATATTATCCTTGCTGGAATCTTGAAATTGAATTTTTCTTCTTATTGAATTAATCTTTATTACATAAATACCGATGTCATCAACAATAACGTTTATCTAAAATGCTCAAATGAACATCCCATATCTAATTTCTAGAAGTCCCAATAAAATGAACTATGTACGTCCATGCAACGATTGCCGTTAGTTTAAAATGAAAATTATGGTTTAGCATAGTTGTTAAAAATAATTGCAATCGTATCCGATTATCTTCGAATTTAACGTAAAAATAATATCTACTCCTAATTTCTATTTAAAAACTTCCAATGCTAAAAACCTCTATTTCGTAAGCAGTCACTAGCGTACGGTAAAATTATATAAGACTACTTATTTAACATACCTTGAACCCTAAAATTAAATTTTTGCAATACCACGCAACTTTCCTTTTTATTAACATAAAATAAGTTATAATTTGATTTAGAAAAAAAAAAGGTAGTTTAGTCGTACAATTTGGCGTTTAAAATTAAAAACGTTATTTCAAAAAACGAAAATATTTGAATTTCATAATAAAGTAATTAGGTATATAAATAATGCCAATGCTAATGCTGTTCTGTTACAACATGTGACCTAGATGCAGGTCATTGCTATGTTGCGAGAGCGTTCTCATTGAAATCGAATTGTAAGGTCATACTATGATATTCCCTTCTGCTTTTTCCAGCCAATCACTTTCTGCATTAATTTCGGTTTAATTATAGTTCGTGAATTTGAATTCAAATACCTACATTGACGTACCTACGGATGGGTCACCTAAATGTTAAACATTTTTAATGGACATCTTTCATTTTCGCTCACAATTAGCCATAAAGCCCAACAGTTAGTTAACGACAACGTTTACGAGCGGAGACGTTTAAAAGGCATCCCGATTTGAAATTTTCACAAAATGCGTTACGTAACTTCCTTGTACTCTAGGCACCTTCGGGCTCTTATTTTACAATCCACTAAAATATATTAATTTATATTAGATAACATAACATCGTTATAGACGCTTTTTTTTCAGCCGATCTAAAAGAAAAGATTAATAATACGTATATGTGTAGGTGCTTACTTTTCGATTAGTTTTTTATGTGTGCGTCCCAATTTTTATTCAATTTTCGACTACGCGACCATTACGCAATTATTTTTACGTTAAAAGTCTTATAAAACACAAATACTCAACTGTTATCGAGATAAGAAATAAATAGGTCAGATATACATAATTATGAAAACATACAAAATAATGAAAAATTAATTGTTTTTGGTTGAAATTCATATATTTACTTTTTAAATAATTTAAATCATTTTTTAAATTAATTGTTAGGGAAATTTTTGATTTTGAAATAACGACTCCCCTACGTTAGCAACATAACGTACCTATACGTTATTTAAGATAGGTTTCAATGCACGTCATCAATAAAAAGTTACTAAATTGTATATTTTTTGTCATATTCAGTTTAAAGTTTTGAACGTGCATATTTTAACTCCACACATATGACTACATTTTATTAATACTGTAAAAATCCGAGGTTTTAGTGATAACGTGTATTGGAACCTATTTTGAAAAACGTATATAAATGATCTCATTTAAATACAGTGAAAGTCGTATATTACGACGCCGCTTATAACGAAAACTCGCATATGACGACAAACTATAAATAGTTTTGTTGGTTTTCCATATGAATAAGGTAAAAATAGTCCGGATTTAGCGTAGTCGGTAATAGCAACGAGTCGCTTATAAACTAATGCTAATGCTAATGATGCTAATCATAGCAATTTCTGAGAATTACTTACTTGTTATCAGAAAGAAAAAAACAAACTAGAATTACGGAGTACATGTATAGATAAGTAATTTAAAATTTATACAGGGTGTCCCGGGAAGAATCTTTCTTAAGTAGTTTTAAGCAAAAAAAGTTATATAAACATAGGTCCGATTCGGAAAAGTTATCGAATTAGGGCATGTTTAAACCTCCCTACGCACCATCGGATCGGACAAAACATCCCGACTATCCGGCAAAGAGAGGTCGCGACCTCCGTCCTACCGATTTCGATCCGCTTTAATATACGGGTTGGGGACCACCCAAAAGTAACTTGTATAAAAGGGCAAAGGTTCGAAATCGATCCGACGTCGTGACCTTTGACCTCGATTTTTTAAAAAACGAAGGCGTAGTGATCTAAACCCTCTTACACGAGTTACTTTTGGGTGGACCCAACCCGTATCTTAAAGCGGATCGAAATCGATGAGACGGAGGTTGTGGCCTATCCTTGCGAGTCCGGGTCAGATCTACAAAATAATAAAAATCACAAGTTATTGTTCACTTACAAATGACAGTAACACTTCTTACAATTGCGCAACCAAGATGCACAATTTTTAACGTTTTGACTTTTCTTTAAAAAAACATAACTCGATAACTTTTCTGAATCTGACCTATGTTGATATAATATTTTTTGCTTAAAATTACTTAAGAAACGCGCACCTAAAGTTTGACAGATTGATGAAAATATTTTTAAATTACCTAATACGTGGTTTATATTGCAAAAATAAGTTCATATTTAGGTACATAAATTTCAATATAAAGAAGAAATGCGGATATAACGACGGTCGGATATAGCGTCGCAAACCTCGCGGTCCCTTCGCCGTCGTTATTTGCGATTTTCACTGTATTTATTAGATGACGTAAATATATTAATGTACCTACTATCTTTTTAAGTTTTCGTTTTATCATTAACAGTTAAGTAAAAAATAAAATTTTCTTAAAAGTAAGTTGTAATAAGTTGTAACGTAAACAAAATTTCAATCAAACTACATGAGAATTTATGTCGATTTTGTTTATTTCGTTCGATTAAGCCTTTATTAGTAAATATGTAATTTATTAAAAATATTAATAATAATTTTTTTCTCGACATTAAATAAATATCTACCTATATGTATGTGAAAATAAATATGACAAGTTTATTATTAAATTGTACTAGAAGAATTTATAGATTAAATTGAAAAACCGACAAGAATTGTTAAATCACGACATTTAAAAAATTGGCTAGAAAAATATGTTTTAAACTGTTAATTAATACATATAATTGTGTGAAAGTTCCTGATTGATCACCCATAAATGCATTGACCATAGTTTCTTGCTTAATTTTAATAGCAATTTAATGAAACTATACCTAATAAATTGAAGAACGTTCGCTAGGAACATAATAATTATGTAAGAAATTTCAATGTACATTTTAGAATGTAAGTAATTGAAAGTCCGATGGTACCTATAATTATTTATACTGCCGAACTATATATGCGACTTCAGATTACTTATTATTTTAAACATTACGTATAATGTTAGAGTAAAATTCGTTTAATGATTCATAGGTATTCGTATTTCATATAGAAATGTTTTATTCAATTTCGGTTTTGATTTAAGTTTGTTTTAAAAAAATTGGATGCACGATACCATCTACTTATATATTAGAACTGTAAGTTTTAATCTGAACAAAATTTTGGCGCTATTATTAGCATAAGAGTTTTCCTTGGTTATATAACATAAACATATTGTTGACAAATGTTTTACTTGACACCATTTGCTACCTATATCGCAAATTTAATAATCGAATTAGAGAAATTTTCTCATCAATTAAATAAACATTAAAAGTAATTTTATGAAAAATCTTCAATAAAACATTCTGAATCAGCAATCGTATTATATTACGTAAGACATAGATACATATGTATCTATGTATATAAATAAATGCAGAGATGTAGTGTGCGTAAGTATTAAAAATGTAAATTGTTTTAATTATTTCAAATTTTAAATGTAATATCAAAGGTATAATTAGATTTATAATTAGTCCAAATTTTATGCCTTATAGTAATTTTTTTAAATTTATATATACAGGACATTCTGTAAAATTCGTGCTCCTGCAAGAAATCGATAGATTTAAAAAAAAAATTATTCAAGTAACATCATAAGCATAGTAGTTATTTGCCTACACTTCGTGCAAACCTATATGCAACACGTCATCAATACAAGGTTACTAGATGATGACGTTTCACACAGTGCTGTCACCTCGTACCTTGTATTTTGACAGTTCTAATAAATTGTAGTCTTTCTTTATGCCATCTAATATGTGCTCAAGTAAATCGTCTATAGAATACGTCACTTTCCAAACTTTAAACCGAATTACAAATAAACAATTTAGCAACTTTTTTTGATGACGTAACTTGCATATAGGTTTGGATAGGCCATACATACCTACTGTATGTACTTATACAGAAATCACGTTTTACAGATATGTATGTTACATGGCTGTAAAAATTCAGTTAATGTGGACTAAAATTAATTTTTCAATTCATCGAACTAGCTTATTAAAATAAATAAGTAGCCACGTTTTTTGATTCAAATAACGAGTATCCAAACAGTGTTTCAGTCTTGGTTAGCCGTGGAATAAAGGCGCGTCTTAGCTTAAATCATGTCATAAATTATTCACGTCATCAAAAAAAAGTTACTAGATTGTTTATTTATAATTTGGTTTAAAGTTTGGAAAGTGACATATGCTATAGATGATTTACTTGGGCACATATTAGATGTTATAAAGAAAGACTACAATTTATTAGAACTGTAAAAATACGAGGTGACAACACTGTGTGAAACGTCATCATCTAGTAACCTTGTATTGATGACGTGGATTGCATATAGGTTTGGACGAAGTGTATTTCTTGTCATGTCAGTAATAAAATTACTTAAACCAAGACATGCCTTTATCATTCCACAGCCAACCAAGACTGAAAAAGGTTTTTTGGACACCCGTTATTTAAACGACGTTAACGAAACAAATTTTTTAAATAATTAATGAACTCACATTCAAAAGAAATATGCCCAGGTAACGCGCAGAGCAAGCTAAGGGTAGTTGACAGCGACTGAATACCGTGGCAAGTGAGGTCCATGAATAGTATAGTTTGTGAGTACGATTAATAATTTTATTTATATAAAGGTTCTATGTGCTGCAACATATTTTCAATAAATATGCAAAATTGAATATTACCTTCGCTTAAAAGTTGATAGTTTAGAAGTTTTAAAAATAATAGATGTTTCAGTGAGCAATAACGAGAGCTTTATTAATGCTCACACTTGATATACACCTCCATAAAACGAAAGTCGAAGAACGATTTCTTTGCGCATTTAAAAATTACCGTTTTTGGCAATTAAAATTTAAAATTAATAATTTAATTTAATAATATTAAGTATGTACTACTTATGTATTTCGTTAGTATAAAATTAATTAATTTAATTCTCTAGTCAAAATTAAGAAAAAATGTGCAAGGCAGGTACTTTATGTTAACCACCTTTTTCACCTTTATTTTCCTTTCGGTAGTAGTTATGTATATAAATAAATGAACACGTAAGTAAATAACCTTCGATACATTTTAAATTATGTACTCACCATTATAGTGCCTGCCTCTTAAATGAACTTCCTCGAACCCTGAAACAATTAAAATTACACATTCATACATATTTCGCCTGCTGTCAATATGCAACAATAAAAAAATACTCCTAGTATGTACCTATGTATATATGAATAACGATAAATATAATTATTTATAAAAATCAAAACAAAAGTCGGAGTAACTTATCTCTAATTTCTAAGTAATTCTGCGAGGTGTTTCAGAAGCACATGGCATTATTTAAAAAAATATATTTTTTAAGTCAAAATAAGCAAAAAAGTTCATAATAAAATACATATGTCCCAAACTTATTTATTTAATTAATAAAATATTAAAGGATGACGATTTATTAGGTGTACAAAAAAGTTCTGAGCTTTAGATTTCATACAACCGAAACCACAATTTAAATTTCATGAAGTTTCCCGCCCTTTTGCGGGTTTACAACGTTGACATTTGGTCTTTGAAAATACTATGCGGTTTGACGTTTGATGCACATAACCTAAAAATCAGTAGTGTTTACGATGGCAATAACCAAAGAGCATATTCGATTTTCCATCCACTTCGCGTTTCATCTCAAGAAAAATGCTGCTGAAGCCACTGAAATGATTTGTGCCGCATATGGAGAGAACGCTGTAAGTCACGCTACGTGTAAAAGGTGGTATACAAAATTTCGCCAAGGAGATTTCAGTCTTGAAGATGAACCGCGTGCTGGACGCCCTCAAAAGATTGCAACGGACGAATTGCAAGCATTGTTGGATATAAACTCTGCACAAACTGAAAAGGAGCTTGCAAAGCTGCTTGGTGTTACGCAGCAAGCTATTTCCACACGTTTACATGCAATGGGAAAAGTTCAGAAGGAAGGCAGATGGGTTTCGCATGCACTGTCCGAAGACAACAAAAATCGAAGGCGTGACACCGCACTCACTTTGCTTTCAAGGTTCCGGAAAAAGGATTTTCTGCACCAAATCATTACAGGCGACGAAAAGTGGATACTGTATGATAACCCGAAGCATAAAAAATCATGGGTTGACCCTGGTTAACCTTCGACATCGACTCCAAAGCCCAATATCCACGCCAAGAAAGTTTTGCTCTGCATATGGTGGGATTGGAGAGGTGTATTGTATTACGAGTTGTTACAGCCGGGTGAAACAATTACGGCAGACCGCTATCAGCAACAATTGACTAATTTGAGCGATGCAGTAGAAGAAAAGAGGCCATTTACTGGCAAAGGACGTGGTAAAGTGATACTGCTTCATGACAATGCCCGACCACATGTTGCAAAAGCGACCTGGGATCATATCTTTGCGTTAGGCTGGGAACTTCTCCCGCATGCGGCGTATAGTCCAGACATGGCACCGTCTGATTACTACCTATTCCGGTCGCTGCAGCATCACTTGGCTGATACACACTTCGTGGCACTTGAAGATCTACGCAAATGCATTGATGACTTTATCGCCTCGAAGCCAGGGAGCTTCTATCATCAGGGAATTCGCAAGCTGCCCGAAAGATGGCAAAAGGTTATCGATGCAAACGGGGACTATTTCGTTGATTAATATCTTTTTGTTTGTTTTTAAATAAATATTGAATTTTACAAAAAAAAGCTCAGAACTTTTTTGTACACCTAATAATATGTTTAATATCATCAGTAAAACTTTAAACTAGCAATAAAACTGTTAATTCAACTATTAATAAATAAACAATGTGCAATTTCCATGACAATTAAAACAATTAATAAATATGTGCTTATCGAAAACATGACATCGTTAAATCTTAAGCCTTTACTATCATCTCATTAATAAATACATTTCGAACATATGCTTATATCAACTTTTTGGTTATTTTGACCTAAAGAATATTACCTTAAAATAGTGACGCGCAATTCTGAAACGCCTTTTAGATATCCTAATATGTAATTTGATAATACAAAATCACCACATTATCGAGATTACGCAATATCACCTGCAGTTTACGGATCATTTATTGTAAGCTGGCGAGGAAGTTATAAAATTAAACATTGCGAAGTAAGCTTTCTACATATTGTATAGGTAAATACATACGTATATATAATTTATTTATCCAACACCGTCATACTATAAAATAAACCAGAATAATGTTGGCAGTTTAAAGAAGTTATAGGTGGGTATAATCTATTTATTTACAACTAAAATAATTACTTTATCTATATTACTTAAATCACCTTGCATTAAATAGGACTATAATTAATTTTTTTTAGAACTAACAACAGTCAGTATTATTAGGAGCGCGCAAAATTATAAATGAGTATAGATAATACATTTTACTAACTATGCAATAAGTAATTTACTTCACGAATGTCTACAAACTACTATTGTTTCTTTTGGTATTGCAACTATTTTCAGAAAATTCTTTATAAACGAATAATTTTCTAATTTTTCAAGGCAAGAACAAGGTATTTAAAACTAACTGATGTAATAAAGTTTAGTTGTGGCACATTTTTATTGGACTATAGACTATCTATAGAATATCATTGCGGAGTTATCTGATGATATCCTAGTCTACAGATACTAATATAAATTTTGATATTTTTTTGACGTAATAGGCACAAATTGTCTATTGACCTAATACCTAAATATGAGCCTACAGATTAAGTAAAAGTAAAAACATTAAAGATTACATGACAATTTTTATCATACGTGAACATATACGAAAAACTAACGAAACGTTGCAATTTTCCAAAATTGAACATTAACGACTGTAACTCTGTAAACGATAGGAATCGGATATTCACTTATAAGACTTCTTTGCTCGAAATGATCTCTTTTATCTTTCCCTTTGGTTTTACACACACTTTCTGGGACACCCCGTATACAAGGCCCCGTTTTTACATTGAACAGTTTTATTGAATTTTTGTTGCGTAACAATAGGTATTAACTTAAAATAAAATGGCAATTATTTTTTTAAATCTGCATCACCATTTAAACGTTTAAATTAGTAGTTAATTGGAAAATAGTCACGTGATTATAAGAATATCATCTAAACAAATCATTTATTTTAAGAAAATATTGAAACTTTCTCATGTTTCTTATACACTTATACACATTTAGGTAATGAAAAAAAAAACAAAAATAAACTATACAGAAGGGTGGTTGGCTATTTGAAAGTTTAAAATTACAACCGCAAACTTGTCAAAAAGGTATCGTGGATGGTTTCCTATTACCTATAATTTCAGCCCCTCAATTCACGTGGTTCCTGATTTATAGCATAAAGTTAAATAATTAAAAATATTTTTTCTCCGGAACAGACAATGCCACGGCATTGAAAAAAATATAGAAAGTAGGATACCTTAGAAGGGTTCAAACAAGTACAGTTTGATTTAATTTTGTCACCTATAAGGTGTCCAAATAAAATATAATAATTTTCGCAACACTATTTTTTGTACACCTTGTAAAGATACCACTTTTATAATTCGCATGTAACATCACTACCTACCCATGTGTAATATATATATCTTACTTGAAATGATTGTCGTGCTACAACATGGTTAAAAAAAAAAACAGTTAAATATACAGAGTGTTAAAAAAATGATGTCGAAAAATTTACGGACATGTAGTACTGACTAATAGGAACAAAAAAGACTTAATTTTCGGTAAGTTTTCGATTTTTCTTAAATGTATGGTTGGGAATTTGCAGACTACAGATTTATAGGACCTTTTTTATCTAATAGACTAACCGTTTAACTTGCCGTTATTCTTAGAAGATGTTACAATAAACCAACGATTTAATATGTACGTGGTTTATGCACGAAGGAGCACCTTCGTATTTTGGGAGTACAGAGAGAGATGGATAGGCCGAGGAGCTCCAGTTTCTCGGCCTCCCTGGCCCCCTAATTTAAATCTTATGGACTCTTTGCCTGTGGATACTTAAAATCTTTAGTTTATTTCTTTCCAATTCAAAGTTTAGATCACTTGCAAGAATATGTAGAAAATGCCTGTCAAAATACATATTAGATTGAAATCTAGAATTTTTTAAAATGTTTTAAATTAATTTACAAGAAGGGTTTAATCTTATCTAAAAATGGAAGGGGTACATGTGGAACACTTCTGGTAACTATTCTTTATTTTATGACTTTAAGACTTTTGTTCCTATTGGTTAACACTATACGTCCTTAAATTTTTCGACATCGTTTTCTAACAACCTGCGTAACAAAACCATAACTATCCTTTCTTACGTTGTATTATATAAAAACGTTATGGTAAAAGTTAAATTCATTTTATCGTTTATCACAAACAAAATTAGTCCGATACTGTCGGATATTTTTTCAAGGCTGTGGCTTTATCTGTTCCGGAGAAAAAATTCTTTTTAATTTTTGGACTTCATGCCACAAACCAGGAACCACGTGGATTGAACGGCTGAAATTATAGATAATTTAGTATTGGGTAATGAGACATCATGTGTGTGAAAATCAGCCCGATATCGCTGGAGGCATCGCACCATAGGAAAGTCGGGCAGGTCCTTTACACCGACGAAACGTTTTGAAATTATGTAGCCAATTGTAATTTAATACTTACATCAAAAACAAGGGTTCAGATGATATTGGTTAGGGTTAATTCATACATATATCGCTACAAAATAATATTTTAATATACATCTAACATAAGAACATTTTTTTCGCAGTAGGCCTAAGTTGCTGCTTTGAAAGAAGTAAGTTTTTAAGGTAAAATACCTTTTTTTTTACTTTAAAGTAAGCCTTTTCGACTTAATATTATAAGTGTCAAAAGGTGTTCTTTTTTTACATATCTACTTTATTGCACGTCAATGCGTTTGCACGTGCGTTTAAAAATTTTCTATTTTTGTTGAATACATTCATCATAACCATGAACCGCCCATTTTCGTGATCTAGAAGAAAATCCAAAACGAATCGTCTCTGGCTCCCATAATCAGACAAGCTGCAATAGTTGTTATTTCTTAAGGAAATTCGCTAATAAAAGAGCTTGTTTGTAAATAATGTAGGTGTGTAGTTCATTGAAAAGTTTGGTTAAAAAGATGTTTTTAAAAAACTGTAGGTAGCTATTTAATTAGAAATCGGACACCAGTTAAGAATTTTACGTTTGAATAGTTTTTTTTTGCTACATTAAGAAATTAATTTGATTTACAGATAACATAATGATAGTGCGATTTATATATCTATAAAATAACTTGATGAAGGATAATATAAGAAATCCTGCTCTATAGAAACTGATAAAAACAATTCATGATAACGACACGCTTATTGTTAGCATTTTATGATTATGTAGCGGATAAATTGTTTGAGGAAACTAATGTAGAGTCGATGAACACTTGATGATAGAAAAAGCGAAGGTACAAATACTAATGATAATATGAGGTGCCAATTGAAAATTGCTTCGCAGACGAGCACTTGTATTATTACTTATTGATAAATAAATGTGTTAAAGTTAGGTAGATATACAAAATTTTATCAACAACATTATAAATAACTTTGTTGGCTTGCAGAAGCAATATTATTTTATCTTGCGCCTAGACCAAAAATGTGAATTTTTAAAAGATAACAATTGTAATTGTTATGGACAAACACCGTATCTTTGATGGCTTTGACCTTACTATCATTTTATCTAAAGCAAGTGATACTTATCACGTGCTAATATATATGTACTATTATAATATTAGTTTAAGTTATTAAGCAAATATAGGCGAAATTCAATGGAAAAATTAGTTTAAGAAGAAAACATATGAGCAGAAAATCGTGATTACAAACTAAAATATTTTAGTATTGTTTTATTATAAATAAAAATAAATAAATCTTCAAATCTTCTTCTTCAAATAATTAGCCTAGGAATTTTCTTTTTTTTTTAGTAAAATTTCTCGAAAACTTGTATATTTTTCAATATTTAAGGATAAGGTACAAGGTTCTTGATCTAAAATTATTTACTAGCATTTTTGTAAGTGTTATATGTTCCTTAGTTTAGCTCTCTAGTTTCTTTTTAGAGCTTCAGTTTGTGCATAGAATTGTTAGAACATAATTTAACAATACAGATTTACATTCACCAATTTTATTGCAATAACGATCGTCATTCGTTCCATATTACACAATAAAACAGAGCGTTTAACTTTGATCTTTGTTACCTTGATTCTAACGAATCGAAGTATTACGATAATAGGTACCTAATGACTTATATACACCTGATTCATTACAATCCCTCAAGTAGTAAGAAAATGTTCCAACTGAACAAAAAACGTTAGCAACAATGTAGGTAAATAATACAAATCATTTCCTTCACCGTTACAACTCTGTTCGAGTTACTCGAAACCTTTCAAATTTGTACGGCGTAAAATTAAATTAGAGTGTATTGAAAACAGATTCAAGAATTATTTGTGAAAATCTTTCACTTAATTATGTTAAAAGTAAAAAAAAAACAACAATAAAACACGAAATTTCTTCATAAAGGAACTCTCCGTCACAAATCTGTTGACGTTGTGATCGTCACTAATTTAATTTAAAGGCTTTATGTCCAAATGATCTTTCAAGAACCTAAACATATTGCACTTTTATTTGAAATCGCGAAGATTGCGCATAATGCGCACCCATAATAAGGGACATGATTTTGATTTTCATCGATTAGAATGAAATGGAAAGTGTTTTAAGCAACAAAAATTTCTATCAGAATTTTAATGAAGTTTTTACAGTTGCAATACAATTCCGGTATTTTTAGTGTTAATTTTTAAACCGCTACTAAAATGGATCAGTAGTGGGTGATAGTTGTATTCATTCTGTATTGGGTTTGAAACCGGCTGAGAGAATAAGCTCAGCTGCGAGTAGTGGAATTTAATTATTTAGGCGTGGAACTACATTTATATCTAGTGACATGAATTTTTAAAAAATGGAGTGAACAATCAAAGGCCTCTAGTTGTGCCGGTCAACTGCCATATAAACAAATAAAACCACTAGCCCAAACTGAACATAAATACATACGTAACTTATTATATACGTATGTATAATAAGTATTAGATACGATTAGATGTTGATTAAATGGCAGATAAATACTTAATTATTTTGAATACTTAATCCTTAAAAATATGCGTTACAGAAATAAAAAAATTAATCAAGAAACAGATACCTGTACCTAATCTGAAAAAGAATACCTAAAGGACAATAAAATTGTAGATTGCAATTCTATTTTAGTGCAAAAATAAATAGTCTTAAATTGCAAATTGTTAATTAAAAATAGTAAATATATTCTTGAGCCAAAAATAAAAAAGGTCAATATTAATTTCAAAATCGAAAACTCAGATCTTCTTACATAACATGCATAAGTATTAAGTATTAAAATTTAAAAAATTCAAAACGTTTTAAAATGTATTAAAGATGTAGAGATATGTCATGTTCGTTTTTAAGTTAATTCTAGAGTAATTTAAAAGCAATTGTGTGAGATGGGGTTACGTTTATCATTTCATCATAATATTATTTAAGTACTAATACAAACAAATACAGTCGAACTTCCCTAGAACGAATTTTTCTATATAGGTAAATCGAATTTTTTAGAGAACCTTCACCCTCAACACGTTTTTGGCGCATTTTATACCCGGTATAATAAAGCAAAAGTTGATACATGTCTTGAAGTAGATTTGACCAATATTTAGTGGCGTGAAGCGGACTTACTTGACAGGGTAATAAAATAATTTGCATAATCCGAAAGTAGTTTTACGGCCCTACTGTTTACGATAACAATACCTGCAATGGATTTAATTAGGGTTTAATACTTAGATCTGAAATCAAAATTTCCCGGTTGCCGCCTGTGTTCCCTTGCGAGTCCAAAAATTCCAGAAAAAAGCGAATAACTAACTAACGGCAAACCTTATGTGAAAAGTAAAAACAGTTTCAGAGGTTTTTACATCGAGCAGGTAAAATTATTTAGATTGGAAATTTTTGAGAAATCGAAAATAAAAATTGTTTCCCTCTTTGTAACCCCATCCGGGGCATACTGTATTTTAATTGTGAAATTAATTTCCGTGAAAATGTGTAAGTTCATAAAAATAAAACGGCACCTACACGAATTATGATTTAAGTCGATTTCATTGTGGATTTTCCCTGCATAATCAAATTTTTAATTTAAATTCTAGATTTTATGAATTTCGATAAAATACGTATCTTGTGGATAATTTTTAACGAACTACTTAATTTTAATTTAAGCACAATAAAGCTTTTTCCCTTCATCCTCGATAATGTGAAAATCGTAAGCCCATATGGTAAATTAAAAATAAATAATGATCATTTCAAATGCGATGGTTTATTTTATTATTCTACTTCTGCCTTTACATCAATGAGAAACCTTATACGTAGATATGTTAATTTAGAACCTAGGCAATCAGTGTACCTTGATAAATTTGAACATTGTCTGCATACAAATGCATATTCCTCGAGATTTAATTACCTCTGGTATAGATGATAATCTATGGGATATAGACATTATTATCGGTATCTACCTACGAAACATCAATTTCTTAATCAAGCTATTTTAATCTTAAGATGAAGAATTATATTAAAAAATTATAGGTAGGTACTTCACCTTATTTTTATACGATTTACATTACATATACGCAATTCGATGATAAATACCGAAATCCTTGACGTAAATAGCGGAACGCGGAATTTCATTAATACTTACCTAACTACAACGAGTAATACGCAAAACCATCGTAATATTTCTTTAAGAAACAATACCTACAGTCCAATAAGAGAAAAAACAAGTTTACCGGTTTCAAGACATTTTCAGGTTTTACTATCACTAAAAGCGGGTAGTGATATAATAATTTTTAATAACAATCGAGACAAATAAAAATAAGCTTTTTTATTATCTGGAAGCTCATTTTAATGGTGGAATTTTTTTTTATACGGATATGTTAAAACGCGGCCTTTTTTTATTACTTTATAATTTTCTAAATTAAAATAATAAATTTAAGTGGGTTGTAAAATTATTAATTCGAAGGGGTTACCTACTTCATTTGCAATTCTGTATTTCCATAATATATTTTTTACATTAATTTCTGTTATTTTTTTTAAAGACTTTTGAAACTACAAAACCTATACAGCCGTATGCACGGACATTTTGATTAAATTTAAGGTTTGTGCCAACGTACAGTTTGTGTATCGTTCGTTGAACTATTTTCTACGCATGCTAGTTTTAATTACTTAATTAACTTACCGTACGTATCCCGTATGCGTACTGGTTTGGTACTGTTCAAGAACTGTGTTGCGTTGGAACGGTGCTGAACAGTAATTTGTCAAAGCTGTTAAACGCCCGTCAAAAACGTCGCGACATATCACATTGAAAAAATGGAAAACGATAAGCTTAATACGTGTTCAGACGAAATTTTCTAAACGCACCCTGTACATGTGTCTCGACCGTTCGCAAATCGATTCGGCGGTGTGTTGGAACAAACCTTTAGTCGCTACTAACTCGTGTTTGTATCTTTAGAAACAATTGTTGCAACAATCGTTTCCATGGAGACTATTTAGTAGCCACTAAAATTAATACAGGGCGCGTTAGATTTGAATAATTAAATTTGAAAACTTATTTGGGACTTGGAAATGAGGAAAAAAATTTCTTCTAAATATAGGCACCCCGATATGCCCCGAAATTCTTCGTTTTCGGGATGTTTCCGTTCTTGAAAAAAATTGACAAAATTTAAAACAAGAAGACAAACTTTTCTTTAATAATAATTTCATATTTCTATGTTTCATCGTTCATTTCATGTTCAATCAGTGATTTTTCATTCTGTAGGTAGACTTCGTCCAAAACTTATATGCAATCCACGTCATCAATAAAAGGTTACTATTGGGTTGGCAATTAAGTGATTGCGAATTTTAAATAAGAATGAAAATTCAAAATTTTTGCTTAAAAATATAACTTTATTCAATTAGGTACTGTCCGTTTTTGTCGATGACCTTTTGCCATCGTTCAGGCAGTGTCATAATTCCACGTTCATAAAATTTCTGATCTTTGCTATCAAAAAACTGAATTAAGTGTGATTTGACATCATTAGCGTCATTAAAAATTTTACCATTTAAGGAGTTCTGCATGGAACGAAATAAATGGTTGTCTGAAGGCGCAAGGTCAGGGCTATATGGCGGATGTGACAACACATCCCAACCCAGATCCAATAATTTTTGGCGAGTGACCAAAGATGTGTGGGGCTTTGCATTATCATGGTGGAAAACAACACCCTTACGATTTGCCACTTCTGGCCGCTTTGCTTGAATTGCATCGCTCAGTTTGGCGAGTTGTTGAACGTACACGTTTGAATTGATCGTTTGGTTGTTTGGTAAAAGTTCAAAGTGCAGAATTCCTTTATAATCCCATCAGAATGACAGCATAATCTTTTTTTCCGATCTCTTCCGATTAATGTTGTTATAAACTATCCACTTTTCGTCGCCAGTAATTAGTCTTTTCAGAAATGGATCAATTTCGTTGCGTTTCAAATGCGAATCGCAAATGCTAATGCGTCGCGCTAAATGAATTTCCTTAAGCTGGTGAGGGATCCATAGATAGAGTTTCTTGACATAGCCAAACTTTTTAAAAATTTTTAATGCATGTATGCGATATCTGCAATATCACGTGTTGTGCTATGACGATCTGAATCGATAATGGCCTTGATATGGGTCTCAACGACTTCAACTGGACGGCCAGATCGTTGAGCATTTTTCAATGAAAAATCACCAGAACGAAATCTGGTAAACCAATTTTGACATTGCCTTTCTTTCAAGGCTTCATTCTCATATACGGCACATAACTTCTTGTGTGCTTGCGATGCGTTCTTGCCTTTTCGGAAATAATACAATAAAAATATGTCTGAAGTGCGCGTCTTGTTCTTCCATTTTTAAATTGGGATAAAAACAAAACTAAAGAACTAATCGATATAATTTTTTTACTAAATGAAAGGTAGAAGTCCAAACAATAAGAAAAAAATATAGGTTAGGTACTTTGAACACGTTAACGAAACAAAAGAAAGTGTAAAATCCATCTGTCGACAAAATCCGCAATCACTTAGTTGCCAACCCAATAGATGATGATGTTTCACACAGTGCTGCCACTTCGTACTTCGTATATGTGCGCAGGTAAATCATCCACAGAATATGTCACTTTCGAAACTTTAAACCGAATTACAAATAAACAATCTATAGCTTATCCAAACCTATATGATGTTCACGTCATCAACAAAAAGTTACTAGATTGTTTATTTGTAATTCGATTTAAAGTTTTGAAAGTGACATATTCTATAGATGATTTACTTGCGCGATATTAGATGATAGGAAGAAAGACTATAATTAATTAGAACTGTCAAAATACGAGGTACGAGGTGACAGCACTGTGCGAAACGTCATCATCTAGTACCCTTGTATTGATGACGTGAACATCATATAGGTTTGGATAAGCTATAGTAACTTTTTGTTGATGACGTAAATTGCATATAGGTTTGGATAGGTCATAGGCACATTTTTACTAGGTACCGTTAATTCAATGTAGATATTACGCACCAGGTTTTGTCAAAGTTCAACAAAATCTGCGACTACATTATAAAAAATTATAACTGTATACTAGGTATTAATCGTTAATTTTCACGAGAAAAAAGCAATTTTTCATTAATGTATAATTTTTAAGAGGTGTTATATCAGAAATGGAGCATTTAAGGGCAGTATACACGATAATAATATTTTTCGAAACTCCTAAATTCAACGTTTAAGTTCAGTCAATTAAATCTGTGGCTCCCTGTATATTCCTTATAATAAATTCTAGTGCATACAATTAAAGTTATCTAGAAATAACAACAAATCACATTTTAGAGGCCAAATGCTCACTTACAAAAGGTTAAAGAAGTTGTTTGAAGTGCAATCGAATTGCAACAATTCGAATGCTCTATTAATAAGCGTTCAATCTCTTTTCGTCCACGCGTACTGTCGTTCCGCTTTTTATGAAATATAAAATTTTCACGTCAAGTTCAACATGACTACAATTTCTTTATTTTATTTAAAATTAGGTAAGTGTTTATCTTTGCAATTTTCGATATAAGGTGAGTTTGCGCTACTCGCTTTTTATTGATCTTCTCCACGAGATTAATCAACAAGTAATCTGACCGCGCTTCTTTCAAAATTTTGCGAATTTCAAGTGGATTTGAGGAGGATTTGGAAGTGGAAGTGGATTTGACATCAAAAGCTTCAAAGCATCAAAAGCAAAGTTGCTTTTACGATTTTCAAAGATAAAATCGGGAGTTCAGTAGGAGGTATTGTAGGTACTTTTTTTGTGTCCAGAAAGAAAAGTAAAGTTAGCTTGATAAATTGTATTGTAGTATTCGCTTAATGTAATTTAATTACAAAAAAAAATGTTTCTGTATGATTAAAGAAGCGAAGATCGAAAATTTGCTTTTGTTTTATCTATACTTAAAACAAAAGCGGTGTTTCGGAAAATTAAATTTCGCGAACTTGATATTAAAAGAAATATCACGACAACGTTGACGTTACGACAAGCTCATTATCATCAATCTGAATCCCACCGAATTTAATTATTCTTCCCCCATTTACCAATACTTTCCGGGATCATTTCAGATCGCAAACTACGAAATCAGTTATTTGTGAGCACCGAAAATTTTTATTTACAAGTGTTTACTCTATCGTTTAGTGAGTAAAAGTGACGCCCATTTTCTAGCGATAAAAGCTGTCGGAAATACCTAAACTAATAATAATAATAATAATAATAATCCAAATTATTGCCACCTGTACACCGAGTATGGCTTCGATGCCATTAAATGATCTAATTGTAAGAACTAACAATAAGATACCTTACAGGAACGTGAAACCATAACCTAGGATAACGGTCGATAATTAAACAAAAAGTAATTTATAAAAAGTACACGTTCTCAAGATAGATACGTATAAGTAAGTAGTTGAGGAACTACGTACTCCCAAAAATGTATAATTTTTCCGCAAGAATCTAAAACCAAATCCTAGTTAACAACGTCTGGTAAGATTACATGTTAGTGAAATTACTGTGTCTGCATGGGAAACACTTTTACTTCCGCTTGTTTTACGAACTGGAGTAAAAAGGAAAACACTTCGCCACATAGTACCTACTACCTATACGTTTTTACCCGCAGCATAAATTTTTGCATAACATAAACCTGACATTTAGTTTGTTTTTGTGAAAGCCTACAATAAACATTGATAACTGGCTAAAGATCAACGACAAATGTGTCCAAGACCTTAAAACTGTCAATTTTACAATGATAGTGCAAGTTCATCAAAGTGACCGATAAAATGTAATTCGAAAGGAATGTATGTGTTTGAAACTTTCACATCAGTTTAGGCGATTGCAACAATAAAGCACGCCATTGTAATCCGTATAAATCTTTAGTTTCGGGCTTCTCTGCCAACAAACTGGTGCCCCACTCACGGTCCCACTACCGTCATATTGTTGGTATGCAACTATTGCAAACAGCAGTCCGACTAGTCTGTGCCCTACTTTATACCTGGGTAAAACTGTACAATATAGCTGTATTTGTAGTACTACTTTTACCGTTAGCGCGCGTAGTCGGTCACAACGTGCACTACCTTACCCATTAGTTTTACGATTTTTTTTTAATTTTCCTTTATTTTGAACATTCGAAAATCAAACCGGTACGAAATCGCGGGGAGGGTAATTTCTTTAATATTTTATACTTAAAATCGACGTCGCAATTTTATCAGTTGACTTTTGCAACGAAAGAGAGAAAGTAGGAAGTACAATTTTCTCGGAGTGTTTTTCGCGGAAATTCCCATTATTATAATATAATTAATAATATAAAGGGACTGTTTTCTATCGAATTCCGTATGGACTTTTTTATTTTACATAAGTCATTAATATAAACGTCGACCGATATTTGTGTATGGAGAGCTAAAACACAATTAATATGTAAACCAGTTAGAGAAAATGAAAATTGTGATTATTTCAAATTTGTGTACTAATAAACGTGAATTTGTGAACTTTGAAAGTGGAGTACATAACATAAGTTTAATTTATACCAAATGGATCATCTAATATGCCTTCCTTAGGTAAGAATTTGTCAATTTCGACGAAAGCGGACATTTCTCGATTAAGAATGAGTAATTAACATGGACGAATTTGTATTTTGAAAATAGCTGTATCGTTACGATCAGGGATCCTAGTAGATGGCGCGCATATATAACTTGTTGAATTTAAGGAGTTAGTAACATCACATAATCCGATGTAGTAAATTAAAATGTGTATAATAAAAATGCGGTTATGTAAAAATCGATAAAAAATAAAGGAAGGATTTATATGTTAATTGGACGCGCCGCATCCAGGCAGATAGTTATCTCATGTTGAATTAGAAAGTAACTTTTACTTTTGTCGTTTAACGGAAACACTCTTCCCACACGCTGGATTTACTAATTATAATTTATTATAATACATTCATGACGAGCTGTTGATTGTTCTATATAATTTTGCACTTCCTAACATAAAATTAAACATTTTCAGTGCTCGACTATTTCAATTGTTGTAATTTTGTAAATTAACAATAATTTGGATTTTTATAGACGTCTTTGCCGTTGTTCTCCTCAATAAAACTTTATTTTTATGAAAGCTCATTGTATTCATTATTCAGTTTTTAATTAATAATTAATTTGGGGTTCATCGAATATAATCAACAAACAATAAGTTGCTCGCATTAACTTGTTGCATTTAGCCAACTTTTACACGGTTTACAGCGTTTGCACGGTTTTGGCGGAACTTATAATACACGATTTCCCGGTTTAAATTTTAAATTATACAACAGTCGTTCCTGATTTAATTAAATTGGGCCAAAAAAAGACAATAGCTGCATCTCCTCGATTTAAAACGAATTATTAAATAAAAATTCTAGGGATCAATTGCCAATCAAATTAGTTCTTAAAACTAACAACGTTAACCTTAAATGTAGGAAATACCATTACTATTACAAATCTTGATTGATAAAAAATATTCAGTAGGTATTAAAATATATGCAAAATAAGTTAATAAATTAAGATACCCGGAACGTTAGTTATTAACAATAATACGAAAATATTTAAATTGCATTTTATAACAAAAGTTTTATATTGTTTTACGCATTTCTTTAACCACTATGTTAACCTTTTAATAATTTCGAGATCAGACCACTTCACCTTCATTTAATTTTTAGAAACGATAGTTACCACAATTATTCATTGTTTTTATGGAATGACTAATTGCAAGACAGAGTGTGATTTGGCGAAAAGGCAAAGAAAAAGTTAAACAAATTTTTCCGTAACTCTTTTTAAAAACTACACAACGTACACAAAAAAAACAAGTGCACAATAGTTATTTATGTATCAATGGCCATACCTATAAACTTGTCTAACTTGCCTATGTTTAGTCGTCCGAGGGCATAAACAATAAATTACGTCCGTGGTGTGCGTGCAAAATTTGATGTTTTACTACTTCATTATTAAAAATTAAATTTAACATTTAAATAACATATGGTAACATACCATTCTATCACGGTCGCTATGGAAATGACATTTATGTCCGCGCGGGCGTTATTGACACTTTTACGTTATCTCGCAACTACCCAAATGTAAGCGAAAAATACACGGTAATGAACCAGTAGACATAAATTTAGTTTAAACCTAACCGTCTACTAAAGGGCCAGTTATACAATACAGGTTTACCTACAATCTGAAGATAAAACCATACATTTTTTTTAGTTACTACTATGGAAAACAACAGTTTAAACTTTAGTTTGACTTTAAACTGACGTTGCACAATTGACCCTAAGGGCCGCTTTTCAATCGCTAGTCACCAAAGAAACAATTGTTTTAACAATCATTTCTATAACAATTTCCTAACGATTAGCGATCACCGACGATTGAAAACTTAGCCCTAACTCTCCGAATACCCATTAACTTTACGATCTATTTACATAGTCACGAAGATTATGTCATATTTTAACACAAAAGGAAATGAAAAATATTATTTTACAAAGATTCAAAAGTAATTAAATACCTAGGTAATGGAATCTCAAAAACAACATTGTAAGATTGATGAATTTAAAAGGGCTAGGATGCAAAGTACAAAAAGAGTTTGACGTCCATTGTATATGACCTGTAGTTACGGCATCTAAAACCCCCCCGTTACACAAAGCTCCTGCGGTGGCGCCACGTGGCTACTACACTCGTTTTTCCGTCTAAAAGCACCTATTGCGCCAGCGACTGCCACATAAAATGTGCATCAACCTCTCATAAAGAATTTTTGTAGAAAGATCAAAAAGGCTTTTATTTGGAAGAAATTTTACGATTATGTATAAGGTTACATTTTTTAAATGAGTTGTCTATCGATTGATTTTATCTTCTTTACGACTTGTCTTTTTTGTATAGTTTCAAGTTATACTTTTTTTTAATGTTGTTTTATTGTTTTTTAAAGTTCATTGTTAATTTTAATCCACGCGACTTCTTCCTTTTTGAAATCTTAATGAATCTTATTAGGATTTTGCACATCTCCACTTTACTATTTTTATTAGTGTAAAGCGGGGTTCACACTCATGCATTTTTGGCACTCGTACTATAGCTTTCGTGTCGCATTTCTTGATGCGCAACGAAATGCCTGTTTTAAAAGGTGTTCTATTTTTTTTTCTTGCATTTCTTCAAGAATTTTTAGTAACTTTGGTGGGGATTTTTGTCTAGCCAATAGTTACATACACATTACTTAAGTTTGTAACGAATGTTTCAGTTGTATACGTATTTAAACTTGAAATTTTAAACCGCATATTTTTACGGGTGTCGTAAATTTTGCTTCCGAGGTTAATTTCACTTTTTAATTAACTCAAATAAATAACTTAACGTCTAGGTTACTTACACCGTCAGAATACCAACTTAAACATTTACGTTGGCGAAAACTAAATTCTTTTACAGAGTGCCTTGTGATGCCTTTGAAATTGCTTTAATCAGAATGACTGCAATTTCCAGCGTGCGCTTTAAAAAATCCAGCAACTCGCGGACCATTCAAATGCGGCATCAAAATTCATTAGTGTGAACCCCGCTTTAGAAACGTTATTTTGTAGTTATAACTTTGATAAATAGTTGATAGATGCCGAGGAAAAAAAATCCTGCAATTTATACCTTGCGTTTATCCACTACTACCGTTAAGAGTACCTAATATTTTGTTGAAACAGAAAAATTTTCATTAAATAAATTAATCAGATCAAACTGAAAGTGTGATTTTATCATTATTAATATACAGGGCGAGTCATAATCAGGCGAAAACACTACTTTATCTGAAATTTCTTTATTAGCCCCAAACAATGCAATTAACCCTACTACCAAAATGCCTTTTTAAAAAGAAGATACGGGGGCGTTAAAGAAAAAAGAATATTTCATTTTTGGCTATAATTTGGAATGTGACTTGGAATTAACCCGCATGTAACAAGAATTAGAATGTTCCAGCAACGTATGGTTCCTATCGATGTATGGGGAAGAATTTCTGCAATGGTTCTTAACTGGAGTTGCAAGAACTCGAGAATCGCACGAATGCGAATCATTATCGGGACTTTTTAAAAGCTACCTGCTGCATGATATGCTCGATGACATCCCGTTAAACATTACGACAACATGACGGTGCCGCTTTTCGACCGTGGCAGATTCGTAGATGGATTGGCCGTTTTGGTCTTATGATATGCTCTCCAATGAGACTCGACTTATATCCGCTAGATTCGTTTTTTATGGGGGTGTTTTAATAGAACAGGTTTACGGAAATTCATGAAAACCTTAATATTCAGTAAGTGTACGCATCGTTAATACGTCACGTCTGTATTGCAGACGAAGTTGGGCATTTTGAACATTTGCTATAGTTTTCTAATTTTTAATATATTAAATAATTACATTTTTTTTCTTTATCTTCTTAAGGAAGCAGTTTGGTGGCACTAGAATGTATTTGGTTAACTGCTTTGTATTGACCTAAAGAAACTTCAGTTAAATTTTTACAATTGTGACTCACCCCGTATACTGTTTTCATAATCTTTTATTCAAATAATGGTCATTTCAAAATTAAATAGCGCGATATGGGTTTTATTCATTAATTTCGTGTTAAAGGCGATTTGGATCGTATTGTAACAGGTGGGATAATAGCTATAATTAGTGCGCACCGTGAACGCTACAATAATGTTCCCGCAAAGGATTCCAGTTAAAATGTTTTGTTTTTATGGTTTGTTTAATATAAATGAGATTTGTCGTGTATTCAATTTGTAGATACTGGACAGTAACACTTCATATTTCATACTATCTTTTGTAACTTCACTAATATTTTTTAAATGATTTAAAGTTTTAGTTACACTTCGATAACTTTGGGTACTTTGTCTGAAGATATAACTTGCGTAGGTATACAATTTGACACTTATGTGCTTTTTTTCAAGATATTACTGTTTATTGTTAAGTGCACATTAATAATAAAATTAAATATTTATTTTGAAGATTTTTTTATTTACTTAATAATCTGAAAGTTTAACTTCAACTGATTTTACTACCATAAGAGCATAATTTACCTTAAATGTAAATCACAAAATTATGTTAGGGGGACCGGAAAATAATTTAAACAAATAAATTTTTAACAAGTTTTTATTTTTAATCGATGATGTAATCACCCTCGTTATCAACAATCTTTTGCCATCTAGTGTGCAAATTTTCAATGCCGGATCGATAAAAATCAATTCGTTTTTGAGCAAAATATCTGGAGATGGCATTTTGGATATCATCAAATTTTCAAATTTTTTACTGGATCTGGACTTAGAAAACCACCTTTGGCATTTACAAACATCTAATGCACTTGGATAAACATCGTAAATGTTTTCGGTAGCAACTGTTACGTTACTACCCTTATGAAACTTAAAAAGCATACAATTCCAGATGTGTTTCTCTTATAGTATTTGGCTAGCCATTTCGCCCAAAATTGTAAAAAAATTGAAGATTTAATTATTTATAAGTAAACAAGTCACATTAACCTTAAAATATCTTTGGTGCGACTTTGAAGTACATAATGAGCTGATAAACGGTAAACAAATATTGATGTGCGCAGAAACGACATTATTTTCCGGTTCCCCTAATACATACATATGTTAGATGTTTTGTTCTTTAATTTTAAACTTGATAAATAAATGGAAAATAATGAAACTGTTAAAACAAAAATGTTTTTTTAACATGGGATGGTTATGGATTTGGATATTTTTACTAAAAATAATTCATTTATATTCCATAAGCACAATCAAGGTAGATAAAGTATTTTTTCCATTCTCTTTGCTCCGTCCATGTGCATTCATTTTCAAATTAATATATAATGCAGAAATGCTGAATATTTTTACATCGTGCCTTGTTGCTCGTGGCGTTTTAATTCTATTTCCTATCATATAACCTTTTTACACAAGTTTTACACATACATTCATATGTATACGAACCATTCATAGTAAGAATTGACATACGGTAACCAAGAACATGGCCACGATTATGACCGTATAATCAAAGTTTATTTACAAGATTTTCTATTTTATCTATGATATTAAAGATTAATTAGCACAGATGGAAATTACATACTTATATCCATTTGTTACTATATACATGCGTCATTTAGTAATGTGAACGACCTATAGATATTTATGATGTTTTTGACTTGCCTTATGTTTATGATCAAAAAGATAATAATCATTATTATGCATTGGATAACATGTACCTAATACATTTATAATATTCAATGTTTTATATTGTCTTTCCAAATTTTGGCATGTATTTTCAATATAAAAAGCTTCAGCGTCTAAAACTAATTTTTTATAGCTTTTTCGGATAACCGTACGTTCGTGTAGCATGAAAAATTGCGTAGACAAAAATGTGGCGATTGAAAAGGACGGCCCAGCGTTATTTGGAGTTAAATGGCCAAGGCTGCGATAAGAATGCCAATGAGATTTCTTGGAAATAGATGGTTTACATGGGATTCACAGGAAGAATTCGAGCTGCAATTTCCACTTTCTATTCTACTAATGGTGGCTTGATCACCTATTTTATATAGGTACATAGCTTTTTTTTATAGGAACGATTGGAGTTCTATTAATTCATCGTCTGATGATTGAGTTTAAAATTAATTTGGTACTTAAATTTTATTAAATACGTCATGCTCACTGCACGTTTGCGACTTATTGTTAGTATACAAATATCAAAATTAAAGATAAATCTTTTAGGAAAATAGTAAAAATTCCAAAGTAAAAGAAATATTAAAAATAATCATGTCTAGACGTTTAATGATAAAAAGGAGTATATGTGGGAAAATAGAATAATTTCCATGTCCTATAATTTGGATTAGGTAGAGATCGTGTTACACATCGTGTTTATTGTTGAAGTTTTAGTCTCTTTAACTATTAAAACAAAACAAAATTAAAATTAAATCCGCTATTACGTGCCGAATATCTAAACCATCAGCAAGGTCCAATTGTCTATTAACGGAAAAATAACGGTACGATACGTAAATAAAAACAATATTCAAGTTGTTGAGCGTCGGTGTCAATTGCAAAATTTCGTGGAATTTGAATCCCCCCCTTCGAATAATTAACTTATAAATTTATTCATTAAATTAACAATTTTACATAATACAACGAGGGCACCTTCCACTACATTTCTCCTCAAATTAACCCATCCAACTGTAACAAATTTTACGTCTTCGGTTGCGATGCAACAATTATCGTCTACTGTGTTAGTTTTAAAAATTTTAAATTCAATAATTAAGTAGGTATAATTTTTAAAAAATCAATTCTATATTTCCGCATTTTTAACAATGATGTAAAATTTGTTATAGTCAATTTTTTGATATCCAGTGGATTACGCTTTCCTTACAACACTGTTAGGTTAACTAAACAAATATTATATGCTTGAAAAAAAACAATTTAAGTTTAAGATCGAAAATATAATTTTACAGTTGAACTTTATTCAACGCGGTAACTAACTGAAATTTTTCAATTGACCGAAAATTTTCTAAACACATGCAGTCGATATCGCAACGTTTCAACGCACAAACGACACTATAATATGGTGGGTCTTTAATGAATATCTTTGGAGAATAAACGTCGCCGTTTGTTCTGCAGCTCGAACTCTTGAAAAGTCACTTGGGAATTACGATAAGGGAATTGCGATTGCCGAAATACTATAGAACGATATAGGCACTCAGGGACACATTTAAAGGATAAAGACAACTGTTATTGAAACAATTTTCGCAAATAAATAATTTGTTCAGTTATTACGTAAATGGCGAGATTTGCAGTTGTAAATGTTAAGTGTTAATGTTTTGGGAAAAAAAGCAAAATTTTTTTATAGTACCTACACTAAAAGTTAATTTCGGTAACAGTTTGAAACACAATAGGCGTTTTCGATAATTGCATCGGCAGATACCGGTAACTTTATTGCCAAAAAAATATGTATAATTTTTGTTGGATAGTAGTGGCGTTTTTTATTTTCTAGGTGATTTGAATAAAAAGTAATAATCGCTTTTACTGGTAGTTTTTAAATTAAAACTTACCATTATGTGATTAAAATGTACAGCAAACGCTAATAAAAAATTAGAATTTGCGTACACTGTACAATTATTAGCTTTATTTGTTTATATTAGTATTTACTGGATTATCTAGCGTTCACTTAAAATTATACGAATAAAATATAGAAAAAGCTCATTTTATTTAGTAATAGCTTCAAAATGTCTAAGTCAACAAAAAGGTGGCTCGATAGGCTCGACTTAATTCAGTTATTGAGTTAACGTCGTGCGGAATGGCTGTTTTTATAAGAGTGCTCCAAGAAGTAGTGTATCGAGAAAGGCCATGCATTAGAAGTGAGGATTACAAGAAGCTGTTTCGATTTTCAGAGCAGAATGTAGAGTGGTTATAGCAAATAGTTTTTTGGGCGAATTAAATGAACGTAGAGGAGAGACAGTTTCTTCAAAGCAGAGGACGCAGATGTTTACGATATGTTAGCGATTCTGGGTTTCAAGTTGGTGTCATTGTAGTATAGGCACTGTGGGAAAAACAGTGTTGACATGTTAAAGATTCGGAATTTGTTAATTATTCATTGTTCGGCGAATTACAACAACTATCGATTAAATAGCATTTAATAGACAATATTCGCGCACACGGCAACCGATTATTTATTCGAAGGGTTAGAAACCGAATGTGTGTTGTGGACCGAGGTCTCGGTCATGGTCATATCACAAATATCCGTAACACACCTGCATGTATTCTATGTATGTGTTCAATAGTCATTCATCAATTTTCGATTTAGTCTAGCCTGCGCGTTTTATTCGAATAAACCTACTTTTGACTAAAAACTTCGAAACTATCGCTTGGAAACTAGGAAAATCCTAGACAAAGCTAAATTATATTCACATATTTTTAAGTTAACGCATTGCCACAAAACTCGGCTAGTAACAAACACTAGTGCTAGTTCTTGACGTTAAAAGTAAAAGCTACATTTTTATTCAAATGACCCATTCTGTGTTGGCTAATACAGAACACGATGACATTATATGTTGTTGTATGTGTTTCGCTCCTTCTAAAACACATTCTACAACTGTCTTTCGTTAGATGAGCATCTTTGATAATGTACTTCTTATAATTTCTGGTGATGATAATTTGGTCTTATATTTCAAAAATAAATCCTTCAGTTTTAGGATATATGTATTTCTCCAATACTTAACCACATTAAGGATAATTTTTTATCAACGCCAGGCTGTTGTAGTTGCCAGGCAGAACAAAATCTTCAATGTAAAGATTTTTGTTTTATTTTTTCAATCGAAAGATCGTCTCGAATACCTCGTCTCCTAATCGTCCTATCGTCTTTTAAATTGGAAATTTGATGATTCGGTAAGACTTTTAATTCCAATTCATTGCAATATTGAAATTCCCTGTGACGCTAACAATAAGTGATTTTTACATTGATCAATTAGCGTGAAGGTCAGGGTGGCCCTGTCTTCTTATTTGGAATAAACTATACACGATTCAGGTCTAACTATTGAAGAATTTTATAAACAACCTCATACGGGGTGTTTCAGAATAATTATTCCTACTTTTCAGATGTGGTGGGACGTAATTAAACACGTTTCTGTAATAAAGTAATGTCCGGAAACGCTCAATTTCCGGGATAATACGTCATAATGTAATAGTTTTTCAGTTACAAATTCTACGCCTCTGAGTTTATTGCAAAGTTGGAAGCATTTTTTAAATTTTCAGTATTATTTGCAAAAATAAGACCATCTGCACTTTTATCGTGCGACGCATCATTTTCGAGATAAACAACAAAATTCATAACAACGAAACTTTGGGAAGTAATAGTAAGCATCAAGATAAGAAAAACACCCATATGGACTTAGTTCAAAAATGCTTCGTTTCCGAGATATCAACTGTTTTTTTTCCGTAAATTTTAACACCCCTTATCTCTGGAAACTAAGCGTTTCCAGACATTGCTTTATTACAAAAAAAAGTGTTTAATTACATGTCCTCCATCACATCTGAAAAGTAGGAATAGTTATTTCGAAACACCCTGTATATTTATCATTACACAGTGGCGTACAGAGGTATTTATGAGTTAACCCCTCCCAGAGTTTGAAAAATGTGTTATAAACAACGAATACATAACGGCTAACAAATAAAGACGCATCGACATCGCGTTGCGTTAATATTAAATGAGCTAAACAAATAGGTAAATGTTGGTCCTTTTTATAAAATTTGCGTTCCTCTAAACTCGTCCCAAGCTAATTTCTTGCTACGACGGTATATCTTATTTTTTAAATTTATCCAACTATTAATATTCGTTTTTATTTCAGGAATTATGACTCTTACAAGAACTCCTTATGAGCTCGACAAGATGAGCCTTTTTCAAGACCTCAAACTCAAAAGACGGAAGGTTGATTCTAGATGCAGTAGCGACGGTGAGTTTGTTGTAATATTTAATGTTCGATGCAGTCAATAAGTAGTTCATATAAAGATGGCGTGAGTCGAAGAAGCGTTATATATAATACTTGTTTAAAATTGATTAGATATTATTTAGTAACCTGATGGTAGATATTACAGATTTCGTATTGTACCGTCATCGGGAACTGTTAACAAGAAATATGTAGTTAAATAGCCTCTTTATAGGTAATTTTATTCATACGGTAATTTTCCAGCGTAAACAGTTTAAAAGAACAAGTTTTTTTAGAAAATTAGTAAAAATTGATAAATATAAACAAATATATTTTTAAAAACAAATAATAATTGATAATGAAACTATTATCAGCTAATTAAAGGATCACTACATGACCTTTTAACCTTTAAACGTATGTATTTTTAAAATACTGACCATGCTCTAATTTTTGTCCTAATTACGAGTAAGTAATATTGTAATAGTTTAAGTCTATTATGAAATAATTTATAAGTATTTTAAACGGCGAATTTTTCTAAAGGAAAATTCTATCATCCACAGGTTCAGAGGATTACACATATCATCACCAAAACTACCTACTAATACTATGCTTATTTTACACAGTGAACTGTATTAAAACATAATATTTTAAAGAAAGTTGTACCTCATTAACTAAATACATACTTATACAATAATAAAATTTCTAATTTCAACCAGTTATATAAAGACTTCTTGTTTATACCTATATTTCGTATTTTAGAATTTATATATTTTTCAATTTGTTGAGGAAATATGATTACTCTTCGTAATTCTGTAAACGTGTCATTTAAAAAATCCATATTTATAAGTAGGTACTTTCATTATGAATTTTCACTTCGCATTGGTAGTAATTTTAATATGTGTAAATTAGACAGTATAGATGAAAATTGAATAAAAATCAATTAATATGTAGGCACCTACAATAAAAAAAAAACTTAAAAATTTTAAACAAAATTGTTTTAGTGATTTACGCATAACTGTAAAATTTCGATCGATCGTCGTTGATAATATCAGTCATCGCGAATTAATTATTTATTACAATTCTTAAATATAGTCATTAATGTGAAGTTGCCGCATAAAATTCTGTTAGGTACTAATATTTAAACGACGAGCTAGTTATATCGTTTTGTGTTACAACAAACTTTCCAAATGCCTACACTCAAAAAAAAATCCGATGTAATGCGTCCAATGTACGTACATTAGATAACTCTTAAAAAGCAACGAAAAATTCGTTATTTCGATAAAAATTTTCATTGTAGGTATGAAGAAAGTTATTAGATAAAAAATTATAAATGATTCGTAAATACAATGATCGTTTCGATTGCATAATTAGGCACTTATTTTCTTCAGTGTATTAGTAGTATTAATGAACTTTTCATTGTATCAATGATCAAAAAGTCAATAACTGGTGTTCATTAATATTATGTACAATATTTTTTTGAGTGCATGGTCCCTGTAATGAGTTTACAGAAAATACGACACAATTTTGATAACAAAATAAAACGATTTCACATAATTTGTTATCCATAACCAAAGGTTTACGGTTTCGGAGTTACAGCTTCTCAAAAGTCGATTTAGAGTTCTTTTTCTCAATTAGTTAAACGAAAACAAAAAAGACAACAAAATTTTTTTCTATGCATAACAAGGGTGTGGGCGTTAGAAAACTTTCCAAACTTTTTTATCCAGCGAGAAAATAACAAAACGATTAATCAATAAATACTACTAAAAAATGCAGCTTTTTAGGTTGATTATTATATTATTATTTAATCATTATATTATTTTTTAATAATTTTTGGGAAAGCCATTGACCACAAGAATTATTGTCACATTGACTTAGGCTCAGTTGTATGATGCAATATCAGTTTACACTCACTATTAGAACATCAAGAAAAATATATGGTTTAAGTTACACTGCATTACACAACTGGCCCGTAAGGGGATAGTAAACGGAGTTTTGAAAACTATTGCCGTTGCGATGTCGCTAGTGTAGTTCCACCGATCCTTCGTAATAATAGGCAACCAAAATTTCTAATATCTTAACACAGATGTTTTCTAAAAACAGCAGGCAGTAAAGTTTCGGTTAAGTAGGCATAATGGATCCCCAACGTAATCCCTTCTCATTGTTACTGAAAGTATTTACAAGTAGGTAAATGTATTTTTAGATTCTAGAATTATTCAACTGCTGTCGATTTACATAGCAAAGAATTTCAATAACTTGCAAAATTCGCTAATAAAAGTTACATTTTTTTTTAAATTTATTTATTATAATTGATATAATTTATTATGATTGGTTCCAATATTTTATATATTACGCATTGATATCGTGGCAGGCCGAACGTTTCGTGAAAATGCGTCTTACCTGTTTATTTTACAGGATTATATATTGTTATGAGAATACAATCATTAGTATTATACAAAAGTATTACCGAGCATTGGTGCCCACGGTGATATCAATACTGTAACCCAACGGTTCTCGACCTTTTAGTATTTGTGACCCAACTTTTCAAAACAGTTTTAATCGCGTCCCTCTTCCAAAGATTTTTGGCGCCTGAATATTTTTTTAATGTCTACTTTTTTTGCTGGTGATATTTTTTTATGCTTTTGTCTTTTTAAAATGTCTTCGCGACTCCCCTTTTGTTATTTCGCGCTCCCTTATGGGGAGCGCCCCACAAGTTGAGAACCGTTGCTCTAAATCGTTGTGTTTCAATAAACTGGTCATTTCAGTTTCTTATAAAATTATAAAACGTCAAATCCATAATTGAAATTAGAAATAGGTACGTCGGAACTATCATACAGGGTGTTCACAAAATGACGCATAAGTTTTCAGTACGTTGCAGAAGACCCTTCAGAGGATATGGGAAAAAGAATTCAAAATTTATTGTTACTTTTAACAAAATTGTTAGCAAAAAACTGTATGTTAGAATTGGCAACATCTCAAATACCTATATGTGTTTTAGCTTTTTTTGGGAAATATTAGTTTTAAAAAATTTGCAGAAATGAAGAAGTTGAATTCTGAACTTTACTTCTTCATATCGACGAGAACGGTCAAGGAGGAACGTTTTAACAATTTTTTGGGATTCTTTGACAGTTCCTTAGAATATACTGGAGAGCATATACGCAATTTTTTCACGACATAATTTACATTAAAGTTTTATTTTTTTTTCTCTTCAGATGAATATAACAAATTCAAATTTTATGATTTTTTAAATTAAAACGATAAAGCATACATTTTAGATAACCAGAAAACAGATAATAGTAAAAACCACACAGATAAGTAAGGCAGGTATGAATTAGTACGATATTTCATAATCTCTTTACCTTAAAATTAAAAAAAAAATTATCACTTTTTCCAGATTATCTCAAAAACGGCGCATTCTATCGAAAATTATAAAGAGATATGATGGTCAGAGAATTTTATGCCGATCCCAAAACATATTTCATATTACCGATCAAATAATTAATAACGGAGATAACTCACAATCAATTTAAAATCTTTGATTAACCACTATTTTGAAACAGGTCGGTCAATTTGGCTGTTTAATGAACTCGTTCTTTGTTTTCTTCAAGACAATACACTATCTAACTTTCAGCCTCCTACGATCAAAATTGCGACTGGAATCGTGTCTACAAGATTTGATTATAGATATATATGACCGATCCAAAACAAACGAACTATTTTTTCGTAATCTACGGGTCGAGATCAGAGAAAATCCAAAACGACACGTCTGAGTCCCGTCATCAGACAGGCTGCAATAGTTATATTTTCTATGAAAATTCGCTAAAAATTCATTTTTAAGTATTCAACATTTTTACATAAATATTCCAAATATTTACTTCAGTTAAGTCCCTACCGACAAAACAAATTGTAAAGCAGAAATTTCCACTTATTTTTTACTATTATTCCTTTCTTTGACATACCCCAAACAATGCCACCTTCGATATTTATGGTTGAGCTAATCTTCTGAGAAACACCTGCAAATAACTAGAAGTATTATTTAGCAGGTAAAAATTTGACGTTGTATTTTTGGTTGTCTACATTCACAAAGGCAATATTTTTAAAATAATAAGAATATACGTATAATTTCTTAATTTCTAAATTGTTTTAGATGACCGTTGCTGTTCTAAAGTATGTGTTATAGTTACTAGAAAGTTATATTAAAACTTCAGAAGTTCAGCTCTCATCAAATAGATTTAAACACCGAAAAACTACATTTTTTTATTAGCAACATTAATTAAAATCGTTGTAAATACGAAACTGTTGAAGTGTATGTGCTGATTTTACTACTCAGTCTGAAAAACACTATCGTTTATACGACTGCAAAAAGAACAAGTGAATATTGAAATTATTTTTCAAAAAAATACCGGAAAACCTATTATTTTTATTTATCACTTTGAATAAAAATTAATATAAGTAAGAGCAAGAATAATCTTTTATAATCACGTTTATAATAAAAAAAAAGTTTCATTGATGTTCATCTTTTAGATTTATTAAGTTTTAAGTAACACTGCAAATCCGTCCCTTAATCATGGTTGAACAATTAGTTGAACAATTGAAGTTTGAACAATTTAGCTTATGTATAATACTTATCTAATAATAAATAATACATGAGTAGACTAAAAACAAATATCGCTTAGTCAGTCTATGGAAATGAATGAAAATCTTATTAGATTATTTTAACAAAGTTATTAAAAGTGTAGGTAGTTTTGCTTTAAGCTCCATACAGAACAGTGGCCTTCTCCTGGCCTCCATCTATCTTTGATTGCTTAGTTATCAAAAAATGTCTGATATCCACCGATTAACTTTTAAACAGCAATAATAGATAAGTACAAGGTACATGGTAAATCTAAGGCACTTAAAGGAATATCGAAAGCATTCGTAAATGTTCAAAATTAAAAGTCGAACTAAAAATCTACAACTAATTTCACATTATTGAAAGTAGTGCTAACGTTATCACGAAAATCGTCAGAACATTTAAATAATTTTTGTTACGAAGTGTTCCATTGGAAATACGCATATGAGATTTCTTTAAATATCGAATAAAAACGTATCGAATTATAAATTGCAGAAATGTATGTGAACTTCATATATTATTATGTTCAGCGTTTTAATTTTTGGACATTAACTAGAATTAATTTTTTATTAATTAATTAACTAATTAACTAGAAATCAATTTTATTTAACCGAAGTACCTAAAGGTACCATTTCACTGCACGCGACCGCGACAGGCACCATATATCAAATCAATGTAAAATGCATACGTTGGTTGCGATACGATAATGTGCTGGTTGCATGTACAGTCAAGTTCAAAATTAATGTTCCGGTTCGCGAGCACTGCGCGCGCATACACGATACAACAAACAAATATTTAAAGTAATAATTTATAATTCGTGTTACACGTCGTAAGTACTTTTTGTAGATTTGTTCATTGTGCCATGTATTGCCCGCGCAATGTTCGCGATTCGGGACATTAGTTTTAAACTCGTTGTACACGTTCAATGTGTTTAAAAAAAGCCGTTTTCAATCTAAACATGTACTTGGAAAGAAAGCAGATTATTTTTATAGTATTTATTTCGAAAAACCCAAATTAGTTCGATATTCCAAAATAGATGTAAAGAAGGGGCTTTTGCTGTCCTAGTGACCGCCGTCATAAAAAACAATGATCCGACCGCGCGCAAGCATCGGTATCGAATTTCCATGTCACATGTCAAAAAATTATCACTTTTTTTCGATTATCTCGAAACGGCGCATTCTATCGAAAATTACAGAAAGACATGATCGGTAGAGAATTTTATACCGATTCCAAAACATATTTCACATTACCGATCCGATGATTAATAACGGATAATAGATTTTTTTTTAATTTTTGAACGGCCGCCATTTCGAAACGAGTCGGTCGATTTGGTTGGTTAACGAACTCGTCGTTTGTTTTCGTAAAGATAATACACTGTCCAAATTTCAGCCTCCTACGATCAAAATTGTGACCGGAATCATGTTCACAAGAAATTGATCAGATATATCCTATATTTTCGTGATCTAGGGGATAAGATCGGAGAAACCCAAAAGGGCACGACTGGGGCCCGTCATCAAATAGGCTGCAATAGCTTTATTTTCTATGAAAATTCGCTAAAACATTTTTATACGATCAACACCACGTTATTTTAGAATTTAGTGCGTCGCGCGACACTACTACTCTGGAAACAATCCTGTACGTACTGTCTTGGTCGCTTGTCTCTGTGCCGCATGCAGCGAAATGGTACCTCAGTAATGTCATAAGACCGGACAGGTACGACCCATGGTACAATAACTATAAAGGTAAGATATCGGGGCGGTTCTGCGCATCGAGATGTGACGTTACTCGTGAAGATATCAGAAGTCTGACAGTTTTCAAGTAGGTACGTACTCTGACGGATGACGTCACTGCGCGAATTGAACGTGCTTAGAACACTCGGATATCCTACTTATGACCTATCCAAACCTATATGCAATTTACGTCATCAAAAAAAGTTACTAGATTGTTTATTTGTAATTCGGTTTAAAGTTTGGAAAGTGACATATTCTGTAGATGATTTACCTGCGTACATATTAGATGGCATAAAGAAAGACTAGAATTTATTAGAACTGTCAAAATACGAGGTACGAGGTGATATCACTGCGTGAAACGTCATCATCTAGTAACCTTTCATTGATAACGTGGATTGCATATAGGTTTGGACGAAGTGTAAGTAAGTTACGATATTAGGGGCGCGACCAATCTCGGTCTCGGTCGTTGTCGCGTGCAGCGTTAAATAGGAAATTTTTTTGTCATTTTTGAAATTGACGTAAATACCATCAAGATTGCTTTTTACGAGCAATCCTTTGTATAATTATTTAATGTTATTTATAAAATATCACCAGGAAATGAAGTTGTAAAGTTCTTTATTTTCCCTCGCCTGTTTAATTTTATTTAAATAAGCGATATTGCATTTTCGTAATCATTATTATCGTTGTTTATAAATAATAAAATTTTACAATAAAAAAAAACTAAAACAACATTTACGCATGTTAAAATTTAAAAATAAAGCTAACTTTTATATAGCACAAGAAAGCCATTTTAGTAAATTACCGGATACTTTATTCAAAATATTGTAATAATAGTCTCATAAAAATAAAATGTAAGATGATAAATTCAAGTACGTATTTTAAAAACACACGTTTTGCGCGATACTACGTCTGATTGTGAGATAAATAGTACCTAATGTATGTAATAATACATATAATAATTGTTCGCAATAAAAAATTACATCATTGACAAGAAAAACCATTTCGCCAAAGTTTCACCAATTATTATTGTAAAGTACTTAATATTTAAATACGTCCAACGATTACGTATAAACGCAGTTCCCTGAAAATTTCTCGACTTGTATGCGTGATGATCGAAAGTCCACTTGACCTGTATTTTCCCATTTTCTCCTGTATATATTTCAGGTAAAAACTGTATATTGTATCACTCGCAACTTTTAATCCTTAAAGCAACCAAAAATAGCAGAAGAATCCCTCTATGTATATTATGAAACGATTCATAAGTTCCTTAAAATTCCGGTCATTAATTAAATTTATGGAGCGACAGAAACAAAATTATACAAAAAAAGCTATAAAGAATCGAGATCAGTCATCAAGAATTTTTATGAGAACAAACAAATACATATATATCTACTAAAAATATGCTTCCGTCATGTCTAAGGTGGTTTGATATACTAAGGTTTTCCTATTTAAAATTTGATAGTTTTTGTACTGGTAAGTAATAAGAATCAATATCGTTTGCTACCAGTTGATGACATTGATGTAGGTCATCAGTTAATGCCTTCAAGTTTATTTCTGTGACGTCAGATTATGATTTTAGTCACCACCACATTGAAATTAGATTTCAATGTTAAGTATCTAATTTGTAAAATAACGTCGTATACATGTTATTGGTAAGAAACTATCCGTAAAGAATATAAGTTCAGTGTCGTTGTACTTTTATTAGTACACACGTATATGCAACCCAATAAGCGGAATAAACGGAACCTTCGACGTAAAAATGTTCAAATTCAACGACATGACTAACGAATGACTTATATTTAATTATTAAAATCTCTAATTGTTAGTATTAAAAATGAGTTGCCAAGTACGTTTTTATAATAAACCGTACTTATCAAAAATTCACCTGTTACGAACTTTTTTATTGAACAACGTGTTGCTTATAAATTGTAAGCATATTACAGTGATTTACATTTTGTAGTTTCTAATAACGAAAACTGCACGTGAAAGTGAAAATTAAACAAGTTCATGAAAAATCGTTATTACCAATAACAATTTTTAAAAGCTTCCGAAAAAGTAACTTTAAAAAATAATTGGTAAATACTCGCGCCCGTTCACTAAATATATTAAATGTAGCGCTTTACAATCATACAAAAAAAATAGATGCTTATTTATAAAATGCTACTTATTGACTGTATATGTATGTTTATCGTATAATACACGTTTGCGAATAATTCACGTAAACAAACACATTACCTACTTATAATATTTCAATTGTCTATTTGTATTATAATTAGTGAATATCGTTATTTTAACGTTTTAAACAAAGTGCCAAAAAAAGCGTAATTTTATAGCGACTAAAATATTACCTAGTTAACTAATTAGAAAATTATTTTACGCCCGTTTTTTCAATTTACTATTAGTGTAAAAATTACTAGATACCAACCAACCTTTTACCCGAATCTACCTATCATTTAGAGTCGATCACCTCTATAATTAACGGCACAGAAATTAGTTCAATGTCAGTTAAATACTTTCGCGTTTTCTAACAAATAGAAAAAATTGTAATTCGCTAATTTAGGTCTTTTGGTTAATTGTCAGAAAATTATTCATTAATAAATAAGTTGCTAAAGTAATATGTAGACATTGATATATTATACACTAGTTTCTTAAAGGCGATTGTAATAAATGGCAATAAAATTAAACGAAAATTAATTCTCAAATATAATAGACAATCCAAAAGCACAATCTGATGTGGTTTAAATGTGCATAAACAAAATTTCGGTAAGATATAGTATAAAAAACAACAACAATAAACGTTCATTCGTTTGATGATTTAACACTCGACGCAATTGTTCGCAATTTTGTAAATTTCGGAAATTGTAACTGGACTAATTGTGTGTTATAAAAGTCAGTAAACTCTATCGTGAAAATAAAATCATCGTTTTTGTGCATCCTTTGTTGAAAATTGACGTGAGATGATCGTTTTCTAAAAATTTTAAATTACTGAGAACATTTCTAAATTATTTAAAAACAATTATCGTATTATCCGTAACAGATATTACATTGCGAAAGATTTGAAAATAAAAAATAACGTGTTTATTTTGATGATTTGTCGCGAATCTTAAAAATATGCAGGGAGGTATTTATGAATATACGATTGACGTTATTTTGTAATTTTACAGAGCGAACGTTATTGTTCTTAACGTATGAATATTTGTGTGGGACTTCAAAGATTGATTCGAGAAAAAAACCGTCAGAAATCAATCAGAAAAACGTATTCTAAAAACGTACCAGAATAACTTGTTTTTTAAAAAAATATCGTACTATTCGAAACGTGGAAAATTTTTCTCGTTATTTCTTCGCAGTAATCAATCAAGTTCCGTATATTTTCGTTAAGTCGGCCACACATGTCGGTTTCGATATCGGTTTCCATTCAAACACATCAATGTAGTACAGCGTAATCTGCACGGGTAATTTTTTTGACGTAGTTTTATCTGCCACACTAATTCAAGTTGACACGATTTTAATAGTACTACGTCGTATAACTGCGTATAATTGCGTTAACTAACGTATAAACTGTATCAAAATTATGTGCCAACTTCAGTATACATATTGTAGATAAAGTACATACATACATAAATTACAGTGGAATTCCGTTAATCCGAACGAAAATAAGTAATACAGAGGCCAAATGAAAAATTAACAATGTATAGAAAACTGTATTTATTAGGTATCACTGCACGACCAAAAAAAAAATGTTTTTTCTCTATTGCCAAATATGTTTATACGATTTCACACTGCATTTGACGTAAATAATTGAGAAACAATTTACATTTCTAATAATTGGCTTTTGTTTTTGAAAATAATGGACAACTAACTTTTTATTTTATTCTAGTATGGACGGCACTGTTTCACTAATTGCGCAATATCAGTCAATTTTAATTTTTTATAACGATAAACTAAAGTTAGCGGATTTGTTCCGACATGCCACAACGTGTTTGCATGTGCAGTACCATGTACCAGTACCAGTTTATGTGCAAGTGAAACACCCTCTATTTGAGGATTTTGCAAAAAGTATTGATTCAGCTACTGGACAGAGTTGTCCAGTCTAGTCTAGGCTAGTAATAGATGTTAACGATTTGAGTGCAAAGTCTCTAATGCTCATTTGGACGTCATACCATTTCAAAATCAACATGACAAAAATACAATAAGTACGTACTGTACTTAAATAAATTAATTGTTTGGCCTATTCATAAAGTCATTCTTTTGAGGTAATGTCGATTACCGCTACTCATTACAGCATTTCGGTTAATTCGAAAATCTGGTGATCCGCACAGGTCTCGGTCCCAATTAGTTCGGATTAACGGGATTCTACTATATAGTGAAAATAAGATTCATTTGAAACATTTTAAAAGTTGATATAGTACCGCAATTTTACTATAATTATATTAGATTATGTGATGGATCATTTTATCCTCTTGCTAAAAGAATTAATTTACGTCAAGCAATGTACGATGGAAATATTGTACTAATAATTTATTGAAAAATGAACCGGTTGTCCTTAGCAGGCTGTACAAATTTTTTGATAAAGTGACCTTGACCCGAATAGACAATATTAAAAAATAGTTTTAATATAAACTACTGCATTGTCAATTAACGATTCGTAAGGATGTATTTATAATTTCATGTTGTTCATCTAGTTTGTAATAAAAAAATTATTTCCACATTAAATGTCAAAGAAAACAATTCAAGATGAAAAGTAACAATTCTAAAGTACGGGAGAACCAAAAGGGGCGAAGCACTTGAAGATAGTCCATCCACGTCTCCTTACGACAAAAGAAATAATTCGAGATGAGAGTAGTACTACAATTATTTTAAACTGCTAAACTATGCAGTTAATTTATCTGTTTATTTGATTCAATTTTAAACATCGTCTATTTTGCCGTCAGATAATTACTTTGATTTAATCAACGTTAATCGATGTCAATACATTGAATAATTAAAATAATCTGCAGATTAAACGAGACAAATTAATAAATTGTAAATTGAAGTACAAACCACATCATTTTGATGCTTCTTTCTAAAGCAAAAACCTAAACGAAATCGGATCGTGAATCATAAAATCGCTGTTAAAAAGGGTGATTTAAATATAATATTAACTTAAATTAGACAGACATCAGTACAATCTGCTTTTAGGCAATGTCTCTGTCCGCTTCTAGGCGAGTCGGTCGCCGACACTAGTACATCATCACCTGATCTCATTAGTCTTCCTTCTCCCAAGATGTCAGACGTTGGTATCAGTCCGCCAAGTCCAGATTCTACTCCACAACGACTGCAACAGATACAACCAACTTCGAATATCATCACCAATCGTGTAGAAATTTGCAGTGTATTTGATGGAGGAGGTATAAGTGTTATAAAATCGCCTTCTTCCGGTAGATCCCAAAGTCCACCTGTTAGGTCTGCACCGGTATGTAGTCCTTCTCAACCGCCTCGACCGCATAGTTCTCCCGGACAACCACCAAGTAGCAGTTCTAGTGTGCGTCAAGTTGATCTGTTAATGACTACATCCAGCGAAAGTTCTCAGCAGCATGTTTTATCGAGTACAGTTTTACAATCATCTCCATCTTCTCATAACACCGTGGCAATTTTATCGAATCAGCAAGCGACGGTAATCCAAAATCAACTATGGCTACACAATTCGCGCATCAACGGTGTAAAGCCCGAACTTATCGGCGGAAATTTCAACAGCAATTCCTTATTAAGTCACAACACCGATACTAAATCGCAATCGTTACCATCTGGGCAACGTTTAAACGCAAATTCGTCAGTTAGACAAACACCTACTGTGATAATGGGTGAAGCAGGGGGTGTTCGGACGATGGTATGGTCTCAACCATCACTTAGTATTACACAATGCACAGCGATAGAACCACAACTACAAGCATCTACGTCTAACTGGAGTTCGTGTAGCAGTAACAACGGCAGTAACGTAACTGCCAGCGGAAACAACAATCCCGAAGAAAATGCAGCTCAAATGTTACTTAATTTAGGACAGGATCGTCCATCTGTCAATATCACCAGGCCAACGGTAACGGCCAGATCTCCATCGAACACTACGCTTTCAAATCAATTCACCAGCATACCGCTAAATATGGAAAAATTATGGGCTGGAGATTTCACGCAACTTCCGCCTAATCATCAAATACAAGCCTTAAATCTCACTTCGCCGGGAATCACTTCGACACCATCAGTATACATTAATACCAGGAACGATGGCAAAACAACGGGGCACGGAGAAACCGGAGTCGAAACGACAGAAGAAGAAGATCAACCCATGATTTGCATGATATGCGAAGACAAAGCAACGGGACTACATTATGGAATAATAACTTGCGAGGGCTGTAAGGGTTTTTTCAAAAGAACTGTGCAAAATCGGCGCGTGTATACTTGCGTGGCCGATGGAAATTGCGAAATTACGAAAGCGCAAAGAAACAGATGCCAATACTGTCGCTTCAAAAAGTGCATAGAACAAGGAATGGTTTTACAAGGTTAGTACAAAGTAAGCATTTTTTGTTAGTATATTAATTTAAAATTGTAGTCGAACAGTTACGAAAAGTTTATTTTTATAAGCACCTATTCATTTATGATTATTTTAAAAGTCGTGCTTCTTTGGCATACAAATTTTAAGGTAAGTACAGCAACGTGAAAAAATCGCCTATTTAAACTATTTTCATATCTTTAAATTATTTAATAAATTTTTTCACAGATTAACTTGGAAATAAGGTAATAATCTACTTCAACTATGCTTTTTGATCTAATACCTATCAAATGGGGCTATCCATTTCGAATGCATCATTTTCAAACTAAACATTTGTGAATTACTTACTTATAAGTACATAAAGTTTAAATTTTTAGTTCCTATTTTTTATTCCTATTTTAAACTTTATCTTGCTTTTCTTCGCGTTCTATTATTTCATTTGTATAAGAAAAACTTGGCGCCCGTTCTTCGAGTGCATGTTTCATAAAAAGGCATTAGGCAATCCCTTATCGTATATAAATTGTATCGACATTCTATTCGAAATATGTTAAGACCGTTGTCTATCGATCAGTTCAAGAAATTAATTTTAAAAACATCATTTTTCAAGCTTCTCGTTAGGTAGTAGGTACCGCAATTTGTTCAAAACAAAGTACCCAAAGTTCAAATTCTAGTTCAACTACAAAACGTTCTAGAAGTCCTAATACTGTTGTTCGTCGTGAATAATGAAATAAAAATTGGTAACACCTAATGTCATGTAATTGAATAAGTCAAATCTAACAACAAATGTTTGCTGAAAATGAAAATTATCTATAATATTTACCTATGGCGCCTAACCGCGATAGTTTAAACTGATACCAAAACCATACCACTGATACCATCATCATTGGTAAACTTTGATCGACAAAGAGAAATGTAAATGAAACATCAATCCGAGAAGTTATTTTATAACTAAATAGGTAAATACCTATTATGTATATATTACAATTTCAATGGTTAACCCTGTATGTTTACTTTAATTAAGGCACCATATTTCGTAAAATTCTATTCTGATTAATCAATATTAAATTTCTACAGTTGAAAAAGCACGTTGGGATTCCTTTTAATTTTAGATTTGAAATTTCTTTTCTTCAATGTCACGAACAACGCAGTGGAATCCCGGCATTTCGAACGTAATCCTTTATTTAATCTTTCAATAATTAATAAACAAAAGAATAATTGCGACAATAAATCATAACAAAGAATTTGAAAAAATCAGAGCGCTCGATGCGTACCGAATTTTGGAATACAACTAAATAGCTTAGCATGACTTGGTCATTATTAAGCAACAATTTTTGTTCGGGCGACAGTACCTAGCAAATTTTCCCAAAAAAAATGTTTTAGTACCAACCGATTCGTACGCGTAGAAGTGCATTCGAATACAGGATTTCTCCCTAAATACCTACCTACCTAAACTTTATTTAGTATGTAATGACTATAATAATTATGAACGCAATGCATTCGCTGCAGGATGTTGCACCGTAAGCGTTTATAATACTCGGTAATCTTATAATCACATTAAAGTTACTATAGAAAATAAATAGAAGTTCCCTTTTTATCATTAAATTAAAATATAAATCCTAGCTATTTGAATAACTCTATTTTAACGAGTCATTAATAATTTTGCAACTCATATTCCGAATATCATTGTATGCGTTATGAGTGAGATTTGCTTAATGATATAGGAGAGGGTTGCAAAAAATGCGCGATCGTTAACTTTATAATTATGATGTAGAGAGGATTCATATTGATTTAAGTAAATTCAAAAATTTAACGGGTGCACCACTTGTATTCAACTAACATATCAGTATTTTTCGAATTGTATAGCTTTAAATTCTGCCAGTCGATAAAATCATGAAAATTATCGTTTATTGAACATTAACCGTAGTCTAAAAAAATAAGTAAACGAAACATCAAATTAATTGTACTACAGCGGCTGTTTGTTAAAATCAACAAATCCCATTGCCTTGTTAATAAATTAAACAACCGAAAGCTTAAGGATCGTACGATTTTATAATTAACACTACAGTTATTTAAATTTCAAAAGACCTTAAATCATTTTTGTAACATCTACGTATTTGTTTAATGCCTCATCAGATAAATTGTACCGATCTGGTAATAACGGCGCTAAATTAAATTTCCGTAAATTAAATAAAATTTTAAATACCTCAATGCCGTCCTCGAATAGCAGCCATCCCCATTGCACCCGTGTTAAGTCCAAGCACAAGTCACTCGCGCAACGGAACACTCGCGTGCACTTCGCAACGGACTCTGAATACTCGCTCGCTGAAAAATAATACACAAATGTTAATCATTGAATTGTTAATTACGTATATAAAAGTCTAAAATAATTTTTGGCACGAACGTTCAGAAATCGTAACGAAAGAAAAATTTTTTAACACAGTTTGTAGGTACCTACAAGAAAAATTACGTGTGCGCTCTTATCGAACAACCGATTAAAACTGAGCATTTTCTTGCCGGCACCTGCAAACTAGAAAATAGATAACGCCTAAAAATTACCAACATTATCTCCATATGAGGAGTTATCGAACATTTCCAAGTCTGTTCGACCGATATTAACGATTCGCTTTAAATCTTTTATTTGAAACAATATTTATCTATATACGGTGTGATTTAAAATGTACGGACATATCTTTAACTCAGAAAAAAATAATATATTCAAGATTAATGAGATAAATTAGCTTAAAATTAACTTATTTTACAGAATATACCCCCCCCCCACCCCGTAAGGCGTTTTTCTTTTGTCAAGTTGTATGATTAATCAATTCCTAAAGTTATGTCCACACCTTTTAAATCATCGCCTGTGTATTGTTTCATAAATATATGATTCGAAAATTTCATTCCAATTTAACAGTAATTAACAAATACAAAAAACGGTTAACTATTTGTAATGTATTGTATTTGAAAATTTGTACCAATGTATACGTCGCAGTCTTCTGGTGTAATTGATGGTTATTTCACGAAAAATCTCGACAGTACGTGAAACGTTGCCAAATATGAAATGAAAAAACCTTACACCTAGAGTCTCGAAATACTGAAACGTGTTAACATTTCATGTAACGTCCAAAATTCCTAGCGTAACATTTATTCAATTTCAGTAATTATTTAGCAGCGTTTCACTTATTCGTTAGACCTTTCATGAATTGGCCAGTTGCACTAGAAGTTTACGACAAATACGTATACGAAAATTCGTGGCCAAACTATTCTTGAATGGGTTTCAGGTGAAACAAACATCATTTTAATTAATTGATCCTCGGGAGTCGATACGCAATGTGTTTCACTTTCAACGAAGCCACCTGAATAACTTTTTTTTTATTTTTGAAGCAATCGATATAAATTTTTTACAGGTTATTTAGTCCGCTAAGATACATATTTCTGTGACAATAGAATTTTCTTATGATCTGCGATCAACTAGTGTTTCGAGTAGTCACATTAGCGATTAAGATAGAACAAAAAATTATTTAAAAAAATTGTAAATCACAAAAAAATACTCAAATACGAAGATTCGCCGGAAAATTTTCATTTTTGTTATTTTTCAACATTTTTATTCAGTTAATTCGATAATAAGCAAATTAGACAACAGGTTAACGAACAACATTTTAAATAAAGTCTTTTTCAACCAAAGTTGCCCTGCAGACGAATGCATTTTTCATTTTGAAGGTGTTTTCGTTGAAAGTGAAACACACTGTATGTATAATAATTTTTAAGCAACCTCAAAGAAAACATCGAAACACTCCCGCATCGAACCTCGTACTTCTTTCTAATCGTAAGTCAACTGCTTTAAACGCACTCCCACATTAAAAATTCTCTATGTATGACTCGGCGCCCCATTCATTTATTCAAGAACATAATGCTATTTATTATAAATTAGTAGCTACTTTTTTATAACACTACCAGTGCTTAGAAAACGTCATAAATGTTTTTTTTACTAAATCTTAATGTTGAGTCGATATATAATTTCTCCAATTTAAATATTACAAAGTTTCTGTTTATTTTCCCGATTTTCTTTTTGAATTCGTCTTACTTGTTAAATTTTAACGATGGTGTGGTTTATTTTACGCTCATCAAGTATCCCCACAAATAAAAATCCAAGAAAAATCAGACGAGAAAAATGTCTACATAATGGACCACCACGCCCAAACTTGAGCTCTAAGATCAAAGTATTTCCCTTTCTTCTGGTGGTATTATGTCGCGGAAATAAATTTATCTATTTAAATAGTAATACCCGCCTTAAACCAGGAACTAATGTTACAACTATTTATCGCTCTTAAAATACACGTTTTAAATACACATTATCATTGTACATTACCGACAAAATTCTCAAATAAATTCGATACTTGAACTTTCGATAACTCGAGTTTTCTCTTTTCCCTTCATATTCGAGTTTTCGAGGGATAACTAATTATGTCTAGTCCAATGAAACTTGCTATAGTACAGTATAGCAAGTAGGTGGTTTAATAAATTTGTTTTCTTATAAGGCATAGGTAGAGCTTATTTCATAATATGTGGCGAAAAACGGTCAGGAAACCTGGTTACTTTTGCTAATTAACTCCGCCCTTCGCTGCTACTCGCTTCAGTAATGTCAAGTAGCTTAAAGCAATACAATTTGAATTGTTACTATAGAATTATTATCACAAAACGTAGTAGTACACCACTGTGCTTCGGTACAACGTGATTTTGTACCGATTATGGCTCTTATAAACATCTTAAGACCGCCCACTTGTACTACTGCGCAGCCAGGGCTTTCGCCAATTATAATGACATCAGCTCTACTTATGTTTATACTACGAATAGTAAGTATATGTAATAAATGGTTACCATTTACCTTTAACATATCAAGCGATATATGTATATACGTACACGTGTTTCTATTTTTTTTTTAACGAAAGAAGATGAATCTAATTTTTGCTTAAAAAATACTTATTTAAAATTATATTAAGCGAATTGCAACGTCATTGAATGTATTTTTGTTTATTTATTTTTTTTGATTAATAGTAGGTATCTACCTAATTATAATTTAGTTATAAATACACATAGGTACTTGTAACACATTCGTTCTGTTTCAGCCGTCCGGGAGGACAGAATGCCAGGTGGAAGAAATAGCGGCGCAGTCTACAACTTATACAAAGTGAAGTACAAGAAACACAAAAAATCTACCAGCAAGCAACTGCAACAGAAGATACCCGAGAAAGCCATGTTGTCTCCTCAGTTGAAGACCGAGCAATCTTCTAGTATTCCACCCCACCTAGTCAACGGCACCATTTTGAAAACGGCTTTAACAAATCCTAGTGAAGTGATTCATTTAAGACAAAGATTAGATAGTATAGTTAGCAGTTCTCGAGATCGAAACTTTTCTATAGAATATACGTTATCCATGATTCAAACCTTAATAGACTGTGATGAATTTCAAGATATAGCAACTTTACAAAATTTAGATGATCTTTTAGATCATAAATCGGACTTAAGTGAAAAGTTGTGTCAAATAGGTGATTCTATCGTTTATAAACTTGTGCAATGGACTAAAAGGTTACCTTTTTATTTAGAATTACCTGTGGAAGTGCATACTAGATTATTAACACATAAGTGGCATGAACTTTTGGTGCTAACAACATCGGCTTTTCAGGCTATACATGCGAAAAATAAACTTCCGGCTGACCAATTAACAACCACTCCCGAGCCAGATTTCACGCAAGAGGTAGGTATGATAAATTTCGTTAAACTATATTGTTTTATTAGGCGAATGCTTGACGTGAGGAGTTTATTACGAATGAGAACCTACGAGCGTTTGAAACGATCAAAAATGTAGACATGCGAGAAGTTGAACGAATCTATAGCGTGACGCATTAATTTAGAGCGCATAACACTACGACTATTTAAAACGTGTTATTTATAGGTCAGCAATAATTTATGCACACTACAAAATTGTCTAACATCGAATGATGGGTAGATCGATCACGATGGATCAGCTTCGTCAGGATGTTGGTCTTATGGTAGAGAAAATCACTCACGTCACCCTGATGTTTCGACGCATCAAACTCAACATGGAAGAATATGTGTGCCTTAAAGTTATTACCATGTTAAATCAAGGTGAGTAACCCATCGAAACTATAGTAACATTTTTTTTTGTTTTTCAAAGTCGCTGAACTTGAATAAAAGTATTTTACAATGCAAATATATAATATAGCACGTATAAATGTTATGTAACCGCTGATTACATTATCATTTTATTCTGTACTTTTCATTGGACACCTTATTTAGGCGACTCGTACTTTTCATAATATTACTTATAAATAATGCATGTTCCAGTTACTATCTGATCTACTTATAAATTTACACAATTGAAATTACCACATTCGAGATTCCAGAAACATATTTATGTTATTTATACACTTTTTTACGAAAGCGTTTTACTTAGGCAGGCTCTTTACGTTATTTTGTAGGTAAGACATTAATAGAAGATCAATTTTAAACCATAAGAATTGTGCTTATACGTCCAAAAATTTTGTCGCTGACAGAGTCGTGAGAGATAGGTAACATTATCTTTCGTACTTTTTTTTGTTATTTAGAGAAAGAAGGAATTTGAACAGGCTCACGCAGCCATGACTTCATAAATATTCGAAGTTCGAGTGCGTAATAAATTACCTACTCTATTGATAACAAAACTTCTTGGACATATAGTAGATATCCATATGTATTTTGATTAGAAAATAACGAAATTGTGCTAGTTTACACTACGGCTACTAATTTTTTCAGTAATAGCAATAAAATTGCGCGGTATGTTTTTCAAACAATATAAATATTGTATTGGAAAATGCAATCATCGGTAAAGTCTTGATATTATGCTGCAGAATTAAAAACTAATTTAAAAGTTGGTTGTTGTACGTTACATAATTAACCGTGTTATAGTAGGTAATAAAGAAACCTATTAATTTTGGTAATTATCAAGTTAAATCATTCGACAACAAATCACTAGTTTGATAAACCATGGGATTTCTCACATTTAATCATTTCGTATAAACCGCGTCTAGTTTTAGAAACAAGTGAATAAACTACTAAAACCTACCTAGCGTATCATTTTATACAGAGTTATGAAACGTGTAGGTAACTACCTACTACAAAAGTTATCTAGGCTATTTAATATTGGAAATTTTATGTAATTTTCTCGTTTTCCAATAAAAAGGGTAAGCCATAGGAAAGTGCCAAACTGCGGAGTGTATACTAAAGATAAGTATAGCGTACAAACAAAAAACTTGAAAGTTGTAAATTGACTTTTTTGATTTTATTTTAATCGTCAAAAATGTAAAAGTGATCGAAAATAGTGTCAAAATGAGATCGTACAAATTCTAATCTATAAAAAAATAATCAAAAATGTCTCCATGAGACAACGCAAACAAGTAAAAAAAATGTCTGAGAACAACCGAGCGTTTCCACATTTTTATCCGACAACGTTGACTTTTTTTTTAACTCTCCATTTCACAATAAGCATAACAAAAACAAAACAGATTGGTATCCCTCAAAAATATCTATAAGCATATTAGGTATTTATAAACAGAACAAACTTGGTCCTTCAGTGACAGTTTCGCGATAGGAATAACATAAGAGTTGACCAAGGAAAACTTATAGGAAAGTAGAAAAATACAGTTACCGCAAGAAATGGAGAAAATGCGAATCAGAGGGAAAACTTCAGGATAAATATATATATATATATTTTTTTTAATTAAGCAACACGAACGCATTCCCTGAAGAGGCAGTTTAACGTCATACCCGGGACGAAAGATCGAGATCGAGATCGAAAAATATTCAATTTGCTGCAATTCAACATTGCTGCAACTTGCCTAAAAAAATTATAGATACTGAAAATAACAAAAACTTTATAGATCATTAAAAAAAATCATAGGGTGCCTACTTTATTAGGCGTAGAGGATTAAAAACGTAACTTTGTCAAGTTTAAGGATTTTTGGGAACATTAGGGACTAAGGAGGCGTGCGAATGTAAAACTCAAATCCAAAATAAATTTGGTAACTACCATAAGATAAGGCATTTTCTGGACTTTCGCATGAGCCTAACCAATTTTACTCGAGTCGTCCGGACACCGGCGTTACGGACGTGATCTTAAAAAATTTAAAGCGGCACTAAAAGGTGACGTCAACTCCCACTTTGGGTTGAAGTCGGACACGCGAAAATAGCAAACGATATCGCCTAGTTCGAACTTTTTTTTTTAAATTAATTTATACATCCAAAAACACATAGAAAAATTGTATGCATGGGTGAATTTTAGTGTTCCGTAATCGGTGTCCAGACAACTTGGTTAGGCTCGTGAAAGTCCAAAAACGCTCTATCTTACAGTATCAATTTGATTTTGATTTTGAATTTTACGTTCGCATTTACCTTCGCTTCCCTTGTTTAGACGCAACCATTTTAGTGGAACCATCAAGCTTAAAGTGTTACCATTTTTACAAGATTACTGAATAACACTTATTCTTATTGTTAATTTAAATGTAAAATCATTAGGTTATAATACAGAACTAAAAGTTGAGCGACAATAACTGTGCCTAAATTTTATTACTTTAATTAAAATACAATTAAAAAAATAAATATCCATTTCCCATTCTAATTTATCTGTGTATTACAGGAAGAACAGGAGTCAACGTAAGTAGTGCAGACTTGGAAAATATACAGGAGAGATATATGACATGTTTACGCGTGTATACTCAGCATATATATCCTGAACAACCAACGAGGTTTCAAGAATTACTTGTTAGGTTACCAGAGGTAATATTCGAAAGTAGACATTTAAAACTTATTGTTAGATAAACAAATACAAAAAAATGTATATATAGGTATATATAACAAAATGTAAAGACTAGTAACGGATTTTTTTTATAAGCAAAATATTTCAAAGCAGTTTTATTTTACTATCATTTTTGTACCTATATTTAAAAAATATATATTAAAATTTTACTTATTGTTAAAATATCCAGGCAACAACAATAGTAATAATAATGAAATATAGTTTATAAACATCAAATGTTATCGTGTTCGAAACAAGTACTTAATCTTTTCTCATTTTAGGTTCAGTGTGCAGCTGCCCTTCTTCTAGAAAGTAAAATGTTCTACGTTCCTTTTCTACTTAACTCTGCCATTCAAAGATAGTATGAAATATCATAGTAAAGTACTTGTAATTAATGTAAATATTTTATTTTAAGAAATTTTATTACACACACACACACACACATACACACCTCATGTATGAACATATATGAGAGACTTTATGTTACCTTTTTTTTTTATATAAATTATATAAAGTTAAGCATTACAATGCAGGTAAACGAACAAATATTTGAGGCATATTTCCTTTAGAGAATTTATACTACCCCTTATAAAATATAAAATTTATATTTTTTAATATAAATATTTGGTTAATTTTTACATTGTTGATACATTTCATAGGGCAGTGTTTATATTATCTACTTTTTTTTATTAGAAAATATTGATGTGAATGCATAATTTTATTTTGAATGTGCATATGACTGTATCTTCACAACAAACTTTGAAGACTGATTTTTATTTAAATTTTTAACTGATGTACTATACTGTAGTTGGGCTTGTGACGTTTTTGATACTTTTTTACTATATATAATTAATTAAACTTTAAACTAATCACGTCATTTCTTCATAATCACTTTCAAATAAATTCTTAAGTTTTCATAAATATCATTCATTTGTTAAGGTACTAATTTTAATAAATAAACTTGCAATTGCAGATACCTACTAACAATCCTGATATAGTAGGTAATTATACTATATATGTGTATATTTTTATTTGCTATCTCATAATTTTTTTAAAAAGTATTAATGACTTGTAATATTCCATTTAACTTTAGTAAAGTTACACACTTTTTATGAATACAGGCGGTTACATAAAAAGGGTGTCAGAGTTATAATATATAAAATAATTATAATTGATCGGTATAACCATTTTATGTTCTGCATTTAATCATTTAACATGTTGAATGGATATTATATTGTTGCTATTATGTTACTGTGTATGTGCTAGGTTACGATGTGGATAATAACATTAATCTGAAAAGCAATATTGCATAAAATAGAAGAATAGACTGTGTGATATTTTAAAATTTAATAATCGAACACTGCCACAAATATTAAATATTTTTAGCTAATTATCGAATTTTTTCATTTTTTTTTTTAAACATTATACTAGTAATTATTGCATCGACTTTTGGAGGGCAAAATTTTTTAATAATTAGCATATTCGTATAATTTAAGAAACAAATACATTCTTCACAATTGCTCAATGATTGAAAATTGCATGAATTGACAATAATTAAAAAATCTTCACAATGAAATGTATAGTATATTATTAGTCTTTTTTAATTTTAAATTTTTTCCTATTATCGCAACTGCAAGTTTATTTACAATTTAAATGTAATAAAAGATTCAGGGGTATACACATTTAAAATATAATAATTTAAGAAAAATTTGTATATACGACATAATACGCGTACATAGACCTGATGGGGGTCTCTAAGAGTTTATGTGCCTTAGTACTGTTTCAGTAAATAATGATATTTAATATCTTTATGAGCAGTTGCACTGTACTTTCCACCAATGTGATCGTTATTGTTGGTTTAAGGAGTAAATTGAATATTGCGGGCTCTATTGCATGTCATAAAATGTGTAACTAGTGTAAAATTAATTTTAAGAACCACTTTTGTTGTTCCTGCAAATGATTAGCTTATAAAGCATTGTTTCAAAAACAACCCTAATTGTTAAAATATATTTATTAGAAATATTAATTTAATTGTACAAAAATGAACGTGTGCTGTAGTGATATGTTGATTTATTTTGTAAATTTCTGTACGTCGAAAACGACTCTCTAACGGAATCTTGGAATTATAAGAGATATACAATGTTTTGAAACAAAACGGTTATTATAATTTTCTAAATTTCTAAAATTATTTGTCTTAAGAATTATTCGCATTAAGAAACGGCAAATTTCAAATTAATTCCTCGTCTGTTAAGTTTCTTTGCCACAAATTCAAGTTTGAAAATGTTAGTCGATAAAATTCAACTTGTAATAAATTGATTCCAATAACATTACAATTCAGAAATATAATATATCGTACAAATTAATTTTAAATAAGTACTATCTATCTATGAAAAAATATTGTATTTTTGCGTTCTTTCAAATCGAATTAAACATTCTACTACTAAAACACTTTGAATGTAAATTGATATTTTAAAGCAAAATACGTTATATATCTCTTACGATCCTAGATAGGATTTGCTATTGTTTTACATATTTATTTTTGAAAATAAGGACAACATTGTAATTAAACGTATTCAAAAGCAGCTTGTTAAAAGTTTACCTGTATGTATGTAATGTTTTATTTACGAATAGTTCCATGAGTTACCATTCATTAGTTATGTATATAACTACTATTATTAGATATTTTTGTATTTTATTCTGAAACATTAAGTCTGAGTGTGTTGCCTTCTGTCCATACTATAAGGATCACACCACTGAACCTTACCCATGAGACTGCATAAAAATTTTATCACTGCCCAATACAACAGTCACAAACTAATTTTAACAACTGCCGTAGTACTGCCATTAAAATGCAACATGTACGTTACCAGATATCCAAATAAGTATTTTTTTTTCTCTAGTCTTGTTCGTTACTTAAAAAGCATATTATTTTCTTAGTATTGCGTATGTCTTTACTTATCGCTGTTTGTGATGATTTTTAACTTAATTAGTTAAATTAAAATTACCCACATTTTGATTATAGACTAACCTTACGGTAATACTTGATTTATTAAATTTCGTAAGCGATTTAGTATAATTTTACAATTATCAGTAATGGGGACGCAATTACAACTATATTGAAAAAATTTCTCTTAGTGTCGATTGAGAAAATGTGCCGTAACTTATTGTGCGATTCATGCAATGTGATATGTGGTAAAAGTTGTTTTATTAAAAACGAAAGTAAGATTAAAAACTGCTGTAGATCCTCTTTTTTTTTATAAACTACAAATTTTCTAACGATGTCGAATTCTTTATCTTTTATGTAATCCACTTTCAGCATCGAATATAATTATATGAGCAACCTGTCAATAATTGTGCTTTTTATGTTTATAATACAACATATTATTTTTCTCTACTATCCTAAATTGTTAATTTATATATACGTAGTACAATTTGGCTTCACTTACTTATGTAATGTTTTTACAAAATATCGATCGTTATTTATAAACATTCTAATAATTAATTAATTGTAAGATATACCTATATAATATAATTTGATTTTGTTCTAAGTTTTATAATTACTGTGATAATGTGCTTCTATATTGTTGAATATATTAAGTTTTTAAATAGAGCCAAGTTTAAATTTTAAGAACATAATAATGTAAGTGAAACCAAATCATGTGTAAAAAGTTACCAGTTTAAACAAGGAGAAAACTTGACTGTACGAATTTTAAATCTAAATGTTTTCCTTGTATATTTCTGTATTGTGAATTTTCCCTCGATTTAAAAATCAACTCGAAAACTATAACACGGCTTTTTTAAAACAGGAGAAAATTTTGCTTCCAACAGAACAACGGTTATTACCAATTAAGAACAACTTTCTTCGTTACTTATTTTGTTCTAAATATCATTTCAGCATTCTTACAATATGTTATATCGTCAGGAAGAGTGACAAGTACTGATCTCAATTTTTTATGTCCTTTTAAATTACTAATATAGTGGTGTGGTCCTTTTATACGATTACTCGTTCATCTATCGAATAGATGCCTAGATAACTTTTATTTTATTAAATACATGTGGCTTATTATCATTGAAATTCTTACAATAAGTTCTAAAATTTATGAGATAACGACCACACCATATCCGATATGTAACTATATTAACTATTTTTGTTTTGCTGCATCACTATTTGTTACTCTTGTTTAAGAAAATTTCTAATATTGTTGGTTTTATTTCTTGTATTTTAATGTTTTTCTTAATTAAATTTTTTGAAATTATAAAATAAGTCATTTGTTTTTTAAGGGTTTCTACTGTGATTGCATTTTTTTAAAGAATTAATAAAATGAAAATTTTATTCATTAAGTTCTTTGACGCAATTTTTCAAGAAAATAAATAAAAATGCAGTACAAACATGATTATTTGGAGCCAAATTCATAATAAAGCGATTAGATTTGAGTTATTACTAAATTGTAAATCTCTATGGAAACGATTGTTGCAAAATTGTTTCAAGATAGTCACATACAGTTTAGTAATGACTTATTAATCTAGTCAATTGTATATGAATATGGGTGTAGGTGTTTAAGGTAAGTGTTTTATAGTTCAATTTGAGCAAATAAACATAAAACAAACTTATCGATAGGCAAAAGTTCATGAAAATAATAAAATGCAAAATTTTCTTATTTTTAAAAAGGTCGTTAAACAGTCTGAAAAATTGACAAATAGGTAAATGTTTATTACAATTGCAATTTTTGGCTTCTTGCTACAATAGTAGCTTTCTATTTGTACTGATGTGGTTGGGTATGTGTCTGTAAATTCTATAATTTAAGTAAGTGTTATCATAAAATGATATGAGAATATAAAGGTTCTTACTTATGATTTAAATGTGAATTTTAGAAATGTTGAAAATGTAAATATTAAAAACTCTTGAGAATGTTTTGTATCGACGATACGTTTCCATATAAATGATTCATTTACAAGTTATAAAAATTTAATACTTACAATAAATACTGGAATTTACATGTGTTTAAAGTCAGCTTTTATTCGAACATTTATTCCACAGGTATTAAATAAGAACATTTTAGTAAATATACAGGAGCGAATAATCAAAAAGATGGCACGAGGTTAATGTTTATAATTTTCGTTTGCTTAGCTGCGGATAGATGTCGGAAGCTGTAGATACGCAAACGAAACAGTGGTTGATAAAATGTACATCAAAAATCCATAATTGTTATTAAATTATATTATCGGAGTAAAAAAGATTTGATGCAATACAGACAAAACAATTTGGTTGTATAAGGAACATTATACCTGTGGGAAGCGACGATATTGGTTATGATAAATAAATCCGTCATGTCCGTGGTTCCAACTAATGACGGATTTAATCTAACAATTAGCCATTTGCATATATATTTGATTTTAGTCGCTACTAAATCGTGTTTATTTCCTTAGAAATAATTGTTGCAACAATCGTTTCCATGGAGATAAACTTTGGTGGTTAAACTTAATCAAATGTCTACTATGGCTGTAAATTTACTTCTGTATTTTCTCTAAAATTTTTTAATAAAATTAAAAAAAAAACGGAAAAGCCATGTGTTTAAAATTACACAAATATAATCGAATAAACTATACAATTATGCCGATTACGCTCATATTATATTATAAAACCAGTTTATTTTAATATCATTTCGACGTTAAAATAATTTATCAAATAATTATAATTATTAATATTATTTTTTAAATAATACATTGCAAATAGTAAGTATTAAATGAAAACGATTTCCGAAACGTACTCAATGTTTTTTTTAAACGTAGTCTTTTTTACTTTTTACATTTTTAGAACAACGGCTGAAATATTTTGTAGATATATAATTATTACATTTGTACACCTATTATATACCTACTACCCTCTAGAACATTATTAAATACACGACGATGGATACTTACTTTTAAAAACCTCTTGTAAATCGAAATTGTCCTGGTAGGTATGTCACTTGTACGAAAAAACGGAATTTAAAACTACGTCCGCACCGATGAAAGAACCGATCACAATTAAAAGTACCCAAACGTTCGTTTATTTAAACTACACCTGCAAGTTATACAGCAGACAAAAGCGAGTTTTTATCTACTATTTGGCGATATCAACAGGTCGCAGGCCCGTTTTAATTGATAACGATTCATTTAAAATATTTATCTCTCACTAAAATATTTTCGTATACCTCTATAATCGAGTTTTAATTCAAATATGGTCTTACCTAATAAATATTTCTGCATTTATTTTATTAATAATATAATTTTATTGAAATGACCGGCGAACAAATATTTCTTTATCGATTCAAAAAGAATTTAATAAATTGTTGTTCGGTTCGCATTGAAAATAAATGAAAAATTAGAAAACATTTCAGTTTTAAAATCTTAATACAGTAGAACCTCGACAATTCGAACTAATTGGGATCGAAATTATAAATTCGTTAGGATCGTTAAACATATTATTATTATTTTAGGCCTAATTGAACATTGTAGTTGAAAACGTGTTACTGTACAGCCAGATATAACATAAACGTATCGAGATAATTATTGAAAATTGACGCAATACAAATAAATATTTTATTTGCTGTGAGCTCGCGCGGACTATGTTTGCTAATAAATTTATTTTAAATAGCGTTGCATATGGCTTATTTAGTACGTTGGCCTATTTTACTCGAAATACGTTCAGATTACCAAATGTTCGAACTATACCGAGCAACTATTGTAGGTTCCGGATTATTAAAATTAAAATAGCCAGGGAAAAAATTATATAAGTACATATGTAGGTAGCGAGAGTTGTGCTAGAAAGCACAATTTTTATGTTGTTATGAAAATTATATGTAAAATTATACTGGATGTATACTACGATCAAAAGTAAATTTTAAAAAGTTGTAATATGTAGGGCGAGTCGTAAATGAACAAACTTTTTGAGTAAAATTTTATACACAGTGAAACCTCTCTTTAAGTGACAGCCCAAAATTAAACATTTGTCCTAGTAAACTTTCCCTTTAGCGGACACCTCCCAACAACGATCCCTACAGTTGTCCGTTATTGGGAGATTTCACTGTATATTGTGGAGATATAACTGTTTAAATGTTGCACGATGGAGAAACTTCTACTGGTTGCATTTACCGATTATTTAAAATTAATTAGTTGCAACAGTTCACAGTGTTTAAAAATCCTACCAACGAGTTTAGATAATGCAGTAACTTTTAATTTCTCTTGTGTTGCTAAAAGTGCATTAAAGTTGGTGCGATGGAATTTTTGAACATTCAACTGTTACAACCAATCGATATTTAAATTACTAGTAAATGCAACATGTTTTTTATGTGTAACATTCACACAGTTGTATCAACGACAACCATTGAAAATTGAACACATTTATATTTATGTGAAAAATTTTTTTCAAAATAGTTCATACTTCCATTTCCTAAAATACATACCTACCTATTTATTATTCCTCCTAAAATACCTTGTATATAAATTCCACAACAATAATTTAATTTAGTGGAAAAAAATTAATAACCCAGGGTTATTGTTCATCAGGGAAATATGGTATATTTAAAGAGCTTATTGTGCTTAAAGAGAGCTTGTCCTAAGAGAGCTTTAAGAGCTTATTTATTGCTTATTGAGCTTACACAATCAGCCACAATAACAAAAGTTTAGAATAATCAACAATAAAGTTTGAAAATTACGTATAAAATGCATTTTTGAATCTATATGAGCTCAAAGTGCATTAGTACACTATTCTCTTACTTTGAGCAGAATGAGTTATTAATACAAAACAATAAAACAACTTCCGATCTTGAAAGAACATAATAACTAATTCAAAGTGTGTGGCTTGTCGCACGTTCTTGCAATAAGCCCTTCATTTATAGTATGCTTCCCACAATCCTTTAAATAAGGCAATAGTCAGTAAGTGATTTAGGAATCAAATTCTAAGGCACAAATATCACATCACTAGACGATTATAGATGATTTTAATGCAAAGGGCAGTGATCGTATTATATTATCAACTAAAATTAATATTACTATTTCGTTTATTTAATCTAATTACATTTATTATTTATAGTAACATAATACTTATTATTGTAAAATTATACTCCTAGTTAAAATATTTAAGTAGGTAGATACTTGTGTTACATGTTATTTATTAAACTAATAGTTGATTCACATTAACAGATGGTTTCTAAATTAAAGGTATCTAATATTGATTTCTTAATATTATTTGTGAAACTTATTAATTTTGCAGATGTATTGACAACATCTGTAAGACACGTCACAGATTTCAGGACAAAATAATAATTTTGTCGGTGTGCTGTCACATTTCATTTATTTGGTGTTATTAGAATGACCGAAACACAAGATAAGAGACCTTCCAAGATTGTTATCGGGACTTATATAACATTTTGTGTATTGTTAATTACGTGGTTGACCACAAAATTTTTCAAAGGTCGGCGACAAATGTATCAAGCATTTCATACAATGGAAGAACAATTGCAAAGAATTCAGAATCAGTTAGATCGTGCCCAGGATGCCGAAAATCTACAAATCACGGCAAATAGCGATGAAGATAAAATTGAAACAGACAAGGCAGCGGAAAATAATGAATTTAATGAATCTAAAAAAGACAAATAGATAAAAAATCGCGAGTTTTTGATATAATACCCGTCAAATTGAAGTTATTGATTATTCATTTATTATTTGTATGTATGTAATAAAACTCGGTTACTATGTATCAATCATCATATCAGTGCAGATAAAGGTAAAAATGCGTTTCCAAAAGGTGTCTGTGGACCTGTGGAGAGTAATTGTAACGTCGGGATCGTGCCTGTTGTTGGCGTTTTTTGCATGGGTTTTTTTAAAACTCGCTTCCGCGTGTTTATGGTTACCAGGTTATCTTCAAAAACAAGGTATAGAAGCGCAACGTTTACTCGATGCAAGTGATGATGAATCGAAAGAGGAACATGAAGAACAAAATAAGAAAAACGACTAATTACATATATTAATTTCAAAACGTTTGTTTCATTTTTTTTTAGTGGATATAAAACTCTTCAATTTTGTAAATAGTGTTCACCTTATAGATTACTAAAATGGGCATATTATCGTATTAACTAGGTACCTATTTATGGAATTAAATTATATATTGAAGTGCACAATTTGCAATTAAAAAAACTTAAAAATGATACTTTTAAGAAATTGTTAGCATAGGTATTTTATCTACAAATTTTGTTTAAAAATAAAATGTATGCAGTAAGCACTTTTATTTAAATAATACCTACTACTTGGAACAATTTTTGTAACCAAATTTTATTTAGTACTTACATCAGTACTATAATAATTGGTATAACTCCACAAAAAAAATTGAATGTATTATATTTTTAAAAAATAATCAGTTTTAATTTTGTATTTAATTAAATAAGTAATATCTAAATAAAATAATTTTGAAAAGAAAAGATATTATACCCCAAAGGAAAAATTCATAATTGTGTATATATAAGTAATATTGTAAAAACCCTATCAATTTATTTAAACAATTAGAATAAAAGATCGAAAGTCAAGTTATAAAGTATTTTCAAATGTATGAGATAGTATTATTTTCAAGTTTTGTTTTTAAAATACTCTTATGTGAATATACCTATATGTTTAACGCAAATTTAATAAACATTTTCTTACAAAAACACTTCATTTCTATTTTATCATTAATTTTATTATGGAGGTGTTAAATTGAGAAATCTATCTTAAATCAATAAAATTATGTCACACATGATCTACATATTTACTACTACTGAAAATATTTTTCTACTAAATTACAAGTAATTGATAATAATAATTTCAAAAATAAGAACTGAAAGAAAAATATGAAGTCCATGATTTTAAGCACAAAGTACAAGAAACATTTATTTATTGTATCACAGATAATGTCCTTAGGGCACTTGAAAGGATTAAGGAATCTTTCTCAGTTTCTTGCCTGTATCTAGCAACCTATACATATTTTCTTAAACATAAGCACATCTAGAATAACGGCTAAAATCCTAACATCATTCCCTATTTAATTACAACTGTTTATATGGTAAGTTTAATATCTTTTATGATTCTCAAGATTGCAATACTTATAAAATGACAAAAAGAAACTCGTATAACTATGTATGGCTCATCTAAACTAACCAAATTGAGTATATTTTTTCATCTAGGAGTGAAATTGGAAAAATACCTACAAGATGGTTTTCCTACGTCCTGTTCCTGAAGCAGACAGATTGAAGGTTTTATTTTATTTTTTTTGGAAATTTACTTATAAGTTGTAACATTAGATTGTATTGAAGTTATTATTTTATACTTTTAACATATATTTCGAACATTTTGTCGAGACCTTCCTTGGCGTTTAAATTGAATTTAAAGGTTTAAATAAATAAATCGATCGCATGCAATTGCTGTAACAATGCTAATTATCCAACAGGACCGGTTTTTCACCAGTTAAGTCTAACCAAATTAGTGAATCACCAAAGAAACAATCGTTTTATTTCTATAGCAAATGCCCAACAGTTAGCAACAACTGATGATTGAAAAACTGGCTCTGAATGCACCTATTGCTAAACAACATATCCTTCATCAAATGTAAACTAATTTTTAAAATTAGATTATTTCCTTTTTATTAAAACTAAAAATTACTAGTTGTATTCATAGACAACTGATTAGATTAACACATCGAATGTCACGAGGCGGATGTGTTCACCAGGATGAAGATCGATTCATGTTAGCACTCGGTCCTCATTCACAATGAGAATAAGCACAAGAAATTATAAAATAAAAACTGAATTATAGAGAATTCGTAAAAATATCCGTAATGAATATATGATTTTCTTATGTCGATATCATCGTTACATATTGTTTCCAAATAAATAATCTGATTTTTTATAATTCAATTTTTATTTCATAATTTCTTACATTTATGCTCATTGTGAATAAGGACCTAGGACTCAGTATTAAATCATGACTAAACTGTGAACTATTTTTACAGAAACAATCGTTACAACCAATGAAATCATTGTTTCCATAGAAATAATTACAGTTTAATAATGATAATCTAATCACTTGTCTATGAATTCGATCATAATATCTCTAACTGTAGAAAATACTGCAACTATTAAAAGTATTGTCAAGTAACTACTTTAATGCAAGTTTATATATTTTTTTTGATATTCCCAAATGTGAATACAAAAAATATGATAATTTTACATTTATAATAATATGAAACATATGGCCTATCCAAGTGGCCTGGTGATGCATGTCATCGATAAAAGGTAAGTACCTGCTGACGTTCCACATAGTGCTGTCACCTCATATTTTTAGTTCTAATAAATTTTAGTCTTTCTTTATACCATATATTTATAATATGAATACAGATAATCTTTTTAGCAACAATTTAATAGCTTTTTACTGATGACATGAATCATCAGGCTCATTAGATACGGTATAGTAACAGTTACATAATTTAGTTACTGTAAATTTTTGTTAGGGTTAAAGATCTAATTTAATTTTTGTTTTGTGTGTTCAATACATACAATAAATATTTATTTGCTATACACGGTATTACATGTGGATGTGTTCTAAACTTTAAAATAAGTAGAAAATATTATAAACACACTTAGAGTTAGTCAATTAAAATTTGAGCATGACAAAATCTTTACTAAAAGATGGGTTGGTCGACGCATGGCCTACTCATCTAAATCTGTTAAAATATGAAAAATATTTCTTACGAGATATAATTTAACAAAGCATTTTTAATTGTATGTGTATATAATTTTTACTTTTTTTCGGCGTCGAAACACTAATTTTTACTTTTTTTCGGTGTCGAAACACAAATTTTTATCAAACCTTTTAGTAAAACTCTCTACTATATTTACAAATTCACAAGTGTTTTAGAAATTTATCATATATTTTCATATATTAGTAACGAATTTAGGCAATATTATTATACAAATAAATAAAATTCATAAATCATATTTTGTTCATACAATGCGTCTACAGAGAGAAAGAAGAATTTATAACACAATTATTTATTTTGAGTGTTATTGATACAACAGTTAATTTTGTGATCAGTAAATAATTTTTTAATGTATAATGCATAATAATGCATTGATGTTTAGTTCATAAAACGAACTATTCTTGCTTGTATTAATTTGATTATCAGGTATTTTCAAATGTTTTTATACAGTTAACTTAAGTAATTTACATCATGATGAAAAGGCACATGTATAGCTTTTCGTTATCTTATAAAAAAAAGCTTTACTATTTAAAAATAACAATACATTCTTAAAAAAGTGATATGAAAGAAAACTGTCTTTAATAAAACTATTAATATAATAATAATTTTTTAAAAGCTAAACTTTGTTTAGAGTATCTGTTACAATGTTAAAATGATGTAGTACTTATATAAAAAAAAATCAAACCAGAAATGCACTGTAGCATTTAATATTTTAGAAATTGCCAAGGAGGTGTGAAGAAATAAACTGAACTAAAATTTTATTTTTTCAATTTCTTGTTTCTGTTTTTTGCTTAGAAAATAATTACATACATTTATTGTCAATACTGTTTATGAAGGTCACAAAAAACAAGAAATTACAACCAATTTTGCTAATTATTCAAAATGGCACTAAAATGATATCAACAATATAAAATTAAAAATTACTTATATAAAATGTAACAATGATGAGTAGATTATGCCTGTAACTATGAAAACATCGAAACGTACACCATTTATAAAATCATCTAAATACTACAAACATTGCATTTTTTAATAGTACAAACTAATTACATATATTATATACATGGCAGTTAGCAGTGAATATGTACATGCTGCCATATAATATTGCACATTGAATTTAGAATATTACAAATAAGATTATAAAGTAAATAAAAGTGACTGCAACAAGGCTTCACAAAGGCTATGTTAGTTAAAACTAACAGTGGTGTTACTTTTTTTTTTATATGTAAAAGTTGAGTAACTATACATATGTATAATATATAAAATTACATTACTGACTAATTGATAAATTCATTTATTTGCCTTAATATCAAAATAAAAATGGTAAATTAATTTTTTATATATTATAGTAAAAATATTTAAAAAAAAAACAAATAAATTATAATACCCCAACACAAATTCTATCCCCTAAAATAAGAAGAATTATGATTTGGTATTTTTAATCACTCCTTCGCAAATATGTATAAATCTTAATTACAATGTTTTTCACTTGATAACTTTTAACAATAAATAATTATTATTCATATGATTTAACTTTGTTAAAAAATTGGTATAATACCAACAGTTTTTGGTCCATAACCTAAGCTACAGTTGTAAACACGACGAAAATAACCAAAATATACTTTGTAAATTTGAGATTTACTACAGTACAGATAGAAAATTGTGGAATGTTTCATATTTTTGTAGAATAGGTTAAATGGCACTATAACCAGTTCATATAAATTGTATCTTCTAGTATTTTCAAATACTATATTACAATATCGTTTAATTACTATGTACACTATAAATATATTATTCTAAAATTTAATGCCGCTCTAAATAAAAAAAAAACTTACTCACTCCTTGTTCTACTTAATTCATCCACTTGCGACAGTTAGGAGCTCCACACATGCACGAAATTTTATGCTGGTCATCTTCTATGTCAAATTTGTAGTCGTAAGATAACTAATAAATTTAAAATCGTTAATCAAATATGACAGCCTTTTGCTTAATTGTATTTTAATACAATTTTTCATTATTAACGTTATATATGAAGATTATTATTATAGTCGTATATTTTTTATCATAACTGATTTGTAAAGATCAATATGCCAATATTTGTTTATATGTAGTATTAATCAGCTATTTTATACAAAAATGGAAAACTATTGCACGAATTTTTCTTTGACCCTAAATTTTCAGTAACCTTCTAAAAAAATGTCTCACTACTTTTCTTGTTTTATTGTAGTCTTTAAGTTATAAAAATAACATAACACATAAAATTATAAAAAACATTGCTCGGATGTCTAAAATTCACATAATTATGGTCACATGTGTCATCAAAAGTAAAGAAAATTATGCAACGGCTTTCTATTATCAACTTTTTTTGGTTCTCTAACTAGAAATGGCAACAGGTTTACTTTTAAAACTTTCATATTCATATTTTCATACTTTCATTTTACTAAAATGTTAGGTACTTATTTACTTTTAACTAATAAAGGTCAATTACACCGTTGGATAGGTTTAAAATATTCATATGTAGTTTAGTATTAAATTTATCCATAATTGCAAAAAACAGGTAATCGGAATTGGTCAATTTATTACGGAGAATGTCAACAATTGTACTGTATGCCTAAATTTCTTTGATCATGATATCTAATTTATTGTTTAACATGTGCAACGTTATGGTTAGTATTCCTTGTATGATGTTTTGCTTAATTTAATTTTGATTGCAGTCTGATAAAGATAGTAGTGTTACTGTTGAAATGTTGATGGATTCGTATTGTTGACATTCTCTATGATAAATTGCCAAATTCCCACTACATGTTTTTTGCTATTAGATTTTAATTGGTTATTTCCAGTTTATCCATAATTAAAAAAAAGTGAAAATGAAAAAAGGAGAAATTATTACGGGTCAGATATAGTAATATATTAAAATTTTACCTCTTCTCCTCTTTGGATTCGTCTTTTTGCAAATATGATAATTCTTAAATCACGATCGACTTCAATTATTTCTGCGACACAATTAGGATTACAAGAATGATTAATGTATCTGGCTAGACCACCACTCAAAGTAGCATCTATAACTCGTTCTTCGTCTAATCGAAACATGTAAATTCCACGATTCTAAAAATACATTTAAAAAACGCTACATATATAAATAAAAATTACATATACCTTCGCTTCATATTGCTTTTCTCGAGTTTCAGCCAATTCTGTTCTAATAATTTCTCCTATGTATTCAATAACCATGGTATGTTTTTCCAAATCCCGAAATGCATACAAACCTAAACCTTGAATCTTCGATCTAAAAATAACATATTTAATGATAGGTGAAATATTTTTGTTGATAATATACCTTGCAAGATATACGTTTTGTCTCCAGTCGAGTTTCATTTTTTTATATTGAGAACTTTTAGAGTGCACAAATTGTTTACTATATGGACACACGGCTTCCCCAATACCTTGTGCTGATGAAGAAAACGTCGGCCTTACTGAGGAACCAGTACGTTGAGTGTGCGGTCGCTTCCAGTGTAGTTGATTTCTGAGTTTTGGTTCCGTTCTAGCTGCACCAGATGGATTAATGGCTAATGGGAGTTCTAATAAAGGATTCCGTCCATATTTAAATTTATAGTCTGTGAGTGTTTCTACACCTAAATAACAATAAAAAATAAATACATAAATGTTTATCAATTTTAAAACTAATTCAAAATTTTTAACATCATTTAATTAATTTGGTTTCAAATATATTAGTAATAATTCTTTTAAATGTGTAACAATTAATTCAACCTTTTAAATTTCAATTAAGGCTTCTCTTATTTTGTATACTATTTTATAACTCATTTTTAACAATAACTTAATTGTATAGTTTTATATACATTATAATAAAATTAAGAATAAACGCTTACCTGGAAGACTTTCTAAAACCCTAACAACAGCAGGTTCGGTAAGACCAAAAAGGTCCTCCCCGGTAATATATTTTGGAAAAACTTGCAAACAATAATTTTCTTTACGTAGAGCCACTAATATCTCTAAAATGCGATTCCAAACAGCTTTCGGTGAAATATCTCTAAATTCGACGTCCTCTTCGGGAGGATCTTGAACAAGTATTCTAAATTCTGGTCTGCCTAATATTTCATGAATTGAACATATATAACGGCAACGTTTATTTAATCTTCGCATACTCCAATAAAATCTTATTATTTTGTAGCCAATTGGATAAATATAGTTACAAGTGTGAAAGTTTTGCAACTGATGTGGTAATAATTGCCCAACGTTAAGGAATATTAAACTGCCAACTCGAAGTAGGTAATTAGTGTCAGAAGCGTGATGCATTATAGCTGCTACTTGACGATTTTCGTCTCTATTCACATATACCCTTCTAGAAACTGACAATGTTGTCAATTCGTTGTCTTTTTCATTTTTAAGTATATGAGATGTACAATATATAGTTTTATTCTTATAAAAAACGCAACCATCTTTAACTGCACACGGAAGATGATATATATTAGAACATCGTGTTTTAAAACAACGTATTGTAGCACCAAGTTTATTGCAATGTACACAAGTGGTAACTAAACTATGTTGAATGGCCGCTTCTAAATTCATAAGTGCACCATTAACAGTTTCGTACACACCGTCCGACCATAAACCACAATTTAGATGTACCCATTTATCAACATCAAAGTTTAGTAACCGTGCAGGACCATCGGCAACGCCATCTCCAACAGTTTGACAGAACATACACCGACGAGTATCCTCGGACATCTTCATTGGAGTTAAAGTAATACCAAATCTATATAATAATTCTAATATTTCTTTGTCGGTCGATTTTTTATATTTTGTAGCTGGTTGTAAACAACCTACGGTCCAGAATTTATATTTTAAACCTTTCCACAGTTTTTGCGGAGTATGTTGTATAGCACCATAATTAGAATGTTTTCTCGATTTAAAATCAAATTCATTTATCGTCGAAGGATATCCTCCTTCGGTTTTTATAAAATCGATATCTATTGGTTCCATCTTTGTTCTTCCCCTAATATCCATTCCTATTTTATTTACAAAATTTGCTTTATTATACACATTTTCCTTAACAAACTTTTCACCATGCTCGATAGAAAATAATTTCCTCTCAATCTGCGATTTATCCTTCTGACAAAGATGATCCACAATCGATGCAGCCTACAATAAAAAAAGGTAAAGAAATGAAAATGCAAATTTTAACATTAAACAACCTTATCCTCAGATATAGATGGTGATTTGTGTATAATTGCAAACTGCATGTAACATGAGAGACCGCAAAAAAATAATTCGTCTCCATCTCCCAAAAGCTCGGTATCTTTAGATAAAAATGGCAATTCGGAAACTTTTTTACGTATCATATTATTTAAAATTACTACATCACAATGTCGACAGAATTTTGCTGCACCATTAAGAATGCTCTGGATATCGATAGGTGCTATAAAGGAAAATTGCATAAATAAAATTAAAGTAATAAAATAAGCTTTAAATACCCCCTTCTTTGCCATCTTTTCCTTTAGTACGATATAACCCAAGTTTTTGACTGGGCGGCGTACTGGTCCTTTCTACTATTTGATAACTGGTCGGTGGTGGAATATGTAAAATATTTGCTAGATCTCTTAGCACGCCCATTATGTCCTCGGCGGCCGAAGACGTGAGTGTCAACGTAACAGTCACATTACCAGAGTCTTTTAAAGGTGTAAAGGAGTCTTTTTGATTGGATTCGAGTTTAGACTTAACAAAGTAATCTTTGCATATATTTTCTTTATCCTATTAAATGAAATAGTTAAATGAACTGAACATACGAGAGCTGTGTTGACATAGAAATTGGTTATCATATTTAAATAAAATTAACTACAATACCATTTCTGTATCGTACAGCTCCAAATATTATTAACTTACCTGATCGGTATAATCCTTCAGGTACGGCCCAACTGGTTTTAATTTTATAGGAATAGGAGCTATAATTGGTACAACTGGAGATAAGCGCATTTTACTGCTATCCATTTCTTCTTCATCTTCATCGTCAATAAGTTTAAGGCCCAAAAATTTAGTGTAAGGTTCTGCATAAAGACATTCTGGAGAAGAACTGCTAACAATTGAATCTGGAGTATCATTCTCTCGACAAAACAGTTCAAATTTCCTATCTTCGTCGTTATCAAATTTAATAAGAGGAAATTCTTGATCATAAAAGCCTCTTTGTGTCGAAGCTGGAGATTTCTCTGGTAACGATTCCATGTCGCCGTACGGTTTACTTCCATAGAAATCTGAGTAACCCGGAACAATGGCATTGCCATAAAGACCACTTATATCTCCAAATCGAGAATCATAAGCTTTCGTTCCAAGTTTTGAAAGATCTCCAGTTCCAAAAATTGGCACAACTCCAAAATTTCGACTAAGTTGTGGTTCCTGTACGATCATCGATGGCAATGTACGCAGTTGAGTGAGAACGCTTTCGATATACGTGTCGTAATCTTCTTCAATTTTAGAACTTTTACGGGGCCTTTTCTTTGGCTGACCTATGCTTTCTTTGTTAAGTATTTGATTTTGCCTGCGCTTTTGCTGATACGCTCTCCTTTTCATTTTTTTCAACTCTTCTTTTTGATCGAATGTAGGTTTTTCGACAATTGTGTCAGGCGAATCTATTTCTTCTTTAATGTGTAGTGTATCTGAACGACTATGATCGGACACTTCGGAATGTTGAGAAGATTCATCAATGCATTCTTTTTTAACTTCTTGTGGCATTAGCAACATATTTTGCAAAGGAATTACTAAATTATTTTCTTTCTTGATGGGTGTTGGTGGCGTAGGTAGATTTGAATCTTGACTATATGAAGACTTAGATGAAGGAGATAACAATTCGTCACGACTCAGGCTTCTTATTGGTGGTTGTTTTTTAAGGTCAATATGCAAATGCTGTGTCGAAGTAGACGTTATCGATGGAGAATGTTGAGATAAAGGTTTTGATACAAAGGAAGTTTCACGAGTAATAATTGTTTTTTGTTGTGTGGTTTTTGGAGTTTGATGTTCATTTTGCAAAAGAGGAGGCAATAAAGAAGTGGGAGTTGGGGGCACAGGTCTTGCTAATTGAGCTTCTAAATTTGGAACCACAGGTAATGTGGGATTACTAGTAACAGTGGCATTGGTTGTCGTACTAGTCGCACAAGTTTGAGTTGTTGCACAAGCCGTGTTTTGTAATAATTGTTTAAGCAACACATTTTGAGAGTCTTCGACTTTAGTCTGACATGGTATAGTCGAATATTTACAAGCACCTATAAATTCTTGCTTAATTGGAGTTATAAAATTCGACAATTGATTGTAAGATGGTTCTGTTATTGGTGTATTATCGACTGGTTCTTGCTTAATATCTTCAGTTTTAAGTACTTCTTGTACTGCAGCATGTTCGTATTGCGGTTTATCTTTTAACAAAGCCATTTTTGTAAGTTGAGAATGTAATAAATTAGTTGTGGCAACAACCGTTCTGGTTATACCAGAATTAAATGTAACATGAGTTACCACAGACGATGGAGGTGTTACTAAATTTGTATTAGACGATATCGTTGGCCTTGTGGTGTTAGTAATAACAGGAGAAACAACAACTGGCTGAGCATGTACTAATGATGGTGTAAATGAAGATTTCGCTATCGTAATTGCCGATCCTAATATGCTGGCTGTAGTGATGGCACTAGGAGAAGTTTGTGGTACCGTTGCTGCTGGATGAGACTGAAGCATCGCATTTAAACTTAAAGAAGGTTTTCGACTTGGTTGGGGAGGAGAAACAGCTAAAGACTGTAGTGCACTTGTAATAACCGAGGTTTGCTTTTGAGCTAGACAAACTGGCTGCGATACGTGCATACTATTACTTTGTACTATAGAAGTCATCACTGTTGTTACAGGAGGCAACTTGGGATGATCTGGCATTAACTGAATACCAGCAGATGCATTCATCGGTAATACTTTTGTAAATGCACTCGGTGTCATTACACTTGCCGTGGACAGCGCCGAACTAACTGTATTTAATACTAAACTGTTTTTTGAACTTGTATCAGTAGTTGTAATATTAAAAGATGTAATTACATGTTTAGATTTTAGATTTGGCAAGATTATGCCAGTATTTGTAATCATTGGCGACGTCCTACCAGTCTGCTGTATTATTCTTGATGATATTGCCGAAGCAGTGGAACATACAGACACATTTGGTACCACTTTTTCTTTATGGGTAACACTTTTAACAATTGTGGCAACAATAGGAGATGTAGTAACTGTGGTTGTATGCAAAGAAGACAACAACGTTCTTAATTGTTGAGATACATTTGCCATATTTGTAGTTAAATCGGTCGGTTGAGATAACGGCGACAATTGTGGCATCACTGTAGGTCTAGCCGAAGTAGATACAGTTACAGGTGTTTGTATTTTCGAAACTTCAATGATATAATTTTCTAAGCTTCTAGGAACAGTATTATCTTCAATATTATCATTAATTTTATTTTCGTGTGATACAGCTATATTACTCATTGTAGATGTACCGTGATTTATTTCTTCAGATTTAATTTTATCTTTAATATTTGCTTCTAAAAGAGTAGGAGGCTCTCCTGTTATGTTCTCGATCATATCTAAAACATCTTCAAAAGTATCGAATTCTCCCGATATTCTTTTTCCATCTCTTCTTCGGCTTTCTAATGCCTGAAGTGCCATATTATCTAACATTTGTTCTTGAGATGGCGTTGGCGAAGGAATGGAAATTACTACCGATTTTGTGTCCGTGTCAGAATCGTTGCTGCCATCGATAGTATCTTGGGTAGTTATAAAAGAGGCAGAAATTGTTTCTCTTTTACCGCTTGTTTGTTTCTCTTGAATTATTTGTGCAGTCATTTTCAATTCTGGTGTGCTTGGAACACTAATTGAAGAAGTTTTTGTTATAACCGATCCTGAAATACTTTGCATGTGGTCTTTTATATTTGATATTGGTGAGGATTCAAACTTCTTAGTTGGTATTTCTTTAAACATTTTTGTACTGGCATTATCCGTTAAAAATTCTGTTGGGATGTTTCCATATTTTTTGAAATTCATCGTTTCCATTTTATCAGAGTTATCGTTAGGAACTCTAGATGCGATTATTAAATTATCTGCATCGAACGAACTATTTGCAATACCAATTTCTGATGGCAAATCGTCCTTCTCCATAAGTTTCTCGTCAAGAACATTTTCTTGTTTCAATTTCTCTTCTGATGAATCTAATTTAAGCTTATCATCCTCACATGTTGAACTATCTGGAGAAACGGAAGATTCATCATCAAATATTTTTTTTGGAAGGCAGGCATCGTGAGTTGCTAAAGATAATGAGGAAGATGGCTTATCGATAACTTTTACATTGGGCAGTTTACTGATTGCACTTGCACTTATAACAGGAATAGTAAACCTCGATGAACTTGCACTAACCAAGGTTAATGCAGGTGAAACTGTAGTTTTTATTGGAAGTATTATACTAGTTAAATTAGATGCAGTAGTTGAATTCACTAGTTTTGTAGCACGAGCAATTACGACATCATTTCCTAATTTACTAGGATTTGATTTTGATAAGATTGGTACATTTACATTAGTAGAAATTGTCGCTGGAATAAAAGATATTTTAGATCCAGACATACCGGCAGACTGTTTTGTAGTTAAAACTAAAGGTTGTGAAGAATTTGACATTGTCAAATTAACCGATTGTAAATTAACAGTAGAAGATGTTACAAATTTGGATAAAGAATTTACTTCATATTTATTTATATCCGAGACCTGCTGCGGTACTAATGCTTCCTGTTTCATAATCTTTTCTTTTTTAGCTCCTTCGTCAATCAATTTTTCAAAATCTTCCGTTGTAGATATTTCTGGCGATTTTATTGATGGATCAATTATAACAATTTCAGAATCTTCTAAATGAGCAAGAAGGTCTTCATCAGTTTGTTGTGAATAATGATCTGGAGATGTAGGATCGACATTCATTTCTTCTTGTTCTGGAGAATCTGGCGTATCTGCAACAGTTAATAACTGATTGGATGATAATCCTTGAACTATATTAAGTGTTAATCCATCGCTAGTTACTTGTTTTGTTTTGCCTTGCATGATAAGTTCTTCTTCACTAGGTGTGGGACTTTGTATAGCAACTTTCAGTATTTGTTGATCATATTCTTCCTCATCATCTTCTTCTTTATCAGAATAATGCGTGGTACTGGATATATCTACTACCATATTACCAGGAAATAATAAAAATTCATCACTGATTTGTTCAGATTCTAAAGGACTCGAAATTACATCAGCTAAATCGCTTTGTGAAAATGTCTCTATAACTGACATATCATCACCATCAACTTGCTGAGCGACTGAGTTAAGTGAAATTTCTGTTGAAACAACTGAAGAATCATTGTCGTCGTCATAGTCCATAACATCATCACAACGAATTTGCTTGTCATCTGGGTTGGAAGAAATAAGCATAACTTGATCTCGAGCTTCCAATTCTTTTGGAAATTTTTTTCCTACGCTTTTATGAATGGCTACCCTACTTGTAGAAGCACTTGGAGGAGGAGTCACAGGTGGTGTAGAAGAACTATCATCAAATTCATTATAATCACTACTAACTAGAGAACCAATTTTACTAACTACATATGATCTCAAATTACTCTTAACTGGCAGTTTCTTTTTTAAAATAGAAACTTTATTTATGTGAGATTCTTTTTTAAGTTTTGGAGAAACTGTAGACACTTCACTTGGTCCAGCTTTTTCTTCTTTAGCATCAGTCGATGTGGGAATTCGTTTCGCATCTCGTCCAAGCGACCACATTGGCGATCCACCTCTTAAACCTAACTTGAAATATCCATATTTTCCCAATGTATTTACAAACGGTATAGGGTTGCACGGATTATGTGGATTTCCCCCACCAGAATGGTCATTCTCAATAAAAGATGGTGGAGTGTACGGTGTTCGTGGTGTACCAGGATTTTCAACGCTGAGAGGTCGATCTGGCATCACGGGGCTGTTACTTGTACTTGGCGGTCTTCTCAAATTCATCGGTGATTGCACTGGTCCTAATACAGGGCTTCTTGGCAATGGAGAGTTTATTTGAGATTGTTGGTGATGTAGCATAGGACTATTCGGTGGTTGATTTATATTTTGATGAATTACTGGACTTCTGGCCATTGGAGAATTAGGTGGGTTTAAAGATAGCATTGGTGATGCCGGTTGACTGTGCACCGAATGAGGAGACAATATCTGTTGCCCCTGATTAATTAATGGACTACATGGAGGCATAGGAGAACTTGGTGGTTGATTTCCTTGTGATTGGGACACAGTTCTACTACCCTGTGTTTGAGCTTGAATTTGTGCTATTTGTTGCTGCTGCTTAACAAGTTGTTGCTGTATCATTATTTGATGTTGAGACGTAACTATTTGTGTTTGTCCAATAACTTGTTGTTGTTGCTGCTGCTGTTGTTGTAATAGCTGTTGTTGACGTAATATAAGTTGTCTTTGTTGAATTAATTGCATAGCTCGTTGGGAATGAATAATGGTCGTTTCGTTTTGTTGAATATTGTCAGAATTTTGTTGCTGTAAAAATGCCTGTTGTTGTAATTGCTTTTGCAGTAAATGTTGATGTTGTTGTTGTGTTAAATGTATTTGTTGCGGCGGTGAACTGTTTACCGAGGATGATATTCCAGATCTTTGAAGAAAATTGGCCGTAGAAATAGATAATCGTGGCCTTTGTTGTTGGTCAGTTATAGATGGGCGAATAAATCTTGAATGCTGTATTCCAGCTCGTAATTCTGGAGAATAAGCAATAGGACTTGTAACGATTCGCCGATGTTGAGGAGATGTCATACGTGGGGCCGGAGGAGGTAAACATACTTGTGATGGTGAAGGTGCAGGACCAGGACTATCTTCAGTTTGAGAATGTGGTGTCCCAATTTTAGGAGAAGGTTGCATAGGTGACATAGAATTAAGTGGATTGTTTGGGCTATGTATTACATTTGTAACTGAACTTGGTGCCGGTGATGGTGAAATTACCGATCGTGGACTTTGTAGTGGCGAATTGTGTTGAACTGTCATTGGAGAAGCAGATGGAGACATCATAGGTGACTGAGGTGTATGATGTATAGGAGATGAAGCAGGTGGTCCTAATGGCGATTGTATTTGTTGTCCCGACAACAAAGGAGACTGGCCAGGACTTGGACGCTGCTTTACTTGTTGCTTGTTCCGATATTCCTTTATATAGACCAACAGACACAATACAGAATTATATAATAGAGGGTTAACAAGACATCTGCTACTTTAGGTATTGCAATCCAACACTAATCTGTACAGTAAAATGAAAATACTTAATATAAAATAACTAATATGAAAATTAATTTGTGTGAGTGCAGAACCTAATAACTCAGCAGTGTCTATAAAGACAGATACCTGTATAAGCATGCCATGTTGACGACTTTGTTTGCGGCTTGATTCGAGATGTTTTTGCAAAAATCCTTGTTCTGTCGATATTCGCTGTAATTCTATAGCATCTACTTCTGCCAACTGATTTCCAGATTTTCTTAGTTGACGTTGCTTACTATTTAATGACTACAAAAAAAAATAGAGATATACAAAAGTAATTTAAAAACTTCGAGAACAATTAAATAAACTCAAGATTTTTAAATGTTTATATAAAAAAAAAAATGTAAATGTAGATAAAATTATCAGTACTTTAAGAGCAATGGGTGCGCAGTTATAAATGGAAAGTTGTTTTCCAAAGTTATTATTTGAGATATGGTTCTCAAATTTTGAGAATGCCATCAAGTTTAGATCAACAATTGAGGAATCAAATAATTTAAAAAAAAATTAAAATATGATTTTTTAAATTCTTAATTATGCCAATTATTTCAAAAAAAGTTTAATTCTCAATTAAACATTATATTTAACAAATTTCAAATCTTAGAAATTTCATAATTAATATTAAATAAAGCCATAATTGGAATGTCCATAATTTAGAATTATCAACTGAACAGGTATCGCATCTAACAGGCAACAGACTGCCCATTAGCATTTATTCTCCATCGCTTGATATTGTGAAAATTTGATACACATTCTAGGATGCAACTAACGAAGTACTGCATAGGGAAACGCAATAGACTGTTCAAGTGACGATTATATAGAAATTTATTAATTGTTCTCGATTGCTCCACGTAGTTTCAGCGCTACTGTTGTACCTAGGCACGAATCTTAATATTTTCTACAATATTTAATTTAATTTAGTTTAGTGTAGTTTACTTGTGTTCAATTGAATTTTTGGTCACACATGCTTCCCAAATTGAAAATTTTATTTAACATATATACTTCTCAAGATTTTGGATTCAAGGCATCCTCATTACCCAATACGTAATCTTGCTTATTTTTAAATTTGTTTTCAATACAAAATTTTATATCATACATTTAATGCCATTACTAAGTTTACTCGCACCTAGAGAGTTAAAATATTTTAGTATCTAGTCGTTTTTATTGTATGTAAGTACGTATATTTCCTCACAGATAGATTTAAACCTCATTCGTTCAAAGAGGGTACTACCTATGCAATACTTCGTTAGTAGCATCCTGCGATTATCGTATAGCAAATTATTATTATATTGTGTTTATGAATTTTACTTATGCTAACACAAACAAACTAGGAAATGAAGTCATTTTGTTACCTATACGTTATTCCAAATAGGTCAGTCATCATCAATAAAAAGTTACTAAATTGTATATTTGTAATATTCAATTTAAAGTTTTGAACGAGGCATATTCTACCGACGATTTACATGCACACATATGACATGGCAAAGAAAGACTACAATTTATTAGTCCTGTAAAAATACGAGGTTTTATTGATGACGTGACTCGAACCTATCTTGTATAACTGGAAAGGATAAGATTAGAATTTTAACAATAACTCAAAGAAATACTTATTGTGTGTTTGACCATCTAATTATAAATCCTCAATTAATAATTGGGCAATTGCAAATCAGCTACTCCTATTTCATCTCTCGTGGATACCTCGTTTCTTACCATTGCCCTGCAGCAGAGACTTTCGTACGCGTACCCATTGCTCTTAAGAAAATTATTTTATCACACACCTTTCTAATTTTTCTTAATTTTTGAACTTCTGTCTCGTAATACTTCAACTGTTGTGACAAGATTGTATTTTGATTATTTAACCATTGTTCGTAAACAAGCTGCGTTTGTCTGTCCTGTTCTGTAATAATATTTTCAGGGGGTAGAGGAGGTGCTGGTAGCAACGATACGTTAAATGTCGGAATTTGAGGTGGCGATTCTATAACAGATTGTGGTGGTAATGTGGAATTAGGCCTTGGTGGATTCTGTTGCCACTGATTAATAGTAGTTGTTTGCGTAAATCCAGAATGAGTTTCAGATCCAGAACTGGGCCCTGATAAAAGGTTTTGACCTACAAATATTAACAATAATACAAAAATAATTAAAAACAAATCTTTAAGTTACTTGTCATATTCTGAGAACTTGAAGTATTTAAATTATTGGAATTTAATACATCAGCTTTTAATCTTTCAAAATCACGGTCACTAAGTAAAGTTGATCCACCACTTGGAGTAGGAGCATCTTGATTATTAGAAGTTCCATGTGTTTGCAACTGCTTTTCTTGTTCACGTTTCTCTTGTTCTAGTAGATCTTCTAATAGAAGAGGTTGTTCCTAAAACATAACAATAATATTTTTAAATATGCTTAAATGTGTTTAAATAATCTATTACCTATTTTAATTATATTATAAACAGAATAATTTCATTTGAGGTTTCTCGTTATTATGTTGTATTTATATTAAAATTATTAATGTAGTAAAGAAATACTTAAAAATAATTATAAAATCGGTAGCTATCTACTGACTTATTAAAAATGTTTAATTTAAGAAATTATTTAAGTTATTACAGATGTAGATTTAAAAGGATTTGCAATAAAAGTAAACATAGAATGGTAGATATAAATATTAATTTTTGAATTTAGTGATCTTGAAGATTAAAAAAGCAAATAAAAACGAATTGCAAAGGAACATGTATGAATCAGGAAAAAATATTATATGGTGTATTTTCAAATCAATAAGCAATTACAATAGGTGCTTAAAGAAAACTGAAAGAAGCATTTATTCTTACAAAATAAATTATAGTAGTTGGTTAATAATCTTATATAGTTTTCGAACCAGAATATTTGCTGCAATTGCAAATCATGATTATTGAATAACAACAAATAAAAAATTAATTTGAAACATAAAACAACTTCAATAAATTCCCATTCTATATCAAATATTGGATCAATTTAATAAGAACAAGATAAATAAGTGTACAGAAATTATGTAGTAACTGTATCTTCAAAATGGAATCTTATACTAGGTAAAAAATTTATACTACATTGAATTAATAGTAATTACATTTAGAAATCACTAAACACCAACAAAAATCTCACATGCAAACTCAAATTTTCCACCAATATAAAAGCAGTGCATAAAATATGTAAGTGAAATGTTCGTATATTTATTAGCGGTGAATCTCACCTGCAAGAGCAAAGACCTCCGTTGCAAATGCGGAGGCAAACCCTGCAGAGACACGGGATGCATGAGTCCCGGTGACAGCCGTAGGGGCCCCATGGGCGCAGTTCGCATTCGCAACCCCATCTACCACATACATGCAAGCAAACACCATACCACAACCGTTATTGCTTTAGTACTAACACCCAATTATTTGTTAACAAAGTTAATATAAAAATTTTAATACTAGTCTTGCTTTTGTAAGTTACAAGTCGAAAAAACGTTTTTATATCTCATTCTGTACTTATAATTTAAAATATTTTATCAATGTTCTTAATCTATTTTTTACTGTAGAATTCAGTGGCGTGCATAGATTTTTTTCTATACGGTAGGTACCATTTTCGAGTTATAACAAACTTGTATTTTTTTTAAGTGGCAACCATTATTACGAGAGATACTTAAGCTTTTTAAAATAATATAACTCGATATTTATCTTACAATATTATGTAATTATTGAGAATGAAATAAAATGTATTAAAATTAATGTCAACGTAGCTATAAAAATCATAAAAAAGTAAAGGATAAGAATAAAAACTTATCAATTTTTTTTAATGAACTACTTTAAACATATAAAGAATGTTTTATTTATTACTTGAATTTTTATTGCATGTTTTGTTTTAATTGCAATTCATTTAGTATTATTCATAGACAAATTTTATAAATAATAGGATTTTTAAAATGATAAAAAGAGTTATCAAAAACAGCAATTTCAGAATTAATCTTGATTAAGTCTTTGCAAATTTCAGTATCGTATATTTTATAACATAGATATATTTAATAATATTAATTGTGTGTAAATGAATAAAAATAGTGAATTTTTACCGTAGAATACTTCACACATTGTTATTTAACGTTTTTCCAATTATTGTTAAAAGTTGCTTCAGTACTGTTTTTAATAACTAGGTATATGAATGAATTCACCTGTTCAAAACAAAAATACTGCAAAAAAACATCAACATATAATTCTGCGCTTGATCGATTATTTTTGCAATCAAACAACAGATATTTTACCATGCACAGACTACCTTAATCAACAGGTTTGTTCCAACACAACACACCAAACCAGTTTGCGAACTGTTTGGTACATCTTTTCAACAGATCAGAATTTTAGATTTTGACAGATGAGTAAATTCTAAAATTTCAATTGATCGAAAGCATATACCGAACAGTTTTCAAACTGGTTTGGTGGTGTTCGAAACACACCTAATATTTTATTTTACAACAGCACTGCAGAAAAACAAGATATTTTCCATGTGATAAAGTAACCTAATCACCATATTAGAAAATATAAAAAATTATCAGTAATGTTAAAAAATTATAGACATATAGTAGCAAAACTGCAGCCTTAAACATGCACTCACAAAATTTACAAGTTTAAGAAATACCTGATTATTAGTTGATCCAGGATATGGTGGAGGCGGGCCTGGGTATGGAGGTGGCGGTGGAGGCGGCGGAGGTGGCGCTATATTCATCCTGGGAGGATTTAATCCATTAAGAATTGCACCTTGTATGGCTCCAGTAGATGAATTATTTGATGAGATTGAAAGCATCCGAGTTCCTTGGCCTACAGTACCAACATGCATTTGAATCTTCTGGTTTTGTACTGTTTCAATATACATTTGCTATATTAAATGCCAAGTTATAATATTTTATATTACTCACGTTGCATATGCGATGCAAGTATTCTTTGTGCATAATTTGCTGGAAACGTAAGCGACACATTATTGTTTGGTGTGACAATGCCAATTACACCATCTGGTGACATTAACTTTGTGCCTACAGCCATTGGACGGCCCAGAGCAGCAGCTTGTTGAACCTTTAGAAATAATAAAGTGTTAATATTTTCTACAAGTTTCTTATATGGTTGTAATTAAAAATAGACCTTTTAACGATAATTTATGTCATTAGAAATGACATGGTTAACTGTATTAAAAGTAATTACTTTTAACATTTGTGCTCAAAAGATAACCAATACTAGTTCCTTGCATAAATGACATAAAAAAATAATACTTTCAATGGCAAACTAGTTCCTGACCATATGATTTTTAAAAAATAAAAACGTCTTGATTATTATTAGATCTTGTTCGGTGTAGAATTAGTCCTGCCAATTATTCTGTTCAAACCTCTATTAAAGCAGGGGCATGATATCGCAATAAGGCGCTAGTACATTTTTGAGTTAATTCGAATAAGGACGTTTAAGCGGCGTTAAAATTAATTTTACCTGTTGCAACATTTGCTGATGAATTTGTTGTTGTGATGCAAGTTGTAATTGTGCTATTGGTTTCGTTTGAGAATTTGACGTTGTTTGTTGCTGAGATATAAGAGGCGGTGGCAAAGTAGATCTAGTTGGTTTTCCAGCTATAACTGATGAAACAGTTGCAGTAGGAGCTATAGAAGCATCAGTCTTGATCATCGTGTTAGAAGTTGTCGTTATAACTAATGATGATTTTGTTGGTGGCACTTTTGGCAAGTTACTGAAATATAACATACAATTTAGGTAATACAAAACAATAGGATAATATGAAATAAACTAAATACAATTGACTTAAATTATACCCTGGCAATTGGGAAAAAAATCTTTTCTCAACTTAAAATGTGTATTATAATTTTGAAATGCATAGTCCAATAAGTTAAATTTTGGGTTGTCTAATTGCCATACCTTAACTTAGATTCTTTTTTTACATCCTTGACTGGTTCAGGTTCGACTAAATCCAAACTATCAAGTATATTTGTTTTTTCTCCCCCTGTCAGTGTGTCTAGTTCAGGATCGGCATATTCCAAAATATTAAAATCAGCACCCATTTCAGCTGTAAAAAAAATATTAATATGATTATATAATGTCATAATATACTTTAGTTATTATAGGTACCTAATAATTCGTCATCGTCATCTCCTAAACCCCCAAGAATGTCACTAACTCCTTGTAATTCCACCATTGTTCCAGTCTCTTGTTCTAATTTCTCAAGTTCAGCCGTGACATTATCAGGAATTTCTTGTTCGTTACTAGTATTGTCATTAATATTAGATGTCTGTTTTCCTATAGCAGCAAGTCTTGAAGTAGTAGTAAGTTGAGATCCAACTACCGATGTTTGTTCTGAAGGTCTTGAGGTTTGGATTTGTGTCTGTTTTTGTAAAAGCTGTTCATACTGCTCTATATTAGCAATACGGCCCGTTGTAAGTGAGGAAAACCTAGGCGATGCACCAGATTGAAACTGTTGAATATTTATTGGTGCAATACCTCGTTGCTGAAACAGACCAATTATTAATCAATAAATTATGTAAATAATTATTTCATCAATTAAAAAGTGTATTAATTTTTGAAATAACCTAATCACTAGAACTAATTTAAAGTAGACTTGATAAAAACAAGATATTCCGCCTGATTCACTTAAATCTAAATTATTGCGTTATTGCTTATTTGACAGTTATTCAGAATTCATATTACAAAATCACAAGGGTAAACTAACACATGATACTAATAAAAACTCACATCAATCCCCCACAACTATAGCACATAAACAGTTCCTTATTTATCTACTACATTCTCTCTGTAGATCCTAGAACATTATAGTATAAATTCTAAGCCATTCAGTATAGCAAACTACTGTTAAATAAGCAATAAATCTCAGCTTTCTAAATGTTAACAAGATTTTAGTGAATCGAGAACAGATTGTATCTGAAATTTTATATTACATACATAAGAAATGTCATTTGAAATTTAAATCAGTCGATCCATTGTAAATACATAGTTATATTTTAAATCTCAAACAATTACAACTGTATTGTGATTAAGTCACATAATATCTAAATTGATATGAAAATCAATGCTTACCATCCCTTGTTAATAAGGATTTCTTTGGCTTTAGGTTTAAGAATTCTAGGACGAGATATTACCGAGATAAGCAAACTCATTACTGAATTACTTTTTTATTCTAATTTATTATGTCTTGTAATTTTAATCATCAGTTTAGTTCTATTGATATTGAATTTGATTAGCTTTTATATTAAATAACTTACCTGATGTTGCAATAATAGTCGCATTCTGAATTCAACATTTTGCATTCTCGGATCGACACCCTGTAATCTTAATCCTACCATCGTTCCTGGCTGTCGTAATACAATTCCACTACCAGTAACGGCAGCACGGGGCCTTGGAATTCCTGGTGGCAATGGATGTCTAAAAGTCGCATCAGCTGTTGTTGTTACTACATTATTTTGTTCTGGTTCTACTGGAGATGCATCAGAAGGAGGCCATATTCTTTGCTGTGCCTTCCCCGGCAAAAGATGTTCGTCAATTTTTTTGAACTGTTGCCTCTGAAGCAGATCTCGCAATTGACGATTAATTTCGTGACCATCTCCTGCACGTAAAGACTGCGAATAAGCTTGCAGATCATGAGATGCCGCAAATGGTATTCTAGATGACACATTTTCTGGCAATAATTTTACATGAGAAGCTGGGAGATTTGTATTGCTATTTGTATTTAATGATTGTAAACTATTTGTTGATGGATTGGATGCAGGAGTGCTCAATGTTTGTGATACTCTCACTTGAAGAGGAGGCAATGTAGATAAAGGAGATATTTGACTTTTTATATTCGAGGAATAAAATTGAGAAGTGGTAACAGATGGAGATGAAACAGGACTTATTGGTTGTGAAGTTGTTTGCAATACATCAACTTGTTCCACTACAGATTGTTGGACACCATCCGATAATGAACGTTGTACAGTAGCTATAGCTGCAAAGAATATACATTTTTTACTATCTTCTAGAATATTAATTTAAAAAAATAATAAGACTATAGACTAGACTATAATAAAAATTTTGGTTGTTTTGCTAAAATTTTAAAGTTTATTTGTGTCCAGATAAATTAACAAACAAAAACATAATGCACTAATTTGTTTTGTCGTGATTTAATAATGATGCAATTGAAGTATAAAAATGAATAAAAAAAAATTCACCTTGGGTTCTTTGTTCATGAAGTACATGTTGTTGTTGTTGGGCTTGTTGTTGACGTAAAGCTTGTAACTGTTTCCACTGTCTTTCTTGTTCAGCTTCTCGAGCCGTTTTTTGTTGCTGTGTAATCTTTTCTTGGTCCTAATAAAATATGATGTTAAGTTTTATGAAACTTTTAACAATTAAAGATATGAATAATTATACCCATTCCCAAAATCTATCAATAAATTGTATAATATATATATTTTTTGTTTTATACAATTCATTTAAGTATAATTTTGTTTATATTTACACTATAGAAATTGTTATGGTTTCTAGTACTACTTCCTAATTTTTAGTAATTATACATGGTCCGTAAGAAAAAAGAAAAGATGAATAATTTTAATGGTCTTAGTCTAAAGAAAGTAATTCAGCATTTGCAACAAAATATACACACATCAATAAGCAAAATGTGAATCAAAGTGGCCCCACTAGTATTATAATGTTTTAAAATTAACTTTCCCATACAATATTCATAGTACTTAATTACACCTAGGTACAGTTATAGGCATAAAGTTATGTATAATAAAATTATTATCGGTTTAACTATTTATTTTTGTACTAGGGCGGATTCATTAAAGACGAAGGAGAAGTTTAGTTTAAAATATTAACATTAAATTAGTGGTTATGTTCTGCTATTTAGTTGTTTTTCTTTTTTTTTTTAACTTGAACTTAACAGAACTTTAAAAATATGTTAAAGATGTTTTAGTTAAAATACAATAGTATCTTGATAATTTTAATCTTTAGTGGCCCGAATTCTTCCACAAAACTGGATTTGGTAATTTCTTTATTAGGTACGCTATAATCTAGATTTTCTTATGTTTTGGTAACCTGAATTAACAATCGACAGGTTTCAGCAAGGTGCATGTATTACAAGTGCATTAGCTCGTAGTCTAGACTCTAGACGATACCACTCAAGCTCTAAATTAACTAGTTTCTGGATATCGGTATGTTTGCAGAAGGGAAAGTAGAAATAATTGTGTTAAAAATCAAAGACGAAAAGGCCGTTAAGTGTTTGAACACAACTATGAAATGGGCAAATGAAAACATTATAGAGCTTTCAACCATCATTTTGTTGAATAATTTAAGGACATAACTTTCGAAAAATATCAAGAAAATATATACATTTTAAAATTTTTCAAGTCTTCTGTTGTTCAATTTTTTAAAACGTTATTTCAATTTTACACTTCTCAGTAATTCAGATTTTTTGATAATTTGAATCAGTCTGGTTTTAATTGATTTGCATTATCAAGGCACTACTGTATTGCTTTTTCTTAATTCTTATTTGTGTTACACATTGTTTTTTGTTTGTGTATTACCACATTAAGTGGTACATTGAATGACAAGTTTATTGATAACATTTAACAAATTTTGTTTTTTATAAAACATTATTAGATATTATTGTTCAAAAGTTCTTAGGAATTATTTTTGTAAGTACCTAATTGGTTTAATTGTAAATTTATCAATTATATTTTCGTCATCGTTAAATAATCGATTCATACTTTATAAGAAACAAGCAGAAACATTTCACCAGAAACACATTTTAACTATCTATAAATACTAAGCAAAAGTGCCACATAAAGACAGCATAATTATTTGTAGACTACTAAGAAAAGCATGCACATACCAAATTAGTTAATGATATTATCAAACAGCAAAAGACTACAATCAGATCTATTCTGTTAGTTAATTACTTTTACAGAAGAGCTCTGATACCTGCATCTGTGTAGGACATCGGTAAAAAGGATTACAAGGTGAAAATAAATAAAAAAACATCCATTGAGGAATCAAAAATTTAACATGCTAAATTTAGAAAAAACTTTAACGAAAAACCAAAAATACTTCAATATCATTGATTTAAAGAAATTAAGAAGTAACTGCTCAAATACATTTAAGTATAAAATTATTTCAACATATAAGTATATAAAAGCTTTCGAAAATGACACATCGAGTTCTCACCAGTGGTCGAGGTTCATAATTTTCTTGACCAAGGGAAGGAAGAGTGCGCATAATTTCTGAAGGGGTAAGTACACGAATCTGCTGATCTGCAGCAAGTGGAGGAGCCGGGAGTCGAGGAGGCGAGGTAAGATTAAATTCATTATTATGCTGGTATAAAGGATTCACTGTTACGTTGGGAGCTGAACCACAGTGATCACTAGGGCCCATAAAGTGTCCACGAGCAGTAAATTGTTGCTGTGTAAGTGGTGATGGTGACAATGATACGGGAGCCAATGGAATAGGAGGAGATACAGACACAGAGCTAGTAGAAGCACTGATTAGTGATGAGGTAGGCTTCGATTGGTGAGTGCACACCTCTGAGATTGTAGTCACAACAGATGGCTGGGTTGGGAGAATACTGGTAACTGATGTTGCAACCGCCTTGGATACTGTAGGCAAGCTTGTGTTCTCCTTGCTGATCTGTGAAATGGCGATGAAACATACGTACATACTAATGAGTAAGAGCACCGAAGACAAGCACACATAAAAGCTAAATGCATACTACTAACATATGCAAGGGTTAACCATGATTTTAAACAACAGTGTAATTGGTTAAACAACATTTTACACTAACTGTTACAGCACATACTTATAATTGTCATTTGTTACAGGCTGTTCATTTTAAACCACGTGTTAGGTACCATTATAGTTCTTTAAAATTATTTAAAAAATTAAGAAAATAATACAAAAATTAAAAACAAATCGATAACGATTAAATATTTTTTGAACTCTTGTTAATTAATATATTTGATCCCTAAATTTTCTATCCTTTGATTTTTTAATTATTAAAAGGGCGGTAACAAATGGAAATTAAAAGTTAGCAATAAATTCAACACTAATTATTATTGAAACATTGAATATATCTCAAGATATGTTCAAAATTATTGAATATTTAAAAACGTTCAAAGTTGTTTAAATAAATTACACGTGGGCATAGTCAAGTAATAAAACTAACAAATAAATCTATAAATTTAAATTTCACCATTCTCCTTTTTTCTATTGATCATTGCCAATTAAGTATTATAATAATTGTTATTCAAACTTATTTTATAATATTTAAACTTTATTATTGTTTCCAGGTTTTAATTTCAAATTTTTTATAATTTCTATAGATTCTCTAATTATTTTGGCTAATGAAGTGTACTGTAATGTATAAAATTAATAATAAAAAAGAAAAATTATAGGTCTGTTCAATGCACCATTAAATTGGTTTGCAAACAGTAAAGTACATGCTTTCAATCAATCAAAATTTTAGATTTTGATAGTTTAATAAATTCTAAAATTTTGATTGGTCGAAAGCATGTACTGTACCGTTTGCAAACCGGTTTGAAGGTGTGTTGAAACAGACCTTATATTTACCTATATATGTATAGTAAAACCTTAACGATTATGTTAAAATACTTTGTGCAATTCAATAATTTGATAGTAATATTTAAATATACAAATTTAGTCAGTAAAAACTTTAGCAATATATAAATGTGCAAAATCTTTTTATCTTACAATTAGTTAATTTACAATAACAAATTATTAAAATTATATTTTGTTCATAAAACAGCGATGGCACTCTTAAACAAACATCCTGTTTAGCAATTAAATAAAGACATTAAACTATCCAACTGTTTCTTATAAATTTTTGTTTTTTCTATTCTTTTAAATGAATATAATGTTTCTCATAATTTCTCGGTTTCTTTGTAAATAAATTTTTACATTTGTGCATAATCTTATTGTGGCAAATTTAATACTTTTACTTACAATTAGAATATTTCAAAATACAAAATTCTATCCAGATTATTTTGATGTGTTTTATGATAAACGCAGTACCTAATTATAAAACCTTGGTAGTTTAATGCATTTACATAAACATCTTGAACATTTAACAATTTAACACCCATAAAATAAATATATAATCAGTTTTTGATTCACAAAATAAAATTGTAACAAAAAAATGTTAAAAAAATTTACCTGTTGTTGTTTTTTCATTCTAAGAGCAGATCTATTATCCCTAGCTTGTTGCAAGTATGGTGCCTTTTGTTCGGTGCTTAATGTTCTCCACTTTTTAATAATTTGTTTGTACCGATCGTTCCATAATGGATAATCTGATTTCCAATCTGGATGATTCATATTAGCATATAAAACTGCTGATATAGTAGCACCTGATCCTAAACCTTCATCGGCTTTCATTTTTTCTGAAGAACGTTGATTATATGTAGAAGGCACTGTTGCAGCTGGAGTATCTATTTCATTAGATTCGTTTAATGTTACCCACGGACTAGGAGGTTCAGAAAATGCCGGACTAAACTGTGGACTACTGTAAATTAAAATGTCAAAAAATAAATTTCGCAGTAAAAATAATTAATCGAGAATCCTTACTTGCTGTATTCTGAATGATATGGTGATTGTGGCGGAAAGCTTACAGGAGAATTTAAATTATTTGGTTCGGCAGTTCTTAAGGAAGTTGGTCTTGCAGGAACCGTGATTTGATGTTGTAAGGGAGGTTGTGCTATGGCAGCAGTAAAATTATTTGTATTTGAAATAGGAAATGTCGAACTTTCCTGCGATTCTTGTGATTCATCAGTTAGTACATTCTGAAATTAAGTTATATCATAAAATATCACAGTTATAAAACAAGTTTGTTTTTTTTTTGTAGAATGATTGATGTTTCAAAACTTGGACTCGCTAATTAAAAAAATAATAATAATAAAACATGAAAATTGTCATTACCTTAAATATATCTTCTACATCTTTACTATTAATGTTAGGAATAGACTCTATATTGAAATGAGATCCTAAAATATCTGTTAATTCATCTTTGGTATCTTTTGTGTTGTTTGTATTTCCTAAAGTATCATTAATATCTGGATCGTCTGGAAGATTAGCATCTACAAAAAAAGTAGATTAAAGTTTCTTTTCTAGATTATTTAAGATAAAACAAACTATTACCTGCAAGTCCCAACGTTTCTGCATTTTTAGATAGTTCATCATCATCTTCATTCATAATAGTATTTACTAAATCTGTATCTAATAAATCACCAGGAATAGCTAAAACATCTTTAAGTGCCTCTGTATCACTTTCGTCCTCTTCTTTTGGTACAATAGCTTCGACTTGATTCGTTTTATTTGAAAAATTGTGTGTATTTTTTATTCTTTCATCTTTTATTACTTTTTCTTGTTTTGGTGTCACAGCTGCTACAGCTTTTATTTCATCCTATAAGAAAATCATATTGATAATGGAAACTTAAATGTTTAAAACAGTAACAGGTTTTTAAACAGTTAACAGTTAACTTAACAGTTTTTTACCTATCATTTATTGAACATGTTCAATCTGGGCATAAGAATAAATAAAAATGATGTAATAAATTAAAGTAACTTCTTTAGATTGCCATTTTTTACGTGATATATTTTTTAAGACATTTTGGGGAAAGACGATGCAAACGAACCACCGCGTACTGATGGCTCGCTTCGTTCATGAACCATTTAGTCTATAGTTAAACTATAAATTACTTATTTTTGCAATAAATTGTTCTTATAAAAAGAAGTTATTAAATTTTCAGTCAGCTTTGGAGAGAAAAAAACAGAGAAAATGAGAAAAATATTTAGGCACGCGCAAAAGGTTTTTTGGTTCCATAATTGGTTATGCTATAGTTTTTCTAATCAAAATTAAATAATTTTGGCTACTTAAACAAAAGTAATTGTAATTGATCACTACGCAGTGGTCAAATCTTCTAATTCTGAATGGTTCTAAATGTTGTTCGCCAACATTATTAGTAATTATCGAGACTAAATAAAATGTTAAGGCTCTGTAATGGTAATTTCGATTTAACCCGATCTTCGTGATTGAATTTGAGAATTGCTGGTTTAGATATTTAAAAATTATTATATTCCTAAATATAGATTCTTGCAATAAGTAACTTAAGAACAAAAACAGAATCAAAAATTAAAATAAGAAAACAAATAAATAACCTGAGATAACTGTATAGTTCTATCCTTAAATCCAGAACTTTTTGGAGCTTCCTCATCACTGTCGCTAGTACTATCGGGTTCTTTGGTACTTTCCAGCAATTCCTTGCCAAAAAAAGCTTCCTGTAGATAGGAAGGAAAACTTTCAGCAAGTTTGCTTTTAGGTTTTCTTCTAGCAGGCTTGCGGCGTGGTTTATCACCATCTGACATGGTTTGCAAATTTGTCGACTCAATTGCTGGTGAACTTGTTTGACCCGGCAATATATCTACATCATCATTGTCTTGCATACCTCGAATTCCTCTTACACGAACTAAGAAGCCTCCAATGCCTAAAATATAAGTAATAAATGTTAACTTTTTTTATATGATAGGATCAATGCTTACCTAATTTTTGTAAATTGCGTTGACGTTTCCTTCTTAATACACTAACACCACTTTCCATAGTATACAATGTGAAACCTTCTGGCGGAGGACCATCCTCTTTAGTCCATAACATCCCTTCTTTATATAAGTCTTGTAATTCTTCCTTGATATCCACTAATTCTAGTTTTGCACTATCTTCTAAAGTGCCATGTACTATATGAAATAATAATCAAATTCTATTGACTAACATAATTAACATTTTTAAATATAATATGTAATAGAAAATTAGGTCTCAAAATGATTAGTGTGGTATGTATATAATAAAAAAATATATCTTCAATAAATTTTAAACAATTATTTTAATGTTATTACATTTTAAATGTAATAATTTAATGTAGATTTCTAAAATTTAGAAGTTATAAGAATATAAATTAATGACTTGATCAATAACTCGATAACAATAAATTGAGAATTGAGTTTTAAGTGCATAAGCTCATTGACATTTTTGATTAATTGTCAGAAAAACATAATTAACAAGCCCTTAAATTTATGACTATCCTTTTAATGTTTGACAAGCAGACAAAATCCATTTCGGATTTTTAAGCTTAATTATTTGATGAAAATAGTTGATTGTAAAAATAAACGAGTTGATTAGCAGTAGCAGTAACAGTTTAGAATCGAGCATAAGCTTATCGACTTTTAACTTGGAAGAAAAATAATTAACAAGCCTTTAAATTTACAACTATAACTATTGGGACACCCTGTGTATTTATCATTAAAAGAAGTTAAGCATAAATATAAAAATGAAATTTAAAATTATTAAATAATAAATACAATTTTTTACCATTTCATTCATACTATTCATAAATTCCAAAACGTTTACTTAATTTTTAAATTTTAACCGTGCAGAAAACAAAAATTAAAATTCATACAACATTCCTATGTCAAAAGTACGAACCTGACGAACTACTCCCAGCTACGACAGACTCGATAGTAGCCATAATTCCAGCTTCTTTATCTTGAACGGCAATAAACTTTTTTCTTTTCTTTCTAGTAATACTCTGTTCATGTGATAATGATTTAATGAGACTATAACCGATTTCACTTAAATAAACACCATCCATATAATAATTTGTACTTAATTTAACTTCTGGACTTTTACTAAAGATAGGAGATCTAGGTGATGGAGTTGGTTGCAAGTGTGGCGGAGGAACATCACGTGGCCTGCATAATATACAGTTATATCCTTCTTCTGCACACTTTTCTGCATCTAAACTATTTTTAATAGAGTCGCAAGACCCATGCAACCATCTATCACATTGAATACACGATATAATAAGATCTCCTTCGACATACGGTTCTAGACAACTTGGGCAAATGCTATATGATGCACATGGACCGCACTCTGTGTAACTGTTCATCCACGTACAGTTAAAACCAGGATCACTAGTACCACACAACTGACAAATAGCGCACCACTTACATTTCCAGTTACCATGAGGAACATAATCTAAAGGAGGATCCATACAATAGATATGATTGGAAATATCACATTCATCACAAAGTATAAGTCTGGCTTCGTCATTTCGTTGTCCACAACCCTCACATACCGTACAATCTAAACAACGCCATCCTTTTTCTAATATTACTTTAGTCACTTTTACATTAACACAATATGGATGATAACATTGTCCGCATTGAATACAAGCTATAAGGCAACCTTCTTGGTCAGTTCCTAAAGAACCGCACATCACACAAATATCTTGTGTTAAAACAAATTTGTCTTTCGCCGAACATAAGACCAGTCGATTTTCGATGCCTGGTTCTTCATCAACCTTTACTCCCATCATTGGTGGGTCTTTGTAAACCAACTCCAGGAACTCCAAACATACCTCGCATTTTTGACTTTGGACCCCGTTTTCTTCCAAAATCTACTACTCTTTGTCGCTTTGCAAAACCTACTTTACCAGGCATACCTTTTCCTTTAGGTCTACCTACATTGCTTACTCCTAATCCTAGACGTTTCTTTGCAATTTTACTTGCACTATAAGGTTTGCCTTTTCCTAATCCGATCGATCGAATCGGATCTTCATAATGTTGCCGTTCAGGATCAAACTCGTACGTATCTTCGATGAGAGAATCTTGGGAAATTGATAAAGAATCACCATCATCGATGCCTAATTAAAAATAAATCAAATTACTAGAAGTCGTTTTCTTATTAAGTACATTAAAAAGAAATAAATAAAATATACTCACTGTTTCGTTTACTCATCAACTGACGATTTTGTTGTGTTAAACTTTTGCAAATTAAACATACATATTCATACTCCGGATTAGATTCACGGCGCTGATGATATACAATAATGTCTGCATCCGGATCACAAGTTCCATGAACAAATCTAAAATAAATATAATAGATATCAAAATAGAATATATAATAAATATCTTAATAGTGTTTTTAAAAATATACATTAAAGTATTTACTTTCGGCATAATGCACATTGCACCATTTCTCTGTGAGCATGAGCACGATAGGCACGGTGACAAAGAGGACATGAAAATCCCTTATTGCGTTGCTGATAGCAAGAATCACATACTGTATAATGTGCATGCCAGCGTGATGAAAGACCTGCTCCGGGCGTTCTAGATCCACAATCTCCACACACTCGACAACACTTGAAAATATACTTATGGTTAATTGCTTACACGTTATATATATATATATTTTTATAAGTAATAATTTAAAATGAACTTACTTTACATTTCCAACCATACTTTGGTATAGTTGTAACGATAGGCCTCTGGCACATAGCATGATAGATTTTATCACATTGTTCGCATGCCATTAATTTAGTTTCATCACCTGTTATTCTACAAACTTGACAAATCCTACATTTTCGACACTGCCAACCTGCCCGCACTCCTAAAACATTAAAAATTATATCTAAAACACATTATATTTCAATATAGTTTATATAATTAAAACAATCATATTATACATAATATAAATTTAGATTTAAATTTAAATTTACCAGGTAACTGAGCCAAACCAACGCAGGTTCCATGATAATGTTCACCACACGAAGAGCAAAACATGAGATTGGCAATATCGCCGTGCATCTTGCATGTATAACAAACAGAAGCTAAAAGCAAAAAATATATAATTTTTACAAAATAATTTAAATTTAAATCATTTCCATACATTCACAAACCAAAGGTACTTGTACTAGATGCTGGGTACAAAATGTAGAAATAGTTCTTAAATCTTGAAAGGCACCTGAAGCTGTGGCACAAGGAAAGTGATAGATTTTGTTGCATCCTTCACCTTTACAAATTAAACTAGCTCCAAAATGATTACAATGAGAACATTTTTTAGATGTACTACGCAACACTACTGGGCCAACATTTTGTAACAAAGAATTTTCTAAAAAAAAATTATGTATAAAACAAATATGTACATTATTTTGTGGTTACCCACCATATCTTACTACTCCATTAGACCACGTTGCACAATTTCTGTGAATGTAAAAATGACCAGATGGTTCAAATATATTCTGTACATCAGGCTCTTCGACATATCCAATTATTGACAATTCATCGACATATTCACTATTCAGCGAAGGATGTCGACACTTGTTAAAACTTTTCTGTCGACGACAAGTCACAGGACCTCTTGGACTTTTGTCACCCATTTCACGATCAGAAATTGGATCCATCGGCGATTGTAATAATAACGGATGACTCGCAATTCTTTGTGGTATAAATCCTTCAGGACATGTAAGACGTAGCAATTCATTTTGACCCAATTGACTACGTTCTCCTAAGTTACACAACGCACACACCTTTCCAGGCCTGAAAGAATTATACATGCTGAAAATACAAAGCAAAATTCATGCCAAAAACTGTTCATCAAACCATTAATTAAATCGAAATATTTGTCATCTAGTGTATTTAAATATTTTTGATAGTTACACAAAAATAGATGTTAAGGACAATTTATAATAAAAACATGAAAGCCATTCTTGCAAGTCAATTATTACTGTGACAATTAAGCATTAGCACTATTCCGAGAAAGTGAGATGTAATTATTATAAAAAAAAACTAAATCAAACTGTTACCACTGTTCTGGAGAATACGGGGTATCATCCGGTGTTGGAAGTAAATTCCTATCTCTTTCTGGCATAAGAAACGTTCCTGTCTCAGGATCCAAAATCGGCCCTAAATCCTCATAAGGTGATGGTATTGTTGAAGACATGAATTCAAAATCTGACTTATCAAAACCTCTAACTCTTTTTGGTAAACCCCGCATGTATCCTGCCGTTTTCAATCGTTTTAATTTTACCCCTAAACCCGTCCGTTTAGGTATTGGTTTACCTACAATTATGCATATTAATAACTAATTAGAAACAAGCGACAAGTGAAATTAATTTTAGCAAGTTTTAACTGTTATGCAAAATGATATTATTTCATCGACACAATTAAAGTAAATTTTTTAAGTAAATTATACCGTATATGCTAGTGTAATGTCCAAACTATTTATCCAAAAATTTTAATGCAAATTTTCAGGTGTAGACATTACACAGGTCAGTCAGTACCAAAATGTTTGTTATTGTTCCATTAAAGATTCAAGGTTCAAAATGCTCTCTATTAAATCGTATTACAAAATAAATTGCACTTATGCTGTCTTGTTCTTCTTGAAGAATGTGTAAAGAAAAAGAAAGATGAAAGGATAAAAGATACACATAAACATTGAAAAACAATATCCATGCAGATATTACCCAGGTCGATATTTTTTTCTTATGAAAATCAAGGTACGAACATTACACAAGCTTATATGGTATTTATTGCAATAATATTTTTTAATAACTCTATAAAAGGTTTCCAAATGTAAAAATAAAGAAATAAAAGACATTCTAAAAGTTAACAGTCTATAAATTATTTGGTCAGTAAAAATTAATATTAATTATAATTTACAGATATATTATTAACCTTAACATGCTGTTTGGTGCAAAAGCAATATTTGAAAGACATTTTATTATGCCAATAGACTGAAAATATTTGAAATCTAGTATTATTGCATTTATAAGGCAATAATTTACTCACAAACTAAACATATATCACTAATAATAAATGATTTACAGAGTAAGGGTCGATCTTTTCATCTTCTGTTTAATTCAATTGACACATATTTACCATAGAAACGTATGTTCAAACAATTGTTTCCATGGTAAAAATTTGTCAAGTAAATTTATTGGGAGATGAAAAAACCGGCCCTAAGGGTCAAATTCATAAACAAAATTAATTCTCATCTCATTCCTGTTTCTTCATTGACAACCAATAAAAACAATAGATTCGTAATGTCAGCAGTGTGACAGTTCGTTCCACTGTCAATGAAGAAATAGAATAAGATGAGTATGAGTTTCGTTTATGAATTTGACCATCCCTCAATTGTATTCGATTAAATCCTCACTAAACAAAATTAATTATTAAACATAAAATTATACTAGTTTTATTTTATTATAACTGTTAACACTATTTTTCATTTGGTGATGGTGACAAGAATGATTCTTTATAATATTGGTTTTTATTAAACAAAAAAAATACTTTTTAAAAATATAGCAATGTACCATGCACATATAATAAATTACATAATATGTAGTCATTTCCATTATCAAGTAATTTTGATTTTAATTTAAATTTCCATTTATACATATTAAGTATAGACATAAAAATAATATTATCGGTGAAATACAATATTATACAAAAGTAAATTTATGCACTTTTATTTTATTTTACGGTTTGGGTTAAGTTCTAGTATTTTAAACCTGATAAATTCTAATTTCTCTTCAAAAAAGTAGTTTAATATTTTGTATATTAAGAAAAATGAGAAAATTTTATAAACATTAGCACATTAGCTGCCTTACCTGATTAGATTTTAGATCATTTTTTGCACATGCATTTGTTATGTCTGATTGAGAGTTAATTTGGGAAAAGTATTGTTCTTTTTAAATCATGTTTGCGTTAATTCCCAAATAAAATAATCATGGCAATATGTAACCATACCTTAGCAAGGTAAAGTATGACTAATATATTTTTTTACAAATTACAGTAGAATAGGAGTTACGTTAAAAAGGAAAAATCAATTAATTATGATCTGTTTTAAATATGAAGATTAGAAGAAATGATGTTTTCTTAGCACGATTGCTTGCATATGCAATTGTCACATTTTCACTTCAACAATTGTACTTTTCTATTTTTCCTTTACTGTTATTTATAAAATTTAAGTTGTAAAGTCTATTTTGTAAACGTTAAAACATAAACATTAATAATTGTCAATATTTAAGCCCCACTTAATATAAAATTAAGAAAATTGAAACTGCTATTGGTATAACTTAAAATGTTAAATTATATATCATCTTATTTATGTCAGATTAATGATTACCTCCTTCTCTTCGAGGTCGTCCACGGCCTCGCTTAATACTAAGTGGCTTCCCAGAAAATGTATATGGTATTGGAATATCATCATTATTTGGTGGTGAAGATGTAGTGGATGTTGCAGCAGATGCTGCTCCAGATGAAAGAAGTTGAAGAGGTGATGGTAAAGGATAATCAATTAATTCCTCTTCTTCATCCTCTAGATCCGAGCCATCACCTTCATCAATTTCCATCAAATCGTCCGACTCTAATCTACCACTCACGTCTTCCATTGTTTAAGAACTAGAAAAGTTACATTATTTATCAAACACTTGATAAACACATAGAGGTTATATTATCAAAATTCAAAGATCAAACATTTACCATTTTTATAAACAAATAAAATATAACGCACTAAAACTGTGATTATTATAATGAATACAATGTATCACAAAAAAGCGCAAACGTAAAATAACTAATATATTTGCTAAATAAAGTTCGTATAATGAAGACCGAGCGCCATGTCAGATTTTGTATACAGGCAAGCCCTAATGAAGATTTGAAAGAACCTTACTTGAAACATATTGGTAAATGGAAACCAACCTGAAGTCTGATTTATTTACGGTCATTACGGCAACAACACTATTAAAACTAATACATCACTAAATTTACCCAATTCAGATTTGTATACATGTCGTAATAACATAAAAAATATCAGACATACGTGAGAGTGGGAGAGTCCTCGGGACGAACACTACACGAACAGAGCCGAATATTAAAATTTCAAAAATAACACCAACGCAAAGAAGTTAAAATATCTAAAAATATTTTAAAATATATTTCGTCAGTATGTATAGCGATATTTATAAAGTTCAACAGACGAAAAGAAATTAGTTTGAGGCGAAATCTTGATTCCTAGGTAAAACAACCGACGTTCACAAATGACGGTAAGGTGTTTGAATTTCCCACTCTTCAAACTAATTTTAAACGTAGTGTTTACCATGGGCGGCACATACGAAAATGTATAGAGGCAAATTAAGTTATTAAAAAAAAATTCGCTATTAATACTAATTAAAACGAAATTCTTTTTGTTATACTGACATTTATAATTAGACACAACAAATTAAATTACATTTTAATATTAATTAACATGCGTACATTCATTTAATAAGTACCTAATAAATTTGTTAAATATTTAAAAAACAAATACTTTTATACATTAATAATACTAATAAATACTGTTAACTAATAAAAAATGGAAAACTAATGAAAACTATAATGCAAAATATGTCTGCTGGTAGACAATGTTAACAATAACTTGATTAGCCGTATGCATTTCATTACATTTAGTTGCTACTAAATTGTGTTTATTTCTTTAGAAACAATCGTTTCTATGGAGATAAACATGATTTAGTATAGCCACTAAATATGTTTATGCCTTTTACCATAATATGTACACTAATAGCTTGCACGCTAAATGATTTGTGGGGAAATTAAGCCACCAGTGCAAATGATGCATTTAGTTTTAGCGGCTAAAATGTTATTGCTCAACATATATTAATATTATATCAATTAAATGACTATATATACATATATGTAGGGTAGCTTCTTTTATTTTGTCATAATAAATATAACATATTTCTATTAAGTTAATATTAGTTCAGGTTAAACGAGTTAAAACAGTCCAATTTTAATGGATATATAATATTAAAAACACTACCTATATAAAATATTGCAAAAAAAGTGACAATTTGGTAGTACATAAGGCTGTCATTTTCATTTGTAAATTTTTGTTGTATTTATTTAATGTACCGTTATTAATTAATTTATTGGCTAAATATGTCTATAAGCAATGAACAAGAGAGTAAGATTTGATGAATTTAATATTATAGCGTTAAATAACTTATATTTTAGTTGAAAAAGAGATCAATATTGATGACATTAAAGATAAAATTGGTTGGATTCAAAGTTTATCAACAACTGAAGGACTATTGGAATCCCCTATAAACATAAACCTCTCTATTGCTATACCTATACAAATGACTCCTTTAAAATGGCACCACTTTGAAGTTCCTTGTAAAAAAATGAAAATGAGTAATTCTGGCCATACTTGTATGTTATTTCTTACAAGCATTATATAGGTTTATTTTTTACATAATCTATTTAGTAATAATAAGTGCAAAATGGTTTGAAGAAAGACCTTTTATATCAAAAGGCCCATTTGTCGAAAGTTATATTTTTTCTCAACTTCACTTTCATTGGGGCTGTAACGATATGGAAGGTAGTGAACATACAATAGATGGTTCGCAACTGCCGCTAGAAATGCACGCTGTTTATTTCAATAGTATTTATTTGACACAAGAAGATGCATTAAGAGAGAAAGATGGTGTTACTGTTTTAGTATATTTTTTCCAGGTGAATTTATTTTTAACATAAATTTCGTAAATTCAATATTAATAAGATTTTTGATGTATTGTATGGCTTATCATAACATATTTTGAACTGAATCACTATCCAACATAATATTATAATAGGTACAATTCATAAGTAGAGAAAAACTCATAAGTACAAACTGTTACTCGCTTTTCGTATCATTTCAGTTACAAACACAATCAAATCCCGCAATACAAATATTAATCGATGCAATGTTATTTGTACAAAAGCCACAAAGCTCTATAAGATTAGCATCTTTACCATTACAATTTCTTTTAAAAGAATTTATAGATGATTACTTTATGTATTGGGGTTCCGTAACAGCTGATACATTCATGTACACAATTCTTTGGTTAATTACTCGTCAACCTATGGGCATATCGATTGAACAGGTATAGAGGCATAATTGTTTTTAATATACACATATATTTCATAAAATTAATATGACTTTTTAGGTAGAATGTTTTCGCACATTATTGGATACTAACGAAGAACCTTTGATTAGAAACTTTCGAAAAGTACAACCTCAAGGAAAGAGAAGACTATTTCATGTAACTCCTTGTAGCTCTAAATATTCTACTTTGTTACCAACTGCTGTGGAAATTGCAGAATCACAAAATAATCCAACACAAAAATGTTAATTTCATAATATTTAATACGAATACTTAAAATTGTTTATTGCAAATTGCACAAATTTAAATAGTGCACTTCTCTTATAAAGAAAAAACTTATTTATTTAGTACTTTCTTTATTAATTCTTATTTAAATATTAAAAAAAAGCATAAATAGGTTTAAAATTTTTGTACAGCTAATTTTACATTTTATGTGTTTAACTATAATGACAAAATTCTCTATTTTTGTTTTCTTTCTGTGAAAAGGGATTTGTTAATGCTATTAGAGAAAATTACAGTCAATTTACTTACAGATCGGTAACTAGTTAATTTTATTTACAGTTAATTAATTTCCATTCACTTATTCATATAAAACCACTTCTCTTGTATTTAGTAGTTGTATTGGCCTAGTATTAATGTCTATTGTAGATCCATTATAAGAACGTATTTCACGAAACTTTTGAAGCTGCAAAAATATTAATTTAATAATAATGATGAAACCAGTTAATATCTACAATTGTGATACATTTAACTTTTGTATTTTATTTTTGTTAAAATTAAAATTATGTTTAAACTTTTTTAGACCGGTCGCAAATGCAGTTAACACAAGCCATTATGAACGCCGTGTCTGAAACTGCGTACAAAGTGAGGTGACCACAAGTGACTGTGTTTGCAACCGGTCTTATAGCAGAAAATCTGTTAAAAACGAATGACTCTCATAGAAGCCCATCTGACGTAATTTCATCAAAAATAGTCTGTGAATAAAAACACCGAACTTTTGAGGAGAGAGTAATTATTATATCTAAAAATACGAAGGATCAAGGCACTCGGCAAGTTACCTTATGCTAGATAACTTGGGCATCAAAAACAAATATGGTAAATACCTTAAAACTATAAAATTCAAATTTTATTTTAGTTATTAACTTTATGAAACATAAACATACCTGACTAGATGATATTCCTAGAGGTTCTAACTGTATTATCCAATAAACTCCCTCTGTACAGGGAGGATATGTTAAAGACCCACAGTACAACAAATAATTTCGCATAAATTGAGGCATAATGCAGGACAGTGGAAAAAGATCTAAAGAAACACACTTGGATGGATTTTTAATATGTTCCAAGATATTTACTATAGGTCTAAGAAAAACATTCTCAATTGGCGTTACCTGAAAAATAGACGTTAGAAAAATTAAGGTGGATACTTATTTTGTATGATAGATTTAGAAAATAGCTTAATATATAGGTTTAAGTACAAAAAAAAAGGATCATACCTGAAAGAGATAGCTGACGATAAGAACTGCATTATTTTCAGCCGCTTGTTTCATATTAACATAATTTTCGCCTACTTTAAGGTGCACCACTTGCAGTTCCATCGAATATTGTAGTGAATCAATTATATGTTCAGATCCTTCTTCATCCGTAGGTCCCCAACGGAAACATGCATTGAAAAATCGGAATTTGTCTCTTAAAGGACCTCCTTCTATTACTGGCCGTAAATCGTTTTCCCAACGTGCATATAGCCTAACTGAAATTTATACAGTAAACTATTTTGGGTAATGTATTTGTAGACAAAAAGTTGAACCAAACAAATTTCACGTAAAATTTTTGATACTTCATGGCTTCTTCCAGAACAAAAACATTACAAAATTACAATTGAAAGACGAATTACTCACCAGTATGACCATCATTGTAGGCACGAAAATCTATAGGTAATTGATTATATTCTGCTGAAAAGCATAATGGTTTGGTAGTGTTCAATGGTATCACGATAACATCTCTAAGGGTAATATTGACAGGTGATTGCATACATCCTTTACTTTGTGGAAATTTATCTTTCCATGCTAATGGTCCCACAGCTAAGCGAATCATGTACATAATAATAAATGTTCATTTAAAACATATAATCGAAACTTACGACAGTCATAATTGTAACTGTAAAAATATGCCATATCATTGTCATTAAAAAATGATTTTTTCCAACTGAACACTTCAAACAGAACGATCATAAAAATACATAATCCACAAAAAATTACTAAAAGCTCAACTGACACAAAACCCATATCGAGAAATATTTTTTGTAGCTTTCAGTAATAATAACTTCAAATTTGGTTTGTAAATTGAAATTAGTTGTACTGCATGTCGTTCTTACAATTTGTTTTTTTTTGTTGTAATTTGTTACTAGATTAAATTAATTTTAAAGTGTACCTTATTATTTGATGAAAAGCATATCTCTGGGGTGCTTTTATGTCTTTTTTTTTGCTTTTCTGTTTATGGTTTTGGACTCACCAATTAGCCAGTCCACTTTTTTTTTGCAATTGATTTCTGAATGTGTTAGTATTACGTTCACAAACGTCCATGGTTGAAGCGAGATTTGAACCTGCAGCTGTGTGTTAGATCAGTTGACAGGTCGACTATCTAGGACACACGGCTCCTATTTTTATGTCTATTTTCTTTATAAAGAACCATCACCGATCAGTACAACCTATACTATTATATAATACCTCTAAGGGCCATTTCAAAATAAAATAAATTAATTATTTGAAATCTTATATTATAATTAACAAATCTTGAGTGAGAAAACAATTAGCAAATTGTAGGTATTCTTATAAAAAACAATCAGTTAAAAGCTACAATCAATTATGCATAAGTGTAAATATTGCAAATTGTTTTTTTTTAAAGAAAAATATGAAACTTAAATATTATTTTTATTCGGTAGTTGTGAGACTGCATTGCAAACATTAATATTTAATTATAAATTAATTTAAATTATTAAAATATCAAATTAATTTAATATAAGTTAAATTTTACTAAAATTTTCTAGTACAAGAGAACTTGTAAATATGAATAATTGTAATAAATATTATTACTTTGCGAAAAATAACGACCAATTTAAATCTATTAATTGTATAACATTAAAAAAAATAAACTTACAATAAACAAAACAAACATTAACTGACGGTATAGGTAGAGGTAACATCGATGGAAATACGTACACAAACACCAATTTATAAATTAAGGAATGCTTTGCAAACAATCACGTATTTGAAACCAAGTTTGGAGGCCCTGCAACATAAATTAATTATTTAAATTAAATTTACAAAATATAACAATGAAATGACCTTCTTAGAAATTTTCAGTTGTAAAACAGCATATGCAGTTAAAGTTTCTCTTAAATCTATTACTTTTTGACTTTGAAATCTGTCCACGTCATTTAAGGCATCGTCGCAAAAATTGCTAAAATTCAATGCCAGAAGTTAAATATTTAAAATAAATTAAGTTATTAGATTTCTATTGAACATACCTTAATGCAGATTTAGAATTTGTGACAGCTTCAGCGCCATTTTGAATTTGTTGGTCGAGCAGATTAATTTTTAATTCTTTAACTTCATCGCTATCGACAGCACCAAATAATTTTGACATCAAACCTAATTTACCTTGTTGAGCTTTCGATTTTTCAACACTTTTAGATGCAACACTAGTTTCCGCATTCTCCAGTTGCAATTGTAACATCTCTTGATATTTACATAGGTTCTGTAAAGAATCGGCAAAAAACAGGTATTCCTTTAATTGATCCACTAAAAGTTCCTCATCCTCAAGTACTGCATCAATACTAGATGCAAGAGAATCTAGATAATGGCCCATTCTTTGCAGAGCATCGCCCATTTCCCTTTCTAGTGCACTCCATTCACTAAAAACTCTACCATAATTTGCATGAAGTTTATGAATGGTGTACTGTCGTTCTGCAATACGACTTCTTGCTTTTAACAAGTTGCTCAAGTTCGATTGCAACGTAACACTATAATCTTTTATTGCCAAAAATCTGGAATCTGGTTTCCCTAAACGAAGCGAAACACTCAACCCCTTCAATTTACTTTCTATAGCTTGGAGGTAGCCTTTAAAAAATAACATGGTAAGTTTGTAATCGTGTAAGCAACTTACAAACCATTGGCCTTGTATTCTTCACTCCAAGAATCTTCTTGCCGTAAAAATTGCATAAAGCACTTATCCCAACTTAAGACGCTATGCGAAGCTATTCGAAGTAGAAAAGTTTCCAACCCTGCACGTCTGCGATCGATAAAATCAGGATCAAATAAATCATTCGAAACTTTCTGCCAACTGTACAATACTTTTTTTTCAGGTAATGGTGGTGTTACTATGTAAGGATAAGTAATTTGTAAGTAATTATGTAATTGCTCAAATTCCGTGTAACGACGCCATACCATTGTTAAATTCGTAAATTTATTGTAAAAATCTGGATCTGTAACTCTAACAAAAAAAAAATATTTGTAATTTAGTAAACGTAAACATTTGTAAGCAATATTAATATAAGAATTTAAAAGTTAAAATTAATAAACCTAATAACATCAACATAATTTGATAATTAATTGAATTGAATTTAATAATTTATATTGTTTTATACAATTGGAATAAGATTAATGTAATAGTTATTTCTAATAATATTTTAAGTCGGTGGTTTTCAACCTTTTTACATGAGAGGACTGATGCTGGAACTATCACAGGAATTATTTTGAAAATTTTTTGACAAACTGGATCTAGTTTGCAGACTAGCAATTGAAAATTATGTATAAAAAAAAAAGGTTGATTAGGTATGATATATTCATAACGTGTACAATCACAAGCAATAAAAATATCCTTGTTTTCTATCTCTATTTTCTATCTTTTCTATTTGGCAAAATTTATGCCATATATAGATTGGTATCGTGTCAGAATGCTATAAATAATAATGATGACAGGTTCTAGGGCTGCACCGTCGTGTCAATATTAGGCCATCATTTATTTGAACATCGTCAGACTTGAAAGCAGTAAAATTAATAGAAAGCTTTCAATTTTTGTTGCATGCAGCAATATATTATAACACTCAAATGATAAGTATTATCAAAACTAATATACAGTATCAAGTTGATTAAATATTTAAATTTTGTAAGTTAATAATTTTCTATAGATACGATTATGTTTCCATAAATATTTTATACTTAACCAAGTGTTAAATCATTAAGTTTTTCCAGTGCAATTCAATATGGCTTACTAAAAATAAAACTTTAATTATTTGTCTACGAATACGAACCCAAATGTAAGAAATGTAAAATATAAAATATAAGGTAAGTATATTTAACATTTTGCACCGACACCCTTGCATCTATAATCCTTGGTTATAAGTATGAAATATTTGCGGAAACACAATTGCATCTAAAGCAAATTAATAACTTAAATAAGTTCTTAAATATTTAGGGGCAATTGTACAATATCAGTTTAAACTGTTCATTTCCATAGTAACTGTAAAAAACGTATGGTTAAACCAGTTTGTGAACGGTACAGTACATGCTTTCAACCAATCAAAATTTTAGATTTTAACAGTTGAGTAAATTCTGACTGGTTAAAAGCCTGTACTGTACCATTCGCAAACCGATTTGAAAATGTGTTGGAACAGACCTATTGTTAAATCTGGCTGGCCCTTAATCAGTGATCAGGTTCAAATGGTTATAAATGTAACAATGCCCAACTATATATTCACCTAATTGATTTACTTATATGATTGTTTACTTATATGAATATTGTCATTGTTGATCAATTATTATATTTGTTAAGGGAAGTTTAATTAATTAATTTAATAGTTATGCTGCCAATATGAATGCATTATAAAAATAGTTTATGGTAAAAACTGTAATTTTTAGACACTGAAATAAACTGACTTTTTTATTACATGTAGAAAAGGACTTGTCAATCATTCTCGAATTCAAAAACGCACATTTGATTGTACCTACAATAAGAAGGAACCTAAATCCAAACTAAATTATTGAGCATATAAATAAAATTACAGGGCTTTATTTATTAACAGTCAAAGGTTAATAATTGTTAATAAATTATTATTTTAAAAATACTGGTGTATATGGTTGTGCCGAGAATGATCGAGAGATACTTTTCTTTACAGCATTAAATGTAATTATACTACTCTTAAATGTACCAATATTTAATAAATTTGGATTATCCGGATTAGGTACTCTTGGTGTCATTTGATCCAGATAAACAAGGTTTTACTGTAAAATATTTTTGCCAGAAACTATTCAACATAATATGATATAAACATACACAAAAAATTATGGAATATTCTATGTAAAAATTGAAATTTAACATTTTTTTTATATTATTATATATACATACTTCAGTTCTAGTAAGTAAACCATGTAATAATCTCTGAGATTCAATGTTCCATTGGTTCGTTTTTCAGATTCCGACACAAATATATCGATGTGCCTTAAAAGAGAATCCTACAAAAAAAAAACAAAATCAATAAAAAATTATGTTAATATATTACTGAAGTATATACTTACTTCACTACCTAAACTTGTTCTAAGTTTTGTACTATTTTCTGCCATTTTGCATTCTAAATATTTGTATTTTTGTACATTGACATGTATGTGCTATCACATTTATGCTGTTTGTTGTTTTCCATAAAAAATTAGGGTAAACAAAAACATATTTTTATAAAATTCCTATATATTAGTTTTTTTACACCATTTCTAAATCACCAATAATTATTTTAGTTAGACAGGGATACCACCATATGACACTATACTGTATATTATAGAAAAAAAATATTATTAACTTGTTGCCATTTTTTAAATTTTCCTAACTGTTATCGGAAATATTTGCGTTATTAAAAATTATTAATTCTTAAACAATAGTACATGCTGTTTAATGTTCAGATTTTCAATATATTTAATCTACCTAGTGGTTGTCTACTAACACTAAATTATTAGGGATAATATTGCACGTAATATTTTATTTTAATTTATCCTTTTGTTCTTTTAAAACAAGTTTATTATTTAAAAATCGTCAATATAATTTACTTGTAACAAAAACACTTTAATTTAAGTAAGTACCTATTAACGGCCATCTGTATACCGACATAACCCGATACTTAAGAATAAAATATCTATCTAAACACAATTACTTAGTATCTAAGGAAAATCAATAACTTAAGCAAAACTTAAATATCAGATCATTGACGGGTAAATGGCCATAAAAATAATTTCTAAATTTACTTAAAAGCGAGGCAAAATTTTAATTTGGCAATGCCGCATTTACCACAATCAAAGAAATCTACATTTGACCTCTACTATCGAAGATTACGCCCCTTCCATAAATTTTACCAGTTAAACACAACCTTTAATTTCCTATTAAAATTGTTTTTTATCTGCATGTGCTAAATAAAAAGAGTGATTTAATTTTCGTCGAAAAACTCCAACGGAACGTTGAAATGAACTCAATTTTCCATACTTTAGGTAGTTGGCTGGGATCAACAGCTTCTTGTCAAGAGGTGGGTAAGTTTCCATCATTAGATTAAAATTTGTTCTAGTAGTAGTAGTAATGTGGGGGTGATGTAACGAATTACTTTTAATCTAGAAGGTATGGCAAAAATCGTGGTCAAATTTTCGGCGATGCTTTTATTTAATTTTACTAGAATTTCTTAAGACAAATTGTGGAGATAAAACGGTTTCATCAGATGTTTACGTAAACTAAAGGGCAAATATACAGTGGATAATTTATTTAAAGTGGAAAGTTTAATTTTGAAATACATCGACGAGATATATAATAATCAAAATTGTCATAATTTATTATAATAATTGTTTTTATCAAATTGCTAAAGTGAAAGGTAAAACTGTAAAAAAATGAATGTAAAAGCATTGAATTTAAATAATTATTCCTGCTAATTATATTTTCCTTAAAGGTTCATTTATTAATCAAATTTCGTGTTTTACCTTTATGTGTTTTATCTTTCAATTTGCATACTTGTATTTATTTTATCCTTTCTAATTATATAATTGTTTTGTAATTTTATCTTAACATAAAATAAGTACTTACTGCTTATATAGCTATTTTTATTGTAAATAGATTATTTCAAATACTGATTGATCTATGTAAAATATATTCAAAAGGACCACCTTATCTTTAAAATAGAACTTAAATATACTACAATTAATTACATCTACTAAAACACTCAAAATACAAGTACTCTCGTTAATTAAATATTGATATTATAGATTATATTTAATTATTCATCTTATGAATGGAATCTTCATGGACTAAGCAATTTAAAATTTAATTAATTGATTATAAGCTAGTAAATCGATATCTAATATACTTCAGATATACCTATCAATTTTCTTTCATCTTTTTATAATGATTGAGCAAATGGTAATACTATATAACTTCCATAATATTTATAAGTTTTAACTGTGAGTTTCAATTAACATCGACAAACATTCAAAACATTCATTCATACATTCATTGTCATTGTCAATGAGAGAATAATAGAAAAATCACAGAGGGTTCATTCTTATGATTTTTTTTTAAGTAAAAATCAACAGCAATCCTTCCATGACTTTCTGATTTCTAAATGCATTAATAGCATATTAAAATATAAAAAACGAATTAACTAAATGTAAGGAAGGTGTTGCATAAAATATTGTATTAGGCATGTGTGGAATGCATAGGTACTACAGTTGCTAAAGAAAATTTTCCACTCCTCTTGCAGGCTTTGTGACCAAACATTTCTTTTGTAAGTAATATTCCTCAATCCACATCTCAGAAATAATTGTTGCAACAATGGTTTCCGCTTATTTTGGCTTACAATTAGAAGTTTTTTTTACACAATATTAAGTCCCAATTTCGAAAACTGATCGCCAACTAATTGTAAGTAATATACATATATCAACTATAAACTAAACTTATCCGAATGTATCATTCTTAAATTAGGTAAATTTAAATTACATACCTATAATTAATACAAAGTCTTAATGTAATAAATCACATTTTCACAACTAAATTTTGGAAGTGTAAGTATTGCTTAAAAATGATAACTGTCTAAATAAATAGAATATTTGCCGCTATTCTATTAGTGCTATCATCTTAATTGAAATCTATTAGCAAGTGTTTCTCGATTTGTTGCTTAATCGGTATGTATCTTAACAGTATAATCAATTTATGAAATATAATTCATGCACTGTTAAATCATAATTAAGAATCAAAAATGTATTCATTTCCATTTTTATTATGTAGTTAATACCTGCAGGATGTGATATGATTTGTTGATATATTAAGAATGTATTAAATATCTACTTGTGTAGATTAAAAACCTGCAGAGTCATACTTCGGGGGAATGCTTTTATGAAACAGAGGCACAATAAGTCTAAACAGGCCGAAATACAGGGGACTAAATAGTGCACCAACCCCAGGAAAAAATACAGTCGGCTCCTTTAATTTTGACACCATATTCGAGGGGGACGACAGACTCGAGTGGAGTTTTCATTAATTTAGGAGCCGCTGTGAACTAAATACTTAACATTTATTAAATTTTTCTACTTTCATTTAAGTCCCTATTAAATTGTATATTTAAATTTGATGTCGGTTATGGATCAATAGGGATTTATCATAATATTAAATGACTAGATCTATCTGGTAATTTCTATTTTTATTAATTCTAAGTAACAAATACGTGCATATGATTTTACCTAATGTTCTTATGTAACAAATAGTTGTTTATACCTATCAAGGTCACTGTGTAATAAAAAGTTGAAGTAAAATACGATTTTTATGGAACATTTTGCAGTGTTTAAATACGGTGCCATAAAATAATTATACTTTATTACCAGATTAAATTGCTCTCTTTAAAAAATATTTGTATGTAAAAAAAATAGATATTTTTATTATAAGGACGTATGAAAGAACTTGTCGTTGCATTTTAAGTTGAAACCGAGCATTATTTGCATATTATGAAATATTTATTTTATACAGGTACTTATCTAAACTATCCAAGATATAATACTTTCTATAAAACGAATCATTTTTGATGCATATTTGATTTGTGTATTATGGCACCTAAAAACTACAGTAGTTCTTAATTAAGACCTTTATCGACACCTAATTTTATTAACCATTATCAATAAATAGCCTGTTAAAAGATTAATATTTTCATAAATTGATGGTGATTGCTTGTTTCATGATAATTATGGCCTAGAAAAAATCAACACCATTTTATATTGTTCTATATATGGGTAAAATGTAGGTAGCGATTTTAAAATATAGATTTACTTAATGCAAAGTGAAAAATAAAATGTACTTAATTTATGTACATAAAAGTACTTACAGTAGATTTGTGATTATCCAGAATTCCTTTATTTGAAACTGTTGTCGACATGCCAGTTCATGTGAAACAAAAAAGCTTTTCAATGAGCCATTTTTCGCAATGATTAATATTAACTTGCAATTAATAATTATACCAAATTAATTAAAAAGTTATTTATAAATGGAGTTTGTGATGATGACAAAAAATAATTAACTAGCTAATCTTGCTAAAATGATAAAAGAAATGGAAATGTTGATAATGGATTAAAAGAATATGGTGATGAATGATTGGCTCAATAGGTTCTTCTATTAAATATATTTATTTTAAATCGCATTAGTGATATATTTTGATTCCGTGGTATTTACAGATATACGTGGATTTATAAAACCACAAAATAGTTTTTTCCATTTTTAATAGCGATACTATTCTATTCTATTATCTTCTATTTCAGGGCGGTGGCTATCTCAAAAGAGCCAATTCCACACAACTTCATGACATATTCAATAAATACGCCAGTGTAAAAAAGAACGATGAAAATTTTATGACATCTGATGATTTTATTAGAAAATTTCTTGGACTTTTCCCAGCTGATAATTACAATGCAGAATCGGTTAAATTATTGGCAGCCATTGTGGACACTAATAAAGATGGCTTCATTTCCTATGCTGAATTTCAAGCATTTGAAGGGTTGCTTTGTTATCCAGATGCTTTATATAAAACGGCATTTCAACTTTTCGATACAAATGGAAATGGAATGGTTAGTTTTGGTAAGCGATTGTTCAAAATAGTACATTTATAAAAATTAATTTGGTATATTTGTAGGTGAGTTTGTGGAAGTAATGCGTAAAATGGAACTCCATCAACGAATACCGTTTAATATGGATTCGCCTTTTGTGCAACTATATTTTGGACGTAATAAGGAAAGGGTAATCAGTTATAATGAGTTTAGTCAATTTTTACATGACTTTCATGAAGAGTATGCAATTGAAGGTTTTCGAAGAGCCGACAAGAATGGCAGCGGCTTTATATCTGTTTTGGATTTCAAGATATCATGATAAGCATAAAAAGTCATCTCCTCACGCCACAAGTTCAAGCACATTTAATAGAGGTACAGAAACATATATAAATAATTACCTATTATTGACAATTAATAATAATTTTTAATTAGACAATATTAACCAAATGTAAAAATTAAATAAAAATTGCTAAAATAACATTGAAGCTAATAAGAAAATGGTATTATTTCAAAATCATTTAAAATAGTAAAAGATGTATAATATATCATGTAAAATTTAAATATAATAATATAATTACAATTTCTAGGCTGCAAGTGGAGGTCAAAGCGGTAGAAGAGTGAGTTTTCCATATTTCATAGCATTCAACTCGCTTTTAAATAATATGGAGTTAGCAAAACGTATATATTTGAATGTCACTGCTGGAAATCGACAACAGGAAGTATCAAAAGAAGAATTTATGCATTCTGCACAAGCTATGTCACAAATTACTCCATTAGAAGTCGAGATTCTTTTTCAACTGTGTGATATTTTACATCAAACAGGGTAAATATGGATTAAAGGTGTTTTGTATGGTGTTCTATGTAACTTAAAAGTGTACAGTCTAGTCTTTGCTCATTTTTATTTTTGCATGCTGCTTTTTAGACTTTTGTCTAAGGAAGGACATTGGGATGGGTTTGTGTATGAAACGTTAATCGAATTATAAAAATTCAGTTGTTCAATTTTTTTAGGCGAATAGTGTACACCGATTTAAGTGTAATTGCCCCCGAACAGTACTTTAAGCAAATTACTACTAGATTAGCTGAACTTAAAGCAGTTTCGGTAAATATATTCTACATAAAGTTCTTTGTAAAATAATAATAATACGCATTTAAGAGTCCAGAAGAAAGAAGCATATTTATTTCGGTGCTCGAAAGTGCATATCGTTTTACTTTAGGTTCTATTGCTGGAGGTATTTTATTTTAATTAATCGAAAAAGTAATGCAATAACTGATTTATTTTAGCTGTTGGAGCTACTGCTGTTTATCCGATCGATTTAGTTAAAACTAGAATGCAAAATCAAAGATCTGGCTCTTTTATTGGTGAATTGATGTACAGAAATAGTTACGATTGTTTTAAGAAAGTTATTAGGCACGAAGGAATGTTAGGTTTATATCGTGGGTTAGTGCCACAACTCATGGGAGTTGCTCCTGAGAAAGCTATAAAGTTAACGGTATTAACTAACAAAACACAAACGAGTAAAACACTTTTTTAATATTTATTATTATAGGTAAATGACTTAATAAGGGACAAATTTTATGATAAAAAGGGAAATATTGCACTTTATGGAGAAATAATATCTGGAGCTTGTGTAGGTTTTTTAGTACCTACGTTTAAAACTATATAATTTATTTTTATTGTGTTTATAGGCTGGTGCTTCTCAAGTAATATTTACGAATCCTTTAGAAATAGTAAAAATTAGATTGCAAGTAGCAGGCGAAATTGCAGGGGCACACAAAGTAAGAGCTTGGAGTGTAGTTAAAGACCTGGGTCTTTTTGGTTTATATAAAGGTGCAAAAGCGTGTCTTTTACGAGATGTCCCTTTCAGCGCAATCTATTTTCCTGCCTACGCACACACGAAGGCAAAATTGGCAGATGAAAATGGTTACAACCATCCTTTAACTCTATTACTAGCTGGTGCAATTGCCGGCGTTCCTGCCGCATCCTTAGTTACTCCTGCTGATGTAATAAAGACCAGACTACAGGTAGTTGCAAGGGCAGGTCAAACTACTTATTCGGGCGTTTTGGATGCGGCCAGAAAAATCATGAAGGAAGAAGGGCCACGGGCATTTTGGAAAGGTTCAGTAGGTAAGTTTTGTAGTAAAATATTTTATTTATTATTATTTTTTTTAATTTTCGATTGATCAAATATCTTTTCCTGTTTTAATATTTATTTCTGTTACTTGTGAATATATAGTGCATTTTTAAAATGTGTTTTGCCAGTGTTAACTTAATAAATAGATGCACTCGTACAGCACAATTAATAATCACATGTTACAGCTCGAGTATGCAGATCATCACCTCAATTTGGCGTTACTCTATTAACATACGAAGTTCTGCAAAGACTGTTTTATGTTGATTTTGGTGGAACGTAAGTATTCTTTGTATTTAAAACAACTACGATGATTTAAATTTTTATTGGTAATAATGTTATTTGTAATTCTTATAGACGACCATCTGGTTCTGAATTGAATGTGCCAGCAGTTGGAATAAGCGGTGATAAGAAGCCAACAAATCCTCATCATATAGGTGGCTATTCCGTTGTTCTACCTATTATCTCTGGAATTGAAACCAAGTTTGGTCTTTGCTTACCAAAATTTAGTGCCTCAAAGGCGTCTTAAAATATTTCGTTTTAATAGTACAAACTTTTAGATAATTGTTTTAATATTTAAGCACTCATTTTAACTATATCTTATTGAAGTTTCGCAATAGGTATAATAATTTATCTGGACTAGTCTTGGTTGTCAATTTATTACCTAGCAATGTTCGTCCTAAATACTAGTGATAAGTAGGTTGTTATTATTACAATTTTATTATTAAATTTTGTTAATGCTATTATGAACAATTTTTGTTTGTTAATTACATTTTAATTTTAATTTATAAATTGTTATCCATCTGTTTATGTTTTTAATATTTTGTGAAAATAAAATCTTATGCACGTTTATTCCATGTTTCATAAAAAAGTACACATCATCAAGTGCTTTGTGTAATGTAATATAAAAAAAATATCCGTATTAAATTCTGATTGTTTCAATTTTAGTATGCAGTAATTTACAAAAACATGTAATGGGGAACACGACAAAAACAGAAATCTAGGAAAAATAGAATGTGTTTGACAATGTTAAAAAATATCATACAAACTTTCTCTTGAAATATTTACGTTTTCTATTTTAATATGGAATCAAAGTTTTAAAAAATTTAAATTGTTTTTGTGGTATGAAAGCACAATTGTTATTTTTGCTGTTAGTTACACTGCCATGTTGGCAGTGTCATGGTCATTACAAGCTACAAGGACGAAAATCTTCAAATAATTTGAAATTATAACAACTTTAAACACTATTTTTACTACCTAATTTTAGTATTTAGTAAACAAAAATTTGTTATAGATCATAATACATAAAATACTAACATATTTTGATTAAAAAAAATTGTCACAATCTTTCTTTTCATTGTCGGTAATGGTGTATGATTGGTTGCCTATGAGCTTAGGTAACGCGGTTTCAAATTTTGAATATTGTAGCCTATCTGATGATGCGACCCAGAGGTACCGTTTTGGATTTTCTCCGATCTCGACCACTACATCACGAAAATGTATGTCGCAAAGATAATTGTAAAATTAGTCTGTTTAAATGTCTAGCCTTTTTATAAAACGCCGTGCAGCCTTATTGTCGAAAAAATTTTTATCTCAAATTGGCTAATAAATTATAGCCTCTTTATAATACGACCAGACACCTTTAGACTTTTGTATAATGGAAACATTTGAAAACCCTATCAAAGTTTTTAAACTGTTTGTGAGTTATCTTCGTTATTAATTATCGGAACGGTAATGTGAAATATGTTTTGGAATTGGTATAAAATTTTCTACCGATCATGTCTCTTTATAATTTTCGATGAAATGCACCGTTTTCGAGATAATCTGGAAAAAGTGATAACATTTTCTTTAATTCTTATAAAAATACTCTTGAGAATATTTTTCTAGTAAATATTATTTTTCAAAAAATATATTTCTTTCGAGAGAAATGAAAAAAAGGAGTTTTGAGATATATTATATGGAAATTCGATACCGAAGCTTGCGCGCGATCGGATCTAATTTTATAAATGGTGCTTTTGATGTTTTAGATTATTTTGAAAAGCGATTAATTGAATTGTAATCATATTGATCTACAACATTCCAGATTTATTTTGAAAAACTTATGTAAATACTTATATATGTATAAAGTTAAATAATTCCAATCAACGTTTATGTTGGTGTTGAAAATAAACAAATCATTTCTTTTTTAATTTTAGTACCTATAGTGCAACCTTTATAACATTATTCAAGGAGTCTAATCTGTAACGAATCTGTTCTTTTTAAAGGTCTGTTAAAAAAACTAACAACTAATCACAATCGAGATTTTCATACGTTTCCATGGTGATGGCATGTTAACAGAGCATTAAAATTGAACAGATTTTACAGAAAAATCTTTATTATTAATTTTACGACGAAAAGTAATATTTATAAAAAAATCTGTTTGTCAAAAAAAAAATGAGATTACCATAAACAAATCTGGGATCAGATGTTCAAGGTGTTAATAAATTAAGAAAACGTGAAAATACTTTATTTTTATTTTCGACAAAATTATTGTACTCCAAAATCTCTCCATAATTTGTTTATGGTAAACTCATTTCTTCAACAAGCAGAAGTTTTTATGAAGAATAACTTCCCGTCGTAAAATCGATAATAAAAATTTTTTCCTCTTGTCAACTCCATCCGGGGACTACACATTACCTATAACATTTTTTGATTCAACAATATTTTCAGGGACCCAATTTTCTCAATACGGATATTTGAAATAAATTATAATATTTATATATATTTCACCAATATTTATTTCAACACAACGGTGTTTTCACGAGCAGCGCTCCTTAAGAATTGGTTATTATTTTACGTAATATATAATACTTATATATTTTCAGTTAATGTTCCGAATGTTACAAGTGAGAAAGTGAGTGTTACAATGGAGAAAATGCATCGACTAATGTGCATTTTATGCATCAGAAATCAACAAACGCTTATTACAACAACATAATTGTACGCTGAGATACATATTTATATGATGGGCCCTTGGTTTTAGAAACCAGACTAGATATATAATCCTCTAAAGTAGGTAAACGTTCTCAATTTTGCGAATATAAAGAATGTCGAATTTCGTAAATACTGTGGTAATTATGAAACATCGTAAGTTAAACAGGTAAGTTTGATTTTAAGTACAATTTGTTGTTGATTATTTACGAAAGTGTGAGCCTAATTTTTAGATAAATGATTTATTTAAAGCAAAAACGAGAAATTCAATATTTATAACTTTTATTTAAAGGGGTTGTAATATGATACCTATAACAATGAATACGTAGGCAGGTGTGTTTTAATTTTAAAATTAACAAAAAAATACTTTTAAAATACCTATCCATTTATAACTTACGTTTCGATATTTAAAAAGTCGAAGCTGGTATATTAATACAATTTTTTTGAAAATGTAAAAGTAAAAAATAATTTAAGACTATAAAATAAATGCGTTTAGATCAATCTGGAAACAAATAGGTATGCAAATTTTATTTATTTACTACTAATTATAATTGTTTGTTAGCAAACAAATAAATAAATATACTAGTTATAGAGTTTTGGCTATTTGATAGATAGGTTTTGTTTATACGATTATACATTCAATTTGATTTTAGTAATAAATTACTCCCATTTAAAAACTATATCGCTATAAATTAAAAGTATGAACTTTGAGATGATGTTTTCGAAATTTATATTTAAACTTCTATTGACATTAGACTTCTGACATTCTGACAGTGGCCTAAAGAACTTTTCAAACTAAGCAAAATTTTTTATAAAGAATGACTTTTTCTCTAAAAACGAAAAATAAAATAGTTTACCATCCGCGGACACACTGTATATTTAACAAAACATCCAACTTTTCAAATTATCGAAACGGATTAATTAAAAAATTTTGCAATTCGTATTTGACATGTTTATGGTTATTATTTTTACTGAGTAATTTTCAAACACCCTTTATTACTTAATATTCGCATCGTCGCGCTTCCTTCGTAATACACATAAATTTACATCCTTAAGGGCGGTTTTGTCGATAATATCGCATCATGTTAGGATATTGCCACGCTTAGCAGAGGTACTTGTGTAACTGAAAATTCATCGTTTACATAAATCGGTAAAATTAAAATATTTTCTTCTAAAGTTGATTTTATTTGTGAACGTCAGAATTTCAATTTATTTATCAGCCGTTTTGTTAATTTTATAAGATAATTATCAGTCACGGGTGTAAAATTGTTTTTTAAACGTACTAAACTTCGTCCAAACCTGTATGCAATCTACGTCATCAATGCAAGGTTACTAGATGATGACGTTTCACATAGTGCTGTCACCTCGTACCTCGTATTTTGATAGTTCTAATAAATTGTAGTCTTTCTTTATACCGTCTAATATGTGCGCAAGTAAATCATCTATAGAATATATAGAATTTCAAACTTTAAACCGAATTACAAATAAACAATCTAGTAACTTTTTGTTGATGACGTGAATTGCATATAGGTTTGGATAGGCCATACCTATTAACACGTAACGAGAACAACATTTAGAAAAAACTGCCCATTTGTTTTATTATTCTCGAAAATGTCTCGTTTTTAAAAAAATCACAAAAGTTTCGGTATCTCAAAAACTATCGTCTTTTGGGTACCGCATATTATGGGTTAAAAATATTACCAATTTCCTCTACTGTCACCTGTTTAAAGGAATACATCGAATTACCAATAACCCTGTAGACATTATTTTTTTAGGTTTTCATTATACAGGTATCACGACACTATTTTAATTTATTTAAAAAAAATACGTTTATTTATGTAGGTACAGTCAAGTTCATATGTTTTGTCCCGCGAGACGTGACCTCAGGTCAACTAGCGACGAGACAGGATCAAAAGGGGTAAAGGGTAGCAGTTGTTTACGAATTGTAAAAAGGAACACGTCAGAAAATAAATAAAAACGGACAGTAATCTTTTTTTTAACCTTTTACGATAAAAACTAACACAGGCGATGGGACAAAAGTACAATTAGTACTCCTAAAAACTCGTTTGTCTTAAATTTGATATATTATTGATATTGAATTAATTCTGCCTTCTGTAATTTTTATTAATTAACCTTTTGAGATCGCTTCTATTCGATCGATATTTCTATCAGAAATATTTATATCAAAACCTTTAGGCACCTATGTTTCGTTACTATTTTGAAATTATACATTATGGAACATTATTAATTATTGCTTATTATTAGATTTGAGATGATGAAGTTTCCATTCGTCTTGCTTAACATAATAATCATTAAATAGGTATCATTTTATTAATTTTGGCTCGAATAAAATTAGATATCTATTTAGTCTGCTAATTAATATGTGAAAAGTTGTAAGTAATCGCTTTTCATTAAAATAGCATTATATTTATAAATGTGAAATAATTTACACCTACAATATTGTTATTTATACAAAAAAATAATCTTTATAGGTATTATATAAATTAATATCGTATTTATACCCACCTTATTCGTTTCTCATTGATTACCTGCTTATTCACCCACATATTTGTTATAAGTATTACAATCGTTTTGTTCTTTTTTTAGAATGTTCAGTTTAAATTTATAGAAAAGCTTGTTAATCTTATCGTTAATTACAATGGTGGAAAATTTCAATGTTAGAAATAACAAAATAGCGAATTATAATATTTGGAGGAGTTTGGACAAGATAACGGAAATTTTATTAGGGGTTGTAGAAATGGAATAGTACACGAACGCCCACTAAATATTTTAACACTACAAGATTGCATTGCACAAAGAGCTATAAGGGTTCTACATAAAACATTTCAAGATAATATCATTAAAATCTTTAATGGAGTTGAATTAATTAAGTACCGGAACAAAAGTGAGAATGTTAACAGGTAAAATAATTTAAACCTTACGTTCTTCTATTACCTAATAAGTTATAGCATATGTAAACAATTCAAAACTGACAATTTTTTATAAAAGTATTTTGTTCTCAGCAGTTTTATATATCTATATATAATATTATTATGAGTTCAAGATGTCTTATTTTATTTATAGCTATCTATTGCATTTTAGAAATATGGCATCTATATTGAAAGAAGGATTCGGTTTCAAAAAATACATTATTGACGAAATAAGTAAAGTACTTAATATCTACGTGTTGAAGATTCATTTAAAACATATATTACCAGAAGAAGATACAGATAATAATCAATTAGGTATGTAAACAGTAACAATAATAATTATTACGATATTCTGTAAAAATAGAATAAAAGGCATGGCATTTGACATTATAGCCTAAAAATTTACTAAAATTCCAAATAATTTCTTCATCATGATAAAACCTAACTAAATTAATATAAAGGCATACTTCGTATTTACGACATATTACGTTCTAAACTATTGTCGTAACTGTACCTTTTTCCCTTCATCAACGCATGTATATACAGTAAACCTTGCCAATGCGGAACCTTTAAAAAACGGAACATTTTTTTAGGCTCGTCAAAATATATAGTACCAATTTACATTTTTATCGTACTGAAGCGGAAATTGAACGTAAATTATGGTCCCAATGTGCACAAAATTATGAATTTAAATCTGCTAATGACCAACACCAAGACGACGAAAATGCGGACGACACAAACGGCGTAATAGAAGAAACTAACAGTAAAAATTTTAGTGAAATTGAACTTTTGGTCAGGTTTTAAGAACGAAGGTGAGTGTTTTGTGAAAGATTTTAATTTAAGGATTGAATTAGAAAAGTAGGCTATAGACAATAAAAAAGGCTATTGGTATAATAGATTGTTTTAAATGGAAACGATTAAATTATGTCGTGTAAGTAACAGTGTAATGTCGTGTCTCACAATCAGTATGTAAACTTTTGAATGAGTCAAAAATGTAACAGCGAGCCGAACGTGTCTTAAAACGGGGGTATGATATTAAATCAAAAGCGTCGTTATAAAACGGGGTACGCCTGTAACTATCTACGTATTTACTTATCGTAAATCCGACTTTGCCAATTTTGTTTGTTAACGTTTTAACACGTCACCATCATCGACGAAATCACATGATGCCTTTATTAGTATTTGGAATAGTAGCTATGGGCACGATCTTAATTCCGATGGGATTTAAATTTTTAGCAATTCTTGGCGGAAAAGCTCTGTTGTTAGCTAAAACGGCTTTAATTTTAAGTTCTATACAAGGCCTTAAAAAAGTTGCCACGAGCAGTTTCAATTATGGGTTGAAACCCTTTGCCAAACCATTGTGAGTAATCACTATTCATAATACAGTATAGATATGCAGGTAGGTAGTAAGTTAAAAAAAAGAACTTTTTAAACCGGTGTAGGTATGATATACCTACATAATTAATATTTTTGTGACGTCAACAGTTTTAAATAGTACGTTCTGATTCAAGTTCATACATATGAAATCTTTGTGATGAGATATGGTACCAAGTCCTATATAATTGTTAAGTACCCAAGTAAATTTTATTCAATAAAAAGTCAAGCACGCTGTAACATCTACATTTTCAATATTTTATCGATGTAGTTTTATATATTTGTACTTTTTTATTTTCTATTCACTATTTATTTTATATAAAATATTAGCAACGGAAATTAATTTATTTTGATAAGTATATAACTATAAATATAAAAATTGAAACATATTATATCTAGTTAAAACGTTTTCATAAACGCCGAAAACCTTCCATAAATAACTGTCTACCTTAAATTGTAGTTGAATGCCTTTTAGTGATCCTATACCTTTTAGTACGTCATATTTTAAAACTTGCGCATTATGTAGAAAGTCATAAAAACGGTTTATTGTCTTGTCTCGAAATTTCAAATTCCTAGATATCATAAATTTCATATAATGAAATAAATGCAATATATTTATCGAATAATTTAATTCAAATGCATACGTTTTATTTGTTTGTTTCAGGGAACTACTATGGTTATGAAGATATCTCCGATAAACATCTAGACAGATACAATATAAGAAGTTAATTTTGAAGCGAAATTATTTGTTGTTAAATGAATTATTTCTGTTATTTATTTAATATTAACCAATTAAATTATTGAAATGTAACTAATACGTATATAATAATACCTACCCATTTGATTGATATTAAAATAATTAGTGTTTTATTGAATTATTATGATTTTTCTTATAATCAGTTTTCACATTTTACAAAGAATTTTTGTAGTCATTACATACCTAAAAAAATATTAGAGTAGAACAAGCAGAGATTTCAGAACATTTTTTTTTATTATACTACGCCACCGCCTTTGATAGTTATTATAATTTGTCATTTTGATAAGTTTTAACCGTTGAATTTGTTAATAATTGTATTATTCTGAACAACCTTTCACGTAAATATAGCTTCACCGTTTTCGAATGCCGAAACGCTGCTAACTCGATCATTTTAAAAATGAGCAGAACAATGGGAAGGGCGAATGTGAGACAAAGTGAAAGACTTAACGATCAAACATTTTTATACCTTATAATGACACGAGATTGAAATTTGATTACCTCACTTGTTCTTTTATCTCTCTAGAATTTATAACGTATGACGTCATGTATTTATAAAATACTTGGGAGTGGCAAACGTTCCACTTTGCCCCACATGAGGGGCCAAAATCGAATAATAATAGAACCACAATAAGCTCAACTAGAAACTTCATTAGTTGTTTTAAACAATTCATTTTAAAATAATTTATCCTCGACGCATACGTTTAACGTATGTAAATTTTCATAAAATGGCTCGTTTAAAAACAAAACTTCCACTTTCGGAAGAACAAAATTATCCTTAGGCTTTCGGAAATTTCTTAGATACTGCTCATTTTGATAATAATTTTTGCAACAAAATGCTGATCAAAGTTGCATTCTTTGTTTCAACTAACACGAAATTTCACGTTTAGAATATTTGTCAGAAAGCTTGAAAGTGTCAATCACTATCCAATACCTACTAATAAATTGTAGTATTTCTTTGCCATGTCATATGTCATGCAGATAAATCATCACTAGAAAATAAGCTTATTTCGCGTAAACGATTGCAGTGATTTCTTTGGAAAATTTGGTGTAGATGGTTCGCACATATAATATTACGCAGATAATTACGAATTTAAAATGGAAATTATGAAATCCGTTCTAAATAAAACTGAGGAATTAATCAACTACCTAATTTTATTTACCTTGTTCAATCGTAGGAAATGCGTTTAAACACTTACATATAACTAAAATATTACTTGTTTGGTGTTAATCGCTTTTTTAAATAGCATCCATCATATTTAGCGATTTTCAGTAGACAAACAATGCCGTATAAATATGAAAATTATCACGTGCAACTAGAGATTTATACAAGAATCTGACATTAGACTAACTTGCCTAATAAAAAAAAGAAAATATCTAACAATTGATGATCGACCGAATTTTATGTTAAAAAATGAATAAAACATATACAATTAGTCATTTTCAAGTTATACCTAGACTTGTCGAATTTGCGATACTTTTTTCCCTTGCAACATGGAATTCTTTGATAATCCGAAAATGGATGGCTTAAGATATTTTCCAATTTCATTATCTTTGAATAAGTTCGAATAAGTTCGGTTTTAATTAAAATGCACGAATTCTGTAACGCAGTCTTTTCACTCTACCGACAGAAAATTCTTTATCGATAAAGAAAGTTCAAGCGAAATTAGATGCAACAGACAACTTTATAATAAAGACATTAGCTCGTTTGCAAATTTAATAAGTACATCGTTTTTACATTTAAATTTACGATTTCGAAAAGTTTTCACATTTCGTTACCTTACTTACGTAATATATCCTGCATTATCATTGTCTGATATTTTATTTTAAATGCGAACCCTATTTCGACGGAGACGTTGAAATAATGGTACCGAATTTAACAATTATTGGTAGATTATTTAGATAAAGTAAACCAATTTATCAAAGCTTAAATAGCGAGTTTGTTAAGACTAACCTACGTTAGAGAAAGTAAATATTAGTTCACCTTCTACACGTGGATAGTCGTGATCAATATAATTTTAAACCTATCCGGATCCCAGAGCAGCAAAACAAACCTGGCAGGGAATCTAAAACGCAGTAATCCTTGTGTAACTATACCACGTTTTGTTTGTTGGTAATTATATTACGCAGCAACACCGATGCAGGATTTTGGATAGCTTTACTCTGTTATTCCTAAATAGAAATTATTGACAAAATCGAACGCTATAATAAATATTCTGTAGGTACTTAATTATAGTTCGATAGTTTTAGCTTGTTGAATACATAATACAGGGGTGCGATTCAGTAAAATTTATTTTCTGCTGTTAATTACTTAATTAAGATATAAATGAAATGGTAGCTAATATGGCTATTTAATATGTATGTACCTGTACACTGCACTTCCAAAAATCATAGTCATAAAATTAAATGTTTGTTATTAATGTATGCTTTTGTCAATCAAAAATGCCAATAAACTTATCTACGTTCGATTATCAACTGTTACCCAGTTATCGATCAATTAATTAATTAATTTATTAAAAACTTTAAATTTTCGAAATTAACATTAACGTTGACATGTTTAAAATGCAACAAACATTAAGGTAGGTAATTGTTCAAAATTATTTGCTTGCTCCCATATACACATTTTACAACACGTAATCATAAAATCGTAGAAATAAGTAAATAGAACATTTCAGCACCCATATATTCACGTGTAGTGAATCTCTCCATTTTTACATTTCTAATGGTAAGTAATGTTGGTACACCAACAAAACAGTCCCCCAACAAAATAGCTTTTTCTAAAATAATCACGACAAAATAGTTTCTAAATAAAATTCAGAACAGATAGGGTACGTATTTTATAGTTATATACCTAACTACACATCTACTTGGGGGTCAGTATTGTGTATTTAATGAGCAGACTTTTCAACACCTATGTAAGTATATAATATATGTATAATATATTAATGTTATATGTAATATGTTAATGTTTCGCTCCCGGCAATTATTTTTGTGTCTTGTTTTTTATTAAAATAATTTATAATATAATTTATTGAATATGATTGTCTCTTTTGAATCATGTGTACGTATATAATTAATTTTTAATAAATTGTATCCAAAATTAGATTAATAACGTACATTGGCAAATAAAGCGTATAGTATATAAAGTGGTGCAAATGTGGAAACCCAGTTTGTTGTTTTTTAAATAACATTTTTGTTTGCCATTCTTTTGCTGTACAAATCTTCATATACGTTCTTCAATACGTCGTTTACATAGAATAACAGTTACTTTTATTTTTTAAAAAATTGTTAGTAGCCTAAATATTTAGAAATCCTAAAGTCTACATATTTTTTTTTAATTAAACCATGTAAACCATTTATTTTTCATTTCATCATTAAAGAGTTTAGTATTTGTAAAAACAATTAAAGCAGCTCATTTATAAAAATCACAAATGTAATATTCATTTTTATATCCTGCGCCCTGGACGTGACACTACACCTTACAAACAAAAGTGTTGTAATACTGGCACCACGTGCACATGGCAATTATAGAAAATATTCTTTATGGCGGGTAAGTAATGTGGAAACCCTTCCACAACACCGCCAATTGAATGTTTCCACATTACCAGCATAATATATCGCCAATTTCGAATCTAATCGTTTGTATTCTAATTTTATAAAATATAATTTTAATTTGATCAATAAATTACACTTAAAATAGCCCTTAACTGAAATTGTTTAATATGTTTGTTTATATGAACACAGGTAATAACTATTTTCAATTACCTACGCCTAAAAAACTAAACTTACAAAAATGTTTAAAATGTGAAAAAAGATATAACATAATATTTCACTCACAAAGATGCGCTTGCAAATGATCGTCAGCGTTCCTATTGTGACAATAGAAACTACATAAGTAAATTCTAGTACTACTTTCAGCTCGTCTGCAACACTTATCAAAGTCAAGGAGACCATGCTTCCACATTAACCACAGGTTTCCACAATTGCAGCGCCACTTCCTCTATTAATACAAAAATTGACGAGGCTACACGCGTATTTTCCAAATTTTATGTTTTCTATGTCACCTACTCGAAAAGTTACGACTCTTATTACTTTCGCACTACGTAACAATTTTCCTGTTGCATTTAATACAATATAGGAGTAATTCAATAAAACTGTAAATTAAAATAGGCGAACTATTTTGTTGGGACTGTTTCGACAGGAAATTTTGTTTTGATTTTGTTTTTATGAGACTATTTTATCGGGGGGTGGGGGGGTTATTTTGAATTGGGCTATTTTGATGAGTCACCGGTGATGTTTGATAAGCGCAACATTTCAAAAATATGCAATATATTTGAAAGATATTTTTTTTATATTGGCTTTAAGACCTGACCGACCCTCAGCCATATCCTAGTGTTAACAGTATAAAACGTCGTTAAGTGTTAATTTAACAGTACAACATCCATGGTTGCAGCATGATTCAAACTCGCAGCCGTGAGTGCACTAGAAGGCTTGGTCTTTTTGAAAGATACGATATGAACGATTATAAGGTATTATTAAGTTAACATGATTATTTATTAAATATAAATAAAATTATTGAATGTGCAACTATGTACAACAGCAGCATTTGATTGCACAGATTTGTAGCAGTAGGTAGGTAATTTTAGAAATCTTGAAAACTAAACCTAAGTGACAATTTTTATTGTTAGATTCGTGTTCATCACCCACAAACGAGTATGAATCGACTTATTACATCAGGATAGTAATTAAAGTACTTATGTATATATAATTAACGATTTCATAATTTCAGCGTTGATTGAAAGAAACGTTACATCTTAAAGAATTATGTATTTCGAAAACTTTTGAAGCAATAACAAAGTTTATCATACATTTCAATTAGAATAAATTCCAATTTATTTTCGTAAATTTTTAATACTCGCATTTTCCTGCAGCATTTATAAAGAGCGGCCCGGAATGAATGTAGTTAATTTAAAATTCTCTTTTAGAAATTTTTCGAGTCACTGTAAATAATAAAAACAGATAGTATGTTTAATTATAATTATTTTCAGAAATCTCTATAGTGGTTAGAATTAACTAGTGGTTAACTACGCATGTCGTTGTAAAATGCGACTAATTGTAAGTAAAACGGTTTATTATGTAAGTAGTTATAGGTTTATATAACATAAATTATTACTATTGCGTAATTAAATAGCTACCAACTACAGGTAATATTTTCTAATTAATATTAATTTATTGTTAAATATTGACTGTAAGTTAATTTTTTCATCGAGAGGTAAATGGTTTAATTAATGGCAATTCTGCTGAAAAAGTGTTTAGTGATAAATTAACTGTAGATACGAAGAAATACAACGACTAATAACATTTAAATAGGTATATTTATATATATATATATATATATATAATCAATACATCGTATCAATCGTAATCGTAATCGTATCAATATATTATATAGATTTGTTAACTTTAATTTTGATAAACAATTCAACTGTCATAAATGTAATAAGTGTTAGATAAAAATAAAATATTAATATTTACGATATGAAATTGTTTGCTAAATTGCATTTTATTTATAATGTTGTTAACAAACTTTGAAATATAGGTAAGTAAGTACCTACATACAAATTGAAAAGAATGTATTTATTATTATAAATTAACCAATATTTATTTATACTTAATAAGAAGTGATTAAACTAATGAAATGTTAAATAATATGTATTTTTAATAAAGATACCTATACGTTATTCACGATAGGTTCCAATGCATGTCATGCACAAAAAGTCATTAAATTGTATATATTTGCAATAATAGTTTAAAGTTTTGAAGTATGCCATGGTAAAAAAAACTACAATCTATTAGTACTGAAAAAAACGAGATTTTATTGATGACGTAGATTGGAACATATCGTGAATAACGTATACTAAATTTTAGTGCTTTTATATAGAACTTTTATAAATCTTAATCATTTCAATAAAATAAAAATCTTGATTTAGATATAAGTACAAGTAAAGTTGATTTTAATTCGCTTCTTTAAATACTAGGTATCAATGTATACCCTTAAAAAAAGTTGCGATCCTCTAAAGTTAATTAAAATGAAATTTCTAGAAATAAATAATTTGCAACGAGTTTTTAGTACTTCGTAATATTTACAGTACCTATTTAAATAAGGCATGTATCTAGTATCAATTCTTCAAGATAATGAAAAATAAAGAAGCAATTTTTAATGAATTTCATTGTATATTTGTTAAAGGTATTGAACCACGTACACACCTGCTGATTTACACGTCAATTATATTTTATCACCTTACAATCATATAATAAAAATGATTACATTAATTTTCATTATCGAAAAAATATTAAACTATCGAATTACTAACATTTTGTCCTTTGTACCTATTTACAAAATTAATTTGTTAATGTATTACACAAATTAACAGTTAAAATATAACATAAAACTTCTGTTGCATGTACACTTTGATTTATCAAATTTGAATGACAAATATTAATGTTAACATCGTTGAACTGGTTTGAACATGCACTATAATATATTAAATGAATTTAAGCGAGTAGAAATATTTATATAAGTAATAGTTTTACTTTATTACATTGCTACACAAAATACCTATATTAAATAAAATAAAAGATTTCGAAGCAGCGAATTCTTGTTTTCATTATATCAAGGTTTTAAAATACGTCATACAATAAGGCCTGTTCAGACGAGGATACGCGTATGCGCGATTCCGGTATGCGATTCTTTGTCGGCTGCGTATCAACCGTCTGAAAGGCTACATATGTTGTAATGTTAATTCTGTATCCATCATACGAGAATCGCATACTTGTATCGTCCGTCTGAAACCAGCCTAAGTCATACAATACGTGCATTACTGACATTTGTCTTACCGATCTTGATTTCGAAAGAATTTTTAGATTTTCCTGATAAGGTCGTCAGATAGGTACAATATAATACACATATGTATTAACCTAAATTAGTTAAAATTACAACTTCGACAGAGTAACAATAACATTAATATAACAACGTGCGTAACTTGGATTGAATTGTATACCTACATCATTGAAACTGTCAATCAATGCAAGAGTTAATGCATAAAGGTTAAATTAATTTAATCGTTACATAAACTCGTTAATACAATTACGGGGGGTTTCAAACCGTATATTACTTTAATAAATTTTACTACTTTGAATACCGATGGTGATGAACGAATAAATTTAAAGTTTACCGTGAAGCACAACACTTCTAGTACTATATCTACCTAATATTATTAAATACTGTAATGAAAAGCAATAAAATTGTTCGGGTTAGTTAATTAGCAAGTTATCTTGTATGTTTAAATCCATTATTTCTGTTTATATAACAGCAAAATCGAGAAATTTGATACATTATTGCAGAATTCTATTTTATGTCGATTAAACTTTGCCTATGTTAATTAGTTAAAATTAACAATAGTTGAAAATTAGTAGGTAGGTGGTACTTTTCTTACTAACTTTGATACGAAACAAAATGAAAAATTAAAGTTTTAAGTATTTTGCAATTGATATCACCAAAATGTTTTTATATGTTATATAACAACTACAGCAAAACAAACACAGCCCAAAGTTTCTCACCTACATCTATTATAAGTCTAACTAAAGATAAACAACAGCACATATGTTGGCTTAAAACGTTGTTTATCCGAAAATATTCTAATGTACTTTAGAAATTCATGTTACGGAAACTCCTACGAACTTAGGAATAATTTAATGAAGCGAACTATATTCTACCTTCTATTAAATAAATTGCGTTTATAAGCACGTATTTGTGTAAAATATTATTTATTGCTTAAAATAACGTTATAGGTAAATTTTAATCAAATCCAATTAAATTTATGTAATTTTTTCATTTCACTCCTATAAAGATAATTTTCTAATTGGTATTCTAAGATAACGATTAATTAAATTAGTTTGTCAGATAACGATGAGAATTTCTTTTAGCAAGAAGTAAATAAGTTTTTTCGGGATTTCATTAGATTTTCAAATTAGACTCCCGTTGCGTCGTTACAAGACCATACTGCTCGGGATAAATTAAATTCTCGCCACTTTGTAATTTAACGGATAATTTCCGGTAAATTAAATAATTATTAATCGTATTCGCTTGAATTTTTGTTCTCATTGTGTTGTGGTTGTTTGAAATGATACCTACAACACTTAAAAAGTGTTATAAAAAATGTAGAAAGAAATAAGTAGATACACTCACGTTTTTGTTTTTTTTCCAATTAAATATACCGACCGTAAATATATCCAGTGAATAAATTCAGTTTTATTATACTGTGCGTTCAGAAAGTCGCCGCCGCACATCAATTATTTTTCAATGGATTATCTTCAAATTTTTGTACTGCGAGTTTTTAGTATAGGATTTTTAACACAATATATTATTTTTTTGATAATTGGGCCCTTAAAACCGTTTTTGCTGTATATAAGAGAAAACAGAATGGTCATGCGAATCATTCGAAAATACTTGTTCATATTGTGATTGGTTAGATATGTTACCTATCATCACATCCCTATTTTGATATCACAACTAACTGCATTGAACTAATTTTTTGTTAATAATCTAACGTATTTTTGAAGAGTTATCATTTAATGTACTTGCGTTCATTGAAACTGTACATTGGCTTTTTTCAGTGAAGTATGATACGATAAATCTTGTAATTCAATTTTGAATTTTGAAGTAGTATACAATGTGATTCATAAATAATGCAAAAAATTTGAAGAGTCGATTTTTTGTTAAAAGTTAAGAGGGCTTTTTAATATAGAATTTTATATGAATTTATAACAGCCGTTGACAAGTTCTGACAACACTATTTAACCAATAAAATATCAATGAATATTGATCGATTCCAAGTTGCACTGTTATGTACGATCACTTATTTTATTTATTTTTTTACTCAAAAACTATAGGTTTCACGGTAAAAATGAAAGAGCTAAAAATGGTTTTAAACAAAGCAAGCTTTCAAATGAAATTTTCTAAATTATAAAATTTTAAACCTTCAACAAGATTTTAAAAAAAACAACAGGGTTTGCAATTTTCACCTCCTTGTAAAAATGGAGATGATTGAAAATATTACTATAGGAAACCTTTTGTAAATGTCATTTTTTTACGATTCTCCAAGTTTGAGAAATAAAATAAAAATTTAATTTTACTCTTCTTCTTTTGAGGAGTGTAACTTCGAAAGGAGACGTTTTAGAAAAAAAAAATTGTATGAAAAACCTTATAAGTTCTTCATAAATTTGTTTAATTTTACCTACATGTTCAGGACATGTCTGTATAAATTCAAAAATAAAATAAGCGTCATCGGATTTAAACAATTTTTTCTGCGAATTCAAACATTTCTGGTGTATTTCAAAATTTTTCTTGTTTTGACGATCGGATAGATCTTGAAACGATTTAGTACGTAATGTCTAGGAGTGACCGATGACAACGAGTGTACTATTTCATTTAAAACTAATTCAAGAAATGAAATTTTTTTCGCTAATCAACTTTCATCATTAATAAAAACTATATTTTGAACCATTTGGATTATCTTGAAAAACAAATAGCTGCAAAATTTCCTATTTCCAAAATTTTCCTGCTGTTTTCAGTTTGCTTGTCATATTTTAGTATTTTACGTAATCAAAATTTGATTTTTGGTAATAAAAAAAAATTGACTGCGTTGGAAATAAATAGTTATAATTTATTTACTATGTATCATATATCAATAAAAATTATATAATCTATTTGTCATAGTACCAAAGAATATAGAAAAATAATTGAAACGTGAAAACTCACAAAATTAAGAAAATAATAAGCTCTAAAAAACCTAAAATATAAAAATGTTTAAATGCAAAAGTGTGTAAAATGTCCCAAAATTGAGTGATTGTGTTGGTTGTAATAAGACATTTATTTAACTAATTTTAACTGAATCTAATACAGTAGGTATATAGTCTAGTTTCATAAAAGTTAGTTAAAATGGCAAATTAAAAAATTTATTTTATATCCCAATGTCCAACGTTAACTATGTAGTCACATATAAAAGCTGCTGGGAGTGATGCCCACGATATTTGTTGATTAATTTTGGTTTTTAATTTAGCTTAATAAGTGCACACAGACTTTCAGAATGCACTGCAGTTATAAATTGGTTAAACATTTCAATTCTTTTTTGTATTTTTAAATAATTTTGTAAATAGAAAATGGCAGAAAATCTGTTAAAAGTAATTGACCCGCGTATAAGTCGATCCCCTTATATTCTGGTAAAATTTAGTCGAAAATAACTTGTGAATAAGAACACTCTGGACTTATGACGAGAGAGTAATTCAATCAAAAATGCGAACGATCAAGGCACTTGACAAGTAACCTACGTTAAGTTGATTTTCCGTTTCTTATTATTTATTTTTGTCACTTACCTGATATTGCGTCACGTTTTCGGCGTTTAAAAATTTGAAAAATAGCTGCTTTTTGTCCAAAAAAAAAGGGATTATACACGAGTATATACGGTAAATTAAATTATATATTTAAATATTTATAAATGACAATTTCTGTATTGAATTTGATCTTGCTGGTTCAAAAATTATACGTTAACTACTCTACTTATTTAATCAGTTTTGATATAATGCACGTGTGTGTCGTGTTTTGTGAAGGTGCACCTTCTTGTTGCAATCACATAAATACTTTGTCGATTGTAAAAAAGTGTTTCTTCTAACGAAATTACCATGGTACCTAACGATTAATAATAAAACTTACTGAATTTATAAGTAGATGGTACTATTTTTGAATAATTTACAATTAGTATGTACCTAAAGGCCATTCAAATTTTATTACGATTCACGTCATCAATAAAAGGTCACTAAACGATGACGATTCGCGCTGTCGCGTCAAAACATTAACGAATAAAATTATGAAATCAATAACTATTATTGAAGTTTTGTAAATACGACTGCGAATGTCACAACATAATAAATTTTTATCAATTTGCACGATGTGTAAATGTACATGTAAATGCAGTATCAAAACTGTTTACGTCTTACATAAAGATATTTCAATATACCTATCTAAATTAATTATTAAAATGTGTAACATTTTCTATTTATTAGGTATTGTTCGCAAATGCGAACATTTGCGTCCGCAAATGAGTAGTGGAAGGCGCACCCCCAACCCTTTGGGTGAAAATAAAAACGGAATGACGAACGAACCTTCGTCGAGTAAACAGCGACGTTCATCTCGCTTAATAATAAGAACAGGGTACCAAACCCGCAACAGGTATCTACCTATAAAATTCCAATAAATAATTGTTGGGATTTTTATTTATCTATCGAATCATCACATTACCACGTTCGATTGTATAAGATTACCCCTTGTAAAATTTATCAATTTTTAGTCGAATAAATTATTAATAGATAGGTATTTTACATCAACTATTCAGTAGACTTGCTTCGATTGTGATTTTATTTGGGGTGTATAAAACGATTTGTTATCTCTCACTTCTATGCTTCTAGCGAGATAAGTGAAACGAGTAACGGATCCGTTTAAATTGAGTGAATCTTCAGTAAAAACTGGGTTTAATGCTTTCAGTAAACCCAACGAACGAAATAAAAACAACTATAAAAACTGACAGAGCATAATTTACCGTTTTTATGCGATATTATCGTTCGCAAAATGCACTTATACTTTCGTTTAGGCAATTAAGCGAACGAATTGATAAAACTTCAAAGTTGAAATTGTCGTTAAACGTTAAAATCGTGTTTGAAATAGTATTATTGCCAGAGCCCAACTTTTATCTTATCTTACACAAGATCTAAAATATTGGATGCACGTAACTTGTAGAAAATTTATACCGTATAGGAATGAGAAAATGAAGTTCTACTTTGCAGGCTACATCTTAAATTCGTGTATTTCAACAAGTATGTTAAATAATTAAAGTTCAATTCAATCAAAATTGTGTAACTAAATTCTCAAGAGCGCAACATCCTAAGATTGCCTAGCTAAAATGCATAACTGTTGACGCTCACATTACCATTATTAGATCATAAACATTAAGTGGATTACTTATGTGGTCTTAACTATGTATCTTCAAGTCAAATAACATGTTAATATTAACTAGTCTAGGGGAGAAGGGACTCGGCTAGCTATATATCTACAATGGGTTAATACAATGTACTGCATGAATTAGTGTTGGATTTTTTTAAATTAATTAAATTATTTAATATAACATTAATTTTATTTGATTACCTATACAGGGAGTTTCGAAATACGCGCATACGGAAAGTAGAATGATATCACACAATAAAAAGACCCTTTACGTTTTTTCGATTAGACCAGTATTTTTCTAGTTATTGTGACTTAAAAACTTGGAGAATAGGTAAAAGCAAAACCATTATGAATATGGCCCGTAGTGTTTATTTTTAATTTTAAATGTATAAATTCAGCCTACTTAAATCGAATCTCAAAACTCGGTTCGAGCAATGCAACGTGTGAAACGTGTTTAAACGAGTGTAGTGCCAAATAATTTTTCATAAATTTAACCTGTATTTTCATTTGTTTTTAAAAATATTTTATTGAATGGTTTAACTACCTACTTCATTGGTACATTTAAGATTGAAAATAAAGACGGTTCTCGTCAATTTTTATTATATAATATCATCCTACTTTCCGTAGGTACGAATTTCGAAACACCCTGTATATCTACCTAGATATACATAAAAGATTGGTCTCATCTTTTCTATAAAAAGTAGAAGTGTAATAGGTACCTAAGTCTTAAATCACTACATATCTATAGATGAAGTTTAGATCTTATAGTTATTAATAATTTTTATTTAATTTGAATCTAAAATAGATTGATGTAACAATTCACCCGTTAATTAATTATTTTAAATACCTAGTAGTAGACCCGCTTGTGAACTTTCGTGTGCATTGAATGAAGAAATTTAACGATCTTATTTAACTTGATAGAGGGTCAATTGTAGAGTACGAAACCACTTCTTTGCTATTTCAAAACAACGTCCTTTACTTTTCACTATCCCTTAAAAGATAAATATTTCAAAAGTCGCTATCTCACTTATCTTTAAAGATAGAGATCTCGTTTTAAAACCAAAAGACGACAAATTTTATGGGGAATATAAAAGTTTCTAACAATAATGACTGATTTTTCAATTTTAAGCGAGTTTTTAATTCTTTTTGAAATTAATAAATTACCGTCAAAATGCTTCAAATAAAATTTGAATATATATAGAGGAATATGACCAACTCAAAATGAGCGACCTATATTTTCCTGATCTAGGGGTCTAAATCGGAGAAAATCCAAAACGGCACGTCTGGGTCCCGTCATCAGACAGGCTGCAATAGCTTATATTTTCTATGAACATTCGCTAAATGTGTCTACAATAATCATTAAATTGTTGGGAGTTTTCCACAACACCTTCGAGGTACTCCCCAGGTACGTTGTCTTTGTAAGGTTTAGGATTCGCCTATAGCTCTACTGCATCTTCAAACTCTCCTACGTTAGTTATTATACGCAACCCACAGAAACAAGTCAAGGTCAAGTCAAGGTCAATTCAAAATCTTGACCTTCACAACGCACTTAGTGTAACTTGTTTACAACTCTCTAACCTATTAAACGAATCTATTGTAAATGTAGAATCTCTCAAAATAAGAGAAATAAAAAAAAAAAAACATTAAAAAATTAAAATCCTGAAATAACATTTTTTTTAATACTTAAATATGTAAAATGCAGACTAACACTACTGTCGCTGCGCTACTTGTCTGCTACAGACTATAAGAAAAACTTAGAAACTTCTAATTTTTTTTTGCTATTTCCTATCTTTTTCCCGTCGCCGTTTTTATTCTATCGCCAACTTCAAAACTCGCATTATTACGTACCTATACCTACGCTTCATGTTTCAGTGTATTTCATCAACCACTGTTATAAGCGAAAACGCGCGTAAGGTAAATTTTCGATTGCGAAATTAAACCGACGGATGTTTGAAGGGAGCCCTGGGAACCAAGACCCTAACTGAGTCCATATCCAAGGGCCCAACCAAGCTTGATTTTCAGAAAATTTGTGTTAGAACTTAAAGGAAATGTATTTACACTTTATAAATACATGGAGAGTTAGTCGACAAAGAAAGATCCTACCTTTCCTCGTCGTATTAATCTTTTTGTTTGTAATCCTTTTAGAGAACACAACACTCGCGCACTCACACGCAAAAAGGCCTTATAAACCGAACGAACTCTCCTCGCACACGCGAGTAAGACGACGTTGTAATTTAAAATTCGAACTACTGAAACAAGTACTACCGCTGTGTACCACCAACACGAAAGTTCTGAAGCGGTTTTTCCACAATTCTATATATAAATGCATTCGAGTTATTAGATGGATACTAGGAAATCCCGTTTTTATTTTAAAAATATTCAGTATTTGTTCACATCCCGATAAGATATGAAAGTAGGTGGCGCACATGTTTTATTAGTTGCTTTGTATTTTATCGGTCGCATAAAAATGCGATTAAACTTTTATCTGGTTTATAGTTTGTAATAGGGAAATTTTCAATGCTTAAGGGCACACGAATAGTTTTTAAATTAAAAATAGAGTTAACTTATAATTTTGCGGTATAAAGGTGATTATTCAAATAATTTTAATTGCCGAAATTTTTATAAAGAGTGGTGGTACGAAATTTTTTTGATATTCTTTAGGTGGTACGGGTAACCCACAAGATCGAGACGAGATTTTCTAATAGTTTCCAAGCCGGCCGTTACGACCAGGGTAAATTTTTATACGTATAAGATCAATTAATAATACCAAAAGACAACAACAAAAACAATTGGCAAAAACGTTTGATACTATTTAATTCTTATGTTTTCTTGAATTTTTTTTTGTTTAAAAATCTGTTATTATTCTTTATTTTATACCTGACACGTATCTAAAATTAAGTAGGTATGTATCTACATATAAATACTTACATAATTAGGAAATATCAAAATTAAAAGTCCTTAAAAGACTATCCCTACGTTGTGCTGATCACTCAGTAGTACTTGTGAGATCAGTGTCGGTCTACGCGGCGTGCGTAGACAGCCCACTTATACGTTACACGCCCACGTTCTTGGTGGTTTTTGCAGGGTTCAGACAATTCAAATTATATAAATATATATATATCATATTAATGCTGAAAATGTGGGGAATAAATTTTATTCAAAGTATTTTGACGGTAAATTTATTAGTTTCTGAAAGAATTACCAATATTTATGGAGGGTTGATTTTTAAAGTGCATTTTTTCGTAGTATCTCCCTTAATATTGAAAAATTACTGTTAGTCATTACTGTTATAGACATTTTTATTTCACTAGAAATTGTTCATGTTTCGGTTTAAAAACGAGAGATTTATCTTTAAAGATAAGTGAGATAGAGCCTTTACAGAGAGACATTCGCCTTTTAAGGGATAGTAGGAATAAAGGACGAGATTTTGAAGTGGTCAAGAAGTAATTTCGTACTATACGATTGACCCTCTATCAAGTAAAATAGGTCGATAAAAGTTTTCATTTAATGCACACGACAAGCCTAACGTTAACACAAGCGGGTCTACTATAGGTGTAATATAACTTTCTTTTCAAAATTTTATTAAAAAAAAAAGGTAAAACTGACAAATGCCAATTATTATTTATGAAACGGTCTTAAAAGTTAAATTTGTTCGACTTTCAATTAGTACTGTCAAAATGCTATAAAAATGCGGTTATTAGATGAGTAAATATTTTTATGCAGGTTTTATATATCTTTCATGGGTACAGTGCTATAAAATATATAGGTATCTACTTTGGGGTTAGCATTGAACTATAAAATGAAAACTCTGGAGTCGAGCAGTTGTTAAAGTATCTGTTTTTTACGACCTAATGAAGCATATTATTTGTTTTGTCTTGAAATTTATGGCTAAGCGCTTGCAAATTGCCAAATTTGGATTGGAATGGAAATTTAATCCATACATTTGTATAATGAATAGCCAAATCTATTATTTTATTTTGTCCGAAACGTCAATTTGGAAACGTACGTACCTACAAATTACAATTTAAAATTGAAGAAAAATGTTAAAATGCAAAATTTCTGTACGATAGCTTATTAGCTACAAGCATAAGTTGCGAGCAAATCGAATCTAAAACATTGTTATTATAGTAATTAACCGTTTTAAGTGTTGTAAAGGAAAATACAGAGGTCGAGAGCGGAGTTAAACCGACAGGAAGAGACAATTGTCTACATGAGATTCATTTGTGTCCATTATATCATTGAGATAAACAAGACCGTGTTTCTTTTTATGTCACATCATTTTAAGACGGGAACATTAAACGTTTTATATTTATGAAAACGTGTAGGTAATAAAATTTATAGGAACTTTTTTTATTAATACTATTTAGGTACGTACTTATTAGTTAATATTATTATTTATGATTCGTACTATTAAGACTGTTCGCATTCGGAACATATAACCTTTTAGAGCCATTTCCTAAGTAATCATGCAATTTAATTTTTTTAAATTTAACTGAAGTTTAGTTGAAAAACAAAGCTCGAAAAATAATTTTTTAACACTATGTTCTGATTTACATAACTGTTTACACTAATATTAATTTATTTAATCAACAGACAGTTATTTCAAAATGATTGTAAAATGTACTCCTATTAATTTACATATTTACATAGACTATATTTTAACTTACCACTGTATTTATCTGTTTGTTTAATTTATTTACAAAATTAACGTTAATAGTTTCTGAGAACTAAAATTGGTAAATGTGCCATTCGCTTCTTGCTATACACGATTTAAAATAAAATTTCCATAATATAGGTGCTTATCGAATTAATACATATGTACATACATATACATGGATATACATATTGTATAAAAGTAAGCGGTTTTTTACGTTTTCAAATAACAAAATCTTATCTAACGTAAGACATTTTAAGCTATTGCAATATTGTAAAACAAACAGATACTTTTATCACTCCTTATTTGAATAAAATCGCATTATTGGTATCATGTAAGGTGGGTACTTATGAAACTTTGTATTTAACTGTCAGGTAAACTATAAACAGGAAATGCATGAAAGTGTCGTAATAACAACGACGTTTTCTTATAGTTTTTACATCAGTTGATAAATATTTTCATGTTCTTTACGAATTGTTTCTATTGTTTCTATTTCTATCTATTCTAATTTTCTCTATGAATTGTTTCCATTTCACACACATTTTTCTAATTTTTATTAAAATAACTCAATTAATTTGAAGTTTTCTTTTTTTGTAATCTACATATATTCATTTCTTGACGTCTCTCTTAAAATTTTTGTAATTGTCGATTATACAACATTAAGTCGATATTTATAATATACTGAACGATACAATCGATAAACTTTTCGATATTTTATTTAATATAAAATTTTTGATTTTCCAAAATAGGCATAATTTTTTTGTCTTAACTTTTTCCATACACTGTTATTATTTATAATTTTATTATAAAATGAATGTATAGATTGCATAATAAAAGTTTGCATAATTAATAACTGATTTTTTTGTGATTAATTCTTCGTTTATTTTTTTTAACCATTATTAACAGATAACGTGCGAAATAACATTTTTATAATTTCTTTAATTGAAATTAAATCGTCTAAGCTTCTCCATAATTTTGTAATTACCAGCTAAAATTTAAATTATTACTTCTATTTCTTCTTGCAAAATTAATGTTACCCTTTTACTATACAGGGTGTTTTAGAATTTCCACTAAAGCTTCAGACAGTTGCGTTCTCTTATGCTTTCTGAACGAATAACCTTAGAACAAAATATATCTCCGTAGCTTAGTTTTCGCTCACGCGTAAAAAAAATAAAAATAAACTTGGGTTGCAATTATTTTAACGGTAACTAATACATTTAACAACTATTTTTAAGTAATTAGTATGTTAAGAACCCTCATTGAAATTATTACTCATATTTTATTGTTTAATAAACAACAACTGATTTTAAAGTTTAAAGTCAGTAACTGTCACTTTAGTGACAATTTCATCATCATGATTCTCGCTTTACTTGCTTGAATGCACATAGTTGTCAGATTCAACTTCTTGCAGTTTATTGTTTCTACCGGTTCTTTCGCAAAATGTTTTAATGCTTTAAATCATGATTTAATGGTGATTTTAGGTTGTAATCGACTTATTGATTGATAAATTAATTATTTCATTTAATTATTTGTGTCTATTAATTGAATATACGATTTTAAAGGTATTATCTTTAAGAGGTCCGTACGAGAAAACTAAGACTCGGAGACAAATTTTGTTCTTAGGTTATTTGTTCAGAAAGACTATCTGAAGCTTTAGTGGACATTTTGGGACACCCTGTATATCAACTTTATTTTAAAAATCAACTGAGATAGCATTTTTGTTTCCGATTCTTCAAACTTTTATAAACGTTTGAGTAAATTTTTTAAAAGTCTACAATTCAATTTCTTAAACGTCGAGTTATGATTTTTTTACAGTACCTACCTATGGTACAATACGCAATCGGTCTAAAAGAGTAAAGAGCCTCGGAAAGTTAATTTTAAAAAATTTTAACCCCCGATAATTTAAGCACTGATAGAAAAACTGCAAGAAATATACAAACTGTAAGTATACAAAACGTTATGAAAATCAGAAATGAGTGATGTCATTACCTACGTATATAGGTGAAATCAGAGAAAATGCTATATTTATCTATAAATAGCGTCTATTTATTTCTTTATTTGATTTACTTCGATAATTTGTTGAACCTACCTACTAAGTACTTACACTGTATATATTGTTTATAATTTATAAAAATAAAAATCTGAAATTTTTACTTTAAAAGTAAGTATTAGAGTACCTATTTCGTACATTTTTATGATGCACACAATACCTTTAAGTTAAAACTTATTCAAGAATTTTCTGATTATTTACTCACGATGCAGTAATGTAAGCAATTATAGACTTCGAAACAATTTCTTTAATAATTTATCCGATCGTGTGAAAATCGGGATTACAGTTAGGTTTAAGTTGTGGTCGCTTATCAACCCCAACAATACCAGTTCGGCCTCTGATATCTCACAGGAAAGCTCGCTATGCCGAATTGAACTGGAGTGGAGGCGAGAATTATTTCAACCTCATATTTCCTTTCAGTTAAAACTTAATGAATACCGCCACAAAGTTTACCGAAGAGTCTCTGTAGGTTCTATAAAGTAGATTATTTCTCTTTTCCGCGTAGGATATTACAAAAGAATTGGGTAATTAGCCGTACCCACATTATTATTAATGTCTGAAAGTTTCGACGATAAATTCGTTTTTGTAGCTACGGAAAATAATGATAAAAATATAAACTTTATTATTAATTTACGGCATAAATTACGAATTTGAATATTTTTTATAAAGGGGGTATATTTTTATTTGCTCGATTGCGGTTAAGGCAATTAAGCAATTTATATAAAAATTCTAATGTCACTGCACGTACAGGTATGCATTTATTTTTTTTTTTGTGGCTTTGGGTTACCCAATTTTTTTGATAATGATTTTCTCAATTGGGTTAGTATTACAATCACAAACTTCCATGGTTGCAATGGGATTCGAACCTGCAGTCGCAAGTGACTTAGCAGTGTAATAGCTCTCTAGGCCATCGCGAAAATTACATGCACCTAATAGAGAAATATTATAGAGAGTATTTTATAAGAATTAAAAAAAAACCATAGTACGTGTATCACTTTTTTCAATTACTATCTCATTACAAAAGAATTGTTTGATAAAGAATTTTATAGTGATTCCAAAACGTATTTTATATTACTAATTTGATTAAGTTTAAAAGTTTTAATAGGCCGCAATTTTGAAACGGGTCCGTCGATTTTTCTGGTTAACGAACTCGTTCTTCGTATTTGTAATTGGACAATACACTGTCCAAATTACAGCCTCGCTAGATCAAAATTGTGACCGTTATCGTGTTCACAATTCTTGATTCTATACGTATAATATACAGGGTTTTCAAGAAAAGACTAACTAGTTTATCGTTTTGTTATTTAGGTTATTTAGGCATCCTTGGAGTTTTATAATATGTCAGAATTAGTATCAAAAATGGCATGATACAGTGTAGAAGAATGAATATTTATTGTTCATCATTTCAATAACAATGTTATTTCCAATCGCTATCCAAACCGATTTGGTGTGGGGTGGTCTTGGCCACATTATTCCCCCGACGTCAATTCGTGCGACTATTTCCTATGGAATTATCTCAAAGATGGGATGTATGAGAACAGACCACAAACAGAAAAACTGAAAAATGAAATTATTCGTGTTACGGATAGCAAACAATATTGATAACAATATGCTATACGTTATAATAAACGATTTATCTACTTAAACGTTTTCATCAAGTTATTCCAGCAGATGTAGGACATTATAGAATATACATATTTTACGTTAACGTAGCGCATATTTATAAATTTACTTTTTCCACTTTTTTATTATAGGTAAGTTCAATTTTTTCAAACAATAAACTAGTCAGTCCTCTCTTGAAAGCCCTGTATGACCTATATTTTCGTGATTTAGAGTGGAGATTGGAAAAAATCCAAAGCGGCTCCGCTCTGGGTTCCGTCATGAGACAGAACGAAAGAAAATTCTAATAGAATTTTGATGATGAGAGTGGTCCGTTCACTTTCCATTTAAAATAATAATATTTTATTAAAAAATCAGTTTTTTTTTAATTTATGGGCGCACAAAACATTTAATAGTAACTTCTTGCAAATAATAATCATTTGGGTGGATAACAAAGTTCGAATTAGATCGTTTCGCAGCCGTATCCTCCTGTGTTGAAAATAAAATTAAAAATTTTGAAATTATTTTTGAGAAGAATAAAAATTTGGCAACGTAATCAATTAGAATTTGATCCGTAGATTCCAAAAATAATAAAATATGCAGGGTGTTCCATTTCAAAAATCAAATTTGGCGTCACTTCCGTCGAAACTGGAAGTCCGCCTTTTTGACTCTATACGTCGATAAATTGGGATTTATATCTTATATGAATGTTCGAAATTTCAAAACAATTTGTTCGTAAACATAGGAGTTATAAGCTTGTCCAGAATCTCGTGGCCGCCCGGTATACTTCGTACAAATTTTTATAGATTTATACAACTAATTAAAATAAATAAAAACTACAATATTACAAGTTCGATTATAATATGTTAATGATAATTATGTAAGTACCATAATTTCTATTACACAAATTTTATTCTAACAATTACTTAATCAAATTAAAACTATTAAATTCAATCGATAAACTTTAAGAGAGGACTAAACAAATTATCGTGATCATATTTCACCCAAATTGGGCTAATAAAAAGCCTGACGATAAACGCTCAATAAAATTGTCATCATCCGACGATGTCAGAAGCTTCATCTACAGACGAAGATAGTTTGACTGGATCATTTTGACTCATTCGCCTCAACCCAATCGTACGAATCTACTATATAGAGCGAATTTAATCTATTAATAATGTATTTTTATGTTACGGGCAGTAAAACTCCGTGTGAAAAATCAGCTGTCTTAATCGAAATTTGCTCGATTCTCCTCAGTTTTACCTGTATAATAATAGATTTCATACGAACAAAGAATATGTGTATGTACGTATCAACGTGTGCGGGCATTTTCGGGGAAAAACAAATTTTTAAACATTGCACTTTCCAAGTCGCCAACAATATAGTACACAATGTGTTTTTAAAATTTTAAAAACAAACACCATTAGGAGTAGGTCGATTAATTAAAATTAATTTCTAATTCCGATAAAAATAACGTTCCCGATACTTCAACACATTCATGAAACTCTTTTATAATAAAATAAACATTTGAAAATCGATATAGTAATAAACGCTTTCGTTTGAATCATTTTGGTTATACCCTAAATACTCGATATTATTACGTAAATCGTAAATCAATGTACACTTCAAATATCAAATAGATATATGACAAGAAAGAAAAAGTTTTGGTGTGTTTCCTGCTGGAGATTATATTATAAAGAAATAAACAAAAGTTCGGTTGCTTGACAGCCGGAGAGATGGCCAGGTAAGCAGGCTTATATTGATTTTCTGTCGCGACGGCTCCTAGGCCTTGTAGAGATATGCCCAGGTATACTACGACTTCTGGACGCTGATAGGATGAAAAGCTAAGAAATATTCCTGCCACGCAATTCTGTTTGTATGTTTGGAATTTCTTATTCCGAACGTCTCTTACAAAATATTATTATGACTTCACAATGACACGACGAATGTTAAAGTTTATAACAATATCTAATGTTAACGTAGGCAGGTAAGTACGACTCGGAAAGTTTGTAAAAGTTTAAGAATATCGAGCAGGTAACCTCGTTTAATTAATATATTACCTATAACGCATAATTAACTAGTTGCAGCGGTGCATTATGATACCTGTGCTTTTTTTTTAGTACATAAAGTCTTCTTTAGTAGATTAGGCGCAATTTTTTTAGAAAATTGTTTTGCTTTACGCGGTGTATAATAAGAGATATAAAAGACGTAAAATACCAATGCAACGATAAAGTTTATGATCTAGCAAATTTGCCGTAAAAACCAAATTTCGTATTTCTTATACCAAAATAGGAGGTACGTTAACTTGCCCCCGCGACCCACTTACAATTTTTATAAAAGGCGTTTTGCGTTAAACGCACAATAGCTAGCGTCCAAAAATTAGAGCTAGCGCCATAACGGCTACGCCGTAAAACGGTATTACAGTTGGGGGGCAAGTTAATGCTACCCCCCTCCGTTGCGAATTTGAAACGTTTAAAGGGCGCATTAGATAGCATAGACCTAGCAGTCTTTAGCGCCACTTTGCAAAAAGCTAGCGCTATTTTGGTTCTGAAGTTATTGTAAGTCAAAGGTGGGGGGGCAAGTTAACAGTTTTAAGTACTTTTGAGTTTCTAATTTTATTTTGTCGTTTATTGTCGACCATACCTAGCACCACTTTCAGTTTAGCTAGCGCCACTACCGAAACCGAAATATTTCGAAAAACATTTGGGGGCGGCCAAGTTAATGCTAGTCCCCCCTATTACGAATTTGAAATGTTTACAGGGCGCATTAAGTAGAATAGACCTAGCGCTCTTTAGCGTCACTTCGCAAAAAGCTAGCGCTAAATTGGTTTAGTAACTATTCGCATTTCAATTGCGGGGGAGGGGGGCAAGTTAACGAAAAGTTTCATGTTCGATTTTCTTGATTTTTTTACGGATTATTATTGTTGACACCTAGCACCAGCAAGTGCCAATTTCTATTTTGCTAGCGCCGTTACAGAAACCGAAATAATTAAATATTTGCAATAAGAGCTATTTTTACTTTAAGAAGTAGCTTTTTTTAGTTCTCTGAGTCTATTTGATTAACATTGAATCTTAAATAAATATATGTCTATGTATATGTCGTAAGTTAATTGTAAAATTAGTTTTTTTACAAAACGCCGCCTTATTGTCGAAAAAACGTGTGTATCTGAAATTGGCTGATAATTCATAGCTTTTCCGTAATACGACTACGCTCCTCTAGTCGTTTTGTAATGGAAGCATTTAAAAACAAAAAGGCTACTTAGTAACATTTTTTTGATTTGAACAAATTTACTTTTGAGGGAGAGGGGGTATTTTTGACCGAGAAATTAAACCAGTAGTTCCTCTTTAAACTTGAACAAGTGACATTGGTGGGTTTTGAAAAGTACCGTTATCTCAGCTGGCATTCCATTAGGTTAATACGATAGTAAACAGAAACGATTGTAGGGGTTGAAGTCGTAAATATCTTTTGCGGTCATTGACAAGTTGTATTGTAACAAATACTCAAAATGTTTCCTCATTTAAGTAGATATCTAAGTAGCTATTTGTTATTCATTTTATTTTTTATTATCTTTTACATTTGCATGTGTTGTTCTAATAAAATTTCTAATTAATTTTTGTGAAATAAAAATCAATTTCGATAACGGTACTTCGATAAATGTACGGGAAAAAACTCGAAATAACAATTAAAGTTACTAACACTCATTACGTCATTATGGAATGTTTAATTTTTCAATTTTACTTTTGGCCCTTATGTTTGGTAAAAACCAAAATTAATATACCTACTTACCTATTTACATTTAATTAAACTTTAAAAGCCCGTCGAAATTTCTCAATTTCTCAAAATCATAAAACTAGTACTGGCACCCCTTTTAGTTCAAGCCTCTCAATATTAAACGTAGCTGTTCCAAAAACAGGCATGTTATTAATTATGTTAAATAAAGTAATCTAACATTTACGTGTAAACCGAAAATAGGAATTGCATTCATAAATGAAAATATTCACAACAATCTGCACTCTCCTACAACAGGGGCCATAATTTAAAGAGTACAGATGTTTTAACTGCTGACCCAACAGTCCAGTTTCACTTTCCGAGTTCTTAAAAATCTTTCAAGGGAAAATACCGGAGTAAGACGATTATCAAATTAATAATAGCAATAACTCGAAAATTATTGATTTTAGGAAAAATTTTTATTTAGGTTTTTTGTTCATTTTAATCTTACCTACCCACAGTTTATTTCCGCGATATTAATTCCACGATGATTAAGTTATTTGTATTATTTCGGCCACATTTTATTTTTATTACTTTACAAGAAAATATTTTTGGACAATAAATTATTAGTTTATTATTTTATGGTGGAAAAGTAAAAAGTAGCCTTTTTGTTATAAATGCTTCCATTATAAAAAGGCTAGAGGAGCGTAGTCGTATTACGGAAAAGCTGTGAATTATCAGCCAATTTCAGATACACACGTTTTTTCGACAATAAGGCGGCGTTTTGTAAAAAAGCTGATTTTACAATTAATTTACGACATATACAAAGACATATATTTATTTAAGATTCAATGTTAATCAAATAGACTCAGAGAACTAAAAAAAGCTACTTCTTAAAGTAAAAATAGCTCTTATTGCAAATATTTAATTATTTCGGTTTCTGTAACGGCGCTAGCAAAATAGAAATTGGCGCTTGCTGGCGCTAGGTGTCAACAATAATAATCCGTAAAAAAATCAAGAAAATCGAACATGAAATTTTTCGTTAACTTGGCCCCCCCAATTGAAATGCGAATAGTTACTAAACCAATTTGGTGCTAGCTTTTTGCGAAGTGACGCTAAAGAGCGTTAGGTCTATTCTACTTAATGCGCCTTTTAAATATTTAAAACTCGCAATGGGAGGGGGGGCTAGCGTTAACTTGGCCGCCCCCAAATGTTTTTCGAAATATTTCGGTTTCGGTAGTGGCGCTAGCTGAACTGAAAGTGGCGCTAGGTATGGTCGACAATAAACGACAAAAAAAATTAGAAACTCAAAAGTACTTAAAACCGTTAACTTGCCCCCCTCCCCACATTTGACCTACAATAACTTCAGAACCAAAATAGCGCTAGCTTTTTGCAAAGTAGCGCTAAAGAGCGCTATTCTATGCTATCTAATGCGCCCTTTAAACGTTTCAAATTCGCGGGGGCTAATGTTAACTTGACCGCCCCAACTGTAATACTGTTTTACGGCGTAACCGTTATGGCGCTAGCTTATTGTGCAGTTTAGCGCAAAACGCCTTTTATAAAAATTGTAAGTGGGGGGGGCATTTTAACGTACTTCAATATAGGCAGCACAGTAAAAACTCATTTCCGAATTTTTATTTTTGAATATCGTGTTAATTTTGGGAAAAACTGACGTAACAGGTATTCGCATTTATTCTAGTACGAATTATTTAATATGAATATGTTTTAATACGAATAGTTAGAACCCGCACTTTTCGTTTTTACGGTTTACCTAAGCGGCACGGGACATTGCAATATTTTGGAAAAGAATGAAGATATTTTAAAATTCTCATTTACATACCTACATAGATGCACATATTTTGTGGTAGTAAAATTTAGAACCACGTCCATCGTCGCTAAAATGACCTTTAATATTTCTTTCATTTTTATATTCTATCAACTATTTGTGATAAATTGTATTAAAACTTCTATTAATCTATCTTTCGTGGTTTATGAGAAAAAAAATTTAAAAATTTCAAAGCGAAAGCATAATTTTAACATACTCGCATTAACATATATCTATTAGGGTGGATAGCGATAAATTAATAAATTTTATACCGAATTTTTTTATATCAAAAAAATTATCTTTTCATAAAAGTAATGCAGGTCGTGCCTAAATAATTTAATGCAATAACGCTGTGTTTTGTTTTTGTGGAAAATATGTAGAAAATAATACAAACATATTTGAACATTTAATTTGTTGCTTGTTTCAATTTTTCTTTTTAACATTTTTTATATCTACAGTATAGGGAAAAGCGGGGTTATTTGTTTACGGGGGCTGTGTCCAATGATTGATATCTCAGATGCTAATAGGTAGATGTCTTTACTATTTCAGTATTTAATTAAAGAAGTTATAAGTAGGGGAGGGGGTCTAGTTCAACTCGTCGCGGTCATCTCGCCGCCATTCTCCTCGCCACTGTTCAACTGGCCACCAGATCAACTTGCCGCGAGAGGCAAATTTTCAGTTTATTATAATTATACAAGCAGTTGTTTTAAAGTGTTTTATTTTATGTATTCATCTACGTATATCGATCGCATATACTTGAGCAGTGTAAACCTGCTTTGTAGTTACCACACTTTTTGACGTATATTTGACATGTTTTTTACAGCTAACGATGGCATGTAGAATTTTTGTAGTGTAGGTAGTAAAATATGCGTCTAAATGTAAAAAACAATTAAAGAGATTTTGTATTTTGAAACGATCTTGATTAAGTATGTGATTTAATTTAAACACAATAGTAGATAGCAAGATATAAGATAGTCTATATATATTTTAATTAGATACATTACAACTAGTCTTAAAGATTAACCAGCAATTTTTTCCTGGTATTTATTCCTAGGTTCCTATAAATATCGCTGTTTCTGACATGTCACACATACATTTATGATGTTCCTTAGCACTTTATTTTGGAATATTTGAATTTTGTTGATGTTCCTTTTACTGGCACATCCCCACAGTTGACACCCATACGTCCATGCTGGTTTTATTATCTGTTTATAGAAATAATTTGTTGTCAATTGACAGCTGGGACTTTCATTCCATCAGCCAATACATATTCCTAAATTTTACATTTAGTTCTTCTTTTTTCTTATTGATGTGTTCCTTGCAACGTAATTTTACATCCAGGTTCGTTCTTAGATATTTTGTTGTATTAGCATGTGGTAGTATGCTGTTGTTTATGGTTACTGGTAGGTATTTATTCCTCTTGATCATTAAGTTGATATGTACGAATATGTTTCGTTTAGCTTGATTCTCCACATTTTTGTCCATAATTCTATTACATTTATGACTTCTATGACATCTACCTATCTTCTACATTTATGACTATTACTTAGGAGTACTTTCGTTGTTTATTCAGTGTTTTTCCGACTACTAGTATCGCTGTATCATTTGTGGAGACGTCGCTGTCGCACAGAGAGTAAAGTAATGGCCCCAGGACGCTATCCTGTGGTACCCCTGCTTTAATTTCGCAAATGTCAAATTGACGTTATTTTCTAAATTATAATTTTAAAAATTATAATAAAACAACCTAACCTCCACCTAACCTTTTTTTTTGTTAGTGGCACACCCCGTAAAACACCAGGAACCGCGCTAGCGTTACTTCTAGTGCCCTCCGAGACATCCATGCCTACCAGGGGGATATTTCACCACCTGTACCACCTCCTGACCACTTGGCCACCGGGTCGGCAACCCACCTAACCTAACCTAAAAAAATTGCAATTTTAAAGTATTACAAATAATAAAAAGATTTAATTCGATTTAACTTTATGCTTTCGTAACAATTTTTTTTATTAAATGATCATAAAACTACTTGACATAATTAGCAAGATTTCTTTTTAATAAATTACCCAAACATAGTTTAATTTTGATTTAAAAGATGTGGCAATGAAAATTTAAAAAATGGCATATTTATAAATTACACAGGTCTGCGACCAAATTTTTTTCTTTAAAATAATGGGTGGTTCTTATGTATTTTGGTGCGCTGAGTTCGGAAATGCCCTCAGTTTTTTCCCAGCACGTAAGCATTTTCCGCAAAATGCATTTTTCTGCGGGATTGCCTACCTTAAGGCGTATATTTATGAATATGCCGAAAAAGTTGTTTTTCCTATTCGGCTTCATAGTTTTATATTAGAAACTATGAAATATGATAAAAATTAGTATATTTAACAGTATTAGTCAGCGTATCCTTTTAAAGAATTAATTACCTTAATAGTATGCAATTAAGGTTTATCGCTTTTCTTCGGTGTTTTCAGATTCCAATGTTACTGTAATAAATGTTTTTGTTATTAAAAGTACATAAATAAATAGGAGAAATTCTTTCTGGTAACTACCAGAAAGAATTTCTCCTAATTAGCGTAATTGTGGTGAACATTATTGACAAATGATGATTTAATAAAATAAAATTTAAATTTCCCATTGCCCTATATATACCCCTCGTAGTCCTTCGATTTGTTCATTTCAATTTAAATATTCTTAAAGTGTCTTTCAAAATGTCTTCAAGAGAAATGTCTTCTGTTAATAAACCTGATAGTTTCTGTTACATTTGTGGCGAACTTGTATTAAAAAAACAATCTCGAAGTATTACGGAGTTTATTAAAAAAGTGTACTTTGCCTATTTTGGTGTGAAGATCGGAGATCAAGAAAAATCTTGGCCCCCTCATGGAGTGTGTTCAGGCTGTGTTGAAGGGCTTCGCATGTGGTCTAAAGGAAAGGTGAAATCTTTTCGTTTTGGGGTGCCTATGATTTGGAGAGAGCCGAGAAACCACGGCGATGACTGCTACTTTTGTTCTTGCAACATACAAGGGTACAATGCCAAAAATAAAAAAGATATATGTTACCCAAACATGCAATCCGCACTTCGGCCTGTGCCTCATGGACCCGGTATTCCAGTACCAGTGCCCCCACACAATTTTGACGATCTGCCAGTCATCAGAGAGCGAGTCAGAGCAGTTGGATGATGAGTTTCAAGTCGAAGACTATGGACCCCAACAGTTTTCACAAGAAGAATTAAACGACCTCGTTCGTGATTTAGGGCTTTCTAAAGAGTCTGCTGAATTACTGGGCTCTAGACTTCAAGAAAAGAACTTGTTGAGATCTGGAACTTCATTCTCTTGGTACAGAAGCAGAGAAAAACAATTTAAGCCAAATTTTTCTCAAGATGGCGAACTTGTATATTGTTCTGATGTTCCCAAGTTGATGTCAATGTTTAATATTCAACATGTGTCAGATGAATGGAGGCTTTTTATTGACTCGTCAAAAAGAAGTTTAAAAGCAGTTTTGCTACACAACAGCAATAAATACGCTTCTGTACCCGTGGGGCACTCTGTGCATCTAAAAGAAAAGTATGACAACATGGCTTTTATCCTTGTTAAATTGAAATATAAGGAGTTTGGATGGCCTATCTGTGGTGATCTCAAAGTCATCTCTATGGTGCTTGGACAACAAGGTGGCTATACGAAATTCCCTGTTTCCTATGTGAGTGGGATAGCCGGGCAAAAGGACAGCACTGGAGTCAAAAGTATGGCCAACGAGAACTTTGAAGGTTGGAGAAAAAATGTTCACTTTGAGTCTTTGGTTGATCCCAAAAAGTGCTTTTACCCCACTTCACATCAAGCTTGGACTGATGAAGCAGTTTGTCAAGGCATTGCCAAAAGATGGCGAAACGTTCAAATACCTTGAAAAGAAATTCCAGGACTGTCTGAGGCAAAGTTAAAGGAGGGTGTTTTTGTTGGCCCGGACATTCGGAAACTAATGAAAGACAATCAGTTTGAAAAGGTGATGAAAAAGCTGAGAAAGAGGCGTGGATATCATTTAAAGAAGTTGTGACTAAGTTTTTGGGGAACAATAAGGACCCGGATTATGAAGAAATTGTAAATAAAATGTTGAAATGTTTTAAAACCTTGGGGTGCTCCATGAGCTTGAAACTTCACTTTTGAACTCCCATTTGAGTTATTTCCCAGAAAACCTAGGTGCCGTAAGTGAAGAGCAGGGCGAGAGGTTCCACCAAGACATGAAAAAATGGAACGGAGGTACCAAGGACGATGGGATGTGAATATGATGGGAGACTACTGTTGGATGCTTCATAGAGAACTTCCAAGCATCCCACACAAACGGAAAAGCTCAAAACGAGGTTTTGAGGGAAAAAGATGTAGATATTATAAAGAATTATTATAAATCCTTATTGTGTATACATATTATTTTTATCAAATTGTATTTAAAAATGTAAATAAACCACTAGTAATATATATTTTTTTAATTTCAAAATACATTTTTACCTATATGTACTGCGGGTTTTACATAACTTTCTTTTTCATTTTGCGGAAAATCCCTACGTGCTGGAGAAAAACTGAGGTCATATTTGGACTCAGCGCACCAAAATACATACGATTCACCCATTACGGTGAAAAAAAAAATCAAAAAGTGTCAATTTGCAGGCCTGTGTTATATGCTGAGCGCGCGCTGGAAATTTTGTTTCGCAGAATCTGTGGAAAATGCTTTTATATATGGCATATCCAAAGCTATATGCAATTTACGTCATCAAAAAAAAGTTACTAGATTGTTTATTTGTAATTCGGTTTAAAGTTTGGAAAGTGACATATTCTATAGATGATTTACTTGCGCACATATTAGATGGCATAAAGAAAAACTACAATTTATTAACACTGTTAAAATACGAGGTACGAGGTGACAGCACTGTGTGAAACGTCATCATCTAGTAACCTTTTATCGATGACGTGGATTGCATATAGGTTTGGACGAAGAATAGATAAATACAATTCCGATAAAAATATATCAATTATTATTATTAACTTAAATTCGAAATCAAATTTGACTTGTGTTTGATCTGCAGTAAAATTTACAAAAGCACCTTGTACATATCTGCGCGTTGTTATTTATTTC